>SAXG01000002.1:0-2719198 GCA_012932865.1 Amylostereum areolatum
AGCTGTAGAACGAGTGTGAATTTCTGTACATTATAATCGACATGGGGCGAACGCCGTCGAGGCAGCTTGCGCGGAGAGACCCAGAGGAGATGTGTGTGCACGTGACGTTTCGATAAATAATTTTATGAGAGGGCCTCGAGGCGTCCGCCACCTTTCCCGCTCGACCCCTCCTCCGGTCCTCACGGCCTCGTCTCTGCCTCCCCTTTCACTGCTTTTTCTGCTTTTCTTTCTCCCCGCATCACCTCCTCTTCGTTTAACCTTAACCCCCCATCACCCTCTACCTCGCCCTCGAACGATGCCCGTCGCCGATAAGAACGACGACCACGATGTCACTCATGACCTGGATCAGGACAGCAACCGTGACCGAGAGAAGGGTGGAAATCTAAGGGTTCGTCCAAGCGTGCGTGCGCCTTCCTAGGCGTTCCTTCACGATGCTCACCTCCTCCTCGATCTCTCGTCATCAGCCAAAGACCTGTCTCATGTCCCCTGCAAATTTTTCAGAGTCGGCTCATGCACCGCAGGATCCTCCTGTCCGTTTTCCCACTCTATCCTAGAGCCAGGTCAGCACAAGGACACATGTGCTTGGTTCGTGAAGGGCAACTGCAAGTTCGGTCACAAATGCGCTCTCGCGCACATCCTACCCGGCCAGAGCATGGCCATGGATCGCAAGAACAAGAAGGCGGCGCAGGCCGCCAACAGCGCTTCCAGGGAGGGCGGAAAGGTGGAAAATCAAAAGGTGGACACGGCAGAGGCGAGGGCGGGCAGGGGCGCAATCCTCTCCTCTCGGGCTCGACTGCTCCTACGCGGATCTTGCATGGTTCAACGCGCGCGCCCATCCCTATGGCGCTCAAGGCTACCATATCCCCCTCGGCACCGGCGCCTCCTCTCCAGGACTCCGATTTCGCGGCGTTTGGCATGCCTGACGAGTCGACCAAACTTCCCACTGCACCCGCCCAGCGCAAATCCTCGACTTCTGCTTCCAACGAAGAGCCAGGCGTATCGGAATCCCCATCCCAGTTTGAAGGCTCCCCAGGCAAGGATCTCGGTGTTCCGTCCACTTCGTCCCCGTCGCCGCTCCCCGCCAGCACCCCCTCTGCTCCTCGTCGCATTAACGACTCTGCAAACTCCGCAGATCTAGGCCCCATAGGGTCGCCTAGGTCGGTGTCCTCCTCCCATGACCAGTCCGGTCGTGAACGGGTTTTCACCGGGCACCTCTCCAGCGCGTGCGCCAGGATTCCTTTCCTCCTCCCCGTTCTCCGCGCCCGGCACGCAATCCGTGTTTTTTTCTTCGGAATCGCCGGACAACTTCAAGGCGAGGTCGGGCATTGCTGCTTCGCTCGGTGCCCAGCACACGTGGAGAGACAATTTTGGTCGTCTGCCTTCCGGTGGAGCGCATGAATCTGTGGGAGATATCGTGGTGGAGGATGAGGATTTGGAAGAGTTCATTCCAGGATCGTTATCCGACCTCCTGACCCCCGAAGAGCGCTCCCGCAGATACTCGCGTACAAATGCAACCAACGCCGCAACCAATCTTGGTCCTGGCATGTCCTCGCCAAGGGAGGGAGGCTGGGGCGCCGGTCCGCGTCCCAGCGTCGAATCGCACCATCATCGCTACTCGCGTTCGGTTCCCGCCCCGTCGCTGCTAGGAGACATCAAGTCGATTTGGTCGGACAATGGACAGGGGTTGGCGGGCTCGCCGCGCTCGTCGGCTATGGAGCACACGGCGTCAGCTGGTCCTATAGGTAGCATGGTCAGCGGAACACCAGCCTCGCACAAATCGGGCTCTGCGTTTGGTGGCCGCTCGTTCGTGGACGACCATATCAATAGCTTCCTTTCGCCTTCCAATGCATCGGCCGCATTCCTACCTGGCACGCACCAACACTATCTCAACTCCAAAGGCGCGATGCAGCGCACGCCCAGTGGCGGTCTCCGTCCGGGGGCCTACGCGCCTACTAGCACCACCAACATCCCGGGCGCGAACGCGGCGAACCTGTTGGCGCGGCTTAACGAACCCCTTCCTCCTCAACCGCATACCGCAGGACACCAGCGTCAGCAGTTCGATGGCACGTCCGAGTCGTTCAATGGTCAGCCTTTCCATCTTGGGCGGCCGATACCCCAGGGCAAGGACTTCGGCGGAGACATGGAGGATAGAAACGCGCTCTCGCCGTCCGCGCTCGCGCTACAGTCGCACGCTCCCGGTCAGAGTTTGCCCCAGGGTCTCGCCGCGGGCTACTCGCGCATCCACGCGTTACCGCCTCCACCCCTCATCCCCTCGCCGTCCTCGTCGAGCGTGTTCGGAGCGTCGCAGTCGGGCACGTACGCGCCGGGCACCAGCATACAGAACAGCCATCCCGGCCCGTTCACGGATTGGATCGGATTGTCGCCTGGCAAGGCAAGCATGG
Source organism: Amylostereum areolatum (assembly GCA_012932865.1). Taxonomy (NCBI): domain Eukaryota; kingdom Fungi; phylum Basidiomycota; class Agaricomycetes; order Russulales; family Stereaceae; genus Amylostereum; species Amylostereum areolatum. Next base: position 2,403 of record SAXG01000002.1, read on the forward strand.
CGGAGCAGCTGCGCGGCGCGAATCCTTCGACCGGGTTCGACCCGATGATGTCCCGCATGTCGTACTCGAGTGCGGCAGCGGCGCCGAGGCCACCGCTCTCGCAGGCGCCGTCTGGGCAAGGTCCGCCGGGCATCCCGCCGCCAGCGACGCGTGTGCCGAGCGGGAAGGGATGGGCCCATGGGGGCACGCCATTGAGCCCGCTGAGCGGGCCGGTGTTGACGGGGGACGACGACGACCTGTTCAGCATGGACGGGTAGAACGATCGCAAAATCGTCGCGTCGGGTGGCTCGCTGGCGCGAGAAAAGAAAATTACTACAATATCACGGTATGCGTCGTTTGTTTGCAGTGGACATTGGCTATTCTTCCCTCGTCCTTAGTCTTTGATGGGGGGCTCCAGAGACTTGTGTATTGCGTACCTTCTGCCTGGGTAGCCTGGCGGGGGCTTTTAATATTGTATTTGCGTGCCTAGTTCGTGGGGAGGGCGAGGGCAGGTGCGCGTCCCGTGCGGTCTTGGTTTCCCAAGTCACTCGTTGTATGTACCATTAACTATCCCTTTGATTTTTCCTTTGTTGTTTGACGTCGTAATCATACACACCATCTCAGCCTCCTCGTTTTCTGAACGCGTGTTTTGCGATCGTCGAGGGTGGGTGACGGAATTCAAAGACAACACCGGCAGGCCTGATCCGGAAGAGGCGGCCGCTGGCGCTTCTTTTCGACGCTGAAGCAAATTCTTGACTTTGTTTCCCTCCAACTCCATCCATGGCTCCCTCTTCTCTTCCCCGTGCGCCTAAGCGCCGCAAACTATCAGGATCGACTGCAAGCTCGGAAAAACGAGTCCACCATCCGCGATCTCGAAACGCCGCATCTCCACCGCAATCGCGAAACAAGTCCTCGCTCAACGCCATCGCGGACCTCGTCGAGCTCCTCCCGACGCTTCCGCGCGCCGAGCTCGTGCACAAGGCCGTCTATGCTTTTGTACCGCTCATTCGTGCTCGTGATCAATGCTGGATTAGGACAGGAAGGAGGGGGAGGGGGACGAGGAGGGGAGAGTGTTGAGAGTGTGGATTGCCGATGCGGATGGGGGAGTACGAGCGTTTTTGGCGGGGACTGATGAAGGATGCAGGGAGAGTACGCTCAGGGTGGTTACTGTTTCTTTCTCTCTCTCTCTTATGTTGGCCATCGCTGGGTGGGCGAACGTTTGAGATCGGCTTTGCTGATTGTGCTTTAGACTTCGGCGCTGAAGATCCTTATGTCCCTCGTCAAACATCTGTCCGGCGCCGTTGAGCAGGTCTTCGGACCACGGCCCCCAGTTCGCCGTACCGCTTTTCAAACGCGTCGTCCGTGCGCTGCTCGCGTGTCCGTCTTCGACGCGCGCGGGGCGCGGAGGACGGGGATGGAAAGCTTGAGGCGGACGTGCGCGAACTTTTCCTCGGGACATGGCTGAACGTGTACGACGACGTGCGGTGGTTCTTCCTCCGTGACTGCGAGTGCGTCTATCTTTATTGCCCCCAACGTGTCGAGGAGGACGAGGACTGACACGATGTGCGTGCACAGACCTATCCTCGCCCAGCTCGTCCAGGAAAAACATGCGCACGCGCACGAAAATCTGCTCGCCTTCCTCGAGGCCCTGAGCACGTTCCCCAGTGTCCCGTCCGACATCAAAACCTGGTGGGTCGCCGAACTCGGCGCGAAGCCTCCCAAGCCGCGCGGAGCGGCGGCGACGGACGAGGACGACGATGCGTCTGAAGAAGAGGACGGTGCGGAGGACGACTGGCGCAAGTTCTTCGACGACGAGGAGAACGGGAAGAAGGACAAGGGTAAGGGCAAGGATGCGCAGAAGACCGGTCGACCTGCACCGGATGACCGTGCACCAGTCCGTTCACGCGTTGCCCTCGCATCGCGCGGTCTTCACGCGCGCGTGGCTGAGCCTGCTGCCGCGGCTGGAGAAGGACGGGGGAACGCTGGCGATGCGCGCGTTGGAGGTGATGCATGCGAGGGTGATGCCGCATTTGACGAGGGCAGTGATGGTGATGGACTGGGTGGGCTCGTGCGTGGATTATGGTGTGTGCATCCTTTATATCATCGTTGAGATACGGGAGGAGGGCTGATGGGTTGAGGGTAGGCGGCGTCGTGGGGCTATTGGCGCTGAACACGCTGTTCATCCTGATGCAGGACTATAACCTGTGAGCGTCTTTTGTCGTTGTAGGACGGGCCGAGACTGACGTGCGCGACCAGCGATTATCCCGTATTTTACACGCGGCTGTACGCATTCCTGGACAAGGACCTCCTGCACCTCAAGCATCGCGCGCGATTTTTCCGTCTGGCCGAGCTGTTCCTAAGTTCGACGTACGCACACCTCGTCTTTTACGTGTGATGTAAGCAGACGAATAACAACATGCACACAGACATCTCCCTGCCACTCTCCTCGCCTCATTCGTGAAGCGGCTCTCAAGGCTCTCGCTGCACGCCCCGCCGTCGAGCATCGTCATCATGATCCCGTTCACGTACAACATCCTCAAACGTCACCCCGCGCTCATGGTCATGATCCATCGGGACTCGGACGTCGAGGATCTATCCGCCGGTGCGTTCGCCCTCTCCCACCACGTTGGGAAGGGGTCACTGACGTTGACAAACCCATTTTCGGCACAGACCCGTTCTTGGAGGACGAGCCGAACCCGAACGCGACCAACGCGCTCGACTCGTCGCTTTGGGAACTGCACGCGATGAAACGGCATTATCACGCGGGCGTGGCCACGCTGGGAAAGGTGCTAGAGGAGGCGTTCACGAAGCCTGCGTACCCGCTGGAAGATTTCCTGGACCATACCTACGGAACGGTGCGCTTTCCTTTCGCCTGTAGTCGCGTGGCGTAGACTTAGAGAGACGCGAACAGCTTTTGGACGCCGAGTTCAAGCGGAAAATCAAGAAAGAGCCGGCGGTGGCGGACGAGCTCAAGGGGCATTTATTTGAGAAGTCGGAGGACGGGGTGGGAGGGGACGTCGTGGCGGAGCTTTGGAGTTTCGACGTTTGAGGCCTGTGAAGGCGTAGACCAAAAAGTATGTTATATGTGACTCGACGGTACAGGTTTGCAGTAATGCTACATGCTACATGGCCAGTGGGTGGGGGGTTACATTCGGGGGCGGGTGGTGTACATGTTTACATGCCGCGGTGCGAGGTTCAGATGCGACAGCTTGAGGGCTGAGGCCTGAGGGGTCGAAAAGTGCGGAAAAGGACGTCTACTCCTCCTCTGACTCGTCGCCGGATACCTCTGCATTCTCCCGACTCGCCTTGGCCATGAGCTGGGCGAGGTCCTGCTCTTCCGTCTCCGAGACGGCTTTTGGCTGGGTGGTGAATGCACGAGTGAGAAAACGGCATCGGGGGAGAGTGGGGGGGACATACCTTCATCTTGACGATGAGCGCACCGCCTTCCTCTTCTATTGTGCTCTGGATCATCTCGATCGCACGCTCGAGTCGTTCGACGGCGGCATACTACCTCTCGCATTAGACCCACGGAAAACGCACGTAAGGTTCATGATATACCTTGTCCGTCGCGTTGGTGCTGAGAACATACAGCGGGGGAGCGACGAGCTTGACCTTGATGGGCACGGCCTCAGTGCTGGCGGCCTCGCCCGCGCGCAGCGCTTTCTTGATCGCGTCGATGCCGGAGGTGTTGTAGCAGGTGACTTCGACGTCGGCGCGGAGCTTGATCGGTTGGGGCGTCAGGCGGCGCGCGATGGTGGTCGTGAGCAGCAGGTGTGGTGCGGTGGGGATCGCGGCTGGAAGGGCGCCAAAAACGGTATCGGGCTCGCTGGGGGAAAGCGTTAGAGGAGAAAGGTGAGGGGGAGAGAGGACGCACGTGAGAGAGAGTTTGAATGCGTCGTAGGGATGTCCGTATTTGCGGCCGAGAGGCCAGGCGACGGTCTCGTAGAGCTGTTCGAGACGCTCCTCCTCGTTCGAGCCGGGGGGGAGCGGCGTTTCCTCCACGGCGTCGTCGTCTTTGGCGGCATCGGGCTTGGAAGGCTCTTCTGCGTCCTTTTTGGCGGCATCGGGGGCGGGCTCGGCGGAGGGGTCGAAGGAAGGAAGGCGGGAGGCGACGTGGCGGAGGATGGATGAGACGGTTTTTGATTTCATGTAGCGCTCTTCGCATTTTATGATGTCTTCGGGGGAGACACGACGTTTTGAGAGATCGATGTAGCCTGCGAAAGAAAATATAATTTGTGAGTGCGTGAGTGCCTGTGTATGTGATGGGATAAGGGGAAAGCGCACCCTTCTCCTTGTCGACACGGAGGACGACGACGACTTCGTTACGGCCGACGCGGATGAGTTTTTGGATGGATCGAATACGACGGCGGGAGAGTTCTGAGAGGAGGATCATGCCCTCGATATTATCGTACTCGAGCTGCAAAGAAATACGACGAGATAAATTGGAAGTGCGAGGCGGGGAGAGATGGCGAGAAACGCACGAGTTTGACGTACGCGCCCATCTCGGCGATCTGGCGGACTTGAACCATGACGAGCTCGTCGACCTCTGGATATCTTTGTTCGTAGTATCGCATCGTGGCCGGACGTCGAGGATCGGAAGAGGAGGTGGAGGAAAGGACGTGCGAACTTGGAGGACGAGAAAACGAGCGACTCAGACTCAGAGTCAGCCGGGCCCTCGGCAATTCCCGACATGGATGGGGTTAGGGTTTGCTCGTTAGCCTCGCGGCCCTCGCCCGCTGCTTCTCGACTTGCGATAAAACATGCGCAACGATTACCGGTTACTGGAGCTGCGGGGCACCGTGAGCGAACGGGGGGCCCTAGAGACGATTTTCCATGTTATCGAACAGCCGAAACCAACGAGAAAGTGTTTATTGACCAAGTAACGCTAATTATACCGCTACTCGGTCGAGAATCAGTGGGAAGAATCGAAGGGAATGCGGAGAAGGCGAGCATCAGACACGAGGGGGTGGCCGATGAAATTGACGTTGAGATGGCGGGAAAAGGACTGGCAGTGGGAAAAGGAAAGGGTTCTAGGCAGGGGAAAACGGGGTCGCGTGCAGACTGGTGCGGACTGGAGGTGGTGCTCGCCGCGGCCGGATGCCGATGCGGCAAAACTTGGTCGCTGTGCCGGGCGTCAAGGAAGGAGAAAGGAGTCGTTCGGCAGATGGGGTCGCGATCTAGAGCGATGGGGGAGGGAGAGAGGGCGGGGAAGAGCGGGGGAAGTTGGGAGATGGCGCGGATGGGACTGGTGCGTGGCCGCGACCAGGCTGGCACGTGAATAAATTACCCCGGACTCCGTTTCGTCTGAGAGTTTGCCATTCGCATAAGTCTACGCTCGCTCGTCCGTCCGTCGTCTGCGTTCCCCGTCCGCTCCTTCCTCTTCTCCACTCATGTCTGCGGGCTTCAAGATCACGCCCGCGCTCTGGGACAAGATCACCCACTTCGCGTCCTTTCCTCAGACCGGAGGTCAGCTCGTCGTAACCCTAAACGACCATGCGCCAGACTGACTCGGATCCAGTCTCCCTCCAGCAGATGGTTCGCTTTGGACAGAACCCGTCCCAGGGTACGCTTCTCAAAGCAAGCCAGTTTCTCGTCGGTGCGTGCGCACACCCGCCGCGCTCTCATTTTCACCGCTAAGTCCGCACAGAGGAACTCCCCGTTCGCCTCGCCCACCGCATGAAGGAGCTCGACGAGCTCCCGCACAACCTCAGCCACATGCCCAGCATCAACAAGGTCAAGAACTGGTACGCCCAGTCTTTCGAGGTCCGTCCCTGCTTTTCGTCTGCTCTTCGCTCCCGCCGCGCGGGCTTGGCCCGCTCGGCTGCTCACCCCGCACCCAGGAGCTCATCACCTTTCCGCCCATCAGCCTCCCGCATAACCTCCGCACCGCCCTCGCCGCCTCTGGCTCCAACGCCCTCCCCGACTCCACCCCGAATCCGTCCCTCCATTTCGAAGAGGACTCGCACTATGAGGCCGGCCACGGAAACGGCCACGGGCATGGGCACGGGAACGGCTCGCGCACCAAGCTCCGCATCCCCGTCGAGAAACGGTGCGTACCTTTAGCATCGCCCCTTTCTTTCCAAGAAGCAAGGGAGAAATCCAGCCTCGAGAATCTTAACTGTCTCTTGGGAAATGACTCGTGCAGGCGAGGATGTTCGAAGGAACGGTCACTTCAGCCTTGCCTTCGACATTTCCGCCTCGCATTGGCCTCCCCGGGCATTGTTAAGCATCTTTCAAGGCTGATTTCACCCTTGTTTTTTCGGAATCGAAGCTGCCATGCTCGCATCGCCATCGTCTCCGCTCGCTTCTGACGTGCAAAAACACACAGGTACTACGCCCACATGAACGGCGTCGAATGGCCCCCGGAGGTCCACGACTACAACAACCGCTTCACCCGCACGCTCGACAACATCAAGCGCCGACACGACCCCACCGTCACCACCGTCGCCCAGGGCGTGCTCGAGTGGAAGCGCTCCCAGGGCGCCCGCCGCATCGGCCTCGACATGCAAGCCTGGCTCGACCGCTTCTACATGTCCCGCATCGGCATCCGTTTCCTCATCGGTCAGCGTGCGTCCTTTTTCGTTCTCTTCTCGCATTGCCAGCACCGGCACCTTCCCGGGAAATAAGGGTCGTGGTCCATGCCCACCTATTTCCTAGGAAACAATGTGGGAAGCGAGGCTGGAAAGCAAGGGTGGACTAACCCCCGTATCACTGCCGACCGCCCCCTTTTTTCCCAGACATAAGGGTGAAATCGTGCCCTATTTCCTGGGGAACAACATGTGCAGGGGATAAAGGCGATGCTTCAGCATCTCCCCTCGGTGTTGATTCCCAGGTGCTCGATTTCACCCTTGTCTCCGGGAAACAAGGGTGACGTTCGACATTCTTCCCTCATGTCTGTTTCCCAAGAAATAGTCAGGGATCAGCCTCGCCCTTCTTTCTCGGAAACAGGGATGGCGTGCTCGCAGTGTCGGGGGTTGTTTTACGACCATGTCTCGCTCACGATATTCGTTTACACTAGATATCGCGCTCAATACGCTGCAACCCCACCCGGACTACGTCGGCATCATCTGTACGCGCTCCGTGAGTCCTTCTCGCCCGTCCTGCATCGACCCCGACGTGCTCAGACTGTAACCCAGAACGTGTACGACATCGTGCACGAGGCGATCGAGAACGCCCGGTTCGTGTGCGAGGAACACTACGCGATGTTCAAGGGCCCGCCCATCCAGCTCATCTGCCCCAAGGACCTCCACTTCGCCTACGTCCCCGGCCACCTCTCCCACATCTGCTTCGAACTGCTGAAAAACTCGCTCCGCGCCGTCGTCGAGCGCTACGGCCACGACAAGGAGGACCGCCTGCCCCCGATCAAGGTCGTCGTCGTCGAGGGCAAGGAGGACATCACGATCAAGATCTCGGACGAGGGCGGCGGCATCCCCCGCAGCGCGATCCCGCTCATCTGGACGTACATGTACACCACGATGGAGGGCCAGGGCATCGATCAGGATTTCCAGGCGAGCGACTTCAAGGCGCCGATGGCCGGGTTCGGGTACGGCCTGCCCTTGTCGCGCTTGGTGCGTCGGTTTCTCTCTCGTTTTCTCCGCGAACGCGGCTCGGGGGGGTCAGCTGACGCGGTCGAGCACAGTACGCGCGTTACTTCGGGGGCGATCTCAAGCTGATTTCGATGGACGGCTTCGGGACGGACGTCTACATCCACCTGAACCGGTTGTCGAGCAGCCGCGAACCGCTGCCATAGCCCGATCCTGCCTCTCTTCACGGCTCTTTCATGACCCCTCACGGCGTTTCTGCACGCTCGTTCGCACCTTAGTTCGCCCCCGCAAGTGTACCATAGTCCCACCCCTCGCATCCTCGGTCCCAGACCCTCCTAGCCTTTCTTCGAATTCCGATCTCGTCCCCCCGCACATCCTACCAAGTACCCGTGTTCCTAATCCCCAGACTCCGCCATGTACATGTACTTACCTACCTCAGCCCCGCCGCGCAGAAATAAACCAAACTCGATTTGGATTTGGGACGGTCGGCGTGGATGGGAGCGCGTAGAAGGTACAGGAGCGTCATCGTGTTTTTGACGCGGGGTGTGGGGACTATATGCTATACACGTGAGAGAGCTCGAGAGCACTGCTAATATACATGATGGAGCCTGGGGACAGCGAGACGATAGGGGATATATACGATGCAACTTGAGGCGACGAGCTGGGGTTGTAGAAATAGGATGGCGAGATGGCGAGGGCGTAGTATATAGTGTTGGTGTGGAGGTAAGGGGGAAAGTGGGGGTGGGTGTGGAAGAGTGGGGGGGATGAGGGAAGTTGGATATTGAGTACTTGAGTGCCTCAGGGGCGGTAGCGATGTTCAATTTATGTGAAGCGAAGCGTGAGAAAGAGAACACGACGAGGACAAGGACGAGAACGAAGACGAGGACGAGGACAGACAAAACCGCTGAGTATGACAAGACGACATGTTAGATAAACAGAAGACAAATCCCTGGGAAAGTAAGAACGATGGAAAGAAATAAATGAGCTTAGGTGCCATCCCACTGTCTCTTGAGCGGGTTGACGTGCGCGTGCGCCTGGCGTTGCTGCTGCTGCTGTTGCATCAACATCGACATGTCCCAGTTATGCATAGTATGCATGTTTGACGGGTGCTCCTGCACCTGATAACGCCCCACCTGTGGCGTCTGTTGCTGCTGCTGCTGTTGTTGCTGCTGCTGCTGCTGCTGCTGCTGCTGCTTCTGCTGTACCTGCTGCAGAGGCACCGACGGCGAGCGCTCATGCGCCGACGGCGTCCGCGTCGTCCCCACCTCCGTCTCTAACTGTTCGATCTCCGCCACAAGTCGCTTGTTCTCGATCTTGAGCTGCTGCAACTCGAACTGCCAGCTGCTGCCCTGCCCGGTCTCCATCTCCCGAAACACGTTCCCCGCCCCTCCCGGGCGCAACGCCTTGGGCGCCGCGTGCGACGGCGGGCGGAGCTCGCACACGATGGGCGTGTGCGCGGGCGCGTCGCGCGGGGGCGGGTAGAACGCGATGCACGTGTCCGCGGTCGCGCCCGTTTTGGTGAGCAGAGGGAGGCGGACGCGCTCGGGCGCGTCGACGGTGCGCGCGGCCATGCGCTTCAAGGCGGCGTTGAGCGCGCCGCGGGCGCGCGGATTGTCCGGGACGAATTCGCCCACGGGCGTTCCGACGGCGTCGACCGATGTCCATCCCAGCAAATCCTTGATGCCAGTCCCGACCGAGAGGATGGTGCCGGCGGCGCTGACCATGCCCCACACCTCCGTCTCGTACTGGGCCGGTGCCTGCGGGATGGCGTGCCACGGGAGGAACGGCATCGAGCGCGCGCGCGCGGAGAGGATGATCGCCTTGCGGCCCTTCCCGGGCTCGATGTGCAGCCTGCCGCGGCATTCGAGCCACAGATACCCGCCCGATTGGGTGCGGGCGCGGAAGAGGAGGTTGACGGGGCGGGGGGAGCCGTGCGCGGGGGCGAAGGCGGGCGCGGGGAGATGGGCGCCCTCGGAGTCCGCGGAGGGCGCGTCGGTTTGGGAGGTGGGGATGGAGGATTCCTTGAGCTCGCGGGTGAGGGGCACGATGTCGGAGGGGTGGCAGTAATCCGTGAGGGACTTTCCGATGAGCGCGTCGGGCGCGTAGCCGAGCACGCGGGTGACGGCGGGGGCGATGTAGAGGAAGGAGCCCTTGAGGGAGAGGACGAGGACGAAGTCGGTGGTGGCTTTGAGGAGGAGCATGCTCAGGGGCTGGTTGCCCTCGTACCAGTCTTGGAGGGAGTCCGGGGCGAGGCTCGCTGTCGCGGGGGCGATGGAGGACACGAAAGAGGCATCGGAGAGCATCTCCTGCAGCTCTTGGGAGACGGTGAGAGAGTAGGCTTTGTTGCGACGGTCGCGGGAGGAAAGGCCGGCGGTGGGACCGGGAAGGGTCAATTTGCTGCTGTAGTCGACCATGTACGAGCCGTCGCGGAGCTTGTCGACGATCGCGTTGGGCTGGACGGAGAGATCGACCTGGAAGCCGACATGGTAGGCGACGTGGTCGGCCTCGCTCGGGTGGTTGGATACGCCGCCGAAGATGGGGATAACGGTCACGAGGTTGAGGAACGCGGTACCATCCTTGCGAAAGTTGATAATGCTCGCCTGACACTCCTTATCGGCGCTGAGACTCTTGCGGAGGTGGGCGACAGCGTTCGCGGTGTCGTGCGGTCTAGCCTCACCCTTCGTAACACGGCCGTCCGGGCTCTGGAGGAAACGACAGTTGCGACCGAGGACCTCGCGCTCCTCGTATCCGGTGAGGCGGTAGAAGGTGGGCGAGGCGTAGACGATCGGGCTGTCGTATCGACGGACGTCGACGACGCAGAAGGAACAGGACATGTCGACGGGACCCAGCACGATTTTGGGGTTCGGCCTGGTCGATACACGGGCGAGGATGGAGAGGATGTCGAATCCTGAGGTGGAATAAAGACCGAGAGGGGAGGCAAGGGACAGCGAGGTGGTATTCCACGCGAATGGGGGGTATGCTGGAGGGGACGCCTGTGAGCCGGTCTCCGGTTGGGAGTTCGAGGGCGCGGGTCCGGAGGGAGGAACGAAGGAGGCGGGCACAAGATGGGACGCGCTCGCGCTCGAGCTCGAGGACGGTGCCAAGGCGTGCGCCTGGGGCGAGGCCAACGCCCCGGCGTTATTCCAGCCGTGCTCTACCTGCCCGTGCGATGGCCAACTAAAACGCAGGAGATGTGAACATCGAGACGCGATTCGAAACCAAGTGGAAAACGTACGAAGGGTCCTGGTGTTTTGGGAGGTAGCTAGGGTTGGAGTACCACGAGTTGGGACCGGGGACGGCGCCGGGAGTCGAGATGAGACCGGCGGGGAGGACCTCTGCGCCCCCGCCTGGTGCGAGGGTGGGTGGACCGCCGAAAACAAAGCTGGGGACATGAAAGGAGAAAGGACGATGGTGGTGATGTCCGTGGGCGTAGGGGTTGGGATCGACGGGGACTGGGGCAGGATAAGCGGCCGAGGGGTCGAATAGGTGAGAGGGGTAGTCGGCGGGGGCGGGAGCGGGAGCGGAAGGCGGTTGAGCGGGGCGGTCTGCTTGGAGGTAACGCTCGAAGGGCATGGCTGCTCGTCGAGGAGGACGATGAGGACGAGGGCTTGCGGGACAACGTGGTCGATGGTATACGAAGATCGAGTCCAAAAGCAAAAAGTGAATGGCGGATTCAATCCCCTACAGGAAACAGGAGCTCGGCTCGGCTGATGCCTGACAGCTCCCGACATTGGCAGCTTACCATGCCGTCATGCATCTAGCCTTTCCTGGTCGACATCGCCGCTCCAATCGCATCCGATCCACCTCGTTCCACCAATCACAGCCGACCAATCACGGCAACCATCCAATCACACCAACCGGCCAATGGAATCACTGCACCCAGCCAATCAAATCCCGGCACGGGGTTCAGCCAAGGTTCCAGCAAGGTTCAGCAAATGCATGTCATCGATTCATAAGCGTCCGCTAGCTACAGTACGACGTGCGCGGACAATTTCTACCCTACGAAACACGATATAGTTCAATCTCTGCCCCGTTTCCCCTAGCCATCGTTCACGGATAAAAACGATGTAGTGAATAATAGGGCATGGCTTCCCTCGGCGAAAAAAAATGGAAGAAGGAAAGAACGAGCGAAAGTCCTTACGCACACGCACACACACCATCATCCTGCGGTAGCAATCATCATCACATCGCGTCCTCAGAGACGTCCTCAAGCTATCGATACATGCCATAATTTACGCCCGCAGCTGAGCACGGAGGTTCGCCTCCAGGTTGCCCCGCGGACGAATGTATTGCACATAAGCTCCATCCCTGCCAGATTCACACGCATTAGTTCCAGAAACACGCACCCGTAGGTATAAAAGGGGAAAGGGACGCACTGCAACACGCGCTTCTCCTCCTTCAACTTCAAGTAGTCCTCCCGGTTGACGTTCGTGAAGCCCCACTTGCGTGAGACGATGATCTTCTGGCGACCCGGGAACTTGTACCGTGCGCGGCGGAGCGCCTCCTGCACGACGGGGGCGTGCTGGTCCTTGCAACGGATCGACAGGATGATTTGTCCAATGTCAACACGCGCAACCGTGCCGTACGGCTTGCCCCACGCGCCACGCATACCGGTCTGAAGACTATACGTGCACTCACACGTTAGCGGATGCAATAGACATGGGGGACAGAGGACGTGCCGATCAGCGCCGGCGCAGGACAACATCTTGTTGATGCGGAGAACGTGGAAGGGGTGCACGCGCACGCGCAAATGGAAGGTGTCCTTGCCCGACGTCTTCGTCACGTATTTGTTGGCACAGATACGGGCCGCCTCGAGCGCCTCGGATGAAAGCTGTTCGTACTCGTCCGACACGAGATGGACGCAGTAAGGGAAGTCATCGACCGACGCGCGCTTACGACCGAGGTCGAAAATGCGGATCTAAGCAAAAAGGCATTCCAGTCAGCCAGGATGACGGGACGAGTGATGGGCGGTCAGCGCACCTTGGAGTCGGGGACACCACGGTTGTACCTTGACTTGGGGTACGGCTTGTTCTTGCAGTAGCGGTAGCAGCGGAAGGGACGGCGACCCATGTCTTCTGGTTCTGCGAGAAGCAAAAGTGATCAGTCAGCGCCTTTTTCAGAGACGTTATCCGGCCATCCAACACGCCATCCACCCCTCCCACGACGGCAAATTCGCACCAGCAGCATCACGATGGGGCAGGCAACGCACGGACGAGCGGCAGGGATACTCACTTTGGTGGGTAAGTGGGGGGAAAGTGGGTTAGCTGCGACGAGGAGGCCGCTTTTGAGGGAAGCTCGCAACGGGAGATGACAAACGACGAGGGATGAATAAGGCGTGGGAGAACGGCGCCGTCCGCCGGAGTCCGGACCCACGTGGGTCGACCGATCCGGATCTCCGTGCCTTGGCTTCGGGAATCGTTGCTCGTCGAGGAGGTGCGTGACGGTGAAGCCGATGGGCACGAGAACGACGAGAGCGTGTTGCAGTCAACCACGATGAGCGACCTACCCGACACACAGACCGTCGTACGCTGGTACCCTCCCGCCCGCGACATCCGCGTCGAAGCCGTTCCCGTCCCCCGGTAAGTAAGCATGCGCTGACTGCTTACTACGTACCCTTTCGCTCCCGACTCGACTCGATTCTGACTCTTGAGCTTGCGTTTGTATGACTGTGAAGCATTGAACACCCGGACGACGCCATCATAAAGATCCAGGTGCGTCTTTGTCATGGTTGGCTGCGCTGTCGTGCTCATGGATCCGGTGCAGCTGGCGGGGTTATGTGGGAGCGATTTGCACGTCTATCGGGGACATGAGGATGTTTACGAGCCGTGCGTCCACGCCCCCCGTTGTTCTCGCTTCGTGCTCTCACCGTCAGTTCTCAGGCATGTATGTGGCCACGAGCTCATCGGCCATGTCGTCGCGCTCGGGTCCTCCTTCAGCGCAGACGCCCCCGCCTCGCGCCCCGCCCTCTACGGCACCCTCAAACTCGGCGATCGCGTCGTCGCGCCCTTCACCGTCTCCTGCGGCGAATGCGAGTACGTCTCCCATTTATTCACGACGCATCCCGCGCACCCCATCTAACACCATCTCCAAGATTTTGTCGCCTCGGCTTGACCGCGCGCTGCGTCTCCTCTCTCCTCATCGGCACGCCCACCGTGCCCGGCGGCCAGGCGCAATACGCGCGCATACCCCACGCAGGCGGCACACTCTTCATCCTGCCCGCGCTCCCCGACATCCCGGACCCCGCGTTGTTGCTCCTCGCGGATATCCTCCCCACAGGCCTCTTCGTCGCCGTCCAAGCATTGTCCCATCCGAAGATCGCGCCCGTCCTCAGCGGCCGCGCGTGGCCTGGAAGCGCTTCTGCGGCTCTGGATGGATATTTCAGGGATGAGGGTGCGGCGCAGGTGGAGATTCGGGAGGAGGAGAGGGTGTTGATGGTTGGCGTTGTCGGACTGGGTCCGGTGGGATTGGTGGGCTTCCTTCGTGTGTCTGTGAGACTCGAGAAGCTCATATGGATCGATGCTGGCTAGTGCGCGACGCTGGCCCTACTCGACCTTCTGGGGGCGACGGGCATCCAAGCACGCGTCGTCGCGATCGATCCGAACGCCGCGCGTCGGGACAAGATGGCGGCCGTTTTCAAGACCGTCGCGGCGCATGAACCGGTCGTGTCGAAGATCGAGTTCGCTGTTGCGGATATCGAGGAAGGGAAGGACATCGTGAAGGGCTGGGGACGGGGCGGATGTCATGCCGTGCTCGAGGTGCGCCTCTCTACACGCATGTGTGGGCGCATATATGCTCATCCCTTGGCATAGGTCGTAGGCAACCCCTCAGCTCTGACCCTTAGCCTCGCCCTCCTCGCTCCCACCGGTGTCCTCTCCTCCTGCGGCGTTCATCAAGCCCCCGCGGTCCCCTTCACAGGACGCGAGCTCTACAACCACAACGCCACGCTCGAGTTCGGCCGCTGCAGCGTACGCGCCGTGTTTCCCGCGGCGCTTCGCCTGTTATTGAAACGACGGGACGTGCTGGGTGTTGTGGGCGAGGGCGGGGTGGTGGAGAGGGTGGTGCCGATGAGCAAGGCTGTGGAGGCGTACGAGAAATTTGAAAGGGGAGAGTGGGGCAAGGTCGTGTTTGACCCGTGGGCATGATTTTCAACAAGGTGAGTGTGGACGGTCCACGGACAGTAAAGTGTCTCTGAACGTATGCTCCATGTCTAGGATTAAATAAACAAATGTAACATCTAGATGGATGGAAGGGGATGCGAAACTGAGGAGATTCAGTTCACTGGGCCCAATAGCGAGTCTACGAACGCTGCGAACGAATCGGCGACCTCGTCCGGCGGATCGACGCCAGCCCTGCTCTCCGAGCCCGGTCTATACTTACCAGTCCTCACTGTAGTCCCCGAAGGTGTATTAGCCTCCATTCATGATGGAAGAATGGAAGAAAGCAGCTCACCAAGCACGCGCCATAGCCCGAGCTCTTTCGCGCCCCCGCCAAGATCGCTCTCCACGTCGTCCCCGATGATCGCGATTTTCCCATTGTTGTCTGCGTCGGGGAGAGAAAGACTGTCGATGACGGCCTGGAAGAACGCGCGGGAAGGCTTGCCGACGACGTGCGCGGTGGTGCGGCTCGCGCTCTCCAGGGCGGAGATGAAGGGTCCCGGACCCAGGGAAAGGCGAGCATCGGCATCCTGGAGAGTCAGCGAGCGGTGGGTCGCGATCAACGGGACCGGACGACCGATTTGGGGGGATGACTGGTGGTGCTCGGAGGCGAGGATGCGGAAGGCGGCGTTGAGCGTGGAGTAGTCGAGTTGGGCGGGCGCGAAGGCGAGCACGACGGCGTCGTACGGCGTGTCCGGGTCGAGTGGTTCGCCTTGGGAAGTGGTCTCGGGCTGCAGCTCTTCGCGCGCGGAGTCGGACGCGATGATGTAGGGTCTAAGGGAATTCGGGGTGCCGTCGGGGACGGGGCCTACGCAGAACGATTGCTTACCTCTTGATAGCGTGCGCGTCGAGCACGCGGCGTATGGCGCCGATGCTGGTCCATAGCTCTTCAGGCTTGACGTTGAATCCGATGGCGGCGAGAGAGGTGTGAAGGGAGGCGGTGGATTGCTTGCTCGTGTTGCTGCAGAAACGAAATGGGATCTGGGACGCGCGGAGGCGGGCAAGGGCATGCACGGCGGCGGGTGTGGGCGTGGTTCCGACGTGGAGGGTGCCGGAGAGATCGATGAGGAGGGCGCGGATCGGGGGGCGGGTCATGGTCGATGTCGAAGGGTTGGCGGAGACGACGATGAAGGCGGGAAGGCGGGCGGGCGGGATGACGTCAGCGGCGGGATCGGCCTGGCTGGTCCTGACTGGTCGTTCTATATTTCCGTTGAATCCGTTCTTCTCTCACAACCCATTCCTTTCGCCTTCGACGTCTGACCTCTGCCCATGCGGAATGGTTCCTCCTCGCTCTAACATTGAACCTCGAGAATCCGCTTGTCTGTGTCTGCTGATCGGCCTTGAGCCTGTCTCAGATCTGGCTCGGTGGCAGAGAACTGAACTAAGCTGTCGTCACTGCTAGGTCATTGTTCGCACCGGGAACCTCGGTCAACAACTCGACTTCTCAAATCGTCTACCCCCGTGACGACGCTGGCCTTGAACGCTGAACGCGGTGGCTGCGTCGATCATGTCCGCCTCGCCGTGTACAACGTGCGCCATAGAGTTGTCTGGTCACGGTCGTCCTTCCCGTCCTGAACGCGCGTTCGCCACCTTCCATCTCTCGTCGCGTGGCCTTCCTTGTCTGGTCATACTCCGAGGACATCTTCCTTCCAATCCAAATTCCCCACACAGCCCAGCCCCGAAACACGTCTACACCTGACATCCTCCGTTCAGCCAGCGGCCCGCCCAAGTTCGCATGTTTTCCGTTGTATATCCGGCCCTCAATGGCATCCCTGGAGCTGGGTACCCTAGTTCAATAAATAACCTCGGACACTCATGGGTCGAGAAAGACGTGTCAGACATGACCCCTTTATCCCTCAAGTCTGTCCTCACCGTTGCCCTAGCCTCCCACTCTGCCCTCTCATTAGGCTCCTTTCCCGACTGTGCCAATGGCCCTCTCAACTCTAATCTGGTCTGCGATCCCACGGCGAATTACGTGGACAGGGCCTCCGCCCTCGTCGCAAACTTCACCACCGAGGAGCTCGTCGCGAACACCGTCAACGGATCCCCAGGCGTTCCCCGTCTCGGCCTCCCTCCTTACCAGTGGTGGAGCGAAGCTCTGGTGCGTCGTATTCCACTCTAGCCTGTACTTTGTATATTCACATCTAGCCTTGATAGCATGGCGTGGCCAGCAGCCCTGGCGTGACCTTCGCCCCCGCAGGAGAAAACTTTAGTTTCGCAACATCCTTCCCCCAACCCATCACCATCGGCGCTGCCTTCGACGATGACCTCGTGAACGCCATCGCCGCCGTCATCAGCACCGAGGCCCGTGCGTTCAACAACGCGGGCCGGTCCGGCGTCGACTTCTTCACGCCCAACATCAACCCGTTCAAGGACCCTCGATGGGGTCGTGGCCAGGAGACGCCTGGCGAAGACCCGTTCCACATCGCGCGATACGTCTACCAACTTATCACCGGCCTCCAGGGCGGTCTCGGGCCCGATCCTTACTACAAAATCGTCGCCGACTGCAAGCACTTCGCGGGGTACGACCTCGAGGACTGGCACGGGAACGATCGCTTCGGGTTCAACGCGGTTATCACCACGCAGGACCTCGCCGAGTTCTACACGCCCTCGTTCCAGAGCTGCGTGCGCGACGCCAAGGTTGGCTCCGTTATGTGCAGTTACAACGCGGTCAACGGCGTGCCGTCCTGCGCCAGCCCGTTCTTGCTCCAGGATATCCTTCGCGATTTCTACGGGTTGGAGGGTTGGATCACTTCCGACTGTGACGCTGTGGGGAACGTGTTCGACCCCCATCATTATACGACGACGCTGACCAACGCGTCGGCGGTCTCCTTGAAGGCGGGCACGGACGTCGATTGTGGAACAACGTATTCTGAAACCCTCCAGGACGCGATCGACCAGAACCTCGTCAGTGAAGACGACGTCAAGCAGTCCTTGACGAGGTTGTACGGCTCGCTCGTAAGGTATGTGGTCTCGCTGTCTGCCTACTTCTTCGGGTGGAAATGCTGACCGTACGTGCGTTTAGGACGGGCTACTTTGACGATCCTGCGCAGCAACCCTACCGACAGCTCGGATGGAGCGACATCAACACGGAGCAAGCACAGCAGCTCGCACTGACCGTCGCCAACGAAGGCATCGTCCTCCTGAAAAATGACGGTCTACTTCCTTTATCCAGTCACGTAAAGAACGTCGTGCTCGTGGGCCCGTGGGCCAACGCCACCACACAGATGCAAGGCAACTACGCCGGCATCGCGCCTTTCCTCGTTAGCCCCCTGCAGGCGTTCCAGGACGCAGGCTTCCAAGTCTCATTCTTCAACGGCACCGCGATCAACAGCACCGACACGAGCGGATTCGCGGCGGCCGTGAGCGCTGCGAAGAGCGCGGACCTCATCGTGTTCGCCGGCGGAATTGACAACACGATCGAGGCGGAGAGCATGGATCGGGATGACATTACGTGGCCGGGAAATCAGCTCGATCTTGTGGGACAGTTGGCGGATGTTGGGAAACCATTTGTGGTTTTGCAGATGGGCGGCGGACAGGTCGACTCGTCTTCGATCAAGGACAACGCGAAGGTATATTTCCTCTGTACGTTCTTTGTTCGCGAATGCTCATTCGCGCCACAGGTAAACGCACTCATTTGGGGAGGGTACCCAGGCCAGAGTGGCGGCACCGCGCTCGTGAACATCATCACAGGGAAGGTAGCCCCCTCCGGACGTCTGCCCACGACGCAGTACCCCGCCGCGTATGTCGACGCGATCCCGATGACGGACATGAACCTCCGACCGAGCAACTCCTCTCCCGGCCGCACGTACAAATGGTACACGGGCACCCCCGTCTTCGAGTTCGGATCCGGGTTGCACTACACCACCTTCGAGCTCTCCTGGACGAATGACCGCACGCCCCCGCCGTCTTTCGACATCCAGCGCCTCACGCGCGCGGCCAACGCGTCGAGCGTCGCACACGTGGATCTCGCGCCGTTCTTCACTTTCAGCGTGGACGTCAAGAACGCGGGCAAGGTGCAGTCGGACTACGTCGCGCTGCTGTTTGCGAACACGACGGCGGGGCCACAGCCGGCGCCGCTGAAGGAGCTGGTGGGGTATGGGCGGGTGAAGGGGGTCGAACCCGGGAAGACGGCGACGGCGAAGCTGGAGGTGACGTTGGGGTCGATTGCGAGGGTGGACGAGAAGGGGAACAGGGTGTTGTATCCTGGGAAGTATAGCGTTTGGGTGGACACGACGGGTGAGATTTTGCGCGAGTTCGAGTTGACGGGGAGCAGCGAGCAGATCTTGGGATTCCCTCAGGCTAGCTGATGGGCACTATTTTGAAGTTGCGGGACGAAAAATGCATCATGGTGTCCTTCATACTGAGGTTATCCTTCGTCGGTGAGGAACAATGCTCCCTGGTCAAACACAGCACATCAAATAAAAAGAAAGATGGCCTTCAAGCTCGGATGTTATCTGGACGGTCGGGAAAGGAAAGTGACCGTGGCTACAAAGTACTTACAAATACAAGTATCAATACTATCAGGACGTCAGAAGATGCAGGATGAAAAAAAATAGAGCACCGTGACGACAGCCCAAGAGCGGTCTGAGCAAGCCTCACCGACACAATGTCGGCAGCCGCATACTCCCAAGGACGCGATCCCGCTTCCCAACACGCAATTAACCCCCGCCGATAGCTCCTCGTACGCCGCCTGGCTGAAGCGACGTGTGCTCAAACAAAGCCCGTGCAAGTCCAGGTCTCTTGGTCCCTGCCGACACGATGTTTGAGCACCCAGGGGAGTGTGCCGGACTCGGGAAGACGCGCTCCGAGTCTCTTCACAGACGGTGTCTGTGCGGATCGGCGCGATAGGGCGTGCGGAGGGTGGTGTGGGCAACAAGACCACGCCCGGGTGTTTGTTCGAGGAGGATGTAACAAAGACCTGGACATTCTGTCTGGAAATGCGGGGAGCGACACGTCGCGACTCAGAGAATCGCGATCACGTTCACCAAACACAATCGACGTGCATCGAGCACTAGATCGACCGCGTCCATCCCCCAGACCGGCGATGATGGAGATACTCAGAGTATCAAGATCACCGACGCATCCGAAATCCTCAGACCATGCTCGCAAAGGTAGATGCATCATGCATCATGTTGTCGGAAAAATCGGATTTGGCTGATCAGCACCTTACGGAAATCTGACGACAGCTGACGGCTTCGGACGGCTTACATCAACTTGTTAGTGGTGATCAGCCCATGGTCAGCCCGCTGGCAAGTGGCTGTCAGCCCACGCCAGGTGGCGCCGCGAAGGTAATAGCTGGTGATTCGATGACATCACCTCTGATATAAAATGCACGTGCAAGACGGAACCACCGGTCCGACGGCGACTCGCGAGAAAAATGTGTGAAGTCGAATCGTGCTTTGGGCCAGCGGTTCCCGCCGCCGACTGCCACATAATTTCTTTACGATAGTAGAGTTTAGTAGCGTGAAAATGAGGCGTACATATAAACATATATATACGTGTTCGAAGCGTGTTTACTTAAGCGAACACGAGGAGGAAATGGGCTACTAGCCGCTGCACTTGCACTGCACGCAGAGGCAGAGTTGCACTACTTACTAGCGGGGGAGGCAGACACCCGTGGCTCGAACATAATTCAAAAATCGGTTGGTGTCTCTCTACCCCACTCACAGGCATGAAATATTAGGACACCCCACTTGGCTCCACTGGACTTGGAGCTTCAGAAAATCTAGCACTTGCTTGTAATCTCAGATCTCGGACTTAGGCACCACAGCATCAGGACATTAAGTAAGTAGGTAAGCCGCCGGAGAGAACCTCAATAAAGTGGGGAAATAAACATTTTCTTTGATTTTTCTGCGCCACCTGATCACCCCTGATAGCCCCACAAGGCGTGGCTGATGCGAGTTTATCGGCCATTTTTTGAAGCTGATGACCCGACTGCGGAGCTGACGGCCTTACCAGCGCTGATAGCTGGGTACACCCAGATGTAAGCCAAAATCGAATTTTCCGACAGTATGTTGCGAGCAATGCGGCCTTGGACTGTAGTGCTGAGCACTGAACACTAGTGAGTAGGACACTAAGTGCAGGCCGGCGAGTTCAAGGAAAGAGCACCAGTCCGCAGTGCGTCAGAAAAAGACGATCCGGGATTACGCACGGTTACCCACGCTTATAATCATCATTTTTGCCATTTTTTTGCCGGGGTCTTATAGCTGGGTATAAACTGTGCAATAGCATCGCTGTCACATTGTCCACGGCCATAGCTCGCCGGCCGATGGACACTATTTGATTACGGCGGAGGTCGAGTCCCTGTGTAACCGGACGTAAGCCGTCGAGGCAAGTCTTAAAATGCCATATCATCTGCCGTCCAGAAGATCTCAATCAGTTACAACCCGCCGTCCAGAAGATCTCAATTGGTTACAACTCACCGTCCAGAAGATCTCAACCGGTTACAACGGAGAATAGATCAGGAGAATAGATCAACTTGGTAGCAGGCATAATGTTTTCAATATTACAATGCTCAAATCATCAGTTCCCGCTCTTCAGATCTCAGATCTCGGACTTCAGCTACTTCTACTCAACTTATACACATTCTTGTTCTCAGCGCAATAAACAGGTAGAGCGTAACAGAATATATTATGATTTGACAACTAATTATGTACAATCCGGGAGATTACACGAGGTATTATTATGTATATGATAGATGGACCTCCAGCTCAGAGAAAGCAAGCGGAGCCAAAAAGCGAGAGAACAGCCAGCAATAGCGAAGGCGGCAGCAACAGAGACAGGAGACTCAGTGCACCTTGAATACATCAGGTACGAAGTGGGAGCCGAGGGAGCTGAGAGCTGAGGTGCGTAAGAGGAAGTCGGGAGTCAAACGGGGACGGAGTGACAGCGCGCGCGCGCTCTGCTTTATATGCTCAGACAGGGTGACGAAGGGTAACAAGTTTGTCACTGTGACAGTGAGGTTGAGCCGGTTTGGAGCCGGTGCCGATGGGACGAGAACGAGACGCGTTGCGGCGAGACTCACCGTTGTGGACTTGAACAGCCTACCGACTGGAATATCCTGGAACATTGACCCGCCCAGGGCATGGCCCATACCCGCAGGCCATAGGAGAAGCAGGACTTAGCCGTTTTTGAGGTGTCTGCAACGTCCAGGTGATGGTGATCAGTGGGGGATGCGAGGATGGTGCGGAGAGTGTAGCGGTATTAGCTTGTCTCGTGCATCAGTCATTGTAGAGGACTGACTCACAGTGGTTGCTTACTCGGAATCATTGAATGACATGGGATGGACCTGAGGGAGGTGACTCGTTAGACGGTATTAAAATCAGCGCAAGGGAGAATTGTATACACTCGTACCTGCATTACAATGTCGTTGAGGGAGCAATATACACGATGACGACGCGTTGTCGCGAGACAAGACGAGGTTCACCCGCGTTGACATACATTGATGATGAAGCAAGGCCAAGATTACAATCGAGAACAACCCAGGTTGGGACATAATAACTAGCTTATAATCGGGTTATAAGGAGACGTTTGCCAAATTTGATTATAATCCCGGTCGCCTTTTTCTGACGTGGCGCAGTAACGCTGCGGATAGTGTTGCCGTGAGACCGAGACGTCGCACAACGAGACCGTCGCGCGACGGGTGCTGGACCGTGGGAACCGTCTCAAGACGGTTGTGCGACGGTCGCGCGGACGGACGGACGGGTTCGGTCACATGTAACTGACAGGATCAACACAATACATGTGATCAGATGAGCGCGTCCAGCGCGTCTGACGCGTCTGGTCTACAGTACGCGTTATTCCCTTCGCTCATCCCCCTCCAACTCGTCCCTCCGTCCTACTCTGTCTCGAATCCCGGAGTCGTCATGGTTGCCCGAATCTCTTGAAACACTTCGCTTATTTTTCGTCATACCATCACTGAATAGCATGATTTCTGGACGGTCTCCTCCAGGCTGGCAGATTGTCATTGGGCCAGCAAAAGTCTGAGCGAGCCGAGATGCTCTGGGGGAGGACATTTAAAGCAACAGTTTCTGGAGGTACTCTCACTCACTGATGTCAGATTACCCTCAGGCCTCGAGACGTGCTGCCAATGGATCGCCTTCTGGCGAGTTTATCCCCAACCTTACCCCCGCGCCCTACGCCCCTCACCCGACCCTTCACTCATCGCAATATGCACAGTATCCGTCAATTAACAATGGTATGTGGACAGATCATCTCGCTGTTTCTCAACCGCCGATTCTGACAAGTTGCCGTCCCAGATCCAAATGGTACATTCAGTGCATGGCAAACCTTCTTAGCCTTAGCTCAACTGCAAGCTGCAATGCAGCGAGAGCAGGGGCAAGACCCACAAGAGGTACACTCATCATCACCTACTCCCCAATTTCCACCTGCCCCCTTTGCGGCTTGGGACCCTCTTCCGGGGCCGCTGCCGTCGCCGCCTGTGTCAGCAACGGTCTACCTGCGATGCAGGTTCAGGACGTCGCGACGAGGTACAAGGCGAGGAGAGACGAGGATAGGACGAGGTATGAACTAGGTAAAACGAAGGTGTGGATCTACCCCTGCAGTACTTAGGGAGGATCCCCCAGGTAGCCGGAGAATAGAAAAGGTCGAGATGACCCCTCCTCATAGATTAGTGAGCCCTTATATACATGAGGATAAGAGCCCAAACAAGGACAAACAAGGCCGGAGTAGGAGTGGGTCAGGACGGACTACGAAGTGGGTACCACGGAGTACGAAGTGGGTCACAGCACGAGGCGAGGTAAGTATGACTCCAAGGTCTAGATCATGACCGAGGAAGCCGAGAAGTCCGGTATGCCCGAAGGGCCGGATGCGAGGTGAAGCCGATGCGAAGTCCGATGCGAGGTCCGATGGTAAACTACTATATACTACAATAAATGTAGGTCCGATGTATACAATTTGGAGGTGTTCATGACAGCCTGGTAGTACTTACTACGGTCCCGCTCCGAGTCATCTCCCAGCGCCATCAAACAACACCCCTTCGACATCTGTGCCACCAGCTACCGCGGCGACATCAGCAACCTAGCACATTAAGTTGGGGAGTTACCGAGAATTGATGGACAGTTGGCTTCTTACGCGGTTTGACCCATTAAGGAAACTCCGGTAAACTCGGCAACTTCCCGCAGCTTGCCGCGCGCGCGTCAGGAATTGCCCGGAGGCTAAATCCGGCCTGCCCTAAAGCCCTTTGACCCGTGGGACAGCTCCGTTATTCAGCCAGCGCACATCCTCTCACTACCACCACCACCACCACCACCACCACCTCCGTTGTCGTCGTCCCTCACTCCCCCGTCTCCCCCACTGACACAGCACTCATTACTCCCACCCTCTTCTCGTTGCCGCCGCTGCCACCGCTCTCTCGTCACCCCCGCTCGTTGTCGTCCCCGTCTGTCTGGCGCCCTTGTCTGTTCGTCGCCCTTGCCTGTTCATTGTTAAGGACGGTCCTTATCACGTGACAAGCGGCTCAGGCTACAGTACTCTTACGCGTGAGAAGTGGGATCAGGTGATCCAGACGTCTCGGTTTGTACAAAGGTGAAGGTCGATAGGCGAAGCAGTAAGTCTTCACGGAAGACTTAGGCGAGCTTATCGACTTAGTTTGCTTAGGATTCTCTTTAGTGTTTTAAGAGGAGGTTCTATTCAGAACAGTCCTGTATTTACAAAGAGAACGAGCTGGGGAATGGCTCGTTCTTTGAGCCTCCTTCTATAAGAAAGGAGGTCGAGTAAATATATGTACATTTGGTAACGGTCGCATCAAGTATCTACGGGGACGCGACTGGGGCACAGTCGTGGCTGCATCGTTGAGACGGCTACGAGCTGTGGCACAGTCATGGCTGCGTCGTCGGGACGGTTACGAGCTGGGGCACAGTCGTAATCCGTTGTTTAGCGATGTTCTTCCTAATAAGGTAACAGGGAATGGAATACCTTGATCGAGTTGTAACACTAGCCCCCTCTCTAGAATCTACGTCCCGTAGATTCATGAATCGTATTGCTTCCATAGGGATGTCTTGAACGGGTTGTTGATCGCTCGCTCGACGCCATCGCTGAAGGAAGATGGTTGACGCGAGAAGGGTGAGGATCATGAGTCCTACGATGACGCTTAGGACGATGATGAGCCAACGAGGGGTGGTTGTGGTGAAGATCGCAAGATCGGGTGATTGTGTGGGCTGCATCACACTTCTAAGTTTTTTGTTTTGATGTTCACTCCTTTTATCCTTATCCGGAATCAAGCGATAGAATTCTATTCTACCGCTTTAGCAACACCTCCACTACTTTGATATCCTCCCCGTCTATTGTGGGAGACCCTAACCGATGCCCTATCCTGGCTGTTGTCGCGTGGTCCGGGCTTCTGAATCGGGGCCCGTGTTTCCGGAAGAGCCCTTTGATGCCGCATCTTCCCTTCGACTCCCGCATGGCTTCTTCGTCGAGGCTTCTCGGCCTCTTCATGGTGCGAGCGACGTCCGGACGGCTTAGGAGTTCTGTAACTCTCTTGAGATGGCGAAGGAGTTCTTCGTCTTGTGGGTCGGGCGTGGGAGTGCGCGAGAGGACGGGCGAGGGAGGAGGGGTGGTAGGAGGAGTGTGGTCGGTGGTGGAGAGGTTGCGCGAGGAGGAGGCGAGAGTAGAAGACATGTTGGTGGTTTTGGGTGGTGCAAGTTGGTTTGTTAGACGATGTCTGAGGATGTTGTGGTCGTTGTGGCTTTCCCTTTTATCCTTGTGATGCGGAGGGGCAGTGATGTAATCATTGCCGTCAATCGTAAGCGAGAATTCGTACATAATCAGACACTAGTCGTAAGTAAGTGACGCGTCCAGCGCGTCGCAGGGAGAATACCAAACACTTCGCCTTCCTCATAGCGATAGGAACCTGTACAGTAGAGAAGTCCGAGGAAAATATGCGTGCGAATGAGGGCGCAGTCCGTGATTAGTCCGAGAAGTATCGTAGCGATGAATTGTAAACATGATAATGATGATGATGAGAGAGAAAGTCCGAGTGCGTATGATGGGTGAGAGTTTGTCCACGCGCTTACCAAGGCTCCGGCCAGTGATCCTTTGATTCCTCCGCTTCCTGCAGGTCCCAGTCTTCTTCTTTCCAGAAGAGATCGTCGACGCGCCAAGAGTGGTTGAAGCGCGAAGGGGGTTCCTGCTGAGTGCGGAGTACCCGCGTCCTCCCAGTACAACCACTGTTCGGCGGCGTGTTGGGCGGCTTCGTGCGTCAGCCTCTCACGTCGCGTGAGGAATCCCAGAAGCTGCCTGTGGGCGCGGGCGGTAGCGTCGGTACGTCGGAGGTGGGGGTGGGACATCAGTGTTCCTGGACCGTAACTGATATCCGGATGGCTCGGGCGTGGGCGAGGAAGAGGAGTCCGTGATCGGAGAGGGTAGCAGGACCGTGATTGGGGGAAGTGAGGGGGATCGTTCTTGCGACGGGGACAATCTCGGCGGAGATGGCCTCGCTCGCCGCATTTCCAGCAGTGTTTCCGCGGCTTCGCGGGAATCGCGTCCCACTTCTCTTGTGTCCATGTGGTCGGCTCGTTGCTCCATTGGTCCGAGGGATTCTCGGCTACTTCCTCTGTCTTGTCGTTCGTCGAACTGTCTGATTCGTCTGCCGAACTGTCCAATTCGTCCGTTGAGTCGTGCTCTTGGTTCCGGCGAGCGCGGTCCTCCAGCATTCGTTTGACTATCTTCTGGAGTTCTCGGAAGTTCTTCCTTACTCGATGCATCGGGGAATCCGACGTCTCTGATCCGCTTGAGCGGTCTTCCGTCGGGGTCGACAGAATCATGTTTACGTCGCTGTGGGGTGATTCGGGGATCTTGGGTGATGGGATCTCGAACGTGGTCGGGGTACGGACGTAGGGATGAGGGATAGGCAGGGGGACCTCCGTGCCAGGGCATGGGAGTGTCGTCAATAGATACCGGGAATGGAGTTGGTGGTCTCGGCACCGCTGTCAGTGGAAAAGATGTTCCAGGTACTTGTCGCGGATTTCCGGCCGGTTGTCTGGACTCTGGGGAAACCAGGGGCTGTCCGTCGGTGTGCTTTCCGGATACGCTGTTTCCAGCGATGGGAGACTGGATGGGGTTAGTCTGGGTGAGTCCGGGGATGGGTAGGGACCATGGCGGTGTAGGAGCGGTGATGGGTCGCGGAGGGGCATTAGGGAGAGACGGGGGTCTGGCGAGGGTGGATGCAATGGGATCGGGTCGAATAGTATAGCCCGGGGAGATGTGATATCCATGGAAGATGAGGTCGATGTCGGGGCCATCGCGTGGCGACATATGGGGAACTCCGGTAGTTTCCATTCGCCTTCGGAGGATTTCTCCTTCGTAGGCGGCCCGGAAGGTGTGTCTTTCCCAATTGAGCCAGTTGACCCTGTGTCCGACTTCAGTGAGGAATTTTCGGAGTTCTGCGACGTTGAGTATAGCCGCTGCGCTAGCTTCCGGAATTGTCGAAGAAGTTTGACCTCTCGTTCCTCCATCTCGGTCGAGAGCGTTAGGTACCTCGAGTCCAGCTGAAGGAGTTCTCCGTTGAGCATCTTGATGTGATTCTCTAAGATGTTCTGGACGTCGGCCGACTCCCTCCTGAGGTCGTCGATCCGTTCCCTGGCCTGCTCGAGCGCTACTCCGGCTATCATGTGGGCTATCTGGCTTTCTAGTATCGGAGAATCGGGCGTTTGGACTTCCGTCGCTCCGGGCCACGGGGATTGCATTAGCACCTGTGAGGAATCTGGGTGCCTTAGTCAGGGTTCTTCTGTGTGCTTCTAAGCGGCTTACCCCTTGTTCTTCCGTCTGGTCCTGACCTAGACGGAGGAGGTACTGACTTAATTGCGAGGATTGCTGCCGATCGAGCGATGAAGCAGTCTCCGCAGAGGGTTCGTTCCTGCTGAGTGTGGTGTACTTTGTTGCAGACGAGGCGGAGGCGGTCGACATTGCTGGGTGTGACGATTGGATTGGTAGAGGAAGTGTTGGCTGCGTTTGGGGTGGTGGACATTGGTGATCTGTCCCGTTGAACCCATAGGGTTTTTATCCCCTCCTTGTTGGCAGTGCATTCACCTGAATGTGTTGAGTCTCACCAGTGTTTTACTTTCGTCTTGCGTTTCTTTCGTCGTGCTGGCCTTCGCTCTTGCTGCGTTACAGTGATCTCGTCAGGATCAGTAGATTCTGCGTTGGTATCTCTGATTGGCTGTGGTAGCAACCTCGGTGCCTTCGGGTTATTCCGGTGGAACTCTGCAATCGCAGCCTTTGATCCTTCGAGATTAGATGCTGGTTCCCATGTGTTACCGGAGTCTGGGTAGCCTTTCCATTTTACGAAGTAATGTAATGGTTCGGAATACCGTTTGTCTAGTTTTGAGGCTATTATTGTTTCTAGTTCATAGAGTTCTTCGTGGTTTACTAGTTCCGGAGGCGGTTTTTCATAAGCTTCGCCATATTGTTCTGTTTCTCTGAACGGAATTAACAGTGCCGCGTGAAATACTGGGTGTATTTTCCATTTCGTTGGTAGCTCCAAGCGATAGGTCACTGGTCCTATAACCTTTTCAATTTTGAATGGGCCGAACAGCTTCGGTGCTAGTTTGGTTTTCGGATATACCGTGTTAAGATTTTTTCCATCTAACCATACTTGGTCGCCCTGTTTAAGTTGATCTCGTAGTGTGAACGTTTGATCATGCTGCATCTTCATTAGTTTAGCAGCTATTTCCAGACTTGCTTCTGTGTTGTCCCACGCGTCCTTAAAGTTCTTTATTCTTTCTTCGGCCGTCGGTATTCGCGGATCGGTTGGTATTGTTGGGTTGAAAACCGGTTGGTATCCATGTAGGAGTTCAAATGGGGAAGCTTTCGTAGCTGAATGTTGTCGTATGTTGTGTGCGAATTCTGCTTTTGGTAAAAGTTTTGCCCAATTTGTTTGATCTCCGTTGCAAAATGCTCGAAGATATTGTTCTAATTCTTGATTCACTCTTTCTGTCTCGCCGTCTGTTTGGGGATGGTACGCTGTACTGAGCGACAAGATAATTCCAAGGCTTTCGCAAATGGATTGGAATACTTTGGACGCGAATTGAGGACCTCTGCCTGATATCATTCTTTTCCATAGTCCGAATCGTCTGTAGACGTTGTCGATCAGAAGATCAGCTGTCTCTTCTGCGTTGATCGTCTTTAGGCATGGTGTAAATACTGTGGTTTTGGTGAATCTGTCGACGACTACGTTGATCGAATCACATCCATTGGAGATCGGAAGATCTGTGATGAAGTCTGATGTGATTGTTTCCCATGGTCGTTCCGGTATTTCCGTAGGTTGTAATGGATGTTTTGCCGGATGCGTGACATTCTTTGTTGATTGGCATACGGGACATCCTTGAACATAGCCTTTTACAAAGGAAATCATCTTTGGCCACCAAAAGTTTCTTTGTACCAGTTCTAGAGTTTTCATTTCGCCTGGATGTCCAATCGTTTGGAGATCATGATGCGATTTTAGGATCATACATCGAAGTTCGAGATTCTGTGGTACGTAGATCTTTCCTTTTCTGATGATCAAATCGTTCTCAAAGTTCCAATCTTCGATTCCTTTTGCAAGGGTACGTGGTCCCGATCTTTTGATCGTATCTAGTGCTGTCCAAACTTCATCATCTAGGTGTGAGAAGTTCCTTAGTTCCTTGAGAAGTTCTTTATCTCCGACTGCTTCGACTGTTCCTCTTCCGGTGGCTCTAGCCTTGAATATCGAAGGATGGAGTAGGATTCGTTTGTCGTTGTCTGGAATGTCTTCTTTATGATCCGATCTTCTGGAAAGTCCGTCCGCTTTATTTGTACTTCCTGGTTTGTGCACCAGGGTGTAGTCAAAGCGGGACAGATACAGGCTCCATCGTGCTTGCCATCGATTAAGTTTCTGAGCTGTTGTAAAATATTCTAGATTTTTATGATCTGTCCAGATTTCGATCTTGTAGTTCGCTCCTTCTAGATAGTGTCGCCAGTGTTCTAGGGCTTTTACTACTCCTAAAAGTTCTTTGTCGTATATCTCGTAATTCTGTTCCGCAGGTGACAGTGATTTGGACAGGTACGCGACCGGGTGCCATCTTTCGGTTTCATCTGGTTGTGATAGGATAGCCCCGTACGCGAAGTCGGAGGCGTCGCTTTCGATGCGGAATGGTTTGTTTTCGTCAGGCATGATCAAGACTGGGGACGACGTGAAGTCGTGTTTCAGTCTGTTGAAGGTATTTTCACATTCGGTCGTCCAGTTCCAGTCATGGTCCTTCTTTGTAAGTTGGAATAGTGGTCTTGCGATCTTAGAATAGTCTTTGATGAAGTGTCGATAGAAATTTCCAAATCCGAGGAATGATTGAACTTCTTTTACTTTTCTCGGTGTAGGCCATTCGGATAGTCCTTGAACTTTGATCGGGTCCATCTGTACCTTGTTATGCGTGATTATCACGCCGAGGTATTCGATTGATGATTGTTCGAAGAAGCACTTTTCTGGTTTCAGGAACAGATCGTTCCGTTCCAGAATTTGAAGAGCTTCTCTCATCAGTCTTCTATGTTCGTCGAGTGTTTCCGTGAATATCAATATGTCGTCCATGTATACCACTACTTTTCCTGTGTCTATTAATCCTTTGAATAGTGCGTTCATCATTGCTTGGAATGTTGCGGGCGAGTTGGTTAGTCCGAAGAACATTACCATTGGTTCAAACAGGCCTCTGTTTGTTTTTGAACGCAGCTTTCCATTGATCTCCTTCTTTGATTCGAACATTGTTGTATCCCCATCGGAGATCGAGCTTTGAGAAGATCTTAGCGTCTTTTAATTTGTCGATGAGATCTGAGATGAGCGGGATCGGGTATTCATTTTTTACTGTGATGGAATTGAGATAGCGATAGTCCTATACTGGTCGGAGAGATCCATCTTTCTTCTTGATAAAAAAGAAGGGCGATGATATCTCTGATTTTGATTCTCGGATGTATCCTTTTCGTAGATGTTCGTCCACAAATGTGTCCAGTTCCTTTCGTTCTGGTACTGTCATTGGATACAGTTTACAATTTCGAGGTTTCCATCCTTCGGTCAGGTCTATCGCATGATCCCAGGGTCTACTGATTGGGAAGCGTTCCGACGCTTTCTTTTCGAATACCTTCTGATACTGTTTGTAGCTGGGTGGAATCATCTCATCGAGTGTCTTCTTCTTCTCTCCCATGGCCGCTCGTTCTGCAAGTTCTTGTGCCTTAGTTGCTCTTGCTGTTATCCAGGTATTGGTTTCGTTCATTTCTTCTGCAACTGGTATCGTTTCTATGTTAGCTTTCCCATAGAATGTTCTGATTGTCTCGATCTCGACGAGATCGGAATCGAATTCGGGATCTTCTTGTTCTTCTATTGTTGCGTGATGGTTCGCCTTGTGTTCTTCGAATGATTGTAGAAAGGGTTCGTTCTTTCCTTGGACGGTCATTGTTTTACTCGTAGTGGAGCACGTACCTGGGCATGTCTGTAGCGTAATCTGTCTCTTTCTCCAATCAATGTTAGGATTGTGTTTTTTGAGCCAAGGGGTTCCTAAGATTACTTCGTCTCCTCCTAGGGCTGTGACAAATAATCCTAGGTTTCCGCGGTGAATTTCTCCGTTGATCCCTTCCATTGTCATTGGAAGGTGTACTTTCTGTTTGATCTCTCCCAGAGTGTTCCGAGATCCGTCAACATTGTATATCGGTATCGGTTTCTTAAGTTGGATCAGATTCATCTTGTGTTTTTGTACGAAATCTGGATGGATCAGGGTGCTGCTTGCTCCGCTATCTAGTAGTGCTTTTGCTGCGGCTTTACGGAACTTTCCATGAAACGTAACAGGTATATGAATTGATGGAGCGTGCATTGCTCCGTCTTGGTATGACCTTATATACACTGTTCTATTTACGTCATCTTCTGTTTCCTGCACAGGAGATTGACTTGAAAAGTTTATTGTCTGTGTCCTTTCAACAGCCGCGTTTGAAGGACGATTTAAAAACCCTGATTGTCTTTGAACATGTTGGCAGTGCATGCAAACATTTCGCTGTCCATCTTGTTCACAAGCTTGGTGATCTGATCAATTGGGGATTCTTCTGATGTCAGATTTGCTGTTCGTGCATTGATTGTTGTTTGGGTACATTTCTCTGGGTAGTTCCTGGAGATGTGTCCTGGCTTCCGGCAGTAGAAGCATGATCCTGATTTCTGGAGTTCTGTGCGTTCTTGCGGGGTAAGGTGTCTGAAGTTTTGGCCGTTATTTCCTGTTTGAGCGACTCTGGCGGTTGTAACGTTCCCTTTGTTTCCGTTTCCTCTTCTGAATGGAACATACGTCTGTGGTTTCTTGTACAGGAGTGTGAGATCGCTCGTCGGGTTCATTGGTCTTGTGTAATGCCGTTGGAATGCTTGAGCTTCTCGCCAGTTGTTATCAATGCGCAATGCGAGTTCATACCATTCATCAATATCGTTCGAGATGTGATCTCTCTTGAGGATCTCGACTACGATATCGTTGCGCAGTCCTCTCTTGAATTGGTCGATCAATGCTTTATAATCGTAACCAGCTTCCATGGCATAGTCTCTGAAGATCGTGATATAATCCTTGGTTTCCATGGTACCTTGTTCTAGGCGCTGTATGTTGAATCTAGCGTCCCTTCCTGGGTCTATTTCTCCAAAGGTTTCTAAGAAGTAGTCGCGGAATGCCGTCCATGGAAGGTATACTTCTGGATCTAGACCGCGATCTCGTATTTTGTCGATCTTGCTTATTAAAAGGGACGCCCAGTGGAGGGCAGGTCCATCGGTGAGATGCGAGAGTACGAAGGTTATCTTACGCATGTTGGCCGCATACACGTTGGGAAATGCTATGAAGCGAAGTACGCATTGTTCTATGAACTTTGCTGCTTTTGCCCGGTCTCTTCCGTCGTATACTCCTAGTGCGTTTAGTTTGAATCCTTTGTCCTTGTCTTCGGGTTTTGATCCGATTGTTCCTATTCCTCTTGGTGGGGAATTCCCTGGTGGGTGCTTCGATTCTTTCGGAAGATCCGCGGTTGCTCCTCTTCCGAAGACGTAGTCTTGAACTTCTTTTCCTTTCTTATTATCGACCGATCGGTTGGAAAGTGATGGTGATCGTGGTGATGGCGTTTTCCACCCTATTGGTTCGACCATGCCAAGTCCTAGGGAGAATCGAGTCTCATGTCTCGGTTTTGCGGGATCGGCTGGTGTTGGAGTTGCAGGCGTCTGGCGTGGTACATTAGTCTCTCCAGGGGGACATTGCCAGGTGTAGTGGCGGGGTTGGGTATCGAGGTGGCGGCGTCTCCCATTGATGTGATGTTTCCTCGGGTTTTCCAAATAGATTTCCTTTTCTTCCTCGTCTGGTTCCGAAAATATGTAGGGTTGATTGGGATCTTGTTGGGTTCTCTGTATGTTCTTCCGGTTTCTGCTGCGCTCGATGGCGTCGACTTCCTCCGGGATCGGACTTAATTTGGGGGTTTGATATAGTTCTCTTAGGTTCTGGCGCGGTTTCCTCTGGAGGTGGTGCGGCTGTTGCGGGTTCTTGAGGATGCTGGAGTTCGGTTCGAGGGTTCTGTGGTTCGGTTGTCGTATCGGCTGTGTCGGTATCGGGATTAAATTCCCAGTAGTCCTTAATATTCCCGGTGTAAGGCTTCTCTTCGACCTTTTGTGCGTCC
Organism: Amylostereum areolatum; assembly: GCA_012932865.1. NCBI lineage: Eukaryota > Fungi > Basidiomycota > Agaricomycetes > Russulales > Stereaceae > Amylostereum > Amylostereum areolatum. Next base: position 35,722 of record SAXG01000002.1, read on the forward strand.
GGGTGTTTCCAGAGTTCTTCTGATGAGAGGGGCCCGATATGAGGTCTTGAATAATCTGGGCGCTTCCAATGTGAATTGTCGTAGCTTCCGTCTTCCTTTTCTCTTTTGGATCTATCTTTGAAGTATTCTGCAGCTGGGGGAAGGTTGTATCTGTATATGGGTGGGTTCCACTGGTATGCGTATGTCCCTTTGCTTTCTTTCGCGACAAGGGCTCCGTCGTAGTAAAAAGGAGATGATAGGGGTCGAATGTCCAGCGATGATCTTCGTTTCCGTTAGGGAATTCTCGACTGCAGTTTGATTGGAGTTGAGGGATCTCAAAATCTGATGGTCTTTTTTCAGCGGGTTGTTCCGCTGACTCCGTGGTGGGTGTTTCGTTTGACGCTCTGCGCCAAACTGTAGGGTGAGCTAGTGTAGAGGAGAGCTCGTTCTAGTGTTAAGGACGGTCCTTATCACATGACAAGCGGCTCAGGCTACAGTACTCTTATGCGTGAGAGGTGGGATCAGGTGATCCAGACGTCTCGGTTTATACGAAGGTAAAGGTCAATAAGCGAAGCAGTAAGTCTTCACAGAAGACTTAGGCGAGCTTATTAACTTAGTTTGGATTCTCTTTAGTATGCTTAAGAGGAGGTTCTTATTAGAACAGTCCTGTATTTACAAAGAGAACGAGCTGGGGAATAGCTCGTTCGTTGAGCCTCCTTTTATAGGAAAGGAGGTCAAGTAAATATATGTACATTCGGCGACGGTTGTATCAAGTATCTACGGAGACGAACTGTGGCACCGTCGAGGCTATGCCGTTGGGACGGTGACGATCTGTGGCACCGTCGAGGCTATGCCGTCGAGACGGTGACGATCTGTGGCAGCGTCGTTGAGACGGTTACGAGCTGGGGCACAGTCGTAATCCGTCGTTTAGCGACGTCCTTCCTAGTAAGGCAATGGAAAATGAAGTACCTTGGACAAGTTGTAACAGGAAGGAGGAGGTCAGACAAGGGAGCGACGCGCTGGCAAGGACGACACGACTTCCCCTTTGGGAGTGCGGCTCGGGACTTGCCGAAACGCGGGCAAAGCGGCAAGTGCCGAAACGCGCTCCCAAAGAGGAACTCGCGACCTCCTTCGCTTTTTTCTCAACCGCCACCACCTCCCTCTCTCACTCCCCATTCTTCCGCCACCGCCGCCCCTCTACGTGTCCCACGACGGGCCATCCACCTCCAGGCTGCTGCCACCGCCCTCCAGGTGTCTTCCCGCGTCCAAGGCGCCTTTTGGAGAGCACCAGCGGCCGAGCCGCGTCCCAGGTGCGTCCCCCCTCTCCTCTCCCTCTCCTCTCTCTCCTCCTCGCCTCCGCACGCCCCTCGCACCATACGTCCCACATGCCCCGCACGTCCAGCATTCCCCTTGTCCCGCACGTTCGCCGCCCCCCGCTCATCGCCGTCTTCCGCTGGTGGGCGAGGATGCCATCACGCGAGTGATGGCATCCTCGCCTGCACGTGGTATGACGTTTTTTGGAGTCCATTCCTGAGAATGGACTCCGAAAAACATCATACCACGTGCTCCTGTGTGCGCAACACTTCGTCCGCCGCACCCGCAACACCCATGCCCGCACGCTTGCACGCAACACCGAGACTCAGCACACCCGCCCGCCCGCAGCGCACCCCCACACACCCGCAACGTCCCCAACACACGCCTGCCCGCAACGCACGCACGCCCGCAACACACGCACGCCCGCCCGCGACGCCCGCACGCTCGCCCGCCCGTACGCCCTGCCCACGCATGCCCGCACGCAACCCCCCGCCGCCCACCCGCAGGCCCACAACCCGCCCGCGCTCAACGCACCTGCCCGCCCGCATGCAACGCCCACACACGCCCGCCCGCACGGTCCTTAACGCGCGCACGACCCTTGCCCCGCCCCCTGCTCCAATTTGAATGCCCCCCTCCCCCCCAACCACACACCTCCCTCTCTCCCTCCGGATCCTCCGGCCTCACGCCTGGCTGCCACTGTCCGCGCATCGCGCGGGCACGTGGGCCAGGCGTGTACGCGCTATGAGTGCTCCCGCCGCCTGCCTCTAGGGCTCTACGCACCCGCTCCCCACGCACCCACGCCTGCTCCCCTCAACACGCGTGCCTACCCTCAATGCACGCACCCCTCACGCTCAACACGCTCGCCCCCACCCGCGTACGGGCTCGTATCGAGTGAACGTGCCTGCTGTGCCCTGCACATCTCCAACACGGACGACCCCTTCCCCACCCTCGACGTGCCGACGCCCTCGTCCTCGCGCGCCCTGTGTCTCCTACACACACACCGTCCACACATCCCCGCCGTCAACACACACGTGCCCACACCCTCAAGACGCATGCTCTCCCATCCTCAAGATGCACGCGGCCGCGCCATGTCCCTCCCTCCCCTCTTCTCCCTCGGCTTCACGCATGGCCAGTGCTGCTTGCGCGTTGCGCAAGTACATAGGCCATGCATGTATATACCGTGCAATGGGGCATATGTGTGTGGGGGTCAGGACAAGGACAGCGGTGACGGCGGGAGCGGGTGCGCGTGTATCGAACAAAAATCGGCCGTTGCCGAGTAGGACAAAAGTGGAAGGAGAGCACCGCCTCATAAGAGATCTGTATAAGTCGGAAAAAAATACACCAAGGCTGTAGATTAGAAGAATGACCGGAATAGAACATATTTACCTGCTCAGATTTTTGTGTACAGGTAGTGCAAGAGGTAGAGGAAGGAAACAGTATAGGACAGAATGGACGCGGGACATACTTTATTGACAGTTGTACGAGAAGTGTAGTAACGGTTGACAGAAAATGTAGTGCAGGATTGTAGGAGAGTGTACAAACCATTAGAAAACAAAGTGTAATGACCTAACCCTAACCTTAACGGTCTGAGCGTCACAAATCGTCGCGCCTCTCCCAAAAAGATGACATAATAAATGTTCCTAATTGGAACCGTAAAAATGGTGACATAATAAATGTTCCTAAAAGGAACCGTAATACGAAGTTTTCCGAACCTTTGTACGAAAGTGTTCAGAAATTTTGTACAACGTCTTCAACAACTTTGTACAAAAATCTTCAAAACATTTGTACAAAGTCTTCGGCAACTGTACAAAAGTGTTCAAACCTTTTGTACGAAGTGTTCAAAAACTTTGTACAAAAGTGTTCAAAACTTTTGTAAGATGTCTTGAAAAACTTTGTCCGAAAGTGTTCAAAACCTTTGTACACAAGTGTTCAGAAACTTTGTACAAAGTGTTCAAAACTTTTGTATGGAGTCTTCAACAACTTTGTACAGATGTGTTCAAAACTTTGTACAGATGTGTTCAAAACTTTTGTACGGAGCCTTCAGAAACTATGTACAAAAGTGTTCAAAACTTTTGTATGGAGTCTTCAGAAACTTTGTACGAAAGTGTTCAAAACTTTCGTACGAAGTCTTCAGAAACTTTGTACAAAACTTTGTATGAAAGTGTTTAAACCTTTTGTACGATGTCTTGAAAAACTTTGTACGAAAGTGTTCAAAACTTTTGTACAAAGTCTTCAACAATTTTGTACATAAGTGTTCAAAGTTTTGTACAAAAGGTTCAGAATCTTTGTATGAAGTCTTCAATAACTTTGTAAGAAAGTGTTCGAAATTTTTGTACGCAACTTCGCAACCGGGTTGTACAAAGGGTTAGTTCAAAAGTTTTGTATGAAAGTGTTCAACTGGATCACAAAAGGGTTCAAAACCTTTGTACAAAGGTGTTCAGAAGCTCGTACAGAAGGGTTCAAAAAGCTTGTAGAAGGGTGTTGCAAAGGCTGCCCAAAAAGGTTTAAAACATTTGGATGGAAGTCTTCAACCTGTAGTATTTGGCAGAAGGGGTTGTAGTGGTTCTTACAGATGTGTTGTACCAAAAAAGGAGGTCACGTGCAGCTAACCCTAACCTAGCCCGTCTCAGCGTCACAAATCGTGCACGGATGGGAAGGAAAAGGATGACATAATAAATGTTCCTAGAGGAACCGTAAACCCAGACTGAGTACTGTAGCCACCGGTAATTGACAATTACTGGTAATTGACAGTAATTGACGGTAATTGAGATCGATTACCATCAATAACTATGGGGGGTTTTCCCTGATGCTAGTGTTAGGGATCGGTCCAGCAACTGGCAGATCACCCAAGTCACCCAAAGAGAGAGAAGGAAGAGGATGGATTGGCAAGAGAGGGTCCAAGTCCAGGTGTAGGGCCGAAGCAGTACATGGGGAATGAAGAGGACGATCTAGGGAAAAGGGACACAGAGGAGAGCCTTATATATGTACAGGATCGATAATGCGATAGCCCCAAGTACATTTTGTACTTTGGGGGTGACCTTGGTAAGTAGTTCTCAAGGTCATAAAGGCCATTGCCCAGGACCCTCATGCTAGGGTTAAATGCTCAAGGGCATGGTCAAGTGGCTTCATGTACTGCAAGGAACTCCCAAGGTATATTCAAGTGATTGTGTGCACACAAATTAGGGGTAGAAAAGCATATAATAATTGATCAAATTCTAGACATGGGGTACACTATGAGATATGGGTACAGCTACGGGTGACTAGCAACTACAGTCACACATGCGTGGACAGCGCGGTGGCGGGCAATGGGAGCGGGGGCGCAGTCATTGAAAGCGATGCAAGCATGATAGCATGAGTGTTGAAGCGATGGGGAACGCTGAGCGCGATGCGGGTGCAGTCGGTGAGCGTGATGGGGACGCGTGGGATGACGTAATAAATCCGCACATGTTTTGGGCGCGGCTATTGAGCGTGATGGGCGTGTGGATACTGGGCGAGCGGTGGCTGTTGAGAATGACGATGGAGCCTGTGTTAGGGGGCGCAACTGTTGAGTGTGACGAGGTGACAAAGGTTGAAGCATTGAAGCAACAAGGAGGTGGGCATTGGGCATTGGGACGGCAGGAATGAGGGCGTTGGGACTGACAAGGGTGTCCAAGTTGGGGGCGCAGGCATTGAGCGCAACAGGGTGTTCATGTCGGGGGCGCAGGGTGAGCACAAGGGGGACCGGGGGAACCGGCGTTGAGTGCGATAGCGTTGGAGGCGTTGGGGATGACGAAGACGTCTGTGTTGTGGGTGAGGGAGTCCGTGTTGCAGGCGTGAACATCGAGCGTGATGTGTGCGTGTTGTAGCACCACAGGCACGAGTATTGAGCGCGACGGGAGTACTCGTGTTGTGGGCACAAGCATTGAGGCAACTGGGGCGCAGGCATTGAGCGTGGGAGGGATGTGGACGTTCCGAGTGTTGGGGATGCGGGGATGAAGCGCGATGGGGTGTGGAAGTTGGGGACACGGATGTTGATGTCAGAGCTGGCAAAGACGTGAGCGATGAGGCGACAGGAGTGTGCGCAGTTGGTGATGTGCGCGTTGGAGACGACGAACACACCTGTCGCGGGGGAGCGGTCACGGGTGAGTGTGGTGAGGGCATCCGTGTTGCGAGCGCGAGCGTTGAGGGTGACGATAATGTTGAGGTTGAGGACAAGGGCGGAGGTGTTTTAGGACAAGGGCGCAGGCATGATGAGGACGTTGAAAGCGAGTGTAAGGGCATTGGGGGCATGGCGGCGGAGGCGTTGAGGGTGTGATGTGGCGGCGGGGTCGAGGACGACGGCAGGGGTGGAGACAAGGTGATGGCAGGAGCGAGACGAGACCTGAGGACGAAGGTGGGGTTGATGATGTGGCAGTAGCGATGAGGACTTGATGAAGAAGGGAGTGAAGTGGCTGAAGGTGGTGGAGGTGGTGACAACAGCAATGTCAGTGTCGACGGCGGACGGTGGCGACAGACGGCGACAATGATGAACCCAGTGGCCAACGACAATGATCGAGGTTGTGGTCGAAGGCAAGGAGAGGAAGGAGGATGCGGCGGCGAGATCAATGAAAATTATACCTCACGTGACCATTCGTGTCGTCAACCCGCTAAGTCGCGAGAAGTCGCGACTTAGCATCTGTCGAGACTTGTATGGCACAAAACTCAAGTCTCTTGCAAGGCATCGACTAAATCTGCAAGGGCCCAAGTATACTACCAAAATTCCAAGGTCAATTCCAAGCTATATTGATTTCACCAAGGCTGCAAGTCAATTTATTCCAAGGCCAAGCTCTTCTAAGGCAAATCTCCAAGGCCAAGGTACTTGCTCCAAGTCCAAGTACTGTACCATTTAAATCGGTTCGCCAGTCACGGGTCACAGAGAGGCCAAATTGGCGAAATTTTCTAATGTCAGCGTCACGAAGGTCACGGCGCACCATTGTGAACACCGATGAGGTCCCATTAGAACTGGCCGTTCACGGCCGCCCGGCGCGCTTGGCCCGGCGACATTTATGTTGTCATGCTCACGCAATGGTTGGCGGATGGAAATTTTCGCAAGGCATTGTACGGTCACAAACAGGGTGGCAAACCGATTTAATGGTTACAGTACACCTCAAAGACTCAGAGTTTGCTGAGGTGGTGCGAGCGGGAGTAGAACAATAAGGAAGAAAGGATGAGGAGGACGGAGTTCTGGAGTCGATGATGTCACATAGATGGAAAAGATAAGAGGAAGTCAGGTTGACAACATCATGGTGATGGGAAATGGAATCATGTGACCAAACACGATTGCAGAGAAACGGGAAAGGATGAGGCGATCCGTGACAAACTGAGCTAGAGCAGGCTAACAATGCAGAGGATCTTCGCCGTCGTTCCACTTCCTCCTTCGACTTTGACGCACTGCTCACCATGGAATCAGGTAGTAACGAGTCCCCAAACTCGGTGCTTGAAACCAAAGAACTGTTCGCACTCTTATCTCGGGACATTTCTGACCTTTAGACCATGCAATGTCCTCAGACTAGTCATATCTAGTCTACTGTAAGTCTGTACACCCTTACTGTAATCAATTTGTATACCATGTTATTCTAATTCAACCGGCTCGCGCTCATAGTGAGTCGGCGGCGCCGACTCGCAGGTCGGCCTGTCACCAATCCACTGTCGATGCCATCGGATGCCCCGACCCATCTGCGATGGAACCGCTGTACAACTCGCGAGTTGTCAACTCGTTTATGACGAGTCGGCCTCGAGCTGCTTACCTAACTCGACTCGAGTTTCAACCCACCCCACCTCGCGGCAACACTAGATGCAGGAATGCCCACCAAACCGATGCCGGCAACTTCCGCGACGAGGAGGTAGGGACGCTTGATCCGCACGTGCCTTCTCCTTCCATATTCGGTCGAACTTTGGCACTCCGCCTTGAGCGCTAAGGCCTATCGTATTCACGAACGAAACTCCGTGCCGCCGTCCAACGCTTCCCCAACGCCCCTGAGTCCTACGCCCTTTGTGAGTGTCATCGTTGCGATATGGGCCACCTGTGACGCTGCCAGAAGCTTGTTCGAGCGAAATCGGCCTTGTGGAAGCGGTTGGATGCCCGTTTTCGGTATGGATGACGCTGACCCTCTTCCTCCTTACCAGATCGGTTTCAGTGCGACTTCCAGTTGCAGTGCGTGCTTCACACCGTCCGCTTGGTACTTATACTGACCAGTTTTGACCAGCTACCGTCCCCAAAACTTCTACTCGCCCACCATGATCATTTCCAAGGAGAACAGGCGTGTCATTTACGAGAACCTCTTCAAAGGTGCGTTTGCGTCGCTTTTTCCTCCCCTTTCTCCTCTAATGTTGGTCCCCAGAGGGTGTGATGGTCGCCAAAAAGGACTTCAATGCGCCTAAACACGAGGAGCTCGAGGTCCCCAACCTTGAGGTTATCAAGGCTCTTCAATCCCTGACTTCCAAGGGCTACGTCAAGACCCAGTTCTCATGGCAGTGGTACTACTATGTTCTCACTCCAGAGGGCGTCGAGTACCTCCGCGAGTGGTGCGTTTTCTATCATCTCTCGTCCTCGTTGAATCCCTCTGAATCAGACCCCTCTTCTAGGCTTCACCTCCCCGCTGAGGTCGTCCCTGAGACGCACCGCAAGCCTGTTCGTGCGCGTCCCGCGCAGGTCCGCCAAGGTGGCGACGGTCCTCGCGCCCCGAGAGGCGACCGCGACGACTACCGCCGGAGGGACGACGGTGGCAAGAAGGAGGGAGCCCCTGGGGAGTATAGGCCGCAGTTTGCTGGTGTCGGGCGGGGTGGTCCACGGGAATGATCGCCTTTTCATTGCTGGTTTATGCAGTGCGTTTTGGGGGACGAGTCAGCTTACCAGAGGAGGCGCTCGCATGTATGTACTCTCGTCGAAAATGTAGGGTGATGCTCGCATGACCCCGACTATGCCCATGCCGGTCCTTTCCTTTCTCTCGCTGGATTGTCCTCGAGGGTGCGATGAAAATGTGAGATATGTTAGTACTCACGCGACTTGACAGGATATCTGTAGCTGTCTTCAGGCTGAAAGTTCGCATTCATGTTTATTTTGCGAGGTACGGACAACTGCTATTCTACTGAAGACGAAGGCGTTGTGCGCGAATGTCACATCGGACGATGGCCGCAGAACCAAAGCTCAATGATACATGGTCGTTTGTTCAGGTCATATACACATCCGTCGACCGCGGACTATTACACCTCCAGCACCAACAAAAATTCGTGACCTTCAAGGAGGCTACCCAAAGGCCAGTTTCCCTTGTACCCCTTCAAGACGTCCGAAGGCTCATCGTGATGCACGCAGAATTCGGTGAAGAGGCCTGGATACGACCGATGCATCTATAGGGTTCTGCTCGAGAAGAGTGCCATGTCTTCGAGTAATCAATTGGGGTGGAATGAAGGATGGCGTTCGCATTCATTCTAATGAATTCCAGATCGACGTCCTGGATATTGTATCTGAAAATTGAGTGCTCAGACCTAATTGGTACGATCGAGAAGTAGAACGAACGGGCTAGCTTTACCAGGGTCATGCACACCGCCGGGTGCGAAGACACCGCTCCGAAGGCAATGTGGTGCGGCTGCCTGACGCGGTCATGCAGGAAGGTAGCAATGCCTCGTTGGCGGTATCTCTTGGTTACAACCAGCTGTGTCGCTCATTCAATCGCGCCTTCGCAAGGAAATGAGAGGTAGATCGTCGACGAAAAGGAGAACATACCTACCAAAGTCCCACATTGCGTAAACTGCGTGGCTAACGAGCTCTCGTCTAACATGGCACGTTGCAAGGATAGTGCGCCCGGAAAAACCCCTGCGATTTCAGCTTGGATGTCATTTTAACCCTTGCACCTGGGGAAGAGTCTCGTCCAACGGGTAAGCGCAAGATAGTCGACGGTTACCAAAACGTGAACGCACTCAGCCAGATGTTCATTCACCTGGGTAGCCTTCGGACCCTACATGCTACAGTTTCGAGAGCAAAGAAGAGCGCAAGCTTTCAGTTGGTCCTGAGTAACTTCCGTACCCGGGGTCCAAAAAGGAGGGAAATCGAGCCATCGCAGCCGACATTGTGAACGGGAACTTCACCGTCCACGTTGTCGACTCGCCGACGGGCCCATCTCCCAGGAACTTCTCCTCGGACCTCTTCCCTGGGGTCATTTGGATGATTTGGTCCCGGGCCTTTCATCGGACCTTGTAGGGTTACAAAATCACATAGTTTCATACCTACACAGTCTGTATCCATTGGGTACGCGTCGTCGTCAGAGAGCCCATCCTCCGCGTCATCGCTAGCAACTTTCTGTGTCGTTGTATGCCCTCGCATTTCCTTCACAGCTTTATCTATGTCAGCTTCCCTACCTAGCGGTCAAGGGAAACGTTCTGGGTCTGCAAGTGAGCTTGTAGTTTGAACCGTAACAAGTACTATGCGCATCTAAACAACACCCTTCTGTCTGAGTTGAGAGATCGTCTCGGCCTCGTAGCCTAATTCTTCAAGTATCTATGACTAAGCAGTTAGGCGTTGTTATTTCGCAAAAAGTCTACACTCCACCCATACCTCAGATGTGTGCTGTGATAGCCAAGGAGGTGGTCGGCTGATGGGCATCTTCTTTCCATTGTAGGTTACAGCAGGGGCAACCATCTTAATAGTCCCGGCTCGTGGATGCTATTATGGATCAGCTAAGGACTTGATGATGTATGCATTACCTATCTGGAGGACGTACGTCAACATCAACTGTGACACCGCGGGCTTTTGCTTGAGGGTGTTCGAAGGTTTGTTGGATGTTGTTGATAGGTCCAAAAGGTATCCTATTTTCTCTTTAACCATGACCGTGAAACAACAGAAGTAGCCACTTACCCGAGACCCTTGAAGATATTGAGCCAATGATCCCGAGTCTCCTTCATCAAGGTATCCGAAATAATCTGAATCAACTCCTCCCGGTGTGCAACACGGGCAGAAGTTGTTGCAGAAGCGCTGGTCCGTCGGCGAGTTCAGGCTTTCCAAGGACGTTGGTTGCAAAGGAGTTTAAACTGCAAGAACATTGACCGTGTTTCCGACGGAAGTTATACGAAACGTCCGCACCTGTCTCTCGTTACCCGCCCCAATCATGAGAAAGCCGTCCTTGCAAGGAAAGACCTGATAGGGAACGATCGATGGGTGAGAAGTCCCATGCCTTCCGGTTTCACTGCCCGCAATCAAGTAACTTGAAGCAATGTTGGCCAAACCCGCAATCTGCGAACAATGCATCGACGTCAGGAGGACGAGCGAGTTATCACAGGCACAGTACTCACCTGTGATTCAAATAAGTTACAGTCAATCCACGCGCCGCGTCCGGTCTGTTGTCTAGAGATGAGAGCGGCCATGATCGCACCGTGGGTGTACAAGCCCGTTGCAACGTCGGTGACAGCAACGCCAACCTTTGACGGTGGACGGTCGGGTTCTCCAGTTCTGTATGATGGTATTAAGTTACACCGAAACGCGAGCAAGAAAGATGAACGCTTACATGTGCATGAGACCCGCCTCCGCCTCAATGACAACGTCATATCCCGCCGCCTCTCGGTAAGGACCCGTCTGCCCGTAGCCTGAATCGTGTTACCCACAGCTTGTAGGCGTACGAAGTCACAACATACCAGAGATAGACGCATATATGATCTTGTCGTTGATCTTTCTGGCATCCTCGTAACCGAGACCCATGGTCGCGAGTTTCCCGGGGATGTAATTCTCGACCAAGACGTCGGCGGTGCGCAGGAGCCTGTGGATAATTTCGAGCCCCTCCGGCTTCTTGAAGTTCACTGTGATCGACCGTTTGTTACGGTTGGCGGCGAGGAAGTAAGCGGACTCGGGAGGAAGATGGGAGGTCTCTGGCGGGGCGTCAGGCGACACGGGGGCCCCGGGTGGAACCCAAGAGCCTAAGCTAGGCGTCAGACACCGCTCAGAAAGAAAAGGGTGAGCACACACGAGTATCATCTCCACGAGAAACCTCCTCGACCTTGATAACGTCGGCGCCGAGGTCTGCGAGCAGCATGGTTGCAGTTGGACCGGCCAACACACGAGTGAGATCGAGGATGCGTATACCACGCAGTGGAGGAGGCATTCCCGAGGGTTCGTCGGAGGCGGGTTTAGGAAAAGTCTGATAGCATCTTGACCAAAGGCGAGAGGAGACAGAGACGCGTCGTGCGCGGCAAACGCGAACTTGAAGGAGCATGCCGATGTCGATGTCGACGATGCGGGGAAACGCTGATAGACCCTAACCCTAAAGCCCGCGTCACCTTCCCAATCCGGATTTCCCACGGCGGCTGTAGCGTATCGTCCGACCTTGCCGCTCTCTCAAGAGAGACTCTCTTCGCCATTCGTTCCGGTCGTGAGCGTGAACGTCCACTCGCTTTCCCCCGCCCATCGTCCTGGCAGCGAGCAAGGAATACACCACAAGCATTCACTTCTAACGATCCACGACATCATGGCTTCCGACTCGGTCACCCTCTCCGATATGCTACCGTCCACTTCCTTGGCCCTCGCTTACAGTCTCCCTCTCCTTTTGATATCCCTCCTGCTCGCCTTTGCGGGATCCTTCCTCACCTTGGAACGCACACGCGCATTTGCGCCCCAGAGGGATGCGTTTCAACTGCCTGGGACCAAGAAGAGGAAGCTGCCGCGATTTTACCTCGAGGGCGGAGTGGGAGGTCTGGCATCAGGATACGCGTTTGGACGTACGTTCATCTCCTAACACCGCGCTTCCTCCTCTTATTCTGGCTTCCAGTGCACCTCTCGACCCTCCTTTCCCTCTTGATTCCAAACGTCACGACTTCCGCCGCCCTCAGCTCAAAAGCCTTTGTTGCCGTCTGGATTTTGTCTTGCCTTCCGACTGCCATCCTTGCTGGTCGTTTCAAGTATGCAGCGCTTGCTCTTATCGGGATCACCGGCGGGTATGTTCCCTATATCTCTTTCCACGTTATCTCGTCTTGTTTTAACTTACCTTCGTAGAACTTCATTGTCGCTCTCGCTCTCCATTGCCCTCCACCCCTCGCTTCTCACCCGCCGCGTCTTTTTTGCTCTCTTCGTCCCCATTTTCCTGCTCTTTTCCGTCCTTCCCATCGCACGGACGCAGCAGGCCACCGTCCGTCTCGCCGCCGCCGCAACCGGCACATTCGGGTTTATCGTGTCCGTCGCCATCTTAGCCCACGTCCCAGCCTGGGCGAATGTTTGGGAGCGATTGTGGGTCTCAGATGGCGCGAGCTGGGGTACAAGTAAAGAGCACGGTTTAACGGCCGGGTTTTTCCTCGTCCTCATCCTAGGATGCGCTTCGGACTGGGCGTTCAAGCGGTATTTCGGTGGTAACCCAGACCAGGTGAGGTCCTCAGACGCATTTGACAGTACGAAAACGCTAATTTATGCCTGAAGAAATGGGATTCTTACCTCGCAGAGTACACGACGTCACTCCCCCATTCCAACGACCGCGCCGGAACCTTTAGGCCGGATACTTCCACCTTGTGGGATCGTTTGTTGCACCCCTTCGGGCCCAAGAAAGCACCTCCTTTCGAGCCGGTGTATCCCCTCATCAGCGACGTCAAGTATCCTACTGCCCCATCTCCCCACCCTTCCATGGACGAGAAGCACCCCTTCGACAATCGTCCCAGACTTCTGCGCAAGGAAAGCGAGCGCCCTCTTGCTCGTCTGCGTGCCCTCGCTCGCGCCGAAAATGGCCACAAGGGGCGCGAAACCGTCAAGTTCCAACCGCTGCGCGAAAGCGTTAGCGACGAGTCAGACGATGACGACGATCCTATCAAGCCGATATCCTTCCCCCCTCGCCCGCTCAACAGACGATCGTCCACCCACACCAGCACCTCCAAGACGCTCACGAACGGGTCCGTCGACCGCTCGTTTGATCTGGCGAAAGAGACGGCACGCTTGTCGGACGCCAAACGGAATGCCGTAGGCGAGAACGAAGACGCCGCGCCTGAATACTCGGACTACGAGGAGGATGTCACATCCCTCAAGTCCAAGAATCGCGACGAGCCAGGCTGGCTGCCCCCCTTTCTCGCACAGCACCAGGCGTCCTCCACAGAGGCCACTCTCGCACCTCCAGGCACTGTTCCTTTGACGCCCTCTCTCATACATGCCATCGACCGTATAAACTCTGCCCAAGCTAAGGCATACGGACCCTTGGCCGAAGTCGGGCAGAGGGAGGGTATGCCAATCCCTTCGGTAGAGTCTCCCGCGTTTGGCGGCTCGAAACCTGCGCTGCGACATGGCGATCCAAATCCAGCTAAAGGCGAACAGTGGGATTCATTCTGGAAGGATGTCACAGACAAGGCGGTCGGTGGTGTCCAGAGGCGATAGCTGCCTCTGGGTTCTTTTTCATATTTATTATTTTCGGTCTACCTTGTCATGATGATACGACCTTTACGACGCGCTACGACCCTTCACGCTAATGACCCTGTTGTGTTTCTAGTTACTTATGTGCTAATACATATTATTGTCTTCCACTTTATCCCAGTGGGCGAAATTTCAAAGAACGTTGTCCAAAAGTACTCCGAACGGCTGGGCCATCGCTGATTGGGATACGCCCTTGGATATGATCGCAGGTACGTGCTTCGACAATAAAGAGCCTCGACTTGGGTACTAACTTATGGACCAAACCAACAGGAGAACCAGCAACCGACTTTCTTCAGCGACGTCAAACGAGGTTTACATACATGTTATAGGATCCACATGGAGTTATACATGATTAAGTACAACTAATACCCAGTCTTTCCGGGAACAACGCCGAAGGCGGGCCCACCTTTCCCGAACATCTTCCTAACGTCGCCCACTAATGCATCAGGCTGCTCATGTGCGGCGAAATGGCCTCCGCGTGCGTGTCTCTCCTCAAAAACAACCGTCCCAAGCGTTGCCACCCACCTGAAAAGGATGATAAACTTTCATACGAACAAAAAGGCGCAACGAAACTTACGATTTTGGAAGATAGATCAGCTCCTTGGGGAAGAATGACATGCCGAGCGGGACTGTGGGCTTCAATGCAACAAGCTTGCGGAAGGCGACGCGGATTCTCGTAGTAAATGCGGAGGGAGGCAGCAGGGCCAGCGCGCGAAAACCAATAGATGGATATCCACGTCAGAACTGAAAACGAGCCGTCAGTTATCATCACGCTCGTAAGGTTGCGATCAATGTACCTTCATCGTCATCCCATTCATAGTTATCTGTCCAGTTCACGAGTTTCTCGTAAATCCACGCGAGGAGACCAACGGGAGAATCCGCCAGCGAATAGCCGAGGGTCTGAGGCTGCGTGGACTGCTCTAGGGAGTAGCCAGATCCCGTTTCTCGAAACCATTTCCTGCGTGCGAGCCCCGCCTTCTCTTCCTCCGTGTAAGGCGTTAGCATATGGCGAATGTACTGAAGCGGTTGCGCCGTGAAAGTAGGAGGTCCAGGAGCCCTGAAAAAATTGTATTAGGAGGAATGCCATGGAGAATAGTACGACGCACATTGGCATGTTCGTGTGCCATGCTTTGACATGCTTGGGACCGTATAGGCTGGCGGCTGTGCGAGTGATCTTTGAATACGCCTACTCAATATGGGACTTTGGTAAAAACAACAACGCGCACCGTGTGTCCCCAATCTCCTCCCTGTGTAACGTATTCTGGGTAGCCCAAGGCTTGCATAAGCTTGTGGCCAATCTATTCCACGGCGAGTGTAAGTTAAAGCCTGATAGCACTAAGTATATCGTCATCCACACCTCCGCGAATTGGATGGGGCTGAATCCCTTCTTCCGCGGCGCCTCCGAAAATCCATATCCGGGTAAGCCAAGGGCGACGACGGTGAAGCTAGGATGATCGGGAGTGGAGGAAGTAAGGAGGGGCAGTATCTTCTTCACTTCGATGAAGCTCCCAGGCCCTAGTAGGAAGCCGTTCACAGGTGTACGACTATGACAAGAAGAGGGTGACGTACATCCGTGGACAAAAAGCAAGGGAATCGCGTCGACGGCATCGCCCTTCTTGTGGACGTAGTGAACGTTGAGGGTACCGAAGCCCTCGACGTCGATGTCGCGAGTGAACTGAGGGAGGGTGTCGTTGAGCTCCTTTTCAGCGGCGCGCCAGTCATAGCCATCCTTCCAACGGGCGACGAGACGCTTAACGTCTGCAAGAGGGACGCCGTAGTCCCACCCAGCATCCTCGAGCTCGTCAGGGAACTCGGCCTCTGCAAGCTTGCGCTTGAGTGCCGCGATTTTGTCATCTGCGATGGAAATCGTGAAGGGGGTTTCAGAGGGCATAGGTGGGCTCTGCGGGAGAAGATTGGATGACATGGTGGTTGGAAGAAGGTCCTTTCATAAGTTACCCGTGGGTCAATATAGTTGATGCATAACAAGGATTTCACGCGGTCGACGGTCAACCGAGGTAACTTCTTCTAGGTTCTCTGACAATTCTCATGACGTCGCGTTCAAACCGCCATCACGTGGCCACCAGGCCGATTACAGCTCACGGCGTTGCAGCGTTACAAATCGTGGAGATACGTAGGAAGTCGTATTTATCATGGCTCTACGGCCCTTTTCTCCATGCGCAAATTAGATCCTAGTGTGAAGATCTGTGTACCAGAGTCGCGTACTTGCCCACTTGAAGGAATCGTCACGAGACCGCGAGTCACCACGTTCATCTGAATTGATATTAGAGCACTGGCCTGCACTGGCATCAGTGAATCACCAAGGCGTCGATGCATCATCTTCTACTAAATTTCACCTAAATTTCCCCGCGAGAGACCCGAAAGACACCCGAAGTGCAAGGCCTATCATGACGGGCCACGACGGACATGGCTTCCTTCCTAACAACGATGTCCACCGAATCACCCTTCATGATATCCATCCCCGACGTCAAAATCACCGCACTCAAGCGCAAACTTGCTGAGGCCGAGTTCCCTGACGAGCTCGAGGATGCTGGGTGGGACTACGGCGTCCCTCTTGCAGACGTTAAGCGTCTCGTCGCCCGTTGGAAGGATGGCTATGACTGGCGCGCCGCTGAAAAGGAGCTCAACGACACCCTCCCTCAGTTCACTCGCGACATCGACGTCGAGGGCTTCGGTACCCTCAACGTTCACTACGTCCACAAGAAGGGCGATGCCGTCCGACGCGATTCCCTTGCTTTTTGTCCACGGATGTACGTCGCCCTCTTCTTGCCATCATCGTACACCTGTTAACGGTTTCCTACTAGGGCCTGGGAGTTTTATCGAAGTGAAGAAGATACTGCCCCTCCTTACTTCCTCCACTCCCGACCATCCCAGCTTCACCGTCGTTGCTCTCGGCCTACCTGGATTCGGCTTCTCGGAGGCGCCGCGAACGAAGGGGTTTAACCCCATACAGTTTGCGGAAGTAGGTTGCGGCCCTTGGAAACGCTCATTCGATTCTTAACTAGTCGCCCAGGTCGGCCATAAGCTCATGCTAGCTTTGGGCTATTCCGAATACGTCACGCAAGGAGGGGATTGGGGCTATAGGGTATAAGCCTCCAGATATGATGTTTATCTTAACGCGCTACATCCTCGTCGTGTAGATCACACGAATCATTGCAAGCCTCTATGGACCGAAGCACGCCAAAGCATGGCATACGAATTATCCTGTGTAGGACCCACGACGTCGCCCTTTTACTTCTTTCTCTAACGTGAACCTCTGGTCATAGAGCGTCGCCTCCTGGTTTTCTCGACCACCCCAAAGAATATCTAACGCATCTTTTCTCAAGATATACAAAAAAAGAAACGGCCGGGTTCGCGCGCACGCAATGGTTCCAGGACGTTGGGCGAGGATACCTAGTAGAGCAATCAACACAACCGCAGACGCTTGGGTACGGTATCACTGACTCGCCTGTTGGACTTCTAGCCTGGATAACCGTTGACTGTTAGTCGGTGAAACGGCAGCTGAAAGGGGCGTCGCTTACTTCCAGTATTGACATGGATCTCCATATACTGGTTCTCTCGGGCGGGCCCCGCTGCCTCTTTGCGGATTTATTATGAGAACCGTCTCGCGTTTTCAAAACAAGCAGCGCTCAGGCCGACCGTCCCTCTCGGCGTCTCACACTACCCCAAGGAGCTCCGAGTCGTTCCGAAAATGTACGTCTGTTTGGGTTTTATATCGACTGGATTCTCAACGTTCCGCAATTGCGACGCGAAGCTGGGCGTGCACCATCGGAAATGTGGTATATCAAGGCGAGCATGATCATGGCGGACATTTCGCCGCGCATGAACAACCGGAGAGTTTGGTCGAAGACTTGAGAGAGATGTACCGCAAGGGAGGACCTACGTTTGCGGTCGTTCCAGGAAAAACAGGCTATAATTGATGGTTACATAAGATAAGAGTACCCGTCTATTCGTACAACCATGTGAACATGCTTCTTGACTGGATTCCCGACTCCCACTCATACAAGTACATGTAGATAACGAAGAAGACTGACATCCCATGTGTACATGTGGGAGGCCCTCACTCGATTAAGGATGCAACAGGACCTTTGTGTAGCCATCGATGCGCTTGTCGAACTTGTCGTATGCGCTCGTCGCGTCGTTGAGGGGCAGGTTGTGCGAAACCACGAAAGACGGTTTCGCGATGCCGGCGATGATCAGATCGCGCAAATAACGGTTATATTTCTGTTAACACATAAGTAAGGAAAGGTCCTATAAGGGTATATGCGAACGTACCTTCACGTTGCACTGGCCCGTACCGACAGTGAGACCTTTCTCGAAAAGCTTGCCTGCGAAACCGAAGGTGCCGTGAGCACGGATTCGGGACAATACCATACCAAGGCTCACCGAAGGGGAACGATATATATCCCCTTTGATGAATCGTTAGACGGCTTCAAAGTGCGAACGAAGATGGACATGCTTAGCAGAGTTGCGCCACGAAGTTTCTTGATCTGCTCCGCCGGGCTACCCTCAGAGAGATTGATAGGAATGCAACCGATGTCCTTGGCCTTTTGAAGTCGTTCGGGAACGCGATCAACGACATACACCTCGGACGCGCCGCGGATGCGGGCAGAGTAGGCAGCCATGAGGCCTACGGGGCCTGCACCAAAGACCGCTACCGATTCTCCGGGTTTGAAACCCTACAACGATTATAACCTGGGCGCGGTACATATACCGGAGTGTACATACCGACAATTCGATGCCGTGCCAGCCCTATAATGCGAGGTTAGCGTTCTTAGGATGCACATCAAAGGAGTTAGAATGCGAACAGTAGGGAAAATATCTGACAACAAGGCAAAATCGTCCTCATGCTCTGTTCCTGGAGGGAGTTTGAGGGCATTGAAGTCCGCGAAGGGGACGCGGACGTATTCCTGGTGATTGGATTCAACAAACCCGCCAAAGTAAGAAGGAACGTATAGTGTACCGCCTGACCTCCCTGATAGGGACCCATCGCGACGTAACTGTACGACATATGAAGTTGAATTAAACGTTGCCGTATCGGCAACCAGTGCACTCACCCGTATGCGCTAGGAATGTTCCACATCGACTCAGTGAGGTTGGAATTCGAGATCAAACGCACCCTCCGGCCTTACAGCACGCTCATCAGCGCCAAATACCATCGTAAGTCGAGAATCGCTTACAAAACCTGGATTAACTTCTGTGCAAAACGCGGACTTGCCTTCCTCGCAGTTGATGCACCGACCACAGGCTACATTGAAAGGCATCACGACACGATCGCCCTTCTTCAGGCCCTGCGAAAGATCAGTTTGTAATCGTTCTTCAACGAAAACAGGTCACGAACGGTGACCCCAGAACCGATCTCGTCGACAATGCCCATGCTGCCCGTGACAGGGTGAGAAACAGAAGATGACGTCGCATGCAAAAGAGTACTTCTCGTGACCAAAGACAATGCCAGGTTCGGCTGCCGTACGTCCCTCGTACATGTGGAGGTCACTGCGAAGGTATTAATGGGCGTCAGTCGTGTATCCCGATGTACGTAGATTCGGGCCACACACCTTCCGCAGATACAGGTCGTGGTGACTGGTCGTGAACGGCGACGTCATCAAACACGATGTGCAAAAGAGAAGAGTCGAGAACGCACCCTTTACGATGACATCGTTCGGATGAAGCAGCTCAGGCTTCTCGACTTGCTGTACGGAGACCTCGAAAGGTCCTGTATAAACGACGGCGCGCATCTTCGTCATGGTGAATTGATGAGTGGCGAGCAACCGGCGGGAGAGGGAAGAAAAGCGGAAAAGAGATAGCAATCGTTGCGCAAAGATATGCGCACGGATTTATGTTAGCATTCACAAGAAGTCAGCTCAGTCACTTCTCTGCCAGGATCAGCTGGATCGTCACATGTGGTGCGGATGTCCGCGTCGCCTTCTCCCGGTGACTTTGTAGAGAGTCTGGGCGCATCGCGTGAGCAAGTCAGTCTGTTCAAAGAGCCAATGAAGAGGGTTCGTCGATGAGATGAGCCGAAAGAAAGCCACCAGGGGTGACCCGTGCGTGTTTTGCTGCTTTCAGAGTAACGAGTTGCATGACTCTGAGTCAGTGACGACGAGACTCACTGGGACCGACGTCGGACGCGCTCGCCACGTGATGAGAATATCTTACTTCACACCGGGCCCACTACCCGGAGCCCGGAACCCAGTGAAGGTCTCACCGTCTTTTCGTCTCGACTACTGCACTCAAACTAGCTGCGCCGTTGCATATCTGCTCATCTCCTCCAGCGTCAACTCGATTCTCGCATCAAACACCTTCCAGTCTCAAGCGCCTCTCCAGCCCCTTTGTCCAGCCTCACCTCAGGAACTAAGTACGCCACTAGGGCTTCATGACGCCCTTTCGTTCCGATATACGGTCGCTCGATGCTGATGCTGCTCCTCATCGAATACGGTGATATTTACTCCCATATCTCTCACATGATCTCTATCGTTATCCATTCCACAGGAAGTTTGGGCGAGGAGGACCCCAGCGTCAATGTTCCGTCTCATCGGCGGTCGGGTCCAATACGTATACCTCAGTATGGCCATATTCCGTTGCAGCGTTTTCAGTTGGGCACCAGGTGCGTGGGGGATCCTCTCTCGTATCTTAGCAAGGTGAGGATACCACGTTGCCTGTCCCGGGAACGGGAACACCACGCCCACGCACGCCTGTGCGGGTATTGCGTAACGTGCGTTCGCGTAGGGTTTCGCTGACTTCATCGAGAGGATCCGCACCTGTCGCCCGTCATCGCATATTCCAAGTATGGAGTACGAGGAGCTCAAACGTTCAACGTTCAGGTACGTATTCAGCTTTGCTTTCGTACTCCTCGTTGCTATTACTTACATAAGTACCATGCCCGCAACTTGCCCCCCGCGCGGCGTCATCCAGGCGAGCCACCGACCACCAGCGCTCCGCCTTTTCCACCGAAACCTCCTTCCCTGCACGATCCTGATGTTCTCACCCACGCCGTCCCATTCAGCGTATCTCAGGTGTGAAACGAGGCCCTTGGAAGCGCCTTTTACGCTTTCGAACCTCGATCGCATCAGCGAAGCAGCAGCCTGTTGAGCTCATAAAGGCGATTCTTCTTCCGCGTCGCTGCTTTATATGATCGGGGAATCGGGCCCTGGGGGGTACGGTACTTACTACGGTGCAGTCGGTGCAGTAGTGGCGCGAAGGCTCGGGTTTGTGGGGTGAGCCACGGGCTTCTATACGATGGTCCCAGGTAGACTCAGACTTAAGCTCGTAAGGCCTCACCAGGCCGACCGCGTCTCGCTCAGCATTCAACACGAAAAAGAGGGGTCGTTTGTCCCATCCGTGGAGAGAGGCGCACGCGTCTAACTCCGCCCAACCTAATTTCAGCCCCAGAACGACGGCGAAGCGCCCCCCTCCCCCTCCACCCACCGCGATCCCTCGCTCTCAGGCTTGCTTCACCTCTATCCGTGGCGGCGGCGCAAGAAAAGCACCGTTGCGCTTCAATTGCGCGTTTTTCCGATCAGCCTCGCCCGTTGCTTCAACTTCTCTTTCAGCCGGAGTTTCGTTCCCTTTTTCCCTCGCAAAGGAAAAAAAACTTCATACATCTTCTCGGATGGCTCTACACGTACAGCGGCAGGCGTGCATATCCGCCCAGCGCGGCCCTCGAAGGAGGATATTTCCGCCGTAGACCCACCCAGCGTTCAACGTTCAACAGCCCTGAGGCCCGGTCGAAGCCGCAGGCTCGTCCGGCCGCTGAGCGAGTCTCTGTTTTTGGTTCCGTCGACCAGTGCTGGGATTCGGCCTCGGATTCATTGATGGGTATGTTGCGGCACAGCCTTTCATCCCCCCTTGGGCCTCTTGTGCGCCGACCCACATACAGCTCGCAATCAACGATCATCGCTCAACGATGAACCGTTACCGAACCAACATTCCTCGCTGGCACGCACGCGGCGAGCACGGCTCGTTACTTAGGCCAATGCTCGCTTGGCGATCGCGTTCTCTCTCTGCGGTCATTCGCGGAGGTCGACCGACGAAGGGCTCAGCGGGATGAGTCACGGTTCACCTCGTCGGCAAGTATTACTGCGTTACTAACTGGCAGGGATCGAGTGCTAATACGCTAAGTCACTAGGTAGGAATCATAGATCGCTTCGCGCGCGTCCATTGAACGTTCCGATGGGTGCTAAGTATCATTTGAAAATCACGAACGGACCACGACCACTGGGCATAGGACGGTGGCATTATACTGAGAAAGTACATGCACAGGTACGTCGACTATCTCGTCCATCCAGACTACTGAACGCCACCCGCCCGCCCTCTGTAGATCCCGGAGCCCACGCGCGATGTTCGCGAAATGGTCATAATAAATGATCACTGGGCCCTCGTGGATTTGCTCCCGCGTCGGCCAAGTCAGGTGCGCCGCGGGTCGCGTGGTCACCGTGCGGTGCGCTGCCCCCCCTGCGCGATATCTCTAAAACATCCTTTGTGCGATGACGACGAGACACACTTTATCAAAAACGCAGGGGGGGGGCCGTCCAAAGGCAAACCCCTCCGAAGGCGCGGCGCGTCCGCGTCCGCGTCGCGTCTCGACCTCGACTGGATGCGACGAGGATCCCCCTGGCCGGGTGCGGTCGGGCAGGGTCGGGCGGGCGACACAATCCATCCAGGAGGAGGAATGTTTGACGCGATCGGGCGGGCGCGTCGGCGCAGAGCAGAGCAGAAACTGCCAAAGTGGTGCGACGGCGTCTTTGCGTGCGTACTTACGCAGCACGCTGTCCTCTATCTTCGGAGCGGAGCCCTCCGCCTCTCCCGCCGCCCGCACTTCTGCACCGAGCAGCTTACGAACATGCAAAAGCAGACGATCACCGCAATATGTGGTAACCTGCGCGTGAATGACTCGCGCTTCTGGGGGAGGGGCAGCTCGCGATGCGATTGCACCGCGCGACGACTTTTTTCCTTTTTTTTCACTGCTGATTATTCCATTTGCGGCCGCACCGACGACCTCCACGTACCCGCCCCACCCGGCCTCTCGTCTCGAGCTAAATTATAACCAGGCACCCACACAGCACCCGCGCCGATTCAGATCCAGAAAGGAACCACGAGCGGAAATTCGGGATCTCGTGATCACGATCGCGCGTTCTTCGTTCGAGTCCGTGTACCTCATATGTACTTAGGTAAACCTACTTTTCGGTCAGAGTCTTGCTATCATGCACGCGCGCGATGGGGGCGGAATCCGTTCTGACTTGGCTGGATCAAGACGAACGCACGCATACTGCCAGCACGTATCGCGATTTTCCCCCCTCGCCGACGACGACGACGACGACGGAGTCGGAGCGTCTGTGATCGGTACAGCGTCGGAACGCCCCCGTGCACAAGAAGGAAAAAAAGGCAGCACCAGTGCTCAACCTCTATTCTGCCTGCCTGCCTGCGAGCGCGGTCCGTCAAAATAGCGTTTAACAGTACCAACTCCAGTTCCCGTTCCGTTCGTTCTTCGGCCGCGCGCGGCGGGATCAAATCGTCCACAGGATCACGGTAAAGTGGGCGTGGCGGGTGCCCACTTCACACAATCGCGTCTATCGGCGCATCGCATCGCATCGCATCGCATACGTACACGCGTCCACATCCATCCGCGGCGCCTCTTTCTTTCTTTTCTTTCTTACAGTTGCGGAGATGGAACTCTACCGGGCGGGTGGGGGGGCACGACCATGATGACGAAACCATGGGACGCTGAGCTGGCGCGCGGTGGATATCGGATGCCTACACGTTCGGTACTTAGCGGGTTCGAATCGACGGCGGCGCGGCGGGCTGAAGCTTGAAGAGCTCCTCTCATCGCGAAGTTCCCATCTTCGACGAACCATGCAAGACGCCTCGCGTCTTTTTTTTGCGCTTGTTGCTACGCCCTTGCTTATACCGGGGTGGCTGCAAACGCTTGGCTTACCGCTAACTACTTACTAGCCCTGCGTAATACGCACCCCCTTCCATAATCTCGCCGCCTCTGAACCCCCGCAGCGATCCTGATCCCGCATTCGCCTCTCGCCAGTTCGCCGAGTCCGCCAGTCGCCGTTTCCATGCGTGCCTCTCTCGATCCTGCTCTCTCCCCCCCCCTCGCAATCGCGGCGAGCTTTCTTTCCCCCACCCCACTCCCGCGTCCGGCGCGGATTCGTACGTATGGGCCAAATGATAACTATGAATAATTGAATCGTCGCACACGGAACGGGATAACCAGTAGCGCGTGGCCGAAATGACCGAGGAGATACCGAGGGAGGACTCCCTGACCCTCGACCTCCCCGCTCCGCCGCCTCTATCGTTCCCCCGTCGCGCCGCGGACCTATGCTGACCGACCCACCGCTCCATAATGAATGAATGAACGAATAAGTCATGTCTCGCCGAGGGTCCGTCTGCAAGCGGACGCGAAAAGAAGCGGGCGGTGGGGGCTGGTGCGCTCCAGGCAGGCAACTGAGAGGAGATAGTAGATACGGACTCGGAGAGGAGACGCGACGGTATTACGCGTTACGGCGAGCTGGGGTCGTCCCCCACGTCATCCAAGTCCCGTCAAAAACAAACTTGCGGGCCGGCGGTCCCGGCGGCTTCTTACGTCGTTTCCTTGTCCCTTCAGTTCCGCCTCGGTTCCAAAGCTCGAGCTCCCAGGTGCGGTGTCGCCGCCGCCGATGGCACGGCGCGCCCACGAGCGTCGAACGAGCGGTGGCGAAGGGCAAGAAGATGCGGAGGGTATATTAGTGCGACCCGATGTCTAAAGTATATCGTATCCAATAATATATAAAAGAAACCTGCAGCCCTAAATTCGCGCAGGGCGCGTGCGCTGCGGGCGCGATATCAAGATATGGAGGGGGAATGTTCTTGTGTGATGGGTGGACTTTGAAAAAAGATGCGCGATGAATGGAAAGCGAGACGCGGAGGAGAGTCGTGTGGGAACGGAGATGGGTGGGCGATGGACGATGGCGATGGCGATGACGGCAGAAGTACAGCAGAATATAATAGACACAACGTAACAACTCGTACAGGATGAGAGCAAGGTCCAAGCGTGAGCCCGAGGGTCTTCAATACATACGACGGGGGAGGATGGCTACATTTTGACCGACAGGCGGAGGCGGCGGGCGCCCAGGACACTACTGTGGGGTATGGTAGTTCGATCCAGGCGATGAATGGTGATCGCGAGAAGGGGGTAGGTACTGCTGATGCTGCTGTTGCGCGTACAAACCCTGTCCGCTGCCGACGGACAGGCCCAAGGCGCCACCGCCGCCGCTCCCGCCGCTGTAGGAGCCGCCGCTGCTCATGGGCAAGCCCGAGGAGACGTACGAACTCTGTCCGTGCGCGTGCCCGTGATGGTGGGAGGGACCAGGGAAAGAGTAACCGGACACGGAGCCGCCCTGGGGCTGAGCGTACGCGCTCGAGTAGGCGGGAGAGGATCGAGGGCCGCCGCCGTAGGTGTGGCTGAGCATCACGCTATTTCGCGAGGAGGCGTAGTAAGGATCGGAGGGGACGGAGCCGCCAGCGCCGTGGGAAGAAAGGGATTGGAGGGAGAGGGGATGGTAGAGCTGCATGCTGTCGGTGGGCATGGAGGCGCGACGGAGGAGGGTGCCGGTGGAGACGCCAGCGTTGGGAGCGGAAGTGCGCGGGACGGAGAGCGGGTGCGTTGTGGAAGGGCCGGAGGAGGGGCGATGTACCGGGGCGAGAATCCGGCGACGGGCCTGGGAGGAGGGAGATGAGAAAGAGGGGATAGGATGGGGAAGGAGGGCTCACGTTGATCATCCAGTTGGAGACCTGGCTCATGCTGAGGCCGGTGGCAGCGCAGAGCTGCTTCTTCTCCTCCTCGCTCGGATACGGGTGATCGGAATGACGGTGCAGCCAGTCCTTGAGAAAGTCGGTGGTGGGCTTGGGAAGCTTTCCGCGTTTCTTCTGGGGCCGTTCGACGAGGGAGGAGGGGGTGGTGGCGCCCGAGACGGGGGAGCGGTTGGGGGAGGGGGAGGGAGCGGGTCCGGTGGAGGCGGAGGTGGAGGAGGCGGAGGAGGGGGCGAGGTAGTCGGAGGGAGGGAAGGACCACTCGTCCTTGACGGTGTCCGGGGAGGAGTAGGAAGGGCGACGGTCGGGGTGGGCGCGGGCGGAGGTGGGGTACATGGGGGCGGGGTGCGGGTGGTGAGCGGGGTAGTAGGCAAACGACTCCCGCGGGGCTTCGTACTTGAGGTTGTGGGAGGAGGACGGGGTGGAGGACGGGCGGACGATGGCGGACTGGGACCAGTGATCGGCGGCGGACAATTGAACGGAAGGGAGGGCTTGGGCGTGCGAACGGGGGAAAGCGTAATCGGACGCCAACTGGGACGAGGGCGCGAAGGAGTAGGACGGGGACGGGTGGCTGGAGGGGTCGTACGAAACACCGAATGGGGAACTGTCAGCCCCGATCCTCGGCTTGACGTATTCCGATGCTTCCGAAGGCGGGAACTGGTAAGAAGACAGCGCAGAGGAAGCGGAGGGGGAGGCGGCGCTGCGGAAGGAGACGTCCGGCAGGGAAGCCCGACGGTGGTCCTGACGGAAGGAGTCGTTCAAGGTGTGGAAGATGGAAGGCAGCTGGACGCGAGGACCGTCGGCGGCGGCGTGGGCAGGGACCGGATCGTCGGGGAGCGCGGCGGGGTCGAGAGGGTCGGGGGTCGGGGAGAGGCTGTCCTGGACGGAGGGGGCGTCTTGAACGTCGGAGGCGTCCGAGTCGGCGGTGGCGGAGGACATGCGACGGTCGAGCAAGTTATAGTATCCGAGGTCTGCGAAGCTGCGAGGGGGCGGGGCAGATCGTCCACTGAGCCAACGGAAAATAGAATAAAAAGGGAGGACGGACTGGATGATGGCCGGGTGCGTTAAATCCTGGGTTAAATTGCGCGCGGGCGTGCCAAAATTCGATGGCTCGACCGACTTGCTAAATCGAGTTGAGAATCATGAAAACGTCAGTGACTCCCATCACACTTTCCTCCTCCAAAACACCCTCCCTGCCCTGCAGATCACAGCCTCCCCCGCGGGCCCTGGGCACGCGCGTCTACCGCCGTCGTCCCCCAACAACGCAAACGCAAACGCAAACGCAGATGCGAACGCGACACGGCCCTCGCGATCGCACGACGGGGGGGTGGGAGGGCCCTCGTAGGCCCTCGTACGCGTCGTACGTACTACGAAGCTCGCACCCGCTGTCATCTCAAAATGACAGGGTGACAGGTGACAGGCCCTCGTCGTGGTGGAGGTGAAAGGGAGGAAAGACGCTCACCTGTTCTCTGGGAGGAGGAAAGGGTCGTAGGAGGGGTGGGGGAGCAGGAGGTCGTGGTGGTCGTGGAGGAGGAGCATGGAACGGAAGAAAAGAGGGCGGTTGGCGGCGGCGGATGGACTGATCGGGCGAGTCGCATTAAACCCAGCTTATAAAAGAAGACCTGGATCCGTTTTGAGCTGCTGCCTCGAGAGCGAAAGGCGCCAGGGGGGAAAATGGCAGAGAACCGGAGACCCATCCAGAATTCAATTCGATCCTCGCCATTTCGTCTCCCCCCAAACCCTGATCCCCCTCGCCACCGTCCCGGTCCCGGTCCCCACTTCCTCCTCCTCCTCCCCTAGGGCCCACGCTACCTGCACCCACCCAACCGGAGCGCCCACACTGCTCTCGCCAGATGCGAACAGTTTCCTCCAACCCGCTCGAAGACGCCAGCTCGGATGAATAGGCTCGAACCCCGCGTGCGCTCCCTCGAACGAACGACCCCCCTCCCGTTCGGGACGTCCGAACCTGACCTTAATGAAATCCAGGCACACCCACCGCACCCAGCCCTTTGTCTCCAGTTGTCCCCTCCGGCCGGCCGGCCACTTTCCCCACTCCGCTCCGCCCCCCCGGGCGATCTCGCCAGTTTATCTTTCGCACCCAAAACAAAGCCCGCAAACAAAATATACTCGCTGGAAGATAGACGCCCCGAAGTGGCCGGACGGGCAACCGGTCGGTCGCGAACGCTAAAGGCAACAGACTAAGTACGGACCGAGACCGCCTTGGCCGCCTTTGCTCGCGCGACGCCCTCCAGCAGCTTCTCCGCTTTCTCCCGCTCCTTTCGGCTCACGACCACCCCATCCACCAGCCTCACCCGTCCGCACGCCCGCATGACCAAGCCCCGGTACGCCAGTCGCCCCACGTACGCCTCGTCCGGCAAGTCCCTTCGGAATTTCGCGTCCAGCTCTTGCCACGACGCGCCACTGCCACCGCCGCTACCACCGCCACCGCCGCCCGCTCTCTCTCCAGACCAAGTGTTAGACGACGTGGCCGTGGACAGATCCCCCGGCGCGGATCCTGAAGATGTCCCCGCTTTGCTCCCCCGATGGCCCGGCTCCGACGGTTGCAGCGCCCCAGGAACGTCCTTCACAAGCAGGGGCAGGTACCATCCGAGCGTGCACGGATTCATCCTGAGAAAGAAAATAAATCAACGATAAACAGTCAATCGCCCGTCCATCACAGAAGAAAATCATAGACACCAAGCAGCGACCCAGCGAACAACTTCAGCATCAGCATCAGCATCATGCCAGTATGCGAAAAGGCATCATTGCCATTGCCACTGCCGGCAACCCTTTCCTTCCCTGTTTTTTTTTTACATAAACACGCGCCTCTCCCCCCCCCTCGTTGTCTCGATCGACGTCGACCGTTCGCCCACCAGATAAACGCACCGCGATATCTGCCCCGGTAAATGCAAAAGAAGGACGAAACAAACGTACCTGAAATCCACCATCTCCGCGTCGGGACATCCCCGCAACACCCGGATGAGGCCCTTCGTCCCCTTCAGCCGCGACCCGATGATCGTCAACTTCGTCAGCCGTCGCAGGCCCTCCAACGCGCGCACGTCCTCCAGAAAGTTGTAGTTCAGGTTCAGCACGCGCAGGTTCGGCACCAGCTGCGACAGGTTCGCGGGCAGCACGCTCAGCCGGCACGCCGCGATCTCGAGGTAGATCAGGTTGTAGCACGCTTCCGACATGAAATCGCTTTGAAGCGGGTTTCCTGCGTTTAAACCCATCGAATCAGCATTTTCTCCCCCCCCCGTCGCATTCAATCGGAGACGGAGGCGGCGCACCAGATAGATACAGACGCTTGACGTCCCTCACGTCACGCACCGAAAGCGTCCTGCAGTCGAAACCTCCGTCGTTAATAATCCACAAAGGTAATGATGAGGAACCGCGCTCCCGCCCCCCCCCCCCCCCCCCCCCTCGGACAGGAAAAGGAAAAGAGTCACGTACAGCCCTTTGCCGCCCTGGTTCCGCAAACTCAAGTTCTCCAGCTTGGCGAGCCGGTTCGCTTTCACGATCTGCCCGAGCGCGTTGTTGTCCGCGTACAGCGTGCGCAGGTTCGGAAAGTGGGTTGCGTGCAGCGTCTTGAGGCGGTTGGCGCTCAGGCGCAGGATGCGCAATCGGGGCATATTGCACTGCGTCTCCACCTCACCGAGCGAATTGTTGTCTGTAAACGCGCGCGCGCGCGCACGCGTCATCAAATAAACAAACAGCCAGCGATCAGTCATCTGCGTTCATGAGAACCGGCGGGCGTGCGCGAAACAGCAATGAAGGGCATAGAAGAATAAAATGCACCCGTCGCCGGGGGTGTTTGTTCATCTATCAACACGATGCCCGCTTCCTCGAAGGGAGGGGTGCGTGATGCCACCTGCCAAAACGTGCGCACGTCGACCGGCGCAGCACCCTCGTTGTAAATCCCAACAGGGCGTGTGCGGAGACGGCGAGCGAAACGGGATGGATACGCACCCAAATTGAGGACGATCAAGGAGGCGAGCGTGGACAGCCCCGCGATGCGTTCAACTCTGTTGTGACTCAGATTGAGCACCTCCAGCTTGGCCCTAGACGGCGGCGCAGCGCGATCGACGGCCCAAGAGGCAGCGGAGCAGGGAACATGAGAAGGAGAGCGGGGGAAAGGGGATGGCAGGTGTGTGAAGGGGCGCGGAGATGGGGACGGTCAGCTGCTGTGTTGGAGTGAGAGTCCGAGCGAAAGGGGAGGGGGGCTCACCAGGCGCATTGCGTAAAGTCGGCGGAAACGACGCGGTTCTCCTGCAGGCTCAGCTTGGCTAGATTGTCCATCTGCGCCAGCCCGTCGAGCGACGCAATCCGATTGCCATCGGCGCGAAGTTCGCGCAGGTGCCGGAGGCACTCGAGTTCTAAAGACGGAGGTCGACGGGTCGCGATCAGTCACCCCCGAGGTGAACCTTGCGTTTTTTTAACAATGGAAACACGCACGGTTCAGGCTGTCGATGTTGTTGTGGCTCACGTCCAAGCTTTCCAGGAAAAGAAGCTGGTTGAACGACGTCACCCGTGTCAGCCTGGCGCACGGAAGAAACCATCGACTTCAGTCCGCGGACGTATTCTGTCAACAGGAAGAGGTACACACGCGTTTTGGGCGATTGACAGCGTCCTCACGGAATTCGGGATCCCGCTCAGCCACGCGAGTTGGTTGTTATTGCTGGCGGAGGGTGTGTGAAATCAGCGGCGGGCGCGCGGGGCGAGCATTAAATTCGGACGCACAGAGATAGGGAACGAAGTTGGGGCAGGAACTCCTTTAGACGCGCGACGCTGTCGAGGCCCTTCCCAGATAGATCGATGGCGGGGAGGTCCTCCCAGTACGGCTCAAAGGGCTGCACGTCCGTGATGACCTGCACCAGCTTGTCGTGCGCGACCCCGAAGGACGCCTCGGTCAGGAAAGTCGCGTTCGCTTTGCTGCTCGAATTGGCTTCAGTCGGCGTGGGCATCGCATGGGATCGACTGAAGACCCGACGCGAAGGAGGACCAGCGGACGCTTCCCCGAGAGACGCGGGGCCGCTGTGGGGCCGCCTACTCACCAACGGTTGGGCACCCCCCGCGGAGGCGGGCCCCGAGCCCGAAGCTTTGGACGGAGAGCCCCCATCGTCCGCTAGAAAGGCATCAGGTGAGCGACCATCTTTCTCGACCCGCGACGACGCTTACTCGTATCCACTAGTCCATCCATGAAGTCTGCTATTCGCTTGGATCGCGCGGATGGTACGAAGCTTGACGCCGCGGGATGTGCGCTACGATCACCATCATCCTGTCCCCCTTCATCTTCCTCGTCCTCCCCCTCCTCAAGCCGCAGATCGCGGATGGGCCCGTCACGTTTTCCGTCGGAAAAGCTCACAGAACGTCGATGGCGATACCTGTTCATCGGGGTCCGACTCTGCGAAGGATCACGGAGGCTGGCGAACGGTGTGGTGGACGTGCTCTTAAGCGCCGAGCGTATAGGCGTTGACCCAGCGCGAAGAGGCGTCGAACCCGAAATTGTCGGGCGTGGTGGAGGTACGGGGGTGCTGAAAGCGGGAGAAGACGTGTAGAGGGCCACCGGACGTGCTTGCAGCGGTGGGTCAGGGTCATCTGGAGGAAAATCGTCGAAACTAGGTTCTTCTGAGGGAGCTTGAAAGGAGAGCGAAGCGTCCATGTCGCCGGACAGCTGGTAGACTTCGTCGTCGTCATGGTCCGAATCGGTCGTAGCGTCGTCTTCGATGATGGCCCCGTCTTCGCTACTGCTCAGCATCCCCGGTGGAGGACCGTCGAAGGAGAACGAGGTTAATTCAGCTTCCTCTTCGTCCTCCACTTCTTCGATGCGCGTCATATCTGGGGCCTGGGGGCCCTCGTCTCCCGACTCATCCGCTTCATGGCCATGAAAAACGAAACTCCTGGTCTCGGTGTGGTCCGAGCCGTCTTCCCTGAGGCTCTCGATGTCGCGAAACGGATCCTCACTCTCGCCTTCGCCCTCTGCGCTGGCAGCGTAGCCGCCGTCGCTGACCGGTCCTGCGCGGGTGGCTTCCACGGTGGATTTAACCCATCGCATCATGACCTTGTCGAAGACCATCTTTCCGACGCGGTCTGGGAGCGCGGGAACATCCTCCGGGGCGATGCGCGTGATCTGGGCTGGACCTGGGTGTTTTACGAAAGAGGCCGCGCTGTTCGCGGTGAGGGTGGTGCCTGACGCAGTGCTCGACGAAACGAAACGGTTCAAGTCGTCGTTCGCATGTGCGCGAATGGAAGAGGAAGGGTAGGCTGGAGCGTCGCCTCCGCCTGGCACGGACAAGAAGACGGGGGTCGGGTTAGGGTTAGCTGGCGAGGTCCGATTGGCCGGCCTCAGCCAATCCTGTGGCTGTGCTGATGATCCGGACGAGTGCGAGGTGGAGGCGTGCAGAGAGGAATGGCGCGGGGATAAGGGGGGCGCCACCACGATGGGAGGGGCGGGGAACTGTGCGTACAGCCGCGAAGTGTCCATGGACGAGTCGAGCCCGTCCTGCGATCCATCCTCCTCGCGCATTGCCCGGCGAGGACTTGCCGCTGCGCGCCCTCTAGCCCCATGATGGATCCGCGACGACGACTGGTTTGGCGAAGGGGGCACGTTCCTTCGGGCGTTATGTGATGTTCGCCGGTGATGAGGTGGGCGAGAGTTCTCTGCGACAGAGCGGGCGAACGAAACCTCGCTTTGAGCGTCCGGCGCCTGCGACACGTCCGATTCGGCGGAAAACAAGCGTTTTGAGCCCTTCATGTCTGCCTTGATTTGCGCCAGAAGATTTGCTCCGCGTTCGCGGTAAGCTAACGAAGAGTAAGTGCTTCCGGACCCGCGAGATTCCCGAGATGTCCCACTTGTAGATCCTTCAGCTTTGCCTCCATTCCCTCCCGGCACTTCCAAAGAGCTTGCTCGCGCTTTACCCAAAAAACAACCACGCGTCACCACACGGAGACTAATGCAAAACCTAAAAGATGAGATGCGAACCTTTAAAGAACACGCTAGGCACGCCCGCTGCTGGCGGTGTGAAGTCCTTGGCCGATGCGGGAGAAGCGCTCGATGCCACGGTGGAGATGGTAGAAAAGTCCTTTGCCTGCTTGATTTGGGCCATTAGGGACTTGGACTCCCCGACGTAATCCCGTCGCAGGGTGGGCCTCTGAATGATAGCGTTGGCGCCGTCCCCTTCACCAACAAAGTCAGATACAGGGCTGAGTTTGACACGCTTCGCACTGCGTGCGTCCGTGCTGCTGGCCGCCGTCAACTCGGATCCCCGAGAGAAACCAAAGGGGGACGAGCCCGCGGGCGTGCTCGTGAAGTTGCCGGTGTTGCTCCGGGACGGGGAGTTGACGGCGATGGAGTCGACCATGGCGGAGAGGTGGTCGCGGGTGAAGGTGTCGTATTGGAACTGGAATAGTCGGAGAGGGGTTGTGGTGGGGACATTGGCATGGGGGAATTGGGCAGCACCGGGTGTGCTTTCGGCCTGCGGTACGCCAGTAGGCGTTATGGCATTAGAGCCTGGCGTGAGCCGAGGTACAGCGAAGGTGAACTGGCAGTCCCCGCCCGGCCTGAGCCCGTCGAACGCACCGACATTGGGCAAATCGGTTTCCAATATCTCGTCCCCTCCACCCTCCCCATCCTCTATGATCTCCGTGTCCCCTTCAACCGAGAACGATGACGCAGCATGGACCTGGGAAAGGCGTGACGGGACGATGGGAGCGGATGGGTTGGGGTTCTGGGAGGACGACGCCCCCTTGGGTGGCGACGGTGGTTCAAACATCTTCTCGAGCGCGAGCGGGCTAAAGAAGTCCTTTATTGCGTTCTTCTTCTGCCCAGGCGTCTTTGGGAGTATGGGGCCGGGAGCATCCTCGCGGATGAGAAAGGTGCCGCCAGCGGGAGGAGAGTCGGGCGATGGCGCTTTAGAGCGGGAGATGTGTATGTCGTCCCGAGTGATGATGGAGCCCACGGGTGCAGTGAACGAGAGCGAACTCCTGTCGGCGTCCGTGCTGGTGGACGTGGATGGCTCGTCCTCCTCGTCCGGCCATTCTTCGTCGAGTTCGAACGTCTGCCACCCTGGTCTTTGTGTGGTCGAGGGGCCGCTCATGGGTAGGAATAGAATGTGGTGGAGGCCGCGGGCGGGCGTCGGCGTCGAGTAGGGCGTTGTCGACAAACTCAACGATCTCGAGGGACCCTCAACGGTTGAAGAGAAACACGTGATCGCGAAAAGTTGTTGGTCCACGTGGGAGCACGCATTTCGCAGCACAGCCTCGCGGCTCCGTCCGGCGGCGAGAAGCGACTCTGGAAGTTCATTCAAGTTCAGCTTTCCGACTTCTCGCCATATTTCCGTTATCCCCTGGTGATCTTCCTTCACTTCCATGAATCGTTCTCGTCCATGAGCATAATAAATGCGCCTACCACGTTGTGGTCTACGTAGGTATTCCGAGATCTTCTGCCAGTCGTTCTAATCTCTAGGACCCCGGTCTTTCTGATTTCCACCCACTGCCTCAAGGGTCCTTCATGAACTCCCCCGCTTTCATCAAGACCCAATATGTCCCTTCGTCACGACAATACGAAATAACTCCTCTCTGCTCGCTTGCGGTCTGTCCATACCGGGTCTAATGAACACCTATAATTTACGACCGTCCGTCCTCGTGTCTCGGCTTCCGCTGGAGCTCCGCTTCCCCAATCCCATGTTTCCCCAGGTATCTATCCCCGCGGTCTCCCGTCTATCCTCGTGATAGGACCTCCGGTTCCAACGCGACCTCGCGCCAGCATCCAACGAGCTGGACGTGAACCCTAGTAAATGCTGATGAGCCCATTTATCTCACGGAAAGCAGAACGTCCTCATCAAACGCATGTTCGCGAACCGGGCAGCGAAATCCATGTCTTGCACTCGACCCTACACATCATTGTCGTTAGCGGCACCGACGATACCCCGAATCCTGGTCCTCCGTTTTACGGTTCCTGAGCTGCTGCTGCTGCCTCTCGGAATTCACTCGCATCACACATAACCTACCGGGGGCGGATCAGCGTCCTCTAATAACTTGCTTCGCCGTAGAATGCTGGACCTGAGGCCTGCGGCTGAAGCTAGCTGAAGCGCTACTTTTTTATTACTGTCTAAGCATGTTGCAATTGAAATTGTGGATATCAAGACAGAGTCTGCATCCCTCGCCATCGGCTGCCGGCCTTACGGTCGAAGACGCCGCAAACCTCCCGTTTCCGGACACCGCTTTGTTCCACAACGATTGGACTGGAACCAAACCGTGGCCACGTACCCGATACTGTTCAGGCGCGCTCGAGGGAGTCCTCCCGTGTGAGTCGAAGACACCGAAAGGCGATGGCACTCTCCTCCGGGGGGCCGTAGTACTCGTCAGGCTTCGCGCCGCACCAGGTTAAATTGACGACGGCCGCGCGCGTATGTCTCACCCACCCCCGCATCACAAGCTCATCATCCCCGAGAACTTGAAGCTGACAGTGACGATCCGCTGACCGGCGACAACGCCATGGGCACGATCGCCGTGCGTCATTCGAGTCCCCCGCCCCGCCGGTTTTGTCTATGCCTCAGGCCCGCGTTCGTCCCACAGACGGAGCCCGCGTACGATGATGAAATCTCAAGTTTCGATTCTCCTTGTAACCCCTCAAGGGTGCAGCGCGACCGTCAACAGATACCTTTCCACACCTCTGTACGCACATCCATCATCATCATCATCATCCTCATCATCGACAGGGACCTCGACGGAAGCACGCTCAGCGACCCCTCGAGTCGGGCTCGGGTTCTGCTCTACACACACACCCCCCTTTTGCTGGGCTCTAGGCGCGATCCTCACGCAATCTATCACGAACCACGAATCCACAATCAAGCAGATTATCAAACGGCCACCTCCACCCAAAAACTTATCAGCGATCACAGACTCGCCGGACGCGCTGCGTCGATTTCGAACGCCCTTTTTCGAGCCTTCCTTCACAGCTGACAGTGACAGATGGCGACCGCGTTCGTCGAGCGCGATGGGGATCTGAGCGCAGGGCTCACCTTGGAGGGGTCGAGGGGCCCGGGCGGGCGAACGAACTCCAGCCTCGAAAAGGGTAGATCTACCGTCGACACCTCCCGTCGACGTCGTGCGTGCCTGAAGCAGATCCCTCATCGACATCTGCCGTGCCGTGTGCATGGGTGCCTTGACTCGAAGAGGAGGGGGGGGGGGACCTGGCGCCTTCGACCGATTATTACTTTGCTCGCTCGATCATCCGCACGGCGGAGGGGGGGAGAGATCTGGAGAGATCCTGAGCGCCAGAGCGAGACATTCTGTGGGGACGGATGGATGGAGGTAAGTACGTGCCCATACCGTCCTGGGGCTGATCCCGGCCGTCCTGACTCACAATCACAATCTCACTTACGCACGCAGGCGGGAGAGAGCGGTCGCGGTGCGCGCACGAGGCACGAACGTCTCGAACGCAGCGCGATGAAATAAGCATCGTTCAGTGCAGTACTTATATTGTTCATTAACGTCGCATTTACCGGGACGAAGCGCGGCCTTACTGTATCAGTCCATGCGTTAGTGCCCCGTGCAGCGAGGCCGCACGTCGCGATCAGAACGCGAACGCGTCGTTCAATCGCGAATCGAGGGAGGGAGGGAGGGAGGGAGACCGCCACCGCTCCCGTCCCAAAGCCAAAGGGCGGCACCGCGCCGCCGCGCCCCCCTCCTATTGACAGGGGCTGGATTCTGCCTTTGCGCTGCTCCTGGAACGATCTTCCCACCGCAATTCCGAGAGCCGGACCCCCCACGAGCAGAGCCTGGTCCAGGACTCCAGGCGCGGGATGGAGTCGTTCGCCTTGTCCTTGGCACGTCGACTTCTGCCGGTGGCGGGGTGCCGTGCATCCTCGCCCAGTGCGCCCAGTGCCCACCGTGACCCAAGGATCGAAAACCCTCCGACTCCAAGTATGTGGTGGTCACTTTATGCAAGTCAGAGCGAGCAGACCCAATATCGCATCGCGTCCAACGTCCCCCCCTAAACGTACGAACGCTCTCAACCCGCTCTGTGCACTGTGCAGAAGCAGCGCCGCTGATGATCACTGCACCCCGCGCGCCTTTCTCGTTCGAACCGAGGCGGGATCGCACCAGCTCGGGGGCCCGGAATCACGGCGGACTGAGAGGGGTCGGTCAGGGGACGCGTCGGTGTTGTACGAGGCTCGCGAGGCGCCCGATCCGACTCCGAAGCCGCCAGCCCGCTGCAGCCTACGACTGCCTTATCCATCTTAGTCCGACGGTTTGGCGGGGGAGTCGAAACCGGGTTCGTTCTCCCTCATATACATAGCCCTCGCAGGCCCGGGGGGCACGCCGAACTCGGTGATCCTCTGACGGTCCACCTGAGAGATCTAAGGCCCGGCGTGCCACTCGCGCAACTTGCGACCGATAGACGATAGACACTCTGGCAGACGGATAGCCTTTTTGCCTCGTTCCAGAGTCGGGCCTGGCACCGAGCGGGGACTCGGGAGGAGGAAAGGGGGTCGACTCAGCGCCGTCGATTGAACGCCGATTCAGGACTTTGCCTCAGGCAACACCGTGCTCCAACGGCAGCCACTCCTCATCGCGTCGGTCTGACCTCAGCAGACGTCCTCATCGCTGCAACAATTGTTGTGGCGATGGATGCATGATCCGTACGTACGTGCCCAGTACGCGGTAACGCAAAAAAGGGGTCCCACCGGCCTGCATCGCGCGGCGAGGAGGCTGGCGAGTTACTGTAATCCAACTTCCACGCGCCGACGACCATGGATCAAACGCAACAGGATCAGGCGTGTGGGTGGGCTGTCACACGACGCCGAGGTGAGCGATCTATGTGAGTATGTGTAAGTAGGTGTGGGGGTCCCGGAAGCACGGCCGTCGTCACATGCGTTTGGGCGCGAGGAGTGCGGGGAAATTCCACCGCCGGCGGCGCCTCCGCGTTGACTTGTGAATGAGTAGATTCCGCCTCAGCGCTCGCCAGATACGCATGCCGTGCGCCTGGGACGTTGTACTTACAACGCCTGTATTCCGCGCACCGACGGGCGCGCGAGCACAAGCAGTTCGCGACCGAACGCGTGTGCGAGGCGTGCGAGGGCCAATTCCGAACGCAGCCGAGGGAGTTGAGATCGAGACTGCAGGAACAAATGAAGATTCGTGATAAGTAGGTACGAGCCGCACATCCATCCGGGAGAACAAGTCAAGGCGAGAGGGAGGATCCGAGGCCGCGTAGAGCCCGCGGGAGAGGAAGGAGTCGTAAATGCAAGTTTGGGACGGGACCGCCGTGGAGAGAAAAGAAAACTGAATGGGGAGGGAGAAAATGAAATGAGAATCCGGTGCTGTACTACTAAATGGTGAATGTACGTTATACGTATCGTGGATCCAGGTCCTTGTCGATGAATGAAGCGCGATGGAGGGGGGGGGGGGGTCGTTTGAGTAACGCGTGCGAGCGAGGGATAGAAGGGAAAAAGATGCGAGAACGAGTATGGTGATGCGTACGATAATGCGATGCGATGGGGTAAGCGTGATGGTGCATGAGACGGTGCTGAGACGGTGATGACGATGATGATAGTGCTGATGCTGTACGAAAGAAGACGAGGCGGAGAGGTGGGGGGGATGGAATGAAGAGAAGGGGGAAAAAATCCGGAAAGATAACGGAAGGGCGAAAGCGCTATTTCGGCTGGCCCGGGACGACCGCGGTGGATAAGATACAAAGGGGGAAAAAATTGCGAGCGTTCAGTCCAAAAAGATGCATGTAACCTGGAGGCGCGAGTGAGCGGGGGTGGCGCAGCGACCGTGGCGAGACGTGAGACGGACCGGTGATGGGAAGATCGAACGAAAGCGACGCCGAAAACGGAACGGACGGCGGACAACGAGAGCCAAAAAAGGATCCGGTGCGTGGGGGTGCGTGCCGGAGGATCAGCTACGACGATGCTTTGGGGCACGTTGACGACCGCGTTCAAGCTCGTGAGGGAGCGCGGAGGAGCCGAACAGGGTCGGGGGTGGCGCGGGCGCGGCCTTGAGCTGGGAAGACCACGGATCTTTGGGGACGGAGGGGCTGCTGGCTGTGGTGTTCGCGGAGGAGGTGGAGTCGGAGAAGGAGCCGTCGCTGGGGGAATCGGGGGAGGCAGGCGTGCGAAAGGCGCCGGTGAGCAGGGTCGGGGGCGTCGGGCGCGGGGTCGGCGTCTGGGTCTTTCCAAACGGCGGGGAGGGCGTCTTGGGCTGCGGGTGCGCACGCGTTCGAGGATCGTTGGGGAGACGGTTTTGGTGGCCGGGACGAGGGCCGGGGGCGGGACGGCCGGCGAGGACGGGGAAGGAGTAGAGGAAGGGTTCGTGGGTGGAGGGTTGGGTCGGGGTGAGTTTTGACTTGAGTGCAGAATGGACGGATGTGTCGACGAGAGCGAGGCGATTTTTGGAGAGAGGAGGGTTCTGGGCGGGGGTGGGGGCGGGGGCGGGGCCGATGGAGAAGGAGTAGTAGTGAACGGGGGCGTCGTCGGCGGGGGGAGACATGTCGAAGAGCATGTCGGGAGACGGGTCGCGGAGGCGGCGGGAAGGGGTGGGCGTGGGGCGTGAGGTCACTTTTGCGGGTGGGGACGGATATGGGCAAGGAAGAGGCGGAAGTGGTGGGCTTTTTCGGGTGCTTGGACCTTGCGAGGCTGGCGGCGGGGGTGAGAAGGTGGTGGCGGGTGGTCGGGGCGGTCATGACGGCGTCCATTTTTGAGAGTGTGATCTGAAAAGGGAGGGTATCGGCCACGGCGCAAGGAGAGAAAGGGCGGATACGGACGGCAGGGTCGGAAGCGGCAGAGGAAGAGAAGACAGGGCGGGACGCGTTGGGAAAGAAGCTGAGGATAGAAATACCGTGGGTTTTGAGGGGGAAAGTGATGGGTGCGACGAGCACGCAGCGCCCGCGGGGTTACGGGCGTGGTGGCTGAGCGGGAACGGGTGGTGAAACCGGGGAAGAGGGTGGGGCTGGGGCTGAGGCTGGGGCTGAGGCTGGGGCCGAGGGTGCACTCTTGGAC
Organism: Amylostereum areolatum; assembly: GCA_012932865.1. Lineage (NCBI taxonomy): Eukaryota > Fungi > Basidiomycota > Agaricomycetes > Russulales > Stereaceae > Amylostereum > Amylostereum areolatum. The sequence goes on from SAXG01000002.1 coordinate 75,214, forward strand.
GGAGAGTGAGAGAGTGAGTGTGTGGGGGATCGCGAGGTAGAGATGGGCTGGGGACACGGACGACCGTCAGACGCAACCCAAAACGCAAAGCGGGAGGAGCATGCGCGCACAAAGCAACGAATCGACACCGAGCGCTTGCCGGACGCGCCAATTTTCGCCAGCGCGTATGACGCACGTGACCCGTGATTCGACGGATAGTTGGGACCAAGGTTGTTCAAAGTGGATGGACTGGGGGACTTGCGCGCAGAGGAGGAGGATATCGAGCGAGAACGAGAACGAGGAGGCGATGGAAGGACAGAAAAAAAGAGACAGGTGGAGGACAGCAATCCGGACCTTGGCCTTGGCCCCCTTTGGCCCCCGGATCCGTCCTGGCTTTCACTCGGTCACGCCCTCTTCCCCTCCTCTGACGTCATTCCCCTTCACCCAGTGGGCCGACCCCCCGGGCTCTCCTCTTTCAAACCTCGCCCAGTTCCAAGTCATTCTTCGGTTCTCCTCTCCCTCGCTTCCCTCCTTCCCGTCCCCCCTCGTGTACAAAGAAAAAGGGGGCGTTTCCACGCGGGGCAAGGCGACGCCCTTTTTCTGGCCGCCATGGAGCAGCGTATCTCTTATGAACGCGTTCGATGAAAGCTCTCCGTCCAATCCGGCCGGTCCAAATTCCATGCGCATCCCCCTTTCTTACTTGACCGCCAACATGCGGTGATAGAACATGGCGAACGATCCCTTCACTCCCCCAGAAGGTACGACGAACGCCTGTGCATTGCCTCGGATCGAGCCCCCCTCATCCATTCCATTCACCGCTGGCCATCGCCCGGGGATCCCACCCCCCACGCACGCAACATTTCCGCGTCAGCGTCCACCCTACGCAGCACATCCCCCACCAGTGCCTTCTCCTCCTGGCTCAAGAACATCACGTTCGTGCCAAATCGAGAGACCTTCGCCAGGTGCTCCAGATACGCCCGAGTCCACGCCCCCAACTCCGCCGCCTGGGCCCCGTACGCAGCGTCCGACAGCAGCTCCCCAAACGTGCGCACCATCGAAACCAGGAGCGTCGGTTCGAGCGAGGTTTGGCACAGTTTCGGGAGCAAAGGCGGCGGTAACGCCTACGGATATACGTGTGTCGGTGGTTGCGCTGGACCAAAAAAGGATCGAACGTCGACGTACCGCGAGCAGCTTCCAGCGGTCGATAGGAGCGTTCGCCGACTCCCATGCCCGCAAAAAGCTGAACAACGTCCACGGAAGCTTCCCAGAGCCGTCTTCTGACGCTGGGGGAGGAACGGCCGAGGTGGATGGCCCGTCCGGAGGTGGCGTCGGGATCGCGGTGCGTGCATCTGCGGCGGGAGGCGGCGGCGGGGAAGGAGCAGAGGGAGAGGCCGAAGCAGCAGACCTGTCCCGGTCAAAGACGGTGTGCTGGCCCGACGCGCGAAAGATGCCGCCTCCGGCTTTCGATGCGCGCGCCTGCTTCGCGTCCTTGAACGTCGTTGGCTTCGGCGGGGGTGCGTTCTGTGCCGGGGGGGAACTCGGACCTTCGGGACTTCGCTGGTGCTTTGGGGATTGTCCGCGAAGAAACGGGGCTCAGAAGGTCGGACGGTGCCGGATGTGGTTTTGGATGTGGAAGACGGCGACGGATCGAATGATGCAGGAGGGGTGGGTGCAGCCGGCGGAGGTTCCACGGTTTTGATTGGGATGCGCCGTCGTTTTGGCGTCGCGGGGTTAGCGTTCAGAGGGGGCGAAGGGACATCGAGCGGCGCGGACTTCTATGAAAGCGTAAGTGGTAGGACCGCGAGCGATCGGGACGGGTAAATACGCACGGACGTCGCCTTCGCCTTTCCCTTGTTGATCAGAGCGTTCACTCGCGCGAGCTCGGTCTTGACGGTTTCGTTGGAAGGCTCCAGTTGGAGGGCGTCGTGGAAGTCTAAGCGATGCTGTAAGCAACGGGATCGCATGGACGGATGCAGACACGACGCGCCCTTCTGCGCCTCGCCGTATTTTTGCAGGCCTGTGCGCGCTTGGCCCCGTCGAAAGATGGCCTTCACGTTGTGCTTGCTCAGGGAGAGCACGCGCGTGCAGTCGCGTTCCGCGTCCTCATTTCTGTCCACCGCGATGTCAGGACTCAGCGCAGGCCCCGCGTCGATACAGGGACACGCACTTTGAAAGTTTGAGATAGGCCGCGGCGCGGTTGAGCGGGAGGGTGTGATCGGAAGGATCGGCGACGATGGCGGCGGAGTAGTGGCCGACGGCGGCGGGAAAGTCGCCTGCTTTGAAGGCGGCGTTGCCCTGGGATGTGTGAGGGTCGTTCGGGGCGCACAACTCGAAGCTGACCTTTTCCTTCGCGAGGGCGGCGGGGGAGGGAGCCATGCACGGAGGCGGACGACGGTGGCAGGCGGGTGGCGGCGAGCTGGAAACGAAACCCAAAGAGGCGCGCGATGCCGAACGCTCTCGCCCGTTCTCGCGTGAGTCGCGTCAGCCCGCGTCAGCGTCCAAGGAGATACATAGCGCCCTCGCCTCCCGAGTGCAACGGATGCTGCTCCGAATCCCTTCGCACCGCTCACGGCCCAAGATCGACCTGAGCCTCGTTTCCATCGCTGGCATCGCCTCGGACCGCGTTCTGGCTATCGTCATAAACCCATGGATGATGGTGCGTTCGGCCCATCCCGTGCCATCTTCGTATCCCGCCCCGAGCTCACGCCATGCTTTCGCCCACGGCCGCAGCTTCCCTCAGTCGCAGGATCCAGGCGACCCCGCCCGAGCTCGTGCACACCCTCCAGCAGGAGCATAATTCGATCTTGAGCGTCGCCACCGACGCGAGGTACATCTACAGCGGCAGCCAGAGCGCGGACATCGCGGTGCGCCCGCTCTCTCCTCGTTGCCCTCAGCTTCCGTTCTCAGATTCGCATCAGGTGTGGGACAATGCGTCCTATGAATTGAGGACTACGCTGCGAGGTCATACCGGGAGCGTGCTCGCGCTCGAATATGCCCCGGACAAGAGGTGGCTCTTCAGCTCGTCCGGTGCGCCCTCCGTTGCCCAGGCGCGCCAATAACCCACTCACCAGCTTTGCAGGCGATAGCACGATACGGGTAGGGCCCTTCCCGTTTCGATCCCACCACTCTGTTTTGACGTCGCGCTAGGTCTGGTGCACCCGCACCCACGCGCCGCTCTTCGTGCTCAACCCCTACCTCGACACCGACGCCGGCGACCTCTTCTCCATCGCCTGGTCCCAGCTCCACCAAACCCTCTACTTCGGGTGCCAGAACACGTCCGTCCAGTGGTACTCCTTCCCCGACACGGACATCGCGCTCCAGGCCGCCTCGGGCGCCTCGACGCCCACGCCCGGCGTGCGCAAGGCGCACAAGTTCTTCGACAGCTACCCGAGGTTCCAGCGAAAGCCCGCCGACGTCCAGGCGCACAATGGCGCCGAGGAGGCCTCCAGCGGCGTCGCATCGCCGAGGATGAGCCTGGACGTGCCCCCGAGCAACGTCGTCGACTCGGCGCATTACGGCTACGTCTACTGCATGGCCCTCGTGCCCTCCCCGCGCGACGGCTCCGACGACGCCCCTCCGCTCGAGAGAGACGGCGTTTTGCTCGTGACCGGCAGTGGCGACGAGACCGTCAAGGTAGATCGTCTTATCACGGCATCCGTGTGCGAGCCGCCGGCTCACGTCGTTTGATCAGGTGTGGAAATGCACGGACGCGGGCCCGGAGTACCAGCACACGTTCGACTGCTGCCACGGCGCCGTGCTCTCCATCGCCACTCGGGGCGACAACGTGTACAGCGGATGCCAGGATGGCTACGTCAAAGTATGGGACCTGCAGACTCGAACGCTCGTGCGCACGATCATCGTGCAGGAGGTGCGTGTCGATCGCCCCTGTTTTCGTCGTGCGCATCTGACCTGGGAGTAGGGCGTGGACGTGTTGAGCTTGTCGGTGGTCCACTCCGACGTTTACACATTTTCTGCGAACGGGTGTGTCAAGGTATGCGCTCGTGGGATCCCGAGTCCACGCTGGGAGTCTAACCTGGTGGATAGCGCTTCTCGGACACGTTCGACTGTACCGCCTCGTGGTGCGCACACGACGGGATCGTTCTTTCGTCGATTGTTTCCAAGAAAACGACGGTCGAAGGCGACGAGTATCGGCTTATCACAGGAGGCAACGACGCCGCGATCAAGGTAACCAGCTTCAAGCTTCACGGTCATACTCTTCTTTACACACACGCAGGTCTGGACCGTCGTACCACCCACGGCGGACTACCAAGACTCGAACGCGATCGAGGAGCACAAAGCACGGGATGGCGCGTATCTCATCCTCACCTTTCTTCGTCGCGCTGACTCCGTTCGTCCCAGACGTGTTCATGTACGCGCTCACCAAGTTCGTGTCCATCCCAAGCGTCAGCAGCCTCCCCGAGAACAGGGAAGACTGCCGCCAAGCCGCCGTATGGCTCTCGAAATGTCTGCAGCAGCTGGGAGCGACCTCCAAAACGGTCTGCACCCTCTGCCTCTCGGTCGGTCTCGACACTGACAGGCAAATTTGCTCAGCTGTCTACAGGCGACGTTCAAAACCCGATCGTGTTCGCGACGTTCCAGGGCGCGCAGAGCGATCGGCGCAAGCCGAGGATCCTGGTGTACGGGTACGCCACCTCAGCCTTCCTCCCTCGCCCTCGTTCGAGACGCTGACTGCGCGGCGCGCAGGCACTACGATGTCATATCTGCGCCCCCGGAAGGATGGAATTCGGACCCGTTCCGTCTCACCGCTCGCAACGGATTCCTGCACGGACGCGGGGTGTCGGACGACAAGGGGCCGGTCCTGGCTATCGCTTGCGCGGCGGCGGACTTGTTGCAGCAGAGGAAGCTCGGCATCGACTTGCTGTTCTTGGTCGAGGGTGAGGAAGAGACGGGCAGTGTTGGATTCCGGGAGACGGTGCAGAAATACAAGGTGGGCTGTCCTCGGTGGACGTTTGTATCGCAACCATTAACGTCGGTCGTTCAGGATCTTATCGGACCCGTGGACGCCATCCTTGTCAGGCGAGTCTTTCGTCCTTTGGTTCCGCGTCGTTTCCTGCTACTGACACGCGCCCTTCAGCAATTCATCGTGGATCGCACCAAACGTGCCGTCGATCACGTACGGTCTTCGCGGAGTCGTTCATTGCAATATTCAGATCAGTTCCGACGGAGAAGACGCACATTCCGGTGTGTATGGTGGCGCTGTAGAGGAGCCCATGCAGGATATGTAAGTTTTGGCGGTTTCTACACGGAGAACCCGTAGGATCTAACCGGTCATCCCCTCTTACAGGATTCAGCTGCTGGCGGCATTGAAGGATCACAATCGACAGGTCCTTATCCCTGGCTTCTGTACGTTGGTTCAGCCTCGTTGGAATCTTTGTTCATGCGTTGGGTATCTAGACGACCACGTTCGACCGCAAGACCAGAAGGAACGGGAGCTCTTTGAGCACATCGAGGAGATCACCCAGAGTTCCGCTTCGCATCTCAAGGCGCGCTGGTGCGAGCCGTCGCTGACGATACATAATGTCGAGGGTTCCGGTCCACGAAGTATGGCCTCGCTATCCTCGAACGCGCCGAACATTGACATATCGGGGCGGTAAACAGATTCTACGGTCATTCCGGCCACCGTCACGGCGCAGGTCTCCATCCGCATCGTTCCAGATCAGGACCTAGACGTCGTCGCGCATTCCTTATGTCAACACATCCAACAATCGTTTGCGACCTTGGGTTCCCTGCATAAACTTTCGGTGAGTTGCGGCTGTCTGTGCACCAAAACGTGGGCGTGATGCTTTTGTTGCAGGTATCGGTGGAGCATACGGCGGATTGGTGGCTCGGGGATTTGGAGCATCCTTGGTTCAAAGCTTTGGAGTCGGCTGTGCGAGATGAATGGCACGTTGAGCCTATGCGAGTGAGGGAGGGAGGGGTGAGTGCCTCCATTCGCGGTGCGCATTCGGCCGCTCGGCAGGCTCACGCTGTTTTGTCCAGACGATTCCGTGCGTGCCCTTCCTCGAGAAGGAGTTCGACTGCCCTGCGCTGCATCTGCCGATGGGCCAGAGCGCGGTGAGTCCCGTTCGCGTGCGGCGCCGTGCTGCCTGTGCTGACGGGGAACGAACAGGATCAAGCCCATTTACCGAACGAGCACCTGGCGCTGTCGCACCTTCACCACGGCAAATCCGTCGTAGAGCGCTTTTTGCTGGCTGTGGGGGAGAGCGGTGTGCAAGCTTCATCTGCGTAGGGTTTCTCCGATGGTTGTCGATATAATAAGCTATCAATTAGAGCGACTTCTTACCTGCCAGTGAATAGGGCCCCCAAGTTCAAACGCAGCCCTCCCATCTTCAATTCTTCAGCCAGATCGTAGTCGTTCGTGCGCTGCGAAACGCTTACCATGGTCATCCTCGCCTTGCTGTACGGTATTCCCGAGGGTAGGGACAGCTTCGCACCACGATTTCAAAATGGAGGCGAATCAAAGGCCGAAAGGACGGATTGTACTAGATTGTACATTTTCCGGACCACTCGGAGCTCCTTGGGGTACTTAGTGTGAGGGATCGTCGGCCTCAAGTCGGCCTGCACCGGCCAGTGCTTGCTAGCATCTGGGGCGGTTCGCAAAAGCCATATGGAGATCCACCGTCCACGTCAAAGCTCAGCGCTCAGGCTTAAGTGTATCACTTACTCGAGGCAAGTCATTAGGTCAAGTAGGCCAGATCTCCTCTTCGCGTGTCGTACGCGAGATAAAGCGCCGCAACATGCTTCAGCAAGCTGTGCATACGGGATGAAAACCCCTCGTCCACGCCGTCGACGTCGACAACGCCCTTCGTTCAGTCGCACTGAACGCTGACCGTACTTACATACCGAAGCCGTCGAGCCCCCCGCACCAGTCGCTGCGCGTAAACGGCGGGGGGCTAAACGTTTCATTGTATCCTCGAGCTCGTCAGGGAGCTCCGAGTCGGCATCGGAGTCGGCAAGCTCGTGTTTCGTTCGAGTGCGGCGAATTTGTCGTCGGGAAGTATGACTTAGGCGATTGCTATTCGAAGGGGGGTATCCTCTCATGTTGGACTTTATACACGCGTTGTTGTCGCGTTGAGAAATGTGGAAGTGCCGCGCTGAACGAAGTGATCCTATTACTTGATCCTACATACTTGGAACGCGGTCCCGTGATGAACTTTATCTGCACTCGAGTACGCAAACGCGCATCAAAATACATAAAGAGGCTGGCTACGCACCCCGTCGAGGCCCGAGGGGCTACTCATGACTACGTTAGCCAAATGCTTCCAGGGCTGAAAGGACGCAGCCAGCTTGGAAAGCGCTTGGAACGGCCTGAAGGGCCACGTGATGGTAATCTGAACGCGAGCCTCGTCCCGTCACTGGTCAATCAATTCCTGGTCACTTCCTCAGATCTGTCTGCGACTCCGAGTCGGCCTCACCCTACGGGCGTCGGGTCTACTCCGCTCGAGCATCTTCGTGATGTATAGCCACGAAGACGACCGGACATATGGCGACGGTTATCGCACGGAGTAGCGCGGAGTCTCTATACGTGACTTCCCCCTCGTCAGGCTCGTCGTGAGAAGATACGATTACTCGGCCAACTGTGCGTCATGCTGGGTATATGAACTCCAGCTCTTTCCCTCCAGTACCCATCATCTTTCCCGCAGAGCCCACCATGCCCGCTGAAACCCCCTTCAGAATCTCCATCTCCGACGACAAAATCGCCGCCCTCAAGCGCAAGCTTGCCCAGGCCGAGTTCCCTGACGAGCTCGAGAATGTTGGGTGGGACTACGGCGTCCCTCTCGCCGATCTGAAGCGCCTCGTCGCTCGCTGGAAGGATGGGTACAACTGGCGCGCCGCTGAGAAGGAGCTCAACGACACCCTCCCCCAGTTCACCCGCGACATCGATGTCGATGGCTTCGGCACCCTCAACGTTCACTTACAGTCCACAAGAAGAGCGACTGTCGTCGACGCGATTCCTTTGCTCTTTGTCCACGGATGTGACGTTGCCCTCGTTTTCTTGTCATCGTCGTACACCTGTTAACGGCTTCCTACTAGGGCCTGGGAGCTTCATCGAAGTGAAGAAGATCCTGCCCATCCTTACTGCCTCGTCTCCCGGCCACCCCAGCTTCAACGTCGTCGCCCTTAGCTTACCCGGGTACGGGTTCTCTGAGGCGCCGCGGAAGAAGGGATTCAACCCCATCCAGTTTGCGGAGGTACGTCCTGCGAAGGTCTTGTCACCAGACCTTGGCTTACTGTTGCCGTGTTCCAGACCGGTCACAAGCTCATGCAAGCGCTCGGCTACACTGAATACGTTACTCAGGGAGGGGACTGGGGGCACATGGTTCGCATTCCTTTCTTTTGACGTCGAAGGCGACCGATTCTCAGTACCATACTCGTAGGTCACTCGCGCAGCTGCCGGCTTGTACGGGCCCAAGCACGTCAAAGCGTGGCACACCAACATGCCTGTGTACGTCGTACTGTTCTCTCCCACCTCTGTCCTAATCCCGTCACTTTAGCGCACGGGGACCGCCTACCTTCTCCTCGAACCCCCTCCTGTACATTTATCACATCTTGACCCCTTACACCGAGGAAGAGAAAGCGGGGCCTCGCAGCGCAGGCAGTGGTTCCAATCGTTGGGCTCCGGGTACTACCTGGAGCAGGCCACGCAGCCTCAGACGCTCGGTTACTCACTTGGCTGACTTCCCCCGTTGGTCTCCTTGCGTGGATCTATGAGAAACTCAGGAACTGGACAGACGGGCTATGAATGGAATGACGATGAAGGTGCGTGCTCACGACCTCAGGACAGCGGCTATGAATAACGGCTCGTTCTCAGTCCTGACGTGGATATCGATCTATTGGTTTTCACGCGCGGGCCCCGCTGCCTCCCTGCGTATTTACTACGAGAACCGCGTCGCTACACCGAAGCTTGCTGCGTTGAAACCGACGGTCCCACTTGGCTTGTCTTTCTTCCCCAAAGAGCTCACTCATCCTCCTAAATCGCAAGTCTGGTCACGTCTCATGCAATCACACGCCAGCTGACTCGCTTCTCTTACAGGTGGATACCGACCATCGGGGCAGTCGTTTTCCAGGGGAGACATCCGCGCGGAGGTCATTTCGCTGCGTACGAACAGCCTGAAGCATTGGCGGGCGACGTCAGGAAGATGTTCGGCAAAAATGGCCCCGCCTTCAGCGTTGTGCCTGGTAGGACCGGATATTAGTTGCATTGTTGTTATGTTTCGACGTGTGTATCTGCGTGTAGTGCTGGTTTATGTCAACCTATAGGCAATCTATTAGACGTTGCCATGAACTCAGATGCCTAGCTGGCCACGGAACAGAGTCATGCGTTGTGCACCATGTCGTTGTTGACTAGAGCAATGTCTAGTGTTCTTCTCAAGCCTTTCCCACTGCGAGCACGAATGTGACGTGATAGAACCTATCGATATCTCGACCGGTTTCAACCCATCAAGTAAGGTGGAGCACCTTCAAAATCGTTCGCTTCTTTGTGCAGTTCGGCCTTGCCATGGACGTCCCGAAGTCTTTGAATTTGTCGGTCAGAGCTTTCGTCGGGGCTTCGTGTGCCCCAAGATGTGGCCTCCACTGCCTTGTGTCCGTCGGCGGTTCTTCAAGTCAGCCGTTCTCCCGCTAAGTATGCAAAAATGCTTCTCTGGGGTTGCCTCTTTGAATCTGGATTCTGAGGGAACGGTTCCAAGTTCGTAGATAACAAACATTCACAGTCCTGAAAATCCCAGCCGCGATTGACACTAGTACTGAAGAGACGATACCGCGAGTAAGAGGATTGAGCGTTCTTGTACGTCCAGAATTCATCGAACGCTCGGGGCATTGATGAGCTCTTCCACCCGTGAATTTCGAGGAGTGATTGTGCACTCAAACACGTCAGGGTGGCTGATGAACAAATCAAATCGATGCCGTTCAATAGCTAACCACGAAGATCTTACTATGGGGGCGTACTTACCTGACTAACGTATCCGAGTTTTCGCACACCAACGGAATCTCATGGCCCATCTCGTTTTTCGCCCTTTCTACTCGGAAAGCGAACAGGATCGATACGGTAAAAATCCACAGGGATTGTTCGACCAGGTGCCGTCCCGGACATATCCTTTAGAATATAAAGTTAGTCTATGTATTGGGTGTGATCTGTCGAAGAATGTACCGCCGACCATAGCCAAAGGCATATGCCAGTCGAGGATCATCAATAACTCTTCCGTCTGGCGATAGAAAACGTTCTGGCTTGAAATCTTCCGGATCTGGATATGTTTCTGGATCGTGAAGGATAGCCCTGCAACATGGCATATTAGGACAGACGAAGGGCTCGGAAGACTGAGTCTAGGCAAACCATGTATTTCCCCATACAATTGACCCTAGATATCGACTCCATGTGAGCACTGGACAATGTCATACACGCATCTTGCGCGCACCTTTCGGAATGAGATATCCTTCGTATATGTCGTCTTTGGCAGTCATATGTGGGAGTCCTGAAAAATGATGCTAAGGAGCTATAATATGCTACGAATCGAAACACTCACCTAAAGGCACCGCCAATCTCCACCGTAGCAGCTCTCTAAACACAGCCTCAGCGTACGGCAAGGAGGCTCGGTCATCGAAGCTAGGCAGGCGATGAACACCAATGACTTCATCAAGTTCCTCCTGAGACCTTTGTTGTACGTTTGGATATAACGCAAGCGCGAGAAACAGTGACTTGAGCATAGAAACTGTCTGAAATACACGAGGGAGTCAGAGGATAGCACGCTGAGGAAAAGAGCACGGACCGTGTCAACGCCAGCTAGATAACACGAGAATATGTAAGCCACGGAAAAGACAAAGAAAGGTGCCCCATACGTCCGTAGAGCGATGAGATGGCATCTGCGATCACCCCGTCGTCGAGCGAAGAAGACTTGTCCACATTTTGATTGTCCTCCAGATAGTCGCGGAGTATTGACGGCGGCGCCGTCCCATTCCTCTTTACATAGGTCTAAGGATGGAAAGGATGAAATTGTGTAGAAGGTTTACCATGCCAGATCGCACATAGCCGTATGTGTCACGTTTTACATTCTGGAATAGTTGTTTGCATCTTTCAGCCAAGATTTTGAAGCCCATTCCGGGAAGCCCTTTGGGTAGATGGCGTACTGTAAACGGGTTATACGCACTGAACACGTATTTTCGAGGGCAGGATACATACTCAAGGGAAGGGTGTTAACGAGCAAGGCGCCTGGAAGTACGGAAGAGTTGAGGATATGCATGCTCTCTTCAGATTGGGAGAGCAGTGGATCTCCGAAACTGTCTGCCTGGTATCCGTACAGAAGTTGCAACATGATCGATCCGGTGGAGCTATCGAGGCAAAATTAGTACAATGTTGTCCTTTGCAGGCATGAGATGGCTGTATACAGCGAGATGTAGTCTGTGAACCTCGTTGGTGATTTGGACACCATTCGTAGAAACTCGTGAGCTTTGTCCTGTAGGACAGCGGAGTGTTTCCGTACTGCAGCGGCACGAAGGCCGTAATCCGTAATCTTCCGCCCGTTGCGCCAGGTATCACTCAGGGATTGACTGGGGAAGTTCCACTCTATCAAACCAAACCTGTGTATCATCCTCAAGTGAGTATGCGACTGCTGCGAACGAGATGATCTACCGTACATGTCCACTATGGGGAGGGAAAACCGGTCCGAATAGAAGGCTCCCCGGCGTTCGAATAGGTCTTTGATAACATTGACGGAGTTCAAGATGATGATGGACTGTCCGAATACCTGGACGGCAGAGATCGGGCCTGGTAAAGCGCGTCAACGACTACCTCCCAGCAGAACTTGAAAGTATCTAAACATACCGTATTTCTTTCCCCAGCTAGTATATGTCACCCATGGTTTGACAGCAGGAATGTCGAAAAGGTTGCCAACAACGGGCAGAGGCCTGGGGCCTGGAGGAAGGAGACTGCGACGCCGAGAGTTGATGTAACCCCTCAAGGCGAACAGAATAATCAGACCTGCAACGATGTCAAGTCCAGTAATCATGCGCAGAGTTGACATTGCCGTTTGGTTTGATGGTTCCTTTAGTGTAGGGGAAGGCGGAAAGCTTTTTACCGTCCGCTCTTTATATGTGAGGCGAGCGAGAAAGGGCCCCAATTTAGTGTTTGTGATTCAGTAAACAAGGGCAACTACCATTAGGACCTTCGTTCCCCATTGGGAACACCTCGTGAACATGAACCCTGGCGATGATTACACGACTCACGAGAAGCGTCCTTGAAGATGCACGGCTAAGATACCGTGAATGGGAGTTGTTCAAAAGTCCACAGCTGCAGAAGCATTGGATTGACGTGAACGTGAGTGCTCAGGACATTATCGCAACAACGATGCAGGGAACCTCCACGTCCCAAGATCAGTACTGCCAGCTGGATCGACAGGAGAACCTAAAATCTGACCAACGGAAGTTGCATGTAATAATCAAGGGCAGCCGCGCCGACCGCCGACTAACCAGGTTGGTATTTATGTTTTCTGCCGTTTCCGCCCACGACCACCCTCCTCTTTTTCCGCTGCTCTCTTGTTCTTGATACCTGCCAGACGCATATACTCCTTCTTCTCCTCCCGCTTCTTCTCGCCTTTCCGCTCTTCCGCCTTCTCGATTTTCTTCATCTTCACACCCTTCCTCTCGCCTTGCTTCTCCTTTCTGCGTGCAATTTGATCCTTGCGGATGGCTCGGATCTGTTGCATGACGGCAAGAGCCTTCTTCTCCTCTGGCTCCATCACAACCGCACGTTTCTCCATGTAAGTAGAATGTGTTTTCGGTTTCATGAGCTTCGGTTTAGAGGCGTACGGTAGGCTGGCCTGCAACTTGCGCGGTATTTTGAGCGTATTGAATCGTCGACCAGGCCTTTCAACGGACTTGTACGTCGAGTTTACGTTCTGAGGGGTATTGATTCCTGCATCACGGCGGACTTGACCAGTAAGACGCATGCCTATCCATTCCGAGCTGTTGGACAGCAAGGAAGATGTGACAGGGTTGTAGAATTTGCGAGGTTCGATCGAGTACCACGCCCGTAAGAATATGAGATCTACGAGCAACGGAGTTTGAGCAACATGTCACAGGTCTGATCGAAGTAAGCACTCACCACTCATGAGCACTTTATCCTCGAAGGTGGCTCGGAAAGCGCCGTCCGGCTTCGGTAACGCCTTTTTGACCTGGCCACGGATACCGGAAACAGTACGGATGTTCGCTCCTTCGAACTTGGCCACCTCCAAGGCAGACGTGAACATGTCTCTGACAAACGCCGTGTTCTTGAATATCTTGAAGGGGACACCGGTAAGCTTGAGCTTCTTCACGATCTTGGTCGTTCGGTCGATATCCAGCACGACCCCAGTCGCCGACACGCGGAACGCGGTGGAACCAGTGCCCAAGGAATTGAAGGCGCAAAAGCCGGTGTTCGGCTGGGCTACGGGACCATAGAAAGTTGCGTAACAGTGCATGTGTTCCGGAGTGTACTTCAGCATGCGCATACGGATCGAGTGATCGTCCAGTGAGTAGATGGGCACCGTCTGGAATCTTCGCCAGCCAAGGCTGAATATGAGCGGATCGTTTGTCTTCAGCGTGCGTGTGTACCATCGATGACGTTTGATGCGCACTTGAACAAAGCCAAAGCGTTCTTCCGCCGGTAGGAGGCCCCCGATGATAAGAGGTCGATGAGGATCGAAGTGTTCGACCATTTCGCAGGGGACCGAGTCGAGCTCGATACGGACGTAGGAGCCTGGTCTGTATCCCTCCACGAGCGCGCGGGTTTCGACGTCGACATCCGCAAACTCTGCACGATTAAGCTCCTTTTGCCGCGCAATCTCGTCCTTCTTCTCGTCGTAGAACGATTGCTTCGCTGACTCCGGATCGTCATACTGTTCATCAAACTTGCGTTTGAGAGCTTCTTTCTTGGCCGCGAGAGCTGCTGAGCGAGCAGCATCAGGATTTGAGGAAGAAGGGTCAGCTTTGAAGTCGTCCCCAGCGTCGCTCCCACCCTCTAGGTCTTCGTAATCCCCGCCACCTTCTGCGTCCTCGTAATCCATATCTGCATTGCCGCCATCTTGGATCTCATCACTGCCCGTGATGAATAAGTGACGGATAGAGTCTAGCATGCCCTCATCCTCCCATGCATGTAGCTCGGAGTCGGAGATGGCCTCCTTCGACATGTCCAGAACGTCTGCGTCGTCATCTTTGGCACTCTTGAACTGGAAGAAGTCGTCTTCGTCTCCTTGGGTCTCGTCCGCGAGCGCGCCTTGGGAGGTATCTTGTAGAATCTTCGAAGGCGGTTGGTCGGTCGCATATATGAGTTTTGTCCAGTCTCGTCGTTTTCTCTTGAATGGGAGCTCGGAGATGTTCCGAGCGCGCTCTGAGAGATTGGCTTTCCATTGAGGAATGTCCTCGCCGCCTTCGACCTCGTCATCTTCCGCATCACTGTCGATGTCCTGGTCTTCATCGTCACCAAAACGGACCCGTCGCCCGTCGTCATTGGCGATGTCAAGGTCCGAATCGCTCTCCGCATAAGCGACGTCGGCGTCGTCACGGGAATCATCGCGCAGGCGGGGAAGCTGGTCTGTAGGTCTGCGACCGGAGCGATGTGTCGCGCGCCCTGTACTGGGACCTGCAATGGCGTTGTCGTCGTCGTCGTCGTCAGACGAATCATCACCACTCTCCGCATCCTCTTCTTCACTCCCCAAGTCAGAGTCTGCGTCGTCTTCCTCGAATCCGCTATCGGCGTCGGAAAACTGATCTTCGTCGGCAGAACGACTTGACGACGGATCCACAGTGAGTGACTTGGACGACGATCCGAGCAGGCGGATATGACTACGCGCGACAACATCTTCCAGCGTTTCGCCAACATCTTGCAGGTCCATGACCATTTGCTCGCCCTCCCCTTGAGGAACTGGTGCAATATCAGACGGCGGGATAAGATCAGTCCAAAACACGAGGCTCACCATCTGTCCCCCGAGTAAAATTCCCGGGAACATTGACCCAGACCGCGTCTTTATCGTACATGACACCGCCAACGTCGCTCATGGGGGCATGGACCAGGAGCTTTTTCTTCTCACTGAGCTTTCTCCGTTTCTCTGAATCGGCATCTGGAAGAGGGCACGGGTCACCCAGCGCACTGAGACCCTCGATAGACAGGTCTCCAACACCAGGGATATGAACTTTGGTTCCCGAGCGGAGGTTGGTGCCCCTAAGGTAGCCGTAGACGGTGACCTTGCGATCGCACTTGCCCTTGGACAGACGGATGTCCTCACGTGGAGTGAGGTCCTCGAAACGATCGGCGAGGAGATAGGGATGGGAGTTTCGGAATACAAGGGGACGGAATTTCATGACGCTGATAAAACGAGAGAGGTTGAGGATCTCTGTGTCAGGATATCGACCGTTCAGAACGCCGGAGAGGTAGAAGAGTTTAGCACCCTGGTATATCTCCGTCCAGAAGCGCTTTTTCAAGGCCTTTTTGGTGGCTCGGAGGGTCGCGGCCTTTTTGATGAGGTCCAAGTGAGTAAGGACGCCGATGACCTTAGGAAAGCCGTGGGCTTGGAGCACATTGAGGAACTCAAAGGTTTCCTGTACAACTGTCAGCAGAAGTTACATCGACAATTGGAGAAGGCGCACCATCTCGAAGCCATAGGAGCCGTCGATCATGAGCAAAATTAGGTCGGCGACTTTGCCAATGTCGATCATGGAGTTCAGGTCGTTATTGCATTCAATAAATGTGATGCGCCGTTTCTTGCCGCTCACGATAGTGACAGGCCCACGAATGTCATTTAGTGTCTGCTTGGTATAGCGACGGACAAGGCTCTTCATGAGGGTGGTCTTCCCAACGCCAGGAGGACCAACGACCGCAACAAGGACAGGAGGCGGTTCATCATCTGGTGTGCGGTCGACGAGGGGGACATGTAAACGGGTCTGATCCTTCTCTGCTGCCCGACGACCCTGTTTCTCCGCTCTCCGACCCGACCTCGGCGCAAACGCCTAAGATACAATGAGAACGGATGCACGAGGAGAAGAATGCAGAAGCCGTGCACCTTTTCGTTGAAGCCATGTTGTTTCTCCTTCCCCTTCCCCTTCTCCTTCTTTTCTGCCTTCTGCCCCGACTGAGCCGGTCGATGAGCTTTATGCGGGCGTTCCTCCATTGTTAAGGCGATATGTGTGCGGGTGTGAGGGGAAATGCGAGTCCCGAACGGAACAATTGAGTGCGAAAATGAAGGAATCCGCGCACACGTGACCCTCGCGGTAAGTTGACCGGGCGAGTTCGAGTTCTCCTTCTGCCATCATCTCGTCGACGTCGCCGTGGCTCCCGCCCCTCCCCCCCTGTCCTCCCGCCAGCAAGGCACACCGCCAAACACTATGCGACGCACACCCTCAGAGTTCAACTTTAGTATCGTGGGCGACGAGCAAGAGCAGAATCGAATCCGACTCGAACACAACCTCCAGCAAACCGACCTCTCCATCCACCTGTCCTCGACGCATGACGATGACGACGACGACTATTCCATCGAGTATCCCCGTCACAACTCTGGACCTACACCGTCATTTTCCGCCTTTCGCTCAATGGAGCACTCAAGAGAAGACTTCGACCCAGAAGAAGGCATCAGTCATCTCAACGCATGGTCATTTCGCACCGGCGACGACGACGAGGGGGTCACTCATTACGTCGGAGGAGAAACTCTGTCGACCGCCGCTCACCACGCGAGTGCTTTGACGCTGAGCGCTGGCCTGGGTGGCAGAGGCGCCCGGCGCGACATCAGCCTCAGCGGGGCCGAATACGACCCAGATCGTCCGCTGCAGGACCTCGTCGCCAATTACAACAGCAAGCTGAGCATGTTTGACGGTGACAACACGCGCTCCCGCTATCAGGTGCGCTTCTACCTCCATATACGTCAACCCGCTCCAATGATGTTCGCAGCCTGCCGCTGTGCCGTTCGATCCACACGTAGCCGAGGCGGACAGCATTTTTTCTTCCCGCGAGGCTCGCGCCGCTGCTTCGAGAGTACGCTCTCCCAAGTCTGGCCAGTCTTCTTCATCGTCCAGCTCTGAACTCGAAACCCCCGACTCGAGTTCCGCCCGTCCCAAACTGTCCGACGCCTTGTCCCACCTCACCTTCTCCCCAAAGCGTCCTCGTTCACCCACTGTTCCCCGCGCATCCTCCCCCGCTCTTACACATTCTCGCTCGCACCGGTCACGAACGTCAAATAATATCCAACAACATGTATCACCTCCGTCCAGAGCGCATTCACAGTTCCCGACTGTACATGAAGAGGACGGCGGACCTACGCCGAGGCCATCTAGAACACAAAAGCAGACCGCCTCCTCACGTGCTCCACCTCCCTCTCGTCCAGAGATCAAAGTCCGTCCACCAACGCCGTCCACGGCCAACTCCAAATTCACAAAAATGGCTCGTGGGCTCGCGCGTGAACTCCAGGAGCAGGAAGAAGAAGGTCGATGGCAAGCACCGGATATGGCAGGCCTCCAAGGTGACGGTTTCGCCATGCCCATGCAAAGTACTCTCAAGACGAAGCAGCCCAAGACAGGTACCTGTTCCTGCTTTCCTTCTTTGGCATAAAGTAAACATTCTTTTAGGACATGGGAACCTGTCGTACTCGATGAATGGCAAATCTTTCGCATTGCCAGACATCACTGGCCTTACCGCAGCTGTTGAGAGTCCGGCTAAGGCTGGTCTTCGCTATCGTCCGTACGAAAACGATGGGATAACCGATGGTCAAGGTAAAGCGCAATGCACGCATGGTAGTCGCCAAATCTGACCATGCTTTGTATAGCGCATTTGATCAAAACCTTTGGCCTTGTTCAACAACGCCTTGCTCACCTGGAGGCCGAGAACGGCACTTCCCGACGTCGGATGCAGGAACTCGAGTTTGAGTTGGATGCCTGCAAAGCCGAGGTGGCTCTTGAGCGCGAACGAGTGATGCAGCGAGAAGAAGCGATTTCCCAGCATCGATACCAAATGCAACGCCACGTCGAGGCCGCCCAGAAAGGCAAAGCGCGCGCCCAAGCTGACGGCGAAGAGGACCAGAGAAGATACAAGGAGGCTGTGGAGGAGAAGAAAGGTGCTACCCCTCTCAGAGTGTGTGCAACTTCGACTGACCCTTCCTGCCAGCTCTCGAGGCGCTCATCGCCACGCTTCGCTCGCACATGTCTCGCCTTACCGGGGAGCTGGCCTCGCATCAAGCACTCCTAGATGAACTCCGTAGCCTCCGCGAAACAGACTCCGCGACGCTCCACGAGAAAGTCCGCGAGGTGGATAGGCTGCGGAATGAAGTCGAGAAGGTCGCGGGCGAGGTGGAGGTCCTGAAAGGCGTGGTGGAGGAAGGGCTGCGGGAGAGGAGGATGCGACACGACAGGAGTCGCATGTCTGAGGAGGAGATCACCCAACGACAGCCAGAGAGCGATCACGAAGAGGATACCGAGGAAGAAGTCGGGCATGCTGATCAGGACACCGAGCGAGAAGATGAAGGGGAAGACATGTTCGTTGAGCGGGACACGCGCGATGACTCCCTTTACGCATCTCGGGATATCCAGATGACCGCACCACAGGGTCACTCGTCTCCTCGGCTTGGGACCTATCCAGACCGCACCATGCGTACCGACCGTGCGACCATCGACACCTCACCTGCCGCCGGCTCCAGTACACGTCGGTTCATCGACGAGTCCGAAGTTGAGCGCATATCGCAAGAGCTGGAAGAGCGCCGCTCAGAACGGTCCGGTTCAAGATCGGCCTCACGCCTCGGGAACTCCCTCTCGCGCTCGCAGTCCAGCACCCACTCGCGTTCGTCGCATCGATCTGCGTCCATCGCGTCGTCCGTCTCCGGCTCTGAACGAGGAAGCTCGCGCAGTAACAGCCGCCTTGGAGCGTTCGTCGAGGACGCACCGCCGCGCGCGCGCTCACGTGCGGGTACTCCCGACCTCGCGTCTGCCTCGCAGAAACTGCGCCGGCACGTTTCCAGCCCCCCTGAGATGCAAGCCCAAGCGGGACCTCGCCCACCAGCCCCCACACCCGCCCACGCGTCCGGCCAGACGGGTGTGGCAGAAGTTTCGACCCCGTACCCCTCGCAGCGCACGCAAAAACGGGGCAAGGCTGCGGAACCTGCGGTCGTGGAGACGCCGTTCCCCCAGATCCGCGGGGCGCGTCTCGAGCGCCTTTTCTTCTCCGCGCCGGAGCACAATGTCAAGACGTGCACGGTGTGCCGTCGACGACGACGCCCGGAAGCGGCCGCGGAGAGCTTGAAGCGGCCGTTGTGGTACCCTCCGACGAAGGGGCGGAAGACTCGGGGTCACGATGAGGACGACGAAGAGGACGACGACGACGACGAGGGCTTCGAGGAGGGTTCTGAGGACATGATGAACCCGCCCGAGGCCGGTCCGAGCAAGGGCAAGGGCAAGATGACGGACGGTGTTGGGGCGGGGAACCTCGACTTTTTGACGCCGGGGACGCCGAAAGATCGATTGCCGCCTCAGACGGTACTCGTGCGCGTCCTGCGGGAACTCGAGGACGATTTCACGCATTACAAAGGGTGAGCCTGCCGATTCTGCGGTTGATAGATGTTGCTGACGACAAGACGTGGACAGGATCTATCTGGAGCTCGCTCATCAGTACGGACTCATGGATCCCGCGTCGAACGTTGTCAAGAGAAACGTGCTGGCGGAACACCTGCGGGAGGTCATCGACGTGTTGGAACAAAGAGTACGTTCACCGCCTTGGTTTTCATCAGAATGGAAGTTCTCACCATGCTCCGACAGGGGGACCAAATCGCGTCGTTGTACGACCTTCTAACCTTCGAAGACAAGCCCGCCGCTGGAGCGGGCCCCTCGCAGAGCAAGCCTGCGCCGTTTTCTGGTCGGCCGCGTCCTACTTCAAAGAAACAGACCGCGTTCGCATGAACGAGGCTCTCATTGTACTATTATATCGGTTCATATTTTTCGCCCAGCATCCTCCAGTCATACTTGGTATCAGCATATATCTTTATCTCGTCTGATAGACCGCCACGGACATCCATCTTGGTCCCTTGCATATAGGACGTTTATCTGTCGTCACTTGTACATTGAGGCTGCGATTCTGAAATGAAGTTCGTTGAGTAAGCTCAGAGTAAGCTCCAGGTATACGGGCCGATGTGACCGGCCGGCGTCGAATGTCCCAATCGGGACTCCGTGCTTCGGCCGGGGACCACTTTCGCGTTCGACACTCATCGACCAACAAACAACCACCCAGCCCTCTCAAGGTAGGGATCGCTGTTTCTGGTCGTCTGGACAGGCCAGACACGCGTGCTGGGGAGATCTATGACACACATGCCGACGTTTGGAGAGGTGGAAAGGATGGATGGGGTGGGAGGACGAGTGGATGACGCCGCGTTTTGACTCCTGTCCAGACGACCCCTGGCCTTGGACTTGCTTTGCTCACTCTCGCCCTCAGAACCAAAATTGGCCGCCACGAAGAGCACCAAGGGCAAGGGCCGCGGCCGCCAAGAGTACGTTCGTCCGTTCGTGGTACTGGTCGTCGCTCGCACGCTAACGCAGGTTGCCGGCAGACACCAAAACGACCGACACCAAGGCCAAGGCGGCGAAGAAGGCGGCGCTGCAGGGCGCGCACGGACACCACTCACGCAAGACGCGCACGAGCGTGTCGTTCCACCGACCGAAGACGCTCCGCCTGAAGCGCGAGCCGAAGTACCCGCGGAAGAGCGTGCCCCATGTGCCGCGCATGGACCAGTTCCGGACGATCGTCTCGTGCGTTTTTTCATCTTCCTCATTTCCTGCGCACGAGAAGGCTGATTTGGGCGATCAGGCCGTTGAACACCGAGTCGGCGATGAAGAAGATCGAGGAGCACAACACGTTGGTGTTCTT
Source organism: Amylostereum areolatum (assembly GCA_012932865.1). Lineage (NCBI taxonomy): Eukaryota > Fungi > Basidiomycota > Agaricomycetes > Russulales > Stereaceae > Amylostereum > Amylostereum areolatum. Next base: position 96,074 of record SAXG01000002.1, read on the forward strand.
GGTGGACATCAAGTCGAACAAGCGTCAGATCAAGGACGCGGTGAAGAAGCTTTGGGACGTGCAGGCGGCCAAGGTCAACACCCTTATCCGGTGCGTTCGCTTGGGAGGTGCTGGATTTACGTGTACGGTGTGCTGACGGGGGTGTAACGCAGACCTGACGGCAAGAAAAAGGCGTACGTGCGATTGACTGCCGACCATGATGCGCTGGACGTGGCCAACAAGGTACGGTGTATTGATCGCTGTTCGGGCGATGTGGTATTAATGGTTTCATGTGGGAACAGATCGGGTTCATCTAAACACAGTGGGAGGAGGGACCTCTGTGTGTGTGTGTGTGTGTGTTGTGTTATGTACTCGCTCTGTTTACGATGTATGCGTATGCCATGCCCATGATACGCCGTGCGAGAGTGCCGTCGATGAGGGAGAAGCATTCTGAATCTGAGGGCAGCAGAGCTGTGAATAATGACTCTGATGGGAGACGAAAACCGGGGTGATGGACGGCGGGCGGGGCTGGACCTGGTGGTGGCGGTGGCGGTGGCGGGTGACCAATGAGGAGAGAGGAGGGAAGGGATGGAGGATCTGGGAGAGGTCGCGTCCCGTCCGTTGTCTGCTCCCGCCCTCTTCGCGTCCTCCTTTGCGCGTCCGTGCGCCTGCTCCCACTGCTTTCGCAGTCTCCACGCTCCTTTCCTGCTCACCGTCCGACCGCACGTCCTCACGTGTCTCGGTCACGTCTGCTCCTCAGCACCCTCCCCCCCAAATATACTGCCCTAGTAACCGTCCGTCCGCCCAATGTTCCCCCCCATCTCCTTCTTCCTCCTCTGCTTTTTCGTCTTTCTCGCCTCCGCCGATGCCACCAGTCACCTCCCCCCTTCGTCTTCCACTCACGCCCGTCGTTCGCTCGCTTTCCGCAAGAGAGTCCAGCCTGATCTCGCCCCGCCTCACTTCACCGGCGGCTCCCTCTCTTTTGTCGACCATGACCCGTTGAAAGCACAAGGTCTCGCTCGTCGTCAGGATGGTGCGCTCATTCATCCCCCATTTTTCGTCTTTTTTTCTTCTGTCTCACACGCCACGTTTGATGTCAGGCTCGCAGTCTTCCACACCGACTTCGACCGACGACTGCAGCCCCTTAGATGCCCTCCTCGGGAACTGCAAGCCCAACTCGTCTGCGTCCACCTCCGACTGCGGAATTCTCGGCCTGGGATGTTCGCTCGACCCCTCAGTATCACCCACACCGCCCCCAGCAAGCTCCGTCGTAGACACAACGGCTGCAACCGCTTCAACCGACGCATCATCGTCTTCGGCCTCTTCCTCGTCCGCTGCCACGACTCCAACCCCCGCTCCCTCATCCTCCGCGTCGTCATCAGCCGCTCAGGCCTCGTCTTCCGCGGACTGTGGCCTTCTTGGCCTTGGCGGTATTTTGGGAGACTGCAACAGTTCGACGTCTCCCGCGGCAACTGCCACATCTGCCTCGTCCGAAACCGTCACCTCCGCCCCGTCCGGCAGCACCAGCGCATCATCACCGTCTGCATCTCCTTCGTCCAGCGAGGATTGCGGCTTGCTCGGTGGCATCTTAGGCGGTTGCGGCAGCTCAGCGGGTAGCGCCACGTCCAGTCCCTCTTCCCCCCCGGCGTCATCCGCGAACCCTGCGTCGTCTTCTCCCGCTCCCACGAGCTCGGCATCGGATGATTGTGGCCTGCTTGGGTTGGGTTGCATCGGTTCATCGTCCTCGTCATCCGCACCCCCCGCATCGACCGCCGCTTCCGATTCCGCGTCGGCCAGCGCGTCAGCGCCCGCTGCCACGAGCACCTCTCAAGACTGTGGCCTCCTCGGTTTGGGTTGCATCGGCTCGACATCCGCAGCTCCCGCTTCAACCGCTGCCTCTGATTCCGCGTCGGCAAGTCCATCAGCGCCCGCTGCAACCACGAGCAGCTCTCAAGACTGTGGCCTTCTCGGCTTGGGTTGCGTCGGCTCATCCTCCGCATCCCCCGCCTCGACCGCTGCCTCTGATTCCGCGTCGGCCACCGCGTCCGCTCCCGCTGCCACAACCACAACTTCCGAAGATTGTGGTCTCCTTGGCTTGGGATGTGTCGGGTCATCGTCCGCGGCTTCCGCCTCGACCGCTCCTCAATCAAGTGCCACAGCCACAGCCACGGCATCAGCATCTTCGACGGAAGACTGCGGTCTTTTGGGCCTTGGCTGTCACTCATCATCGACAGCTTCATCAGCGCCCTCCCAGTCTTCTTCTGGAGATTCGACTTCCACAGCGTCGGCGTCGGCTTCCCAGTCGTCTTCTGCGGGAGGTTGCGGCCTTTTGGGACTATTCCCGTGCTCATCTTCGTCGGTCGGCCCTTCGTCCACAGAGACCGGTAGCGCTAGCGCCACTATCACGTCCTCGCCGTCGTCCTCAGGTTCGGCGACAACATCGAGTGCCCCCGCGACTACCACCAGCTGTGGCCTCTTCGGAAGTCTTTTAGGAAGCTGCTCTTCCAGCTCGGTATCTGGGTCAACCTCCGCAACCGAAACTGGCTCGATCACCAGCACCGTGTCGGGTTCAGATTCGGCGACGACCTCGCTCTCTGTGACGACGAGCGGATCAGTGGTCATTACTGTAACGAACAGCGCCAGCACCTCTCTTTCCGTGTAAGTTTGTACTCGTTGCATTGGTAGCTATGACTAATTTTGTAACCAGGAGCTCAACAATCACCGCGTCCGGAAACGTCTCTTCCACAGCCACGGCCACAAGCTCTGTTGTGATTTCATTCCCCAGTGCAAACTCGACCCTCTCCGCATCCACTTCGTTCTCCACGACCACGGCCAGTCCCACGGCCACCATTTCGATTTCTGATGTGTCATTCCTGACCGAGTCCACCCTTTTGATCAACTCGATGCCTACGTCGTCCGCTTCGATGACGCAGACCGATCCCGACGCACCCGTGACGTCGACGACGAGCCAAACCGTCTCGCAGACGACGATCGTCACGCTGCCAACTGATCCTACTTTCCCTTCGTACTTGGCCGGCCGCGTGTACCCCCCGACCCCTATTCCCACCGGCAGCGAGCTTAATGGAATGACGCTCGTAACACTATTGTACGACGACGCGTTGAGTTGGAAATTCGTGGCGCAGAGCAGTGATTCGGAGACGCAATTCTTTGCGTGGATGCCGCCCGTGATTTCGAACGCGTTGGGTATCTCCCGGGATTTGGTCAAGACTTTCGCCCTGCAAGCCTACGTTCCCAGCACCTACAAGACCCCGCAGGACGTCGATCAGCTCTTGACCACCTACATGATGTACATCCCGTCCACCAACGTCACCAGCCTCGCCAGCCAAGTCAAAGCGCGCAACTCAGCTTTCTACACCGGCTTGCAGTCACCGTACAGTGACCTGGCTGCGCACGTCAACCCATCCTTCCAGATCACGTCGGTTGTGGACACGAATCAAATCCCGGGCAGCAACACCAGCTCTGCGTCTAGCAGCGGCAGCTCCTCGTCCAGCAGCAGCTCGCGTACCAACATCATCATCGGCGTCGTCAGCGCCCTCGGTGGACTCACCCTTCTCATTCTGGGCGTCCTCGTGTACAGGAGCATCAAAAAGCGTCGTGAGCTCGCTCACCATCGCCTTTCGGAGTCCAACATGCCAGCTGCTATCCCGTACCCTGACCGCACCGGTCGCGACTTCGATCAGGACAGTGTCGGCGGTCAGCGTAGGCGCAGCTTCTACTTCGCGGAAGACAGTCTTCGTGGGTACGGCAGCATGGCAAGTGGAGCTGGGATGCAGCAGCAACAGCCAATGGCCGGGCCCAGCGGCTACCACAACAGCACGGTCGAATACAGCTACAGAGACGACCCGAACCAGATGAGGGAGCGTGGCCCGGTCACTGGCGGCGCCATTTCTGCACCCATCTTGCAGCAGAGCAGCATGAACTGGTAAACGGCTGGTGAGTGCACATCGACTTGTTTGGACGCCTGGGCTGAGTTGACGAAAATTTCTACCAGGTTCTTGTAGGACGTTTGACTGAGAACCAACCAGAGGCCAGGTTATATCCGACAAAAGATACCACTTCTCACCTTCGTCCCGTCCTGACTTGTTTTCGACTCGGTCCTCCGCCTTTTCTCTACTTACCGTTATTTATCTTCACAGCCGGTGCTCATTCATGTTTTGGGGTTTCAGATAGATCGTGTGCGATCTGCGTCCGTTGACCGCGTCGTCCTTTTTCTTCGTTTGGGTTGCTTGTAAGTACGCCTATACATCGTTGTTGTTGTGTACGCGCGTGCGCGCCTTTCACCCCGCCGTTGTTCGTCGTGTCGTTGGCGAGTACGCGGTTGTCATATGGATTAAAGTTTCTTGGAAATCGTGCCCCTTGTCCTGGGGCTTCAAGACAATGCCTGTCCTGCAGGCAGCCGACGGACCCTGTCTCTGCATATTCTCGCCGTTCGTTACTGTATCTTCTTACCGTAAAGCTTACCCGTATTTTTCGTACTCTTCAAACGTCGTCGCTTTCACGTTTTATTTCCCCTGGTCTCGCTGGTCTCCTCCTGTAATCCCCGATGGTATAGTGTACTTGGGTATCATGAAATGGCGCCGATATCGTCTATAGACAATCGACGATCGCACAAAGTTGGAAGCCGTGAGGCGTGGTCCTTGCCAGGTTTTAATTTTGCGAGCGGGCGCTTATGGAAGACGCGCGAGTTGCCAAAAAGGGGGATCTCCCACAACCAGAACGACTATCTTCTGGTTAGGTCAGCCACGGAGACTAGGATCTCCCCACGTGGGACGCGTGCCCAAGAGGGCGGGCGGAGCTCTGCGCGTCTTCAAAGCACGCTCCTCCACTTTTGTCTTCGACTCTCGCTCTCGTCGGTTATGGACCACAATGGCTGGTACGCACAACAGAATGGCCACGCCAGATATCACCAGCCTCAGCCGGAAAGCACTGGCCTCGTCGCACCGGAGTCAGCCCATCGGGATGCACATCGGCTGCTGGCTGTCTACCCTTTCGCGTCTGCCACCCCTACCAATCACGGTACGCAAAGCCGACTTTCGTTCGCGCGTACAATGCTGATGTTTCTTTGTCCGTTTTTTTGTTAGTCGCGCGGCATCTGAACGGATTGACGGCGAACGCCACGACACCGTCGTATGTGCAGCCTCAATATTACGCGATGAACGGGTACAACTATCCCTCCGCGAATCCGCCCCCATACTCGGAGTATGCGCCCCAGATGCTCGTGCTGCAGTCGCAGCAGGTGCCGACGAACGATTCTACGTATTGGACCAACACGCGCAATGAGGCCGTGAGGTATCTGGGACAGCCGGGAACACAGTGCGTTTTCGGGCCTCACGCCGCCAGCCAATTCGACCGAGAGAAGGGCTGACTATATGCGCCTTTCCATTGTTCTCCTTCTCTCCCTTTCAGACCGTTCCCGCAATATCAACCGAGCACCGATTACTGGACGTCCCACTCCCAGCCCTCCTACCCGACCAGCGCGTTCGCCCAGTCCGTCTTCCAGCACACCATGCCGACGATGTCCTATCCGACCCCGTCGCCAGGTATCCAGCCCTCCTCGTCTTCTCTCGCGAACGCGCTCGTCGAGCGTCCGCCCGCGCCGCCCAAGAAGCTCTATCCACCACACGAATCCGCCTCGTTCTTCAACGACTTCCTCGACAAGTCCAGCCGCGAGCTCGAGCTCTCCCAGGCCGCGAAATTCACCACGCCTCGCACGCCGAGCAAGCCCTCGGCCAGGTCCACCTCATTCACGGAGTCGCCCGACCCCATCGCGATGGGCGCGGTGGTCACGCCGCTGAAGCGCAAGCCGGCCGACGACATGCAGTCGCCGTCGTTCAAGCGCATACACTCGCTCAATCGGACGCCTTCCTCGTCTTCTCTCTCCGGTCCACCTTCCACCCCCTCCACCTCCTCACAAGCTTCTGCCTCGACGCAGGGCACACCCGCCTCGCGCACTGCCACCCCGACCGCCGTGCGACGCAAGATGATGCCGTACGTGGAGCTTCCGCCTAAACCCAAGGCGTGGACGCCGTCCATGCTGTCGGCGAAGAAGGCGGTACCGAAGACGCCGCAGACGCTGAAGGGGAAGGGGAGGATGCGAATGGACGAGGATGAGGATCTGGGTGGCTTCGGTTCGGAGGAGGAAGGTTTCAAACCGCGCAAGACGAGTCTCGCGATGAACGACGTCCCAAGGTCGTCCGCGAAGCGCACAGGAGGTCGCGATGATAGAGGTACTCTCTGTCAGGCTTCTTTTCTTCGACGCATATATGCTCATCTAACTCTCTCAGGACCCTTGGAGAAGTTTTCGGCGCTAGTGGAGGACGTCTTCGAGGCTGAAGACGCCCTTCCTGCCGACGCAGAGCTAGAATCCCTTCCTCTGGAGTTTTTCTCACCACTGACCGTCGAGCCCGCACGACCTCAACTGCATCCAAACATCATTCGAAAACTCACTAAGCACATCACGCAAGTCGTCCGGCCCGCCAAACGAGTGCGAACCCAATCAGCCGCAGGACAGACGCCTCGCGCGAAAGGTCCCTTGAGCATCGCTGACCTGGAGATCCCGACTCTGGCGCGAATATTGAAAATCCTCGAACGCAGTGTGCGCGCGGGCGAGGACCTCGACCCGTTCCTCAGCGATCGCCCAGCGGAGCCGCGCGGGGTCACCGTTTCTCCGAGCAAGAAGAAGAGTGCGAAAGCGAGGAAGGCGCTAGGCGAGCGGCGATCGAAGTCTAAAACGCCTGGGGTCGAGGGCGAGGGCGCGGGCGCGGGTAGGGAGGGAACGCCTATGGACGTGGATCCGCAGGTCGACATGTCCGATCTCGACAAACTGTCTCGTTTGCTGGACATCGCGCGAGACAGCATCCTCGCGGCCGACTGCTGCATAGCGCTCCTGGGAAGCGATCGCCTGCCGAAGCAGGTGTACTCGGAAGAGCTCATCACGGTCTGCCTCGCGGCGATCAAGAACCAGCTGAACAAGGTTATCTACCCGTTCGTCGAGGCATCCACAGATTCCTCGCAAATATCGCCTGTGCTTCGACACTTGGTCAAATCTCCAGCGGCTGTGAAGGAGCAGCGCGAGAAGGTTGCGGAGGTGTTCCAGGCGCTCACTTCAGTCTTGCCCAGGATCAACAATCTTGTCTGCGCGGACACCGTGGCCATGTCAGACTCGATCATCATCCAGGCCGTCTACATCGCGGTCGGTCCGTTCTTTGTGACCGAGAGCGAGGGCGAAGGCAAGGGCAAGAAGGAGAATGTGGTGCTCAGCACGTTGGGTCATAGCGCTATGCGTGGGTTCCGATTGGAGGCGCTGTCTTTGATTCGCAGCGTATGTTGTGCGATCATGTTTCCGTACTCGTACTTAGGTCTGTGTCTAGATCTTCGGCAACCACGAAGATCAGCGATCGTGGATCATTGAAGAGATCCTGTCTTCGCTCATCAAGCTATCTGACACCAAGCAGAAAGCCGGACAGTTTCGGTATGTTTCAATCGTTCTCGTTCGGAGGAAGCTATCTCATCGCTATCGTAAGCCTGCGCGACGGTCGTTCCATTCGTACTGTGTCCGCGCTGCTTCTTCAACTTGTTCAAACGTCGGCCCATGGTGTTCGTGTCGATGCACGTCGTCTTGGTAAGGCAAGACAACAGACTCTCACCCTTCGCCGGCAAGAAAGTCTCAACGACAAGGAGAAGCTCAAGGAACCATTCCTTGATCAGACGGATGTTGAAGTACGCTCGACGGTATCATTCGAAGGGGACATGGTCTCACTTCTGAGCAGGAAATCAATTTGTATACATCAGGTCTGGAATCGGCAACGAAGTCGGCGAAAACCATTGTCATATTCCTTACGCAGCGGTACCTCCGTCCCTTCCCTTTCGTGCGACCTTGTAGCTGATCCGAAGGTAGATCAGGGAAGGGCAAGTCAACGAAGAATTCCAATGAGGCTGAATATCGTGCTATCTTCGACAATCTGGTTTCGGACCTCCTTGTCGTGCTTTTCTGGCCCGAGTGGCCCGCAGCCAGTCTGCTCTTAAGCATTATTTGCAAGTTCATGGTGAGCCCGAGCTTTGATATATGTGCGTATGTTTTGAAGCTGACGCGAGCTTCCCAGGTCTCATCGCTGGACGACATCAAGACCAACAATCAGACCGATAACAATGCAGCGAAGACCCTCGCTCTCGACCATCTCGGTGTAGTCGCCGCACGCCTGCGATCAAGCAATCTCAAATTCAAGCCATCTGGCCCCGAGGATAAAGGCACTGTCGCCCTCAAGTCCTTGGATGAGATTCTCGCTGCTGCTAGCGTGCAGGAACTGGATCGCCTTGTCAATGCTCACCAAGATGTTGCCACACATCTATCAAAACGTTCTTCGAAGGAACAGGCTTACGATGTGAGCCGATACTTCCCTGCGCGTATCTGCTCGCTGAACAATACACCAACAGAGTGCGCGAGAGCTCACTGCCGTGACGTGGGGACAAGAACTCGCCATCGCTCTCAAAACTTGCAACGTGACCCTGTCAGGGGCAGACGACGGAGATAACCTTCAACTCCCCAAAGCTCAGCCTCCCAAGCTTCTTTCCTTCGCGACCAAGGTCAAATCTGCTTTGCGAGAGGTATGGAAAGATGCCTCGAACGACGTTTTCGATATCGGGTACGATTGTATTTCTCGTAACTGCTGACATCTCATTGACTGGACGTTGGACAGTTCACAAGAGGAAGCCCTTCGAATCGACCGTTTGGCGGAGGAGATCGGCATTGTGCAGGATCTGAGGAATTCCTATCACCCCATTCTGAACGTCATTCTTATGGCTTTGGATGCCCCACCCGTGTTCATGCGAACCAAGGCTCTCCGTGCTCTCGGACAGATTGTTACCAGCGATCCGACCATCTTGTCCTCAGTGCGTCGGTTCTCTTCGTGCCCTTCTCGCGTCTCATATCATCTCTATAGGCAAATGTTCGCCATGGCATCGAGAGTCACCTTCTTGATAGCTCACCCGCTGTGCGAGACGCGGCTGTCGAGTTGATTGGCAAGTACATGATCGACTCTCCCGAGGTGGCCAGCGACTATTACCAGAAGATTGCCGACCGGATGGCGGTTTGTCTTCTCAAATACCCTTCCTCGAGCCCAAACTGACCAACAAACAAAGGACACTGGACTTGGCGTGCGCAAACGCGTTATCAAGTTGTTGAAATCGTTTTACGGCGTCATCGACGACACCCGTCGTCGTATTGACATCATGACACGCCTTGTTCTTAGGATGTACGACGAAGACGATACGGTCAAGGACCTTGCCGTCAAGACCGTCGAAGAGCTCTGGTTCCCAGCTCCCACTACCGTTTCTCAGAAGCCCCGTTCAACCTCCTCCATAACCAACGACGACAAGACACAGCTTTTGGAGAAGGTTGCTATTATTATGGGTGTCGCGGCTAATTTCAACCACAAAGATCGCCAGTCGCCTTTGGAAGATCTTCTGCACAAGATCATCGCCACCAAGGACGGGACGGAGGCGCAGAACTTATACGGCCGCTATGCGGAGATATGTGAAGCCTTGATCGATGGACTAGTTGACGCCACCGACCTTCCTGGATTTGTGAGTTCGCGTGTTGTCCTATGCCAACCGTGACTTGAACTAGTGTGTGCAACTTAGACCACGGTCAACTGCATTAGAACGATTCACCTTTTCTCCTCGGCCCATCCCGCGGTGTTTTCCGGGACAAACGCATCCACTCTACTTCCGTATCTCAAGAATGCGACGACGGTCGGTGGCCTTGTAGCGCGTCTTTGTTCATGATTCTAATTGCCTGGTAATGCAGCCCGAGGAGCAGCACATATCTGACTATCTTTTGAAGATCTTCCGCGTTTCCATACCGCATATGCCGAAGACTGCTGCCAAGTTCGGCCAGGAGTTGCAACAGGCCCTGCAACCAATGATTGTGAAACCATCTGTCGCGGGTGGTATCGCGGTATGCCAGACTTATCCAGACTTATGCCGCCCATCATTGACGTTCGACGCAGGCTCTGCAGGAGCTGGTCGCTTGTTTGTGTGCCGTAGTTCAACATTTGACTCACGAATTTGTTTCTTTGGCGAGGCTACTCGCATCGTGTAATGGTGAGCTCGCATTTCAGCTCTCTTGACGTAATCCTCATCCTAGAATAGCTCGAATTCAACATTGTCTCAAGTCATCAAGCCCTCTCCAGACCCAGGAGGGCCGAACTCTGACTGTTCTAACATTCATCATCGCTCTCCTGGTTGAGAACTGTAACTTCGATAGGGTGAGGGTGGAACACCCAGGTTCGATCTCATAATTTACTACGTATGACCATCCGCTTACGATACGCCTAGATGTTTCCAAGGACATAGACAACGTTACCAAGGTATTTCTCGATGTTATCCTTTTTGGTTCACGCTCCTAAATTCACATCGGTAGGGATCCGTCATCGAGTATACCTATCGAACGATGTTAGCTCTGTACACCAAGTACAAGGACCCAGCTGCTCGTGGCCGCACATTGCAATGTTTAGGTAGGTTGATCGCAAAACATGTTGTCGGTGGTGCTCAAGGTCCATCTGTACAGGGTTCTTATTCAGAGCTCACCCCAGTCTGATGACTCTCGACACATCGGCTACGATCATGGACGACATATTCTCGTCTCCAGAGGAGGATGGACGTACCCGTCTGCTCAAGATCATGCAAGACTTCCTCGTCTCAGAGGCAGCTAAACATGCACTTAAGGAGAAGAACGCTGTCGGTGGCAAAGCCATCCCAGTATCCGATGTCAACATGGACGAGCTGATTGGGAACACCGATGGATTTGCGGATTCCGGGTAAGGCTCTTTGTGTATTGCTCATCGCGCCGATGTTGATTTTTTTTCAGCGTGAGCTCCGCCGTCGTTCAGCGCTATCTCGATCCCATTTTGAAGGCAGCACTCTCTCAAAATGCACAGACTCAAGGTGTCGCCGTAGATATCTTGAGCTTCACGATCAAGCAGGGGCTTGCACATCCGCTCCAGGTGTGTTACTACTTTACCTTGCCTGATAAAACCTTTGTTAATACCCTCTCCAAGTCTTTCCCAGTCATCGTTTCCCTTGAAACCAGTCCCAATACTAGCCTTAGCTCCAGAGCTAGTGCGCTGCATGCCATCCTCCATACCAAACACGCATCACTTCTCAACTCTCGTTATATCGTCAGTGCGCGTGCGACTTTTGACTACCAGAAGACATTGGCTTCCGACGACCACCCTGTTCACGGCTATCGCATGCTACCAATGCCCACCGCACTCCTTCAGCGGTGGTACAACCACGTTCGGGAGAAGCGGCCCTCGAAGATCGAGTTCATCAAGGCGCTCATGCGGACCTTCGACCTATCTACCAAGCTGTCGTCATCACAAGACGATGTCGAGTTCGCGCGGTATATGGCGGAGAACTTCTCAGCCATGGAATACAAAATGGCAGAAGAGGTGCTTCTGGTTATCAAAACCTTGACTGGTGTGCTTAGTACGGCCGGCATGCAATGCGTGGAGCAACTCCAACCGGAGGGCTTGGTAGGACTCCTAAAGGAGTCAGTCCAAGCTTCTGAGGTTCGACCCCAAGCAGATGGTGACGTGGTTATGGGGGATGTAACTCTCACAGGGCCCGCTCAATCCAGCACCAGTAGGTCGTTTTATTGAAGAAACAGGTTCGGTCACTTATGCGGGCCCCCTGTTAGCATCTGTGCAGACCCTCGACAAGCTGTCTCTCCTTCGTAGTTCCGTCATCCTCGCCATCATCATGCAACTCAAATCGTATTTGAAGACTTTGTACAGCCTTTCTGAAGAGTAGGCTGCTCTTATCCGTTCTGCTTTCTTCAGTATTAACATTCTTTGTGACAGCAAATGCCTCAAATACGTCCCCGGAAAGAAGAGTGCCATTGGTGACAAGGCTGTAACGCGCCGGCATGATACTGCATTGACTTGGGATCGTCTGCCTTACGCCGTCAAGCCACTTCTTACGGTGGAAGATATGGAAGCTCAACGAGATTCAGTGCGTTCATGACGCTGCTTTCCACGAACTTCTCCTCTAACTTCAGTTTATGTAGTTCCTTGCGATCTGGCATGAAGATGGGGTCACTCAAGAGCCAGATGACGATGGTCTCTGACCTAGTTCGATACATTCATGACATGTTTTCATCTCTTTCGCTCAGTATCATGATTCTACTCGGACCATTTGCACATTTTCTTATATCATTATTCGCTATACACATACCCTTCACTAGTCTCACTACTCGCAGTTTCTCGCGGACTGATGCCTGCTATTCTTTCTGGTCTTCTCTGTACGATGCTGATACATTTATAGTAACCAGAACATGTACTCCACTCCGTAATCGTCCCTATGTGCCCTGCTCCTAGTCTCCCAAAGTAGAGTCGACCCTCGTAGAGTCGTACTTACCTCGAGACTTTCAGCTGACCGCCGAAATATCAGACCTATCTCCTTTCCCCGGAGATGTGACACAGTTGGTGACTGGACAGCAAAAGTGGTGATGCGTGATGCATAAGCGGTGTCCGGCATTGTCTGAGCTGACGCGCGAACGTGCGAAGCCCCTTTACAACTGGCCGATCGAATTGCTTTATATAAGTTTTCCTTTCCCAACTGCGTTGAACGTGGTACCACTCACTACACTTTCTCTACTCGACAAACAAACTGCCATGAGCTTGAACGACCACATGCGGGCTGAGGCCATCCTCGGAAACCTCGGGCACCTTACCGAAGACCAGCAGGCCCAATTTACGACCTTCCGCACAAACCTCGAGAAAGCGAGCTTATACACACCACCTACTACCACCGCTCCGTCTTCTCACGACGACGCAACCCTCCTGTAACTTTGTCCCGCTCCTCGTATCCGAAAGGAGTAGCTGACCCGCGCCCTGCAGCCGTTTCCTCCGTGCACGGAGATTTGACCCATTGAAGGCCCAGCAACAATTTGCGGCTACGGAAGACTGGCGCAAGACACACAGTGTTGATGCTCTTTATGCGACTTTCCCCACCCAGGAATTTGAGCGGGCGAAGCTCTTCTATCCTCGGTGGACGGGGCGAAGGGACAAGGTGCGTTCAACCGTCCATGGATGTCGTCTCGTTCGCTGATCAAAATATCGTCACTCAGCAAGGCGTCCCGGTTTATGTCTACAAACTGTCAGCGTTGACGGGAGAGATGCAGAAGGAGTTAAATCAGGTTCCCACTGAGAGGAGGTATCAGAGAATGTCAGTCCGAGCAGTTTTCACCCAAAGATCGGCACTGAACGTGGACCTTCGGATATCGTTCAGAGTGTCGCTTTGGGAGTTTATGCGCCTGTTCACACTCCCGCTCTGCTCTGCTCTACCTCATCCAGACCCTCATCCACCGACACCGACTACACCTCTTCACTCACAACCAAATGGACTCCCCAACGGACAGCCCACCGACATAACACCTCCTCTCACAAGCAAGGTGCCGATCACATCCGTCACATCCATCATCGACCTCGGCGACGTTTCTCTCGGGACAATGTGGAGTCTTCGACATCACCTCCAGCAAGCATCCGAGCTCGCAACGGCACACTACCCGGAAACACTTCATCGTATCGCTGTTGTCAATGCGCCCAGCTTCTTCGGCACTGTTTGGGGATGGATCAAGGTACTTACCAAGCTATTTTTTCCAACCATCGAAGATCCTGACTGTGTTCCCATTCGATACTCAGGTATGGTTCGACGAAGGTACTCGTAACAAAGTGCACGTCCTTGATTCGAATCCTGGGCCAACACTCCTCACCCTAATCGATACGGCGAACCTTCCCCGTACATACGGCGGTGAGCTCGACTTCCAGTACGAAGACGCCCCTGTCCTCGACGATGCTGCGAAGAAAGCGTTGGGCACCGACTCCGTCCCAAGAGGACCTGTCATTTTCAAAGGTGATGGCTGGGCTCGTCCTGCGGGTTGGAAGGAGGAAGAGGCTGCCCCACCACCTGAAAAGGTTCATGCCCAGAGTACAACACGGAGTAGATTTAGTATCTGGAGTAAGTGAACGTTTCTAGGCTTTGCGTTGGGATCGTGTGCCATAACTTATCGTACCCCTAACCTATAATGGAATCAATACACCCCCTCTCTGCGAGGACTGATTTAGTTTCGGCTCACGCTCGTCAGCGCTCCAAGGCCCGATGTCATGAACAGCGTTAGGATTCAGAAGACAGACAAACTCGGTGGGGAGAATGCACAGAGAGTCCACCGTCCTGCGGACGTGAAGTCTTTCGCAATCAACCGTCCGATACTATAATATCGTGGATAGTTTTATTGATTCTGCTTGGTGACAAGCGCAAGCGATTAGCGAACAGATCTTGAGGCTAAGTTCAGACGTGCACGTGCACGGCTAAGTACGAACCGAGATCATTGTCAACTCAGTGGCTTGAGTCTCAACATAAACAAATCTGTACTAACCAACAAGTGAGACTACATCTTCGTTTCCAGGCCGTCTTCGCCGTCTACTGCCGTGCTACTTGGTAGCCAGGTGTCAGACCCGTGCTCGCCTTGGACCTCGACTGGGTGATGTCAAAACGAGCGGCTCCTGCCCGTGGGATATCCCTCGTCGAATATCCCGACTCTGACAATGAGTCAGATCCTGACAAAAAACAAGAACTTCCCCCCAAAAAACGAAAGCTTCCTGCCCTGGCCCCCCATCTATCCATCCCCATTCCAGTCGATGATCCGTCCAAGCACCAAGGCCGAATACGTTCTTCCCCACACGTCGACGGCCAGTGGGCTGCCCACGTCTATATATCCATCCCGCTCAGCGGGTACGACAACAAACACCTCGACCTTACCCTGAAAACCGCGTTTACTTTGGCGAAGGAGCGCGTTCCAGCTCTCCAGACTGTCGTCCCATCCGACCAGGCTGAGCTGCATATTTCCCTCACGCGTCCAGTGTTTCTCAGAGCGCATCAACGCCAGGAGTTGAAGCAAGCCATTAAACTGGCCGCCCGAGATCATGGCCCGTAAGTTGTCCCGCGTCCTTGCTTCCCGGATCCTTCGTACTCTTAGGAGCCGATTAACTTCATCGGATGTTGTCCCCCTGATACCAAGGCAGGCTGACCATGCGCCCCTTCTGTCCAGGTTTACAGCATCCTTCGCCGCTTTTGCCGAATTGACTAATGACGAATACACGCGTACATTTCTCTGCCTTGAAATCGGTGCGGGGCATCATGAGGTTCGCACCTGTCTCATACATCTCCTACCAACACAGTACTTACCGTGATATAAGATCCGTGCATTTTCAGACGCGCTCTCCCCAATACTCCGTGCTTTCCGGCAGAAAGAATACTATGCCACCCCTCGTTTCCATGCGTCCTTCGCATGGGCACTCCTTGACCCTCCGTCAATGACCGCCGGGACGTCGGGGGATATTGCACCCAGCTATGGCCAGAATCCCCCAACTCCGCCGCCCTGCACTCCAGCGGACGGACTAAGCTCACAACCAACAAACAAGATACCAGAGGCGCGGTTGCCCGGCCCTGTGTCACCCATGTCGCCCGAATCATCAACTGCGCTACCCGGTGGAACGACATCCTCCCATGCGGGATACCCCACGCCGTCCCAGATCATGGATCTTCCCACTGTCTTCGCGCCATTTTCTCGTGGGTTTCCCAGCATTCCACACTTTCCACCATCACTTGTGCCCGAGCTGAACCGGACGCTAGGTAATCACATCCTCGATCGAGCTGCCGCGTTTGACGTGACTGAGGTGCGCGTTAGGATTGGCAAGGAGATCTCCAGATGGAAACTCAGCGGATAGTCTTGGTCGAGGTCTCGGAACCCGTATTACCAGTGTGCGACCACATGGGCCCATGAATGCTTAAT
This sequence comes from Amylostereum areolatum, assembly GCA_012932865.1. Lineage (NCBI taxonomy): Eukaryota > Fungi > Basidiomycota > Agaricomycetes > Russulales > Stereaceae > Amylostereum > Amylostereum areolatum. The sequence continues at coordinate 111,927 of SAXG01000002.1, forward strand.
ATAATTTTACGATATGGGCGGGATGAGGGGACGGTTGCGATTGTCAGAGAAAGGTTTGCGAGGGACGCGCATCCTGCGGTCATCCACGGATCTTGGGAGCCTTGACCGGATAGTGGCGCGTCGGTTTACGGTGCAAAGAAGAAGAACATGTCGAGACTCTGATAAATCCTGTGATTCCAATGCATCCTACGTGCATAAATGTCAAGCTTGTACCCTACACATGACCCATATACACCGACGGCGAATTTGAATCGAGCTGGTGACAATACGCCTTCTGACCCTCCGGTCCAACAAGCAGGGGTGAATGTCTAACAAGAACGAGCCCACGACCTCATCGCATCGTCCATTCAGGGCCTTCCAACCTTCTGGAAGTGTGGCGTGTAAGGCATCCAGGTTTTGCTCTTGACAATCCTGCCGTCACTGCGCCCACCCCCGCGGCCAGTCCCAGGGGATAACGGCACAGTCTCAGCCGCAACGTGTGGTGGGTATGGCGGGGGGGGCGTAAGTAGTAGTATCCGCGCGATGTATATCTTGCAGCGCCTGCAACCGCGCGACTTCCTCTTCTAATTCGATGATGCGGTCAATAGCTAGACGACGTCACATGAGCTACAAAGGACAAGGAAGACGACGGCAAGGGAAAGACAAACCAGCTTGAAGTTGAGTGACCCGCGACATTGGACCTTCAACCTCCGGGAAAAGTTTTCGTCGAAGGACCTTGTACAACGCTTTGGTCATCGCGGCCTTCGAGTTGGACCGTTGTCTCCCCGAGGGCATGGACAGAGACACGGACAAAGCGGAAGAACTTGATGGACCTGCATCCGTAGACAGCGGACGATCGGTTGTGCGCGCGGGTTCGCCCTCCGTCTGGGTTGCAGAAAGGGAATGGACAGCATTGGCGGCTGACTCGGCTGAATCCGCATCAGGGGATGGGGTAGAGAAAGAAATGATTTGTGGGGATGGTGAATGGAAATGTATCGTCTCGCCTGTCGACGTGGGATTTGCTGGGGTGCAAGGCTCTGATGTGCCGAGATTTGCGGCTCCTCTGGCAAACGTATCCGTATTTATTGGCGCAGGGGTGGGACAGGGGCGAGCAAGTTGCTGGTGGGAGAGGTACATCCCAAGGGCATCGTTGAAAGCGCTATCATCAGATGACGGGGGATGATCGGCAGGGTATACACCCAAAGATCTGCGAAAGCGACTGTTTAATGTATTGGATACTTTACCATCGATGGATATACGTACCGGTCGCCTGCAGACGCAGTGTGAGCGTAAGGCTGTGAGCCTGACATGGGCAACCAGCTGTTGGAATGGGATACCCAGCGTCCAACATGTGCCGCATCGGCGTTTTGTGCTGGCCCCGCGCCCGCTTGAAGCGGATAAAACGTAGCCAACTCCTGCTGTGGATATCCTGGAATCGAGTCATGGAAAGGGGTGGAAGGAGAGTGTACGAAGGGCTGAGGAACCTTGAGGCGTAGAGAAATACGCGTCCTCGGTGTGTCCAACAGGGTGTGTGTCCAGGGCGCCGGTATAAACCATGTCCTCGTCCGTTCCTTCTGGTGAGGGAGTAAGGGAGAGGGGTTCGTTCTGTTCTTGGAGACTCTGAGCATAACGTTGGAACAGTTGGTACTCCATCGCAGTATAACAAGGAGGGAGGGGAGAGATGAGCGGACGAGATGAGATGAGATGAGATGGTGGGGTGGTGGGAGGCCAGAAAGGTGAAGGCCGCATCTCTAAATAATACTGTTCTTGAACGGCCATCGCGGTCTTGACCGAAGCGACAGGATGAACGCGCGGGTGGACCGAGACTGATTTAATTGAGTTTTAGACTGGGCAGATGTCAGACAAAATTGCTTGTCATGTGATCGTTTGAGAGGCCGGACGACAGACAGCCTATCCGGGCCCTGGTGGTTCTTGAGGACGCTTCCGGTGTCTATGCCGGTGAAATGTTCGTCGACGTCGACGGAGTTATCGTTATTGCAAAGTTGCGCGCACTGCCGGCGACCTGGTCGAAAATCCCGACTAGATTTACGTCCCATCGTCCATCCTCACCCGCCCTGCTCACACGGCCCACCCCCAGCGCTTCCCGCAACCACGCCAGGCGATCCAGGATTATGGTGCTTTCTATGACCGGCCCCAGTATGGAACGTAGAACGTGAAGGACTTCTAATTGCCGTTGTGAGCTCTTGAACACGGGGCTGCCGGGGTCCATGGGTGGGGCGGCGGCGGTGGCGGAAATTAATTCGCTTGATCCGTTCACGGGGAGCAAGGCAGGAAGTTGAAAGCCGAGTTTAGTGGATGCGCGGTCCAAGAACACCGGAAACGACGTGTAGGCGCTGTCAGACAAACGTCCTAATCGCTTCTTCGGGTTTGAGGCCGCCACGCTGGATGGGCCTGTTGATGCAGATGTTGGTACAAATCGCTCCAAGAGAGATCTGTATGCCACCTTGCGGATCGAGATCTCGGTTGATAGAGGAGAGTCGAGCCAACGAGAAGGCACTTGTGCTGCGAGCTGTAGGTTGGAAGATGTAACAGAAGGAAACCGGGAGTATGCCTTAGACAGCGGGAAGTCGCCTAAACTCGGTTCACGATTAATGCCTCATCAAAGCCGAGGAAGAAGAGCACACGTACTGTCTGGTGACATAAGATTATAACAACAGCCAACGATGGCCGTGCCTATCGGGCTCCAGAGAGGTATTTGGCAGTCTTCTTTGTTCGTTGGGGTATGATGATAGGCCACAAAGGTACGGAAGATGTCGGGCGTGAGGGTTCCGCATGCATGTAGTGCGACGAAGAGTACCGGAACTGGCGTTATACACTCGGATGTAAAGACCGATTCATGTATCCAAGAGGACACAGAAGAATCCAATGTAGACGGTGTTATGTGATTTGTGACGTGAGTGAGCGATCCCCGCCCTCGACCCGGTGAGCTCGGCAAGTTATCGAATAGCTTATCTTGATGGTGGCTTTTGGTCTTACTGGTGGCGCGGCGTTCAGCGCCTTCAGTCTGGGACGCATCGCCGTCAAGAGCAAGAACATGGAACCCCACTTGAGCGAGAGCCCGCGATAGATATCCCTGAAAACAATCAGCAATGATAAGCCAATGGCGACTCAGAAAAGAGAACACAAGAGTCTATGTACCTGGCCGGCACCGATGTCAACGATATGCCTAACATCCTTGAAGGTTGGACGCGCCGTCAGGTCAAGGATATAGTTTGTCATGCGAATGACTTCATGTGACTTTTTTGGTGACATCCCGGGGAGGTTCTCTCTTCCACATGAGGCATGGGTCTGATTTCGCCGTCAGCGACACAGAGAAGAAATGCCACGCCACGATATATATACGGCATAACCTCACCATTTCCATGGGTGTACGATCCAAGTCAAGATTGCGTGCTCGACGAGCCAGTTCTAGTAGTTCAGGAGGCATTGATTTTTCAGCGGCCAAATCAACCTGGAATATTACGCTCAGTCGGAGGACTGGCCTGAGAAGGATGGACGCACGGACGGCTGCTGTGACTGTGGACGGTCGACCTAGAGATGTGTATGCCTTCAGGACGGACTGCCAACGTGCTTCGGGTAAGTTATCTACAGGAAGCGATGCCCACTCCCACCATCGTTCCCATTCTGAAGGAACGACAAAAGATGTAGTCGAACTGAACACGCGGTTCGGATGAGTTTGTAGCAACGACGTGACAAGGGGACGTTGAAGAAAAGCAAGACGAGCTGCTATCTTGGTCTGGGATTCCATATATATGTCTTCTCTTCAGTTGTCGCTTTGTAGATGTGTGAAGGAAGAGAAATACCGCCTTGAGCTTGGACGGTTGTGGAATTGTGGTGAACGCAAAATTGAATCCCGGTGAGGTGCGCCCAATCAGTGTTCAATCTACTGATCTTATCTTATCACATTCCTTACTGATACTGTATTTCCCAATCTATTGTAAGTACCTTCCCTTCTTGACCCTTCCCCTCCCCACACCCCGTTCCTTTTCCAAAGCCAGAATGGCAGCAAACGTGCAATTCACGAACAAACTTTCCGCTGCCTCAGCGGCAAACAGCTCGAAAGACGCGCACGGCCATTCGCACAGTGACGGACACTCTCATGATCATGGTCTTGGAGAGCACGGTCACACCCACGAAGTCTTAGAACATCCAGGCATGTTGATGTCTTCTTATTCCACGCAAGATCTTGTCCTGATTTTTAATGCATCAGGGAAATTCTCTGAACGGGACATGCCTGATTATTCGTTGCGGAACTTCGAGGAGCGCGGTTTCACCATCGGCATCGGAGGGTGAGTCGTATGCAGAACGAGCGGACTGAGCTCTCCTCACCAGTCTCATTCCCCCAGACCGGTTGGCTCAGGGAAGACCGCACTCACGCTGGCTCTCTGCAAACGACTCCGCAAGGAATACAACATCGGTGCGTGCCTTCCACTGAAATCGGCCTGGCCTAACCTTCACCGCGTCTTTCCTCTCAGCCACGGTCACGAACGATATATTCACAAGAGAAGACCAGGAGTTCCTCATCAAGAACCGGGCACTTCCTTCTGAACGGATCCTCGCGATCGAGACCGGCGGCTGCCCTCACGCGGCTATCCGAGAGGACATCTCCGCGAACATGGGCGCCCTCGAGACTCTCCAAGCAAAATTCGGCTGCCAGATACTCCTCGTTGAGAGCGGCGGTGACAACCTCGCTGCTAACTACTCTCGTGAGCTCGCCGACTACATCATCTACATCATCGACGTTGCTGTAGGTCATCTCCATTCCGCGTTCACGTATCCCCCGCTCACTATCGCTTCCGCACAGGGAGGCGACAAAATCCCGCGTAAAGGGGGACCAGGAATCTCTCAGTCTGATCTACTAGTCATCAACAAGGTGCCAACTGTTCCTGTACTCTCGGGTTTCCCCCACTCAACCAAAGCTCCCATAGATTGACATCGCGGTCTATGTCAATGCGTCACTTGACGTTATGAGCCGCGATTCCAAACTTATGCGCGGCGACGGCCCGACACTTTTCACCAGCGTTAAGCAGGATACCGGTATTGACGACGTCGTGGAGCTCGTCCTGGCAGCATGGAGAACCGCGGGAAGCCCCGGCACTCCCGGTGGTTTAGGCGACTTTGAGTAAGCAGCTGGGAAGGGTGGAACAGGAAAGAAAGAAGCATGTGTAAGCGAAGGATCCATTGTACATCTGCTCATATCATTATCTAGTACAGTTATCCTACTCGTCGCTCTTGACGGCGACAAATCTCAGTCTGACATAGTCCATATTCCACTTCTTCGCCTCCTCGTCCCAGTAGGATGGCCGGCACGCTTCCACTGCCTCGTCAACCACTTCCCGCTCCTGCTCTGCGGACAATCCCTTTAAGAAGTTATCGCCAGCGAACAGCCGGATCCACGCCGCCACATCGGGCGCCCCCGTCTGGCGCGGATGCAAGGAAATATGGAGGGGCGTGAACGACGCCGACTTGAGCACGGCGGTGTACTCGTCAACGTCCGGAAAGAACCACGGATCCCGAGCCTTTGCGTCGATGCCCCGCTTTTCCAGCGCGGCGTGTATCGCCTTCCTCACGACTGCATAGAGCACCATATTCAGTCACGCATGCGCATACACACCAGAAAGATCCAAAATGATACCGTCCACGTTGCCGTGCCCGCCCAGTTCGCCAACCACCACACCTCCAGGTTTGAGGACCTTCCACGCGTTCACCAGGGCACCTTTAGGATCTCGAGAACACCAATGCAACGTCGCGCTTGAAAACACCTTGTCAACCTTCCCGATCAAGTGCTCAGGGAACTTGGTGTCTGCGAGGAGTGTTGGTGACTGGAGGTCTCCGACGAGCATGTGCGTTGCGGGAAGGCCGGTTGTCTTTCGTGCCTCGAGGATCTATACTCACCGGCGTAAGCACCAAGGACAGGCGAACAATAAAACGATGATCAAGGTGTACCATGCTTTCACTAATATCGACCCCGGCGACCTCGCCCTCTGCGCCGACAGCTTCCAAGATTTCCTTGGTGACCTCGCCGCTACCACACCCCCAATCCACGATACATTCTCCAGCTTTAGGGCTAAGCAAGGACAACACAGGCGAAGTCTGGGTGGAGGCGAAGACGAAGGATGCGGCGTTCTGGTAGACAAATGCGGACCACCCTGAGGCGTCTCGATCGCTCGGTCCCTGCGGGGGATTGTTCGACATGTGGGAAAGTATACTGATATATTCCTGAAGGAGCTCTTATAACTTCACGTATACCGTCCAAATACCGGCTGCCTCACTCTAATCGGCCGACGAAAGGACCGATGTAGGCGACGTCGGCGTTCGGACGTCTCTTTGAGGGATCGGAGAACGAAGCTGCAATGCGCATCACAACGATTCATAAGTACATATGCCGTTCATGCAGTCATATCAATTGGTGACCACTGACCGGAGACGTTGACGAAACAATGAGAAAGCAATGAGTTATCATATCGGGAAGTCAACATTCCTACTCAGTTGATACACTGTCATCCTCATCGATGGAAGGTGGCTGCATAAGAAGGAACTACTGTGTATTCATTCCATTACGATCATTGCGTAACCTACAGTTCATAACACGATCCGTTTACAGTGCTACTAATATACATATAAATGCTTCCTCTGACCCGTTGACGTTCAAACCACAGTGGGCGCCTCCTGTTTGGAACCTGGGACGACGCCAGCGGGTGCAGCGGGTGTCGTGTCGGCGGGGGCGGACGTTTCTGGGGGCGGTGCAGCAGCCTTGTGTTCGTCAGCGAGACGGCGTGCCTCCTCGTGGATGTCGAGAATCTGTTTCGAGGTGGTGGTGTAGAATTGTCGGACACGCTGGCCGAGCGGGGAAGAGAGTGCCTTGGTGTAATACTGTGGCATCCAATCAGTTATGCACTCGTGAAATGCACAAGGAGTCCTACATCGCTTGCGCTCTTGGAGTATCCCTTCTGCTCGTCGATGGACTTGGCTGACTTGTGCGCACCCAGGATTGTCGACGAGACTTTGCCGGATATGGTTTGGTCGGGGCCCAGAGCTTTCGCACCAAGGGAGGTGTCGATCGTCTGGAAGTAATCAAGGAAACGTTTCGAAATTCCCTTCTCACCTGCAGACATCTGGTAAGCGATGGAATGGATACTGAGTGTCAGAGAACGCACTGTCGAGCTGAATCGCACGTTGAAGGACGGAGTCGGAGAGCGTGTAACCTTTTGCAAGGTACTCAGCGGCAACTGAGAGGTAGTACCCATCTGGTCAAAACCTGATCATGAAAGGTAAGGTGATGTGACATACTTCCAGCCCTGGGTTTGTCACTTTGTTCAATGTGGTCGCTGGGTGAATGGCTCTCTTCCTCATCTTGATGTACGGTCTCAGACGTCACGGAGAGATGTGCGCCGTCAAGGGTGCCACCGTTGAGCTGCACGCATACAGCATGAGCGCATCCATTGAGGCTTATCGAGGAGGAGGTGCGCACCATCAGAGCAGTCTTTGCCGCAGAGGGTTTCCCGAAGTGAACCACGGCAGACTTGGGTGTGGCCTTGTCGTTGAACTCGATCTTCGTGATCCTAGCATGACGCAGTCAGTGCATGTTCGCAAATATAGTGTGTTGAAATTTGGCGTACTTTCCACAGAATCTGCGGTGTGCTTTAGTAAGATAAAGACATATAGCCGGTGGGGGACGTACGTGAAGAAGTCGTGGAGTTGCTGCTCCGTCGTGGAAGGTGCGATATCAGATACCTGATCGTAGATCAGTTAGGAGGCGGTTACTAGAGAGAGAATGGCACACACGTTGACGGTATATGTGGACATGGTGGGTGAGGAAGATGGAGGATGAATGAAAGAGAGGAAGGACGACAAGGCAGTTTATGAGAGACCGCAGCGGGCTATGTCGATGACGTAGTGGCGCGCAACTAGCACCTGATAACGATCTTTCTCAACCTCGACCCATCGTCATCGACTCCGGATTCAGCCTCACCTGCTCCAGGCTATGTGCAAGCTCGCACTTCCTGCTTTTACTTCACAGTAAGCCTAGTCAAGGTATATCCCATGCACCGCGGCCGTAAGTACATAGCTTTTGTCCAAAGGTTCCAAAACCTGGGTATGTACCAAATCAACGAGCTCAAAGGTCAATACAATATCGTACACATCCCGCAACTCTACCTGCCATCAGACCTTGGACTCAGAGTCGATGTCGCTTTGACTGCTTCCAGCTTCCAGCTTCGTCCCCATCATCAGGTCTGAGTCGGGGAGATGTACATTCTGCTGCTCCATGATGGCCCCCGAATCGAATGCAATGGAAGCGCTGGTGGTGACACCGTGGTTTGGGTTGGTGCTCCATTGTCCGGCAGGGCGAGCGAAGCCTAGCGTGACGCGGGCCACGATAAGGGTCGGTGCGATTCCCTGCACCCATTTCAGTTCAAGAGTCGGTATCTATGGAGAGATTCCCCGTACCGTCATCTGAGCCAGAATTGCTTGCGGATACGCGTCGTTGAAGTCATCGCGGGATTGGAAGGGAAGGAACACGATCAGGTTGATCGAGTACAACATCGCTGATTCGACGACGATCTCGATGACGTTCGTGTAGCGACCCACGCCTACCCGACGGGAGAACCAGAGAATACGCGAAACAATGAGAATGGTGGCAAGGAGTGTGGTGGCAAGCGAGAGAGAGAAATAGATCGTGGCCGAGTTTATGAAAGCCGCTCTATCGGTAGCGAGGCCGGCACCTGGTTGGGCTTGCTTGTAAAGGGAGAAAACGCTGAACACTGAGAGGAGCTCGAGGGTTAGCATATGGGTTCCCGGGATGTAGCAAAACAACATGCCTGTCCCTACGATGGTTGTACATACTGGGAGCACAATAGCCTTCCAGTCCCCGTCCCAAACCCAGTAGCATCTCCATATCTACGTCACGTTTAGATGTATTGAGACCACGGAATTCAAAGAAGATAGCTTACCAGGACGCAATCAGCAATGAGGGTGTTGGCGCTAACGACGGTAGCACCGACCATAATCGACCATTGCGGCTGATGAAGCATGTATGAAAAGACAGTGGCCGCGGTGTCTCCATTCGTGATGAACGCGGTCCGGACGAGGTTCCAGCGCTGGGCAAGATGGAGTGTAGCCAGTGCATACATAACCAACATAACGGTGACCAAGCCCTTGTGAACAGTGCGCAGATTGCGTTTGACGACTGGACAAAAACGCCATATCAGCACAAGTCGCAATTTCAAGATGAGGAGAAAGTCATGGACGTACTCAGCGTGTAGAAGGTCACCGCCATGATCGCAGTGTAGATTCCTGTGGTAAATTATGAAAATCGGCGTCATATGGAGCGACTGTCACCCGAAAACGAACCATTCATAAGACTGTCCAACAACGTGACATTAAGGTAGATGTCTCGCAGCTGGAAGGAAAGCTGGTCAATGGGGATTTGGGCGGGCATGGTGTCCCAGTGGTCCGTGGAGAGGGGCGAAGGAAAGTGGGGCCTGGCGTCCTCGGAGTGCTCTGGCAGACTAGGGAGCTTTTAGAGTCGGTTGTCGCATGACCGAGGATGGGCGGCACGCAACGGGCTTCTGTCAGTGATATCCGGAGAAAGCGTGGGACAGGCGTTCTCAGATTAGGGCCAGCTCGCCTGAATAGTCACAGGAGAATGATGTCCACATGTGGGTTCACGCGGCATCAGAGCACGGGCGCACTTATCCGTACAAAACTCGGGAGTGAGGTGATTTTAGGCTTTCCAAGGCAGAGGAAGTCGCGCATACAGCAGTGTGCTATCGAAATGGCGCTTCAGGGAAGATCATCACAGAGGGCGCAACGTGCAAGAAGTCCGCGAGAACAGACCCGAAGATTTCTGAAGGATCAGAGGGCGCCCATTTCTATGTAGGGTGTATATATCAGCGGAGATTCAGGACCGGTGACGCTACCAAGGGCTTCAATGCGATGACAGGATAACTTATGGCTCACCATGCGTGTGCAATGACTCGAGAGAAGTAGGTCGTTATATCGTCAGCGTAGGGCGGCAAGCCGCTTTATTATGGGTGTCTATAAGTAAGCCCCCGCAGTAGTTCGCCCAAAGGACTGACGTACCTACATAATATTCGTCGAAGTGTATGGTGCAGCGCTGAGTTGGCGCTGAGCGAAGACAAGGTGTTGAAGCTTGAAGGCCTTAGAGCCATCAGAGGCCCATTGTCGGAGTGTCGGGCATTTTCAGAGCCCCCCTTGAGTGCCGAAGGTGTTCGTAGTTGGTTCCAGGGCCGCGCATACTATAGCCGCAAGCACTCGGTCGTAGTCCAGAGACTCAGAGGCAGACTGAGGAGGAGAAAGCGCACGCGATCACGTGACCACTCGGGCATTTGCCGAAAGCTCGAGTCGTTGGCCGGGGGACGCCGACTCTCCGCATTGGTATCTCGTGGAATTCGAAGCTCCTTCCATCACTTCATTATCAAGCCGCTCATGCAGCCCACGACTGACGACTCCGCTCGCTCCTTGGGCTCCAACTCTCACCTGCTGGCATGTTTTCCGACTTGAATCCCGACTTCTCAACGTGCAAGTCGTCCAAACACACTGAGCCTGACAAATTGCTCGGTAACTCGAAACTCCGATCCACTCTGTTGCCCATCTCCACTCGCTCGCACAGCCCTACGGCCGAACCCTTTCGTAGGCACCTTGGGATCTTCTTAGCAGCCAGCATCATCACCACGACACTCTGCCTGTTTTCCCTCTCGGCCTTGCATCCTCATCGTCCATCTCGTTCCCCAGACCATCTAGACTTTTTCTCCAACATCACCCGTCCGCAAGGTCTATGTAGCACCCCCGTTGGCCATGGCTCTTCTCACGCTGGCTATATCGGTCTGCAGGGTGACTCCGAGGCAACCCCTAAACGCTCCTTCTTTTGGTATGCGTCGTTTGTTTGGCCTCTCTCGACATTCGCCGACCGCGACATTGCACAGGTTCTTCGAAGCGGAGAACGATCCGGATAATGCGCCGATCATGTTAGTGGCTTTCACATCTTTTTCGTCGTTTGAGGATGACATTGACATTCGCAGATTGACTATGGGAGGCGGCCCAGGGACGAGTGCGCTGATGTATGCTACATTCGGCCAATCGCCCTGTTTTATCACTGCCGACAAGACCGTGCCCAACCCTGACCGGTGGACCGAGAAGTTCAATCTTATCGCTCTCGACCATGTACGCCAGAGCTTATTTTCTCAATCGAGTCCCATGAAGCCCATTTTTCACCGTCTCACTTAGCCTATGAACGTCGGCTTCTCGTACGGGACGCATGTTAACAGTAGCCGTGCTGCCGCGTTTGATGCATATGACTTTCTCCAGAAGTTTTTTAGGCTCTTCCCACAGCTTTCCTCGTACGCATTTCTCTCCTGATGAACCGTCTGCACCTGTGAACGTTTGATCGTGACAGCAACCAGTTCGTGATCGCGGGCGGCTCGTACGGCGGAGTCTTTGTACCCAACATCGCGACCGTCATCCACGAGCAAAATCGCGCGATTCAGCGTGGGGAAGGAATGCCCGGAGCACAACACATCAACCTCGAGTCTATGATGCTCAGCAACCCGTTCGCTGTAAGTCATCGTTTCCGATCAGAAACCTGCGTGTATGCTATAGCTCACGCGAACACAGGACCCAATGTCACATTACCTGTGGTTACTCCACTATCGCTGCGAAATCTCCAAGGTGCACGACTGCGACGACCTGTGAAGAGCTATACGCATTGCTCCCGTCTTGTCTCGAGAGCATCGACCTCGCATACACTGGTCCCATCTCTCCCGAACCGCGTGGCCGCCGCCGATCTGTGCTACATCAAACTGTCTTCTGGGAGTACCCAAGGGAGGATGCTGGAGGACGTGCGCCGCAGGGTGAAGCCGTTCCACACCCGCGCGCCTTAAAAAGGTATACTCAAGGTATCTGTCATCGCAGTGCGTCCCCTCTGAAGATGATCCCGCAAAATGCCACCCCGAGTTCGCGTGGGTCAACAAGCTCTTCCACGATCATCGGACGAGGCATGAGCTGGGTATTCCCGACGCCGTCAACTACACCTCGCTCAGCATGGACGTGAATCAAGAATTCTATCACAACGGTGACCTGTGCGCGCCGCCTGTCCTCAAACCGTCTAATCACCCCATCTCACCGCCCGATCGTTCACAGGATACGGCCCCACACCCGCTTATACGAGCCCCTTCTGCGCGATGGCATCAGGCTTCTCCGTGAGTCTCCTCTTTTCTATTTCGATGTCCACGCGGCAAACCCGGGGTCGGCACGCAGACTATGTCGGAGCCCAAGATGCGAATTGCGCCTGGCCGGGCATATTTTCAGCCGTGCGTCCAAGCCCTTTCAGAGATGGGCCCCACGTCATCGTATGCCGAGCTGACTCGCGATCCGGTTTGCAGCTGAAACGAATACAATCCCCCTTCCAAGAGGAGTTCATCACCGCCTCCGACGTCCCATGGCCAACGAAAGATGTGGCTACCGTCAGATCGGTGGGTCCTGGTGCCGGGAACTTTACCTTCATCCTCCTTGGCGAGGCCGGTCATTTTGTAAGTGTGCGTTCTGTTCGCAATACCAGGGCGATCTAACGGTACTCTGGAACGTGCAGGTCGTGAACGATCAGAGAACGCTAGTAAAAAAGATAGTCGAGCGGTGGATCGAGAACCGGAGTTTCGAAGGCGAAGCTTGACCGGTGACCAGCTTGGGCCACAAAGCCATTGGCTGGCCCGATGTACCTTCCAGAGTCCACGCACAGCCGCCGCATGCTTCTTCTACTTTGTACTACTATCTCCATATTGGATTCACGCTATCATGCTTTGCAGCCACGGGGTCTCTTAAGTTAAGTACAAACGCCGACACCCAGACCCGGAAGAGATAGCCTACATCACAGAAGCTCGCAAGGCAACAGAACTTTCGAAACCATCCGTGGCCAACGTGTTCACCGTGCGTTATAGATAACGAACGCATTGCGCACTGTCCACGTACGTCAGTGACCATCCCATCTTGCGGTAGATGAAAAGGCGTGCCCATACATGTGAAATCATTGACTGTCTTCATCATCGTAGCCATTCACGAAGGGAATAACTCCAGCTCGTTCTCTGCAGGTGGGTACTGGATGAGCATATCGGACGGACGCCGGGTGACACAAAACAACGTACTTGACGACATCGTAACCCGTGGTGAAGGGGATAACGGAGCGACGTTCGGCCTCGCCCTCGGCATCCTCATATGCGCCTGCGAACGGAATGGTGGCGTCGCGCTTGGCGATCCTGCGAACGAGGTCTACGTGAGGGAATGGTGCACAGACAACAACCGACACACTTACGAGTCGTAGCCGCTCGTGAACGGGATGACAGCCCTCGCTTCATCCACGGGGGCCGCCAGAGAGGAAGTGGTCGCGATGACAAGAAGGGAGAAAAGGGTAGTGAACTGCATGTTTGAAAACGAAGGGCCTTGGAGGGGGTCGAAGGGAGGGGGATGAGTGTCAAATCCCCCAGATGCACTTACACTTTATACTGCCAGCCTGCCGTCGCCCTATCACCCGAACCCAAACAGGCGGTCCCACGGGGTCGAACGTATCCGGGCGGTTCTAGGAGCTCTGGTACTAACTTCATTCTTGTGACTTCGTCGCGGTCAAAATGCTGTACTGGCGGGCAGGCGAAGCATGGGCCGACCGGCACCGCCGATACAATGCCATTGAAGCTTGCATTCTCACAGATCGTGGCGTCGCAAGGCGCCAACGTTCCAATAATTGCCATCGCGCAGCACCAGGCTCGTCCGTTGCGATGGGTTGGTACATACGCAGGCGTTGAGAACCACGTAACGGACCGAGCTAATCATAATCGGGGATACGAAGGCAAGGTTGGACTCGGAGCCTTTGAAGTTCGCGACGGCCCCGAAAAACGCACCCGATGATCAAGCTCCTACAGTTATTTTAACGATCAGTACGTGTAGGAGCCCATTCAGTAGCAGGTTGACATCCACTGGTATTCGGGGATAGCGATACTATCGTGACTCGAGAGTCGACGTGAATACTTAGCCTGCTGGTACACTTATAAAGCAATATAGTGCCCCAGTGCGGGGCGTTCGGGGCGGCGCGGTAAAGTGGCGGAAAAGGCTGTAGAGAAAGTATATATCAACCGTTTCGACCACAGATTGGAGACGGGGAGAACGTGTGCAGTGACTGAATCAAAATGAACCGAGTCAAAAAGCAAGCGGTGCTTCATTCCATCCATGACCCTAACCCTAACCCTAACTCAGATAGATGGGGAATTCGGTCGAGTCAATCGTTGCTTTCCTCCCAGCCGCTGGCGCTGAGCCCGGACTGAGCCATGCAGTGGCATCGACCACCAGTATGGTTCGTTCGTCTCTGTCGGAGTATAACATCGCGAAATTTAGATTGATCCATGTCCCTCTCCCCCCCTTCTTTCTTTCGGCATGGGTCACTCATCTGAAGAAGAGCTCCCCTTCATTCCCCTCGACCAATCCGACGATCCTCATCCGTCCACTGATCCCGCTCCCAGTCGCCTTCGACGGGTCGTATTCAACCTCGTGTTGACTCTTTCATTGGCCTGTAATCTATTGCTTGCTGGTGTGCTGGTATCTCCCAAGCACGGTGCGACCACCAGTTCTTCCTCCCAAGTCTTGTATTGTGAGTATTCTTCATGCATGGCGGTCCAAGGTTTCTGACTTTCCCAAGCACCCGCGATGGATGCTATCGCATACAAGCCTGTCAAGTTTACACGCGGTTTCTCGGGCGACGTACCGCTTTACGAGCAGGCGCCCTCCCCCGAAGTTGATAAAGCATGGGAAGATCTCTGGCACAGTACGTCGCTTTGAGGATGTTTCGCGAACGCACTAACATTGGCCCTGATCATTCTGGAAGCTGCCCCCGTGAAGATACCGCGCGCTGAGGCTGCACGTTTACCCAACTTGACATGGCCAATCCTCGGCGACGAAGAGAACTACCTCACAGCTCTCGATATGTTCCATCAACTCCATTGTCTCGTCAGTCTTTCCGTCTTTCCCTTACATCCGTTTACCATGTTCATCATCTATCTCTGCAGGACATGCTTCGCCAAGGCATTGACCTCCCCTCTTATCCCTCCTTCGACGTCCCTATGAACCATCTGCGGCACTGCGTCGGTGCCCTCCGTCAATCCATCATGTGTTTCGGAGACATCAGCCCCATCTCTTGGCAGTGGAACCCTAAACGCGGCGAGGCTGAGCAGAGGGACGACATAGTGCATTCGTGCCGTGACTACGACCGGATACGCGAGTGGGCGGACGACCACCGGTTCAAGGACTTCAATACTGACGATCTGAAGGTCTATATCGAAACCGATCTGTCCGTGGTCGAATTTTAGAGTTCTAGGGCGCGTGTCTATATCATGTACGGATTGCTACTGAACTCCCGGTTCTTGACTGTATGTTCGACCGTGGTCCGTTTTCACAAGCGATTCTTAAGGTTTGCGCCCAAGACAGGTAAAGCCCAGGCTGATAAGTGGGTCGTGGGCGCGCACGAACGGTGCTTGCTCTGTCCACAGTGTAAAGGGAGGGCAGGGGAACAGGAGGGTGGTGCTTTTCCCTTGAAGTCTTCCGCGACAAAGGCCGTGAAGATTGACCCGATTCACGCAAATCCTTGGCACGACCTAAAAAGAACGTTCCCCATACTTATACGGAAGGCGCATTGTCTTCTTTGTCTCAGGCCCTTCCCTCCTTCGTACTTGGAGCCAGGAATAGTCAATCCTCCCAACTTTTCCCTCAAGTTCGCATCGTCGTAATGCTGAAAAACAATACCACCAGCTCGCAAGTGCGAGACCGAGCTGGACGACTTATCCCGATTTCCGTCAATTACTTCCCTCACCGGCGATGCAACTACTCCTGCGGCTTCTGCTTTCACACCAATCTTTCTTCAACTCGACTTACCCTGGAGAAGGCCAAGGAAGGGCTACGCCTCCTGGCCGCCGCGGGGATGAAGAAGCTCAATATATCTGGTGGCGAGCCGTTCCTCGAGCCGAAATTCATCGGCGAGATCTTCAAGTTTTGCAAAGAGGAGCTGAAGCTTGAAGGCACGGGTGTGATCTGCAACGGGTCCAAGGTCACCGAACAATGGCTCAACCTATATGGCGATTACCTCGACTTCATGGGCGTGTCGTGTGACTCGTTCGACGAAGAAACCAACCTCAAGATTGGCAGGTCTGAGGGGGGCGGCCGTACGATGCACTGGCGGAAGGTGTTGACGGTCGCCGAATGGTGTCGGGACCGACCACGCCCGATCAAATTCAAGATGAACACGGTCGTAAACGCGTATAATTGGGAGGAGGACATGTCCCACGCGCTGGATCACATACAAGCCCGAGCGGTGGAAGGTTTGCTCCGTGTTTGCCTCCCCACTCTCTCCTGACCATCCCCCCTTGCAGGTCTTCCAAGTCCTCCTCCTCGAAGGTGAGAACGTAGGCCCGGATGCTATTCGTAATGCCGAAGAACTCGTCGTGACCTCCTCGCAATTCCAATTCTTCCTCAAGCAACACGAAAAACATAACCCGGTTGCTGAAGACAACGACGCGATGGAAAGCTCCTATCTGCTCTTAGACGAAGAGATGCGGTATCTTCCTACACCCCCATCGCCTTTCGCCTTGGTTCTAAAGTTTGGCCTTTCCATAGCTTCTTAAATTGCAAAGGTGGCACGAAGATCCCCGGGATGAGTATCTTCGCCGTTGGTGTCGACCAAGCGCTGCAAGAAGCGGGATGGGAACCCGAGACGTTCGTCGAGCGTGGTGGGATCTATGACTGGTCCAAAGCTCCGTCAGAAACTGATCCTGGAACGCTTGACTGGTGACCGGTTTCGTATAAGCAAGTATCTTTATCAACTGTCCTAGGGTGAAGGTCAAAACGCTAACTCCAATTGTAGTTCTTTTACTTGTTGCTTCTGTTATATCTATACGAACATATAACCTGTATCTGCATGTACAGTAACATACTTGTCTACCCGACTTGCCCCACCGGCTCAAAGTTCATTGCAAGTTGAACGTTGACTTAGCTCCTGGAGTATTTGCGACCGTTTTCCTTCAAGCGGTCTGATCACTCGACTCGTAAGAAGGCGTGCTTCTTATACCAGGAAAGCCAGATATTATTGAGTTGTAAATCGAAGGTTGACCAAAACAAGATTAGACAGTAGATGTGAGGGTACATAGCATGAACCAGAATTGATTACGCATAATATGCAGAAGAGATGGTAGAGCAACGGCCGCAAAAAATCAACGTACATAGGATAAATATGCTGGATGAAGGGATGGGCAGAATTTTCAAAGTTTAGACCTGAGCAGCCCCCGCGACATTAAACTACACGAATGAGGACCACTGGAAGTCAACGGGACAACATCACTGCGTACCTGGACTTCAAACACGCGAGGGAAGGGTGTTGGTTTGCACTTTTCGTTGAGATACATCTGCTCCGGAATGCCGTTCACAAGCTCCGTGTAGGGCTTCAGCTGGCGAGACGCTGACTTGCGCACACCTTGGAGGCGCAGGATCTCGTAGACCACTCTGGGGGCAACCAGCTCAAAGAGCCTGGGAGTCAACAAACTGGACATCGAGTCAGCATGCTAGCGATCGGTGATTTGGAGGAAGTAACAAACCCTCGCTCGTCGAACCCAAATACTCCGGGCGTCGACCGATTGTATAGAGGCGTATGAGGATCGCTAAAGACCTTGGGCTGAATGGATGTCAGTTCAGCATGTCTGCGAGGGCATAAGAAAAACATACATCGAGATTTGCCTTAACGATGCTGGCAAGAACAGGTTGACCCGCGACAAGAGAGATACCATCTATGGTTGTGGCCGCGTTCGTAGTCCTGGATACGCTGGAAAGCGGGGGGTCGAGTCCTATAACGACGGTCAATGCTGCGAACATATGAAACGCAAATGAACTCACTCAAAGCCTCGTAGATGTACGGCAATATGTGAAGATATCCGGACGGCGTCCCGCTGTCTCCAAAAGCGACGATCGCGGCCTTGTCTGCAGCTCTGCTTTCGTCGAGATAAAAGTTGATAGCATGTGCAAGGGCCTGCGAGAACAACGGCGCTGTAGGGATGAACTCGGCAAACACACTAGCCGCGAGCTTGGCACGCATGCGTTCACCGTCATCGCCCTCAAGCTGCTTGACAAGGGCCTCGACATATTCGTCGCTTTCGTCGTTTGTGGCTACGAGCCAGTTCATCGCTTTGCGAACGGTGTTAGTGAGGATGGCTCTGGATAAATGGGTCAGATATCATGTCATTTTCGTGGGGGTGATGACCTACACCCAATGCAGTGTCAATCAAATGTCGCAGATGTGTCGTCACTTGGTCCGCGACATCTTGCCCGGCCTCCCTCAAGACCCAATCATTGTCCGGGGTGTTGTTATGGTAGACGTAGCTGTACGCATCGTCAGCGCTCTGCCACGTCTCAGAAGGAAAGAGCGATTTACTTAGAAGCGGCTGCGTACATATCGTACTGGTCATGAGCACGATGAATGCCGGCCGGGTTGGTCTCAGACTTTATGGACGTTCCAGTCTACCATGGTGCTAATCAGCATCTGTTGGAAGTAACAGTATGAACGCCGAACGCACGACGAAGTTAGAGATCCAGTGAACCGGCAACACATTGAGGACATCGTGGACGATATCGACGAAGGCGGTCGTCCCGCCAGTGGATGTAGTCGATTGCTTTATGAGATCACGCGCGATGTTCACGAGACATTCGGTCGCCTTTTCGAGCTCCAAAGGCGTGCAGAGAACAGCGTTGGCCTGACATAACGGTGAGCGAAGAAATAGAAAGCAAGGAAAATCCCAAAACGAACCAGCTTGCTCTCAATGCCAACGTCCCTCGTGAGGACATCCAGTCTGCTCATGACAGTACTCTCGAATACAGGCTCCCTCAAAACTCGCTCGACTCCCGCAAAAGTTTCGATGGTCGCCACGGGGGCCGCGGGCAAGACAGGGTCGTGTCCATGTGTAACTTTTCACGACGTCGTCGCCCTGCTTGACAAGGATACCCCTTCATGGTCTTCGGCACCAAAAAGGGAAAGTGGGCATACGCAGAACCGGCAGGGTAGTAGTCGGGCAGGTGTCGGTAGAGGAGTTTGGTGAGCATGCCGCCGTAAGAACCATCCGTGGGGACGACTTGACAGTCCTGATAGCCCCAGTGGGATAGGTTGGTGGCTATAAATAGACAATGAGATGATATTTTCCAGGGGCACGAAATGTGGTCATACGCGTATAGTCCGTGGTGAGGAATCGGTCCCCACGAACCAGCGAAACAGCATCAGCGAGGATGGAACGGGAGATGGTGTACCCTGGGCATAAACCAGCGCCAGGCATAGGTTTCTTGGCCTCCTCAGCCTGTAGCCCAACATAAAGCTCCAGGTTTTCGATGTTATGATAAAGAGCTTCAGGCAGCTTCCTGGGGAGAATGTCAGCAGCTTCATCAAAAAAAAACCTTGCAAAATTCGCGTACGTAAACCTTCGGGTCAGGATTCCACTCCTTGAAGTCGGCATATGCTACACATACATCAGTTCGATTGTGACTTTGAAAGGGGTAAAGAAAAACAAACGTTTCAGGCCAATAAACTGACGGAACTCGTTCATCTAAACGGCGGGTCAGCGGTCGTCCACGGGCCAGAAAGACAGGTAGGAAGAGCGCACCGAACAGGTGCCCCAAGATCTCGCCTGCTCGATGCTGAGAATCTCAATGACGCGCAGTGCTTCAGGAATCCCCCTGGCTTTGTACGCACTAGCGGGTGCCTCAGTCGCGTTGAGGAGGATACGAGCGAGATCTGCGTCCGCGAAACGGCCATCTGGGCCACGCTTCAAGCTGTAGGACCCTGTCAGATGATCGTTTCCTAGAGTTAGATGTCGATCATACCCATCGAATGTCCACTCGCGCTCATTGGGGCCAGGGTTCATGTATTTGTGTGCGGCGGTAATAAAATCGGTGGGTAGTGACCTATACCTAGTACGAGTCGTTAGGAGCAGTACAATTAGTGGGACACGAAAAAAAACTGGCCGTTGTTGGGATCTTTGCCGTCGAAAATTCTTTGAAATTCGTTTTCCTGTCCATGCCTCGTCCGCTTGAGATAGGGTCGCGTGCCATCGATAGAGCAGGTTGAACTCCACGGAACAAACGTTACCCTCCCCACGAGGCACGACCTCATGGTCAGTCTCGCGCATGTTCTATTAAAAAACGGAGATAAGTGAAGGCAGAAAGTTAGGCCAACGACGTGCCTTACCATTGTGGGGTCAAGACGCCAGGTGAGGCCGTCACGAACAAGGCCCAGAATAGCAGCTACATAGTCACCGAGGATTATCTGCATGAAAAATCCGGTGTTGACCAGGCGTGCGCGATGGAACAGCTCGTCATCCTTGCTGGAGCCTCTTGACATCATCCGTTGGAGGAGGTGACGAATAAGTTCCATTGTTCAGTTAATAGGAAAGCAGTTTGTCGGCGAATGTACTGTACAAACCAAGTCAGCGCATACAGGCACCCTGAGAGGAATAAAGCTCAGCGTTGTGATTGCGACTCAACAAAACGAGAAGAGAACAGGCGGCCGGGGGCATGTACAATAGACGACTGTCGGCAAAGACGTCTTCCCAAAGTTTCCCTGACCCATCTTTCCTTCGTAATCGGTCCTGCTGCTCCTGAGAATCGCCATAGAGGGGGCTGAGATCCAGATAGCTACTGGTGTTGTTTTGTGTCCAGTCGTGGTGGTCGGTATGAAAGATACTGTGAATGACGAGGGCTGCGAACGCAAAGAACATGGAGGAGATGCCACCAGGGTGCTCCACAAACTCGTCACGCTTCAAGAGAGAGTCAAAGACAACGCCGGGAGCGGGAAGAGTCGACGAGTTAAGATCCGTCCGTGGCTGCACCGTACGAGCATACGGAGCTCGCGCCTGACCCATGCTGGGAATAAGTTGGTTGTAGTGGGAACCATCCGCAGAGCGGAAAGCATATTTGACACCCTTCGTGAGATGATCTTGAGGCCGGGGGGTAAGGTCGAGATCGGCCAGATACGCGGCAGGAGGATGCGGCAGATCAGAATAGACTGAAGAGAACAGTATTTGAGTCCAGGACAGTACAAAAGGGCGATGGACGTACGCGTATTCATAACAACTTGCTGTAGTCGAGCAGAGAACTCCGAGCCTGGCGGAAGCCGCGCCATGAGGGTCAAGAGCTTCTCGAGCTATATCACGTCGCATGAGCGCGTCATGTCATTGAGAATCGAGGGTAGTACGGACCAAGAACTTGCGATCATCGAGGCCCCGGCCCTTGAGATTTTTTGCAGCGTCGATGAAAGCTGGCTGTCAGTGCATTCGTTTAGAAATGCCTTCACGCGATCACAGGAAGAAATGGTCTCACCAGGTCTGAGACAGACACGGGGGAACCATGCTGCACGGTGTATACCAGGTCGGCGGCGGATTTCTCGAGCAAAGAAGGTACACGAGCAGCGCCGTTGGTGTCGACGGGGGCTGAGATGTCGGTCACGTATTCAGTGCTTCCTTGGAAGATGTCGAGTAGGGTGCCATTAGGAGCCATGGTAATAAAAAAAGAGGAGGTGGGGGATGATGAACATGATGAAGCGAGCAGGAGGGGATTATAAGTAGGTAAAGCGAGAAAAAGCGGTGGAGATGATGATGAGATGTGTGCGGGGAAACGGAAACGTGGTAATTCTGCAAATGGACAATATTGCCGGACAGGCCAAGTCCGCCAGTCCGCCCTGATCTTGAACTGTGCCAGGGTCCTTCCTGGTCCCTCCAAGTCCCTCCCAGTCCTTCTCACCGCTTTCTACGTATGCGACGTACTGCCTAAAAACGCGCCACTTTCCACTGGCCTTATTTACTCACCCACAACATGCCGTCGCCATTGGACTACTGTGGGGATCCACGAATTGAATCATCCGGGAATTCGGACAGCGCCTCAGCGCCAGCCGTGGAATTACTCTGTCAATCAAGTGCCCAACACGCGGGTATAGGACTCGGTCACAACGCAATCATTTCAACACTGCTCTCAGCCTCGACCAATATGCGCGATACGGCAATCTTGGCCTTCCAAGGACCAAGATACGCCTGCCTATCCTCGCCGTGGACGTACCGATGTGCCATCTCTGGACACCCTATGTATCAGGCTGTATCAGGTAAGTAAGTCATCCTTCCCTATCTCTCGGTCCGCGTTATGCTCGAAGAATGTCAAGGAAGATGGACGTCAAAAACAGCAGGGGACTGCTGTCTAAACAATTGACAGCGTCATTTTGTGTCCTGAATCCTGACTCACACCTCCGCCGACCGTCTGGCTGGATAATTAGGCAAGAAAACAAGCAGGCAACCGCACACAGCTCTCGGCAGTGACTCCTACTCGAATCTCGACTCAACATCGCCTCGTAGGTCAGTGGCATTACATAACAGCGCCCAGACGAAGGTCCGCTTGCTCCAAGTCTCCAACGCTCACGGGGTTTCGAGCGAGTCTCCGAAGTATACTATCGCCGTCTCGGAAGACTCGAAGTTCGAAGAATGGCCATAACTGGAGGAATTGTCCGCTGGCGACACTTCTCGCGTTCCTTGACACTGGCGCCCTTGCCCCGACGCTACCCGCACCCGCGATGTCCGGTGGTTGACATTGAGTACTTATTGTGTTCGCTAAGTACAGTACGCCGGCATGTGCAATATCCGGATCTACCCTGATACCCTAGAAGCCTGGCACAACTCAAGGAGCATGTAAGTACTCGCGTGTCGGCGATGATAGCACTTATAGTATATGCTTCCAGTCCAAGCCTTGAGGGTTCGAGAGTTTTTTGTCGCTACTTGGGAAAAGACTGTTCCACGCTGTCCCACAACACCGGACCGCGCTATCGGCGGGCCAGTCATTCATCTATGATCTTGCGTCCAGCGTGGCGTAGAACATCAATCCGGCGATCCTACTTATCAATTTCCTAATATTGCACAAGGCTTGCTGCAGCGTTTCAACAGTTTCCATCTTGATCAAGCTCACCGCCGAGCTGTACGTATACAGTCCTAAACGAGAAGAACGCACGTCCACCCATATGGCAAGAGGCCCATCATGCAATCAAAACCGTCAAGGTGGACGCTGTGACGCATCATCGAGGCATCTCAAGATCGGTGCGCACGCGCGCAGCAGCGGTACATGGCACCGGAATGGCCATCATAGATCGGCCAAAGGGCGTACGAACACACAACGTTACAAAGATACGACAGAAGCACTTTGCTTCTTGCTCGACAGGCAAGCTTCGGCACCTTTGTTGCGCTCTAGTTTCCCAACCAGAGCGAGTAAGCGCCGACTCCGACACAATATCTTCATGTCGCCCTCTTTTACATACCTACCTCACCCTCCAGCGGTACTTCAGCGCGCGAGGAGCCTTACGCAGTTTTTCGGAGAGGATAGCTTGCTAAACTTTCCAGCGTTCGTCTCGCTTGATGCAAGCACTGCACGAGGCGGTGTGGCAGGAGTGCTATTAACGAACGAGACTCGGATGGCTTGTATTCCAGGGCGTTCCAGGAGTTTGCGTCCACGAGGTGCAATGGGCGTGCGGTGCGATACAAAAGGGAATCCGCGGAATGAGATCCCGCGAGGGTACTAGGACAAAGCACGCCGAACCTTAAGAATACGGATTCGATCCCAAGGCTTTCAATGAACACGCGAGTGTGGTACTGCGGTATACCGCTCTCTCCCAAGTACCGGCGACAAACACCTAATATATGCTCGCAGATTGCGAGGCAAGATAAGGTGTTGGCCGGTCCTGGTCGTCAAGATACAGGACTTCAGAGGTGCCTGCATTGTTATATGTTGATCTCGGAGGAGTCACCGCCGCTTTCTGTTGGGCCCTCGGAGTCGTTCAAGCAGCGGAACTGTCCTTCCGTCCCAGCCGTCATTGGTGAATTTAGACGACGCGTTCTGCAATAACAACATGTTCACGTCTAACGAAAGCCGAAGAAGGGGCACACAAGGGCTTTGTTGATTTATTTTCGGCCTAAGGGCAATGTTATTGAAACATTGCTCACAATAACCATCATCGTATCACGTCGGTCAGATTCTGTCGACGATGCCGATGTGAGAACGTAGGTGTGAGAGAAATGATATTATCACCGCTCGAAGATCAGCAAAGACCGCATGCTAACCTCGCGTCCCGGTTTGAACATAAGAATAGAACCTGAGCAACATAAGATTCCATTGTGAATCATCGCACCGGCGGTGTCGTTTCAGGTTACTTGACTCATCGTGTCAGTCGTCAGATGCTCTGGATGATTCCACCCACATCTTGACTTCTTTCCTTCCGCACTTTAGGTAAGTAGCGGCCCTCGGAATGTTATTGTGTGGAACCATGCCTCGCTGAAGGAGGTCAGCTCGTAAGCGCAACGCGGGAAACACGCCCGGCATCCCTCCGAGTCCGTTTTCATGCCGGCGAGCTTCGCAATCGGCACTATAGAATAGGATCCATACTGTCGGGTCACTACCATTGTAAATCATCACTCGTTCGATTGAACTCGACCGACGTACCTAAGTACCATCAAACCCGGGATGCGCGAAAGCATCCAGAAATGACCGTAAGTACCAGTTCTTGCCCCCAATGACTGACTGCGTGAGTGCAAAGGAAGGCTTGATGAACGAAGGTCCATCATCTTCCGATGAATAGTGCGGAACAAGCTAGCCATGTGCCATTGCCCTTGAATCGTGCGCAACACTTTCACCAGATGAGAGCTTCCCAGGGCGAGTAAGTAGACCACCGCCGATGATGACTTTCTGTATGAGTATTTTGAACCAGCACGTTAAAGAGTCGTTTATACTTTGACTTGTATTAAAAGCGTGAAGCTCGACAGGGAACGTCGAAGGTGGTGGTCGGCAGGCAAGAAGGGTGTCAAATAATCAATTGTGCTCGGGGATGCAGCCGGGGGCTTCTTTGAGTCCGCCAACTTGACTCCTCATTCGAACTGCTAACGCTGTCCTCCGAACAACAGCTGGGCCTAGCTCTGATTCCCCATCTCATGCGTGGAGGCCACGAACGGCCTCGTCGCAACACCCAGCCCCGTCCACCTCCCGTTGGCGCACACCGGTTGGTCCACTTTTTCAAGTTCTTGTCCTATTCGAATCGGAGACCGCACACCGGATCGGAGGAGGAACAAGAAATCGATGATCCTGCAACGCGGTCGTCATGCAAAGGCCGGGAGAAGACACCACTCAGCGGGTGCGAGTCTGCGTATCATTGCTCGGGGACCATAGTCAGATTCGGAGGACCAGTGCCACAGCTACTTCAATACGCGTACGACTCGAAGTGGCTGATCACAAAACGCGCTTATGTAAGTTATTTTCTGGGCTATCGCCTCGAAATTGAACGCTGAGCAAAAGGTTGGACACCACCAGCTTGACCAAACCCCACCGAATCCGCGCCGAACCCAGGCCCCTCGTCTGATGGCGTCCCCCACGTCCACCGAAACCAAAAGTCCTTCTGCGTGAGTGGGACCACTCGCTTCTGTAGTGCTGCCGTTGAAATAACTCCGGTTGCTCCCAGCTTGTGAACGCGGTAAGGAACATGGTGGAGGATACCCCGGATACCCATGATATTGCAATCCTCCTTCCCGTCCTTGGTCCTCGCGTACCAGCGGATCCCGAGCTGCTCTGAAACCCAGAGGCAGCCGAACGAAGCCGAAATACGTCGCAGCTTCGAAGGTATTTTTGGAGCTCGTATTTTTATGTCAACCTGCCGATGACGATCAAACGTCCCCAGTACCGCACACCATATTGTTCGTTTTATTTCGTGTGCGATTTCCCCCTTTTCACTAAGTAACTAACATTCCTCCACAGGCTCGATCGCTTCATGAGATTGGCAGCGACCAGGTCTACACCCGAGTACGCCATCCCACCACGGGCCGCCATCGACCTCGGGGTCATTGTCAGTGTGTCACCAGCCCATTGTCCACGGGAGCCACCGGCAAAGACCCCATCGACCGATCTCGGGTCGCGGACCTGTTTTGACAGGACGACTACCAGCTGGTGATCACCATCCCCCTCCACGCCGTCAAAATGAAGGACGAATCTAGGACTCAAAATCTTGCGCGACTGGTGCTCGACCTATCAACGTCCCTCCACCACATGGTCGCGCTCGGCATGAAAGTGACCGAGCTGTTCGGGGTGCGTAGCATCGAAACCGACTTTCCACCGTCATCGACTCACGCGCCAAAGGAGAACCACGCGCACCTTCCACTGGACAAGAACCAAGCACCATGGCACCGCCGTCACCCCCTCCCACTAAGTAACCGCCCCACGAAGATCCGAACCCCCGCGCGCGCCCAAACGGGATCTCACCTCCCTCCACCGCGCGACAAGTCCGGACCAAACCCTCGTCTACCAACGGCCTACGTCTTGGGCCTTGCACGCCCCTTCTCCTTCTCTTTTCCCCTTTCCTTCCTCCCTCCCTCCCTCCCTTTCCCTTTTCCCACCTCCCTTTTCCCACCTCCCTTTTCCCACCTCCCTTTTCCCACCTCACCTCCCCTCCCCCCCCCAACCGTCCTGCCCCCTCCGCCGCGCCGACTCGAACCGAACCGCCCCCAACCGACCCAGAAACCCCTGCGCCCCCCTGCGCCCCAACTCCCCCTTGCTCATCCTCCCATCCCGCCAATGAACGCCCCCGCCGTCTCCCCGCAAAGCACCCTCCCTCCCTCGGGCGATCCCAAGCTATTCGCCCCCCGCCCTTCGCCCCCCCGCTGCTCTGCTGTCGTCGGTTGGTCGAACTCGCTGGCACCTGGCACGTCGTCGCGGCCGCCGCGGTACCCATCGAGCCGAACGGTGTTCCCCCCGTCCGTCCTCGGCAGTCGCTCGCTCGCGACAGGACGGACCCGCCGCTTTTGGAGTTTACGGAATCCACGGGAAGTGGAACGCGAGGCGCGTTCTGGACCGGCTTGGGGGATGTATAACGAGATCCCCCCAGAGGCCAAGTCCCCCGAAGGATGATCGAGACCTGAGGAGCGTGCGCTTCGTCCGTGCGCAGGCGTCCTCCCAAGTCGAGCTGCAGGTATCCCATGAGTTACCACTATCTATGTAAGTAGTACCACACAACAGCGATGATCGCGTTCTGAAGATCTGAACCCCGAGGTTTGATCGTGCAACAAATGAAAGGTACTGTACAAGTGGTGGCACCGACCACGTATTACACTAGCGTACAGGTATATCCTCCCCCCGATAGATGACGGTACACCACAAATAAAAGTACAGTACACGGGTACATCTAAGTATGAGCATCTACGGCGCCTTACACTACACCACACACACCTACACACCGTCCTCGTCCGTCCGCGCCCGTCGTATCCTCAACGGCATCTGGTTCCCCATCTCCGGCGCAGACGCCACGAACGGCCGCGTCACGACGCTGTCATCAAAAAAAAAAGAAAAAAGGGCATCAGCCCGCGGCCCCGCAGAAAGAAAAACCCCTCCACGCACTTGACCCGCTTCTCGACGACGACGCCGTCGTCCATCGAGAATTCGAGACTGCGCACGAGCAGGAACAAGAATATTTTGATTCTGCGCGCGCGCCGGGGGGCGGTCAGCCAACGCAAAGAAAGAAGAAGAGAGGGGAGGGGGGGCTTACTCGGCGAGCGCGAATCGGTATCCGATGCACGCGCGGTTGCCGTTGATGGGAGACCCGTTCAAGAACGTGAGGGTGTGCGGGTACAGGCCGGAAACGCTTCCCATGGCCGTGGGTGGATCGAGCCAGCGCGAAGGTCTACGGCATCCACACCAAGTCAACGGACGTCCGAGGCAGGGCAAAGGGGGGGAGGGGGGGAGGGGGATACGCACCGAAACTCGCGAGCGTCATCCCCCCAGACCGCCGGATCGCGGTTGACGGCTTGGATGGGGATGCTGATGATGTCGCCCCGGCGCAAGCGCACATGGTCCTGCATCGTCCATTCGTCCTCCTTCAGCTCCCCGTCCTCGCCGCCCGTCCCCCGCTTCCATCGGAGAAGGCCCAGCCCCACACCCACGCACAGCGCCACTCCCGCCCACCCGAACGCGGCGTACACCGCGCCACCCAGCAGGAAGCCCGCCAGCGGGCGCCAGCCCAGTCGGGCGAGAAGCGGTTGGGGCGCGCGCACGCGCACGCCGCGGCTGAGGGGGACGACGGTCTCCATATCCTGGCCGTCGTACACCCGCATCGTCAGCGACACCGGCGCGTGCAA
Source organism: Amylostereum areolatum (assembly GCA_012932865.1). Lineage (NCBI taxonomy): Eukaryota > Fungi > Basidiomycota > Agaricomycetes > Russulales > Stereaceae > Amylostereum > Amylostereum areolatum. The sequence continues at coordinate 140,147 of SAXG01000002.1, forward strand.
CCGGAGCGATTCGTGGACGACGCGGTCGAGCACCGGGTGCGCGAGGACGGCGTCCATCGTCGCCTGCGGGTCCGCCGCGATCGGGATGCCCTGCAAGGCTTCGCGGAGAGCCCTCTGCTCGGCCGGGGCGCGGGCGAGCGCGTAGAGCGTCCACGTGAGTGCGGACGACGAGGTTTCGTGGCCGGCGGCGATGAAGGTGGATATTTGGCTGACGATTTCCGATTGCGACAGGCCGGAGGGACCGTCGGCGGCGTTGGCACGTACTGTGCATGGAAGGCGTGAGATGGAGACGCACGGTGGAGCGTTGCCAACGTACCGAGCACGCTGAGAAGGTCGCGGCTGCCTACGACGGGATGCGCAGCGGTGGTGGGGGCAACGTCCGTCAATCGTTCGTCGATAAGCTGGGAACCGATCCGTCGAATGGTGGCTTGAGCGTCGGCCATGGACTTGCCATTCGGTTGCTGAAGCGACGAGTGAGCTGGGCCGAAAGGGGCCAGGGGGGAGGGGGGGGGAAGGGAACTCACGTATCTCCGGAGAAGCGGGAACCAGCTTTGGAGGACGCTGAGCACGCGAAATTTACGGGCGGTGGCGAAGATGGTGGCAAAGGCGGCGTAAAGCTCGGTGTTGGATTCAAAGGCGCTGTCGGGGGAGTCGAGGGCATTGAAGGCGTAGCCGAAGCCTGGAGGGACGGGGAGATGGGTAAGAGGGTAGCAAAGTAGAAACAAAGTAGAGAAACGTACCGGCTTCACCTATGACGTCAAGAGAAGCGCGGGCGAGCCAAGAGAGAATGTCGACGACGACGCCCGGAGGGGAAGGAGGGAAATGCTTCTTCTGGTCGGGGATGGCGGGGGTGGGGGGTGGGGAGGTTTGACGGATAGGATCGAGGGATCGGAGTAAGCGAAAGGAGTCGACGGGAGAATGGGGAGTTCTTGGGGAAGAAGGGGGGGTTGTGAGGTGCAGAGGCGGGGCCGGGGAATCCACGGAGATGAGGAGCAGGTCGCGAAGCTGGGAGGCTTTGTCCCAAAAGACGGGGAGCAAGGACCTGATGTAGGTCGGCGTAAAGGCGCGATTCTGGAAGGATAAGGGTGCATGGACAAAGAGGAGGGGGGAGAAGAACGTACCAGGATTTTACGCTGATCAGAGGAGGTAAGGAAACAAACGGAAGGAGGGCGGGGGAAGGGGGACGAACCTGACGGCGGTGGACGTCGCGTTCGACGGTCAAGAGACCCTGATCGCCTGCGACCATGGCGGCCAAACTTGCGCGTACGAACTCTGGTTTTGGAAAGTCGTAGGCGTGACCCAGGATCCAGTTGAGGGCGGCAGGATCTGTCGTGAGGAGACGGCGGCCGCGAATGAAGCCGCGGTAAGTGAAAGTTGAGCCATAGGTACGTGTCCAGGCGGAGATGACGTCGTTATTCTCTTGATCTGCGATGGCGGAGAGGTTGCCGAGGAAGTAGGAGGGGGTCGGGGGGGAGGGAAGGCGGGAGAGGGGGGAGAGGAGGAGGGAGAGGCAGATGGGGAGGAGAGGGTAGAGGACGTAGGCGAGGAGGAGGAGGAGGGGGAGGAGGGAGAGGAGGAGGAAGAGCGACATGGAGGGGAAAGAAAGAGGAGGAGGCGTCCGCGACCATGGCTGGGGTTCTAAAGGCGGGGGAGAGAGCGAGGGGGACCCAACGGGGACCGCCAGGAGCCGTCAGGGCAACCCGTCCAAAGCGCGTTGGCGGTCGTGCCCGACAAGCCCGCGTCCCGAGTGCCCGACGTTCCGCACCCAAAGTCCTGCTCGGCCACCTCGGCCACGCCTCACTCCAACTCCCCGATGACCTCCCCCTTCCGCTCCCAATCAAGCTGTCCACCGTCCACTCTTCGTCCTCGCTCCCCGTGCCCGTGCACCGGCCCGCGACGGTAGGCGGCAGTCAATGCCCCGACCAGTACTGACACAGTCGAAAACAGAACAGGAGGTTGCCACAGTCGCCCTCCTCCAACTGCACGCGACCCCAAGCTCCCCGTCGTGGACCCTCGTCGCCTCTGCTCCCTCGTGCTCGTCGCAAACGACCAGCGAAATAGAACGTCGTTCACACTGATCGTTCCCAAGCCAGCCAATCACCTTGTCTTGGCCGCTTGATTGCATCCCGTCTTCCACCTTTCCCCACCTTCCGCTCCCTCGCACCTACACCTCGCTTTCGTCAGCCATCTTCTCACCCCGGCCATGTCGGTCCCATCCCGTCACGACCGATACTATATACGTCCTCCCCGCACTCACGCTCCCCCCGCACCTTCACCGACCCCCGCATTTTCATTCCTCTATTCACCCAGGCTCACCCGGCCCGTTCGTTCGACCTTCAACCTGCAATTATCATGGGCGCCGATGCCCACAGGGCCCCGCAGTCGCGGCCGTGAGCGTGCGTGGACGTCCAGGGTCCTCGACCGTGCTTCAGGGCCAGCAGCGGACATACCGGCCACAGAAAATGGCACGTTCCACTTTGCCTCCGACAACGTTCCCCCGCCGAACACCTCTCGATTCTCCCCCCCAAATCGACGCCGCCATCCCGCTTCGGGCCTGAACTCGTCCTTCACCTTCCTTCACCCACTCGCTTTTGACCGCTGTTTATCGACATCGACGGTTCCTTCCAAACCACGATCGTTCGAACTTGCAGTCATTTCCAATCTCGTCAACACGAACGTTGGAATCCATCTATCCAGCTTCACGATCCGAGCTCGTACTTCCAGATCGAGTTGCTATTCACCGCTGATGCTCGTTCAGAGAATCAGATATGCACCTCGGCGCGGGCATCTTGGACTGGGCACTCGAACCAGGAATCGTCTTGCCCCTTTAAAATGGCCTAGGCGCTGGAACCTGTCACTCCTACGTCCCTCGGTCCTTTTCCAGTTGTATCGGATGTACCTGTGTATTCCCCAGATCACATAAACGCCCCCGGATGCTCATCCCGAATAGTTCGGTTGTGCGAGACGGGGCAGGGCCATGCTCCAACTACGTGTCGTATGAACGATGCACAACTCCTCAACCTCCGTGCATTCTCAACATATCTGAGGACGGCGATTTCGTACTGTTCTTACGCACCTTTTTGGCATTCACCCTCTATCCCCCTCTAACCGCCCGGAAACGCGACGTCCGCCGCGTTCAAGCTTTTGTAGTGCCGTCGTTAGTCGCTTTTTGGCTCACGGCCGCTTCAGGAGACTCACAAGGCGGCCGCAGAATAGGTTCTTCTCGATCGTCCAGCAGCGATACCGGCCACAGAAAATGGCACGTTCCATCGACGACGCTTCCCGCCGAAACCTTGCCGAAAACCTCTCGAGTCTCCCCCAAAGCGGCAATCGCACGACTGGCAGTTATGTAACCTCCAACTTCGTCAAGACCAAGGTTGCAACCGTCCAGACCGCAGGCTCACAATCCGAGCCCGCACTTCCAGATCGAGACGCTGATGCTCGCCCACTGCCAGAATCAAATACGCAATTTGGCGCGGGCATCTCGGACTGGGCACTCGAACCATTTCCCCCCTGTAAACGACCCAAGCGCTGGCAGCCTGTCACTCCCAAGTCCACTGGTTTCTTTCCAGTTGGATCCGAAAACGCCACCGGATGCTCATCCCGAAGAACCCGGTCGTCCGTGACGAGGCGGGGCCACGCTGCAACTACAACGTGCAAAACATCACGATGTGCGAAGCAGCTATGCAGTGCAAATCATGCGCCAGCGGATTCTCAAGATCCTGGACGGCGATTTCGTGCCGTTCTGACGCGTACGCGCCTGCATGCCCGGACAGTGCGGTGTCGCGACGTCCGCTGTGTTCAAACTATGTCATAAAGTGGTACGTCGATTCTTAGGTCACGGCTGCTTCACGAGACTGACAAGGCGGCCGCAGAACAGGTTCTTGTTCCTATACTCATGTCCCCCGAACGGCTTCGGATAGCGGAGAAGCTCCTTTGTGTGGGAATCTTACCAATGAACCAGTCGTCCCCTTTGACCCACGATTTTCGGCGAGTCGTGACGCCATACTCGCCAGAAGGCACTAAGACGAAGACGGCCGCAGTAGGGGATGTCAATCAGGCGAAGCATGAAACGCCTCGCTCGCGCATATCAAGGTTGGCCCTCTGCGTTCGCCTCCAACGCACACTCCCATCTGTCCAAATACAACCTCGCCGCTCAAGGTGCCTCTGCTCATCGGACTCTGTGGCTCACGCGGCCTCTAGCTTTTCAACGACCCTTAATTATCCCAATCGGACCGCCAGCAACTCGGCTGTGCCGTCATCGACGCTCCCTTTCCAGGATTCCAAACTTAACCTGGACTCGGAAGTACCCTTGGCGTCATCGTTTACTCGCGCAGGGACTCGGACCTCCCTTACGACACTTCTATTCACAGAACCACGGTCGACCCACCACTGACATATCGTCCACAGGCTCACCGACCACTTGACGTGCGTATAGCGCGCGGCCGCATCGCGAAGACGTCCGTGTCCACAGTTCCCCACTGAATCGAACCCATCGAACCGTTTCAAATCCCAACGCCTGACCGACACCCAGGATTAGCGTCGCCGCTGTCCGCGATTCGAGGTCACACACGCACGATTCTACCATGGAGTGCCCGCTAGTCATGTGTCTCTGCGTTGCTCACGGCTGCCAGATAAACGTGTGACCCCCTCCCTCCCCCCTCTCCGCACATATAACCCTCGACACGAACGCGCTCTCCCACCGCGCACGCCGGAACTGACAATGATCGCCAATCTCCCGGAGAGCCTCGCAGTCTTCGCTTTCGCCGTCGTGTCCACCGTCCTCTGCAGCGCATACATCCGCTGGCGCAAGATCATCGCAGCCACCCCTCCCGGCCCCGCGCCTCTTCCCTTCATAGGAAACCTGCTTGACATCCCCGCACACGCCTCGGGAAGAACATACGCGGCCTGGGGGAAACGATACGGAAGTGCGCGCCTTCTCTCCTCCGAGCTCTCTCTTCTCGCGGACGGCTTATTCCCGCACGTACCCTCCAGGCGACCTGATCAGCGTGCGCTCGCTCGGCCCCCTCACCATCGTCGTCAACACCGCCCGAGCCGCGCGCGAGCTCTTCGACAGCCGCGCGCTGATCTACTCCGACCGACCGCGCTACGCCATGGTCGACCTGTAAGCCCCTCGTTCACTCGTCGCGCGCCTGCGATGCCGACAGCCACAGCATGGGATGGGACTTCAATTCTTCCCTCATGCCGTACGGCAATAGGTGGCGCATCTCGCGCCGAATGACGCACCAGTTCATGCACGCGAACGCGGCCAAGACCTACCAACCGCTCCTCGCGTCCAAGGCGCGCGTTCTCCTCGACACCCTCCGGCGCGACCCCGGCGCGTTCCGAGAAAGCCTGTCGCAGTCAGCGTCTCTCCCTTTCCCGTCATTTCCCGTCCTCAAGCGGCCCCTCTGCAGATATACAACGTCCATCGCCATGTCCATCGCGTACGCGTACGATGTCCGGCCGGGGTACGACCAGTACGCCGCCATCTCCGTGAAGGCCGTGGAAAAGCTCTCTGGTGTACTCTTCCCTGGTGCCATGGTCGTTAACGCGTTCCCTATCCGTAGGCCCCGCCCCGCCCCTCCCTGACCTCGACCCAGCATTAAACTGACATCCCTGCAGTGACCCGTCTTCCGTCCTGGTTCCCCGGTACTGGGTTTCAGACGTACGCTAACGAAGCGCGCTCGTACACCACGCTCATGCGCGAGGCTACCTTGGCCTACGTCCAGAAAGAAATGGTACAGTCCTCCGTCGGCGTCGCGGGCCAGTGCGCTTACGCCCAAGTGTCTTTGACAGTCTTCCGGAACGGCGAAACCGTCCATGGCGCTCACGATGATCGAGGCGAACGACGCCAATGATGGGGGGGAGGAAGGGATGTCGTATATAAGGGACGTCGCCGCCATGGCTTACGCAGGTATGCGTTCCTCCCGCCATCTGCCCCTGGCAGTTCATGCTCTGACCCACCTTTTGCACAGCCGGATCCGACACCGTAAGCCCCCATCTCCCTCCACGAACGTTTGAACCGTCGCACCTAGCCAACGAACCTTTGGTCCTGCAGACGCTCTCGGCCATCACCACCTTCGTCCTCGCCATGGTGCTGCACCCCGCCGTGCAGCGGCGCGCTCAAGCGGAGGTCGACGCCGTCGTGGGTCGCGACCGTCTGCCCACGTTCGACGACCGCGCGGCGCTTCCCTACGTCGAAGCAGTGTGCCGCGAGGTCTTGCGCTGGAACCCCGTCACGCCGCTCGGTGTGGCGCGCCGTGTGATGCAGGACGACGAGTACGACGGATACCTCATCCCCGCGGGGAGTACTCTCCACTACAATACCTGGTGAGCTAGTACCCCTCCTCTACCTCCATCTGCAACTCACCTCCACTCGTGCTGTGCCGACAGGGGCATCCTGCACGATCCCGACGTCTACCCCGATCCCGAGAGCTTCCAGCCCGAGCGCTTCCTGAACGCGGACGGCTCTCTCAACGCGGACGACGTCAGTCCCGCGTTCGGCTTCGGAAGAAGGTCTGTTTTCGCGCCGTCTTCTCCTCCAAGTGCCCATTTTTCTAAACTTCTCTCTCTCCAGGATCTGCGTGGGGATGCACCTCGCGCGCGCGAGCCTGTGGATCGCCATGGTCTCCGTCTTGGCCACGCTTCGACAGTCGCAAAAGCGAAGGACGGGCGCGGGACCGAGGTGCCCGTCGAAGTGGACTATACGGACGGGTTGGTCAGGTCGGTGATGCCCGGTCTCTGACCGGACGAGGCTTGCTCACTGGCGCCCTTTCACATCGTTCGTACAGTCACGCCGCGTCGTTCCGGTGCGCCATCGCGCCGCGAGACGCGAAGGCGGCTGCGCTCGTCCGCGAGCCTCCCGACGTGTTGGACGTCCAATAAATAGTGATCCGAAAATGCGTGTTCGTCGAGGGGGAGGATGCGCCCTTCGTCGTCGTCTTCTATGTGTACAAACCTAGTGCAATGCGATTTTGGTACTGCCGATCCAGCATCTGCCAGAGGACGCATAGGACCAGGAAGGCGAAGCATGGGGCTTGAGCGAGGCGTGGTCCGTGAACCATCTAGTGATATGAAGAAAGGCATATGAACGAGCATCAAGGCTCCTAAAGCGTAGGTGTTTGGGACGTCAACGCGCTCAACTTGGAGGCAACACGACGTCCGCCGTTGAGAATCCACGCGTTCAGACGTTGTAGCCTAGAGAGGTTTGCCGGTTCCTCGGCTATGCTTGCTTCACGAGACTGACCGGCGGCCGCAAAAACAGGTTCTTCTCCACGGTGGGCTCCGACGCTTATACCATCCGACTGGCTTCAGATAGCGGAGAAGCCCGTCGCGTGGGAAGTGTACCATTGAACCAGGCCAGAAGACGAAGCATGCTCCCGCAATGGATGGTCAGAAAGCGAGACGAAGACGGCCACGGTCTGATTCAACTTTGCGGTGACGATCGAACGAAACATGGCGCGCGACGCGCCATGGCATGGCGTTGTCGACGTTCGTTTTTTTGGAAGAACGACGCGATGCCAGGCCCTCCGGCGCGTGTGAGCCACTGTGGGGAGGAAGGGTCCTCGTATATCAAGGTTGACTGTTGGCCCTCTGCGTCCGCCCCCACGTACACGCATTCGTCCAAATACAACCTCGGCCGCTCAAGGGACTGACCTCTGTTCTTCGGGCTTAGCGATGTGGCTCGCGCGACCTCCAGCTTCCCAACGACCCTCATTTATGTCAAGGTCATGTCTGCGAGCACCTCAACTGGCGTGCCGTCGACATCGACATACTCTTTCTCCCGTAGTCCAAAGATAACTCGGAAAGCGGCACCCTTCGCGTCATCCTTTGCTCGTGTGGGGAATCCCTTACGACATCTCCCCCCGCAGAAGGAGCAACTCCATTCATTCGCCCTTCACAAGCTCGATCTTCAAATAGCACGTCGCTGTATTGCGAAGGCGTCCGTGTCCACAGCGTCCTGCTCAATTGCACTCATCGGACCACTGTTCGAGCTCCCAACCATGCATGACTGATGCCCTTGCCAGGCCATTCCCGCGCTTCAGTTGCTCACGGGTGTCGGAGAGACGTGCCACGCGATCCCCTACTCATTCCACCATATAACCGGGGAAACGAACCCGCTCTCCCACCCGCGCTCAGCACAAACCCAGACCCGTCATGATCGCCAATCTCGAAAGCCTAGCAGTGTTTGCTGTCGCCATTGCCTCCACCCTCCTCTGCAGCGCCTGCATCCGCTGGCGCAAGATCATCGCGGCCACCCCTCCCGGCCCCGCACCCCTCCCCCTCGTAGGGAACCTCCTCGACCTCCCCGCGCGTGCCCCAGAAAAGAAGTACGCGGCCTGGGGAAGAGAATATGGAAGTGCGCGCCTTCTCTCTCTCCCCCCCCTAGACGTTGGCGTTCTGTGCTCATCTCCCGTTCGTGATACCACCCTCCAGGCGACCTGATCAGCGTGCGCGCGCTGGGGCCCCTCACCATCGTCGTCAACACCGCCAAAGCCGCGCGCGAGCTCTTCGAAAAGCGCGCCTTCAACTACTCGGACCGGCCGTACTACGTCATGATCGACCTGTGAGCCCGTCCCTCGCTTTCGGTCCTGCGCGTGCTGACGACGGCGACGGCGACGGCGACGACGACAGCATGGGATGGGACTTCAATTTCGCGTTCACCCCGTACGGCAACAAGTGGCGGACCTCGCGGCGGATGATGCATCAGTTCATGCACTTGAACGCGTCCAAGGCGTACCACCCGCTCCTCGCCTCCAAGGCGCGTGCGCTTCTCGACGACCTCCAGCGCGACCCCGACACCTTTCGAGAAAGCCCTCTCGCAGTAGGGCTTCCCTTTCCCTACATGGCTCAGGACGTCGGTCTCACACGTCCCTGTAGGTACTCGACATCGATCGCGATGTCGATCGCGTACGCGTACGACGTTCGGCGTGGGCACGACCAGTACGCCTCCATCTCCGAGAAGGCCTTTGCGAAACTCTCCAGGACGACCTCCCCCGGCGCTATGATCGCCAACGCGTTCCCCATCCGCAAGTTTTTACTCCCCGCTGACCTCGACTTGGCACTGACGATGCGCGCCCCACAGTGACCCGCCTCCCGTCTTGGTTCCCCGGCACCGGCTTCCAGGCGTACGCCAAAGAAGCGTTGTCGTACACCACATACATGCGCGAGGCTCCCTTGGCATACGTTCAGAAAGGAATGGTACAGTCCATCGTCTGCGCAAACGGCGGCCAGGTTTATGTTGCCTTCCAACGTGTACTGATACTTGAATATATGACAGTCTTCCGGGACGGCGAAACCGTCCATGGCACTCACGATGATCGAGGCGAACGAAGCCAACGAGGGGGGAGAGGAAGGAATGCGGTACGTCAGGGACGTTGCCGCCATGGCTTATGGAGGTATGCCTTTCTTTCCATGATATGTCCACCCTTTCAACGTCTTTCCCTCGCAGCCGGATCCGATACCGTAAGCCCTCGGTTTTTCGTCATAAGTCATCGTGCATACCCACCAATCCATGCCGCAGACCCTCTCCACCATCACAACCTTCGTCCTCGCCATGGTCCTGCACCCCGCCGTCCAGCAGCGCGCCCAAGCTGAACTCGACGCCGTCATTGGCCGTGACCGTCTGCCCGCCTTCGACGACCGCGCCGCGCTTCCCTACATCGGCGCGGTCTGTCGCGAAGTCCTGCGCTGGAAGCCCGTCACACCGCTCGGCGTGACGCGCCGGGCGATGCAGGACGATGAGTACGACGGCTACCTGATCCCCGCGGGGTGTACTCTCCACTACAACACTTGGTAAGCTACCCCATCCCCTCTGCCCCTCATCTGCGACTCACCTTCATTCGTGCTGTGCTAACAGGGGCATCTTGCACGATCCCGACGTTTATCCCGACCCCGAGAGCTTCAAGCCCGAGCGCTTCCTGAACGCGGACGGTTCTCTCAACGCGGACGACGTCAGTCCCGCGTTCGGTTTCGGAAGAAGGTTCGTCTCCGTCGTCGTCTCCTCCGAACACCCTCTTGATGTCTCTCCAGGATCTGCGTGGGGATGCACCTCGCGCGCGCGAGCCTGTGGATCGCCATGGTCTCCGTCCTGGCCACGCTCGACATCTCCAAAGCAAAAGATGAGCTGGGAAACGAAGTGCCCATCGAAGTGGACTATTCGGATGGGTTGGTCAGGTCAGTGATGCGTTCGAAATGTGCTGCCAGGCGGAGATGTGCTTACTCGCGCCTTCACACAATACAGTCACGCCGCGCCTTTCAAGTGCTTCATTGCGCCACGAGACGCAAAAGCGGCCACTCTGATCCGTGAACCCGATGACCATGTGTTGATCTGATTCCAAAGCGTGTGTCGGTTGAGTCGTTCTTGTGGGTGGTTTGGTAATTACAAGGTCACTGTGGCGTGTCTGTAGTCTGTAGTGTCATCATAGCAGACCTCACATGGGCGACGATAGTCGATCTGTAAATATGTAAGGCATGTTTGCCATATGAAATACGACTTGGTGCCAAATTGGTGCGATCCACAGGTACTATGCGGTGGTAAGTAGTCCGGCTAGTCTTTCGCAGGCAGACTTGAAACAGGATCCAGGTCCGGCGGCAAACTCCGCATGGTGGTGTATCTCCCATCTTGTTATTTAACAAAATACCAGCATGACCAAAGCATTCCGTATTACTTAGCGAGGTCCAACACTTCACGCCGGCGTCCCCGAAAGGACGTATCTGGGATACCACAGCCGCGGTTGTATCAGTTCGAAAGGACCATGTCATCGTTCTCTCAAGGCTACTGGAGGCCTGGGGCCCGGGACACACTTACGGCACGTCTATCCCCAGAGCCATGCTCAGGCTTATCCATCCATCTGACCTACCCTCCTAGGCTCTTCAATGGAATGCCGCGCCGTTGTAGGCCACTGTATGGCGAAGAAGCCTTGTTGGAATCTTCCCATCTAGCTCACAGGCTCCAACTTCCATCGCTCGACCCACGCTCACGACTATTCACACAGCCGTGATTCAAGGCACTCCTCATAGAGTCCTAGCTCCATGTGCCTCCCTAGGTCGTCAGATAAATGCGCGGCTCTCCTACCCGCACTTGACGCGAACGCGTGCTCCCAAACCTTCTCAACTCAAACCTGAGCCGGCCATGATCTTCACTTTCGAGAATTTCGCAGTGTTCACATTCGCCGTTGTCTTGACCCTCCTCTGCAGGGCATACATCCGCTGGCGCAAGATCGTCGCAGTTACTCCTCCCGGCCCTGCGCCCCTCCCCTTCATAGGAAACCTCCTCGACATTCCCACCCGCACCCCCGGGAAGACGTATGCGGCATGGGGGAGAGACTACGGTAGTGTGTGCCCTCTCTTCTCGTGGACGTCGAGGCCTAAGCTCATCTCGCGTTCGTCACTGTATTCTCAGGCGACCTGATCAGCGTTCGAGCGCTCGCCGGATCCCTCACCGTCGTCGTCAACACCGCCAAAGCCGCCCGCGAGATTTTTGAGAAACGCGCGTTCAACTACTCCGATCGCCCGCACTACGCTATGGTTGACCTGTGAGCCATCTCTCGGCCTTGTCGCGTACTTACCATGCCGACGATGACGAAAGCATGGGATGGGACTTCAATCTCGGCCTCATGCCATATGGTAACAGGTGGCGCACCTCACGCAGGATGATGCACCAGTTCATGCACGCGAACGTGACCAAGGCGTACCACCCGCTCCTCGCGTTCAAGACGCGCGCGCTCCTCGACAATCTTCAGCGCGACCCCGACGCTTTTCTAGAAAGTCTCTCGCAGTCAGTTTCGCTTCCTCTCCAATATCTTCCCGTCCTAAAATGGTTCACACACCCTCTGCAGATACGCGACGTCTATCGCCATGTCCATCGCGTATGCTTACGATGTAAGGCCGGGGTATGACCAGTACGTCGCCATCTCCCAAAAAGCCGCGGCACAGGTCTCTGGGGCCCTTTTCCCTGGCGCCATGATCGTCAATGCGTTCCCCGCCCGTAAGTCTCGCCCTTGACCGACCCCGAATCAGCACTCACTAACAGCCCTGCAGTGGCCCGTCTTCCGTCCTGGTTCCCCGGCACCGGGTTTCACGCGTACGCTAAAGAGGCGCGCCTGTACACCACGCTCATGCGCGAGGCTCCCTTGGCATACGTCCAGAAAGAAATGGTACAGTGCATGTCAGCATTACGGGCCAATGTGTTTATACTTAAGTATCTGCCAGTCTGCCGGAATGGCGAAACCATCCATGGCGCTCACGATGATCGAGGCGAACGAAGCTAGCGGTGGGGGGGAGGAAGGGATGCGGTATGTAAAGGACGTCACTGCCATCGCTTACATAGGTATGTGTCCGTTCCTCCCATACTCAGCCCCCCAACAGTCCATCCTCTCACTTATTTTTTTGCGCAGCCGGATCCGACACAGTGAGTTTTCGTTTTCTCACCGTAAACTATCGTACCTGACTAACGAATTTCCGGTCCTTCAGACCCTCTCGACCATCACTAAGGTAGACCGCACTCAAAACCTGGGTGTTCACGTGCCGGCACGTGGACGGGCGCTTGTCACGCCCGCGCATCTTGAAGCCCATGATATTTGTTCGAACTTCGAACTACCGTCGAGAGCATTTCCACAGGCCACGGCTCACAGTTCGGTGGATTCAATGTACAGTGTAAATGTATGCTACCACCAACTCGATTCCGTGGTGCAGGAAAGCAACAGAAATGCACTGAAGGGTTCAAAACCCTGGAAGTGTGAGGGTACCCGTGCTCGCTTCACTGAACAAGGCGGCGAGTGCTCGGGGACCACTCAAACGTTGGTGATACTCTCATTTCAGGGTGTCTACATACACTCCCTTTCAGCCTAGCTAATCTCCGTGTGTTTGCGAAGCGTTCTCGTGGCTTGGGAAGGAGACATGTCACCGGATGTCACAAGCACGTGCCGGCACGTGAACACCCAGGTTTTGAGTGCGGTCTACCTTACATTCGTCCTCGCCATGGTTCTGCACCCCACCATTCAGCGGCGCGCTCAAGCTGAACTTGACGCCGTCGTCGGTTGCGACCGTCTGCCCACCTTCGACGATCGTGCGGCCCTTCCCTACGTTGGAGCAGTGTGCCGCGAAGTCCTGCGCTGGAAGCCCGTCACGCCGCTCGGGTTGGCGCGCCGGGCGATGTATGACGATGAGTATGACGGATACCTCATACCCGCGGGGAGTACGGTTCACTATAACACCTGGTAAGTTACCCCCCTCCTGCGAGGCTGCCCCATCCACGGTTCCCCCTCATTCGTGCTGTGCCGACAGGGGCATTCTGCACGATCCCGACGTCTACCATAACCCAGAGAGCTTCAAGCCCGAGCGCTTCCTGAACGCGGACAGCTCACTGAACGCGGACGACGTTGGTCCCGCGTTCGGTTTCGGGAGAAGGTCCGTCTTTTACTCTCGCTGTTGCTCCGTATTAGTCTAATGTCACTCCAGAATTTGCGTAGGGATACATCTCGCGCGTGCGAGTCTGTGGAACGCCGTGGTCTCCATCCTGGCGACGCTCGACGTCACCAAGGCTAAGGACATGCACGGGAACGAGATTCCCGTTGAGGCGGACTATTCCAACATCGTGATCAGGTCAGTAACTCTTTGGACTTCCCATGCGCTAGCTGCAACGCTGGTCGAAGACGTATATCTCACCTACTTATTCATTGGGTACAGTCATGCAAAGCCTTTCAAGTGCTCCATCGTGCCGCGAGACGCAAAAGCAGCCGCGCTCATCCACGAGCCCGACGTACCAGTATAAGTAAATCGCGTGTGTCGCATTGTCTTTGTCAGGACTCAGGAGGGGATGCACCGCCGGTGGCAAAGTGGCATGTTTTTGTCTTCTTCTGCTCATGAAATCATTGAAATACGATTAGGTACGATCTAGCATTTGCCGAAGCACGGGTAGGGCGACCGTCGGATTTAGTTATATCGAGTCGCAGCGCCTTGAGTCTCCAGGAGACCAGGCCGAAGTCCCCTGTTTATTCGCTTTAGTATCTAGCTTCGCGCGACACTGTACGATAACTTGCTGCTGCTCGAGGCGTAATTCAATTGGTACGCCACACGAACCTTTGCAGCAACCGAGAAAAACAGTGTCACTCAGGCTTACTTGGTATCATGGGACGAGGTGAGTAAGTATGGGGCTCAAACTCGGCTGTGTGATATGAAGAAAAGTTTATGAACGAGCCTAGCCTTATAGTAGTGTATACCAGGACGCCAATCTATACTCAAGTGGTAGAGACGAGAAGTCCGACGAGCATTGCCGATTCGCGAGCCATTTCCAGACAGAAATTGTTGCTCACGTGAGACAGTAGCAGTCCTGGGGCCTGAGCCTGACTCTGGGTCCTGGCGGAAGTACAGTATGCGCAGCGCTATTGAAGCCGCGCATTTGCCTCAGTACGTCGCCGGTCGATGCCCAGGCGCCCAACGCCCAATCGACGCCCAAGTGCCTCCAAGTGCCCACCATTTCGATTTTAGTTGGTGCAGATGCTTCCGCAACATGAAACAGCCTTTCCGCTCGCCACTCGTGTCAGCATCAGAACGTCACGGCAAGGGCCGGGCCGAGTAGATGGGCCCGTTCACTCGTTTTCAACTTGCAATTGTTTTGAAGTTCTGAACGTTCATTGCGGATCCTCACTTACGTATAAGGCAGTTCAGGCCGCAGGGAAGATGTGCTCAGCCTGCGCATCTTCTTCTGACGTTATGTTGACAGCTCACTTGCTCGAGCATGCGTAGCAGCGCATGAGGTGGAAGCCGCAGATACCGCCGCCGATTCGTGCTTTGCGTAGGTTCTAGCAGGTGTTGTTCACGACCTCATCATCATCACGACCCCACCTCCAAAGTTCTAAATGCATCAGCGCGTAAACTGGCTTCAGCCTTCAGACTTCAGGTGAGTCCCTGTCGCATTGATCTCCGTTGCCCTAGACTGGTTGTACGACGGGTCTATATAAACTCGAGGTGACGCAGCGGATCCATCCACGGCGCCCCTAACCCAGTAACCCTGCATCCTGCTTACGGCTATCATGACCATGGGTCCGGAAAGCCTCGCCGTTTGTGCGTTCGCCCTCTGCATCACCTTCCTCTTCAATGCGTACCTTCGCCGACGGAGAACCATCGCGGCAACACCACCTGGACCTCCACCCCTTCCACTTCTGGAGAACATCCTCGACATCCCGACGCGCACGCCGTGGAGGAAATATGCGGAATGGGGAAGGGTGTACGGAAGTGAGTCTCCTCTTTGCTCTGTTCCTGGTTCCATCCCTCGTGTATGTGGTCCAGCTTACGCCCCCGTGTGACCTTAGGCGACGTGATCAGCGTACGCTCGTTCGGTCAACTCACTGTCGTCGTCAACTCCGAGAATGCAGCGCGCGAGCTTTTCGAGAAGCGATCATTCAACTATTCTGACCGCCCGCATTTCACCATACTTGACCTGTACGCCGCACGTCTCTTTCGCTTCAAGTTTGCAGCGTCCTGACCACGCATGCGTATTACAGGATGGGCTGGAGCTTCAATGTCGCTTATATGCCGTATGCCGAGAGATGGAGAACGTGCCGCCGGATGATGCATCACTTTCTACACGAGAAGGCGTCCCTGGTTTACCGCCCTCTCGCCGTTAACAAAGCCAGCGATCTTCTCAAGAATTTGCAAAGAAATCCGGCGCATTTCAGGGAGCATATCGCACAGTAAGAAGCTTTCCGAGTCGCACATTGACGGCGTAGCTGACTTGGAGACATAGATACGCAGCGTCCATCGTCATGTCTGTCGCGTACGCTTACGATGTCGAACCGGAGAACGATCGTTATGTCCCCATTGCCGAAAAGGCGTTGGAGATGTTGTCAGACTCGGTCTTCCCCGGCGCCGCCATCGTCAACTCATTCCCTATCTGTGAGTTGTCTTTTCTAAGAATGGGTCATCATGAATGCTTACGGCGCTCCAGTGAAATACCTTCCGTCGTGGTTTCCTGGTGCCGGCTTCCAGACCTTCGCGAAGGAGTGTCGCACCTACACGACCAAGATGCGTGAGGGTCCCATGGAATATGTCAAGGCTGGGATGGTACGTCGTTATTTTTAAGCCGGTCTACCTTAACATGAACGAACTTGTGCTGGCCGTTTCTATCAGGCTTCGGGGACGGCCAGGCCATCGATGGCGTCTTCACTGATCGAGGCCAACGAGATGAGAAACGGGGGACCGGATGAGATGGACATCGTGAAGGATGTTACCGCCATGGTTTACGCTGGTATGTTCCCGACTGCGTTCGTCATTTTGGACGCGACTCTAACTCGTGATGTCGCAAGCCGGCTCTGATACCGTGAGTTTTGTCATTGGGTCGGTTTCGCTAGTTTTTCATGCCATCTTAGACGTTTTCGACCATCACCTCTTTCTTCCTGGCTATGGCCGTCCATCCGGCTGCTCAACGTCGGGCTCAAGCTGAAATAGATGCCGTCGTAGGCCGAGACCGTCTCCCAACCTTCGAAGATCGGGCTTCGCTTCCTTTCGTAGACGCCATCTACAGGGAGGTCCTGCGCTGGAATCCCTCCACGCCTCTTGGTGTCCACAGGCAATCCCTACAGGACGACGAGTACGAGGGCCATTTCATTCCTGGAGGTGAGCAAGGCTGCTCTTGAGATGTGTGTACAACGCTCCTTATACCCCCACAGGAACGATGCTTCTCTATAACACATGGTATGAGTCTCTATTATGTCTCTCAGAGTACTTTACTTGATGCGCGCTCACTCAGGGCCATTCTTCACAATCCCGATGTCTACCCTGATCCCGAGAACTTCAAACCGGAACGCTTTTTGAACGTGGACGGGACGCTCAATGCTGACGAAGTGACCGCCGCGTTTGGTTTCGGGCGAAGGTCTGTTTCCCCCTCAGATAACACACTGCTCGAAACTGATTTGCAAGCGGCGTTGTAGAATCTGTATCGGCATGCACCTAGCTCGATCAAGCGTGTGGCTCGCGATCGTCTATACATTGGCGATGTTTAACATCGAGAATGCCAAGGATGATGAAGGTCTCGATATACCGGTGGAAGTAAACTATTCAGATGGTGTTCTGAGGTCAGTGATACCGGTCAGTTGGGTTCGAATGTACTAACGTTAATCTTCAAGTCACGCTGCGCCCTTCAAGTGCTCCATCACCCCAAGAGATGCCAAAGCTGCGTCGCTCATACGGGAGCCCGAAGTGTTGATTTGAGCGCGTGGTGGGTACAGATCGTTGGAGAAGTGTTTGGTGCAAAGTATGCTGTATGTGTGTTTTGTATCTGAGCACTTCTAGTTGCTACTCCGTATATTTGCTTCGAGGTCCGCTACAATGGTTTCATCTCAGGCTATCGCCGACTACGGCGAAGGGTAAGTACTAAAGTAGTGCGAGACGCGTCTGGTAACCGCAACAGATCACACGTGACCGCGGTTGAGAGCAAATACCTCGGGTTCATATTCAACATCCATCTCAGACTCTCACCTCATCCGTTTGCGCTCATTTTGTCCGTGCCGAAATCTGCCTCAACATGTGGGAGAGTTTCTTACACACAGGTTCGATACTTGGTGGAGAACAAGGGTGGATGTATTTATACATCAAATTTCGGGCACATGGTGCGTTTGTCACTCGGGGTACTCATTCCATGCACTGACCCACCTTGCCGGTATAGAATGTCAGCTCTTCTAGACAGACCCGGTTCGTAACAAAACGGATTCGGATGGAACGTGTCTCCAACAGAATCAGTCCGCTTATCGTTGAAGGTACGCTGTTGTTCGGCCTCTCAATGACATCGCGCGAGATGTGCCCTGTGTCGAGAGAGTGACAGATTATTGATTCTCACCGTCAATTTTGGTGTGATTACCAGTGAGTGGTCCCGTCGATTTTCGTTTCCTTTCAAAGACTGAAGAAAGACGCAGGGAGTGTCGGGAATTTCGTCCCCAGATGTCTCTGTAGTACCTCGGATGCATTATTAGAGAGCCCAAGCTTCCTGTCCCATGTCCTGCTGCGCGCTGACGATGCGAGTACATGCACCCCTAGTTGAACTTCTTGCCTTTATCAAACCTCGCCGGCTTGACCCCACTCCTCAAGGCTCCCACCTGCTTTAGCCCGCGAAGATTCTTTGGCAGTGTTAACCCTGAGGCCTGAACCCAGACATACGGCGGTCGCGACGTGGGCTTTAGGGCCTAGCGGAAGGTAAGTTCAATTGGCGTGTATCTGCTTGACTGCTTCCTTTTCTCATGCCGTGGCACCATGCGGGGCCCGGGCAGCTGCAATCCACATACCACTCCGCCACTTTGACATCAGTTCGCTGACTCGTCCGTCTGTAGGTTTTCACCTCCGTATCACGACACAGAAAACCATCTTCTCGTTGCCGATTGAATTGGGTGGAAGTTACCCATCATAAGGTTTGACCCACGTGGGGCCAATGAGGGTCATCGTATCGAACACCGTATCGAACACAGCGATGCTCTATAAATGCGTGCGCGAACGAGGCCGGCGACTGCAAATACTCGCCTCAAATGTCCTTGACTATCGAGAACCTTGCCGCCGTTGTTACCTTTGTTATCTTCTCGACTCTCTTCTGCGAGGCATACCTTCGCCGATGCAGATCATTCTCAGCGACGCCTCCGGGGCCTCCATCCATCCCTTTCTTGGGAAACATATTGGACATCCCTACTAGTGCTCCATGGAAGACGTACGCAGCCTGGGGAAAGGAATACGGGAGTGAGCGCCCTATCTCTCTTGAGGCTGTGATCAGTCGTGTATGCTTATTTCTCACCCCAGGCGATGTCATCAGCGTGCGCTCTCTGGGCCAGCTCACCGTAGTCGTGAACACAGAGAGAGCCGCGCGCGAGCTCTTCGAGAAGCGTTCTTCTAACTATTCGGATCGTCCACGTTTTACTATCCTCGACCTGTAAGCTGCTTGTTCTGCCTTGAATAGTTGCGCCACTCAATATAAACCACCGTAGCATGGGCTGGAGTTTCAACGTCGCATTATTGCCATACGTCGAGAGATGGAGGACCTGCCGTAGGATCATGCACCAATTCCTGCACGAGAAAGCGGCGCAGGCCTACCGCCCCCTCGTCATCGACAAGGCCAACGATTTCATCAAGAACCTGCAAAGGCACCCCGAACATGTCAAAGAACATATTGCACAGTGAGTCACCCCCCTTTTTGTGAAACGATTCTGGCTGACTTTTCTCGTATTGCAGGTACTCGGCATCCATCGCCATGTCTGTGGCTTACGCATATGACGTCCGGCCTGAAGGCGATAAGTACGTCCCCATCGCCGAAAAAGCGATGGCGATGCTTTCGGACTCAATATATCCTGGTGCTATGGCCGTGAACGCATTTCCCATTCGTGAGCTACTTCTTTCTAGCGCCTTCTGGCATACATTCATGATAGCAGTGAAATATCTTCCGACATGGTTCCCCGGTGCCGCCTTCAAGACAATCGCAACGGAGTGCCTTTCTTACACGACAAAAATGCGTGAGACTCCTATGGAATGTGTTAAGGTTGAGATTGTACGTATTCAGTCGGTCAAGCAGCGTCAGCACGGTACTAACTATATTGTCCTAAACCTACGTAGGGTTCGGGGGCGGCTAGACCATCGATGGCATCTTCCTTGATCGAAGCCAATGAGATGAGCAATGGGGGCGTGGACGGTATTGAGATCATCAAGGATGTCACTGCTACGGTCTACGCAGGTGTGTGCACAGCTATTGTCCGATTTCATGAAAATGCTTCTCATTTTTGACTTGAAAGCTGGCTCCGATACCGTAAGTCTTTCCGAAAAGCATTGATCGCCAGGGCCTCCTCATGAGTAATTCCAAAGTCGCTTTCGACCATCACATCTTTTGTTCTTGCCATGCTGTTGAACCCAGCCGCCCAACGTCGGGCCCAATCGGAGATCGACGCGGTTGTGGGACGAGACCGACTCCCAACTTTCGAGGATCGTGCTTCCCTTCCTTTCGTCGAGGCAATATACAGGGAATCCTTGCGCTGGTACCCCGTCACCCCTCTCGGTGTCTATAGACAGTCTATACACGATGACGAGTTCGACGGCTTTTTCATCCCCGGAGGTAAACATGGTCACTCTGGCGAGGCGTGTCCAAAGCGCTAACGCTATCGCTCGCAGGAACAATGTTACTCTTCAATACATGGTAGGCTTTCCACGGGAACAGTCGTATAAATAGTCATATGTAACCCAACCAGGGCCATTCTGCACAACCCCGAGGCATATCCCGATCCAGATAGCTTCAAACCGGAACGTTTCTTGAAGGATGATGGTACGCTCAACACCGACGACGTGAGCGCCGCGTTCGGTTTCGGGCGAAGGTACGTTCTTCGCTTTTCCAGGATGCTGAACCGAAGGCTGAAATTGTTCCAGAATTTGTGTTGGTAAGCACCTCGCCCGTTCAAGCGTGTGGCTTGCAATGGCGTATACACTGGCGATGTTCAACATCGACAAGGCCAAGGACGGGCGAGGAAACGAGATACCAGTTGAAGTGAAATATTCGGATGGTGCCGTCATGTCAGTTCTTTTGTGCGTCTTCTTGAATACCTTACCGTGTGCTAACGTTGTTTCTTGAGACACCCTGGGCCGTTCGAATGCTGTGTAACACCCAGGGATGAGCAAGCCGCGTCGCTTATCTGCGAGCCAGGGGTGGTAAACTAAATAGACTCCACAGTGGCATACGAACGACTGAGGTGTCCACAGAGTTACATATGCATGCAATTATACAACCCGCTTTGGTTTTATGACGTCCGGGAAGGGGAAGAGCGTGAACGATTACAACAATCCTAAGGAAGAAGAGAAAAGAAGACACCGGGAAAGAAGGGTGGAAGTTAGAGGGTACCGAAGAAACTATGCATTTCATGACGAATGGGAGAGGACGCAGGAAGACGAACACACAACCGGCAGGAGAAAAGACAGACCGTAAGTCCGCATATGAAGCCGAGCTTACTGCACAGGAGACGCTACGTTGAGGGGCGAGTGGGATCTGGTCAGATATGAACGACGGGACGAGTGATGAGTAGCAACGGTGCATTTTGAATTGTGAAGATGTGAAGAAGAACTGTGGTGTGTGGGGGGAGGTGGGCCAGGGACGATATGGTAGTACTGTACTGTTGTACTGTACTCCTTCGTGACGTCAACAAGCGTCGGCTTCCATTCTATTAGTCAGCCCGGCCCGCCCGAGGCATCGCCGACTCGTTCGAACTTTCGTGCTTGCATTCGAGTTGCATCCATATTGCGTTGAGCATACCTACCACGATGACCTCTCCCATTCAACCCAAATTTCTCGCGCCAGAAAGAACGCATCGTGGGCCAGGGTGATGCTTGCCGATGGTCATCTGGAGACGGAGCTCCAGAAAACGAGGTGTGTGCTTTGATTCTTAAACAACCGCTCGTTTGCGCTGACAACTCTTGTCAATACGAAGGGCCGATTCTTCCGTGTTCTGAAAGAGCAGGATGGACATCTTACACCGATACATTTGTTCCAAGCGCTTTCTCTCTTGTGGTTGTCGTCCGCGGTGCTCGGTAAGTTACTAAGTACTCGCTCATGTGCTACTCTATTGCTTCGTTTTCTGGCGCCAGTCCCCCTTAGTCCTTCGCGTGACGCATGCCTTTCGAATGCTAACACTCGTCTTATCGCATAGGCTGGATTCTCCTGGGACCACTCTTGATTGAGAGTATCAGGTGAGCGGCTCTATCGCGCCCTCACACGCGTAAAATTAGCCTATACTCACGAAATAATAGACTGGAATGTACATCTCATATGTAACCCCGCCGGAGCCTCACTATCGTCAATCGTTCCCCCGTCATGACTGCACCTCTTCATCAAATTGTTGTCCTCATCTCAGCCTTAGGCGTGGCCCTTGCAGTTCAAGCATATCTTCGACAACAGCGAGCTCGAGCTCTTAGACCACCTGGACCTACCCCGCTCCCGCTCCTAGGAAATCTCTTCCAAATCCCAAAGCGTTCTCCGTGGAAAACTTACGCTGCTTGGGGGAGGGAGCATCGCAGTAATCATGGCTCTCTTACTTCTCTCCCACCAACTCATTTTTTCTTCTCAGGTGACTTGATCAGCGTTCAAGTCTTTGACCAGCTTACCATCATTGTGAACACCGCCAAAGCAGCGCGCGAGCTCTTCGAGAAGCGCTCACACAAGTACTCCGATCGGCCGCACTTCACGATGATAGACCTGTGAGTAGTATTGACTTGCATCTTCTGCGTCGCTTGCTCATCGTTCGGGGTGTGTGCTGTCCACAGTATAGGCTGGGACTGGGACATCGCCATGATGCGATACGATGCAAAATGGCGGCTGCACCGTCGGCTATTACACCAGTTTATGCACGAGAAGGCAGCGTTGGCGTACCACCCGATCATACTTAGCAATACCAACATGCTCCTCCAGGACTTATACCAGGATTCGGATCACTGCCGCGACCATATTGCACGGTATGTACTGTCCTGTTCACATTTCGTGGTCATACTCACTGAGAGTCACCAAGTTTTTTCGCATCTGTTACGATGTCAATCGCCTACGCGTACGATGATCAAGACCAAATGGCTCGACACGCCCGTAATGCAGGAAAAGCCGGTGTAATGTTCGCTGACGCCATCCTTCCCGGGGCTTCCGTAGTCAACTATTTCCCGTTCCGTAGGTTGTTACTCCCTCCGTCTCGTTCTAGTCATATTGAATTGCAGTTGCTAGTGAGATATTTGCCGTTGTGTCTGCCTGGTGCCGGCTTTCTAAGAGAGGCAAGAGAGTGCAAGGTGCTCACTACCCAGATGCGTGAAGAACCATTTGACGTGGTGAAGGCTGCCATGGTAAGTCTGTCGTTGTGGTGCTCTTCATACCGTATCTCTGAAAGCGGCGTCTCGTCAGCGTGTTGGTACTGCCGGCCCCTCTATGGCGTTGTCGATGATCGAAACGAACGATCTCAATGGTGGAGGGCTTGACGGAGCAGAGTCTGCTAAAAATGTCGCCGCAATTGTGTATGCAGGTGAAGACTCTTATCATTATTTACCACAAGCAAGGTGTAACCTTCATTCTTTCCATATGTAGGCGGCGCAGATACCGTGCGTATCATCTACATATGTTTATTTATACTCTAACGTCGAGCTAGATGACGTCTGTCCTCGCAACTTTCGTTTTGGCCATGTGCCTGAACCCGTCCGTTCAGCGCCGAGCTCAGCAAGAGATCGACACTGTTGTTGGACGTCATCGCCTACCAACATTCGAAGATCGTGCCCACCTTCCATATGTCGAGGCCCTATGTCGGGAGGTCTTTAGATGGAACCTAGCCACGCCCCTTGGGATGCCGAGGAAAGTGATAGATGACGACGAATACGATGGGTTTCTGATTCCAGGAGGTGAGGTCTGCCTCTTGTTTCTCCAGTCTCCCGGTGCTGACATGATGAAGGGTGCACCATAATATTCAATACATGGTAGGTATCTGTGCCGTCATTATAAAGCATAGATGTTTGACTAGGAACAATAGGGCCATTCTTCATGATCCCGACGTGTACACTGAACCGGACTCGTTCATGCCGGAGCGGTTTCTCACTAAGGAGGGTTCGCTCATCGTGGACGGACGCCCAACCTGCATTTGGGTTCGGCAGGAGGTGCGCTGATAAGTATCGTCCGCAAAATGGAACTAATGAAGTATCTCCCCCATCAGGTTATGTCCTGGGATCATCCTCGCTAGGGCTACGGTGTGGAATGCTGTTGCTGCCATCCTCGCAACTTTCAAGCTCTCGCCGGCAAAAAACGAGCACGGCGAGGATATCCCGGTCGAAATAGAATATTATCCTGGCGTCATAAGGTTCGTTGTACCATTCTCAGTTACTTAGCCTGACATAACAACACTGTACAGTCACCCTGCTCCGTTCCAGTGCTCAATCGCTCCACGGGATGCAAAGGCAGAGGGGCTCATACGTGAAGCGGGCATTTTCTAATTGGGTCATGTTACTTTTCCGAATGACTGTTGATGCCTAGCTAGTACTTCGAGTGTACGGGTTGATCGTCAGTGTGTTTTGATCGCTTTCTCCTTCGTCGGAAGGTCTGTACACCGGCGGTCCAAGCAGTTATGGCGTCCTGTGGTTTTCCACACATCGCGTCAGTGCAGCTAGTTCGATTTCGTGTAGTAACCATTCCACATAAACCTGGTTCGAGTTGGGTTCGATTATGAAAGCAAGATAGCAAAGAACAAACGGTGCAAACAGAGCGGACAAAGCGACCGGAACGAACAACGCAAACAAAGTGAATACGACGAGCATGGCGAAAACAAACATAACGAGTAGAGAAAACAGAGAAAACAAAGCGATTGGAGGGAGCGAATGTATAGCAAAAAATCACTGAATATCCTGGAGTCCGCCGGTCGAAGAAACTGGAAAACGACTGATGAAAGGTGTCGAGCGAATTTCTCAGAGCCATGCCACGCACTTTCATGTTGAATCTCGACTACCGAAACGACGTTTGTCTCCGGCACTATGGCCACCTTGGGTACGCGCTGGGGTACTCGTGCCGGTCTGCGCAGCTTGTGCACTGGAACCTGCCTGAACGGCGAGCCCACTGGCAAGAGATCCAGCCTGCGTACTAGGCCCTGCTTGGACTTCGTTTTCAGGACCTGCCTGCCAGCCACGCATCACTGGTGCCCATGAGGACTCCCCATTCAAGTTGAGAGCGCGGCGTGTTGTGGGCGCACGACCGACTACGTGTGCCCTGGCGCCGGGAGTCGGTGAAGATTGCGCATGTGACGAGGATAATTCAAGACGTGGATCGAGAGGAGAAATAACGATGTTGTGATCGGGAGACCAAGGAGGTAATGGCGAATGTGGCGCACGGAATCCATGCCCGATAGGTCGGGGAGGTGCGTAGAATAATGGGGGTGGCGCCATAACTGGAGGACTCGAATATGATAACGTGTTCGCGACTGTGGGACCGACGCGGGGAGGTTGCGCGGCCGAGGATTTAGGGGCGGGTGGAACCGGTCCTTCATCTGGAGTCTGGAGTGGAGGGGGACCCAGAGGCCCAATGTAAAGCCCGATCGGCTGCTCGGAGTCAGGTTCCTCCTCGACATTGTCAGAACTTGAAATGTAAAGATCCTTCGGCCGAGCCGCGCGAGGGGGGAGTACTCGCCGATGGAGGGCGTCGACAGCCACACTGGTTTTATATGCACCACCATCCGAAGCGTCCGCAGAGGCTGCTACGTCAGTCCAGTCGTTTTCACCTAGAATCTCAAGGAGAGGCTCTTGTATGGATGAAATGATGAGTTGATCCGCAGCATTCAGCTGCATTACTCCGGAGTTCTGTGGTGGGAATGTCAGTGGAGTAGTACACCATGTCTGGTCGAAGACGGGTCCTCAGAGTGTGACCCAGATCCTCTTGGAGTTTTTCGATGACCGGCCCATAATCTCTCTTCTGTCTCTTGGTCGCCTTCGGGATATCCGGTAGCGGCTCCGTGGCGTCGGCGTCGGGGTGGTTGAAAGTGAGCAATGTGAAGTAGAGCCCTGCCGAGAAAAAGACGTATAAGACATTTACGTCTGGGAGATGATGAAGAACAAGGAGGGCTTGTTTGAAGAGTTGTGGCACAGTCGCGAAAAAGCTCTGTTCTGCCGCCAAGGCGGGTTCTGGCGATATCCATTTTCCCTTCTTCAGGTCGAGGGACTTTGCCTCCCATGTGAACACCAATCTGGTCCGGTCCACAAAGTGCCTATAAACTGCAAAATCTGGACTTTTTTCAGTGAAGGCCACTAAAGAACTTCGGTTGAGAAGTGCAGGAGAAACCGGTGGTAGCGGAGAAACAGAATGCGTGGAGAATGTGATCGAGGACGTCGTACATGTACGACTCGATACCCCTTTGGGAACTAGCAATACGAATGAGGTTGTAGAGCACTACACCGCCAGAGCTTTGATTAGGTTCAAGCTGAACACGTACTAGAAAGCATTTTTGAGCTCCGGGCCTCCGGCCACCAGGCGCATCGAGTCGGAGAGCCTCGTTTCTTTTCGAACTCCGAAGCCTCCGCTCAGAAACGGCCAGCCCACCTCCCTCTCTTACCTCAACTTCCTTGACCACTGTTGCTAAAAGCACTCTTCTCACCATCCTTCACAGCATGCCTCGAACATATTTTGCCGTTCCGGGAAACATCTGTCACGAGTATGAGATCGACGACAACGGCAGACTCATCGGTGATCCCATTCGCGGAATGAAGCCCACCAAACGCGCTGAGGAGGCGCGCAAGGCGGTTCGTATGGTTACAAAAATGATTTGCCTTTGATTCCTTATAATTTTGCGTACCATGTCAGAGTTGGCAAAGGTGCATCGACAACCGACCGCCCATGCTCCAGCTTCGCGCTGACCTGCGTCCTCCTCCCGGCGACACATCGGAGAAGACTCCTCTGCTCCACTTCGGGTTACCTGTCACCATGGAACAATATCTCTCCTGCGTTCGCAAAAATGACCTCATCCCAGACGGATTTTCAGCGCGGCAAGTCGCGGGGCTGGCCATGCCTGTAGTCATAGGCCACCTGCACAAGAAAACCAAGGTCTTGGTGCGCCCCCAAGACCCGCTTTCATGGGAGTACGACTCTATGATAGCGCTTTACTCCAACTATACGCAGGAGAAGGTTGCTTTGAGCGAAGAGGCCGAACGGGATACTATCCGACTCATCAGGGAGGAACTGGGCATTGACGAGGACACTCAGGTGATGTGGTGGTGGGATATCAAGCATGGGCCAGGGTAAGTGTGCGTCCTTGCGCTTCGATGAATATTTCTGACGGTGTGTAGACCTTACTACGACCGAGAGTGATCTTGTATAGTGTGTCTTGCCACATCACATGGACAGTCTCTTGCCTCGCTCTAGTATGACTCATAGTAGCTTGTTCGTGTCGTTTACCTTGCTTTCGTCAGTGTTGTCCAAACTCGTTGTTATCCATGTCCTCCCTATGTATCATCTCTATTTCGACTCGCCTGTCATAG
Organism: Amylostereum areolatum; assembly: GCA_012932865.1. Taxonomy (NCBI): domain Eukaryota; kingdom Fungi; phylum Basidiomycota; class Agaricomycetes; order Russulales; family Stereaceae; genus Amylostereum; species Amylostereum areolatum. The sequence continues at coordinate 167,138 of SAXG01000002.1, forward strand.
TAATCCTGACATTCACATGAAAATCCGTCCGTAAGATATTCTTCTAGATTCAACGCGGCGGACTGATTGACCAGTATCTAATCTCCCGTCGCAGACCTTACAAGACAGACGTTCTGGTAGAAACCATGTCGTGAACTGTAGACTAGCGACTGAAGGAGTACTATTGGCCACGGGCAACGGTGGTGCGCAGTCGTGACGGTCACGTGACCTCGACGCGCCCAAAAACCTGCCCAACGATGGCGACGCTGTGTGCAGCCCGGGACGCAGAACACAAAATCGTGAAAATATTCACGGTGCGTTGTCAAAGCTGTAGTAGTGTGTATATGCACAAATTATTGCTAGGAGATGCGTGTAGTCTGAGTATTTGCAAAGGTGTTCAGACACCCAGCAATCTCTCCCTCTTCAGGCTCTATAGAAGCATTTTCGCCACAAGTAGATTGTTTTGAAAGAATCTATATGGACTGTTACAGATTTCTCTTGAGTTTCTCGGTGGTAAAAAGGAAGTTGATGGTGGTGAGAGGGCGGTGAGAGTGGGGGGTGTCTGGGTGTCCAAAGTATGAGGCATGATGTCCTGTTTTGGAGCACCAAATAGTACTAGGAGTTGTTAATAATATCGTATATGTGCTCTCAGAGATGGTATATTCAGCAGAGAAACAAAGATGAGGCAGCATCGGTGGTGAAGGGCACGTCTAGACGGTTTAATGAGGTCGGCGCGCTGTGATTACGTAATCGCTGAACGCGTCCTCGCGTCGACTTTACGGTACATTTCCGAGCTTCCAGTGAACCGCCACGCATCGGCGAAAAAGACAAGTGGACCCAGGGGGGATGTATTAATAAACGTATAGAGAGAAACCCCTCAAAATCTTTCTCTCTCACCGGTATTTGCCTCGAATCCGCCCCAAATCCAAGCAATTTTTTACATGTCTCTCTATACATTCAAAGGCAGTGATTTTATATAATTTATGGCGCAGCTGCCCTCACGAGTCCTATGGTCCTGACAGTGGAAAATGTACCGCCGCTCATTGTCGAATATCTCGAGCACGCGTCGGAGTTTGAATTTGGCGCGCGTTGCCCGTGGCCAGTACTATAGAAGCCGGCAGTGCCAGAACCGAGCGGTCTCGTGATCTAGAATTTGTCTCGACCTCCTGTTTTTAGCTCTCACCGCGCTATGCACCTGCTCCCCGTTTTGAACTGAACCACGATCTACCAGAATATCCCCAAGTTCATCCTTCACGCTCCGATCGACGCGTACTCAGCACCCATGGAGCGCGAGGACACGCCTACCATCGACATCACGTCGCGTGAACCGACCATACCTCAGTCTGCCAGTGTATCGCAGGAACTTGACCGATCAGATTCGCATCCAAGGAGACCGGCGAGAGAAACGACGCGGGATTCCCTGGCTGCCCATACAGATGGTGGGTGGTCAGTTACCTCTTCTGTACAACCGCAGAATACCAACGCATATGTTTCTCAGCATCCTCAAGCGTGAACGTGCCCACAAACCGACGACGTCATACCTTCCAAGTGATCCGCGAAATTAAACCAGCACTTACCCTCGAAAACACTGGATCCGTTGCGCGCGACCACCTCGCGGCTGAGCGTACCTTCCTTGCATATGTGCGCACGAGTCTCGCCTGTGCCAGTGCTGGCGTCGGTACGCATTCTCCCCTCGATTCGTACGCATATTGACTTATATTTATCTGCGTATAGCTCTCATGCAACTGTTTAACCTCGCAGTCGCTGGCGATCTTCAACCTAATCTGAAACGTTTTTCCCGCCCGCTCGGCGCCGTCATGGTCATCTTCGGTCTATTCGTCCTTAGTGTCGGTATGTATCCCCATACTCTGTGCAGCTGATCCACGCTGAAGACCCTTTCGCTATGTGCAGGGACCACGCGGTATTTCACCATTCAAACGGCTCTGACGCATGGCAAGTTCCCAGCAGCGCGCTATACCATCGCTCTGCAGACCTTATTCCTCTGTACTGTCGTTGTCGTCGTGTTTGCCATCTTGGTCGGGGTGCGCTGAGGCGTGCGAACAAGCCCACCATAGTGTGTCTAAGTAGTCACAGCTTTACCCGCGAAGCCATGGCCAGACAAGGTACGCACGCTCTTATCTCATCACACCCGTCGCCGCTTATCCGCGTCCTGCATAGACTAGACACCCGCTGGGTCAACTAGCCTATCAACAACTGGTCCGAAATCGTCATTATACAACAAAAGCCCGCTAATACTACACCGGCCGCGATACCACACAAGTGGCTCGTCATCCATAGCATTCGTGACCCCTTGCCTTCAGATATACAATCAACATCTTTCCCGCCCGCCTATGCGCGACCCTTCTCCTCGCTCGACTACAAAATCCGCATCGTCATTGTTCAATACCCCAGCCTGAGCCAACAAAAAGTCGAGGAACTCACTCGGTTACCCCTATCACTATCCTCCGACATGCCCTTCCGTGTTCTCTTCCTTCCTCCCAGCGTCAATAACCCAAGGAAGGTCATCACACCCAGGGCTGCCAAGAAGACCACGATGGTCAATCCCGCGCCCAGGAAGCCTGCACCAACCGGGCTTATGGTCTGGTGCACCCGCGCCTGGGAGGCCGCAAGCGCGAGTGCGCCACATCCACGGTCGAGTGTGTTGCCGCACGTAGTACACCATTCCGCCGTGGTGTTGATCGCCGCGGGCTGCCATCCCATACCGTCTATCAGTGCCTTCATTAGACCTGAAGCGAGGCAGAAGACTCACAGCGAGGTTTTGGATGAAAGTGGACACCGGGATGTCGTTTGTGGTGCCCATCATCGCGTACTGGTTGAAGTCAACGTCGTCCGTTCCGTTCTTGAACAAGAAACGAACGACCGCTTCACCACCCGAACCTGGCTGGCGTACCTCAAGGGCGACGGCCGCGGCGTAGTTCACTGTACGCCATTACAGCCCATCAGCCACGCTGATGAAGAGGAAGAAGGGAACTCGCCAACACCCGCCAGGCTTGCGTTAGCCTCAGCCACCCCTGTCATGTTGAAGAAGGACAAGAAGGGCTTGTACGAGATCGCCTGGAGTTGGAAGGCCAGCGGGTCCGACGCGTTCGCGATGCGCTGCATACCCGTGATCACAGACGGCAACATCGTCCGCATTGCAACTGGTAGCCCTTCAGTAAACCTAACGCCTTAAAGGACATGGGAGGAAGAGGGGCTTACTATTGCCTATACCGTCGAGCTTTGCATCGGAGAACGCGTTATATTCGTGCCAGTTGGCAAGGTCGCGCGCTTGGGGGAGGAACGTTGAGGGTAGGGCATTGGCGAAGGCGGCGTCGTGGATCGATTCGACATTCATGAAGTCAAAGATCTAACCCGTAGGAGGCTGTTTGTATCCTGGATTTGACGAGAAAAACATCACTCACGTTCCACTGCCGTGTCATAACTGTTATCGGGGAGTACTTAGTCCAGAAATCGACAGACGCACCATATTCTGTAGCGTCACCGGCCTTCCGTCCAGGAAGGGTGGCAACTGGCTCAGAAATGCATTGCTCTGTTCTGCTTTCTGAGTAAACTCGGTCGAGTTATAAAACTTCGACAGCGCGTTGTTGAATGTCTACAATAGTCTCCATGAACTTCCGCTACAGTCCCTGACACCAGAAGGAAAGAACATACCCCGCACGAAGTAAAGCCCTCCAATGAGACATCGATCGACGACTGCACGCCATCGACTATCCATCATATCAGCGAGTCACCGAACCACACCGGGCCCAAACGAATGTCCGACTCACTCGGAATATACTGTCCCACAATTACCGTCAGCTCTCTAACCCCTTCATGAGAAGCGTACGACCAACCTGGTATCCTCCTAACGGTCCTACCACCGTCGTCCCGTTCGCCAACGTCGTGTTATATGCCGTCGTAGGCGGCCACAGGCCCTGTGCAAGTGACACGGCACTCGCTAAGATCACCCCGCCTTCGTCCCCCGCGTCCGCACGAATCTGGATCTGGGTGTCGTTGACGAGGCCCGTGTCCATGGTCTGGATGTGTACATTGTTCGATGCGGATGCGTTCAGGTAACGTTGACGGAGGAGGGCGCCCAGCGCGACTTCTTGAGCCTGTGTATGGTAAGCGTGTGGGCACGTTGAGATGCGTGATTAGAAGGAAGAGGCAGAAAGATGCTGACATTGCCGAGGGGGGTGATCACCGTGTTCGACGCGTCGTAAGTATTGGGGTCCTGGTAAAAGCCCTAGATGTCCACGGTCAACGCGATAAGAAAGTCGATAATGGGGGGGGGAGGCGCACCTGACGATCACCGTGGCGGATGAAGAGCACAACACCCAAGACGGTTGAATTGCTCGCCATATTTTCGAGAAACAGCGCCAGTGGGGTCCCAAGGAACGCGAGCGAATGCCTGCATGGGAGGCCAGCTTTATAGAATGGTCATTGAATGCAGTCTCGGGCGGAAGAAGATCAGATTGTTGATTCAAGTTATAATCTAGCGGACAGGGAAACAGAGTCAGGCGCATCCTTTCAATCCCGACTTCTGAATCCGCCCTGTTCGTCCGCACGCGATGGGCGTCTTCGGCTTTGCTCTCAAGCTCAAGTTCAAGTCTGGGCGCTTGAAGAGCGAAAATTTCAGAAGAAGTAGATATGAACCACGCGGAGTGGGGTGTATAAGTATAGATCGTGTCCCTTCTCCTGATCTTTCGGGGTGTTTCTCCCGAGACCAAGTACGCTCCGACAATCGCTTCTTTGAGGCTTGTGGTAGACTGGCGCCAGAAGCTTATGCTGCAGCACCTCCCACAGACTCCATCGTCTACGAAGTTTTTCAGCAAACGTTGATATAAGTGACGGGTAGGAAGACTCACAAAAGGGGATGCCGTTGGACCATCTAGAATGGCCAATTCTTCCGGTGTGAAGGGAAGACGGGGTATGACCAGCGTGCGAAGGGGAAGTAGGAACAGAATGATCACAGGGAACCCGATTGCAGCTGCCATTAAGTTTGTGTGAGTCGTATGTATCAAAAAGCAGAGGCCGCTATCGCAATGTTCGAGGCACGTCGGAGCCTCTCCGACCCCAACTCCATCGCCATCGAACCCGGCCATAGTTTTGAAGAGGGAATCCACTCACCAATGGTCTGCGTGATCGCAAACGTTGCTCCGAAACCGACCAACTGGACTGCGACGAACATCAGGATGCGCGACTTACGCACGCGGCGCAAAGGGTCATCTTTGGGCGTGAACGCGCGATCATTGAGGAAGTAGAGAATGCGCTTGGTGATCCCGTTGGCCGCGAGCGCATCGAGACCCATATACCAGCTGCCGACATTGTTACCATCGAGGGTGACGTGTATGTATACAAACACTCACAAAAGCCCTGCGAGGACTCCTGCACGGAAAGGTTAGTGCTATGATGGTGGCGCGGTATTAAACCATTTACCTCTTGGGATCAGATGCAGGACGTGCAGAAAAGGGCCCGTGAGCAGGACGAGGCAAAGCGCGCCTTGGGCCAGGTTGGACACACGCTGCTCTACCACGGCAATGGGCACTTCGCTCCACGCCTGCTGTGCTTCCTGCAATACATCCTGGCGACCTCCTTTTTCATTTTTCTCTGGACCGCCCTTCTTGTCGCTATCCTTTTCGTCACCTTCCGTCGTACGTCCCGGTGTCACCGAACCTGAATCAACTGGCGTGCCGTCTTCAGCATCCTTTCTATCCCTCAGCGGGCGGCCGAGGATAACTAATGAAGTGGTGTGTATGGGGGCTTGTGGAATTAGGCCATTGGGAGCAGGGACGCCGAGGAGGCCGGCGAGAAATGTGGTGACACCCAAGAGGAAGAAGTCGTAATGAAACCCCGGGGGCTTGCGCAGAGGAAATTCGGAGCCTTGGGCCATCAAGGACTGCGAGATCATCAGTCCTACGAAGGCAGATCTGTGGAACGAATGACCTACAGATACGTTGTGGTCGAAGAAAAATAGGATCCAAAGCACAAGGCCAAATGGGAACGCGATGCCAACCCATTTTCCGTCCAGTTCCCAGAAGCGAATCAACCACGAACGCTCGTTGGCAGGCTGGAAGGCCTTGTTAACAGGCAAGGTGAGTGGATTCGTGGCGTTGAACCGACCCCAATACGCCATCCCACTCGCCGCGATCAGCGAGATAGGCATACCATAATCCGCGAAGAAACGTCGGACATGGCGATGGAAGAGCGTCGAATTCGACAACGTGCGGAAGCAGGCGGCCGCTCCAAGCATGAGCAATGCGAGGATGATGGAAACAAGAGTGCCAGGGAGGGACGTCTCCGGGTTGCCGAATTGTCGCGTGAGGACTTGAATGCCATATTGGAGGTACACCCATGATACATAGAATCCGAAGGTATCACAGGAGAACAAGGTGACGTACTTGAGGAAGTTGCACGCTGAATGTACGGTATCAGCAGCTGACGATCGCAAGAGGAGCGCTGAACGTACCATTCAGAATCGCAGTGACCCAGTGCAAGATAGCGCCCCACATGTACACCCAGCCAATGAACTGGAGATAGTCGGGCGAGTCTGGCTGTCCCTCGAGGATGTCGAAGATGGTCTTGTTAAGGACGGTGATAGGACCAGTGACGCCGGCGATACACAGTGGCTGAGCACCGAAAATAGAGAAGACGAAAGCGGCCATGAACGACGACAGCAAAACTTCGGCCACGCCATACTGCTCGGTCGTTTCTATAAGGTCGAGGGAGAAGGCAATCCCGGGAAGAACACTGTGAAACGGTCGTCAGCGTGAGCTGAAGAGACAAGGCAAAAAAGCGCACTTTGCGAAGAAAATAAGAGCAGTAGCGGGCACTACTCGGTAATTCCAAGCGTCAATCCAGTCTGAACGATACCAAGGAGCACGAGCTCTAATGTCGCGAACAATTCCCAAGCCTGGTCTGAGCTTGCGAAGTGGTCGTATCCACGTAAAAATGTGGAAAGCGGTACTAGAGCGCGGACTTGTCGGCCCTGAATCGTTACTTCGAGGCATAAGAGTGGTCATGATGGATAGTGAATAGCGTTGTCGTGCATGTATGGCCGCCAATAATGCTCAAGGACGTGGCCGGGTGTGAGTGACCGAGAGCAACGAAGTAGAATTGTCGAGTAAGAAGCATGTCTGACAAAACGCCCAGCAATCACGCCCCACATGCCCCACCCTCCTATCCTCACCTGTTCCGATATTGATTGTTTTGGCCGCAATGGATTCTAAACGGCACAAAGGCGATCGCAGATGTAGAAGGTCAAGGAAGGAGTTGTGAGCGCATGTTCGTTTCGATCAAATCTGCGTCAAATGGTCATAGATTCATGCTCGCCGCGTGCATCCCACTGTCAGACCTTGGTCAGACCACTAAATCATACTTAAGTTAGCTTCAGTGTGAGTTTTGGCCTTCTTCAATAGATATTCGTATGGAAAACATGGGGGATACACGTTGCACTCTCGAGAAACTGTTATGTACAGTTCTACTGGGACGAGAATCATCAATCCGCTGTGCATGCTCCGATCAGCTCTTCTGCACGTCGGCTCCGCGGTGAAATGATACATTCAAAATGCTCGGGTTTGCTATCAAAAACGTCGACTGTGCATCAGCATTTTTGAGAGCCACCAACCGACGGATTTGTTACCTGACCAGACCTGTGGTAAGTCCAACATCGTCCAAGGGTATGTCAAGGCCTTGATGGTCTTTTGGCGGGCGTACAATCAATGTGGCCAACACAGATGTGACGAAAATCCAGATCGTCGCATCAGCTAGGTGCCTCCCCGGGCATTTTCTATTCAAACTATTTAAATCTCTAACCTTCAAAAGGCGATAAATAGGGACCGTACCTTCTACCGAATCCAAAGACACTTGACCAGAGAGGGTCTTCCTTGACCAAGCCGTCTGGGGTGAGGAAACGCTCGGGTGTGAAAGACTCGGGGTCTGGGTATACAACTGGGTCGTGCAGCATTGCCCTGTAATAGGGAGGTAAGCCAAGGGTTCTTGGTAAAACAACCACTGAGATTGATCACCATGCGTTTGCCCATACAGTCGAACCTGGCGCCGACACGGTCAATGCATATGGAAATGGCTTTCAGGTAGTCACGAATTCACCTTTGGGGATGAAGAACCCATTATAAACATCATCTTCGGTTGTAGAATGCACCACTCCTATACGCTGTGCGTCAATAGCAACTTCTGTGGGGTCAAAATCGCAATGGTACCTAATGGTGCAGCTAGCCTCCACCGGCTTAGTTCCATGCACAGCGCCTCGACGTAAGGCAGCTTTGGACGGTCGCCGAAATCAGGAAGTCTCTCCGTGCCAATGACTGCCTCGATTTCGGCTTGCGCTTTGTGCTGGATCTCGGGGTATCGTGCGAGTGCGAGAAATAAGGTAGTGAGGGCGGTCGAAATCTAAATGTAAATACGGTGTCAGTTCGACGATCGCTATCCAACCGTGTGCGGAGACGTGCGGTCTCTACGCTAGCTGCAGTTCATCAGACTAAAAAGTGTAACATGATATGAGAGGCCTACCACCGTAAACTGATCCTGCCGCTTCTTTCATTGCCTGCTCGTCTTCAGCGGAAACGCCCTTGTCTCGGGTGGCATTCAAAATCTCGGACACCATAGATGGGCGAAGGGCGTTGGAGCCCTGCAAGCTCAGCTGCCGTTCCGAGTGAGTACCCTTCGAATGTTTGCTGCTCCCCAGCAGTGGACGTACCAGAGTTTCCTTCATGTGATCGTACGGGACGTCCCTGAGCCTGTCATTGAGGTATTTGGATTCTGCCGCAAGCTTGTGGAAACCCATACCCGGAAGCCACCTAGGGAAGTGACGTACTGTCCGTGAGTCGGTTAGCTACCGAGTTGTGCAGGACAGGCTACGCCACGTACAAAAGGGAAAAGTATTAACGATCATGGCACCAGGAAGAAGAGATTCGGTCATGATCTTAGTGGCCTTCTCCGACAGTAAGACAAAGCCATCGCCTGGATCAGTACACTTGTATCCATATACCACCTGAAGGGAAATCGCTGCAACGGCGCTGGATTGGTGCCCCGCATCAGTGTCCATACCAATGACTAATGAGGTAACTTACTATGTTATATGTAGCCTGAAGTCACCCGGTGCATGTAGAGTCGAAGCGATAAAATCATATGCACGCGCACGTTGTATGGGCCAGTACTGCGAGATGACACCTTGTCGTAAGCTGCCTTCAAGGATACGTCGCCCGCTGCGCCAGCGCGAGCCATAGTGGCTGAAAGGGAGGGCCCACTCGCTGTCCGCACTGTTTTGAAGTGTATCAACGCAGGATTCGTAGAAGGGGCGAGCAAGGTAACGACAAACAGTTCTACAAACGCTATGCTCGGTCGACTGGAGTACATGGAGCCACGTTTCTCCAGCAAGTCCCTTGCGATTGTGGGTGAATTGACAACGACGATGACTTGGCCAAGGACCCGAAGCGAGAATATGTTACCTCGATTAAGATTGAACCATTAGCAGTTACTTGTGTCGATATAGCTGTAAACACGCTTACCGTATTTTCTACCCCACTCCGCATATCCTTCCCATGGACGAACCTTGGGGATGTCGAGTAAGTTCCCGATGATTGGCCAAGGCTTTGGACCTGGAGGAAGTGGCAGTTGCCGCTGTTGTCTGAATACGGTCTGGTTGACGATGTATCCCAAGACGATGAGCCCAAGGCCTTCGAGGGCGAGGAGTGGAAGGGCTTGCATGGTACTTGATATAATATGACGCTGATGGAAGAAAAATGAGGATGGGGGAAAAACAGGCATTGAGTCTACTGGTTTATAAGGTCAGAGATGACAGGAATTCGCGTGGGGATGTCAACCCGACTTTGCTGGTTAAATGACCATATTCTTCCATCGGATATCGTATTGCTGTCTAGAATGGAGACCTAGACGCATGCGACGTGTTTCAAACGAACTGTATTACAGCAAGTCGTTATCGCCCATGGCAGAGCGTCTCAAAATGGCACGACGATGCACGGCTGCAGTTCTCATGTGACATGTTGCCTCTAGCTCTCGACAATGAAGCGCAGAAGCTTTTCTATGTAAAGTATCACCTAAACGCCATTGAGAAAGGAACGAGGGAGATTCGGGTCATGTGTGACGTACCTGTCCTCGAAGTATTAGACGCTATCACCCAACTATCACCGCACACGCAGCTCATGTTCGTGCTCCAAAAGTGACTGTGCATCCGGGAAACGGGGTGTTACAGTACAAGCGAAGGGTACCGGGCGACTGAAACTGAAGTCAGTACAAAAACATCAAGCTCAAAGGGTTAACATACTGCACCAAACCAGTGTCTTCGTACCCGTCTACGTCGACATGAATCGGATTTCCGACCTCATCTCTTGCGGAGTCGATGTTGACTGCCCAAAGAATCGTAGCAAATGCGATGAAAAGCGAGTCGTTGGCCACGTGCCGCCCCACACACAATCTTCTTCCGAACCCATACGCGGAATGCCCATCTTCTTTGGTCTCGGCAGACCGTGCCTGCGAGTTCCCCTTCCTGTCCAAAAACCTCTCGGGGTTGAACTTGTCGGCGTCGTCCCCGTAAACCGAGGGATCGAGGTTGCATGGCCTTAAGTTAGGGAAGACAGTACTACCTTTAGGAATGAACATGCCCTTGTACCAGTCATCTTCGGTCGTGGCATGCGGAATACCGAGAGGAAGTGGCTGGCGCCAGCGGAGGACTTCTTTGACCATGGCTCTCACATACTGTAAGTGCGGAAGGTCGGTGAAGTTAGGAGGGCGTGCGCGTCCAACGACTTCCTCAATCTCGGCCTGAGCACGTTTCTGGGTCTCTGGATAAACGACCATCGCCAACGTCCACCACGCCAAAACGCTTGTGGTGGTTTCCGTGCCAGCGGCGCTGATGACAATATCGAATGAGACCTTATACATGGTTTGAAAGTGGACAATTCCTTACTACATCGTGCCTGCTAGCCAGGCAGCTTCCGTCGTGGAGAGGCTGAGTCGCTGTTGCTCTTTGATCAAGGTAGCGCTTAGACTTGGACGGTCGATGCCGTTTTCCTTCGATGAAACGTGTAACTTCTGTCCAAAAATAGCAGGGACAACGTACCAGCTTTACACGAACAGCACCCAGAAGGTCTTCGAACATCTCGGTGTATCGCTGGTGCCATTCTTCGGCATCACGCTTCCACTTGGCAAGCCTGGGCAGCGGTATTAAATACGATGTTGATTTATCAAGAGCCCGTTGTACACATACCTGAATGGGATTTTTGTCATCCACGGGAGAATGTCTGCAAGATGTGCGCCGGGGGCAGAGGCAGCTTTGAGTCGACTGATAAATGCTTCTATTTGTATGATGTTTTTATCTTCTCCTGAGCCAAGGGATGGATAGTCATAAGTCACAGACATGACAAGAGACGTGGAAAAGCGAGCAAAGTGTTGATCCCTCGCAGAGGGGTCGGCCATAAGTTCAAGGGTAAGAATGACAGCCTCTTTGGTCTGGATCTCATGGAATGTGTCAGAGACAGACTTCTTGAAGCCTTCGTGAGCGCCACGGCGCATACGACGCCATCTGCGCGAGAATGCGGGTCAGGATGTGCGAAAACCAAACACGATCCGAATCACATACTGGTCGGTATGCGGTGAGAACGGGAACAGCATGCCACCACATAGTATGTCCCGAGCAACAACGAGACGGGGGCGACTGGAGTAGATAGAGGATTTTTTATCCAACAGATCGGACGCGATTTTTTGGCTGTTAATGACAATGGTGCTCTGTCCCAAGACATTGAGATAGACCAGGTCGCCTGACAAGTTACAACGGGCGACAATGAGCTGGATCCATTGGGTCCCACAACCTGAAGAGACACACCATACTCATGCTTGCAGCGTTCCATCAACCACTTCCTGTCCAAAAGCTGGGCTACGTTGCCGATAATGGGTAGGCCCTTCGGTCCTGGAGGTAAATGGTGTTGCCTTCGGCCTGAGCATCGTCGAAAGAGACTGGAAAACAGGACGAGTCCTATGCCGCAGATTGCAACGACAGAAGGCATAGAGGATGTGTTCAAGAAGATGGAACTAGAGAGGAATGACATTGTGTCAAGGAGGTGAGAAGATAACATAGGGAAGCACACGGCCTACGTACTTATACCGCCTTGAAATTTTCTGTCTTGTAAAAAATCCGCAAACCACGGGCATAGCAGGAATAGAAATCTATCACGTTAGTTCATGTCCAGGCTGTTCTACTGGGTAGCGCTGCAATAGAATAGAGGCCCCCGAGCCGTCTTCAATTGAACTTGGCTTCCCATGGCTGCTCGACGTTATTTATACATGGAGAGAACAGGTCTCATAGAGATCATTAGGGTGAGATAGCACACAGAAGATCGCATTGCACAAAATCATGGGTGCAACCACCGTCTTCGTGTTTTCGAACCGGTGGGTTTTGCTGTAAAGTCTCGATACGAAAGATATGTTTTCTGCCACAGTCAAGTAATGCTCCGGTCGCGTATAAGCTCCGTCGCTCTCGCATCTTTCGGAGACACTGCGCGCCGGAAAGGGGCAGAGTGACTGCACAGAGAAGCAAAAAGTTAATCCTAGACACGCTGAAAATGACGGAGGACATCCCTCACGGCTCCAGATGAATTCCACCACAATCGAGCTATCCTCAATCAAGATATCCTCGCCGCGTTCATTTTTGGTTAGAAAGATATCGAAAGTTGCAGGGATGATAGCAGCAGCAAGCCACAGAGAGGTTTGGGGGATTCCAGGACAAATTCTGAGTCGGGAGACGCTCGTCAATTGCATTTCGTATACAGGAAAACAGCCAACCTCCTGCCGAAACCGAATGCAGGCTGCATCGTCGGAGTGAAGCCACTCGCCCTTTGTAAGGTCCCGTCCCGGCTGGAATGCTTGCGGTTCCGTATACACATCTGGATCGTGAACGATGACCCTGGTGCCAATGTTAGCTAACACGAGGAATCCGGGAGTTTGAGTACAGACTATGTGTTGAAGAGTAGAGTGGAGCCTCCGCGGCTTCCGCGCCAGTGAGGTTTGGGTCTATCGGGATGATGAGCTGAGCTTACTCCAGGAATCGTGAAACCATCATGTTCGCCGTCCTCGTTTGTCTTCCTGGGTATTCCGAGAGGCGTAACAGGGTGCTACACTGCTATCTCAATGTTTCCCGGCAGCTAGCCTCAATCTAGGGAAGTTGGAAACGGACTTCCAACGTCGGCAGACGAGAGCGTCCAATGACGGCTTCAAGTTCAGGTTGAACAGCATGGCCAATATAGATGTTATGACGGCAGAAGCCTTGTGATCGATATTTTAAGATGTTAGCAAGCGAGGGAGATGGACAGTCATACAGTGTCTGTACAACCTGCGAAGAACTGGGGTTAGATCCCATTTCAGATAAAATGGATGACAAGCCTACCTACAGCCACGTTGGCAGCTACATTTTTCAGCCTATCCATACCCTCAGACCCTCCGTTGTTCACATTGCTGACCTCGATCATCGATGACGCCATCGAAGGGTCGGCGGTCCCAGCGCGCTGGCGTAATGCCACAATCAGCTTTGTAGTGTAGGTTTGTAGTCGTAAACGACTTACCATACTGGCTTTTACCGTCTCCAAAGGTTCCTCGTGCATCTCGATAGTGAGAGCCATGTACTGTCTTGCATTTCTTAGGAAACCGGTACCACTACCAGCCTCCAGGGTATCTCACTGAAAAAGTTGCGTCAGTACGATAGCAAACGTGTGAGAAAGTGACGTGAAAGAGACGAGTGCGACTCACAGATCTATCATCGCGAGGCCGGTCGGAACAGTTGTGCGATCGCTTGTCTAGGAGCTCTCTCGCGGTGTTTACGACGATTGTGAGGTGACCGGTGAGTTGAACGCTGGTCAATTCGCCTTGAAAGAAATATCAGCGAGAGATACGTCCAAATATCGGCGGGATGAGAAGAGAAAGTCTACTCACTATGATCCTCATTCTCCCACGTAGCGTACACTCTCCGTGGCAGCATCGAGTAACGGAAGCGACGTGGGTCCAGGCGGTCTGAGGACCCAATTTTTGCATTGTCGAAGAATCAAGAAATGCTTAGATCGTAAGGGTCGCGACCAAAATCGAGGTTGTTATGATCAAGATGTTCTGAAAATGTGGGGTCATGACGGAGGGAGGTTTAGCGACGACGCGGTCAAACAATATATATGTATGCTCACCTGATACCCATGGTCCCTTTCGGTTGCGTGGGTTTAGAAATCGACCTTCGTGTGGTGGGTTGTGTTGTTTTGCGAATGCGTGAACAGTTGTGCTGGAAATGAACAGCCTGAAGCTGAAGTAGCGCCGGCACGTGATGAGTTTCATTTATGCATGTCCTTCCGTTTCTGCATGCACGGCCACATAATGTACAACTGTTTTCAAACTACTACATAGTAGGAGACTTTATGCATGTTCACATCGAAGCAATTGGATCGAGAAAGTATGTAGACGGGCTTACGGCCACTTCGGCCATACACCTACCGATTTACCAGGCATGGCGAGTGCACGGCGTGACCCAACCAGAGTTACCAGACTGAGATATTATCTATCCATCGTCGTGAACGCATGTACCGATCTTGTTTAACGATGACGATCTGAAGGACACAATAAACACTGTCCGAGATTGTTCAACCGGCACCATTACCATTACCACTTCTCTCAAACGGTATTCACTCGCCTTCCGTGGCAGTACGACGGCACGGTCTACGGGGGGGTCAGTGCAGAGTACGCTGTCTGTCGGACCCAGTTGCGGGTGGTTCGCCTGGGTAGCCTGGGCGTAAGCAATAAAAGCGGGACGCAGACGCAAACTAACTCATCATCATCATCGGTGGCATAGCGACTGCTTTCCGGGCGGCTTCGTCGGGCATAGTGGCGTACAACGAAAGAGCTCTCGAACAAAATGCCAGTCTGAGCCTCTGGAGCGACCGTGGCTCGAAACTCCGCAGGCTAGAATTCGAAGTCGATCGACATCGGTCAGATAAATAGAACAGTTCACGCTCGGCGGCGGAAAGAATCAAACAAGTTCAATTAGTGTACACATACATGTAATTTGGGAGCAAGCGGATGAAGTCCTAGGGATGGGGAGACCGGAGATGACACCGAGACGGCTTGAGTGCCCCTGCGTCTCATTTGCGTTTGGTGAGGTCCTCCCCGTTCTCCCTGAACTTTTTCAGCTCTGTCTTCCAAGGCTCCCACGCGTCACCATACTTCCTCAACAACGTGGCAAGTTCCTCCCGCTGCTCCTTCTACAACGCCACCCAAAAAGGGAAAGGTCAGTCATTTAGTTAAACGCGAAGAGGACAACGACGCTCACGATGTTGGCAGGCTCCTCTCCGGCGTATACGTCCGTAAACAGCTCTCCAAGTGGATGACGCTTCATATCCTCGGCGCGCTTGAAGGCACGCATGACGTCCTTCTTCAGGCGCGCCTTGAGCTCTTCTTCCTCGGTGTCGGTCCACCAGCCTTGGGCATGCAGAAAGAGGCGGAAGCGCGCGATGGGATTGTCGATACGCTTGCGATCCTCGACCTCCTGGCGCGGACGATAGGCGAACGAATCATCCGAAGTCGAGTGGTGTCCGACGCTGAGGAATTCGATGTTAACACCAAGGGTATTATGCAAGTTAGGAAATGTGTACCGATAGGTCATGGCCTCGACCAACACTCCGCGCCCGCTCTCCACACACCGTCTTCTCGCTTCACGGGTGGCAGTGAACACGGCCAACACATCGTTCCCGTCCACACGAATGGTGTCCATTCCATACGCAGGACCGCGCGCAGCGATCCCATCTCCAAAATACTGTTCCGACGACGGCGTCGAGATCGCGAAGCCGTTGTTCCGTGCAATAAACAGCGTTGGCGACGAGATGGTCGAGGCGAAGAGCATGCCCGCATGGAAGTCTCCCTCGGATGCCGCGCCTTCGCCGAAATAGACCGCGGCACAGTTCTTTCCGCGTCGAAGAGGGTCTCGGTGGAGAGCGTAGGCTACACCGGCTGCTTGAGGTATTTGGGTAGCAAGAGGGGAAGAAATGGTGTGAAAATGGTATTCGGGTGAGCCCCAGTGCTGTTGAGACGTCAGAGAAAGGGCATCAAGGCAGAAGAGCTTGATAGACGTACGACGGGCATTTGACGACCCTTGCTGGAGAAGTCTTCTTCGTTGCCGAAACACTGCGCCATGGCTTTGTCGATTCCCCAGCCGCGGTAGAGAAGAACGCCCATTTCACGATACTGGCCTGCGTCGGTCAGCACCGCAAAGACATGCCGAAGCTCGGGGCCATACCGAGTACTCTGTGGACGGGTTCGCGTCAGAGAGTGACGTTCAAAACAAGGTGTATGCGTACTCGTCGTCCGGAGCGAGGGCGGCGGCGGTTCCGATTATTGTTGCCTCCTCCCCATACTAAAGTATGTCAGATTCTAGAAATCAGGAGCAACGATGGGTGGCACACACCGCTGTCATCTGTGGGATATAGAGGATCAGAAGGTGCAACAGAAAAGGTGTACCGAAACGCGCACATAGAATGAGATCTTCCCTTGGCGTTGAATGTTGTACAGAAGGTTGTCCACGGTCGGAAGAAGGACCATGTTCTCGTACCTAATCGAAAGTCAACTCCGAGTCCAGGCGAGGCTGGTTACGACAGAAGCATACATCTTCCGTGCGAGGTCCCTGTCGATCTGTCCCGCATGTCAATGAGAAAGGAGAATGATTCTACAAAACGACGCGCCTCTGGCAGTTCTGCCCCCTTGATGGGTTTACCGAGGCCATCGAGGACCCTGTACGTAGGGATTTGGTTTCCTTCGCCGGTGACCGAGTTGAAGAAATGGAGGGTGGAAGTTATGGGAGAGTGTGAGCTGGGGAGGTGACCTTGACCTTCGTCGGAGGAAAGAGATGGTACGGTGGATATGAGCCTTCGAGAGCGGTGAACGTGGCGAGCGAGGGGACGTACGATGGCCGGGCGGAACATGATGGAGGGAGAACAGGTCGCGGAACAGACGCAGGAATGCGGGGGCGGGGTACGGTCACGTGACGAGAAAGCACGATCTCCTTTGAAATCGCAAAATCCAGAGTCCAGACGGCCGTTGACGGACCCATTATTCCCAGTGACTTGAGCTGGATGTGGAAAGCCATTTGTAGTCGAGGAACAAAGTCGATGGGGCTGCGGGGCATGTGGCCGGTCAGTCGGGAATAGCGTTGAGACTTTGAGGGAATTTCTGTCGGTTGCCATGCGCAAACAGGACGAGTTTCCTAGGAAACCCGGGAGCGAACACGCACCCTCGGAGAGTGTGCGTATCAGGAGAAAGGAACGAGTAATTGGAGAGGAAAAGTGTGTAAGTATGTATAGGCACATCGCCCAGACGGTCGGTAAGTAAATAGATACGGTTGTTTTGAGCGCAGACCTTTCTCTCTTTCTCTTCCCTGTCGACCACGACGGTCTCTGCCTCTCCTTTCTCCGTCTCTTTTCCCTTCTGTATGTGCCTCTCGTCTAGTCGTTAACTTCAAGACCAAGACTTCGTCGCGGCCATGTACGTCGTCTTGCTGGCCCTCGTCGGCTTCTTGGCCTGGGGACCGCAGGTCGTCCTCGCTTCATTCGACTTCATATCCTTCTCTTCCATCGAGCAATGCGGTCCTTTCAACGTCACCTTCGACGGTGGAATCCCCCCGGCCGCAATGCCCCTCACGTTGACCGTCGTTCCTTTCAACAACACCCCCATCTCCATCCAAATCCCAGAATCGGCCTGGAACAGCACCACAAGTTCAGGCGTCTACATCACCTTACTTCCCCTTGCCGCCGGAACCACCCTCATCGCTTCCTTGGACGACGCGAACGGTGTCTCCACCGGGAACGTCTCGGACATCATCAGAATACAAGGATCCGACAACACATCCTGCCTTGGGTCCCCTGCCATCCCCCCAACCCACCTCTTCACCCTCGACAGCAGCGTAACGCAATGCGAGCCCTTCAATGTCTCTTTCAACTCCACCGTGGACCCCACCCCTCCATCCGCGCGCGTGTTCGTACCCCTTGGTCCGTCCTTCAACCTCACCGAGGAGCCGTCGCCCCAGACCGGAGTCGGCAGCTACCTTATGAACGTCACCCGAGGAAAGCAGGTTGCCGTGCTTTACCAAGATGCCGCCGGAAATCGCGAGTCTTCTCAATTGATCACAGTAGACGGCGACACCTCCAGCAGTTCGAACTGTTTGGAGGCACAGCCAGAGACTTCAACAGCAGGAGTTTTGGGAGGTGCCAGTTCCAGTAACAACTCATCTGGTGGATTACCGAGGTATGTTCTTCTTCGCGTACAGAGGCGCATCTTTGCTCAACTGTTTGAACGATAGGGTCACCATCATCGTCATCTCTGTTACCACCGTGGTCATCGTCGGGACACTTTCCCTCCTGGCCGTGGTGTTCGTCAGCCGTGAACGACAGCGTCGTCGGCTTGCCATCCTACAAGATTATTATCTGCGCCCGGGCGGACCCTATCTCCAGGACACCGAGAAGGCCGCCCCTCCCACCGCCCCGCCGCGACCGTATTTCCCTCAAGGACGAGAGCAGCCTCTTGAATCGCGCTACCTGACCGGAAATCCGTATCCATTTGAGAACTTCATCTCCCCGTCCAATCGGACCTCCACCATGACTGGTCGGTCTCGCCTGACCATCACACCTCCCTCCGTCAACGGGGCCTCTGTCGAGGCGCTCCACTCGCATCCCACCACGCCTCTCCCCGCGATGCCCACGCCGATCTTGGACCCCCCGCCGCGCCGCCGTGGCAGCGTCAACTCGCGTACCATCGCCTCGCTCGATATCGAAGGCATCCTCGAGCAAGCGTCCATCTCCCCTGGCCCGTCTCAGACAACACACGCCTTCAACAGCCTGCCGCGCATCCAGATGGTTGACGTGCCACCCGCGACGAGCCCGACGCCGAGCGGATTGCGAAGCTCGCCGCTGTCCCACCGTGAGGCGCAGGAGTTAGACGTGCCCTCATCCGCAACGCCGTCGGGCCGCTTCTCGGACTACTCGTCCATCATGCAGGATACCAGCGTGCGCGGGATTTCAACTCCTTTCCCGACATTCCCCTCCACGCCCCCGCCGTCAAACACACTGTCCCCGTACCGATAGTCACCGCAGGCCCGCGGGTCTCTGGATGTTGTACGGCATAGGTGTACTTACTTTCGATGATGTAGTTACCCTGGGCCCTCCGGCAGGCGCAATCGTAGCATTCTGCCTCCCCCACCTCCACTTCGGTTTCTCGAAGCATGGTCTTCTGGGGTTGACTCCTCTCCCCGTTTTACTAACTTACTTGCTTTCCGGCCGCCCGGTGGCGCCGCCGTTGACACCCGAAGCTTTTACCTTGCACTCGCACCTTCTTCATCTTTCCCCCTTCGCAAGTCGGAAGTCAAGCCTCACCACCCCATCACCTCCGTCCCTCTCCCTCTCCTTTCACCGCATACTCCCTCCCATCCAATATTATCGTATCCGTACCATCACCCCTGTTTTCCCGTGGCTCTATTTTGCTTTTGGTTTCGTCGTTTAGGTGTATCAATTAGGCATAATGTGCGAAGAATGAACGGCGTGGAAGCGTGGGACGCCCGAGGACGCCAGTCGCTTACACTCCTTGGGAGGATCATTTTACTGGCAAGTACATACTGATAACTGGACCCACGAGGGAAAGGCCGCTCCATCGCGAGATCGCTGGGACGGAGTTCTTATTTTGACTACGCAAGGATGCAATCTGCTGAGTGCACAGGGAGGATTGCGGTGTAAAGTACAAGTAGATCAAGTACACAAGATTGTAACCATGCTTGCCTAGGTAGATAAGGCAGACGGGAACAAGTCCCTGCCAGCCACAGATGTAAGAGATGGAAAGATCAAAAATGATTACACTTAGGATGGCTCTGACGAAACAAAGCGTTTGAACAGTGGCGTCACAGGGGGTAGCGTTAGGTAGCGTTAAGATATGATGGTCCGGTAGTCGTGCTTCTGAGTCGGTTCTGAGCTCTATCTCATACACGACTCAGAGGCGTGTCTTCCCGCAGCATGGGAGCAACAAGCGCGACCGGAGTCATATGCGGTCTGCCAGAATGAAAGTAACAAAGTTTTCGCATGAGTGTATCATCGAAAGGCCGCTTGAGCGTCGTGACCGCAGACCACCTCGTTTTGCCTGAAGAGTGGTTTGCCCGACCAACCCTGTGTGATGGTCCCCAAGCCATCAACAATCCATAGACCGTCACCAACGGTCACCGGAAAATTGTGGACGCAGGCATGTGCTTATGTACCCTGAAGTGGAAATCAAACCGTGTGGAGGCTGGAAAAGATACTCTCACATCTCGTAGTGTGGGTATTGCGAGCTTGAGAGGGAATGATTCCGCCAAAGGATTGACAGGGTAGAGGGAAAGGACGGTCGCCATGCTGTTCGATGGGGTTCCAAACCTCTGGCGTGCGAATCTGTGAGGTAGACGAAGAGATTGTGGCTTGGTTACGATGCAGATCACGGAGGGGAAAGAGCGCTGGCGTCGTACATACCTATAGATCGGGAGGGAAAGTCCGATGATACGTCCAGGGAGTTAGAGATGGGCAGCATGCATCGAGTCTTTACGCTTCACGCCCGACGCCATCTATGTAGACGGAGGGGAGAAGTCCTCGTCCACCGCATCTCCAGCCGTTCAACGTTCATTGAATATTGAATGGTCATATTTCGGATATTTCATATCCAAAGTACCGCAGCATATACGCGGTCCTAATGGTTGGATTATGCAAACGGCTGTAAATAAAACTCCTCTGCCGCATTGATCACTCGATCGACTCACCTGCTCAGATTATCCGGACCAAATCACTCATCCTCGTCCACAGGCATCTTCTCCGCCTCCTTCCTCGCTTTCCTGCGCCCACCCATCATCATACCCACATAATCCGCCTCGCCCAGTACATGCCCCTCCGCACCCGATGTGCGTTTGCTCGCGGCAGCCTTGTCCTTCAACCCTGCCTTCTTCTTCGAGGACGCTACAACAGCAGTTTTCTCAACCTGAAGCGCTGCCACCCGTTTTCGTCGGCGTCAGCGTAGAGGCCTTTTTCTGCACAGTCCGGTCGATCCGAGTCGAACGTGAGATACCGTTTAGATCGGAACGAATGGAGCGGGGTGACGAACGTTGCGCTTGTGTAGTTTTGCGCTGCGGCCCATATTTGATGATGGTGTGTGATTTTAGCTATGAGGCAAGCATGGGAGGTAGAAATGGGGAAAGGGTTCAGAAAAGCCGTCGTGGGGTCATTCGGACCGGACGCCCGACTGCCGTACAATGTACGTTGTCACTCGATACAATCTCATTTAACTCGTTTCCTCGTTCCATACAATCGGGAGAGTAGACTACAATATATTGCTGTATAGTTTATATTCGAACTATAACTACCTTGCATCGACTTGGCACCTGCTACATGACGCAAATGTGCGCGATTTTATGCGGCGATATACACCCTACGCAGCGGCCACAGGCTCCACCGCATCTAAGCCTCTCGCAGCTCTCCAGACTTGCTTCCTACGTCCGCGGACGCCTTCTCGAAGACGCTCCAGTACGGGAACAGTCTGATCCCAGGAGATGCACGCGTCAGTGACAGACTGGCCGTACTTCAACCCCGCCTGTCCGGACGGCGGGATGTCTTGTCGTCCCTCCACCAAGTTGGATTCAATCATGACACCCATGATGGACGAGGAGGTATCGCTAGACTCGAGTTGTCGCGCCTTCACCGGTCGTATCAGCGGTTTGCGTGGACTCAAAGCAGAAAACGGTGCATACAATATCGTCCCCGACCTCGATCTGACGCTGGTGTTGTTTCGAGCTGTTCCCGTGGCTGCAATCAATCTGTTATGGAGATGGTTCATCTCGACGTTTGGCCGCGAGAGCAGAGATATGGTTCACCATGATCTTCCGCGGGAGGCCGGCTTTCGTCAGTTTTTCTGCGGAGTCACGGACGAACTCTGCAGCGTAATTTGGTCCCTTGGAGCCGCCACGAAGGATGACATGGACGTCCGGATTGCCCTGGAAGATGGTCAGAACCACAAACGTGGTCGAAGGCCAGGAAACGCACCTCTGTTTCGACGATACTGCTTAGTCCCTCCTTGCCTACGGAGAGGAAGACATGTCCTGATCGCGCGGCCCGACACGCGTCAATGGCGATCCCGACCCCGCCGTCGGTCGAGTTTTTGAACCCAGTTGGCATGGACAACGCAGAAGTGAGCTCGCGGTGGACTTGCGACTCGGTCGTACGTGCACCGATGGCGCCCCAGGACACAAGATCGGCAGTGTACTGAGGGGTGATAGTATCCAGGAATTCGCAACCCGCGGGCAAACCCATTTTAGCGACGTCCAGGAGGAAGGAACGTGCGATTCTGAGTCCACGGTTGATTTGGAACGTGCCGTTCATGTCCGGATCGTTGATGAGACCCTTCCACCCAACGGTCGTACGGGGCTTCTCGAAGTACACGCGCATGATGATGTGGAGGTCCTCCTTGGCCTTCTCGGCGTACTCGCGCAGTTTGTGGGCATATTCGAGCGCAGACTGGACGTTGTGCACGGAGCAAGGGCTGGACTCATGTAATCGTCAGGAGAGGGGCGACAAGGGCGAATAAAGACGGGACAAACCCGACCACGACAAGGAGGCGATCATCGTTTCCGCGGAAGATGTTTTCGGTCGCTCTGCGACCCTCCATAACAGTCTCAGCCGCACTGAGCGTCCTGTGCCAAAAGAACGATTAGCAAGGCGAGAAGTGCAGGGAAGGGGGTTACTTGCAGAGGAAGGTCCTCTTGAAGGATCTGCGGCGGAATGAGGGGGCGCGTCGACTTCACTCTCTTATTCTCAAGACCAGAAAGAGCCTCCTTGTAGGGTATGGGCGCGTTCATATCGGGTTCTACGAGTCGAGTCAGATGTGGGTGGTGATGAGGGGTTGCTGAACGGAGTTCGCGAGAAAGTGAGGTATATAAAGAGCACGCACTGATTGGCGACATGATACCCGATAGAGCTACTGATTCCTGCTGGCCGCCGTGTGTCGGGCTGGCTTGGGCGATGGTGGAGAACCGAGTCAAAGTCGTGTACTCTTTGTACCTTGCGATCGCGAAAAGTATTCAAACCAGACAGAGGATCTATCGGCTTCATCGGCCGACACGGCTGAGGGTACGTAAATGTCACATGACGTCACACGAGCGGCGAGTCCGACGCGGCGACGCGGTGCAGTGCCCACTGCCAGCAGGCTTGAGGAGCACGGTCACCTACTCGCCCATTTCATTCCACGTTCTTCTTCTCTAGTCGTACATCTACCGTGTGTGGTATCATACATTTCAAAACGACCTCTCTAACGGCTTCCAAAGGTCATGGATTTCTCAGGTTTCAACTCTGCCGAGCAGGCGCATATGTCTCGCGTCATTGAGAAGAAGCAGGTGCGTACTTGGGAATTTACTTCTCGTAAACGTCTAATACCTCTCCGCAGATGCAAGATTTCATGCGGATGTACTCAAGCCTTGTAGAACGATGCTTCAGCTCTTGCTGCAACGATTTCACCAGCAAAGCCCTCTCATCAAAAGAGGTCTACTTTACCTTCTCTTTTGTGACATCGTTGACTGACCCGTGATCATACACAGGAGCAATGCATGATGAACTGCGCGGATAAATTCTTGAAACATTCGGAGCGAGTGGGTGCGAGGTTTGCGGAACAAAACGCAGGTACGTCACGGCCCTCTTCCTTTCCTTGTCGTATTTGACATTTGCTGTATCCAGAGGCCATGGGTGGACAAAAATGATCGAAACACGTCGATGCTTCCATATATATATTCGCCCTAATGTCATTCTGCTCGTCTGTCGTGCGCTCTCTGCTCCCTCTGTCCTCGTCCGAACGCTATGATGGGACACCACCTCCCTTTCAAAGTTTATTCACAGTTCAAACTGCAGAGCTAACTGTTTGCCGCCGCGCAATTATTCCATTGGAAACAACTTGCGACGTCGCCTTTTCCCGACTCCATACCTCGTTATACACCTCTCACTAGGGAAAGGCTGACGTCCCCTTGCATACAAGTCACAACCCCTAGTTCAGGACCCCGCGTGCCCCAACTGCCATTTCTATGTGGCGTTTCTGCCTTTACCTGACTTCTTGTGAATGTATACATCACGCTGATTTTACTCACGAAGATTGCGAGCGCGGGACGCATTGCCTCGCTTGGTGGTGTAGCATCACTTCATGGTGAAACTCAGCATCATATTCCCACCGGAATTCTGGTGGTCGATTTGCGCTCTCGCCAGCTCCATGGACACCCTTTTCTCATGTGTTTCAAACAGATACGTCGGGTTCCACTGGCAGTCATCACACACCGATCATGTTCAGTGGCAAGTCTGCCAGGGATTGTCCGGCGCTCCTCATCGGTTATCCTGCTTTCTCCCTCGTATTCATTGTAGGCCCCTCAAATCACAGAAACCCGATTCCGTCCAAGCCCTCTCTGATAAGCAAGCTGTCAGCTCCCATCGCCGATGATGCTATTGTCATCAGGTAACCCACGCCCCTTGCTTTCAATCCTCCTTATCCAAGACCTGCACCCCAGCACAACTTTCCACGTCATATGGCCATCCGACATTCAACGTACGTAAGGCATCCATCTTGCAAGTGGTGTTTCTCATCATCCCCAGAGCGGTTCTTCGCATGGGGATATCGGTAGTGTCAGGAATATGTGCTCTAAACCACCTTATGGCAGGAACGATCGTATTCACACACTCAAAAGTCATTCTAATTCCCCTGGCGCTCTAAATGCCCCTTGACAGAGTAATCATGGGTCGTACCGGTTTAGTAGGCGTAGGTTTGATCATCTGTGCGGAGGCTGAAAATTCCAGCTTATATCGTGACGTGAGGGAGGAGATGAAGCTCGTGTCCCAGCAGACAACATGGCCCCCCAGACGCCGATCAGCGAGCTCTCGTTCAAGCTCCGCGATGTCTATGTTAACGCAACAATCTTGGAGAGTCTAGTGAACGGTACGCGTCGCACCTCCTGGTGCTTTGTGCTCGCTGCCTAACGGAGGTCTACAGGGATATACACCGCGATTGTGGTCGGAACGATTTTCAGCCTCCGTAAGTCCTTCCCGATCGTCGTCGCTTGTTGCTGAGGTATGCTTGTCGAGCGACAGTTACCAGAGGGAGACTCCACGCTGTCCAAAAACCCATACTCCTCGTGATGTTTCTGATGTACATATTTTCTACGATTCATCTCGCTCAGCGCTGGCAACTCGTGCGCGCTGCGTTCATCGCACATGGGCAAACAGCCGACACGATTTTCCAGTACATGCTCCATCAGCCGCAGTGGTCGATCATGCTAGGCTCGACCATGCTCAGTGTGAACACGCTCTTGGCAGATTTTGTGCTGGTAGGTGCTCTTCTATGTACCTCTCACGATGCATGGACGCCTAATGTTATCCTTTAGATTTGGCGTTGCTGGAAGGTGTGGGGACGCGACTGGCGTGTCATCGTTTTGCCCGTGTGCAGTACCCTTGTTGGAATAGGTACAACACGCTTCACACTAACCCACGACCACAACTGATACCCACCACTCGTAGCCTTTTGCATCATATCGCTGTTCGCGCAGTCCAAGCCTGGCGCTCAATTAGCCACCCACAGGAACGCTTTCGTCCATTCGGCGGTGATATTCTTCTCCCTCTCCCTTGCCACCACTCTGCTCGTGACCATATCCGTCCTATATCGCGTCTTCTCCCTCAAGCGCGGGCGGACTGGCCAGTGGAAAGACCATTCTTACAACGAAGCCATTGTGGAATCGGCTCTGCTCTACTCGCTCAACCTCATCATCTTCCTGCCATTTTTGGTACGCGACGACTTCAATGATGCCTACCCCCAAGCCATCCTCGCTCAGATGACCGTCAGTTATTCTTAAACTTTCTGATCTAGAGTTAACTGACTTACACCGCAGGGGATCGCTCCGACCCTTATTATCGCTCGCATTGCGCTGGGCATTTGCCGACCGGATGCGATGTGGCCTTCCACGAACAAGTCGTCTCTCGCCGGACTCGACCAAGCCGGACTGGAAAGCTCGCATCCTGGCCGCATCTTCGAAAACGAATTCAAGAACGCCGACTCGCAGAGCGACGTTGATGAGAAAGTGTAGGGCGAAAGACGTCTTTCCTTGAATGTAACTTGTTACGAGTCGGGAATGTACTATCATATGCATACTTATACGAATCTACGATGTCTTTGTCAACTTCTGAAAAGCCAATCAGTACTAGTTCCGGAGCGCTGGAGACAAGACCGGAGTAGTTCACCTAACCACGCTCCTGCACGCGGGCCAGGACTCTGATTCTGAAGCATAAAAGGATAAAAACAGTACGTGTAAACTACTATACTATCTGGGGCGAGAGTCGAGAGTCTCGCATGTGTCCAGAGCAGCACGTGCGGTACTTTTTTTTTTTTTTTTTTTTTTGAATACATTTATATCCCGCGTCAAGTACCTAAGACTAAATGCGGCTCCCCGAAGGGTACAGGTGAACGGAAAGTATGGTAGAACAGAGTCGGACAGAAGGATGGAAGGGTCGTTGAAAGGAAGGGATGCGTCGAACTCGAGTGGCAAGAGACGGCGCGTTGGGAGAACCGCACGCGGGGGCCGCGCGGTGAAGGGGGGCAAAGCCCCATGAAGAACCGGACCCCATACCAGCGGGCGTCGACGACAGCTGCAGGCACACTGCCGCCTCGCAGCGCTGGCGCATAGAGGAGAGGGAGCCAGACATTGCTGGGCCTCAAGAACTCAGCGGGGGAAACCGGGGTGGGTAGGAGGGGTGGGCCGTCGTCCACGTCGACGGCCTCGGTTCTGCGGGTACCAACGACGTTCCGCATATGTCGCTGGCTTGCGGCGGAGGGCTGCCGACTTTGACGAGCCTGGCAAGCCAGGTTCTCGCCTCCCCAGGCCTCCCACGCACCCACTTGGGGTCCCCAATCCCAAGTGATGGTGGTGGTTAGAGGTCAAGAGAGCCCTGGCACGTGCGGTACTTACTCATGCAGACTCCAGAGCCTGGCTCTGCCAAGGCTCTGCGTCATTTTCTCTAACTCAAAAAGCCTCACCTGATTTCCAACTCGCACGAACTGCCAACATGCCTCATCCCCTCGTCGGCAAGAAAGCACCCTCTCTGTCGCTTCCCAAGCAGGATGGAGAGGTTTACAACTTCAACCCTGGAACTCAAGGAGCCCCGGTAGCGGTCTTCTTCGTTCCAGATGCTGGTAACTTGACCGGGTTTTTGACTTTGCGACCAGAGGTATCTGATGATTCGACAGATTCTTTTGGGTGTTCGAGAGAGATTTGCGGCTTCCGGGATGCACTTGTCGGTAAGTAACGTCGAGCCACGAGTGGCGCTTCAGTCTTGTGGACCGTGGCCTGCCTACATGATCGGGCGTCTAACGAACGATGAACTATGTAGACCAGGCCGCATTCACGGGGTCGAAGATCTCCCTCATTGGCATCGGCCCGAACACGGTCGAGCAGATGAAGATGGTTGCGGATAAGCAGAAGGTTACGGTGCGCCCTCATTTCCTCCTTGCTCGCAAGTTACCACCGTCCTCAGTATTCGACACTTTCCTCCATAGTACCCGATGCTGAGTGACGACAAGGGCGAGGCCCGCAAGGCATATAGCGTAGGTAGGGGTCTTATGGGCTTGACCGAAGGACGCACGACTTTCTTCCTGGACAAGGAGGGCGTTGTTCGGTACGTTATGCCAGAAGATAGTTGTGCAGGTACTCATCTTCCTTGAATCGTTCGCAGCGACGTTATGGACTCCGTCATCAACTACAATGGGCACATTAAATTTGTGAATAAGTGCCTGCAGGACCTGGAGGCTGAGGAGAAGAAATCCGCGGCAACGACGACGTCGTAGGTCGTCGGGATTCAGAGAGAGCAGGATCGAGGTGGCGGTTTCTTGAATAATACCTTTGTAGTATGTTTTCTACCCAACACGTGTACAGGATTCTTCTGAGTCCGCAGATTTGCATAACGGTCATGTCTGAGAGATGCGTTTGCCGGAGCAACGGATTCCTTCGGATTTTTTAACGCAAAGTGTAAGACGTTATGCTGTTGAAGATACGAATCACATGCGTCAAACTAGTGCGGTGCCGAGTCCCGACAACATACTTATTTCCCCGCATTCCTTCCAGTCCCCGCAAGGGCTTTATCCTCTCCTTACTCCCCATTCACCTCCCGCATCCAACGCCAGAATGATCGTGACGCCAGTAACAAAGCTGCTTGGGATTCGCGTGTACGCCCACTATACTTAACCACTCAGTCGAGCACTCGGCTCACGGCTCACCACAGGCCCATCGTACAGGGTGGTATGCAATGGCGCGTTCATCCTTGTGTTCTAAACCTCGCCGCCTTTTAACGCAGCTTCGGTCTCGTAGGGTTGGCCTTCCGCAACTAGCAGCAGGCGTATCCAACGCGGGCGGTCTCGGCGTCCTCACCGCGCTCACTCAACCCAGTCCGGACGCGTTGCGCGTCGCCATTCGCGAAACGCGCAAGTTGACGGACAAGCCATTTGGCGTGAACATCACCCTCCTCCCCTCCATCAACCCGCCAGACTACGAGGGCTATGCCCGTGCAGCATTTGAGGAGGGTGTCAAGATATTCGAGACCGCCGGAAACGCCCGTTCGCACTCCCTCTTTCCTTCACCCGTGAATATAGGATTGCTGACCCCGGTGTTCGTGCAGCGGGAAAGCTCATCAGCTACTTTAAATCAAACGGATGTGTTGTCATTCACAAATGCACGACCATTCGACATGCGAAGGTGAACACAACCTGCAGGTTCTGTCGATACACCTCACTGACATGAGGCCGCAGTCAGCAGCTCGTCACGGCGTCGACATCCTGAGCATTGATGGGTTCGAATGTCAGTCGTCTATGGACAAGTATACGCGCGTTTGGAAGTATTCTAAATAAATTGTAGGCGCGGGACACCCAGGAGAGGAAGACACGCCCGGCTTGATCCTGGTATGAGGATTCTGGCCTTGATCTCACAGACCATCCTTTACTAACCTCCGGTCAAGCTTGCACGCGCGGCACAGGAGCTCGACATACCTTACCTTGCATCGGGTGGAATCGCAGATAGTCGCGGGTTTGCTGCCGCGCTTGCGCTCGGCGCCTCCGGCGTAAACATGGGTAGGAACCTCCTCTCTGTCGGTTTGTATCGCTCCTGACTTGGCGATTGGTGCAGGGACCCGGTTCATGTGCACCGTAGAAAGGTATCATCCGTCGCGTACTTATTTGTCTATACCCGCGCTCACGCCACACCCACCCAACAGTCCGATCCACCAGAACATCAAGGACAAAATCGTCGCCTCCTCCGAGCTGGATACCGTGCACATCTTCCGCACACTCCACAACACCGCGCGTGTCTTCAAGAACAAGGTTTCCCAAGAGGTGGTCGCGATCGAGCGGCGCCCGGGCGGTGCCAAATTCGAGGACGTCCGCGATCTCGTCTCCGGCGCGCGCGGGCGGCTCGTATACGAGAACGGCGATCCTGACTACGGTATCTGGTCCGCGGGGTTGACGGTTGGGTTGATCAAGGACATCCCGACATGCGAGGAGCTCCTCAGCAGGATGGAGAGGGAGACCGAAGCGATCATCGACGGGCTCACTAAGCTCAAGGTGGTCCAGGCCAAACTGTAGTACGGCCCGTCTTCCACACTTATGTACAACGTACTGGATTTGAACTTGGACTTGGCTTCGATAAAGAAGATTGTACGCATGAGATCCACTGTTCCGTGTTTCAAGCAAGATGCTGATATCGAGCAGATGGGGGGAACATAATCGACAGCGAATGCAATGCGAGTATTACTACTGTGCTTTATGGTTACGTAGCCCGACAACAGACCGGAGGAGGGAGAGAAAGGAGAAAATGCAAAGCAATCGACTTGAGCACGACAGCGAACAGAGACGAGATAGAGGGAGGATGACATACGATAACATAGGGCGACCAGGAGTGTGTGAGAGTGGATAACGTAGATGAGGAAGATATGGATGGATGGCAAGATGCAAGATGCCAGGATGATTCGGAAGGGTTGGAATAACACACCGAGAGGGGTCAGGTTTTGCAGTGATAAGGATACAAGCATGCATAAGCATACACCTCCGCAGTACTGTGGGGAGTGAAACGAATCAATGTCCACGACAGGCTATAAAACAGTTATCAACGCGAAATGCCTACGAAACCACTCAGGCGACGGATCTGAGCTCGTCCACCAAACGCTGCAACGCGGAAGATGTCAGCACACGGAACGTGACATGAGAGCCTGTCGGTACGCACCTTCCCCTCTAATGTCAAGGCCTCATCGGTCATCGGTAATGTCTCACCCCTGGCTTGTTGGCCTCCCAAACCCATCCCGTATTCAAGAAGTTGTCGCATAAAATATGGAGTAATGACCACCTCGTCGTCTCGCAACAGGTCTTTGATCGTCGGCATCGTGGCTGCATACGGCGTCAGCTATACGATTCCATAACGATTCGGAAAGCCCGCTCACGTTCTCGCATAGACAACCAATCATGCTCTAGCAACTCGGGAATCGTTGCCCGCTCCTTGGGGTTGCGAACCAGACAGCTCTTCATGCACATGATGACATCCTTCCGTACACGCCGTTTGAGGTGATCCATCTTTGGGGGACTCTCGTTCGGCGAGTCCTTGGTAACCTGCGCGATAGGGGTAGGCGTATTCGGGAAAGTCGATCTGGTATGAGCCGTCCGGGATCGCCTTCATCTTGTGGTAGAACGACAGGTGCTGAAACGGTGGATGTCCATAGATCATTTGGTAGAGGATGCAACCGAGCGACCACACGTCGGATGCGCGGCCAACCTTCAGACGTCGTTTGCCATCGGGAACCTCGATGGCTTCAGGCGACATGTAGTTTACAGTGCCCATCTGCATCGTGGTTGGTATATTTTGATACACGATAAAGACTTTTATTAGAACATACCTGATGGTCACGCTGAATATTGGTTGTGTCGTTAGCAATGGCGTTCGCAATGCCGAAGTCGATGAGTTTCAGTTGTCCACGGACGAGCACGAAGTTTGCCGGCTTAAGGTCAGTATGAACGATTTTCTCTTCGTGGATGACCTGCACCGCTTGCAGCATCTATAAGGCCCGGTCAGCGACAGCGGCGAAGCCCTAGCAAACCGGGTCGACGAACTTGCTGGAAGTAATACGCTACCCAGACCATGTTCATTGGCTCCTTGCGTTGGTCCTGCAGGAGCCTCGCCAAGTCAATCTCGCCACACTCCATGACCAGCATCAAGTAGCCTTTAGTCCCTCCGGGTCCTGGCTTGACCTCACTGTCGAGGAGACGAATGATCCGATTGTTCCCATCGAGGCGCTTCAACAATGAGATCTCGTTCATGTACCCGCTCATCGTTTCTGCGTCGGTTTGGTCCAGAGCTATACGCTTGATAGCGTAAATCTCGCTTGTGTTGTTCATGACACGGTACACGCGCGACGTCCCGCCTCTTCCGATCAAATCTAAGCGGGCATACGTCTTCTTGTTTACCTGCCGTGAAGATGACCCGTCAACAGGGCCACACACCACCAAGTGACACACAAGCACTACTTACAACGAGGTGACGGTGCCTAGCCGAATCTTGAAAAGGAGGCGGGCTCGCCTTGGTTGCTTGAGGTTGAGGAGCAGCCGAAACGGATCGGACGACCGGGGCAGGAGGCTGCACGGCAGGAGCCGGATCGTCTTCCGCGTCATCCCTCCCGTCACCGGCTGCCCATGTCTTTGCAACGGGATTTGAAGGTGCAGGGGCCATGCCACGGTTCGTAGAAGGCTCGGGAGCGGTCGGACTTCTCCTGTGGCGCGCACTGGAGGCGACGGCACCATTGGGATAGTTGTGCGAGGGCGGGGACAGACGCGGCGCCAGCTCTTCAGGCGGCGGCGACTCTGAGGGTCGTGATGCTACGAGGGTGGAAGACGGGGCGGTCGAAAGAGATGTATGAGAGGGAACAGCTGGTAAGTGGTCGCGAACGGTGTCGGATGGACGTCGTTGGTGACCGTAGGGACGGGGCGCGTTCGAGCTGACGGCTACATGTGTGGGCGACGGTGATTGGCGACGCTGGTGTTGTGAGGCGTCACTTCCACGGTCTGCGTAGTATGTAAGCGATGCGGGAAAGTGGAAACTATCCTGAAGGACGCACAGTCGCTTTCCCGTTGCCCGTGTTCTGAATCTTGCTTAGTCCCTGGTATTCAGACGAGGAAAAAAGGACGCCACGTACCTTCCAGCATCGCGTCGCGGTCCCTGCGCAACTTGCTCTCATAGGCAGCACGCGCGACTCTACTCGCGGCAGAAACGTGGCCATTGGACGCATGGCCAAGGCTGGATCCGGGCCTTGACGCACTCCTGTAGACATCGGCAGAGGACTGATATGATAGTCCGTTCGTGCGGAGACCGTCCGGAGCTATCCGATTGCTCTAAGTCGATGGTTCACGAGGAACTGTGAGGATGAACGCACAATTCGTTTCGCTCAGACTGGCAGAACGCCGCGGGCGGTTGCTGGCACTGCTTGACAACGCGTTGACGCGCTCACGGGCGCCTACGCCGTTCAAGCACCCGCACCGCCGCGCTCGCCTCGTCGGGCCAGTCATCGACGTTGATCCCAGCCTCTGCTTCGGAGCCCTCGCCCTCGTCCGGTACATCGATCTCTGGGATTTTTCCTATAGCAGACTTTGCGGGCGGTCGTAGTACACGGATGGGGCGCGCGGGTTTTGACGCGATGAGGACGACCGCCGCTGGTTGTTGCGCGTTGATGAGACGGATGTTGATGGGAGGGGGCGGCAGCCGCCAGGGGGTTAGAAGAGCCGGAGGTGAAAGAACCGCGGGCAGAGGAGGACGACGAGTAGTGGTGGGCTTCCAGGGAGTCCGCGGGCGCAGATCGAGGCGGGATCGAGCGACGTTTGAGCCCTGCCTCCACCACCCAATCCACGTGAGCTTCCGCCTCGTCCATGTTCTCCTTTTCTTCCTGAATGTCGTCCGTCTGCAAACGCAGCTCCCGTTGTGCCTGGCTGGACCGCATCGACACACGTACGTCACCAGGTAACTGACCACGGAGCTTTGCAGAGATGGAGGAGGTGCGAGAGGAGGTGGACGAGCTTGACGGCGGTCTGCGAGATGGACTGGGGAAGGGAGACGGGACCGGAGACGGTGCGTTGGAATGAACGAGCGGCAGAAGCGGCGGCGGCGGATGTGATAGAAGGACGTGATTCCTGAACTTCCTGACGCTCATGGGAAGCAGACACTACTCCTGGCATGCTTTCTGAACGTGAGAGCGACACTCGCCTGCGGGAGTGGGGGGCGATGAGGGAGTCGGGCGACCCAGAGCGAGAAGCGGCGTCTTTCGGGAGGGACGTTCGAGGGTGGAGGTCTTCGATGGGGGTGGGCGGTGAGGAGTGCCGACCTCTGGATACCCGCTGACCGTCGGCAGTGTACTCGAAAGACATTTCGATGACGGACGAGTCGTCGGAGGTCGGGGTCTGGGACGGGGGGCGGGGGATATAGGTCGGGGGAGTTGTCGGCGGCGACATTGATGGAGAGGGTACGACGAGGGGGCGGGCGGGAGGCGAGTCTACCATGTAGCAGGCGACGAGGAGTGGAAGCGGTGGCTTGCGGCTTGCGGCTTGCGGCTTGCAGAGGTGGCCTGGGAGAACGTTCAAAGGAAAGAAAACGTTCTCGACAACTCGAACGAACATGAGGCATTCACGTGATCGTGTATCGTTCATCGCGTCGCGTCGCGTCCCTGCCGAGTATTGGACTCCAGCACCCCGTCGCAGCCACCATTCTCGTACCACATTACAGGTATATGAGTAAAGTAAACATACAGTACTAACAACACACATGGCTTTTACAAGTGGAGTACAGTAAGATGGAGTGGGATGTACACTCATAAAGTACGGCTCATCGGCACAGATACACGTCTAGAAAACACAACATCACTCTAGGTCAATAAGATCGTCACCACGAACCGCGCCTGCTTAGGCAGGATCATACTCTAGTCAAGCTCAGTGCGATTCTTGCCTGCACGGGGCAGCCATGTGTAGATGGCCTCGATGGCGGTTCGCACGCCGTCCTCTTCCCGGATCCGCTGGCCAATGCTGGCAGCCTTCTCCTTCATCACCCTGCGCAAATGTAAGTTCGCCGCTCACTCTCCAAAAAGCAGAGGGCCACGTACCGGTCCGTCGTAGCCTTGATGAGGGCGTCTGCGAATTCGTTGGAACGCAGACTTGACACCTTCAGGCCGGCCTGTGACGATACAATCA
This sequence comes from Amylostereum areolatum, assembly GCA_012932865.1. NCBI lineage: Eukaryota > Fungi > Basidiomycota > Agaricomycetes > Russulales > Stereaceae > Amylostereum > Amylostereum areolatum. Next base: position 201,446 of record SAXG01000002.1, read on the forward strand.
GCACCCACGGCGATACACTATGATAGCAATGGCACCCTCACCCCGAGCTTCTGCACTCGTGAGGCCCAGAAAAACTGGTCTCCGAACCACGGTCGGATCAAGGTAGGAAGACCGGCTGGCAAGGATCATTAGAACGTCTGACAGAACAAGCAAGAGCCACGGTGCACGCACCTCGCAGGCTTGCACCGGTCGTCCCCGCGCCCCCGTGATGAACAGCGGCATCAATCTGGGGGAACAACCAGCTGTGGGAAAGCGGTCAGCAAACAAGCGCATGTGCGACCACAGAAGAACATACTCATGAGGAACCTTGTCCAGCTAGATTCCCGGGTCAGCAATGGGAAGAAGGCATTGCACGAAGGGAACATCACGCACGGAATAGCATTCTTCGGGCAAGACAACCTCTTCGGCGTCTGCCTTCGCCATCCGCGATGACCATCCCTTGGATAATGATAGCTCGCACGCCACCTGAAACGGGACTGTCGGAACACCGCCCACACAGCCAGGACTACAGATTACGCACTCTTTAAGACGGCCTTGATAATGTGCTTCGTCAGAGCGACAGGATCGGGAACGGTGATGCTCCCGAAGCCGATATATACGAGGGCTTTCCCGTCCGTGCGAGCTTTCTCCATGAATTCAATGAGCGAAGCGGGCGGACTCCAGTCGAGGTCCGGGTTGTCAAGGAACCAGCTACCACGATAACCGTGAGCGTGAGCGGCGATGAAGGTGCAGTGGTACACGCACTATCCCGAAATCGTCGTAGCATCTCCCCAATCCAAGGGCTTGGGCACGACGGCCTATACATATACGTCAGGAGAACTCGACGGGGGTGAGAAGCAACCACTCATACCGGGGAGAAGTTGTAGATGAACGGAATCTTTGACTGCGCCAAATGCCCCATATCGGTCGCCTCGATGTGGAGCGTGTTCTTGCGCCAGCGGTTGATTTGCCCAGAGGTGGCGGTCCAGAAAACATTGTCGAAGAGGACATAGCTGTGCGATAGAACGGGATTATTACGCGGTAGAGGAGAAGATGACGAAAATGCTCACGACGTGGCATTGAACGTAGGAGATTCGACGGGGGGGCTAAGAAATGCGTGGGGGAACGACCGTGTCCTGTGCCGTCACAATAAGTATCTTCCCTTGTCGCATAGATATAAGGGAGATTCACTTGGTCCAAGGCATTGTGAACGTCCGGAAGTAAGGAATATCTATTGGTGAAGGTCAGCCATGGCATGGTTAGGTCGCTGTGGCAGTGGACGCACGCAGGGCTTCGGCAATATGGACTCCAGCCATGGCCGACGGACTCTCCAGGAGTACATCCGCATCCTTACATTGCTCCCAAGCATCCACAAGAACTAAAAGACTGTGAGACCCAAGAGAGGCCGGAAGAAGGCACGAGGGCGTACGATTATCTAGCCAGGTCCGGAACTGTATGGGGACCGTGAGTGTAACGCTAAGCAGGCTGAAAAGAATATCAACTTACGTTCCCGAGGCTCTCCTTGAAGAATTGAGGAGAGAACATCTATTCGGTCATTCGTTCAGGAAGCTCGGCCATGACCGACGAAGGGAAACGCGCCTTGTTCTCAACGCTCAATTTCATCAGTGCTCCAGGATCCCCGCCAGCCGTGCGATGGTTAACTCCGAAGCCCTCCACCCACTCCTTGTACTCCTCATGCGTCACGATCGTCGTCGTATGCCCCTCCTTCTGCAGCCCCAGACAAAGCGCGATATACGGCTGCACATCCCCGCGCGATCCGATGGTCAGACAAACAAAGTGCTTCGGCAGCATCTTGAGCAGAACGGAGTTCCCCGCCGGGTAGTTGATCGCCTTGGGTAGGTAGGTCTTCAGCACGTAGGGAATCTGCTTCGGCTTCGAGGATGGGATGCGCGACAACGGCGCGAGAATGGACGTCGTGCTCCGCCGTGAGGGTTGACCGTGAAGGACCATCCTCCAACTGCAGGCGCCCGATAGGCGAGCTCAAGGACAAACCGCTGTCAGAAGCGGGTGTCGCCAAGGGTGATTGGGGAGGCGTCGTTTCCGGTGACATCGATCTGGGAGACGTCGAGATTACCCGCTTGTCGCGGTATTGCGAGACAGAAGCGTTGATTCTCCGGATCGCCTCATCGCGGCTCGATTCCCTGCGGAAAGCGAACCGTAGGTCGTGCTGGCCTTGGATTTCCAAGACGATGACATAGTCCCCGACCTTGCGCAGAGTGTCGACAGGGCGCGCGGATCTCACCATACTGGCTGGGATGCGATAGCTGATGTCTTTGCCGAATGTCAAGGCTTTGTACCAGAAGCCGATGATGTCCTCAGTGACGACGAAGGTGCCAAATAGGGAGGTAAACAGGCGATGAATGTGAGCTTTAGCGGCTGGAGAGGCAACGAGTGTGTCAGCAGGGTAACCTACACAAAAACATACACTCACACCATATCTCCTTGTCCAGATCTAGTGCAAGGGCAGCGGAAAGAGATCGATGGAGCTGGGAGACCGAGTCTGAGACGTCTTTCGTGTCGAGACCGACCCTGGGATCGAAGTCGATGTACACCCTGGACGCGTGTGAATACATGTTCTGTCGAGCACGGGCCTTCTCCGCTAGACTCATCAACGACGTCCACTCCGGGTCCTTCTTCATGAAGGCTAGCTGTAGGATATGCGTCTCAGACGCAAACTCTACGGCCTCGACATCCGTTTTGTCGATGGTAGCTGGAGTGGACGTCCCCTGATGAATGTTGCGGCCGTTCGCCGACAGTGGGCTCAGGATCATCCAATGACACCGTCAGAGAGGCAAGGGTAGCGAACGACAGGCAGCGGGAGAACTGGATCGAGTTGAGACGGCTGAGGGGGATATTGATCCGGACACCGTTGACGTCGTCCGCGTCGGAAGTGATTGCGGCTCGGCGGTTGCGACGATACAGGTAGACCGCGCCTGAGTCGCAAGAACAAATGTTAGAGAGTGTCGTATGAGGACGATGAGACAGCTCCCACCTTTCAATTCCCGTAGCCACTCTCGAACGGCTTCCTCGGTATCACACTCGATCCGGGCCTCCCTGCTGCCGTCGTTCGGGCCGTCGAAAACAACACGAAAGTATTTGGGATATTTCGGATCGGGATGAATATCCTTGACGGAGGATACTGTGTGCTCATGGTTAGGTGTGAAGTATTGTGATGGACGAGAGCCGCCCACGTAAGATGCTTCGAAGGGGTTTGATTCGATGTTCGTCCTGGCTGGAGGGGAAGGAGGAGATCATATCATGGGACAGCTCGAGCCAGACCATCTGTTTGCGATGCCATCCCTTGCGATGGACCATGACGGGTCCGGCCTTGATGACATGGTTCGCCTTGGGAGAGGAGGAGAGGAGGGAAGCGTGGAACGCGATGCGGTGTGTGGTCAGGTGAACGACGCCCTGAGCCGCCCAACAGGTAAGCGAACACCACTCAAAATAACCATAAGTACGGCCGACGTACCAAGATCGCGACATCCTGGATAAGGGTGCCGTCGGTCTCGAGGATTAGCTTCTCTTCGTTGGGTTCTCCGAGCGCTCCGAACTCTTGCTCGAGGAGGTCGACGATCTGCTCCGGCTCGAGCCCCGCCTCCGCCACCACGCCTGGATCCGACTCCTCGGCCACAGACGAGAGCCCGCTCTCGCCGTCCGTGCTGCCTCTCGTCTTGCTGGAGCTGCGAGAACTGTCCGACGACTCGCGGGTGTCTTCTGGCGCCTCTTCGTCGTTTGACGCCCAGTTGTTGACGGAGAGCTGGGCCAGCCGCTGGGACACCTCTTGTCAGACTCGTTGAGGTCTCTTCCGACGAGGTTGGTGAATCCTTGGAGGGATTGGTGGAGCGTCTCTTCGGATGCGCCATGGACCAAGCCCGGGTACTCGAGGTCTCCGCCCGCGGGAGATGGTTCGAATAGTTGATCGTAGGCCGCGGCGTCGGCGAAAATGCGGGAGAGGCCTGGATCGTCCAGGCCGAGCTGCTTGAAAAAATCGGAGGAGGGGTTTGGAGTGTGGATGGAGGGGGTGAGGGTGGTGTCAGCGGTGGAGGATCGCCTGAGGCAAGGTTTGGGAGGAAGAGACATGGTGAGCCAACGCATAACCTAGATTCGATGGACGACGGGTGTACGCGACATTCAAAAGGACGAGGGCAACCAGTTCATCAAGACTCGGAAGCTCCGCCCTGGCTTTTTGCTACTTCCGCGGCGGGGGTTGCAATCGTGAACATGCCCGCCGAACACGTCAGCCCTATGCCGTGACAAAGCCCAACCTCCCTGTCTCGCTTGACTCGCTCACGCTCACCGAGGTGCCACCTCCGAACGCGCCGGCGTATGCTGAGTCCTGATCATGACAAGCTTGCCCGCACGCACTTTGATCGTGTCCTACTACACGTACTTACAGTACCAGGCATATACACGCCTGATGGACCACACCCTTATGGGTATACAAGTATCGATATGCGTGCATACGTCATTGATAGACGCGGGTCAAGCTGCATCGAGAGCGCCCTTCGGCATATAAGTATGTACCGGAATGATCTGAAGAGATGTCGATATGAAAGCGTGCCGTGGTTCTCAACGAGACTTGCTCCACACACGGCGTGTGTAGATACAATCTTAGAGCGACGGGACGGAGAACTCTGCGACATACCACTCGATGCGAAGCTGCTCGATCCCAGCGCCGACCAATCACGATGATGGGCTGTTCCAAATCCTGACGCAAACAGGAGCCAGCTGACGCCCTGCGGCGCATACCATTCGTAGCCCTGTGGGGAGAGCCGACCTGTGTATAGGGCCGGCAAGCCTGAAGGAGCATAAAGGAAGGCAGCATTTGGGCGAAAGGATTGAGCAGGCGACGGAAGTCATCGACGACGGGCGCATGATGGGACGACGAGTAGCACGAATGATGTGGTTCAAACTAGATACGCACGCGGCACGGCCAGCGCGGATAATGGACGGACGTCAAGGAGACGGGGATCACTGTAAGTTCGCAAGCAAGCTAGCAGGATAGAGAGCGGCTGGGAGAACAGGGAAAGTAGAGTTCATAGCGGTGTACGAGGGTGTATACTCCGGTGTAATAGAGGAGGAATAACATAAAGGAGTAAATACAAACCATTAGACTCTAGAGAGAAACCGCGCGCGGGATTTCATTTACATATGTGGCGGTGAGGGCGAGAAGGAGATGGCTGAAAAGGACGGCGGCATTCGCGGTCCCGTCCCGCGTCCTGGTTGTCCCCCATTCCTCCCACCACCACCACCACCACCCCCCAGCAGCCATGGCGAACGTCACGGTCACCGCCGACCTCCTCCCCAACTCCCTCAACCTTCCCCCCCATCTCTCCGCCCACAAGTACTTCTTCGTCTGCACCCTCACCGTCGCCGCATGGGACACCCTCGTCCTCAGCCCCCGTAGCTGGAAGATGTTCAGATCAGAGGGCTGGCCCGTTCTGAAAATCATCTACTCCTTCCTTCGTTTCTTCATGCCCGCAGAGTTCGTCGTCGTCGGTCCGTTCACTCCACCGGTTCTATCGCACCCACCCATCCTCACCCCCCCCACCCCCCCTTCTCTACAGGCGTCGCCTTCTTCGATTCCAACTGGTCCCTCCCCGTTCGTCTTCCGTATCGTCCTCCTGCCCGATCCCTGACCTTTCGTTCAGATGTGCCAGAAATTCTACCTTTTTGAGCCCATTTGTACCGCTATCCTCCTGGCTTGCTGCTCTGGTGCGTGCCTTGCGCGTCTCCCGCCGAAATACATCGAATTAACCCCCCCCCCCCTTCCTAGCCGTCCATGTCATCCGCATATACGCCATTCACGATAGGAGCCGCTCCCTTCTCCTCGCCATGAGCGGTCTCCTCACCGTTCAGATCGTCGTCACTGGCATCTGCTGTGCTTTCTTCCGATGTAAGCTTCCATCTATCCATCACCGCCTTGACGATCACAACATTCACCCAACTCCGTAGCTGTTCCCTTGCTCGAAGGCCAGGGCTGCATTGCAGGACCCAAGGCCAACTGGGTCGGTGTCTACTGGCTCTCCGCCACCATCCTCTACATCACATCGGTACGCAGCCCCACTCCCCCCCCCCCCATCTTCCCTCGGGCGTCTCCAGCTACAGCTTCCCCATTTCCTTTTCAGTTCTTCATGGCGGTTGCCCGCTCCCTCCAGTCCCTTGATAACAAGTCAATCAGCACATGGAAACTCATGCTCCGGGATGGCCTTAACTTGTACGGCGTACGTATCCTCTCCCGCTCCGTATCTCCATCCTCCCGTCTTCTGAACAAGGCACGCAGGCCATCGCCCTCGTGAACACCGTCAACATGTTGTTCTGGTTCATCGTCAAACCCTCCGAGACGGAGAAAGGGCCGGAGGACACGATCAAGACAGTCGTTACCAGGCACGTCCCCCCCCCCCCCCCCCCACCCCCACTCTCTCCGCTGGCCAATAACCGTCTCTATCTCCAACAGCATGACCGCCGTCCTCACCACGACCATGACCCTGCGCATCATCCTCTCCGTCCGCGGCTCGCTCGAGTCGGGCGGGACCTTCGCGGGGCATTTCACCTCGACCCAGCACTCCAACACCGCCTCCGGCGGCGTCCCCTCCGGCCGCGGCGGCAACACCAACTCGGTGCTCCAGATCAACTCGCAGCCCCTCGGACCCACCTACACCCTCGACGGAATCCAAAAGAAGGTCCAGGGCGAGTGGATCGCGACCTCCACCGGCGACCACAAAGTTCCCCTCGCGGACACGAAGGAGACCGCGTCGTACGACGGCCCTCTGGACGGGCGCGAGTCGCCTCGCTCTGCGGCCACCAGGGAGGCCCCGGGTTTGCAAGGCGTCAGGATCACCGTCGACAGGGAGGTGATCGAGACGCCGAGCCACTGAACCCCCGTCCTCCTCCCCCGTCCCCCCCACCCGATCTGCCGTCTGCTGCTATCTATAGTGTATATTTACCACCATGTACCCGTCTCGAGTCTTGCCTGGGTTTTATTATCCTCTTCGGAGCTGACTTCATGCAGGACGACGGTCGTTCCTCTTTTCCTCCCTCCCCCCCCCTTTGTTCAATTTCTTGGGCGTCGACGTCTCTCCTAGGGAGGCTGGCACGGTGTATTTTCGACGTTGAAATATTGTTTATATCTTTCCCCCGTACTTATCTATGAAGGAGGATCTCAGGATCCCGCGAAGCCAGTGCCTTCCAGTGCCGTCGTACTCCCTCGATTTTCTTCCAAGAACAGAAGGCGGATTTGTCCAGTCACGGACTTTGCATTGTTCCGCACTGGCATCCGCGTTTCGTCGGCGACACATGGTAAGTACCTTACGGCGAACCATCCTCGCACCGCTGAAAGATGGCGATGTAAGGTGGTGGGTCGAACGGTGGCGGGGGTATTCCCTCCGAGAGGAAGACGTGAATACCGCGTACCCGCACCGGCAAGTAAGCTGTGAACCTTTGTATTCGCCCACTCATCGGAAACTTCCCGCGCAAAACGGCGGCTATCCTAGTGGCAAAAGGGCCGAATACTTCCCTGGGGTCGTTGTCGACGGCGCACCGACCGAATAAGATCGCTTCTTCGAAGGGGCGATTGTGGACGGAGGAGAACTCAGGTAGCCCACATGAGAACGGAGAGTCCTTCGCGGTCGGCGTGATACCTGAGCACACACTGCTAGTTTTCCCCGAGAGGAACGGCGATGCAAGGAAACGCAAAAAAGCGTATGCCATGTTTGAGTGTTGCGGCGCATGCGATCATAATAGACAGAGAGTGTGGAAGAGCCATGGAAACATACGCGCGAGGGGAGCGGGGATGCAAACGCCTACTCTTCCTCCTCCTCAGCCTCCTCCTCCTCTTCCTCCTCCTCCTCGTTCTCGCGCTCAGCCTCCACCACCGCCGTCGCGATACGGTCCAAGTCCCGCTGGCCGTCCTGGCTGATCCGTCGCCCGCCGTTGTCCGAGAGCTCGAGCACGCCGATCTTCTCTAGCGACTGGCAGATTTTGCGCTGCACGGCCGCGGACGCGTCGCCGTGGTGTGACGGGCGGTTCCCGCGGCGGTTGCGCCCGCCGTGCAGCTTCGCAAGCGCGCCGATGCCGACGTCTTTTCGCAGGTAGATGTGTCGCGCGACGGCGGCTGCAAGGCGACGACACGCGGATCGATCGAAGCCCCCCCCCCCTTCCCGTTCAGACCGGTCGTGCGAGAGCGCGAGGAGAGAGGGACGCACCGGCGCGGACGTAGTACCAATCTTGATCGTAGGGTGCGAGCTCTTTGTACGCCCCGGTCTTGACGATGTCGACCCAGGTGGGGACCTCAAGCTTGCCCGAACGCTTGAGATGGGAGGAGTAGGCCGCGATGAACGCTTCCGCGCTGTGTGGAACCGCCGACGGTGGGTCAATTTCGTCCGTTCAAAATCGCGGTTGGGCGGTGACGCACCTGATGTCTCTTACGCCCGGCATTTTGGGATGGTTTTGAGGGTGGTCTTGAGGGCAGGGGGCCTGGGGTTGCGGAGGGCGATGTCGGGGCGCGTGGGATAGACGGACACGGGCGCTTCGGTGCTAACTAACTGTACAGATGCCAGCGTCGGGACTCGCACGATCACGTGATCTAACGCTCGAACCTTTGAATTGCACCGCCGCCACGTGGACCGGTACTTACTTACAAACTTTTGACTTCACAACTTATCAAGTACCCAGGACTGCTAGGTTCAACGCATTCCATGTATGATATATATACAGTGAGTAGAATAATACAATATGGGCATGGGACGATGTCGTTCGTCTTCCACGAGCTTCAGCCGGATACCAATAACGGACGTAAACATATGGGAGGTCGCGAGCGAGTCAAAGCAGCCTGAGCCGTTCCCCCAAGAGTTCCTCCAACTCGTCCCCATGCTCCGCTGAGAAATTAGCGCACCCGATGATCGCGACGTCCTCCAGCCGTGGCGACCTGTCGTCCGTGAGCAGCACGCGCTTCTTGACCGCGTCGACGATGGCCTCGCCGGACAGCCGATGGCAATCGATCAGCTCCAGGTTCCGCATGTGCGGAAGCAGCACACGGCGGGCGCCGTTCCCGTTCCCGTTCCCGTTCCCGCTGCCGCTGCCGCTCCCGTCGTCGGCGTTCGCGACGGGCGCGAGCAGGCGCACGACGCGGTCGGCCATGTCGGACGCGACGATGCGGAACTCCTCGAGCTCGTCCATGCGCTCGAACAGCCATCGGAAGTCCTTCGTGCGCATGTCCGCGTAGTCCATCTCCAACACGCGCAAGGGCGGATCGCAGCGGCGGATCAAACTCCGGAGGGCCATGCCCGTCGCGTGGTCGCTGTACGGCGACTGGGAGAAGTCCGGGAACTCGTCGTCGCTGTCCCCGTCCTCGAGCTCGTACTCGAAGTTGTACTCCGGCTCCGGCTCCAGGAAGAGGGCGGGGGGGAGCAGGGGCGGGGAGGGCAAGATGGGCGGGAACGGGGATCCCGGCGGGGAGGGGTAGAGAAGCTCGGTGGGGGACGATGAGCGGGAAAACGGGGACTCGGAGGCGGGGGAAGGGGGTGCGGTGCTCGGAGGCGGGGCGGGGCAGCTGCCGTAGGGACGGCGAAGGTAGGGATTGTGCACGGGGAACTTCCAGTCCACGTTGAGATGCTCGAGGTAAAGCTCCCTGAGGGCGGGAACGTAGAGGTGGGAGAGGACGATGCGGGTGCATATGATGCTGTGGAGCACGAGCGAGCGCAGGTGCAGCAACCGAACCACCGGGGGCGGACGATCGAGGTCCTCGCGCCGGATATCGGGTTCGGCCATGAGGCCCGTGAAGGACAGGTACTCGAGCTCGGGGCACAGGTTGAGGAAGTGAAGGAGGTCGGCTGGGTGGAGGCTGACGGACAGCGCGCTCTCGGTGATGACCATGGTGACGAAGCGGAGGGGGGTGCACGGGATGGGGGAGGGCAGTTTGGAGAGGAAGACTTCCATGTTGAGCAGGTTCGCGGTGAGCGAGGTCACGAACGGCCTGAAGGTCGCGACCTGTCTGAACGACTGGACGTCTGCCAAGGTGTCTTCGCCCTCGACGAGGGGGTCGAGCAGGGGGTCGTCGGCCAGATCGAAGTCGGATTCGTCGAGGAGGGTGATGTCCAATTGCTCGACCTTGGGCTCGAGTCGTGGGTGGTCGGGGCCGTCGCGCGTGCGATTCCAGAGATCGGGGAGGAATATGGACTCGTTCTTCGCGCCCGAGACATGGCAGGACCGCCAACGGGGCAGGTGAGAAAGAAAGGGGGAGAGAATGGGCAGGAGGGCGTCTCGTGATTGGATGTGGACGTGGACGTCGAAGGGAAGGGACTGGGATCTGTGGAGGAAGATGTGGGCGACGTGGTTGGAATAGAGAAGGGACGTGAGGCGGTCGTCGAGGACGACGGACTGGTAGATGCGGGGGGAGGTGTGGGCGATGTCCCTCCAGCGGCGGGAGACCTGGGCGAGGAGGACGGGGGTGAGGGCGGAGGTGTGCGCACAGAAAGTGAATATTTCTATGAGGAGTTCGGTGGGGAGAAGGATGTCCATGGGCGGCGGAGGTGGCGGGCGGTCGCTGGCTGGGGAGACAAGTCACCTGACCTTTCCTCGGCAGGAGCCCGGCAGGAGCAGAGCTGAGCAGAGCAATGCTGCCGTGGGAACCTTCCTCAGACCACCACACTCTCCCGCTTCTCCTCATCCATGTCCACATCTCCGACTCCCTGCACCCTCTACCAGGCTGACCCCCCGTCTGATACATCGCTCCTGAACTCCCCTCTCATCCCTCTCGGTTCTCTCTAGTCTCAACCTGCTGGGAATACCGGCAGCGATAGCACAGCACGCGCCTCCAACTTGCCGCCGTAGACGCCCCATGATCGGTCGTGCCTTTTGACACTTGCCATCCTCAAAACCTCGCCATGGCCGCCTCAGCCTCATCGCTCTTCAGTTCCGATCGTTTGACCTACCGGGCTTACCGCACCGCTGACCTCGACAACCTCCACGCGCTCTGGAACGATCCCGTCGTCCAAGTCGGTTCCAGGGACGACTTCATCGTTCCCCGTCCGGACTCCTTCCGCGACGTCATCGCCCGCTGGGGCAACGACACCCCCTTGTTCTCCATCGTCGAGGAAACCGACTCCGGCGCATTCGTCGGTCAGACTTCGCTCCGCTGGGAAGGCTTCCCCGTCAACCGCGACGCCCACGTCGGAATCGCGATCCATCGTGCGTTTAGGGGAAGGGGATACGGGAAGGAGATCATGCGCTGGACGGTGCAGCACGGGTTTAGGACGATGGGACTGCACCGGATTTCGCTCGGCGTGTTCGAGTCCAACGTGAGCGCGATCGCGCTGTACAAGAGCGTGTGAGTGCCGTCTTCGCCCTGGCCTGGCTACGTGTCGGTTGGCTGACGCGCAGACGTCACAGAGGATTTGCGCAGGAAGGCGTCAAACGGAAGGCCCATTGGTTCAACGGAAAATGGGAGGACCTCATCTGGATGGGTCTCGTGGAGGACGACTTCAGGACACGGCAGCAGGCAAAGTAGCGTCGTAAGCTTGGACTTTTTGTATCGTCCCACAAATCAGATGGTTCGAGCTCAAGTTCCCGTCCCCGCTTTGATCTTCTACGAACTTCGGTTCGTGGTTCGCGGCGAACTGTTCGAGGGTGGCTGCTGTAAGTGGTCATATACGATCTCACTGCCGCGTCGCAACGCGAACGACGTGCGGGAAAGCCGCTCATGCAGCCTGCTCGGAAGGGATCATTGACTCGCGCACACTTATGAACATTTGCTCTGTCTTTTCGTCCTGCAGCCCTTTTAGTGCATCTGAATATAAACGGGAGCCCTCGAGCGCGTTCCACCTGTGGCCGCTTTTTCGTGTGGGTGCTGATCGCCATGGCAGAGGCGTAATGGTTTTGGGGTGAGCAGTCGGGGGCAACGAAGATTCACGGCATGCCGGGGTGCACGAGGCAGAAAGCTAGCCCTCGCCAGCCCCGGAGGTCAGTCTACGCCCCGTTCCACAGCATGTTCCGTTCAGCATGTAAGATGGGCATCTGGGTCTATTACAGGGCCCATGGAACAGAGCGGTCGGATCGAGTCGGAGCGGGTGCACATAGGAACGGAGAGCGGGTTCTACGCTGGACGATGTTCTTCGGTCGTCGTTCAATTGCTCATATGTGCTAGAGAGAGGGAGGATGGGCAGTAGTCCAACCGAGAGACACTTGGAAAATGTGGGAGGAGAGAGAGGATGGGATGGGATTGGATTGTGAGGACGGGCCGAAGGAGGGGTCAATGGCCGGAGCGAGGCCCTTCGAGTCCATCCATCCAGAACGTCCTCCACCGATACTCCTCTCCCCCCGCTCTCTCTCCCCGCCCGCCCGCGCCCCGGCGCATTCTTGTATAAAGTCTCCTTCGTCGTCCTCTTTTTCTTCATCTCACCCTTCCCATCCTCCAGCATCATGTCTACCTCCAACGACGACGTCATTCACCGTCGGTTCCTATCTCCTCGAGCGTCTCGCTCAACTCAACGTCTCCGTCCTGTATCCTTCCCTCCGATCCTTCGTCGTCCGCGCTCATCTTCATCGTTCGCAGTCGCTCTTTGGAGTGCCCGGCGATTTCAACCTTGGTGAGCCCCACGATCGATCTCTCCGTGCTTTAGTCTGACGCGATCTTCAGGTTTCCTCGTGCGTCCTTCTGCACCGCTCCGATGTGCGCTAATCTCACGCTGTCCTAGGATCTCGTCGAGGATCATCCTACCATCGAATGGATCGGTAACTGGTGCGCGGCCATCTTGCCTTCACCGCGCATACATCCGTCTTACACCCGTCTAGCAACGAATTGAACGCAGCGTATGCCGCGGACGGCTACGCTCGCGTCAAGCAGGGCAGCGTCGGTGCTCTCTTGACCACGTATGTCCCTGTTTCTTTCCTATTAGAGTGCCACGATCTGACTTGTGGTTTGATCTTAGCTTTGGTGTCGGCGAACTGAGCGCGATCAACGGGATCGCGGGAGGTGCGATCGTCTCTGTCTCATATCTTGTCTCCAGCTCACGGCGTGTAGCCTTCTCGGAGCATGTCCCTATCGTGCACATTCGCTGGTGTCCCCAGCACCTTCCCAACAAAAGAACAAGCCCCTGCTTCACCACACCCTCGGTGACGGAAGGTAATGGCCTTTCTCCGACGTTCTCATGCGTCACCGCTAATCTCTGCGCGTAGGTATGACGCGTATCTCAAGGCCTCCCAGCAATTCACCGTTTCCAATACCTTGCTCATCGATGCAAAGACCGCGGGCTCGGAAATCGACCGCGTGATCACGGATTGTATCACCCACGCGAAACCGGTCTACATCATGCTGCCCACGGACATCGCGTACGCGCGCATCTCCCGCGGCCGACTCGACACCCCTCTCGTCCCCGCACCCCCCGTGAATGACCCCGCAGTCGAGAACTTTGTCCTCGACGAGGTCTCCAAGCTCGTGCAGGCGGCCGGAGAAGAGGTCATCATCCTTGTCGATGCTTGTGCGGTACGTCATGGTGCCAAGGAGGAGACCTGGGACTTGATCACGAAGACGGGGTACCCTGTGTTCTCCGCGCCCATGGGCAAGACTGCAGTCCCAGAAGCGTATGAGCGATACGGCTGGAGTGGGTGGCCTTCTCGCATACTGTCCTTCGCGATCGCTCACGGTTCACGTCTTAGATATACGTGGGGTCCATCTCGCACCCGGATATCAAGGAGAAGGTCGAGTCTGCGAAGCTCATCCTCTCCATCGGCGGTCTCAAGTCTGACTTCAACACCGGCAACTTCACCTATCGCATCCCCCCCGTTCGCACCATCGAGGCACGTTCTGTCTTTACTCTCGACCGCCTGCTGTGCTGACCTCCTTCGCAGTTGCACTCCGACCACACGCGCGTCCAATACGCGCTCTACCCCGACCTCGGCATGAAGCAGCTCCTCCCCAAGCTCACCGAGCGTCTCGCCTCCCTCCACTCCCCGTCCAAATCCGTCTCCGTCCCGGCGTTCACCGCGACCGTCCCCGAGCCCAACGAGGACCCCCTCCACCCGAAAATCTCCCAACTCCACTTCTGGCCGCGCATGGCCAAGTTCTTCCGCCCGAAGGACGTCGTCGTGGCCGAGACCGGCACGTCCTCCTTCGGGCTGCTCGACGTGCCGCTGCCGGAGGAGAGCGTGTTCGTCAGCCAGATCTTGTGGGGCTCGATCGGTTGGACGGTCGGGAGCACGCTTGGGGCGGCGCTCGCGGCGCGGGACCTCAACCTCGGACGCACGATCCTGTTCATCGGGGACGGGAGCTTGCAGCTGACGGTGCAGGAACTGTCGACGATGATGCGCGTGGGCGTGAAGCCGATCCTGTTCGTGCTGAACAACAGCGGGTACACGATCGAGCGGTACTTGCACGGCAAGACGCGCAAGTACAACGACATCGTGAACTGGTGCGTTTTTCCATTCTTTCTATTCCGCCGAGAGATGGAGACCGATGCTTCGGGCAGGAAATGGACGCAGTTGCTGGAGGTGCTCGGGCCGGACACGACACCGAAGACCAAGTCGTTCACGGTGCACGACAAGCAGGAGCTCGACGCGCTCCTCGACGATCCCACGTTCGCCAATGCCGAGTGCGTGCAGCTCGTGGAGGTCATGATGGACCAGTTCGACGCGCCGCTCGCGCTGCAGCGCCAGGCTGAGCTCAGCGGGAAGACCAACCAATACGTCTTGGAGTACCTGTGATCGATGGAGAGAGCCTGCAGAATAGTAACATCACCACGGACTTGGCGGTTAGATGGTTGTTGTACGTTTAGGTATAGAAGTAGTACAAGCGCAGTAGTATCCTCTTGTTGTACCACCACACCACTTTTGTCGGCACCGTCGCCATGCTTACACTTTCCCCACGACTACATAGTATGGAATGCGTAGATTTCTTGATACCTGACTGGAACTTGAAGAGGTGTTCATATCAAGAGGTGGGTACGTCACGTGGTGCAACGCGTCGCAATGTTCAACCTCCTCGTGATCGCGCCGAACGTCCCCGCACGCCCAAATTCGCCTCGTGTAAGTCAACCTCCTCCCTCCATCCCCCAACCTCCTCGCCGCCACATCGCTTTCTGCCACTTTCCCCCGGTCCCATCTCACTCGGGACGAAACCTCCATATCCACGTGGCGTACACTCCACACACGGCACACCCGACTAAGTAACCTGGCATGACTTCCGACTCCCACTATCCCCAGTTTCCGCGCTACCTGGGCAACTACGAGCTCGGGCCCGTCTTAGGCTCGGGCGTCTCAGGTGCGTTTACCCCCCCTTGTTTATTACCTCGCTGCGTTGCTCTGAATGCAAATACGCGTGCTGACTCGACCCCCCCCCCTCCCCCGCGCGCATTGCGCGACCCAGGCTCGACCTTCCGCGCGCAACATGTCATCACCGGGCAGATCGTCGCGCTCAAGATGCAGCCCGAGAACATCTCCTACCCCACAAACTGCCACGAACGCACGATATACCCGCTCCTGCAGGGCGGGAAGGGCATGCCGACGCTGTGGGCGTCCGGCGTGCTCGACGGGTGGGATTACCTCGCGATTGACCTGCTCGGGAGCAGCCTGGACAGCCTGTACCGCCGGAACGGGAAGGCGCCGATGGACATGCGGAGCGTGCTCTCGATCGCGGTGCAAGTGGTGCGTGCGAGGGTGCTTTTGGGTGCTTTCGGGCGGGCGGACGTTGACCGAACGGGGGGTTTGTCGCTCAGATCTCGCGCTTGCAGTTCATGCACTCCCGCGGGGTGCTGCACCGGGACGTGCAGCTGGGCAACACCACCGTCGGCCTCCGCCCGAACGAGCAGACGCTGTACATGATCGACTTCGGGTTCTCGAAGCGGTACATCGACCCGAAGTCGCACAAGCACGTCGCGAACCGGACGCAGCGCGACTTTATCGGCAACTACTGGTTCTCGAGCGTGAACGTGCACTGTCGCGCGAAGAGTGCGTTCCGTTCTTTCGGGGATCGGTCCCTTCGCGTCAGGAGGCACGCTGACGGGGTCCGGGTTTTGCTTTGCTGTGTGGTTTTTTTTATTAGCGTGCTCACGGCGGGACGACCTCGAAGCGGCCGCGCTCATGTTCATCCACCTGCTCACGCCGGGCGGGCTCCCCTGGACGCGCAACGGCGTGCCCCGGGACGACGCCGCGCACGACAGGCTGAAGCGCGAGAAGCGGGACACGACGCCGGAGGAGCTGTGTCGCGGCCTGCCGGACGAGTTCTGCGAGCTCCTGCAGTACTGCCGTTCGCTCAAGTACCACCAGCAGCCGGACTACGAAGACTGGAAGACGCGCTTCCGCGAGCTCGGGGAGGACCTCGGCTACGGGGACGTGGAGGAGTTCATCTGGCCCCCGCCGCCGGTGTCCAAGGTGCGCGTTCGACCGCGACGCGGGTCCCACTCGTCATGCTCATCATTCTTATTTTATTTTATTTTATTTACTTTTGGACGCGTCGCAGGCTCCGACGGTGCCGTCGAAGCGCGCGCCGAAGGCGCAACGGCGGACCGACGAGAACATGGAGAACATCCTGCACGAGCTCGCGCGGCTGCACGTCAACCCGGATCGGCCGGTCCTCGGGGACAAGAAAAATCTGCAACCTACCCAGCCTCCCCAACGCGCGGACGCGGGCGTGCCCAAAAAGGCGGGGCGCACGCCGGGGGAGGTGATCGTGGTCAGCAGCGAGTCGGAGGAGGACAGCCTGCGACGGGCGGCGGGGCCGATCGCGCGGCAGACCAAGGCGGTGGCGCTGCGGCGCCTGACGCAGGCGGTGGGCGCGGCGGCGGACAACGCGCGGTTGGGGGCGCTGGTGGCGGAGTTCGCGGGCGTGCTGGAGCGGACGGGGTCGCGGACGTTGACGCGGGAGGGGTTCGGGTTCCTGGACGCGCTGCACAAGCAGCTCGCGGACCCGTCGGTGTTCATCGTGCCGTTGCGGACGTCGCAGCGGCGGTCAGCGCCGCGGCGGACGCAGGAGGCGGAGGTGGAGGCGGCGGCGGTGCCGATGGGGGCGCAGGAGAGGAGGAGCAAGTTGTGGGCGTTGAAGACGGGGGTGGCGCACGCGCAGAACAATCGGACGCTGGCGGGGCTGGTGGCCGAGTTTGGGACGTTGACGGACAAGGTTGCGGGGAAGAAGTTGACGAAGGACGGGGTGGGATTTTTGCAGGGGGTCGCGGAGCGGTTGAAGGTGGTATCTTAAGGTGGGTTGGGGCGTTCTGTGGACGATATTTGATTTGTTATTTCTGTGTTGATTTTGTTTCTTGCTGCCGGTATAGTCGAAGTGTACGCTGTAATCGTTTTGTTTACTCGACAAAAACGAAAAAAGGAGTGATGCGTGAGGGCACGGCGCACGGGGGGTTCATGTGAGTCATTGGGAATGTGATTGGCGGGAGGGCACGAGGGAATAAACACGGAGTCGTACGATATTGATGGAAAGAGGTGGAGATGGAGAGAACGGATAGCTACGAGCTCGCGACGGAGGAGACTGGCACTCTGGGCGAGGTCTGGGCAGCGAACGCGAAGGGCGGTGAAGGGCAGGACCGGGCGAGGACCGTCGTTGGGGCAAACCAAGAGCAAACACGGAGATGGGATCGCCCAGTGGGGGAATCCAATGTCCGTTTTCGGAATTCGCCGCGACGCGTTCAGTCCTTCCCCATAAAACCGACGCGACGCTTGGACCCCTCCGCTTTTCTTCCAGGAGCCCCTCCCCCCCCAAGCGCCCGCGCCCACGCCCGACTCCCTCCTAGCCGTCCTTCACGCTCCCCGACTCTCTCTCTTCATCGCCATGAAGACAACGACAGCGGACGGCGTCGTCTCCGTCGTCGACCAGACCCCCGTCGTCATCCCCGCCTTCACCGTAAAGGACCTCCTCTCCGCCATCCCGTTCGTCCCTTCCCTTCCCTTCATCCCTCCTCCCGCTCCCCTAACCTCTCCCTCTCAGCGCTCACTGCTTCAAACGCTCTGGCTTCCGTTCCTCCCTCTACGTGTACGTTGGCTTCCTCTCCTCCGTTTTCCATATCCCCCTCTGACGTGTTTTTTTCTTCTTTCAGTGTGTGGGACGTGCTGCTCATCAGCGCATTCTACTATGCCACCGTCGCCGCCGAGCCCTTCATCTCCCCCGAGTACATCCATCTTCCCCATCCTGCCCTCTACACCGCCGCCTGGGTCTCCCTGTGGGCCTTGTACACCCTCGCTGCCGGTCTCGTTGGCACTGGCCTCTGGGTCATCGCCCACGAGTGCGGTCACCAGGCCTTCTCCGAATCCAAGGCCTTGAACAACGCCGTCGGCTGGGTCCTTCACTCCGCGTACGCCTCTCTCTTCTTTCATCTCCCCGTCCGCGTTTGACCCGCGCTCCGTAGATTGGGCGTCCCTTACCACTCATGGCGCATCTCGCACAGCAAGCACCACGCTGCCACCGGTCACATGGACAACGACCAGGTCTTCATCCCCAAGACCCGCTCCGACCTCAACCTGCCCCCCTTGGACGGCGATAACGAGGAGCTCACCGGCGCCAAGGTCTCCGAGACCGTTATGAACGAGCTCAAAGAGGCTCTTGGCGACTCCCCTTTGGGCGCCATGTCCCAGTCCATCATCTACCTCGTAAGCCACTTCCGCTTCATTTCCAGCCTACCTTCCATTCATCCATCGCCATAGCTCTTGGGTTGGCCCATGTATCTCATCGAGAACGCGTCCGGTCAACGTCGTTACCCCATCGGCACCAACCGTAAGCTCATCATCCGCTGTTCGATCAAGGTGTCCTCTCTAACCTTGGTTCCTCGCAGACTACTCGCCCTCGTCTATCATCTTCAGCCCCCATCAATACGGCCAGATCATCATGTCGGACGTCGGCATCTTCTTGTGGTTGGCCGGCATCGGCGCTTCCATTTACCAATACGGGTTCTTCGTCGTCCTCCGCGTCTATCTTATTCCTTACCTCTGGTGCGGCTTCTTTCTTCCTTCGGCTCCGCGCATCACCGTCTAACGACCGTTCACAGGGTCAACCACTGGCTCGTGCTCATCACCTTCCTCCAGCACACCGACCCTCTCCTTCCCCACTACCGCGCCAACGAGTTCACCTTCCCCCGTGGCGCCCTCGCCACCTTTGACCGTCAGCTCCTGGGAGAACTCGGCCCGATCGGCGCCTGGATCGGCGCTCGCGCCACGCACGGTATTTCCGAGACGCACGTCGCTCACCACGTTGCGAGCAAGATCCCTCACTACCACGCCTGGGAGGCCACGTACGCGCTCCGCAGGCGTCTCGAGGAGGCTGGCATCACCCTCCAGGGCGCACCCGGCGGCTGGATGGAGATGTACCGCGTCATGAAGGAGTGCCGGTTCGTCGAGGACGAGGGCGACATCGTCTTTTACAAAAACGCCTCGGGCCTCGCCCACTCCCGCGCCGTGCTCCCCGACCGCGAGGGCGTCAGCGACTCCGGCATCGAGGTGGACAAGTAGATGTAGACGAGGACGTCGTTGGGCTGTTCTAGAGTCCCTTTCTTCTTAGATCACTTTCGTTTTGAGCGCAGAGTCGGCCACCTAATGTCTGCAGATGGGGGCGAAGGGGGGGGACCTCGAAGGCTTCTCGCGTTCCGTTCTTTACCTACGCTGTGGATGTCGATGCACACGGTTCGGCGTTTTAGATTTACAGTATAGCCGCATACTTTTGCAGAGAGAAAAAAGCATAATGAATTGTTTTGTTCCGTCGTCTCGCTGTGGGCTGTTTTCCGAATCGAGAAGGGCCGGGGGCTTTCCTGTTTGGGTCGCGCGGGAACTTGTATCGTCTTGCCCTCGACGTCGACCATGTCGGAAACTTTGGGATCGTCACCGACGTTGGCGACCACGACGACGACGAATCCGATGGACCTTGCTACGCCCTTCCCTCCGCTGACGCGGCGAGACGTGCTGGCGTTCCAGTTCTCGTCGTGGTACCCGACCTTCGCCTCGATCTCCGTCAAATCGACCGTGCTCCGCCCGCTCGCGCCCGCCTTTCGCGCGTACCTCGACGCGGACGGCGTGTTCGTGCCCGTGGGCTCCGAAGACGTGTTCGTGCGTTTTTCGCCGCTTCCAGGTCTCGTTTATCGAGCGAGATGCGAGCGATCGATCTGTTTGTGCAGGCCTGCGGTCAGTTGCTTGGAAGACGAGGATGAAGACGAGGACGAGGAGGAGGAGGAGGAGGAGGAGGAGGAGGACGGGAGAACGTTTGCGTTTCCGGAGATGGATCGGAGGATAAGGGAGGTCGTGAAGGCGTACGGGGGCGTGTTCCCCAAACTCAATTTTTCGTCGCCGCAGGTGCGTTCCCCCCCCCCCCCCCCCCCCGCCTTCGCTATCGTCTCTGAGCAAAACCCGAATTTTTCGCGTGGAAACGCGCAGGACGCGTCCTGGCTCCTGCCGTCCTCGTCCCCGCTGAAGTGCACGTCCCCGGCGGAGGTGTACATGCTCCTCAAGTCGTCGGATTTCATCGCGCACGATCTGAGCGCGGACGCGGTGTTCGCGGGGTGCGTCGATGCCGATGCCGATGCCGATGCCGACGCCGATGCGGAGGGGGCGGGGGCGTACGAGCTCGAGCTCGTGCTGAGGAAATGGTACGCGGTGGACAAGAGTCGGGAGGTGCGGTGTTTCGTGCGGGAGGGAACGCTCGTCGGTGCGTTGCGCCCGCCGCCTGTCCAACACCTTTTCCCCTGACCGACCGACGGGGACGGTGTGTGCGCCGGACACAGGCATCTCGCAGCGCGACCCGAACTACTACGATTTCCTCAACGAGCCGCAGACGCGGCGCGCGCTCGCGCGCTCGATCGCGTCCTACTGGGCCGCGCACGTCGCCCCCAAATGGACGTTCACCTCGTCTTGTACGTCCTCCCCGCGCCCTTGTCGACCTGAACCTGTCCGCTCGCGAAAAAAAAAAACCCACACACGCACGCACACGCACACAGACACGTTCGACGCGCTGCTCACGCGGTCCCTGACCGAATTTCACATCCTCGATTTCAACCCGTACGCCCCGCGCACGGACGCGCTGCTGTTCACCTACGAGGAGCTGCACGCGCTCTTCCTCCTCCACGCCCAACGCCCAGATCAAGACCAAGACCAAGCTCAAGCTCAAGATCAAAATCAAGATCGAGGCCGAAGCCAGGGGGGGGACCGCGCGCCCCCGACGTTCCGCACGGTCGACTCGCGCGCGCACCCGGCGGCGACGCGCAACGCGCCGGCGCATCAGCATAACATGGTGCCGGTGGAGGCGATCGAGATGAGTGGGGGGAGGGGGGTGGAGGAGTTCAAGAAGGTGTGGGAGGAGGAGGTGCGGAGGGGGATGCAAGGCGGGGACGAGGAGGACGAATGAGAGGTACATACAATTACATACGCGTGTGGGACCCAGAACAGATCGCACGCTTGTCGTTGGGCTCTCATCGCTGGCGGGCACACATGTTGTCGGTGGCGGCCAAGAGAGTACTTAGACCTGAAGCTATCGCGTTCCTCGACCTTTTCGTCCCGATATGGTGCTAAGTGACTCGGGGGTTCACGTGACCGCGCTGGCAGGCATGTGGGACGCCGCCCTGGCCCTTGCCTCTATCTCTCTCCTCCCACTGGTCCCCGCCTGTCCCCGCCTGTCCCCGCTCGCCGCAGGAGCATTAAATAAAACACGAAGGATGCTGCCTTTCTCTTCGCTCTTCCTCTTCCTCGCCCACGCTCAGCGCTTCCTCTCCGGCCCGCGCCGTGCGTGTGTCCCCGCCCCGTTCCTCACCCGAACGCGCTCGCTCAGATGTCCGCTTCCGCTCTCTGTGCATTAGCCCTCCTCGCCGCCTCCGCCTCCGCCCTCCAACCGTCCGACATCCAAGGCCCCGCTTTCCTTTCGCCGTTCGCAGGCCAGACGGTTGAGAACGTCACCGGCATCGTCTCCGCCAAGGTCGGTTTCCCCCGCTCGCGCTCGCACCCCGCGCCCCCTCTCAGCCCGCCTTGCTTTTACTTAGAGCTCCACCGGCTTCTGGATCCTCGGCTCCCCTTCGGACGACCCCCGCCTCTCCCCCGGCCTTCGCGTCTTCACCTCCAACGCCACCCTCCTCGCCTCCCTCTCCCCCGGCGACGCCGTCTCCCTCGCCGGCCGCGTCTCCGAATTCCGCGCGTCGAACGCCCCGTCCGACCTCCTCGCCACCGAACTCACCAGCCCCGCCAACCTCACCGTCCTCTCCGCCGGAAACGCCCTCACCCCCATCCTCCTCGGCCGCGACCGTTCGCCGCCCACCGAGGCCTTCAGCGCCCTCGACCGCGGTCCGGACGGCTGGCTGAGCGTCCCGAACAACGCGAGCTCGGTCGACGCCGTGAACGCCACGCTCGAGCCCGCCAAGTACGGCCTCGACTTCTGGGAGAGTCTGGAAGGCGCCCTGGTCACGGTGCCGCGCCCGGTCGCGTTGAATTTCGAGAACAGCTTTGGGGAGGTGTGGGTGAGGGGCGATTGGGAGGTCACCGGCCTCAACTCGCGGGGAGGGTTGTCGCTGACGATCGGTGAGCAGCCGACGTCGTCCTTTTCGGTGACGAGGGCCTTTTGCTGAGACGCGGCGGGGCGGTTTCTTGCGCAGGTGCGGACAACCTGCCGGACGGCAACCCCGAGACGGTCATCATCGGCTCTCCGCTCGACGGCACGTCGAACCCAGGCGTCGCTGTCGGCACAGGTCTCTCCGACATCACCGGCGTGGTCGTTTTCCAGTGCGTCCTTCCGCGCCTGTGTCCTCGCGCGTTCCATCCCTGAACGACGACGCATAGATTCGGGTTCTTCTACATCCTCCCCCTCACCGCGCCCACGGTCCTGTCCACCCCGGATCCCCACATTCCAACCACCTCGATCACGTCCGACGAGGGGGACTGCGCCGTGCGTTTCGGAGACTACAATGTATGCGCTTTCCCTCCCCCCCTGCCTTTCCCTTTCGCTGACCGACGGCGGGCTGCGCAAAGGTGGAGAACCTCGCGCCGACGTCGGCGCACATGAACACCATCGCGGCGCACGTCGCGACCTTCCTCTCCAACCCGGACTTCCTCTTCTTGCAGGAGATCCAGGACGACTCGGGCCCGACCTCCGACGGCACCGTCAGCGCGAACCTCACCCTCGACACGCTCGTCGCGGCCATCGCCAGCGCCAACGGGGGCGCCGTTCGGTACAGCTGGGCGCAGGTCGATCCTGTGGACGGGCAGGACGGCGGACAGCCGGGGGGGAACATCCGGCCGGCGTATCTGTGAGTGTCGGGGAGGGCCGGGCGTGCCGTGCGTTTGTTGTCTTTGAATCTGACGGGTCCCTTCGCAGGTATAACCCGGCGAAGCTCACGCTCGTCCCCGGGGCGCCTGCGGGAGGGCCCCTGGACGCGACCACGGTGACCAAGACCGCGAACGGGAGCCTGGCCCTAAGGTGAGCGAGGAGCTCCGCCCGCGCGTTGTTGTCCTCGGTAGGCTTTTCCATGCTGAGGCCCCGCGACAGCTTCAACCCCGGGCGGATCGACCCGACGAACGCGGCCTGGACGTCCTCGCGCAAGCCCGTCGTCGCGCACTGGCAGACGGCGTCCGGACAGACGTTTTTCACCGTCGACCACCACGGGACGTCCAAGGGGGGCAGCACCAGTCTTCAGGGCAACCCCCGCCCGCCCGTCAACCTCGGCGTCGACCAACGGACGCTGCAAGTAGAGACCATCGCCGTGCGTCCTCGTCCTCTTTCTTCGCCCGCCCGCCCGCCCGCCCCCTAAAACCCTAAATCGCTCACGGCGGCGAATGTCCCGCAGGCGTTCATACAGTCCATCCTGGACCTCGACCCCGAGGCCGCCGTCCTCCTCGCGGGCGACTTCAACGAATTCGCGCAGGCGCGCTCCGTGTTCGCGCCGCTCGACGGCGTCGTGCTCGACGCGGACGTGCTCGCGGGGATCCCGCCCGTGGAGCGGTACACGTACGTGTTCGGGCAGAGCGCGGAGCAGCTCGACCACGTGTTCGTCAGTCCCGCCGTGGCAGGGCGGGGGAGGGTCGAGGTCGAGCATGTGCATGTGAATAATTGGGCGGCGAGCTTGGGGGGGAGGACGAGCGACCATGATCCGTCGGTGGGGAGGGTGTGGGTGTGCTGAGGTGAGGGTGGCGAGGAGGCTGCTGTCGCTCGCTTTCCTTTGCCTCGGTTCGATCGTGTACTTATAGTAACTTCGCGTACGGCGTATGGTGTCAGGGTGCACAAGCATATATTTGGAGAATACAGACAGAGATATAGCGAAGTACGAAAGGGTAGGAACATTGGCAAGAAGAAGAGATAGGTTACAAGACGAGGACCCTTTCCGGGATCTGTCAGGCTTCAGGCAGTATACATACACCGTATTGGGAGATCAGGATCAGAAAATGTCAAGTTTGTGAGGTCCAGACTGATGGACATGGGTTGTCCCCGTCAATCTGCGCTGTAGAAGAATGGGAGGGACACGGCACTTGCGGTAGGTGGACTCGAGGATGCGACTGCAGATATCGATCCTTCAGCGCGGGCTCTAGAGTTTATGTGAAAGGGTGAAACTCACCAGGTGCTGGTTTACAACCCGACAAGTCAATGACGATGGTTTCTCCGTCTCTCCTTCGGGAATGATATAAGGTCTCCATCGACGACCACCCTGGTATCCACTGGCATAGGAAGCTATCTGGCTCTCCCTCGCAGGGATAAAGGCAACCAGCACAGACGTGTAGGTTCCTGCGAGCTGGCCGGAGCATACCAAATCCACCCGTTTTCGATGAAGTATGTGGACCGAATCGGCACTTGGGTGGATTGAAAGGAACTCGCCGTCGAGTATGCGTGACGGTGAGTTATTTTCAATCCACCCGAGTCACTGGGGCTACTGGTCGAACAGGACGGATGGATTTTGTGTAGCCTTCGCAGAGATACCCGCAGACGTTCGCTCGCTGCATGCCGGAGGTCTTTCAACCAGCTTGTCCTCCTGTGAGTTGCATCGTCTTCCACGGGTGCTGCACTCCACATACGAATTTCACCATTTCCCCCACCAGAAAAAAGTCGATCGCCCTCGATGGAAAACCGCAAGCACTGAGGAAATGTGCCACCTCGTAAGATGCGGAAACAAACCCCGGTTTCCACATTTAGCAGGGTGATTTTATCATAGAAGCCGACGGCTAAAAGCATGCTGTTCGGGGAAAATTCCATGCCAGTAACTTCGTCTCGTTCCGAATCAGGGTCAGGATCAAAAGACCGTATGTGCGGGGCGACGCCGTCGACGTAAGGAGGGCCTTGCCATAGGTTGATGCCATGGCCTCGAACGTACAGTTCGCTGGGAGAAGTTGCGATCACTTTATCGTTATACTAGCATAGACCCATGCATTGCACTCATTCAAGTAGCAAGGCTGTGGTGATTGTATTCAAATAAGCAACAAATAAGCATAACTAAGTACTAAGCATGAAGTGTAGAAGATTCAACTCGCAGTCCGATAGTAGGAAAACTGTAGCCGGGATGCCTAGAGGGGTTTGTGACGGTCCCAAATGCTCTCGCTCGTGTCGGGCTCTCTTGGCAATCTGCCATTTCGATAGCAGAGTGGGTTGTTTCTGTTCCTTGAGGGTTCAGAGCTGGAGTCCTTGGGGGCGTAGGAAGCAAGTCGCTGAGGGCCGAGTAGGCCTGCGAATATGCAATGTCGATGAGGACATATCACCTGTGATATGGATAACAAAAGGATCAGTAAAGCCTTTACTATCACATTGATTGATACTGTATGCACGTACCATCTATGAAAGCTCCGTTCGAGGCTTGCTGGTTGGTTGGGTTCTTGCATTATCGTGTCGCCTGTCGTTGATTCGGACGTGGACGACACAATACAATGCTGTTGCGGACCTTCAGGATCCTGAGGATGTCGTTGTGCTCGCACTCAAGACCGGCGGTGGCCAATGGCGTCAGCCGAGGAAAGCTGTAGACAACAATATAGTAAGCAAGGACATTGATCAGTTTGTTAAGGTCAGTCATACCTGGACGGCCGTGTTCTCGTTCGCTTGCGAGGAGGTTGAATGGGCACTGTTTCTGGGGGCTGCATCTTGGACGGAATCAGTGGACCTGCGTTCCTGCTCGGTGCACCATCCCAATGGCCAGCCAATGTCACCCCCAACTCGCATAGATTCTTCTGCACAAATAGTACATGTCAGTTCGTCTCGCAAGAGAGAAAGAAAATGCGCACATGATCCAGATGAATGCACCGAGATGCACTGGATGCAGATGACAGGGTGTGCTGTACTGTGTCGTGTCGGGTCGTGTCGTGTCGTACATCACTCGAGCTCGGGACCACCACGCCTCATCCGAGCACCGAGGAAATTTCCCGAAAAATCTCTAGATATATAAATAAATCCAATCAGGGGGGGTGGGAGCGACGCGGTCATCGTGACCGAAGCGACAAAACACGTCCGTGTTGCTGCACAAACATTGCTTTGGAGGAAAATTGATTTGAATTTGTTTTCTGATATACAAAGTAAAAGGTATAAGTAGGGCTGTGCCATGGAGGCTACTTTGACGCTAACGGCGGTGCGTAGAGGTGCCATAGAGAGTGGGAAGGTATGACGGTGGCCAAGTACGTGGTGGAGGTCAAGACGAAGAGCGACGCGGCGACCCGGCCGACGCGCAAGCCTAGGATGACGCAAGCAGCCACGTGCATTTGTCAACGCGACCTGTCACGTGTCGCGTTACGATGACGTGGCTGTTGTCCCACAACCAATCAGAAAGCTCACTTGTCTCGCGGTTTGTGTCGTGACGTGACGCAGCGCTCCACCGCGTCTCTCTTTGTATTAAAGGATGACATGGCGACTGCGGTTACTGAGACCATATTTGGACAGTGGCCGATGCATTCGGCCGTAGGCTTCGTATTCATGTCCCAGATGTTGAGGCTGCAGTCATCTGAACTAGAAAGAAGTAAATTTCCTCCACGAGAGAATGTAAGACATTTGATAGTGTTCGTGTGACGTGTTAAGAGGACGGGTTCATGTTGATATAGCTCGTCAGGAGTTTCGCCATCCGATACATGGCGGTATATTGCGATGTTATTGTCTTCGCCAATGTATGTGCATGCAGTAATTTGACCATCTGGGGAGAAAGCGACTCGGACACACCGTTTGACGTTGCATGATCTCCTCTCCGTGTTTGACAGAATTGGGCTCGGACCTTTCGTGTTAACATCCCATTTTGTGATAAGGCCGCCTCCAGCGACATAACATATGGTGTATATCCCCGGCGAGGGCGAACTCAGTCGCAGAAAGGGAGCGGATTCCTAGAGGAGGTTGACTATAAAGGGTGGGCAACAGCACAGGCCAAGGGGTCCCCGTTCTGGCGTCCCATAGAACTATTGTAAAATCTACCCCGATTGACACCAGAAGTCTTCCATCTAATGAGCATGCCATGGACCCCACAGCAGACGCGTGCCCTCGCATTGCGCCAAGACAGGTGGTGTCCCACGTGTTGTCAAAGCCACAGATAACTTTGGCAGTGCCCGACACCTGACTTGAGTATACCCTGGATAAGCGGGTCCCAGTTGGGCAAAATGGGATAACACTGCGATAGACTTGCAGGGACGAGACACGGATAGCGGGAGAGAAGATGAGGGTGGCCCTTTCGCATTCGTCAAATATTCGGAGCAAATCCTTCGTTGCAGGTGGTATGGGCAGAATGAGGGTCTGTAGAGTATTTCGATATAAGTGAGGAATCCCCTTCGGACGGTAACATCGACCTACCGCCAGCTTTTGACGCACTAAGGGTAGTGCGTCAGCGACTACAGACAGCTCTCCAAGAAGACTCAACGTTTCGAGCCAATTGAGGAGATATTTCGATGCGAATGTGACCAAGGATTGCAAGAGTTCGGGGTGGATATCTGATTCCTTGAGATGAAACGCCCAGTGTCGACAGGCATATTGGAGATGGGGAGGGATGTTTTCAACGATACGCTCTGCTAAATCCGGGACCTCCTCGTTGAGGTTTGTAGGATCTTCGATATTGCAGATATTGTATTTGAGCTGCTGTAAAGTTTCTAGACATTGCTGGGCGATGAGCGTATGCTGCAATGCATTATCCACCACAAATGCCCTATCTTTGCATCAGGGATCCATTTGTAAGAAATTCGCTGAAGGTCGGGTGGATGAGACGGCACGTTCCTTCCGGACTGGCCACCTCGAGGACAGAATGGAGACGTAAGAGGGTTCTGTGAGCTGTACCCGAAGGTAGGGCCAGTAAAGCCTCGAGGGAAGCGGGCGATAGTCGATCTCGAATCAGCACAACGGTGCCTAAGACCATTCTCAGTTTAGCCCTGTCCCGCCCGTCGATGTCTGGGAACGCGGTTCGTAATACTTGAAGATAAAGAGCATCAAGGCGACTGGCGTATTGAGCGCTATCAGAGGTGGAATCCAGTATAAGTTGTAGGCGATCTTTTGGATCGATGCCGTCGCGAATGAACTTGACCGCGGTAGATGCAAATATGAACAGATTGTCCGCCCGATTAACAAGGGTTGCGATCTCGACGGAAGAAGGCCAGTCGCCAAGTTGGTAGCGGTTGGCCATCACCTTCAGCTCGCGGGAGAGATACAGCTTGATATCCCTCCCAGTCAATTCTGGATGAACTCTGTGAAGTATGAGATGCTGTGTATCCTCAATGAGGCCTGTATCTTCGAATCCTGCCTCGATGTTGATGACAGGCCGGCTGGTAAGGAAAAACCTAAGCGGTGCAAGGTCCGTTATGTGCTTTGAAAGGGCTTTGACAACCATCGAGGTCGTCTCGTCATCCTGACACTCGTCTAGGGCATCTATCACAATGGCACAGCTCGGAAACTCGGGAGTATGACGAAGCGGCTCCACAATGAGTTTCTCCAGCTGAAAATTGACATGTCCAGTCTGTATTCCAGGGTGGCTACGGAGAATCTCCGAAACCTGCTTCTTGAATTCGGGGTTAATACGCCCAAGCTGATATGCAATGGAAGGAAAGATGAGGAGTGCATTACTGCAATCTGCAACGTCCCGGGAACAGAAGAAACTGGCACCGAGCAGCTTGAGGTTGTCGCACCATTCTGCCACCCTTTGAGCAATGGTCGACTTGCCAGTTCCTGCCCAGCCGCTCAGCCAGAACACCGAGGCCTCGTATTTGTCAGGTAGGATTTTTTCTGAGGGATAATTACCGGGTTTCAACCAAGAGTAGATGGTGTCGAGTGTCTCTAGTCGGGTCCCTTCCGCGCACGATACTCGTTGACTGTGTTGATTGAACTCGGCGGCCATGGTATGGATCGGAGTGCCTGATAACAATTATACACGTGAGCTTGGGCACGATTACAAGGCCACCGCACCGACCGTCGGCTAGAGCCTGCGTAAGATTCAATGAGATATGCAGCATTGTCTCATGAGAATAGACAGCGCACCTGTGCAGATATCATTTCCTTGATGACCTCGAGTTTACTGTGCAATGCTTTCGAGACGTCGTATTGTGCTCGCATGTAACCGCGAATTTCCTGAAAGAGCTGTGAGACACTGTCCACTTTCAGCTTGGCAAGATCCCTCACATCGATTGAGAATTGGATGTCGATCATCCCACCGACCTAGTAAGATTATCAGCGAGGGACACTTGCTCGAGAAGATATGCCGAACCGTGAATGCTTGAATGGCCCACAGCAAGGTCTGGATATGGGTCCGGATCTGGTCCGCGATTTTCGTGGCGCTTAGAACGCGAACAATCAGAGAACGACGCTGTGCGTCTTGGACAGATCGGTGTACACCTTCTATGTCTCTAGGTGCGCGATGCCTGCATTGAGCGTCCCTCATGTCTCATACACAAATGACATACTCGCGAAACGATTGAACACGCCTTTGAAATTCCCCCGGATGAGTGTTTGTATCGGAGGTAACAAGTTTGATCATGCCGTGTAGCTTGTCCACATACTGTAAAAGCATCGCAATATCATCATCGTTCGAGTACTTGACCTAAGTAGTCCGAATCCTGAGTGCAAGACCAGATTGCGAGGCAAGGTGAGGAGACAAACCTTTATCGTATCTATTACGACCAGTATCCCCCCTACAGCTGCCTGGAGAGGGGGGAGGAGGACAGATGATTCCTTCGCTGCTCTGAGGGCCAAAATAACACCGTCGATAGCGACGCGCCTCCGCCGATAAGGATGCTCTTGTTTCGACGGCCCAGACATTCGTTGGCTCCAGGAGGACGGTAAAGAAAAGTGATAGTGAGGGATGGCAGGGGATCGATAGAGGTGTTGCAACTTGCAAGCCACGGGTGCACGAGCTCTGCAGTGATCATCCAACTACCCGCGAAATAGGCGCTGCAGTATCCCATAAATCGGTCATGAGACTCGATATATATAGCACAAACCTGCAGGCAGCTTTCAGACATTGCACAGGATCGGGAGAGCCACGGAACTCACATGACGCAAACTCAAGTACTTACTTCTTCCCGCACTCACCTCGACGTCTCTTGGCGAAATAACCTTGAGGCGTCGGGAGAGTCTGTGGGGGAAGAAGAGAGTAGCTTGTATGTCCGGTTCGTTCCACAGGTGAGTGCATCCTCGTCGCTCGGCTTGAATGGGGGTGCATTTGGTTGAATTTGGAACATGGTCGAGGACTCGAGCTGAGGTTGGTAAAGGGGTGCAGGGTGAGATGTGCGGTAACGCCGCCGTTGCTGGCACCTTTCGATTCATATTGGTCCCTTCCTGTCTTGTGTAGGTATGTTGAACGGGGAATCGAATGTGATGAACGGACGTCGGACGCGTCGATCCCTCAGCCAGCCTACATATTTTCCGGCGGTGACTGAGGGTGACTGATTAGTCTGAACGTGGGAATCTGTACTTCATGCCACAGAATCCTAGAGTCACTCTGGAGTTCAGTTACTGGGGCAAGTTACAAGTTCAACGAACTTACAGTAGTGTAACCTACTCAACGACCTTGGTTTCTCGCCTCTTTGTCTTCCTTCGACTTTCGTCGGCGGACCATTGGATGAGCTGCAGACTGCAGATGGTGGGCCTAGTATATTGGATATCTAACTTAAAAATGTGCAGTAATGTATTGCATGCGATAATGGGTGGACGGTTGGACTAAAGTGCAGGGGTAACAGGAACAAAGGGCGACGAACGAAGGCGCGGCAGGGGCGTGTACACATGGCGAGACTGGGGTTATAACATAAACTACAGATGAGGAGCAGAACGAAAGCGAGGCGGACAAACCGACACGGACAGTCTATGAAGTCTCCATCGCGTCCGGGTCGCGGTGGAGTGTCGGCGGCGACGCGGTCGGGTCCATCAGAGGGCGCTTGTCTTCCCTGCACGGTGAAGTAAACAATCGTGAGCGACGCGTGTATTCAAGACAGAAAAAAGCGTAGGAGGGAATGAGACACGAAGATGGCGAGGGGCGCGTCGGACGAAGGCGTGTAGACGGAGCATTGGGGACGAACCTCAGATCATCCTCGTCGTCGTCGTCGTCGCTTCGTTTCCGCCGCGACACCACGCGTGGGAGCATCGGGACTGGGTGCTGCGACACCGCGAGTGTTGCTTTGTATATGCTTTCGTACTCCTGGATGGAAAGAGTCAGCAAGATGCCAGGAACGGGACGAGTCGAGTCCGAGTGAGGCCTCATTATTCGAACGACGGGATGCTGACCTTGATCTGCGTGAGGAAGCCACCGTTGGGCGAGATACAATAGCGGCGGTTCTGCACGAGGTGTAGTGCGTCTTCCCACGAGAGTTGATAATGCTGCATGACGAACATAATCACGAATGCGGGGGAGAGAGAGATGCCACCTGGACGCAACGCGATATCAGTCTCATTGAGCGACGAGAGGGGAGGTAGAAGAATGAACGGACCATTACAGTGAACGAGCACCCGCCCGCCAGCGGCGATCGCGTCGTTGATGAACTTCTGCGCGCTGTGGGTGGCAGAATACGCGTCGGGGGGCGTAGTTTAATGGCGGATCCGGAACGCGATCGAGCAGTGCGATATACGGGTTTGGGGGTAACGTATATCAGTGGGTGGTTGGGTTACGAGGCGAATTGACGCACCCAGGGAAGAGACGGATGAGGTTTTGTTCTTCTGTGTCGGCTACGTCGAGAACGAGGTACTGGAACGATTCTGGGAAGCGTGGCCGAACGGAGAACGCCTCTTTCGCATCGCGAATGCAGACTCTGAGGATGCATCGTTATATTTATGTGAATATGAGTAGAGGGTGCGGGATGAATAGCCATGTGGCACGGCCGATCATGGGCGGGAGTATGGACGGCGGGGACTAACATGTGTGTTACGCCGAGGCCCTTGAGGGTGTCAAGGGACTTTGAGACGATAAAAGGGCCTAGGAGAAGTCCTGGGAGAATCTCCTGGCACTGATGCCGCATGTCATATCTGGTCGACGTGCAGGAGGTGAGCGAGCGAACGAGAGGGCGAAGAGAGCTCGAGACACACTTCCACTCGACATCGCCGGGACCTTGGATGAGATCCTGAATCTCTTGAGAGTTGGCGTTGGGATTTATGAGGAAGGACATGGTACGGTCAGAGGAGGCGGGAAAATGGGCCGTGAACGTTGAACGTTCGTCGTCGTCGAACTGGATGCGCTTGGCCGCGGCAAGCCAAACTCGGATCCCGCGCGCGGCTCGACGCGTCTGACTGCTCTTTGTTCCTTTTGCTTCCTTTCTTTCCTCACAATGGCCGATCCGTTTGACGACGACGAAATCCCGTTGGTTTCTTTCCGTGCGTGATCTTGTGTATCGCTGCTCACTCCACCGGCGCCGTTCTAGAACGCTCATCGAGCACGAACTCGAACCCGTTCCTTCGTTGCCTACCAATGTCCAGTCTGACTCTCGAAGTCGACGCGTTCCTCTCACAATTATCACTGGCTTCCTTGGCGCGGGCAAGTCGACGCTACTTAGGTGTGTACATTTGCTTTGCTTACCCCGCTCGATCGCTCACGGTGCTCATTCATGCAGGCGCATCCTTACCGAACGACATGGCTATCGTATAGCGGTTATTATGAACGAGTTTGGGGATACCGCAGTGAGTGAATTGGCCATTTCATTATGGATTAAACTCACCTTTTCTCTCTCCAGTGGGCAGGACATTGAATGTGCGTTCATCCAGCCGGATGTATGCGTTCACTCGATCTGATTGAGTCCCACTACATGGTTCCCTTTGGGCCGATTGCTTTAGCCCGCACCATTGGCGTCGCCGTTGAGGGAGAAGCATCTGAGGAGGTTCTTGAGCTGGCAAACGGCTGTCTGTGCTGCAGCATCAAGGATAGTGGGGTCGCGGCCATCGAGAACCTGATGAAACGCAAAGGCGCATTCGACTACATACTTTTGGAGACGACGGGTCTCGCGGATCCAGGTGCGTGGGGTTTCAAGGTATGTGGGAGATGAAGGATTGACTCTTGGCTATAGGCCCCATTGCAGGCATGTTTTGGGAGAACGAGGAGTATGGGAAGGGCCTAGGGACAGACATTGTCCTAGATGGCGTGGTATGTGTCGTAGATGCAGTTTATGGGCTCAAGGTCTGTCTCTCGAACTCCCCTCTCAATCGATCCTCCGAAGTGACACCTCTGTTTTAGCAACTGGAGGAGGATCACGCGGTCGACGGCATAGGCGGAAGTTTAAGGTGCGTTCCCCCCGTCCGCTGACTTACGCGGAGACTTATAAGAGCATCAGGCAGATCGCGGCAGCAGATGTCATACTTCTCAACAAAGTGGACCTTGTATCTCCAGAACATGTACAAATCGTCGAAGACATGTTGTACAAAATCAACCCCGCTCTAATTGTCCACAGGACCGTTCGTGGAGAAGTCGACGTCCAAGCACGTCATCGGTATACAAGCCTATGCTTCCGGACCTCCGCCGTCCTCGGTTTCAATTGCGCATGTCCACGACGAAAACTGTGCCCACGAACACGAGGAACAAGGCACGCACTACTCAGTACGAGGCATTTCCAGCCTACAGGTGGCATGCCCCCCTCTAACTCCCGAAACGCTAACGGCGTTGGATGAGTGGCTTCGGTCAGTACTATGGGAGGCCGCCCTACCGCCCTCGCACGACAGAATAGAGGAACTGCAGGTGCTGAGGTGTAAAGGCCTCGTCAAGACGACTGACGGAAGAATGCTAGGTGCTCCAGGGGGTGCAGACGATGTATGATCTGAGCGAGATGGGTGGGGAAGAGATGGGCGTCGGGGGAGAGGGAAAATTGGTGTTCATTGGGAAGGGCCTCGGTGAGCAGGTCAAGCGGAGTTTGGAGAGTGTTCTGTTGAGATGAACACCTAGTACCGTAAGTACGTCCAGCTCACTCTTGAATCAATGTTTGCTCATCTCGTTGGTCGCAGATACCAGCTGTATCAATATATTCATAATGCATCTTTTGGTGAAGCTCACGTGAATGGATCTTTGCAATGCCTGGTAAGAATAAGTCGACTCGATTTGATAACTGCCAAGGACATGCCAATGGAATCAACCGCAGAGCGCCCCACTTCCAGTCGGATTAATGGTACGGAATTGTGCTTCTCCTTCCCCATCCACCGACCACTCCAAGCGCTGCAACCACAGGTGACCTATCGCCTCTCAGTCAATACACTTTCAAGCCTGATACGGCGTCCGTTGATGATATCTTTAGAAGTGCGTGCAAGTTCTATTGATTTGTGACAGCACAATTTCTAACGACCCTTACGATAGTCCATGGTCCGCATGTCCTCGGGCCTCATGACTTGATAGCTAATGGCATTCTATAGGTTGAACTTTCA
Organism: Amylostereum areolatum; assembly: GCA_012932865.1. NCBI lineage: Eukaryota > Fungi > Basidiomycota > Agaricomycetes > Russulales > Stereaceae > Amylostereum > Amylostereum areolatum. The sequence goes on from SAXG01000002.1 coordinate 236,160, forward strand.
AGATGCATACCCTCATGGCTATTTACGGGGTCGGCGCGGGATTCATATAAACACGCGCTTGGAAGGTCCTTTTGCGACCATTTCCCCCCACTTCCATGGCAGCACTTATCGTGAATTTTCTTCCCAGCCTCGCCGTCCAGGGGCTGGTACTGGTAGTACTATCCTTCATTTGTCTTGTAGGCAAGGCGGTGCTCGGGAAGCGCTATCCTCCTCTCCCTCCAGGTCCTAAACCCTTTCCTATCGTCGGGAACTTATTCAATATTCCGAAAGTCCACCCATGGAAGGGTTATGCGGACTTCGGGCAAAAATATGGCAGGCCTATTTCTGCGCTTGATAATGTTGTAACATAGCGCTGACATCACAAGCGTGGTTTCTAGGCAGTATCTTCTCAGCTCCGTGTGTTGAACCAGGTCTTTGTGGTCGTCAGCTCCCCTACAATCGCAAGGGAACTACTGGAGAAACGCGGCGCCATCTATTCTGACCGACCAACTTTACCTTTCGTAGAACTGTGCGTCATCGTTTTGCTGGTCGTCGTTGCGCCCTCCGTGCTGACATTTTCTATGGACAGGATGGAGAACGAATGGAACCTTCCTTTAAGCCACTATGGTCCGCGTTGGCGCAGCGTGCGGCGGATCCTGGAGGGGAGCTTACGGCAAAGTTCAATATCCCAATACCAGCCTATACTGCGATCGCTTGCCCGCAAATTCCTTGCGGCCACCATCCGTGCACCGGGGGATTTTAGGACGCATATCAAATAGTAGGATTTCTCGAATTGCTGGTCTGTGTAGACTTTGACGAAGAACGGAAACCCAGCACTATCGCAGCGATCTCCCTGGACGTTGTGTATGGATATGAATGCACAGGCCTAGAAGACGAATTTTTATCATTGTCGGAGAAGGCGACTGCCGTCGCGTCCGCAACTGTACTCCCTGGTGCAGTCATCGTCAATGATCTCCCCTTCTGTGCGACGCGTTTCCTGTGTCATGACTAGCGCAGCTTCTGATTTGTTCACCTACAGTGCGATATCTCCCCAAGTGGTTCCCTGGAATGGGCTTCCACAAACTTGCCGAAGAAGGAAAGCGGCAATTTGACAGGGCCAGGAATGTCCCGTTTGACTACGTGAAGAAGAATATGGTGGGCTTGGTCAAATTTCGAAATGTTTTGTGTCTCTAACCGGAACGAAAGCACCCCGATGTCGTTCGGCCATCTGTGGTCTCCAGTTTCTTGAGCGATTGCCGCGATGGGAGCGCCTCCGCAGAAGACGAACAGCTAGTGAACGAAGCAGCAGGCTCTGTATACGGCGGTAAGGGCCTCTGCCAAGTCGTTCTTGTCCGTGAGCTGACCAGCCATGCAGCTAGTGTGGACACCGTGCGTCTTCCTTTCTTCTGGCTCGAATTATGCATACTGAGAGCTGGTCTGCGAAGCAGACTTCGACAGTCCTGTCCATCTTTTTCCTCGTGCTTGCACGCTACCCTGAAGTCCAGCGCAAGGCACAAGCTGAACTTGACGCGGTCGTGGGCGTGGAAAGGCTTCCTGATTTTAGTGACCGTCCAAACCTACCTTACATCGAGGCATTCTGTATGGAGCTCAACCGGTGGAGGCCCGCCGTTCCAATGGGTACACACTCTCGTTTATGCTCGAGAAGTTGTAGCTGATACATACATGATGCGCAGGCATGCCGCATTGTACCACTGAAGACGACATTTATGATGGATATTTTATCCCTAAAGGTGTGATTATCATAGCACCAGTTCTGGTTTACGCTTTGACGGTATTCTGCACACCTCCAGGCTGCTCAGTGTTTATAAACGTTTGGTAAGACACATCGGCAAGATTGTACAACACATTGCTGATGCCATCATAATACCAAGGATGATACTGCATGACCCCGGTGCATATCCAGATCCCGAGTCATTCATACCGGAGCGTTTCCTTACCGCGAACGGCCTCAATATCGTTCCAGACCCACTCTGCTCTAGCGGATTCGGATTCGGAAGAAGGTGGGGTGCTAGTTGCCCTCCAGAAATGGTTGCACTTACAATGATGATGCGGGAAGGATATGTCCGGGAAAGCATCTCGCCGACGCGATGATATGGATTCATGTCGCGTCCGTCCTCGCCACCCTGACTGTGCGCCCAGCAAAAGATCATGGTGGTCATGACGTGTCCCTAAACGGCGTGGATTTCTCCTCGCACATCGTCAGGCAAGTTGCCTATACTCGGTGGGATCACAAACTCATCCGTAAACTGACGTCCACTGTAATAGTAAACCCGATCATTTTGGTTGCAACGTTTCGCCACGAAGCCGACGAGCAGAGGACCTGGTAGCGGCGTCATGTGGAAAGTGATCGCTCCACATCTAGCCGTATACTCCAGCCGATCCCTGCGTAGTCGACGAGTCCCGTCAATCATTGCTTATACCAGCTCGCTCATGGACTGGATCGAGTACGGGCTAGCTGCAGGTGTAGAATCAGATGGAACGGAACAGCAGGATTGATTTTGATTTTGACTCCTGCGAAAAAGTGGATACGAGTGTACATGAGTTCACATTCAAAGGGGGATAATGAAATTATGACAAGACCACGAGGAGGTAAAATAAGACGAGTGCGCGGGTACAGAAACTTAGTCTGTACTAAACAAGGAGTAGAAACAAGCAGAAGACGACCACCCCCACAAGCTCCACAGATCGTGCCGCTCTCAAATTACATGTAGACAGATGATCAGGCGAGCCCATAGCCTCGCCCGCCTTGCATGTACACTGCCAGAGGGTTTGGGCTAGTTTGAGTGCACCGGAGCTTTATAACCATCCTTTTATTTCCGAGCTCGTCACACTCCCCAGACGCGCTCTGAGTGCATGCTGGCAGTGGGTGGAATGAACAAAGGAGCAAATAAAAAAGAACCGCTGTTGTGTAAGGTAGCAGCACAGCTAGTACATAGATGTTACGCTAGGAATGCTATAACACAACCGTGGCACGGTGACGATCGAGTCTGCAATCACCACCAGACCCGAGCACTAAAACGAAAAACTGTACGGATAGTAGTAGGAAGATAGTAGCAGGACGAGGTATAAAAAAAGCAGTCGCCGCACACCCATGTCGAGATCTAGGCGGCCGACAATACAGTGTAGATTGAAAGCAGGAGAAGACTCAGAAGAGAAATTACGAGCTTTACGAGAGTGTATAAGAAAGGAAATCTAGGTCGCAGGGTTTAAGCCACGGAGTGCCCATACGCCAACGTGCCCTGCCCACGCTCGGGGTCATTCATGCGGTGAACGCGCACGGTAGCGCCGACGTGGATGTTCTGCATGTTCTGGGGCGTGATCAAGACATATTGCTTCCCATCGGAGGAGTTGGCAGTGTCGATCTGCAGGAGATAATCGAGGTAGAGATGAGTGTTCGCACGGCAGTGACGAAGGCGAAGCACTGACCATCATCTTCATACTAATACGGCGGTTGACGGCATCCATAAACACGTCGAATTCATCTAGAATGGCGCACATGAGTCCGCTGGATCACAGAATTGCGGGGCAGAAGTACATACCAAGGCAACGAATTGGGCTACCGATCGACTCCCACATAGCGAGCAACAGACAGATGGTGGCAAAAGATTTCTCTCCGCCACTGAGCGACCGCGGATCTTTGTCGCGGCTGCCCTGCTGCGTCCCGTTGAGGTCGTCGGTTTGCACCTATCGACCCGTATCAGATATCGTCCGAGCAATGAGATAACAATGCACGCACCTTCAGGGTGAGGGTTCCGAGTACGTGATCGAACAGAACCTTGCCGAAGTATCCTCGGTTGGAGAGATGGTACTGGAAGACGACCTTGCAGCGGAATGCGATGTGACGACGGAAATCGGACCATTTCTGCAGGCGCAAGCGGATGGAATGTTTGAGAGACTGAAAACCACGGAGATCAGAGGGATAGAATACTCTAGTTCATAAGGAGTCTACCTTTGTCAGGTTCGCCATGGCCTTGAGCTCCTGCCTAGGTGTTCTCCAGGTTTGCCTGTGTCCTGTTGACCTCGATAGTCATCTCCTCGACGCTGGCACCGTTCCTACAAAAAACCGATCAGCTACTGAATACCATTGATACGACTTTTCCGTACTTCTTTTCACGATCCTTCAATGACTTCTGCAGGGACTCCAGGGCCCTCTCAACCTCGGTGGTTTTGCGGGGGTTCTCGACTCGAGCGCAATACTCCTCGGCCTTCCCAGACCAGATCTAGGGAAACTCGTCAGCACAGAAATCGAAACATTATGCTTTCACCCACATTATACTCGTCCTGCACCACTTTCTGTTGTTCGCGGGCGTCCTCGATTTTCTGGGTCTCTTCTCCGCGCTTGCCGAGCCAATAGTTCACGTGGCCTTGAGCACGAACACGCGCTATGCCAGCTTCCTCAACCAGTTGCTATATAACAAAATCAGCGGTGAATAATAGACAAAACGGAGCGGGCCGCACCCGAGCTTGGTTGCGGCGTTCGTCGAACTGCTCGATTTGAACCTTGATATCGTTCGATTCCTGAAGTAGCGGCTGCTGTTCCTTGTCAATGGCAGCTTTCTGTTCAGCCACAGCCGTGAACTGAGCAACGAGCGATTCGCGCTCCTTCTCCATGTCCTGTATACAAGAGCTCAGTCAAGCGGATCTGGCGGGAGAGGGAGGATGCCTACTTGGAGTGTGTCGTCCAGTCCGGCAGTCTCGAGGAGTACACTGTCATTCGCCTCAGCCTGCAGCTGGTCCCGAGTTTGCTTCGCCATCAGCATGGCACGATGCTGTGTACGGGCTTGCGACTGATTCATGATGTCAGAGCTATCATCGGAGCCGTGGACGGTCAACGAACCGTTAGAGTCTCTGCGCGCTGCCGAGCCTCATGATATTCACGAAGGAGGGTTTCCTTTTGCATTTCAAGTTCTCTCCAACGCGCTTCCGCCTGCGAGAGTTGCCCTTGGATATGGCTGAAGGCACGAGTCAATGACAGAGATCAACGCATGTTGGGAAAGAACGGACCTCAAGTGTTCGGAGGCATTACGATTGGAGAACAGCATATGACGCGGGTCACCGCGGCGCAGGACCTGCATGGGCTGGGATCCTCCTCCAGAGTCACTACAAAAGCATCAGGCATAACTGCGTTATCAAGAAGTTAAAACAGTGACAACGCACGAGAGGTTGACACGGTATAAATCCGCCGTTAAGCAAGTACCGCCACCAATCTCCCTCAGTAACTCGTCACCCTCAGCACGCGTCCTCGCAAGAAGATTACGCTCAATCCTGGCCTGATTGATCAACATGCGGAGGACGTATTCGTCCGAGATCTAAGTAGGGGGTGAGTAAAATTAGACGAGATTCTACTGGGTATCAGGAGTCGCACCTCGAGTGCACGCAGAACGGTCATATATCGAGGATCGGGTTCTCCGCCACGGTAATCGAAAAGGTCAACGCCAGACACGATAACTTGGGGGTTGTGGCTATCCACGCAATCAGCGCAAAAGTTTGCAAACAAAGGGATAAGTCGTACTTATTGTGGTGCTTCAGCAAATTCCTCAGCGTTTGAGCGTCGTGTGTGTCTGTCACCGCGAACGCGGACATCACGGTGCCAAGCACATTCCTCATGAGGTCTGCCCAACCCTGATCCCTCACCTTGACATAGAGACCGAGAGGACCAACGGGCTTCCGCCCCCGCCATTGCGTCCGAGCGATAGCCTCCAGTACGGCCTGCATATTTTTACCGTAGGGCGCGAGGGAGTTGTTCTGTTCACTCTTGAGGTTGTTTATTTGCGTTTTGAGCTCTTCGCACTCCTTCTTCGCCTGACTGATCTGATTGTCGAGAGCCTGGCCTCGCCCACGGGTATCGTCACGTTTGGACTGAGCCTCCTTCGAATCCTTCTCCGTAGTACGAAGCGTTTGCTCAGCTTCCAAGACGGCTGCTCGCGCATCCTCGAGTTGCTGGTTTAGTTCGTCTTGCTTGCTTTGCGAATGCTTTGCACTCTTCTCTTTCTCTATCTTGATCTGGTCTTCCAGGCGCCGGATGGATTGCTTGACTGCGGTCAAATTTTCCTGAATTCCTCGTTCGTCACCCTAATGAACAACAGGAGATTTTAGTGAGATCACAGAAACCACTGGCTGAAGACATACCTTAAGCTCTGTCAACTTATTCCTATTGGCTCTCATTTGCTCCTTCAACAGCCTCTGCCGTTCACTCAGATGATCGATATTGCCGAGGCTTTCGTATTCTTCCTCCCGGTCCTTTACGGCCTTGGTTGCTGCTTCGAGGTCGGCCTTCCAAAACAGAATCAATCCCACGTAAATCAAAGCCTGCTCAAAAACGAACCTCCGCTGTATCCAGGCTGGCTTGACACTTAGGCAAGCGATGTTCCGCCTTCTGCGTGTTGTGGATGGCCTCCTCCAATTCCTGTGGAAAGCGTGATCAATGAATGGAAACAATGCGTGTGAGATACCACGTACAGCGTATTTCGCCGCGACATGCGACCACGCCAGCTCTTTCTTGAGCTCATCGACTTTATGGCGCTGTTCCCGAGCCTTTGACGCTTCCTCGAACCTTGCCGAAGCCTCCTTGAACGCGGTTTGTAGGTCGGGAAGGGCTTCGGCTTTACGCTGAAGGATTTGATGTGTCTGAGAGATGTTCTCCATGCAAGTGGCATATTCTTCACTGAGCTGGCTCAGCTGGGTTCCCCGGAGGAAAAACTACAACCCAGGATTAAGGAACAAGTTGTGGCGAGCTGACAAAGCCTTTACCTTGTACTTGTCCGAGGGTTGGGAGGCACTCAAAAATTGTCTAGACAGAATATCAGCCATGCAACATTTGTAGGGATATTGAAGCTACCTTGCAGCATCTATAAAAGATTAATGAGCGACGCATAACGCAGTTGTTGGACGCAGGGAGCTTACCTTGGGTTAGGACATTCATGGGGTTGTCCACCTGAATATTCATATGGTCACAGATGGCGGCAAGCTCCTCACGCTTGGTCGAAACGAGTTTTCCGTCACGGCCCTTGATCTTGTACGAAGAAGCACCGTCCTTGGTAAAACGGCGAGTGATGATAATACTGTCGCCATATTGTTCGTGTTTGTAGGCTTCTTCCCCTTGATTCTTCAATTGGATCGAAACTTCGGAGACGCTGGAATACAGAGGGACTTAGCCAGGGTGCGAGGGTTAGCTGAAAGATGCGAACCTTTGTCCCTCGCGAATGAAGGACTTCAGACCGTTGCCACGTCCGGTAGATGTTGCCTTGCCACCCAGGGCAACGGTTATAGCAGATAAGACAGCACTCTTCCCGCCTGCAAAAAAGGATGTCAGTCCTGGAGTGTGCAGAGACCTGTACATTCCGCTTACTTCCGTTATGACCTGTGCGATCCAAGGACGTCAGGGATGGACGTGGAAACACCCTCAAACGTGCTCACCGATGATGAAGTTAATCTGGGGACCAAATTTGAAGGTCAGATATTTGTGGCACATGAACTGGTGCATCTCGATGGCCTCGATGATACCAAATTTGGCGACACCCTGTTGCAACGTTAGACGACAGAAGGAGAAGTGGCGTGTATACGCACCCCGGTCAGTTTCTGCCTTTGTCTGATGGACTCTCGAATAGATTCTTCATGCTCTTGATCAAACTCTTCCTGCTCCTGAGACTCCTGCTTGTCCTGTTCGTCGACCTCGGCCTGGATCTTATGCACGTCGTCGACGCCAAGATCGAGAACCATGTCTTCATCGGCTTCGTTCGCCTTAGCCCTGCGCCTTCCATTGGTCTTGGGCTTCTTAGTCTGGGTATGGGTTGGCTCTGGAGGATACTCATAGACGTCCGGGCCATAGTTATCGAAACGAGCGCGTTTAGGGCCAGAGCCAGTGGAGCTTCCTTCCTGTCTGTCCTCGTTGTCACTCTCGACGAGGGCGGCACGACGCTTTGCCATGTTAGGAGATGGGCAAAGGTATGTATGCGCGTGGGGAGATGAGGGTATGAGGAAAGACGCGTCTGAAAGGTCGCGTCGCGTCCGTCGCGTTTTCGGCTCGTTTCCCACGCCACACCAAATAGCGGTAAACAACAACAGCCGGTGGCCACGGCCCACGCAAGGACCCTAACGTAAGTTCAAAATATTGTATGTACAGTACTTGCTCTTACAGCTATCCGATAATACGCCGCGGTGCAGAGGAGGCTATCTGCGCCTGCCAGAGATAAGTACAGACCAAGAACACGTGAACCAAACCGAAAAGAAAAGCAAGGAATGCCATAAGAGGGAATATGGCCGAGAGAAGGGCGCGCCGACTGAGCCGGCGGGACGGGCGTTGTCTGTTTCCGTCGTTGATATCTCTGTCACTCTCGTCTTGCCTCCATCGACTCGCGCGTTCCCTCGACCGGGATTCTTTTTCCTTCCTTCTGCCTCGCGACTCAGAGGCGTCCATTCTCTTTCTCACTCTCTTTCTCTTCTGAAAAGTCACATATTCTCTTACCCCACAAATGGCCGCTCCTCCCGTCTATCGCTCTCCTCTCACCAGCAGGCCCCCCTATGCCACTGACGACGACGGCCCTTTCGCCGACCCCGAACCCCAGCGACGATACAGGCAGCCTCCGCCCCCGAACCCAAATGAGCGCTCTTCTGCGTACAACCAGTATTGGCTTTTCCCCGACTTTTGTCTATTTGTAACTGACTCGTTACCTTGTGCAGCTACGAGTCCTACCTCGACGAGAAAGATCATGCCTACGTCGCTCCGCCGAACCAGCAGTATCAACAACAGCAGTCTGTACCTCTAGCTGCGCCCCGTCCCGGATACGCTGCACCTATTGCCGCCCTTAACGTGCACAAGTCTGGCTCCCCTTCTCCCCAGCCCACGAATCGCGTCCCTCAAACTCGCGCTCCGCCTCCTGCTGTTCTGGCCATGCACCCCCCCGCCCCTATCTCGGTCCCCAGCACTCCTCACCCTCTTCCCCCTACTATGACCCCTATCCAGCCTGTCTTTGCGCGCCCGGACAAGTCCCAGAGCGAAGTCAAATTTAACACCGAGCCCATCATGCGCGGGGACGGAGAGGGGGCTCTCATTCCAAGGCGTGGAGACAAGGGTGACGACTTCTGGAGGCGATTCAGCATGATTGCGAAGGAGGAATCCTCTCGTAAGGAAAGGTGGAGTCGATCTTAGCTCGCCTGAATTTTTGGGTTGCTCATCACATATCATATCTCAGCGCTTGGCTTCGCAAGACTCAGAGCGGTACCACTCGTCTCTCTCGTTGGGTCTGGATCGTTGGGGTTCTTCTCCTTGCTGTAAGTGACGCCTTTTCCCGTCCCAACATGCCATATAACAGCGATTCTAGTGCATCGGTTTGTCCATCGGTGTCGGCGTGTATGCTTCGAAGAAAAACCCCTCCACCCATAAGGGCCCCAAGGCTATTGGTGGCAGTGCTGAGCACTCTATGGATCCTAGCGCTGCAACGGCTGACTCGGGAGAAGCGGGCGGCACAACAACACCCCACGTAACTCCAACCCACACCGTCGCACGTCGCGATTTCTCTCCCGTCTACCCCACCGGCGCGGCCGTGCACGTCTTGCACATTCCCCACACCCACAAATCGCGCCGTCGCCAGAACCACCTCAACCGCTCGTTGGAATACCTCGACTGAGCGGTTGCGGGTCATGGCGATGGCAGCGTTTGGGATTGGTGTCCGGCGCCCTTAGACGACACCGGTCCCGCTTCCCGTCCCCTCATTTGTCCCCTTGCTTTGTGTATACCTTATCTCACTTCTACCATCGGCTGACATCCCACTTGCATCTGACATTCTGGATACCCTTCACATCCCGCCGCCTCGCCTCTGCTTTCGATGGCACGTTTCCCTCCTACGCCTGCTCTCTTTCTGAGCTACCTTCTTCAATGCTTTGGATAACGCTTTAATCATACCCTTCACCCCCGCCCTTCGCCCCACACTGTACGCCACTTCCCGCGTTGTCTTAATATACTGCTTCTATCATCGTTCGATAGCCTTGCGAAGGTATTCGAGGCCGCTGCTGTTATACTTCGCGCGAAGTCCTTTCTGGATCATGGATGGTACTTATATACGGAGTCAAACTATTCGTTCGTGCTAGACCGATGTCTGTGGAGTTGATGAAATTCAGTCTATTTATCAACCTTCTGAAGGTCAAAATTTCAGTCATCTATGCGAATGTGCGTGAATTGTAAATACTATAGCGATATAAGTAGCGTGAGGGCGCGGCGGCCATGCAAAGATGATGAAGCAAAACGACGTTGAGCCATGCGAAAAGATGTAGCAGGACGAAAAGAACAATACATGCGACGACAGTGAATGAAGCACAAAGAAGAAGAAAAGGAACAACCCCAAGAAGAAGAAAACCGAAACCGAAAGTAGCAGCGAGGAAAAACGAATTCAAAATCTATCCCCCCCGCAACCGTACACTCTTCTGCTGTGGGAGAGATGAATACGTTGATTGTGGCTTGCGTGCCCGCGGCTTCTTCGGTGGCGGCGGGCCCTTCACCAACTCGATATCCGAATCTGAGTCCTCCACCGTAGACACTGCGGGTGTGTCCTTCTCCTTGATACTCTCCTTTTCCTTCTCTTTCTCCTGCTCTCCTGTCGAGCCCTCCGCGCTTCCCTCCTGCTTCTTCTGCTCCTCTTCGCGCCTTTTCTCTTCCTCTTTCTGTGCGCACTCTTCCTTCCACTGTGTAGACATGCCTTGCACGCGTTGCTCCAGGTCACGTCGTGCGTTCTTCGCTGTCTCCGACTCCCAGTGGGGGTCGGCAGCCCGCTTGCGTTTGCCTGAGGTAGCCTGTAGCAAACATTAGCAAGTAGGATTGTTGCTGATGGAAAAAATGCTCACCAGGATGAGCTTGACAGACTCTTCAGGATCTTTCATGAACATCTTGACGAAATGGAGGAGATAGATTCCACAGTCACAATAGTTGGGTTGTCCAGGTACCTAAGGGTGAGGTGAGGTAGGATACGGAAAGCATAGCTAAAGTATACCCACATGAGCTTGCTTAGCCTCTGCAGCTGTGATGCTGTCCTTCTCCAGGTCCTTTTTGTCTTTTGCCTCCATTTGCAGGTACGTCGCAAGCTTTTTCCCGACCGCGGGATGATTACTTCCAAGTGAATCGAACGTGAAGATGTATGGGCTGCACGACGGCGCGATGAGTAGAAGATCTGAGAAACAAAACAGGCGGCTTACACGGGGCGAACGACGGAGGCAGTCGGTGGAGTATCATCGTCTGAGATGTTAAGCACTTGGGGCTCATCCCCGGCAGTCAATGGTACGTCGAAATCCGCGGGGGGGACCGCCTTCTGCTTTCCCTTGGCCTTCTCTGACATTTTGCTAGGCCCGGTGCCATAAAATGTGCTAACAGGCACCTCTGCTGGATTCTTAGTAGGGCCTTCTGGCGAGGAGGAAAGTGGCTCCATGGGCGAGGGTGGAAGTGGAGATGATTGTTTCGTCGTCGGAGCAGAGGGGGGCTCCACTGTTGAACTACTTGAAGGCCCAGCTTCAGTACCAGAATCTACCGCTCGAGGGGAGTTGCCGTTTGTCATTTGTACGTCTCCGTCGGCATCGCATTCAGATGAAGGATACTGGAGGGCCCCTTCCATATCCACATCCTCCGGCTCAATAACATGGGCTTCGATCCCCGGTTCAGAAGAAGCTTGGGTTGCGGCACCGGAAGGCGCCAGGTCTTGTACTAGCTCAGGTTGCGAAACTGAGTGCTCCGAAAAGCCGGTGATCATGTCCTCTACATCCCGCTCGTCGCCGCGTTCGGCAGTAGACTCGCGATCAGCCTGTGGCGACTCGGGCACGATCGATATAGATCTTTGGCGTGCGTCTCCTCCTTCTACAATAGCGCCGAGCGCGGACGGTGCGCGGTCAAGCTCAACGTCGGGAGCGGTGGATTCGGGGATGACTATCATAACATTCTCGTCAAGGTTATGCGACGGAGGTAAAGGATGCTCACGAGGCAAAGCAGCTTGTGGTGGGGTCTTCACAGTATGCTCAGCTTGGGATCCTGTAAGGCGCATGGACTTCCGACTTGGACCTTCTATCTTGTCCGGCGAAGGAAGCAATAAAGTGTGCTCTGGTTGATATATGATTGCAAGGTACCAATGCAGACTGTTTTCCGGAAGGTCAAAGAGTGACAACACACGAAGATGGGCGAGACGCACTGCTCATTGATCGGTACTATAATGAATCTCTTTTGGAATATGTCGATCTTGGAAGTCCACTTGCGCACGCTCTTGTACCCTTCTTCAAGACTAGAATAGTTTCTGGGTCAGCATGTGCCAATCTAGAACTAAGGACCGTACTTCTTTATTGCATATTTCTTGTAGAAGAAAGAGCTGAAAACATGGACTTGGTCCGCAAGTCCAGGATCGGATTCACGGAGCTCATCCAGCCAGAGTCTGTGTTGAGGTCAGAGAAAGCTTTAACGGACATCGTCAAGGTCACGCACTTCAACCCGAACTCTATAAGAGTATCGTTGAGGAACTCCCCTGGCCTCAGTCGTGCGATGTCTCCATTTGTGATGTTCACGGCGCCCTTTCCAGTTGGAGGGTACACCAAAACCCTGCATGCATAGTTCAGTCAGAGTAGATCAAATGGAAAACCCGAGTAAGGCATACACTTCGTCCCCATCAGGTACAACGATAGGTGATAAATCTTCAGGCGTTGAATACGCATCGGGAGCCGATTTCCTCCCCGAACGGCGTAGCGGTGGACCAAACCGTGGGCTGTGGAAGACATTGAAAAAAGTTACTCGGGAGGTGTAGGGGAAGCCACGAACGTGGAAGCCCTGGATTTCGTTTGTCGCCTGGATCCTAACTCAGATGAATCTACCGAAGACCTCCGGCCAGAACTTTCCGCCATTCCATCATGCGAGTTTTTGGACCACTGGAACTCCGCAGCGTCAGCCGCGTTGGTTGTCATTTCCCAAACCCTATCTGGCGCTGTTCTGCATATAGAAATGACAATCAACAAACAAGAAGGGGCGTTATTACGGTGACTTACAGGGGCAGAACTTCGCGTTGTCGTGCGCACCCAGCAATATGATCAGCGAGAGCTTTATAAACCTCATCGTCCCAATCTCTATGTTTTAGGTCGAATTTTAGCGTGATTTCCTTCCTGCGTCCTGCTGGATACTGCTCAGATATTATAATCAAGAACGACAATAACACGCTCACATGCGCATAGGTGCTCCACCATGGGACCGTCGCAAAACGATTCGTCAGATACAACCATCTGAATAAGTGGATGATTTCGCGGAGACTAGAAGATGGTTCAGAACTGCAGAGAGTTGAGGGATTCGAAATAGGCACCTTTCGATCAGCATGCTTGACCATAGTAAAGGAGGTACCCTTGATTAGCTTTACGTTCAAAACATCGAGAGAATTCGGGCTGTTCGTGTGGTGCACCAGTGTAAGTCTACTCTTGCTCTTATGCAACCGAAGTTTAGACTGCGCGCCGTCTTCCTCTCGTTTCAAGTGGAGGCCGACGCCCCATGCGCAAAGTGGCAAATCGATAACCACTGAATCTGTAACTGGCAGGTTCTTCCGCCCACCGCGGGTGAAGTCGGAAGGACCAGTGGCAATATCGTCGTAGGGCGTGGGTGCATGCACGTCTGGTGAACCGTTTGTGACTTTGGAGAATTTTAACGGTTTCTATTCAAAATTGATGAGTACCTATGCTGCCACGAGAGAGAAAGCAAGAACGTACCCTCGCTGGAACCCCATTCTTGGATCTCATGGAGTTTTTGACGCCAGGGAGTAGCCGTACCGGCACAGCTCGAGCTGAGGCGGATGGCGCAGGCTGATTCTTAGCCTCATAACGCTTTGTCATTGCCTTCACCCGTCCTTCAGTGTTCGCGTATGGTATACTGCGTGAAGGCCCAGTGCCCGGCGGAGGACAAATCGGGTCGACGCCATCCTCCTCGGATGCTGATCTCGTAGTCTCTTGCCTGCGCGTAAATCCTTGCTCCTGTGCGCGATCCAGTTGAGAAAACACGCGTTTAGTATTAGGACCGTCTTTGACGGTCAAAGTACCCTGCCGGGCAAAGGGATCCGAGGTTTCTTGCACCTCGTCGGAATTGAAAGTATAGTCAGGAATTTCGGGAGATGCGGCTCGCATGATATCGAGCGGGTCTCGTGAGGAGAGATGATCATCGTCGGACGATATTACGATGCTTGCTGGAGGGGGCGAGCGGGAGTGTGAGGGTCTACAAGAGTATCAATAGTCTGGAAGGGGAGAAATAAAATATAGCGTACTTGGGAAAGTGCTTTGACACCATTCCTTGAGAGGTATCGGGTTTGTGACGCTTCGCTGGACGTGTGTCGGGCAGGTGGTAGGTTTGCATGGGAACAGGAACTCGGCCTGCATTGACATTTCCCGCTCGACCATGTGGGGTCTTGGGCACACTATCCTTGTTCGGTTTCGTGAGATTACTCGAGAGTCGGCCAGCAAAGGGGTTGAGCGATTTGCCAGGAGTATGGTGGTCCAGTCGCGGAGGATTGTTTGACGGGATTTGCTGCCTCCAAACATCGGTCAGAGCTCCCGACCAGAGCAGAGGAACTCACAATTCGTGTAGGTTTCTGCCTCCATACACCCCTAAGTATGCGTGTGCAGTATGAGGTTTTGTTCAAGGCGTATACACAGGCGACGTACCGTGAGGTCCCTGAAGCATCTCTAAGATTGGGAGAGGGCACTATGCCTGCGGCTGCCGCATGCAGCCCTGCGATGCCCTCCCGGTCATTTCTCGAGATCGTGCCCATTGTCGCGGTAATACCATGCGCTCTATGTATGGTACGGGCGTTTCTGGCTCCAGCAGAGCGGTCGACCTAAGAGAGGCGAAATGAAACGCGTGAAAAAATGGGTTGTACAGACGGGGCAAGGTGTGGCTTGTGGGCACCGCGACGCGCTAAATCGGCGGCACCGGAAAGGAAGGTGTCAAGCGCCCGATTTGTTCACTCGAGCCTCAAGGCTACGCTATTGTCGCTCATAGGCTCAAAACATCTACAAATACATCTGTCGTTCTAGCAGTCTGTAAAAGTCCGCGACTAGATAAAGGCTACCCGCCAAAACCACCAGCCCCAAATTTCCTTTCTGTTCGATTTGTTCCGCACTCCAACTTAAAGCCTGGCGAAGATGGTCTTCTTGTGCAGCTTCCTCCTCAGGAGGGTTCCAGAAAACAGCATCTTGACTGAGTGTATGCACAGCCTTCCGAAGGTCCACTGACGGGACGGGTCGGACCCAAGGCATACCCTCTACGGGGGTAAAGCGCAAGCCAGCAACACTAACAGTCGCTTGTGATCCTGCTGGTATCGTAAAGGAAAGGAGGGAGGATAGCGTTTGGATAGGCGTCTTCGGTGGAGAATGGGAGAGCGCAAGGACGAACGCCAGGTGGATCCTTGGCCGTATAGGAGTATGAAGGAGTTGGGAGATGAAGGCCGCAAGGGTAGATGCGGACGCTGGATTGTGAGCACCATCCGCAAGGACGGTCAGAGTCCCATCCGAGGGAAGATCGCGTCCCTTGTCAAGGTGTAGTTTGTCTAAAGGGACCTTGTGGAAGGAGAGTCGCCCGCGCCATCTCGTGGACTTGACACCCGAGACAACGATTTCAGGAGTAATAATATCACTACGAGTAAACCGAACACGGGATGGATGGGTAAGGAGGGTGTTGATAATCTCGATCGCTGTACCGAGGTTATCCAGTTGGTGTTCACCAGGAAGAGGCAATTGCGCTTGCAAGGGAGCCGCAAAGCACGACATTTCCAACGTTATTGACTGGGGAGGGAGCTCCCAAAATGACTGATCTTGCTTCCTTGAGTATTGTCCATCGATGATTTGGTCCCATTCGCGATGCGCAGGAGTCTTGGCTTGGACAAGATCTGCTCCGACTTGCGCAAGAACGTCCTTCACCACGCTGAGCACTTCCCCATGCTTTTGCGGACCCAAAACAAACGGCCGTCCCTTCCGTGCGATCGCCGCCTTCTCCTTCGCGATCTTCTCCACCGTGTCCCCGAGAAACGCTTGGTGATCAAGATCGACCGCCGTCAACGCCGACACGAGTACGCATTCGTCCGGAATCGCGTTCGTCGCGTCGAGGCGGCCGCCTAAACCGACCTCAAGCACGGCTACGTCCACTTGCGCGCGTTGAAAGACGTAGAGCGCCGTGCAGGTAAGCAGCTCGAAGCTGGTAACATGGGTGCCATGCTCCGCGTCCGCACGCATAACCTCCTCGCGGGCAGATGCGTAATCGAGTTCATCCAACGGCAATCCGTCCAGGGAAATGCTGTCACGAACCGAGACAAGATGTGGGCTGTTGAAACGACCAACGGATAGTCCACCTGTGTGGATGATTGAAGAGACGAGTGCGGAAGTACTGCCTTTGCCATTGGTTCCTGCTATGTGGATTGTGGGACGATCGTAAGTCGGAAGATGCGCCAGCAGGATCTTTATGCGATCAAGAGAAAGGTCGATAGACATTGTAAATGATAGTGAGGCGCCTGGAGAGACTTTATGCACCTGTTTAGTACGATGTGGTAGCGGATAACTTTGAAGCTTGTGCCAATCGCGCGCTGGTTCAACGTTCATCGTGAGCGGGATTTAGTATCCACATTTGTACGCCACCCGCCCACAGTAGTCCTAGCTCGACATCGGACTATAAGATGACGGGGGGGTAACAGTAACAGGTCCTTGGTCGAATTCGTTGGAAGGCGTCGAGGATGACGGTTTCAATCGAATGAGGCCTCTCACGTTGACAACTCAGGCTCCCAAGCCATACTCGGGACTGATAAATGCGATACAGAGCGAGAAACTACTCTACAGAAAGAGAGTCGGGCTTCATGTCCACATAGTAAAACTGCACAACGTAACACAACAAAAGCTAGAATCAGAAAAGAGAACTAAACGGCGTAATAAATCGGGCGTCGCGGAGGGGAGGGGAATAAGGTGGTGATCCTAGTGGTCCATTATCAATGGGCGGTAACATGGAGAAGGCGTGCTGGCTGTCGTAGAATAGCATCGTAAGGTGGGGTTTTGGGACATCGCTGGTATCGTGAGGAGTGGCGCTCAGATGAGTCCGATAGGGTTAATGTACAGGAGCAAACACGAAGGCAACAGTGCACATAATCAGCAGCCATCGTGCTTGGAGTTACGCGGGAAGGTATATCCCGCTTGTGCCCATGTGGTCAGATTTGCATTAGTGTACGCGTTGATGTGGCTGGAGTAAAGAAATGGTGATGAGGAGGGACCCGATAACGGTGGGGAGGAACTCATACTTCTGGATGTACTCGGAAGTAGGGATAGTTAGGTGGATCGCACGTCACGCCGTTCTTGACATCAGAGCGTTGATAAACGCGTACATAGTCGATGTACATGGAGCTGGGAAAGACAAGATGCTGGAAGTCTTGCTGCTGGAAGGAGGCTGTACGAATAATCAATCAAGAGATCGAAACTGCCAAAGTCATAGTACTCACGAGCCATACCAAAATTCAGGATGAGGTACTGTGATAATTGTCAGGGAAGAAGATCCACATGAAAAATGGGAGCACGAACCATGGGCTCCTCGGGAATAAGGCGACTGCTAATCCCAGATATACTGTCCCCTTGCATCGTCGAACTATCGGCCTTCCATGTCTTCTGTCCACCGGAATACCATTGGACGTAGCCGTCTTCGCGGTTGTCCGGGTCTGACCACCACTCATAGCCATACGGCGCATAGGCGTTTCCCCCATAGTCAGTGTTGTCTAGATACGTCTGCGCCGAAATAGCCTGTTGAAAGGTGCCTCCGCGATAGGTGTTGAGGAAAGTAAGATCTGTGTTCTCGATGGATTGAATGGCCGAAGTGTTGTCCCATGCATACTGGTAGTTGAAAGGTGCAGCTTGAATTGACTGAGATGCCTCGCCACGGAATATACTCGTGTCGATACGCGCCTCGATGGCATCAATTTCGGGGGCGCCGCGACCCACACTGACGCTGGGCCCAGGGTGGTCGGATCCCGGGCAGGTGCACGCGGAAAGACGCTGACCGGGCATAAAAGAAAGCGGACCACCGTTTAGACCACCAGTGGCGACCGCAGTGGGAGTTCCGTCCGGGTTGGTCTGGTTGGGGAATGTGCCAATATCGCACGCAGTGTATGTATAGGGCCATGTGCCTATACGCAGTGAGCGTGCGTAAGATGTCAGGTCACAGCAGTTAGAAGTGCTCTACATGCCTTCAGTAGTCGCGCCAAATCCTGCCTTACCCTGTGATACGAGACGTCAGCTTATGAGCATCACCAAGTAACCAAGAGTAGATCTCACGAGGTTGCCCATGGACCAGGCCGCTGTGAGATTTGTAAACATCCATCGGCAATTATGACGGGAGAAGCGCGCACCTGGCCAAAAGCCTGGCGCCGATGCACTCCCCGGGAGACTAATAGACACTTCCACAATTCCAGTCGTGAAGCAGAACTTGTTCCATGATGTTAACATAGCTAAGATTCGACGATGTCAGGTTTTGCGATCGGAGCGAACGAGTTGCCACGCACCGCTCTGGAAATTGAGGTCGTGCGTGTTTTGCTCCGACATAGTAAGCACAAGTTTCCCATCCTTCGTCACGGCAGCCTATTTATATGTGAGTGTGAGAGCGTGTGTAGCGCTGGCAGTTAGACTTCACCTGAGGATTGTACCACTCGATATCACCCGTTGGCCTGTGATGAGCTCAGAAAGGTTTCCAACATCGTATAGATGCCACACGCACCAGTAATGGAAATCCTGAGCCTCCCAGAAGGGATCATCTCCTGGCCAGAATGTGCGTCCGTCTTGATTGAATTCATCGCTGAATATCAGGTTGTACTTCTTTCCATCCGAGCCTGTCTTGGTGTAGAACTGCGAGTCCGTGTCTTTGTCAATAAGCGATGGCACGTTGATATCAGGAATCTGTCCGGTTCCATTGGCGCCTCCAAAGTTGGAACCGAGGGACTGGATGGAACCCTTGGTGTAGAAAGCGATGATAGGGTATCCGGCGAATAAGGTGAGGAGACCGACGACAAGAATGACGAGAGCAGAAACGTTGGCCCAACCTCGACCGGAGAAGAGGGTGAAGTGGCGATCAAGGGCAGCGTCTAAGCGTGGATCGGGGTTGTGTAGGGCATCGTCGAGATCGGGGTCCTTGGTGTCCCATATGAAGGGGGGAACGGTCGCAGTGGTTGTATGAGGAGTACGTTTGTCGCCAGCGACAGAAGTGTCTGAAGGGGCACTGAAACGAGAAGCGGCATACACGCCATTCCCGCCCGATGCTGTGTTGTGCTACAAAGAAAGTTGCTCTAGGACGAGAGATGGAATGAGAAAAGTAAGAGCTCACCGCATAAGGACCATAACCACCGCCGATGGACCCTGTGGCGACACCCTGTGCCATGTCGTGCCGTGGTTGGGTCATGGGAGCGTTGCTGCCGGTGGAAGGAGAGCGTTGGTTTCTGCCGGTGGATGTTCGTCTATAGGTAGACGCTCCTTGAGGGCTCTGTGGTACGGCGTAGTAGTTTGACGGGTTCGGCGGGGGTATGCGTCGAGACGAATAGGCCATCGGGGCTGCACGCACGAGGTAGGGGAATGAACGCCGTGAGCTCAGGCTGCCTTAGACCGTAGTTCCACTTCGGTTCCTTCGCACGCGCGTCTGATCACGTGGCCAAACCCTTCGGCTGTCGCGACGTTTCTTCTCAACTACTTTCTTTCCTCTGACAACTTTAGAGATCAATGGACCCAACCAACTTCGCTGAAAGGCCATCGGCTATTTGGAAAGCATCCAGGTTCATTTCTTCGAGACGCCCTCATGGAATGCGGTGCCCCGAAACCCATTCACAGCATCGTGATGTGAGGCCGTGCACCCACCACATTCTAAAGCGCCCCAGGCGCCTGGTCGTCGTCATCCTACCACTGGACCGTACCAAATGCGCATGCGCGACCAACATGTGCGGGAAAATACAAATTCAACTTCTACATTACTTGGTATATCCTGCCAGAACTAAGTACTAATCCATTTCCTTACACACTCTAGTTATAAACAATGTTCCATCACATCCGTCCTCATATTCATAGCCGGTCTAACACCGCCCCTTGGGGTCGTGTCACAGTCGAGTGACCGACCATTCCTGGCATTGAAACGGTTTCGTGTTCCCCGGCCATGTTTCGAAGTAATCAGGTCCTCCAGGCTCTGTAACCAGTCTTGTCTTAACCTCGACGATTCCTTCCCCGAACACGTCCTCCCACATCTCCTTCCAACTCTCCGGAGAGTGGCAAAACATAGACCATCCCGTATTCGTGGGGACGAAAAGCCCCTTCTCTGGCAGCGCACCTTGCACGCCGAATAGCATCGATCCTGGCTCGGGGGAGAGGAGGCCCGCAAGTGCTTCGGCGATGTGTCGTTGCCCGGCCTCGTCGAAGAGATGCATAAACTTGCCCATGAACACCGCAGATACATGGCCGCGGAGGGGATTGAGCGAGATGACCTCGTTCAAAGCCGGAGGCTGCCCCTCTGGGGAAGTTCCTTTCGATAACGGGGGACAAATGTCAAGGAACGCTCGATCGAAAACGTCGCCCTCGATGAAGGGGACTGGGAACGAGGATGGTGTAGACTTGAAGAGTACGTGTCCCTGCTCCCAAAGACCTGTATCTCGGTTGGATTACGTTCATGGAGGAACAGGAATAAATGTTTGCTTACCTCCACGGAGGTCTGTAGCAAGGCACGACCCGATGGGATAACCGTCCACGACGGCTTTCCGGACATCGCTTCCGACTATCAGCGAGCGAAACATGTATGGGTAAGCTATCTGTTCGCATACCCCCTATATGATATAAGACGCACATGCACATCCCAGGTCGACGAAGATTGGATTCTGCCTCTCCTGGCCCAGCTTCAGAAAGTCAGGGTACGCGGGTAAGCGCGAAATCCTAATTCTGTAAGTCCGGTGACATTTATTGTGAGCGAATGTTCGTTGATATCACCAGTAAACATGACACTCACCTAGTAAAGCCAAAGATGCGGATGCAGGGATAGGGAAAGATCTAGGAGGAAAGATAAATTATGTCTCTAAATCATCTGTGCGGACAAGCGTACCGCAAACGCCTTTTCCTGTACATCAATAATATGACGTTCCAAGTCTTCGTCTCCGTCAATCTGCGTGGTCGTCTTGAAGAATGCACGTTCATCGCTGTCGAGCGTGAGGAACTTGGCGATCAAGGGGATATCCCAGCCCTTTGGGGCAACATAGGACATGTCGGTCATGGCTTCGGCGATGTGTGGTAGTGAGTTTGGGAGGGAAAAAGAATGCTGTTGGCCTCGAGACGTGTGCGCGTTTATATTCCAACGGGAAGACCTCGTGTGAGACTAGTGACCGCCGATCTAACGCTAGGCACGTAGATCAGCTTTACACGATAAGTACGAGTTGAACATACGCGATTACGCACGAGGCCGCGGGCGTTGCTTTCCGCCCAGCGCAAATGACCAAAATGACCATTATATACGGAGAGCCTTGTACTAGTACATGGCAAAATTGACAAGGAAGCGAGAACATTCTCGCCCCGCAATGTATATTATGGACTTCTGCCGTGATGCTGGGCCCACGTTGGCGGCGGTCGCAATGCCAGAATGTCGTCAACTGGCGGAGATTAACTAAAACGGCACGACGAGATCAAACTTTACTGACTTTCGGGGTCTCCGGCAAGGGCATGGCGCCGTCTGGTTGCCGCCTGGTGAATCGATTTTTGAAGATCTGCCAGTTGAGAAGGACCTAAACTAAGAATGAAAGGGATATCCTCATTCTACCCGACTTGACCGGTGACCGGTGACCGGTCAGGCCTCAGGTTAATGGGTAAGGACAGCACTTACTTACGGAGAGCCCTGGTTTATGTCGAGAAGGGGCGACACCAGTACCAGGTATCCGTCCAGGGGGACAGAACCATGATGAGATGAGGGGTCATCAACGTTCGTTCAAACAATCTGGCGTTGGTCTGGCGGATGACTGGCAGCACTTGAGAGCTTACATAAATTAGCGGCGTCTGCAGTTGTGCAAACCGAGGGGGGGACTAAGCTGCTACACGCTACGACCGTGTTCGTCCAAATCCGCTGGTGCGAGGGCGCAAGTCGCACAGATTGTCGGTGTTGATCCGCTGAAAATATAGTTCGACTCAACAAGTCGGCGCGTCGGAGCGACGGAGGCCCAGCAGATTGGCCCTCGCCAGCTGATCCGGCTCCGCTTGCACGCGACACACAGCTCGAGGCTCGAGCAAGAACATCCACCGTCTCACAAGTAACGCCGAATGCACCGATATCGACTCACGAGCGTATGTACATCACGAACGAAGATTTGCCATAGGTCCCGTTTTCACCGCGCAGACAATTCAGGACCCAAGATCACCCATCCACCTCTCCCCCTCAAATAATGACACGAAAACCCTTCGACCAATTGGTCATCGCGGGCCTGCCGCCTCACTAGTACGAGATCGGATCCAAGGGGTTCAACTTTTCATTCATCAAGTCCTGGCGATCAGTGGACCTGAACAGTCCATGTTGTGTTGCCTGGGAGCTCCTGTTGCCCTTCCGATGCCGGTGTCCGACTGGTGCAACACATTTCATTTAAATACCGCCTCGTCCATCCTCTCCATCACCCACCCTTCGCTCTTTTCGTCACCACTTTCTTGTGCTGTTTCGTCAGTGGGTTTCCGTTATTTAACATAATATAGTCAGCGATGTTTCGCTCCACCATCCCAGCACTCCTCCTTCTTTCCCTCACCCCTCGGGTAGCTCTCGGCGCGCTCTACCAAAGCCCTTCGGCCGCTGCTTCCAAGCTCGCCACCACTTCCTATGACTATGCCATCATCGGTGGTAAGTCAACGCATCCCCTACGCGCTATATCGCAGTACTCACTTCGTTGTAGCTGGTGCTGCTGGAGGTGTTTTGGCGAACCGGTTGTCAGAGGACTCCACGAAGAAGGTGCTTCTGTTAGAAGCGGGCAGCAGGTGCGGTCTCCTTTGACTGACTCGAAGAATGACGTCCTGATCTCGAGGATACAGCGACTATGAGAGCCTCTATGCTCAGGTTCCTTGGTTCGCTCCTGCTCTTACCGGCTCTGATTCTGTGAGCCAAACAACCCTTAGCTTGATCGTGTCTTTCTTCTCACGCCTTCGCCTCTCAGGACTGGCAATTCAAAACCGTCGAACAATCCGGATTGAACGGTCGAGCCATCGACTATGCTCGCGGACGTGTTCTTGGAGGATCTACCACCATCAGTGCGGATTTCCCAACTCGGTCATCTGTCTCCGCTAATCCTCGCCAACAGACTACATGATTTGGACGCGTGGCTCCCAGGATGACTACAATCGTTGGGCGAAGGTCACCGGCGACTCTGGATGGTCTTGGTCCTCTGTACAGCCTTACTTTAACAAAGTCAGTCCAATTTCCTCGCTCGACCATTGTGCTCGCTAACTCGGCCACCCCAGATTGAGAATTTCACTGCGTCCGCCGATCACCATAATACCACCGGCCAATATGACCCCGCTATCCATAGCAAAACTGGTACGTACAATCTTTCCATGACAACGTTAATGCACCATTAATCAGAGAACAGGGGCGGTCGGGATAAGCTTGCCCGGTCAATCGTTGCTAACCGACAAGCTCGTGTTGGACGCACAGAAGGAACTGGCTTCGGACTTCCCCTTCAACCTTGACTACAACTCTGGAAACATGCTTGGCATCAGTACGTACTCCCGCTGTTTACATTCACGGGTCGTAAATTGACGATCCTTCAGGTTGGACGCAGTTTGCTGTACGTGTTTAGACATCGTTTCCGACACCCGTTGTCCTGACATTGCGCGAAGGTTGCCGATGGCGCCCGCTCCAGCTCTGCCAGAGATTACATCGCCCCCGCCCTTAGCAGGAGCAACCTCGACGTTATCGTCAACGCCCAGGTGACCAAGCTTTGCAGGACCGGCACTGGCAAGACTGGCTTGCCCGCCATTCGCGGCGTCGAATTCGCGCCGTACGGTAACTCTACTGGTGCGCGAATTTCCCCTTTCTCGATTCTCAGTTTAAACTGACGGTGTTCGAAGCCCCTCGTTCATTCGTCAAGGCCAACAAGGAAGTTCTCCTCTCCGCTGGAGCAGTGTCTTCCCCCCACCTCCGTGAGTTGTTATAATCGTGCCCGAATGTAATACCTTGCACTTGCTGATCCTAGAACCAAGTCCTTCTCTCTGGCATCGGTCCTGCCGCGCAAGTCACTTCCCTGGGTATCAAATCCATCGTCGACCTTCCCGACGTTGGCCAGAACCTCCAAGTAGGCTTATACGTCACATACACTTGTTGCGATCTTAACAACGTTTCCCCAGGATCACCCTCTGTTGACATCTCCTTACACCGTCACTTCGAACAACACCTTGGATAATCTCTCTCTGGACGCGGACTACGCCGTCCAGCAGCTGAACCTTTGGCAAACCAACCGTACGGGCGACCTCGTCCTCGGCGCATGCAACCAGTGGGGCTGGGGTAGACTTCCGAGCAACGCGCCGATCTACAAGACTGTGACATGACCCCAGTGCGGGAGCCTACATCCCCTCACTACCAACTCATCTTCACGGTGAATGCCACTCTCTCTGGGACTCGAACTCAAGCTGACTGTCCATTCTAGGACGCCTTTGTCGCCTTTGCAGGTGCCGGCGCTCCCAGCGGACATTACTTCACGCTCTTCAGCAACCTGTACTCCCCCGCGTCTCGTACGTACTTTTTCTCTCGCGTCTACCCGCCTGATTATGGTCTCTCACCTCCACATTCTAGGCGGCAACATCACCCTCACGTCCTCCGACCCCTTCCAGGCGCCGCGGATCAACCCCGGCCTGCTCAGCAACCCCTTCGATCTGTACACGATGCGCGAGGCCCTCAAGACCGGCCGCAAGTTCATGAACGCGACCACGTGGGACAGCTGGATCGTAGCCGAGTACGGCGACTTCGCGGCGGCGCAGACGGACGCCCAGATTGAGGCGTACATCAAGGCGAACGCGCTCGTGGTCAACCACGTCGCGGGAACCGTCGCCATGGGTAACTCCAAGGCATTGAAGAAGGGCGCCGGTGCGCTCTACTCCAACCTCACCGTGAAGGGCGTGGAGGGTCTGCGCGTCGTCGACGCATCCGCTTTCGTACGTGCATGCTTTCATTGCCTACTAGTGCGTGAGAAGCTGACCGACGACGGTTCCTCTTAGCCCTTCATCCCCGCGTCGCACACCATGGCGCCGACGTACGTTATCGCCGAGCGCGCGGCCGACTTGATCAAGGCTGGCTTGTAACGATCTGACTCTGGTTGTCTCGGTTCGGTTTCCTCCTCTCGAGTCGTGGTTTCTGATTCGCGGACTGTGGTGTGCACATACGGCGCTTCATAATTGTTGTTCGAATAATCAATGTACGTAGCAGTTCCCGCCCCCCTATTATTATTATCCCTCTCGCTACCCACCTACCCACATCGCTATCTCTTCCTTTTCCCCAATTCCCTCTTCGGATATACTCGACTCCCAGCAGAACTCGCCCCCACACTCCTTCGTCTCTCCGCTCTCTTCGTACTTGCTTTCGATGCCACTTTCCCATCCGGGTTCTCTGTGTCCAGCGCAATCATCGTTTTTTTCTCTCGTCTCGTCTTAATCTTGGGCTTTTGGTAGGGTTTTGGTGGTTTCGCACTTGCACGCCGACGAGGTGTTTCTTATCTATTCGTTGTGACTACGTACTACAGCTGTAATATGTGCCAATAACATCCAAGTCGGATTATCAGTCTACGACTCTGGCAGCGAAGTGTAGCATTGAAGGCCTTCTGGATCCCTGGAACGCCGCACGTCGCGGTGGTACGCGGTAGCAGCACATGGTACTCTCCCAGAGGCAGACGCGGATGAACTCGTCAAACCCTCGTACCTCGGGATCCTCGCATCTCCACTCATCTGCACATGGCAAAAGTTCGGGTACTTTTGCCTCGATGACATCATCCTTGGCGGGATCGAAGCTCCCCTGTAGACTGTGGTCCACCCGTTACGGAAAGGTACCTGGCATGGGCCATGTACATGACGGACGGTGTGAAGGTCATGCATCGGAAGCTCCTGCGCAAGCACAGTAGCTTCCAATCAGTCTAACCCTTTGCAAACGACGAAGAACCCTCTCGCGGTACCGTGCAAGTGAAGGCGCCCACGCTGCGACCCGGCCAAACTTTCATCTCATCCTTGCAGCACATGTTTCCGAACTCTCCCCGGTTCTCCAAGTCAAATCCAGCCAGATTTTCCGGATCAGCTGTTCCTCTCTCTGTTCCTCCGTACGTATCCCCCTACAGCAAGAAAACATTATGACCCTCGCGAAGAATACATTAGCACGTACAGCACGTCGACGCGCACAGTCCGTTCCAACGGGGTCGTCCACCCTCCGGAACTTTTGCCTTTCGTCCCACGTGAAAGAGCCCCCCCTCCCATTCAAATGGTCAACTGTAAGATGAGAGCACATCGGGAGAGGCTGCCATCCCGGGCGCGTCCACCTGACTTCACCTGAGTCCCCATACCCCGTCACTCCACCTTCTCGCGTCAACGCCCCCACACCTTCGAGTTAAAGTTTCGATCAGCCGCCACGGGCGTTCCACGCTCTCGTTCAGGGCATGCCCATGCGCACGACCGTCGCGCCGCCCGTGTTCCCGTCGAACGTGAAGAAGTTCGCGAGCGGCGCCTCGCGCGCGCCTAGCGCCTTCAAGATGTCCTGCGCGAGCATGCCCCCGACCACGGCACACACGGGTGCGAACTCGTGCACGGCCAGTGACAGCGAACGCTTCTGTTCGGATGCAGTGATTTAACGTTCGTTCGCCCGTTCGGGGATTCGAAAGAGGGGACGGGGGAGGAAGGGTGGGACGCACTGGAGCAGACCGCGTGGCACAGCAGAGATGAACTGCTTGTTCGCGCCCGCCCGCGTGAGGAGCTCGTTCGCGATCGCCTCGAGCTCGTCCACGTGAGACGGGTCCCCCGGGAGCGTTCCTTGGTGCAGACTCTGGAATTGCCACACCGCTAAAAAAGAAAGGGAAAAAAAGAGCGTCGTCAGGATCGGGGTTCCGTCGCGGGATATGCACGAGGTGTGCTGAGGACGAAACCGTTACCTAGGATGGCGAAGACGATCGCCGGGTTGAGCTCCTTCGTCTGTCGGCGGCTGAGCGAGGCCCAACTGTGCTGGAGCGCGGTCTCGAGCGGGACGTAACTCGCGCGCGCTTTGACGTTCTTGACCCCGTCCTTCGTCGCGCCTGCCCGGTCACTATCCCCACGCCGCGTAAAAATACCCCACAATGGAAAAGAACGCGTCGTCAGAGACGCGGTGGGAGCGTTCGGTGGTTTAAAAAAACACGCACGGTGCGATGTATTCGTGGGTCAAGAGGTCGCAAAAGATGTACCCCAGAACGCCATACGTCCCGCCGAAGTACAAGGGGATGCTCTGCCGACGGCAGGCCGCGTTCATCCTGATCTGGCGCCACGCAAACGACCGCGTCAATGACAAAACTAGCCGAGGAGGTGGGGTGGGAGGGAAGACAACGCACAAAGCTGTCCTTGTCCGAGTCAGTCACGCACACGAGATCGACGCCTCGCACGAGCGCGTCCAGATTTCGCTCTTCGAGCACAGACGCGTCCGACACGGTCTCGACAACAACGAGCGGGTTCAGGCCCTCGATGCGCGCCTTGGCCGCGTCCACACGCTGTAAACAACAACGCGTCGAGCACCACGGTCAGCGACGCGTCCTGAAACCCACAAAAACCACAAGCAAACAATGACCCGACCTTTTTCCCGACGTCCTCGTCCCTGAAGAAAAAGCCCGCACCGAGGTCCTCCTCCTCCACATCCACGCCGTCCACGACCACGAGCTTCCCGACGCCGGCCAGAACGATATTTTTGATCGTCTCCGTCGCCGTCCCGCGGAGATGAACGACCATGATCGTCGCATTGCGCATCCTGCCGTTCGAACGCGTCCATCCGGGCGAGGACGAGGAAGGAGGCCAGAGACCGTCAGTTCCATGTGGTACTACGCTCGAATCGAGACCGGTGGTGGGAGGGAGGGGGGAGGGGCGGGCCGCGGGGATGACGGATGACTTGCCTCTGCTGGGCCTCGAGACCCCATAGTCGGATCTGCCGATCATACACGGCCGCTTCATCTGCACGCGCATCCGACGCGCAACCGGTCCAAATACGAATTCAGCAAACACGTTCCCCCGCCGGTCAGCGCAAGCCACACAATCACAAGACATGGAAAACCACAGAGCGCCAGAAACGGTTGCGCACCTTCCGTGATCTGGACGGGCGCGGTTTTGCTGCCTGCATCTGCGTCGTGCAGCGACATTTTCGGTGTGTGCGTATGTACTTTTGTGTGCGGCTCGCAAATTTTGGTAAAAGGTAGGGAGATTGAGAGGATTGTGTAGCAGAGGTCGTTCGGAGCGACAGAGACGGAAGGAACAGCGAAGCGTGAGCGCGTCTGCGAAACGCGCCGCGCTCCCCGGCCCGCCCGGTCCCCTCGTCACTCCACCCCCACAGACCCCCACGCGCGGACTTCCCAAAGGTCTCAAGTTCTCAAATTCAAAGACGAAGTCTTGCAGCTGCTTGCGGCTGACCATTTCGAGATGCTCTTCGCTATTATAAACAAAGTTAACCGACGATCCGGCGGAAGATGGCCCATCTCAGATTTCGCCAACGCGACGAACGCCCGACTCGAACCGGTGAATTCGCACGATAGTACAGTAGAGTACATAATGATACACTTTTATCGAAATAGAAAGAAACCCCGATGTGAAGAGAGCGGTAGTACTACAGACAGCATGTTCGGTGCGGAAGCGGAAGCGGAAGGGAGTCAGAGTAGGAGTACAGGATCCGGATAGTAATAGGAGTGGAGGAGAAAGGGGGTATAAACAAGGCAAGTAGTACTTACATTCCAACGAAATAAAGAGAGAACCCACGAAAGCAAGGACAAGGAGCAGAAACCGACAAAGTGGGAAAAACAGGCAGGCGAGAGAGACCGGAGTGTATGACTATAGAGAATAGAATGATAAATGGAGTGTGTGCTCGACCGTTCCAGTCCTGTCCAGCAGACGCAGAAAAAGGGAGTGGGGGTGGCCCGGCCCAGCAAAGCACTGGCATGAGTCGTAGACGTGGGTGTGAACGTCCGAGTCGGCCACGACCATGACGATGGCCTCATGTCCCGAGCATCTGCATCCCATCTCCACTCGACGTCCCGTCGCGGTCGTCGTCCAATCTACCCGAACCGAACGCCCCGTGAGTCAGCGACAGGATCCGAAAACACGCAACGAGCACCACCCACAGGATAGTTACGCTCAATTTCCGACAGGATCGACAAAAAGTCCCCTGTGTGCGAGGATGATCAGGCCCGCGTCCGTGAGGGGAGAGAGGGAACGAAACGACTGACAGAGGTAGGCATGTGCTCGCGCCGCCGTCGCAGGCGCCGTCTCCGCCTTGCGCACCGCGTCCAATAGCGTCGACGCCACGAACCGGACCTTATGTACCTGCAAAGAATCAAACGAACCGCGCGGGTTAGATGTCCCAGTCAGTCATAGTCCGTCCCCCCAATCGCGACAAGGGAAGGAAGTCGCAAGACTCACCAACGACGGCCCATTGGTCGCGATCGATTGTATAGGGATGCTGCGAGCGACAGTTAGAACTCCCACAGGACCGGAAGGGAAACAGGGGTGGGGGTGGGGGAAGCCACCGATATACTTATGCAAGATATTCAATAGATCGCTCGCGACCGCCTCCCGATCGTCCGCGATGCGTTGCTCGTCGTTGCTGCCCCGGATGGAGGTCACGAGCTCGTCGCGGTACTGCTCGATGACGAACCGGACGAGCTGCTGGGTGACGTACATGTTCGCCTGCATGACGAGGAACGGGTTGAGCGCGTTTGCGCGAGACGCGTTCGGGTTGTCGAAAAAGTCCTTGACCTCCGCGAACGTCGCCTGCCGGAATCCCCGCGCCGCCGTACTCGGATCGGCAGCTGCGACTGCCCGCCGTGCGTCTGTTTCAGCCGGAGGGGCTCGGGCGTGTGCATGAGGGCGGACATGATGCGCGTATGCAGCGACTGCACCTCTTCCAAGCGCGCGGTCGCGTACTGGCCCTGCGGGGGCGAGCGCTTGTCCACCCGGATGCGCACGAGGATCTCACCGAGGAGCGCGAAAATGCGCGTGATGTAGTTTAGGCCCGAGACGAGCGACGTCTTCCCGTGGGGCTGGGGCAGGTACGCGCTCGGGGTGATGCTGGGTATGGGCGGTTAGGTTAGACGAAGAGAAGTCAAGAAGCATTTGCGAGCGTGCGAATGCGGGGGTGGGGGTGGGGGAAGGAAAACGGATAAAATCAGGAAGAAGTTCGGCGGGGAAACGAAAGGCGACATGGGTCTCACTATTCATCGTCGACCTCTTTGGGAAAGTGCACCGTGCAGTCTTCGTCCCGAAGACATATCGGGCGACCGAGCAGGATGGACATCGATTTGTCCGCTGCGTGGGTGTAGGGTTAGGCTCAGGGGGCCGACGGGGTCACGGGGGACGGACGCACCTCCGAAGAGCAGCCAGAATGTGCGTCGGCGGACTTCGCATTCGATGAAATCGAGTCCTTCGTACGAAGCTTCCTCGTGCATGCGGAGGGTGACCGCGATATGAGCCGCTTCGCCAAAGGCCGCGTGCTGTGTCGCATCGTGGCCTTCACAAAAATGGTAAACGCAATCGCTGGGAAGGAAACGGCATGAGGGGAAAGGACCGATCGGAAAACAAGGGGGGAGGGGACCCGATTTGCTCACAAGTACCGAATGACGACGTGCGTGGATGTGGGGGGATCATAGGACGCGACGGATATGTGGCGGCTGGCTTCGTGGCAAGTTTGGGCCATTTTGCGGACGGCGTGACGTTCCATGGGGAGGTACGACCGCGGGAGCTGTACGAGCGTGGACGCGACGGTCGACATGACGAGTGCGAAAAAGAGCGGGTCGCGTTCTTCCCTGCGAGCGTGCAGGTCTGCCATAGTAGGACGGCTTGTGCACGCAGGGCGTGAGAGGGTACACAAAGTCGAAAAAGAGGGCAATGATGAGCATGATGGTGTCCCTCGGCGCGATGTCCTCCAGTCGATGGGGGCGGTAGTAGTGGGAGAGCTGAGGGAAGGCATTCTGCTGGGGGATGGCTTGGTGTTGGCGGTAGGACCAGTTGTGGAGGGGATAGGTGCTGAACTGGTCGGGGGAGGTGGGGAAGGGGTGACGCGAGTCGTCCGGGAGACAAGAAGAATCGACGGAGGTGAAGGAGGGCGTGCTGATGGAAGGGAAGTGGGGGTGGAAGGTGTCGGCGGTGATTGCGTACTGGGACGGAGGTAAGGAGCGGTTGAGCGCGCCAGGGGAGATGGAACCGACGTTCAGCGACTGCTCGAGGAAGCTGGGAGCAGAAGGAAGACCGGGAGGCGTGGAAGACGCGGTAGAGAGGTTGGGACTGCGTGCGGCGGAGGCGGAGGTGGGGGAGACGGGGGGCTCGTTTCCCTCCTGCAATGACGCGGCGGCAGCGGCGGCGGCGGCCTCTTGAAGACGCCTCAGATATCTGCGGACGAGTGAGAGCGTGAGGAGATGGGGATAAGACGGGAGGCAAGGGACGAGAAAGCACGGACAGATTGGGAGGACCGCGCTTTTTAGGCTGGTACTCGTAGGTGCAGGGGATGCCGAGGGCGATGCAATGCTTGCAGGAGGACTGGGGATCGTCGGGATTCTCGCGCGCGCACCTCACCTTGCGTGCACGACACGCGTCGCAGCCTGGTGAATCGCGAAAAACGCGTCAGAAAGAGGTGCGGAGAGCGGGGGAAAGGGCGAAGACTTGCTCTGCGATTGCCGCCTGGATATGGCATAAATAGGTCAGCGTGGGGCGTATACGGGAGAAAAAAAAGGACGAAGAACATGGGGAACGCGAACGTGCGTGGAAAGACCAGAAAGGTGAGGAAGATGGAGGTAGAGAGAAGGAAGGGAGAGCGGGAGGGAGGAGGAGGAGGAGGAGGAGGAGGAGGAGGAGGAGAGGTAGATGGAGGAACGTCGGAGAAAGGGCGAGAGAGTGATCGGAGGCGGGGAATGCGGGGGTGTGAGACAGGGGGGAAAGTGTGGGGACGACTTGCTTTCTCTTGACCTTGACGTCGTCCTTTGAATTGGGCACGCTGTCGTCCGATCCCGACTCTACTTCCTTCTTTGGACGGGCGGCGGGCATGGTGGGCGGGAGGGAGGAGACCGGGGGGGGGGGGGGAGAAATAGAGAGGGAAAGAGGGGGGCGGGGGCAGGCGGGGGCGACGGAAGCGGGGCAGCTACCGACCGGGCCCTTAAGAACTTTGTGCTGCACACACGCTCTCGACTCCAACGAGAAAAGAGAGGAGAGAAAACGAGAGACGTGGTTGGCCGGTCACGCGCTCCCAGAGTCCCTCCCAACTCATCTCCCTCGGCCAATCCTCGCCTTCCTTCTCCCTCCTCTCCCTCCTCCTCCTCTCCCTCCTCTCCCTCCTCTATTCTTCCTCCTCCTCCTGTGTATTCACGTCTACCGCCTCGTTTGTAGCTAATTAAACCAATAAACATCATCAGTGACATTCTGTGTTCCGATCCGCCCATCGCCACCACGGCCAGGGCACCTCCAGGCTCCCAACGATCATGTGTACAACCACCCTCGCCCGAGGTCGCCCAGTCCGCTTCCTCGCACAACTGCCTCCGCTGCCAACATCGGCTCCATCTTGCCTGACCTCTGCCTGACTCCCCATCTCGGTCTCTCTTGTTCTCGTTCCTGTCTCCCTCGACTGCCATACAACCTCCCGGTCCACCCAGGGTTCACGCACCCCGTCCCGTCGGACTTGGCTCACTCGGTCTCGTGGCGACCCCCTTCCCATTCACTTCCTTCGGCCGTACGCATGGCTCCCGTAGGTATAGTCATCGTTCGCTCCATCTATGGCTAGTCTACGTTCAATACATCCTCTCGATTACTATCCAACCACACCCCCTTCAACTTCCCCCGTTCGGGGTGGTCAGTCACTAACTATCGTAGCCTCCCCCGCCCCGCTCGCCACTCCATCGCCTGCATCATCGCCCGCGCCTCCCCCTTCCCGATCCTCTTCTCCACCTGCGCCCGACGAATCAGCTTCGCCAACCGTCTCCGCAAATGCCACTGCTGAGTAATCCCCCCACTCCGCCTGATCCCGCAACAGCAGCTTCCAAAACTCGAACGCCAACCCCGCCTCGCCCACCTCCATCGCCGCCGTCGCGCAAAACTTGCCCATGTCCACGCTCGCCAGGTACGGCGCGCTCGCGTTCGCCTTCAGCACCTCCAGCGCCCGCTCCAGATTGTCCCGCAGCGCCGTCCGATCCTCCCCGCTGTGCACGATGCTCGCCCGTATCACGCTGTCCATCGTCCGCAACGTGAACGGCCGCTTCAGCCGCTTCGACAGCGCGAACAATTCCTGCACGATCTCCATCTGCCCCCACTGCAGCGCGTGGTGCAGCACCGTGCCCAGCCCGACGTTGTCCGGCCCCGCCCCCCGCCTCAGCATTTGGCGGATCATCCCCATCCCCACCCGCGGGTTCTGCCGCGCGACCGCCGACAGCGCGACGTTCACGTCCCGCGCGTCCGGCACCTGCTGTCGCGTCGTCATCACCCCGAACACCTGGAACCCCTCGGAGATATCCCCGAGCGCAAAGTACGCCCGCGCGAGCGCGTTCAGGTCCGCTTGCGTCGCCCGCAACAGCGGTTCCTTCGCCTGCCGGTACGCCTGCAGCGCCCCGCGACAAAAGGAGGCAAAGTCCTCCAGGCGCGCCTTGCGCCGTTCCAGAGCATGCTGCCGGTCCCAGTCCACCGCGTCGAGGTCGTCCAACAGGTCTTCTTCCATGGCAGGCTCGGTGGGCGGTCCGATCGCCGCGACCTCGCGGCCCTTGCAGCTGGCGGATTTTGGCCCGCTCCTGGCGGATGAGGCTCGCGTACAGGGTGCTGATCTGCACAAGGAGCCCGCCGTGCCCCGTGCACGAGCGCGCCGTAGCGACCCTTCGAGTACCGCTCGTACAGCACGCGGGTCTGCGTCGCGAACCCTTGGTCAGCCGCGATCGTGATCAAGGACGCGCGGAGGGGCGGGGGGACCGGTTCCTGCGCGTCGACGACGTGAGTAAGAAGTTTGCGGGCGCGGTAGACGACTTTCGTGTCGAAGGTGTAATGTCGCAGAAGCCAGAGGAGAGGGGGACCGCGGGGAGGAGGGTACTGGTGGAGAGGCCGGACGTCCTTCGACTGGGTGAAGAAATACAGGTGGTCGGCCCAGGCGGTTATGCCGTGGTGTTGACATGCCTCATAGATCTGTTGGAGAAGAGCGTGAGGGACGAAGGGCCCATGCGGGCGCAAGGACAGCTCCCTGGCGAGCTCGATGGCACGCTTGAGCTCGGGCACCTCCGGGTGCTCCATCAGGGCGTACAAGACGTCGATAGCGAAGCGTAGCGTTGGACTCATCCAAATCCTTGTTCCTGAACGACGCCAACAACTGCGTCGTGAGCTTTCCGGCCTCGGCGTTCGCGTTCCAGAACATGTACGCGCGGACGAGCGCGCTCACGATGATCACGCGGAAATCGCGCGAGGCCTGGTTTGCGTCGCGCACGGCCTCGGGGGGGATGAGTTGCGCGTCGATGAGCCGCTGGAAGAGGGCGAGTGCCTCTTGATTGCGGATGCTGCTCTATGAGGTGGGCCAGGATGCTCAATGCGGGCCAGAAGAGTGCGCGCGAAGCCGGGAGGTGGGAACCGATGCTCTCAGGCGAGCGTATCGAGCAGCTTGGGGTGGTTCACGATGTCGGGGTGGGAGAGGACGGCATTGGCGTGTGCAGGTTGGTCTGCGGGCGGGAGGGCTTGGTACAGGGCCAGCGCGGTGGACGGCGCGAGAAAGGGGACGTTGGAGGCATTTAGGAGCAGCGCGATGTGAGACGGGGATCGGGAGGAATGGGATGCCAATAGGTTTCTTGCAACACAATCCATGACTGACGCGTGTCTGCGCTTGCGCGCGGTGCGTACGATGTAACCGAGGTCCTCGGTGGATAGGTCTTGCGCGCGCATCTCGGGGGTGCCGTGGCGAAAGCCGGCGTATATCTGTTGAATGTTGGAAATCGTGGACAAGGGGTCGGTTTTGGGGACGGAGGCGAATGAGGGGTGGTTGGGCGGGGGCGAGAGCTGAGTGTGCGGCGGGGGGTCGCGCAGGGGCGTGACGTGTCCATCACGGACGGTGTGCTCCGTAGGCGACGAGGTGGCCCCTCCCGCCAGGGACCTGCGTGAGGGGGTAAAGGCGAGGGACGAGTGGCTGAGCGCGGCGCGTAGGTGACCTCGGACATGTAGTTGGATGCGACAACTGAACATAAGTCAGCTGCAAGAGTTCCCCCGGGGTCAGCGCGCGCCTTTGTTTGAACATCATGGGGACGCAAACTCACAGCATGCCGCACGAAAGGGGGTTGCTCTGTCGACGTGGCCGGCCTCTCCGCGTCCCGACTGGTTCGTCGCTGGCTGTCTGTTCCGTGCAAAAATCGAGCGCGACGGAGGAGGAAGGAAGAAGTAAACACCGACAAATAACGCGCATTCGATTTCGGAGCGCGCGCGCGGCGCCAACGACTTCCGCTTCACACAAGAATATCGACTTAGTCGTTGGCGCCAACGACGAGTCCACGCTCCCGCTCCCGCTCCCCACGGCGCTGCTGTTCCTCAACGTCATTAGCTGCTATCTACGTGGCACATCCCCCTCCCTCGCTGTTCGTCCGCCGACGAATCCCATGACAGCGCGGGCCCCTGGAAACTATTCTAGTTAACGCGGCTTTGACCTTGCATGGTATACCTTGATGCTTCGGTTCGGCCTCTGATCATATACTGAACCTTCCATGCAGCACTCCACGCCTCCTTCGCGTGCACTCCCCGCTGGCTGCGATTGTCTGGAACCACATGGCTGCATCTCCCTGTTTTGGGTCACTAGCATTGGTGCCGCCGGCGCCGTCGTACAAATGCTTTAACCTGTTCGCAAAACTACCGTGGCACAAGCTCAAGGCTTACGCTAGCTTTCAGCTTCCTACTGCATGCGATCGCCACAACACATTTTCGGCTGTCTTCGGCTTCTTGAGCGTCCCTTCCCAAGCCCTTCCACTTGTCCAAGCACGGCAGGAGGTTGTGCAGGCCTCCCTTGCACATCTGACCTTTGTTCCAGATTTTCCATTGACCAGCCATCGTCGAGAAATTTGATGAGCCTTTTCTGCTCGTCTCTCCGTCGGTGAGCCCGAGGGTCATATGCGCACTCATCAAAGGCATATCCCGTCGTGCTTAAATCCTTCTGGAAAACGGGGTGATCTCATGACAATTCTGCCCCATCAAGCTCCTCCCGAAGTTAAGAGGCATGCCTCTTGCTCCCAGACGACCTGCTTGATAGCATCGGGATATGGATGTCCTATTCACTTATAATACCCACGAATCATCGATCCAAGCCCTTGCGCTGACTGGCGTGCCTTCGCAGGGATCGCTAGCGAGTAGCGGTGCTTACGGCCGCCATGATGCTCTTCGATGCCACCCTATGGTATCATACGGATCATCGTCGGTCGTTCCGTGGTCGCTCCCCGGATACACATCTTTCACCGTTCGTCGCAAGACGTCGCGCTCGGGCTCTGTTCCACGTGCGCCTTGGATCCGTCGTATTGCACGAGGACCTTGGCCTGCGCAAGTCTGTTGATCCTCCCTGCGCCTTCTTCCAGCGTTCTCGGCTCCGTACGGCACCTCCTCTTCTCCTTTACGCCCGCCAGCGTCAGCGCCCGTCAAATCCTACCTTAGCCGCGCAATAGGGGGTGTCTGTTACGCGGCGCGGCGCGCTCCCGCACCCCCGTTCCTCAAAATACGACTTTTCCGGAGCGTCAGGAAACAAAGTACGTTCTGGTGCCTGGAGATTGGCCCCCAGTGGCGAGCCCCACCGTTCTTTCGTACGGCCCTACCCTCGGTGCCTTTGCATAACCTTATCACAGCCGCATCGGTCGAGGGGCTTCTTCCACGCTTACCGCTCGGGAGCAAGCAATTAAAAACTGAATGGTTCGAGAATAGCTTTTCTGAGAGAATGAGAACGGCTGACTGATTGTAGAGACGTCAGGGTGCCGCCCTTTGTCAGATAGAAGGCGGAGCGACTCGGACCATACGCAAGGAAGGTCTCGGCGAGCGTTCTTTGTGGTTATAGTTGAAAGACAACACCCGTCTTAGGCTCCTTCCCGCTGGAAAGCATGTAATTTGTAGCGTGGTTCTCTGCATTCGCGCGAGTTGCTCACGTGAATATATGTATCTATGGTCGCGGTGTCCGCACTATCACGCACTGAGTGAATAGGCGGAAAAGTCGTACGAGCGTCGGCAGCGAACCTGAGCTAGATGGGGGGCGCGCTGGGCGTGACTTGGGTTGAAAGGCTGGGTTCGAAATTGTCCGGCTTCTTCCGGGTCGAGAATGGAACAATTTGAATGGACGAGTCAGAAGTGCTGCCACTCTTCCAACTTCTACATCCAAGTCGTTCGTCCTTCGTACTTGATACAGTAACACTCCGATACCATAACCTGTCGTAACATTCGCCTTTGGTGCTATCGTTCCCGTCCCAAATTGCATCGAGATACCCATGCTACAAAACCTCCGTCCGCTTGGCTCCGTCAGTTACCCTTCCACGACACTCCACGAGGATCCACAGAGCAGATCCCTTATCTCTATTGAGACGCTCAAACCTGTAGAGAGCTTGAGGGCCGTTCACAATCCTGTCTCATCCTGCATTTCCCAAGACTACGGTGCGCGCTTCAAAGAAAAAACCCGGGCTCGAGACGATGGTGTCTGGAGCGTACATTCTACTTCCTTCGCCCGACCCTTCAAGCTTCAGCATCCACTATTTGTCATCTAGATTGTATACGGGACGCTTTGATGAACAACGACGCGAAGCATTTGTTCTTCTACCTTTTCGTTACTTAGGATTGGCCCTGACGTGGATAACACGATCTATCGGACGATCGAACGGCGGTGAGGGGTTGCTTTCAATTAGGACCTGGTGGGTCGTCGGCCTTTGTGCTCTTCATGGAATTGGGTGGGTGCGCGATATCTCCTAATACCTCGGCCGAGAAGACATGCGTAAAACGCTAGGAGTCGACCAGGCATCGGTAACTTCTCCCTGCTCAACTTGGACATTTTGGAGGCGTGCGAGCGTGTCGGGGACCAGATGCAACATACAACGGAATACCCGTAGCGGTGCCCTTCGAACACGGCATCCGGGTGTTCATCTGTGTTGGCACTTACGACGACGTCTACGAAACCTGTTTTCCAGGCGGGTTCCAACGATAGTTCCGGTTGGCCCTCAAGAACAATCATGCTTAGTACAATGTGACCTGAAATCAAGAAAAGAAAGAAAGAAATCTTGGTTTGCGACGTCTTGTAAAGAGGGACGAGTGCCCTCTCTTGAAACTGAGTCATCCGACTCCGTGCGTGGGTAGTGCTGGAGACGGCGAGTGGATTAGTTGTACTATAAATGGAAGGAGTTACTGACCCCACTGGCATGAATCACCTCCCTCAAAATTAGGGTCCTCCGCGCTCTCCCGACGTCTGCCGCCATGAACGACCAGTAGAAGACCGGGTGGGAAAACAGGAGCGGACACTTGCTCTATTCTAGAGCGGGCGGAAGCAGTTTTCGAATGAGCAGCTGAGGGAATGTATCGTCAGCGTAGCAAAATTTGCGGGGGCGCGAAGGACTTGACGTGTGCTACTTACAGTTGATGCACATAGCGTAAGTATCTTGCCCCTGTACTCAAAGATGGATCACCTAGGTGCCTTTTGACAAGTCCGTCGGGGCGCTGGCTTTAATCTCGAGGTGGTTGGCCAAAGAACAACTGTACACCGTTGTATCGCGGAGGGGTGTGCCTCTCCATACCACAAAGGCGACCCGTTGTAGTTTATTATAGTACAGGATCAAATGAACAATCGTCTTAATCACCGCCATGTGTTCCGACGGGATCCCTTCTCCTTCAGTTTTCCACCTGAGCACAGTTTAATCCGATGGGACCGTCGACGCCAGATTGACAAGCTTTCATTGAGTACACCTAGTTAGCACATCATCTAACCCAGCAATAGCTCAACCAACACTCACTCGCAAGCGTCTCGCAGCAAACGGAGACGAGGTCGGTAGAACTGTACAAGTGGGTCAGTGGGCGTGTCTGGCATTACTTAGCATGATGACAATGAACATACCAAGTTGCCGTGTCGTCGCAGAATGAGGCGGTAGGTGTGCTTGGGTCGACACCGGTGATACCGCAGATATTCGTCCATACGTACGAGTTGGCGCTGAACGGGGCTAGTGACGTGCAGCAGAGGTGGTTGGGCTGCGTCGCTGTACATGAAGCAGCGTAGGTCGCAGGCGCCACAAGCGCAAGAGATAGGACTGGATAGAACATGCATTGTGAGTTGTTTTGGTGCGATGGATGGATGAGCGACGACTGTCAGCTGAACAGAAAAAATAGGATGGCTTTTGAAAGCGCAAAAGACGCTGGCAGCGTTTCATCCGGTGCCGGACGATTCAGTTTGAAGAACACGTTTCACGGGCATGAGACCGTGTTCCTCTTCATCCCAGCGGGAGGGAAAGGCGATAGGGAGGCTTCAGGAACGTTAACGGGGAAGTTGGGATTGCAGTCC
This sequence comes from Amylostereum areolatum, assembly GCA_012932865.1. Taxonomy (NCBI): domain Eukaryota; kingdom Fungi; phylum Basidiomycota; class Agaricomycetes; order Russulales; family Stereaceae; genus Amylostereum; species Amylostereum areolatum. Next base: position 275,866 of record SAXG01000002.1, read on the forward strand.
TGACGTGGTTCGATGTTTAGATTACGCCGGTGAAAGCTGCAACGTGGTGTAGCCCATCGTTGTCCGGTCCAATGAGGCAGGCCTTCCTCCCCTCTGAGCTCTCAAACTTGGGAGACTCGGTGTTTTGAACGTGGCCAGTTGTGCCTCCGGAGTCCGGATCCGAGCAAGGCCATTGATTCGGTAGGACAAGGGACGGTATTTGCGTGGTTGTGTCGAGATAAATCGAAGAGAACAATGGCTACACGAGCTTCCACACGGGCTGAGGCCTGAGGATGAGTTGGTTGAACAAGGTTGAACAATGACAATGGTTCGATATGAACCGAGTCTGCGGCGCCCGGCGTTCCCCGGGATTCCGCTCCAAGTTCCCACGCGGGCCACCACTCGTACTTATGTTCTTAGTTCTTGACTTACATACTAGACCACGACCTCCCCGTCTGGACAGACTCCACATAGTATCATCGCATTCGGGCGTTGCGATGAAAGTGCCTGCAAATGGGTGACTTCCGTCGTCTGGTCAAGGAGACATAAGTATGTATTTGGTACGCTCTCCTTCGTCGGCGATAGCCTACTTATAAGTTTGAAGATCCATCTGTTCTGAGCGACCCTGCTCCCCAATCCTTCATATGTTTGTATATTTGTGGGTGGTAACGACGTTTATCAGTGAGCCTCATTACCTACTCTGAAGCTGCTAAGTTACTTATCCTCCGGTGGGCCGTGGCGCAGGCGTGCCCCGCTCTCCGTCGATGATGATGTAAGTTATAGATAACTCACCTCGGGGGGCGAGGGGTAAGTGCCGTTTTTAGTGAGGAAAGTCATGCCCTAGTACTTACACCTCCGTTTTTGAAGGTTCTTTCGTGAAGACCATCATGTGGTAGGTTTGACGGCGCCTATCCCGTCGGGCTCCTAGTAGAGCTTACAAGTGCGATATATTCTCCTCGACGACCTCAATGTTCACCCAGAACCGGATGCCTTCGAACCGGTGTGGTGTTTAGACATGGACGGGACGTTCATCGACGATCCTGTGCAAGTAAGCGCAGCATATATCTGGCTTCGGCGAACGACGAATAATTCATCACAGTCCAGGACATCTTCGTGCAGCATCTCGCATGACCACTATATACGAGACGCTGAGGCGCCTGAATATCTGTACTTCGGCGTTTGTCCTGTGAGTCGCCAAGCCACTTGAGTGTCACGACATCGTCATCACCTCCGCTATGCAGGCATGTCGGCCAAGCTTGATACTGCAGAGATGGCCATTTGAGCAGCGAGTACAGGGAAACTTTATTCGGGTACTTTTGTTTCACGCCCCCATGTTCGAGGAACTAATTCCTGGTTTGGTTCTTAGCAAGTATATTCGATCGCGCCTCGGAACGACTTCACTGGTGGACTTACGAGGCGTTGCAACAATTCGCGAGCTTGGTATATGCTATACACCAACCTGATCCTCCAAGATTTCCTCGTGTACACTCGTTCTACCGGCGTCGTCTTGGGTTGTCTTGGTCGACCGATGTGTCCAATGATAACAAGTCCCGATTGTGCAATTTCCCATTTCCATATCTCACCGGCGCCTTGTCTAGAGCGGCCAACAATGGCATATCGATGAACCTCTCGACCGCGGTTTCGATGGGAGGAAGGTGCACGCAACCCCGGAGTTACATATCACATATCTACACCGGGTCGAGTGCATGTTGTCACGGACGTTCTACGAAGATCTGAGAGGACGGGGGTTTTCGAATCAGAGTGCGATTTGGTCTCCGTCGTTGACTTGAACAGAAGATAGTCGTTCTGGTTTATGCAAGTGCGATTAGAAGATACATGAGCGGCGCAACAGACTTCGACAAACGGCCGGGAGGCTGAACTCTGCCAGTTGTTACACATATTTCGAAGTATAGGGCACGTAGAAAGTACAGGTTCCGCTACACACGAATCCACGATAGGGGCGGGAGATACATACGTAATAGAGTACAACTGGCACCAGGGCCCAAACGGAGGATGGAAGATTCGAGATATCGTAGCATAGCAGGACAGCGGATAGGTTCACCAAAATCACCACCACTCGGAGCCGATATCGTATCGCGCCTCCCCCCCACTGCCCGCGTAAGATTAAAACGGACCGACTGATCCACTAGATGTTTCGAGGCTCGCCTTTGCGCAAAGAAAAGATGGGTGTATGCGTGATGAAGATGTATAGCGGAGCTAAGTTAGAGGAGGGGAGAGGGCATGGCGGATGGAAGGTCTCTGCCGCGTCATATTCATTATGAGGGAGAGCAACAGATAAAACAATGCAATGCAAACGGAGAGCACCGGAGCAGTGTGTCGGAAGGGTCGCGCGCGGGCGGCTCATTCTTGACCGACGGGAGTCGACTCGGGAGCTGGTTGAGGCTCGGCCGATGTTAGGTGTGCAAGAGAGCTCTCGCGAACGGGGCTGGTGGAGACGTTTTCGCGCATGTTGGCGCCGCTAGGTGTGATGTTGAGACCGGGATGGCCTGACGAAGCGTGCGGGATGCTGATCGACAGGCAGTAGCGTGAAAGGGGAAAGGAGGTAGGGCGGTGGTCAGTGCCAGAACATGAGGCGCGGACACGAGGTAGAGGGCACGTACTTCTCCGGGCTGGGGATTGCCGTACCCACAGTGTTCTGGGGCGCAACGCCTGCCTTGGACAAAGCGTAATCACCAGAGTCGAAGAATTTACGGTCCTGAAAGTAGAGGAAGGGTGTGTGGTCGACACGGAGCGAACAGGAGCGATACGAAGCACGCGTACCTTCTGCATCTTGGTGAGCACGTTCTTGTGAGTGGGCAGCTTGCCGTAGAGACGGAAGAGCTTCTGCTCCTCCTCTGTTAGGCTCTGAACAACCCAAGATGACTCGTCAGCATCACGGTCGCTCGGAATGGTCAAGGTATAGATGTCCAAGAATCGACCCCGAGTGGAGAATTACAGTCGTCCGGGATGGAGATGGACGTACGCTGATGTCGATCTTCTTCAGTTTGGCCGGGAGCATCTTGAGACTGCGGATGCCGCGAAGTTCAACGGGGCTTGTGCTGGTCGATGAGGGAGTGCGAGCAGAATGCCGCTGGGGGGGCAAGAGGGACTGGGCGCGCAAGGACTGGGTTTGTGGCAGACGATGGTGATGATAAAGGCGGGAGGCAAGTCGAATTCTTTGAATCGTTCAACTCCCTTAGATTTTGTCATTTCGCAGTTACCGCCCACAGCCTCTGAATCAGTCGGACCCTCAATTCAGGCACTTATCGGCCCCTTTATCGGCCCCTAAATTATTTCCTTCTACACACTTCCTGTCGCGTCTTATGATTGTAATCGTTTCCATGCATGCAGGACCAGTGGAGAAAGGGTCGACATAGGAATAGCAAGACTATTTATTGTCGCTATGGAGCGTTCGAAGCCACTAGAGTCAGACGCATGCCTTCATCGCCTGTGGTATATTCTTCGACAAGGTCCGAAACGCCACTTCCAGGCTCACCTCGACAACGCACAAAATTCTCTTCACTCCTATGCCCCACCTAGCCCCTCGTCGTCTGACCACAAGCCGACCTCCATCTCTACGTCCGGTTCTGACGCCCTTACGGTGCCCAACGTGACCTGCCGCCAAAGGCTTCGGTCTCAGTTGATACGGTGCAGGCCGAGACGAGACCGCGGGACCCACGGGTGATCCATAGAGATGCAGGTGCAGATCTTCGTTCAGGTCGAGTTTTGTCGGATACTCGTCATCTAGGATGCAGCTGAACGGTTCAAATTCTATTGGCCAATCCTCTTCGCCGTTTCCAGAGGCGATGGCAGGCGCAGACGAGAGTGGAACCTGTTGGAGCAATGATCAAGGAGAGGCTAATATTAGAGTATGCAGACCTCGCGACTGACGCTGTCGTTACTCCCGGCCGGATGTTCCTGCGCGAAATGCAGTGATGTACTCATCCAGATATCATCCGCATCCAGTAAGTCGTCAAAGGCCATCTGCTCGTCGGCACTGACATCGTCCAAGGCCCAGAGATCGAATACATCCGAGAGCACAGAAGGCTGAGAAACTTGATCGGGGGGTGACTCGTTATCAAGCTCTGCCAGTTGATCGGTGGAAAAGAGGTCGTCCCAGAGTGTGTCTAGGACAGAAGGGGAAGCGAGAGGCAGAATTAGTTCAAATGCATCTTGTCCTGTTTCGTCGTGGCGCTGAGCGTAACCCGTCGAAGAAGCCTGTTGAGGGATCGCAAGTAGGATTATCTCAAAACTAAGCCGCGACGCACCTTGAAACGAGCAGGGCGCACGCCCGCACGGAAGATACGTTCCAAAGACAGGCATACACTATCTTCCAGAGATGTAAATGTAGATGCTTTTGAACTTGCAGTTGAAGATTCATCGTCGCCGATTGTCATAGCTCGAAGGTTGTTGAGCGCCGCTATCGACTTGTGCTTGTCGTGCTCAGTGTGGATGCGTAGTTGCTATATTAATCAATGCTTGAGTGACGTTCCCTAGAACAGGGTTGGACTCACCTTTAGCAACCCCTTGCATCTTTTGCGGAAAGTGGCATTTGGTGAACGAGACAGGATCCCTTGTAGCTGACCGCGCGACGGATGGAAAGAGGGAACGTTCTTTATCAAATCTCTGTGAAACATGAGAACGCAAGCCGGTGAGTGACTTGTGCATGTCAGACGCAATGATAGCTGGTTACCTTGCACCAAGGGCCGAATACCATCGGATAGCGCCTAAAAACCAGATATATGCGCTGGGACGACACGCAAGAGGATGTGGACGCACGCTACGATGTGGTTTGTTACGGCTTTGCTGACAGCTTCATCCAGGGCAGCTCGAAATGGTAGGAAGAGTTGCTGGGAGAAGATGTGGGCGTCTGGAAAGGATAAGAGTGACGCTGAGATAGGGCTAGGGCGCATTTATGCTTACAAGACGGAAAATCCTCCTTAGGGATCCAATTGTATGTGAAATGAATGGAGCGAAGGCGAACGTGGGAGGTGGATTCGTCAGGAAGAGCGCGAGAGCAGCTGATGGTGACTTGACGAGGGTGAGAAACGCGGGACGCAATCAAGAAAAAAAGGCGAACATTCCGGTCTTCCGCTGCATTGCTCGTCAGCAGCGTAGACATCCGAAACATTGTTTATGCCCAGTTGATCAGCGTTCTGTTGGACGGTGAGAACAACGGATGCGCACGAGGCACAGGGCACGGCGCACCCTGTTGAAATAGGCGTGGAGGTGGCGTAGCGCGGCAGAGTTGGATACATCGCATGGGGGCACCGGTTTTCCGAGGATTGTGCCGGAGACGGACATGGCAAGATCTGAAAGCACATGGACGTCGATGTGGTTGGGGAGACGGTGAGTGAGGCGGTGGCCTATATCGGAAGGAGCACCGATATCTATGACGTGAGTTAGGTCGAGGTTGAGGGAGAAAGCGGTGTCGGCGACGCGAGCGCGGGAGACAATGTTGACCGTCGGCATGTCGGTGTGCGAGCGCAAAGCGGTGGTCCTGACCCGAACCTGGCCCTCTTCTGCATCCGATCCTCGCATTTTCGCCACAAATCAGTCCATAGATGGTATTTTATTACCAAACTAGGACAAAAGAGGAAGTGGGGATCAAGATTGAGCACACAGCCTGAGGTGGCCTGAGGCTATTCTGTCCACTGCCTACATCTGCCCGTCCTTTCTTCGCTCGCTCTTCCTTTCTCCAAGCCCGTTGGGCCCTCCTCGTCTCCCAAGACAGCCATGGCAGTATGTTCACGCCGTCTCATTCTTCATGTTACTCGATTAACGGCTTTCTTTCAGGCTCACGAGCTCGACCAGAAAATCCAGGATGTCTACAAGCGCATGCAGACAGAGCGCAAGGTGCTCGAGGCCTCACAGCTTCTCCGACAAGCAACCACGAATCAGGATGTTCTTCGTAAGAACGATGCCAAGATCAGGGAGGCGGAGAGTGCTCTATCCTACTTTGAAGATACTCTTCGCGAGCTTCAAGCACGCAAGATGCAGCTAGCCGATCCCACTCGATCCCCGGGTTCCCCCAACCCCAACCAGTCTCCGACACTCCGTCCCACCCAACCTGGCGGCAGAGATCGCTTCTCTCAGTATAGTGACGGCGAGGCTGCAGGGAACCCGCAACAATCTCCCGAACAACGGAGTGCAACCCTCGGCCCCGATGGTGAACGCAAGGGAAAGAACTACACCAAGCTCGACCTGATTCGGGCGGATACTCCCCACACCACGGCCAAGATCGCGCGTATGCTCCATCAGCTCGAGTTCAAACTTCAAGTCGAAATGCAGTACCGCAAGGGCATCGACAAGATGGCCAAGCTGTATCAGGCGGACGGGGATAAGAAGTCGCGGGCGGATGCAGAGAGTAAGCGGGTGGAGAGCGAGAAAAAGATACAGCTTTTGCAGTCGGCGTTGAAAAGGTACAAGAACTTGCACATCCTCGACGACGCCGAGGCAGAAGACGAACAAGATGGTGCGTCCTTTCACTTCTTCCTTGTAATCGCTTGCTTACAGTCGGACAACTTTAAGATCCCGCCGATGGCGATGCCAAGACAAACTTGCGCGCAAAACCTCTCTCTGGAAAGCTTCAAATATCTATCAAGGGCGCCCGAGAGTTGGATCATGCTCCCATTGTCGTCGGGCGTCGTTCTGCAGCCAAACATAGTGTCGACACCTACATCACTATGAAGGTTGAAGGTACTCAACGCGCCCGCACACATCCCTCTCGAACAGATCGGTGGAACGAAGAGTTCGAAATTGTCGTCGACAAGGCTAATGAAGTCGAGATCGCAGTCTACGACAAACAGTCTACGGAACCCCACCCTATACCCATCGGCTATCTTTGGGTCAAGATTCCAGACCTCGTAGAAGCTCTCAGACGACAGAAGGTCAACATAGAAAACGGCCAGGGCGGTTGGGTTACGGCAACGGATATGAACAATTCGCCAACCTTCGGACATCAGAGCAATGCCTCGGGCGACTATTCGGCACCACTCTCTGCGGGGAATAGGGCGGTGGGCGGTATGCCGGGTGGCTCAGGAATGTATGGCGCGCAATCTGAAGGTATCGATGCATGGTTCAACGTCGAGCCTGCCGGAGCTGTGGCATTGCGTCTTAACTTTGGTACGTCCACACCTCTTATCCTGAAAATCATTGAGTTAATCATCTAGGATACAGTTAAGGAAAATGTGCGCAAGCGGCCACTCGATGCTCCAGGCGGTCTCGGCCGTCAAGGAGCTGTCCGTAAACGCAAGGATGAAGTTCACGAGATGAACGGCCACAAGTTTGTCCAGAAGCAGTTCTACCAGCTCATGCTATGCGCTTTCTGCAGCGAGTTCCTGCTCAACGCAACGGGTTATCAGTGCGAGGATTGCAGATACACATGCCACAAAAAGTGTTACGAGAAGGTCGTCACAAAATGTATATCCAAATCCAATGCTGGGGTATGTATCTTTCTCCTTCTTCCTTGCGGCAACGCTGACCCCATATGATAACATCAGGACGACGATGCGGAGAAGATCAACCACCGCATTCCCCACCGCTTCGAGCCGCTCACCAATATCGGCACGAATTGGTGCTGTCACTGCGGATATATGCTCCCTCTTGGCCGCAAGAACGCTCGCCGCTGCACGGAGTGCGACATCACCTGCCACGCAAACTGCGCACATCTTGTACCGGATTTCTGTGGGATGTCTATGGAGACAGCGAATATTCTGCTCCGCGATTGGCGAGACATCAACCGTGCTCGGACCGGGAAAGCTGCCGCTCAACGTCAACGTCCTGCCATTGCAGCCCCAGGCGATGCAATGGGCCAGGTCACAGGCGAAATGGATCGTATGCGTTTGTCGGCAGATATTGTTTCGCAGCCCGATCTCCCGCCTGGACCAGTATATTCCCCGCAGCCTTCCCCCTACGACCGCAGGGCACAACAACAGCCGCTTCCAGGACCATTCCCTTCACACCCCCATACCCAACCTGGAGGTCCTCCAGCTGGTGCTCGACCACCCGTCACACCTGCCTATCCCAACGAGCCAATCCGTCCTCAGCCCTCCTACGACCAGTTACCTGAGGGTTATGGCCGCGGATCGCCCCAGCCGCCCAATCTGCCGCCCAAACAATACCCTGGTCAGATCTCCCAGCAACGTCCACCTCCCAGTCCTGGCCTTCCCGCTCACCCTGGACAGGCGCAACAAGCCATGCCGCAGAAGCAACAGGTCGTACGCCCGAAGCGCCGAGTGGGCCTTGACGACTTCAATTTCCTCGCCGTTCTCGGAAAGGGTAACTTCGGGAAGGTCATGTTAGCGGAGGAGAAGAAGTCGAGTAACTTGTACGCTATCAAGGTGTTGAAGAAGGAGTTCATCATTGACAATGATGAAGTTGAGAGGTATGTACTTTTCCTTCGGTTTGGGTTTGGTTTAATGGTGCTCTCTGTCCTAGCACACGTTCCGAGAAGCGAGTATTTTTGGCCGCAGCGAAAGAAAGGCATCCTTTCCTCCTTGGTCTCCATTCATGTTTCCAGACGGAGACGCGCGTGTACTTCGTCATGGAGTACGTGAGTGGCGGTGATCTCATGTTGCACATCCAGCGCAAGCAGTTTTCGCTTCGTCAGGCGAAGTTTTATGCATCGGAGGTTCTTCTGGCGCTGGAGTACTTCCATGCGAACGGCATCGTCTATCGGTAGGGCTTGCTCCTCTTCAAATATATCTTGGCTAAGTGTTCAACATCTCTCAGCGATCTGAAACTGGACAATATTCTGTTGACGCTGGACGGCCACGTCAAGGTCGCTGATTACGGTCTCTGCAAAGAGGAGATGTGGTACGGAAACACCACCAGCACATTTTGTGGCACTCCTGAGTTCATGGCCCCCGAGGTATACATGTCTTTCTTTTTTGCGCGAGAACGGTCTAATCAGTGACCATTCTAGATCTTGCTCGAGCAACGCTACGGCAGGGCTGTCGACTGGTGGGCGTTTGGCGTTCTAACCTACGAGATGTTGCTGGGCCAGTCACCCTTCCGTGGCGACGATGAAGATGAAATTTTCGATGCCATTCTCGAGGACGAGCCCTTGTACCCCATTACCATGCCCCGAGACGCCGTATCCATCCTACAGAAGGTTCGCTGGATGATACTGTAGTTGGACCTCATCACTAACACCTTATTCTAGCTGTTGACCCGCGACCCTGCTCGTCGTTTGGGGTCCGGAAAAACAGACGCGGAGGAGATCAAAAAGCATCCATTCTTCAAGGATGTCAACTTCGACGACGTCCTGAACAAGCGCATCCCTCCAACATACTTCCCTTCTATCGTCAGTATCTTTCTTCGTGAAGTTTGCGTCGTACTAATGTTCCTTTGCTACAGAGCGGCAGCGCCGACACGAGCAATTTCGACGAAGAGTTCACGAAAGAGCAGCCGACGTTGACGCCGGTTCACGGACAATTGTCTTCACGCGACCAGCAAGAATTCACTGGGTTCTCCTGGGTCGCGTCTTGGGCTGAAGATGCATAAATGTTTTGATATTCCTTCTTACGATTCTCCTTTTGTACGCTGCACCTTGCTCCGTCGTCATGTCTGTTTTGCTACGTGTGCCCTTTGTTACGAACGCCCTGTATTTGGATATACCTGCCACCATCCACCTTATAACAATAGTAACGCTTTCCTCCATCCTCTTATGTCTCATCGTACTACGGATGTTGACCGTGTACGTTATTGGCGTTATGACCCGCTTCATTGCTTTGCGGATGCGACGACATGGCCGCCTGTCCCAGGCAAGGCCTGGTTGATCGCTATCTTCATCGGCAGGCGAATTAGGGTCTCTCGGACCTCGCATGAGCTCATGGAAGCTGCTCCAGAGGGCGGCGATAGTTTGGTATTCCCTCGTCATTCCAAGGACTTCTTCCAGCTTGCGGTTGACAAGGTTAGATGAGGAGAGCAGTTCCTCAAAGCCCTATAGTGCCTGAGTTGAGTTTGGAGGGCCACCAGGAAAGATAAGATTATTTACCGTTGCGATCTCGCCAGATAGACGATCTCGTTCACGTTCAAAGAATGTGGTCTCTTCTTCCGACCTTGACATGTGTCCGGCAGCTTTCTGTGGTGGAGGTGCGGGCAGCGGCTAGAACTGGGACTTGGGGAGACCGTGGCGGTGCTTGCCAACCTGGGAGCTCGCACAATCGAAGTCTTGAAAAGTACGTGCGATCAATTAACGAGTCACGTGCCACGCGTCGCACCAAGATCATCCAGATCGTTCAGGATGGCAATACAAGAACAGCACGTAGCACATACATTTACAGCAACCGTATCGTACAGCCCCAGCATCATATTTTTCACGTACAGAAGCCTCGCCTACTGGATAACCATGAAGTCAAGAAAAAGTAAGAAGAAAAAGACTAGCCCCGCTCTTTGCATCGAGTTTAGTCGCTCCTCTCTCATCGGACCGTCACGCAGCTGCCACGCAAACCAATCGAACCGCCTGCCCAAAAGCTTTATGTCCCCTTGCTCCAACAACCCGACCACGCGACCAGCCTCGCTGAACATCCGGATGAACGTGCTCTCGACCACGGCAAGAGCCCAGCGAGTCCCGCAGACGCTAGTGTCGATAACCAGCGTACGATCGGCGTTGCGAAACAGATGACGATATAGGTCGTGGGCAATGTTGGCCAGGACAATAGCAATGGCGAGTTCGACGCCACCAAAAACGAACGTGTAGTTGCCCGAGACCAGGGCGTGACACGCTCCAAATGTCAGTAGGATGGCTGCCATGCAGAGAAGCTCTGCGCTATTCGGGGAGGCATCACGATATGTGAGCGTCGGGTACAGCTTGACGAGGGCGCCGTCTCCTTTGGACCACATGTAAAATCTCCAGTAAGAGCGGCGCCCGCTGTTCCACCATGGATGCATGGCTTTGACATCCGGCGCGGGTAAAAAGCCTTCATTCCCCTGATCAAGAGAAAACTGCCGCTTCATCCTGCAGAAGTCGATGTCCTCCCCACCGCCGGTCTTCGGAAATTGGGGATTGAATACGACCTCGTCCTTGACGTTACGCCGGGCGATAAGACTGGCTGTGACGCCCCATGGCATGTCGCGGCTATCGTGCATCTTGGACGCGATGTCCCAAAAGTATAGTACCCCGGCGAGGTGGACTGCCGATGTGAACACGGTCTCCGAGGGCGGGAAGGTCACGTTCCCGATGAACCCTGCCGCAGAACGATTCAGACGTATGACCTTTTCCGCCTCGATGAGGATGCTGGGGTCGGGTGAAATATCGTCGTCCAAAAAGTGGACCCACTCCGCGGAAGATTCGAACATGCCCCTGTTACGAGATGCGGAGGCCCCGAGGTTCTCGGTGTTAACTCGGATACGCACATCCGCGCGATGACCAAATCGTTTTTGAAGCTCAGATATGGAAGGGGATCGCGGATCGTCCACAATGATGATGAACATCACCGAGCATGTCTCCGATGCCTTGAGGTTGAGGATAGGCTCCAGATATTCCAATTGGACGCGGTAGCACGGCACCACGACGTCAATTGTAAGTTTCCGTGTGGCTGAATGGTGGACATTGTCGTGAAGCCATGCTTCAACCCCCTCTGTAGCGCGGTCCAAGGTGTCGAATGTCCATCCCGAAGCATGTTTTTGTTCATACCTCGCGTTCCCGCCCCCTCCGATGGTGTTTCTGAGTCTCGACTCGAACATATAGGAACACCCCCACCGACGATACAGCTTGGAAGAGGAATGGGTCGCCGTCCTGGTTGATAAACACTTCAGGTACAACTTGTCCGCCGAAGATGTCCATATGGACGGAGCCGATGATGGGGAATGTGGGCATGCCCGGAAAGCTGGTGTCTGTGAAAGCGACGCAGCCGAAACCGAGCGGGACGGAGTTCTTCTGAGAGATAGCCTGAAATCGCTCGTGAGCGGATTTCATCCACCCAATATCCTGGACGACAACATCATCGCCCATCAAGACGAAGTAGTTGCACTTGTCTACCCACGCCCTTTCTGCAGTCGCCCTCCACAAGGCGCACACATGACCGCGAGGAAAATGACAAGGCTCGAGCGTCACGACATCCCATATCTTGTGGGCATGCAGGACTTCCACAGCTTTGTTTTTGTGATAATCCTCGCCTTGGAGAAGATAGTCATCGTCGTGGTCTATAGCAAGGTAAACTCGCATGCGATAGTGTGTACCAGTAAGTCCACGAGGGTCGCGGTCGCTTTGGGTCGTCTGCTCCAAAGAGCGGGCGAAGCGAGAAAGATTGTTGAGACAGTCGGAGGGGTAAGGAGTTCCACGCGAGGTTATAGGGAGGAGTATGGCAAACGTAACACACGTTCCCTTCAAGTCCACCACTTGACTTTGCTGCAATTCGCATAGATATGCGCGCCGAACCTCTTCGTCCATAGCGAGAAGCGCTGAGTCTATTTCTTGTCGAATCCAATCTGTAGTCCTTTGCATCCCTTGCGTGAGGCTGACTCGGGGGCTCCATCCTAGTTTCTCGAAGATGAGCTCATTGTTCGAGTTGCGCGAAGCTACACCTGTCGGCTTGTCAAGGTCGAATTGGAAGATCACGGAAGAGGGATCGACGCCTGCGCTCTCCAGGGATTTGCGCGCAAGGTCGAGGATCGTGATAGACTGATCGGAACCGACATTGACGGGACCCTCGAAGTCAGACTCGAGGAGAAGCAGAATAGCGTCCACGGCATCATCGATGTAGATGAAGCTCCGGCGCTGGTCTCCGTTCCCCCAAATTTCCATGGTATAGGGGGTGCTCTGCGGGCCGGAGACTCGAAGGGAAAGTGCCTTGCGTATGAGTGCAGCGGGAACCTTCTCGCGTCCATTGGACCAGGAACCCCAAGGGCCGAACACGTTGTGGAACCGCGCAATGCGGATGTCGAAGGACGACCTAAACTGTGAAATAAGAAATTCTGACTGGAGCTTCTCTAGGCCATATAGGCCTTGGGGATGGATGGGCGGGGCTAACGCGTCTTGCTCTCGAAGGGAGACATCATCGTCCCTGGACTGCAAATGATCGGGATAGATGCAAGCTGATGAGGCATAGAAGAGACGTTTGACGCCAGCGTCCCGACACGCAGAAACGACGTTGGCGGTTATGCGACTGTTGACTTCGTAGATGATAAAGTCGTTAGACTCGTGGATGGTGCCCATCCCGCCCATTGCGGCGGCAAAGTGCAGAACTGTGTGCGCGCCCTGGACAGCTTTGTTGCAGAAGTCTGAGTCGCAGAGATCTCCGACCATGACCTCGTCGCTGATTGGAGACGTGAAGAGTGACTTGTTGACGACGTCTACAACGCGAACACGCTTCGCATCTGCATGGAGTCTTGCGGAGACGTGGGATCCCTAAATCTTAATGTGAGTATCTGGGTGTGGAGGGAGGGTAGAAAGGAGGGTCCACTAACAATAAATCCATGGCCACCAGTAATTACGAACAGAGGAGGGTCGTCAGGCATGATGTTGATGGTCTTAGGTACAAGTCTCGCGGGCCGACCATAAATACGGTCACGGATTAAAAAACTGGACTTCAAGAAAACGGTGCCAATAGTGAGTCCAGGATCCAGGAAGTGCTGTATTGTATGAGACCCATGGTCCGGGACGAGAAGTCCTGTTATCTGGCGAGGGCCATAGTTTATCTGTGGAATAAGACCAGAGGCCGCTTCTTGCGCAGCATGACGCCTCCTAAAAGTGACGTGTTCCTGCCTGCTTCCACCTGGCTTGTGTGCAGAAGGAACCCGTTGAGCGCCAAACGTCTGTAGGAAGAAGGACGAACTGAATGGCTCACCATTCGCGAAGGTTAGGAGTAGGCTGCGGCGGGAGAACAGCGTAGAAAGATGGCGAGATGCGGGACCTTTCAGAGCGCAGACGGAGGCCGGGATATCCAAGTACACGAGAGTCCCAGGCCCCAAGGACGATAGCTATGAGGATCTAAAGTTAGTTGAGGTCAGTGGACACAAGGAGACACAGCCGAGTAACCAAACGCACCTTATTACACAACCGCAAGGTATCTTGCCCCCGTGGGTTGATCCCTGAGCGAACCCATCCGTTCACCGGCCAACAGCTATGGTATGTTGTGGAACCGTCCCGTTGACTTGAGTCGGGCCTAACACCATCGCATCGTCAGACGGCGGTACCGACTACGAAAGAGGAGAAATATCTATTTACCACTAGCCAAGACTGGTTCTCCACCCACAAAGATTTGTGGCGTACCCTCTTCCCCCGCATCGAGTCAGCAGCGCCTCGTGCACTCGAGATAGGCTCATGGGAGGGGAGGTCAGCCACTTTCCTTCTTGACGAGTTATGTGGCGACGACGGCGACATCGTCTGCATCGACCACTTCGACTTGATGCGCACCGAGGCCGGCCAAGAGCGGTACGCCAAGGTACTCAGCAACCTCACAGCGACAGGACGGTCATTTCGCATCATGGACCAGTTCAGCGTCCCCGCTTTGATGACATTGCTGGAGGAGAATATGGAGGCCGCGGCACCAGGCTTCGACTTCATCTACGTCGACGGATCCCACGAGGCGGACGACACCTTTCTCGACGGAGAGCTCGTATGGCGCCTTGCCAGGAAGGGGGCAGTTGTCATCTTCGACGACTACGAATGGAGCACTGAGCCGACGGAGAGCCGCCACCACCCGAAGCGTGGTATCGACGCGTTTATGGTCCTCCATAAAGACGAGTATGAATGCCTGTCAAACCCTGCGCAATACCAAATGGTCCTTCAAAAGACGTCGGATATGCGTATCGGGTTTCTTATGAAGGACAGGGTTGGGGAGAAATCTCCGGAGTACGGTATCAATGTCGCATATACGACAGACGAGGCATACGCGATGCCCACCGCCGTATCCCTCCGTAGCCTGTTGAAGAACACCAAGGGACGAATCAGCGCATATATTGTGACTTGCGGAGTAGCGGACGAGACCATGGTCAAGATCCGCTCTTCCCTCCCAGAGCGTGATGACTTCACCCTGAAATTCATCAAGCTTCCAGACGATTCCCTGGCCGTTGAGCTCGGCATGGTCTGGGCCAAAGTAAGCGCCTTTTCTTTGATATAAACACGGGTACTGAGTACTGACTCCGGGCTCCCGTGAAGGTGGATATGATCCATATCCTTCCCATCGAGAGGGTATTGTATCTCGACGCCGATACCCTTGTCCGCTCCAATGTCCGTCCTTTGTGGGACACCGACCTGAAAGGGAAATCCATAGCAGCGGCTGTGGACGTCGGATTCCCCACGGGTCACGAAGCCATGGAGAAGGTGCCCTACTTCAACGCAGGTATGCTCCTGGTCAACCTCGCCCAGGTTCGCAGCAGCCATGTAAAATTGGTGGCGCTATCCCGGAACATGGACAATCACCGATTCCGCGACCAGGATGCGCTGAACGTTCATTTCCGCGGCGACTGGTTCGAGCTTGGACTACGATGGAATAGCCAAGGGCTGGGAACATATGCTAACCAACCTTCCGCTGAACGCGAAAAGTTATCCTTGGATGAAATGGTCGACCCAGCAATAGTCCATTTCACCGGGCACGTCCATCCAGGAATGGACGCAATCTTGAATCCATGGGGTCAACCGTACACCGCCAAGCCCTGGGGGTATGCCGGGGCGCCTGGGCACCCTCACGCCGAGGAATGGTGGAGGTGGTTGGAACTGACAAGCTGGAAGGGATATCGGGACTCTGACGCATTCAGAAAGATTTGCGAGGAAGAGATGGAGAAGGCGCAATTTTCTGGCATAGACAAGTTCGTGAGTAGGGTTGAACGTGGAAGGGAGAGTAGGTGAAAGACTTGCCACCATTATGAAAGGAAACAGGTGGTGGCAGAAGTGAAATCGGCTTAACCAACGTGTACTTATATTTGCGTCTTGTTACTTCTGGAGGAAACGCATTGATGACTACACGGACTTTCACGCTACTAGACTTTGACAGGTATTAAGTAGTCACGGTATGGCAATGAGAGTTTTACATTAGGTATAAACCATAGGCTTACCTGTTACGGTGTCACCACCAATAATTACCGGTACGAGTGAGCGTTGGTCTGTACTTAAGTATATGGAGAATGCGAGGTCCTTTGTGGACGTATCGGCTAACGCCGAGATGACGCGTTAAAGTCTGTTCAAGTTGGACTCTGTTGTGCGATGTGCCAGTGAATTACACAGCCGCTGGAGGACATACGAGGAGTAGCCATGTTGATATGGGTTTCCTATCGTTTTGGTATGTATACATATATGGTGTCTAGAGAGAGGTGATAGCACATTATATACTGCAGGTAATGATCCCCGGGAGCGTGAGTAAAAAGGATGAGCGAATCGCGGGTCGGATAATGATACATGACAACTTTGTGGTTGAATGAGTAGCAAAAAGCAATACAAGGCCGAGAGCGAGGAAAGCAGGGGTGAACGGAGGGAGAAGAGGGCACGAAAAGAGGAAAGAAATCGAGAAAATCCGTAGTCCGACAATAAATGGCCAGCATAGCTCAAAGGAAGCCTGTCTCCTGCAGCAGTCGCGCCATCTTCTCATCCTCCCGCTCCCTCGGCTCGCGCTCAAGACTCCGATTCCAGAAGACGTCGCTGACGTCCCGAACGTCGTTGAACTTGTTCAAGCTCTCCTCAATGTATCCGTAAATCGCGTCCACCCGGTGGAAGTTGAAGGGCTTTGACTGCCACTTCTGAATTTCTTGGATCACCTCCGCCGCCTTCATCCGTTTCCGGAAGTTGACGAGGTTGCCTGAGATGTTGTTCGGGGCGCCATCTTGGATAAAGGTGAGCGTGGTGAGGTAGACACCTGCCGCATGACCATGTCAGACAAGGACTATATCGTGGGGGTGATGCGGCTGACCTATGAATGGAACACAAGGGGGTGTGATCCTCTGCAGCAGTTGGCGATAGTTAGTTGAAGTTCTTCCCCGAGTCGATCGTCATCTCGCAGTTTCCTAGCATCGACATGAACTTCTGGCTGATCTGCTCCCACGTCCGCTTCAGTCGACGGATTGGTGGTGAGTTGAGCCCGGATACGATAGCGATCATGCTCGAGAAATTGCGCAGTTCTCGACACCTCTGTGTACATTACGCTTAGAAACGGCGACGTCGGTCAAGAGAAAGTCCACTCACGTCGGCAACGCTGATGAAGTGCTTCATGATAAGAGCTCGCTTTCGAGAGTCCTCCTTGTCAAGCACAGTATCTGCGACCCAATGAGCAATCTAAGTGCCAAAAAATTAAGTCAAAAATGCACCATCAGTACGGCATAGCTGCGCACCTTATTCGTGGTCTCGATCGCTGCTGCGATGTTATCATTGGTAACCTTTTGCTCACGGGAGCGAGTGAGACATTCGGAAGCCTTGATCTTCATGAAGAGTTGGCACTCAAGGATCGTAAGCTGCCTTGCCGTCTCCAGAGGATCGAAGTCAAGGAGCTTGAGTTTCTTGGATGATCTCGGTTGTATGACAGGAGGGGATGGGTCGAGAGAGATGGTAGTCTTCGCGCGAGGGTTGTCGCCGCGTTGCTATCACAAGTAGCATAAGGACAACGCTGGAACGAAGGAAAGACAAAGAAGTCCTCACCGCTCGCTCAATTAGAGCTAATAGTTGTTTCCCTGCTGCAAGTTGGACTACTTCTTCACGGGTGACCATCTCCTTCATCCGATCCAAGATGTACATGTCGTCCTTGTCAAGCGCATCGTCGTCCGTAATCATGGTTTTGAGTGTGTTCAAGACGCTATTCCGGGTACATGAGCTGGCAATCGAGAGTATGCGCCCAAACCACATACCGAGTACGGATGATGTGTTGCTTGAGCTTCTTCCACTCTTCCATCTCTTTTTCGTTCAGACCGTCTGGAGGCTGGATCCAGAAACGTTGCGCGAGAAGGTCGAATAGTGTGTCCAGGTCTGTGAAAGACTTGTATGTCATGAGGAACGTCTTCGTGAAAGTCGTGTCTAAGAAGGGTATGAGCGAATCCCGAGAATTAAACACTCAGGAAGCTGACCTGAGTGCTCGTGCGCAGTGAGACGTTCAACCAATGCCTGCACGGTACCACCTCGCACTTTCCCGTCCGGATCGATGATGATTTCCGTCTCGCTGTAATTCGGCCGGAGGTACCAAGGCTTTTGCTCAGCATTAAGCTTGTCGATGATATGGGTAGGAGCATCGCCAAGCATGCGGATAAGTTTGTCTGCCCGTGAGGGCGATTTGACGGCATTCATGGAGTTACCTCCGACTGTTACTATAGAAAACCTTCAGGGGGTAGCCTCGAAATCAGACAAAAGTCGCATACCTTCGTCCTCAGGGAACAAACTCATAGTGTCATCGGAGCCCCCACCGGAGGGCGGAGGTGTGATAGATGCTATGCTATCGTTCTGCTGGTGTTGCGCCGGCTTCCATGACGGGTCCACCACATTGCTAGCGCCCCGAGGTCGATTTGAGCCGATCGTGATCTCTGGGATATCGACAGGTGTATTGTTCGGTATCGAGTCTGGTAACGAATCGCTGGGATTAAACGCTTTCGCCTTCGGCTTCATGATAGCAAGTTCCCATCCGACAACATCGTCCGCTTCGTCGTACTCCGCCTCCTCAAAGGAGGATAACGCGCCGAGCGTTTGGCTAATCGAGGGGTCCAAACTGAGTAAACGAGATGCACGCCAGTCAATAGATCCCCTGTAATCGTTTTGTCCCTTATCCGCTTGTTCCTGTCCAATGAGAAGCAGCATCTCAAATGTCTCTAGGACCGTCGTGGCGTCAGTTTTGAGAAAAGACGAGAGGGACAGGATATCGTCCGAGCCGGCTGAAGGAGCTCTCGGGCTGCAATATCCCTGAACAGCCAGGAAAAGGCTCGTGCCCTCGTCGAACAGCGCCTGGACGGCCGCCTCGACCGACCGTACAAGCGCACGTGCCCTCTGCACGCTCTGCATATATGCGTCGCTGCCGAACGCACGGCCTTCCCCCCCCATACCGTCGATATCGATCGTCTGCGAGAGGTTGATGCTAGAGATCACCTCAAGCAACGACTGGAGCGACGCGATCGACGACTGGCCGACCGTCTGCACTCGATTCACTGTTAGAAAACTACGTCAGACATCTCTCACGGACGAGGTACAATGATCTCACCTTCGCTTGTCCCCGATCGAACCGTGGCTAGTAGAGACGACAGACATTCGTCCAGATTGCCGATTGCTTTCCGAAGATCACCAAAAACACCATCCGGCAATGTCCGCTTTGGTCGTTGGTCTTCGGCAACAGCGACCCATCCGAAGCCTTTCCAATGTCCTGCCGCTCCTGCTCCAAACAAGCCAAGTCCAAGGTTGTTGGGCGAAAAACACGCGCGTAGCCGCCTCGAGCCCAATCTCCGATGGCTTGCCGCAATCGCCGTATTTGCCCGCTGCACATCCAGGACAAACGTTACCAGCGCACGGTCCAGCTCCGCGGCGTCGGCCTCCATTCGAGCAGCGGCATCGGAAGTAAATGAATTGGAATCGTACTGCGCCGCTAGGGCAGCGAGCACCAGCTTAGACAGCGTCGCCGTGACTCTCCTCTGCGCAGGCTTGAGCTGAGCCTGCATAGCCTGCAATGCCGCCGATGACTCGGGTGTGGGCACATTCTTGGGATACAGGCTACTGGATATATGACCATGCGGCGGTGATGAGATGGATAGAAGGTTGCGGATGGCCACGACGGCGTCGAGGATACGTCCCTCAAGTGCTCTGTGCTCCTCTTCTCTGCCAGACACACCGTGGGCCTGGATGAAACTGATGACTGAGGACACGGCTTGCCGCGCAATTCCGGAAAGATCTGTTAGGGATTCGGGTGTTGGCGGTGCCAGCGAGGCTTGCAGGGCAAGCGCCGATTTCTCAGCGGCCGTGAGGTCACCAGGAGAGAACCCGTAGTTGAGAGACTGATTCTGTGAAGATGGCTGTCGTGAAATCACGGTACGAGACCCGCTACTCGCCTGCGAGCGGTTCGTGGATCGCGGGATGCTCCTGTCGATGACATCTACGTCGGAATCGTCCGAGTACACACCACCAGGGCCGCTCGTGCTACCGCTTCGACTTCGGGAAAGATATGATGCGGACGATTGCGAATGCAACCGCGTCGTTTCCGGCTCGCGCTTCCTCGTGGCGGGGTCCTTGTACTGGTTCACGGTCGCGTGTCCGTTGGAACGTGGGGCGCCTGCACCGTCTGGCGCTGTCCATTGCACGGTGCCATCCAGTTTATTCTGGTAGAAGTATGTCAACCCATCATCGGCCAATTTGCGGACCCAGGGTTCTGGTGTGCCAGAGCGTTTGGGAATGCCAAACCCCGCAGAGCCTCCGTTCGTAGGCCGGCCGCCATTGACGCGCCCGTAAACGGTGCCCGCTGTGGATCCCGATCGCGATCGCTGTGGTGCCGCAAAATCGGCATCTGAAAGCTCGTCTTCCGCCTCGGTGGGTAAGTCGCGAGACTGCTGTCCAGTTTGTGTGTTCACGTAGTAGATCTAAGGAGGATAAGATATGTGTGAGATGCATACGCAAAACGAGGGCCTGCGGGATACAGGGCACGAGCAAACCCGTGGAAATGGGGGGCTTACCTGACCGTCAGGTGTGACCTGGGGCACCCAAAAGTCACTGGACTGTGTTGGGCCCCTCGCAGCTACGGTAAGAGCATCTTCCGGAGCACCCCTTCCAGGTACGAATTCGACCTCTCCCTCCAGCCAATTTCCTTGATCCTGTGATGTGTACGAGCGTGACGTGCTGGAGGTGGAGGTGGTGGTCATGCTCGGTAGCGTGGACGTGCTCTGGGACAATGGGATGGGTTCCTTGCTCGGTATATCCCTGCTGCTGAGCATGTTGGAGCTCTGAAGCAGCAAAGGCGACGTCGGCTTCTTCGTCAGAAATAGCGACGACGTAGTTGGAGGGAAACCAGCCGCGTTCGTCGCCAAGGAGGCCATCCCACCAGCCAGTTTCGAGCTGGGTGAGAACCTCGATAACATCGTTCTTGCGAAAAGAGAGGGAAGAGTCGTCGGCGGACTGATAATCGTAGAGGGCGCGACAGAAGAAGGTGGTGATGTACTGCTGGTCGTCCGCCTGGGACGGCTGCTGAGCCGGGTCGGTGCCATTATTGTTGGGTTGAGAGTAGGACTGATGTTGAGCATACGTGGCGGCGGACATTTGGATGATGAGGAGAAGAGGCGGAGGGGGGTGAAGGGGGCCGCGGGGGGTAGAGGCAAGGGAGGACAAGGGCGGGAGAGAGCCCGAGCTGAATTGATCCCAGCCTCACCTCGCCCTCTTTCGTTATGTAATCAGCAACTCTAACGGCCTCGTCCGTTTCCAGAACCAGGAAAAAAGGGATTGCGATATATATCACATAACTTATGTGTTATACCAATTCTATGTTCTACAACATCCAGAATATTACTTCCTTCAGCTCCGTGACATCCAGGGGTCCGCAGCAGGTATTCTCCGTCAGTCTGTTCTCTTCCTAAGAAATTCGTGCAAACGATGTTCGTAAGAAATACATCCCCTCTCTTGCTGCCTTCCGTGCTGTTATCGCGCCCAAACCGCATGGTTCCCGTAGCCGTGGGAACCCAACAGATGCACGTGACGATCAACAGAAAAGTTCGACTTCGTGAAAATCACTCCTTCGTCTCTCCGTCTCCCTTTCCCCCATCTTCTCTTCCAAGTTCCTCAAGGCTCCGTTGCACAAGTCTTTCATGTCCCGGCAACCGTCTTCCCCGTCCTCCACCGCAAAGCTGCTATATGTTGCCCTTCAGGTGCGTGCTTATCTATACTGCCTCACTCGTGTTGTTCACGGTGGCGCAGGCACACGATGACGAGCATGCTGGGCTGAGCTGTCTGCTGGCACGTGTCATTCCATTGTTACTGTTACTGCCTCATAAGCTTAATGTGTGTGCAGATGTCCTTCATCATGTCGGCAGTTAATATGGTATGTCCACCACCGTTGTTTGTGGCATCATCTTACTCACAATTGTTGTAGATTCACGGACGTGTCAAAGTGGGTTGAACAATGTCTAGGTTCGTAGTGTGATAGAGTACATGTTTTAATAGTGTGAATACAATGTTTTTGCATCCCATGCTCCTATATTCATAAGTGCTGAGCTGAGGAAGGAATGGGGGGATCTGGAGGGAAAATGGGGGTAAGAATGATGGTGGTGATTGGCCAACCGAGAGATCAGCGGAGCGTGATGGGACAGGCACGGCCCCCCCCGACAGTAAGAAATTCATACGAAACAGCTGATGTCTCAAGCTTCTAAGGCGCGGCAAGTGGTAATTCCATACGAGCGAGCTAAGAAATTCCTATGAGCAGGATTTGGACGAATTTCTTACGGAACCTGACTGGCTGTGTACAACATCCAGATCTTACTTCTTCAGCGTCCGTTGCTTCTCTCCCTGTTCCACTATCTTACGATTAACGAACATCCCCTTTCGGTTCCGCACGCCGTCCATGTACCCTTTCGCCACATTCGACCGGTCCGCTTTCTCCCCCAAATCCTCCAGCTCTTCCTCCGTCGTCGGCACCCAGAAAGGATCCTCGTCCAACATCTCGTACCTGTTCATGTTAGACTTTCGTTTCGGGTCCCTGGCACAACAGCCTACTTACCCGCTGAACACCAGCTTGAGGACTAGCCGCTCCAGACGTCCGTTTCCGGATATCTGTAGATCACTTCATTAACGCGCCCACACGCATGCGCTAGGCCGCGATCCACATACCGTCTGCGAATCCAAAGCTTTCCACCACCGGAAGCAAGGCACGCACCGTAAAGAAAGATGTGCCTTCCTTCATCTCCTCGGCCACCACCCTCCCACGACGCTTAGCCACCACCCCATAGACCTTCCCAAGAACATCAGCTGTAAACCAGCGATCAGCGCGTCGCCTTAGCCACACACACACACCCCGCGCAAAGGAACTCACTCGACGCCTGGATGTCGCACGAGTACATCGCAAGCTTCAGCCGCGGTGACCAGTCCAGCAATCCGTTTCGACAGGCATCTCTCACAGCGGAAATGACCGACCCCGTAATTTGTGACATCCGATTTTGTTCTGTGCCCTCATCAGCAAACACAAGGTGAAACAACAGGCACCATGACACATACCTATCTCTTTATCCAACCCATCCTTGTCAACCTCCACACGTTCGACGAAGAACGCCATCCCTTCCATGGGTTCCGCACAAAGAGGTCCATGGAATGTCGCGATTTGGAAACCAGTCTCGATATTCCCATCGAAAATCCCTGACGACCGATCCTTTGCCTGATCCGCTTCCTTCGAGCGGTCCAGTCGCTGCTTCATACTTCACAGCCGCATCAGCATGGACTACTTGTCGCGGCAAGTTCAAAGCGGCACACGTACGAGTTCAGTGTCCCATCTTTGCGGGCATCAATCAGCAAGCATTCCCCTGCGCCCTGCGGTCCAAACGCCCAAATGGCATCAACAACGCTCGCCCACTCTGAGCCCACTGCTTTACAACAGTCCACCAACGCGTCCCAAAAGTTGTCCGTTCGAACCGTGGGGACACGGATGATATCTCCCGTGGCGGCAGCTAATTCCGCTTCATCAACGTCATCTCCTTGCGCCCCGTCAGCGGCGGCGCGTTCCGATTGCAATCGCTTGAGGATCGTGAGATTACTACGCAGAAACTCGACGATTGGTCCAGGAAGAGGGGCCGCCCGGATGGTGAAGGTCACGAGGTTTTGCGAACTTGCACCTTGGATCGTACCACGGACAGCACCAGGTGTCTTCGGTGGAGCCATATCTACGGAACAATGAAAGACCATGAAGGACGAAAGGTCTTTGAAATCCTACCAGGAGCTTTTACAGCGGTTTCACGAAAAGGAACAATAGGTTTCGACGAGTGTATTTCCACTTTGGCGAAACGTTCACGAAGATCCTTCAAACAGCGCTGGATCCAACGTCAGCCTCTCGTAGGTTCGTCCATATGTCACACCACCTGCCTCCAAGTGTAGCTCTCCTGCAGTCAGGATGACATGTTCCCCCGTGGATTGCTGGAATGTTTCCGCACATGGGTCGGCTTGGCTGAGGAGTTTCATTCCCCGAATGAGTTTTGGCATATCCGCAGGGAACGCGGGTTCCAACGCAACTCGAACGATGGGAGGAGCCTGTGGGAAAGTCAGCCAGAGTGTGACCGATACGAATAGACACCAACCTGTCGATTCACTCCACCAAGATTGAGTATCCACTCCCCACTGGTTTCATCTTGCGCTCCAGCTGCTCGCGGTGAACATATCGTTGCACTGCGCCACACTTTCCCCTCGAGACCTTTGATGGCGAACACGTTTCCGGCGCTGACACTGTCCACGGCCACTAGATCCCGCCCCATCATAGTGTACAATGCTTCCACTGTAGATAAGATTGCATACGCTTTATTCCGCGGATGGTCGGGTCCCAGGGAGTTATCGTACTTAGGAAGAGCCGCCATCCACAGTACTCCCAACGCGAAGAACGCCCGAGTACAATCGCGCAAAGCCCAGAAGCGCCTCGCCTTCTTCCTTGAGGTCGGCAGGAGCCTCCGACATTTTATCCGCTAGTCCAGAAGGTGTGGCAAGGGGGGCTTCTGTAGGTTCTGGAGCCTGTTCGTCCTCTTGCGCCTTCAGTCGCGCTTCCTTCGCCTCCCGTGCTCGAGCGCGCATCTCGTCCGCGTTGAGCGGACGCTTCTTGTTTTCGGGAAGTTGTCCCTCCGGAACCGCGAACATTTTGCTCACGTAGGCGACCACACATGCGTCGTCCGAGGCGTCGCAAGAGTATAGATCTTGCTCTAGCTTGGTTTTCGGTGCAATGGTCGACTCGTAGAGGTCGGGGTGTAACATTTTTGGGATACGAGTGCGCTGCGCCACACGAGGAGACGGTACGATATCGATGATAGCCTGGATGATGGAGGTGGAAAGAGGAAGCCATTGGGTGAAGATCAAGGACAGAAGGTTTTGAGTGTCTTTTGATTTTAAATCTCGAGGGAGGATTTTGAGGTTCAGTGCAGCGACAATCTTCGTGACCTTGTCCGGGTTTCTACAAGTCATCAAGAGGTCAGCACAAGCCCAAGATATGGAGATATCATCCTTACGGGTTGATTAGAACGGCGTCGTATATGGCCCATATATTCTCCAGTACAAATTGAACGAACAGAGGTTTCAACGATCGTCCCCGTAGGTGCTTGTAGCTGATAACGCGCTTAGTCTTCGGATCCAAGTAAAAATCCCCCCAAAGGACCCTCCGAAGATTGGCCTCCTTGATCCCAAGCTTGACTGCAAAGATTTGAGCAAACCGACCAATACGGAAGCCCCAGCCTCCGAGTGCCGATGCGAAAACGACGTTCCCTCGCTCGGGTGCGAAATAGATATCTTCGTCATCCTTTTCCTGGAAATCCTCCGAGGCATTGTTCAGGATGGCGTCGGCCTGCTCGGCGATGCTTTCCTTTTTGTTGGCCAGACGACGTTCGCGTTCTTCTCTCCACCGCAAGTCATCTTCCATGCGTTCTCCGGCGAAGAATCCACCCATGACCGCGTTGGCTTGCTCGATGAGCTGCGCAAGGTGGTGGTACGCCTCTGTGGGTGACATTTTTAGCTCAGTTACGAGACGGTCAAGTTTGTTGATAACGAGAATGGGGCGCAAGCGATCTGCCCAGGCCTGGCGAAGGACTGACACAGTCTACGGAAAGAATGAACATCTGTTCGGAGAAAGGAAGGACAATACACACCTGCGACGATACTCCTTCAACTACGTCGACAAGTACTAATGCTCCGTCGACGAGACGAGATGCCGTCGAAACCTCGCTGGAGAAGTCAACGTGCCCCGGGGTGTCGATCATGTTCACAGCATAAGTTCTGGGAGTGCTGCCTAGCGGGTCTGTCAAACCGCTTGGCCAACGATCGTGCTTGAGCACGTACCTCCATCGGGGTTTCTTTCCATCACCTTGAATCGAAGAGAGACAGCGCTGCTCTCCATGGTGATACCGCGCTCTTGCTCATCCTCTCTGCTGTCCAAGTAGCGCATCTTCCCGGCCATCCTTGCGGAGATGATGTTGTTTGCGGCGAGTAAGGCGTCCATGAGCGTTGTCTTGCCGTGATCGACATGACCGATCGTGGTGACGACACGAATATCGGATGCATCTTGGTTATCCATGGTGGATGTCGAGAGCGAAGGAGTATGTGACCATGACGCATTGGAAGGACGCGCCCGTTGCGGCGTCGCCGGTGCCGCAAAAAACCAGTCAGTTTGTTCGGACCGATCGCCCCCGCGTTTTGTCTTCCTTCATCTCATCTCCCAGGCCTCCATCTCAACACCAACCTGTTAATATAGTTTGCATACGCAAGAATGTCTCGCGGAGATCGCACTGGTACATCGGGAATTCTTCTCTCCTCGATGAGAAGCAACTATGCTGAACATGGCGTCGACGATGCACGTCTCCCTCTTCGTTGTGCGAATTTTTGTCGATAAACTCGGATCCCTATAGTACTACAAAAAAGTAGGTGCTACATACCGCAATCCGCACTATCCAGGAGTACGTCAGTGCCTTTTTGCATGGTTCACGACGTGCGTCACTCCTACCACCGTCATTGTTTCTACACTGAAAGACGCAGGTAGATGGTGGAAGAACGAGCACGAAGGCTTCGCAAGCGAAGGCCCTGTTATATTTGACATGGCATGCGGTGCGTTCCGCTCTCCCTTCATCTTGTTTATTATATTTGATACTGTGGCTTTATGTGATTTTGTCAGGCAGGTAAGCGAGAAAGTTGTCCCAGCGAAGCGGCCCTCACTGTGCTATAGTGGAGAGGCTATCATCGCTCTTCAAGACTGGTGGACGCGCGCGATTACTCCCCCAAAGCCCATCCCTGCAACTTCAGCCTCGGGGTTACCTCTACCTCGCCGACAAGTGGCACATCTGAATCTCCCTGGTCTTGGTCCCGGCACTCCTCGACCTCGAGTGTTTGCCGCCGATCCGGTGAGCTTCGATCTCGTTGAACTGCAAATTAATTCTCACGGAATCCATTCTTGCTCCAGTACACGGCAGAGGCTTACCAGTCTCGAGTCTCGCTTCCATGTTCTCCCTTATCCTTCCGCGATGTCGCCGGAGGTGCCCTCCCGAACACACTCTGCACGCTCCCGCTGCCTAGCTCAGACTACCGAGAGGGATTTTCCCGTCCTGACTCGCAAGCCACACACGCAAATACCCCTCCAGAATCAATCGATATTGTACTTTGTTCATTCGCACTCCACCTCGTAGAATCGCCGTCGGAATTATTCGCTTTGCTCTGGGAACTTAGTACCAAATGCCGGTGGTTGATCGTTCTGGAACCACACAAGAAACCTGAGGTGAGGTGTTCTCTTTCTGTCAGCAGAAGATATATCATTCTCACCGCATGCAATAAGATCAAGGATGGATGGGGCTGGACCAAGTGGGATGTTAAAAGCTGGTCTGCATGTCGGATGGCAGAAACGCAAGGGGAATATCTTTATGATAGGTGAATGCCGAAACTGCTTTGCTATTCGCCACTTCCTAGCTGACTTTCAAGCAAGGGTCCACTGTCGCGTCTATAGGAGTCTGAATCTGTCGTGAATCGCATGGGTGTGCTGCCCTCGGCACCGACACATACAATAACGGGTTTCTACCTGTCACGCCCCGTAGGTAACTCTTCGACAGACATCAATACTCCGACATGAGTCGGTATATCAAGTGGGGTGATGATTCTATGATTAAGCGTGAACTTTTACCTTTTCTTTAACTCTCAGAGTCTCAGCAAGCTTTTCCGCCCTTGACGCGATCACGTGGCCGTTCCGTTTATTCAATATTCAATTGCTGGGCCGTATAGTCTGGTATACCTACGTATAAGTCTAGATGTGAATGCAGTGTTTCTCCTCGTTAGTACTCCCAAAAACTCGACACGAGGAAAGAGGTGACATGTGACATATAGTACTCGAATAAAGCGGGCAGCCATCCATGGCCTATGGGGAAGCAGGCCTCGGCGAATTCCGACCTCCAGTCTTCGGCCTATGTAACGATCTGTAAATCTCGTCAGACTTGCCACTATATTCTCATGGCTCCTCGTCGTCACCAGCGTACGCCAACGCGCTCGTTATTTTCTTCCATCTCGACTCACCTCCGCCTAAGCTACGCGACAAGCACAGGTATCCGCACACCCACTGGACACTGAGATCATCGCAAAGCGCACGAAGCGACATCTAGACGAACTCGAGGTACAAATCTAAAGCAGAGGTACTTCATTCTCACTAAATCAGCTACTTCGCAGCGATCCAACTATGCGGAACCTTCGGGCTCCAGCCTCGGAATGGAGGACGGGGACGAGGACGAGGGTGGCGGCAAGAGCACCAAGGGGCGCGCACGACAGACCATATCCGATAAACGAATGGCTTCTATACCTGGCGCAAAGAAA
This sequence comes from Amylostereum areolatum, assembly GCA_012932865.1. Lineage (NCBI taxonomy): Eukaryota > Fungi > Basidiomycota > Agaricomycetes > Russulales > Stereaceae > Amylostereum > Amylostereum areolatum. The sequence continues at coordinate 304,247 of SAXG01000002.1, forward strand.
AAGAAGTCCACGATGAATGTGCGCTCAGCCGTGCTGTATAGGAAGAACCTGGCGACGCTCATCGACCAGTCGGTACGTGGGGTCCAACACGGCTTTCTTATGGGTTGCCTGAGTCATCTTTACCAGGGCATCTCTACGTTACCACCGCACATACCTACATATCTCACAGCGGCAGCGGCACCTCCGAAAGAATCGCCGCGGATTCTGTGCAGCGTGTGCGGGTATTGGGGAAGCTACAAATGCATGAAATGTGCTTTGCCGTATTGCGAACTCAAATGTCGGGCTGTTCACGATGAAACACGGTGCGAAAGGCGGATAATATGATGAAATCACTGTACTCGGTAGGTGGATCAGGCTGGGTCTTCCAAGTCAGGCAACTGAAATACGTGTGCTTTCAGATTCGCATGTATGTACTGTATCAATATGCTGCACTGTTTGTTTTTGACCACTCAGACTGAAGCTCCTTCCACCGTCACCCTGAGGTTCTATTTCGCCCTGTGCTGTGTACTACTTAGCTCTCCCAGCCGTCGGCGAATGAGAATCTCAATCGGTAACCCAGATTGAGCATAAAGTACTTCATCTTGCAAGCTGCTTCTGGACGCCGCGACAACCAACCGGCAAGCACCGCGACCCTACTTCTCGGACGACGTTTTTGAGGTTGCTTGAAGGAGGACTATTTCACGCTCCCTGCATGTTTCAACTTCCCTGGCTGTTCCATTTGAGTATACAATTCTGCACAGGCTTGCGAACGAGATGGGTCGGCTGGACTTGCGGCTGGCGGGGAAGCAGCCGATTAGAACAGACAGAGAACACCACCGTAAACAATACCGTACACCCTCCTAGGTAGCAACAATATTGGATACATAACCCTAAGAAAGACAACTACGCGGAATATGCCCTTCTCTCGAGCGCGGTTCCCTCCGCCGCCGCGCCCGTTGCATTCCACGCCGTCCGCGCCGCCTCAAGTAACATCACGAACGACTGCCCTTCTGGGCTGTGCGCGCCCGTCGCGCTCGGGACGTCGAACAGCATTGGGTCGACCGTATTTTGAAGCCATCCGTCCGTATCGACACTCGCCTGGATGAGCGCATACGCAGCTTCCGCTGCAGGGATGTGCGTGGTGGTGTTAGTGAGTACCGCGTGTCGGTACGAGGCGGCCGCGAGGAGGGCTGTTGAGGAGGTGTCGGCGAATGTGGCCGGGGGCGTTTGGTCGATGTAGTTGAGAAGCGTGCCGTTGGTGAGCTGTAAGAATCGCAATATGTAAGTAAGGGAAACAGATGCGGAGAAGAACGGAAAATGCGCACCTGGTGCGCCCACACTCCCGCCAAGATCTCGCCAACCCACTCGGTCAAGTTACCTCTTTCCCACGTGAGCTCTGCGCTCGACGCGGATGCATTCATGCTCGCGATCACGCGTAACATTCCCGCCGCCGCCCACCCGTTGCCCGTGCCCCAGTGGTTGGTATCTTGCCAAGTGCCGAGCGCGACGTGCCGCCAGAGCCCGGCATCCGCGTCGTACAGCGCGTCACGGTAGAGTGATATCTGCTCGTAGGCGGTGCGTAGGAGCGTGACGTTGTTTTGGAGCGCGCCGTAGTAGGCGATGAAAGGAGGGGCCATATAGATGAAATCGGCCCTAGAGGAATCATGGTTAGCATGCTTTTAGAAGGTAGACGAGCATCGAAAGGAGAACGGACCAGAGCTGGACTTCGTCCGCGCGGTGCGAGATGGCGCCTGAAGGAGCACGTGGCGCATCATTGAGAATGTATTCTAGTTGCTCGGTAGCGGCGCTCGCGTAGGCGGGCTCGGACAAAGTCCAGTTAGCGAAGAGAACGGCGGGCCCAATGCCTAGGGATAGAATGTAAAGGGAGAAGATAAACCCAAGAAAATGAACATACTGGCAGGGTCGCCGACGGCGCCATCGCCTGCTATGAGGACCCGGGAAGACGATGGTTTTTCAGAGACAGTACTGTTAAGACGTCAGCATTTTCCTGCAGAAAACGAAGGGATTGTCGTACGTATTGGCGATCCTGAGGACATCCGTGGGTTCCGAGACGTTGAGCCTGTTCGTGGGTAGGACGGGCGGAACGGAGTTGTTGCCGAATATCGCGTATGCGGGATGCTCCAGCTCGAGTAACGCCTCTGCCAGGGTACCGACTTCCCAACTGCCAAATGTTAAGGATTAGATTTGAACCCTTAGACGACGAGACAAAGGACGCGCACCTGCGGTCGGAGATGGCCACCGCGTTGTCGCGCACCAGAGTCAGGTTCACCAGTGGGGTGAACTTGGTGAGTATAGGGAGGTACACCGCCGTCGCGGTCTGAAGATAGACGAGCACAAGTGGGAGCACGGCAGACCACATGGTGGACATGGGAAGGATGAAGGCAAGCTGCGACCCAAAGATTCACCTTCCCCCCGCAACAGGGTATATATAACGCGCAGGGCTGGGCAATGACGCGGATAAAGCCTGTGGATGGAAGCAAGATGGAAGGGCCAGGCGTTCAGTCAGAAACCAAGGTGTGTTCCTTGCGGGCGCGGCGGCAACCCAGATGTCGATCTCACGCGAAGTTTGAGCTTCCCTATCCAGTTTTCTGAATGGGAAGTGGCGCTGAATGGGGGCAGATTGAACGATCGCCGATATCTTTGATGAAGTTCGACGATTGACTGTGCGTCCGCCTGTGTCCGCGCAGCAGCCAGCAGGTGCAGATGCCGAGATGGTCGTCGAGCGTCGCTTGTAGCTGTTACTACTTACAGCTTGAAGCCATAACATCCTGGGACGATCTCTGTGCTGTTCATCCGCGAGAGGGTATTTGGCGGAAACCCTCGTGTTTCTATGGATTCAGAGGTCGGAAGATGCGGTGATCGGGTATGATGGTACCGAGCACAAAAACAGGGTACTTGGACAGGTCATGATGGACAGAATGAATGACTTCCGGCAGGTGGAAAGGTCGCGCGGGCATACGGAGGAGGGGGTCGATAAGAGGGCCGCAGAAGGGGAGCGTGGCTTGAGATGAAGCGCAGAAAAAAGGGTGCCAGGGGGAGGAACCTGAATGGACGACTCGGGGGATTCTCGGATTTCCAATGACCGCGGAACGAGGTCTTCTTGTGCCCGGGCTCCCAGGTCGGCACTCAATCGCCTGTATAGCTTGTTGAACAGCTGGGTGTATGCGCGTGCGGGATTGGAGCACGCGGTGTTGCCCTGGCGTTTATACTGAGTAGACAAGGTCGTCGGAGCTGGTCACAGACCTAGCCAGCTTATCGCTGACATGGCCAGGATGCGTACAAGATGCGAAGGGTTCGCACGCGGTGCCATCTGCAGGTGCCATGAGGTGCCATGGTCAAGAGCCTGAGCAAACGCTGAGCCCAAACTCGGAAGATCCCGATACCAGAGGCGGCCCGCACAGGCCCATACCTGCACATTGCACGTTGCCTCTGGCACTGTGTGCCGCTTCACTGACACTGACCGGACAGGCATGGTCGTTGTCTGCAGGTTTCAACATCCACGTCCTTTACCCTTCCTGCCAGCCGTCGTCGCGCCACTCATTGATTTTTTCAGGTACAAACTAAAACCAGACGCACTTAGACACCCGGCCGTTCTCAAAGGTAGACATGCCTGGCGAACCCCACCCCAACAACGGCTTTCTCAAGCGTGCACATACTTTGATGATCGTTTTTGGTGGCATATATGCAGCCATAGTAGTTCTGCTTACGCTTCCAGGCCCACAACGACAGTGCGTTTTGCCTTTTCTCCTGCTGTAGACCCGCTTATCATTCTCCGCCCATAGTGCTATATACTGCCATGCTCTCCGCTTCCCACTCTGGGCAAGATATGACCTTCCAGAAAAATACGGCATTGCCCGTACGTCGGCATTCTCTTTCGCTCTTCCTCGAGCTCACCCTTCCCAGCGTTCAAAACGACGGACGTGCGCATATATACAGCCGACAACGAGACACTCGGCGCATGGTTCACGCTCCCTGAACAACTCTACTACAGCCAACCTCGCCACACACCGCTCGACACGTCTATCGACTCCTCTGTACTCCGAGATGCCCTCCGTACCCATCAAACAGTGCTCTACCTGCACGGCAACGCAGGCACACGCGCGATTTCGACACGAATCGAGTACTACCAGATGTACTCCTCGCGTCTTAGTGCCAACGTGCTCGCTCCAGACTACCGCGGGTTTGCGGATTCGACGGGCACGCCGAGCGAGGCGGGGTTAATCGAAGATGCGCGGGCTGCGTTCAAGTGGCTCACCGACCGTGGCGCGAACCCGAGCGACATCTTGGTCGTCGGCATCAGTCTTGGAACAGGTGTCGCTGTGCAGCTCGTTCACGGACTGGAACAGGAAGGGGTCACACCCAAGGGACTGGTGTTGCTTGCGCCTTTCAGCGGTATTGCAGCGCTGCTAGACACATACTACATTTTGGGCCTGGTGCCATTGATGGCACCGCTGAAGACGTTCCCATTTGTCGGCGGTGCGTGTCTCTGATACGAATATCAACACACCGAAGCTGAAGCTGACGGTGTTGCAGATGCCGTAAAATGGTTCCTCCAACACCAATTCGATTCTTTGGCAAAGATCACGGTATGTTCTGACTCGCTCATACGAGTTACACGCAGGGAAGTTGACTGCATCGCGTCCGTAGGAACTACGGGTGCCGGTGCTTATCGCGCACGCGGAGGACGACTGGGACATACCGATGAAGCATTCGGAGATGCTGTTCGAGGCGTTCTTGGGCGACAACCTACCTTCGATCACGAAAGTGGAGGGGACGGAGGCTCAACTGGAGGTTCTGCGAGCGCGGGTGAAGGCGCGGGAGACACTGGTGGAGACGACGGAGCTGGAGCGGGTAGGACGGGCGGAAACGTACGTACGGCAGCAAGGCGGGCGTATTGTGTGGGTCCGGACGCACTGGGGAGGGCACAACAGGGTAGGGTTGCAGGAGGGGCTTGTGGATTATATGGCGGGAGTATTCTATAACTGAATGGCACACTTACTCGACACCTCACGAGCATGATAGTAACGGGATTCATCCACGATCCTCCAGGACGACCGACCTCCATGCCTACAGCCAACGGTTCACTGGACATCCTGTTCGTCCCACCAACTCCCTATATGCTACACCCTCTCTTCATAGTAGTAAGTTAATACTTACATTTGCCTTGCCTTGCCTGATATATTCTTATATCTGCATTCAGTGGAAGCCCGTCGAAGAGTGGCCTTCTTTGATAATGATATCTTGTCTCACGGGGATATGATAAAGGGGCACGTTGGTGGTTCTGCCGCTTTAAGCTTTAGTGTTCAACGCTCAGCGCTCAGCGGCCAAGGGCAAAAGAGCGTATGTAGTTCTCACTACTTGTTGCATGAACTACAACACAGATTTCATGCCAATACGATTCTTCGACTTCCAAGTGTACAGTTTACGGTCCAAACGGTGGCTCCGTGCCAGGAAGTTATTGTCATCATGATGGAGTTCGCAGCGATGGACTCGTCAGACAAATCAGGGAGTTGGAGTTGGGAGTTGGAGTTGGGAGTTGGAGTTGGAGGAGAGGGTACAAGATTATCTGATGACGTCAGGCGGGGTGTGCCGCGCCGGTACTGAATCAGGCAAGAGTCTTTCAGGAATCTTTACGCGTTACGCTCGACGGCGGCGACGACGCTGGTTCCGCTCGACGCGTCTCTCGTTCCCCGACGCCCATTCCCGCCATGCCAAGCCGCCCCCTCTCCACCCCCGATGGCGATGCGTCCGCCACTTCCTCCTTTGTGTACCCAATTCGATCTTTGTTATCCCATATTCAGCCCGCGCAGACCGACCGACCCGGTCGTCATCGAGTGACAGCTTCTGAGGACATTTTTGCCTCGTCCCTACTCGTGGAAGACGCGAGGTTGACAGCTTCATCGTCGTCTCCCTCGTCCGTATCGTCCTCTCTCGTCTTCACCTCCACCCCCAACCCCCCCTCTTCCTCCTTGCCTCCGGTCGACAAACCCATCCCCCGCCGCAAGTCTATCCACCTCCCCGTAACACAGGCCCCGCCACCCCTCCAGCGCTCGCGAACATCACTTGCGCCTCTCAACTCCCCTGATCCGCCTCTGGACACTGGCCCCTCTTCATCTGGAAAACCCCGAAGAAAACACTCGAAGCATCAGGCCTCCTCGCGCGTGCCGTCCCCTAACTATCGCCATTTCCCCAACGCCCACGACGGTGCCAATCCTCCAAAGTCTTTCACATCCGCACCGCAGATCGTCAGCCCGCGCGCCGTCGGACCTTCTCTCAACGTCAACTTATCCACTGCACTCATGCGTTCTTCGTCTGATTCCCTTTCCACAACATCCTCCTTCTCCGACCTCTCCGACGCAGGCATATACAATTCTCGACACCCGCCTAATTTTATCCAGGTTGCCGCCGACGCCTTCGCGGCATATCCGAGTACAGCTGACCAGTTCGGCGTGCCAATGAGACCCTGCTCCTCACCCCCACTCCGCGCTCCATCCCCATATCCGCCTGTTCACATTGCAGACCCAACCATAGTCCATCTCCCGTCCATTCATAGTTCTTCCTCCTCCAGTCAAGCGGGCTCAAGCAACCATTCCGTCTCTGTTCTGTCTGTTGACAAATCGAGACAGCTCCACTCTCCACCCACCTCGGTTCGGCCTTCAGTGTCTTCGGCGCCATCCTCCGCTCAGAATTATGCATCGGAAGCAAGGATGCGCATGTCACCTGCGCCATCCTCAGGCGCAGCTCCATCAGGCAACCGAGGCTCGAATTCTGGCACTGCGTCCACCGATAGCCAAAACATCAGCGAAGATCCCTACGTGACTTTTCGCTTCGAGCACAAGGAGGACGACGACGGCCATCACGTTGTTGTAGGGCGTGAAGGTAAACTGACGCGATGCGAAGACGAGGTGCGTTTCTTCGATCTCGGGTTTCGGACCGTGGTACTCAACTGATCTTCCCCTCAGCCCATACGGACACCCGGCGCGATACAGGGCTTCGGGGTGCTCATCGCGGTGCAGGAAGACATCGAGAACGAAACGCTCGTTGTGCGTCAAGTTTCGGAAAACTCTACGGAGCTCCTCGGGCTCAGCCCGCGCTACCTGTTCTCCCTGTCGTGTTTAACGGAGATCCTTCCCGACTCCCAGGTCGACATCCTCTGGGATAACATCCAATTCCTCACAGGTCCGGATGAGAACGCGAGTAGCGAGGATGACGGGCCACATGTATTCCTACTTAATGGTTGGGGCATGCCCGGCAGCGCTCTACCCAACGAGCCTGATCGCGATCGGTTCAATCGGCGCCACTGGTCCTGCTGGTGTGCCGCTCATCGTCCCAGACCCGAGGCTCATAATAGCAACGATCCGATACCGGCCATGGCGAAAGACCTCATCATTCTCGAGTTTGAGCTCGAACGCGACGTTTTCAATCCGCTCTACCCCAATGTCCCCACCGCGAATAGCGGAACCTCCGGCGTATCCTCGCGTGGGAGTAACGGTGCGGCTAGCACGAGCAGCGCAGCGACTTCTGGTACGCTCGTTTCTGAAGTCGGCGGGATTCCCAACCAGTCCAGCACGCAGTCCTCCGTCACGAGCAGCAGCGGCGCCGAGAGTGGCACCGACAGCCTCCAAGGGACAATACTCCCCTGCCGATCCGCACAGTCACTCTCTCCCGAACCGTCCACAAATGGATTAGGTACGCTGGTACCGGGTCTGGAAGGAGAAGATGAATGGGGGCCTTCTGCAGAGGAAATTTTGGAGAGCACGACGAACCGCGCAAAACCGCTCCTTGCTCTCGAACGCATCCGCAGGATGAGCGGCATGCCTTCAGGCCCTCAGAAGAGTCCTGTGCGCGGGTCCACAGGGCGTCGCACACGCCGTGGACATAGTTCGGGCGTGGGTATGATGGACGTGTTTGCAGTTATGGCACAGATCAACGATCAACTCGGCGCGGCCCCAGACCTCGACGAGTTCTTGAAGGTCGTCGTCGGCGTGATCAAGGACTTGACGCAGTTCCATCGAGTCCTGGTATATCAATTTGACGAGAGCTGGAACGGGAAGACGGTCGCAGAGCTGGTGGATTGGCAGAAGACGCACGATCTATACAGGGGACTACATTTTCCGGCGTCGGATATTCCCGCTCAGGTGCGTGGTACAACCTGGCTTCGTTCTGGCTTTGGTTGAGGCTCACTGGTTGGGACAGGCGAGGCATTTGTACACAATTAGTGAGTGATTCTACAAGACGAACCCTAATTTGAACACAAACTCACTGATGGACTCCAGATAAAATGCGACTCCTGTACGATCGCGATCAAGTAACCGCTCGGCTTGTGGTCAAGAGCGCGGACGATCTCAAAGTGCCTTTAGTGAGTGCATATTTCTTGAATCGACCTTTGCGCAATATGTTGAGAACGAGTACAGAACATGACACACTGTTATCTGCGAGCTATGAGTCCCATTCATATCAAGTGTAGGTGACATCTGTACCATGTGTCATCCTGTATTCATGCTCGTTTACAGACCTTGGGAATATGGGCGTACGGTCGTCAATGTCCGTGGTAAGCCGGTATCTTCGTGGTTGAGTCTCTTTTAATGTTTTATTCCAGTCTATCATGGCATTTGGTCAACTATGGGGTCTTGTTGCGTGCCACTCGTACGGCTCTTACGGCACGCGAGTGTCCTTCCCCGTCCGACAGATGCTTCGCCTCCTGAGTGACTCCATCTCGCGCAATATCGAACGCCTCAGCTACGCGCAACGCCTACACACCCGGAAGCTGGTCCGCATATCTCCCGACCTGACTCATGAGTCGCTGACCTTAGACTCGATCACCTCAGTTCAACACGATGACCAGCGACCAGCACCCGACAGGGTATATCGTGTCCAACGCGGACGATTTGCTCGGACTCTTCGACGCCGATTTTGGCGTGCTCGTCATCGGCGAGGGCGCGAAGATTCTCGGGCCGAATCAACATGGGCAGGAGGTGCTTGTCGTAGCGGAATACTTACGCCTGAAACAGTTCAACTTGATACAGGTGTCGCAGGCCGTAACGAAGGATTACCCCGACCTCCACCTGTATACGGGGCTGGAGGTGATCGCAGGGCTGCTGTATGTGCCGCTGTCGAGCGGGGGGCGGGACTTCATTGCATTTCTGCGGAAGGGTCAGCCACGGCACGTGCATTGGGCCGGGAAACCGTACAAGGAGGACAGAGGCGAAAAGGCAACGCTCGAACCGAGACGGTCGTTCAAGGTCTGGTCCGAGACGGTCGCAGGGAGGTGTAGAGCATGGACAGACGAGCAGTTGGAGACAGCGGGCGTGCTTGGCGCTCGTATACGGCAAGGTGTGTTTGATTGGGTCCCTTCGTCCATAAGGAAAGGATGACTCACAGGCATCCGTTGCATAGTTCATCGAGGTGTGGAGACAGAAGGAGACGGCATTGCAGACGACCAAGTTAACGAACATCTTGCTGTCGAACGCCGGGCACGAGGTTCGGACGCCTTTGAACCATATCATCAAGTGAGTTTATTCGTTAGGTATGTCACGAAGTGGGATGCTGATGATTCCATGGTAGTTGTCTTGAACTAGCGCTCAATGGGGCACTCGACCTTGAGACGCGGGCGAATCTCAGCCAGTCTCATGCGGCGTCGAAGGCCAGTGTTGTTCTCATCTAGTACGGTCTTGCGCATTGAATGTTATCACAGAGCTTGTTGTTCACGATCAACGACCTACTGGACCTCACGCGACTGGAGAGCGGTAACGAGACTTCATTCAACGAACCTTTCGACTTGCACGGCATCATCGAAGATGCAACCAACTTGTACAAGACGGAGGCCATCCGGCGAGGGTTGAAGTTCCAATTGGACATCGCCAACAGTCCCAGGATGGTCGTGGGCGACTCTAGTAAGATTCGCACCGTGGTAGCTAACCTAACTGCGAACTCTCGTGAGCGCGATCCCTTTGATTGTGTAAAGTTTGTGCAGCTCATCGTAAACGTATAGTGAAATATACACAGGTGGGATCTATTACGATCACCTGCAAAGCATTCGATGAGCCTCAGGGACTGCGTCATCCGAGGTCGTTGGCGGTGGAAATTGTCGTTCGTGATACTGGGTGTGGAATACCCGCGACCAAGTTGGAGAGCATATTCCGCGAGTTCGAACAGGTGGAATCCGCGCAGCCGAAGACGAGCGCCGCACCTGGTCTTGGTAAGGTCTTCTTTCCATCGTGACTTGGTTTCCGTCTGACGGGCTGCCTTGATAGGCTTGGGTCTGGCCGTCGTAGCACGGATTGTGGAGCAGCTGGGTGGACAACTGCGTGTGGACTCGAAGGTCAACGAGGGCAGCAGCTTCTCGTTTTTGATCCCATTCACCCTGTGGGACGGGGTTGGAAGGTCACCATCGTCGACGCTGTCCTCGACGTCCAGCAGTTCGTTCCCGAGACAGCGGAAGAGTAGCCATGGATCGGGAAGCAGTCGGGAGGTGGACAATATCGTCGATGCGTTTACGAACACTTTAGGGATGATAGGACCTGGCGTGGAAACACCCTCGCCAAAGATGGCGGTCCCTGGTATATTCCACATCCCTGGCTCGCGGACGCCGCTTAGGCCGGTGAAAGTGGCCGACCACAATCTGGATGCACCTCTTGGGAATATTTCTTCTTTATCGAGTATAGGGACTGCGGGCTTGTTCGGACTCCCGTCTGAGAATATCTCAGATGGGCCGCGGAGACCGGCACCTTCTTCGAAGCCCAATCCGGGAGGCGTCAAATTGAGAGTTCTCATTGTGGAGGTATGTTGAGCTTTCGGTTGTGAATTGACGTCGATTACCGACTGATATGTGGATCAGGACAATGACATCAATCGGAAGATCCTCGCGAAAAGGTTGGTGTTGGACGGGCATATCGTCGTCAATACCACGAATGGACAGGAAGGCGTTGATCAAATCGTCGCAGACCAAGCCTTCGATTGTATTCTTATGGATGTGCAGTGCGTTTTCTTTCTTTTCTTGCGCGTGGATGGAGATTCAGACCTTCGCTTGGCAGGATGCCCATCCTAAACGGATTCGAAGCCACGGAACGCATCCGCGAACTGGAAGTATCCTCGCTTCCCAAGCTCGAACGCACATCCCACCTCCTAAATGGGCGCATCCCCATCTTTGCGGTGTCGGCGTCGCTGCTAGAACGGCAGCGAGACGAGCTCTCCGAAATCGGCATCGACGGCTGGATCTTGAAACCGATTGACTTCAAACGGTTGAGGTTGATCCTGCAAGGGGTGACCGATTCGGAGCAACGCGCTCGCGAGGAGTATAAGGCTGGTGCTAGTGGAGGCTGGGAGCTCGGAGGGTGGCTTCCACGGCAGGAACCTCACAAGCGGACACAAACCGATTTCGACATCGACGACGACGTGAAGAGCGCGTCTGGCGATTGAGATTCCCATGTGGCCCGTCCCGTGTCCCTTTTCTACACACACTCCTATTCTGCCACTCTCGCCTCCTTTTTTTCTACACTATCATTTCACGGACGATCCTCCGCACGTATCATACCCACACGGCTCGGACAGTCATCGACCGACACGACCATTCTGTACATCTTCCTATCCATCATGTCACGAACGTTCTCATCCATACCTGTGTACCTGCTTATCCTTCCTTTTTCTCGGTAGCTCGCGCGGTCCTGCTTAGAGTTCATTCCTCGGTCATCGTTGTATCCGTACTCTCCTTCCTTCATGACCTCTTCCTTCCTTACCATGCTCTCCCTTCCTCTTCCTCTTTGTCAAGTCATTCACGTCGCACTTGTAAGGTTACTGTAACTGTCCTCTCTGGGTTTGGTGTCTCGCATACTTCTAATGCCTATGCGCGTTAGGTAGAAGTATGTGTCGTTGCTTCCGCCATGTCCACCTATTCTGTAGTAGTATCCGTCGCTTCTTGGTCTCCGCTTGGTACTTTCCGGTTTCATGGCTCGGTCGCCTGTGTCATCCCGCTGTATTACATGCCCCATTCATACACGTCTTCGTAGGCGGGAGCTCTTTCTCAAATGAAATACTCAAGTTCTACCGACAGTTTCACAACAAGTCCAAGGTATTGGAAGCCCGCATCGTGCGGGCAACACTAAGGAGTAGTGTTCTGCAGGGCCGGGCTCGGAGGCCCTAAGCCCGACTGGCCCGGCCCGGGCTTTACAAGCCCAGCCCGAGCCCGTCGCCGGGCTAGTATGAGGCTCAGGCTCGGGCTTGAGGTGATGAAAGCCCAAGCCCGGCCCTCGAGCCCGGGCTTTTTGGTACACAGTAAACTGAGCTATCTGCGTCAATTGAGAGCATAGAGAGTGAGATGTGGAAGGATGCGATGCGAGTTCAGTCTCCTCGACAATGAAGGTGGCTTAACTCTGAGGGTGGGAAGCCGAAACATGGCCATAAAAGGAAGCTAACCGTGATTACGTCATCATATAACGGTCTCGTTGACTTCAGCAGCGTCAAATCAAGGCCGAAAACTAAGGGAAGACTGTCGCGCTGCTCTTAGCACCAATCAAGAGAGTTCTTAAGAGATATATAGACACCAAAACCCTAACTACTAGCACCCTCACCTGCATGCATGAAGCCCGGGCCTAAGCCCGAGCCCGGCCTGTACCCGGCCCAAGCCCCCATATCAGGCTCGGGCTCCCCTTTCTCACGGCCCGAGCCCTTCAAAACCCGGCCCGACCCGCGGGCTTTGAGCCCGGCCCGAGCCCGCAGAACACTACTAAGGAGACGAGCAGACAGCGAGAGAGAAGGACGGAGATCACGCAGTGAGCTAAACAGGATCACAGCGTGATATAAGAGCAGGAGAAAATAGAATGATATGTACTTGCGGGAATGTCGAGACTATAAGGTCTCGAGTGACATCTGAACAAACATGGACAATGGTCAGGACTGAGGAAGAGGTGGAGCGTCCGAATACGGAGTCCGAGGACGCCAAACGGGCCGGCTGTAAGCCGTAGGCTTACAGGTATATAGCAAATGACTTAAGTCCGTGGTTGCATGGATCGTGCGTATACTGGTCCTCAGGATACTCTATACAAGCTGTCACATATCGCTCTGCCATTAAGCCACGAATGATCGCTCTCTCAACCTCTCTCCAAATTTCCAGAACAAGTATGGTATGGGAAGGGCCGCCACAGAAATCAGAGCGAGAACAGACGTGCCCCTGAGGTATGTTAGTACAGTTGAGAAAATATATGAAGGGGCATACACGTACCAACCATATCCCAGCGTGGCGTACATATCCGTCCCGACCGTGCTGAAAATGACACCGGAGACACTGCGAGACAAAACAGTGGCCGCGAGTGCTGACGCGGCATATTGCCCAAATGCGTCCACAAGATATGTCTGGATGCAGATCTGCAGCCGTCCACGTTAGTCAGACGCCACTTGATCGTCAGTTACTTAGGCCAAAATGCTGCACTCACGTAAGTCATCAACATCCCAAACGCGAAAATACCCGCACCCAGAAGCGGAAGAATGAAGTATGCCTGAGCGTTCGCAGTCCAGCCGTAGATGAACAGACCGCCAGGGACCACAAGCATCCCTATCTGTGGAGGGGTCAGTCACGTCCCCTGAGGGCTGGATTGACTTTCTGACCTGCATGAAGAGCATGCGGTACTCAGGCTTCTGACCACCGTATCGCCGACAGAGGTCTCGATAGGATCGATTGAGTGTAAAAGCACAGAAGACGGTGGAGATGAGACAGCCGATGCCTACGCGTCAAAAAGTCAGCCTATCTTAGTTAGCGCGACCGTAACAGCACAGTTACGCACCTGCGCCCAAGTATGCCAACCCTTCATTCCCATTTCTCCATCCATAGGTGAATAACCCATACTGTGATTCTGGTCCAAACAAGAGGGGTATCGTGACCAGATGTAGATAGAGGATGCCGTATATGAGCGCCATGTAGATACTCATCGTCGTTACGATTGGCGCGAATAGCAGCATTCGGAGGGGACGCGTAATGCTGTGTCTAAAGCTGGTGGTTCTGGGCGCGGACCATTCACCTTTGGATCGTGCGATGAGATATGGCAAATATGTCTCTCGCAGAAAAAAGACCGAGACGAGGGTAACGACCCCGCTCCTGAGTTACAAACGAAACCGTCAGTGAAGGTATCGAAGGGAGATGAAGGCCACTCACGAAACGGCCATCGTCCACATCAACCAACGCCATCCTGCCCTTTGCGCGATATAACCTCCGATGAGGCCGCCTATCGCAGGGCCGAAAGTAGGGCCAAAACTATACACTGCTTGGGCCCCCGCGCGTTCTTCGCGTCGAAATATATCCCCAATGGTACCACCTCCCAGAGAGGGACCAGCACTGAATACGTTCAGTTCCGATGAAACCCACTTTCCATATTTAGGCTCACCTTCCTGCCAAACCGGCCAAGAACCGAAGGATTATCAAACTCACTTCGTTTTTGACGAGCGCGCATCCGATGTTGAGTACAGAGAATAGTCCAAAGGAGACCAGATACACAAGTCTTCGTCCATACATCTCACTGAACGGGGCAAGGTATAGAGGACCGAGACCGATGCCGAGGATAAAAAGGGCGACGGGAAGACCGGATACGAATGAGTTGGTCACCCCTAGGTCTTCGTCCACCTCCAATGCACCCACGGCGAGAATCGTGCTGCATATGGGGGAGAGGGTTCCCTGGATGGCGATTAGTGCAAGGTTTAGCCACTTCTTGTGCGATGACCAGTCGTGGGGGTTCTGGACTTGAGAGTGAACTACTGGAGGGCTGTCGTGGCGTAGAGATTGCTTTAGTATGTATGTCACGCCCGCTTCGGATGAGTTGGGAGAGGTACTGCGAAGGCTGAGAGGGCGTTGAAGGTGGTCGTTAAAAGCATTGTCCGCGACCGAGGCCATCACCTGAAGAAGGCCGAGAGCCGAGCTGGATGGACGCAGAGAGGAAAAGAGTGAACGAGAGTGCCAGCACTCGAGGGAGTCGAGAATTGAGAGTAGATGGACAGCCTCCTCGACAGATTACCCCCTACAGTAGATCTCAACGAGGAAAAGCGCTCGGTGATGTCCTGTCCGCATTAGGGACATCGATCTGAGCAAGAGGCTCCAAACGCCATCAGGCTCCAGCACAGCCAGATGGCTCGTCCCAGACTCCTGACCGTTGTTTCAGGAGGCCGATCCTGGATGGATAGAGCATGGCTCACCTGTTACAGTAAGTAGCCTTCCTTGGGTAGTCCGGTGCAACCTGGCGCAACGGCTGCAGTGGCGGTGGCCTAATGCAGAATACAAGAAATCAAACTGCAAGCTTTCTTACTCTGGGGTTTTCCCACTTCTTGCTTCGACGGAAAGCGCGACACCTCGAGGATTGGACGCTACTCACTGTCGTGCTGAGGCGACATCCTGGAACACGATCCGCCTGGATTCCGTGGGCAAGACAGGATACCACGGGTACGGAACTGTACGAATAAGGAGACCATGAGCCGTGGGTGGTCAATTGTCAGAGCGGGAATCAATCAACCCGTAGAGACTCGACGACGTCGGCGGGACCTACAAGTTTTCCCATACCCTGAGGCTGCCCTGAGATTTGTCGTATGGGTATATTGAGTTGAGCGCTGGGGAGCCCGTCACTCAAGCCAAAAACCGATCATTTTCCTCCGCAATATGACACATACACGGGTCCAGCGGTTGTTTTGAGGATCCTATGAGACGAGTCGACGACGGAGAGTCGAGACAGCACAACTCAAGCCTCGCACCAGATGTTCGGGACACCCGGGCCGAGACGATGGTGCTCACGTGACCGCGTTGACGAGGTGGCCCATGAATCCTGCTGCGGAGTCTCTCGAGCCTCCAAGCTCCACAGTCCAAACGCACATCTACTTATCGTCGACCAGTTCTCCGCCATCGGGTAACTATCTATCTCACAACCATGTCTGGATCCTGCCAAGCCGCGCTTTTTGTGCTCTTCTTTTCCCGTCTGCCGTTAGGCTCTCCGTTCCGCCTTTCCCCCTGCAACTTCTCCAGCTTCTTCCGTACAGATTGATCGTCCAGCGTGAGACTACCTTCAATTGACGTCCGGAGATATCCTACCTCACGACGAGGCCCTAAGGTTAGTCTGATTGATCATGCGAATGCATCGCCGTTGGGAGGGCTTGCGTTCCTGTCTTTTGGCACCGCGTCCCGACGTTGCGTTCCCATTCACGCACATATAAAAGTATCCCTCTAAGCGCACTCCGCCGGATCATCCATTTCTAACAAACCCATCATGGCCGTCTCCGCTCTTGCCGGCGACTCTTCAACCGACCCAACCATTGTAGTGAGTCCTCTTGCTTGTGTAAATCCTAACTCTTCACTCACAATGCCCCATTTGCACCACCCAGACGCTCAAAGAAGCCGTCGAGGCTCGGCTGCCCTCTCGCCTCCAGCTCGCCGCTCACCTTCTCGCAGAACATGCGAAAGACCCACTCCAAGAAATCACCGTCGAGAGCGTCCTCAATGGAATGCGGGGCCTGCCATGTGTACTGTGGGAGGTGTCCGATGTCGGCGTTGACGGCGTCAAGTACCATGGCAAGACCTTGGACGAAATCGACGCCACACTTCCGAAGTGGCCCGGCTCCTCACAACTCTCACCAGAAGCTGTCCTATGGTTCCTGTACACTGCTACGGCTCCTTCCCAATCCCTTCTCCAGGATTTCTCCGCCGCCCTTCTCAGGCGCTCCGAGCTCCCGGAAGATGTCAAGCGACTGTGCGACGGCCTGCCTCGTGATATCGCCCCGATGTCCCAAATGGTGATGTGTGCCACTCGTCTCTCCGATCATTCGCGTTTCTCCGCCGCGCTAGCGCGAGGGGTACCGAAACGCGACATGTGGGTGCACGCTTTTGAAGACTCACTCGACGTTGCCGTCCGCGTGCCTATGCTCGTTGCACGGATCCACGCCAACATAGCACGCAACGGAGAGGATCGGGACATGCCTCTTGATTACTCCCAAGACATTGCGCAAAATTTTGCGAGTCGCATGGGCAAAACAGATCCAGAGTTTGTCGAGCTTGTTCGCGCTTATTGGTCACTTCACATGGACCATGGAGCAAATGTATCCTCACATGTCATGCGTACGCCATTCTTTACGAGAACGCCAGCCTGTTCGCTCACCGTGTCCACCAGGAATCTGTAGCTCCGCGTGGACAGATGCCTATTCGACCATTGCCGCTGGCTTGATTGGTGGCACGGGGACATTGCACGCAGGTGCTATTGTTAGAGCTGTCCAGTTCACCCTCGCCATGTCCTCCTCCCTTGGCCCTGACCCCACAGACGAAGCCATCGCAGCTCACGTTCAGGCTATCGTGAAGAACGGCATCAATCTTCCCGGATATGGTCACGCCGTTCTCAGAGGCGTTGACCCCCGTCTGCGTTTCATCCGCAAATTTCTGGTCAATGCTCACCTGGACACGGTGGATAAATCCAGGACGTCACTGCTGCAACTTGTATCGCGGACAGATAGTATTGTACCTGACCTACTACAGAAGTTGGTCCCACAATTGAAGAACCCTGCGCCGAACGTCGACGCGTTGAGCGGGTGCCTGCTCTACTCTTACGGCATCGACGTCGACTTTCTTCTGCCTGTCATTGTCTGTAGTCGTGGCATGGGATTTATGGCTCAATATACGTGGGATCGAGGTACGCTCATGTCTACTGGCTTTAATTGATCACGCTCACTAAAGTGAGCGCTTTACAGCACTGTCCTTGCCTATTGAACGACCCTTAAGCGTTACCATGGAGCAGATAGTCGCCCTCATCGAGCGCCGCAAAGGGGAATAGTAGTCACGCTATATATAATCTATGTACTTGTGTATCTATCATTATCATATACGTACGGTAGGATGTGTTCCTGTGACACCTTGACGTGATTAGTGCGTCGACGTCCAGAATTCCTTCAGCGAGCAATCCGCGACTCTGAACCTGTCCTTTCTCGGAGGGTCTTAGCGCATATGATATATTGCCAGCACGCGAGACTTGGGTTTCTACTCAACGCAGCAAGTCGAGTACTTATTTAAAATCTAAAAACACTTCCAATCTTTCATCAACGACATTGCAGAACACCGCCCGCCCTATCGCTCTGTATCTTCAAATAATCGGAGCCACAATCCGCCCTACCACGTTGCTATGAGATGAGCGATGCTAGAATGCTGGGGACTCGGATTTAGGATGCGCGCACCTTTATGTACATGTTTAGCTCAGCCTTTGGCCATCGCCTCTCTAGCCTTGCCCGCCCGTTTTGTTGCTTCCAGTGACTTGGAGGCATTGATTCTGCAGGTTGCGCTTCATCATCCAGCTCGATGCGTGAAAAGGTCTGTAAGAGTCTGATAAGGAAGAATGATGCTTCGTGGTAAGCGAACTGGATATATGTATAAGCAGTAGAATATTTCGGGTTGGAAGAGATAGCGGAAACCTGTTGCCCGAGACAAGTTCGAGGTCCTGTTTGAAGCAGTTGAGGTCCGTCCGTTAATGAGGTTCAGATAGCTTACCGGCACCAAAGGGAAGGAACATGAATGGCTCGGCCAAGAGATACTTCTTCCGTTCGTCCAGGAATCGGCCAGGATCAAACTGGTCAAGGTTTCAGCCTGGTGCGCAACACAATGAGCAAGAAGATCCATGCACCTGGTCCGCACTTGGGCCCCACAGGTCTTTGCTTCTGTGGATAACGATGATAGGAAAAGGGACTCTAGATAGAATATGTTAGCAAACTTGGAAACTTCAAGTGTCGACCTACTTTGCTCCTTCGGGGATGTAATACGGGGGCGAATTGGGCTCGACTGGTGGGAGAGTGGTGGCCTTGACAGGTGACCTGGGCAGAGAACATCTCAGAACCACATGTGATACAACGATCTGGAAGCGTACCTAACGTTTGCCGGGACAGGTGGGTATAGGCGAAGTGTCTCTGGCAGTTTGTTATTAGGATTGATCGTTACATCTGAACCGATAGAGGTACCGTTGATAACAGCCCGTAAGAAAGGCAGCTCCTTCAGATCGTCTATGTCTGGCCGACGGAGCCGGTCAACTTTCCCCAACACTTCCTCGCGAAGTCGAGCTAGGACATCCGGATGGCTCGCAAGTAGGTAGACTGCAAAGGTGAGGAGTGACGCCGTCTGTGTAACCGGTCAGTCAATAAGCCACGCAAAAGGGTCGATGCATTCACCGTATCCCTGCCCGCGACCAGCAAGTTCAGGGTCTCATCAAATATGAGTTTGGGATCTATCAAGAACTTAGAGAAGATATTCGAGAGAAGGGCCCGACTAGCCTTCAAACTGGGTAACCAGATGATCCAAGAGTGTTGGAGCTTCCGCTTCCGATGACACCTCTTGTTTGTTCATAGCTTCTCTCCTCCTTGCCAGGGCATGTGCGATGATGGGATCGATGAAGGAACGAATCACCGCCATGTCACGACTGGCGAATTAATTTGCCATAAGTTCAGAGGCGGGAACGTTGGAAGAGCACACTGACGACGTTCTATCTTTGAAGATTTCCTGGAGAGGCCAAAGAGGGGCGGCGCGGCTGCGCTGAGCGAGATGATGTTGAACGTTGCGAAACGCGTTTCCGAAAGCGTTCGTAGTAGTGGTCTTTGAGTGATCACTGGCATGTCGAAGAGCATGTGCACACTTTCCGAATAGAAACTCTGTGGCGGTGTCGAGGGTAAAACGGAGGGCGAGATCTTGAAAGTCCAGTGCCGCTCCTTCAAACGAGCGACAAATGTCGACAGCTTCGTCGGCGTAGAGACCAAAGACGTTGAAATCGGTCACACGAGCGCGCGACATGAACGGACGTGTTGTTGAGCGGTGATATCTGAAGGTAGCGTCGGAAAGTTGGTTAGCAGAGATGTAAGTACGGCATTGAGCGATGAGGACTTGAAGACCTACTTCCAAAGATCTCCATCGACGTTGAATACACCCTCTCCGAGGACAGAGCCCATCTGGCGACTGAAGCGCGACCCTGTCCGATGATTCATTTATCAATGAGAATCCAAACCGCCTGAGAGCACACCAGCCTTTCTCCCAGTTCTCAAATCCCGTTGCGAGCACGGTTTTGACATGAGATGGACAAATGGTTACAATCTGGGCCCCAAGATTTATGGTGAGCCATTGGAAAGTGCGATCGATCACGGTGAGAAACCAACTCGGTCTTCACCCAAAATGCGCATGTTGAAAATCTTCCCGTATTTACGATTAATGGCATCCATGGTGTCAACTATTAGAATGGACAATAGTAAGTGCAGTATACTCAAGGACGTGACACTATTGGAGAATATGACGCACATGGGTACCCGTCCTTTCCGTGTTTTAGTCTCCTTAGGATGATGTCGATGTTGCCTGGCCATTTGCCACTGATTTCGGGGATCTTGCAAGCTCCTAGCCGACATATTTCGTGGTACTCCCGCATGCTAGAAAGTACAGTTGAACCCCAAAGGATAAAGAAAAATGAGATGATCCATATTGGCCAGTAAAACGTGAACGAGACGCGGCCAGTCAAACCCGCCAAGACCTGGGCAGCACCAGTTGCGATGCATGCAGGCAGAAGTAATCCCTTCAGAGTCTGATGAAGAAAATATGCTCCTGGCGTCATGGAAAGTGAGACGTGTAGGGCAAGTTGGATGAGAGGATGAACTTGACGCGTTGATCGCCCTGCGGAACTGCGGTCAAAGAGCGTTCATATAGTGGCTTGCCAGTTGCATTTCTGCTCTGCACTGCTGTGGGCGCTTCATTGGGTCAGCAAACCGAGCCAGACCAGGCCCCCGGCGTATGCGGTTGCAACTCCGATCCTAAATCGGCGATTTTGGGCCATTTCGTACGCACCATTTGGCCTACTTCCCGTACGCGCTGGGGATCGGGGTCACCTTTTTGTACCAGTTTCGTACGCATTCCTGATCAGAGTCCCTTCCACCCGCCACATGTACGGATAACGGGATCGGACGTCGAATCGCATGCACTTCGTGCGCACTTCAAACAAACGAAACCGTGTATTGTGCGAGAGTAGTACTCTCTTGTCCATATCGGGTCAAATTAATGCGTTTGCGCAAACGCCTATCAACGCCCGACGAATTCTACCAGTCTTTAACAGAACACTACCTGCTCGTCTCGTCAGTGTTCGTTAAAGACTCGGCCTCCAGTCCACCTTTTCGGTAGCTCGCGGGATTCTCGGTAGACGCGAATAGTTCCGTCGAGGTGCTGGCGCAGAAGGATTTTGACGAGCCGGCATACGAGGACGAGAGATGCAGGTGCGCGCTGGCCGCGCCGTCGCGGTGCGCGTCGCGACGCGTCGGTGGCGTCGTGGCGAAGCCGTCGCACCCAGCCTGCCAGGCCGATCCGTACGCATCAGGATCGGACACCAGGACCGACTTGGCCACTTTCGGCGGTAATTGGATCGGACTAGGTCGACGATTTGACCCTTTCCCGTACGTATTAGGATCGGACCTTGCCTCCAAATTTCCCCTCCATCCGTACGCATTAGGATCGGAGTTCTTGGGGGATACGCCGGGGGCCTGCCAGACCGAGCCTGAGAAGTGTTTAGTGTATCACTGCTCCGAGTTCGCCGGTTTAGCATAACAATGAAGGCGGCTCTATCTCCTATCCCAGGGGGGTTGAGGTTCCTTGTTCGTGGAGTGGACACTGGATTGTGTAGTTATGGATCCCTCCCAAATTCAATTCGCTTGACTCCTTGAGGGTGACGGTTGGGTGAACACAAGGTGGACATAACGGTCGACCGAGGCGCCCGAGTGATTTCCGGGCCCCGGCCCGCATTTCAGGCCCAGCGGTAGTGTTGCCGCGGGGCGGGGTCAGACGGCCGTCCCAGACTATGACGCCATCAAGCTGCGGACGGCCGTTGTCCGCCATTGTTCCGATGACCAAGCGCCCATCAAAAACGTCGAGTTCATTGTCGGTAAGCGCCCAATAATTACTCCTCCGTTCCCCAAGCGCTTGTATGTCCCGCCCCGTCCGCTTTTGGTCTCCCGCCACCATGTACATATATAGTAGGCCGCCCTCTTCGTTAAAAAAAAGGTTTTCGTTTCTACGGCGCTACAGTCGTCCCCTCAAACACGTCCGATCCTTTCGCATCCCCAGGTACATTGGCCACAAATTTTCAACACCCTGTGGCGCACAACAAGGTTGAATGTTGCTCTGGATCTTCGGCGGCGATCATGCGGATCCAGTAAGAGCCTCATGGCCTGAGTTTTGACATTCTCACTCGGCTTCAACATCATATGCACTAACCTGCTAATTGCGAGCTGCAAATGGGCTGTGAACGAGCTCGAGTTCGCCATCTCCAGCCATCCTATAAATGCCAAATAGATCCGTAGGTTTGTAAAATCATCGCTCTGACCCCATATCGACTTCGCACTTACACCATGCTTTTTTCTTCTCTCAGACGCTCCCCCTCGCCCTTGTCCTCAGTGACAAACTCACTCTCCTCCTCTCCTGTCAAAATCTCGCCAGCTTCCTCCAAAATCTCGTCGTCGTCGTCGTCAACGTTGGCGAACGCCCTCAGTTTTCCTCGTGATGACCCTATGTTTAATTTCTTAAAGGCTAATATGCGTTCCGTTCTCTTCTGTCCCTCCCTTGATGACCCAACTCAGGCTCTTCAGCCGTCGCCATAGTAAGTTCCGTCATACGCTGTCTTGCATCCCTCTAACTTGGTCTCGCCTTTATTTTTCTTTAGCCCATGTTATGACGATGGACAGCCTGTCCCCATCGACGAGCTGGAGGCCTACAACGATAACCACGCCTGGGACAAACCGTTCTGCTTCTGTAGCCTCCGCGACCCTCACCTTCGTTCTCGTACCAAGCTAATCATCCCCAAAGAGACGAGTCGTGTCGCCATCAATCGCGGCAACCCCTGCTTAGTCTGCTCGCTTGGCTCATGTCCATACTTTGGTTCGTTGTACTTGGTCTTGTGTGTGTTTTAAAACTCATTTTCTCTTGCTCCATTTTCAGTCAACTTAAAGGAGCTTCGTGAACACGTCGCAGCCCACGTCAGTGTCACGCTCCCTCTCAAGAGTTTCCCCCTACAGATCTATACTCAAGATGGTAGCCGTCGTTCTCTTTCTGGTTTGTCTTAAACTAATGAGCATTTCAGGTAACCGCAAGAGGTTGACAAACTTGAGGTTGGATACTTCAGAGCCAACATCCTCTCAACCGGCGGCCGTCGCGAACCGTCATCATTTTATGACGCCCGTTCGGAGTGCGTTTCCTCCTTTATCCCGTATCCTCTCGCATCCTCATACTATGACTTCCAGATGCAACTCCAGGCCCTTCTTCTCACTGCACCCTTCCAGTTCCTCCTGGTGTTCTTTCCCGGGCTGACAGTGAATCCACATACAAGGACAACATAGACGATTTCTTTGGTGAGTTTTCTGCTGTGCTTTATGCGACTCTTTATATCTGCTTACTCGCTCCATAGCATTGCAAGGGAACACCGTGTATTCTCCCATCCTCCCATGTGAGTGCTCTTCTACCTCATCTGTTTCTGACTACCTTCTGATCACAGCCAACTAAGTCATGGGCAGGTTTGGTCTCCACCGCGATGGGTTCATTGAAGATATGTCTCGTCTTCACGAATCCCTTCCCACACACCTGTCCGACAAGTTGCGCTCGGAGGTCCCCCTCTTACCATACGAGCAAGTGGTTGATTTGTTCCATTGGATGCTTCGCCGTGGGATCTTCTTCGAGGATTTTGTGCAGATCATATCTCACTGCCGGGAGTGCTCTCGCATCATGTCGGCCAATGCACTGGAGAAGCACATCTGTACCCCACGCCCTCCCCGGGCTGAACCCGAGTCCCCTCACATTGTTAAACAGGAGCCCGCGGCCGCATCCGAACGCCTCCCTTCCCCAGCCGTTATATCTATTTCATCGACATCTCCTAGCCCTGCTCCGCCCACCTTTACATCCCTCCTCAAGCGTTCGTCGTCAGATGTCCTTCTCGATGCCGCGGATATCAAGAGGAGCACGAAACGGAGAAAGATCAATATCCCTCGTCCCCTCCCGGTAGGCGTTGAGGATCTTGGTCGTGCCCGCCTTCCCGCTCCTGGTAAGACCACCGTGTCGATGGCGATGAAGGCGAAGGGGAAAGGCCGAGCGATAGACGTCATCGACCTGACCGCCAGCGATGACGAGCAGTAGCGATTCCGATAGAGTACATGTCTGATATTCATCTGCTCCGACTTTCCGTTCCCAGCTCTGTTCATATAAGTACTTTACCTTTGATATTTCGTTAATCGTGTTCGGTTTTTAACTTTATTGAATGCCATGTTCTTCGTGTTGAAGGGTGCGACTTAAAGCTTAACTACTGATCAATATTCAATGTATCCGACTCGAACTCGACGCGTCGGAGTCGTCGAGTCAGACGTGTTCTCTCTCGTCGCTCGAAGCTTGAAGTCCTCGACTCCACCCCCCTCTCACCGATCCAACTTCACTGCTTCTCATGCGCGCTCAGAATCAACCTGTAATCTTCGACCCTCTCGTCAAACCTGCGTCCGCTCCCCCGCCCACCCTAACCCGTTATACCTGAATCCATCCCATAATCCATCCCCTCGGCACGCAATGTCCCCCCCATCCGCCCGCTCACCGCGCTCGCTACCACCAGAACAAATCCCGGGCATAGACCACGACCGAGGTGAAGATCTACCAGGGCGTCATGCTGTGTGGGCAAGCGAACGTGTTGGTTTCTTTAGCTTGGTAATATGTATGTGATGAGTGATAGCGATACAATATGCAATGAAGCGATGGCGGGGACGCAATAGAGAGAGACAGAAAGATATGAGGAAGCACGCATAAAGTAGAAGAAAAACCCGGAGCGAGCAACGGATGCGGCGGTAGTTGCGACCAAAGAGGGTAGAGGGCGTACAGTGAGCGTAGAGAAGAACGAGACACCGTGGTTGGCGTGAGCGCCTCCCGTGCTCTCGCGTCGACGGCAGAAACCTGTGAAGAAAGTGTGACGTAGAGGAGAAAGGAAGCCGCCAGGCACCACATGGATGCAAATGGGGGAAGGGATGGGGGGACTGTGAGGAGAGGCTGGTCTATGCGTGCATGAGTGCAATAAAAAGTGCAGAGCGGGTGGGTGGGTAGCAATGGGTGTGGGGAGGGGTGTGTGTGTGGGGGGTATGCAATGAGGGAGGTATGGTGTCCATACTAATAAAGAGGGACTAGACCACACCGGTCGTAAATTATCCACAACGAAAGAAATAAGGCGGGAGACGGGTGTATGATACCGAGGACAGCAAAGCCATGGGTGAGCTGGGGGGTCTTCTACCAGATAGTCCGCGTAGCAAAGGCTCACATGTCCCTGCCCGCCTTGCCTTTTGAATGTGCGTGAGCAGCCGCGCAGTGAGGGGACTGCTTCTTCGCCGTGCAGATGAGGATCGCGTCGCTATGCTCATACCCGTACGACCTCGAGTCCTGTGCGTAAGCGGCGCCGAGTGAAGCAGTGACTTGATCGGCGGATCTTGTCGCCCATGTCGTAGCGAGAGGCCGTGAGGCTTGTCGCCGACGATCCTGACGTCGCAGCCGGGAGTGGTGTCGGGAGTGGTGGGGGGTGAGATGGAGGAGGCAGGAGATGTCGAGTCGGAGCGGGAAGATTTGGGAGTGCTAGGCGAAGACGGCGGCGACGGCATTGAAGGGGGAGGGGGGAGAGTATAGACCGCAGATGGTGGGACGGTAGGGTATGGGATTGTGGCGGGAGCTGAGGATGTTGACACCATCAACAGAGAAGAAGATGAGGTGGAGGAGGAGGCAGAGGAGGAGGCGGAAGAAGGTATTGATGAGCCGAAGAAGGTGGGGTTTGACGGCGAAGGATCTGAGGCGGGAATGGGGAGGAGAAGGGGGGGTAGGGACGCTGGAAAAGTCCCGCCTGACGCGATTCTCAAGCTCGCGCAAGACGGTGGGGTCAATGTTGAGTTGCCACTTGAGGTACGAGCACATTCCCGCTCCATTTGGTTGATCTCGCGCAGCGCGAACATGCCCTGTGCGACAATGCACCAGGACTTGTCCGGATGCGGGCTGGGAACACTGGTGATGGTGGAAGAGCCTGCAGGGGGAAGCTCGGGGCAGGCGAATAGGTGGGAAGGTATATGAGACATGGGGAGGAAAAGGAAGGGGGCGGGAGATAAGCACCGAGGGTTGAGGGTGGGGTGTTGCGCTTCGGGTGAGCAAAAAAAGGAATGGCGGGGGACGGAGAGAAGGAGTGAGGCGAGACTTCGTCAGAGAAGCCGAGCCCGATGCGTGCAGGGCACGTCGTGCGTGATCTTGAAGGTAGTGTATGGGCGCGCGCGCGAGGGTCGGAGGACACGGTGGTGGAAGGGCTTAGGGCGGATTGGTTGTTGAGGGTATTGAGGCCGGGCGTGTTGCGTTGCTCGAGAAGGATGGTGTAGATACGATTTTGGTGCAGGAGTTCGCGGAGGAGTCTTGCGTTCATGAATCCGGTTCGCGGCGGGGGAGATGCAGTGGATGTGTATCGGACATCGCCAGTGGACGACTTTGGGGATATGAGACGCGGCGAGAAAAGAGAAGGGGATGATAATAAGTACGCACCGAGTGTTGAGGCTTTAGGGCAGGGGCGTTCCAATTCCGGCGAGCGAAAGGACTCGAGAGAAGTAGCGGGAGATGGGGAGAAGGGCGAGCGAGGAATCAGTTGACTTGCTGTGTGGAAGCTAGTTAGCACGTGATTTGAGCAGCTTTCGCCCATTTGAACCTCTACCTTTATTTCATTATGCTTTTCTCGCTAGACATATTTTTGTTCCGTAGATAGGACTATTTTATGTCCAAATCTAAATTATGGAAGGAATACGAGCCCATTAATCGACCTTTGTAATCCAAACAATCGCGCGGGCCCTCCAGAGGCTGAACATAATTTGTTCCCACGCACATACGCACCTTGATGAAGCCGCGCTCGAAGACTCAAGTACTCAAGATCTCAAGTACCACTCAATATCAAGGTTCAAGCCGGCAGCACCTACGGCATCACATTGTGTGATTGGTGCCGTCGCTGTTTCTTTTCCGTTGGAAGCGGAAGCGGAGGCTCCGAGGACCTTTTCCGTTTGAGACCTCGGCTCTCCGCTGTTTCATCGGCGAGTTGAGTCTCTCCTATATGCTTGCGTGCGTCTAATGGTATAGGATGCGCGTTGGGTACTGATAGCTTTTAGATACTACTTTGTGATATCGGAATAAGACTTACCTCGTCCGAGCATTGTAGCAAGGCGGTCCGCTGTAACTTGTGCGAGCTCCTGGAACTGCAAGAGTTCCTCGCTCGATGGTAGGTTCTCGCAATCGTCGAGAAGGCTCATCAAACCATGGACAGGCAGCAGCAACTGATGCACTGCGTGTTTTATTCGCCCAGTGATTTGCTCGTAAACTGCCTGTCTCTGCAGGTCCGCATCCCAAGGAGTTCCCACCTGTACTCCAACCCGATGAGCCTACGATCTTCCGGAAGATGGCTATAGCACTTACACTTGTATCTCCAGGTCCATCAACCGCAATTCCGTCCCTCAGTACATCCGCCTCTTCCTCCTCCTCTTGCGCGATGGGCTCTGATGCACATCACTCCTGTTCACCATCTAGAGCGAGTGCGTACAGGTCTTGCTCCGTCTGTAGCGATGGACACTGACTTGCGAGATGCGGTGGGGGAAGTTGGGGAGCCACCTCCATTGTGGTCTTGTTGATCACCTCCGGCAGTTTTGAGGGTATGGTATATGTTACCGACACAGAGAGGTGGGGCCCGTACCAGGTAACGTTCGATTTGTGTATCGCCTCCGCTTCTTCCTGCGACTGAGCGAACTTGTGCGTATATCCCAACCACCCAGCCTTGATCCACGCCAACACCACAAGTTTGAAGGCTCGCAAATGCTTACAAGCGCCTCCGCGATGAAGCCAATCCGGGCACGAACACGTTCCGGCGCCACTCGCATGCAGCGTCAAGCGATAACGACGGTGCGTAGGGTTCGAGGGAAGCTCACCTGACGCTGCACATGTCGCCCAGGATTCGTATGCCCTGGAGCTTTGGATGGGAACAAGCCTGTGGGTGTCCAGGATAGCCTGCGCGTCCCTATCGCGGCGCGCGTCGGGAGTGAACCATGCTAGGGGCATTTGCGGCATAGAAGTGGAGGGCTCTTCCAGAGGTAAGTTTCTCGACTTCAATTTTAACTCCGGGAATCTCTGAATGCGCCAGGCGTCATATCCATTTTGCTGTCGCAGCTGGGCGAAAATTCTAGGAGCGATATCTCGGATAAGGCGGAAGATAAGCACGTCAAATCGCAGCCGTGCTCCCGACCGTTGCCACTGGGGAATGTATTTTCCTTTCAGCTTCCCGTTGAAAGACTCGAGGTGATTCGTGGTTGGAATTACCCCCTCAACGGGTACCTTCAGGTGCGCGGCTGCCAGCTTCCGGCCGTACTGGGACCTGTTAAGGACGGTCCTTATCACGTGACAAGCGGCTCAGGCTACAGTACTCTTACGTGTGAGAGGTGGGATCAGGTGATCCAGACGTCTCGGTTGCGCGAAGGTTAGAGTCGATAAGCGAAGCAGTAAGTATTCACGGAATACTTAGGCGAGCTTTCGACTTTAGTTTGGATTCTCTTTAGTAGACTTAAGAGGAGGTTCTCTAGTTAGAACAGTCCTGTATTTACAAAGAGAACGAGCTGGGGAATGGCTCGTTCGATGAGCCTCCTTTTATAAGAAAGGAGGTCGAGTAAATATATGTACATTGAGCGACGGTCGCATCAAGTATCTACGGGGATAAGACTGTGGCACCGTCGTGGCTATGCCGTTGAGACGGTGACGATCTGTGGCACTGTCGTCGGGATGGTGACGATCTGTGGCACTGTCGTCGTCGCGTCGTTGAGACGGTTACGAACTGGGGCATAGTCGTAATCCGTCGTTTAGCGACGTCCTTCCTAGTAAGGCAATGGAAAATGAAGTACCTTGGACAAGTTGTAACACTATCCCCCTCTCTAGAATCTACGTCTCGTAGATTCCTGAATCGAAGCAGTTCTAGAGGGATGTCTTGAACATGCTGTCGATCGCT
Organism: Amylostereum areolatum; assembly: GCA_012932865.1. NCBI lineage: Eukaryota > Fungi > Basidiomycota > Agaricomycetes > Russulales > Stereaceae > Amylostereum > Amylostereum areolatum. The sequence goes on from SAXG01000002.1 coordinate 333,277, forward strand.
CGCTCTTCGCCATTGGAGAAGGAATATGGTTGATGCGATGAATGCGAGGATCGTAAGTCCTACGATAATGCTGATAACGGCGATGAGCCAGCGTGGAGTGGGCGTATTGAAAATTGCGAGATCGGGTGATTGTGCTGATTGCATCATGCTTCTGGGTTTGTCGTTTTCTGATGTTCACTCTTTATATCCTTGCCCGGACCTCAACGATAGAATTCTATTCTATCGCTTTAACAACGCCTCTACTACTTTCAGGTCCTCCTCGTCTATCGTAGTAGCCCCTAACCGATGTCCTATCCTTGCCGTCGTCGCGTGATCCGGGCTCTTGAACCGAGGCCCGCGTTTTCGGAAGAGTCCCTTGATGCCGCATCTTCCCTTCGACTCCTGCATGGCTTCTTCGTCTAGGCTTCTCGGCCTCTTCATGGCGCGAGCGACGTCCGGACGGCTTAGGAGTTCCGTGACTCGTTTGAGATGACGAAGGAGTTCTTCGTCTTGTGGGTCGGGCGTGGGAGTGCGCGAGAGGACGGGCGAAGGAGGAGGAGTGGTAGGAGGGGTGCAGTCGGTGGTGGAGAGGTTGCGCGAAGAGGAGGCGAGAGTAGACGACATATTTGGTTGGTTTGGGTGGTGCGAGTGGGTTTGTTAGACGATGTCTGAGCATGTTATCGTCTTTGTGGCTTTCCTTTTATGCTTGCGATGTGGAGGGGCAATGATGTAATCATTGCCGTTAATCGTAAGTGAAAGTTTGTACATAATCAGACATGAGTCGTAAGTAAGCGATGCGTCCAGCGCGTCGCAGGGAGAGATGCTAAACGTTTCGCCTTCCTCGTAGCGATAGGAACCTGTACAATGGAGAAGTCCGAGGAAAATATGCGTGCGAGTGAGGGCGCAGTCCGTGATCAGTCCAAGGAGTATCATAATGAGAAATCGTAAAAACGGGATGATAGGGGCGAGATAGAGACGTAAATGATGATGATGGGGAAAGTCCGAGTGCGTACGATGGGTGAGAGTTCGTCCGTGCGTTTACCAGGGCTCCGGCCAGTGATCCTTCGACTCCTCCGCTTCCTGCAAGTCCCAATCTTCTTCCTTCCAGAAGAGATCGTCGACACGCCAGGAGTGGATTGAAGCGGAGGGGGGCTCTCGCTGAGTGCGGAGCATTGCGTCCTCCCAGTACAGCCACTGTTCGGTGGCGTGTTGGGCGGCTTCATGCGTCAAGCTCTCACGTCGCGTGAGGAATCCCAGAAGCTGCCTGTGGGCGCGGGCGGTAGCGTCGGTACGTCGGAGGTGGGGGTGGGACATCAGTGTTCCTGGACCGTAACTGATATCCGGACGGCTCGGGCGAGGGTGAGGAAGCGGAGTCTGTGGTCGGAGGGGATAGCAGGACCGAGATTGGGGAAGTGAGGGGGAGCGTTCTTGCGACGGGGACAATCTCAGCGGAGATGGCCTCGTGCGCCGCATTTCCAGCAGCGTTTCCGCGGCTTCACGGGAATCGCGTCCCACTTCTCTTGCGTCCACATGGTCGGCTTGTCGCTCCACGGGTTCCGAGGGATTCTCGGCTACCTCCTCCGTCTGTTGTCCGCTGGACTGTCCGATTCTTTCCGCCGAACTGTCCGATTCGTCCATTGACTCCGCTCTCTCGTCTCCAGCGTGCGCGCTTCTCCATCATTTGCTCTATTATCTCCTGGATCTTGTTGCAGTTTCCTCATCGCCTGACTTATCGGGGAATCCGACGTCTCTGATCCGCTTGAGCGGTTCTTCCGTCGGGGTCGACAGAATCATGTTTACGTCGCTGTGGGGTGACTCGGGGATCTTGGGCGACGGGATCTCGAGCGTGGTTGGGGTACGATCATAGGAACGAGGGATAAGGGGCGGGGCCTCCGTGCCACGGCATGGGAGTGTCGCTAGCAGATACTGGGAATGGAGTTGGCGGTCTAGGCATGGCGGGCAACCGAGAAGGTGTCCTAGGTACCGATCGCGGATTGGCCGGTCGGTCCGTCCGGGCTCTGGGGAGAACCAGGGGCTGTCCGGATAGCTCTCCTGGTAGGGGCTGTCTGAAACAGCTCTCCGGGTACTCCGTTTCGAGCGACGGGAGGCTGGATGGGGTTAATCTGGGTGAGGCCGGGGACGGGTATAGGATCCCGGCGGGGTGGGAGCGGTGACGGGTCGTGGAGGGGCGTTAGGAAGGAACGGGGGTCTGGTGAGGGCGGACATGATGGGATCGGGTCGAACAGTATAGCCCGGGGAGATGTGATGTCCATGGAAGATGAGGTCGATGTCGGGGCCGTCGCGTGACGACATATGGGGAACTCCGGTAGTTTCCATTCGTCTGCGGAGGATTTCTCCTTCGTAGGCGGCGCGGAAGGTGTGTCTTTCCCAGTTGAGCCAGTTGACTCTGTGTCCGACTTCAGTAAGGAATCTCCGGAGCTCTGCGACGTTGAGTACAGCCGCTGCGCTAGCTTCCGGAATCGTCGAAGAAGCTTGACCTCTCGCTCTTCCATCTCGGTCGAGAGCGTCAGGTACCTCGAGTCTAGCTGGCGGAGTTCTCCGTCGAGCATCTTGACGTGGTTCTTCAGGATGTCCTGGACGTCGGCCGACTCCCTCCTGAGGTCGTCGATCCGCTGTCTGGCCTGCTCGAGTGCTACTCCGGCTATCATGCGGGCTATCTGACTCTCGAGTATTGGGGAATCGGGTGTTGGGACTTCCGTCGCTCCGGGCCACGGGGATTGCATTAGCACCTGTGAGGAATCCGGGTGCTTCAGTTAGGGTTCTTCTGTGTGCTTCTAAGCGGCTTACCCCTTGCTCTTCCGTCTGTTCTTCCGTCTGGTCCTGACCTAGACGGAGAAGGTACTGACTTAATTGCAAGGATTGCTGCCAATCGAGCGATGAAGCAGTCTCCGCAGAGGGCGCGTTCCTGTTGAGAGTGGTGTACTCGGTTGCAGACGAGGCGGAGGTGGTCGACATTGCTGGGTGATACGATTGGATTGGTAGAGGGGGTGTTGGCTGCGTTCGGGGTGGTGGACATTGGTGGTCTGTCTCGTTGAACCCATAGGGTTTTTATCCCCCTCTTCGTTGGCAGTGCATTCGCCTGAATGGTGTTGAGTCTCACCAGTGTTTCGCCTTGCGTTTCTTTCGTCGCGCTGGTCTCTGCTCTTGCTGTGTTACAGCGATCTCGTCGAGATCAGTAGATTCTGCGTTGGTATCTTTGATTGGCTGTGGTAGCGACCCCGGTGCCTTGGGGTTATTCCGGTGGAACTCTTCGATCGCAGCTTTTGATCCCTCGAGATTAGATGCTGGTTCCCATGTGTTACCGGAGTCTGGGTAGCCCTTCCATTTCACAAAGTAATGTAATGGTTCGGAATACCGTTTGTCTAGTTTTGAGGCTACTATTGTTTCTAATTCATAGAGTTCTTCGTCGTTTACTAGTTCCGGAGGCGGTCTTTCATAAGCTTCACCATATTGCTCTGTTTCTTTGAACGGGATTAATAACGCTGCGTGGAATACTGGGTGTATTTTCCATTTCATTGGTAGTTCTAAGCGATAGGTTACCGGTCCTATAACCTTTTCAATTTTGAATGGGCCGAACCGTTTTGGTGCTAGCTTGGTTTTTGGGTATACCGTATTAAGGTTTTTTCCGTCTAACCATACTTGGTCGCCCTTGTTTGAGTTGATCTCGTAGTGTGAAAGTTTGGTCATGCTGCATTTTCATCAATTTAGCAGCTATTTCCAGACTTGCTTCTGCGTTGTCCCATGCGTTCTTAAAGTTCTTTATTCTTTCTTCGGCCGTTGGTATCCGTGGATCGGTTGGATATTGCCGGGTTAAAAACCGGTTGATACCCGTGTAGGAGTTCAAATGGGGAAGTTTTTGTAGCTGAATGTTGCCGTATATTGTGTGCGAATTCTGCTTTCGGTAAAAGTTTTGCCCAATTCGTTTGATCTCCGTTGCAGAAATGCTCGAAGATATTGTTCTAGTTCTTGATTCACTCTTTCTGTTTCGCCGTCTGTTTGGGGATGATACGCTGTACTGAGCGACGAGATAATTCCAAGGCTTTCGCAGATGGATTGGAATACTTTGGACGCGAATTGAGGGCCTCTATCCGATATCATTCTTTTCCATAGTCCAAACCGTCTGTATACATTGTCGATCAGAAGATCAGCTGTTTCTTCTGCGTTGATCGTCTTAAGGCACGGTGTGAATACTGCGGTTTTGGTGAACCTGTCAACGACTACGTTGATCGAATCAAATCCGTTGGATATCGGAAGATCTGTGATGAAATCTGATGTGATCGTTTCCCATGGTCGTTCTGGTATTTCCGTAGGTTGTAATGGGTGTTTTGCCGGATGCGTGACGTTCTTCGTTGATTGACATACGGGGCATCCTTGAACATAGCCTTTTACGAAGGAAATCATCTTTGGCCACCAAAAGTTTCTTTGTACCAGCTCCAGAGTTTTCATTTCGCCTGGATGTCCAATCGTTTCCAGATCATGATGCGATTTTAGGATCATGCGTCTAAGTTCGAGATTCTGTGGCACATAGATCTTTCCTTTTCTGATGATCAGATCGTTCTCGAAGTTCCAATCTTCGATTCCTTTTGCGAGGGTGCGTGGTCCCGATCTTTTGATCGTATCTAACGCTGTCCAAACTTCATCATCTAGGTGTGAGAAGTTTCTTAGTTCTTTGAGAAGTTCTTTGTCTCCGACTGCTTCGACTGTTCCCCTTCCGGTGGCTCTAGCCCTGAAAACCGAAGGGTGGAGCAGGATGCGGTCGTCGTTGTCTGGAATGTCTTCCTTATGATCTGGTCTTCTAGAAAGTCCATCTGCCTTGTTTGTACTTCCTGGTTTGTGTACCAAGGTGTAGTCGAAACGGGACAGATACAAGCTCCATCGTGCTTGTCGTCGATTGAGTTTCTGAGCTGTTGTGAAATATTCTAGATTTTTATGATCTGTCCAGATTTCGACTTTGTGGTTCGCTCCTTCTAGATAGTGTCGCCAGTGTTCTAAGGCTTTCACTACTCCTAAGAGTTCTTTGTCGTATATCTCGTAATTCTGTTCCGCGGGAGATAGTGATTTGGATAGGTACGCGACCGGATGCCATCTTTCGATCTCATCTGGCTGCGATAGGATAGCTCCGTACGCAAAATCGGAGGCGTCACTCTCTATGCGGAATGGTTTGTTTTCATCGGGCATGATTAAGATTGGGGACGATGTGAATTCTCGTTTCAGTCTTTCGAAGGTACGTTCACATTCGGCCGTCCAGTTCCATTCGTGGTCTTTCTTTGTGAGCTGGAATAGGGGTCTGGCGATCTTAGAATAGTCTTTGATGAAGCGTCGATAGAAATTTCCAAATCCGAGGAATGATTGAACTTCTTTTACTTTCCTCGGTGTGGGCCATTCGGCTAGCCCTTGGACTTTGACCGGGTCCATCTGTACCTTGTTGTGCGTGATTATCACGCCTAGGTATTCGATCGATGGTTGTTCGAAGAAGCACTTCTCTGGTTTCAGGAATAGATCGTTCCGTTCTAGAAGTTGGAGGGCTTCTTTCATCAGTTTCCTATGTTCGTCGAGTGTTTCTGTAAATATCAATATGTCATCCATATAGACCACCACTTTTCCTGTGTCTATTAATTCTTTGAACAGTGCGTTCATCATTGCTTGGAATGTTGCGGGTGAGTTGGTTAGTCCGAAGAACATTACCATTGGTTCGAAAAGGCCTCTGTTTGTTTTGAACGCAGCTTTCCATTGATCTCCTTCTTTGATCCGAACATTGTTGTATCCCCATCGGAGATCGAGCTTTGAGAAGATCTTAGCGCCTTTTAATTTGTCGATGAGATCTGAGATGAGTGGTATCGGGTATTCATTTTTGACCGTGATCGAGTTAAGATAGCGATAGTCCTGTACTGGTCGAAGAGATCCATCTTTCTTCTTGATAAAGAAGAAGGGCGATGATATCTCTGATTTTGATTCTCGGATGTACCCTTTTCGTAGATGTTCATCTATGAATGTGTCCAGTTCCTTCCGTTCTGGTACCGTCATTGGGTACACTTTGCAATTTCGAGGTTTCCATCCTTCAGTCAGGTCTATCGCGTGATCCCAAGGTCTGCTGATTGGAAAGCGTTCCGACGCTTTCTTTTCGAATACCTTCTGATACTGTTTGTAACTAGACGGAATCATCTCATCGAGTGTCTTCTTCTTCTCTCCTATGGCCGCTCTTTCTGCGAGTTCTTGTGCCTTGGTTGCTCTTGCTGTTATCCAAATACCGGGTTCGTTTGTTTCTTCTGCAATCGGCATTGTTTCTACGTCAGTCTTTCCATGGAACGTTCTGACTATCCTGATATCGGCGAGATCGGAGTTGAATTCGGGGTCTTCTTGTTCTTCTATCAGTTGCGTGATGGTTGATCTTCTGTTCTTCGAATGATTGTAGGAGAGTGTTCGTCTTTTCCTTGGACGATCATTGCTTTTACTGGTAGTGGAGCACGTACCTGGACATGTCTGTAGTGTAATCTGTCTCTTTCTCCTAATCGATATGAGGATTGTGTTTCTTGAGCCAAGGGGTTCCTAAGATTACTTCGTCTCCTCCCAGGGCTGTGACGAACAATCCTAAGTTTTCGCGGTGAATTTCTCCGTTGATCCCTTCCATCGTCATTGGAAGGTACACTTTCTGTTTGATCTCTCCTAGAGTGTTCCGAGATCCATCAACGTTGTATATCGGTATTGGCTTCTTCAGTTGGATCAGATTCATCTTGTGTTTTCGTACGAAATCTGGATGGATCAGGGTGCTGCTTGCTCCACTATCTAGCAGTGCTTTTGCGGCGGCTTTATGGAACTTTCCATGAAACGTAACAGGTATATGAATTGATGGAGCGTGTGTTGCTCCGTCTTGGTATGACCTTATATACACTGTTCTATTTACGTCATCTTTTGTATCCTGTACAGAAGATCGACTTGAAAAGTTCATTGTCTGTGTCCTTTCAACAGCCGCGTTTGAAGGACGGTTTAAAAATCCTGATTGTTCTTGAAAATGTTGGCAGTGCGTGCAAACATTTCACTGTCCATCTTGTTCACAAGCTTGGTGATCTGATCAATCGGGGATTCTTCCTCTGTTAGATTTGCTGTTCGTGCATTGATCGTTGTTTGGGTACGTTTCTCTGGGCAGTTCCTGGAGATGTGTCCTGGCTTCCGGCAATAGAAGCATGATCCTGATTTCTGGAGTTCGGTACGTTCTTGCGGGGTAAGGCGTCTGAAGTTTCGGCCGTTGTTTCCGGTCTGAGCGGCCTGGCGGTGGTAACGTTTCCTTTTTTCCGTTTCCTTCGGAATGGAACGTACGCCTGTGGTTTCTTGTATAGGAGGTGAGATCACTCGTCGGGTTCATTGGTCTCGTATAATGTCGTTGGAACCTTGCGCTTCTCTCCAGTTATTGTCAATGCGTAATGCGAGTTCGTACCATTCATCAATATCGTTCGAGATGTGGTCTCTCTTGAGGATCTCAACCACGATATCATTGCGCAGTCCTCTCTTGAATTGGTCGAATCAGTGGCAGCAACGACTAGTGGCGACAGCACCAAGTTACGACACATGACTAGAAGATGAGGACGACAGAGGGGAGCGATCAGACACGGCGACAGACGAGGGAAAGCAAGCAAAGTCGGTAGAATTGACTAGCTCGAGATAAGGGATATGTACAGCGAGAGCGAGCCTTATATACACAAGAGGAGAGAGACTTAGGTAAGCAACCAATACACGGCGATCAGTAAGCAGACCAAGTATAAGTAAGCAGTCGTATGTAAAAGGGCACAGCATGAGTCAGTATCGTACAGCATGAGTCAAGAGAAAGGAGTCAGACCCGGACCGAGATGAGTCACGTGGGTCCGGGCGGGATATAGATGAGCCGGGTCCGGGCCAAGGTGGAGCCGGACCGGTGATAAGTCGATAAGTCCTAAAGCGTGTAACCGATGTAAAGTAAAAAGAAAATTATAGACCGTTCATGACAATCAGTGCCTTATGATCGTAGCCTGCTTCCATGGCGTAGTCCCTGAAGATTGTAATATAATCTTTGGTTTCCATAGTCCCTTGTTCTAGGCGCTGTATATTGAATCTAGCGTCTCTTCCTGGGTCTATTTCTCCGAAGGTCTCCAAGAAGTAGTCACGGAATGCCGTCCATGAGAGGTATACTTCTGGATCTAGACCACGATTTCGTATCTTATCGATCTTACTTATCAAGAGGGATGCCCAGTGGAGGGCTGGTCCATCGGTGAGATGCGAGAGTACAAAGGTTATCTTACGCATGTTGGCTGCATACGCGTTGGGAAAGGCTATGAAGCGAAGTACGCATTGTTCTATGAACTTTGCTGCTTTCGCTCGATCTCTTCCGTCGTATACTCCTAGTGCGTTTAGTTTGAATCCTTTGTCCTTATCATCGGGTTTTGATCCGATTGTGCCTGTTCCTCCTGGTGGGGAATTCCCTGGTGGGTGCTTCGATTCTTTCGGAAGATCCGCGGTTGCTCCTCTTCCGAAGACGTAGTCTCTGACTTCTTTTCCCTTTTTGTTATCTATTGATTGGTTGGAGAATGATGGTGATGGTGGCGATAGCGTTCTCCATCCTATTGGGTCGGTCGTGCCAAGTCCTAGGGAGAATCGAGTCTCATGTCTCGGCTTTGCGGGATCGGCTGGTGTTGGAGTTGCAGGCGTCTGGCGCGGTACATTAGTCTCTCCAGGGGGGACATTGCCAAGTGCGGTGGCGGGGTTGGGTATCGAGGTGGCGGTGTCTCCCATTGATGCGATGTTTTCGGGTTTTCCGAATAGATTTCCTTTTCTTCCTCTTGTGGTTCCGAAGATGTCGTCAGGTGATGGGGATCTTGTTGGGTTCTCTGTATGTTCTTCCGTTTCTGCTGCGCTCGATGGGCTGCTTTTTCGACTTCCTCCGGGATCGGACTTAATTTTGTCATGAACGGTCTATAATTTTCTTTTTACTTTACATCGGTTACACGCTTTAGGACTTATCGACTTATCACCGGTCCGGCTCCACCTTGGCCCGGACCCGGCTCATCTATATCCCGCCCGGACCCACGTGACTCGTCTCGGTCCGGGTCTGACTCCTTTCTCTTGACTCATGCTGTACGATACTGACTCATGCTGTGCCCTTTTACATACGACTGCTTACTTATACTTGGTCTGCTTACTGATCGCCGTGTATTGGTTGCTTACCTAAGTCTCTCTCCTCTTGTGTATATAAGGCTCGCTCTCGCTGTACATATTCCCTTATCTCGAGCTAGTCAATTCTACCGACTTTGCTTGCTTTCCCTCGTCTGTCGCCGTGTCTGATCGGCTCCCCTCTGTCGTCCTCATCTTCTAGTCAGCTGTGTCGTAACTTGGTGCTGTCGCACTAGTCGTTGCTGACATAAGCTCGAGATCTGTTTACTCTTGCACCACCCTACGACCGTCCCTACGTACTGTAGCGTAGTAGTAGTAGTACCCGTCTGGTACTGACCTTGTTCTTCCCCCGTGCCGCCCTAGACCGTTGCCCCCAGAGTACGCGACTCGTTACCCTGACATTGTGGTCGTGCGCACGTATACCGGTGCCGGCTTGACGTTTCCTCGAAACGTTACACCTACTCGAGACTCTCCAATACCAGGAGTTGAAAGCTCAGAGGTGACAGTAGAAGGTGCACCTTTGGTGTAGGAAACGAGTAAAAGCGGCGAAAGGAAAGCGGTTTAGGAAGTCTTTGGGCTCGTGTCCCCTAGACGAAGAGACAGCCAACAGGTCGAGAAGACTGAGGCAGACCGTCTTGCGATCTCATAACAGAACCACCTTCCCTCGACAAAATCTTCCCTTGCCGCACAGAGTAACCATTTCGACTGGGGGCTCGTGCATGGAAGATTGGCGCTCGCAAGTACAAGAATTCATCCCCATCAGCCACGACGCTATCATCTCCCTCATCAACGAATCTAAAGACCCTTGGGCCTGGCACAATTGGAAGGTCGCCCTCGGTGTAGAAGAACTTGAAGACTCCATCATAGACATCCACTTCTATCGCCTCAAAATAAGCGAACAAGGAAACGGAAACCTCTACGTCTACTCCTGCCCATACGTCACCTACCGCTACAAACTCGAGCAACCCCCAAAATCCTTCTACGCGCCCAACGAGAAAATACCAGTAGACACTCGACACACCCACCGCCTCCTTACACCAGGCAACACCCCCAGCCCCACACCAGAGCCAGAGGTCATCGACCTCACCCAGCCAGAGGTCATCGACCTCACCCACTTATAAACAATTCCCTCGTTCGGACTCAACGGCTCCGACTCCAGTTCTGACTCCGACACCGACGTTGAGGACGAAAACTGCTACATATATCCCCTCCCTCTAGGCTTCACTGAACGAGGAAACGACTTCTTTGTCCAACTCGGAGACACCACTGTCGAAGTCGCCTTCGTAGCAACCCAAACAAGTGGCATCAGTTGGTACTTCGCCAACGAAAGCCAAGACGACCTCACTGAAGCCGACTTCAACCTCATCGCCGCCTCCGCCCTACCGCCTGTCACCGACGAAGACTTCTCCGACCTCGACGAACCAATCATGGCTGCCCAGTGGATCCGCACCGACCCCCAACCCCCTCTCCCCTGCCGAACTTGCCAACTGCACCGAAATCGGTGGAACATGGAACATTGTCATCGGCCAAACTGGCTCTCCCATCCAACACATGAATAACGGCACCGACGATGCCTGGCTCATGGAAGTAAATGGCCAATGGGTCGCCATCCCTGCCGTGCTTGTTGCTGCCCTCAACCTGCCACCCCCCACCGTCAACGTCACTGGCCCCCCCCATCACCGTCAACCCCCCTGCGGTCACTGTTAGTGCCCCAGCCGCCGCCGCCGCCAGACCCCCCCGAAAGAAAGTCCACGCGAAAAACTCCTGAAGGCTTCTCTGGGAAACGAGAGGACTTCAATGACTGGATGCGGTCGTGCGAGGAATACATGCGAGCTGCTGAGGATGACCTCGTGACGGACAAGGACAAAGTCCTCTTCATTCTCACCTACATGACGGGGGAGGCAGCACGCACCTGGAAGGCCGAGTATGAGGATGCACACTTGGCCAATGGAGCCATGGTCGCCTGGGTGGACTTCCACAAAGCACTCAAAGGGGCCTTCACCGACGTCAATGAGCAGCACCGTGCCGCAGTCGAACTGGACGGGTTCAAACAGACGAAGGGTACCACTGCCCATGAATACTTCGCCAAGTTCGAGCAACTTCGCAAGGAAAGGCAGGATACTCCACGGCGCAGGACCCTATCCACCTCATGCAGCTGCTCAAACACAACGTCTACTATCGGACCATCGACTCCATCTACGACAGCGGTCACGTTCCTCAGAAATATGAGGACCTCAAAGAGCGCATCATCCTGATCGACGGTCTGCGACAGGAGCGGGAGGACCTTAAGACCCAGCGCAGTGGACCCGTGCAGAACCAAAAACCCAAAGGACAAGGATCGTCCAATGGGCAACAAGGGGGGCAGGTCCCATGGCGCCGCGATGGAACCGGCACGGTGCACGGTGGCAAAGGTCAGCCGATGGACGTCAACCGTGTCGACATCAAGGGGCGATGCTTCCGCTGCGGACAGAATGGCCACCAGGTGCGGGACTGCAGGGTGGACGTGAAGAACATCCGAGACATGTGGGGGAGGGACCGGTACACGGAACCACCAAAGCGGGAGGCTCGAGCACAGACGTTCGAGACGCCCACCGCCTGGGCTAGGAGCCTGTCGGCCGAAGATCGGAAAAGCGTGATGGACGCGCTTCAAGCTCAGCCGAAGGTGGAGGAGAAGAAGGAGGGTTTTTGAGGGGGCTGACGATGTACACGGCATCTGAAGCCCAAGTTTCTGTTCTCTCGCTCGTCTGGTTTTGTGGCGCCTCGGTGGCCTGGTTCTCGTTTACATATGCGCATTGTTGATTCGGACTGTACTACTACGGGGGATATCCCCATTATGACTTCTCTTACGGACTCTATCGGTACGGGCACGCGTCCCGTTGTTATTTTAGATACTCAGGCCTCGATTTGTGAGCCTTCGGCTTTGGATATGGCTTCGGTTTCGGCTTCAGTTTTGGATACGGCTTTGGATACGGACTCGGTTTTGGATATGGACCCTGTGAAGTCAGGGACAACGCCGTGCGATGGAAGGGGCACGGCGCCCAAATCATGTTATATGGCACCTGGAACGGCTCAATGGACGCTTCGTCGCTTAAGGGAAGACAAACCCGAAAGTGCGATTGCAATCCTTCGCATCTGGACACACCACCGACGCCGTGACGAGGCTACTTATGAAGCCATCAAGGAAATAACTGGCATGGGAGACGAGTTAGCATGTCAAGCTCTACTAGAGCTCGCCACTCCTATGCAGTTCATACGCTCCGCCAGCGCCAAGGAACAAACGGTCATTCCCACACAACTGGTGGTAGATTCCAAGCGCATTGTCAAAGCTCTCGCACTCCTGGACAGTGGTTGCACTGGCTCGTGTATCAACACGAAGTTTGTGCAGGAAAATCACATCCCCACGCGACGGACTGCTCGCCCAATCCCAGTACGAAATGCAGACGGCACTCTCAACACAGGAGGTCCCATTACGGAATATGTCACACTTCGCCTAAATATTCAAGACCATGAAGAAAACATTGACCTGGCGGTCTCCAATCTAGGAGATACGGACCTTTTCATTGGACATGAGTGGCTAAAGAAGCACAACCCTCACATCGACTGGAAATCCGGGTCAATTGAATTCGACCGATGCCCTATCAGCTGCTCTCGTCCCCCTCCCCTCCTCAATATCGATGATGATGAAGAGGAGGAGGAAGAGCCAGTCCACATGGAAAAGGACGAGCAGCTGTTTGCTTTCGACTGGGATGGCTACAAAGCGACATACCACATCCGGACCCATGCATCGGACATTGCAATTGAAGAGCACGCTAAGAAAAAGGAACAGACCTTCTCTGAGCGAGTCCCAACGGCGTACCACGAATTCAAGGACATCTTTGACAAAGACGACTTCGACAAGCTCCCTGAGCGACGCCCATGGGACCACGCCATTGAGCTCACTCCTAACTTCAAACCGGTTCGATTGCAAAGTTTACCCCCTCACATTGGACGAGCAGAAGCAACTGGACGCCTTTCTGGAAGAGAACCTGAGATCTGGCCGGATCCAACCGTCCAAATCACCCATGGCCTCCCCATTCTTCTTCATCAAGAAAAAAGACGGCTCGCTACGTCCTGTGCAGGACTATCGAAAGCTCAATGAGATGACAATAAAGAACCGTTACCCGCTCCCGCTCATCCAAGAGTTGGTTGACAAACTTAAAGGAGCACGGCACTTTACCAAGCTCGATGTCCGATGGGGGTACAACAATGTTCGGATTAAAGAAGGGGACGAAGTGGAAAGCTGCATTCCGCACGAACAAAGGTCTCTACGAGCCTACGGTCATGTTCTTTGGACTCACCAACTCCCCGTCTACGTTCCAAGCCATGATGAATGACCTGTTCAAAGACTTGATCCACCAAGGAGTCGTGGTCGTCTATTTGGACGACATCCTCATCTTCACACATACGCTAGAAGAACATCGTCGGAATAGTCAAGGAGGTCCTTCGGATCCTGCGAGAAAACAAACTCTATCTGAAGCCAGAAAAGTGCGAGTTTGAGAAGGCAGAAATCGAATACCTGGGCATGATTGTCGGCGGAGGAAGGGTTCGCATGGATCCAGCAAAGGTCGCGGCAATCACCAATTGGCCAGCCCCCAAAACGAAGAAACAACTTCAATCATTTTTGGGCTTTTGCAACTTCTACCGTCGCTTTATCAAGGACTTCAGTGGCATTGCTCACCCAATGACTAGACTCACTGGGAAGACGGAATGGGTCTGGGACACCCCACAAGCAGGAGGCTTTTGAGGAACTCAAGCGACGTATAACATCGCAGCCAGTTCTAGCAATCCCTACAGACGATGGACAGTTCCGTGTCGAGGCGGACTCCTCTGACTATGCCACGGGCGCGGTACTTTCGCAACAACAGGACAATGGCAAATGGCACCCGGTCGCCTTCCTCTCAAAGTCCCTCAGCGAAGCTGAGAGGAACTATGAGATTTATGACAAGGAATTACTGGCTATCATGACGGCGCTAGAGGAATGGAGACAATACCTCATGGGGGCACGACAGGAGTTTGAAATCTGGTCGGATCATCGCAATCTCACGTACTTCCGCAAGGCGCAGAAGCTAAATCGGAGACAAGCACGATGGTTAACGGAGCTACAAGAGTATCATTGTACGCTACTCCACAAGCCTGGCAAAACAATGGGTAAACCCGATGCTATTTCCCGACTAGCGGGCCTTGAGAAGGGGGAGAAAGACAATGAAAACATTGTCCTCCTGAAACCAGAACTCTTTCGCGCCCTCAACCATGCAGGAATTATAACCAATGGACCTGACAATGTCTTCATTGAGCGGATTCAGGAGGCTACCTTACTCCGAGACCATGCAGTAGAACGCGCCTTAGCACTCAAAGTGAAGGGATGGCTGGAACACGCAGATGGAACGATCACCTGGCAACACAGACTCTATGTCCCAAGAGACAAAGGACTCCGTGCAGACATCATCCAAGCTCATCATGACGGCCCGCTTGTCGGTCACCCAGGACGATACAAGACCCATGAGCTCATCACGCGCAACTACTGGTGGCCTGCCATTAGAGACGATGTCCGGAAATATGTTGAAGGATGTGAGACCTGCCAACGTACCAAGATTAGACATGATCGCATTGCCGCTCCACTCCACCCACATGACCCGCCACAAGCGCCTTGGGAGCATGTATCCATCGACTTTGTCATGCCGCTCCCAGTCTCGGATGGAAAAGACGCCATCTGCAATGTGAACTGCATGGGTACCAAGCAGGTTGTATTCTGGGCCACGACCAAAGACCTAACGGAGGACGAACTCGCCTTCGAGTACCTACGCGAGGTGGTCCCCCATCATGGAATTCCTAGAAAGATCGTCAGCGACCGTGGCAGCGTGTTTGTCTCCAAATTCACCACAGCATTGTTCCAACTGTTAGGCATTGAAGGGAACCCGTCCACGGCGTATCACCCTCAGACGGACGGACAGACCGAACGCTCCAACATGACCATGGAAAACTACCTTCGCATCTTCGTCAATCAACGACAGGACAATTGGACACGTTACCTCCCACTTGCCATGACTGCACTCAACAACATGGTCCATAGTTCGATTGGGATGTCTCCCAACTTTGCCAACTATGGTCGGGAACTCTACCTGGGGACAAACCCTCGACGTCAGACAGACAACCCATCGGCGAACGAGTTTGCACAACGCATGCGAGACATCTATGAGGAAGCCCGCTCTGCGCTAAAGGCAGCACAGGATGATCAAAAGTGTTTTTACGATCGCAAGAAGGACGAACCAATAGATTACAAAGTCGGCGACTTCGTCTGGCTGGAAGCCAAGACCAGAGATGGCCAAACTGTAATCAAAACGGCACGTCCTATGCAAAAGCTAGATGACAAGCGCTTTGGTCCTTTCGAAATCCTGGAAAAAGTCGGAGCATCGGCTTACAAGCTTCGCCTCCCTGCATCCTGGTCACGAAAACATCCGGTCTTCAACGAGTCCCTCCTATCCCCACACAACGGTCCCGCCTTTGACAATCAGAAAGCACCTGCACCTCCACCCCCAGAGTTAGTCCAAGGAGAGGAAGTCTATGAGGTCGAAAGGATTATAGACTCCAAGAAAGTTGGTCGCGGCTTCAAGTACCTTGTCAAATGGAAAGGCTACCCAGACAATGACAATACTTGGGAACCTCTTGCCAATCTCCAGAATGCCAAGAAACGTATCGACGACTTCCACCGCGAGCACCCGGGTGCCCCGAAACCTGCACGCCTTAATCGATTGGAACTCCTGGCGGAAGAGGAAGCTGGATCTGATTGCGACGAGGACGTCGAATCTAAGGAAGGGGTGATGTCATGAACGGTCTATAATTTTCTTTTTACTTTACATCGGTTACACGCTTTAGGACTTATCGACTTATCACCGGTCCGGCTCCACCTTGGCCCGGACCCGGCTCATCTATATCCCGCCCGGACCCACGTGACTCGTCTCGGTCCGGGTCTGACTCCTTTCTCTTGACTCATGCTGTACGATACTGACTCATGCTGTGCCCTTTTACATACGACTGCTTACTTATACTTGGTCTGCTTACTGATCGCCGTGTATTGGTTGCTTACCTAAGTCTCTCTCCTCTTGTGTATATAAGGCTCGCTCTCGCTGTACATATCCCTTATCTCGAGCTAGTCAATTCTACCGACTTTGCTTGCTTTCCCTCGTCTGTCGCCGTGTCTGATCGGCTCCCCTCTGTCGTCCTCATCTTCTAGTCAGCTGTGTCGTAACTTGGTGCTGTCGCACTAGTCGTTGCTGACAAATTTGGGGGTTTGATATAGTTCTCTTAGGTTCTGGCGCGGTTTCTTCTGGAGGTGGTGCGGCTGTTGCGGGTTCTTGAGGATGCTGGAGTTCGGTTCGAGGGTTCTGTGGTTCGGTTGTCGTGTCGGCTGTGTCGGTATCGGGATCAAATTCCCAGTAGTCCTTAATATTCCCGGTGTAAGGTTTCTCTTCGACTTTCTGTGCGTCCGGGTGTTTCCAGAGTTCTTCTGATGAGAGGGGCCCGATATGAGGTCTTGAATAATCTGGGCGCTTCCAATGTGAATTGTCGTAGCTTCCGTCTTCCTTTTCTCTTTTGGATCTATCTTTGAAGTATTCTGCTGCTGGGGGAAGGTTGTATCTGTATATGTGCGGGTTCCACTGGTATGTGTATGTCCCTTTGCTTTCTTTCGCGACGAGGGCTCCGTCGTAGTAAAAAAGGAGATGATAGGGGTCAAATGTCCAGCGATGATCTTCGTTTCCGTTAGGGAAGTCTCGACTGCAGTTTGATTGGAGTTGAGGGATCTCAAAATCTGATGGTCTTTTTTCAGCGGGTTGTTCCGCTGACTCCGTGGTGGGTGTTTCGTTTGACGCTCTGCGCCAAACTGTAGGGTGAGCTAGTGTAGAGGAGAGCTCGTTCTAGTGTTAAGGACGGTCCTTATCACGTGACAAGCGGCTCAGGCTACAGTACTCTTACGTGTGAGAGGTGGGATCAGGTGATCCAGATGTCTCGGTTGCGCGAAGGTTAGAGTCGATAAGCGAAGCAGTAAGTATTCACGGAATACTTAGGCGAGCTTTCGACTTTAGTTTGGATTCTCTTTAGTAGACTTAAGAGGAGGTTCTCTAGTTAGAACAGTCCTGTATTTACAAAGAGAACGAGCTGGGGAATGGCTCGTTCGATGAGCCTCCTTTTATAAGAAAGGAGGTCGAGTAAATATATGTACATTGAGCGACGGTCGCATCAAGTATCTACAGGGATAAGACTGTGGCACCGTCGTGGCTATGCCGTTGAGACGGTGACGATCTGTGGCACTGTCGTCGGGATGGTGACGATCTGTGGCACTGTCGTCGTCGCGTCGTTGAGACGGTTACGAACTGGGGCATAGTTGTAATCCGTCGTTTAGCAACGTCCTTCCTAGTAAGGCAATGGAAAATGAAGTACCTTGGACAAGTTGTAACAGGACCACCCTGACCACATCGGTCGCGACACCCAGTGCTTTGATAGATAATCGGCGTAGCCAAGCCCAGTGTTGGCGGCTGCCTTTCGGGATGGTTCTTCAGCCTCTCCTCGAAGCAGCTTCTTCTCTGATTCAAGCCATTGACATGCATCTTCGTAGTTTGTGCTTTGGAGTAGACTGTGAGTGGGATTGGTAAGTACCTAATTGTTTTTGAATGCCAGTACTGTACTTACATCAAGTCCCATGCTTGTAGACGTTGTCGCATGTCGTCCTTCATAGTGGGGTTACTGATCTTTCCCAAAAGGGTTTGCCGCTTACTTCTCCAGCATTGACGAACATGGAACTTGCAGAGCAACAGCATAATTGATGGCCAAACACTGAGAAGTGCTCCCCGCTCCTTGTGGTCGGTGTCGGTGATCGCCGTTTTCGGCGCAAAAGTACGTTTACCGCTGTCGCGCTTGGACATCCAGTCTCGCCATTCACCAAGTAGTTCTGTGAGGATCTCCGTGCTATAATGCGAGTGGGTGACACGAGCGTCATCCGGGGCAGAGAAGAGAAAGAAAGCCACAGGTACGCCATGGTTTTTCGCATCCACACCCATGGCTATCCATACTAGCAGACGCGAAGTCGACAAGCCGAACGTCCCATCAAGAACAAGCTGGCCGTTGTGGACGTAACGCCACGCTGCGTCTTCCATCTCTGGTGTGCAGATACACAACTTGAAGCGGTCATCGGGATTGCGACGTGCGGTGTAATGGAACACGGAGGCAGCGATGTCCGGGATAAAGGAAGGACTTGAAGGATCCAGCCAGTCATGTACGTTGATTTCGGCCTTCACGGAGACGTTGATCCCTGAAGCTTTGTGATGCTTGCGATACAATCGGCTGAAGTCGCCCTTTTGGATAAGAAAACGAAAATTTGCTCTCTGAGGATCGGTTGAGCGCTGGTCTTGGTAGAGCTGATGCGCATTCATGTGTAGGTTTTTCTCTTGTATCGTTGATATACTATGGCATGTGCATATGAGCACGCACAATATCGATTTAATTGGTTCCCAGATAAATACCTTGCGCCCTGGAGTAGCTGTTGCAAAGCTATTTCGACAACGCTCTCGTGAAGCGGAATGGCTGGAGGCCGCGCCATTTTGGCCTCACGGCAGGTATCATTGTGTTCAAAGAAACCGATGATGCGGAGGACGAGATTTGACGTTGCATCGAAGGTGACGTCGGCATGAGCGAGACATCCGGTGAAGTCATAGGGTGCTGTCCTAGACCACTGATCTTGTGCCGACTTAGTAGTCTTCTCATAACGCTCCTGGCGAGCTTGAGTATTATAACCACAACAACTACGAGCAGTCAGAATCCTGAATGCAACATGTATTTTAAATAGAATACCATTGATACAAAAAACGGCGTGTAGTTCTATCCTTCGCTCCATCAGTCCATGCGACCTTCCATTTGCTCTCGAGAGCCTCCCTCCCCTCCTTGTCCAAACTGTGCATAGACAGGATGCGAAGAGCTTGGTCTTGACTGTGTTCGCTACCGCTAAACGCCCGTCGATAGACGCGATCGTCATTGTATGCTCTCTGGATGTCGGCGTGTTGATTTGGCTCGAGGAGAAGCTTCTCAAGGTGTATCTATGGCGGCATAGTGGTTGGGTCAAAAAAACGATCAGGCAATAGTAGACAATGTAGCACACACCTTGACTTCAAGACGCCTTTCATCCCATCCTCGAAGACCGTCCCGCGTAGACTCCGGCCGTGGAACGCTGACATTGAGCGAGGCCTAGATGACAGAGTTGAGGAAGGTGGGAAAAGAAATAACGATTCAAACGCACCGCTGGCAGGTTTGACGATGGTAGCGGCCTAGGAGGGGGCGAAAAAGCGTTGAGGTGAAATAGTTTGGGCATAGGATGGAAGGGGTGGGGTCAAGCGTTGGCGATATCTCTAACCTTGTTGACCTTGTACATTGCCAGCTCCATGGCGCCAGCCTCGGTTGTGCGATCTCCGCTGTTCAGTGTACCTGCAAGTCCGTGTCAACATTCTGTTACAGGGACAAAGAACACATAAAGCGGCGACTCGGACAGCAAGCGTACCTTCGCCACCAGCACATGGTAGACAAAATGTGAGTACACACTTCGGGCACGGCGGGTGTTTTGTCGGCTCGTTTGAATATCTGTAAGGGACGCAGACGATGAGTGTCGTTGATGAGTGTGGCACTTACAATTTTGACTTCGTTATACTGCCGTACAAGTCGCATGGTTCGATGCAAAAATGCACAGCATTTGGCTTGGCAGCGATGCTGGAACGAGCCTCATTCGTGTATATTTTTGCTGAAACGGTCGGTGGAGGGAATCGCATTATTCACCTTGTCGCCAAAACACATTTTAGCGTGAAGTCATGCGATGCACGCGCTGCGGGTGTCGATCGCATATTGCAGCGGACGCCTGTAGAACGGGTGCAGATGCACGTTAGCAACCGGGGGACGGACGTATTTGAGGTAGAAAAGCGCCAAGCTGCGTACAATGTACTCACGTGTACAGGAAAGGGAAGAGGGCGCGAGGCGCGACATCCAAAAAAGAAGGAGGGCGGGACGGCGCTTGCCCTGGACGGAGACCTCATCGCCTCCGATAATTGCAGGAGTAACTTCCGATCAAAATCAGTTATATTTCCTGCTTGCATCAAATTTCCCATTGCGTCATACTCTGGGACGGCCGACCGTCTGCGGGGCGGGTCGAACTCGCGACGGGTTGGACTCGAGGACGGGTTCCGATCACGTGATTGAACTCGAGGTGGCCTCGAGGCGGGAACTCGTGATGGACCCATCAGGACCTATCCACTGCAGCGCCGAATCCGCCGCCGATCCTGGCGGGGTCAGGCCGGCACAGGCGCCCTGAGGATGCGAGGCTCGTGACTGTTATTGAACGCGTCGCCGACTCGCGTGGTGGTCACTAAGTATGCCAAAGGGCTCAGGATGCGGAAAACGCGAGACGAGACGAGGCCGCCCGCACCGGTCAGAAAGTCGAAGACTGATTTGATCTTGTGCGACCTTTTTTTGTCCCGTTACCCGTGCTAAATAATCTGCTACAAGAACAATGGCCGTCTATGGCCGTCTCCAGTTTCCTATCCTGTTCCGGGTGGCTCTCGACGCTCTCGCGGTACAAGCTTCGGCTGTTCCATGTGAGCGAGTTTTCTCTTCAAGTAAAGAGATATGCGCGATGCGACGCAATCACCTGTCTCCCGTCGTCATGGAACACCTGCAAATCCTGAAATATCTGTTCAAACAGGCTCGTCTTAACTTGGCGTCGAGATGGTCGGTCTCGGAAACGGAGCTAGAGCAGGCTAACGATGCAGAGGATCTTCGCCGTCATTCCATTTCCTCCTTCGACTTTGACGCACTGCATACCATGGAATCGGGCAGTAACGAGTCCCCAAACTCGGTGCTCGAAACCGAAGAACTGTTCACCCTTCTATCTCGCGATACTGTACCATTTAAATCGGTTCGCCACCCTGTTGTGACCGTGACAGGCCTGGCGAAAATTTCCATCCGCCAAACCATGTGCGTGAGCGTGACAATAATAAAATTTCGCCGGGCCAAGCGCACCGGGCGGCCGTGAACGGCCATTTCTAATGGTGACATCATTGGGGTTCAACAAATGGTTTCGCTGGTGACCCTCGTGACGCATGACATCAGAAAAATTTCGCCAATTTTGGCCTCTCTGTGACCCGTGACTGGCGAACCGATTTAAATGGTACAGTATTTCTGACCTTTAGACCACTGTGCAATGTCCTACTAATCATATCTAGTCTACCATACATCTTTACTATAATGAATTTGTGTACCATGTTGTTCTAAGTAATTCAGCTTTCATTCTAGCTTGCGAGCTTGCGCTCTGCTCACGGTCGGCACAGCCGACTCGACGGCCACAAGAGTGAAGTTTGCGACCATTGTCCGAGTCGGTCTGCCCGGTGCCGCCGCCGACTCGCCGACTCGCCGGCCGGCCTGTCGCCGATTCACCTTCGATGCCCCGACCCATCTGCGATGGAACCGCTGTACGACTCGCGAGTTGTCAACTCGTTCATGACGAGTCGGCCTCGAGCTGCTTACCTAACACGACTCGAGTTGCAACCCACCCCACCTCGCGGCAACACTACCCAGCGGCCAGCTAAAACAGCACCGTTGCACTCTGTTTCCACTGGCCACGATGTCATCTCCCGAAGTATCTCTGCAGGATCTAGTTCAAGGCTGGCTTAGTTTGGATCGTGTATGTTGACGAATCTTTATTGCGCAACAACAGCTAAAGTTCCTCCAGAACCCCGAGACTCGTCGCGAAATCGCTGATCTATGGTCGCAAGGCGAAACAAAGCAGTTGGAGGGAAGACTAAGGTAGTTGGACGTCTGTTCCGGTCGAGCACACGCTAAAGGAGTTTTTGTTTGTTATCTAAAGATCAAGGATTGAGTTTGGAACAGCAGGTAGGTTGTGTCGGCCCTCGGGAACTCCATGACCATGGTCCCAAAGCCGATTTTAGGTCTCAGAGGCCGGATGGAAGCCGGTTGGGCACGTATGAATGACTTGATTGTAATCCAATCGTCACAGGTTCATATTGCCGTCCTTTTACCTGGACCACGACATCATCTCTTTTCGTAGGGTCTCTGTGAATACGTGAAGAAAACCATTCCTAATGCTGCCCAGCGCGGCGTTGTCATTGGACACGACCACCGTCACAACTCGGAACAATGGGCTCGCCTCACTGCGGCAACGTTTGTGGCCAAAGGCATGAAGACGTACTTACTTCGAGGTTTGGTACATACGCCGATGTATGCGTCCATTCTATCGGACGAGTGAAATCTTCACGCGCCGCACAATTTAGGGTGCCGTTCAGTGTCAAGAGACTTGACGCCGCATGCGGTGTCATGATCACTGGTCAGTGTTCGAGTGAAATGCTACCACTCGCAGCTTATGGGACTGTGATGTTTAGCGAGTCATAATCCCAAGGTATGGTCCGACTATGGTGTAGCCATTTCCATGGACTGAACTTTCAACAGGATGATAACGGGTACAAGGTCTGTAGGACGGGATCTCGCGACTCAGCCACCCGCTCACACGTTACATTCACAGGTCTATTGGGAAAACGCAGTCCAGGTCGGATCGCCTCAGGGGAATCTGGTAGTCTATAAACTGATATTCTCGCCCTCAGATCATTAGTCCTCACGACACCGGAATATCCACTTCAATCAAAGCCAATCTGGACGTCGTCATTTGGGACGCGGAAAGCTCCGCGTTCTCTCCCCTTTACATTGATAAAACCAGCGAGCTTGTCGACGCTTACTTCGAGTACATTCAAAGCCTCTGTACCTCAAGGTCACCCTTACCACCTCCCCCTTCGACTCTCCCGCTGATGTCATGAACAGATCATCGAACACTTCTTCTGATTTGAAGTTTGTAAATACCTCAATGCACGGTGTAAGCCATCCGTTTGTGGCTCGAGGATTTTCGGACTTTGGCTTTCCTCCCTTCACACCTGTAGAGGAGCAAAAGAACCCAGACCCCGAGTTCCCGACGGTCAAATTCCCCAATCCAGAAGAGAAAGGTATGCGTTTTATTCTCCTCATCATGCATATAAACTCATAATGTCATAGGCGCTTTAGTAAGGGCCCTTCCCGGTGGACCGGTTGGAAATTAATTTTGGATAGGATCTCGCTCTTCGTTCTGCCAGAGAAGCAAACGCGAGCTATGTTCTCGCACAAGACCCAGATTCAGATCGATTTTCTGCCGCAGAGAAGCGGTCAGTCTCACCAGCCTTTACGAAAGCGAGAAGCGCTCATGTCTAACCCACAGTCCAGACGGCACATGGATCAATTTCACCGGCGATCAACTAGGGACTCTGTTCGCAGGGCGCGTGTTGGATGAATACAAAGCCTCTGGGCAGCCCCTTGGTAATCAAGACCATCTGCCAGTATCCTCTTCAGACGCTGATACCCGGTACAGGTCGTCTCGCCATGGTCGCCTCGACGGTCAGCTCAAAAATGATCGAAGCAATGGCGGCAATGGAAGGTTTCCAGTTCGTCGAATGCCTAACAGGTTGGTGTTTAATCTTCGTAGCTCCTGGAGGTCGTTCGATCCGTTTACTCAGGGTTCAAGTTCATCGGCAACACCGCTCTTACCTTGAGTGACCAAGGATATGAAGTTCTCTTCGGTTACGAAGAGGCGATAGGTTTTATGATAGGCACTGAGATAAGGGATAAAGACGGGGTCTCCGCGACAGTATAACACCCCACCCCAATGCCGTACGAAGCAAAACTAATGATATCTTTTTCAGCTGTACTTCGCGGAGATGGTTGCGAATCTCCACCGTGAGGGCAAGACCGCGAGTTCCTACCTTCAGGAACTCTACAGAAAGTGCGCCTCATGTTGTCTTGTGTGCTTGATTCCTTCCTCACAACGACCTTTGTTTTGGATAGATATGGTTTCTTCCAGGCAATGCAATTGACATTTTTTGTCGTTAGCCAACACTGACCTCTTCACAGACCAGCAACAGCTACTTCATCTGCAGCGATTCGCCAACTATCGACCGTATCTTCGCCCGTCTCCGCAACTACAACGAAACCGTACGTTTTCCACGAACCTTTTTTGAAAGCTTCCCTCCAGAATCATCATTCTTCTCCTAGGCCACTCCCGAAACCCCGGCTTATCCTCAGTCTATCGGTGGCCTGACAGTCTTGGCTATCCGCGACCTTACGATCGGCTACGACAGCTCAAATCCTCCTACGTACAGACCAATACTTCCCCTTTCCTCCGGACACATGATTCAAATCCGAGCACAATCTGAAGATGGCGCTGTCAAGGTCACTTTAACCACCCGTACTAGCGGGACAGAACCTAAGGTAAGAGCAGTGCTCCTCTATCTTTGTGCAAGCAATTGACACATGGTTCATAGATCAAGTATTACCTGGAAGGCAGTGGAAAAGATGCCGACCTTGTCAAAACCACCCTTGCTAATGTCGTCAAAGATCTGGGTGACCAGTGGATGCAAGCCGACGCGAACGGGCTGGGAAGACCATAGGTTCAACGGAGATCGAACGACGGCGAAATGTAGCGAGGAAGAGCAGTATATATATAGTACGACATATGTATAGATGAATGCATTCAAACACAGATGCATTCATTGCAGGCGCGCCAACCTCCGCTTTTCGAGGTCCTTGGCACGTTTCCACATGTCGATAGTGAGTTCGTCTTCGTGCAGTAGCAAGCCCGACAACCTGTTATGTTATCAGATCTTCGCGACATCCAATGACCACAGTAGACTTGCCGCGCAACCATGATGCTCCGTTTCAAGTCGTCGCCGGTGACGGACTTGTCGCTCTTGCGATTCTCGACGAAGTCGTCTTGGATGAACTTCGGAGTGAGGTTAATTGGGCGAATTTGTCTGACAGAAGTGCAAAGAGCATGATGTACCTCGGAGGTTGCTTCCTTGACTTCGATCTTCCGCGTTTTAGCCCCCATGAGCAGGTCGCGGAAGGCCTTCAGCTTATCTGGTGGCGGTCGTGTTACCTCGGTGACGGGTTTGAAAAGGCTAGAAGAGTTATCCGGTTTCAGAGGGACGCTGATGTCCGTCTTTTGGTAGGTGGATTGTCAGTCCAGGGATGTGATATAATCCCGCTACACTTACTTTGAGGAACGCGCTCTTGGTGCCTTCAGCCAATACGACAAATGCCAAATCCGTCGGGAACGAAAATTCGCTGAAGGGGAACCTGTAGGGCAGAGTTTGCGACGTCATGACGTCCTGAATAGCCATCACGTTAAGAACTCCTACGGATGACAGTTGTGAGCATTGCACAGGACTTGGAGAATCGACATACATACCTCTCTCGACGAGTTTCCCCTCCTTCACGCCAGACTCGGTAACTACCACGGTCGAAGCATGGGGTATCTGCAGGAGCCCCGAATGCAGATCCTCTTGCTTGCTTTCCGGAACAAAAGGTACTTGATTGAGGAGCTCGAGGGATAGAGGAAGCGGGGTGACTAAAGGGAAGAGAAGCGAAAGGACGTGGACAAGAGTGGGAATAGCTGAGGGATCAGAAGGCGAGGGGAAGTGAGATATCGTGAGGGAAGGCGGGTGAAGAGACCGGATACGAGATTGCCTACAAGCGTTCAATTAGTTTTACAAACCGAAACGGGAAAGTGTAGTATACGTACACCCGTGCTATTGAGGAAATGATAATCCACTCTGCCGCATCACGATCGCCACCCAATGCTTCGTCTGCAACCCAGGCGATGAGTTCATCCCTAATATCAGTAGATGCTACAGTGGTGGATGTGGGTGGCGCTAGTGAGTGTGGTCGAGCAAAAAGAACGTGGAGAGTAGGTACATCGACAGGGGAGCTCTCTTCCGTCTCGATGTCTACTGTGTGAAGTCTGGAATTTCAGTGAGAGGGCGTGGAAACGCTAGCTGGAGAACAAACAACGTACTGTTCTGTGCTGAGGATACCCACGAACTCCATGACGTCCGCAGTCTTAGGAGCGTGATTCCCGAGACTATCATACATCTATGTCTTGAAGTTAGCACAACGAATGTGTGGCTTAGCATACACGACTTGCTTTGACCTGCACGCCGATGTGAGGCTCCTTCGGAACAGGGAACTTATGCGGTCTCGGAGCGCGATGAGGACTTTCAGCTGCAACAGATCGGTAAGCCATAATAGCACTCGAAACTCGCGACATACACGAGACTCGGGGAGCACCATCGTGTGCCTCCTTATACCATTGACTCTCGCCGGGGACGTTGACGGCCCAGACAACCATGCAGTCCCGCAGAGCAGCATAGTCAATCGCTTCCTCTGCTTTCTTCTCCGTCGTTTCATGAATACCCCACCCTCCAAGTGCCCCTGAAGTGAGTTTTGACAAGTACATCTCCGGCGATGGTGAAGTATCTTGGATCATGGCACGGAAACGCACAAGGGAGCGATCAGGAAATGACTCTGGAGGCTGAGACGCGTCCAACGCAGGTATCTTCACTCGAAGAGTCAGATATATGCCCTTCAAGGTGAGATGTGAAGATTAACCTCAAAGAACGCCACCGGATCCTTGAAGATATCCGAGAAGTGTTTTGATACTGCTTTGGGGAAATCGGGCGCGTCTTTGCCGCCTTCCGAGTTGTAGAAGTCGAGCAGAACTTGAGTTGGGGATCGCAGAGACTCTACAAGATACGACGAAACCATGGTCGAAGAAGGGTTTGGGCGTCGATAGCGGTGGCGGCGGTGGTGGGTGATGGTGGATTGAGAAGCGAAAACAAAGTGGCGCGCGAATCGACGCGTTGGTCATTTCCGCCACAAGCGCGAAAACGCGTCGACGCGTCGTGATTGAGTCTTCGTCTGGCCTTTGTATACTTTTGGCTCGTCTGAAACACCTGCACGACTTCGACGGGCATCCCGGCAAGGCGAACATATGGCAGAGTCATCATGGGCTTTCGCGCAGCCTGATGAGCCAGGTTCATCTACACCCATCACTACTCAAACTGAACCAGATGCCCCCATGCCCGCCCCCGACAAGCCCAAACGCAAAGCCAAACCCCCCACGGCACTTGTCCGTGAAGGCGGAAAATCCCTCCTCCCTTTCTCCCGCGTTCAAAAGATTCTTAAAGCCGACAAGGTACATCTCCCATGTTGTCGTCCCAACGCCCGAAAGCCGAGCCACATTCTGTGTCAGGAATTGCCGATGGTAGCCAAAGAAGCAACCTTCCTCATATCAATCGCGACAGAAGAATTCATCAAGCGACTCGCAGAGGCCAGTCACCGCGTCGCTGGACGCGAGAAACGCGTAACAGTTCAGCAAAAGGACGTGGGTGTGTAAGCCCCCCTTCCATGCCTTCCAACGCATCTAATAAAACCTTCGCTAGCCTCCGTGGTTCGTAAAGCAGACGAATTCCTCTTCCTCGAAGGTAGGTCGCGCGGTTCCTGTTTCTCGCCGTCTGGTTCACCTCACCCCCAGAAATTATTCCTTGGCCTGATCCCACTGACGTCCCCACCCGCCGCAAACCCGGAGGACAACGCAAAGTCGACATAGCCGCAACATCTGATGGAACGTCGACCATGCTAGACCATTTTGTCACGGCGAAATCGGCAGGTAGCGGCGACCAGGGTGTCGAGGTCATTATGAACGAAGACGGTACCATGCAAATGGCCGGCGGGGACGCCGAAGACTCCGATTCACAATGATAACTTTCTACTCCTGGCAGGAATTAGTGTAGGTCAGTATGATATGTACCAGATGATCGCTGATTCTTAGTAGTCCCAGGCGTGGACTCTTTGCTAACTGTACTTCTGACCCTGTACCCGTTTGCATACCGAATAGTACTGATTTGAGCGAGCCGAAATCAGCACGACTGGGTTGTCTACGAGACTTGTTGATGTCGATGAGGCTTAGCTTGAAGCTTGAAGTTTCATCGAGCAGATGATCGGTAGACTCGTGGCAGTCGCAGTCGCGTATTTCATTCACGTGAGCAGCATTCCCAGCACGCGCCCCGTAACTCCTTACAGATCGTGGACAAGATAAGATAAACCAGGGTTCCATCTTCGCTCTAGACTCTGGTAGTGCAGACACTGACTACTATACTTCACACTGGCACTGGCTCTTTCATCCCCCCTTCATATCTCATCCCCACGAGCCGCATACTCTGAGCAGGCATAACAACGCGTATTTTTGCTCCTAATGCACCGACCCGAGCGATACAATGCCAAAGCGCGCAAGTCAATAGCAGGCTCTTCCCACAAAAGAGGGAAGACACGAGCGAAGAAGCCCTCCACGGAAGGATGTGCTACCGAACTTGTCGACGCGAACACAGACATTCTGGAGCATAAAACCGCAGAGGCTAAGGATGCAGACAAGAAGGAGAGAATGAGACAAGAGGTCCGTCATTTCTCTCTGTTCGTGTGCATCTTACCTTGGCTCACCGTTCGTTTTTTGTCAGCTTTTGGAAGAATCACAGTCGAAGTCATCGAGCAAGAAGAAGAAACGCCTTGACAAATACATCGTACGCTCTAACCTATGACTCCTTCCATTTTCTTGTTTTCCTGACCGTCCAAATCACCGTAGGAAAAGAAACTCAAGAAAGAGGAGCGTTTAGATTTGTTTGACAAGCTGGCGTGAGTTTATCGTCGTATTAAACTCTCGTATTCTGACGGTCTTCAGGAAGAGTCAGGCTCAGCTTTCATCTTCACTTCAACTTCATTCTTCTTCTACACTCGGCACAGGCAACGTGTCCACCAATCAGGAGCGTCTAGACAAGCTCGAAGACAAGGATGTTCGCTATTCTATGGATGGCCGCCCTACGAAAAGGCGAAAGCGGAGCGGAAGATTTACTGGCGTCGAAAACGAAGACTCCGAAGATAACCATCATGAGCAGGAAAACGACAATACTATCCCCTACACTGTCGAGGCCGGTTTCGCAAAACTCAATGCAGTCGTCTTCGTAGATCCCACGCCGCCGCCACCGCCATCAACTTCTCAACCTCTTCCTACAGTGGGTGGCGCCTTGCAACGCAATCCAGATGGATCCAGTGTCACGCCTCGCATTTTACCTTCAAAGCGAAAAGGGAATAAAGTGAGTATCATTTCATGTCTGCGCTACTTGACGCTGCTTAACCTCTATGAAGACCATCATCCGGAAGTGGAGGAAGGGGCCTGCTGCAAAAGGAGGAGCTGAATCCGCACAGTCGGATTCTTCCTTTGACAGCTCTGACTCCGCGAATGATTCTTCAGAGGATGACGACTCGAAACATAGCTCGGAGGCCGAGTACACACCCGAGGACGGAAACGAATCTGATGAGGCGCGTCGGATGGATGTTGATGTAGACGACAGCGACGAGGAGGATATGGATGAAGAGAGAGCTTCTGGCTCTCTAAAACGAAAGCGTGGCTTCAAGGAGTGGGCTATCACACAACTCAGTGCAGTGAAGGGATACGTCGCGCCTTTGGCCCTCAACGAGCCCGCAAATTCAGAGTCTGGCCTCGATTCTACGGGACCTCTCCCATCGAACCAAAGAACGGCCCATTCCCATCAGCCCTCGGCAATGCGCGGTCCCCTAGGAGAAATTCTCCCTCTCCCTTCCACAGCTCTTGCACGACATGTGCAAGACCGGGGTAAACAAGATCCTGCCACGCGCAAAATAGTATGTGTATCACGTCCAGAAGACGTTCGTGAAGCTAGGATATTACTTCCTATCGTGGCCGAGGAACAACCAATCATGGAGGCTATCCTTCTGACCCCAGTGGTGATTATATGCGGTGAAACTGGTAGTGGAAAGACCACACAGGTTCCTCAGTTCTTATACGAGGCTGGATTTGGGTCGCCGGGTAGTGGTATGTAAACAACTTTGTGATTTGCTCCTGTACTGTATGCTGACGTTCTCCTAGACAATCCCGGCATGATAGGCGTCACCCAACCCCGACGAGTTGCAGCTATGTCCATGGCCTCACGTGTCGCGCACGAATTATCCCTGCCGTCTTCGAAGGTCTCTTACCAAATCCGTTATGATGCTACGGTTTCCCCAAAGACGGCCATCAAGTTTATGACAGATGGGGTTCTACTTCGCGAACTCGCCACAGATTTCCTGCTATCGAAGTACTCTGTTCTCATTATCGACGAAGCTCACGAGCGGAGCATGAATACGGACATCTTGATCGGTGTCCTTAGCCGCGTCATCAAGCTACGAGAGAACATGTGGAAAGAGGGCACAGACGGCGTGAAAGTACGTTCTCCGTGTATCTGAATGTTCATATCCTGAGCGATGGTATCATAGCCGCTACGGCTTGTCATCATGTCAGCCACCCTCAGAGTCAGTGACTTCGCAGAGAACAAGACCTTATTTTCAGAGCCACCACCCATCATCAACGTGGCAGCTCGTCAACATCCAGTAACCATTCACTTCAATAGGCGTACTGTGTCGGACTATGTGACTGAGGCCATCCGTAAAGCGTCGAAAATCCATGCTCGTTTGCCGCCCGGTGGGATCCTCATCTTCTTGACCGGGCAAAATGAGATTACTGGAGTATGTCGAAAGCTTGAAGAGAAGTATGGACCACGGGCTCTCGAAGATAAGAAACGCCGAAGGGTTACGACTCATGAACGCACGAACGCACATAACTTCTTTACGGACCCCGAGGATTCTGTTGTCGCCAAACCTTCCCAAGGTGAGACCCTTTCCACACCATTGTTGCCCACATCTGACATGTGCAACAGTTGACGTTGAAGCTGAGGAGATAGATTTGGGCATTGAAGAAGATGGCCTCGCCGTGGATGTGGATGGCAGTGGCCATGCCGAAGAAGATGACGAGGCGCTAGATACAGACGATGAAGAACTCGACAGAGAACTTGGGATCGACACTGAAGAGTCTGAAGGTGCGTCATTCCCAACCCGTTGTCGTGGAGGATGCATATCTTATATCGTGTACATAGTACCGATGCACATCGTCCCGTTGTATTCATTGTTGCCCAGCGACAAGCAGATGAAGGTCTTCCAGCCACCCCCTCCTGGGACGCGTCTTGTCGTCATATCAACCAACGTCGCGGAAACATCTCTTACAATACCAGGAATTCGTTATGTCATAGATTGTGGGCGTGCAAAAGAGGTAAGCAGCTCTATCGCAGAGACCACGAATGCTTTTTGAGATCGCTTGACAGCGGAATTACAACGTGACCAGCGGCATCCAGTCATTCCAAATCAGCTGGGTGTCCAAAGCGTCGGCAGCTCAGCGAGCAGGTCGAGCAGGTCGTACCGGTCCAGGCCATTGCTATCGACTCTATTCCTCCGCAATATTTGAGAATCATCTCGACGCGTTCTCTCAACCGGAAATCCTTCGAATGCCGATCGAAGGCGTCGTTCTGCAAATGAAGAGTATGCATGTCGATGCGGTGGTCAATTTTCCGTTCCCGACTCCTCCGGACCGAATATCTCTCCGCCAAGCGGAGACGGTCCTTATTCGGCTCGGAGCTCTGCTTCCGCCGTCTGTCGCGACAGCGTCGACCACTGGTGGGCAAATCACGGACCTGGGCCGAACCATGTCATTATTCCCCCTTTCACCACGCTTTTCAAAAATGCTCGTAAGCGGCCGCCAACATGGCTGCCTTCCGTATATCATTGCAATTGTATCAGCGATGTCGGCCGGTGATCCTTTCATTCGTGAAGAAGCTCTGGAGGGCGATGATTCATCCGATAACGATGAACACGGTTTACTTTCGCATCTGAAGAGCGAAAAGACTCGGGAAAAAGAGGCCCACAAACTGCGTCGGAAAGCATATTTTCAGTCACAACAGGTATGAGCACTTCCTTGGGTCATTCCTGTAATCTCATCACTGTCGTGGCATGACATAAAGATCCACTCTTCTCTTGGAAAATCCTCGAGCGACGTCTTTCGCGTGTTGTCCGTGACCGGCGCGTACGAGTTCGCAGGCGGTGGGTCAAAATTCTGCGCTGAACATTTTGTAAGACCGAAGGTATCTATCTCCGTTCAATCTCAACAGCAGAAACTAACCAGTCGACCAAGGCCATGGAGGAAATCCATAAGTTACGTGCCCAGATCAGCAACATTGTTAGAACCAATTTTTCCGGTGCGGATCCTGGTTTCATGCCAAATCTCCCTCCCCCAAACGCAACCCAGGTGCGTTCGAGACCCCTATAATGAATATTGTTCTTGACGCTTGTTTTCCTCAGCTCAAGGTCCTTCGACAACTTTTAACGGCTGGATTTATCGATCAAGTTGCTGTCAGGAAAGATCTTGTCAACAAGGATTCTGCGTCCGGGAACAAGTACACAACCGCAAAGGGCGTTCCTTACAGAGCCTTGGGTATCGAAGAGGACGTGTACATCCATCGATCTTCCGTGCTATGCATGTCTTCCCCCCCTGACTATGTTGTTTACCACGAAGTCGTGCGGACCAGCCAAATTTGGATTAAAGGTGAGTACTGCATACCTTTCCTTCAATGTCGATGGTTTACGCGTGCGTAGATGTCACCGTAATTAATCCTGCTTGGTTGGCCTCTCTTGGGAAGCCCTCTCTTTGCACGTTCTCCAAGCCATTCAAGAATCGTGCTGGGGACCTTATGGTGACGCCCAAGTTTGGTCCCGAGGGTTGGGAATTGCCAGCGGTGAACGCTAAAAGTATACAGTGAACATACCTATAATGTGCTAAAGATACAGTTGTAACGGGAGCATATGAGACTTCCTGTAAATGCAATGTATGAATGGTGAAGGATCTATGCAAGACGAGGGACAGATGTAGGGTATAGGGGTGTAGGCTGTGGTGATCGTTTTCCATACAGCTAGCGCTGGAACGGAGGTTACTGTAAGCATTCGCGACGAGGACAAAGGAGATGTCTTGCCTTTTTCGTCTTTGGTAAGAATATGTTGACCTCTTGCTTTTGTCGTTTGACAGGTGGTCGCGGTTTGGGTTTGGGCACAGATGATGAAGGCTCATCATCTGAACGCTGACGCTTCTGACCAACATGTGCTGTCGGACCATGAAGTGTGGCAGATTGTGAAGCGATTGCATTATTCGAGGTAATCGCCGACGCTGACATCGAATGAGCAAGCGCACTGGGCGTGAGCAGATTCGGTGGCGCATTCTGCAACTGGTCAGGGGCGGTCTTTTTCGAGGACGGCCTTTGAGCAGATTGAGAAGTTGGTTGTGCCTTGGTAGGGAGAGACACAGGCGATTGCCGCAGAGCTGGGGCTGCACCTTGTGACGTGAAGTAAGCAACAGTGGTCTGAAGATACATGTTAGATTTGTGAACGAGAGGAAAAGATGAGCTTACGTCGACTAAACATGCTCGGGAACGAGCGTCTGAAACGATAGTCTTCCAGTTCTCGTCACTTCGTTCGAGAGTAGGAGCATGACCTAGGATGAACAAGGATGACTTCGCGCGGGTCAAAGCGACGTTCATTCGTCTGACGTCTAATATACCATGATGTTGAGCGGTCTGTTCAGGTCGAATAGCGACTTACCAGACAAGAAACCGACAGACTGCACACCGGGGCCGGCGCGCACGCAGGACAGAATAATAACGTCCTTCTCCTGGCCCTGGAATCCATCAACGGTGTTGAAGTCTACTTTTCCAATGATATCGGCACCAAATCGAGCCTTGAATGCCGTTTTCAAAGCCCCCAGTTGAGCACGATACATAGTCACAATGCCGACGCGGAAAGCAAAATCAATCATCGAGAATTCGTTGACCAACCGAGCATAAAGCGCGACCGCAACTCGGGCTTCTGTGGCATTGGTTAATGAATGCGCAGAGCCGGAACTCTCCAGTCCATCATGTACGTTGAAAAAGCGGTACCGTCCAAAGCGTGAGCTGTTATGCCATGGTTGGGCCGTCTTCTCGACCATTCCGGGGCCGTCCTGTAAACGACCGGCATAGAACAACTGGCTCGGGAGGGCACTGATGTCCGGGTGCATACGATACTGGATACTGGGTAGAGTTGAGCAGAAATGGAGGTACGAATATAGACCTGGTTTTACCTCAGAAGGTGAACGGCATCCGGCCGGTGTTTCTGGAACCGTACGAAGAGAGATTGATTATACAGGTACTTGCTCGCTTCTTGCGATATAACAGTAGGCGGCAACTGCTGTGGGTCTGACAGGAGGACGTCAGGAACCACGGAAACCATCACGATGCAGCAAGCACAAACCTCCAACCATAACGCATCGTGAACACCGGTATTTCAACGGAATCAACGTGCTCAGTTCAATTGCCTGTGCCGCTTCGTCGATGATGATCATGTCGAAGTCGAGGAGTTCGAGGATGTCGTGACCAGCACCAGATAAAGTTGTACAGATCACGTCGGCTTCAGATAACACCTCCTGGCGGTACTTGCGACGGATGGCGTCCATTGTACGATGTTCCGACTTCTGTTGGTCTCTCAATCGGTCGAGTTGCTGGGTGAGGTCGATTCGACGACGATTGAGCTTCTTGATCTCGTCTTCGAGAGCTTGACTCTTGGAGATATTATCTCGAATTTCGTAAAGCTCCGCCTCTTTCTGTCTCTTGGATTCCTTGACCTTCTCAAGTTCAGCGCGAAGATTGGTAGTCTCTCCGGGGGCTCCCGTCGTTCTGCCCTTCGTTTCACCGCTAGAGGAAAGCTTCTGGTCGACCAAGCTGTCCAAAGAGATATCCCGTACGCTCAGGTTCAGTGACCGTTCCACACCCAATCGAACAACACTGGGCGGTGTCCGTTGCCCCGCGCCAGAAACGCCCCCCTTTAAACGGTTCGCGACCTCGTCGATCGCCGCGTTACTTGGAGCACATATCAGAACCTTTTTCATCGGGGTCTTGTCCGTTGGCCCGGCATTCCGCCCAGGATGGATGATCGTCGTAGGCCGAGCCCGTCGGACCATAAATGTATGGACTAACCCACAAATCGTCGAGGTCTTTCCTGTACCTGGTGGTCTGTGGATACCAATGAGCTGTATGTCACGATGAAGATATGATATACTCGCCCTTGAATCAAGGAAAATCCTTCCGTTTGCAATGCGCTCTCGATGGCACGGGCTTGAGGCTCGTTGACATTGTATGCTTGCATGGTTGCACGTAGCTCATCTTCCGGAATTAGAGGCGTCGGCTTCAACTTTGGCTTCAGGATAAAGTCAGAGAAGTCGTAGAATTCCATGGCCACTAGTGCTGCATACTCTCGATGAAGCGTAGACAGACTGCGAATAGAACGATTAAAGTACAGGTATTTGTTTCATAGTACAACCACTTACCTGAAGACTTTACTTATTTTCCAGACCGAATTTGGCTGCAGCCCCGGGTCCGGTCTCTTGTCCAAGTAGCAGCGAAGGGATGCTTGGACGCCTCGCTGTGGGCCGAAAGGCACGAGCTTGTAACTCTGCACCTTGGCCAGAATACTCTTGTTGTTTATGGACTGCCGGAGGATAACAACGTCTGTCTCCGTAAGGTACCATTCAGCCGTCAGGGATTCTTCGATATGAATATCGACATCGACCCAATCGTCTAGAAACTGACGAGAAGTGATCTTGCAGTCAAAGGTGTCCTGTGCGATCTCCTTTGACTGGCCAAGTTGAGCCCAACACTCGAGGAGAAGTAATGGTTCAAAGACACGTCGATAGTGTGCAGGGTTGGCGAACTGATCAGGGACACGAGTGAGTTGAAGCGGCTTCCCAGGTGGATGAGGCCCGTCGTCGTCGTAGGGCCACGAGAGGACGATCCGATGCAGCCCAGAGATGTCGGGTTTCATACGCATAGCCACCCTTCGTGCATCGTCCCGTCTCTCCACGCGAGCTTGGATTGGGTTCTTCATGGAGGTGGGAAGCTCCATTAACATTGTACGTCGTTCGAGAGGTGGCTTTTTTGGCGAACGCATGCGTTGCATCTTGGAAAGTCCCGCAAGACCAGCACCATCCTCTTCGCTAGATTCATCGCTCGCAGACGAATCATCCGCTTCTGACCGCCTGCTTGCATCCGCCTTGATATATCTATTGGAAACTTCACCAGAAGATCTGGAAGATGACGCCACCGGTTGAAGAGGTTTGGGACGTGGAGCCATAGCGTTTTTGGAATTGAGCTTCTGTTGGTCGCGGGCCGAAAAGTACTGTGAATTGAGAGGCGGAACAGCTTTCTTCTTGTAAGAGGGTTGTGAAGTTTCCGCAATCTTGGGACTGGGTTGACGAGTGAGTTTAACGCTGCTCTTTGTCGGTTCTCTGGCTTTGAGCTCCGCTCGCGCCACTCGTTCCCCTTTCTTCGCAGTCGGGAGCTGCTCTGGGACTTTGTGGTCCAGAATTTCGATGTCGTTGTCGTTGTCCTCGAATGACGCCAATGCATCTTCTAGTTTGGCAAGACGTGTTGCGTCCAACTTTGACTGTGGTCGAGACTTGGTCGGATCCTGGTTCCGTGCATCGTCAATGTGGCGTTTCAGCTTGAGGCGTGTCGGCTCATTGGGAGGTATTCCAGTTTCTCGAAAAGTATCGAGGAGCGATTGAAGCAGAGAGAAAGATTGGTGCAGAAGTTCCTCGTCCGTAAGACGAAGCCAGCGTGACAGTTCAAGCAGGACTGTCTGCAGGTCATCGATCATCTTCCGACCAGCACGGGAGAGTTTGCGTTTGGATGAAGAAATATTGGGGTTGGACGCGGAAACGCTTGACATCGCAGCAGTTTCGAAAACTTTCCATTGTGCGAGCATTTCGCGCGCGAAGATGAGCGCGTCTCGCATCCAATGTACCATGTCCTCCGGCTCTAAGAAGTTAGACCAGGAGGGCGTCCTCTTGAAGATAATGGATATTGCCTTGGCCATTATACTCCAAAGATGCAACAACTCTGATCCTGGGTTATAGCCATCGGCGCCGTGCAGGAATGAATCGTCATATAACAGTCCATCGGGGTGGCCGCACAAGACTTCGATGACATCCGTGAGGCACTTGACGAGGGATTTTGACGTGTTGCAAGCTTCTGGGGCAGATGAAGCGTATGGAATGAAGACCTCAATGTAGCTGAGAATGGCTTTGAATGTCGCCTCCGGGAGATGCTTGAAGAGGGCGCGAAAACAGTCGATGCGTACATCAACATCGAAAGCTTCGCACACCAAGGTTTGGGCCGCCGTTTGGATGCCACGGACAGGGGACAGCATTAACGGCACGACGGCATTGATGATCGGGACGGAAGGATTGATCATGGAGGATGACCGAAGGAGTTTTTCCACAGTAGACGAGGGATTGTGCGTGGTGAACTTAGCAACAGTCTCTGAGAAACCTTCACGGAACGTCCGTAGAGAGGAATTGACCTCGTCAAAAGTTTCTTTTACCTTTCCGTTCGATCCCGCCTTCTCGAAAACCGCGCTAAATGCGCTGAGCCGGAGCACGTCTGCATGAGCACAAAGGCCTTCCAGGGAAACGATAAGAGCGACGGCTTGGACGTCGTCGGCCCGGACATTCTCGAACATTTTCTTCCACGTGAGCCGCCGAGTGTTTGGCACGGAGACCACGGAGACCCTCCCGGTGAACTCGACAGAGAGCTGAGATAGTGCGTTCGTGATATCTTGCACATCAGTTTCCAACGCCAGCGAAATAACCCGCTGCACAGCTGAACGAGCTGTCGTCCACTTTGAGTCCGTGTGAGGGCGAATAAACGCGACATCGATCAAGCGATCGACGTGAATGTCCATGACGTTGAGGACCGCCCGCTTCTGTGCCGACGCGTCTTTTTCGAGAGCCTTGTTGAAGACAAACCGGATCAACTGGGATGTTTTCGTCAACAACTTTCACTTTAAAGGACGTTCAAAACTCACGCCCGCTGCAGCCACCATGATTGTAGGCCGTGCATCCCCGAAACGATCATGCTGCATTTCTTCGCAAAGGAAGTCAACCATTTTCGCCAGGACATTTTCAAATGCGGGACAAGACCATATGCTCTGAATATACTCTGTGAACCATAGAAGATACCAAGGCGTCGACTTGGCAGAGTCTATTGTCTCCAAAAGATCCGGGTACGAGTCGTTGTCCCTGATGGCATCGAAAACCACCTGTGGATAATCCGCACCCTGTCCAGCCCATAATGCGGGGCCTAAACGTTTCAGAAGAAGCACCAAGCAGCGTAATATCTCCGAAAAATCTATTACAGAGTCAGACTATGACTTTGTCTTCGAGCATATATAAACACTTACGAGGGCCTTTATCATGCAGGCGGCCAGCGACAACGCGTCCGAGATCCACCGTAGTCGAAGCCCCCGCGAGTAAGAACTCCAGAGGAAAGAATCGCATGGCGACGCCAAGCGACGACCAAATGACTACAGGATCTGCTGTCCACAGTATGGATGGCTGGGAGGCGGTCCCGTTGGCCAATGATCCAAAGTTTGAACTAGACGCTCCTGCATGTGTCGACCCGACGATTTGTGAGATGGCCTCGAAGGCAGTCGCATATGGCCCCATGAAGGCTTCCCGGGATAATGGAGCCGTCTTGTAGAGAGCCATGTGAGACTGCGCCCATTGTCTGACAGAAGAATCTTCGTGGAATAGAAGGTAGAACAATCCTGGAGGTGGAATATCCGCAGGCCAGCCTTGTATGGCTGATGGCGGGCTATATCTGATGAGAATGGCCTGTATTCGAGCATTCCGAAGAACAGAGAGATTGGAAACAATATGATATGTTGCAGCGACCGCAGCGTCGTATAATGTGACAGGGGGTTCGGTCGAAGATCGGTCAGCAGTTATGCCAACAGCAGAGAGAGTTTCCAGGACCAGATTGACTTCCCAATCATCGAATGCGGCGATAAACATCTCAATCATATCTTTCGAGAATGCGGCTAGATAGCTAACGATATAGACCTTGTCAGAACAAATGCCCTTTTCTCAGATGCCATGGTCACGCACCTCTCTTTCGATACCCATTTTGCAACCTGGAGGCCGCGCACACACCCACAGCACCCTCCTAGGCAGCTCTTCAATCTTCCCTTCCATGCGTTAACTCGATCGGCATCATACGCGAAGAGCCTGAGCAGGAAAGTCGTAGCCATAATGGAAGTGTCATCTGCTTGAGTGCAGAACCAGTGGTGCACGCCGTCGGACGAGGGGGGAATGTTCATGACAAACTTGTATATCGTCTCCAGTGTAGTTTCTGTGCAATCCTCCGAGTCTACGGGCTCATCGCGAAGCTTGACGAGAATCTCCCGCATCCGTTGAGGGTCGTGGCGGGAAGAAGAGGCAGACATGCCAACGAGTCTGTGTCTTCCTGGCAAGACATGAGGATTCATACATAGTTATCGAACGAGGAGCACATACCACAAGACTACCCACTGTTTCTTGGTGGTAGAGAAGAAGGGGAGGTAGATGGCTTACGGTGAAAAGGTGATGAGGTTGGAGAAATCTTGAGTGACCGAACACTCGAACTCAAGAGTCGGCGCAATGTTATGCGGCAGCCCGGCGCGCGTCGATGTAGAGCACGTGCCGACGCGTTTTGACAATTCAAATCCTGGCTTGCTCCGCGACATCATGGACCCACAACATCTCGAACACATCAGTCACATCCTCGACACGGATGCCGAGCTTAGAGAAGTCATTTGTGCTACTCAGTAGAATTTTGTGCGTCGGATGCTTAATTCTTCCACAGAAAATCAAGGAGCAAGTCTCTGATTTCGACAAGAAAACGCGTAGCATGGCGGGCACTTTGAACAAGATACACTCGACGCCTACGACAGAAAGTGTGTTGTATATACTTTTTGCTTAAACCTTCATGAACCCAAACATATACAGTTCCAAACCTCGTTCAATCAGTGCGCGCTGTCCTGATAACGTGCCAGAGTACAACTTTCGCTCTCCAAGATCTGATTCCCCCGTCATGCTTCTGGAAATACAAGGATATGTGGACAAACTCTTTGCGCTCTGCGGTATACTCTGCGACGTTCTCAGAATTCCTGTCCACCGGGAAGCTGCTGCCCTTAGCCTGGGTAAGCGAGCAGCTTGGGAGTGAGTCTAGATGTTTTCGTCTCTGCCGCGCAAAGCTGATTTTTTCTCAGTCAACGATGAATGGAAAGACAGGTTCACCCTGTGCGTTGAAGACTACTTACATGGGGTTATAACTATGGTCAATGAATTGGTAAGTGTTATCCGTCTGCGGCCAGGGATGTCACCTCATTCCCTTCGCAGTCACGGCTTGCTGTCAACGCCGTGACTCTGGGAGACTTCGAGGCGCCGATTCGGATATCAGTCTTTGTCAAAGAACTTTTCGCGGGCTTTACCATGGTGAGTGTCTTATATCCAAATCACCGTGTTTCTGGTCATATCGCTGTCCGGCCAGCTTAACTTGAAGAACGACCTCCTACGACGCCGTTTCGACAGCTTGAAGTACGATATCAAAAAGATAGAAGAAGGTATGCCCTTTTGATGTCTGTCGTACAGCCATCGCTAAGTTAAGCCACCCAGTGGTGTATGATGTTTCCCTAAGGAAGCTAGTGTCGCCAACAGGCAAGGCCACCACGAACGCGGCTTGATATATGATAGGCCGTCACCTGCTCGAATATGCATGTAGTACCACCACCGATGTCTTGTTGATATGTAGCGGTAGTTTTCCCATTTGAAATTTCTCCTTTGACCGCAGGCGGCTCACCGGTTGAAAACAGAGGAACATTATGAATAGGGCGGCAGGACTGAAGGAATGGAGCTAGGATACGAATAAGCAAGCTCAATCGACTATTGCTTTCGCCGTGAGCGTATACGCTTTCCATTTTGTACTGCCGGCCCCCACCTATGTGGGACGTCCAATATGTCAACGAGAGTACAGTCACCTCAGGAGTCACAACGCACCCTCTGACTTTCTTCTTCGGCTTCGGCTCGTGAGCGATGTCTTTAGGACTCCAGCCTTGACGATATTTTTCCACTGCCCACAAGATATACCTGCTCGCAATCTATTCAGTCCAACAGACCGTCGGAACACGGACATGTCACTCACCGCCTGTCCTTTACCTCCAACCCCGCTTTCCTCATGGTGGCACCATCAGCCTTAAACAAACCTTCCCAGCTATCGTAACTCAGTTTTGTCTCTGACTTGCGACCGATGGCCTTCAGAAAGGCCTCTGGCGAGTCAATGCCTCCTAGACACGAAGCTGAGCCGAGGAACGCGTCAACAGACGCGATGAACGCACCTCTCGGGGGCGGAACGGGACGTTGCAAAGCGCTGTTCACTGCAGACCGCGAGCACGACGGAACGAAGGAACGAAACCGAGTAGCGAACGCAAACGACATGGCAGACAACGGAGAGAACACGTCCCCGAACTCGGTGTTGTATTGGCGCCGGTAGTCCGGCCCGAGTCCGGCCCGCCTGTGGTACTTGGCAAATTATACAAGTATCTCAGGCTTTACTTACCGTCTTACTGGAGACTCGAGTCCAACATCTAACTCGAGTCGACCGCAGGATTCGACAGTAGATCCATCGATCCGACGTTTTACTTTTGCGACACATCCACAGCTCAACTGGAATCGCTGACGCGTTCATTGCTATGTCTCAGTCAGGTCCACCTTCCTCCGTCAAACGTTCGCTAGGCGCATGTATGAACACCACATGTGAGTTCCATGGCAAGGCGTCCGACAAAGCGCCGCTTAAGTGCGTTAAGTGCAAGTGAGTACCTTCGTGTTCGTCTTTCCTCGTCCTAATTAAGGTCGAATCTCAAGGACTGCACGATATTGCAACAAGGCGTGTCACAGTGCCCCCCTTTACCGATCCGTTTTCTTACTTTATTGTGATCATGTAGCAATGTCAGCGCGAGCACTGGCCCTCGCATAAATCTTTCTGTCAGATCTGGGCCGAAACATTCACTTCGAATGGCCAGGTTCCAGTCTCACATATCAAACTCAAAATGGGCCAGCTCATTTGGCTTGTGCGCGGTCTGCCCGAGTATACCAAATACCTCTTCACTGAGCACGAGCACTACACCTCCCGAGGCGAACGCGGATTCATCGAGTTCCACTTTACACGATGGGAGGAACTTTATGATGCTATCAAGGCGCTCGAGGAGCAACCTATCACCGAGGAGGTTCAATTCTGCGCGATGCCGGGTACGCCTAGCTATGCGGGGGAGATACCAGGCAAGGGTGCGGTTCTACAAAGTTTACCCCTGCGCAAGATCAGACAAGGAGATGAGGGCCGGTTTATGAAGGCGGTAGACGACTATATGCATTTCACGTCGAATGACTCGCGGCCGAATCTTCAAATCGTGCTCGACAGAGCATTAAAATACAAGGACCAGATATTGGTGTCTGTTACTGTGGATCTAGAAGACACGCACGCAACTCACATGTACGACTCGTTATACCGGTGAGATTCTCCTCGATGCTTGACTACCTGGCCGATGCTCAAGCGCTCATATATTAGGCGAATTTCTTGGTATCCCGAATCGTAACCCAGGGAGTTGCACTTGCAGCAGGACGTTTGTTAACTTATCGAGTCTTTAGCTAGGTTTATGTTTTTATACATTTGGTTATACCCTCTCAGGTCACGTATTCTATGCCATGGCACCTCCGAGGCTAAAATACTGGAGCATCGCGTAGGAAAAGGTGCGCTTCTTCTTTCTTCACCCACCGCGCGACAGCATTCGCTGCACCGACAACGGCGGTCTTTGGTATCCAAGGCGAGAGCGTGACATAAAGCTCGAACGGCTGAGTGATCTACAGCGGGAATGACCTTCAGCGGATGCACTGAGGGGCGGATGGAGGACTCGTACCCAGCCCAAAACGCCTTCTTTCTCCGTCCGAATATATTGAAGCTTCAGAGGGAGATCCTGTCCACTCTTAGCATGTATATTGTCATGGAGAATCTGGTAGAGTGTAATTAACCTGATTCAATCATTAGCAAGTAAAAGCTAACAGAAAGAATGTGATATACCGTCGGCGCTCATGTAGATCCCCGTAAGGCTCTTCGAAGATTGGCGCAGTGATTTGGACGTGCAACCTCGATTTGTAGATGAAGTGTCTAAGACCGGGAATAGCAAGTTCGGAGCATGAGTACTCAGTTGTGCCAGTACGTATACTCTCCAGGATGGCGGTCAGGGTGCCTTCTTCTGTCAGTGTCTGGAATGTAGTGATAAGCCAGGAAAGAAAAGGTGAAATCGAAACACGAACCTGCGTCACCGTGTCGGACCATGACCGGATAGATTCGAAATCCCCGTTCCCGCTTACGCATATTAAACCGACACCAGCTGTGGTTGTGGGCTGCAGTGGCTTGGGAATATCTTGTTCGCTTGTTTCCGTCTCTACTGGAGATGACTGTGTAGAAGCATGATCTTCAGATTGAGAGGTCGAGTCGGACGAGACGGCCTCCGGTGCATTTGGTACACTTTGAGGTTCTTCTGGTGATTGAAGGAACGTAACAAACGTGTTAACGAAGCCGGAAGAGTTGAACTTCGGTAAGCATAGAGGGAGCCATGAAGCTGATGCGGACGAGTTGACGATAGAAGGCGAGTGCGCTGTGTTCATTAAAATGTGAAGATCTATGATCCAGTAGTCAAAAATTATAGGTTCACGCAAGGCACGTTGATAACGTACCCGATGGGTGGATAGAATGTTTCCGAGGACGGGCGAGAGTGATCACATAGCCATGTGCAACAAGAATAATGTAGAGGAGGTCCTGTACGCAGTGATATGTGAGGAAGAGAAGATAGTATGAGAGAAGAACTGACCTTCATCTTCGACGTTGGCAAGAGCGCGTTCGCAGCTCTTTTCCTTACAGTCGGATCTAATTTCAAACAGTGCAGAGACGATGTGTTCATGGCGAGGTCCATTTCCACCCTATCCATCAAGGCGTG
The DNA here is from genome assembly GCA_012932865.1 of Amylostereum areolatum. Taxonomy (NCBI): domain Eukaryota; kingdom Fungi; phylum Basidiomycota; class Agaricomycetes; order Russulales; family Stereaceae; genus Amylostereum; species Amylostereum areolatum. The sequence continues at coordinate 377,200 of SAXG01000002.1, forward strand.
TATGAGGTTCTCCGCGCCTGAAGATCTTAATGAGTTGTGTATGAACATTAGAAACATGAAAAGGCGCTGACCGCTCAGCAGGCGTCCAAGGTCGAAATTGGTTCGTCGTTCAAATATGCGGCGGAGCTGAGTCACTGTCACCACACTAAGGACTTGTAGATGAAGATACTCAAGATGAGTGCGCGTCTTCCTTTTCCAACGTTAGCTAACACCGTGACAAAGGTATATCTGTGAATACTGACCACTGATTCTGGCTCGCCCCACGAGGAAACGCACGCATAATATAGAGGGGTACGCAGGAGGAAATTGATGCGAGTGTTTCCTGCATTTATACAACGAAGCTTATCGCCGTCGTCCAGAAACACGGAAAGGAGAGCTTGCATAACGCCTACGATGGAACCCAGGTTGTCCGAATCATGGTCCCCCACGCCGCTGGACGAAGTGTTAACCAACGGCGAAGATAGATACAGCATTTGAACGTACGTCGCAAATACTGGTTTGCCAGCGTCGGTCAAAACAAAGTACTGCCGCGGTGGGAAAGCATTGGCTACGAAGGCGGTAAGTCTAATCACAACGGAACGCTGAACAAAGCAAGCATGCACCTAACTCGACAGCCAAATCATCGGCATCCACCGTTCTGTTTCTACGTCGTGCCCTGCGAGGTGATGCATCTGCAGCGAAGTAGGTTACGACATCTCCCGGGTACAACCCAAGACAACACACCTGAGAAGGATTCCTTCTTGCTCAACGTCTTCCTGAGCTGATCTCGCAATGCTTTCTTAGAACTCTCATCTCCTGCTGGCGAGCTTGATCGGCCCATAGCGCTCCCCGCCTCCCCATCGACGGTGCTAACGTCGGCATCGGCCTCCGGCACGAGGATACCCTCGTTCATGTCCACGTTGAAGACAGACGAGGCGGAGCTTTCGATGCCCGACTTGGGTGCGGTGGACATGTTAGGTTGTCTTTGGCTGTTGAATTGGACGTGAAGTGATGATAGGGAATGAGTTGAACGAAGGGTGGGTGCAATCATGGCGAGGCGGGATGGCGTCTGAACTCTATTAGGTGACCTGGGCCCAGGGGTTCCTGATCGCGAAGGAGTTCGGGAACGGGGGGTAATGGACATTATGGTTTCTGGACTAGAACAGGAATGGGTCAAATAACCATCATCGATGAGCAGGTTCTGTTGGTGTCGTGAACCAAGGAAAGTGACCCTGTTAAAGTTGTTAGACCGACGACACAACAGCGGTTGGCTTGCCACACATGCGTACACACGATTGACATGATCGGCAGTCACTTGCCTTCCTCGCTCACCACATAAATTGTTTTGTCCACCGCTGCGGTCAGTCCTCTTGGTTTAGTAACACCCTTTTTGCTTAACATCCAGGTTTCCTCAGGTCCTTCATCGCATGAAAACAGCCGAGTCTGTGACTGTTCCTCGCCGGATACGAGGTTCCCCTTGGTTCGATGACGGAAATATCATGCTACTTCTCTCTGACGGCGAGCACCCCGAGCCTGTCATCGCGTTCAAAGTACATCGTGGGGTGATAGCGAGACATTCCGAGATCTTTGAATCCATGTTATCAATGCCTGCTCCTGTAGAAGAGGACGAAACCATCGAGGGCTGCCAAGTCGCACATCTGTATCACGACGCTCCTCAGGAACTTTCAGACTTCATAAAGGCCCTGTACGATGGGGTGTAAGTATGCTATTTAAATTGACTAGTTCTTGTACTCTGACTCTTTCTCACAGAGAATTCCGACATCAAAGTATCCTCGATTTCTTCTTCGTCGCTGGCATCCTTCGGTTATCCACAAAGTACTCTGTCAAGCGTCTCCGTGTGCAGGCCATCCGACATCTCGCTGACACTTGGTCCTATACTTTGCGCGGTCACGACAACATGGTCTCACTTGCCTTATCTTCGCCTTCTATCGACAATGCGTCATACCCCTACGTACATCCTCTCCACGTCTTGAACCTCGCCCGCGAGACCAGCGTCACGGTCCTCATCCCCTCCGTTCTCTACTTCCTCTCAATTTACTCCCTAGAAGACGTGCTTCGCGCCAATCACCCCAAACTCCTCGTGGATCATCCTTCCCGGCCTTCATCTGAACTCAACGTGGACGACATCAAGGCTTACACGCTAATGTACCAACACCGTCTCCACATGATGCTGGACTTCATCCATAAGACTTGCGGCGAGCGAAACGAAGATGTCCACTGCAAACACCCAGCTAAACAATGCCGGCGAGCCTTCCAGCGTCTGAAGCATAATATTCTTCACGCGCTCTCCACTCGGACAGGTCCGTTCCACAACATGCAGCAGGCAATACACTGGGTGGACGCGGATGACGAGATTTGCATCCCGTGCAAACGGGCGTTTCTCCGCGACGTCACAGCCGTGCGGGAACGGTATTGGAACGAACTACCGTCGGTGATAGGCCTAAGGGGATGGGACGAGTTGGTGGCATCGGATCTACCGGCGGATGCTTGACCGGGAGGGGTTTGGACAATGTTTTCAAGATGCCGCATATCGGACGTTGTCTCTCCCTGGTCTTTCCTGGTTTTCGTCGCACCCACTGTATATTTAACGCATCTACCTTGTATATTCGCTTTTTGTATCTAGACGGGACTCGTCCATCTCATACACCGAAAGCAACATAGCGCATTAACACATACACAGGCACAATGCCATACGGCATACCAAAGTTACATATCCTAGTGTTGTACTGACGAGTCCATCCACGCGTGCGAACCTGCACCCAGGCCCAAGTTATCCCAATTTTGTAACCCCATAGTATGCGGAAGCCCGTCCCACCAATGTTGGTACAACAACATCACAGTTTCATCCAGCTTCCGAAGACATCCTTCGCAGTACAGCCGTCTGTCGCTGTCCGTCCTCACCGCATGTAGCAAGTCCAAAAAATATCTCCCCTCGATCTTCGTCCGGAAGCTACCCATGACCTCCCGAAGATGTCTGTACATCTTCTGGAAGTTACAACAGTAGCTCTCGTCGATGGTGTGGAACTCGCCCAGTACTTTTACAAGGGCACTCGAGAACTCCTTGTGGTATTGCCTGAGGCGATTGCAGGTGTCCTCGTCCTCGTCCGATTCGAGCCCAGGAGCGTAGGGCGATGCACGCCGTGGCTCGCGCGCGGCGAGGGCATCCGCTTCTGAGACATAAAGACTCAGATCGATGCGTGCCAGGACGCCGACGAGCATGAGCCCAGCGCGGGTGTCTGCTGATCCCATGCACGGCTTCTCTTCGATTTCTAGCGTGTTGTGCACGAAGTTGAGGGCGTGCACGGGGTTGGAGGGGCGAGTAAAGCCACTGATACCGTCCCACTCGGCGTAGGAACGCAAACGGGAGGCGTAATGTTGTCGGATTATGCGGAGGGTAGTGACGTAGAGCCTTTTGAGTTCATAAGCGCCCGCGAGGGTGAGCACGCGGGTTAATGCGGGGAAGTCGTCGTGTGCTGGGAGTTCACTGGAACGGAAAATGGAGAAGGTACTCTATGTTAAGATGACACGATCGGGAGGGTGTGGGGTAACGCACTCACACTCCTGCTCCAGTGTGGATGTATTGAAGAGCCTGTGTGAGCTCCTCGACGGGGGGTTCATGATGGAGATCCAGGACGGGACAGTTCTCCACGATGACTGGATTTTTGAGCATGATGCTCCATTGGGGAGAGGAGAGTAGTTGAGCAAAGACATTTGATTCTCGGGTGAGGAGACCCGCATACACCTTGAATGCCATCAGGAAAAACCTCCCTTACTAAAAATCTACTAATTAGAGGGGGACCTTCCTAATTCCCTGTTCCCGCTGCCAACCTGCAAGGCACTACGTCAACGTAGGTCCCTGTCACCCTTCTGGCCTCAACTATGTATTTGAAGTGCAAATATGAGGTCAATGTCGACGACGGTGCATCGAAATGTGTACGGGGTTTTGTGAGAATAGAGCCCGTTAGTTCACTTTAGGAAGGTCCCCCTCTAACTAGCGCTAATTTGCTGGATTTGTTGATTTTAGTAAGGGAGGTTTTTCCTGATGGCTGTGGCGTTGACTAAGAGGATGAGCGAGCCGTCGTCGAACCACAGATTTCCGCGGTTGGGGCCAGGTATGAGGCCGTCGATCAAGGAGAATGGGAGACGGGGCGGGGACGGCATGGTTATTGCAACCTAGGAGAACGTTTGGGAATCGTCGGTTTATAACCACGAGGACGGGCGACCATACACGGGGATCCGGCTCTAACATAGGAAAGAAAAAAACATTGGTCTGAATCTGCCCCCGAGTTGGGCACATACTTTCAGCAGGTGACTGTATGACGAGTTGCGCCGTCCATACTTTGGGCGCCCCGCTGATGCATGTCGATAGAAGGGCCCAGATGAATGAGGTCAACGACGAACATAGCAAGTTCGGGGCGAAGTCATGGCTCCGTTTTCTGGTATGGTCAAGGGATGTCGTTATCGACGGTGGCAGTGTGTATCTGCCAGTGTCTGATGCACGATATAGACCTTGCCTCAGTGGCTCAACAGAACCGTAGAAGGCGCCACAGCATGCAGCAACACAGCTCAGCACTGGACATGCACTTTCTTCGTGTTAACATCGTACAGCCGAATCACCACGAGCCGATCCTCTTGCCTTGGATCCATACGCCCGTGCGGTTGCGCACGTCGCCCACGCACCACCACTTCTCGATCATCTCTTCGCTGAGCTCCGCCTTTCCGATGGGGCCGAGGTCGAAGAAGTCGAGGGGTCCAACGCCTTGCTGAGTTGTCTTGTCGAAAAGGCGGACTAGAGGATGTTCCATCGAGATCTCTATTACCGGGCATGGATCGAGAGTACTCACTGCTCTGAGCATCAAAAGGGGCACCAACTCGGAAGACGCCACACTGAAGTCCCAGGGCCTCTGCGCCGCCGCGTGTCGCGAGGAACATCGATTCCTTCCAATCCACCCTCAGGGCATGAGCGCTCTCATCTATGGCTGGGCTTGCGCCCTCGGCCCGTACGCCTTCTCTGATTCTTGATACGCCCGCTGCCCATCGCATCGAGCTCATGATATCCACGTTATATCCGCCTGCGATGTCCGTGCCCAACCCCACACGGACCCCACGAGACAACGCCTCACGAAGGGGGAAGGGACGGGACGAAAAGTATGCGTTGGAAAGCGGACAGTGAGCGATGGCAGTCCCGCACGAGGCAAGGTGGGAAAGTTCAACACCCGAGAGGAATGTGCAATGTGCTTGAACCGTCCTCGAAGTCAAGAGCTGCGCCTGTAAAGAATATATGTTAGTAGACATACAACCTGGAAGCGAATGGAAGACCAACTCGGCCAAAGACTGCGGAGTCTTCCGCCCCACGATCGCGACGCACATATTCAACTTGATCGTGCGCTTCTGCAAGATGACTTTGTATGCGGGTGCCAGTCCTGCTCGCGAGTTCTCCAAGGCCATGTAGAAGCTCATCAGAGCAGGTAGGAACAAAGCGAGGTGTCACCACTGGCTCAACGAGACGTGCATGCGGCTGTAATGGCGCATTCATCTGATTTATACGGTCGATGAACGATTCTGCGGCAGTAAGAGCAGATGATGCGGTATGCTCAGTGTACTCGGGTAACGAGGATTGGTCCATGGATAGTTTGCCGACGAAGGCACGAATACCAATGTCGTACATCGTCTGTGCTAGAATGAGGCTAGTTCTCGGTCAGAACAGCCAACCGGACCAAAAAGAAGATACACACTTGGTCTCTGTCTTGATCGTCCCGAAAAGTAGAGCTGCCCCCGTTCCATGCTCGATAAGTCGCTCCGCGAGACGCGAGTACACGCGTTTCGCAAGCTCCGCGTCTGAGTCGAGACGCAATTCCGCCCTATATGCGTATTCGAACAACCAGGTCATCAGTGGAAGGTCCAAACCTGTTCCTTGGTACAGGAATTGAGGGGCATGCAGGTGGAGGTCGCAGAATGTCAGAAGAAAAAACTCTCCCAGAGGTAGTTTGGTGACATCGGGTCCAGATCCGTCGAGTAGCTGAATAGAGGTCCTTGTATCGCTACTTGCAAAATGGGAGATGTAACCTTGGTTGTCCACCGCTGAAGAACCGCTGTTGAGTTGACTAGCAGTTGGAATGTCTATCATGACGCTTGCCTAGTAGGTGATTGCGGATGATTTCGAGTCGTCCAAGTTCTGGAAAGTGTACAAAGTCTCCTTGGAATAGCATAGCATTCGTATTGTGGGGGGAAAGCGCGAAGTACACCTTGTATGATCAGAGCCGCGTTCTGTCAGATCCAAATATTCGGCAGCCATGCCGCTCCTTGCCGCCGCCGGAGGGGGAAATCGCGGCGGTTGCCGGATCTCGTTACGAGCCAACATACAGGATCCCAGGATCCCACTGCCCGGGCTGCTTAGGAATTGATTTGCTCCTTCGAACCGCTAACAGAAAGCTCTTCAATCAAAATTTTCGCCCATGCTGGGGATTTTTCAGACATAAGGGATCCAGAAGGCCCGGTTTACTAAGACGGACCTCCAGGACGGCAACTCGGTCCTCACTATATTTTCTTCTGACAGAAATGAGACCGTGTATTCTTCAAGGGACCCAATGGCATTCCGAGTGGTATTATATTCGAGGCCTCGTTGACTACACAACCGCTATAATCGTGAAACTCTTCATCGCTATCGGGAAAGCCGATCTCGTGCATCTTCCTTTACGATGTCTCGTGTTACGCCACGAGCTCTCTTACGGATGGACCTCAAGTTCAGCCAGCCCCGGGAGCGGGGAGAAGTCAATGACTTGGCGACAAATCTGGACGCTTGCAGCTTGAAACTTGAAGGGCCAGGCAGGCAGCTGGCGGACGGTGTATCCCTCCGTCCACGGAACTCGATCACCGGCTCACGGAACAAGGCATTTGGACTCACGCCATGATCCTGTCGACCGAAAACCTCGAGGCAGAGGGCCCAGTCGAAATCCTGGACTTGTCCACGTTGTTCGTCTCCTCGTGAGCGTAATGCAAGCGGAATATGGCCGATACTCACAAATATCCAGTGTTCTAACGGATCTTGGGTACCCCATGCCTGCGTCCCGTTTACAAAACCAGGTTCGTCCGACTCGGTTGTTCTCGTAAGCTCAGTTCAACATGCATCGTGGTACGATCGTAGAAAGTCTTGCGATCGAAGGCCCCAGGTATTTATAGTATTGCTTCACCGACGTAAGATGCTAGCTAGTTGCTGAAGGGAAGGTGGCGATCAACTCAACCAACTGAATCCGTTCCAGCTATCATATATCACCAGTCATGTATACCGGGAATTACGCCGAAAAAAACAAGCCCTGGTGTTGTAGGCTGCGGCTTTGTCGTCACCGAGAGAGCCGGAGTCGAAAGGCAAAGGCCAATGGGCGCTTTTGTGGCCGCGCGGAAGTTTGCTGCTTACCGACTGCACACCATGATTGTAAAGAGCCAAGGACGGATCCAGCAAAGTGGCACGAAAAGGAAAAACAAATCCCGACGCCGGCCAAAGACCAAGGAGCGATTTTACGCTGGAGACCCAGGGGGGAGATGGGTGAGATGTTGACCGGAGACAGTGCGAGTGGAGGCCGTGAGCAAGAGCGCGTCGAAACCCCTGCGCGCCCGAATCCCGAACGCCTCGCGAGCTCTTCTTCCCTGATTTCCCCAGTTGCTCCTCCCCTCCCGCCCCTCCCGCCGTCCTTCCTGCCCTTCTCCTCCGTCCGTCGCTGTCTCCGCCTCCTTCATCGCCCACCTTTCCGTTCTCGGCCACATGGACCCCATATACCTCAACGGACCCCCCGCACCGGCCCCGTATGACGCTACAGACCAGATGGACTTTGATGACGACGAGGAAGAGGACCAGCTGCTCTCTGACGTTGACGAGCCTGTGGTCATCCCTTCTGGCGCCGAGATAGAGCCTGACCCGGAAGACGAGGACGACGACCTAGATACGCAGGGTCCCTCAGCCAATGGTAAACGCAAAACCCAACGGAAACTTGGTGTACGCGTCCTAGGCCAGACATTACTCCCCCAGCCACGCGTCGAGAACATCCTACGCGAGAATGGTGCGTGTTTTCTCTACCGTGGTCGCCCCTCATCTTCGGTCTCACACCCTTACGTCCGCCAGGAGGCGGCGGGCCCATGTCAAAAGAGGCCACCTTCATCCTGTCCTTGGCAACAGTGCGTGCCCGTCTTTTTACTATGACGCCCGCCGCTCACTGTCCTTCCAGGAAGAGTTCATAAAACGTCTAACACAGACAGGACATAGCCATGCCAGCTTGCAAGGTCGTAATGTGATAGAATACCGCGACATGGGTGCGTTGCTCTCCCCATGAGCCATTACTTCATTCAAACATTCATCGTAGCTGCATCTACGAGTAAACCTTGCTTCAGATTGCTCGAGGGTATGCTTGACTTCCTCATTTCTTTCTCACCCACCGCCTCATCCACTGTTGTGCAGATGTAATCCCTCTACCCAAACCACTGTCGCTCGTTATGGAGCTACATGCCCAATTTGAAAAGCGCGCCTTAGAGGAAGACCCTGCACTCACCGCTGCCATGGAACCCTCACCTCTCCCAGACCCCTCCGCGCCCATCCTTGCATACCCTTCCGCCGCCGCCTCCCTTGCGCCTACGCCGGCTACCTCCACCACCGATTCCCCCGCTCCCGCACCTCCACCTCCTACCAAGGGCAAGGCTCGCGCAACCAACGGCCGTGCGCATGCGAATGGTGAACCAAAGCCTCCACGGGTGCGCCGTGTGCGCGAACGGAAGCCAACCACCGAAAAGAAACCTGCCCCGACCGTGAATGGCGAGTCGGCTACACAAAAGGAGCGTCGGTCAAGCACGCGCACGCGGGACAAACATGGACGTTTCAGCATCGGGAGCGAAAGCGGCGGTTCACGACGCAGTTCCCGTCGGGTAGACCCTCAGGGATGGCCAGAGCCCTCAACCGAGCAGACCCTGGACGTGCACATAGACGAGCGTTCGGACCTTTCCTTGCAAGCACACGCGTATATGCATCCAGAGCAGACGGTGCCCATGGACCACGAACCGTTGCACCCTACACCGGCACCGGCACCGACACCGACGCCGTCGATATGGATCCAATCGCCGCAGACCGTGTTGGCGGCTCCAGAGAACGCGTACACCGATGATCATGCGCGAAGTGTCTCGGACGAGACGCCATTCGGGTCAACGGGGAGGACGATATACACAGGTCGGGTCAAGTTCTGAACAGACGGGCTATTCGTCTGTATCGGATCCAAGGAATGGACCCTCTGGTGTCGAACGAACTTTGTTCGTTGCGCCTCCGCCCTGTTCCTAGTAGCTCTGTAATATATTTTATAACCGACGTGCTGACTGCTGATCGACTCGACGATATACGCAAGGACTGAAAATCACACATCGTTTTAATATGTCCCCCCCTCCCCCCCCTTTGGTAGCCTATAGTTAGTACACGATCAATGTACGTCGACGATTACAATTGAGCACACAAGAAACTATCCATCCAATACCGTCAGTATAAACCCGATTTGTAAATCACGGCGCCGAGGAAGAGACAGAATAAGAGCGTTTCCTATCACTCGAGACACCTAACATCCTCCCTTATTCATCATACCTCCCCTTGCCCGTGGTAAAGTTGCTACCCACTTTGCGCATGAGGAATTCGCCGTAGACCGTGGGCGAGTATGTCTTCTGGGGCTTGAGGTCGTGTGCTAGCCGTACCTTCTCCGTGTGCAGAGATTGACCGTCCTGGATGCGCAGCGCAGCGTCAAGTGGTGCTACTGTCGCCGTATAGTTGGGCTCGTAGAAGAAGGGTATTCTTCGAAGCGGTCAAAATATATCTGGGAGTTTATCGAGAGGTCAACGGAAACACATACGAGATACTACAACAATTGCATTAGAGATAATCTCAACCAGAACTACAAGACGGGTACACACCGATAGTTTGATCCCTTGTGTATCACACGATGGAGGGTACTCTTATAGAGTCCGTTGGTCCAGATCTCCCACACTGCCGAGTCTGGATGTGAGATCCTTCACATTGGGTGGACAGACGAACCCACTTTCGCCGATGTTGCATACAACGCAGCCTGGTATAGGATCGGCAGGGATCCACACGCCCTCTTCGATGCCCTCTTCAGGGATTTTCCCTCCCGGATTTTCGACGGCGATGAAGGGTTGTGGAAGGAAGACTTGCAACGCGTCCTTGGTTGGGTCTGCCCAGAGGAAGCTGGGTGGTCGCTGAGCATTACACGGGAATATTCAATATATGCGGCATCGAAAGCCCTTACGTCAGGCAGCCGTAATCCCTGAGCAGTTCTGAGCATGGCGCGCACGTTCGTGAAAAGAGGCTTACTTATGGGCCCCACAGGAAAACCCATCATGGTCGTTTGGCAGCGGAGGGTAGCCTAGACTGACGGGTTGGAGTTGGCCACGTCAGGGGAGATAGCGAGGGATGACGAACCGATGATACGCATCACCCAAAAGCTATCATCAACCTGCGCTCGCAGACCTTGCCACTCTTCGGGGGTCATCCCTAGGCCAACCGACATCCTAGGTCAATGGCTATCTCAGTACACGGAGACATGGACCCATGATGTACTTACGCCTCCATGACAGCTAGACCAAGTTTCTTCATTTTCTCGATCCATGCCTCGTATTTCTCCCGGAATGCGGGAACGGTGGTGGGCCATTGATTCTCTCCCCACAGCGGCTTAGATTTATCCGGTTGCTCGACAGGACGATAGAAGTCGATGGCTTCATGGTTATCCGCCTTTCCGTTTGTCACGTTTTCCTTTAATCGCTGGTAACCTGGGATACCTGTGTGAGCAACATACGAACCTCGACGATAGGAGTAAACCATCCACCCCGGGCGTTATCTTGGTTGACGAACGATATTTCATCCTTCACATTCTGCGGCTGATCAAAGAAATGGCGCGCCAGACTGGCGAGCTCTTCAGGCTCACTCGGGTCCGCGAACGATGAGATGTCGAGATAGAAAAAGCCGTAGTCGAGACAGGCCGCATGGATGGCGGCTGCGGACGAGAGACGGCCTTTGGTGTCATGGCCATCGATCCAGGGTGAGATATTGATAATGGGGAGTGTGCTTGCGGTCTTTGATGAGGAGAGGGAAGAAACAGAGAGGGTCGACATGGTCGTATGGGTCGACGTGAAGGCGTCTGCCAACGATTGAAATCCGCGGCAGATGGCCGAGCCTGACGCGGACGCGCCGTTATCTTATCATTGACGCGTCTACTGTCGCGACTTTACACGTGACCTTCTCTATCTTTTCTGCGATGAGCTTGACTCGGCTTGCATTCGCTCATCGATCCTCCCTTCTCCGCATACCTCATTTCTTCCGAAGAGCCATGTCTGTCGAAGCTGCTATCGCGAAACTTCACTCGCCTCTCCGCGATCTCGTTACTGGGGCTGCACAGGACGGCGCACAAGACTTCGGTAGAACCGAGAAGGACAAGACCGAGGTAGCACAGTGGATTGAAAAGGTCGCACAGGGTAACATCGCGAACCCCGATTCCTCCAAAGTGTGTACCTGTGAATTTCTCTTCGAATTGGATGTTTAGACAATACAGGACTTAGAGGCCCAACTGCTGTCACGCACTTATGTCGTGAGCAACTACTTCACCGCAGCAGATGTCGCTCTCTACGGCGCCCTGCACCCACAATACGTGTGTTATAAACATATCGCTGATATTCTCCTCCTGAACTTCCCGTCAGTCTCAGCTTCAACCACCACAATACTGGGCACTCCCTGCCCTGACACGCTATTTCGATCACATTCAATCTCAACCCTCCGTGCGCAAGTCTGCCGAATCCCTTTCTCCTTCCTTCGCAATTGTCTCCCTCGACCTTACAAACGCGCCGCCAGTGGAGCGCAAGGCTCCCGAACCCAAAAAGAAGGACAAGACGGCCAAGCCAGCCGACGCAGCTCCCGCTCCCACTCTCGCGTCGGCGGCGAAATCGAGCAAGGTAGAAGCCAAAGAGGGCGGCGAATTGAAGAGTCAGAAGAAGGAGAAGAAAGACAAGAAAGCATCCGCAGATGGTGGTGAGGGGAAGAAGAAGACTGCGAGCGGAGGCAAGGTTGCAGCGCCCGCTGAAGACGCTGGAGAGCCCACACCCTCCATGATAGACCTCCGAGTGGGCCACATCGTAGATGGTGAGTGACTGATACTTAGCTGGTCAACTTTTGTTCATGTACATATAGTCAAAAAGCACCCAGACGCCGACGGCCTGTATGTGGAGGTGGGAGAACATTTGCTGGATTCCATAACCGCAACACCGACCATTTCTTTCGTAGCAAATCGACTTTGGTGAGGAGACCGGCCCACGAACCGTCGTCTCTGGACTCGTGAACTACATTCCTGTCGAGAAAATGCAGGACAAGTGGCTTGTCGGTGTAGTACGTCAAGTGGCTCAGGAGGTTAGCGCAAAACTCATCTGGTTCTACGCTCAGTGCAACCTCAAGCCTGCCAACATGCGTGGCGTCAAGAGTTTCGCTATGGTTCTTTGCGTACGCCGTCTTCCTCCCTCCTGTGCGGTTGTAAGAGTGTTTACCTCGCATTGTAGGCAACGTCCAAAGACGGAAAAGAAGCCGGCATCGAGGTGATTGACCCACCGCCGAATTCAAAACCTGGAGAAAGAGTATACTTCGACGGAGCTGAGTATGAGGGTACGCTGGTCGTTATCTTCCCGGTCAGCCCAATTCATAGCACTCCCTTCTATAGGCAAAACGCCTCTATCCCAGCTGAACCCCCAAAAAAAGATATTCGAAACCATTCAACCTGGTGCGTTTTGTCACGAATCCCTACACATTGCCTTCATTTCTCATGCCATCTGTCTATCAGGATTCATCACCCTGGATAGTCGTGAGACGGCATGGATCAACCCCGAGACAAAAAGTGTGCATCGCATTCGAACGAAGGAGGGCGTTTGTACGGCACCTACGCTAGTTGGAGCGTCCCTGTCGTAGGCTAGTCCTAGTGTTGCCACTATTGTAAGAGTCAGGAGCGACAATCATGAGCTAAACTTGTGTGTTCCAGCCGATGATCGACGGCGCCCTGATGGCAGACTGTACATAAGTGGATGTACTCAAGGTACTCCTTGAAAGGGACCGGCCTGTTCATCTTCGCTTTCCTGCTCTCGTTGCTACACCTCTGACGCGTCAACTAACCGCTAATCATGTCCGAGGGATGCCTAGATGCTAATCCTGATGTGTCTGCGATGGGGGTCAGTCACTTTGTTTACTCCACTGACGGAACTGTAGAGTTTGACAGCAGATAGATTCGACTCAATTTCTACCTCACGATCTGGCTCATGGCCATAGTACCAAACACCCCATGGACCCAACAGCTTCTGGGCACCCTGTACAATAACGCAGGTATCCCTGGCCTCGGCCTTCTTGTCACAGCAATCGCGTAGACAGCACAAAACAAGTTGTCGTTGTACCATGCCTTGGCCATCGCGGTCATCCTCACGTATTTCGGTCTGAGTGTCTCCCCAGCAGGTGTGAACCCTTTTCCCTCAAGGACCCCACAATCACTGACCGTTTCCAGGTAATTACCACTGGACTGCCAAACGAGTCTTTTTAATCGTCGCTCTTCATCGAGTCGATGCGCCGTCATCGCATTGATAGGATGGGCACTCTACCTATGGACACATATCCATCAATTCGGACCCCAATCCGAGTGCAACAACTCAGTCAAGTACATATTTTTCTTTGCCACAGTCCGCGCAACGGCAGGGTGGTTGACCAAATTCCACATGGCGACCAGTATCATCACGATGGATCAATCTCTTCTACACCATGTTCGCTGTGCTCAAGTTATGGGTCAACGCTGGCCTTCTGGATCGCACAATTGATTCAGACGATGAGTCGTCCCCTAATCGTGGTTGGTTCTACACATACGTGTGGCCGATAACGTACCGTGTCTGCATCAGACTGTCTACCCCACCGCCGATTTAACGAAATGATTTCGTCGCAGATCTGCGACGTTTTTCAACGTCACACTGGAGCTATTGGTACGCATGATGCTGCTAGACTTCTGTATACTCATCCTCTGAACGAGTGGGATGACAGGTTAAGCGCAACAAAACTTGCTCAAAGCCGGCGAAGCCGATTGGTCGTTCGGCCAAATTCTTGCCCTTGTCATGGTGCTGGGCACCTTGAACGAGGTTATGCACTGCTTGTATTTTTGGTGTACTCGCTGGCGTGACTAGACCAGCGACGCCAGAGCTGGGCGTTGAAGGGCGCTGACTCCTGAGCGCTGAGCTCAAAGCAAAATGCGGTCCCATCACTGCTCAAGCTGTCAGTACTTCAGTATGTCCATGTCACCGGTCATCGATTTATCTTCCACAAGCTTTGACAGTTGACATGCGTGCCTTGGTCCAATGATTCCCCTTGCACTGCCCAATTGGCGGTGTCAAATATAATGACCTTATAACGGGCCATCTTTGATTTTCCCATCCTGCGTTCTGAAGACATCCTTTCTTCCCTTCATCGATCTTCAAAGCTACTTTTGTCAGCAATCATGGCAGACGGGTGTATTGACGCAAATCCAGATGTATCGGGTATCGGCGTAGGTGGCCTATCTTTTTGGTCACTATATCAAGATATGCTCATGTCGATCGCAGGTTCGTATCAACTTCTATCTAACGATGTGGCTGGTGTCCATCATACCCGCTACTCCTTGGACAGAGAGCCTCCTCGGTACCCTGCACAATAACGCAGGCATAGCCAGTCTCGGTCTTCTTGTGACTGCGATCGTTCAGACAGCGCAGAACCAGCTTTCTCTGTATCATGCCTTGTTCATATCACACATCCTTTTCTTCTTCGGGGGGAGCGTCCATCCTGCCGGTAGGATAGGTTCATACACTGCACATCTTACAGGTTGATTTATCGATTCGCAGGAAGCTACCGCTGGAATCCCCTCCGTATCACAATACTTGTGGTCCTTCAAATAGGCGTCACGGTGGCGACGCTAGGCTGGTCGCTTTACGTGTGGGTCCACGTCAGGGAGTTCGGAAGTCAATCCCAGTGCAACAATTCGATTAAATATGTATTCTTCTTCGCCAATGTCCGCCCGACGGTGGGGTGGTTCCGACGCTTCTCTATGGCCATACTCATCCTCAGTGCCATCTTCGCTGGTATTTCTCTCATCGTGTGGGGCGTTAGTACCGTCGTTATGTCTGCACGACTCAAGGAGTTCTATGGCCCGGAGCAGCTCGCCGACGAGGGCGTAAGGGCCAACACCGAAACCCAGAATTTCTATATTAGCTGGCCTTCCCTGGCGTAAGTTCCCGCCATTTTATCCGGTCATATTCTGTCGTCTGATACTCTTTCCACAATACAGTGCAGCAATATACTCAACAGTCATGCTAGAGCTATACGTTAAACGGAACAAACATCTATTGGGTCCCGAAGAAAACGATTGGTCGTTCGGTCAGGTTCTCTCCATGGTCATGATCCTTGGTACCTTGAACGAGGTCATGTTGTATATATACTCCCTTCTCACGAGGGGACGCCGCTCGAACGCACTGTCTCCATCTAGCTCGAGCCTCTTCACACCATCTTGACAGCAGAGGTGAATATGTTTTCGCATCTTGGCTACTGCGTTGTTATTAATTAAGTTACTTGCAGTCGACAATGTGCCACTCTAGAAAGAGAGGGTAGTCGGGATGGGCATTGATATATGCATATATGTGCGCGCGTCATAATTCCTGGTACTACTTGGAGTGCTGTGTACGATTAAGTAACAGGCGATATGTTGATTTTGTTTTGGGTCCTTGCACTAGATCCCTCGCCAGTAAAACGTTACCCGGACTGGACTTGCAGTGCATATGCACACAGCAAAGGCGGTTTCAGCGCTTCAGCTTGTACGCGCCCTCCTCACGCCACTGCTGGCATCGTTGAGGAACGCCGCGCTGCTTCCTCAGACAAGTCGAGACAAACCCAAGCCCGTCCACGACCGCATCACCCACATCAATTTTGATTCTGGGATCGCAATTCTCTCACGGGTATCATTGCGCTCCCTAGACGTACTGGAATGCACTCTTCAATGGGTTCGGCCAAGGTTCGCCACCAAATTCAATACCGGCGAGTCGACCCTCCCGGGCCGCAGACGTGTCTGCTGAGTTGAGCATGTCTACGATTTGTGGTGAGCTGTTGAGGGTCAGGACCAGGAGTGAGATCGTAAACTGCGATATAAGTATCTACTAGAAGTTGATGCGCTGCGAAGACCTGCCAGAGTACTCATAGAGGTAAGTAACCTAAGCCTTGAAGCTTAAAAGATCTTAAGATCTTAAGCTTTAAGACGCGACGCAGTACACGGCCACGTGCAGAGTGCCATTTGGGCGGTCACAACGGCACGCGACGCCATAAATTCGGCGTTCCCCGATCCGCCTCTCTTTGCTCAAGTTCAACGACTTCTTCAATCGCCCCTTCACCACCGACACCTCCTCTTTGTCTTCAAGACCAATATTCAAGGCCTATTCCGAACGGCGATATCAACTATCGGCTCGTCTAACCCCCGAGTGCAAACTCAACGTGAGTTCACTTCAATGATATCCGACGTTCCCAAACATGTTCCGACCGCTGTTCTCAAGGTACCAGGCCATGAAGAGAGCGACACTCAGCAACACTTCCAACAAGGAGAATGGTCCTCTCCGAACTACCAAACCCCGGCGCATCCCGCTGGCGGACATCACCAACGACTCTGACTTCCTTCGACGAGAACTACAAAACGAACTCACTCCACCATCCGCCGTGACAAGCAACACCGCCCGCCATGCCCGCACTGCTCAGAACTCAGGAAGCAGAACACCATCCTTCCAGAACGCCACTGGATCCACGGCTCTCTCGTCGAATACCAACTGCGTTGTGGGCGCACGTTCCAAGATTACCGACGTCATCGACGAAGTTTCAATTTCAGCTGACGAGGCTTCTCTCGAGAAGGAGCCTCTTCTTTCCCCGGTCAACTTCCAAACGACCTCTCGTCCCAACTTCCGTCCGTCATTGCATCAAATCCTTTCAGACCCGTGCATCGAGACTCCGGGCTCTTCATCAGCGTCTGTGAGCCCGAGGGAGGGAAATGCTATGGCGCCGAGAGGTACACCCGGTGGCACGTCCCTACCAGTGGAACCTCAGCCGAAGGACCGCTCAAGTGGACACGCAGACCGGCAGCCATGGTCAGCGCTGCAGGTTCCGCCTAAAACACACAAGACATCACTCGGTCAAGTCATCATTTTACCCTCCCATTCTACGCTGGTCGATTATCGTGAAGGTGAACGCAGGAAGGGGAGAAAGGGCGACGAAATCATGCTCGTAAGTCCTGATGGAAGAAAGGTGTGTCCCGATTTCCTACTCATTGCGCTTGCTAACTGGGAGCACCCTGATGTGTAGGTTCAAATTTTTAGCGCTCCTCACCTCAGTACGCCTTGTTGCCTCGCAGAACCCAACGCAACGTACGCCTTGAACGACCTTCCGACGAAACATTACAAGCTATACGAACAAGCACGAAAAGCAATAGAACGCATCAAGAAGAAGATCCCCAAAGTACGTTAGGCACTCTCCCCCTTTTAACAATACCGACTTATCATACATCAGTTGGTTTTGTATGAAACGGACTCGACCTGCACCCTTATGTCGAATGACCCTCTCGCCGACCTTCAAGTAACCCTCGACTCTCACTCGCCATCGTCTTCAAGCTCTAATCCGTCCAAGGACGCTGGCTCGTCTCGTACCAACACCCTTCGCTTGTGTCTCTCCCGCAAGCTACACACTATCGAAATTTCGTCGTCGGTCTCTTCGTCTTCCAACTCAGATGTTGGGGAGTGGAACAAGAAAGTCATGTTCTGGGCTGGTCGTGGCTCGGCCATCGACAGGGACGACTATGCTCTGTTGTCGGCTCGTGAAAAGGAGGGAATGAAGATCCTTTTCAACTTTCTTCCCATCGTCGACGCCGTCGAATCATCAAGTTCAGAGACACCTCCACCCCTGTCCCGAGGCCTTGGTTCTGACTATAAGACGACGTTGAAGCACCTCAAGGCAGCTGACCGTCCTTCCCCGGACGTTGTCCTAGACCAAACTATCAAGAAGCTCAGTACGCTTGCACTTTCCGACCGGCCACCTATTCCTGTCGCCTTCTCCACGCACTCAAGCATTGCCGAACCCTCATCTTCGAGGTCTTTTTCTGCCCTCAATATCGTTCCCCGACCCCGACTATCCCCTATGTTCCCTCCCATGTCCAAGGCTCCCAATGACACCACGCGCAAGGCAAGTAGCACCGTTGTCGATCCCATGCCAGACTCGTACTCGCAAAGTGCTGCGACAATGCATGCGTGGTTCTCCAAGTCCAAGTCTGGCTTCTCCAATGCGCCTGCAGGCTCGATGGACATGCGATTCATACCGACGGTCGGATGGTGTATCCGGTACGGCACGGAGGTATACCGAATTATGTTTTTCGATGGTGCGGCGCTGGAGGTCGATGTACGTGACGAACGCGTCGAGTTCGTCAATGTGAATGGACAAGTTGAAAGGTACGTATTTCTCTTACGATCTGCTATCTTTGAACCGGCAATGACAGTCTGTGCCGATAGATCCACGGTGCGCGACTGTCATGCCCACCGCTCAGTTGGCGAACGCATGAAAGTTTTCGAAGACTTCGTGTCCATGTTTGACGACTCGGAACGTTGACGAGCTGAGGCAGATGTGCACGCATTTTTCTCATACGTTATTTGTATCACTATAATCTTTCTTGGGTAACTGTACGTGTTGTCTTTCGAGGGGATGTAGCTTAACATGGAATAAACACGATAACATTTAAGTAACAGAGATGGGTTGCGCATGAGTTCAAGGAATATGTATGGATATTGAGCGAGAAGCAAGTCCCTCATGCCAGCGTCTCCTTCAGCTGTAAGCCATGTTTCCCAGATGTCGCCCCCGATTGCACCTGGTCGACAGTGTATCTGATCGTCTGCGCCGCGCTCCATTGTGGGTGATACCTGTTAGGACACGAAAGGGATCAGAAATTGAGTGGATTGAGAGGGTAGAGAACCCACCCAAGCATCACTTGGGCCCGAGAATCGTCAATGACGGCGTCGCGCATGAACTCAAGGGTGGCAGGCTGGAGGTACACCAATTCGCCCATCCATCGCGGCGTTACTCGAGGTCGAGAGCCAACAAGGAAGAAGAAGGGCAAGAGAAAGTGATAACGAAGGAAAAGAAATGCCTCGACGATATGAGCAAGAAAGAAGATGAGTAGCGGGTGCACTTCTTTGAAATCGAGTGGCCGGTTAGAGTAGTGCTACGATACCAGGATCAGACATTGTACGGCCAGTTATAAGGGAGAATGATTACTTTCACTGCGTTTCTCGAGTCCTCCATCGTCCATGCGGGACCTTTGCCTGTGATTAGATAGGCTTGCCCACCAACTTCATCAGGATTACGCTGAAGAGCATCCTCCAAATTAAGGTGGGCTGCAGCGACGTCCCACACGCATACATTGGTATGACTCCATAGCTTGTCAAAGATCGGGACTCGAGGCATGGTCAAGGTGCCAGTTAGGAAGCGGTCGTTCGGTCCCGTTATGGTCCTATGAATGACTTCGCATTGGCCACCGTCCCATCACAAGTGGTGGATGAAAGTACACACTGGCCAGGCCGCAAAGAGGCGGTACGCAGTCGACTACCATGCGCGTCCATCACCAGCCTCTCCGCAAGCGATTTGGAACGGGTGTAACAACTTGAACTGCCTTGCGCATCGTTGAGCAAAGGATCATTGTCGCTGATGACGGTTGTATTCCATGGCCATTCCTCGTAGTCCTTCCCGAGTTGCATGAATCGTGGACGGGGCAGTGCGATGTCTGCCGTTGACGTATAAATCAAGAGCGTCTCCTGCGAAAGAGACTTGGTCGCTTCCAATATGTTCGCAGTGCCTGTCACGTTGACTTCGGATGACGACCATGCATATGCAGTGCGTTCCCAAAAGCGAATAACTGCTGCTGCGTGAATGACGACTGAGGGCGGCACCCCGGTGGACGGAAACGGTGCCAGAAGACCCTCCCGAACGGAGTGGAGGACGGTCATGTCCATGTGGAGGTACTTTACAGAC
This sequence comes from Amylostereum areolatum, assembly GCA_012932865.1. NCBI lineage: Eukaryota > Fungi > Basidiomycota > Agaricomycetes > Russulales > Stereaceae > Amylostereum > Amylostereum areolatum. Next base: position 397,319 of record SAXG01000002.1, read on the forward strand.
GGATTATCCGCGAATTCTTGAGGTGGGGGTACCATGTCAAGTATCCTGATATTTCTCTCGCCTCGCATGAGCAGAAGGCGCACAATGTATCTAGGGACAGTAAAGTTTTCGATCATGAGATTCATATTCGTGTGTGCGGATAGTAGTGGTATACGTACGCTCCAACGAAGCCGGACCCTCCGATGATGGCATAGCCCTTTTGTGTAGGTTCACGGGGAATAGTCTTCATCATGTCAATATGATCATAGGAGACCTCGTCGAGTTGGGCATTGCTGAGCAGTTCAGGTTGAGGCCTTGCGGGGTGGGGACCTCTGAGTCGGTTCGTTATGTCGATAAGCTGGCTAAGGATCAATCCTGCAGGGGAGACGGAGAAACCCACGAGGCCGGACCAAACTAGTGGTCGAAGAGGGGCAGGTAGGCGGGAGCCATACCGGACTAAAGAAGTGACATCCATCGACTGTGTTGGACGCAGAGCTGCACACGCCCGGTGGCCTGCAGATGGTTCTTGGTGAGAAGCGGACGTCATTTCGCGGCTACGTCGCAAGTAGGCAGTGCGATCACGTGCCAGGGCTCTCTTGACCTCTAACCACCACCATCACTTGGGATTGGGGACCTCAAGTGGGTGCGTGGGAGGCCTGGGGAGGCGAGAACCTGGCTTGCCAGCACCGCGGGCGGAAGTCCATTTTTTCGGAGTCGAAATGCATTCGAAACGGGCGACGAAAGTACAAATACCAATCGTGTTTTTACCTGGACAAAACACATTCCAAACGTGTACTTTCAGGCACATGTTCCTGCCTCGTGTACCCTTCCAAAACTAGAAATTTCCGCCATGAGCAGTTATTAGTTTGAAATAAAACCTTTTAGGACCATATTCTTCCCACATTAAGCAGTTTGAAACTGGTTCCCCAAGGAGAATCAGTTTCAATTAGAAAAAGATCCTCCAAAAATTGCCCTAAAGCTTCTAATTTCAGATCAATCACTGCTCGTGGCGGAAATTTCTAGTTTTGGAAGGGTACACGAGGCAGGAACATGTGCCTGAAAGTACACGTTTGGAATGTGTTTTGTCCAGGTAAAAACACGATTGGTATTTGTACTTTCGTCGCCCGTTTCGAATGCATTTCGACTCCGAAAAAATGGACTTCCGCCCGCGGTGCAGGCTCGTCAAAGTCGGCAGCCCTCCGCCGCAAGCCAGCGACGTATGCGGAACGTCGTTGGTACCCGCAGAACCGAGGCCGTCGACGTGGACGACGGCCCACCCCTCCTACCCACCCCGGTTTCCCCCGCTGAGTTCTTGAGGCCCAGCAATGTCTGGCTCCCTCTCCTCTATGCGCCAGCGCTGCGAGGCGGCAGTGTGCCTGCAGCTGTCGTCGACGCCCGCTGGTATGGGGTCCGGTTCTTCATGGGGCTTTGCCCCCCTTCACCGCGCGGCCCCCGCGTGCGGTTCTCCCAACGCGCCGTCTCTTGCCACTCGAGTTCGACGCATCCCTTCCTTTCAACGACCCTTCCATCCTTCTGTCCGACTCTGTTCTACCATACTTTCCGTTCACCTGTACCCTTCGGGGAGCCGCATTTAGTCTTAGGTACTTGACGCGGGATATAAATGTATTCAAAAAAAAAATCAAAAAAAAAATGCGATCACGTGCCACTGGCAGTTGGTGCCACACTCGGACACTCTTACAGTCAAGTACCAAGTAGCGACGTCTTACACAGTTACACGAGCATCAGGCATTCATTACAAGCATAGATCCACCCCGACAGTGATACGCTACATAGAGTACGGGTATAATCCAACAGTGCATCGCCATCCCACCCTCGATTCCGCTGTAGGTCGATCATTTTTGCGAGTTCAGCCACTTAAGCATCGGTTAGTAAGTGGTCCAGCAACGAATACCCGATACAATACACACCTCAAAAGTTCTCTTAAGACCGTCTTCCACGCCAACTTGAGGTTCGTACCCCAGGGCGCGGCGGGCCTTCTCGATGTTGTGCCATCGGTCAACACATGAGAATGTCACCCGGAAACGCGTGAACGCCGGCTCCTTCCCCGTCAACCACCCCCAGCACTCCAACAGTGTTGCGAAAAAGAGTCCAACTTGCATGGGGAGGACGAAATTGCTGCGAGAAGGGTAGTGCTCTGGGTCTGCCGTACGCCAAACTGCTCGCACAAAATCCCAGAAGTACACGGGCTCGCCATTGGTGATGAAGAACGTCTGCCCAGCGACGTCGAGCACGTTGCCTTCTGCACGTTCGATTGCCGCGTCTGAGAAGGGATCAAAGCGCGACCGGATGACTGGACGATCGGCTTCAGGCGGGCCATTGAATGCGGCGACGAGGGCGTCCCCATTCACGGGGTACTCGACGTAAGGTCCGAGGGGGCGCGCGCGAGATGTGGGAATACGGCGATGACCGGTCGTGATATTGATGGAGGGAAGAGCAACGGAAAGTTGTTCTTTCGCCTTCTCCACGTCCTTTTCGGTTGGCGGGGCGAGCTTGTCGGCGGCAAGGACGTGCGCATATGCAACGTTACCGACGTAAGTCCAGTCGAAGATGTTCGTGTTGTCCCCAATCTGGAAATGTGACTGTCCCTTTTTGAGGACCTCCAACATGCCAACAATGGCTTGACGATCACCGGGTCTGCGGGGATCGTATGTCAAGTAATGAACGTCAAGGTAGAGCAGATGCCACGTACCCAAAAATGCCTGCTGGTCTCAATGCAACAGTCAAGAGACCATCTTTTCCGTTTGCCGCAAGTACAAGCTCCTCAGCCTTGAGTTTGGACTCGTTATAAGCGTCCAAAGCCTTCTCGGGGGCAGGAACACGTTCGTCGATGTCGATAAGGCCTGTGCCGTTGAATACCACACCCGCAGAGCTGGTGTAAACAAGTTTATGAATGTCGTTGGCTATTGCGGCCTTGATGACGGCTTTGGTACCCTCCACGTTGACTCTCCAGTAAAGCGCGGGATCTTCGACACCGTGAGGGGGTGAGGCCGTATGTATGATGCAAGTAGCACCACTCTATACAGCCCTTAAGAACAAGCAGTTGGAAATGCGAACGGAAAAGACGCACCTTTTTCAAAGCTTGAGAGACCTGAGCCTCGTCACTGATGTCTCCGGAGTAGAAAGGGACATCGTCATACTTCTGTACAATGTCGAAGACAGCAACAGAGTCCCCTCGCTTGAGCAAGGCCTCCACAATATGACGACCAAGGAAGCCGCAACCACCGATAACAAAGTAGAGCTCTTTCGTAGGGGCCATGGGTGGTGTGGTGGGAAGGGGAGGGAGTGCGGGGTGGATGGTGGGGGACAAGCCAATCGTACGATGCTTTATGAGGTTATTTTTACTGTAATCGTACCTTTTTTGGGTGGAAATCTCCTACCAATTTGGGACTTTAGGCGTCTATCAGCCTCACATTGTCGGCCTCTGCCATCTCTAAAATGCAAGACGGAGAATGATCATAGTACTGGGGGAACGCTATGGCAGCGAGCCTTCATATCGCTCGTCTGAGTGTCGTCACGGTATCGGTGCAGTGAGAGACGCGTCGGGCGCGTGTATCATTAACACGGACACGTGATCCAGCGGCGCTCAGCAAGGCGCTTCCGATTCGTTGAATCGTTGGCCGCTGCTCTCGACGACTTCAATCTCTTCTCCCATTCTTCATGCCCCCTGATCATTTTTATCCGGCCGTTCAAATTCCCTCCTGAAACCATGCAGTCAATACAGTCAAAGCGGCGATTTTCCGCGGAAGAGAAAGAGCAATTGCTCGCCAACCTCGACATCGAAGGTCCACAGAAAACGAGTTGTGCTGGTAATTCATGCTGACTCCTTCCTCTTAGTGTCTCATCGTACGCGGCAGCTGGAGTCGTGGCTGGCAGACACCCTCGCTGGCTTTCGCATACGCCACGAGCGTCAGATAGCGTACATTCCACACCTTGTCCGCAGCGTCACCATGGCCGAGTTCGGTGACAGGTATAACGGCGATATTCAGGCGTGTTTAAGAGCCATGCAAAGGGAGAAGCTTGGCGTGGACACGGTACCCATTGATAGGACGGCGATGAAGCGGAAATGGGTTGCCTCGCAGGATGGGGACACTGAGGGGCGTGGCGAAGGATCAAGTAAAACTGGAGCCCATGAAGGCAACCCAGCCCGAGCGACGAAAGCCGGTGCGTATCCTGTGGCTGAATCAATGCCCCGGCTCTGATGACGTCTGTCTAGCTCGCATGGCGCCCGTGAGTCCCCAGAAGAAACCGCCATTTTCAGCTGGTCCTGGTCCTTCGCGTCCTCGTCTTAACTCTACAAATACCGCCAGTACAGTAAGCGTTCTCACCATTTAATCCTGTCAAGATCTGAATCAATCTGCTATAGACGAAGGGTCTACGGCGTGCACCATCACCGAGCCCTCACAAACCCACCCGCCAACCCACAGTTCCCCAACCCCGTCAGCCGTCCCGCCCCACATCCCCTTCCAAAATTGCAACCGCAAGCTCTTCCAATAATCCTGCCCGACCACGACCACCCTCTAGTGCTACGTTTAATCCAGCGCTGCCGAAGACACCTGCATACCCACCACGCTGGCCACGCAAGCATGAAAGCATGCTCAGCATCAATGGATCGCCTTTAGCCAACCCATACGAGCTGGGTTTGGACTGGCTTGCTGGAACAGACTCTCCATCGGGGACTGCCACAGAGGATGAGCGGGATCAGGCCACCGCGCTGAAACCCATCAGCAGATCGAATAGCATCGTCATCCGTCGCGATCCCTCATTCGCATCCTCCACCACATCATCCATGCACAGCGGCCCACACTCACGTAGCAATTCGCAAAGCCAAACGCACACAAATTCACATGCGACGCATTCGCGCTCCAATTCACAGGCGGGACGTCCCATGTCGCAACTCGGAAGCTCCTCTTCAGGTCATTTCTCAGCGCGTGTGGCGGTGCCGACGAAGGATGGACATATGCTGGAATTCGACCCGCTGCTAACGTCGCCAATGGCGTTGGATAAGCTGGAGGGCATCACAGAGAGTGCGAAGAAGCAGGCGAAGGAGGATATGTCCAAGCTTTTGCAGGCGGCGGTGTCCAAGTGGAGTCTAGAAGGCTAACGCGCTAACTTCCGAAGGCGCCCACCGTGCTTTGTTTCTCGCTCTATTTACCTTTCGCAACTTTTGTTCAACATCCGCGATTTCCAAGCATATACTTATATTCCTCTCACACGAACACATCCGGACTTGCATGTCGATGTTACAGTACATCGTGTATCATAAATACAGGCAGCTCCAAGCTCTATAGATCGATCTCAACTGGCTTAAGCTAGAGCTTCCACGGAGGCCGCCCGGCGTACTCTGCTATCCCGATTGCGGACTTTGACAATGGGCTTTTCAAGGCGTAGGCTGCCATCATGTGTGAGCGATCAGTCTGTTATCGTATTAGGAGGAACTCACTGCGAAGCTTGTTCTTGAAGCTCGAACAAGATCTTGACGGGTATGGCACCTATGGCAAAGCTCGTGCCCCGGGATAACGAAAAATTCCCGCTAGTCACATAACCGATGATTTTGTGCTCAGAATAGTTCTGTAGCGTGATGAGTTAAAACGGTGACTGGAGGCTTTGAAAACGAACATCTGCATCATCATCTTCATCTTCATCCTCACTACCCTCCGCTATCGTGCGGCTCCTTGGCCTAGCAACATGACATTCCGTGACCTCGGCATTATTGAGCGCGTAGATGACGGCCTGATCTTCGGGCGCACCTCTCCCACAAAGTGTTACCTTGACACGAACCAACGCTCCTTGAAGCAAGGCCTCGGGGTTCGAGTCCACGGGATCCATATCGCGTTTGAACCGTAGCTTGTTGACTTGGTCCCACAGCCCGGCCGCTGGGTTTAACATTTTTGATGCCTCATCCAGCATATTTCGCACGTTGCAGCCGCGGAGTAGCCACGGCGTCCCATCCTTGACCTGCGGAGTAGAGACATCGCGTTGCGTGGGCACCAGGTCTTCCGGCAGTTCGCACCCTAAGACGACCTTCCAATCCGGCTTCCACGGGCTACGGGATCCCAGCTTGCCCCAGCTAGGTCGCTTCGCCGGTGGTTTTTTCTCCCAACGTTCCTTCTCTTGTTGCGCCTGGGCGTCCGCGAAGCTGTCATAAGCGGAAGTGACGGGGAAGTCGCGCGGGAAATAAGGCGCGCCGGCTTCGAACGACTGATGCTGTCTTTCGCGCTGGCCCCCAACTCGTGTCCCGGTGTAGACGAGCGAGCTGAGGAATGGCATCGACCAGCCCTTGGGGATGATGAGAGTCCATCCGTGTAGAGCAGAGTCATCATCACGAATTGAAGAGGACGTGTCGAGCGCTCCCGCGCCGGACACCGAGCGCTGAATCAAAAGAATGGGCACAGTGTCATCCGCGCGTGTTGGCTTCAGGGCTGAGCCTGGTATGGCATTCTAGGGATATAATAAGGCGGACCATTCACAACAGTTCAAAACAGCGTAAGCACCTGTGATTTGCGTGTGTCTATGTCTTTCTTTTGGAATCTCGGCGATTTTAACTTATCGCGGACTTCTTCGTCCCAGATGTCGCTACTTGCTAGTGTTGGTGCTGGGAAACATGTCCATGGAGCCGTTATACTAGGGAGGCTTTCATGGTCGATACGTGGCTTTGTGTTCTTGGGAGGGAAACTGGGAAGGGACAATGAGGACACTTGACATCGGAGGTCCCTGTAGATACATACTTCAAACGAGGATCCAGAGCTGTGAAGCCCGTGATCATGTTGCTAGGAACGGAACCAGGTGTCTGCACGTCCGACATGGCAGACCAGAACTGGTGAAAATCGCCGTGAACTTTGAGACCATCATCCAAACTGATAATGAATGGAGATACCTTCTTAAACTCGGGTCGTTCGTCGGCAACAGGTGTCAAAGCCCCACATATCACCTGGCTCGATTTCGCGCCCATTATCTCAAAGACATTCACTGAGTCCCTGATGTCAGCGACTTCAACCTCGTATTTTCTCTCGGCGTGCTCTGGCAGTTTCTTGACCGCCTCCAACGCCATGGATGCGGAGAGGCGCAACGTTTTGAGGGCGCCATCGAAGACAAGTGGGTGGCAGCGGACCCAGACAGTTCTCGTCGCAGTGTCTACTGCTTGAGTGTTTGGAGCAGTATCTATCCAGGTATCAGTAAGATGCAGTCAGTGCTAGACAAAAAAATACCTTCAGTGTTCTGTTTCCGCTTCCGCTTTCTATTCGAACCTTTGCTCGTGCCTGTTTGAGCATCTGGCTTCATGAGTTCTGCACCGGGGGGTTTGGAGGCCCGCCAAAACAGAGATACAGTGCCTATCATGCCTGAACGGATAGGCATTAGGACGATAGAGGGCAGTCTCACAAGCTCTAACACCAGTGGTGTACCTAGCGACATTGTATTAGCTTTGAAATTTACCAAATGATAACGGAGCAAGCGACCGTTTAGATCCAGGACCGGGGCCCTGCAGATCGGAACACTGTTCCAGTAAATGGCACAGGATAAAGTGGGGTCCTTTCAACTCGATGAGGCCATAATAAGACGCGTCGTGGAGGATTGATCCATGTACAGATGCCCGATGGGATGGCCTGAAAGCCTTCTCTGTTGGTTGGACAGCCTTTTCACGGGTCAATGATGCAAAAACAAGGATGCAAAAAACCCACCAGTCTGTAGCCCCACATATTGTCCATTTTCATGCGTTTCGCGTGCCAAAGATGCGATTCTAGCCATTTCTTGTCCACTGCACACAGTCAGACTCGAGTCAGGCATAAAAATTGACACAAACCCTGCCGGCGCTGGAATGAAACACTTCGTTGTTCTTTGTTAGCCTTCCCTCTTTTCGGAAGGGATCTTCCTAAGGCCTTACGCTTCATGGTGTCGATCTGTGTATGGGTTAGCCCTCGCGGTCACAATTCAAATCGCCTCAGTCTTACTTCTGCTCGAGATCTATTCCTTAATCGCAGTGGAACACGTCGGACATCGTGACTTGCAGCCCGCCGGCGCAGGTGACGAGGAAGCTCCTGCCACGCCCGGTGCGTAGAGCTTGATCTACAAAAGAGGCTCAGTAGACGAGAGACGACGTTTGGAAAAGACCACACCCCGCATTCTTCATGGCTTCTTGCATAGCTCTGATTTCAAATGCTCGAGACTGAAGAATAATCTGGTACCAGACTCCCCCGGACGTAAGAACATAATCACATACCTCGACAAATTTCTCTACATCCAATGATCCAGGCAGTCCTTTCATACCTAGATTATGCGCCGTCTCATTTAGATGACCAAGGGAAGGACACTGAACGCACTATCCACTGGCGCCGACATCTTCTTTCCAGAAGCCGCCTTGCTAGAGCTGGCCACAGGCTGAACGGCAATGGCACGAGCGGCATTCTGCTTCTGCTTTTTGGTTCGATGAATGGAGTTGTCCTGCAGGGACCTTTCGTTTGGTCGTTTAGGGGGCATTTGGAAGAGATTTCGAAACACAGTTAGTGCGACTAATACGCGGAATCGTGATCGCGAGCTGGTGGGCGCGAAGGCACGTGACGTGAGTTGATTACCCTATTTGTATTTGCCGCGCGTTCTTCGTGTCCGACGACGAGCTTCGCGTTGTTCCAAATACCACTGCCGGCTACGATGGCCTCCTCCGCTCTACGACTGACCGCACGAACGGCGGTCCCCATGAATGCTTCTCGTCGTTTTATCTTCACAAGTCACTCGTTACGCCAAGAGGTAGTTCCAAATCTGGGGGCAACCCCCGTTCAGAAGAAGCCAGTCGGAGGAATTCGTGGGGGGTGCGTTCTCTGATTTACTACCAGTGCAGGACGTAATTCGATGGATGTGCGGCTATTTAGTGTCATAGGGTTCTTATTTGGTTTCTCGCTTGCGTCGTCATTCGCGGCCTATCGATTACTAGATGAGTACAAACAAGCTTCCGCCGCGCTGCAAAGTAGTGTAGAGGAGTTGCAGCAGAGCACGGAGAAGGCAAGTAACCGCTTTTTGCTCTTCGTCTCGTGTACTCATGTTTATGTTTGTGAAAGATATCTGCACACGTTCGCCGCATAGAGGCGGTGGAAAAGGACTTGAAGGTGTTGTCAGAGTCATCGGCGAGTAAGAGTGACTTGTCGCGCATTCGCTCCGAGGTCAAGAAGATCTACGATGGCCTGCACATTGGTGATATACTCCTGGTCAGATATGGTTTGCTCACCCGTCTAATTGATTCTGCCTTACAGAATTTCTTGACTTGCGGTCTTTCGTGTGGGGCATGCGTGCGTTTGCCTTCTCTCTTTCTCCGTGCACCTTCCTGATATCCCATATACAGAACAAGACGTCCATGCCCTCAGCAGGAAGGATGCAAAACCGGAGCCTCCACAGCATCGGATCTGAGCTGTCGGTCAACCCTCCCTTTCTTGCACATGCTAGATTCGCTTCAAGTCTCGCAGTTGCGTCAATACATGTGGTCGAACATGCATGTTCCTTGCGTTCGCTAATCAGCAATAAAGTATGTTCACTTACAGGTGGAACATTTGCTTACACATATATGATCTGTCCTGACAATCCTCACTTCCGACTCGGAATGCGTGTGCAGCGTGGTCTTGCTTCTGTTTCATACGGCGACTTAGCAGCAGTAACGGCTGTGCCAACTTCCAACTTCCAGGTGATACGATGACGCGGTGTATATCGGATTCGGGGTTGTCAAGGTTGGCCAACGACATAATCGTGGATTCACAAGACACCGCGCTGCCAAGGCACTATGTGCCATCCATGGCGACGTGCTATGACGATGAGAAAACTGCAACATGCCACGTTGATGCGGGCCGTTGCAAGCCACGGGCAGCGTGGTAAGTACGCCGTAAGGACCGAGAACGAGCTCCGCGGAATCAGTCGAAGGCAACGTAGGGGGGGGCCGAGATGTCATTAAGTTCTGATTGTCGTCGCCGAACTCATTCTTACAGCCTCCGAAGTCCGAACCCTCGACCAGCATGATCATCCCAGAATCTATGTACATGATAGCTTCCTTTCGCAAGTACTTACCGCCAAAGTACCGCTGCCAGGCCTCACTTCAAATTTGCTGCATTCTGTTGGCATCCCGCTTCACCCTCCCGGGCCCTCATGTCGTTGATAGACAGAATAAAGGCGGGATCAGGTGGAACAGACTGGAACGGGGCGGGACTCGGGAGTAGTAGCAAGGCCCACAGATGTAGGCAGATGTAGGCCGTGCCTCGCTCGGCCCCTGGCAACATTAAATCCTCCCGCCCGCGTTTAGCAGGCACGCGGGATACGCACTAAAATGGACCGGGTATGGGTGTATAAAGGGCCCTCAGAGCGACGTAGCTCCCCATCCGTCTCTCGTCTCGGTTTCTCGCCATCTTCCGTTCTTTCAGTCAAGACAGGTTCTTGTTTCTCCCCTCCTTATCAAGCCATTTGGTACGTTGTGTCGTGCTGTTCCATGCGCATATTCGTCTTGACCAGCTCTCTCCAGTCCCTGGCGGCTTCCTTGCGTAGCATCACATTCCTTCCATTTTCATAGCCCATTTCCTTCGATATGCTTTCCTACAAGTCGATTTTGTTGGCCGTTTTGTCGGTGTCTTCTTTGGCCTCTGCACTTCCCATCAGGCGTGAAGTTCCCCAGGGTACGGATTGTTCCAATTGTACACCAGCCTCGAGGCTGACTTCACTCTAGAGCACTCCCACGAGGATATCCTGACTGTCGTTCGCACGAACCTCAACTTGAACAACCCCGACGGGATTGTTGATCCAGTGTTCTCACTCCTGGGCAACGCCGCTGCTAAGCAGGGTCTGGGCAAAATTGCGGTATGTCCTCTGTGTCCTTCTCCACCAGCGACGTTTCTGAGACACTTTCTCGGTTTTTAGGACCCTGACTGTCTTCAGCAGGCAGTTGCTGACCAGGCCTTCACGAACGCAAAGGCAGCTGGTGACGTCGCCGGCCAAGTGAACGCCCTTATCTTCCGTGCTCTGGAGCGCAACTCTGGTTCAGTCGGCGCGAAGAGCAACCTCTGCACGAGCATCACGGCCGTCAACCCTGAGATCGCAGCCGTTCAGCAGCACCAGGATCCCGCATCCGACGGAGCCGCTGCCGCGAACAAGGCTGTGGTTCTCGCTCTCGCGAAGCAGATCGCTGCTGTCGGTGGTGACCCTCAGGATGCTCTCAAGTCGGGGACTTTTGCACCCGGCACGATTGGCGACACCACCGCGAAGGGCAACAGTTGCGACGACGCGAACGACCCCAATGGGTGTATCAACACTCAGAACCTGCGCGTTGACGATGCGACCGCGGAGGAGATCACCGCTGCTGTAGGAGGGGTGTCCAGTGGTTCTAGCTCAAGCTCGAACTCCACTGATGCTAGCGCCAGTTCGACCGCAACCGCGGGTGGCGACGCTGCTGCTTCTGGTATGTGAACACCTACTTTATGATTTAATGTTATTCAACCCTCTCTAGCTTGCCCCTCGGCCGCCACTGTGACCGTTACTGCTACTGCCTCTGCGACCGCCTCGGCCGCCGCCTCGGCCGCGACCTCTGCTGCCTCTACGGCGTAAGTTACAATGCTCACTATGACGACAATCCCTGCCTGACTGGTATCTTCTGGCAGTGCTTCGACCGGTAGCTCGTCCTCGGGTAGTAACCTCCAGACGTTTACGGGTAGCCGTGAGTCTCCTGCCATGTATCCTACAAGAACATCGCTGATGATGCGTCTTTAGTTGGTGGTCTTGCTCCCTCCGTGCAGGCCGGCGGTCGTGGTTTCACCGTCACCGGCTCCGACGACTTTGTGGGCGTTAACGCCGCGCTTGGTCGCTCGTGTGACATCCAGCACAACGCCTGCGCGAACGCTGCCAACTCTGGCGGAGGCTTCTCCGTCAGCGACTGCGACTCGCAGAACAATGCGTGCCGCGCTGCCATCTAGGCATTTTGAAGGGGGATGGATGGGTTTGTTTTGTTACGGCTCTTGATTTGGTATACCATTCTTTTTCGTTCGGAGAACACCCGGCGTCTTGTAACGATAGCGTCGAATTGAAACTGTTTTGACTTGATTGTGCGCGCGTGCAATGAACATGTGGACCCGACGATGTCGCCTTCGGACGCTTCTATACCGGATGTGTGCTGCTGGGGCTGGAACCTTGCTCAATGTTACAGCCGTTGCACCAACCTGAAGTCCAGCTGTGCCAGGTCAGTTGACTCCCTTCGACCCCGCAGCCTTGTATAAGTGTATGTCAGGTCGAGGGAATGCGGTCTTGGGGCTGCATGGGGTTACCTGCCTCGGATAAATATTGCACGGATAGTTTTACCTGGAGGGCCGGCGACCGGTGGTTGTAGCATATCAATCAGCATGAGGCGGCAGGCCTGAGGGGAAATACCCTGGGGTACCGAGTATAGTCGAGCGGCTACTAAGCGGGACGCAACGCGTGTTATGACAGTGGTGTTCTATACATCTGCAATCGATATAGGTTTCATATGTTCAGAGACGCGCCGGTCGGCGGTGTCCCTATCGCGGTTTGAGGGAAGACATAAGCGCATAAGCACCCGCCTGCCACGAGGGCGTACGTACAGCGGGCAAAGAGAAAGGGAGTGGTCTTCTCAGGCTGCGCCGCAGTGTTAAGCTCGCATAAGAACTGGCATATGGACGCTCAGCATGAATAGGGGGCCAATGAGATGAGAACGTACGCAATAGAGTCAGGAAGGTCCGATGTATATAAAACGCAGCGAGGCTGATTTTCGAGCACACTCCCCTAGCTCCTAGCTCCCTGCCCGCACATCAAAGCACAATCCCATGCAATTCCGCACCGCCCGTACTATCCTCCGCACCTACGAGCCCCACGACGTGAAGAAACTCTTCTCGCTGTGGAACGATCCCGAAATCCAGCGGTTGGTCTTCAACGACTACACCGTGCCATTCGGGCTCAAGGCGATCGAGAAGCGGATCGCGCTGCTGCGGAAAAGCCCATCGTTTTTCGCCATCATCGAGAACAAGGTGACCGGAGAATTTATGGGTCACGTCGGCCTCAGCATACACAATCAAAAGAACAAAGACGGGGTGGTGTCCATCACGTTCGCGCGTCCGTACTGGTCGAATGGCTATGGGACGGAGGTCATGCAGTGGTTGGTTGGGTACGGATTCAGGGATCTCCACCTCCATCGGATTTCGTTGAATGTCTTTGAGGAGAACGTCCGGGCGATAGCGTTATATAGAAAAATGTGAGTGCTTGAAGTTGAACAGCGCGAGGGTTGTGACTAATGAAAAACGAAGTGGCTTTATACACGAGGGGATGTCGCGGCAATCAAATTGGGTGCAAGGGAAGTGGATGGGGGCCATTCTCATGGGATTGCTGGTGGAAGAATGGGATATGGAGAAGGGCATGAGACGGGAAGTTCCGTGAGAATCGTCGTCGGTCGACCACACCTACTACTCTAAACGTGTCAGGAAGCGCGCTCGTGACGGACGTCCCACTAACCTGGGACATAACGATCATCATCATACTAGATGTGTCGCCACCATCATTTTCTCGAAGTCGGCGAGACCCATTGTCTTGTCGGGTGAGCTGGAAAAGGCCTCGAGCATGTCGATCATCTGAGCTGTCCTTCAGTACGAACTCAGGCTCGCGGGATGTAAAACTCCAATACCTCCTCGACCTTGATCTTTTCTTTCAGGAGATCGGAGGCCCCCGTAAGTTCTTTTATACCGATCCGCTTCCTCTTGATGAACTCTTCGCTGACACCAGGGAAAAAGAGCGTGAACACGCCCAAGCATTCGCGTTTCTGCCGAGGAGTCAAGGGTCGAGACGCGTCAAAGTTGTCACCTTCATCTGAGATAGCTTTGTCCTTGCGGCGACGGGGTTTTGAGGACGTAGCTTTGGCAGTTGAAGCCGCAGTTGTGCGCTTGCGTTTGGCAGCTTTGGAAAGGGATGGCTCGACGTACTCATCGGACGACCCACCTTCCAGATCTGATTCTTCGAGCTCCCCAAGGGTGTCGCCCATCTCGACGTCCTCGTTCATGGGCGCGTCTTCTTCATCATCGTTCATCAATACAGCGCACACGGATCTCCAGTCCTTCCTGCTGACATGCTCTTCGGCTGCTTCGTCGTCGTCGGAACCTGGACGCGGGCGAGCACCATCAGTCCATCCAGAGGCAGCATTGCGGAATACGGCTAGAACTTCCTCGTCGTCCGGTGGCAGGTCGAGAATTTGCAGGGCGTGCGGTATGCAAGAAAATGGGATGGTATCGTCGTCGGAGGGAGGAACGTCATTGGATGGACTGCGCTCGCGTGAAGGTGGAAGAAACCCTCCAGTTGCCGCTGCGTCGTCGAATAGAAACCCGCCTGCTTCCTGTTCTGCATCTTCGAGGATAAAGCCCCCAGGCGCGTCGTTTGGGATGAACCCTCCTGCTCCGGTTCTGCTTGTGATGCTTGTAGCGCGCGACTTAGATGAGGGAGATGCACGGTCAAATGCACGGTCAATACGATCGCGAAGTCGAAGGGAGAGAGAGGCGAAGGAGTCGTCGTCTGCTGCCATGAATGCGATCAATGTTGTGGTAAGTTAGTAAGAACCAAGAACTGAACTTGCCATCAACTTGCCATGGCCAAATTGGCCATTGAACTTAACCCGGCGCCGAGTCACGGCCCGGTGGACTGACGTCACTGAACCTGCTCTTTCGCCACACCCATCCACGAAACTTTCATATAACGCGTCCTGAACCAAGCAATATGGCTACCGACGGTCCACGCCCATACGACGACATAATCGAGAACATATCGCGCTACGTCTACGATTACGAGATCACCTCCCCGCTCGCCTGGTCCCGTGCCCGCGTCGCCCTCCTCGACGCCCTCGCCTGCGCCGTCGAGGGTGCCCCCGTCTGCGCCCCCTTTACCGGACCCGTGATCAAACGCACCGTCGTTCCAAATGGCTTTCCTCTCCCCGCAACTTCCCACGTCCTTGATCCCCTCAAAGCTGCGTTCGACCTCGGCGCGTCCATCCGTTATCTCGACCACAGCGACGCGTATCCAGGCAAGGAATGGGGACATCCATCTGACAACATCGGTGCGATATTGGTGGTCGCGGATTGGTTGTGTAGGGAAGGCAAGAATGTATCGATGCGGGATGTGCTGGAGGCGATCGTGAAGGCGTACGAAATCCAGGGATGCTTTCAGGTGCGTATTGCACCGCCGCCAATACAATCTGCTGACGGGTGAGAAGATGGAGAATGCGTTCAACAAAGTTGGCATCGACCATGTCATCCTGGTTAAGGTCGCATCCACCGCGGTCGTGTCCAAGCTCATGAGCTTGACGCGCGACCGAGCCAACGTGGCGATCAGCCACGCTTTCGTCGACGGACACCCGCGCACGTATCCTCGTTGCTAATCCTCATGCACCCCAACTGACACCCCCTAGTCCGCATATACCGCCAATCGCCTAACACGACCCCTCGCAAAGGTTGGGCAGCAGGCGACGCATGCATGCGTGCCATTCATCTTGTCCTCATGGCCCAATCTGGTCAACCCGGCATTCCCTCCGCTCTGTCTGATCCCAAGTGGGGATTCTATGCAACGCTCTTCAACGGGAAGCCGTTTTTGTTGCCGCAACCCTTCGGTACGACCGTCGTCGAGACCGTCTTTTTCAAGCTGCACGCCGCGGAGGGGCACGGAATATCCGCGGTCGAGGCTGCGGTGACGCTGTCAAAGCAGCTCACGGGTAGGTTAGACGCGGTGCGCTCGATTAGGATACGCACGCAGCAGGCGGCGATGACGATCATTGACAAGACGGGCCCGCTGTCGAACCCAGCCGATAGGGACCATTGCATGCGCTATATGGTCGCGGTGACATTGCTTAAGGGCGATTGGCCCGAGGCAAAAGATTATGCTGACGAGTCGCCGTACGCGCGCGACCCGAGGATAGAGGCATTGAGGAAGAAGATGACGATGGAAGAAGATCCGCAGATGACGAGGGATTATCATGACGTGAACGTGAGGAAGGGCGCGAACGGGTTGTCGGTGACGATGGAGGATGGAACAAGCTTCGACGAAGTGTTGGTGGAGCGGCCTGTGGGACATCCGTGGAGAGAAGACACGATCGAGTGTGTGAAGGAGAAGTTTATCAAGTTAACGGGGTGGTTGCTGGAGAATCCAGGAAGGGTATGGGAGGCGACTATGTCTGAAGGATTTGCAGACGGCAGAGTGGACCGTTGGGTGGACCAGTTCGCGCTTCCCGCGCAGAAATGGTAGCAGATATAGCTGCTGTGTATCGTCAAATGTAAGCTCGACGCAGCCGATATGTATTGCGCAAAACAAACGGACTCCCGCTGGAGACCTCACAGATGCGCCTTCACTTTCTTGACCAGGTCGATGGCCTCGTCGTCATCTAATTCTCCTCGTGCCTCGAACTCCTTGTGATGCATCTCTGTGACAGATGTTGGAGATTTACGGGCATTCGTCGTGGTTGAAAGAGACGCAGCCTTGCGAGAGCTAAAATCCGGTGCTGGTATGATATGATAATGAACCTAATCTAGTTGTGAACACGCTGGTATCCGCCACATATGGAGGAAATGGCACGCACATGTGGAACAGCCTGCGCATACTCTTGGTTGCAGACTACATTTAGCGCGGTATTTTCCATTGCTATCCAAAAAATCACAGCACACGCATCAGCGCACTATACAAGCAGACCCCCCGGGGAGGATAGAAAACGGAATGTGCCTTTGGTAAGAGCATGGGAAATCTTAGAGATGGCGGCACCTAGGGCGGCGGCATACTGGGCTGGAAGTTCAGAGACTCGAGCATAATGAACCTTTGGGACGAGGAGTATATGTCCTGGTCGCAGAGGGAGAATATCTACCGTGGGTCTTGTTAACAGAGAGGTGGATGGACTGGAAAGGAACCGACCTAAGAAGGCGACCAAAGCGTCATCTTCGTAGACCCTGTACGCGGGTGCGGTGTGCTGTATGATGCGACAGAAGACGCAAGAGTCGTCAGATTTCCAGGATGGGGGCGTGGTGCGGCGTGTGTGAGCGTCGACAATGAAGGACGTCATGAGTAGTGTCCGTGTTATGGGTGGGTGTCCAGGAAAGATGCTTGCCGCGCGCAAACAGCGAATGCGACTAGATCTATTATGACACTCTATGCCAGCGGGGCTACTTGTTTTCGCAAGTACAATGGCATGTTCCGTAACACGGGCCCAGTACTGGTATATGCAAAGAGAAACTGAAGCCAATCCATTTCTGTCCGTCTATACAAGCTGACTCCGCTAACCTCGCCATCCAACGTTAACGTCAGCCAACACCCCCTCCCCCCCCCCATCCCTCACAGCACCATGCTCAGTAGCCACCCGCACCGGGCGCACTCGTACCCTCGCGGCGAAGGCGAAGGAGCACCTCGCGGAAGCGCGTGAGTTCAGTTGTGCCAGGACCCGCGCGTGCGAGGGTCTTCGACTGCGAGTTCTGGAGCTCGATGAGCGTGCAGATGCGGTCCCAGGTGGTGCCATCAGCCAATGACTCGGTGAGTTTTTCCCGGAAGGCTTCTTCATCATCCCTAAGTTGGATGTTAGTAACCGCAGACCTAGGTGACGATGTGCACGGAGGGCAAGCAATGGTTGGGCAGAGGGTGCATTATACAGCCCAGAGGGATGAACGGGACGAAAGAACGTACTTGTTCTGAGCGATCTGTATTTTGTTCTTTTCGCTGTACTCCTCGTAGAATCTGTCGAGGGCATCTCGGGCTTTCAGGATGGTGGCCTCCGTGCGCGCCTTTGCCGCTGCGTCGCGGGCTTGAATTTCTTCCGCTTGACGCTCACGCCATGCCCTGTGCACCAAATTGTGGTAAGTCAACAGACAAGACAGCGGAAGCGGAGTAGAAGAGGCCGAGCTCGCTATAAAAAAGCTCATTCATAGCAAACCAGGAAATTGTCGGGGTGGGCATGGGAAGATGGATATGCACCTGATAACCTCGGGTTCGTCCTCCTGCAGCTGCTGGTTGAGGATAGGTGTTGAGGAAAGCGCGGATGGTTGGGGGCGCGGTGCAAACGTTGGAGGGGCGCCAAAGGAGGGCTGCTGCTGTAGCCGTACGGGGGGTGGTGCCGGAGTCTATGAACCACAAGCCGTACACCGATCAGAGCTGCACCGGGAGAGCAAGCAACAGGACACGCACTTCGATTTCTGGGAACTCGTTCTCGAACTTCTCGATTACACCATCCTCATCCCCAGTGACCTTCACGTCATGTGTGGGCAGATCACCGAACCCAAGGTCAAATCCAGTGGGGTCGGAGACGAGCCCATGGGCGTCGGCTTTAGGGAAGGAGGGGATGTCGTCGGTACCGTCTAGGGAGATGTCGGGGAAAGCGGAAGCTGCACGGTCGAAGTCGATCTCATCGTCGCCGCCGAGAAAGTCGCCCATATTCGTATTTTGAGTCGGTTTGGGAGTCGAGGAGTAAGAATGAGAAGGTGTTGGTTGGGCAAGTTGGCGTTGGCGACGTCTGCAAGTGCGACTCGGCGGTCGCTGGTGATTCGAGACGGTCACGTGTAAATCACGTGGTCATGCTGTAGGGATAATTTGAATTTGATCAACCGTTGAAGCAAACATCTTTCGTCCGTGGTCGCCAACAAGCGGCGAACCCGTTCCGCTGCTTTCTCTGTTGTCTGGATCCACGATGTTCGAACCGATACAAATGTTTCGAAACGGGGCTGGGATCACAGCAAGATCGCAGCGGTAAATCTCGGTCAGCCAGGGATCACTGCCTCCACCGCAGAACTCCAAGGGCCCATCAATGCGACATATGTCCACCTCATTCACGCTGTTCACTGTCGCTTTATCCCCGGGAATACAGTGGACAACCGTTGGCCACGTTCTTCTCTCGCGAGAGAAACAGAAACACTGGCGACGAGAGCGGCGAAAAGGCTGGTGAACCAGTACGTGCGGCGGCGCTCGAGTGGTATCGCTTGGCGAATGAAACGAATTTGCAGTCGTTCAATGGTCTCATCAGCACTGGGCCATCACGCTCTCACCAACGCAGTCTCCCTCTATATAATCGTCTTCCCATGTCAGTCATCCTGTGTTTTCGTTTTCTTTCCTTCTTCCACCAACCCTTTCATCTTTCTTTCTAGTAAAGCCCTCTCCGATTCCGAGTCTTCGCTGCTGATCTTATCACCCAAAGTTTGTGTTGCGCTTGTGAGTACACCACTGCCCCGATCATCGCCGGCGCTCACAGCGTTCCGGCCTCCGTAGGCCTCGTGCCATCTTCCAAGACCTATACTCATGTCCTCGTCTCTTGCCCCCAACGCCCTTTCCATGCACACTAATACAGGCGACGAGCATCAAAAGTTTCAACCATCCTCGGCGAAGCCCGCCCCTCTCAACACGCAGGTCCGTCTCTTTTTCATCAACCGCCTCGAGCTGCGGTCGTTGATCTCGGTCTCCCTTGCGACTTCGCTCGTCATTCGCTTCCTTCTCGCTTTTAGCTTAAGAACACGTCCATCACACAGCTTTCCTCGTCCTCTTCGACCTCCCCTCTCCGCTCCCTCGACGACTACAGCAGCCCCGAATTCCACTTCTGCGCTTCCCATTCCACTTCCACCGCTTGCATAGAGCTTCACTCCCCTTCCGCCCACTCTCTTCCACGAAGCGTCTCTTCCCGATCTCCTAGCCCCGAACACCGTTACCCATCCCATCCAATGCTGCACGACACCATGACCGAGACCGAAACCCACGACGTTGCTGCTGAGCGGCCGCCGCGCTTCGGTTTCCACAAATCCATCTCTTCGTCCACCCCCGAATTCGTTTCCGTTGAGGACCCCATTCCGGATGCATACCATCCTCGTGGTCGATCTGACAAGCCCCGACCTCTTCCTCCTGCTCCCCGTGACAAGGCAGATCCCTACGACCTCGTTCCAAATTATCCCTTCGGAGAGAGGCTCAGCGCTGCGCTCGGCGTCACTCTCGAAGAGCTAGGGGAGGATCCCGACGAGAAAGTCCTGGAGTCCGTCTCCGAGCTCAAAATGGCTGAGAACGAGCTCACCGTCACCGAGTTCCCGATGGAAAGCCGTCCTACAAATCCTTTCCGTGTCGCCACCAACATCCCCCTTCCGCCCTCCCAAGACCCTTCCCGCATGTCTTCCCCCGTCGCCCCCAACCACATGGTTGCATCGGCGGTGTCCCACATGTCCGCCGTTGAAACCATGTCCATGATGTCGGACGGGTCCCACTCGTCCATCGGCACTCCAGCTTCCTCCACCACCCACATGATGCGCTCCGACTCTCCCGCGACCACTGTCGGTTCCAACGCAGGAGATCCCGTTGCTCGTCTTTCCAAGGGGTCTCTCACTCGTGTCCCCGTGGATTTGTTTCCACCACCGCCGGGTTCGCTGCCGCCTGCCCCACCCTCCAGAATGTCAGATTCCATGGCTCAAATGTCGTCTCCTCCCGCGGCCATGATCAACGCTATGGCCCCCGCCATGATGGATGCTATGATGTCCCCTCACGCCATGGTAGAGGATATGACCCCAGCTCCTGCGGCCATGATGGATGCTATGATGGCAGCTCCCGTTGCGAAGATGGACGCTATGATGCCCGCTCCTGCCTATGATGGCGGAAGCCATGATGTCAACTTCGACCTCCCCACCCATGGCGGATGCTATGGCGCCCACACCCGCGGCCATGAACGAAGTCATGATGTCCACCTCCGCAACTATGCATAACGCTATGGCGCCTTCCCCGGCTATGCACGACGCCTCTGCTATGATGTCTACATCTATGACCATGCATGACTCCATGATGCCCACCTCTACCATGATGTCCACTTCTACTGCCATGCATGACTCCATGGTGCCCAGCCTCTGCCATGAACGATGCCATGGCGCCTGCCCCTGCCATGATGACCGAAACCTGCCATGTCTTCGTCTGCCGCTATGACCCGGCCATCGTCGTCCGCCATGCTCACTGAAGCAGAGTCTGCCAACCTCGAGCCGGTGCCGGAGTATATGCGCCATCCTGACCAGTCCCAGGGCGAAGAGACCGTTGACCAGGGGCCTCGACGGCCCTTCCAGGTCGTTCGCCAGGCGCTTCGCCCTCGTCGCGCTGGAGAATCAAACATGAGCGAGCCCCCGCCATACGCGACGCCGCCCGAGAACGCGTCTGTAGGAGCGTCATCGTCCATGGACGCGCCCTCCTCTTCTTCGTCCTTCTCGCTGCGCAACCTGTTCACGCGCTCCGCGAGCGTCCGGGAGCGGTCCTCGTCACCGAAGGCACGGAAGCTGCACAAGCGCGCGAAGTCAAATGCAAGCACGCTGTCGAATACGGTTCGAGATGGACGCGTCGGGGGAGATGTCCAGAGGGTGCAATGATGGCCATGGCTTCCGAGGCGGGAACGCCGGCGACTGCGATGGTGATGATGGCGGAGACGCCTGCCGGCATGGCGGGCGCTCCTCCGTCAGCCATGGCTATGATGGATGCGCCGGCGACTGCGGTCATGACGAGCTCTCCGGCGATGGACTGGTACCCCAAGAATGTCGCCATCGATGCCCGCCTCTGCGCGTTCAAACGCAACTGCTCGCCCCGTGGTTATGGAGTACGGTGTGGTAGTTGGCAGCGCAGGAACTACGCCTGCATCCGAGTCTGCAGCCCCGACATCTGCACACATGGCCACCTCTACGGCGGCTATGGCTGCGAGCACTCCGGTATCCGGCATGAGCGGCGCCAGTGCTGCCACCATCGAGGCCAGTATGGAGGCTATGTCGATGGAGAGCGACGCTGCCATGATGCCTACAATGACGCCGACGCCGGGCCACCCACTCCTTCATGAAGGCGAAATCCTCGTATACCCTGGAGGCGAGGCATGTCCTATCTGTATGTCTCTTCTCTTCCTTTATTCTTGTGCGCGTTCTAAAATGCGTATGTACCTAGGTCAAAACACCGGATACCACACCCACAAGTTCGACCCGCTCCATCCTTGCAAAGGTTGCTGGGCCAAGTTCTCGAAGCCGTTCAACTCCCTCGGAGCGAAGCTCGTGAAGAACTTGTCGAAGAAGGGCAGGTTGCAAAAGCCGTTATCGGCGAAGCGTCATCGCCATGCTTCCTGGCGTGACCGAGGGCGCCGCCATGACGGCCGACACCGCGACGATGTCGGACACGTCGACTATGGCCGATGGTGCCATGTCCACAATGGTGTCGGGAGCTTCTACCGCGGGGGATGGTGCCTATGCCTCCTGCCTCTGCCATGATGGCTGAAGTTGCCCCCATGATGGCTGAAGCTGCTCCTGCTATGACGATGACCGATGTTACCCCCATCACGATGATGGCCGACGCTGCCCCCACCACGACGATGACCGATTCTGCTCCCGCCATGATGATGGCCGACGCTACTCCCGCTACCATGCATAATGCTGCCATGACCCCCTCCGCAATGACTGAAGCGCCTGTCCCCGCCCCGATGCAGGACGCGCCCGCGAGCATGATGACCCATGGTGGCATGCCGCCGATGTGGAAGGAGCATATGTCGGCGCCGATTGCACCGAACGGCATGGAGCAGCAACATATGGCGATGATGGACAGCGCGTCGCATATCGCGGACGAGCATTCCCACATGGTCGTACAGTCCCCAGCAGAGCACGCCATGACCGAAGAGGGTCTCATGTCGAAACGCAAGCCTGTGCCCGCGATGACCCCCTCCCCCGCGCCCGCGCCCATGGTCACCACAGCTCCCCCAGCACCTACACCAGTACCTGTTTTCCGACCCGCGCCCTCCGCACCACCAGCCTGGCTCCCTCGCCGTTCCACATAACATACACTGCGCTGCACATACTTACTTTATTTAGATTTTCCACGTACGATTCCCTCGCATGTAATGTACACACTACGCCCTTTTTATCATATCTTTATTCAGCTCTCGTGAACGGAAGGGAAAGAGCAAGGTATCCATTTGTCTATGCGGAGAGATGCTAACTACGAAGCCACCATGCCACCATACCGAGCAGGAGCGCGGTGTTCATCGCGAGACCCATAGTGACCTTCATCGCGAGGTCGGCCTGCTGCTCTGTCCAGTGCCCGCGCTCTTCCGCCTCCGTTTCTGACTTTGCAGAAGGTGCAGTCTTCACTTCCAGCGTGACGTCCGCCCGGCCACCGTCAACAAGTAGCGCGAGCACTTGTTCCAGCGCTTCCAGCCGCCCCTCGAGCGCGTGCACGCCCGCCGAGACGACCTCCAAATTCTTCGTCTCGAGCTCCTCCACCTTGCGCTCGAAGGTCTGCGCAAGCCGGCGGCGCTTCCACGGCTCGACGAGGACAATGGCGAGCAGGAAGACCGCGAGGTTGACGCCGACGACCGCGAGCGAGCCGTACGTGCTCACGCTACGAATCTTGTCCGACCACACCTGCTCCTCGTGGTACCGTGCCAGGATCGCGCGCATGAGCTCTGAGAACGCGCGCTCGACGTCGTCTTCCGAGCGCGCGACGGCGTCCTTCGCGCGGGCTTCGGCCTGCTCGAGCGCGTGGTCCTCCCGCACCAGCTGGGTGAAGCGCGAGACGTCCGCGTCCGTCCAAAGCGACTTGCGCTGGAGCAGGTCGTTCACCTCGCGCTGGGAGTGCGAGCGCCGAGCGACGGCCTCGTCGTACGCGGTCTTGGCGGCTTTGGCAGCGTCACGGACGGCGGTCATGCCGGTCTCTGGGCGCTAGGTATGTCAGCTTGAGTTTCGGGATTGTATGGCGGGGCGAGAGGGGGGAGGGGCAGAGACGCACCTTCCGCGGCGACCTTGCGCTTGAGCGCCTCGATCGCGTCGTATCCCGTCACGCGATTGATTTCCCCACCAAGGCGGGTGAACGACTTGGAGAGCCGCGCGACGGCATCGTCGGTCTTGAGCCGTGTCTGGATTGCGCCTCGTGCGGTCAAATCTTCGAGATAGGCTCGAGCGCGGGCTAGGTGTTCGGCGGCGGCGGCTGGCGAAGTGGGCGAAGTGGGCGAAGTGGGCGAAGTGGGAGAAATACTGGATTCTGTGGCGGGTGTGGGTTTCTCTTCGGAGCATGAAGCTGGATTGGACTGAGAAGCTAGGGAAGATTCGAGATGAGAGCGGGTAGCGGAATCCGAGACAGGATTTTGCGGTGGGCGTGCAGGACTGGAATACCGACATATACGCAGGGCGGTGGAAGGCAATAATGGACGGAGACGCAGAGGCCGTGCGAGCAACGGCCTGAACATGGCGGCGAGAGACAAGGTGCGCGGGACCAGCCAAGTCGTGGCCTGCAAAGAGCAGCAGAGGTCGACAACGCTCACGCCCGTTTACATACATAGCATCGGCAACTGCAGACCTCCCGAAATCCTTCCGCCACTTGCTCATTCTTTACACTCGACTCCACTCGTGAATAGTGATAGCATGGAAGTTCTAATTGAATCTTCTAAGTGAACGTCCATTCCTAGGTGATCGAATACAGTAGACGTTGCGCAAAACAAACAAGAATGAGTGTAACACGACCATAGCTCGACACAGCAGACGGGTTCCAGGGAGAAAAAAATCCTACAACACGCTCAACTCCACACGTCGAGCATCAAACGCGATCGCTCCTTGAGCAGCTTCATCTCAGCCGTTCCCTCCACCTTCCCCGCTCCCACCCTTCGCCTCACCCAGGATCTTCGCCAGCGTCTCCTCCACCTGCTTGGCCATGCCCTTCGCATCACCACAAACATAGATGTATCCCTTACCCGTCAAAATCGCATCCGCGATCTGAGCGCGGTCCTCCCAGATGAGGATCCTGAACGTAGATTTTCCCTCCGTCCGGCTTGTACGGAGGCTGACGGGAGAACGCCTTGTGCATCACGAATTTTCCTTGGAGCTCTTTGGTGTACTCCGGCCACTCATCACTGTAAAGGTAGTCCTCATCCTCGCGACGGCAGCCGTAGAAGAGCGACATCCGGCCCCAGTCCTTCAAAGCGTCCTCGCCGTTCTTCTCAAGGGATCGACGAGCAAGCGCAACACGCTCTTGGACGAAACCACGGAAAGGAGCAACACCCTACAGATAAAGATCAGTCCCGTCGCATCGGTGTGTGCATGGGGTGAAATACTCACAGTACCAGGACCAATCATGATGATCGGGCTCTTCGGGTTCGTGGGCAGGCGGAAGGTCGAGCGGCGAACATGCACGGGAACCTTATAGATATTACCTTCCCTGTGCGATCCGCGCGGACCCGTAATCGCATACGTCGGTCCCACAACAGCCGCTGGCTTGTCCTCGACGCTGACCAAGGGTACTTCCTCTCCGGAAGCCGCATACTTGAGGTTGAGCAGGAAGTTGGAACCGACACCGAATATGGAACGCTTGGGGGCGCGATCACCGGCCGAATCGTACTTGAGGACGACGCAGGTGACGTGAATGGCATTCGGGTTGAGCTTTGGGCTGGAGGATATCGAGTAGTATCGGGGTTGAAGGCGAGTGATGGAGGAAACGATGATGTCGAAGGGGATGGGCCAGACAGTGGTGTTTTCTGGTGTCGGTGCGGCCGTGAGGTCGTTACCGGCGGCGAGTTGAAGCAGCTCGCCGAGCTTGAGGCAACCATCCAAAACAACAGGGCGGAATTCCTCTTTGTGCGTGCTCAAGTTTCGCATGAACGCCTCTGCCTCTGGGTTGGGTGCAAACTTGGCAAGCGCACCGAGCATCTGACGACCAGCGACCGCGCTGATGTCGAGGTAGTGACGCAGGACGGTGCCATACGTGGTAGGAACGGGGAAGGGAACCTTGGCGAGAGCGGGGTCGAGAGATTCGATGCCAATGACGGTGTCACGCTTCTCGTACAAGCCGAGGGCACAAAGCAAGCGGGTAACCTCGACTTCTGCGTTCGTAGGCCATACACCAACGTGGTCGCCATGTTGGTACGTGATACCAGAGCCTTCGATGTTGAGCTCGATATGCACGCAATTCCTGTCCCCAGTGTTCTGGAAAAGCTCGCGTGCAACTGCGATTGGAGCCGCGTAGGGGTTCTTCGCGTCGTGAATGCCCTTGGAACGCGTGAGTGCACGTGCAGACAACTCGCCTGTAAGCCGAGCAAAACCATATCAGCGCGATGCCATTGCCGATGGCAGAGCCCCTGAACACGTACCCTGGTAGACCTTCTCGGGAACCACGTCTTCGAGCTCGGACACGGCAAAATCGGCAGAATCGCCACCTTGACCCTCCTCGACGCCCATTTCCTTCGAGAACGCCTCCCACATGCCGTCCTTCCACTCGAGGTAGTCCTCCTCCATGCTCTTGTCATCATCACCCTCGCCACGTTCTCCGATACGTGTAGCGCCCATGCCCTTGCAAATACTCGTCCGTCTGTCTGGAGATGAGATTGTAGTGTTCGTATGTCTTGTTGCCGAGACCGAAGACGACATATTTGAGGTTAGGAAGTGAGTGTTCGCCATTAGAGAATTCGAAAGACGAGTCCGAGAGGTTCTGCATGAGCTGTACGGCATTGTCCGTGGGCTCGCCTTCGCCGTAGGTAGCCATGACGAAGATAGCGGCGCTGCCTTCGGGGATCTGGTCCAGGTTCTCAAAGTCGTATTCCTCGGGATCGCATACGAGCGAGGCAAGTCCAAACTTGGACTTGGCTTCTTTGGCAATGCGAATAGCGTACTCTTCTGCCGTACCAGTCTGGGAGCCGTAAAATATGACTAGACGTTTGTTCTGGAGCAAGAGTGTCAGCGTATACGTTGAGAGGTGGGGGGCGATAAGAGCTGAAGAACGTACGCCAGCTTTCATCTTCGCGATGAAATCGCGAGGATTACCACCGCCATTGGACTCCTTTGAAGTGACGGGGGCAGTCTTTGCCTTGGTTGCGAAAAGCTGGTCGCGGAAGAGGTAAAGGGCGGCAAGTACGACGCCGAGGACGAGGACGATCGCGTCCGAGGACGACGAGGCGGCCATGGCGGCGGGGAGATGTCGGGGGTGGGAGGGGGGAGTCGGAAGGGCGGGGAAACAGAAAAAGGTGGGGATGAGAATGAGGAAGACGTGTCAGGCGATCCCTCGTACTTTTATTACAGCTGCTGACGTAACCACCGTGGCATCTCGGTCTTCAATCTTTCGCGCTCAGCGTCAACGATCACATCCTCCTCGCCCTCCGGGAAATCAAAGTGTTCCAGCAGTTTAAGTTCCGGACTAAGATAGTTGCTCGGCGTGGATATCATATCCTGAGGACCGCCCGCTGTGAGACATGGCTACATTGTTGCTGATCATGGCCTTGCCATATTATCTGATAAGAGTCTTAGAGCGCGGGGGACCTCCGACCCGGAGCAAAGACCCACGGAGGCTGCTAGACCCAAAGGCCGAGCGCATTTGCCGGTTCGTCAGCGGCAGCTATGTACATCGTACATGGACTTCCGCGCCTCCGTGCATCAGAATTCAAGAAGATGCACCAATCTGAGCGAGTCGTGTACCCGACGTCCGTCAGGCGTAACCGCTCCAATCGCCGGCTGTGAGAGCTGCGAGGCGGGACAGCTCCGAGCATCGCATCAGTACTTCTGTCCATTAAGCTGCAGTGCTGCACCAACACATAATCCCGAAT
This sequence comes from Amylostereum areolatum, assembly GCA_012932865.1. NCBI lineage: Eukaryota > Fungi > Basidiomycota > Agaricomycetes > Russulales > Stereaceae > Amylostereum > Amylostereum areolatum. The sequence continues at coordinate 424,848 of SAXG01000002.1, forward strand.
TGCTGAAAGCAGTTTCCTCTCGTCAACGAATCCGGAGAGACTCCGTGCTGACCTTCGCGTCTTGACATCCGTCCCACGGGCGACTTCTGCAGGTCCGAACTGGAGTCTGGGGTCGCCTGTAGTCTCCGTGGCTGACCCAACCAGAAGATAGTCGTTCTGGTTGTACGGGTCGCCTGCATGTATTCCCGTGTCAAAAAGATATCTGAGCAATAGCTCCCGCAGTGGATTGCCGCGCCGCCAAGGTAACCTACACAACTCCCTCTCCGGGGCCTCCCACATCCTCCTGTCGTCCCCGGCCCCACGTTGCATGTCCTTGCGGATGCGCCACCGCCGCACGCATCTCCCGGGCGAGCGCGCTATCCGTTCCAAGCTCGTACCCCGCCCAACGCTCAGCGAGCTGGGCCCAGGCCACAAGTGCTGCCTCACTGATCGTGTGAGGAACAAGAGGTGATTAAAAAACAAAGTGTCGTCAGTACGTGGCATGAACAGAGAGAGGATGCACACCAAGATGAAGCCCGAAGGACCAGATCAAGTTGAAAGAAAGAGTGACCAACACATCGATAGTGTCCGTCGAGTCCACTGTGGACTAATCCACACAGTACAGTGTACTCGCTACCACCATATGCCACCACACGAACTGAAGAGAAAACTTACTCTCCTGCTGCAGCCGCAACGAGAGCCGCATCGGCTGCTAACCGTCCCCGTTCGCTGTGATATCCCTCTTCTCACCCAGACGCCAAATCTTCCGTGCGATGTCGACAGCTTCGTTACTAGTGACAGCGCCATTCTGCCAGGAGGAAAACTGCCTGTATAGAGCAGCCATCTGGGAGAGTCGCGCATCGGAGAGCGCAGATTGTGCCGGTGGAAGAGAACACGACGCGCAGGTGCACTCGAAAGCATAGTCGAGCGCGAGCTGCCGTCTAACGAGGGCACGTAGAAGGTCAAGGTACAGCCTTGGAACGTGTACGCAGAGGGCTTACTGTCGTTCTATACGCGGGCACATGGTGCTGAAGTACACTGTGAGAAGTTCCTACACATGAGTTAATGGAGCTCTCGCCGCCAATTCGAGAGAAAACCACACCTCTCCGGCGGATATATTCTTAAGAGCGTGGACGACCAACACCTCCTCGTCATCTCTCCAGGAATATACCGAATTAAATGCGTGTGAGCATCCGTGGTTGAGTCGTGCCATGCGAGGGAATATCCCTATGGCGTCACTGCCGGCGGCGACGGCATTCGTTTGGAATATGGCCAGGGGGAGGTGTGCACGGTATGCTTCAGTATCAGGAACGAGATGATGGGGCATGTTCACAAAAGAGAGGTTGTAAAAAGCTTCGCGTTGGGCGTGGGACAAAGGTGCGAGGAGGGAATGGAGAAGGTCGATCGGGGAGGTATTTACTGCATGTTGTTAGAACATGGGCAGCAAAAATATAAAAGAGTACGTACTGGAAGATGGGACGCGAAAGAGGGGGCTCTCACGAATGAGAAGTTCGCCTCGCTAATGAGTGGATGAACGTGAGCAAAGCGTGGACGAGGGAAACGACTAGGAACCGCACAGTGATATTGCGGGTAGCGATGACTCCTTTACCACGTCCGGGTAGATCTCTAACTAAAAATGGAGGGTCAGGATATATTCGTTCCGGAGGCGGATCTGAGGTGAATGTGGGCCGAAAGTTGGGGGTCCATGAGATCGAGCGAGACAAGGAGAGCAAGAGTAGAAGAGCAGGGATAGCGAGGATAAAAGCGATTGTATTTTTATTTTTCCTTTGAAGCGGTGCTGGGGGAGCTTGAGAGATGTTAGCCTGTGCTGGCTGAGACTGCTTGCGCCTGCGCGTGTTGGACTTGGAGATGGAGGACATGACAGAACGAAACCAGGCGCAACCTAGGGTTAGGGTCACAAACGCGTGATCGCGTCCTGTGCGATGCACGTGACATGACACGTCTATCGAGCGCTGGGCAACGTAGCTTTCTGTAAGAGCTTCACCTCCCGCCCTACGCTGCGTAACACTCCTTACTCTCCCCCACCATGGCTTTCATAAGGTACTCTACTTCTACGCGCTTGAGGCAGCTCTAACGGTAGACGTAGGCTGGCGCTGTGCGTCACGGGCGTATACGCCATGTTCCTGGTAAGCCTGCACGCGCCTTGTCTTACCTCCCGCTCATGTCTCCCAGCTTTGGGCGATCGCTCAAGAACGTCTTAGCGTCCCCTTTGACTCGAATTCTGGGGATGCACCTGCGCGATTCAACGCGCCGCTGTTCCTCGGAACAGCTCAAAGCTTCCTAAGTACGATCTCTGCTCTCATTTATCTCCTCATCCGACGCAAGCCCTCCGACACCTTCGCACAAACCCTTGGTCTCGCCCCTCCATCACAATCTCCTACTAAATCCTCGGAATCGCCTTCCAAATTGTCATCCGTTCATGCAAGGGCGCTCCTCGCGCGGTACGCTCAATGTGCGCTCTCCATCACCGCTGCCGCTCCTTTTGGATTCGCAGCCCTGCAGCACGTCTCCTACCCAGCCATGGTCCTAGCGAAGTCTTGCAAACTCGTTCCGGTCATGATCATGAACATTCTCCTCTATCGCCGCGCCTTCGCCCCGCACAAATATGCCGTCGTTACCCTCGTCACTGCCGGCATCACCCTTTTCATGTTTTACGGCGACGCCAAACACTCCAAATCGAAGTCCTCTTCTACAGAGCACCCGACGACGAAGCACGAGTTGATCGGCATGGCGTACCTTCTCGTGAACCTCGCGCTCGATGGCGCGACGAACAGTACGCAGGACGAGATTTTCGCAAGGTCGCCTTGGAAGGTTACTGGCCAGCAGATGATGCTCTTCATCAACGCGTTCAGCACTGCCCTGACGCTGACACTCTGCGCGCTCCCGCTCCCCCACGTCCCCGTCTTGCATCCCGGACCCCCGTTTGTACCCGAGCTAGGTGCAGCCCTCGCGTTCGTCCGCACGCACCCCGCCGTCCTGCAACCCCTCCTCGCATTCGCGGCGTGCGGCGCTGTCGGCCAGCTCTTTATATTCGAGACCCTGGAGCATTTCGGGAGTCTGACGCTCGTGTATGTGTAGTATTCTTGTGTGCGTCCATGGGCATGTGGAACTGACGTATGTTTGGGCAGGACTGTGACTCTAACGCGCAAACTGTTCACGATGCTTCTGTCCGTAGTGGTCTACAACCACTCACTCACGCCGGGGCAATGGGTCGGGGCTGCTGTTGTTTTCGCTGGGATCTCCGTCGAAGCCTTGGTAAAACGTCGCGGTGAGTTCTGGAAGAATGACACTCACCTTCAGGTCACCTTACATTCCTCTCCACAGATGTGCACACCAAACGCGTTCTCCAAGAACGCGAGAAGGCGAAGATAAAAGAACTTTAGAGCCTTCAGTAACTCTTTTTGTATAGACCTTAGAACGAGCAGCGATGCATTGCTACATTGATAAGTGTGTTGCATACTTAGCTGTCTGACAGAACCACTGTCTCTCTTAGAGAAGGTGGGGTAACAGCGGTGTACTTAGAAAGTACGACGAGAGAATCGGGGCGGAAATAAGCGAACAATCGCGCATAAAATGATCGTAAGTACATGCATACATCGTACAGTATATCGCCCCCAATACATATGAATAAAAGTTAAAAGTTAAATGCAGCGCCCGGCTGCTTGAACGTCACGACGACCCTGTCACGACGACGCGACAAATGCATTGAAGTTGTACGAAGGAGGGCTGCCGTTGAACGAGAAGCCGTCTGGCTTCAGCTCAACGACGGTCTGGCCGTTTCGCACAAGCTTCGCGTACATAGTATCCCCAGCAGAGATGGGGATGGATAGTTTGTTCACGCCAGGGACCACGTCGACCGTCTGCGAGTTCGTGTCGGAGGTTTGAAGGGTGACCTGCCCTGGTGAAGTGGCCATAACGACAGCCCACACTGCATCTTCAGTCTACGATTCAGGTTCGTGAGCATACTAGCCGTGAACCAGTAAGAGGAAAGAACAAACCATCTGGAAATTGTCAGGTTTGCCAACGGCATCGGGGGCGTTCGCGTCTTTGGGATGTGTACGTGACCACATGTAGATTTTGTCCTCTGTGATTGCAGGGAAAGAGCCAGTCTTAAATGCTTGCGCGTAATAGTTTGTCATATTGAGCCAGGCTGTATTCCACGCAGTTCAGTCAATGTGATCGGGGAGCAGGTGGAGTGTGCTAACCTGTATGGTCCAAACCGTCAACCCAAGCTTGACTGTTCGGCTGAGCCCCTTCAATGGGTCCGATATAGTGAGATTCGCCGTAATCATTCCAGGTGATGACCTCGACAATGTCGAACTTGTCCCGTGATGCGATCAGAGACTCCCACCGAGTCGGATACAAGTGTTGGTCGGCGTAATAGATCCACTGTACGCAATGAGAAACGACGGAAATAGGAACGACAAGGCACTCACATTCTTGTTGAAGGTATCGGCGCCGTAGTGGGTGTAGAACCACGGTGATACTGTGGGAAGATAGGCCTTATCCCCGCTATTTGCCATGGTACTGAGGCCGTTCATGTATTGAGTGTCTGTGTCCGTTCCCCGGAGCAAGGATGAAACTGCGTTGAAGACGGTCGACAGCAAACCAGAAATCAAGCTAGAGTCGGCAGTCAACGTGATGGGCCAGGCCGAGTTCCACTAAAAGAGACATCGGTCACTTCCCGCGAGATGCAAAAACAGGATATAAAACATACGTTAAGGGCACCATCCATAACATCGTTGAAGGTACTGAACGTATTGGGGTCAACGAAGAAGGACGGTACAAAGAACACCGCGTTTTGGCCTGTTAAGTCTGGATGCCTCGTGAACTGGGAAGACCAGCCCTCCGCGACGGAGCTTTGTCCAAATGTGCACGTCTGTCCCGCAAAAGTAGAAGCGAAAACGCGGCCTTTGTATATGAGCTGGTTCGGGTGAGTTGCGTACTGTGTGATGTAGTTGCGGAGGGTGGTTGCATCGTCCGGACTGGCACACGGTAGAGCCCTGAGTGATTATTAATATTGTGTTAGGTTGGATATGGAAGCGGACGCACGACATATCGAAGGATATAAAAAGTTTAAAATCGGTTCCGGACTGACGGGCAGCTTCATACCTGAAGAAGAGAGTGAGGCGGTGAAGACGATCATGTCGATCACGACGTACGCGTCATTGACCCGGTCCTTCTGCCAGTCGTCGTTCCCGATATTGAGGGCAAACCCATCAATACCGTTGGTGTGTGCAAGCGAGATGTCGGACTTCCAGTTGTCAATCGTGTAGGGAAAGGTGTTTCCGACCATGTGGTGTGCGACGACATACTTCGGATCACCACTGGGAGAAGAAGTGGGCGAGGCAGGTGCTGTGGGAGAAGAGGTGAAGGACGGGCTTGGAGATATCGACGAGGACAGGCCGTCTCTAGCCAGGAGGCGGGTCTGCGTCGATCGACCAGAACCAGTCTGGCCACGCATCACGGGGAGCGCGTTGATAGTGCCCGTAAAGATGAGAGAAAAATAGAGAAGGGGGGCACGCATAGCGTTGCAAAGAAGGACCGGAAGGAGAAAAAGAGAGTGAGGGGGGGGGGGGGGGGTCAGTTCAGGCCGAGTCTGAAACGAAACGGGCAGAGACGCACCTGCTTTATATCCGGGACAGGGGCTCGCTTGCGGATATCCATAGAGCTATGACCAGCGGCTCTCAACAAAAGGGTGTGGAATTGTTCCCTGGCCCAGGCGATCGGGTATGTGGAGAAAGTAGAACAATGCTAGCTCGCGCGATTGTTACGTAAGAAACACGGCATAGCTTTCTAGGAGGCAGCGGAGCAGAGTGGGATGTCCCCAAATGGTTGAGCGTTGAGGGGCACACTTGTCGGCCATAGCGGTGACGCGAGCGGTCGATTTCCGTGGTCGATCGTGGTGAACCGTGGAGGACGAACTTATGGCTTGAGGGCAATGGCTGGCCAACGATCACGTGCGGTACAGGTAGCAGAACGATCCGCCTCCTGTTCCGTCCGCCTCGCTCGTGGCGAGAGATGACCAGCGCACCTCTTGCTTCCCCTTATACTCTATGGATAAACTCAGACAGCTCTGGAATGTGTCGTATCCCGATAAACGGCTCACGACTCAGACTTTGATCACCCCCTCTGCTTCCCCTCCAATATCCCGCACCCCATCAAGACAACGCACGCTACCTCCTGACCAACCGTCCCCAGCCAAGAAACCGCGCATTGCTCTCACCCCATCCAGCTCATCGACCTTATCCTCGTCGTCCAACGCAAATGACCGGAACAGCTTTGACTTTGAACAAGCTCGCCGCGACTCCGCCCTCCGCCTCCGCGATTCATGGTCCGCCCTCGCCGAGCGATATACTCGGCGCCTCGACGAGGATGATATCATCGATCTACGCTCTATCAAGCTCTATAAAGACCGCGGTGTTGTACGTGGCTCAAGCGGTGAAACGCGGTTCGGCTTCATGTCTGTCCCTGACGAACCAGAGCCCTCCAACGACGCCAGTAGTGAAGGTGGCGGGGCCCAAACTGAGGGCGAGGAGGACGACGACGAAATTGACGCGCTCGGCGCAGAGGGCGTCCTGGAAGGAACCCTTGGAGAGAAGCTTCGCCGCGCGATGCCACCGCGCGGGCGCGATCCGTTCGACGACGACGACCTGAAGGAATTCATGGAAGCGGAAAAGCGGCGTCAGGCAGAGTTTGGAAATCTGGACGACGACTCCGACGACGATGTTCATCTACGAGAATTGGTGGACCAGGAGTCGAGGACATACGACAAATCCGAACCTGAACCTGAAGTGGAGGATGGGGTATCGGAGGGTGGCACCGATGGTGAGGACGGCGAGGACAATGTGTCAGTGTTGAATTTGGGATCGGGCTCATCTTCGGACTCCGAACCCGAGGTGTCGTTGGCGCAGGTGGCGAGGGATAGAGGGAAGGCGGCCCTGCAGAAGAAGAAGATCACATCGCAACCTTCTCGTTCGGGCGTTGTTGTAGCCCACGATTCAGAGGACGAACTTGGCGGCTGGGATCATGACGAGTCTACCGCGATCTATCGACTGGCCAAGGATCCAGCGCCGGAAGTCCCCCGTGCAAAATCCAAACTCCCACCCGACGTTGAAGTCATCGAAATATTCGATACTCCTTCGCCTTCACCTCCGCCCTCTCCTGCATCTCACCCAGAACCGATGTCCCCTCCTCCTATATCACCCATTCGGTTCTCACCAGTGCCTTCCATGGGACCCCCAAAACCACCCCCGCCTCTTTTCTCACAATCACAGCTTCAGACCCCTCCCCAGTCCTCGTCGTCTACCTCAGACCTATACCCCCGCTGTTACGCCCCTCCCGGATCCCGGACCATCTTCTCATATTCCCTCTCACGTTTCCAAATCAAAGCCGAGACCGAAGCCGAAACCGAAACCGGTTCACAAAGGGTTCAAGCCCATGGTCGATGTACCCGCACATTCTGTCGCGTCCTCGAGCTCATCTAGTCACCTCAACAGTAAAGTCGCATCTACTGGGCTCACAAAGAAGTCCATCTCGCACCGTTCCAGTATGCCAGAAGTGTTGATCACCACCAAACCGCCTGGGAAAAGACTGTTGCGCGAGGGTACGCTGATACATGCAAATGAAACTCTCTCAGAAACTCCCCTCAGCAAGTACAAGGTTAGACGGCGGCCTACACCCAGAACCTCCCCATCTCCACCTCCGCTCCCCCGTCCTCTGCCACCTAGGTCTCCTTGGCTTGACCGGAAGGGAAAAGGTCGCGCCTATCCCGACGACGAAGCAGTGGAGACTCACACAGAACTTTCGGCTTCGTCACCTCCTGCGTCAAAGCTTGCGATCCCTAGGAAGGCCACATCTTCCCCCCCACCGAAGACGAAAAAACACAGCTCCTCCAAGAAATGGCCAGTGGCTGCTTCATCTTCTCCTTCTCCTTCAAAGTCAGCCCCGAGCAGGAAACGCAAGCGCGTGTCATCGCCTCCGGATGCGTCACCAGAGCCTTCCCGCATGGAATTGTCGAGGACTTCCGTCGAGTCCACGAAAAAATCACCACCAGTGATTGTTCGGTCAACATCTCCCACTTCATCAAGCGACGAGCGAGGTATGTAATACAGATCGCACTGAATGTAGCCAGGGTTAACATTCGATCCTAGATCGTCAGAGACGACATCGCTCGCGTTCCCGCGGTCGCGGTCGCTCGCAATCACGGGGAAAAGCCTCGCCAGACGAGGAACGCGAATTTGGCGACAAGCATTCGCGTTCCCTTGATACCTTTTACCCTCCACCCAGTCAATATCCCGCAGGGTATGGCGGACCCCTCCCAGGCGGTCATCCCGGGCCTCCATATCCACCGGTCGATGGCGCACAGGCACAATACATGCTTGCTCAAGCCATACAGCAAATATCCTACCTCATTGGCAGCGTAGGCATGCCGCCAAACCCTCCCAACGGCGAACATCCACCTTGGCCGCCGCCGGGTGCACCACCTGGACAGTATCATACACCATACCCACCACGCTGGCCAGCTTATCCTCCACCGCACACATATCGTGAACAGCCCTCGTCTTCCCCAATCGAGAGCGCGTCATCTTCCCGACGTCCGTCCTCTTTCAAAACTCCGACTCATCGATTCAATCATCCCCTATATACGCCCTCTTCATCGCATGGCACCCTACCCCCTTCGTCACCCTATCCGGACGAAGAATCATCGCCACCCCCCAGTGCAAGGAGTAAGTCCCGTGCGAGGAGCAAATCTGTGGGTCGGCGCGTGTCCTTCAAGTTGGATGAACGACCGCATGTTGGACATCTACTGGAAACGGATGTAGAAGAAAACAACGAACAGGAAATGTCCTCGTCTCCGAGTATCGTTCGCGGACGGAGTCGAAGCATACAGAGAGGAGCGATGCGGAAAGGTGGTGGCCACGCACGCGCGCAGGAGCGTGAAAGGACACCCGACGCAGAGCACGCGAGAGGGCGGATACAGTCGATGATGATGTGGTGTGTTGTAGTACTGAGTGATGGATCTAGAGAAGTGTACGATCTGCGGCGACGGTGTCAATATTGCTTTGTCGAGTCAGCGAACGCCCGACGGCCTGGTCCTTAACAGAAAGGAACGGGACCCTGAGCGGACGAATGTTGCGCTTTTTCGTGAGAGATCGTGACCGAAAAGGAGAGATCCGGGATGCCAACGCCCAAAAAAGGAGAGATTGGGGGTTGGACTGCCCCACTTTGTGGACATTGACAGGACTTCGCACACGACTCGATCCCCTTCCCGCTTTCTTTGCCCGCCCCCTCAGCCCTCTCTTACCCTCCACTGCCCTTTCCTTTTTCCTCGTCGTATTCCTTCACCTCCCCCATCCTTATTACAATCCCTTCCTCGCATGAGATATGGTACGATCCTCTCACCCTCTTCTCACAGTCGTTACCGAGCTAATCCCCTCGCAGGGTCAAACTCTTTCCTCACCCGGTCGGTTTCCCGCCACATCCTTCATCGCTATCTAAGACCCCTCTCTGACTTTGATATGACGCGCTAGCGACCGAAAAGCATACCGAAAATGGAGGCGATAGTCGCTATGTGTACGCCGTATCAGAGATGCAAGGCTGGCGTATTTGTGAGTTTTTTTCCTTCATTCGCCATCGTGCAGATTTCGACGGGACGTACATATCTCTCGGACTGCCCCACGGCCTCAGCTATCGAAAATCTCTCCATGATGTTGTTTTCGCCTTTGTTCGCGATTATTCCACTTCGATTTCTCGAGTCATATTTCCCTCCGATCACCGCTGAATCCATTCGCAGCCATGGAAGACGCACATACGACTACCCTGAGACTGGACGATGGTGACGAGACCAACACGTTCTTCGCGGTATACGATGGCCATGGCGGTACGTGTCTTCTTCCGCTATTTTCGTCATTGATCACCCAGACGAACCAACCGCGGTCCGCAGGTGGCTCTGTGGCGCGATTTGCGGGCCAAAATGTCCATAAGCGGCTCGTGAAGGAAGAATCATATCAGGCGCAAAATTATCGGGAGGCTATGAAGCGGGCATTCTTAGGCACGGATGAGGATATGTTGGCCGGTGCGTCGATACCCTCCTCTTTTTTCGTTGACTCTCTGCTGACCAATTATCGTAGACCCTGCTTACGCTCGGGATCCTTCTGGTTGTACCGCCGTGGCGGCTCTCGTCACGAAGGACAACACAATTTACGTCGTAAGCACTTTAGTATCTGCCTTTCTTTTCACCTGGTTGATTCTGGTGCAGGCCAATTCCGGAGATTCTCGAAGCGTCATTAGTGTCAAAGGTGAAGTGAAACCGCTGAGCTACGACCATAAACCGCAAAACGAGAGTCAGTGGACGTCGTCATCTTGCTCCACATGCCTTAACCCCGTACCTCGTAGCTGAGAAAACCCGCATCGTGGCTGCTGGTGGATATATCGAATTTGGTCGTGTTAACGGTATGTTCGCTACCCGCTTGCATCATCCTGTCTGTCTGATTCTTGGTTAGGCAATCTCGCTCTTGCTAGGGCCCTTGGTGACTTCGAATACAAGAAGAACTACAATATACCACCTGAGGCCCAAATCATTACCGCGAATCCCGATATCATCGAACACCAGATCACGGACGATGACGAATTCCTTGTTCTTGCTTGTGACGGTATGTTCCATCTAACTGTCTCCACGATGGTGCTCATCCGTCACCGTAGGTATCTGGGATTGTCTCAGCTCCCAACAAGTTGTGAACGTTATACGGTTGCAGATCTCGGAGGGCAAGGAGCTCCCTGAAATTTGCGAAAACATCTGCGAGCTATGTCTCGCCCCGGACACCACCTCTGGCGCAGGCATCGGATGTGACAACATGACCGTCCTGATTGTCGCTCTCTTGAATGGCAAGACAAAGGAGCAATGGTACGATATGATCAAGGATCGCGTCAAGAACAAGTACGGCTACACGACGCCGGATATATTACCCCAAATATATGCCACGAACCGCCTGATAAGCTTTCGTGCACGGCGCCAGGTTATAGAAGCACGCGAACGGGAAGCGGCGGGAACGGGGGGATTTCTAGGTGGTCCAGCGGCACTTGGTGGACTCGCGCGGGTGTTGGGAAGCACCGGCGGCATTTCGTTCCATCCTGGTTCCGGAATCCTAAGTGATGCAGGGGCCCTCATGTTTGAGCAGGACGATAGCGATGATGACCTCGACGACCGCGACGACATGGACGCGGAAGCGGCCAACTTGGAGATGGTATTTGGGCAGAACGACGCTTCTCCAGACCTGACGAAGAGCTTGAAGGAACAACTGGACGAACTCGAGCGCGATGACGCGGAGCTTCGTTTGGAGGATGCGGACGACGAGGCCCTCAAGGAGCCCTTCGACAGCGTCATCGATCTGTCCGACGCGGAGAAGGATCGTGCGCAATCACGCGCGAACGGTGCGACGCCGTCCTCGACGACACCTAAGGCGTCACCTCCTTCGTCAGGAAATTCACTGCCGGGAGAAGGTCCACCGTCCAAGTCGCTGCCGAATGGCCATAGCCCTGTTGAACAACTCAAGTCAACACCGGGTGGGGACGATGCGAGTCCGGCGGTGAAAGCAGAGGGGCTTCTCGACAAGAGCGAGGACCCATCGAAGGCCTGATCAGGACTGTAGTAACAAACTTATAGCCTCTTTCTAGTATGTGTACCACCCCATTTCCGTCTGCCTCTCTTTCTGGGCTCCCAACCATTGTCTGTCAGCCATATACATGTTTATTATATACTACATCCGACGGGTGTTGTTGCGTGTTCACGTCATTACATACCACTGTACATGTACTTAGTATTTCGTGCTAGTTGACCGGAACCGGAGCTGTCGCCAGGTATGATGATATCGATGTGTCTTTTGTGTCTTTTTCCACTGTTTTGTTCGATGTCCCGTCCCCTGCCCCCACCCTTTTCCTGCTTGGATTTGTATAGGGTTTATATGTTACAAGACGTCGCGCAATACAATCAATACCCCTTCGCACAGACATACGATGGCAGGGCGTCCTGTGGCATCAGACAAAGAACCGACGCCCAACACAGCACCTGCTTCGCCACCCCCCAATTTGAGGATCGCCTGTTTCGCCCAGAGAGCCTTGGGCGGTGCGTCACGGTAGACGTAAAGATTACCACCATAGTCCGCGCCACCTCCTTCGAAAGCCAGGACCGCTCGTCCAGGAACGTGGTACATGAAGCGCGTGTCTCTCTTCGACGCAAGGACGAACGCTAGCGCGGAATAGGTCGTCGTGTGCTTCCATGTAGGTGTGTCATTCGCATCATCGGGTGGGAGGAACGTGTATAAGAGCCCATCGATGGTATGCTTGACGGTGAATGAGATCGAGTTTCGATCAGCTCCGGGCAAGGGCGTTGAGAGAACCGTGAAGGGCATGCTAGCATCTTCACGTGCCCAAGTTGGCGAGCTTCCGTCTGCAGCTACCCACGTCAGGCAGGCAGCACTGCCAACTGCCGCATCCGCTTCGTCGTCCATTTCCCCTTCCATGCTGGATGGAACGCCACTACCGAGCCCGAGCCCACTCATGTCGCGGCCCTCCTGCAGCGCAGCAGTGTATTTTCGAGTGACTCCCGAATCTGAGCGAGCTCGGACGGGTCGAGCGTTTCCGGTACCTCCGCCTCCTGGATGGATGCATCGAAGATATGCGGCCAGCGCGTGCCTGCGTGCTGCTTTTCAAGGTGAAGCATGAGCAGGCCAAATTTGTGCTCGCCTTGCGCATCCCACGTCCAGAAGCTGGAGGAAGGGGAGATGCCACCCCATAGGCGCGCGGCGGAGTGATGGGGAAGGTGTAAGGCGGCATCGGAGGGTGCGTCGCGCACGAGAACGGTCAGTGTTTGTTGAGAGAGGTGAACGGTCATGTTCGATTTGGCCGTGGTGGATGGAAGGGGAAAGGCGATAGTGAGTTCCTCGTTGTCCTGCGTCCAGGCGTATGGAGGGGGTTTCTCGGGACCTCGGGGCGCGTCGGAGGCCTCGCCGTCGCGATGAATGGGAACGATTTCATCAGGCGAAGGGTCGGGAGGGACTGTGGTTGGTTGGTCTGGGATGCAATACGGTGCTCCTCCGGCGAAAAGAAAGGCCGTTTGGGTGGGTTCGTAGGCAGTGTACAACGGAGGGTCTTGGCCCCGCCGGTGCCATGAGACATTCATGGTCAACGGAACCCCATTTGAGTCAGGCGCGGTGGTGGAATCGATATTGATACCGTATATATCATACAGGAGAGTTGGCGGCTTGCGAGTAGATGTCGTGGATTTTTCGGCGTTGGTGGAGTATTTTGACGATAGGACGACTGTGACAGTGGTTTCGGACGTCTTCCCCAGAGCGTGGATGCGGAATGGGCGCGTAGTCACAGAATCGGTCGCAGGGACGGCGTCGGGGAGGATATAAGTCTCGAGAAGTATTGCTGGAGACGTCGACGACAGAGCCAGAACATAGAGCAGGCCATATCCATCGGATACGAAGAGCGTTGACTCATCGAAGAACGCTGCCGAGGCATACTCTCGCTGGGGTCGCTCTGCATTTTCCGTGTAGATCGGCTCGGGCATATCGTAAACAACGTCGAACGTGGGCCGCAGTGCATCCTACTTGGACACCGAGGTCAGTTCATCGGATCCACTGCACGACTGATGAACAAACTCACATCAAATTTAATGCGTACAACACGAAGATCAGAATCCACATAGACGGCTTGACGATGCTCTGCATCAAGAACGATGTGATTATGTCGGATCCTGCTTTGGACTTCGTGGAAAGAAAGTGGGACTTTCCCTGAGACTGTCGCTTGGCTGGGCTTGTATTGTAGGGGGTAAGAGTGGATCACATCCTCTTGGACGATGGGGTCAAGCTTATAGCCCTCGAATTTTGGGTTGAGTAAAGCGCGATTGGGATGTGAGGCGAACATGGTTGTCGGCGTCAAGGCGGTGGGGACGCGTTTCGATTGTGTATGACATTGCACATTTCTAGTTCTTTCCTCCAACACTCTGTCGGGGATAATGACATGATATTCCCTACAGGTAAAGTACATACACATTGGAAACACCGCTCTGGACATCACCATTGAGAAACCCTGTGAAAGCCGCACCCGTACAACTACTACGTCACGCCTCCGAAACAATCTGCGATTTAAACATGAATCGGTGCTCGACGGAGTACTTGGATGGATTCGGCTGTCTAAAGACCTCTTCGATTTCCTCCAGCGTCAAACCTCGGGTTTCGACGAGGACGAAATACATCACAATGCACTCGATCGTGTCCCACACGATAAAGATGAGGTATACTGAATGAACGAAGGGAAATCAGTCAATTGAACTCAAACCTCTCAGACGACCAACGATACAGCACCTTTCCACTTGATCTTCTGGAGAGCGACAGGCATTCTAAATATTTGTGAGCAGCATTCGAGTATTTTCCGGAAAGCAAGCGTACGCAAACGTATTTAGGCATGTAGCCACTTGGGAAACAATGGTCACAAGGGCAAGTCCCTTGGCCCGCGCTTCATAACTCAATATCTCTGCTGCATATATTCCTTGCCTACACGGGTCAGTTGTCAGAAGAAGGTATAACATGCATTGTTGAATACCCACATCGGCGTCCAACCAAAGGAAAAGATGACCTAGACAGGAGCATGGTGGTTATTACTGTATTACCGAGAAGTGAAGTTATTCTACCCACCATGAAAAGGTATATAAACGAGATGCCAGCGTTTGAGCGCGCCGAGTCGCCGCTTTTGCTGAGGAGACCAGCGACAATGGTTAGCGCAACGACGCAACCAGCTGTGGCAGAGATAAGAAGCTTTCTCCTTCCGATGCGATCCGCAAGAGAGGACCCCTGTTCGAGGAAGGTCAACTGAAGAACGGGTGTCAAGAAAAGCGAAGACCACGTACGGTCAATGCGCCGATGAATGATGTTACTGAGTTGACGAAATTTAATGTAAGTTTCCTGTTTTGAGAAGTGATGCCGGCGTTTCCCAGCAGTACAGGAAGGAAGTAGGTGATGAGGTTGTTGCCAACTGTCTGGCCAAAGAACCCCATCATGATCGCGATTCCACTACGCCACCGATCCGCACGGGTTCGGAATAGAGAGCGGAGATCCCACCAACGTTCTAAACAAACAACGTCGCTGATCAGTTCTAACCGAGAGATTGCGAGGGATACACACTGTCACCACCCCCTAGTTGGATTGTCTCCTCGATCTCGTTCATTTCCAGCTTGATCAACGGCGAGCTGGTGTCGTTCGTTTTGGAATGCAGCTTCGCGAGTACCTCGAGCGATTTTTCGCTCTTTCCAATGGTGTACAACCATCGCGGTCTAGATATTCTTGCGTTACGCGAGCCCTCCCTTTTTTTAACGAAGACTGGACTTACGATTCGGGGCAAAAGAAGACAAATAACACGTTCAATGAAGCTGGGATGACCTAGTATTATGTTGAGATGGCCACAATTGAACGATTAGTATGAGAGGAGCTTGCCTGGATATACAGGGGTAGCCGCCAGGACAAGTTGCTGCTCCATTTACCTGTCGAGACCATCATTCCGGTCGCCGCCATCTGTCCCACATAAAAGCTGACTTTGTGAGTATTGTGTCGCTCAATACAGCCTATGACCCAACGTCTGCTCACAACGAATTCAAGAAGCCGAGGAACAGCCCGCGGGTCTGAGGTGGGGTGATCTCTGCGAGATAAGCCTTGGCCGCAATGGCGGCAGACGCAGTCCCGAAGCCGGTCAAAAAGCGACCACCAATGAATACGCTGCGTCTTGTGGCCGTGGCAGTTATCACTGAGCCTGTACTGAATTCAAATGTGAGCAGGCGAAAGCAAACTAGGTGGGTATGGTTGGATATGCAACCCACATCGCCACGCAGTTCCCGAAGACCATCCCTATCCGCCGACCAAATTTATCCGGAATGTATGCTGGTCGATTCATTGAGTTTATGTAAGATACGTTAACTGGGGATGGACATACACGAGGGCAGGGCACCCCTTCGCAAGTCTTGTCAGCTAAAGACACTCACGACTTGTGCGAGGCGGAACTCACACAAAAGAACCACTAGAAATACAGTCAAAACCATCAGCGCGCGTTAACTGCGATATGGAACCACGTACACGGTATATATCCCGAAGACCAGCCTAGAAGACATGCTTGATGAGCGCAGTATGTGTATATACAAAAAGGAGTGCTTACCCAGTCGATGCGCCGGCGGATGACATGCCAAAGTACCGCTGGTACTGGGCCATGGCGTTGACACCACCCATGACCTAAATCTACGCTGTCAATCCAACATACCTATGGCGAGAAGGAAGATACGCAACCGTGCCGTCGAATCCAGTATCACCCGAGCAGAAACATGCGCACAAAACAAACAGGTAGAACTGTACACATCAGTTTAGCAACTCGAATCATATGGATCCTGGCTTACTTGGACTGCACGCCACGACCATGGAGTTAACCCGGGATCCACAGCCAAAGCCTGTGCCAAGGCAGCTTGTTTTGCCTCAGGAGGTAGTCTTGGTTGACTCTCGTACTGGATATCTTCAAGGGCGTCCTCAATCACGTCTTTGGAAGATGAGCGTTTCAGGTCGGGTTTCAGGTCGACCATGCTATCGCGGCGGGGACGCAGAGGGAGTAGACTGACATTCACTGGCTCTTCTCGATTTTATTCATCTGCCTCTCTGTGTCACGCGAGTGAGGGAGGTAGGTGATAGGGACAGAAGACATCGTCAGGTGCCCATTGTTGGACCCTGCTGATTATTGCGACTGGCGAGTTTGTGTTGAGTTTGTGCGTCAAAAGAATTAGCGTCGACCCCCTTGAACAAAGCCGGTCCGGCCACGACTAGTCACTGGTCACTTGCGAAGTTAAGCCTCCGTGGTTTGTCCGGGACACATGCAGCTTCATCTTGCCAAGGCGAAGAGGGGATAAAGCTGTCAGTCTTTGATGAATATCTGTTGGGCTATCATAGTGAACATTCATTCGCCTGGTCACCTGTCCGTCGATGTGTGCTATGGCATCTCTATGTTCCCGATACGACGACAACAATCGGCGCCTTAGTTATCGGTTGGACCACTCTGCAGTGTGTATATCCAAATGAGGTATCCTGCACTGGCGGCCCTGTCTATGCTTTGCCGCTCCCCAATCAAGAATAGGACAGAAAATAGTGTATTGCGTAAGATTGTATACTCACATACAATATTTCTAGGAGTCGAACTTGATGCGAGTCCCCTGCGCGGGCAAGATGGCAGCACTCTCCTTCTCTTTCAACCGCTTCTTCGCCTCCCAAGACGGATGCATTGGACGTTCACCCTCAAGATTTGACGCGTGTGGGGGCTGGAAACCATTACCGCCCGCTCCCTGTCTTGGTGTATGTTGATAGGTGTTGTGGCTAGCAGGCGGGTTTGTTTTCGCAGCCCAAGAAGTATTAGGAACGCGGGATTTCTGGTCGGTCTCAGTACGATGGGAGGGCTTCGAAACGGCCTGTGGAATGGCCGACGTAATGTTGAGATGTTTCGCTCCTCGGCCATATTTCTTCTCCCAAATCCTGGTGCCAGATTTTGAGACCAATGCCAGGGCAAGTTGAGAAGACCTACGCGCGACGAGCCCTCTGGCCTCTGCGGTTCTTCCGTACACCATCTGGGTGTTGAGACTCATTATCGCTCCACTCTGATTCAGAGTCTCCCCGTGTAAAACCGACGGATAGTGAAGGAAGAAAAGTTGATTCCAAGCCTTTGACCTTCGGCTCGACAGCAGCAGTATTGACGGGGCGAGGAGCAGTACTCTTGCCCGGAGCATCGAAGTTGCGGTCGTCATCCACCTCGTCGCTCCCACCATCGCTGTCTTCGTTTTCTTCGTCTACGGTACCCGACTCCCATCCACCATCCGGTTCCCCACGATCAGTAAAGTCGCCCTCATCGACATCACCCAACATATCGTCTTCGTGCACTTTCTTGTTCATGTTAGCAACGACAGAGACTGCGCTCGATGGCTCCAGTTTTCGTGATTTTGTGGGGAGGTGAGTGCTATCGTCCTCGTCCTCGTCCTCGTCCTCGTCATCACGCGACGCAGGTTGTACAATGGAGCGGAGGGAGGCGACCACATCATGAACGCCGGATGATAGAGCTTTTGAGCTGAGAAGACGGGCTTCCAGCTGAGATGTAAGACCAGATGACTTCGTCAAGGTAGCGGGTAGTTCTTGTGACATGGCGGACTGGAACTCGGGATATCGTTGAAGTACTTTGTCCTTCTTCAGTTTACTGGCCAGTGCCATGGTCCCGATCACATCGTGGTCGACGCCCTACACGGAGGTGAGGATCGGAATGTACGGTGAAATCATCAACATACCTTCAATGCATCCAACTGCCCTTCAAGATCAATCTTCCTGCCTGCATCATCTTTGGAGATAATGCTAGGGTAAGAATATCAGCGTTTCTATTCGACAAAAAGGAGCAGAACGCACCTAGTACCCTTCAACCTTTTAACAAGCTTCTGCGTCTCGAAAGTCTTCGCTTTTTTGGCAGCTTTTCGAACTTCACGCAGACCATGGTGCTACAATCCGCATCGGTGAGCATGAGCGCGCATCAGTTCTACAATAGAGTACCTACCAGCTTTCCCCTCAACCTGCCTTCGAGGTCGTCCTGAGATATTAGAGTAAGTCGCTACGCGTCGAACCGATCTAGAGTACGCACCTCGCGTTTTCGCTTCAAGCCCCGCCTTTCTGTGCCCATTCCTTGGTAAAGTGGTCTGATATGAACGCGATGAACTGTAGATGGTATTGAAGGAAAAGTCTGGAATCCGGGGAACAAGTCGTCAACCAAAGTCAACAGTCAATCTGCAGTCACTTTCACGGCGTCAGTTCACGTGACAATGATAGATTTTTGTTTTCTTTTGAATAGGCATCAACCCGTCGTGCACTCCTGGCACTCAGTGTCCCTCGTAGTCGAACGTAACATAAAAACAGAGAGTAGCAGTACAGTACTTAGATAATATCCTAACCTCCACACTCTACTGCGTACCCGATGGTGCCGCTCCCGTATCCTTCGGCATCTTCTTATCTCCCTTGGCCAGTTGCTCCAGGTCTGCAGGCTTAAAGTAATGAGGGGCGACTGATCCAGAAAACATTGAGCGCAAGGGTGAATTGAGACAATAAGATACAACACGAACCTTCCATCAACCAGGATGGTTTAATTTCCATGACTTGTCGCATATATGATTTCGATGTCATGACTAGTTCATAGTAGACGATGGTCTTGACCGGAGGCTGATGCTGGAATAGACTTGAAGACGGATGTATATAAACCGTCTGGCTGGTTTTGATCGTGCGGTAGGAGTCTCCGCTTTTCTGCAGTTGGGCCTACAAATCGGATCAGTCGAAATCCACCGGCAACGGCATTATAAGCTCACCGTGTTGTAGAAATACCCAGACGTGATCGCCTTTTGGATGGGCGTTATGTCGTTAGTGTTCGGATTACCCTCAACAACAATTTCAACTCGTTCACAGAGACCTGCGAGCTGGTCGCGAATATCCCGCGCCCGGCAAAGACTCTTGTATTGCAAGAATTGTTCATAACAGAATTGTTGCGAATAGTTCGTTTCTGCCCATTGCTCCCATATGTTGAGTAGCGTGAAGTGGTCGCCTCCTGCCCGAACGAAGTTTTGACGCGCTTGGTCGGCGTGCAACTTTTTATCCTTTGGCCGATAGAAGAGAGATGACGATTCGGAGAGCATAGCTATGATTGTCAGAACTTCGTCTGTGCACGAATAGCTTTCGCTTGCAATAATGGACTTGGCAAGCATTGGATCCACCGGGAATTCCGCCATTCTACGGCCGAGCTTGGTGAGCTCTCCTCGGTCGTTCAATGCTCCGAGCGCATACAGTAGCTCCAACGCCCGCATAAGGGTTTCTCCTGGAGGAGGATCCATGAATTCGAAACCGATGAGGTCATTGATGCCTAGGGACTTCAAGACTAGCACGACCATGCCAAGGTTGGTACGTTGAATTTCCGGAACTGTGTTTGCCTCCAGCTCATTCGTGTAGGCCCACTTCGTGTACAGTCGAAACGCCTTCCCTGGACCAACGCGACCAGCACGACCAGCACGTTGGTTGGCTGAGGCACGAGAGCACTGGAAAGGGGATAAAGAGCATCAGTAGCCGTAAAGAAGAAAGTTTCATTACACATACGGGAACTGCCACCAAGCTCGACATGCCCGTTCTCGGGTTGTATGAGTTCTGCTTCACAAACCCGGGGTCTATGACGAAGACAACACCATCAATGGTAATTGACGTCTCGGCAATGTTTGTCGCTAGTACAACCTTGCGAGCACCCTCTGGTGTCGGCTCGAAGATTTTGGCCTGCATCTCGCTTGGTAGATTTGCATAAATCGGGCAAACAATAAGTTCAGCGACCTTGTTCCCTAGAGCGCGTGCCGTTTCCGTCAAGTTCTCCAAGGCGGCGTCGATCTCATCTTGGCCCTGCGGATAGATTTCAGATAGGTATTGGTCACAATCCAACGAGAAACGCACTGTCAAGAACACAAGAATATCGCCCTTCGGTTGTGTGGTGTGAATTTGGAAGACGGTTGTGATGGCAGCGTGAAGGTAGTTGGCTTCGGGCTGTGGTGTATAGTGAATGTCGACAGGATATCGACGTCCAGGGACTGATCTCAAACAGTCAGAAAGTCACATACTGTGGCACATGAGCGGGAAGGCTAACCGTAGAATACAGGGGCATCGTCAAAGTATTCGCTGAATTTTTCCGCATCCATAGTTGCGCTTGATATAAGGAGTCGCATTTCCGGTCGGAAACGCGCAATATCCTGATCAGAATGAGGTGAGCATGTCGCATTTCGTAGCAACAATCGATACACACCTTGACCAAGGCGAACAATATATCGGTGTTCAGTGTTCGTTCATGGGCTTCGTCGATGATGAGCGCAGAATAGCCAGCCAAGTCGGGCTCCGTCAAGAACTCGCGTAATAACATGCCATCAGTCATGTACTTGAGCACAGTTTTGTCACTGGTAGCGTCTTCAAACCGGATAGAGTACCCGACTTCGTATCCAACCTTAGTGCCCATCTCTTCAGCAACACGAGCTGCCACGGACATGGCTGCAACGCGACGCGGCTGGGTACATCCAACCTTCATACCACCGGCTGTATATCCAGCTTCATGGAGGTACTGCGGCAATTGTGTTGTTTTGCCGGATCCGGTCTCTGCGACGACAATAAGGACTTGGTGCTCCTTGATAGCATCCAGGAGGTCCTGTCGATATTGATAGATAGGGAGTGACTTTCGAGTTTCATCGATGGTACGAGCTTGAGATGAAGACTATAAGTGGACGAAGGGGAATTGGTAAACTCAAGCTCACCTCGAGATTCTGCCTCCTCTATTTGCTGCTGAAGGAGTTTGTCTTTAGCACTGAGATGATTTTCGCCTCCCATGGTTCGATCCATGACAAATTGGATGGTCTGGCTTTCATCGAAAACGTATTCGTAGTCTTCGACGATCTCCACCTTATCCATAGCGCCAGTCTTGAAGGTACTGTGCTGAGTTTGACTGGCCTCCCACTGGTCGACGTCTGTCACGAATTGATCGTCCTTGGGTTTAGCATCTTCATACCGCTGATAGAGTACATTCTCTTTGCGTTTCTTGTCGATTTTGCCTTGTTCGGTAATGTAGTCTTCCGGTAGCATATACCCATCCCATTTGTCGTCGATCTTAAGGCGCTCTTCGACCAGCTTGAGGACCTCCTTCTTGCGGTCGAGCTCCCGCTGTTCGCGCTTGGAAATCCGCATGCCACGGAAGAGAGCCTCGTCATCTGCGATCTCCTTCCGGAGCAGTTCAACCTGCTGAAGCTCCCGCTTGGTGAGATATTCCTGACGAGAGTGTTCCCGGAGAGAAGGCATGGCCAATGTTCTTGCCGCGGTGTCGTCAGCCAGCTTTCGTCGCTCCGCTGCCTCTGCCGCCGCGCCGGACGATTTGGAGGATCGGTCTTCAACAATCTTCTTGGTCCTGTCCTGGTCCCGCTTCTTCATCCGCTCTGAGAACTCGTCCCGTTCCCGCAGATCCTCCAAGCGTTCCCGCTCCTTCCGCACGGCTTCATCCTCAGGTAGGTCCCCCAAGTCTTCGTCAGCTCCTGCCTCCTCTTCACGTCTCTGGGCCTCGTCAGCGTCTCCCTTCCATCGTTTTCTCGCATTTTCCTCCTCGTCGCTCTCCCACTCCCTGGCATCGGATTCTCGCTTGCGCGTATGTCGCTCGCGCTCGCGCTTCTCCTTCCCTGCGCCCTTCGATTTGTCCTTCTTCAGCTCTGAAACACCGCTGGGACCAGCATCGTCGTCCAAAAGATACGAAAACTGTTGGGACCGTAAAGACCTTGCCTCCTTCTCAGTCTGCTTCCGTGCCAGGTCGTCTGGTCGCTTCTGCTTATGCTTCCGTGGTGCAAGGCTATACACCTGGCTGGCGAACGCGTGGGCCGCGGGAGAATCTGGGAGACCGGATGCATTGAGTGCGGAGAAGAGGGAATCGGGCGACTTGGAAGAAGAAGCTGGTAGTCAATATGTAGAGTGAGCATGTAGTTTGATTATATGGCATAGGAACGCACCTGACGCTATGACATAGTCAACGATGCTCTTGTCTGAGAGACCAAAGAACTAGAAGATGTGTCAGATATGTCGTTTGGAGAAGGATGTATAACAAACCTGGAGGGCATTGTCGGAGATGTAGCGTTCGAGGTCGGATGGCATGGATGGCGTTTGTAGGGCGACCCCGGCGGCGCCGACTTGCCATCCGACCAAGTCCAAATTCGCACGGTTACATTTATGAAAAACACGATCACGGGACAGGCTGGCAACGGCTGGCTTTCGTTAACGTTTGTCGACCCAAACCACGACCATCGTTGGTCGCTCGCGCCCGTATTTATTTATCGCGACACCTTCTCCAACCCTTCCTCCAGTCTCTTTCCATACCGTGTTTCGAAGCCATCATCATCGGGTTCCGTACGTACTAAAGCAAACTACCATAGTAACCCTTGGGTCCGTCCCAGTCTCTCCGTCTCCGAATTGTGCGTTTACTGATGCTCCGTCTTATGTATGTTCAGCTTTGCTATCTCCCGTCATGGCTACCGCTCCGGGCAATAAACGACCTCGCAACAATAGCACCAGCACGGCGGAGCACTCCAAACATCCCAAAGGTCCTGACCCTTACCTGACCCTTCCATCACCTACTTCTCGATTTATCACTCTCAATTTTCAACTCTGTCGCTTCAAACGTGTTTTTCGCATCGTTCGCGTTCCCCTCAATTACAGTTTTGCCAACCTACACACCCTCATCCAATTCCTCTTTGGCTGGTCCGACTCTCATGCACACGCTGCAGAAGTCTACGACAACGTCGAGCTCTACAAGACCAAAAAAGGGGAGATCAAAAATTGCGGGCGTCCCCACCGTATCGAACTGGAAATGTATAACGAGCGGGTTGCAGCGGGGCATGATGCATGATGCCTACCGCCCTAGAGGAAACTATCCAATATGGAGGGTTAGTACGAGGGCGGGGAACGGCTACGGTTTTGGCGATTACGAAGAGAAGTTGGATTGGGAGGTGACTCTCAACCAAGTGTGGAACCGTAACGAGGAGCAAAACGCGAGTTTTGCAAACGAGGGTGATAGCCCCAACGAGGATATTGCCATCAAGAACACCTACGATTTTGGAGGTGCAGATTCATTGTTTCATCGTCGTCGTCGAACTAACCCATGTTTCTAATACAGCTTCATGGGAAGTGCACATCTCTACTCACGAGCAAGATATATTTTGGAAGAGGGGTGAACCTTCCAATCTCCCCCTAATCGTCAAGGCCAACGGTGCAGTACGCAATTGCTTTGCCCTCATTCCCTAGCCCAGCCACTCACTTCAGTGGTTATGCCACGCACGAAGACCCTGGCTCCGACGACGACATCGACGTAGGTTTCGCTTGGTCCTCATTATGCAAAGACTCGTTGCTGAATTCTCTCCCAAGGACGAGGTCGATTCCCATAATGAAGCCTATCGCTCCACTCATGTACACTCCATGATGCTTTTGCCAAATACTGCTCCGGCGAAATTCGCTCTGTCATACTAGAGCACAAATTAGATGTCTTCACCAAGGCCGAGGAGGCGGAGAAGCAAAAGGAGTGGCGTCGACGCGACAAAGGAAAAGCTCAGGGCTCGAAAGGAAGCTGGATGGAGCGATATCGACAACGACGATTGCAAGGACACAGACGAGGATGATTCTGGCGATGCTGCTAGTGGGACGAAGACCAGGTCGACGGCGAACAAGGAGGGGCTAACCGCGTCGCCGAGCCCGCAGATGGTGATTAGTATGGCATTCGGTGTAATATCTGTTACTTTCCTCCTATATATAGGTATCGAACCTAAGCATATAGAGGAACACGGGGAAGGCATGCTAACAGATAATGGGTCCTTCCTTGTCACGGATGACACTATCGTCGGCGAAGATGGTCGCGATGGCCACATCTTCGCCCAAGAGGATGAGGAAGAACAGGGTCACGAGGACGAAGAGAGAGAGGGCGAAGAGGGAGAAGGCGAAGAGGAAGAGGGCGAAGACCCCCAGCTGGTTGCTCTCAAGATGATGGTCTTGACCGTGCAACTGATGGGCATACGTGCTCCTTCGATGTTGACAGCGGCCGCGGAAATGGCGTTCGCGGTGGCAGACGCTGTGCGCAATGGAGACGACGATGATATCAACGCGACGTTGCGCGCTATGTCCATGACTTTGCCAGTCATGGCTATACTTCATGCACGCTGCTAGATCTAGATGACTGAATAGACGGGCAAGGCATAATCATATCCACATAACAGCCCCTCAGCGGTGGGCAACTAATCCTTTACATACTTGTTACATATATTTACAATGTTCATCCTTGATCATAATATCTCTGAGATTGCGGAGCATTCACGCGAACTGCACCTTGTTCTGAGAGGATGTTTTGATCAACAAGATACCACAGATATGGGTGTAAGCGTGGTCTACCTTGTAGAAAGCCACGTGGTCTTTAATGTGGGAAGCCTTCGAGCTGGGGCTGGGGTAGTACCTACGCACGCCGTTAATTCACCGATGTGCAAGTAGAGCCACGCAGCACAAACCAGGCGATGTCGGAGATGTCCTTTCCATCCACAGATGCATCATAGTAGGCAGCAGTACTGGGACGCGTCAGATCTACGGGTATTTAACCGGGAAGATCGCAGAGACTCACCCCTTCCAGGGGCATACCGATCTGTGGGTGGCAAGTCAGAGTCGCAATCCCACGATAAACGGGACGGGAACTTACGAAGTCGCCGATTTGCTGAAGAGCTCAGTCTTCACATCGGAGGGGGGGAAGTAGTGGTTACCCTCGACGACCACAGTGTTGTTGGAGTCAGCAATGACGAGACCGTTGGCGATGACCTGCATGATGATAATGGACGTGGAGAAGAAAGGTGGAAGAAAAGCTGGTGAGAGAAGAGTATTCGATGTGAAGGTGGTGAGACTGGTTGCTGTCGACGACCGTCTGGAGATCGCGACTTTATACGCCCAGGGTGAGGGCTATTTCAGGCAGTGTAGGTGCTGAGACATCACGGCACGTGATGTGGCTTACAGGATGTCGGCGTAATCCCCAGACCCTGCGCAAGGGCGTCGCGGACTGAAGGAGGCAGCTTGATCTCCTTCACAGGCAGATGCTGTTTGATCCATCTGATGGTTGGAAGGTCGCTCTGGCAAGCAGGGCCCCCGGCGGAGACGGTGCGATGATGGCCCGACGCCAAATCGAAAGGAAAGCCTGATCAATGCAATCATGGCGCGCGCGAAGGCGGTGTGCGAGGCGATTGGCGTTTCGACGGTTTACATCTGTCCCAGAGGGGAACCGCAGTGATAGGTTTGCCAGATCGCGAAGCGCAACTTGCTTGCTGGAGAAAGAAGTCGAAAAGATGGGATACAACATCGCGATCTGGTCAGGATACATGCACAGCCGCATACAAACGCCGCCGAACCCACGAAATCCGCAAACCTGCGATACATCTACCGTTTTTTCTTCTTGTGCCGCTCGATACCATTTACGGTTACAGTTGGAAATCCCTTCTTAACACAGGTTTCGCAATACCAAACCTCGGGGAGCGGCGGCTTGACGTTAACACACGATAGATGGAACTGGAACGAGATTGGGAATCAGTACTGACGCGAGACGGTCGCGAAGAAGGAAATCGCACCCATTGTCGGTCGCAGTCGTCGTTATCGCATCCAATCATCTACACCGCGCAGGGTTGGTGAGCAACGAATGATGATGAAGTTCACATGCGCAGATATATACCTCTCCAAACGAGGGCCTGAGACAGAAACAGTAAAGGTTCTTGTCTTCGCTGTCTTCACCGTCATCGCCCATCTCGTCTACGTCGTCCTCGCCTTCTGCATCCTCGTCATGCCCGATCGGAGAGGGCGAAGGCGCTTTTCGACCACGAGCCGGGGAAGGCCGGTGCGACGTCTGGTGAGTAATACGCGTTCGAGTGGGGATTGCCATTGGCGCCGGGCTGGGTAGCTTGATGGCATTCACAGATGCAGTTGCTGTGATTTTGCGACCTAATCCATGAAACAGAGTCACATATATAGAGCAAGTACAGGTGTGAGAAAGGCCGTACGTTTGGGTGCGGGTGCAATAACGGGCGCACTGGGTGCCACGGGAGTGATAGGAACGGCTTCCGGTAACGAAATGGACGCAGAACGGAAACTTTCGTTCATCTGTTGCGCCGCACTGCGACTGGTGGACACAAATGATGAGTTGAGTTGGCTGGTATCCTCTCCCTGAAGAGCGAGAACCCGACCCAGGTCATGATCAAGGCGCGCGCGAGTACGAGCAATAAGGTCGTCGATGCGCTCCGCGAGCTTGATCTTCTCTTCGCAGAGTTTATCTGCCTCGGCATAATATTCTGCGATCTTCTGGGGAATCTGATTGTCTTTGGTAGTCATCTCCGCCGTACCAGCGCGGAGCGAGTGGCGGACGTATTTCGTGCCCTCTTTCTGAATCTCTTGTTGGAGCTCTGAGCCGGACGACTGAATATAGACACGAGAGAATAGGAAAGAAAAGGCCTACCTTGAAAACGCGCATCTTTGTACTTGATTTCAAACAAGAGATGTTGGACCTCGTTGGGTAGGTTGTCGAGAGCTGAACATGACAAAGTGAGTGGAACTATTGTCAACTACTGTGGCACCGGAACCTACAGTTAATGTAATCCGCCGCGACAGCAGCAGCTTCTTCCATGATAGTAAGATGCCGTTGTCCCACAAGAAGAACAAGTATGAATTGGTGTTACGGTACGTTGCCGTGGCGGTCAAGAGAAAGGAGCGCAAGCCGCGAAAGCGCGTCCGTCCGATCAGGCACGTGATCAATTATGTGCTCGGAAGTCGGAAAGTCCAGCTGAGCAGACCTGTTCGTGTTCTCCTCCTCCCCAGCCAAACGACGACCTCCATCTCCGAACGAGCTTTTCTTTATATATCTTGCAGCTCTTTGTCGACGTACCCCGCCTTTGCGGGGAAGAACTATGCCCTCAGGCGGGACCCAATGGACTGCAAACAGCATGATCGGCATGTCCTTTGACGTACTTCTTATTCAATATCGCAAGCACTCATCCTTGTCCGCGTCTCACAGCTGGCGCAGGCGGTGGTCTCGTAGCCAGTGTTGCCACATGTCCTCTAGACGTCATCAAAACAAAGCTTCAGGCGCAGAGAGCAGCGCACGGTCAAGCAGACTATCTCGGAGTCTCTGGTGCGTCGACTCATTTTCGTCTCACTAATCTCGTCGTCTGACCCGCTCAATGGCGTGATCCCCTCCCTCCGCGTTCCTCAGCGACCATTCGCAACATCGTACAGCACGACGGGCTGCGAGGGCTCTATCGTGGGCTCGGTCCGACCATCTTGGGGTATCTTCCGACGTGGGCCATCTACTTTGCCGTCTACGATGGAATCAAGGCGACGTTTGGCCAGCCTCCGCTGTCCGACCCTCACGAGCGGGATCAAGAACGTCTATACCCCGCCCCCTCGGCGAAGGGCTATCAACCCGTCATCCGCGAGCATCCCTGGTCGCTCCACATTCTATCCGCCATGACTGCAGGCGCTACGAGCACCATATGCACCAATCCCCTCTGGGTCATCAAAACGCGCTTCATGGTACGACCCTCCCCTTGGCTTCTGGTCGACCCATTTGCTGACGGAGCGACACCAGACACAATCCCGCACCGAGACACGCTACCGTCACACCGTTGACGCCGCAATGACCATCTACCGAACCGAGGGCTTCCGCGCATTCTACCGCGGTCTGCTTCCCAGCCTTCTCGGCATCGCGCACGTCGCCGTCCAATTCCCGTTGTATGAACAGCTGAAGATCGCCGCCCGTAAGTCCGCCTTCCCGCCCTACTCCCGTGCGCAACCTCCCGTGCTGACCCGCGCGACCCTCTTCCCCAGAACGCAGCAGACCAGACTCGCCGCTTCCGCCCCATACCATCTTGCTCTGCTCTGCCACGTCCAAGATGATTGCCTCGATGACGACGTACCCTCACGAAGTGATTCGGACGCGCCTTCAAACCCAACGACGGCTCATCGACCCAAGCATACCCCCGCGCAAGCGCTCGGGTGTCGTCGGCACCGTGAAGAAGATCCTGCATTACGAAGGCTGGCGCGGCCTGTACAAGGGTCTCTCCATCAACCTCCTCCGAACCGTGCCGAACAGCGCTGTGACGATGTTAACGTGCGTTCTTTTACATCCCGGGTCCTGCCTAGCGAGCCTCGTGCCGATGCTGACCGCCCTTCCGCTCACCAGATATGAACTACTGATGAGACAGCTCGCGGCCAAGAGGACAGGCCGGTCATGACACCTCGCATTCCTACGAGTCGCCATCAATTTACCAGTCGCACAACACTCCAGACCTCTAAGAGCCTATAGGTCACCCCTCTCCAGTGCCCCCTGTTTATCCTTCCTCGGTCACCGGACTTGCGCATATCCTGTATGATATAAACACCTTCCTTCTTTGTTTGCGTCTTTTTTTTGTCTTAACCTCACGCACCTTGTGTTAATCATGTATCAAGTACCCATCGCTGCCTCGTCTCCCACCCTCCATCTAGATGTTCGTCGATCGTAATCGATTGCATAACTCGAAATTTACCCCCGCGGAGCGACAGAAGAATGCATATGGTGATATTGGCAATGGGCGTATTAGAACAAGGCGTAAGTCATGCGAAAAAGGAGAAGGTCTAAGTACAAAGACAAGATATAGTACGCGATTTCAGGAAGGGAATCGAAGAATTGAGTCCACCATGGACCGATTGCATTACTGATTGCATAGGGGGGGTCATGATAGTAAAACCCAGTCGTGTAAACCTTTCAACACCTGCATTCCGCTCACTTACTCGACTCTGGCCTGGTCAGCTTACGAACGTCATCCATCGTGAATGGCTTGAAGTAAGATGGGGGTGCCGCGTTGGTGCTCAGCGTGGGGGGCCTGAGCCCGGCGAAATTGAGCGGGGCTAGAGCCTCTTTAATCTTGGCAAGGGCCGTCGGAGGGATCAGATCATTGGGGTTGGTGAAGCGATTGAACTCATTGAAGGGTTCCGCTCGGGAGACATGAGGCGATCCTGGAAATTGAGCGCGGGCGCGGCGGGGGTGTTGCGACGGCGGTGAGGTAGGCAGCGTGGGAAGGTAAGCTGGAACCGACTTCGGCGTCTTTGGCAGGGTGGTTTGTTGCACGACGGATGGCGAGCTTGCCGAACGGGAAGCCGAAAGAGGGAAGCCAGAGGAAGACTTCGAAGGATGTGAGGAGGAGGGCGACATGAGCTGATCCTGAAAATGTCATGAATATATTGGCACAATAGAGTAGATTTTGATGGACGCACGTCACGGTGCCTATGGCTCACACCAGCCAAACTTCCCTTGGGTGTGTTGCTCATCACCTTCTGCACCTACTTCTAGTGAGGTCGATTGTAGCTGAGCGCTGATGAAGAGAGTCCTTACTCTGATGATAGGAAATAGCTTTGAAGGGGGTGAGGGAGATGATCAGAGGACACCCGGAATGCTTTTGAATGTTGAGCAATGCCTAGGTTCGGAACAAGCCGCCGTTCACAGCCCGCTTCGCTCTCCGCTTCACTCCTGTGAAGGGGCTTGCTGCAGGGTCCGAGAATAAAGGGAGTCCATTGGGACACTGTAGCGTACTCTTCGTCACTCCGATCCACTATATTATATGGGCAATATTAATCATCGGGTTCGACTCTCAAAGTCTCCCAGCCACACCATGATGAAAGTTGAAGGCTTTGATGTGATACATGACCAGAGATTACCCTTAAGACCGGAATATTTTGAATGGCCTGTCAAATATTCATTTGATGCACACACTGTGGGATAATCTACTAGCACGGTAACTTCAACACCCTCTCGAGACTCGTCGTATTTTTGAAGCATCACGGTGCATCGGTGGATGTACGATCATAAGATCCTGGCCCCGATGAACGCAAACGCGTACTTGGGATGTCACGTGCATCGGTGGCGCCAACGCTCACCGCGGGCAGAAGTCCATTTTTTCGGAGTCGAAACGTATTCGAAACGGGCGACGAAAGTACAAATACCAATCGTGTTTTTACCTGGACAAAACACATTCCAAACATGTCCTTTCAGGCACATGTTCCTGCCTCGTGTACCCTCCTAAAACTTGAGGTTTCCGCCATGGGCAGCTATGAGTTGAAATAAAACCTTTTAGGACCATATTCTCCCTAAATTAAGCAGTTAGAAACCGGTTCCCCAAGGAGAATCAGTTTCAATTAGGAAAAGATCCGCCAAAAATTGCCCCGAAGCTTCTAATTTCAGATCAATCACTGCTCGTGGCGGAAATTTCTAGTTTTGGAAGGGTACATGAGGCAGGAACATGTGCCTGAAAGGACATGTTTGGAATGTGTTTTGTCCAGGTAAAAACACGATTAGTATTTGTACTTTCGTCGCTCGTTTCGAATGCATTTCGACTCCGAAAAAATGGACTTCCGCCCGCGGTGGCTGCTGAGTGTCGAAAGTACACGCGAGCTCGTGCCGTTGATTTCGAGGAAGAGACCGAAGAGGAAGGGAAATAGATTGGTTGTGCTGTCCCGCACGAAAGCCATCACACTGATCACAAGTGCAAGTGTCTGGGCCGGCAAACATTAGAAAATGACTGAACATAGCGACAGAGAGCACGCACAAATATACCAGGGTTCCATGTAAAACCCTTGCTCTTCCACTCTGCGCCGGTTTCACCCATGAACTCGGCTGTCTCACCTCCGTCTTCGCCCTCGCCCTCGTCCTCGTCCCCGTTTCCTGCTCCCCACTCCGTCAGGTTCATCTTCGTTTTCTGCGCCGCAGGCCTTGCTGCCAGACCCCGGCGGCGCATCCTTTCGAATGCGACACTCCCGTCGCCATTTTCGGTACTCGTTCGGGGCCATCATGAACAGCATGAGCAGGCTGCATAGGAACGAAGCTATAAGCTCGTACTTGGCCGCGATAAGTTGATAGTGAGCTTCTTGTCGTCCATTGACGCACGACGCGACGCGAGCCGCTGCTGAACGACGCGTCGTAGATTGTGACGGTACGTGCCGCGAATGCATTACTCAATGTAACGCAGCGTGACTCTCTTCACCCAACTTTGCAGGCAGACTTGTCGGGCCGTGACCAGATGTGACCATGGCGGTTTGAGCAATCCAATGATCATTGGGCCACCAAAAAAGGGGGGGTAAATCGGAAGTATAGGTAAAGATATTTAAAATGATATGCGGATGTAAAAAGTGCCAATTGAGGACGGGATGAAGGAGCTAAAGTCGACAGACCGAGTCCATGCTTTTCGCGTACTCTGCAGCAAGCCCCTCTGCGAGGTGCCCGCGGGACGCGGCCCGGAGCAAGGGCTTGCTCCGAACCTAGCTTTCGATGCGGATGTGAAGACAACAAGCGGTTCTTCCTACCCGATCTCGACCACCAACGAATTCGCAATTCTCCATCGGGCGTGGTCCGTGCGCGCGAGCGAGCGCACGTATTGAATTAGATTTAACTTCTTCGTTGTCGGATCATCAAAGTCCACCGTACGAACCCACGATGCTACAAATGAAAAAAAAAGATATGGGGGATATGAGGGGAGAGGAGGCAGAAGACGACGAGCGAGACGCGAAGAAAAAGAGTACTATGTATGCAGAGCCAAAAGTAAATCGTCTGTAGGATACAGATCAGAATTGCGTACGCACGAGCGGCTCGGCTGGGGGGGAAAGGGTTCGAATAGGATGCTAGCAAGAGTTGGAGGAAGAGGATAAAAGCAATAAGGTTACGGCACAAACCGGATAAACGAAACCAAGTCAATAGCGAACAATCTCTAACCCACACCAGTCCCCCTCCCCGTATCCTACCGAGTCTGCGCACCAGGGCCAAGCTCTGCTTTTCCACGCGCGACTTTGCCAGCGGATGGCGTCCGTTCCCGTTCCGACATTGCAGTAAAGGCATGGGATAACTCCACGTTAACATACATCGGGAAGGAAGGAGCGTGGGACGTGGGCACGACGGCGCCCGCGAGTTGGTAGTTGGGTGATATGCGATGATGGCAAACGGGAGCTCCGGCGTCGCGGCTTGCTGAAGCAGAACGCTTGGCGGGCGCGTAGACCGAAGGACAGGGGGAGGAAATGGGGAAACCTCGGATGTTGGACCATGCGCCAACGTGGGGGGTGGGGGATGCGGGGGACGCGGTGGGTTGGAACAAGAAAGAAAATCAATAGCAGCTGGGAAGAATATAGCTGTCCAAAAAGCTAAAGTGGAGGAGTCGCGGCAAGTACGCACGCATGCTGGTACAAGCAGACGCATAGCATACAACACCGGAGAGAAATGGATACACCCGAAGGGGGTCGCACGGGGAGAGTAGGATAAGAGGATAGTGGGAAAGGGGGTATGCGTACGGTTCGAAGGGGGTGCGAGCGGGATAAAGGTGGGGGGATAGGTAGAAGGGAATCGAATAGCGATACGTGGAAAAGATACAGAACCCTGGAGCCCAAAAACTGAATAAGGAGGACGAAAGAAAGGAGGGAATGCGCACAGAAAGAAAAGTACGCGAAGCGAGATCACGGATGATCTTGGGTGGTAGTGTCCCCGCCGTCGCTCATGTTCTCGACCCGGACGCCTCGAGAGGAGCCCACGCTTCTGATGTCGCGTCCCTCCTCCGCCAGCTCCCAGTTCATTAACGCCTCGTCCTGTTTCGGCTCTTGCGTCTCTGGGGAGTCGCCCTCTTCTATGGGCCGCCCTGCGAAATCTGGCTTGCGCAGTACCTTGCGGAAGGCGTCGGCCATAATTGCCGCGTCTGCGCCTGAGAATAGGCCGGAGTCGCCCGTCGAGTGAGCGTGCGACTGCGCGTGCGAAATCATGGACGCGTCGTCGTTGGGAGAGCTGACCGAGGCTGCACGAGCGAGGGAGACGGGGGGGTCGTACATGCGATGGCCAGACTCTTCCATGACAGGGGAATGGGGCATGTCGACGGCGCTGATCGCCCCCGGCATCATGGGCGACGCGGAACCCATGGAATTGCGCTGAGACGACATGCGCTCGTTCCGACGGATCCTCCTCATAATCAGGAAAGCCAGGATTCCGATAGCGACGATGGCAAGGAAGCCGAGAACGACGATGACAGCGATGGCCCAGTCCGGGAAACCATTCCCGTTCCCACCTTGCAGTGAGCCTGTACCGTCGCCGGATGGGTTTACGGGGGTGGACCGGGGAGTACCTGTGGTTGTGCTACTTTGGGGGCCTGAGGTTAGAGGAGACGAAGAGACTGAAGAGGCACTAGCAACGGACGCCGTGGATGCGATCGACGCCGAAGAGACGGATGCGATTGATGATGTGACCGAATCGGCAAAGGTGGTTTCTGAAGATGGGTGTATGATCAGCTCAGGCGACGACGGGGGACGGGAGAGTATACTGACGAACGGCGGTGAAGATGGCTTGCCGCTGAGAGGTCCCGTCATCTAGGCTCTGGTCGGCGCGAGTGATGATCCAGTAATAAGGGTGTTGGATATCGGAGCCACTCCAGCTGAGGCCACCGCCGGGAAACCAGGAATCGTTCACGAACGCTCTCACTTGACCGGCCTGATTTCTCGGGTTGGTGTAGTTGAGGAAACTCGTGACCTCGTCTCCAGAGTCGGCATGGAAAAGGTAGATGTTGACTTTGTCGGTTTGAGTGAGCTGAGGACGATTGCTGTTCCCTGGATGGCGGAAAGAGGTAAGGGACGGGGATGGCGCGGGGAGAGAAAGAGTACGCACAGACGAAAGTTGCCCATTCGTGTTGAGGAACGACGGAGTCGGTTGTGGGGAAACAAGAGATGACCTCGTTACCGACGAGTCCGCATTGGGCGACCGCCTCGCCTGTGGGTGCGGAGGACGGGGTCGGGAAAGGTTGAGAGAGTCGAAGGAATAGGGAATAGGAAAGAGGGCGGATATCGTCAGATGGGAAGACGAGAACGCGAGAGAGGAGGAAAGAGAAAGGGAAGGGGAGAAAGGGAAGAAAGACGTACCGACGCCGGACTGATTGAAGATCTGGCGAGGGTAGAGAGCGCGACGTGCGTGGAAGTCGTCAGAGGATCTCCGCCGCCTTCGTTTTGAGGGAGAAGGGGCGGGGGTGTATCCCGGCCAAGGGGGAACGTTGTCGGAAGGAGTCGCGGCCATGAAGAGGGCGGGGTGAAGACAGGGAGCGGGAATGGGAGAGGTGGCAGGCAGGGTGTGCGTGGGAGGAGGAGGAGGAGGAGAGGACAGAATTGGGAGTGACGCCGAGTCGTGGAGCGGGAGCGAAGCGGGGGATTGGAAGCAGCGGACGGACTCTAGAGCTGCATGCTCCGAGGGAGGGGGGCGGGGGGTATCTGAGCTGACGACGGGCCTTGGCTGTGCTCGACGTCGAACACGACGAGCGGGACGGCGAGGAAGGCGACGAGGGTGGCGAGAGAGAGAGTCGACGAGAGAACGATCTTTCGTGCGCGAGAAAGAGAGCGGCCGCGCCAGACCCTGAGCCTGAGCCTGCTTCTTCTCCTCCTCCTTCGCTCCCACGCCCGTTTATTTTCCCCATTTTTCCCTCCCTCTTCTCCTCCCCGCCGCCCTCGTCCATCATCTCCTTGCGTGTCTCCCCGTCGTCGCCTCTGACGTCCGAGGCCTGTTCGCCCCCACCGGCACAGGCCCCGCCCCTCAACTTCGCCATAAAAAGGCACACGCCGCGACTCTCCGCACGAGGTTCGCACGTCGGCCGCATCATGGGCCCCCTCCGTCAGCTGCCTCCTCCAGCGCCGGCCACGCCGGCTTCCCTCCGCCACACAACCGCTCTCCTCCACCGAACAAAGGAACGTATGTACTCTGGGCAAATCCAGGGAAATCCCTCAGCCCCGGCCACTGTCCTCCATCATATCCAATTCCAATTCTCTCTGCTCGCTCTCGGCTTCTAGCACCAGAGAACGCGATGATTCTATCACCACTATCACCTGCCGCCATCGTATCGTAGCGCCTTGCGTATCGTATACACCACACCCATGCATTCACCCACGAAATCGAGACGTTAGGCTGCCAGTCCGGACGCGTGTATGACCGTAAAGCTGTATGACTATGGACAGGAGGGCCCGCGTCGTTTTCACAAATCACAGATTTCTACGTAGACGTCGATGGGCCCGGTCCATTAAAATATTCCTAACCATCCCGGGCTTGGGTCAGTGTGCGGCACAAAGCAGAAGAAGCGTGGGCTACGCACGTCATGCAACAAATCCTTGCCACGAGCACCGCGGACTATATGACGGTTGGCCGGGGTTGGTACGTGCCCGTGGACGACGCACCCTAATTTTGGCAAACTGTGATCGTGCCCTGTCCGTATTATGAATCGCTCGTGAGCACACCCAGCGATGTTAAGCAGCGCCCTGCATGCGTAAGTTTGACAATCTCGCCTGGTACTTCCGTCCTGGCAGAATATGCACAATGAATATACACTGCTAATCAGAAGATGACGTCACTAGACATGCATCCCGACATTGGAACCCACGCTGAGCGAACTCACCAAGCTCAACCTCAATCGAGCAGCCAACCACCTTTCACCTCCTTTCCCAATACAGTCTCCCAGCTTCCCCCGTCGCCTCTCGTGAACTCTCTCACATCAACGACGATCCCCTCGCCCATGCGCGCCCATTCTCCCTTTTTCTCCGCGAACATGTGCACGCACCCCGGATCAGCCCACTCCAGCGAGGCGTGCTCCTTGCGTGCCACATCGCCGTCAAGGCGCATGATCCACAGCTTGTCAAACGTTGAAAAATACATTGAAGCCGTGGAGGGCACGCGCCAAGCGGCCGACAGATGGATGAACCCGTCAGGCCGCGTCGAGGTCGGAGAGCGGCAGATTTGGGGGCAGGGGCGAAGGTGGTGTGGAGTCAAGAATTTTGTAAATGTAGCGAGGAATGCGCTGATCGTTGGTTTCCATATTGCTCCTGTGAGCAGCCGGTCGGGACTGGCACTGGCTGATGAAGCAGACGGGTGTACTTACTGACTACTGAGGTAAGAGCTTTGAGGAGACAAGGACTCTGAAGGAGCACGAGGAGTACAATTTATGTAAAGAAGAGACCAAGTCGATAGGCGCCCACTTGGCATTTAGACGCCGACTGGCTTTTCACTTTGCGACAAGTCGCGACTTACCTGCATACACATACCCTCGTCACCTTGGATCGTAACAGTTCGGTAAGTTTCAGCGTGCGTGACGATGCAGAATCCAGATGGACGCGGTGTGTCGCATGAGCGCTCGTTCAGATTTCATTCAGACGAACCGAGTATGAATCATGTGCCAGTGTCATCGAGGCGTCTCCTACTTACAGCTTGACCACGCCCAAGCATGGCGAACGTCGACAGAGGCTACACCATTCTCCTTAGCCATCTTCACAAGCCAACCTCGACTTTGCCGTTGACCAGCCTCCAATCCCTCATCACCCACTTCCTCGCTCACACCCCGACGCCCACCCCACTTTCCGCTACGATCATCAGCTCCCCGCTCTTTCGTCCGTTCTCACACGCTAAACTCACCGCACTCACCACTGCATTTCGCCATGCCATTCATGTCAAGCTCAAGATTCTCGAGGACGAATCGACGGGGCTATTCACCCGATCTCTCAAGGCGCGGATGGCCGAATGGGCTCAAGGCGTGGTGAAAGGGTTCAGGCGGAGGCCAGGGTGTCATTCGCCTCGTCGGCGCGGGCGGTGTTCTTCTCGGACTGGAGGACCTTAAAGGAGAAGCTCGGGAACGCATGGTGGAAGTGGTGGGGTCCGAGGCAGGACGGAGGACGAGGTCGTCATTGCCTTGGCAGAAATCATGGATGTGTACGGTGGCCGCAAGGACGGGGATTGGGAGAAAGAGTTCCATCCGGAGACAGAGCACGGGGAAGGCGCGTCTTTCTCTTGTCTTTGCGTCTCGGGATAAACTGACAGAATTGCATAGCCGATGTTCTATCGCTTTCTCTCTTGCATGCGGCCCAGTTCCTGCACCAAGTCTCCTCCGAGCGGCTGACGGTGCTCCCTCTGGCGGTATGCTCCGCAATCACTCTGACCGTTGTGCCATTTTTGATCCGCGGCCTTAGGTTTTGTCCTCCCATTTTCTGTCCACGATTGAGACCGTGTTCTTGCACGGAAACTTCCTATCTTCCCTTCCGTCCTCGTGTACCACAGACTCGCAACACAAGCTTTGCCTTACTACCCGCCCCCAAACCGCTGCGCGACCCTCATTCCCTTACGAGGATACGGGGGTATATCAACAGGCTTCTCCCTTATCCATATCTCTCCGCACTGTTACCTCATCCACCCTCTTTGCTTCTGTCGCGTCTCTAGCAAGAATGACAGCCAAGATTATCCCCCTTCTGGTCGACTCTCGACCACAGGACGGGTTGGCCATCCATGCAAGAAGTCTTACAACGTCTAGAGAGAATGGCTGCCCTTGTCGAACGCGACTGGTCGCAGAGTGCCCTCGCAAACGTCGACAACGAAGACGCTATCGGTATGCACGCCATACTCACATACAGTCACGGTGATTCTGACATTACTCAACAGCGCCGGAATCGAGGGAATTGGCGACCACGTTGTGGACGGTTCTCAAGACTTTCTTGTTCACGGCCGTCATGATATCACTGTCACCCCTCACAACAGCTCTCTACAATCGCCCACCACCTGTTCTACGAGGAAATCTGACCGGCGTTGCTGTCGGCCCTGTCACCCCGTCAACGCTCGCACTCACAACGTTGAACATACTTTCACACCTCTCTTTCGTCATATCTAAATTCGGAGGAGTGACTGCCACCGCGGAGACGGGATTCTCAGAGCTCAAGAAGGTGTTTTTTACTGCTCTTGACTTACTCAGCGCCGATGTCCAGGCTAGCGACATCTTCGCCCGTTCTATCAGCGTCAAAGGTACTATTGTCCCATTTTCCTAGCTCAAGAGTTTACGCTGATCGGCCGTCCTAGATACCCTAGCTGCCTCTTCAACGAGCACTTCCGTCTCCCGCCAATACCCCATTCTATCGCTCGACGAGGTCTTTCCAGCTGGCTTGTGTTGAACAGCTCGTCCCAGTCCTGAATCTAGAAACGATCGAGGCTCACATATTCCCCCTCTGTTTACCGTGGGTACCCTCCCTTCTTTTATCGTTATAATCTTACCTGGTACCAAACATAACAGTCATTTGCATGACGCAGAGCACCGGGAGATATTTGAGTCTGCCCACTCTGTCGTTCTTGCGATATTTGCATCGCATGCTCAGAAGCAGCCAGAGATGGCCCCCGCGATCAAGAGCGGACAAGAACCAAGGTTCACAGAGAAAATTGTACCGTTTTATGCGCGTTGCTTGCTTGAGGTGCGATCTCGCTCATCGCCTCAGCCGGCGCTTACTGAGCTAGCGATGCTCCAGAACTCGGCGGACGACAAGCTTAATACGGCCCAGCTCAGGCTTGCATATGCCGCGCTGGTGGGTAGTGCGAGTGCGAGCTCACCTGCTCTCGCCCAATACTGCATGGCAGAGTTACATACTGCCAGTCTCGAGCATCATAACGGAGGAAGAGGCGCAACGTCGCCATCGACTGCACTTAACACTTGTATCAACGCTTTCCGCGTTGCCCATTGCGCTCCTCCCTTCCACACTGGACATGGTTCTTGCGGCCATCTCATCACTGTCCGACGACGAGGAAAGGATGGAGCTTGTGGAGGCTGTCTTCACCGAGATACTAGAACGCGTGGGCGATCGGGAGAAAGAGTACACTATGCGATGGTGGGTGGACCACGAAGCAACGTTCAGCGGGACCGTACATCTTTCCAAAGCTAAGGGCAAAGGAAAGGAGAAACCCAATGACATTGTGGCGTCGAGTAGGCTGTAGATTGCTAGGCACGGCTGTCAAATAATGTCACATATTCTTAATGATGGATTTAACGGGTGTGGGGTATTGCACGGGGTCGAAAGACGTATTCATGCCACCGATTCCAACCATTCCGACCATCCCTTCTCCTCTCATCCCAGCGCACAGTCCGGTCCAACACGAATTGACCCAAGTAATCCACATATGCGCGAGTAAACGTCGCAACGTTTCCAGTCGCAAACTTCGAAGTGGCATGCTATGCCTTTGCCGGTCGTAGAGCGCGCTGGCGATGATCATCATGGTCTCCCTATCAAGCCTGATATCGCCAAGTGTCAGGTGCGCCAGGTTGGGGAACAAAGCTGGATGTTGTAAAGACAATTTGAGTGCGCGAATGACCCCATGCGCGTCGAGGCGTCTGGCGACTATTCTGGTGATTTGGGTGCTCCCCGCGAAGATGCTTTCCCAGTCACTCCGTCCGAGAAACAGGTCGCTGTCCAGGTAGAGGGAGTGAAGATCGGAGAGGGGAAGCATCTCTGTGAGGAGAGTGAAGTGCTGACGTCCCTCTTCCTCGGTCTTGAGGGGTTCGGCAAGGAGCGAAAGGGTGGAAGGCCAAGGGGAAGTGTCGTTGGGACGAAGTTCAATA
Source organism: Amylostereum areolatum (assembly GCA_012932865.1). Taxonomy (NCBI): domain Eukaryota; kingdom Fungi; phylum Basidiomycota; class Agaricomycetes; order Russulales; family Stereaceae; genus Amylostereum; species Amylostereum areolatum. The sequence goes on from SAXG01000002.1 coordinate 464,908, forward strand.
GTGTCTTGAAATGCATGAGAGGAGAAGTAATACGAATAGCCCAAAAGGTTATGTAGGGCCAAACTCCGAACCGGCGAGGCACCGTCGCGGGGGCTTCCTGTGGAGCTGAGGATGTGGGATCGAATGACCTGGAACGATGAGAGGACAGCTCTAAGGAAGCACTGGGTCGTGGAGTCGAATCTTGCTCGTCCTGAACATCAGGCCATAGTCGATGTTGTCAGCATCAGGTCCGTCGGCGCTAGTCAAGTCTTGACCACCCTCCTCTGCATCGCCGCCAGCCTGATGATTGAGGGCCGCTTCCTCAAAGGAAAGGCTGCCAAGTTGGAACCCTCACACTCGCATTGACTGGGGATGGATAATCTCCACATGAAAATCGGCGATGTCTTTATCTGAATGGGAAGTAACACAAAGTTGCTTCATAGGCGGGGAGCTCCAACGGTGTCTCTGAAGGCTTGGGTTGGGAGTATCCCGACCTCCCTGTGATTGGAAGGACATGGGTGAGTGTAAGCTCTTCCAGGCGTGGAAGGACGCGAAGGAATGTCCAATAATCCGCTGCGTGGTGAAACGACATTGAGGTGGGAGGCTGATAAGGCTGAGCGATGTGAGGTTTGGGTGGATGAGGGGCGACTCCGGGGAAATGATACAATTCTCCAGGCGGAGGGTGTGGAGGTTGGGAACCACTCCTGCGAATAGCTTGAGTTCTCGAAGGTCAGACGCCGGTGTCTTTGGATATAGAAAATTGCTCTTGAGCCATATAATCTCGAGAAGGGGAGCAGGGCTGGTCAAGGATACGCGGGATGTATACGCTAGTGAGCGTGTCGTCGAGGATGGTGACTTGCCTGGTGCGGTGAATTTGCGAAAGAGCCTCCAGAGCCCACTCTCGACTCAGGGAGTACTGGAGGTTGATAGAGACATCCTTGGAGCGTTCCAGGGTCTCGTACATCCAGTTCTTGTTGGTGAGGACGATCTCGGACCATAAACTGGGGAAACTGAGGGCCGTGTCGCGCCAGTGACGGCAAACATGGGTCACACTGAGCCATGTCGGAGGTTTGGTGATCATGCGGTGCGCCGGCCAATTAGAAGCCGATAGAAAGCTGAAGATGTGGGCAAGGACCTCAGGGGGAAGACGTATTGTGAGCGCTTCGCGATTCTTGCGCTGTCGCAAAGAGAGCAAGTGCTGCTCGGTTCGGACGATCTCTTCGTCGAGAGCAAAAGGAGAGTCCATGGCAAAAGTAAAATCTGGCTGGAAAATAAGGACCTGTCGATGTAAATAAGTAGATGAGAAGAACGTGTACTCGGACTCACTAATGGGCCAGTGCAGCAGTGCTAAACAAAATAAGTAACGTGCTGGAGGGCGAAGTGTGGCATCGCGTTCTGAAAGCGATATAGTTGTATGTTATATGTTGATTCGTTGAACACACGTGGGCCAACCTCAGGACCCCGAATCTCGAAGGACCTACTCGATGGTAGAAAGAGATGGAAAGCTGTCGATGCCGCGGCGCGACGCATTGCGGAAGCCAGATGCGCGTCATTTGTCTCAATTAGAACGCATCGCCATGGTACAGTACATCTTCTCCTCTTTCATCTCTCACTCTCTTTGCTCGTTGGCATTCTATAACTATGGCGTCTGTCAAACTCTACGTATACGATCTCAGCAATGGGATGGCTAAACAAATGTCTCGACAATTGACCGGTAGGCAGATAGACGGGATCTGGTGCGTTTCAGTCGAACACCATGTTATGTTGCCTCGGCCAATGGATAGATCACGCAGGCATACCTCTGTCGTTGTATTCGGAAAAGAAGTTTCTTATGGGCAGGGTATAAACATTACAGCGCCGGGGAGGTCCCATGTGAGTTCCCTGAACGTCATGCGGAACGTGATTGTAAAGCTCACATCCATCCGTGTTCAGCATGGCCAGCCATTACAAGTCATTGATGTGGGTGAAACTGCTCTCGATGAACACACTTTCGAGGAGTACATAGCCGAGATGAGGGGTCATTACACGGCCGACAAAGTTCGTGGCCTTCCCCTCTACTGTTGGGCGAAAGCTGACTGTCTATCCAGTATCCATCTCCTGGGTAAGCATTCATATCCGGAGAGCTAGCATCCTCTTCAACAGGTCACTCCAGATTTTAATTGCAATTCATTCACGAATGACGTCGTCGGGTTTCTGACTGGAGGCTCTATTCCCGCCTGGATAAAAGGTGAGCTTCCTCGTCTGTCCTCCCAGTCCATTGAACACATATCTATGTAGACCTCCCCTCCGACTTTCTTTCCACGCCGTTTGGTATGGCATTACGCCCCACGATTGATGCCATGTATCGTCGTCCGGCCACAGGAGCTCCAGTCGCACCCCCTCCAAATCAGGCGGCCCAGCCCGCTCCCGATTCTCAACTCGCCTCTGCCCTTCTTCAGGCAGTGGTTAATCGTGCTGCTAGCTCAGGGGCATCTCTTGCATCACCGTCTGGCGCCAGTACTCCCTCGACGACCACGGTTGCTGCCCCTCTGCATGTCTCGAGTCAATATGGCGTCTTTCCGATCCATATTAGGTTCCCATCGTGCTGTAGTGGCGATGTTTACGTCTACAACTTGTGGCCCGTGCCGCATGATTGCCCCGGTATTTGAGGAGATTGCGCGAGAAAAGACGAAGGGCGAGGGCAAGACTGCTTTTGTCAAAGTGGATATTGATGTCGGAATGAGCGGTGCTATCGCTAGAGAGTACGGTGTAAGAGCTACCCCTACCTTCGCCTTCTTCCTGGATGGCTCAAGAGTAAGACCCCCTCTCCCTCTACAAGATGTATATGCTGACTGTCTACCACAGACGCACGAACTGAAGGGGGTCAATGCTCCGGAGCTACGAACTCAAGTTGACCTGCTGATATACCAAGCCTTCCCGCGTGTGTCTCCGTCGTCTTATTTAACTTTCCGATACTGTTGATGCTGAGTATGAACATAGCCCATCCTCATACTTCAATGCACCTCCCTGCTGTCGAAGCACTGTCGCTAGAACCAATTCTATTCAAACAAGTGCCCGCACTGGATACGGTCAAAGAAAAGTTGATGTCCTTCGTCGAGGCATCTCCTGTCGAGAACAAGTTCCAAATAAAGGACCACCTTTCGCGGACCATATTTCCGTGGATTAAGAACCGATTTGGCGCCCCGTCAACGACGTCTGCTACTCCCTCCTCGACGGTGGTGTCCGCGTTTAGAGAGGTGGCTACCGCGTTAGTTCAAGACTTGCCAACAGCCTCTCTTTTCCCTTTCCTCGATATCTGGCGTTTAGCATTACTAGATGCTAGTGTGGCTCAAGCAACCCAAACATCCTTGATTATGCTCCTGGTTCAGATCCTACACCTCGTCCACGCCGGCCCCTCGTGCAACTCTTCTGACACTTCTTCGCCTTCTTTCTAATGGTTTGGGCACCTCGCTCGCGCGTCCGCTGCTTGCTGTCGATACCCAAGGCAAAGCAGCGCTGACAGGGGTGCTCGTGGCTACACTCTTGAATCCAGATCGACTGGTGCGTGTTGCCGCCGCTAGCCTGGCATTCAACGTAGCAGCCTGGGTGCAACGCGGTCGGGTGGCCCGCGTCAAAGGGCAACGGGGCGAAATCGATGGCGCCAGGGAAGCAGAAGAAGACGGAGATTGGGAGGTGGAGATCGTGAGTGCAATTGCCCAGGCATTAGAAACTGAGCAGGAGAGCGAGGATGTTGGTGAGTGACTCCGGTCTAAATCTTGGATATCTACCTTATGATGAGGATGTTTAGTTCATCGCTTGACTGCAACCCTTGCACTGCTCGTCAGGTTATCGCCGTCCTTTGAGATACAGCTCGCGCCTCTTTTCGAGGTGTTGCAAGTCCAGGGGACGCTCAAGGGGAAACTGTCGGGTAACGGAGGGCTTAAATTGCAGAAGAAGGATGTACGAGTTCTTGTCACGGAGGTTGCGGACAAATTGTGCGCGTAGAGAGATCACTCTGTAGTCAATCGTCAAGAATCAAGATATGTACCTAGAGTATCATTTGTAGCGTGGAATTTGGATAGCCGCTGAGATAGACATTAGAAGTCGGAATGAAGATTTGAGCCGCATGAGCGTCTGAGCTGCGTGACCTATGCTGGCATTGCGCCCGAACGAGCCGCGGGAGGTGGGAAGCCGCTGCCCGCCTTTCTCTTCCTGATCCTCTCCGCCTCCACAGATACATATACAATGTCCTTGCCGCTCCTCGACATGGTTTTAACAATCTGCCTGTTCGATGCGCCCGCCTACCCCTCCGCACTATCACGTGTAACCTTGACCGGAGTAACCGGAGGACACCCCGTCTATAAGGGTTGGGCTTCCCCGGTCAGGGCTTGTACATCCTCTTCGTTGATGCGACATTCGACGTAGTTCTTGCCTCCTCTTCCCAGCAAGCAGCTAATCTGGAAGCGCTCTTGCAGCCGGTCACCCGATATCTGTTCATCTCCTACGCATGTTGAAGTTGCAGAGACATCATATACCCCGGCCTCGCGTTTCAGTGCGTAGTCGGTCGTTTCTCCAGCAATCCCCGTAGACTAACATCGTATTCTATGCAGTTTGCATCACTAAATATGGCGAAATCTCATCCTGTATCTACCAAGGCGGCTCCAGAGTTGCCTCCTGGCTATAAAGCCGATCACTCTCGCGGACCTATGCTACGCTACCAAGAATCTCTCCCGCGACTCCCTGTGCCCCCGCTATCTTCTACACTCGCAAAGTACCTCGAGACCACCCGGCCTCACCTGACCTCTGAAGAGTATTCAAAGACAGAGGCTGCGGTGCGCACATTCGAGAAATCGCCTCTGGCTGCGGAGCTGCAGAAACGTCTTCAAGCGCGTGCCGACCAACCAGGCATGAAGAGCTGGCTTTCAGACTGGTGGAACGAGGCGGCCTATATGGGCTACCGCGATCCCGTTGTAGTCTATGTGAGCTACTTCTATCTGCATATGCTCGACCCGGCCTATGTGGATGCACCGAAAAGGGCTGCAACCCTCATCAAAGCAATGTTGCCCTTCCGCCACTTGGTAGAGACGTACGTATCACTGCAAGCAATGTCGTATCGGCTACTAACGGCCTCCGCAGAGAGAAATTGGAGCCAGAGATGGTTAAAGGCGCTCCTCTTTGCATGAGTTCGTATAAATGGCTGTGTGTACACAACTTTTCAGTGTCTTCGTGAAACCTCATTCCTTCCCTAGATTCCATTCAAGTCGTTACCCTGTCGTTCCTTCTGACACAGCACACAAGTTCGACCCTGCTGGCCACAACCACGTCGTGTTTATCCGCAAGAATAAGTTCTACGAGGTACAGCTGGCACATCCAGACGGGACTGAGCTCAGTGCTGCTGAACTAGAAGTGTGGGTCACGGGCTTTCACGAGAAAACTTCTTCATCTTTAACGCGAGTCTTGTCTTTAGTCAAATTGCGGAAGTCATCAACATGGCTGGGTCGCAGGATGGGACGCCGTTCGGAGCGTTGACAAGCGATAACCGAGATAACTGGGCTCTGGTACGAGGTCTACGACTTCGTATGTGCGACATCGTTATTAACAAACCGGCTAGGCTCGACAGCGTTTACTGGAGGTTTCCCGTCGAAACCAACCGGCATTAGAACGTATAGAGTCAGCCATGATTGTTATTGCCCTGGATGATACCAAGCCAACCTCTCGTGAAGACCTTTCTTGGGCATGCTGGGTTGGCAATGGCCGGAACAGATGGTACGACAAGCATCAATGTGGGCATATTCAATCCAATACTCGTTTTTCGAACGTATACTGACTAGAAAACAAGTGATCGTGTTTGACAATGGTCGGTCCGGATTCTTGGGTGAACATTCCTGCATGGACGGCACGCCTACCCTCCGTTTGAACGAGTTTATATTGGCGGCTCTTGCCGCGAAGAAAATCGACCTCGGCCCACCTATCCCATCGTCGTCCCTTCCGAAGCCTCAGGAGATCACCTTCAAGACCAACGCGACTGTCCTTGAAGATATCAGCACAGCCGAGAAAAACTTCGACAAACTCGTCGGCGCTCACGACCTGGAAGTTCTTCACTACGACGCATACGGGAAAAACTTTATCAAGAACTTCAAAGTGTCGCCCGACGCATGGGCCCAGTTAGTCAAGCAACTCGCATTCCACAAGTTCAAGGGTCGTCCGGCCGTCACGTACGAGTCGACGCAAACTCGAAAATATCAATCCGGTCGTACGGAAGTGCTCAGGAGTGCGAGCAACGAGAGCAAGGCCTGGGTTGATGCGATGGTGGACCCTAAAGCATCGGTGTGTCACGGGTTTCTTGTTTTCCATCATATACTTATATCACTTGTCAGGATGAGCATCGCGCTACTTTGTTCCGTCGTGCGGCTGCTCGGCATGTACAGTATGCGGCCTGGGCAGCGGATGGTCAGGGCGTGGATCGTCACCTTTTTGGTTTGAAGAAGCTACTTGAGGAGGGCGAAGCGTTGCCAGAGATATACACGGATCCTGCCTTCGCTCGGACCAGCCATTGGGAGCTTTCAACCTCGCAGCTATCCTCCCGTTTCTTAGACGGCTGGGGATACGGAGAAGGTTTGTTGTTTACATCTGCAACGTGTGTCCCAGTATACGAGACTCATTTCACTTCTAGTGGTGACGGATGGATATGGTCTATCATACTCTATCGGCGATGACTACCTTCGTTGGACGATAACAAGTCTTAAACTCAATACCGCAACCCTCAAAAAACATCTAGAAGAGGCGGCTACTGAAACACGCCAAATGATGGAGCGGGCGGCTTCGAAGGCGAAGCTGTAGGGATAGAACGTGGTGCTCACGAGGATAGGTCGGGTCTTCTATGGGTTGGATCTTCATTGTATGTACTCTATATTGATAACGCAGGGATCCACTTATACCGCGAGATTGTCCTGTTATCCGTAGCTTGTATGATCTCGTGGCCCTTGAACATCCTTATAAACAGGGCGTTGACCTTTGCGCACAAACCCAGTTGAACCACGGCGGCGTCTTGGCTCAACGACTAAACTTCACAACCTTAACTAGGCATGGATAAACGTAACTTGGCGCCAGTTGGACGATCGATCTTCCTGGACCTTCCTCGCCTGGCCTAAATCATGTTACGATCACATCCCACATCGCCGGTCACCTATACCACCGAGGCTATAAGACAAGCCAATGTCTCTCGCATAATACTATCATAACCCCCTCCTCTCAGATCCGTCTCTTCGGCTTTCTGTTTCCTCGAGACCTTGGCCCTCGTCGATGTCACCACAACCTGACGACTCGCAACGCCCGAGGAAACGTGCTCGCTTCGCAAGTCCGATTGTGTCGGCCATTCAGGCTGTAACATTAAATCCTGTCGAGGCTTCATTGAGCTTCGGGCCCTCTTCTCTAGACTCGGACCCATTGCAGGATCGTCGGGTCAGAGACAAAGGGAAGCGGAAATCATTGCCACCGTGCGTTGAGTGCGAAAGGTGTGTGGTAGACCTACCCGCGTGAGTAACGACATCTCATACTTATCATGCTACAGACTACAGTTGCAGGTATAGTCAGCGCCGTTAGCCTCGGATATGGCTTATGCTCGCTCGACAGTGCGATCGCAAAGTTCCGTGCAAGGCATGCCTGGACCGAGGATGCACAAATTTATGTACGGGAGGTATGTCTTGCGCCCTTGTGGCTTTGGTGTCAATTGGCGTTATAAAATTCATACTCATGCGGTCTTTGCCCCCACCAGGTAGCCGGTAAGGTTTCAGATCAACCCTGAGTCTAAGAATCTCCTCCACTCATGGGCGGGATGGTAGGATCGCCCTGATGAACACTGAACAACTTCGTACCAATGTGATGCTGATGAGCGACCGTATCCGGCTCCTGGAACAAGCGCTGGAAGCGTCTCACTCGAAACAAAGCTCACATCCACATCCCCTCCTGATACCGGAACTCCTCGGTATAAAATTGACAACGGATGAGGTTCCTACCAATGTGCACCTCAGCATGCCTTCCTACACAACCGTTCCTTCCACAGGAGCGCCATCGTCAGAAGATCCGAATTGTTCGCTGGCGGCTAATCGAGTATCTCCTGACCGGTCGCTGTGCGGTGAGGTACGATAACGACATGATAGGGCAGTATATCAAATGCTTAGCAGACCCTGTTGCAGATGGTATCGTTGAGCAAAGAGTGGAAGGTATACAGTCATCTATATCTTATCTGCAGGGTATTCACTGAGGTATATGCCTCATATATCAACTCTGTTTACAGGCTCGCCTGCAGCCATCGTTCCCTGAAGAACTTGTGGAGCTTCTGTCGCAGAATCCCGTAGCAGGACCGTCATCGCACCAGAATTCCCATGCACACATGAAGCGTTGCATACATAACCTACTGCCTCCTCGACAAAGTGCCCAATATTTGTGTAACATGGCGAAGGATCTGGCATTCTGGCAGTATGTCTGGCCCAGTCATGGTTGAATCGATGCTCAAACACTGATACGCTACTCCTCTTTCACTAGTCACAACCCCGTTCCGTGCGAGACGTACCTACCCGTCCTGGTCGACGATGTGTACGACACCCCGCCTGAGGCGATTTGTCCATATCGCATGGCTTCCTTGTTCGCTGTTATGGCGATTGGATCGCATGTTAGCGATAATGTCCCCTCAGCAATTCAGGTTGGACTACTGTATCATCGGCTTGCACGTGTTCTTTTGTGCGAAATGTCCCATGGCAACACTCGACCGACAGCGGTGGATGCCCTTATAGCCTTGGTGAGGGATCCTTTCCGATATTCAGCATGTGGCGCTAAATCCTCTCAATAGTTCTTCATGACGCTGTATCTTCTCATGTTTTACGACGAGAAGGAACAGCTCAACTTAGCTGGCGACATCTTGTCGATTTCTACCCAAGTATCCAACCAGGTAGGCCTACACCCCGCTTTCAACGTTATATCCTCGCTTTAACCCGTTTAGTTGGACCTAGGTATGCTCGAACATCGCGATCGAGGAGAATTCTCGAAATGATGTGTAATACCTCTGCTACAGAACGGTATAAACAACTGGGGAAACGCATGTCACTGGCGGGGCAGAAATGCAGACTTCTCTTCTGGGAACTGGTCAGTGTGGATGCCCAATTGGTATGTTACTCCATTCTATGTACAACCTCGCGGCCATGCGTTTAACTTTGGTGACGGATAGTCCTTGATTCTCGGACGTCCTACCACTTTCCCACTCCAAAACATTGATAACCGCATGCTTCTTCCATCCCACTCGACAAGCCCAACCATCTGTGCGTACAGCGTTTCCTGTCTTCTTTGCAAGGTATGGCCACTGACCTGCTTTTACAAAGTCTTCGAGTGGAGACAACAGTTTGTCACGCGATGCGCAACGCCAACACTACAGACAGTGCTATCAACCCCACGACCCAACTATACGACAATTGCAAGTTTAGACAGCTTAATCAGGGATTTTCCTATACCAAGCATCTTACGAATACCCAGTCGAACTGAATCCAAAGCGTCCTGTCACCTAACGATGCAGCGTGCATATGCGAGCGCGAGCCGTGATATTCGTAAGTCCACCTAGGCTGTGGCTGCGCCTTTGACTTATCAATGCCATTGTTGGCTAGTCGGGCTTCAACTGCATCGATCTTATTTCCTCAAAGTACTTAACGAACCTAGAAGCTTTAACTCAACGCATCCTCACATCGGCTCTGTCCTTGCTACCTTCCAGAACGCCTGTCAGGTTGTACACAGCCTCGAATATGCATTTGATCAGGAGCCGCAAGTTAGCTCCCGTTTTCCGTACCTCTGGTCAAACACACTCGCCGCAGCGGTATGTCTGAGATATCTAACATTTACTAGCTCAAATGGTTGATTTAACTCATAGATATCACTGTGTACCATCATTGCCCGCATGCATTCATGTCCTTTGGCGACAATGTCAATACCGCACGTCAATAAATGCATTGCGTTGTTTCGCAGAGCCAAGGATACATGTTCTAAGGCGACACTGTTTTTGGTTAGTATTGGTCGCGCTTTTTAGTCACTCTGAATGCTGATTGTATCAACTAGCCCATTCTCGAGGACATATTCGAAAAGTCGCAGGCCATTCTCATCAAATCATCTGGCATGCAAGAAAACGGGGAACATAGTGGAAACGGCATGCGTTGGCTCGAGTTTCCGCTCACTGCTGCCTTTGGAGACTTTGGCATAGGACAAGACCCCTCATCTATAAAAGCCACGGATCCGTTTACAAATGTACACCCCATTCTCATGCGACTCCTCAAGCAGGTGCAGGCGAGGGCTATGACGCGCCAAACACAAAACGATCGACGGAACTTTCCTTCACAAACATCGTCATATCTAGAGTCCCCTGGCGTTATCAATGCAAGCGAAACGTCCTCGCCTTCCTTAAATTGGGACTCAGGGATTGGAGATAGTATGGGTCCAACACTCCACTCTGCACGAAACTTCAGCGCCTTCTCCTCTGCACCTGACCATGGACCTATCCCGGTGTATTCACCTCGTCATTCTTCCCCGTCTTCACCCACCTTAATACGTCCATCGAACGCGAGCCCCACCAACTTTCCCGGCGGAATGGCGTCTATGGGCTCGACGTGGCCGCCGGCAAACCATGCAGCATCACCTGTGGGCAACACCTCCGACATCTATGAACCATTCTATCGATCATCAGAAGTCCTTCAGCCTCCCGAAGTAGACGCTCCCAGCTTCTACGGGTTCGACGACATGAGCTGGATGTCATGAGGGACAAGTAGTAGGTACTTATTCCCAAATTGTCGTTCATGCTATCACTAACACATATCCACAAAAAGACGGCTGTGAGGCAGTCTCGTCGACCACCACAGCCTGTGGTTTTGGACAAGGACTCGAGGAAAGGGTCGAAGATTAGCTCGCCGCTCATGTTATAACACGTGATGAGAAAATCGACGCGATTACAGACCTGACCCTGCGCCCAAAAACCGTTAAGAATCCGTGGCCAGCTGACCGGGTGCGGACGGATTCCTCGGGAGTAGTCGCAAGGACTGTCTCATCGCCTTCTGGGTGACCACCATGCAATTGACTGGATGCGATTCGATACGACAGGTCCGGGGCTGCACGGGTCTACTCGGAACTGGACGGAGGGAGGTCATCGGTTTCACACCACGACCTATATAAGAAAGGTGGGGATGGGGGAAGGTCTGCATTAATTCGATCGTACAATGCTTGGGACTGGCTCTCTACGCTTTGTCTCCTACTGTAGCTCATCTCGTACATCCCTCCTGGTCTCGACTGCTCGTCGGAGCTTTACGTCTTGCGCAAGTCGGTCGAACGAGCTCCAGTTAAAACGTCCTTCACAAGAGGCCTTCCCCGGAACGGAGGGGCCCCATAGGAGTATGTGTTCTTTACCGCCTCTCCAACCTCTCAAATAACAAATGTTTGTTGCAGATGACGCTACACCGACGATCGCTAAATCTGTCGACGTCAAAGGAGACTGGGTGTTGTTTCACCCGGTTTATACACCCGCGGAACTCAAGGCCCCAGAGGTGGGGAGTTTTCTACTGATCCGATGTGGACCAGTCACCAGATTCGTCGCGTATCCCTAGGTCTTACATCACGATGCGAAGAACTTCTCGGATTGGCTAGCTGCTTCTTTCGTCAAAGTGGCACGGTAAGTTGGTTCATCTACGCGTATGGCTTTGTCTAACGACTCGCACAGAAAGAGTTTCGATATCGTGTCTGGATACAAACACAAGCCGATACCTCCGGATTCTACAATGTCTCTGGAGCAATTGCGCAAGGAAGGCTATGTGATGGACGAACAAGCTTGGCTCAACGTATGCTCGAATTTCTTCCGATCCAATTACTGTTCTAATATGATCTCTAGCGAATCCTTTTTCTCGAATCAATTGCTGGAGTGCCTGGCATGGTCGCTGCTACCTTGCGCCACCTCAAGAGCATTCGTCTGATGGTGAGTTGCAAAGTTGGTTTTAAACCTCATCGTCAGAAGGCTTCATGCCATCTTAGAGAAGAGATTCCGGTTGGATCCACACATTGCTCGAAGAAGCGGAGAACGAAAGGATGCATCTTATGTATGCAATCTATGTCATTTTATTCTCAGACACTTATCTGTTTGAACTTGAAGGACGTTCATGACTCTTCGTAATCCCGGAATATTCTTCCGAGTCATGATTTTGGGTGCACAAGGCGTGTTCTACAACCTCTTTTGTGCGTGCTCCCGTGATTTTGACCCTTTGTCACATATGTTTCTGACGTTGTCTTCTAGTCCTCTCCTACCTTGTATCTCCGCGTACATGCCACCGCTTTGTCGGACACTTAGAAGAGGAGGCTGTCTTGACGTATACCCGCTGCATTCAAGATATAGAAGAGGGGAAATTCCCTGAATGGTATGCTTCACACCCTTCCTCGTTGTGGGGCAAGGCTAATGGTAGTAGGAAAACATTGGACGCGCCCGAAATCGCCAAGGACTATTGGCGGCTGGCACCGAACGCAACAATGGCCGATGTCGTGTACGCGGTCCGCTCGGACGAAACTACGCATCGGTTCGTCAACCACAGCCTAGCCAATCTCCACCAACGCGACATCAACCCCTTTGCCTTGCGCGAGCCCAACATGCATGTCAAGGGGACCAGGATAGAGTACGTGTTCCCGCATCGAAATCGACCATGGCAATAATCGTGAACAGATTTGACCGCGACACTGCTGCGAAATACGTGGAGGAGTCGCAAAAAATAGTGGAAGAACATCAGCGTCCATCGAGTCTGTGATCCATCAAGTGCTAGGTTTACTTCCCGTATGCACTATCGTACCGGTATATGTATAATCAACACCCCCTCTCATAGTATATTTGACGTCTATCGTAAACTTACCTCCATGCTGTATTACCCCGCAATCTAAAGTTATATAACCCTAACCTAACCCTGCCTATGTATGACGCCCTGCATCCTTCCACGCGCAAGGTAAGAACAGTCTCCACCAAAACTCCCGTATCGCCGTTCTTATAATGATATTAGATGTCCAGCAAATCCCAGGGCGGCTCGGCGTCCAATACCTACGTCCCTAAATCGAACAACTCGTACTACGCACCGTTCGGCGGCTGGAAGGGCTTCATGCGCAGCTATAGGCTCAAACCGGAGGACCTCGATGATGTTGAGGAAGGAAAAAAGATCTTAGAGGCGTTCAAAGAGCAGGATCGTGACGAATGGGAGGAGGCCCAGAAGGCAAAGTCCAAGTAAGGTGGTACGGTGCGTTTTGCTCAATTACGCGTGGTGTAATGCCCTCAGCACTCACGTACTGCGATGCCATAAAGCCAAGGATATCAAATCGCTCTTTCAAGGACGAGCAGAAACGCAAAGCGAGTGCAAGCGGTGACATTCATGTTAACGCCGTGACGGCTCAGAATTCGGAACGCATGAGACTATGCCGAGTGACGAATGTACTTGTATTTCGAAACCGTCTACATATATGTATGGTGTCTTGACCTAGGTCGCCTTAGTTGTGAAGACCGTCGAGCCTACGTGTTGAGTCTAAGTACGTATCAGTCGCAGGAGAACGTCCAACCCTAACCCTAAGTCATTCTCGGGATGACGTATCGCGTCTGTTGTTGAACAGTCCTGAGCAATTGCATTGAACTCTGCGCTGGAGCTTCTCAACAGAATGATCCCGTCTGCCTCCACTCCTCTTTATCGTCGTCGACGGTGACGGGGGCAGCTTTCTTTATCGTCTTCGCCCTGCGACCACGTCCTCATGGCGTCACCTACCTCTACCCCGCTTCCCATAACTGCCTCTCCAGCCCTCCGACCCACAACGGTCGAGAGCACTGATCACCATCATCACCATCGCATTTTCATAGGACCTATGCCACAAAGTGTTGTATCTGACTCTGAGAAGCGCATGGCATCCCCTCGCCGCAAGCCCAACGGATTCTTCACGTTCTTCAGTCGCGCAGCTGCCACCGATGTGGACGAGGACCCGGTCAAGGACGTTATACAAGAATACGCCTTTCAATACTTCCTCAGTAAAGGCGGCCGAGAGGAGGAGTGGGATGAGGACGAAGAACAGAGCACGCGACGGGAGATGTTGAAGAAGTGGCGGGAGAGCGACTGGGGAAGGATCATGACATTGCGAAGCAAGAAACAGGACCCAGAATCTCTTCGTGCATCCTGGGTTGGCAACTCCTTCGAAATCGGAAACATAGCTGGCGTTAACGTCTTCGACGTCGAACCCACACGGAGCCTTAAATCTTCCGCTACCAGTCACTTGGGCAGTCACAACATGCCGCCGCCCACTGCTGGACCGTCTTCGCAAACTGCAGACACTTTCGTCACTGCAGACACTTTCGTCACCGCACCTTCTCATCTATACCCTACATCAGGGACTGATGTCTCAACTTCCCAACAGCCGATTTCTTCGGTAAATATGCCTTCACCTTTAATCGAACACGGGGAAGAGCACCTTTCCCATCCCGCATCCTCTACTACGCACCTCCTGCGTCCTTCCCCCGTCTTGGGACCACGTAGCATTAGCCAAGCCCGGACCGAAATTATTCCCCGCTCTGCGCTCAAGATTTCGTCAAACATGCGCACCCTGAGTGAGGGTCAGACACACAAGGGTAAAGAGCCGAGGAGAAAGGCTGTACGCATCCAAGATCACCACCCTGAATTGCCTGAACTGTCTCCCGCTTCTCCAAGAAGCGTTTTGGAACGTACAGGTAGTGGTATCAAAGGAACCAGTGCAGCAGCCGCAGAAGCTATGGGTGCGACTATGATCCCGGACGTTCTGCAGGAGCCCTGGGAACAGGGAGGCATCGTTTTGCAGGGTAACATTCTGTCTGCTGTCCTAAAACCCTTCGACTGACGTCCCTCTCGTAGATAGAATGATTGTTCGCGTTAGCTATACAAAAGATGAATCTCTGGGGTCCCACTTTGACGAAGCTCAAAATCGAACGGCGCAAAACATGGAGAGTCGGGAATGGACAGAATTCATGGTGGTCTGGCGGAAAGACAGAATAGAGTTTTACGAGGATTATGTGCGTCAAACCAGGAAGAATCTTCAGATGACAAGTGACGCTGACCCTTCGCCAGTTCTTACCCTTCAAAGAGATGCTCTTCGGGCACAAACATCTTTCTTACCAGATACCCTTGAATCACCCCAGAACGAAGCTTTCACTCTTTTCCTTTGTGGACCTTACTTTCTGTTTCACTTGTGCTCCCATGTCGGCACACCGCGGGACTGCGTTGAGGCTACCATTCTACCGGAAGTCTGGCACATATGTCTTCGTATGTAAAGTCAAGTCTCGATCGAGGGCTACAGACTGGGTATGGCATGTTTGGTACGTCGTACCTAGGATCTTATTACACTCCACCTAAGTCAAGCTATCCACCAGGAGATATTTGGGTGGACAGCTTCCGCCCCAGATAGAAATTCGTTCCCCCATCCTAGATGTCAGTCTCAAGGTGGACGTTCCTGACCACAACGATCAGGCTGGTATCGCCATTTTCGCACGAGACAATTTGGTCAAACTTTGCATGAAGTCCCTGAGTGCCGTTCAAGACTGGGAAATTCTTTTACGAAAGCGACTGGACGAAGGAGCAAAGCTGGAGCTGTCGTGGAGGACGGACACGAGTCTGGACTGGATATGGTGGCCCGACGATGTTAATGGCCAACGACGCGACTGGGCGGTGTTATCTGGCCTGGCACTGAATCAGGTGCATTCTTCATTGCAGTTATGTTTTCGTTTTTCACGGTTGATCTAACGTTCTTGACAGGCTGGAAAGCCTGCGCACCTGGAGGCCCGCATTGGAGAACATGTCTCTTCGTATCTGCACCTCAAGGATGGCACCCATTTGCCGGAGCCACCTCCTGTTGAAGGTTACCTTGATCAGATCAAACCTGCAACGCAAGGACGACGCTCGCTTTATCTAACTGTTCACGACGGGCTTCTCTTCGCATTATCACCCGCCCGTGCAAACCCACCCAATCCACCTGGTACCATTCCTCCCCCGCTTTCGGCCGACGAGGACTACTATGAGAGTATACGCGCCAAGGAAGTTCGCCGTGGGGCAATTCAAGTTTACGAGGCCCAAGGCGTGATAGACCTTCGTGGTATACTTGCGGTGCGGCGCGCTTTCCAAGTGACGCCGAAGACACACGAACCTGTCGAACCATCCGCACGGCCACAATGGGAACAGGATACCGACATGGTGGCTAGCGTGGAGCATGAGGATGGTGATGAAGAAGATTGTGGTGGTGAAGACGGACTGACGCGGAGGGGAGGCGACCGCATGCACGGGCGGATGAAACGGTGTTTCGAGCTCGTTATGACCTCGGGCAGGGTCTTACGGTTTGAGGCAGGCTTCTTTCTTGCCATGGTCCCGATGGTCTCTGACTCTCGTGGGTTCTTATCTAGGCCTTCACGGCGAAAACGGCCATCGAGTGGATTGAGCGCCTTCGCGCCCTAGTGCGCTACTGGCAAATGCGACATTTCGTCGATACTAGACAGGAGATGGACGTCGTTCATTACGCTACGGGTCGCCCCCGTATCACGCCCCACCGATATTGGCACCACAGGGACAAGTTGTCCCCACCGGAACCGCTCGCTGATCCCAGTTTGGTTCTCCCCGTATCTCAGTACTCTGTACAATTGGTGTGCATTCGACAGCTGCCGGCCCATCGCCAAGACCGGACGTATCTACGCACGCAGAGGCGCCAATGGACAATACAAGTCAGTCTTTACAGCCGGTTGACCCTTCGTGACTTGCTCTTATCGTTTTGCGCCGTAGGCTCGTCCATCTCTTCCTCGTAGGAGGCCACCTCGTGCAGTTTCGCATCAAGCCGGAGGCATTATTCCACCCGCGGCGAAGTAAAGTCGTGAATTTGCTAGATGCATACACAGCGTCCGGCATTTTTGCTGCCCAAGAACTACCTCGGGGACAATACAAGCCGAATAGCGCGCCGGCCGCTCGTCGATATCGCGATGGACTGGAGACCAATGACCCAGAGGAGGATCTGCTCTTCGTGGTGTATTACTACCCGCACACGGTCGGTGCGGGTATGAACTCTCGGGCCGCCATGCCATCCCTGAGCACAAAGAGGAAGCTCCTGGTGTTCAGGGCCAGGAGCAAGGTCGAGCGGGACCTGTGGTGCTCGGCGATCAATATGGAGATTGAGAAGATTGCGAGGGCGACGAAGGAGAGGGAGGCGAGGATGAGAGATGCAGGCAAGTTGGTCGAGAAGTGAGTAGGAGTTGTATGAACTTTTGCTTTCTCAATGGGACAACTTTATAATATTGACAGATAGTATGACATCTTCACGACATACTACCATCCTCATACTTAGCGCATCTATTTATGTTTGTTTATTGATATGAATTTGAGCCCGTATTGCGTGTCGACCGGGGTCGTAAAACTGGCATTCACAATATGGGGCGAACCCGATGTAGAGATGCCATTATGATAGGAGCAGTAGAACTTGTAAGCAGACGGATGGAGAGACTATGACTTCTTTGGCCTTTTCGCTGGAGGTGACCTACGTCAAACCTAGCATAGACAGAACCAGCGATTGAAAACGTACCTCCGTATCGACTGCGAGCTGTCACCCTGTTTACGACAGGGCCAAAGTCAATAGCCCCACGGACGAGCTTGTAGCTATACCTGGATGTTAGCTAGGATCCTGAAGAACAAGGGCAGATCGAAACACACCGGACACCCGGCAAATCTTGCGCACGGCCGCCACGCACAAGCACGACGCTATGTTCCTGCAAATTGTGTCCTTCACCAGGAATGTACGCCTGAAGGGTCTTTCCGGTCGAGAGCTTGATACGAGCGACCTTACGTTTGGCTGAGTTGGGCTTCTTGGGCTTCGCGACGAAGACTTGAACGACGACGCCTTTCCTCTGCGGGTTGCGCTCGAGGAGCGGGGCTTTTGATTCCCTGGATTTCTTCGGCTTACGTGAGACGCGACGTTTCATAGACTGGTTAAGGGTGACGAGGGTGGGTGCGGAGGGATGGAACGCGCGCGCTCGGAGTGCAAGGGGGGCGGGGAGCGTTGACGAAGGAAGCAACAGAACGGAACGAATGAGTGAGGCAGGTTGCGCACGACAGGCAATAGCGCCACGAAGAGCAGACGGCCGAGAAAGGGCTCGGAAGGCGGGCAGCATGCTGTCGACGCGGGTGAGCTTGACGTTGAACCAGATGTGCAGCGGGTCCTTGGCGGGTCCTAGAATCCGAAATAGTGAGGTCAGGCCGGAGGAGACGTGGGAAAACATCGCCGTTTCCCGACGGATTCACGCTTTTCGCGTCGCGCCTCAACGCGTCTTGTTCTTCTTGACCATCTCGCGTCTCGCGCTCCCACTCTACTTCTATACCCTTGGCCCGACCCACTTACCACCTCTAGGTATTCTTGCCCAGCATGGCACTTGCATCTTCACGTCGCCGCACGAATGGTCGCACTGCTCAGCCCATGGACGATGTCATCGAGGATCCCGAGGTTTCTCAGCCAGGCGCGACTGAGGACGTGGACATGGACGAAGACGAGAAGGACCACCCGCGCCGTCCCGGAAAGTCGCAAGTCAAACTGGAAAAAGTGAAAAAGGAAGGAAAGAGGCGTGCGAGGGACATGGACGAAGAAGAGCAGAACGAGGATGATGACCAAGAGCTCCCCGTTATCAATGAAGAAACGTTCGGGAACAAGCCAATCGACGCACACGAGGGCCAGAAATTGCAGGGCATGGCTGGCGACTGGACTCAAATCGAAGAGCACATGCGTAACACCGCGTTTCGATTGATGAGCGAACTGGCTGGCGCTGTGGCAGATGTTTTGGAAGATCAGGATACCAAAGTATGCCGATACGCTATATTGCGACGTTTTCCACTGATGTCCGCTTCAGGAAATAAAGCAACTTGATGGACTGATGAGAAGCATAGTTGACATCGACACTGAGCTACTCACTCGAGCGGAGGCGTTGAGCGATTTGCACCAGGCAATAAGGGCCGGCGATGAAATCGTAGGCACCGGACAATAAGCCCGTATTTCATCTTTTCTCATATGTGCATCCTATAGGACGATATCATTGCGAAGCATAACGAAGTCTATCAGGCGAAGGCCGACGCAAACGATAAAAAAACGACGCGACAGAAATACTCGAAGAACGAAGCATATATTGCGTTCAGACAGTCAATATGGGTGCGTCGCTAATATCTGGGCCTGCTCTTTCGTTGACTTTTCTTACAGGAGGTGCAAAATCCAGAGACGGGTATGCCGCCAGTTGTGGAGTTTCTGCCCAAAGGTAAGGATCTTCGCGAGAGATGTTTGAACTACATTAACAGTCGATACTAGAGGATGGCGACGACAGCGACGACGACGACGATATCCAAGTCGGGGGTGTAGCATTGGACCTGAAGTGTCCACTCACCCTCACGTGGCTTACCCACCCTGTTACATCGTGAGTTCGCCACTTGTCACCATGGCGGTCGCCTAAACATGTTCCTCAGGACTTGTATGCAAGCACTCGTTCTCTGGGGCCGCCATCCAAGACATGCTGGGCCCAAACAAATACACGAAGAAGATGTGCCCTGCCGCGGGCTGCAAGAAGATGGTTTGCTTGAATGACTTCAAGCCGGACAAAGACTTAGAACGAAAGGTTAAGAATGCAGAGCGCAGGCGGGCGAGGCGGGAAGAGGAAAACGAGGCAGAGGAGATCGTCGAGTAGATCCGCCCGAAGTTCCAAGTAAGTTAATGGCGGGTTTTCATGGCACAGGTATCATTATATCTTCTTGTAATTGCGCTCTACATCACTTGATAATGTGACACACTCTACTAAATCGACCCCAATGCAGCGGTCATTTTTGACAGATGAATGTCTGCATTGACAAGCAGATGCATTGCATCAATGCTCCAAGATCGGTCTTGTTCGTCTGTTCTCTACCACCTACCCTATCACTACCACTATCACCACATACCATCACCGCCCGCCTCTCGCCAGCAACCTACTTCACTGTCGTTTTTCTCTCGGATCACACACCATCTATTATGTCCACCGAGCTCAAGTTTCAGCCTCCGCGTACGCCCGAGCCCTACCGCCGCGTGCGCGAACCAGGATCGCCGCTCGCGCGGTATGGCAAGTCTCTCCCGCGTAAACTTCCCTCTTTGCGACTGTGGAAGGACGTCTGCCAGGTACGGTCTTACTCTACTCCATTAGCGGGTTACTTGAGCTAATATCCTGCACAGGAACATATCTCAGTTACGAGCAAGAGCTCCCCGCCTTACGACACACGCTCCCACAGCGACAATCCGTTCTTCAGTCTCCGTCGCGCCAACGTTCCAGATCCATCCAACGCACAACCTCAGTTCTTGCCGATATCACCGCGCTCTAGGCGGGTCGAAGCGCTGTCGTCGATGCGTACTAAGAGCTTGAAGCGCAAATTGGAAGACGCCGGGCTAGAGCTCCCTGAAGTGACCGACGGGGCGATGCAGTGCGTGTTGGAAGCCGGGCGGGAATCGCGGGTGAAGCGTGCGCGGACTGGGAGACTTGTGGCGGCGGAAAGGAGAACTGTTGCGAAGGCGGGCGGGAACCAGCACACGGACGGATCCATATAATTTTTTACATGATCCTGCAGTTCTATCTCATTCGACATGCCCTCATACCCTATCTGTTTGTAATGACTACGTGCGTGCCGCGCTGAAGATCTTTCGTCAAGTCACCTTGAAAAACGATGTAGCACATGTGAATTGTGATGATAGCTCCTAGGGGAACTCAATTTCGCAAACCAACCATGTACTTAGCATCGTTGCTGACAGCTCTAATCAGCCACTGAGACTATGTACTAAAAGAACATCAAAGGGGCTCGTCGATGAGTCGACTGGTTGCATTTCCATTATGGTCCACTGAGCACCCGGTATTTCCAGTCCTCATGTTGGGATTCACAAAAAAATTACTGTGCACTACAAGGCCGCCAATGTAACATATTCATATATCTCGTACTTATAAATCGACCCCCCTCTGGTTAACTCCAGATTCAAGACCGACTATACGTCTCGGTGACCCACAGCACATGTAAAGTGACATGCCAACTTAGAACAACTCTATAGAGTCGTAGACAAAGTTGGGACTCAGAAAGGTGTCTCCGCTGCTGCCTGAGACCACGTTGATTTTGATGGTATTTGTTCCCGCAACAAGTGTACCCGCCGGGATTTTGACATCGTAGACTTGATTGATGCCTCGCCATGTACCCCTCGTGACACCACGAGAATCAACAGCAGTCGGTGCTGTACAAGATACCACGGTCAGCGTCGATGCATCCGTATAGAATGAAGCAATGTCGGGTACACACCGGCAGGAACGGGGCCATTGAATGAGTTGACAGTGACCTGAGGCCGGCCACCTGCGAACGACGACGTGGTACGGATGCGCAGCGTACGGGCACCGATCTGCGAAGAGGACGCTTTCCAGACGATCGTGGTAGGGCTATTGGCCGACTTGAATTGAGCCATTGGGAACGACGACACCGCCGAGCTGCCCACAGTGAAGGTGACAGGGCCCCAGGAGCTCATACGCGAGTCAGATCTATGGTAGAAATGCATGAATGAAGAAGGTTAGATGACAAATCTGGACAAGAAACACACGGGTGCATCGATTCAATCTTATCAGCGTTGAGTAATCCAGCAGGAGTCCCATCTACCGCGCCTATATTCCATATGGTGCTGGGTCGGCTCAGCGACGAGGTGAGGGTGAGGGACGCAGTACCGCCCTTGGAAACTGTTACCTATATTTTGCGATGAACAAGCAGAAGACTTCTTGCGAAGATGTGGCTTACACTTCCGGTGCCAGCCTCGAGCTCGCCTTGGAAAAGGGTCGCAGTGTATGTCCCGGGTTTCATAAGCGGACTTGTGAAGGAACCGCTGATAGCATTCGGGTCAGATGAAGTCAGAAATGTAAGACGCGACATCATACCCAGATCCAGAAGTCCAATACTGAGCTGCAGAGTTCTGCGAGCAGTCAGGCAATATTCGAAACGCGAATCGGAGAACGACTATACCTTGAAGCCGATGGTTACAGGCTGACCAGAGAGCGTACCGGAGTAGCTACCTTTCACTGTGCCGCGGCCAGAAGCCGGTACGTAACCTTGGAGGTTGAGAGCATCCATAAAGATGTATCGAGGGTGCCAGAAGGTGTCGCGCCGGTAGTGAAAGCGAGTGCATATGGCCCGAAAAAGCCCTTTCGGTAGGTCTCAGCTGGAGGAATATAAGCCAATCACGCAATGATCAAAGACAAAAAGGCGCACTCTGTTCATGGTTGCTGTTCATTTGGAAGTACACCTCTTGCTGGGCACTGCCTTGATTATTGATGTCTACACGCCGTCGTCAGCGCGACACCAACAAGCAGCCATGAATGAGGCTTGCCACGGAAGAAAGGACCACCGGATGAGGTTTCGTATCCTGTTCCAGGGATGATCATGAACGCGCCTACGCCGGATCCCGTCACGCCATGAACTTTGTCCTCGATGTGGCGAACCTATGATATAGATTGAATCAATACACCAAAATGGGCAAACAAAGCGGGCGCACGCTGGAGTAGAACTTGGATCGCGTCTGACCGTTGACAAGAAAAACGTCAGATCCTTCAACAGAAGTTCCGCCTTCCACATTGGATTGAGGATGTCCGTTAGGTAGGTTAGCTTTGTTGAGGCGAGCGATAAGGCGCAACTCTCCGATGCTAGGCTCCTCCGATATAAAGGTACCCATATACAACGTGTTCACTCCAGAACGGACGATGTAGTAATGCGTCTGAGGACGCGTGAGGAGCCATCCATGAAGGCATGAAAGTGCCGCAGCACTCACGATCGTGGATGTCTTGATTGTGATGACCGCAACGTTGTTGTTCACGGACGAAGTGACCGTCGCAGAGCCCAAACCCGAAACAAGCTGCGTAAACTTAGATGAGTCTTGAAGCTGCTTTCCATTGAAGGTGATCGACGTGATGTCACCATTGGCTTTATTGACTGTACAAAAAGTGTGAAAAAGTCAGAGAAAGAATCAGGCGCGATGTTGCTAACACGCACTGGTCGTAATCAGCCCTGCACCAGAGTTCACGAGAAAGTTGTTCCCTGATGTCGTCACTCCGAACTGGGCGAACGCCAGTGGCAAGCACAGCAGGATTGCAAAGAAACCCGACCACATGGTGATGCGACCACTGGGCGGAGGAATGAAAGGGAAGGTGGGGAAGGTTAAGGACTTTCAATTCCGTCTAGCCGTTGCCTTTTGTACCCTTCAGGCGCGGTTTGGCTGTTCCAAGTCTTCTCGCCTAGTCGGACTCCCCGCATGGATGCCGGATGTGATCAAAACGGGATATTCAAGTATATCCACTAGGCAACGAGCATGCACAGATGCTCGCCATTGGCTTAACATGGTGACTTGGCAGACTAGTGTGCGAAACCTACGGCAATAAAATGAACAGATATACCGAGGATGTTTCGAGGAGCCTCGTGAGTGGGCACAAGACGCCGTACAGCAACCAGCTGCTCAACGCAGCACACGGTCAAGGAACGACGTCTGAACCTTGTTTCTCTTGAACACATCCTAACACCCGCCACGGTCCGGAACTGGCGCTGACCTTCAGTGGCACGATAGATGCTTGGCAGAAGAAGGTGGATGAGGCTTGAAGCTTGAAGCTTGAAGCTTGAAGGCCTCGAGGTACATTGATTGACTGCCAAAGCCGAAAGACCCGATGAGACCCAGCCTTCTTCCTGCTAAGTGCTGACAGAGTCTTCGCAACAACCAGATCCGTAGAGCTTGGAGATACTTACAACCAAGCCGGCTGACTATAAAGGACGTATTCGTTGCTAATTCCTGGCTCTAATCTTGCTGAAATTGGTCTCAAAACTTAGTCTCTACACTCTGATGTACATGTACCTAATCCTAGTCTCTAAGAATTTGTGGTGTTCCCTCTCCCGCTAGGTGTGCATTTTCGGCGCTATGGTGGGCGTTCTGTTCCCTATGGTGGGTGGTTTCTCCTCTCTGGTGAGTGTCCCCTCCGCCATGGCGTACATTGTCCCCGCTATGGTGGATATTATCTACCCTACGGTGTATGTTTTCTCGGCCCACTGCAGACGTTTCTCGGCCGCCTTCCGCCCCGTCTCTCCGCGTTGGTCTCGCAACGGCTATCGTCGTCGCTCCTTCCACCTCCCACTATCCTCGAAGTCCGATCATGTCTACCCCTCCAGATCAAGACTCAACAACACCCCAAGATCTTCTTCTGGCATTCCAAGACCGTTACCTCTCTTATCTTCAACGACTTGAGGAGGTCATGGTCTGGATGTCGGACTCCACGGTTTTGGAAAGACTAGGCGACGACCTGGATGAATTCACCAGACTTGTAGAGCAGGTAAGCACATGGAATCCACACCTTCTCCTTCCTATTCACACCTTCTCCTTCCAGCATTCGGCCATCTTTCCTCCACTGGAGCTGCAAGGGCTTCTTCAAAGTCTGCAGACCATGCGCCACGACGTCCAGCTTCAATATCGGGAGGTTCTTGACCAGTCGCATCACGGCCGCCCAACGATTGTCAGGGAAGTTCACACTGGGGGTCCTGGACGCCCTTCCATCTGGATCGATCCCGACTGGTTACGCTGGGCCTACGGACATCGTCCAGTTAGCCAGATAGCAAGGTTCCTGGGAGTGGGAAGGACGACTGTGCGCGCTGCGCTGCTCGAACACGGAATTGCTCAGGAGCAGGAAAATCCGTTCCCTCGCGCAAACGGCGAGGACAATCTTGGGTGAGCCTTATTCTTCCTTTGCTTGTTTCTCTGGGCTGGGCTTATTTCAAACTTAGGGGTGAACCCAACCAGGATGACGGAGATGATGGTCTTCAGCCTGTGGGCGACCCCCTCCTAGACCCCACTCCCGCAGTGTCCAACGCTGGGTTGGGACCAGATGAGCCCGAAGTTATTTCTTACACCCGACCTGTCACTTCGATCACGGACGAAGAACTCGACCAAACCATAACTCGCCTTCGCACACATTTCAGGAGGGCTGGGATCTCCATGATGGATGGCATGCTCAAACGCCTGGGCATTCGCGTCTCTCGCAAACGCATAGGTGACTCCCTCTTGAGGATTGACCCAGTCCATAGAGTCTTCGATCGTATTCGCATTCGACGGCGACAGTATAAAGTCCCAGGCCCAAACTCTCTGTGGCACCACAACGGCCAACATGGTGCGATTTCCTGGCTGCTTTCCACCCTCTAGAAACCTAACCTTGTAGACCAGGGCTTATAAGGTGGCGCATCGTCATCCACGGCTTCATTGACGGCTACTCCCGCCTTATCACAGCCTTACGCGCCCACAACAACAACCGCGCAGCCACGGTGCTGGCTTTATTTCTGGAAGGAGCAGAAAGGTTTGGTGTTCCTTCGCGCCTTCGAGGTGACCATGGAACAGAGAACTTGGAAGTGGCTGCCTGGATAGAAGACTTCCGAGGGGAGCGTCGAGGGTCATATATTTGGGGAAGGTGAGTCGTTGCTCGGCTGCAAAGGTCACCTATGCTTATCTACCTGTCTAAATTCCTCAGAAGCATTCACAACGTTCGTATTGAGCGTTTGTGGGTGGATGTCACCGCACAAGTGGGATCCCATTGGTCAGAGTTCTTCGGGACCTTAGAGCTCTCTCATGGGCTTGACATCAACCACATGCCCCACATATGGCTCCTCCACCACCTCTTTCTCCCCATCATCAATGCCAAGCTCCAGTTCTTTGCTGAGAGTTGGAATCATCATAGGATCCAGATGCGCCACCAGCCATCCCGCTCTCCAGCAGACATGTTTGGCTTTGACATGTTGACCCAAGGCATCCGAGGAGACGTTTTGCCTTCAGACAATCTCTCCGAACAGGAGCTAGAAGTTTTTGGAGTAGATTGGGAAGGTTTGCAGGATGATAGACTTCTCCAGTCTCAGCTTGGGAACAATGGTAGAGATGAGGGTGCAACTTCTTGGGTTGGTAGAACTGGTCCTCCTGATCATCTCAACTCTGTTGTAGTGGACCCTCCTCCTGAGGATGGGGTACCTCCAGAGGTTGTTCAAGGCCTTCAGGAGGCTGTTGCACCTTGGGCTGGAGAAGCAGATGATGGGGCAAGGACTGCTATGTGGACTGCTAGACTTTTGTATATGAGAAGCATTTATGGAAATCAGTTTTGAACTTTCACACTTTGAACCCCTTTCCAAAACAAAACCATTCATTCTACTAAGCAATCAACCAAACATACAACCAGTCTACTTCCTAGGGAACAAGTTTGAGTTGGAGATGAGACCCTGAGCATCACAGCTTGTGTCCACAATACCAGCCTTCTCTGCTGCCTTCACAGAGTTGTATCCCAACTCTGCAGTCTGGAACATTGAAGACTGGTTGAACCAGACTGAGGATCTCCTACCCATCTTACCATCCAAAGGCTCAGCAGTCTCCTGAGTTGGGACACTGCCATCAGAGGTTGAGACTACTGCAAGGGATGGTTAGATAGGTGCTTCAACAGGCATGCAGAGTGAAAACTTACTGTCCCAATTAAAATGATAAAAAAGGGAGGAAGGATAGGCCACAAAAATACCAGGGGGAATTTGGATGATGATTCCAGCCTCCCAGATGACCAACCAGGCCTTGGTCTTATGATCAAACTTGCCTGAATAACTCTGGTTAGACTCTACACAAAGAAGATGAAGAGACCACAGGCTTACCATGAACAAAAAGAAGGCAGACCCCTACAGCCAAGTTCTTCCAATCAATATGAGGTTTGCAATATACATCCAAGATTTTAGCAGAAGGGCGAGGAAAATTGAGGCAATAGTTATAAAAGAGGCCAAATTGTGGCTCTACCCCTGGGTACATTTGTTGCAATTTGCCTGCTCCGTCTTCAAACCTTTTGGCAATTTCGGGAAAGAACTGAGCCACCAGGTCGCATCCTATTTTTCTGGAGGAAATTTTCAGCAGGGGAAGAGGAAAGGAAAACAGGAGCCTACGTCAAGCGGTCAAAAGGACCACCCTTGCGAATGAAGTGGTCGATGGGCCCCTTGTTCTTCCTGTGGAAATCGCTGAGCGCAGGGTTGTTACAACTCGTTCAAGGTACTTCATTTCCTATTGCCTTATTAGGAAGGACGTCGCTAAACAACGAGTTACGACTGTGCCCCAGTTCGTAACCGTTCCGACGACATAGCCGCAACTATCCTCGCAATTAAGTCGGCATCTCCTCCGTCTAGGTCAGGACCAGACGGAAGAACAAGGGGTAAGCCGCTTAGGAACACACAGAAGAACCCCAACTAAAGCGCCTGGATTCCTCACAGGTGCTAATGCAATCCCCGTTGCCCGGAGCAACGGAAGTCCCAACGCCCGATTCCCCGATGCTAGAAAGTCAGATAGCTCACATGATAGCCGGAGTAGCTCTCGAGCAGGCCAGGGAACGGATCAACGATCTCAGGCAGGAGTCGGCCGACGTCCAGAGCATCCTAGGGAATCACATCAAGATGCTCGACGAGGAGTTTCTGCAGCTAGACTCGAGGTACCTAACGCTCTCGACCGAGATGGAAGAGAGGGAGGTCAAACTCCTTCGACGACTCCGGAAGCTAGCGCAGCAGCTATACTCAACGTCGCAGAGCTCCGGAGATTCCTTACTGAAGTCGGACTCAGAGTTAACTGGCTTAACTGGGAAAGACACACCTTCCGTGCCGCCTACGAAGGAGAAATCCTCCGAAGACGAATGGAAACTACTGGAGTTCCCCATATATCTTCGAAAGAAGGCCCCGACATCGACCTTATCTTCCATGGACATCACATCTCCCCGGGCTACACTATTCGACCCGATCCCATCACAACCACCCTCACCAGATCCCCGTACCCTCCTAACGCCCCTCCGCGGCCCGTCACCGCTCATACTCCACCAAGATCCATACCCTTCCCCAACTTCAACAACGTTAACCCCATCCAGCCTCCCGTCGTTGGAAACGACATACCCGGAAACTACATCGGACAGCCCCGTACTCCCCCGGACCCCAGACAGCCGACCAGAAGATTCCCAACGGAAAATCCTCGACGAGTACCTTGGGCACCTTCCTCACTGCCAGCGGTGCCTAGACCGCCAACGCCTTTCCCAACTTCTATTGACGACGCTCCCATGCCTTGGAACGGAAACCCCCCTGCTTATCCCTCCTTCCTACGCCCACACCCCGACCACACTAGTGATCCCATCGCCCAAGATCCCCGAGTCACCCCACAGCGACGTAAACATGAATCTGTCGACTCCGACGGAAGATCACTCAAGCGGATCAGAGACGTCGACTTCCCCGATAAGTCGGGCGATGAGGAACTGCGACAAGATCCAGGAGATAATCAAACGGATGATGGAAATCCAAGCTCGCGGGAGACAGAGGTGCAAGTCAACGGACGAATCGGACAGTTCGGCGGAGGAAGAGGACGATCCGGCGAACGACCAAACGAAGGAAGTAGCCGAGAATCCCTCGGACCCATGGAGCGGCGAGCCGACTACGTGGACGCAGGAACAGTGGGACACGATTCCTGTGAAGCCGCGGAAACGCTGCTGGAAATGCGGCGAGCGAGGCCATCTCCGCCGAGACTGTCCCCGTCGCAAGAACGCTCCCCCTCACTTCCCCCGATCACGGTCATGCTACCCTCTCCGACCACGGACTCCTCTCCCTCGCCCGAGCCATCCGGATACCAGCTACGGTCCAGGAACACTGATGTCCCACCCCCACCTCCGACGTACCGACGCTACCGCCCGCGCCCACAGGCAGCTTCTGGGCTTCCTCACGCGACGTGAAAGCCTGACTCACGAAGCCGCCCAACACGCCACCGAACAGTGGCTGTACTGGGAGGACGCGGCACTCCGCACTTAGCGGGAACCTCCCTCGCGATTCAATCACTCTTGGCGCGTCAACGATCTCTTCTGGAAAGAAGAGGACTGGGACTTGCAAGAAGTGGAAGAGTCGAAGGTTCACTGGCCAGAGACTTGGTAAGCGCACGGATGATCTTTCACTCATCATACGCACTCGGACTATTTCTCCCATCATCATTTACGTCTCCATCTCATTCCCATCATCCCGCCTTTACGATTTCTCCTTACGATACTCCTCGGACTGATCACGGACTGCGCCCTCACTCGCACGCATATTTTCCTCGGACTTCTCTACTGTACGGGTTCCTATCGCTATGAGGAAGGCGAAACATTTGGCATCTTTCCCTGCGACGCGCTGGACGCGTCACTTACTTACGACTCGTGTTTGATTATGTACGATATTCCCGCTTACGATTGACGGCAATGATTATATCATTGCCCCTCCACATCGCAAGCATAAAAGGAAAGCCACAAAGACGATAACATCCTCAGACATCGTCTAACCAACTCACTCGCACCAACCAAACCAACAAAATGTCTTCTACTCTTACTTCCTCATCGTGTAACCTCTCCACCACCGACCACACCCCTCCTACCACTCCCCCTCCTTCGCCCGTCCTCTCGCGCACTCCCACGCCCGACCCACAGGACGAAGAACTCCTTCGTCATCTCAAACGAGTTACGGAACTCCTAAACCGTCCGGACGTCGCTCGCGCCATGAAGAGGCCGAGAAGCTTAGACGAAGAAGCTATGCAGGAGTCGAAGGGAAGATCCGGCATCAAGGGACTCTTCCGAAAGCGCGGGCCTCGGCTCAAGAGCCCGGATCACGCAACAACGGCGAGGATAGGACATCGGTTAGGGGCTACTACGATAGATGGGGAAGATCTGAAAGTAGTAGAAGCATTGTTAAAGCGATAGAATAGAATTCTATCGTTGGGGTCCGGGCAAGGATATAAAGAGTGAACATCAGAAAACGACAAACCCAGAAGCATGATGCAATCAACACAATCACCCGATCTATCAATGTTCAATACGCCCACTCCTCTCTGGCTCATCGCCGTCGTCAGCATCATCGTAGGACTTACGATCCTCACCTTCCTCGCATCAACCATATTCCTTCTCCAATGGCGAAGAGCGAGCGACCGACAACACGTTCAAGACATCCCTCTAGAACCACTTCGATTCAGGAATCTACGGGACGTAGATTCTAGAGAGGGGGATAGTGTTACAACTCGTTCAAGGTACTTCATTTCCTATTGCCTTATTAGGAAGGACGTCGCTAAACAACGAGTTACGACTGTGCCCCAGTTCGTAACCGTTCCGACGACATAGCCGCGACTGTACCACAGTTCGTCGGCATCTCAACAACACAGCTACGACAGTGCCACTGTTCATCGGCATCTCGACAACGCAGCCACGACTGTGCCCCAGTCACGTCCCCGTAGATACTCGATGCGATCGTTGCCTTATGTACATATATTTACTCGACCTCCCTTCGTATAAAAGGAGGTTCAACGAACGAGCTATTCCTCAGCTCGTTCTCTTTGTAAATACAGGACTGTTCTGAATAAGAACCTCCTCTTAAACACTAAAGAGAATCCTAAGCATACTAAGTCGATAGGCTCGCCTAAGTCTTCCGCGAAGACTTACTGCTTCATCCATCGACCTTCACCTTCGTATAAACCGAGACGTCTGGATCACCTGATCCCACCTCTCACGCGTAAGAGTACTGTAGCCTGAGCCGCTTGTCACGTGATAAGGACCGTCCTTAACAAGGGTCCTAAGCAAGGTTTCAGCCTTAGAGCAGGTGAAGAGGGTGCTAGGTAATTGAAGGTCCTTACAGCCTTGTTGTTCCTATCAAACCCCAAGATTGAGAACCAATGTTGGCCGCGCCTGTTCTTCTTCATGTCCTTCTCCGAGAATGGTTCGCAGGCTGCGACAAGCTCTTCACACTCCTTGTCGAATTCCTCCATGATTTGGTCGATGACTTTGCCCTTGAAGCTCCTGCAGAGAAACAGCCTACCCAAGCAGTCGCGAACCTCAGTCGGAACCTCATCATTTGCCCTAAAAACTAGTTAGAGCCCTGAGTAGGTGAGGAGCAAAAGATCTGAACTCATTGTATGGAATTTTCAAAAAGGCCTTGAGCTCCTCCTCGATTTTCCTGGTGGTCCATAGCCTGTTGAGCAATCGATTCTTCCAGTCTGGAAGAAGTTTTCCCTGCCACCCCTCCTCCCCTAGGTTGGTGTCGGTCTTGATGTTGAGGCCTTCCTCCGCCTGGAAGGTTTCCACGTTCCTTTTGTTTTTCCTCCTCTGCTGGCGCGACCGACTGTGCTGCGGCCTGGTCTGAGTGCGCTTCCCGCCCTTTCGTTCTGACCGCTTAGCTCCTCGCTTTTGTTTCACACCCTCACCAGCTTCGGAACGGTATATTTTTGAATTAGATCGGTTGGTCGGCGGTGCGGGCTGCTTGGACGGTGGAGGTGGAGTAGCCGCTGCCACAGGTGGAGAAGAAGCTTGACCTTGAAGATGCTTGTCAATATGTTGGACCATAGCAATCCTCTCGGCTTCAGAGGCCTTGTGAATGACGTTCTGCACATCCTTGCTACCCTTCACCTTGTCGTAGACGTTGAAGAGGGTTTTCCACCAATGAGATGAGTCCAATGCTGGAGATGCTGGCTCTGAGGCCATCTGCGAAGGCAAAGGAGGGGAAGGGGCTGGCGAAGAAGATCCTGTAGGAGAAGGCGCAGCCTGTGATGACCCAATCGCAGCTGGGGAGGACGCAGCGGGGGATGATGGGCCGGGGGAGGACACAGCGGGTGAGGATAGGTCGGGCCAGGGCTCAGAAAGAGGAGGCAGGTCTGGCCACGACGCCGCGGGCGACGGTGCCTCCCACTGCAGCTCAGGCGATGACACCCAAGGTGAGGATGGTCCAGCGGACGACGACGGCAACGACGCCCCCGCCGCCGATGGCGATGGTGGCAAAGACGCCTCGGCCCTGGATGGTGACCGTGGCGAATATGCCGCGGCCGACGATGGCGAAGACGCCCCCGACAAGGAGGGCAGAGGTTCTCTTGACCAGCCTGGGAGTGCGGAGGGAATGACCAGGCGTGGGGTCGCCGACAACGCAGGCCGTGGCGGAATGAAGGCAGATGGCGGCAGAGGAGGTGCCGGAGATGAGCCTGCATCGTCGAAGCGCGCCCGTTTGCGAGGCCGAACTTCATCACGCTCGTCGACCTCCGAGTCATCCAGGTCAAGGTCTACCTGCGAAGGCTTTGCGCCGCGCGGGGCCACCGTTCGACCGTAGGTTAGTTTGGGGGCTCCTACAGATGGTGCGGGCCTGGGCTTCGGAGCAGGGCGCTCCTTTCGCTTCCGTTGAGACTGAGGACCGACGGAAAGAGCTGGGTAAGCCCTCCCAGACCGATGCTTTCGGACATATTCTTGAATCTTCGGGTCAGAATTGCCTCGAGCAGTTCCGTCCCCATTGTCCAGGCCGTCCATCGTGCGGCCGACGCCCCCGAGGTAGCGGTCCTCGTCGAACCGATCCTGGAGATCGACCACAAGGTCCTCCAGGTTGATGTCGCAGGTGTACTCCTTGTTGCGCCGCGCAGACTTTCTCGGGAAGCTAAGGAAGGTTTTCAATTTTCGACCAACGTTCAGCGAGCTTCAAACTTACAATACGTTGACCACCTTCTTGGTCGCAGACTGGAGAATCTTCCGAGGCGATTTCCAGGGGTTCTTGCTCGTCAGGTCTGAGGGTCCGTGAGGTGAGTGCTATTCAGGCAGATAATCATATGCTTGCCTTCATCGTCCGGGGATATCGGAGTCAACGTAGACGGCGGTGGACTACGAGAGCACGAAAGACCTGTGAGAGTCAAACCAGACTGTCGAGTCAGAGCCGGAAACTCCTCTGTTGTTGGTACCGCGCACCTTGAGTAATAATAGACAAAGGCCGGTCGACCTTCTTGCCCTTTCCCTTCTCCTCAGAAGCTTTTGGTGCCATGCGTGTCCAACATGCTGAGAAAGACAGAGGAAAGTTCGGGAGATTGCTGTGGTGGAAGACAAAGATCAAAAAGATTAACCCTGTCTCGCGCGACTCACGAGGTTTCTTCGTAACTTCATTCAACCAACTCTTCATCTCCTTCTCACACATTCCCCTCACCCAGACGATGCCCGTGTTAATTGGACCATCGCGGGGTACTCCGTTCATAAAGCTCTAGTTCCGACTGATCTCGCAGAAAGGATGGTTCAGTTGCAGAGGAAGAACGCGACCTTTTCGTGAGTCTCTTTCCCCCTTCAGCCCTTCCCCACCCTTATCCCCTTCTCCCACTCACCGATCCTCAGAAACACACGCACACGCGAGCGTACCAAATGTACTCTCCCCCGGACATCCATCACCATCGCTCCTCGTTCCCCTCCCGCTCCCTCAGAACCCCCGGCAGACCACTCCCTGCTCCGCAGCACTCCCTTCCCCATATCGTCGTGCCCTCCTCCAACCCCGTGAACGCAGACGATTTCTCTCGTTGTCTCAACATCTCCTCTTCCCCCCCGTCTCGTCCCGCAAAAGCCCAGAGCAAGCTCTTCAATCCTAACACGGAGCCTATCCCCATGTGTGCAGCTCCTACGCCCGCGGAAGCTCCAAGCCTAGTCCCACCACCACCACCACCCAACGTCAAATTTATGACCACAAAGGCGACGATCCCGTTCGCTTCGCCAATGAACGCAAACCCGCTCCCACCCCAAAGTCTTCCGGAGACTACCTCTCTTCCGCCTCCTCTTACGCCCCCTCCTTCGCCCCCTCCCTTAACTTTCTCCTCCAGCGCCGACGGATCCTTAGCTCCTTCCTCCGTTTTCGATGGCTCTAGGCCCCGCGATGACTCCAAGCCAAATAACGGCCTTTTCTCTGAGGTCAAGAGGGCATACCGTGGCGTCGCTGAGCTGGAGGCGAAGATCCTTCGCGAGTGATCAGACGATGGCGCAGACGACGGCTGCATCTTGCTTCGCGCTGCACCCGACGCTGCCAAAGAAGATCCAGAAGGGGCGCGTTGGGAAAGGATGGTCCACGATCACAAGAAGTGAGTAACTCGGTCGTCTGTTCTCATGATCCCATGCTGATGTCGTACACGCTCGCCAAGTTGACGTCACGGCTGCTCATGGAGTCGACAGCACCCGCACGCCCGACATCCATACACTCCTATCCCGGAGAAATACACCATCGTCGCGCGCTTTTGGCCTCATGCATTCAACCGTCTCCTCAAAAAACTCCCCGTGGCCGCGGAGGCCTCCAAGCCAGCCCTCGCAGGCCTGCAATCCTTCATTAACTACCCATACATGTATTACACCGTTCTGCACGAACGCCCTCTCCTCAACTCACTCAAGTCCCACCGGCTCAAGTCTCTCGGCTCCCTTGCCTGACGCCGTCCAGCCGTGCACAGCCTGGTCATCGCCGCCGGCCGCCTTGTCCCTCCCGTCCCGAAAGTCAAGTTGACCTGCGAAGAACGAGAAGCAGACATCATGGGCGTCGACAAAGAGGCCCTCCCCGCCGACCAAGCAACCGCAGCGAACGTAGTTCACCTACGCTGCCCGAGTCGTCCGCGCCCGGACACCTCCCGCACTTGTCGTGGCCGTCGAACTCACCTTCACCACGCTGCCCCATGCGCGTTCCTCGCGACCATTTTCAAGACCCCCGAGGCGGCGCTGCTCGAGCGCCCTACGCCCTGGTCCAAGCTCGTCCGGGCCTTCTCCACAGCACACCGTCATGCCCTCCAGACTTCCCAGGGTGGCGGGGGAAGGCTTCCCATGCGCGCTGCCCTCGCGGAGGACTGGTGCGTGCGCGGCGTGGGCTTGGGCCGGCCGCACCTTGAATAGCGCAGATGAGCATGGGTCCGAGTCCAAATCTGCAGATGCAGAGCAAGACGATGGCCTGCGACCGTTCGACATCCGAACTAAACTCTGCACGCCTTTGCGGTGCGCCTTACCCCATCCTTCACTCCCTTGCCCAAGCCTCGGATTCCCTCAATCCTGACTCCGCGCGCCCCCCCTTTTTTCTTCTGAAGCCCCCGGCTTACGCACTTTCCGAGCGTGGGCAACAAGTCGCCCAAAACTTCCACACCCTAGCCAAGATCCCTGGCGACCCCTCCACCGTCGCTCCTCTCCAACGCGCAGGAGCCCCCGCACCCAACGCTCCCGAACGTAAGCATACTCGCACGCACCTCGGCGACCCCAAATCGCGCGACGCGGCGGAACTTCGCAAGCAGATCGCCCGCGTTGCACGAGCGGCGCTGGAAGGGCAGCGCTTCGATGCACTCGAGCGCTCGAGCGCACAGTGCAAGCGCGTCCACTCGAGGCGAAACTCGGCGGCGATCCGAGCGTGGCAAACAAAGCGCGCGCACTCCTACTTGTACGGCACCGTCGAAATGGGGAGTGGCAAGGCCGGGTCGAGGTGAGATCCCGCATTGATTGCTGGGTTCCTGGCAGGGGGCTGATTGTTGGTGAGCAGCTTGGGGCCAGCCAGCCCCTCTGGGCAACACTGTTTTACTCGGCGCGGACGGGGCGCACGCAGGAGGCGCTCGGCGGAAGCGTTGCAGCTCCAGCAAGCAATTGAGCGTCGAGAAAGCAGCTTTGCTTCACACTTCGGCGCACGGCGCGAGTCTCCTGACAGGCGACGAGCTTCATCCGAATGGCCAAACGCCCTTATTAATCAGGCGGGCCCATGGGCTGTCAAAACCTCCTTGAGGCCGCGCACAATCCATCTACCATGCGCATGTGCTCCGCTCGGCGACGGTCCGCCCGTTCAAGCTCGCCCTCTACGGTGGGGAAGCTCGACCCCGCTCACCACACGGTTCCACTCGCCGCAGCTACAGCAGAGGATTGGTTGCGGTTCCAGCTACGCGCTGCCGAGGTCGATCAACGTAGTGAGACCGCCTGCAAACAGATCCAGCAGTGTGAATCGGATCCGGCGGAGCTTCGTGGGGAACTCGAGGCTCGAAATACGGAGCTTGAGGCGGCCCGCGCTTACTTGGCCGACGTGGAGAACTCGTGGGCCAAGTCGCGGGAAGAGGAAGATGCTTTCCGTGCGCTGACAACCACTGGCTTGGGCGAACTCCTCGACACGCACCGGGACTTAAAAATCAGACCAGGATCGTCTCACTTGGGTTCACCTCCAGAAGATCCAGGCCGTGGACGCCGAGTGGCTAACGTTCGGGCCGCCATGATGGACGCCACCCACCACATGGAGGATATGCAGGCCGAGCTCACCCAAGAACGCCGCAAAGCTCGGGAGAGCGAGGCGGAGCAGATCGCTCTTCGTTCGCAGGTCGCAGGTCTTCGCTCTCAACACTCCGATGCTCTCGCCGAGTCAGGACGCGCGCGCAAGGATCTCACCCTACGCGAGGCGGAGCTGAGGCAGAAATCCAAGGAGGCGTCCGAGGCCGAGCTTCGGTTGAGCATGCTTCGCAACTACTTGGAGGAGAAGGACATCGTTCTCGACAACGACGGCCTGCCCAACAAATCTGACAACGAGGCCATTCACCGGGTCGAGGAGTTGGAGGACAAACTCGCCGAGTTCAGCCGCAAGCAGGAGAAGACTGAGCGAGAGCTGCAAGCCGTCACCCGCCAAAAACGGGATGCAGAAGCGCAGGTGACGGTCATCTCCACTCAGCTTGACCGTCTTCGGTCCGCGCAGAGCCCTGCAGTGATGAGCCGGAATGGGGGCGACAGATGCTCAGACAACCGCACACTCGAGTCGGACCATCTTGTCGAAGAGGCCGAGAGGACTTACAAGGCGAGGATGCGACAGCTCGAAGACGATTGTCGTCTAGCGCTTCAGCTCGTCAAGTGAGTATCGTATACGCTTGCGGGGCTTATACCCAATCTTCTTCCAGGGAAACTGAGCGCGTCAACCGCCGATTGAAGGATGAGCTTGTCAAGCAGAAGACCCTTAACGCCGGTCTCCTTTCCGAGGTGGAGTCTCTCCGTGGGTCATCTGGCGGTACGGATTCAAGTCGCAGCCGTGTTAATGGCCGTGGTACTCCAATGTCCGACGATGGCAAAGCAAGCCAGGCTCTTCGTACGCAGCTCATCGATGCCCAACGCCAGTCCCAACGCCTCGCCAACGACAACAAGGACTTCTGTCTTCGCATCGACTCTCGAGAAGGATCTTGGCCACGTGCGAGACAACCTCATCGCCGCTCAACGCGAGTCGGGCGAACGTCTCGCGTGTCGAGGAACTGGAGCAGGAGGTTGAGCGTCTGCAATTGGCCCTGGTCATCTCTCGCGGCGGGCGCGGCGAATCGTTGATGGAGCAGCTCAGCAACGAGAACAACAACCTGGAAGCGGGAAAATGAGCAACTATCTCACAAGATCGGTCTCCTCCTGGAAGACGACAACCCGACGTTCGGACGCGACCATCCCATTTCTGGCATCTCCATCTCGGATCGTCCCGCCAGCAACTCAAGTTTGGAGGCATTGGCGTGCGGCGGCCGGGCATCTGTGGGTGATTTCGACAACTGGCAACGGCAGTTCGCAAGTTCGCTGAACAACTGACGACCGGTGAGCGAGTTTGAATCGGATCCTTACGCCCACGAACGCACACGTTCGCGATTTGATGTCATTTAGGGTTCTTTTACTCTCTTTTTATCTTGTTTTTCTTCTTCCCGCCTAGTACGATGATACCCTATTGCTCGCCTCAGGACATGGAGATGAGCTTATAACCCGTGAGCTTATAACCCGTGGACATACCTGATGCTCTGCATGTCCTGCTGCCCTGCTCCCCTGTCGACGTAGATGGACCATGGGTCCCAGCGCTTGGCTTGGAGATGTGAATCGACGATGCCTTCAAAGATAGTCTTCCCGCGCTCCGGGTCGCCGATCTTGGGCAAGCGAGACGGACTACACATTCCATGGCAAGGGAGACGCACTCTGCATTTCATATACAATGTTCTACATAAGTCCAATATATCAGAAATGAAATGTATAGGGTAGGCATGAAAATAAATCAGCCTGGTGAGAACCACCTGTCTTCGAAACGAACCCACAGGACGTCGGTGGTCCACAGGTCTGCCCCCGGCTCTTGCAGCTCATCTGCATCAGCCCCGTACACGAATCGTGCATCCCATAGGCTGGGCAGGAACTCTGCCATCTGCCCAACCACCTGGCGTTCGTGGCACCTCATGTCGTCCTCTATGTCGCCCTTAAACGGCTGGCCGCCTTCGCAGCTTCCCCATTCTCCGGGCCAAGGGTAAGGTAGCGCCCCAGACTCAATGAATATCGTCTCCACCGGACCAAACCTGGAGGCCAGCGCGAGAAACTGCCGCGAGTTCCACGCCGAACCTGCTTGCAGCCGCACCGCCACAGTGGTGAGGTCCCCATCCTCACGGAGCTCGAGAGTACGCAAGGCGCCCCCTGCTGCTGGCCAAGATGCCGCCATGCTGCAGAGGGCGCTCGACGGATCCCCAACGCCACCATCCCATCCAACTCCGAGGTGCGTAAGCCCTTGCATTCGCGGCAGAGTGAGAGCCGCAGCTTGGGCGAGCGACTCAGACCAACCGTGGCCGGGAAGGTATAGAGAGAGGCGGGATAAGCCTGTGAACGCTGAGGGTTGCACGGTGGCCGCGTTGGCATTGAAGGCGGCGCAGAAGAGGTGGAAAACCCCTTCCAGGTCTTCGGTCTGGAAGCCAGCTTTGACTTGACGCAGTCTGCCGGAGCAATGCCCGCGCGCGCGAGGGTGAAGGAGGGCGGCGCCGCTGTAGGTTGGCGAGCGTTAGGCCACAGAAGAAAAGGCTGCTTAAGAAAGTGGAGACCAGGGCACTTACCTGTCGTGGCCTTGATTGTGAGTAGTCATGTCGGAGCAGCGGGCTGTGGGTCTGCCATTATTTAGTCAGTTAGCATGCCAAGCGGAAAGTAAATAAAGCCTTGCGAGAAAAGAGAAGATGAGGCAGGGTGAGGAGGGCGACTAGGCTGCTCTTCATCTTCGCGGGGGCGTGAGGACTCTCACAGCGCACTTGCGAGGGTGAAGAACAGCCTAGGCTGCGCAGGAGTGGAGGGGAGGGTCAGGCGAAGGCAGCTAAGTTGCTCTTCATCCTCGCGGGGGTGTGAGGGCTCTCACAGCGCGCTTGCGAGGGTGAAGAACAACCTAGGCGTCGTCCCAGGGGGGAAGGGTGGGGGAGAGGTGAAAGGAATAAGTTTCCTCACCTATTGCCAGTCCCTGCCTTTGCGGACTTTCCCTCGACGGAGGCGTAGGAGGGCGCGGGGAATAGAGCAGAAAATGAGGGAAGACGTCGGAAGGAGAGAACGTCAAACGGCGCGAGGGGTGGGGAGAGCTGCAGGGGAAACCTGAAAGTGCCGTCTTATTAAAGGAGCATCGCGGTACGTTGATTATTTTCCTTTGTTGACGCGTTTTCTCCGGATCACGTGCGCGCGCGCGCGCAAACATTGCCAGTGGCGCCTGCTTTTCCTTTATCTTAATCTATCTCTCTCCAATTCGGTCGCCAACGTCGCCCTCGCTCGACTAAGTTGCGCATGAAAGCCAAAGGGTCCTTGGCCGAATGGGCGCGACGGCAACTCCAAACGCCAGACGTGCGGCGACGGACTCAGCGCCCAGTATCTACGCCGTTTCGTTCGCGTCAAGGTGGACAGATCAGTCTTTCGTCCAGGTGCGTTCTCAACGACGATGCCCCCCTTCTGCGCTCTAAAATGCCGTCGTCACCATCCCCGCGCACCTCAACTACTCCCAACGCCAAGCCACCAAAGATGGCGGCACGATCGTCGGCCTCAATGTCCTGCGCCTCGTCAACAGACCTACCCCGGCCGGGCTGGCTTCCAACGCGAATGTTCCCTTTCGTCGCGAGCGAACAGGTGCGGCCTCCAGCGAGTAACCCCCGCGCTTGCTTTTCTCATCACGCAACCAGCCGATCACGCCTCGCCCTCGCCTCACCCTAGCTTCAAGCTCCACGGTCCCGGCGTCCAATCTCAATGAAATCCAACAACATTCGCAAGTGCACTCACCAAGCCCTCTCGCGACCCCATCTCCGACTTCGCCTCCCTTTGGCTTCCTTCCCTTTTCTCCTCTGACTTCGCTCCGGCCGCCCTCCACGCTTCCCCCTCCCTCACCGACGGTGTGAGCTGCAGCAAGGTCATCCGCGGCAACGCAACTCTATCGACGATTTCGGCATCGTTCGCCCCACCGTCGAGCTTCCGCTCGACGAGCTCCTCATCGAGCCATCGGACTCACCTGGAGGCCGGTCTTTCCCAGCAGCTTCGACCGTGAGCAAGACCTGGCCAACGCCCCTCAACCCTCCACGAGCCGGCGCGGATCAAGACTTTGACCTGCAGCCCATGGAGAAGTTCCCCATCCACGCGGTTTCGCGCCGGCACCCTTGCTCGGACGCTGTGGACTCGCCGCAGCCCTGGGGGCGCCACCCCCTCCTCGTCCTCCTCGCCTCCCACCCTGAGCGTTTGCACCGACGCTTCAGGATTGCGTTCGTCGCGCCGCCGCCGCGAACCCTCCCGCGCTCAACCCGAACATGGCGCCCGGTGGTGTCGAAGCTGAACGCTCCGCTTGCAACGCACAGCGGTGAGCTCCGCCTTTCTCCGCGTTCTGACCCCGGCCTTTCTGACGCGAATCTTCCTCTTCACCTCAGGCGAACACAAGCGGCCTCCAGCGAGCAACCCCCACGTTTGCTGTTCTTATCGCGCAGCCATCTAGCTTCAAGCTCCACCGCCCGTCCGATCTCAACGAAGGGCGAACATCATTCGGAAGTGCTCTCGCAAGGACGAACCCGACGCATCGGCAGCGCCTCGGAGACGGCCTCCACGAGCCCTCAACGGTGGGGACGTGCCCCCCAAGCTCGCGCCCGACTCCAGCACCACGTCTTTGAATGGGGCCCAGAGCGCCGCTGAGTTCAACAACGCTGTCGGGGCTTCCGGGAACCTTATGTTGGGAGGCGTTGAGGGTTTGCAATGGAGTTTCTCATACTTTACTGTCAGACTTTCCCACAACATAACCAGCACCTGTGTTAATTTCTAAAGGAATTTACAAACGCATTGGTGTGATTATTTGCACTGCTCTAGGCAGGACCCTCTGCAACCTGAATCCTCGAGGCCAAGGCTGTCTTGCATGCTTCAATCTTACTCAACTTTATGCGCTTGCAGGCCCCTTCAAACTCCTGACCTCGGCCTGCTTCCCGAAGGCCGGCTTCATCGTCAACAGGGCCACCAGGGCGAAACACCGCGCGGAGGTCCACCCAAAATCGATACAAGGTTTGGTCGCCCTCTACACCAGAGAGGTCAGACCACGTTAGAAGGGGGAAGGTGCGCCGACTCACCACGAGGCCCACGCCATTCATAGTCCCCGTTAGAAACCTTCCTTGCCCAACCAAGCCATCGATCGCGCTTGTCATAGCGTTCGGGGGTCCAGTTGAAAAGTTGGAACAAATCCTCGGCATATAAATCCTGCCCAGAAGGAAACACCGAGGGGGAAATAGCTCCGAACCCTTGTTTGCGGTAGTAAGGCTTTACTTCCCGACCTCTAGAATTCTGCCATGCAAAGCAATTGACAATCTCTGACATAGCTTCATACTCTCTCATCAGGTGGAGAATAGGACGGGCGGAGGGAGCCTCGTTCAATGGAGCGCGCGCGGTCTTCAAAGTCTCCGAAGAGATGCCCTTCTGGCGAAGGAGCTCGCAAACACCAGCTGCAGGCGAAGTTGGCTCAAAGGGAGCTGGGGTGGGCGGGGCTGCAAGGGGAAGAGCGGCGGCTTCGGGAAGAGCGGCAGCGGCAGGGGCTTCTAGAAGAACAACGGCTTGGGGAGGGTGAGGTAAAATATCTGCACCCATATTGGCAGGTGTCAACGGTGGGGAGACAATTCCTATCGGTGCCGTGGAAAAGATTCCCAGGGGATCGCCACACTGCTCTGGGTGGTGGGGACTTGGAAGACGGCACCCCACAATTGGGAATTCTTGAAAACAGACGATTGAGAAGATGGGGGTTTGAGCGTAAATTATGCCCTCTTGATTTATCTTCTCCTGGAATGGTCTGGGCAGCACCTCTGGGGTAAGAGAGTGCGCACGGTCTGCGCGCAGCGGGGGGAAAAATTCTGGAAAGAACGGTTGCCCGAGAAGAAGGGAATTGAACTGCCCATGACGCTTTAAGGTCTGCAATTCGTCTTGAGAAAGAGGGGTGGATAGGTTGGTTGGAATTGATGTGCTCGAGGCCAAGACAATGTCTTCCGTGGAGATATTCCCTTGGAGCAACGCTGCAATCATGCGCGGTGCGCACTCCAAGGCGAGATCGCCATGATTTCGGACGGCATGAAGGAGCCACCTTGCAGAGGTCGAAAAGGAGTTGGCTTGAGTCTGAGTTAAGTGTGCACCTGCGTCAATGGAAAGGTCTGCAAAGAGGTGAGTGTCCCCAGGGAGACACAAGTCACCCAGACCTGAGAGGCAAGACGAATGCATGGTGAAGAAACAGTGCACGGTCGAGACTGAAATCAATCAGACCGCAGCCTTATTCTTGACAAAGCAAGCCTTACCATGGTAAGCTTCGCCGGGGCAGGCTACAGGTCCGTCCGGAAGATGCAAGGGCATAATCTAACTGAGAAAGAACTGGATGTCGCGGTGTTAGGTGTTTTAAGAAGGGTAAAAAGGTCAGGGAGAGGGGGGGAGCCGATGACAGCACAGACGCCTCCTCTGGTCTTAAGTAGGCCCTGCTAAGCGATGTTAAGCGAGGAAAACTCAGCTTTCCTTCTAGGGTTCGTTCTCTGGGGTCTGGTGCGGTTGGTGAGCCTTGGAAAAGTATTAAACCGGTGATTATTGAAGGAAGGGTAAGATGGTGGTGCGTAAAGATCAGTGTCGTCCGTTATCTCGTACCGTGGCGTGGGAGGTGTAAACGTAAAGGGCAAAGGTGATGTGTAAAAGCCTAAAAGGTGCGTGGCGCATGGGTGAAATGGGGTCTGGGTGAAGAAGGCAGCGTGGCAATGTGGGGCGTGTGGGCGTGAGGAGGTCGTAGAAAGGTAAGAAATAAGGTCCAAGGGTTTCGAAGTAGTAGGAAGAGCGTCCCAAACCAAACCTTCCTAGAGGATTCCATGCTGTCCCACAGTCGTCAGAAGCTCAAGCAGGAGCCAGTTGTCTATCTTGCTTTGAAACGGAACGCCCTCCGCATTTGCCTCCAGAAGAAGGCCTCGCACGATGCCGGTGGGGATGGTGGCCTGGCGGGAGCATGTCTGCCATTTGATCTTGCGTTCGGCTAGGAGGTGAGCTCGGACAGCAGGGTCCAGAGAGTCACAGTAGGCGTTGTCATTATCACCAATGAAACAGACCTGCGATAAGACAGTCTGCGTCAGAAAAACAAATTGATTACCGAAACCCAAAGCTTACAGTAACCGCAGAGCCGTCCTTGATGGAGTCATGACCAGTCGCCACTCGGAAGAACAATTGGGAGCGGAAGCCTGGCGTGTCAATGCGCGAGAGATCCACTGTCGATGATACTGCGCCAACATCCCTGGCTTGCTCCAATAGCTCTGGATTTGGCACGCCCTGTCCTTGAAGAAAACCCTCCAGTATCCCCTCAATCTTCACTGCATCTCGGCCGCCTTCCAGAGGGAGCAGGCGATGATCGGATGGAACCGAGGTGAAGATTCTGAACTTGATGTGGTCCTTGATCGACTCATAACCTGAAATGGTTGTGGACCAGATCAGGCTGAGGAGCGTGGAGGACCCGCCCGCAAAAGAACTGACCGCCTATTTCGAAAATAGAGATATTAAACTCAGGCAAAGAAACAAACAAATGGGCGAACCTTGACCAGGTCGAACCCATT
The DNA here is from genome assembly GCA_012932865.1 of Amylostereum areolatum. Classification (NCBI taxonomy): domain Eukaryota; kingdom Fungi; phylum Basidiomycota; class Agaricomycetes; order Russulales; family Stereaceae; genus Amylostereum; species Amylostereum areolatum. Next base: position 508,603 of record SAXG01000002.1, read on the forward strand.
TCTACATGGAAGGAGGAATCCTTTCAAGAAGCTGAGAACATCTTTGTGATTCAGAGGTTCCGAACCAATCAAGGCCGTGTAGAGGATTTGGGAGGCGACGTAGTTGTGTGCGGCCTCGTCACGGCCCTTCAGATGAGCAGGCTAAGGAGAGGTGAGCTTTAAGCCAGAGAGATGAAGGAAGAGAGGATGATGAGCTCACCATTAAACCCAGGAACTCCACAAGGAGCGGAGTGAATGGTGCAATGTCTCCATCTGGTCCTGCCTGGATAAATCCTTCCAGAGAGGCGCACAGCTGTGGGTGCCATTCCTTAACAACCTCCTTTGTCAAGGAGTCAATATCGCAATTGTTCAGCAGCAGGTGAAGATAAGCAGGATCACCCGGCTTCGCCGCTCGACCTGTAGAGATGGCGTGGCCCATGAAAAATCCTAGAACGCCCAGATCATCTTCCCTCACACGAGAATGGCCCATTTGAGAGATCGTGGAGATGCTGTAAGTGTCATCCTGGCTTGGCCGCAGGAGGCGAATCAAGGCCTCGCCCTCAGTGCATAGCCTATAGGCCAGAAGAAACGTCTCCCTCCCAACCCCATCTCCCAAAGAGCGAATGGTCTGGTCATCATTTCTCCTGTAAGTTTGTATCAGTTGCTGAGCGACAAGGTCAATCCAAAAGAGGTGCTTACAAGGAGAAATGGATCTCTGGGTTCATGACCTCTGTGAAGTCGCCTTGATAAAGGCAGGATTTGACCTTCTCTACGAGCTGCTCCGCGAGGCTGTCAACGCTTGGCCCATGGATAACAACACGTTGGCGCGAAGACCCTTCCTGAGAGACTCTTCGACAAATGGATACAAACTCCTCTAAGGAAGCAGACCCAAATCGAGTCTGGTCTCTCTCACTGACTGCTGCGGTCCTGGGCGCAACGGACCTCCATATGGAGCGAGGCATGAAGGCGGTGGTCACTGAGGACAAGGAGTCCATCCTGTTCGAGAAGGCCAGACGTCTGCTTGCACGTTCGGAGCTAGGAGTCTGGCCCTGATGCTAGATGAACCATCAGAAAAATCCAGAAACAGAATGATGGGATGGCCGCACCCGTTGTAACAGTGAAGCAATGATCGGGGTGGACGTAGAGATCAAGGGCAGGTTCGTTTGAGCACGAGGAGGGGTGATGGGAGGAGTGACTATCATGGTGGCTGCATTGTCCTCTTCATGGTCTTCCTGGAGTGCTGGATCTATATCCATATCCTGTGAAGTTATGTCAGCAACGGCCTTAGTGACGAGCACTAGGCGACGACGTGTGACACAAGTGAAGAGGGGCGATGAGGGATAAGGTCGGTAGTATTGACTAGGTCGAGATGGGGAATATGTACAGGAGGAACGGAGCCCTTATATACTACGAGGCAGAGTCACTTAGTAAGCTACGACACACGGCGGTCAGTAAGCAGAGCTAAGTATAGATACATGCGCAGTAGGATCAGTAAGCGAGACAATAAGGATGAGCCGGGTCCGGAGCGGCATGATGTCATGCGCAGCATTTATGATGTCATGTGGAGTCAAAGGAAGCGATGACAAGACGAGCCTGGAGTCATGACGTCAGGAAGGAGCAAGGATAAGCCGAGTCTCCACCGGAGTGACGGAGTGTTACTAAGTGATGAGTAGTCAGATAGAAATGAAAATAAAAATGAATTGGGATATTATCCCCGAGGTCCCCGAGGTCCCCGAGATGTCCGGAATGGTAACGTTCATGACATCACCTTCCCGTTAGATTCAACGTCCTCGTTGAATCCCGATGATAACCCCTTCGGCACACAAGATGTTTGTCCAGACGCTCATGGGCAGCCTTCATGATCATATGGTTGGCTTCTATCGTAATCGGCGTATGAGGAGCCATTTGAGCAGTCTTAAGGCGGTGGGGGTGGCGGCGGTAGAAGTCGTCTAGGGGTTTCTTGGCTTTCCCCAGATTTGTCTTTGGTTCCCAGGTATCTTCACTTTGATCGTACCCTTTCCAATGGACCAGGAATTCGAGGCGTTTCGACTTTCTACGGACGTCGACGATGGATTCTACTTCGTAGAATTCTTCTCCTTGGATAAGGTCAGGGGGCGGAGGTGGTGCTTTTTTCTGTTGGTCGAAGGCAGGACCATTGTGCGGTGATAAGAGGGATTCGTTGAATACTGGGTGTTTACGTCCCCACGTCTTTGGGAGTTGAAGATGGTACGCCGATGCCCCAACCTTTTTCAGAACTTTGAATGGCCCGAATCGTTTGGCGTCTAGCTTCTGCATTGGTCGTACGGTGTGGATCACCGTCTGTCCGTCGCGAGTTTTGGCTTCCAACCATACGAAGTCCCCGACATGGTAGTCCACGGGGTCGGCTTTGTTACGATCATAGAACCGCTTCTGATCATTTTGAGCGGCCTTGAGGGCGGAGCGTGCTTCGGTGTAGACGTCTCGCATTCGTTGGGCGAGTTCGTTGGCCGTGGGGTTGGTTGTTTCGCGGCGGGGATTTGTTCCGAGGTAGAGTTCGCGACCGTAATTGGCGAAGTTAGGGGACATGCCGATGGATGAATGGGTCATATTGTTGAACGCGGTCATGGCCAGGGGTAGGAAATGGGCCCAGTCATCCTGACGATGGTTTACATAGATGCGGAGGTAGTTTTCCATCGTCATATTGGAGCGTTCGGTTTGTCCATTGGTTTGGGGGTGGTACGCCGTGGAGGGGTTGGCTTCAATTCCTAGTTGTTCGCACAAGGCCTTCGTGAATTTGGAGACGAATACGCTGCCTCGGTCGCTGACGATCTTTCGCGGGACACCATGATGGGGCACGACATTGCGTAAGAATTCTTTGGCTAATTCGTCTTCGGTGAGGTCTTTGGTTGTGGCCCAGAATACGACTTGCTTGGTGCCCATGCAGTTGACATTACAGATGGCGTCGTATCCTTCTGAGACGGGTAACGGCATGACAAAGTCGATGGAGACGTGCTCCCATGGTCCTTTGGGAGGCTCGTGTGGATGCAGCGGGGCGGCTATTTGGTCGTGGCGTATTTTGTTCCGTTGGCACGTTTCGCAGCCTTCGACGTACTTTCGTACGTCGTCTCGTATTGCCGGCCACCAATAGTTGCGCGTGATGAGTTCGTGTGTTTTGTAGCGTCCTGGGTGTCCATTGAGTGGTCCGTCATGGTGAGCCTGGATGATGTCTGCGCGTAGCTTTTTGTCGCGGGGTACGTAGATTCGTTGTTGGAACGTAAAAAGATTGTTTTCTTGTTCCTTCCATCCCTTGACTTTCATGGCTAGCGCTCTTTTTACTGAGTCATCCTGCGTGGTTGTCCCTTTTATGCGCGTGATGAAGGCGTTTTCCGGTCCATCCACCATTATTCCTGATCCTTCGGGTGTCCTGAGTGCACGGAATAGCTCGGTTTTAAGGAGGACGACATCTTTGTTGTCATTTTCCCCCTTTTTAAGCCCCGCCTGTCGTGAAATGGCGTCGGGCTTGCCCATTTGGTTGCCGGCTTTATGCGTCAGGGTGAAGTCGTACTCCTATAACTCCATTAACCATCTTGCTTGTCGTCGGTTGAGTTTCTGCGCCTTCCGGAAGTAGGTCAGGTTACGGTGATCGGTCCATATGTCGAACGGTTGTCGGGCGCCCATAAGGTATTGTCGCCATTCGTCTAGGGCCGACATGATCGCTAGCAGTTCCTTATCGTAGATTTCGTAGTTGCGTTCGGCTGGGCTCAGTGCTTTGGAAAAGTAGGCAATGGGGTGCCAGTGGCCGTTGGCTTGCTTCTGCGATAGTACTGCTCCGGTGGCGTAGTCGGATGAATCGGCTTCGACACGGAACTTTTCGTTGTCCGTGGGAATGGCTAGGACCGGTTGTGATGTGATTCGCCGTTTGAGCTCTTCGAAGGCTACCTGTTGAGCGTCTGTCCATTCCCAGTCCGTATGGCCCGTGAGTTTGGTTAGGTCATGCGCGATTCGACTGAAATCCGGTACGAAGCGTCTGTAGAAGTTGCAGAATCCGAGGAATGATTGTAATTGTTTTTTTGTCGTGGGGGCGGTCCAGTTGGTAATGGCTGCGACTTTGGCGGGGTCCATTCGGACCTTGCCGTGTCCTACGATCATTCCTAGGTATTCGATTTCTTCCTGCTCGAAGTCGCATTTTTCCGGTTTTAGGTATAGGTTATTGTCGCGTAGGATTTGGAGTACCTGTTTGACGGCCTGCCGGTGTTGTTCAAGCGTTTCCGTAAAGATCAGGATGTCATCGAGGTAGACAACTACAATGCCTTCATGGATCAAGTCTCGGAAGAGGTCGTTCATCATGGCTTGGAAGGTGGCGGGCGAGTTCGTGAGGCCGAAAAACATGACCGTTGGTTCAAAGAGTCCCTTGTTGGTGCGGAATGTGGCTTTCCATTCGTCTCCTTCCTTGATACGGACGTTGTTGTATCCCCATCGTACGTCGAGTTTGGTGAATACCTTGGCTCCTTTTAACTTGTCGAGGAGTTCCTGTACGAGTGGGAGTGGATAACGATTTTTTATGGTCATGTCGTTAAGCCGTCTGTAGTCTTGCACCGGTCGGAGGGATCCGTCTTTCTTTTTAATGAAGAAAAACGGCGAGGCCATAGGGGATTTTGAGTTGCGGATGCGTCCGGAGCGTAGGTTTTCTTCGAGAAAGTCGTCTAGTTTCCCTTGCTCGTCAAGCGTCAATGGGTAGACTTTGCAATCTACGGGTGTGAAATCGGGCTTGAGTTCGATGGCGTGGTCCCAAGGTCGTCTTTTTGGGAGTTTATCAAAGTCGTCTTTGTCGAAGATGTCCTTAAATTCGTGATACTCCGAGGGGACGCGTTCCGCGAAGGTTTGAGCCTTTTTCTTCGCGTTTTCCGCAATGGCGATGTCCGAAGCAAGTGTCCTGACGTATAGCGAGGTCGACGATTGGTAACCTTCCCAGTCAAAGGCGTATAATTGTTCGCCTTCTTCTAGAGGGTAGACTTCGTCAGGTGTTTCCTCATCTTTCTCATCGATGTTGAATTTCGTGGGTTGGCATTCCTGGGGGCACCTGTCGAACGTGATAGTCCCTTCTGTCCAATTGATCGACGGGTTGTGCTGTCGAAGCCATTCGTGACCGATGTAGACGTTCATTCCGAGGTGTGAAACCGCCAAGTCAAGGTCTTCTTCGTGTCCGTGAATGGTTACATGCGCCGTAACGTACTCTGTTATTGGTCCTCCCGAGTTGTGGGTTCCGTCTGCGTTTTTAACCGGAATCGGTCGTGCGGTTTTCTTAGTAGGGATGTCGTGTTTTTTGACGAAGGCTTCGTCAATGCACGACCCCGTACATCCGCTATCGATTAGGGCCTGGGCGTTTACTGTCTTTGGACCGAACTGGAGCCGGATGGGGACGTTGATCTGTTCTCGTCGTCCGTTTGATCGTATGAACCTCATGGGTGAGTGGAGCTCGTGCAAGGCTTGGATCGCCTGTTCGTCTCCCATTCGGCCGATCTCTTGAACGGCTTCGTGGGTGGCTTCTTCTCGTCGCTTATGATGAGTCCATATCCGTAGTTCTGCGATCGCGCTTTCAGGTTTGTCTTCCCTTAAGCGTTTCAAGGTCCATTGCGCAGTTCTCGGTAACGCATATTTTCGTGACGTGTCTACACCTGTGGGGGGCGCCCCTGCCATCGCGCCTCCCCTGTCCCGAGCTAGACTCGGGTCCACCGGGATTTCCCTGTCAATGCAACCCCCGTCTCCGTTTTCCGGCTTCGTGTCCCCGACCTTGCAAGAAGGATCTGGCGTGTATCCACCCTGAGGAGGTCGAACTATGCCCTTTTCCTCTCGGGGAGGTGGTTGGGTGACATCCGTATCCTCCTCATGGATGGTGCCCATATGAGCGCGCGATGTCTTAGGGAGTTTCACCGGTGGCACTCGGAGGAAGGGGTTGTATGCGGGCCATGTGAAGGTCCGCGGCTTGATTGGATCCAGGATTTTCGGGGCGGCCCAGTCGACGGTGTTGAAGGCCGTCCACCCGACCGGGAATTTCTTCCTTTCTTCGTCCTTCTTGAGGGCAGGCTTCTCACCTGGGCTACAGTTTATCGTCGTGTTGGACGTGCGGAGCGACATATACGGGGGAGGAGGGGATTTAATTGTGTCCAGCGACGTGCCCCAGCCATCGCGCGTCGTAGTCTCGGTCTTCACCGAGTCCTTTTCCAATGAGGGATGTACATGTGATCGTAAACGAGAATGGGGCCAGCGATTGAAGAAATCCGGGTCAGGGAAGCGAGAGGGTACAGAGAGTCCTGATGATAGAATGCGAGAAAGAGGCCATCGAGAAACTGGTTTCGAGGCGTTGGATGCCGTGTTCATCCTTCGCCCCTCTAAAAATCCGACTCTGCGTCGGCATCCGATCCACCGCTCTTGGTGCTCCTGTCGTCGACTACCTTGTTTTTGTCCTTTTTCTTCTTCTTTGCTTCCGTCTTGGGCGTCGGCGTGGTTTTGCCGTCGGTTTCCACCAGAGCGCGGAGGATCATCTTTCGCTGCTCGTCGTCTAGAGTGTCAATCCATTCTTTGGGCGAGGCGAATTCTTCCGTGGTCTGGGACCGTGCTTGCTGGTTGGGGTTGCGTTTGAAGGGAGGTGGTCGCGGGGTGTTCGAGGAGCGGGGTCCTTTGTAATTGGGAGACGTGCTGTAGCGATCACGTCCCCACTTTTTTCGGATGTATTCGACCGACGCTTTGCAGTCTTTGGAGATGTGGTTCGTCATTCCACATTTGAAGCAGCGTCCCTTGGTGTCGACGGCGCCTATGTCCATGGCTTGTCCACCGCCTCCATGAATGGTACCCGTGGCATCTTTGACGTCTTTGGGTTTGGAGGTGGTATGGGTGGAAGAGGAGGGGTGTCCGCGGTGCATTTCGGAGATTTCGCGCCAGGCATTGTCCATCTCGGTGACGCGTTTCTTCCAGTCGGTGTATGTGGTGGGGACCGGCGGGCTGCGGAAGATGTTCTTCAGTATCTCTATCTTGATGTTGGCTTTGAGAATACGAAGGAACCAGGCGTCGTCGTTGGTGGGGATAACGTTAGCGCGTCGCGCAATTTGTTCGAACTTAACGAAGAATTCATCGGCTGATTTGTTCCCCATTTTGAACTGATCCAGTTCATTGAGTGCGTCTTGCTGATCCGAGGTGCTGACGAAGGAGGCGTCGAGGGCGGTGATGAAGTTGGCCATGGTGACTGTGGTTCCGGCGGTGAGGATATTGGCGTCTTTGAAGTTGCGCGCCCATTCCTTGGCGGCGCCTTCCCTCATGTAACTGAGGATGAAGCGGACTTGGTCGATTTCACTGATGAAGTCTTGGGGGGCCGCTTCGATGTAACTGGTGACTTCATGTTTGAAGTCCGCGTATTCAGAACGTTTTCCGCTGTACTCCCGTGGTTTGGCGGCGTGGATTTTTCGTTTAGCGGTAGCGGCTGCCGGCGCTCCTGGGGCAGCGGGAGTGAATGCGGCGATGATTAGGTTACTGAAGGCGTGCCAGTTTCCGGCGTCGACATAGGCCCATTGTGTTCCATTTAATGGGTCGTCGGTGAATTCGAATTTGGCGACTTCGTACGCTATTCCATTAAGGAACGCGTAGCGGGTGTTTCCGATGACGGGGGCGAATGCGGCGATGTTGGCGGGGCAGTTGGTTTGATCGGCCGCGCGGCGGTTGAGGACAGTGGCGGCCATGGCTTGTCTTCTTTTCCAGGCGGACGAGGGGGGGGAGCGGGGTCGTAGGGGTCCGGTGTGGGTTTGGACTTGGAAGGTTCGAGGTGGTGGGTTATATGGTGGGGGTGGGGGTGGTGCAGGGGGAGGTTGGTTCCTCAGACGTTCTTCACGTCGGTCGTAGTCTAGGGCGATGAGGGCGAGGTCGTCTTCGGTGAAGGCTTGATTTCCTTCTTCGTCGGCACACCACTCTCCGTCAACGAAGTAGACTTGGTCTTCTTCTTCGTCTCCTTCTAAGTGGATGAAGTAAAGAAATCTCCGTTCCCTTCGGAGGTATTCTTCGGTGATTCCTCGGGGGAGGGGATGGGGACTACGGGGGCGTAAGCCGTAAGTGGACGACACAGTTTAGAGTGGGCGAGGGATTTGGGGCGGAGCTGCGATGTAGGGGACAGGGATCTGATCCCAGTCGTTGTTATTGAGGTTTTCTGGTTCTCCCCACTCGAGGTTGTCGGGGTCGTATTCAAAGGAGTCGTCGTCGACGAGGGTAGTAGTGTCGGAGAGGTATAGGTCGAGGATGTCGTCGACTTCGTCTAGTTCGCTTCCAATTCCTCCTCCGTCTCCGATGGTCCAAGGCCCAAGTGGATAAATCCGCGGGGATCCGTCCAGGGATCGCAAGCTACTGGGTGCGGACCCGCTGGAATCTGAATCCTCGTGGGTTGAGGGGAGGGGACTGCTGGGGGCTGTCCAGAAACCTTCTTCTTGCGGTGGCGGACTTGGCGTTGGCGTTGGCCTCCCACCTTCTGGGCTGGTCGTGGTGTAGAGGGGGATGGGGGTGTGGGGCCCGTACCACTGATTTGGTAGTTGTTCGTTCCGGTAGATTGCAGAGAAATAGGGCCGGAACTCAAGCCGGGGATGGCCCTGTTCAATTGATACGATGATCCGAGTCCAGTCAACTCGAACCCGAAATCCCCAATCAGGGTTGCTCGCAGATGCGTAGACCCAGTTGTGGGCGTCGAAGAGGTTGTCGCCAAAGTAGGCGGTGATGGCGGTGTCACGTTCGATTTCGGTGACGGCTGTGAATTCTTCGCGTTCATACACGAAGTCGAAGTCGGGGAAATGGAAGTTTTCTTCTTCCAAGGCTTGGTGTTCCTCTCCCATGTACTAGCCCCCGAGTCGAGGACGGTTACTAGTACGGCAAGGGGATCGGGTGTCGAGGGATATGTCACTGGTCTTTCCAATCGCAAGACGGTCTGCCTCAGCCTTCTCGGCCTGTTGGCTGTCTCTTCGTTCAAGGGTCACGAGCCCAAGAACTTCTCGGGTCACTTTCCCTTTGTCGCTTTTACTAGCCTCCTACACCGTTAGGTGCACCTTCAACTGTTACGTCTGGGTTCTCGTGGTGTTCGAGGGGCCCCGAGTACGTGTAACGTAACGCGGTTACGTCAAGCCGGCGCCGCTGATGCGTGCACACGACCACAGAATCGGGGTGACTAGTCGCGTACGCTGGGGGCAATGATCCGAGGCGGCACGAAGGAAAAGTGGAGTTAGTAGCGCAATAAGGCGTCTACTACGGACAGGTGTGCTACGCTACGATTGTCGTCGGGTAGTGCGATGGTAAAGTAGATCTCGACCTTATGTCAGCAACGGCCTTAGTGACGAGCACTAGGCGACGACGTGTGACACAAGTGAAGAGGGGCGATGAGGGATAAGGTCGGTAGTATTGACTAGGTCGAGATGGGGAATATGTACAGGAGGAACGGAGCCCTTATATACTACGAGGCAGAGTCACTTAGTAAGCTACGACACACGGCGGTCAGTAAGCAGAGCTAAGTATAGATACATGCGCAGTAGGATCAGTAAGCGAGACAATAAGGATGAGCCGGGTCCGGAGCGGCATGATGTCATGCGCAGCATTTATGATGTCATGTGGAGTCAAAGGAAGCGATGACAAGACGAGCCTGGAGTCATGACGTCAGGAAGGAGCAAGGATAAGCCGAGTCTCCACCGGAGTGACGGAGTGTTACTAAGTGATGAGTAGTCAGATAGAAATGAAAATAAAAATGAATTGGGATATTATCCCCGAGGTCCCCGAGGTCCCCGAGATGTCCGGAATGGTAACGTTCATGACAAGTTAGACGTCAGGCCTGGATTTCAGAAGAATTCAGAAGAAAATGAAATCAATTTCTCCACTTACCATGGACTCTTCGTCAGGCTGCTCGACAAGCTGGCTACGGACGGCATGCTCTTCGCATCCTTCACAGTTGGTGGAGGCAGGCTCAGCGTCTTCCAGCCAGTCTGAAAATATAGCCAAAGAAGTGGGCTCCGAAGCGCTCAGAAACCTGTGGTATACAGCCTTGGCGATGCAGACCTCGTGGTTGGCTAGGTGGAGCTGCCCAGGGAGCACAGCCTTCAGGGGATTGTAGAGGATGGCTGGGGGGAGTAAGATCGTCCTGTTAGAAGGGCGCCCTCAAAGGAGCGACAAAGGAAACTCACCAAAGTGGAGGACGAAATACTGAGGAGAGCTTGAGTCGTCTTCTCTCTGATGCTCGCAAGATAAGCGGACGGTCGCATAGTTCAACTTGTCGTGGCCCAGAGTTTCCACCGTCATGTATTCCCTCATCGGACGATGGGAGAGCTCTACCTGTTCGTTGCCATTCCACCTGGGCGACCCCTTCGATTTGTACCCCAGAAGGCCCAACGCGATATTCTCTGTGGGATGAGGAGATATTGTCGGAGGGTTTGTGAGCTGGTAGTGAAACTCGGAATTCTGCATCTTGGCGCGGATCATGCCCTCTAGGATGATGATCTGCGTCTGCAAAGGAATCTCCATGTCGTGGAGGAGATGGAATTGGCGGAGGATGTTGTTCCAAGATGGAAGGCGATCTTGATGGAGGATGAAAGAGTGACCCCTTGGACCTGGGAGAAGCTTCAAGAGCGCATCAACATCTGCACGATATGCTTAGGACGAAGAGTGAAATCCTCACCAGCGCTGGATAAACCTTCGTTCGTAGACGAACCATCTTGAGCCCAGGTTCTTCAGGATGGTCGAAGGTCGTCACGCCGAAAACATCCGTCCGAAGTGGCCCCATGACAGGTACTCCTGGTCTACGGCAAACAAGTTGACGATTTCCGGAATTCGATGGCTGGCGCGTGCGTGCAGAAGAGGACATGCGGGCTTGATTGACTGTGGTTCGTGCGGATGGTGCTTGAAGGTGGGCCATGCCTGGGAACAAGGGCCTAGATGGGGCGCTAGGGGCCAAGGAAGGAAGGCGGGGGAAAGCCGGAGGGTTGGAAGAAGAAGAAGACGGTGCAGAACGATGGCTGCTGTACTGAGGGAACATGGGTTGAGCTTGCGATGCAACTACGCCAAGGGAAGGTCCTGCGCCGGTCAAAGGTCCTGGGTGTCCAGACGAAGGGGGCCACTGTGAGAAGGGGAGGGTTGACGACGGTGCTGTGGAAGTGGGATGAACAGCATAGGATGATTGGGGTGGGTGGGTAGACTCTGTGGGTGTTGGCGCAGCCTGAGCAGAAGACGAAGGAGGAATGGAAGGGGACGCAGGTTGCAAGCCAGCTTGGGAAACTCCCCCAAGATGGTTCTGGTAATTCTGCAACATGGCTGCGCGCTCTGGCGTGAACCAAGAGAGGTCCGGAGCAGACGAAGTTGCAGAAGGAGGGACAGAAGGTGGCCCGGGTTGTGAGCCGTGATAATTCTGGAGCGTTGCAGCTCATTCAGGGGTTAGCCATGAAAAGTCAACGTTGGGCATCTAAACATAAAGCCTAGTCAGCATTAGAGAAGAGAAGGGTGTGAAGAAGGGTGCGCACGATGATTAAAGACTTGAAGAGTGAGGCTGAAGAAAGTCAGCGTGGCTTGAGTCAGATTAGAGGTGGATGGCTTACGGATTAGTTAATCTGGAGGGTATCTGGAGTAATTAAGGGTGTGTGAGCAGAGTCGTAAGTTGGTACAATAAAATTGAACTCACGAATAAGTCGGACCAGAAGACAAGGTGACGATGACAAAGTGACGATGACAAGAGTGACGACGACGTGGATTCTAATGGAAGGAGGAGGAGTGACCACTGGGAAGACAAGAGCAACTAGGACGATGGTGACGATGAGGACAGGAGGCACTAGGAGGACGGTGAGGCGAGAATGACGAGGGCGACGAGAATGACGAGAGCGACGAGAATGACGAGAGCGACGAGAACGATGAGAAGGGACAGGTGCAGGTCTGTAAACACAGACGAGCAGGGGATAGAAATGAACATTGAAGTTGTTTTATAGCCTGGCTGGGTCCGGATGGTGCATCCAGAGGTGGAACTAGACTTGAACTAAGAAAGCATGGCAAACTTGTGTCCTTCATGTGAAGATGTGAAGGAGTAAGGAAGCGGCTTGGGCTTGCACAAGTCAGCCAATGATTAGACTGTGGTGGAGGAGAACATCCACCATAACATCAGACAAGATGCACCATAGCGGACAACGCAAACACCATGGCTGACAAGACGTGTGCACCATGGCGCATGAGACGTGCACCATGGGGGACAAGACGCGCACCATGGCGGATACAGTGCACACCATGGTGGACAGAGTTTCGCAAGCAGCCACAAGTTGTGAGACGGTTCCCTATAAGAGTGCTTGAAGGAGACCAGCAGATGTTCCTTCAAGGAACCTATATTCTAGACCAAGGCAAAAAACCGTAGCAAAGGTCGTGGCTTCAGATCAAGACTGGCCTTAAGTACGGAGAGAGGAAGGGAAAGATAGTGAGCAAGGATGAGGATCGGTCGAAGGACGGAGATCACGAAGCGGGGAGTGGAGGTCAGGAATTTCCGGCGATAATTGCCGTCATAGCTGACGTCATTGAGCAACCACCGATCACTATACCTCGGTCCTCGGAAACGGATGATCTGTAAAAATGTCAGGACTCGGAGTCACTTGGGCCGCGTATATTTCCGATGTTATCAACGGAACGAGTGTCTTTTGCTTGCTTGGGGTTTGACGAACGAGTGGCTCGGGCTTGCCCTGAAATACATTGGATGTGGCACGGTGGCAGTGGTTCTGATCATGGTTTACTTACTTTACGGCTATACGCACTGCGGTTCCCGGGGGCCGGCACGTCCACGTCGGCATCTTAAAATCTCACGATCCCACAACTACACGCTACTACACGCCGGTTCAATATCATCATATGCAGTGATGATCTGACTCGCACAGCACACGACGAACACACATCCTTGTACCCGACTGCACAACTTCAAACACGCGTCTATGGTAAGGTATCTTGTATGTGGTGGTAACCCGTCGTGTTAAGCACAGTTAAACCAGACATCACCGCATAGTCGCCTGAGCTGACTATGAGCCTATGACCACACAGAGAGGAAACATCGTTATACGCAATGTCTATCTAGCCGAGGCCGACCCAGAAGGCCGGGACATCTATGACGTTTACTGCGAAGATGGAATGGTAGCTCGGGTAGACGTTGCTGGCAAAGGTGCAATACTATCGTTATTTGGACATCCAGAGATCAACGCGAAAGGGAAGGGAATTCTGTTGCCAGCGTGCGTATGTCTCTTGTCTCAAGGCATGCTCTGTGCTGAACCCGACCAAGCCTATGTCATTCTCATATTCATATCGACAAATGTTTCCTGCTGGATCAATGTCTACCTTTGCAATCTGGGTGAGTCGGTGTCGTACGCGGTTCAAATGTGCACCGTTCGCATATTTACGGCACGCGCAGAACGTTCGGGGAGGCACTCAAGGTTACGACAACGGCCAAATCACGATTCCCACATATGCTGGACGACGTATATGCGCGGGGAAAGCGACTCGTCGTCGAAAGCGTTCAATGTGGAGTGACATCCATGCGTGCCCACGTCGAGGTTGACAAGATAGTCCATACGGGATGTCTTGACGTTGCGCTTCGGCTGAAGGAAGAGTTCCGTGACATGTGCGAGATACAAATATCTGGTACGTTCTTGTTGTCATGTTGCCAAGTAATACTGTTTACATGCATTGAACTTCTCGGTAAACCAACAACAGTATTCGCACAAGATCCATTATTTGATTCCAAGGATGCTGCAGTGCCTGGAGTCAACTACGATGTCCTCCTCGAAGCTGCAAGAACTTCCGGCGTGTCTTCCATAGGATCGGCTCCCTACGTAGAACCGAGCACTGCTCAAGCCTTGCAAAATATCAGTCTCCTACTCGCCTTGGCATTAAACCACGACCTGCTCGTCGACTTCCACCTGGATTACAATATCAATCCCACGTCGGAGCCTCTCATATACGCCCTTCTCGATTCCATGAAGGCGCACAAGTGGACATCGCGGTCCCGCAAAGTAACTATTGGCCATGGAACACGGTATTCTCTCTTCACTTCGGATGACTGGACGCGGCTCAAGGCGGCCATAGGGGACCTTCCAGTGGCTTTTGTGGGTCTACCTCAAAGTGATACCTACATGATGGGCAAAGGTGGTGAAGATCCTGCCCTTTTACCTCCTCGCGGAACTATCCCAGTGCCATTCGTTGCGTCTCACGGACTAGAGGTTTCTCTAAGCATCAATAACATCGATAACGCGTTTACGCCTCAAGGCACTGTGGACCCTCTCGGACTGTGCACGCTGGGCGTTGCGCTATATCAAGACGCAACACCAGCTGCTTGTCGCACGTTACTAGTACGTCGTCCTGATTGCTAAACTCTGGCGAAGGGCTCACCGCTTCTTTGGGTACTCTTAGAAATGTGTATCAACGTCCTCAAAGTCCGCCATCGGTCTCGATCCCAACCCTGCAGACCTCCTCATCAAACCCGGAGATGCGGCCGACTTCGTTCTTCTCCACGATAACCACTCCATCCAGTCGGCCGTGCTCAATCCGTCGTACGCACGTACCACAATTAGAGGGGGGCTAATTGTCGCTACACGCCGCGTGGAACGCTGGTCGGCATCGTCCTCACGATCCAGACATTCCTTACTCAGAGGTACTAATTGGGGGGTGTGGGTGGCTGCCTGTCTCACACTTTCGGTTTGGGGCTGCTGGAGAATGAAGGGTGCACTTGGCCGATGATCGATGAAAACCGAGGGCATGGCCTGATAGTTCGTCTTACAAAGTTCACTGGAGGATTTTTTCCCGGTGGTATGTTCCTCAGGCCTCATGGCTCGGAGAAGAGCTGAGCAGGACGCGCAGGGACATCCGGCTACTCGGTTCCAGGGTAGGCTAGTTCAAAATTAGAGGCCTTGGCTGGTAGCCCCCAGAAAGGAAATCCGCAGCACCCCGGAAAAGGAAATCTTCGGGGGTCATCAAGCTACCGTCAGCGACGTTTGGGACTCGCACATCTACCTAACGTCGACAATGCAGAGCGAAATCAACGCCAACGTCGATAATGACGTTTTTGACAGCCACGGACCGGCGACGGCGACGACGAGGGCAGAACTATCGAGGGTTGACGGAGGGTAGTTGCCCAAAAAGTGGCCCACTGGAGAGTGACCGGCGAGGCCTCGCGAACCCGGCAAATCCAGCGCGTTGAGCGTCCGAAGGAAAGATAGAAATACTTCAGTGACATGGCTCCGCATTGTATCCCGAATCTGTAAGGTGCAGATTGACTCTTGCTTGAGTGCTGGAACTGGAGATAATGAGCCCGTTCCATTCGAGATTGGCCTTAGATCACCCCAGGCTCACCGCTCAGACACTTCTCTGTTCCCTTCAGAAAGTGCAGACTTCTCTATAGCTCAGTACTGTAATTATTGCTGGGTTGTATATGGCCAATGTACGATGTCCGACACTTGCAGACTTGCAGTGTTTACGAACATGGACACGCGGTTGCACGCGGTCCGCGAGTGCGAACTGAGATGGAATGTAGTGAATTGCCTTTCTGGGGGCTACCAGCCAAGGCCTCTAAATTTGATGCAGACCGTACAACCAGAACGACTATCTTCTGGTTAGGTCAGCCACGGAGACTAGTTCCAGGGTATGTCTCTGGTCGTCACCACATCACCCACGGGCTTCGCACGTCCCTGCGCAGCGCGTACTCGGGAGTCGATGTTCACTCGTTCAAACTTTCAGGCCCAGACTCTCGTGCCTGGCCGTTGAAGCAATTTACCGCGCTTCTCCACTTTCACGCACCTGCCCCTACCTGCCCCGATTTGCGTCCGTCGATTGGCCGGTCACGGTGGCTGTGGGCAATCTCAGGCGATCTCCCGATCAAACTTGTTGTCAAGAATCAAGATCTCACATACATTGAACCACTCAACACTGCGAACCAAAGCCACGTCGGAAAGCTCGAAGATTTGAAGTTTCTGCTGGTCTCGGGTTCGATTCATTTTATTATCATCACGACCAAAGTGAAACGAGGTTCGCTTTTCATCGCCGATGCACGGAGCCCCGAGCGACCTCCGAGACTTACAGTGGTGAAAAAGCTTCCGTCAACTCCTCAGTTTTCCATGAACGCTCACCCCATTATTTTTTGCAGGAAAAGGCTCAAGCCTCGAGCGCGCTCGGGACGCTTTGTAAGGCTGTCGACGTCGAGGGGCCCTCCGCTTTGGGCATCCGAGAGAGGTGTTTCGTCGGGATGAACGTCCGCCCGTCTCGCCGCCGCCATCCTCACTGCCAACCCCTCGTTCGAGGCTCTCAGATGGTGCCCTCTGAGACGCCCCTGACATCGGGCACGATGTGACCGTCCGTTCGCACACGGACTCGTCCCCTTTCGATACCCCACACCCACATTGCGAACAGGGACGGGGTGGGTACCGCCACGGACTGCGCGGTGTATAAAGAGGCCCAGGGAAAGGAACGAGGAAGGAACCATCCCCGACGCAGTTCCCTTGCCTCGCCGATACACTTCAAAAAGCAGACGCACAGCGCCCCGTCTTCGTTCCTTCACCCGCCCACCCACTTTCACTACCACTCCCAACTAGCGCTCTCGTCCTCCAGACGATCGTCATCCACCCACGCTCTCTTTGACCTACCCATCCACACTCCCTCTCGACACGATGTTCGGCTTCACCACCCTCTTCTTCACGCTCTTCGCGCTCTTCGGCTGCGTGCTCACTGCGCCCATCGAGAAACGCACCACCCATACCGGCAAGGTGAGCCCCGTTCCTTTCTCTCTCCCTTCTCCTTCCTCCCCATTGCTTTGCCCGAGCTATCGCGACCGCGCCCTACACATACCCCCCCCCCTCTCCAACCCTTATCTTCGCGTTCCCAACGGCTAACTTCGTTCCTCGTTCGCAGGGCACCTTCTTCGCTCCCGGCCTCGGCAACTGCGGCTGGACCAACTCTGAGAACGACCTGATCGTGGCCATGTCCAAGGAGTTCTACGACGCGAACGACGGCGCCAACTGCGGCCAGGTAACCTATCCCCCCCTCTCCCCTGCCTTCGCATCCTCTCCTCACCTTCGTGCTCCTCCCTCTTTCTCTCCAGAAACTCTCCATCACCTGGGGCGGCGTCACGGAGACCGCGACCATGGTTGACTCTTGCCCCGGTACGTCACCCTCCCTCTTCCCCCGTCCTCCAAGCCAATCTCACTCACCGACCGGCCCGCCTCTAGGATGCTCCTACGGCGACCTCGACATGTCCCCCGCGCTCTTCCGGAAATTCGCAGAGGAGTCCGTCGGCGTCCTCGACAGCCTCACCTGGAACTTCATCGCCAAGTCCAACGACTAAACCCCCCTCTCTCCCCTCTCCCCTCTCTCCCTGTCCCTGATCCTGTACCACTACTTCCCGCTCTATCCACCCCTCTCTTTAAAAATTCTTTGGTTGGGCCTTTGGTTTTCCTCCTCCTCCTCCTCCTCCTCCTCCGGATTCATGGTAACCCTCCGTAGCGTTAGATACTCGTCATCTGGATCGGCGCCGCATCGTACTTACACACCGTATCCATTCCTGCGCGCGCGCGCATACATACACACACACACACACACATACACGCACACACTCGCACTCGTCGCGCTCCTTCCATCGCACCTCGTTGTACTGTAATCTTTCGGGGGTCCCTTTTTTCTTTCTCGGGCCATCGGGTACTCCGGGAGAGGGAGGGGAGCCTTTTTGGACTCTTTACTTGGGGATTCTGGTCGCTTATAACTGGCACACGGACTCTTGCGCACGACGGACTCACACAGCCTACTACCCGGCATCTTCTACATACTACTTGATTACCGTCCAACGGTGGTACTGTAATGCACGCTCGTTCATCACCATCGGAGCTCGGGGAGTAACAGCTCTCGGTTGTGGGACTCGACAAGCGCTGCTTGCGGGTGGCTCTCACCTTGCTCGGCGCGCGACTTCTTGGTTTTTACACCAGTATGGATGTATAGCAAACACGGCGAGTGCGACAGAGCACCTCGGAACCCCGGAGTTGCACGGCCTTGTACTAAACGCAGTGCCGATACAGAACCCACACGACTTACCTCGCTGGTGATATTGACTTCAAACTTTGGGGGTCACGACGAATAATGGGATACAGAACCGCAGCTCGTACATCGCAGGTTAACTTTTTGGATTCGCGTAGCAACGGGTTTTCTACGAAGTACGTATGTAAAACGAGTGTTCGGTATCGTGTGCAAAATGGGGGGGGTGATGAAAAAAAAGGGGGGGCATCAGCGGTGGACGGTGGTGGTTCGACGGTATCATGGGGGCAAGCAAAGAGCGTGGGGGCAACGTGCGGGGAGCTAGAGGTCACGGGGAGAGCATATGAGGTATAAGGATAACGAAAGGGAGGGATGGATACACGGATAACAGCGAGGGGGTACAGAGCGGGACATGAAAGGTGTTACAGATGACTGGAAACAACGTTGGACCGAAAGAGCGAATGAGGCGGCATTGCAGGACGACGAAGACAAGGCCTTCGAAACAGGCGAGGTGTAAACGCAAGCGAAACCCGTGCAGAAGAAAGCGTCAGTGCATGACAGGGGCGCCGACCAGCCCGAACACCACAGCGAAACTGATCATCGCCGCCAGCGCCGCGCTCCGCACCACGATCTCCCATTGCGCCCTGGTCACTACAGGGCTGAGCACCTTCGTCACTGGCCCAAACGCCGGCACGGATCGCACCCATGCCCACCGCTGGGTGACCACGTCCGGCCGTCCACGCTGACAATGGGGTTTCCGCGCGGGTGCGGACGAAGGCACGGGAGGCTCGTTGCACCTGTACTGTGTGCGTCCCATACGCGCGTCTATAGGGGAGCTACCAGCCGAACTGCTCGGCGATGCGGGAGGGGCGTCCCCTTCCGCCGCCTTTTCGCCCATAGGAAGAGCGACGGAGGACGCGATCGCGGGGAGCTGGGGTCTGCAGATGCATTGGGCCTCCTCGTTCCGAAGAGGGAGGGCGTCAAAGTCGAATTCGCCGCTGGCGATGCTCGGGCCGTTTTCAAGAGCCTTTCCTTCCCCAAAGGCGTGCATGCTGTCGTCGTCGTAGGGATAGATGAAGCCTGCGGTGCCATGGGTGCGATGGAACTTGCACTCGGGGGAATGTTCGTAAGGCGCGCCGAAGCGAAAGTTTGGGTTTGGGCGGAGGTAACCGGGCGATAAAGCGGGCGGAGGCCACGGACCCGTGTGCGTGTTGGGCCCTTCAGGAGCGGGATCGTCGTCGTAATAGGCGGGCGATATCATGATCTGCAATGCCTCCGGATCGCTATCGACTTGGTGGGACGTGCTGGAAAAACCGGAGACGGAAGCTGAGGAAGAAGACGAGTAGGTGGCGGAGGTGAGAGAGGATCGGTCGTAAGGTGTGGAGGGGGAGACAGGGAAGCGACTTTCGGAAGGCCGTAGGTGAGCGGTGGAGGGAATGGCAACGATGGGACGCTCGGGTTTGGAGGGGAGAGGGGCCGAAGGAGGTTGACGCGGACGCGTGAAGGCATAAGGAGGAAGGACGGAGGTCGAAGACTCGGGGGACTTGTAGGCGACGATGGGAGACGAGATCTGAGGACGAGCGGGAGGAAATCCCAGGGGTTGAGGGGCGGAGATGCTGGGACGGGCGAGCTCGAATTTGCGAAGTTGACGAAGGTCGCCGAAGATGTACACCATCATGCAAACCTACGGAGGCGGATGAGAGCGGGACTTCGGGGGCAGAAGGACGGGACGACTTACACCGTGCAAACTGGCCAGGACGATGGTGAGGCCGAGCCAGAGACCGGGAAGGGCGAGAAGGCGAAGCCATCTTGAGTGGCCGTGCATGAAGTTGACGACGATGGGGGGGACGGAGCCGGCGAGGGCGATGACGGTGCCGCCGACGGTGCCGCAGAGGGCGCGATTGGTGCCAACGTTGTTGTAAGCGGCGAGAACGAAGCGATCGAGGCTTTCCTTGAGCATGTGGTGAACCTGCCATGCGAGGTCGGAGAAGACGAGGGGATCGGGGTGGGGGGAGACGAAGTGGCCGGTGTGAAAGGGAGTGAGGATGTCGGAGGGGATGTTGAGTTCGTAGTCGCCTCCGGGGGTGAAGAAGGTCTGCTTTGCGCGCAAATAGAAATGAGCGAGGGCGTTGGAAGGGAGAGCCTGTGTGGAGAAGCGGTATTCGTCGCGGGAAGAGTACTGAGCGTCGGGTTTGGGGGGACGATTTTGAGCGACCCATTGGTTGTAACGGACGGCGTACTCTTTGAGCCAAAGCATGAAATAGCTGGAGGGGAGGAAGGTGAGCGAAGGACGGGTGAAGAAGGGAGGAGGGAGAACGTGCAGATTTTCAGGGCAACCCTCGACGAACAGCAACCATTCTTCAAAGTCCTTGAGGCCTGGGAGAGTGGTGAGAAGGGTGTGAAGTGAATGTATGCGGGGACATACCGAGTGGGGGAAGGTGTTTCTTATTCAGGACGTCCTCGAGCCGGACTTTGAACAAGGGAGTGACTGGAGAGGACGGTGAGCTGTACGGTGAGAGGAGGGGAGGGGGTTGACGTACCTTGACACGATCTGACTTTTCCTACGGCTGGAGGGGGGTTGCAGAGACGATACTGAAAGGAAGCGTGAGGGTGAGGGAAAGGGCACGGGGGGGGCTCGGGGGAAATACGGACGGGAAGGGAGAGCAAAGCCTTGAGGGTGAAGGTGAACGTCCTTGGCTGTTTCTCCGGGGGCGAAGTCGCGGACGGTCTTCTGTGGGCCATGGCCGTGAGGGAGAAGGCGGAAGGGCGGGGAGGAGGGAAGGAGCGGAGGGGACGGGGTATATATGAACGGGGTCGAGGCAGATCCGCGGGGGGGACATGAAAGCGCCAAAGTGGGAGGAGGGATAAGCTTCTGTCCTGCCAGTGCGCGTACTTCCATGTCATTCATCCATTCATTTCCACCCTCCCACTCTCTCCAACTACGTCCGCCACCTTGCCATATCCGTGCTCATCTTCCGACTTCCCACTCCCTCCTTCGACTGGGGCTACCCATCTGCATCAGCCATGCCACGACGGGGCGACGGGCGATGGCCCGCCTTGGCCAGCCAGGTATTTCGTATCATTGGACCGGTCGGAGTGGGCGGACGGGGCAGAAAAGCGAGGCTGAGATCCAAAAACGATGGCGTGCCTAGCGCCGCGTTCCGTCCGCGTTTGGAATTTGACCTTGCTTCTCCACCCGACGCGTCTATCCGTATCGGGACGCGCTCGCCTGTTTCCCCGTATTTACGCCCAACCTGGACGAACCTCCATTCAATGCAACGTTGACAGGTTACACGCCGGCGTCTCCGCTTCCCGTTAACCTTCACAATTCCTCGGTCCCCGACCGTCTCTAAACGGAAAACGCCTTCCCCCACGGGCAAGTCACCGGACCTCCCACTCCCACAACGGGATCCGGGATTGCCACATCGGAGGAGCAAGCGACCAAGCGAGCAGCCATCGAATGCACCGACGATCGTCTCTTCGCGATTGGCATCTCAAAAGCGTGACCGCATTCACTCACCTCTTCGCCACCCTCGACGACGACGACGTCTCTACCTGTAACCTCCAGCCCAGAAGTTCATCCCTTCCTCACGTTCCATCGGGTGGCGTCCACGCGCGAACTCACTCTTCACTTCCGACTCACGCGTCTTCCCACCAGCTCTCCCGTATCTCCTCGTCAGCGCTGCCAAAACATACCATCTAAAGCTTACTCCTGATCGTGGCACTGGCCCTTCTCTGGCCCTTCGGGCGCGCCGCGGCCACTGCTCTCTTCTTCGCTCGGAAGCGACAGCTCGGGCGGGCGACTCCCAGCCTCGAGGGCGCCGACTCGGACGCTCAAGGTCACCCGTTCTCCTTTGACTTCCCGCCCGCAATCTTACCTACCGTAGCCTGTTCTCGTGACGAATGACATCGCCCCTTGAACTCAATTGCTTATTCACCGTCCTTCGACCGACCTCGCGTCCTTTTTGTATTTTAGAGCGAGCGCCACAAAACGCGATCGACTCCGCGTACGAGCGGATCGCGGTCACGTGATGGGAAAGTGTAGCATCGTGTTGCCGTCGGGAAGTTTTTCCTCGTCGTCCCTCTTCTTTCTTCTCTTCCGCACTCCTCCTCTGGCCCATCCAGCTCTCTTCCTCGTCACGAGCGGTCAATCAGGAAAGACGCTGCTTACAGTGCGGATCTCACCCATCTGATCCTCCCTTTGATCCTCGCTCACTCGTATCACACTCCAACAGACCCCACAATGGCCGGTCTCCGCCCCGACATCGAGCGATTCACGGAGGTCATCGACGGGGAAAACGTTCAAGTCGTCAAGCTGAACAACTTTAGCCTCGCCGACCACCTCCAATCCCTCGCCAACCCCAAAATCAAAATCAAATCAAAACCCAAATCAAAACCCGAACTCGAACCCGACGCCTACCTCCGTCCTCCCACCTCCGGCTGCCCCGTCAACGGCCTCCCCAACGAGCTCCTCTCCTACATCTTCACCATCGGCTACGAAGCCCAGATCGATGAAAGCGACGATGACGATGACGACGATGAAGACGACGATGACGAGGAGGAGGAGGAAGAGGAGGTCGACGACGATGACGACAGCGACAGCGACTACGATTCAACCGTGGACTCGGGCTCGGACGACCTCGAGCCCGAATTCCAAGTCCTCGTCTCCCACGTCTGCCAACGCTGGCGCAACGTCGCCCTCGAAACCCCCACCCTATGGACCCACGTCGACTTCACCGAAGGGCCCCCCTTCGACAAGTCCCGCGCGTACATCGCGCGCTCGAAAGAGTCCCCGCTGGACATCGACATCGACTGCACCGTGCCCGACGACGTCCTCGATCTCGACGAGGACGAGGACGAGGACGAGGACGAGGACAAGGACGCCACCCCCGCCCCGGACGATCCCCAGACGATCCCCGCCTCCTCCGACGGCCGCGTCTCCCCCTCCGACCTGCCCCTCGTCCGCGACCTCCTCCTGCCCCACGTCCCCCGCTGGCGCCAGTTCGAGTTCATGGTCAACGACTTCAAAATCATGCACACCATCCTCTCCACCCTCGCCGCCGCCGGCCCCGCCCCCCAGCTCAAGGCCCTCCTCCTCTACCACTACGAAGACGTCGAGGCCTACGACGTCTTCCGCCCCGCCGAACTCCGCGCCCCCGCCCTCGCCCCCTTCGGCGGGATCGCCCCCGCGCTCACCCACGTCGCGCTCTGGGGCGTCCACGTCGACTGGGACGCCTGCCACTTCCTCTCCGGCTTGGACGAGCTCGAACTCGCGTACCACACCTACGACGTGCGCCCGTCCTACCCGACCTTCCTCTCCATCCTCCGCGCCAGCCCCGCCCTCCGCACCCTCACCCTCTGCCTCTCCGGCCCCGCCGGCACCCCCCAGGACTGGCCCGACCCCGCCCCGGACCCGGTCGCCCTCCCCTCGGTCGAAAACCTCGTGCTCGCGTTCCACGAACTCCCCTACATCACCGCCCTCCTCCGCCGCCTCCACTTCCCGAACATCACCAGCCTCGCGCTCGACTTCGACGACGAGGACTACGGCCCGCTGCTCGATCAGCTCGCGCAAGCGCCCCCCGCGACCGGCGCGCGCCCGCTGCTCGAGGGCCTCCGCGCGCTCAAGCTGTCCGGCATGCAGTGCGGCGACGCCGCCGTCGCCCGGTTCTACGCCGCGCTGCCGAACCTGACCACGCTCAACCTCAACTGCCGGCACCTGCCCCCGGCGTTCGTCACGCAGCTCGCGCCGGCGGGCGCGGACGCGGACGCGGACGACCCGACGAAGCTCGTGCTGCCGAGCCTGGAGATGCTGACGACGACGGGGGTGCGCGGGGTGGAGATGCGGACGCTGGTGGAGGCGCGGCGGGCGCGGCCGTTGAAGCGGGTGCTGATGGAGCGGGAGGACGACGTGGCCGAGGCGGACGAGGCGTGGCTGCGCGCGCGCGTGGACGAGTTCGGGTTCTTCGAGGGGTCCGAGGACGAGAGCGAGGACGACGAGCTCGCGCTGGAGGACGTCGATTCGGACTCGGACGAAGGGGAGTGAGGGTTGCGGGACGGGGAGAGCGGTTAAGTACAAGCATGTTAATGTACGAGGAGATAGAATAGGTACAGGCGCCGCGGCGACGCAGAAACAGAGACCTAGATGACGGGGATAGACAGTACACGTAGCGAGTATATGTGTGTATAAAAATGGAAGCAGCTCATAATGAAGCACGACAAACGATCCAGCCTGTGCCCGTCCAGCTCGATCGCAAGGCCAACGACCCCCCCCCCCCCCCAAACTCACGACCCTTCCCCGCGATACGGCAGCTCCGCCACGCCCAGCACCATCTCCGGCAACTCCTCCCCCTCCTCCTCCCCGGACACATCGCTATGTATGCTCTTCACCTTCCCCCTCGGAGCGCCGCCGCGTGCGCGCCGCGGATCCGGCATGGCGACGAACACGGAGACTTGCATGGCGTCCGGCGGGGCCGGGAGGGGGGGATCGGGATCGGAGGCGGGCGGGGAGGCGGGGCTGGAGGCGGGCGCGCGCGCGCGCGCGAAGGGGGGGAGAAGACGGCGGAAGAGGGGAGCGCGCGGCCGCGGGGGATCGTGCGGCTGCGGCGGCGTCGATCCCTCCGCCGTCGCCGTCCTCTGCGCGGACGCGCGAAAGAGCGGCATCGCGGAGATAGGCTGCACAAGCGACGCCCCCCCACCACCGCAGGAAAGAAACGAGCGTTCGTCAGACACCAAAGCAAGCCGATGTTAAGGGGGGGGGTGGAGAAAGAGCGCACCATGATGTCCGCCCAGCGCGCGCCGGTGGGCGTCCCCACGCACGCCTCCCACATCCGCGGTTTCGCCCCGAAGTCGCGGCGGCGGGCGCCGTAGGCGGCGGGGACGTCGTCCGGCGCGAGCACGCCGGCGAGGATGGCCTCTTCGACGCGCCGGCGGAAGCGCCGGCGGAGCAGGAACGAGCGGAGGATGATCGCGGAGGAGACGCAGAGGAGGAGGAGGAGCGTCGCGAGGAACGTGAATCTGCGGGGCGTTTCGGGGGCGGGGTCAGGTTTCGCGGGGAGATGCGAGCGAGAGAAGAAGGGGGGAGGGGAGAGGGGAATGTTTCACGCACAGGTAAAGCGAAGAAGAGGCCCCGCCGCCGCCGCCGCCGCCGCCGCCCCCCGGACCCCGCTGTTTGCGTCGCGGAGGGGTCGGCGGAAAAAAGACCGGCGATGACCGGACCGCCCTGCGTCGTGGTCGATGGCGGTGGGGAGGTCGTCGAGGACATGGTGGGAGCGTGGATGAGGACCAGGCTGGGAGTCGGACGAGTCGGACTCCGACTGCGCTCCGCTGGGTCACGTGAAGTATCGGTCGTGGCTCGGACCCCCTTTCGCTTTTCGCACACAGGAGATCTATGTATAACCTTCTAAAACTTCTTCATTTCATTGTCGTACCCACGCGTATGCACCCAGATTGTAAAAGAGACGAGGGAAAGGAGATATGGGGAGAATTAGTGCTGCGTATGTAATCGGGGGTCCGAATCGCTGGCGGTAAGTATTACAGAAGGCCCCAGCTCGGCGGAGACGGAAGATAGGATGTGTGTGTGCGGTCATTAAGTAGTTGGAATGGGACGTGGACGGGTCACGGCGCCCCCGCCCCGAACCCGTCCTGCTCGTACACGGACTGGTACACGTTCAGATGCAAGATCGCGAGCTTCGCCAGCCGCTCCGTCAACTGGCGCACCTCGGGCCCGAGCGCCTCGAGCCCGGTCGCGGTCGCGGGCGCGAGGGGCGCGAACGGGACGTCGTTCCCGCGCATGACGACGGTGTGCACGAGGAGGTCGAAGACGGCCTCGCGCAGGCGGTTCCGGAGCATGTCCGCGAGCGGGGAGTCGAGGCGGAGGTGCGAGTCGCTCCAGCTCTCCGCGAGCGCGAGCAGGCCCGGTTCGGGCGCGGTCGCGGGGGAGCCGGGGGCGCGCCCCCGACGCACCTCGGACGCGCGGGCGGCGACTTGGAGCACGACGGCGCGCACGCCCCGCGTCCAGGGTTCGACCTCCGCGTCGTCCGCGTGCGGCGGGTGGTGGGGGCAGGGGGCGCGTACGGGGAGGAAGCAGCGGCCCATGTTGGTCGGGGCGAGTTCGAGGATCTCGCGTTTGATGCGCTGCGTGTGGGCGTCGTCCGAGGCGGGATCCCGTTTTGGCGGCGGCGGCGGCGGCGGCGATGCGCCTTTTGCGGGGGACGCGCAGAGGAGTTGGCGGTAGAGCATGAGGAGCATGTAGAGGGTGGTGAGGTCCGCGGCGTCTTTGGTGAGTTGAACGAGGCGGGGCGTGATCGAGGTAGAGGGTTTCGGGGTAGCCGGGCAGGTGGGTTTCGAACGGGGTCGGTTCGCGGGAGGAGGCGGAGAGGGTGGGGGCGGAGAGGGGAACGGGCGAGGGCGGGGTGAAGACGAGGTCGATCATGCCCCGGAGGGTGGAGAGCACGACGCGGGTGCGGCGGGTGAGCGAGTCGTAGGGCAGGGGCCGTGCGGGGTATGCGAGGTTGTACCGAGCGGAGGTGAGACGCTGGTGGCCGAGAGCGAGCCACTGCTGAGTGATGGCGAGGGAGACCTGACCCTTGCTGCGGCGTTCGTTGAACACGCGGAGCTCGAACCGGGGCGAGGACTGGATGATGTGGGGTCGAAGGGTCTGCATGTGGTGATTGGCCACGTCCTGGGGGGGGGAGATGAGGTGGGGGGACGGGGAGAGGAGGAGGATTGTGGGCGCTCACCAGCTTCATGAGCTCGAGGATCTCGAAGCAGAGACGAATGGCGTGAACGGCGTCAGCCTTGGTACCCGGGGCCCCCGGGGCACACCTTTTGGCCTTGTGGACCATGAGGTCGATCATGGGGTCGCGCATGGGGGCGCAGTGGGACTTGAGGATTTCGCCGATGACCTGGAAGGTTCCGGAGGGGTCGAAGAGGGCGTGGGCGAGTTCCTGCTGGATGAGGTCGGGATCGAGGAGGGAGCGAATGCGGCGAGCGTGTTGGGCGTTCTGCTCCTGGCACTGGGCGTAGGTTTTGTTGCGGTTGGAGGAGTTGAGGAAGGAGGGGCGTTGGGGGTTGAGGATGGAGATGAGGACGGTTCGGAGTTCTTGGACGAGGGGTTTGATGCGGGAGGGCATTCGGAGGGTGAGCCTGCGGCGTTGGGGGAGGCAGGCGATGACGGGGTCTGCGGGGGTGGCGGGCACGCGCTTGCAGACGCAGACGCAGGGCATGGGGCGACCGTCGAGATCGAAGGTGACGCAGGTGCAGCCGGTGCGGAGTTCGAGTTCGACGGCTTTCCAGTAGGTGTGGGCCTGATCACGTTTACGGCGGCTGGAAGAAGCGCGGAAGGTGAGGCCGGAATCGAAGAGAAAGTCGTGTCCTGGAGAAGGGTGTGTGAGAGGGGGAAAGGGGGCAAGGGAACACGTGGGGGAGCGTACGGAGTTGAGGGTTGCGCATGATGGCGTCGAGGTCGAGCTCTTTGAGGGAGTCCATGTTGATGGTGGGGAAGCGGAGGGGGATGTGGGGGGAACAAGGGTCGATGGGGATGACGACGGGGGGGAGGGCGGACGAGCGGTCGGACGGGGAGAGGAGGAGGGGGGCGGGGGCGGGGGCGACGAGGCGGGTTTGTCCGGAGTGGGAGGTCATCCAACGCCAGCTGGTGCCGTTGAGGGATTGGAGGGCGGTAAGGAGGTCATGGGTGCGGCGGGAGTGAGAACGGTTGGGCGGGTTGAGCGGGGCGGGGGACGGGGGGCGGGAGGGAGCACGGATGCGGGGGCGTTTTCGAGAGGGGGAGGGAGAGTCGGGAGGGAGACCGGGGGAGGCGAGGGAGGGGAGCGGGGAGGAGTCCTCGGGCGAGGGCATGGGGGAGCTGTCGCCGAGGGAGGTGCGGGGGGGGAAACCAGTTCGGGGCAGAGTCGATCGAGAGCCGGGGCGGGTTCTCCTCAGACGGGTCCTCTTCCTGCTCCGCTGCTTTGCGTTTTCTGGCGAGGGACGGGAGCAGGCGGTCCATCAGACGGGGGGGGATAAGGGAGAGGGCAAGGGAAGGAAGCGGGCAGATATATAAACGGGCGGGCGTGCAGCCCAACTCTGTTGCATCTTGCTCGAGATGCGACAAGCACGAGGCCCGCGTTTTCACTTTCACACTCTCCTCCTCCCTGTTTTTTTTTTTGTGTCTCACCGCGGTGCTGGAACAACGCCGACGGTCGGTCTGCAGAGCGCTCTCCTGCTCGCTTTGTCCTCCTTTTTCACCCCTTCTGACAGTCCCTGCTGCTTTCTTCTCCGCCTCGTGTCTCCCACGATGCACTTGCTCCCGGTACTAAATCCCCCTGCTACGGCCTGCATAGCGTACGCCACTCCGGCACCGTTGTCCCGCGCGACCGTAGTCGTCGGCCATCCCGCCGCCGTTCCCCCTCGTGCCCGCTTATCGCCCTCCACCCGTTCCCCCGGTTCACCGCAGACGTCGGTCGGCGCTGTCCCCGCTCCTTCTCCGGCGCTTTCTTTCTCCAAGGACCCACAGCCGTCTACATGCACGTCATCCTCTCTAACGCACCCTCCACACGCGCCATTCTCTCCCCCCACCTCTCTTAGCATACGAGTAGCACCATCGCATATACCTTCCCCCACCGACAAATCAATTATTCCCCCTTTTTTGCCTCCGTATCTCTGAACCCTCCGGCTGTCGGTCGATCCCGCACCCACGCGCACAACTCCCCCGACGACGATCCCCGACAAATACGCTCACAGCCGCCTCCCCTCCTGGCCTGCCCCGCGCCCCGCCCGCCTCGCCTTTCTGACGCGTCCACCACGTGCCCGCCGCCCCCCACCGTCGATCGCTCGACCAAGTAACCCTTGGTATACGTATGCACCAGATCGGATCCTTCGCATGACTTGCCTGCATACACGTACCCGATCCAGCTGGATCCCCCCCACTCGCCACGTAAAATACTGTACCGTCGGGCGTGGCTTCTTCACCCTTGGGTGTCAGTCGGTACTGCACCCGCCCTACCTTGTGTTTCAAACACGGGGGCGGCCCCCGGCCTCCCTCCGTCCCTCGCCCGCCCTCCATCTCACTCATCCTTGTGTTCCAGTCACCTCCCCCACCGCCTCCCACCGGTGCATGTTTCGAAATGCAGGCAGGTTCGTTGCGTGAGATTCGAGCCTTTGTGTTCTGTACGTACCGCTTCCTCGATTCCATAAAAATGCATCTTCCCGGTGCGTTGTTCCCACTACGAACGGCTCTCCCCACCAACGGCGGCGGGCGCCCGCGGAGAACAACGACAATGATCACAACAACGGAGCGTCGTCACAAAGGAAACACGTTCGACGAGAATGAGTGTGAGAGACGGAACAGACTTCGTGAACACAATCGAGTAATACCAAAGTATGAGAGGCCGGAGCACAACAACAGACCGCGTACGCAGAAAGAACAGCGTTCCTTTCCTTTCGTTTTCGACTTCCCTTTGAATAAATCCCCCCAGCCTTCACGCGTCGTCGACGAGCTTCTCCTCCGCCTTCCCCTCCGCCCGCTCCGCCCCCGCCGTCGGCTTCCGCGTCGGTTTCCGCCCGTAAAACTCGGCGATGATCTTGGGGTTGATCCGGTTCAGCTGCTCCTTGGGGAAGATCCGCAACAGGCTCCACGCCAGGTCGAGCGAGTCGAAGATCGTGCGCGACTCGTACGCGCCTGTCGGTCGCCGTGCGCGTTTCGCGCCGTCAGAAAGAAAGAAAAGGAAGAAAGAAAGAAGGAGCGGCGGCGAGAGACGCCGGACGTACCCTGGCCGACGAACTGCCGCTCGAATTTATCCAGAAACTCGAGCGCGAGCTTGTCTTCGGGCGAGAGCGCCTCCTCTCCCACCACCGCCTTCATCGAAGCCGCGTCCCTCCCGATGGCGTACTTCGCGTACTATGCAACGACAACAACAACAAGGACACCACGCCCACCCCCCGAAAAAAAAAAGCCGTCAGCCCTTGCCCCAACAACACGAGGCGAGCCCGGTGCTTACCAGCTGGTTCGACACGTCTCCGTGGTCCTTCCGCGTCAGCTTCCCGCCGATGGCGCTCTTCATCAGTCGCGACAAGGACGGCAGCACGTTGATCGGCGGGTAGATCTGTCGGTTGTGCAGCTGTCGGTCCACGAAGATTTGGCCCTCGGTGATGTATCCCGTCAGATCGGGGATGGGGTGCGTGATATCTGCAGGGGCCGGACAGCGCTCAGCCTCGTGCGCGCGCGCAGGCGCGCAACAATGCCAATGCCAAAAACGCGCAAGGCTCACCGTCGTTCGGCATGGTGAGGATCGGGATTTGGGTGATGGACCCGTTCCGGCCTTGGACCCGCCCCGCCCGCTCGTAGATGGTCGAAAGATCCGTGTACATGTATCCGGGGTACCCGCGACGTCCAGGCACCTCCTCGCGCGCGGCCGACACCTGGATCGAACCCCGTTAGAGCTCCTCGACGGTCGGTCCACGAGGGCCCTGACGTCACCCACCTCGCGCAGAGCGTCCGCGTACGACGACATGTCCGTGAGGATGACCAGGACGTGCTTCTCCAGCTGGTAGGCGTAGTACTCCGCCGTGGTCAGCGCCAGCCGCGGGGTGATGATGCGCTCGATCGTGGGGTCGTTCGCCAGGTTCAGGAAGAGCGTGACCCGGTCCAGACTGCCGTTCTCCTCGAAGTCCTGCTTGAAGAAGCGTGCGGTCTCCATGTTCACGCCCATCGCCGCGAACACGACCGAGAAGCTGTCTTCGTGCCCGTCGTGCACGTCCTTCGTGGGCCCCTTGACCAGACCCGCCTGGCGCACGATCTGGGCGGCAATCTGGGAAGCAGCGTGAGCCTCGATGACCGCAGAGCGAGCTTAAAAACGGCCGATGCGGGCGGAAATGACCTCGTTGTGGGGAAGACCGGCGGCAGAGAAAATGGGGATCTTCTGCCCACGCGCGATGGAGTTCATGGTGTCGATGGTAGAGATCCCGGTCTGAATCATCTCCTCAGGGTAGATGCGGGAGTAGGGGTTGATCGGAGAACCTGAACGAGGGTCAATCGAGAGAGAACGTGGACGACCGGGCTCGAGGGGGCGCACCGTTGATGTCCAGATAGTCTTCCGCAAAGACCTTGGGCCCATTGTCGATCGGGTTCCCAGAACCGTTGAAGATGCGACCCAACATGTCCTCCGCAACCGGCAGCTTCATGCTGCTTCCCGTGAACTCGACGTGCGTCGCCTTCACGTCCACGCCCGAAGTGCCCTCGAACACCTGCACGATCGCCTTCTTGCCCTGCACCTCCAGCACTTGCCCCCCCCGTTTCGACCCATCCGGCAGCGTCAATTGCACGATCTCGTTATAGGACGGGAACTACCGTCCGCGGAATGAGCGGGAAAAGAACCTCCCTCCCAGCAGGCCAGGCGGAAGACACGCGTACCTTGACATTGTCCAGAACGACGAGGGGGCTGCAAAGGCGCGCGGTTAGCACTCAGGATTCGGCGCGCCGAACGCGAGGACGGGGTCGGTTTACCCGTTGATAGCAGACACCGTGCGGTAGTCTGTCGGGTGGAACAAGTCAGCAGGCGGCCAGGACACGGAGGAGCAGACCGGAACGGCGTGCTTGCCTAGGTGAGGCTGCACGCGGTATTCGCGCGTCACGGCGGCGGCATTGATGGCGGCCAGTTCACTGTCGCTCATGCGTGGATCGCTGGTGGCCATGGTGCTCGCGCTGTTCGTAGGTGTGTCGTGTAGATGGAAGAGGTGTTAGGGTCGTCGACCTCGACGGATGGCGGATGGCGCTCCCGGAAACAAATTCGGTCGATTTTCTCACGGCTGCTTTCTGCCGCACCGCCGACTGGGTGGCACCGATCGGTGCTTTGAAGTACAGTATTTATTTTTTCCACGTCCATCCACTCGCTCGCCCTAATTTCTACACTCTTATAAAAGTAGCTGTATCACCTGCTGTGAGGCTGCGCGGACGGTCTCAAGATCATCCGACATCCTGAGTCGAAGATAAGGTGGATGAGCTTCATTGACATCGAAGGTAGAAAAGGCGCACCACTCCGTTTCGGCCAGAAGCTCCTCCGCCTCGTCGGTATCTCTATCCAAGTCCCTCGTCTGAAGCGTCAGATACAAGTGCTCGGCGGTATCCCCGCGGACCTCGTCCCAATGTCAGCGTTTCCCGCATGGCAGGGCCAGAGAGCGGTCTAACTCACCCGCGGATATTCGTGAGTCAAGAAGTCGGCGAAGCAGGGTACACATGTTGCGTAAAGTTGGGGCACACTCAGTAGGTTGACGGCCCTGAGAGGAATTAGAAAAATCCAGGCGAATAGGGGGGGCGGGCAGTTTACGTCTTCATGGACTCGTGTATTCTGTGGACGCTCTTCAGCCTCGACGCGCCCCGTGTGGTGATGGATAATAGCGCCTGCAGGCTGAAGGATCGTCGGTACCACCCCGACGAAGAAGGGGGGAGGTCGGCACACCTTTTCAGCCCTTCTGCGTCGCTGGCGAGAGGCGTCAGAGCCTCGGCCTCCAATAGCACGTTGAACATTTGCAGAACCGGGAGGACGTTGTTGTTTGATCCTAGGTTGGACTTCGCGCGCGATATAAGATATCCCGCGAACTTTCGCTGGTCGATGGTGCCGTCCACCGCGACTACAGGTAGCTTCTGGACGTAGGCTATCAGACTGTTGGCGACAGGGCGTTGCTAGACATGGATGAGAACATATGGGTGAAGGCATAGCGAAGCCACCCACAGTGCTATCTGTCTTGCTGCTGATACTCAACAATAAACCGGCCATGACATCGAGCCAGTACTCCTTGACTTCTAAGAGCCGCATGGCACGAGGGAATAGCCAGCTGCTGTCTTGCCATCCCCAGGTTTCCATGTTGTCACTAAGGCCAGGGTAAGCCCTCACGTTTATCAACGCTTGGATGGGGACGAACCCGATGAATAATGACTTCAAAAGGCCTTCGCCGTGAATCCGCCATGCCTCTGCATTCGGCACAGATGGCAAAGGCTCGTTCAACAGGGCTACCACCTGTTCACCAGCCTGCTGACGGACGTTGTCCAGCCGCTCAATGCCCTGCTTGAGGATCCCGGACATGGCAGCATGGTACTTCTCCGGCGGGAAATATTCAGCAAAATTGGCGATGTGATGGGCATTGCGGAACATGATGGCGGTGAATCTGCTCAAGCCTTGAACGCAGGTGATACGGACCCAAGAGCCCACGTCACCGCGCTCGTCGACACTGTAATCCTCAAGGCCGGATATCAAGGCGTCAAATAGGGAGTGTATCTCACTCGGGGCTAGGACTGCGAGCAGTCAGTCTACGCACGCGGACTGTGACGACAAGATCTCACGAGATTGTATCTTGCCTACAACGCAGCCCAAGATTTGAGTGATTGACGCGTAGAAATTCCGTCGTGCTTCTACGTTGGACATCCGTTTTGGAGACTTGCAAAAACGGAAAAGTCAGCCAGGCATTCTTTCGCAAGACTGGGGCCCTTACAGTCTTGTTCACAGACCGCAAAAGACAAGCAATTGCGTCCTTCAAGCCGTGGTCGTGCGCAGTATAATCCAGTGCTCCAATCAAGCGTGCAAGACTCTGTTGCACACCCGGTAAGCCCTGCTGGAAGTCTCGGATCGACGTGCCGGAGCGACGACGATTGGTTTATTATCATATAAGAGTGAAAGTGAAGACTCATCTCTGGAGGACCGCAGAACAATCCACGAGCTTGCTGATTTGACCCATGGCTGAGGAGGCCGCTTCTTGCACCAGCACTGCCCGATGCTTCAACCCGATATCAACGATCTTCCGCCAATGTGGGACAGACGACCCATTCTCGAGCTGAATCTCGTGAACCGTGATGCTCTGAGCAATAAGATGGCAGGCCGCCGCTGTGATGAGCTCCTGGCGGGGTGATTGTATCGTATCGAATGGTACATCTGCGAGGAAAGTGAACAACTGTCGTAGGATTAGAACATTCGACATCAATAGCGAACGCGGTGAATGGGGCGCACAGCTTTTCTGTGTTCCTCCAGATTGTGGTGATCCAGATTGGTTTGGCGGAACTCTGCTGCAAGTTCGGTCATGGCAAGCAAGGCGCCATGGATGTCTGAGAAGTCTGAAGTCGAAAGAAGAGGACGCTGTCCGAGTAGCTTTAGTAGAAGTGGCAGGCAGGCATAAGAAGCATGCTTACGATACGACGGGAACATTCGGGGCCCAGTGTGGGTAACTCTTGCTTGCATATTTCTCGCAGTGATTGGGCACCAAGTTGTCTCATCGAAGAATCCCAGTGGCGTAAAGTAACGTTCAAAAGATGGTTGATCAGATACGGACGGTAAAATTCATGTCTGGAAGGTGTAAGCCAGAGGTCAACGATGACTCAAGGAGAGACTTACTCGGCCGTCTGTACTGCCGCCGTGAGGAATGCATTTCTACGGACGCCAACCATGAAGAAGTCGGTCTTCCGCAAGACATCGATTCCGTGGGGGAACAAGCTCTATAACAACAAACATGAGTAGAGAGCCTTGATGATCAAAACATTGGACATACCGTACGCCCGACATACTCTTGGAAAGTTGCGCTAGCAGCCCTGCGAATGTGCACTTCCCTGTCGTATACGGACACAACTACCAGTTTCTTAGCAAGCACTTCAGAGAAAGGTTCGAGGACGGAAGGACTGTAGGATCTTGCAAGCGACCAGAGTACGTAGGCAGCCGAATCTCGTACACTTGAACCGATCGAGTGCGCGCCCTTGCGGATGTCGAATAAAAGTGCCTAGTCAACAGAAGGATTAGCTGGCCAGCAAGGTGCATGGCGTAAGTGGATCATTTACTTTAATCATCCAATCGGTGAGTGTGCCCAGTGACTCGTTTGGTACGAGACCTCTGCGGGCCAACTCTGCGCATACAAGGCAGGCGCCTTGCCAGGTAGACTCGGCGATTGCGGGCATGTCGTAAAGGGAGGCGACACCTATTGAATGAATGGTAAAAAGGTTGATTGCAGTGTCGACGACTTGATCGATAAACTCTGGAGGTAATCGCTCCGATATGCGTGCAATTGCCTTGGCAGAGGCCCATCGAACGATCGTATCCTAAGTGTGCTGCTGTGTGAGGATCAATAAGAACACTGATGTCTAAGTGTCTTACCCTGTCTTGTAAGCCAGGGAAAAGATCTTCGAGGACAGACTCTATCTCCTCTGGTACATCTGCATCCTCTTCCGAAAGCGGAGGATGAGATTGTTCATGTCCCGTTGTCGTAAGTACACGACCTGATATGATGGAAAGGTGAGACCTGCAATTCTGAGTAAACGGTGATGATATACCTCTCCTGCGATTGCTGATAGAGGTCGTGGGGAGAAGGCGCAGGGCAGCACGGGAGACGAGTTTGATCTTTAGCTTCCTGACAATGGCGTTGGTCATCAACAGTTTATTACTCTCGATCAGCCTCCCCAGAGCGAGCATGGAAGGAACATGGGCCATTGCAATCTCTATCGGCGCTGTCTTCATGATCTCGCACAGTGTTTGTAGGGCCCCGATAGACTTGATGCGAAGGAAAGGACGTCAAGGTTTGATCACACGTTAAAAGTGTTAAGTACCTCGAATATATTGTGCTCTGCACGAGCTATTAAATCATTGCACCACGCCAGGAAGCCAGGGAAGCGTGAGGTAGTGTCTTTCCTGCAGCAAGGCGTATTAGTAATAAGGGCAGGGAGCGTGCTGAAAACTCGATTACCTCACATAAAACCGGGACAAAGCCAGAGCTGCACCTTCACGCTCAAGACCCGACTTTCCCAGACATTTCTTCGCTTCTGCCTCGATACTAGCCGCAGTTTCGCCCAAACGGCCCGGCTCGTCAAATTGGGAGAAGTCAAAGGGTATCATGCAAATGAGGGAGATCCACAGCAAAACCACATATTGAAGAGACCATATCAGGGAACCTTCTAGTTCATTGAGATGTCGCAAAAAGTTCAAAGCGACAGAAAGATCGGCGATTTCATGCGGGAAGAACCTGACTGAAATATGTGCTCAGTAACCACACATCCAAAGTTATGGATGAACTGACTGATCGTCTTGTAACCTCGACACTTAATGTAGTGATACAATATGAGAGATATGCCGGAAAGGGCGCTCGCGCGTTTCGAGTCAGGCTTGTCCAGAGCCAACGCAGAGGCATGTTCTTTCAGCTGGTCTACGACGGGAGATACTAGCTCTTCTAGAAACGGGTCCAAAAGATAGGACTGTTCCTGATATTCTGCCAACTGGAAGAGGAGAATAAACACCATCGCAATCGGAAACTGTTCAAAGATGACATACAATCCGAAACAGAGCTTCCCTCGCAACAGCGTCAATTCTGCGCTCCTCTTCTGCGAGGTCCCTGTTCAAGTCAAACTGCAGGATGGACCTCTGTAGCTTAACAAATTCGTCGTATTTCTCAAACCTCGCGAGGATGCGAGCCTCCGCATATTCCTCCATGTCCACGCGTGATCGGCCGGTAAAGATCCTGAAGACGAATATAAAAAGGGCGAGGTCTTCCTAGGGAAACGTGATGATCTTGTATTAGGCGAACTGCCCGGTTCGACGATGGGATAGAAAGACAAACACTCAAAGTGACGTCTGAAACAGACAGGGTGTCGATGAGCGACCGGGCAAACTTGCCAGGAAGCACGTGAGTCGCCGAAAAGGCAGGCGCGCGCCGGCGGGGGGCGCGTCGCGGCGGTCGCTCCGCGGCCAGTAGACTCAGGACTGCTCCACCAGCAGACCACCACCAGGCTTTCCTCGCTCCTCAAATAATTGGACACATCTACAATTGCATCTACTCATGGACGATTCTCAGTCTACCAAACGCAAGCATCACCGCACTTATAAAGACGATGGCCGTGAACACAAGAAGCGTCACCGGCATGGGAATGACGACGAGAAGCGCAAACACAAGAAACGAAAGGACAAAACGGATGGGAAGGTGGTCGTCGTCGACGAGGATCCTGATGAAGATATGTGGATAGAGAAGAACATTGATTTGGATGGGGAATGCGTGTGTACCCCACATAACACTGTTCGCATTCTTGTGCACTGACACATCTATGTCTCATCCCCTCTAGCCAGTTACAACCAATATACCAGCAGCAGAGAGTTTGAAGCTTACATCCCGTGCAGAAGCGACTTCCTCCGACCCGCCACCGCCGCCTGTCCTTTCTACAGAATCTCATTTGAAACGAGACGATTGGATGCTAGAACCCACTTCCTCAGAAACGGTCACTCTGTCCATACCTAAGAAGACAATGTCCCTGAAAGATGAGAGCCTAACCGAGGAGTATGGAGAGTCTCAGAATTCACGGACGCCTGGTGGAGCCGTAGACTTCTTCTCCAGCCTTGGGTCAGAACGGCTGAAGAAACCTCAACCCAGCCGTCCTAATCCTGACCAAGTGCGTGTTTATCGCCGGTCTGCTGCCTTTCACATATCTCAATAAGATGTTTACAGTTGCATATAAGTTCCCGGGAGCTGAATGTTCACTTGAAGGGAGGCGAGACCGTCGACCAATATGTCGAGCCATCTGCCTCTGTCAAAGCGGTCATTCCAGGAGGACCAGGCACGCAGTGGCGTATGATGCGCCTGCGTCGCGTCTTCGAGACCGCAGAAGAGGAGAATCGGTCGACTGAAGAAGTGGCGATCGAACGATTCGGGTCATTGGAGGCGTTTGAGCAGGCTAAGGAGGAGCGAAGGATACTCGATGAAAAGGAAGGGAGGAAAGCGGACCGTGGAAGGGACAAAGCCAAGGCTGGGGGGCAAGACGGTCGTGGTCGAGACGGATACGGTAAGGGTGGTGAAAAGGGCTTCATGTTCACCGACCTTGGAGGCAGTGGAGCGTCAAGTCGTAGTTCCAGCTTCAGGCGACCAGGCGCCTATGCCGAGAGTGGACCGTCCACTCCAACGCCGCCACCTGCTTCAAACCGGCCGAAGTACGATTCGATGCGTCTATCGTCTCAAGGGGGTACTCCGGGGGGTCCATACACACCAGTTCCCTCTGTTATGACTCCCCAGTTGGCTGCTTCATCGAAGCGCGCACTTTCACCTTCATCTCTCAACAAACTCCAAGCCAAGGTGTTGCGGGCGAAGCTCATGGGTAGCCCAGACGCGGAAACATTGGAGAAAGAATACGAGGAGGAAATGCGGAAAGCGAGCGGAACCAGCAAGGATGGTACACGGACTCGTGTGGAGGTCTTACCTACCCTCGATGCAAGGGGGAGACTGTACGATGTTGGCCAAGGTAAAAACGACGGCGATGTGCAGCCTGGTAATCGCAAGAAGAAAGAAAAGGTATAACGCTCTTTTTCGTCCTCCCGACTTTGCGGTCTCATCAAGATGCAGGTGGAAACACGAGACCCGAAAACAGGAGAAATTGTTCGATATAATGCGGACGATGACAGTGCAACACTTGGTGATCTACTCCGTCAGGAGCGTTTTGGTGCGGGGATTGCAGATCAAAAGGACTTGGATATGCAGTTCGCCAAGTCCATCATGACCGACGGAGGCTTCCAGGTGCGTTCTCCGTCGCTGGCTACCTTGTATCTAGTAACTCTGTTTCTCAGAACAACCTGGACTACATTGACGACAATGCCGAGCGACTTGGACGACAAAAGATGCGCTCCGATGCCATGAAACGGCAATTTGCTATCAACGGTAGGTGATTTAGGCTTTTAATGACATTGTCCTAATTCCACTGTCAAGACTACAAGCGCACACAAAAAGCACTTGCGTCATGTCCTTTCTGCTTCGGAGAGGACGACTCTCCCCCCAAGGCCCCGGTTGTTTCATTGGGAACGCGAGCATATCTATCATGTACAGTGCAAGAGGAGCTTGTCCCTGGCCACTGCCTCATCGTTCCCATACAACATCACCTTACCATGCTTGAAGGCGATGACGATGTATGGGATGAAGTTCGGGTATGCCACTCCCAGCTTCTTCGTTCCGCTGGCTAATCGGTCAACAGAACTTTATGAAAAGTCTGATGCGTCTGCATGCCGAAGAAGATAAGGGCGTTGTATTCTACGAGACGGTCCTCACAATGAAGTGGCAGAAACACACTGTCATAGAATGCGTTCCCGTCCCTTGGGAACAATTTGATCTACTACCTGGCTATTTCAAGGTCGGCACCCGTTAAGCCTCCTTTCCATCCGCTGGCTCAACTTCTAGTAGGAATCCATCCTTATGAGCGAGGCCGAATGGTCACAGCATAAGAAGCTCATAGATTTCTCTACTCGTGGTGGCTTTCGAAGGATGATGGTGCCGAATCTCCCGTACTTTATGGTTCAATTCGATCACAAGGGAGAGAAGGGGTACGGTCATGTTATCGAAGGTACCAATGAAGCTGCAGGCGACGATGAAGACGCTGCCGACGAAGGAGAGAAGGGTGGTGGCGAGTTCCCTCGGTTCGTATATCCTCAACTCCAACAGGTTTGTGACACTAAGGTTTCTCTCCCCACAGGTACTTTGCGGGAGAGATCATTGGAAACGTCCTCGAGCTAGAGCCGCGACGCTGGAGACATCCGAGACGTCTGGACTTCCGACAGAACAACGAAAGAATAGGCAAATTCAAGAAAAAGTATAACCAATTCGACTGGACAGGCATGATTGCGAGGGAGTAACGTATATGAATGTACTTGGATTGATTGCTGTAACGTTTGTGTGATCTCGGTCCTTCTACATATCTAAGAGCAAAGAACGCTTTCAAGCTTGGGCAGGTAAGAATGTAAGTGACGTACTGGAGGACCGAGGTACCGGGAGGAAGGGGACTTCGTGTGGAATCACTAGGAGTGCCGACATAAGTACCTCTTGACCATAAGTATAACAGGGGAAACTCCGGTTCGCCACCTTTCCACTTCAAACCCACATACATACCTCCGGGCTACAGTTCCTCCGTTGCCACCTTTTGCAGCTTTGCTAGTCGGAATAGTTTTGGGCGATGTTTATCGGCGTTGTTCGTCAGCGAATCGGCCAGACTAGCCGGTCTTTCACGTCGACTGCAAGGGTGCAACCACGTCGGCATTACTCACTCTGTCATGACACCGAGAGGACCATCTTGCGCAGGTCCTATCTGTACGGTGCGTTGCAATTCTTGTTGTCTCTCCGTGTCACAAACCTTGTATCCAAGTCCCTTGCTCCTCGGAGCGCATGCTACAGAAGTCGCCGAGTACGAAGTCAGACGTCATCATCTATGACCTCGAGGACAGCGTTGCACCCTCAGAGAAGGATAAGACTGAGGCACGAGAACGACTCGCCAACTTTCTAACCAGAACTCCGCAGACAGAGCTACCCGACGCAACACGCATCGCTGTGCGCTTGAACGCGACGGATACGCCGTTCTTCGAGAGGGATATCGCGCAGGTGGTAAGTCACATTCATTACATATACCCAATTGGCTTGCTCATGTGTTGATCATTGGATGGACAAGACTCGCCTTCCGTCTGTCCGTACACTCATATTGCCAAAGGTACATTCTGTCGATGACCTGCACATTGTTTCGCGAGCGATCAACGCCTCTGGAAGATCTCATCGAGAGCCAATCCATCTAATTGCAAGCGTAGAGAGTGCCAGATCACTTTGGGGAATTGGAGACATAGCCAGCTGGAAAGATGAAGCAGGAGATAATATACTAGCTTGACGGCGCTTCTAGTAAGTGTCGTCAAACATTTCGCCTTTTGGCTTCTCATGGCGGTGATAGTTTGCAGCTGAAGACTGTGCGTTGAAACTTTGTCGACGTGTCCCTTAGGCAACTTAGACTGTGCGACTTAGATTGTGCGGACACTTCGATCATCCGGACGACCTCTCGTCAAGAGCTACTGTACACCAGATCAAGGATCGTCGTCGCCGCGAAAGCGTTCGGGCTGGAGGCGATAGACATGGTTGGTCGCCATCCTTTCTAAGAATGTGCTGTAGTCTCAGGATCTCACTCAACCTATGGGAAGGTTTGCGTCAACTACAAAGACCCCGATTACCTCAAAGACGAATGTGAGGACGGCAGGCGGCTTGGTTTTACGGGGAAGGTACGGTATCAACATA
This sequence comes from Amylostereum areolatum, assembly GCA_012932865.1. Classification (NCBI taxonomy): domain Eukaryota; kingdom Fungi; phylum Basidiomycota; class Agaricomycetes; order Russulales; family Stereaceae; genus Amylostereum; species Amylostereum areolatum. Next base: position 549,631 of record SAXG01000002.1, read on the forward strand.
TTTCTATGCATATCTTCTGATCTCGATTAAGTAGCAAGCCATCCATCCGGTCCAAGTGAAAACCATACAATCTACGTTTGGCCCCACAGAGAAAGGTATCCTTCTCTTGCTCCTCCATCCCATTCATGACTTCCATGTGACGCCACTCAGAAATTTTGCGTGCGGCAAAAATCCTCCATCAAATGGCGGAGGCTCATGCTATGCGACGCGGTGCTGTAGGCCTTGACACGGGCGACGGAAAGGATGGAAAGGAGATGATTGATGCTCCGATGCTCAAGCAAGTTCGTGCTTTCTTACCAGTTCATCGTGTGCCGCCTAACTTCGTGAATGATACTCATCTAGGCCGAGAACACGATCCGACTAGCTCATGCCGCAGGATTGCACGTCCCAGAGATATCCTGAATGCGCACGTTTTCTTCTGGAGTGGGACGTGTGCGATGTATCACCAGTTATCCTGTACCCATGCATATCCTTGCAGTGTTGAATCCATTGCTTCTGCTGGGTGCAAGCTTTTACATAGCCGGGTGCTGAAATCAGATGTCGTTTACAGGGTAAGATTTGGCATTGTGTGGCTGTGTCGACACCGGACGATGGGCGTCTGAATCTGAATAGACCGGAGACCCCGTTCACACTGCACCCCCAGCTGTTCCTAAAGGGGACCCTGCTGTGTACATTTATATCTATCTATCTGTATTCTCACCATCATGACACCCTGCATCCACTCCCTTCTCCTTCCCCATCCTCAATGGACCCTCTCAGTATTGTCACTTCCGTCATTTCCACCGCGATCGCCATACGCGATTGGATAGATGCACTCAAAGCTAAAGAGAAAGCCCTCCACGAACTCAATATCACTGTCTCTCGCATCGCTCAAATCCTCTCTCCGCTACAAACACCTTCTTCCACGCCATCCCTAGCCCCATCCATCGTTGATGTCGACCCACCTCCGTATACAACTTCAGCTGTGGCCACGGTTTGGATGGCAGATGTCAGCGTCACATCCTGTCTCCAAGACATGGCCGACATCCTAGGTCACATACATGAGCATCTCGAGATATGGAACGGGAAGAGGTCGAAGTACTCCTCTCTCTTGGCCTTCATCAACCCTTCGAGTCTCCTGCAGAAGTTCCGGGATGATGAGAAATTATTGACCCAGCGCATGAACGTGCTGTCTTTTGCTCTCCAATTTGCGGCTGCTCGCACCCCGCACATCTCCATCACAACCCCACCATTGCCTTCCCACCGTCCAAGTCCCCTGGATACTGTTGGTAGCTCCGAGGTGAAACGATTCTGGACAGATAAATTTGGTACAGAGGTATAATCTCGCGGTCTACTCTCCGACAGTAGTAAGCTGATGGAATTCAATAATCTCTCTATAGGTCTCTTGTGTATCAGAAGAATCATTCTTCGGAGCACTCTGCGACTGGTTGAAGCTTCCGCTAGATAAACACACTCGCGACGTCATGCTCCTGCGTTTAGACGAGTCAGGCGTTGGGGGTGTGACCGTACGCAGCCTTGACGATTGGGTTGGGAAGCAGAACATACGCGAACGTGTTTCTTTTCTTGATGTATTACAAGGTATGTTTGGGGCTTCTCTGTCATGTGAACACTGTATAAGACTCATGACGCCAGGTTCGACAGTTATGCACCCTCTCTCACCGAGACCACAAGAAACGGGCGATGATACGACCGTGCGGCCCTTGATTTTGTGGATCGACGACAACCCAAACTCGGTTACACGACTATGCGAGCATGCACGCTCTCAAGGGGTCACAGTCGTCGCCATAACTTCAACGGCCGCTGCCAAAGTTTGGATAGAATCCAATCAAGGTGAAGATAGACATAAGTTATAGTTCGGCCGTTGGACTCACGAACCGCGATTTGGCTACTCAGAACTTGTGCGTCGAGCTGATCGTGCGCAGCGTCTTCGAATCATATCAGATAATGCGCGCTGGGAGCGCAAAGAGGCCAGTGCCTTGCTCAACTACCGAGCTGGAGAGAAGATCCTGCGCTACCTACGTGGTCGCATGTATATGGCGCCTGTCCTCATATATTGTGGGGACACATCTTGGACAGCTTACGTGGATGGATACGAACGCGCTGGGTCGACCGCGGACTACTCCGTCTGTAAAATGTTCATCACTGCACTGGCTAATGGATCAACCGCGGACAACTCATGGGAGGGCTGTGGTCGTTGGTATCGTTCGTCTACGTCGTATGTTCGTAATTTCTGCGTTGTGACCGCATGCTAAAAGTAAGATCTTCGTAGGATCAATAGTGTTTGAACTCATTCATCAATCATATTAGAGCGGCCTGCGATATCTGTAGTAGTGCTTGCATAGCGCGTTGGAAATAATCACGACGGGATCCGTTTCTTGTTACTGAAAAACTGTGCAGTAGACTTCACCGCCTGCCCAAACGTTGGTGCATGCACAAGGGACTGCCCGATCCACTGAGGCAATTTCTTGGAAATCTTGTTTGACAGATACCTTGCGTCCACCAACAGCAGCACTGGCCCAATCATTCTTGTGGCGAATCGCGCGACCTGGAAACAAAACACCACAGTCGTGAGGAGAAAAATTCGTAGGCCCGGCCAAAAATTCAAACCCATACCAATGCTTTGGTTAACGGCATTCATGCATATATTCTCGTATAGTTCTCTTCCCGCAAGTCCGTAGGGTGTGGTCGTAGGCGCAGTATTCCCCGAAAGTCGGTCAGCATACTTCAGGCGTTCGACAAGTTCCGCAGACCCCATGTTAGCAAAGGGAAGTCCAACAACGACGACCATCCGTGCGAGATCGTCTGAAAAATTGAGTCCCTCCGAAAGCTTGGCCCCAACGACGGCAAACATAATTGCGCCTGCTTTCTGTGAGGTCCAGAATACAATTCGGAAGCAGTTTGGTTTGAGTACAATCACGCAGCTTACCGAGTTGTGAATCTCCGAAGAGTAATTTTGCAGAACTACAGGAACATCGGCAGCGGAAGAAGGCTCGACGAAAATCTAAGAACGCATACTTGTATCCAATGGCTATGGTCTAAGGTGATCTGAAGAAGAAAACTGACCTTTTTCTTCGCGTCCAGGCTGTCATATAGCTTAGCCTCTTTCCACACCTTCATAGCATTGTGGAGCATTTTGTAAGACGGTAGAAACACCACGAGGCCGCCAGGTACGGTTCGCGCGAAATTCAACAGAATCTGACCAAGTTCTTTTATCTGTGATGCTTTGAATCAGATATGTACTTTCCTTCTACGACAAAGCAACCCTCGTACCAAAGGCTGGTCATTCATGTTGGTGAACTTAAAGCTGAGATCCTGGCCTCGGGGACCACGGCTGAGGATCAGTGTTTGTAAACTTGTCTGGGGAATAATGTGACCACACGAAAACGTCGATATACGCTCCTGTGGAACATCCAAAAACAATTGATTGATAAAGTCCGACATCTAGTAAAAATGAATAGAGTGTTAGCTCAGAGACTGCACACCGAGGAAGACTGACCGGTGACATCGTACCACCCGCCAGGATCACAGCACGGGCAGTGTCCACGACTGGGCGGAAGTAAGGCGAAGGATTCAGCGACTGGTACTTGATTTCCATCTTCGCGGGATCGTCTTTGGGGTTGTGCATGATAATCCGTCCGTCTGCTCATGGACGTCAACGAGATGTCAATATGGTGAACCTGGCAAACTCGCCGTCATTGGCTTCTGACAAAGCTACGATGAAATTTTGGATTATGTATAAGGGTGGGTTTGAAGGATACTGTGCATAGGCTGTGGACGCTGGTATTATTAAAACAAGTCGCTGCATATAAGAACGCTGACCCTCAGTGCTGTTTTTGACATGCTGGTGCTTGCAGAACATGTCAATTTTCTTCGCAACCTATCCAAGATGTTAACCGTGGTACACAAAACGATGACGATCTTACCTTGCTTTCTCGAAGGTACTTCTGGATCTCCAACACGTTGATTCCTTCAAGGCCCCTCCCGAGCTTGAGTAAGACTTCTTGAACAGTGGAGACTTCCGAGAGCCCGCGCTTGTTCCAGCTGACCATGAGTGTCTTCAGACTGCTCAGAAGAAGATGGAGACGTTGAAGGTGAAGTGAATGTCGTGATGTCAATCGGGTTTTGAATTTAGTCAGGTAAATGGTTAGTTGCGTTAGTGAGAGGTCCAGAGTCTTGACCGACAAGGAAACCGTTGAAAGAGATAACAGCGTTGGGATGAGGTCTACATCACGCAGAATGAACACTACGCCACGTATATCAACAATGTCACTGACTGTGGGCCTCATCTACGACGACTATGTGATTTTTTAGATTTATGTTGAGAGCCTCCCGTGCACTGTGCTGGAGAAGGAGGATTATATGGCAGCGCCACAACCTGAGAAGCCTCTATTAATAAGTGGTCATCCAGTATATTGTCGGAACACACCTCGGCTTGCGATATCGCGTCTCGGGACGCAAAATAGGGACAGGTGTGGGCTGCTTGGCCGGCCGCCACTAGGTCTTCGATATCTTTTGGTGATGCCTGCACGACGTAACGATAAGTGATCTACGCTTGTCATGGTGGGCTGATAGAGAGAACCAGAATTTGGTCCCGAAGGTCGTGTATACGTCCGTCTTCACCCATTTTCGGTAAGTATGGGCACCTTTTCTCATCCCTAGCTGTGAAAGCGTAGTGGATTAGCGGATGTCGAAGATGTCAGTTAATGCTACAAACCTTGAAGTAAATCGCGGCAATTTTCGTCCAGGTCTCCTCCTTTGGATTTGAGCTCCTCGTTGATACATAATTGTTTACGAGATCCGAGGGTAACGACCCGGGACTGTGGCTGGCCGTAATCCTCGGAGGAGCTAACGGACGGTTCATCATTGTGTGGTCTCTTCCGTCCCTGAAGGTTGGCTGGTGAAGAGTCTTGCGAAGGGAGATCAAACTCGGGCGGTGGAGTTGACAAGAATCGACGGAGTCTCCTGAGCTCCGGGATAACTTGAGAGAGCTGAGAGTGGGTTCGAGACGCATAGAAAATCTTCGTGCAAGTAGGTCTGTGTTCTTCTGCGCTCTGAGAGGTAAAATAAGGATTTTGTCTGGGGGGAGTAAAGGCTCGTACTTGAATCGAAGTGACAGAAGTGACAGAAAAGATAGATGGACGCACATCGAAACTACATGATGACTATCATCATCTAGTAAGTAAACATCTTCAGAATCGGAGTCCGTTTCTGTGATGGTGGCTTTCTGTAACGTCTGAGTTGAGAGGAGAGCCAACGGGACATCAAAGACGAATATACCTGTTTCTTACGGACCCGAGCAGAACATTTCCGTCTCTGGGTTTCTTCCCTCTTCCTCGCTTTTGCCAAGCGCTCTTCGTATTCACGCTCGTCGGCCTCGAGCTCTCTTTTCAAGCGGTCGCGTGTTTGAGATAAGACCCAATCAGGTCCTAACGCTCGATCTCATATGTAAGAAGCTCAACAGCAGTACGTTTCATACTTACCATTGCCTCCGGAAATCGCATCGAGTTGTCCTTTCTGTGCACGCTCTCGGTCGTCGTCGAGCCATGTCAAGCTCGCACAAAGCAGGCTAGAAGTTTTTCCCTTCAAAATGTAGCGCATAACTAGACGAGCTATGTTGAGGACAAGGAACAAAAGTTGCGCACCGTTCCGGTCGGGCTTTCCACGATAGCCACCTTGCGTTCTTCGATAGAAGTAAAGAGATGCCGCATGAGTGCGACTTGGATATCATAAGGGACGTCGTATGGGAATTTGGGAAATTTCGTTGGTGTAGACAAGCTCAAGGACAAGGCGGTTTCAGCCATTCTTAGGCTGGAAGAGAGAAGAGTAAGATGAGAGACGCGTCGGAGGCCTGATCTCGACGCGCTTGTGGCTGATTGTGGCTGCCAACCGTATCACGAGCCCAGGTGCCGCACTCGCCCACAACTCGCCCAGGCTTTTGATTCTTGAAGACAACCTGTCTTCCCAGAATCCTGGGCTCCCACTATTCATGGCAGCACAGGACATCTCAGAAATACGGGCACAACTCGTGGCTGAATTCGGAGATACTCCCGGTTTCACTGACGCGTTCGTCAACCAATGTGCGTGCCCTTTTGTTCTCAAAGAAACTCGGTTTAACAAGACACATGGCTTTGCAGGCATTACTGTCTGCAACAACTATCATATCTCAGGTCAAGATCTTTTCTACAAATGGGAGGCATCTCTGGTCGGAGACCTTCCGCGCATCATTCATGAGAAGACCGTCGCCAACATCATCTCAGTCGTGAAGACCGATCTTGAAAGAGCGGAGAGACTGAAAAAGCCGCGCGCAAATCCAGCCATGGTCCTTCGGGGCAAGCAACGGATTCCATTCCTTAATAAGGCCGCGCGCGGTGGAAAAAAGCTCGGTCTTATTACAGCGGAGACCCTCCCGGAATCGTCTCCATTGGCATCGGGGGGTGCAATCAAACGATCGGAGAATGTTAGAGTCGTTTTCGAACTTGACCAGCCGTCAAATGCGAGACACCGATGTTAGTTCCCTCCCTCTTGTTTCAAGTCTTTTGACGAGTCAAGCACGTTAGATAAGTACATGTACGAAAAGGTTTCAGAGCGAAGTGCAAGTAAGGCTACACCATTCTGCTGATCTGTATCCGAACTCACCTTCCTTCGCATCTAGTGCTTGATGAAAGGATAGAAGAGTTCGCGGAGATCATCCGCGCTCATTACGATATCGCAGACCTTGGCGATCCCGGTGCGGCGACTGAGGTTAGACCTCCATGTCTTCGTTTCCCCAAAGTTAACAATCCACCTGTAGGAGGATGTTGTAGTCGTTGGGCGAATTGTATTGGATTCCGAGTCAACCTCATCTGGGCCAGTGAAGCTCAATGAAGCGAGCCTTCATTTGGAATCATCTCGCCTCATGGGGTCTGGCTACCGTGTCCCTATACGGTTCGAGCCGGATCTCAAGCTACGAGGGGCACCCAAAGGGCAAGGCGGGATCGGACTCTATCCAGGGGCTATCGTGGCTCTTAAGGGCAAGAATGGTGGGGGTGGATGGTTTTCCGTCCAGGAGATTCTCTCTGTACACCAATTTCCCCCCTCTCTCAAATTCATCTTGCTAACGGTATTTAGATACCCTCCCTACCATCACCACCACCGTCTTTAGCCTCAGTCAAATCTGAACCTCACGACAGTTCTTTCTCCATGCTCATCGCTGCCGGCCCCTACACAGCTGATACGGATCTCCGCTTCAAGCCATGGCTTGCATTCTTGGAAAGAATTAAGTCCGAAAAGCCAGATGTTGTGCTACTCGTAAGCTTCTCCCTTTTCCTCCTGCTTTTGTGTTGACGCCGCACAGATCGGTCCGTTCATAGATCGCTCGCATCCCAAAGTGATATTAGGCGAAGTGGACCAAGATCCTGACGAGATCTTCCAAGAAATATTCGCAAAAAACTTGGGGGAACTTTTGGACATCTCTCCACATACCCTGGTCCTTCTTTTGCCAAGCGTGCGGGACATCATCAGCCACCACGCAGTCTTCCCCCAAGCTGAACTGGACACAGACCTCTTGCAGGAAACAGTACGTCCGTAGGTCATTTAGCGTTCTCAAAGTTTTAAAGCATTCATATAGAATATTAAAATGATTCCAAATCCGAGCCGCTTTTCGATCAATGGTGTATCTTTTGCAGTGACAAGCGTGGATGTTCTATGGCACCTCAAGAAAGAGGAGTTCCTCAAGAGCGCTGAAGAGGTGGACTGCTCTAGTACTGGCGGCGATATATCTACCACGGCCAGGTATTGTCGACACTTGTTGTCACAGCGAAGGTAAAGCATATGTTTCCTTACACTTTTACATCGCTTATCTGTATCGCAGCTTCTATCCCATCTTCCCTTCACCCCACGAACTTGCCCACGAAGTGAACCTGGACGTCTCACACCTAGAAGGGCTATCGCTATGCGCAGGTAATAACCAGGCGGCAGCTCCGGATGTCCTTGTCACCCCGTGCCGATTGAAGGACTTTGCGAAGGTGTGTTTTGAGGTATTATATGTGGCTGGAGTCTCATGTTATGCTGTAGGTTGTTGACCACACGCTGGCCATCAACCCTGCTTCCCTAACAAAGAACACTACTGTAAATCTACTCTTCGGGGGGTCAGGAAATGGCCCGATAATTACGCGATTGAAAGCTGAGGTGTACAAGCTGCAAACTGAATGATCGACCGGGCTTTCAGTTTGTTCTGTGATTTCCTCCTGTTCTGCTTTGCGTAACTGCTGTCTGTATTAGTGTGTATGGTCACTGTATGTATGTATGTGGTTTCCTCAACGTGTAGATGCAGTTCCCGCCGCGCGTCGCGCGACGCGTCGTGACGCTATTGTATGGCACGTGTGACGTGGTCAGACTCGTCTCCTAAGTTCTAAAAGACTTGGCACACTTAATAGTTATAGTCCTCTCATCGTGCCCCCCCCCCCCCGAAATCTCTTCAAAATCACTTCCCTGGCCTCCTGTGATCAGTATGGGTGCTGGTCAGTCTGCTGTCTTGGATTCCCACCCTCCTGGGCGTGCTCTACATGTTCTACGCGTGACTCCATCCTCCCCCGCGTCCCTCACAAATATCGAAGCATTCTTCGATTTCGTCGTGGGATTGGAGGGGGACGCATTTACCTCTCGAAAGTCTATCGATGCGGCGGAACTTGAACGCATAGTGGAGGGTCACGAAGGCCAGAACCTCAACTTGTTGGTGTGGAACAGCAAAACGCAGGAGACGCGAGGTGAGCGCGTCCTGATCAGTCTTCTGAAGACAATTTGACCATTACGCAGTCGTCCCAATCACGCCTTCCAGAGCATGGTCTTTGCCTAGCCCATCGTCTATCAACCCAAGGGAACCGGAATCTGAGCCCCAGCCTTCCCTGCTCGGCCTCAGTATGAGAATGTGCGAACCAGAATTCGCTGTGGACAATGTCTGGCACGTCTTGGACGTTCTAGAAGGTAGCCCGGCAGAGAGTGCTGGTTTGGTTCCTTATGGGGATTGGATTATTGGATGGTCCGGCGGGGTGTTAAGTGCAGAGGGAGACTTTTACGATGTTGTGGAAGCAGTGAGTCCTCCGTTGAGTGACGCTCCCTGCCGCGGCTGACTTCATCATGGCGTAGCACGTAGATAAGCCCTTGAGGGTTTATGTTTACTCGTATGATTTCGAGTGAGGGACGTCTTCACTAAATTCTCCCGGTTCTGATGCTCTCCATTTTCCAGTACTATCCGAGAGGTCGTTTTGGTGCCAAACCGGCAATGGGGCGGTGAGGGACTACTAGGATGTGTCTTTGGGTGCGTATCTGCAACACCCTTGGTGTAATCCTCGCTCATGATTACACGCTAGATTCGGTCTCCTCCACCGTATACCAGCCGTGCCTGAAGATCGCCAACCTGGGTCGCTGCCACCCGAGCTCGCCGAAACCGTTAACGGTTATGAAGAACAAGAGTTATTTGTCCCTGCAGACAACCCATCTGACAGATTCGGACACGAGGCCCAGCACGCCCACGATGGCCATAATCATCCCGAGGTGTACGTCAACGACTATGCATCGCCAACCTTTTCGCAGGACTATAGCTACACTTACAGCAATCGAGGAATCACACATCAATATGACCTTCGCCATGCCTCATCTTCTATGACCATCCTAGAAGAGCACGAGGAGCACGAAAGATCCCGAACGCTACCACTCCCATATCCATGATAATCAATATCATGGCCACCACCCCCGCCCCGAACACGACCACGACCATAACCACCACAATCATGATCATCACGACCATGATCACCACAACCATGAACACCACCACCACGACCATGATCACTACGACCACGATCACCATGACCATCCTCCTCACACATATTCGCCCGAATCAGACCATTCCGATGAATCGTTTTACCAGCGTGCGCATGGTGGTACGTCGGCAGTCACGTCGCGGTCACGAGGACTCTACCCGAACGGTGATTCGACCTCGTGATGCTCTTCCTCCTGGCACTCAATGCGCGGGCTTCTGTCAAGGTCTTCGTTATCCTAGCATCGGAGGACGCTCCTCGCTTTCGGAGGGAACCCTCTTGTATGGCAGGAGTAGGTCAAGTTCACAGATGGCGGCAGACGATCTGCATCTGTACAAGGACGAGGACGCCGACGTTCGCGGGAGTGTGTCGGGCACAGAAGGTGACAGCGAGGCCGCATCGGATTACGGAAGTCTGACCAGCGTAGAATAATATTGGATATGGTGGAACAGGTCTAATGGAAACCGACTTATATATTTTGCAGACTACCGTGTTGCAACAACCCATCCAAGATTTATCTCGGACTACAGTCTACTAGCGGTTACTGAATGGTGTCCGCCCCCCTGGCTGTGTCTTTTGTCGAAGTGTCGATAGCAGAACGAATGCTGGGTGCTTTTGGCGGTACTCGCAATCGGTATACCTTGATGATTTCAACCTTCAACATCCTCAGTAGCTCAGCACGCCTGAGCACACCATGCCACTGCAGCTCAGCCCCGGCCCGCCGCTCCTGGCGGATATCATTGTTCGAACTCTTCGTTCCTTGACCGTGAGCAGTACGACATCCTGTGCCCATGCACGAGGTCTCTCGAAATATCCTCGGTATATTTGGTTCTTCCATTACCGGCAGGTCTTGCGCACTGATCTGCTACAGCATCATACTTGACCAATGGCAAGCGTCCGTGCATCCGTGCACACTTGATACCTAGTGAGCATTTCGCTTCGATCAGACCCGACATTACATGCGGCGGTCCGAGTCGGTGGGAAGACTTGGAGCATGCAATTCGCGCCTGGCCGGTACAAAAGGCAGTACATCAAACAGTAGCAACGTCCCTAGCCAACCCTGCCCATTGCTTTCAACTCGTTCCCCCAGTGTTCTCATCGTTAAGTATGTGGTCGGATTTATTTGCGCTGTTGTTGTTCCTGCCACTGGCTTTCGCGCAGTTCGGCGTGACCACGTCGGGTAGCAATCTACTAGTAAATTCTGGTGCCGGATTGATTACGACCAGTGCGTGTTAAGTGGCTTTGCGCCCCCCGCTTTCGTTGACTTGGCTTATTTCTCTAGTCAATACAATCAACGGTGACATCACGTCGATCACTTTCAACGGAATCCAACTCCAAGACTCGTCTAAATTCACCCAGCTGAGCTCTGGTTTGGGCTCTGCGACGGTTACTTCGTCCGTGAACAACGACATTGCGGTCATCACAATCAAGACATCCACAATCGTGAGTGCTACGGCACTTTCATGCGGCCATGGCTCCTCACGCATCCTCAGACGCATTATTACATTGTCCGTTCCGGGGTGAACACGTTATATATTGGTACATTCGCCGCGGCGGAGCCCACCGTCGGAGAGTTGCGCCTCATCGCTCGTCTGAACAAAGCCAACCTCCCTAACGGCCCTATTCAATCTAACATGCAAGGCGGAACTGCTATTGAAGGGTCTGATGTTTTCCTTGTCAACGGCCAGACACGCTCCAAGTTCTACTCCAGCGTACGCCCTATTTCATTTATGTGGTCCGTTTTCCTTCCACCAATCCGTTGGATGTGATAGGTTCGTTTTATTGAGGACCAAGTCCATGGCGTGACTGGATCCGGCGTAGGTGCCTTCATGATCATCCCTGGAACAGGATATGAAACCTCATCCGGTGGTCCGTTCTTCCGTGGTAAACCTCTTTCATGGTCACTCATTGATGTTGAGCTGACGACCGCATTTAGACATCGACAATCAAGGAAGTGATCAACAAGAGGTCTACTTCTATATGAACAGCAACCATGAGCAGAGTGCGTACTCTGTGTCCTTGATCCTTCCTGTTTTGATCCATGGGCCCCCAGCGGAGGCCTACCGAACTGGCTTTTTTGGGCCATATGCACTCGCTTTCACTACCGGCGCGACACCTTCTGGCACCCTCGATACATCTTTCATGGATGCTCTCAACCTCCAAGGTTACATACCGGCTTCTGGCCGAGGCACAGTCAAAGGTAGCTACTCCGGTACACTCTCTGGTCAACCTGTGACCATTGGCTTCAAGGTACAATCCTTCTCCGATTCGCGCTTTGGATATCCCCTGACTGCTTGTAGAATTCTGCAGCTCAATATTGGGCTTCTGGGTCTGGGTATGGTATCGCTTCTTACATTTCTGACTTCATCTGACCCGAATGCTATCAGCGGTTCCTTCACAAGTCCGCTGATGAAACCCGGGACATATACCGCGGCCCTCTTCCAAGGCGAGCTCGAGGCTGGCACCGGAAGCGTAAGTCACATCACCGTAATGAGCTGCTTCTTTGCCAACTACGAAATATAGGTCACCGTATCTACGGGTGGTACCGCGTCCCTCACCCTCTCCTCGTCATTAAGTCAACCAAGCACCGTTTGGAGTATCGGCACCGTAGACGGCACTCCTGCTGGATTCCTGAACGCTGATAAGATTGAAACTATGCATCCGTGTGTTTCTTGTCTCTTGGCGTTGTCACATAGACCTTTTTACTCATGCGTTTCAACTTTCTACCGTAGATCCGACTCTCGTATGAGCTCCTGGGGCCCTGTCACCTTCACTGTGGGCAGCTCGGCAGCGGCGTCGTTCCCGATGGCTCAATTCAAGTCGGTTAATAGCCCTACCACGATCCTTTGGACGGCATCGTCTTCGCAGATTGGGGCCCGCACGTTGCGTATCCGCACCACGTCAGCCTTCGCAGGAGGCCGACCTCAGATCACAGTGAATTCATTCACTGGCCCCGTTCCTGCTGGTACGTACTTTGCGTCATGCCAGATATATGCACATCAACACTGACGGGTATATCCTTTGCAGCACCGACTGCTGTCGATTCGCGTGGTGTCACGAGGGGTACATGGCGAGGCATCAACCAAGTCTACGACGTCGCAATTCCGGCGGGTACACTCGTCGCAGGAAGCAACACAATTACAATCAACGTGGCCTCGGGCAGCAGCGGGGACGCTTTCTTGAGCCCTAACTTTGTCTACGACTCAATAGAGTTGTTCTAGGTTGACCTGTCACCTTACGTATACCATGAACTCGCAAGAGGCACAGTCGACCTTCATTGCGGGTTTTAACAGAGGGTCGATCGGCGTGTACACACAACAATATATGGTACAACGAGCGAGAAGTGTTCGGAAATCCTAACATAAGAATGTACTTATCCAGTGGGGCATGAATGCATGAAGATGTAACCAATCTGCTACATATGGATGATTGAGTATCGATCAATCGACGTTCCAGTCATTCCAACAATTTATCGGGGGCAGGCCCATTACTTTGCGGATTGAACTCAAGGTTTGTAGCAATGACAGGCCAGACTGCGTTTTTCCGTAAGACAGAGAGCCGATGTTGCAGCGCGAATTAGAGCCCACGTACCTTCCTCGAAACCAGGGTGTCTCCCAAGACGGATTTGTTGCCACACATTGCGCATGGCATCCGATGACCGGATATCAGTCCAATGATCCAGGAAGAATTTTACTTCGACCTTTCCGAGGTGCTCTACCATCAGCAACAAGCACATACACCGAATGTAGAAAACAGGTACCTTGCGCACAGTCTCGAAAGTGGCAGAGAATGTTGAAAACACCTCGTACGGGACGTTTTCAACTGTGAGGGAGTTCGTGATGTGCTAGTTGTAAAGTTGTGTCAAGACCTGTCAAGACTCGGCCCGCCTCAGTACCGTGATACATACCTGAAATGCACGCTCTTTCAACACGCTAAGACCCAATTCTTGTGGGGGATTGGTTGTAGGAGCACCTAACAGTGAAGGATTACACTCACTATCTGCCAGTCTATACACCGCCTTTGCGGAACACGGAACTGGTCTCCCGGGATTATTCCTTGCCCAGTCGTGTATCCACTCTTTTCTCGAGCCTGAGCTGGCTTGAAGGCCGAGATATCCTTCTCCCTGCGCCTGTCCCACCTTGACGTTGGCACCTAATCCGAGGTTTGACTGACTTTCGTTCGGCGTCTGCGCAGGACCGGGTGTAGGTGGGGATCCCAAGAAGGATGAAGACAAGGGCGCAAACCGAATCGTATCCGTGTAAAGCTGTCGCGTTACTATTTAGAACAAAGGAAACCTGGCGGATCAAATAGCTCACGTAGTAAAGTACCGCACGATAGGTAGCGTACGCCACATCCTTTACTATAACACGCATCTTCGGTGGACCTGGCGGAGTACTGATAGAAGGCTTCGAACGGAGACGAGGGGTGGGCGAGCTGCGTGGACTTGACGGATGCGACAATTTTGCGCGCACGTTGCGACCACTCTCATCATCATCTTGAACTTCATCACCCTCTGGCGGGCTTTGTGCTGAGCTCGACGGTAGGTCGGATGCGCGAATTGAAACCCTTTCTTCATCGAAGTGAGGCGGGTCCCCAGTATCACTCACACTCTCTTGGTCCTCTTGATCTTCATCCTCTTCGTCGGAGTCATCTCCATGCCCGCCTAGAGATGTCACTTCCGAAGCAGCGTCGCTCACGATTGCATCTGCGTCGTGCGTTCCCATGAACGAGAAGGTGTCGGATGAGGCTTCAGCAAACCCTCCTCCAAACACTGCATTATGGGTGGTGAGCCATTGTTTTTACGATAGAATAAAATACTGACTCGATCTGAAATATTCCGCTCGATTGAGCAGTTTCTTTGATGCATAAATCCGCTTTGCATGGCGTATGTTTGAGTTATGCCGAGCAAGGACAAACTCGACGTCTGAATAGATAGGATCGTCCAAAAGAAACCCAACCGAATCCAAAAGATCCTTCGGTACTAGCATGCGAGGGATCGACGGCAAAGGGCTTGGAGGGCTAGGAGATGTACTGATGATGCACGTTATCACAAAAGCATCATCCGCCCGTACGGAAGCACTGTCCAGGAATAGCAGGCATTAGCAAGTAGTAACTTCAGTATTTTGTTTGAACATGCCCACCGTGAAAAATATACGGCATCCCGACGTGCAAATTGAGCCCTTCATGCATATCGTGAGGACGGAAATCAGTAAAAAAAGATGACACCGTACCAGCCCCAATTGGCCGTCTACATAATCCGATATCAGTATCCGACTGCTATACAACACATAAACAGGAGAGGTACTTTATACGAGAAAGAGTGGTTGTGTGCTTCTTTGACATTGAAAAGGTCCTTCTTGGACAAACTGCGCACGTGGTGTACATCAGACAGGGGGATAGAAAGCAGCACTAACACCATTGCACATCCTCGCCGATGGGGAAAGCGACTGCCAGTGACTACTAGAGTACTCACTTGTGGAGTTCAAAGGTGAACCTATACAACCCTTCTCTCACCCACCTTCAGTCAAGGATCAGGGTATTTAACATGTCAGAGGAGCTCGGAGGGCAGGACGAGGGTAAGAAGTACCGTCCATTGTACGCGTTGTCCTTTTCCTCGGGCGTTGGCTCTGATTTATAAGTATAAGTCAGGCTCAAGCGCACGGTTACGAAAAGCAAGCATCGTTACCACAAGATAAAAACAAGCTGACATGTCCTGAGGTGCTATCCGCTGCATTTCCATTGCCCGAGTTTGCATAGAATAAGACCTGGTAGATGATCAAATATTTGGTTAATTAGTTGCGTTTGGTCAACCATAGCCATAACCTGTATGCAGGTGACAGAAATTCTTTCGATACCCCCACCGAGCGGACACACCCTTGTCGAAATAAGTCGGCCCGGAGCCTGTTCAGATAACGAGACACGACTCTCGGTTTTTCCTGGTGCAGATCGAATGTGTCCGCTCCGTGTAGTGACTCAAACTCGATTGTATGCGTGACCGATGGGGTGTGGCGACATCTCAAGACGCACCTGCCACCGTCCACCATCGCCAAATCTCGCGGACTTGGTAACCTTCGATTTCGCATCTCCCTTGCTGGAGCAACGCTTGTTAGCTTCATGTAGGACAAACGTCACGGTTGTGAAAACGTATCCACCTGGACTCAAATAGGGTCTTCAGGCCCCTGAGCGTCCATTCAAACGTGATTGATTTGGTTTCTTGAAATTCATTCATGGATACTTGCCACAAGGGCGAATGACTTGGGGAGAAGAAATAACTCGGAGCTGGATAGTTGGCGTGGAAAGATAGACACTCGACGCCGCGGGTAGACCACAACGATGGCTCAATTACGTAATATGGGTACTACAAGCGCTACCACCACTCAGTTTCACTTTCCTCCCAACAACATCTTCCTGAAATCGTCCTGAGAGGCCTTGCCACTCCCAGAGGTCGCACCGCTCACAATGAGTGAGATGGACGTCGAGGGGCCCGCGCTGGCTGGTGCCGGCCCTGTCGGGTTTCTTGCATTACCTAACCCTGCGCGAGGTCTTGACGACGCATTCCTCGGCACGAATAGTCCCCCGGAGGCGGTGGAGCGAGCACTTGACGAAGTATCTCCGTTTTCCAACAACCTAAGCATATTTCCGTTGAAATCAATGGGATCGGGAAGTAATAGTAATTTTGCAGCATCCTAACGAAACACTCGTCCATGAACGTGAATAACTGGAGTCATATCCACTCACAGCAGCGGATTGAAATTCGACAACGGCCTCGTTCTTGTCGACAAATAGTTCAACGCGTTTTACTGGGGCGTACTTCTCGAGCTTTTGCTGAAGTAGACCTTCCTGTGTCGACGCGTCTTGCGTAGATAAAGGCAAGTTGCGGACCCGGAGCGACCTGCTTTGCACGTCTGCCTTTTTGCCTAGGCCACTTTCCGATTCCCTGAATGCGCCCCTTCATAAGTTTGCCCAACTAGAGAGGAGTAATGACCAACCGTTTTCGAGACTTCACACGGGTATCAGCAATAGTCACTGCTATCCGTCGTTTCTTGAGCTCATGGTTATTTGCGTTCAGCGCGCCAACTGCGTCTTTCTGGAATTAGATAAGTATCAGCCAGGCAATCGTAACGTGGTGAAAAAAAGTCGACACACCTCATCTTCGAACTCGACAAACGCAAAGCCTTTCGAGTGACCCTGGGGATCAAGGGTCATACGTATGTCTTTGATAGGCCCATACTAGTAAGACATCAGTTAATATCTCACAGACTGGCCATCGAGTTTTATGCTTACGGTCTTGAATAATTTGTCCAAATCTTCCTTCGTCGCAAACTTGCTTAGGCCTGCAACGTAGATTTCGCGCGCGTCCGCGCCCGCATCCGTCCGTTCCCTTTTTCGTTCAGGATTCGATACCAGCACACTCAATGGTAAACCGGGCACCAGTTCTATCCCGTGTAACACAAGGGCCTCCTTAGCTGCCGCCTACAGAAGAACCAATCTCATTATCAAACAAACAGAAATGAAAGTAGCTGTGACGCACCGGAGAGGTGTACTGCACGTAACAAAACCGTCTTGTGCTTTTGTACTTTTTGCTAGGCCACCGGATATCGAGCAGTTGCCCGTACTAGTTCGCGACCTCAATGAGCAAACGATACGCGATATGGGTAGACACTGTGTAAAAATTCACCTTCCCGAACAGCTCTCGCATAGACGTATCGTCAGCCTCTTCGGGGAAATTGGTCACGTAGAGCGTCGACTGCCATGCAAGATGTACCGAAATCTCTTGGCTTTGTAGACGTTTTTTGTCCTTGGTGAGTGCAGCAGGTACGCTGCTCCGATCCAGGAATTCTACCGTTGCAACCAATGCGTTCGGGAAAGGTGTGAGCTTTATCTCCCGTATTGAACCGCACTGTGAAAAAAGCAAACCGTAAGCATAGGGGAAATTGAAAAAAAGCGTTGGAACCAACGTCTCGGAAAAGTTTTTCTAAGTCGTCTTCAGACGCACTAACCGGAAGATCTGTCACGAACACAGTGCAGTTCTCCCTATCCCTGTAATCACTTCACTGTCACCAAGCACTTTCGAGTCGTATATAAACAGTACGTACCGTTTCAGAGGCACCGACATGTCTATCAAAAAAAGGGAGTTCAATGTTGGGAAGGGGTAGAATTGTATCCTACTTACCTGGCTTGACCTTCTTGCTTTCTTGGTGGCCAATCACATCCTCCGCTTTCCGTTTCAAAGAGGGAAGCCCTGTTCGACCATCGATGTCCATCTTGACCTCACAAGAGTCTGCCCCAATGTTTGAAACAGTAGGTAGGACAGTGTCGGGCACCTCGTTTGCTTGGTGCTCAGCTGCCACTTGACTTGCTTGATAG
This sequence comes from Amylostereum areolatum, assembly GCA_012932865.1. Classification (NCBI taxonomy): domain Eukaryota; kingdom Fungi; phylum Basidiomycota; class Agaricomycetes; order Russulales; family Stereaceae; genus Amylostereum; species Amylostereum areolatum. Next base: position 567,792 of record SAXG01000002.1, read on the forward strand.
GACATCTTCTGCGCTTCCTAGACACATACATCTCGGTCACCCAGCTCATCATGAGGCGTCGACGAATCGTACTCACCCTCGCACGTCTTGCGTGGACCTTGACTCGCTCCCGTTCCACGGAATCTAGACACTTATTTAGACTGTCGAGAGTTCCATGTGTATGCTGCAAGGCGAGCCATGCTTCCCAGATGGCTTCTGGCCAGTCCATGTGCGGTGCGGTGGAAGCACGTGCAAGTACTGCATCCGCTTCTGAGTAGTGGCCGGCAAGCCTAAATCAGATGTCGGCGATTGTTAACACTGTTTAAAAAGGAGAAGACACACAAAAGAGCGTCGGCATGAGCAATCACAACAATGTAGCTCGTCTTGTAGTGTTTGGCAGCATCTGCCCATACGTTTGCAGCATCATCTAGATTGTCGTACGATTTGTGCTATATACGCATCCGGTGTCAGTAAACGCTGAATAAAGTAGAAGTGCAAACATGTACCAGGTCAACAAGGAATTTCTCAAGGCGTAAGCGAGGGTCGCCAGTCTTGGAAGCTTTGAAAGGCTATGAGCGCACCTCGTAGAACGAGAGAGAGAAACCCCACCACTTCTGACAAGTTGTATCCCTTGGTCTAAGACCGCGAACAATATAGGCAGTGTGTCTTCAATAATATCCACTGAAACAAAGTCAAAACTACAGAAGTCGGGCAAAGAGCTAGCCAAGTGTAACCCACCATCTCCGGTACTCAACTTTCGCCGTTCATAACCAGCACGAGCCAAGGCCAATGGGACAATTTCCTCTGGATCTTTGGTAAACAGTTTTGTCGCCATGGCCTTGTCATAAGCACCTATGGATGCCAGATGTAATGTGAATATAACTCGCAAGCGACGTGGAACATCAGGGACATACTCGACACTGATTCGGCAACACCTGTGTCCATGACTTCCGGGTGAGCTTCCTGAAGATAACACGGGTGAGTGCGTTGAATAGGTCGGGCAAAACCGGACAACAAACCAAGAAGCGGATGTACTTCGCCCAGATTTCACCATAGCTTGGTACACTCCGGAGAGCTCGTTGTAGGACCGTCAGCTGATTGTTCTCGCCATCCTTATGAATACGCTGATGATATGGTATGTACCCTAAGTCAACTTTCCCGAAATGTGTGTCACGTGTACCCACCAAAGCATCGACGTAGCCGTTCCAAAATGAGCGTAGCGCTTCTTCAGCCCCGACCTCCCCCGCAAAGCGACGCTTTGCAGCCTCAGAGATGGCCCGCTCGAAAATTCCGGAGAGGATAGAGAAATCCGGTTGCTTAGCGCGTCTCTCATAAGAAACATACTCTAGATAAGCAGCCAGCGAATGACGGGAATTGACCTGGACGTCTTAGTCAAACGCCTTGAAGACATGGTTGGATGCAGTCTGATAGAAAGCACATACCAGCGCTGCTTCATACGACTCCCGATATTCGGAGATTTTCGCTGCTTTAGATCTTAGCTTGGAAGCCTTCACGAGAATGCTTTCGTATTCAGTAGCAGGCTTGAAGGCAGTTGTGAATGAGGAGTAAGACTGAAACGTTTCGTCGTGGTCTACGCGCGGCATCAGACCTGTCTGAAGTATACGATGACGTGCACTTACTCGAGTGTGGTTGTTTGATACGATCCAAAAACATGTCATCAATGAATGCGATTAACATTTCTCTACACGTCTATTAGCGTTTAGCGAACTGTGCAAGAAACATAGCGTGTCTTACCTTGATTCACTAGATGTCGTTGACTGAAGTGCTTCGAGCTCCCAATCGCGGCGCATATTCCAGATAATATGACCCTAACTACGGTAAGTCAACAACGACATATAGAAACAGACCATACGCACTTCTGCCATATGCTTCGCTCCCTTGGAAACTATGCCCTCCAACTCGACACGCGTCCAATCGGTGGAATATGGGCTCTCAGATTCCAAGACCATTGAATCGGGAGATGAGAAGTAGGCATGCCTTGAGACAAGAAACTCTATATGGCGGCATAAAAGAGGTATAGCTGTATGGGTATTCAATTCCGATGACACAGGGTAAGACCAAACAATTACGCACACAGGTAATCGCCCTCCGCCTTGTCAAATAGTTTCCGCACCTGCTCTGCGTCTGAGATGGAGTCTACATCGACAGCTTTCAATTTGGCATCAATGAGAGGCATCCAGACCTCGTCTCCGGCAGCCCAATACGTGGTCATCATTTCGCGTGCTGTTTGGGCTTGCTCCTCGATGCCTGCTGCTTGAGCCAAATTGATGTGTTGGGCATGAAGGGATATGTCATAGACATTCTCCGAGAGGGCAGTGAGAACGTCGGACAGGGCTTCTAGAGTCTGTGCTTCATCCATGACTGGAGCTTGAAGGCCGACAGTGGTTTGTGGTCAAGTGAAGACGACCGGCGGCTTCTGGCGTGTCGTTGACGTTCAGACTTGAAAAGGTACGCGTGAGAAACCCCCACTTCGGCGCACGCGTTGGCTTTCCTTTCGCTTTTGCCCTGCATCGACGCGACGACGGTGGTCACAATGCGTGCTTGCCTTTCCTTCAAACTTCCGTCGACAGCGACAGCGACACTGTCATGTCGCTCGTATGCAACACGTCTCCCTCAAAAACCTCCCATGCGCCATCCGGATCCTCTTCTCAACAACCCCAACGCCACCACCTCATCGCTGCCGGGAGACCTCACATTCATTCACCGACCTCCTCCGACCTCACCATCCCCACTGTCTCTTACAACGGATCCCGCCTCTCCTCTTTTGAAGGCAGCGAGCACATCCTCACAGGCCACAAAGCTACCCCCGCCTCTACGCGCGCCCAGCAACCAGCAACCTCAAATGTCCGACGAGGATATCGTTGAGATGAAACGTCTCCGTGCCTCCAATCCCACATTCTACACGCGGAAGCGCCTCTCCGAGCAGTTCAATTGCACCCCCAGCTTTGTGGGTCTGATGGCGCGCCTGTCTACGTCTGACCACCGTGCGGTGCAGCAGAAGCTCGAGCAAACACACGAGGATGTGCGAGCGCAGTGGGGTGAGAAGAAACTTATTACTCGGGAGATACGCAGGAAGAGGAAGGAGTTCTGGTAAAGAGTAGGATATTCACATGGGGTGGTCGAGAGCCTCGTCGAGGACCGTGTGGGGCTGGCGTTGGAGGATTAGAAGGTCAGGGCTCCCTCATCTTTCTCATAGTACCATGCCAATTCTCCGTCACGAACTTCGCAGGAGTGCGCTCGTTCGGGTCTACCGTTATGTTCTTGGCGGCGTAGCGACAAATAACATGGCTTTGTTTCGCAAACTGTGCCCTTGTTCAGCCTTCCACCCGTTATCTTCCGCGAGATCTACGATGGGTTGTATTGCCGGTGCATATTTAGGTCAGTAGGCAGTCTCTACCGGGCTCACATGTCCAGACTAGCACCTTTGGGGGAAACCTCTCGCCATCATATGTCCGCTCGATTGTGCACACGAGCGTGAAACGGGCCTCCGTGGATCGGAGAGTAACGGGAGAGCGCTCGCATCCTAGAGTCCGCGCTTCTTTGGGGCTGCGATTGTCATTGGACGTCTCGCATTTTCAAGCCTGGCATTTACAGGGGCCACCTGAAACACACGCCATTGGGGCGATGAGAATGTGCGGAGGCCGTTCTCCTCCCAAAATTATCGTCGGACATCCATACATATAGGCCTCCGGTCGCTTATCCCACCCTTCGACAAAAATCCCGACCTCCTTCACAATTCCCCCCCACCCGAATATCTTGTACCCCAATCAAACGGCACATATATATACTATCATGCCGGCCCTCGTCTATCCCCCACCCTCTTCGGACGCTGATACCAACATGCAGGCCCAACTCAGCGTCGCCGCCAAGGGTACGATCACGAAGATTGTCTCTAGGATTCCTCCGCCGCACTTTTCCAATACCACTCACCGTGCTCGCTGCCTCGCTCAGCTTCGCTCCAAAAGCAATGGCCTCGAATCGTACATCTACCTCAACGGATTAAAGGAACGAGACCCCACCCTTTTCTACACTCTTTTGTACGAGAACTTGAGGGTAAGGTTCTGTTTATTGTTGTCGAGCAGTCTTCCCTGACAGTGTGATGACTTTCTAGGAAATGGTCCCGATTCTTTATACGCCTACTGTGGCCCCCGTTCCTCCGTCGTCCTAGTTTCTGCATTCTCACGCATCTCATCTAGGTCGGCGATGCCTGCCAGAACTACTCTCATATCTGGCGACGCCCGGAGGGTTTGTACATCAGTATCGGTGACAAGGGCCGCATCCGCGAAGTCCTTTCCACTTGGCCTAACCTCCATGATACCAGGATTGCTGTCGTTACGGATGGTACGTGCAAATCATCCGTATGGTTTGGGGGGTGCTGACGTCCCCCATTCAGGCTCTCGTATTCTGGGATTGGGTGATCTCGGTGCCAACGGACTTCCGATCAGCATTGGCAAGCTGTAAGTTATTCTCTGGCTCTCTCTCGCTTCCTTCACGCGCATCATCCTCACGTCCACGCTCTGGATGTAGCGACCTCTATATTGCTGGGGCTGGAATTCGCCCGTCATCAACGGTTTGCTACTGTCCTCGTGTCGTGTGTCCGTCTCACCTCATGTCATTACAAAGGTCCCCATTTGCCTGGATGTCGGCACCTCTACCCAGAAGTACCTTGACGATCCTCTGTATATCGGTGTCCGTCGCCCTCGCCCCGGCCCCGAAGAGGTATATATCTCGCTGTGACCTGATTCGTGGTCCCTCATCCCCTGCCCTTCTTAGATGGATGCGTTTATGAACGAGTTCATGGAAGCTATGCATGAAGTCTTCCCACAGTTGCTCGTACAATTCGAAGACTTCTCCACGGACAATGCATTCAAATACTTGGATATGTTTCGAGAACGTTTCCGGTGCTTCAATGACGATGTGCGCATCCTCCACTGTCGTTCCCTTCTTGTCTGACTCCTCGGCTGTTTATAGATACAAGGCACTGGCGCCGTGGTTCTGTCGGGCTTTTTGAACGCTGCCCGTCTCTCCTCCGAGGCTTCGGGGAAGCCACTCGGCGACCACCGCATCCTCTTTTTCGGTGCCGGCTCCGCCGGGATCGGGGTAGCGAAGCAGCTTCTCTCCTTTTTTAAATTCCAAGGTCTGAGCGAGGCCGAAGCCAAAACGCGTATTTGGGTAAGCTCGTCCGTAATAGTCGGTCTAGTTGTGTTTCACACCTCTCCCGGTGTAGACCGTGGACACGAAGGGCCTGATTACGGCCGATCGAAACGGCCTTCAAGAGCACAAGAAATGTACGTATATACTTCTGTCTTTCAAGGTCGCCCCACAGCTGACGCACGACTTCATCATGACAGTCTTTGCGCGGACTGATTATCAGGGTCCTCCTTTGACCAATTTGGTCGACATCATTAATTATGTGAAGCCCACTGCTCTTCTCGGTCTGAGCACTATGCGTGTACGTACCACCGTCGCGGGGTCTACTTCCTCTGATGCTGACGACGTCTCTCATAGAATGCCTTCACCAAAGAAGCAATCGTTGCAATGGCGGCTCACAACCCGCGTCCAATCGTATTCCCACTTTCCAACCCTGTTGCCTTGAGTGAGGTTGATTACGAGGACGCCATCAATTGGTCTGTTGTGTTTGTGCATGCCTTTTCTCGCGCCTTCGACTGACCACCTCCTTCATGTTAGGACTGACGGCAAAGTCATCTTTGCTTCCGGCTCGCCCTACCAGTTGTTGACGCATGGCTCGAAGCGGTATGAGCCTGGTCAGGGTAACAACATGTATGTTTTTCCAGGTATTGGCCTGGGCACACTCCTCTCGAAGGCGACGCGCGTCACGGACACCATGATCGAGCAGGCCTCCGTCGCGCTGGCTACATCGTTGACTGAAGAAGAACACGAGCTTCAGCTCGTCTATCCTCGCTTGGACAGAATCCAGGATATCAGTGCTCAGATCGCTCTCGCAGTCATTAGGACTGCACAAAATGCGGTGGGTAGTACTTCTACTGACTGTGGAAACGAAGTCATTGACATGATTGTTTCACAGAATGTGGATTGCGTGCCGTCGTTGCGGCACGTGACAGACAGCACTTTGTTGGCACACATCAAGGACAGCATGTGGGACCCACGGGGCGCAAAGAGTCGCATGTGATGCTGCGATGGTGGATACTGGAGTGGCTTGGGAGAATAAAGGGCCACCGCGTTTTCGTTCGCTTTCTGATTTGTTATCTGTACTACTACGAATATCGTCTCGTCTTCTATAACTATGCAAACCTCGACTTGCTGGTGGAGTAACAACTTGACGGAATCTGGCTGAGGGTTAATGGAAACGTTGAAACCCTAATTGTCAGTGTTTTCAATACGTATGGGTTGGTACCTCTGTAAGTTATAGCATAGATTGCCGAGAAACGGAGTTGGACAAACACAAACGTCCCGCATCATGTGTATTGACTTTATGCATCTATGTCACCGTCTAGATCCATGTTCTCCACAGACAATCCTTCCGTCTTCCATTTCCCAATTACAAACCTATGATTCACGCCTTCTAACCTGGGGACACATGCTACTCCCCCGCACCCTCCCGTTTTTTCCATCGGGACGAGATAGAATACCTCTTTCACACGCGAGTGTAACAGCGCCATAGAACACATGATGCATGGTTCGTGGGTCGTGAACAGTGTCAACGACGTCAAGAGATAATGCTGCCCATTTCGTACTGCGTCTGGTTCTGGTGTGGGAGCCGCGGAAGAGCTCGGAGGCGATTCTAGCCTGGCACTGCTGCGGTAGTCGGCCACTTTACGAACTACGTGCAAGACGGAATGACGCAAGGGGTGGGAGGTAGAGGTGCGTATGTCGTGGGCAATGAAGGACGCATAAGGAGTCTCGTCATCTGTAGACTCGAAAGGAGCAGGAACATATGACGCGATGGGGAGCTGTGAGGAAGCGGCCGATTGTCAGGGAAGGCTTGACGTAAGATAAGCATTTGCGTCCTTACTTCGCTCGCTTCACGCGCAAGACGGGCTTCGTCTATTACGCGTTGCATTGCTTGTTTTGCCCATTGTAATTTGGCGCGCGGCCAGGCCTCTGGTTCTCCCTTCCGTCGTGGCGCGAAGACCGTGGGCCACAGGGCGTTTTTGAGTTTAAGAGAAGATGGGGTGAGCGCGGAGGTTTGTGGAACGAGGAGAAGATATGGCTCAGATAGCAGCGCGTCAAGGTCTGCAGGGAAGACAGGAGCACTTTGAGCGTTGGTAAGGAGGAGAGTGCAAGATGTGGCAGATTTGCGGATACGCTTGAGATGTGAGAGCGTTGGTGTATCGAGCCCCGAATTTTTTAACCACCTGTTTGGGGCATCAATGAGACGGACATCGAAGCCATGAGAACCGCGCACTTGAGCATAACTGCGATATGCTGTGGCTCTTTGATATCCACCACCCAAACAGCGACTAAACAGACGGTAAGGATATGAATGGCACAGGTTGACCGAAACATACCAGTGCGGATCGATTGGATATCCTCCTCTTCATTTTCTGGCATCACTTGGACTCTGACGAAGGGAAGATCTTCCTCAGGTATAATCTGGCCAGAATTTCCACCAGGTGAAACCCTTGAGGAATTATCTTCCGCTTGGTGTTCATAACCACCCTCCAGCCTCATGAAGCCTCCCAGGTCACCATCCGTCTCTTCAGAACTGGACGACGAGGCAGGACGCAGGTCTACAGGAACCTCAAGAACGAAGCCTTAGTTATTGAAGAAAGTGATGCAATAGCTCAGATTGCGTACCGAATACGTTGCGATCTTTTCAGCCTTCGTATGTTGAACTAGATCACGTCGAGTTGAGGTATTGCGCCGGGGCTGTCGTGAAGAAGGAGGATCGGCCATCTCGGTGAGCACTGCCATTTCCGACGCGTGAAAATGATAAGGTCGCACGTGACCTTCGACACGTCGCGCCGTCGTGGCGGATGAGGCGTGGCTCAAACGCGTTCAACTTCACCTCCCGTCGACCATGCCGGCTGGACCCTCCCCTAGACCGTTATCCCCTATTCTTCTCGTATCTCTTGTGCCAATTGCGTCTTGGCTCATAGTTCGCCCGCTCTTAGACCCAGTTCCGGTACTCCCCGCGCTGTACATTTCCCTGGGCTTTTCGATCTTCGCACTTCTTGCAACAATATATCTTGTTCCAGCGCTGGGCTCGACTTTCGTCAAAGCAAACCTGAGTGGAAGAGACCTCCTGAAGACATATAATACGCCCATGTACGTTCCCGTCAAACTCGTCGTTGCGTGGAACTTGATATTGTTTTAGACCAGAAAGCCTAGGCCTTGTATGCGCGTCAGTATACATCCTTCTTCTCATAGTCTTTATTCCCTTCGCTTTTTCTTCCATCTCCCTGACCGGATCCCACTCGCAATACACTGTTCACGAAGGCATCGTCATCAATGAATTTCCACATTATCAGGTGCGTGCTGCCCTCCACTTTTACTCGCATGTACACCAACCGGTCATTACCTTAGCTCTCCGTATATCTATCCTCTTTGCTCTCCCTCATAATTGCAACTATGCTTGGTTTTCTCGACGACATATTCGACATACGATGGCGGCACAAACTTCCTATCCCGATTATCGCTTCCATCCCACTTCTAATGGTGTACTATGCGGAGCGCGGTAACACGCATGTTGTTGTTCCTCTCCCTCTGCGGTCGATTTTTGGTGCACTGTTGGACCTTGGTAAGCCGCTCTCTTCCAATTGAACAACTTTTCATCCAATGAAACGTGTAGGCCCACTGTATTACCTCTACATGTCCCTTCTGTCTACATTTTCCACCAACAGTATCAATATCCTTGCGGGAATCAACGGCTCAGAAACCTCACAAGCCCTCGTCATTGCCCTCTCAGTCATCCTAAACGATCTCCTGTACCTCCCATGGCCCGTGGACTTCCGTATACCACTACATCTCATGGGTAGCCAAGCTGAGGTAGAGATTGGCGGTGTGTGGAGTGCGGGTATGGCGTATGGGAGCAAGGAACTTGTCGAGCGACATCTATTCAGCTTGTACTTCATGTTGCCGCTCGTTGGCGTTTGCTCGGGATTTCTCTATCATAACTGGTCAGTACTACTCAAACATGGCCAGCATTTGCGACTTACTGGCCAACAGGTATCCTGCACGCGCCTTTCCCGGAGACACCTTGTGCTACGTCACAGGGATGGCTTTTGCCGTGGTGGGGATCCAGGCGCACTTCTCCAAAACACTCCTCCTTTTCTTCCTTCCACAAATATTCAATTTTATCCTATCATGTCCACAACTTTTTGGCCTCGTCCCATGCCCGCGCCATCGCGTACCGAGGTAAGCCCCAACGCCCTCGCCGTGCCGCATAAACGCCGGCCTTATCGTGAATCCAGATTCGATGCCGAGACGAACGCGCTGTACCCTTCCAAGGTTCTTTTCCTAAAGCCGCCATCCAAGCTCTCGTCGCTCGTCCTCCGCTCTTTCGCCGCGCTTGGGTTGACAGAACTCACTACCCACCCTAAAACCGGCGTTATTTTCGAAGCAACAAATCTCACTATCCTCAACTTTCTCCTCGTGCGATTGTGGCCTATGAACGAGAAGCGATTGGTGCAGGTGCTCATCGCCGTACAGGTGGAGCTCTCATTCGGCTGTTCGTTTACTCGCGTTTACGCCCCCACCCCCCCAGGTCGCCGGGAGTGTTCTAGCCTTTACGATTCGATACGGACTCGCCAATCTAGTATACGACGGTGACCGTCGATGACAGGGTTAACCGGCCCCAAGCCCCAAGCGGCCAAGCCGTCGAACGGTCGAGGTGACGGGCGCTGCGCGCGGGGGGCGCCGAGACGAATCATATCTCCGGGATGGGGGCGGATATGGGGTGTGTAATTCTATGGCCAGCACTAGGCCAATCACGGGCGGATGCAGGGCAGGTGTATGATATCACTCACTTGCCCGTACTTTCTTCTTGCCGCGCCGCGTGATTGTTGAATTCACCGTCACTTTCACGCGTGAGGCTTGAGCTTGAGCCAGCCCAGCCGCACCCGGACTTCTATGTGAGGTAAGACTTTCGTATGCCAGGCATTGTATTTACGCCCGATCTTGACAGTCTTCGAGAACGGAGTAAGGCGTAAACGCAGTCGCTCTCTCCTGAATCACTTGTTCACGGGGTCCCGGGTCATCGTAACGGAACATTCAGACCTGTGTGCCGACGGCGGGTCATAGAGTTCATCTTTGCAGCGTCGCGATGCCGTCCGACAGCTCTCTGCCGTCCAGTGCCGTTTCACCGCGGGCGGAGAGCCGCCGCGGGCTTTGAAGGGACTGAGCGGGGATGCGAGTGGAACGCGAATCATCGGGGCGGTCGTGCGGGGTAGATAATCACATGCAATCCCATCTCCTCCTCAGACAAAACTCCAGACCGTCCTCGTCCCGTTACATATAGCCCCCCGCGTCTCCGCAACTCACATCCCCTCCCTTTCAACCTTCCCTCACTGTACGATGGCATCCGAGAAAGCTGCATTCGCTGCCGAAGTTGCGCAGGTCGAGCAATGGTTCAAGGTTCGTCTTGTTCTCCATATCTATACGGCTTATAGTAAATCGTGTCGGTCCCACAGAGCCCCCGTTTCGCGCGCGTGAAGCGTCCATACACCGCTGCGCAGGTCGTATCTAAACGCGGAACGATCCCGATCCAGTATCCTGCGGGCGTGCTGGGAAAAAAGGCGTGGGCTTTATTCAACCAACGTTTCCAGAACGGCACTCCCTCGCACACCTATGGCGCGTGAGTAGCGATCTCCTTCTCCGCTGCACGTGCTGACACATGTGGTAGGCTGGACCCGGTACAAGTCACGCAGATGGCAAAGTACCTCGAGACGGTGTACGTTTCTGGCTGGCAATCGTCAAGCACGGCGTCAAGCACGAACGAACCTGGGCCGGATCTCGCTGGTATGCGCATCCGGGTGTTTCATTGCAAGAGCGGAGGCTAACAGCGGAATGCAGACTATCCATACAACACGGTTCCGGCGAAAGTCGAACATCTCTTCATGGCCCAGCTCTTCCACGACCGTAAGCAGCGCGAGGCGCGCTCGCGCATGTCGGATGCAGAGTTGGCGTCAACACCTGTCATTGACTACCTTCGTCCAATCATCGCCGACGCTGACACTGGACATGGAGGCATCACCGCAACCATGAAGCTTGCCAAGCTTTTCATCGAAAAGGGCGCGGCGGGTATTCACGTCGAGGACCAGGCGGCGGGCACAAAGAAGTGCGGACATATGGCGGGCAAAGTACTAGTGCCGATCCAGGAGCACATCAATCGTCTCGTCGCCATCCGTCTCCAATTTGATATCATGGGCGTCGAGAACCTCGTCATTGCGCGCACAGACTCGGAGGCCGCGACACTCATCACGACCAACGTAGACGAGCGCGACCACGCGTTTATCCTTGGGACGACGAACCCCGGGCTGAAGCCGCTTGTGACGGTGATGAGGGAGGCCGAGAAGCAAGGCAAGGTCGGCGAGGCATTGCAGGCGGTTGAGGACGCGTGGTTGGCTGTCGCTGGTCTCCGCTTGTTCCCTGAGGTCCTGGTCGATGCGGTCAAGGCGCAGACGAACGCGTCTCCTGCTACCCTCTCCAAACTACAGGCCAGCATTGCTCACAGTTCCAACGCAGACGCCATCACCATCGCGAAGAAGGAGTTCGGTCTGAAGTCCGTGCCGTTCTGGGATTGGGATGCTCCTCGTACCGTCGAGGGCTACTACCGCTACCAGGGCGGCACCCAATGTGCCGTCAACCGCGCCGTCGCCTTCGCCCCGTACGCCGACCTGTTGTGGATGGAGACGAAGAAGCCGATCTTGTCCCAGGCGAAGGAGTTCTCGGACGGTGTGCACGCCGTGTACCCCCAGCAGTGGTTGGCGTATAACTTGAGCCCGAGTTTCAACTGGGAGGCGGCTGGTTTGGGCCCGCAAGAGATGAAGGACTACGTGTGGCAACTGGGCAAGCTTGGCTTCGTATGGCAGTTCATCACGGTACGTCCTTGGTTTGTGAATCTGGTCATTGTTGCCTAACGGTTGGGATTGTCAGCTTGGTGGCCTGCACTCGAACGGGTACATCTCGGACCTGTTTGCCAGGGCGTTTGCGACGGAGGGCATGAAAGCGTACGTCGAGTTGGTGCAGAGCAAGGAGCGCGAGATCGGCACGGACATGCTCACCCACCAAAAGGTCCGTGGTCTTTATTCCTTGAGGTGTTGATGCTAACAAAGAGTTCCAGTGGAGTGGCGCGGACTTTGTGGACAACTTGATGAAGACGGTCACGGGCGGCGTGTCCTCCACCGGTGTGTTGTTTTTCTGATTACTCTGGTTAGAAAGTGCTAAGGCTATTTCATCAGCTGCAATGGGACAGGGTGTGACAGAAGCGCAGTTCGCGAAGAGCAAGTTGTAGTGGCGGGATGCCCTCAGTGAGAAGGGGACGGATGTTTTCCACCGTGTCCCGGTGTATTTTAGATCTGTAAACTGGGATTTGCTGCATATCATAACCGTAATTTCACTATCATGAAAGTTTCGGGGCGTCGCGCCTTGCTATCCACTTGCTATGGGGGTTGCTGCAATATCACGCTTGTAAGATGTTTATTACTGCGGTGGGAGGTGAGCTGAGGGTGAACGGCATTTGCCGACGCACTTCAGCAGTGAACGCGAACGATGGACACCCAAGAACAGATCCAGGCGGTCTCTCAATTCCTCCTCCAATCACCCCCAGGAGAGATCAACGATGTTCTCAACGGTGATCGTCCTCTCTCAGGTCTCCCTTTCGGTTGACTGACAGAGTTCAGACGTGAGGAATATCATCGCGGACGATGACAGCCTGCAGGCAGGAATCCTCCCCGCCCTTCTGGAGTACAATCTCGCCCAGTTCACCGTGGCAGATGTTCCAGGTGTATCTCATAATGTGCGTCCGATGCTCCTCCTCTGGAACTGTCTTGACATACATCTCAGTCCATTGTGAGCGATGCGGCCAAGGTGGCAGGGGAAGAAGACCGGTTCTTGGATCCACGCTCGCGTACAAGTTTCCGCTTTGATCACATATCTCTCGTGAGTTGTTTATAACTCTCTCCACATCCACGCTATACGAACGTGTGGACTAACTTCCTATTCACATCCAGGAAACCGCAGATCCTCAGACAGTAGAACCAGACGCCGAATCGGAGCCCTTCCGGTGCGACACCACACCATCTACCGCTATTCACAACCCAATTTATATATTGTGTGGTCAGCGCCGCTTTAGAGTTATCCGTGCTGCAATACCTCTCCGCACACTATAACGAAGGCACTGCTTCCGTGTTCTCTACACCAGACAACACCTCCCGTTTCGCGATTCAAATCGTGGCTAACAAGTACAACCCAGCCAACTTCTGGTGCGTTATCTTCTGGGAACATACATCACCTCTCTAACGAGTGTGTATAGGTCTGGACGCTGGCGATCTGAATACATCGTCGATCTTACCGAGAACACGATCTCGGGACGCGTTCTCCTCAACGTACATTACTACGAAAACGGAAACGTGCGTAACTGTACCTGATTTCGATTATACTTATACTGACTACGTCCTTATATGATATCCATCCGGGTTAGGTTCAACTCGAAACGCAGCACAAATCGAACATCTCCCTTCCACCGACCATCTCCGCCTCCTCCCCAGCCCAATCTGCTACAAAAATACTAGCCCTGATTGAAGATCATGAGAGTGCCTACCAATCAGGCATCACGGAATCATATCACCAGATGGGCGAGAAGACGTTCAAGGGTCTCCGTCGTGCGTTGCCCCTCACTCGCCAGAAACTTGACTGGGACAAGGTGCGTATCTCTAGTCGTAGGCACCGCCAGAGGGTAGCTGACGATCTGTTTGGGTAAGGTATTGGGCTACAAACTGGGGGCCGAGCTGTCGGGCGCAGGCAAGGGAGCCTTTGGTTCATCGTGATCGTGTATGCATAACATAGGCAGGTACAAATGTTCTTGTGTATAATATATCGCCTTGCGAGTTCGCACAACCTTAGACCACATCTGGATAACCTTCAAGGTTTGAATATTCATCACCGTAGTATATATCTCGCATCCCCTCGTTCATGCATATTAGTTTCCAAAGCAGCCCTCAACCCTGCCAACGTTGTCGATTCTTGGTTACTTTCCTCTGTGCCGACTCCCCGCGCGTCACACCGTAGAATCCCTTGCCACATTTCCACGACGCCGTCCTCCTCACAACCAACCTGCATTCCGTTGTCCCTCATGACAAAGTACTCCCGCGTGGGTGTTTGTACTACCGCTAGAGCGGGGTGCAGTAGTATCCCGTTCGAGGTGGTGTAATGTACACTCTCAACATGATGGTGGCTATGTTTGGCTTGTCAAGCGTTCAGGTGAGGGGAAGTCAAGGGCGACTCACGCGGGTAAAAATAAGTTGACGTTTCGTGATGCATGTCCATGACTGTGTAGACGGACTGGTGGACCGCGTTCCGCAAGCCCTGCTACATCCTGTGCCATCTGAGACGCGGACATCCAGCGACCACTCACGCTGTTTTTTTTGGTCAGTGTCCCAGAGAATATGAAGGGAATGAAAGGGTGCACCTATTGCCAACGACGCATGCAAGAGTGTAACGCTCCGCCACTCGACGAAGCGATAAGCCTTCCTCTCCACGCAGCGTCGCGCGCGCAAGCCAATGTCGACTAAGGCCTCCTTCATACTCTGCCTGGTGCGTCCACTTGAGAGATGCATACAAAGAATGTTGACAAGACTCAGGGCGGAGGCGGTCGGCGAGGTAGATAGACCAGTCGGAACGGACGGGAATCAGGCTTTCTGCGGAATTGGATGGGCTTTGGGAAGCGTTTGAAGGCAGCGACGGGTGGCCGATGACTTCGCATGTGGGTTCTAGAACGTAGAAAGATTGAGATTGAGACGACGTGGGCGAGCAGACGGTGATGAGCCAGATCTCTCCGGGAACGACTTCCTGCGCGTCTTGAACAACTTCTGCGAGCCATGTGAGTGGATCCCCTTGAGTATTTCCTATCGACAGTGTGAACCATAGCCTGGTCTGCAAGAACCTGCACTAGAATGAGGAGCACAGCAACTCAATGGGTGGTCGACATAATCACAAACCTGAGCACCACTGTGAGTTGTTTTTCATTATCAGGACTCGCCCATAGACACTCCGAGACAGGATTAAAGTCGCCGTAGAAGTTTGCTAAAAACGAGGTATTGTATGCATGGAAACGGGTCCTCCTTTCGACCTCGGCGTTGACGAAGGTAAGGCCACCAGTTGAGGGCCGGCTCGGAGAAAAGGCCCTTCATCTGTGCGAGCCGACGGCCAGTGTAGTCACGTTCTAATTTTCCTTCGGCAGAGTGGTAGGCTTGGTGGACAAGTACGTCAGGAGAACTTGAAGACTACTGAAGTTAACTTACTGGCGTAGCGCAACGCCCGTGAGACGAGAGCGTAACGCCTTCGCTCGTCGTCCGTTAAACCGCCGAGAATGACTGCCCAGCAATGAACCAGACCTCCTTGAGTGATCGGAAGGGGCCCTTTGATGCGGGTCAAAGGTATCGGTTCTGAAGGTCGGAGAAAGTCCAGATGGCACAAGCGGATACCAGTCATGTTTGAAGAAGTAACAGTAACCTTTGTCTGTCGTTGTGCAAAGTGCAAGGTAGGCTTGGATATGACCAGAGGTTTGAATCGCTTTCCCACAGTTTCAGTTGATTGACAAGTTGTAGAGAGGGTGGTGGGGGTCAGATGAAGGTAAAGAGGAGAATGGGGACGAGGTAACACTCGACCGGGAAGTGGTATGTAATGACCTGATCGGGATCGGTGGCACTTCGAAGGCATGACCGGGATGAAGAGGTGGAGTGTCGGCAGTTACATGGCTCTTTGATATACTCCTGCGTTCAGTCCTCGAAGGGGCCTGACCAGCAGTCTCGTGGTGCGGCAGTGGCTCTTGTGGAGTTTGCGATGAAGCTGTGAGCGTGAGAGACGGCCCTGCGGCCTGGATGGGTGTATGCGCTTGGTTTTGCGTATCAAGAACATCTTGAGAACGTAAAGCACCCGGAAGGATACTTCCACCTTGCTGTGACGACGGACCCGCGGTTGAAGTAGGTAGCCTAGCCTTTTTCTTCGCTGGCGTCTTGACGATATTGCTCGATGTGTCGGCAAAAAATCGTTTTGTAGTCACCAGTGGATGTGAGAAGGAAGGGCTCTTGGTAACAGATGCTGGACTGTGTGTAATTTCGGGGCGGTGTGGTATTAGGGTCAGAAGAAATCAACGGCCACGGGGTTGAAGACAATGTAGAAGAGGGTGTATTTGCCGGCAGATGATCGACTGAGAGATCAACAGCCTGAGTAAAAGATGTTAATGGGCCTGTGATTTCCCTCTGAGATATCTGCGAGGGGGAATCGGAGACCACGGATCTCGGGGGTGATTGGAGAGGTCCAGACGTTGCGAGTTTTTCAATGAGAGCCCCCTTGCCGAGCTTGGAATAACCAGTGAGGCGACGCTCCTTACAGAGAGCTTTCAATCGGGGCACCGTGAGCTTTGAGAAGTCCACTGGAGTATCTGTCATGGGGGAACGATGATGGATGTGATTCTGGGGATTGGAAAGGCGAAGGATGGAATAATTGAGACAGGAATGCCAGTCAAAGACTCAAAATACACGCCCACGCCCGCCGTGGGAAAACAGGCCGGGAATTACTAGCCGCCCCTTTCAAGTCTGTTCGCTAATTGCTTGTTCTCCAAGCTCGAGTCAGCGCTTCAGCGTCAGCCTTCACCGTCTGACGGTCGCATTGTGCAACGACTTTCCCATTACTTCAACACTCCCGATGACGGAACCTACTTCCAAGCCTGAAATGAAATATGCCTCTGACGAGGAGATCGCCGCGATGGCCGCCCGGATGCGCGTCGCCGACCCGGACCACGACAATGGAGCATTTCCACCATGAGCAGGCTGGACGCGCTCATTCTCCTCAAGTTAATCGGTGTGCAAGGTCTCAGCCCACAGTGCCCGTACTCTGCGGAGGAAGTCCTCCAAATGCTTCGCTTTGTACTTTGGGACGTCCAAAGGTTCGTTGGGTCTTGTCCTGACCTGGGAGGGACAGACAGAACGAGCGCAGGTTGGACCTTCTGTTCCCCCAAAAGACGCTTGGTGGACACGAGAAGCTTGATATCAGTAGCCTGCCATCTTGGCCTCACTGGAAGAAGAGGCATGCCATCCCCGGTTTGAAGCCGGGAGGCATGATGCTGGACGCAATCAAGGACGCCGATACTTAAGCTCGATTCGTTCGTCGCGACACTCTAAGTGTACACGGCTATCGACTTACTTTCCTGCAGTTATGTTTTCCGTCACTTTCAGATGGCCGCGTTCACGCAAACGGAGAATTTACAGGCCCTTCACGCCAACCCTTCGCCTGATATGCGCGGAGCTTGGTATGGCGTAAAGAACGCAATGACCTCAGCTGGGGTTATATATTACTCAAGAAGGCGTGTAAAAGCTCATGTCTTCGCCTGCCTTAGGGATTTTTAATAGCTCGTTCAGGTGGAGATAATCTACCTTTTTTCACATGCCATACCTACTGGCGTCTCCCCGCACATACTAGTCGCAGAAGTCCTGGAAGTTAAGCAAGCAAACTGGCCCGAGCCGAGCGAAAAGGTGTTTCACAGTACCTAGTCAATGTTAACCTAGACTGATCTGGGATCAGCTCTGGAAATTCATCAGGACGTGTCCAAGAAACGAAATTCGGACATCCAGCGAATGGTTCGGATGCTCGATGGTTTTCCACTCGCCCTCTAATAGTAACACTGACCACCATTCCGAAGGCCCTTTGATTCCCATGATGCGGACGCCCAAGTTCCCGCTGATTATCGTGCGCTATACCTACATGGAGGGCCGACCCAAGGTGGCTGTCCATGTTCTACATAAGCGATTGCGCTAGATATTGATGAGGATACAGGAGGGCTCCCAGCTTATGGAACACTTGCAGTCGCGCTTCATGAACTGAAGGATCGACGTTGCAGGCCGCGCGCGAAAAGCTGCAGTACCACCTGCGGACTGGCCTGCAGATGTCGGAGGTGCATATGCGCACTTTCGCGCGCATCCTAGCCTCCAACTTCGGACTTGATCGACCCAGGATTACAAGCGTGAAATGCAATCGCACTGGCATGGCGTCTCGCACGATGTCGCGAAGGAGACGCGGATCAGTTTCGTTGCGCCGTGTCTTCGTCTACGGTGGAGGTACGTGGTCTCCATGCTGATGAGAGACTTGTTCCGATTCGATGTATCGCATTCGCAGGGCCCTCGAAGAGCTTGAAACCGGTGTATCCGCTAGCCAAATTTACCTCGTGCAACAAGTACGGCGAGGACCGGGAAAAAGCTCACATGCGGCTCGTATGTGTTCTTAGTTCGTCTCCTTGGCCGCTCTGCTCATGTTCCATCTACAGATGTAAGTCAGGTGGTGCGTTTGAAGATAGCTCAACATGAAGTACTGCTAATCACGCGTTCCCGCAGTACTACTGCAATACAAGCTGCAACAAGGCCGACTGGCCAGAGCATAAGGAAGTGTGTAAGTTTTCGAAACGCCTTCTCACCCCGAATCCTGGACTCCCCGCCAACAAGTTCTACGTACCCCTACGTACCTACCACCCCATCATACTGGATTCGGGCTTTGCGATCGAACAGGTTCTCCTCATGCGTTCGTGGTCCACCAGTCTCGCTAACAAATTTTGTCTGCGTAGGAAATGATAAGGGAAAGCGGTTCCCCGCCCCCGGGAGAATGCCCCTCAAACGAATATGGCGAAGAGAGATTCATGATGCGCGTACATATGCCACCCGATTACGCCGTCGGTGTAGTGAAAGGGCAGTCCATGTTCGTATGGGACCGTCGACGAAGCCTTTGTGCGCGCGCGGGCCCGAGCGAAGTCCTCTTTGCGCGGGAGCAGGGCACGTCAGAGATACCGTTCGATCGCGCGAGGACATGCCAAGCTGATGGGTCTAGTGAGGCGGGGGGGGGCGTGCAGGGACAGGTGATGTTTGTATGGGGGAAGCGAGTGGGGGACTGCGTTGAGATTGAGTGAGATTTTCTTCGTTAAGGTTCGGAGAGTCGCTGATCGTTCTTTCGTTTAGTCTGGCGGATTTTCCTCCCAGGAGCACTTTCTGGGCGTGAGGTCGTTGAGGAAGCCCTGCCGCCAACCCGCGTGTCAGGGAAATGTATTAATTTTCAATCATTTCTCCCTATCCTAACAGAAGTACTACCTTATGCATAACGGCGTAGTGACCCGCGAGCAGTCTTTTCTACGCCACTATGTCAAGTACGTCCTCCATGTGGTGACAACCGTTGAGCGCTGAGCGACAGATTAAACGCACCCACGTGCCAATATGTCAGACGCGTCAACACTGTGAACTTGAATACGCGCCCGTACGGCGTACGCCAGGCGGAGGCTTTCGACAAGTACAATCTGTGTTGTGACGTACTTTTATATGGTATAGTCAAAGGGAGAGCCATTGGAGTGTTTGGGGCGTCGACGTCATTCTGAGCTCTGCGCGACAGTCGGAGAGCACGTATCCTGGGCCTGAGGTCGGAGAGAGTACTCAACCAATGGTCTGACCCATTCTCGTCGAGAACACCCTTACTGCGAGTAGCCATCAATACTCTTCGTAGAGTCTCGGCCGGTGAGCGGTAAGAGTTGAGAGGTTCACCAGAGTATCTGTCATGTGGACATCATGGACTCTGAACAGAGGGAAGGACTTCATCGAGTTGACAAGAACTCACTCGGTCACTGCTCTCGCCAGCGTTATGCCGATACTCTTGCAGCTATGTCTATTCCGACCTGTCATCTTACATCTTGAGGGCTTCCGTCGAGTTTAATACGGAGATATTCAAAGGCTCGCAACTCGCAGTAAAAACACGTCCACGTGACTACTATATATGCCCCTTCGTGAGAAAAAAGTCCGGAAATTACGACTCCTAACCGCACATTTCAAGTCGGCTTGTCTCTCGCCGTCTGGCGGTCGCATTGTGCAACAACACCTCTCCTCTAGGCTCCCGATGGCGGAACCTACTCCTAAGCCTGACATCGAATATATCTCCGACCAGGAGATCGCCGCGATGGCCGCCCGTATGCGCGTTGCCGATCCGGACCACGACTACGGAGAATTCTCCTCTACGAGCCGGCTGGATGCGCTCATCCTCCTTAAATTGATCGGAGTGAAAGGTCTAAGCTCCAACTCGCCCTTACTCTGCAGAAGATATCCTCCAGAAGCTTCGACTTGCCCTTTGGGATGTCCAAAGGTTCGTGGAGTTATATTCGGACTTGTGTTTTCAAGGGACAGACGAAACGAATGCAGGTTGGACCTTCTGTTTCCAGGAAAGACACTCGGTGGAAGCGAAAAGCTTGATATTGATAGCTTGCCTTCTTGGCCTGACTGGAAGAAGAAGCATGTTATTCCCGGTTTCAAGCAGGGAGGCATGACGTTGGATGGATACAAGGATGCCGATAAGCTGGACTCGTTGGTCTCTATCTCTATGCGCGCAAGACGCTTGACTTACTCTCCGCAGTTACGTTTTTCGTCACTTCCAGATGTCCGCGTTCACACAAACAGAGAATCTACAGCACCTTCACGCCAACCCCTCCCCCGATATGCGTGGGGCGTGGTATGGAGTGAAGAACGCAATGACCACACTGGGTCTGGACATCACTCAAGAAGGCGCGTGAAAGCTGTCTTTTCCAAACTTGTATCTTCTGACGGTTCATCTAGGTGGAGACGAGCTACCTTTTTTCGCATGTTATACCACAGGAACCTCTCCGCACATATTAGTCGCAGAAGTCCTGGATGTTAAGCAAGCGGAATGGCCTGAACCTACTCAGAAGGTGCTTCGCCTTCATTAACGCCAATGCTAACGCAGACTGAACTGGGCTCAGCTCTGGACATTGATCAGGGATGTTCAAGAAACAAAATTCGGACATCCAGCAGATGGTTCGGACAATTGGTGATCTGAGTCCTTCTAGACTGACCGCCCTTCTAGGTCCTTTGGTCCCCATGATGCGGACGCCTAAGTTCCCGGTGATCATTGTGCGCTATACATACATGGAAGGCCGGCCCAAGGTAACCACCATATTCGCTATATCATTATCTCTGACATACTGACCAGAGTACAGGAGGGCTCGCAGTTGATGGAACACTTGCAGGACACGCTTCATGAAAGAAGGATCGACATTGCGGCAGGCGCGCGAGAAGCTGCAGTTGCACCTTCGAACTGGGCTGGAAATGCCCGAGGTGCATATGCGCACCTTCGCGCGCATTCTATCCTCCAACTCGGACTTGCTCGATCCGGAGTATAAGACCGAAATGCAATCGCATTGGAAAGGTATCTCGCGCGAGGTCGCAAAAGAGACGCGAATCAGTTTCGTTGCGCCTTGCCTTCGTTTGCGGTGGAGGTACGTGGACCACATGCCGGTGGCTGGGTGACTGGAGGCTCTGACGCGTTCTACCGGCAGGGCTCTGGAAGAGCTGGAAACCGGCGTACCGCCGAGCAAATTTACGGCATGCAACAAGTGCGGCGAGACCGGGAAGAAGCTTACATGTGGCTCGTGTGTATCTTCGGCCGTTCTCCTGGGCGTACTTGCTCACGCTTTCATCTACAGATGCAAGTCGGTGGTGCGTTTGGCGATGGCTCGCCATGAGACGCGATTGCTCACACGGGTTCCTGCAGTATTACTGCAATGCAGATTGCAACAAGGCCGACTGGCCTAAGCATAAGGAGGTTTGCAAGTTTTCGAAACGCCTTCTCAACCCGAATTCAGGACTCCCAGCCAACAAGTTCTACTTACCTCTGCGCACCTACCAGACCACCATCCTGGACACGGGCTTTGCGATCGAACAGGTCCACCTCACATACTCGTGAGGTTCATCGGCCTCGCTGACAAGCCTTGTCTGTGTAGGAAATGATCCGGCAAAGTGGCACCGCCGCCCCGGAAGACTGCCCCCCGAACGAATATGGCGAAGAACGATTCATACTGCGCGTGAACATGCCGTTCGATTACGCGGTCGGTGCACACAAGGGGCAAACGATGTTCGTATGGGACCGCCGACGGAGTCTCTGCGCGCGGGCGGGCCCAGGTGAGGTTCTCCTCGCGCGGGAGCGGGGCACGTCAGTGATACCGTTCGATCGTGCGGGACATGCGAGGTTGATGGAACTAGTGAGGCGGAGGGGAGTGCAAGGGCAGGCGCTGTTCGTATGGGGGAAGCGGGTGGGGGATTGTGCTGAGATCGAGTGAGATTTCTTTTGGAAGACCCGGAGATGGATCGCTGATAATCGTTTTGTTCAGCCTGGCGGACTTCCCTCCCCGAAGCATCTTCTGGGAATGAGGAAAGCCTACTGCCAATCCGTGCTGACGACGCCCGATGGCGTCTAACCGATCTTCGTGTGTTTCTATCCAACAAATGTACCGTAACGGTCAGTATATGAAAGTGAAGCGGTGCTTGCGAGCATGGGCAAGCTAGCTTGCGTGGTGCAATCGTAGAAAATTGAGGTCGAACGACTGATCGAGAGACGACCGATAAAACGCGCCCACGTGACACTCAAAAGATGGATACGCGCTCGTACTTAAGCATGTACGCTGGACACAGGGCGGAGGGTAACTTTCCGACAAGCACAACCTATGTTGTGGCGGGGCGGGGAGGGTCTCGATCTCTCACACGTCGACGTCAGGACCCTAGTATGAGAAAGGATACATTGACAGGTGGTGCCGTGAAGAGCTGAATAGAGGGAGATCCACGAGTACGGACTGCGCGCGGAAGAGACAGGGGGACGTAGCAGGGGGTAACAACGTAAAGAATTGACACATCAAAGGGAGTGTCAAGGAAGAGTTTCCGAGCGATAGAGCGGCGAACGCGGCGACTTACGAAACCAGGTGATCCATGTTGTTCTACGCTGTTTAGGAAGTTGCGCGTTGCGGCCAGTCGAACGTGGATCGCAACGGATGACGTGAAACCCGCCCAAGCGCTCGGTGCTCCTGTTCCAGAAAGTCTGTTCTGCAATCGGATTTGACTCTCGTAATCCATTGTCAACGGGTAGGAGGGCAGCGAAGACCCGGGCATTAGAACTTGAAGTTTAACACTTTAAAGCGCTTAACTAGTTATGATGCAGTCGGACATCGAATGTTGTGGATGGTGAGAGAAAGGGAAGGCCGTATGCGGTCAAAGGGAAGTCCGAGTTGAGGGTGGAGGAGAGACCGAACCTGCGAAAATTTCACCGGAGGCCAAGGCCGAGAAACAAGAAATGACGGTGGAAATGGGCGAGGAAGATGACGTTGGGAGGGTGAAGAAGACAGAAAAAGGAAGGTGGACAGGTTTACGAGAAGAACTCAAAGGAGAGGAAGATTTGGGCCACGTGAGATGAGGCAGATTTGGCGTCGGCGGAGGGTGTGTGCGAGAACAAGGTAGGCGAGCGGATCAGACGGAGAAGAGAGAGACGCTGGAAAGAAAGGAGGAAGTGGAAGGATCCCGGGTGACTGTGAGGATCAGAAAGACGAGGACTGACAGAGACTGACACTGACCGTCGTCGACGGTCGGTGAGTCGGTGACCGCGAAAAGCTTACGTTATGAGAGCCACGTGTACGGGCGGCTTGCCTTGTATGTGCATGGAGGTCCCGGAGAACGGTGCTGGTTGGGGAAGGGAGCGCAGTTAGGCAATGGCATGTTGCGTGGAGTCGCCGCCGTGGACGACACCATGCCGGTCGTCGTCTCTTCTTCTCTTCGTTCCCGACTACGTGCTTCGACCCCCGACGTGCCCCTAACCACTCCCTTCCGGTCCCTATATAACCTCCTGCCTTTCCGTCCTTCTCCTCCTCCTCATCATGGCACAGGTCCTCTACCCTCTCTCTATACCCATCATCCTCCCCTCCATCCCGGACATCGACATCACCCCAATACAAACCACGATGGCCCTTCTCGACGCCGCCCCCATCCCCCAACTCCTCTCGCCACATCCCCCTCCGCCCCAACAACCCCCCGCCCCAGTTCACTCTCTCCCCACCGAGATCTTGGCCCACATCTTCTTCTTCGCCGCCGATGCAGAACCTCCCCTCAATCTCTCCGCCCCCGCAGGCCGCCCCCGATCCTCATCCGTGGCCGACTTGCGTCCCACCCGCCCCGCAGGTAGGCGTAATACCATCCTCGCACCGCCCGCCCCGCGCCTAGGTTGGATCCGCCTCAGCCATGTTTCACACCACTGGCGTGCCGTTGCCCTCGCGTACCCTGCCCTTTGGCACGCCGTCCCCCTCACCATCGGCGATCATTGGGCTAAACTCGCTCTCTCCCGTGCCCAGTCCTCTCCCCTCACCATCCGTCTCGCCGTCTACCCAGGCATGCCCGGTAGTCACCTCCTTTCCAGAACCAACTTCCTAGCAGACGCCCTCGATCGTGTGCGCACCATTGATCTGTCCGGCGAGCCCGTCACCCTCGGTCACGTCCTCGCCCGCCTACGCGTCCCCGCGCCACTCCTCCAGGTTTTCCAAGTGAACGCCGACCGCGCCACAGGTCCCAACGAGGGTTGGCCCCTTGTCCTCCCCAGAAATTTGTTCAGCGGGGCCGCGCCCCGTCTACACACCATTCATCTCACCGGATGCGTCCTCCCGGCCGCCCCTGCGTTCACCCCTCCATTGCATCACGCCTCCCTCCGCCTGCGCGGGCCTGCCCCTCAGGCTTCTTCACCAGATACGGTCGTTTTGCTCCGCACCCTCCCACACGTCGAAACCCTGGCCCTGGCCTATTGTCTTCCCTCCACATTCGGAGACGTGGAGGCGCTGGAATACCCTCATCTTCGTCGCCTTGAGCTTGTCGGCGCTCTGTCGACAGTCGCCGATTTCCTCAAGTTGGCTCGATTTCCCCGCGATGCTGTGCTGGACATTGGCGCATCTGTCATCAGACGAACCGGATCCGTCTACGATGGCCGTGGACCTCATCACAACCCATGCTGTTCACGTTGATCCCCTTCGTACGTTGGTACTCGATGTTCCCCAGAATGGGTGTAGCATCCGTGTAGCAGCCGACACGCAGGTCTCCCAGCCAGCTCTGTCGCGTAGTATCGACAAGGCGACCATGGAGTTCTATTTCATACACGGCACGTCAGGCCTATGGGATTTCCCCCGCATCATGCGAGACACATTCGCCGCGATTTCCTTGCGTCAGCTGGAGGTGTTGGACGTGAGTTTTCCTGTCTCAGTGTCGGCACCGGAGGCGTGGAAACCGCTCCCCGATCTGTGGCGCGACGCACTGAAGCAGTGCGATCAAGTGCGCTCTGTTCGCGTGTCGGGAGCGCATGGTTGGGCTCTGTGCTCAGTTCTGGCGGAAGGAGGCGCAGACTCGGAAGGGCCGCTGTTGCCAAAGTTGGAGGAGCTCGCGTTGCGTTGCGTCGACTTCTTCCATCCCGTCTACCTCGATGGGATCCTTTTGTCGGTCGTGCGTACACGGAAGGCAGGGGTTGAGGGCGCGGTGCACCTGAAGAAGATTGGATTGGAACATTGTTCGTCTAGGGACTCGGTAGTAGATGAACTAAAGGGGTTGGTGGAGACTTACGCAGAGGCCAATGAATGAGACTTGTGAGCTGGATTCGTCACGACGGCAACGATATTTCCTACATATACTCTGTCTATATTGCACGTACCGATACCCAAATTCACTGTATTACTTGCTGCACCCTGCTTTGGTCTCGATCGCTACATACATCGTCCGGTCTGGTTCCCCCCCTCCCACGCTCCACATCGCTATCCGACTCATTGCATTCTGTGTTCGACCGGGCCGTCAATGATCAATAAAGGAATCCTGTGAATAAATTCCAAGGGATAGACCATGCGCAGAATTCTACATTGCAATCCCCGCACGCATTTTCTTATACGTCCCAAATGGACCCACGGTACCCTTGGGTCCTCCAAGCATATGCCCCGACCCCGGCGGTCGACTCACGCTTGCCACTGTTGGCACCGCGCTCATCCTCCCGTCCTCTGCCATCCCCCTCTCTCCACTACTACCCTCCCTCCTCTCCCGTTCGTCTGCACCGACTCCTGGAGGATCCTCGACCTTCTCGCCAAGTAACCGTCGGAGAAGCCTGTTCTCGCCCTCGAGCCTTGCGAGCTCGCATTCGCGCTCGAGAGCCCAGTCAGCCTTGGCAACATCATCCCATAGCTCCTCGCCCGCCTCGGAAGAGAGCGATAATAGATAGGCACGGTAGGCGGCGGAGTCCGGGGGTGCGTCGGGGAGGTCTTCACCTTGGAGAGTGCGTAAGGTGCGTCGGAGGAGGACAGAGAGGCGTGTG
Source organism: Amylostereum areolatum (assembly GCA_012932865.1). NCBI lineage: Eukaryota > Fungi > Basidiomycota > Agaricomycetes > Russulales > Stereaceae > Amylostereum > Amylostereum areolatum. The sequence continues at coordinate 594,126 of SAXG01000002.1, forward strand.
AGGGAGGCGGAGGTCGCGCTTGAGGCGGAGAGGGCCGCGGCGAGGGAGGCAGATTCACGGGCGAGGAGCTGTGTTTCGTAGGTGCGGATAAGGGAGAGCTCGTTCTCTTGGACTTCGTGCTGTTGGAGGTGGGGAAACAGAGGTCAGACAGAGCGGGGGACAGAGGGGGAAGACGTACGGCGCGGTTGCGGAACTGGTCCATGACGGTCTCGAGTGTGGTCTCGTATTCTTTGATGAGAGCGTTGAGTTGTTTGTTGTCGTGTTGGAGTGAGAGATTGTCAGCGGACATGGACGCGTTCATGCGTTCGAGCTCGGCGTCGTATTCCTCTGTGACGTACGCAATTCTAGGTTAGATACGGCGTACCGACCACTCTTTCGAGAGCAGAGGGACGAAACATGCCCTTTGATTTTTCGAGATTAAATCTGAGAATGTGCGGGTTGAGTATCGAGAGTCAACCGTGAGCCGAAGAGACGGGTAGGAAGCGGTTACACACACCGTCTCAGGACAAAACCCGTTTGTGTGTGAATGGCCTGGCCCTACAGAAGAACATGCCAGATGAAGACCATGCACAATAAAGGAGCAATGAAAACGCACTTTGACGCCATTCGCCCGAGCGTGCAGCTCGGCGGCATACTGTCTATGCGAGTTGGTGCTCTCCATGAGCTCCGTGAGGAGAGCCCAGAGCTTCGCGACGTCGGGCTCTGCATCGGTGTTCATGATCACCATATTGCCGGCCTAGGAAGCGCTTTTGATCGTCAGGTTGAATGCTGGGTGGGTATGCGGTCACGGCAGAGTGCTGCTGAAGCGCTCGTGGCTCGCGGTGGCCGTGATGCCAGAGGATTCGCATTGCGTCACGTGAGAACAATGGCTTCACTTGTCAATGTCAATGTCATTTCACCACCTTCGCGACTCTTCGCGACCACTGGTGACTCCAGGGTGACTCTCGCTTCCCTTTATCTATACTACTGGCCACATCCGAAGGACTCTTCTTTCGGCGTGTCGTATCATGCCAAATGTTACCTGCCTTACATGCGGCAAGGCAGACACTAGCTCATTAAACTTCCTTCTGACTTGCTCTGGCACATGCAAACGCTCCTGGCACTCCAAATGCTATCTACCCAATATTACTCGAGAAGTCATGACACGTATGCTGAAGTCCGAAGTAGCTGGCGACCTTGATAACGGTGTCCGGTCATGGAAATGCACCAAGTGCTATAGGAGGAGTCAGGCAGCGGAGGCTAGCAAGAGTGCGACGCGCAGTAACCACATCCCCGCCGCTACCCCTACTTCTGTGCAGGCCGCGTCTCGTCAAGCTCCCACAATCATATTGGAGAGCCGCACAAACCGGCCGTTGAATTCATCGAATTTTACCCCGTCTTCACCCGCCACTTCGACGTTCCCCTCTCGTCCTACATCTATCACGACAGTAGCAGCATCCCTGCCCGCATCTACATCAAGATCGACCTCTTCTGAACCCATCGATCTCACATCGCTTGATTTCTCTACGAGACTCAGCAGTTCATCCACTTTAATGTTCACCTTGAGCCCTACGTCTATCGCAACAAGATCAGCACCTACATCGAAACTGCCTTCCTCCAGTGCCTCTGAGCCCATTGATCTCACATCTCCGGATTTGCCTGCGAGGCCCAGCAGATCGTCCACTTCGACGTTCACCCCTGGTCCTACATCTATCACGACATTATCAGCACCTATATCCGCACCTTCGTCAAGACCGCCCTCCTCCAGTTCTTCTGAGCCCATCGATCTCACATCACTTGATCTACATGACAGGCCTAGCAGTTCGTCTGTAAGTGATGTTCACGCCACTTCCAGGTCCTGTTCTAAAGCGAATGTCCCAGACGATCACCAATGCTGCGTCCGAGTCAACAAGGGCCGAGGCACCTTCGTCTCCTCTGCCACATCCACGATCACATGTAGCTTCATTCCGGCCATATTCTCGCCCAACGCAGCTACTCAACAATGCCTCCACACCGCCCACAATCCCTTCAGCACCGACCACGCCACCAGTGATTACGCCCCCCATAACTCAGCTGCCGCCCGTCCATCCTATCGCCCGGCCGCCCCCCAATCCGCCCCGACACGCAGCACGCAAGACCAGAGCTACTGTTCCACCCCCTTCCACGTTTTCTTCGAATAATCTCTTCGACGGTACGCACCCTGAGGTCGACTTCCAGGAGATAGAGCCCGAGGTTTCCTGGCTGTCTGCTTCTGATGGGCCCGCTCAAGTCGTTACTTCGACATCCGAGTCCTATGAACGCTCATCGTCAACAGGGGATGGACATACTCCCGATCGACGCCCATACCCGGGTTCTGAACCTCGACCACTCTCAGCTCCCCATTTGTCCCATCACAGTCCATCTTTACCTCCCAAAGCTCCCTCTCCTCCCCCTCCCCTGCCGCCGCCACCGCCGCCACCACCTCCCTCACACTATATACTCAACCAAGACCAGACAGTCGATTTGTATGCTTTGCAACGCCATATGAGGGCCGCAGGGAAACTTGCTCCGCAAAGATACACCACCTTCACACTACGTTCACCATCACCTGAGGTCCCACCTAGGATACCACGCCAACACCAGGATAGTAACGGATCCGGGGATGAAGAGGAACAACCAGACGATGCAGCAAATAAAGGATACGTGGATTCGGACGATGATATGTATGCTTCCGCCCCTCCTAGTCCTGTGGCGCAGGAGAACAATCCTGATATACGAGGCGCTTTGAGCGATCTGGAAGATTCCAAAGAAGACGACGACGAGGTCGACGGCGCACTGGACCTTTCAGACGAGGACAGCGACATCATTGTTATTTCCCATTCCAAACCAAATCGCGATGAACGCGGACCCAACCCTAGGTCTCAGGGGAAGCCCAAAGGTGGCGAATGTTTTGCCAGGATGGTACGTCTGCGCACAGGTCGGCACCTTGGGGCGTACCAGCTAGCGAGCGCATTTTACAAGTGTGCCATTAAACCCCCTCGAGATGGCAATGCGGACGCAGTGCATCCCCACGCCGACGAAGATACAGACCCTGCTGGAAGCCTCCAAGTCATGCCTATGGATACGCGCGAAGGAGATCCACCCGTAGGTGCAATCCGAAGACGACCCAGGAAAGCCCAAGCACGCAATGTCCGTGATGTGCGCCCACGAAGATACCAGTATCTTCATGATACACATTATCAGGAGACAGCCGTCGACCGGGGAAGGCAACTCAAACGAGAGGAGCTTTCACGCCGGGATACCGTGGATAAATAGGTATTGATTTGAGAAGGAGGAGTGTTTGCACCATACCTGAGACATGCTTGTACTTCTTTTGCGTATAAGGACATTGTAATGTTGTGTGCGGATGAATATCTTCCATGGAAAATATATCCTTTCAGTTCTGGGAACACCGAGCGATGTGGGGCCGGCGGCAAAAGATGAGTGACGCCACCGTGACTCACCGTGACGGGACGTGACTAAGGCGTACGCGCGCGCGTTGGTCGTTCTCTCGCTCTTGCCGCCACCGTCCAAAACGACGACGACGATGAGTTTCCCACCACCACCACCCGGAATGCCCAGGGCTCCTCCAGGGATGCCTTTACCTCCTCCAGGGATGCCCTCCTCGACTCCGAATGACCCGTCCAGTTCTCGTATACCGCCAGAGGTTCTCGCACAAAAGTCGCAGAAGTGGATTCAAATGCAGAGGAAGCGGTATGGGGAGAAACGAAAGGGAGGATACGTCGACATGGGGAAGCAGGTAAGTAGTAACGTCAGTTTTCTAGGGTTATACGCGACTCAACGCGTCCTAGGACCTTCCTCCTGAGCACGTCCGCAAAATCATCAAGGACCACGGTGACATGTCCAACCGCAAGTTCCGGAACGACAAACGTGTTCACCTTGGTGCTCTCAAATATGTTCCGCATGCCGTCATGAAACTCCTGGAGAACATACCCTTCCCGTGGGAGCAAGTTCGAGAGGTCCCCGTCCTCTATCACATCACGGGCGCTATTACCTTCGTCAACGAAATTCCTCGTGTCATCGAACCGGTGTACCACGCACAATGGAGCAGCATGTGGCTTGCTATGCGACGCGAGAAGCGTGATCGTCGACACTTCAAACGCATGCGCTTCCCTCCGTTTGACGACGAGGAACCGCCTCTCGATTACGGCGACAACGTTCTCGACGTGGAGCCTCTCGAGGCCATTCAGTTGGACCTTGATGAGGAGGAGGATGCTCCTATCATCGATTGGTTCTACGACCCCAGGCCTCTCGTTGACACACCCCACGTCAACGGCTCATCTTACAGATATTGGTCACTTCCGCTGCCCGTCATGGCCAACCTCTACCGCCTCGGACGGACGTTGTTGTCTGACCACACGGATGTCAACGCCAGTTACTTATTTGACAAAAAGTCCTTCTTCACGGCGAAGGCACTGAACATGGCCATTCCTGGCGGACCAAAATTTGAGCCACTCTACCGTGACATGGATAATTTCGACGAGGACTGGAACGAATTCAACGACATTAACAAAGTCATTATCCGCCAGCAAATCCGCACCGAGTACAAAGTCGCTTTCCCTCATCTCTACAACTCACTTCCCCGCTCGGTTCGCATATCACCGTATCATGTCCCCAAGAACGTGTATATTCGGACCGATGATCCTGACCTACCTGCATTCTACTTCGACCCATTGATCAATCCCATTTCGCTCCGGGGTGCGACTTCGAAGAACGCGCCTCTCGTCAGCCACGAAGATGCTATATTTGGTCCTAACGGTGCGGATGATGACGACTTCTCCCTCCCTGAGACGGTGGTGCCCTTCCTCGATGACCGGCCGCTCGAGACGGATCTGACCGCCGACGCTATCGCGTTGTGGTGGGCACCGGAGCCCTATGGCCGTCGCTCTGGTCGCATGCGCCGCGCGCAGGACATCCCTCTCGTCAAGAACTGGTATCTTGAGCATTGTCCTCCAAACCAGCCCGTCAAGGTCCGGGTGTCATATCAGAAACTTCTCAAGTGCTTCGTCCTCAACGAGCTCAAGACCCGCCCCGAGAAGGCGATGACCAAGAAGAACCTCTTCCGTCAGCTCAAGGCCACCAAGTTCTTCCAAACGACCAAGCTCGATTGGGTTGAAGCGGGTCTGCAGGTTTGCAGGCAGGGATACAACATGCTCAATCTCTTGATTCACCGCAAGGTATGGGTTCACTGTGTAAAATGAGAATATTGTGCTTACTGCTCTCTTCCAGAACTTGAATTATCTTCATTTGGATTATAACATGAACTTGAAGCCGGTGAAGTGAGTATATGCACCTATCATTTCTATCTTCGTTCTCATCGGTATTCCTCAGGACGTTGACCACAAAGGAACGAAAGAAGTCGCGCTTCGGAAACGCCTTCCATTTGTGCCGCGAAATTCTCCGTCTCACAAAACTTGTCGTCGACGCTCACGTGCAGTACCGTCTCGGGAATGTGGACGCATTCCAGCTTGCCGACGCCCTTCAGTATATTTTCGCCCACATTGGCGCCTTGACGGGCATGTACCGTTACAAGTACAAGCTCATGCGGCAGGTGCGCATGACGAAGGATCTCAAGCACCTAATCTACTACCGTTTCAACACCGGCCCAGTTGGTAAAGGTCCTGGTGTCGGTTTCTGGGCTCCTGGATGGCGCGTCTGGCTTTTCTTCATGCGTGGTATCGTTCCTCTTCTCGAGCGCTGGCTCGGTAACCTGCTCGCCCGCCAATTCGAAGGCCGCAACAGCAAGGGGATCGCGAAGACGGTGACCAAGCAGCGTGTTGAGTCCCACTACGATCTCGAGCTCCGCGCCGCCGTCATGCACGATATCCTGGACATGATGCCCGAGTCGATCAAGCAGAACAAGGCGAAGACAATTCTGCAGCACTTGTCGGAAGCGTGGCGTTGCTGGAAGGCAAACATCCCGTGGAAGGTGCCCGGTATGCCAACCGCCATCGAAAACATCATTCTTCGGTATATCAAGAGCAAGGCTGACTGGTGGACATCGTAAGTTGTTACCTGCTTGCGTGTTTATCTCGTCGCTGAATTACTCGTGCTTAGGGTTGCTCACTATAACCGAGAACGTATCCGCCGTGGCGCTACTGTGGACAAGGCAGTCGTCAAGAAGAACCTTGGTCGCCTCACCCGCCTGTACTTGAAGGCCGAGCAAGAGCGCCAACACGGTTACTTGAAGGATGGTCCGTACATCAGCGCCGAGGAAGCCGTTGCGGTTTACACTGCTACCGTTCACTGGCTAGAGAGCCGCAAATTCGCGCCTATCCCGTTCCCGTAAGTTTAGTCGATTATCCCCCCAATTCGCTTCTCACGTTCCGTTAGTCCGTTGTCCTACAAGCATGACACCAAACTTCTTGTGCTCGCGCTAGAGAAACTGAAGGAGGCGTACTCCGTCAAGGGTCGCCTGAACCAGTCTCAGCGTGAGGAGCTCGCGCTCATCGAGCAGGCTTATGACAACCCGCACGAGTGTTTGTCGCGCATCAAGCGCTTGCTGTTGACCCAACGCGCCTTCAAGGAGTCGGGTATCGAGTTTTTCGACACGTATGACAAGCTTATCCCGTGCTACGACATCGAACCTGTGGAGAAAATCACGGATGCCTATCTGGACCAGTTCTTGTTCTTCGAGGCCGACAAACGTGGACTGTTCCCTTCGTGGATCAAGCCAGCGGATACAGAGCCCCCTCCGCTCCTCGTATACAAATGGTGCCAGGGTATCAACAACTTGACCGACATCTGGGAGACCAGTGAAGGCGAGTGCAACGTTATGATGGAAACCGTCTTCTCCAAGGTCTATGAGAAGATCGACCTCACTCTTCTCAACCGTTTGTTGCGTCTCATCCTTGACCACAATTTGGCGGACTATATCACCGCGAAGAACAACACCGTTCTCACGTACAAGGACATGGCACACACCAATGCCTATGGTTTGATTCGCGGTCTCCAGTTCTCGGCCTTCGTGTTCCAGTACTACGGGCTCATCCTCGACATCCTTATTCTCGGGTTACAGCGCGCGAGCGAAATGGCTGGTCCTCCTCAAATGCCCAACAACTTCCTCCAGTACCGTGACTCGGCCACGGAGACCCGTCATCCAATTCGTCTGTACTCTCGCTACGTTGACCGCCTCCACATCCTCTTCCGTTTCACTGCCGACGAAGCTCGCGACCTCATCCAGCGATACCTCAGCGCCAACCCCGACCCTACAAACAACAATGTTATCGGGTACAACAACAAGCGTTGCTGGCCTCGCGACTGCAGGATGCGCCTGATCAAGCACGACGTCAACCTGGGCCGAGCAGTCTTCTGGAACGTCAAGCAAAGTCTCCCGCGGTCGCTGACCACCATCGAGTGGGATGACACATTTGTGAGCGTGTATTCAAGGGACAACCCTCAACTCCTATTCTCGATGTGTGGATTTGAAGTTCGCATCCTTCCCAAGATTAGGACGACAAGTGGAGAACAGTTCTCGCTGAAGGATGCGGTATGGAACTTGACCAACGAACAGACGAAGGAGCGTACGGCTCAAGCGTTCCTGCGCGTGTCTGATGAAGGTATGTACAATGTGCTTTCTGTCCTTTCGCCTTCCTGACGATGTTCTCTAGGTGTTCAACAATTCAACAACCGCATTCGTCAGGTTCTGATGAGTTCGGGCTCTACGACTTTCTCCAAAATCGTCAACAAGTGGAACACTGCCCTCATCGGTCTTATGACTTATTACCGCGAAGCCGTCATCCACACACATGAGCTTCTTGATGCTCTTGTCAAGGCGGAGAACAAAATCCAGACGCGTGTCAAGATTGGCTTGAACAGTAAGATGCCCTCTCGCTTCCCCCCTGTCGTGTTCTATACGCCGAAGGTCAGTGCACCGTCCCTAAATGTAGCTAATTTATTAACATCGCTCATAGGAACTCGGAGGTCTCGGCATGTTATCCATGGGTCACGTTCTGATTCCACAAAGTGACCTTCGCTGGTCCAAACAGACCGACGTCGGAGGTTAGTGCGACTCTGGTCCGTCTAGCGCCTTTTTAACGCTCATTTGTTTCAGTTACGCACTTCCGCGCGGGTATGTCGCACGAGGAAGATCAACTTATCCCTAACCTGTACCGATACCTTCAGCCTTGGGAAGCCGAGTTCCTGGATTCGGCGCGCGTATGGTCGGAGTACTCGATGAAGAGGAAGGAAGCGAACGCACAGAACCGTCGTCTGACGCTTGAGGATCTCGAAGACAGCTGGGACCGCGGTATCCCCCGCATCAACACTTTGTTCCAGAAGGACCGTCACACGTAAGTTATGAGATGTCTGTCAGCGTCAGACTTGTTAATCTACTTTCTTAGACTTGCTTACGATCGCGGATGGCGCGTACGCACAGACTGGAAGCAATATCAGCTTCTGAAGCAGTACGTTCTCTGTTTTTCGATCATACATTGCTTTGCTGATCGTTCGCGCAGCAATCCCTTCTGGTGGACGTCTCAACGTCACGACGGCAAGCTGTGGCAGCTCAACAACTACCGTGTTGATGTCATCGCCGCTCTCGGCGGTGTGGAAGGCATCTTGGAGCACACACTGTTCAAGGGCACGTACTTCCCAACATGGGAGGGTCTGTTCTGGGAGAAGGCGTCCGGGTTCGAGGAATCTATGCGCTACAAGAAGTTGACCAACGCTCAGCGGTCAGGTTTGAACCAAATTCCCAACCGTCGGTTCACGCTCTGGTGGAGCCCTACCATCAATCGCGCCAACGTTTATGTCGGTTTCCAAGTCCAGCTCGACTTGACGGGTATCTTTATGTAGGTTTCAATCTTCTATATTTTTGCTTGCCAGCCGATGCTGATAATGTACATGTTAACATAGGCATGGTAAAATCCCCACGCTCAAGATTTCCCTCATCCAGATTTTCCGTGCCCATTTGTGGCAGAAGAGTATGTTGTTCATGTTGGAATGCGTTCCAAACTCTGACAGTATCTTTTTTTCAGTACACGAGAGTGTCGTCATGGATTTGGTGAGATCAACATTTGTCCGTTTCCTTCTCCACACTAATTTTTTCTCCGTCTTCCAGTGCCAAGTCTTCGACCAGGAGCTTGAGCCTTTGCAGATTGAGACGGTTCAGAAGGAGACAATTCATCCTCGTAAGAGTTACAAGATGAACTCGTCTTGCGCGGATATCTTGTTGTTCTCCGCGTACAAGGTCAGCGAACAGTTTTGTATCCCTATCCCTAAACTCACCCTCCTTTTGTAGTGGAATATCTCCCGGCCCTCTCTCGTCACGGACGTAAGTATAATATACCTCAGATTATCTCCGTACACTCACGCCTTCTTCCAGAATAAGGATGTCATGGATGGTACCACCAGCAACAAATACTGGATCGACGTTCAGCTTCGTTGGGGTGACTTCGATACTCACGACATTGAACGGTACACTCGTGCGAAGTTCTTGGACTACGTAAGTTCGCAGTCTTATTATATCTGCTGTCGCTGAGGGCTCTGTAGGTTTCCGATTCCATGAGCATCTACCCTTCACCTACTGGGGTAATGATTGGCATGGACCTCGCTTACAACTTGTGGTCCGCCTACGGCAACTGGTTCCCTGGTATGAAGCCCCTCATCCAGCAAGCCATGGCCAAGATCATGAAGGCCAACCCCGCTGCTCATGTTCTTCGAGAGCGTATCCGCAAGGGCCTCCAGCTGTACTCTTCGGAGCCTACGGAACCCTACCTGAACAGCCAGGTCAGTTCAGATTCCGTTCGGATGTATTATGACCTTCTAAACTCACCTGCTCTTTACAGAACTACTCGGAGCTCTTCTCGAACCAGATCATTTGTAAGTAACTTGTAAGGTACACCGAATGCTTCTTCCTGACTTCTTGAACAGGGTTTGTTGATGATACAAATGTGTACCGAGTCACCATGTAGGTCGGCGAACGCTATTAGCTGTTTTTAATGCTGACTTCGTCCGTTTAGCCACAAAACTTTCGAGGGAAATTTGACCACCAAGCCCATCAGTGAGTTTATCCATCATGCTTGTTGGTAATATCCGCTCATTGATTGTCATAGACGGTGCTATCTTCATTTTCAACCCTCGATCCGGACAGCTCTTCCTCAAAATTATCCACACAAGCGTCTGGGCAGGGCAGAAACGTCTCGGACAGCTGGCCAAATGGAAGACTGCGGAGGAAGTTGCTGCCTTGGTGCGATCACTACCCGTCGAAGAGCAGCCAAAACAGGTTATTGTCACGCGCAAGGGCATGTTGGGTATGTTACCGCGCGTATTGAATACGTGTTCCATTGCTAACGAAAAGCCTGCTTCAGATCCCCTCGAGGTCCACTTACTCGACTTCCCGAACATCGTTATCAAGGGGAGCGAGCTTCAGCTGCCGTTCCAAGCCTGCATGAAGATGGAGAAATTCGGTGACCTCATCCTGGTGAGCTATCTGTTTCTCTCATGTATGGTCCGTGCTGACGTGCGGATTTAGCGCGCCACTCAACCACAGATGGTATTGTTCAGTCTGTACGGTAAGCATGACGGTATCTCTGTTGAAATCGCTCTTCACACTCACACCGCTTGCAGACGATTGGCTCAAGTCGATTTCCAGCTACACTGCGTTCTCCCGTCTGATCCTCCTCCTTCGTGGCCTGCACGTCAACAACGAGAAGGCGAAGATCATCTTACACCCCGACAAGAACACAATCACTGAGCCCCACTTTGTTTGGCCGTCCTTGTCGGATGAGGAGTGGATTAAGGTCGAGGTGGCGATGAAGGACCTCATTTTGGCTGTATGTGGAAAGAATGTCTTCGTTTCTAATGCATGCTCACACCCCCCTAGGACTTTGGCAAGCGGAACAGCGTCAACATTGCTTCGCTCACGGCGAGTGAAATCCGAGACATCATCCTAGGTCAAGAGATTGCAGCGCCGTCCGTTCAGCGACAGCAGATGGCCGAATTGGAGAAGAGCACCGAAGCGCAGAGTCAAGTGACAGCGATCCAGACGTATGCCGTTTCTTTGTCTACGATCGTCTGCATCACCTGATTGTTCATCTCTAGACAAACTACGAACGTCCACGGAGACGCGATCCAGACGGTGACGAGTGAGTATACCCATTCAAAGGTTTCACGATTTAGGCTTATCGCACACTTTTTAAGCCACAAACTACGAGCAACAGGTGTTCAGCAGCAAGTCGGACTGGCGGGTGCGCGCTATATCTGCAACGCATCTCCCTTTGCGCCTTCAGCATATCTACGTCTCGAACGATGATGTCAAGGACGACGCATCGTCATTCACCTATGTCTTACCGAAGAACATTTTGCGGGCGTTTGTGACTGCGTCGGACCTGCGGACTCAAGTGGCGGCGTTCTTGTACGGTGTGTCACCACCGGACAACAAGCAGGTGAAGGAGATTAAGGTGCGCGTCTCTGTTTACGCTCGCGCACTACAGTACTTACATCGCTTCCAGGCCGTTGCGTGGGTTCCCCAGCGGGGCAACAACAACTCTGTGGAGCTGCCCTCTCAACTTCCGAAGGATGACTACTTGTTGAAAGACCTGGAGCTTCTCGGATGGATCAAAACGCAAGCCCTCGAGCTCCCTCACTTGTCACCCACGGACATCACGACCCAAGCGAAGCTAATGGCAGACCATCCGGAGTTGGGATCATCGTCCATCTGTATCACCGCCGCGTTCACGCCTGGATCGGTGTCGCTTTCGGCACACTCGCTTACAGTGCCCGGGTTTGAGTGGGGCAGGAAGAACCAGGACACTTCGCCAAATGCACCGGTACGTTTTGGATTTCTGTGAAACTGTTTGGCCTTCGACTGAAGCTTGTTGGCTCCCAGGGTTTCAACCCGAATATGTCGGAGCGCGTCCAGTTATTGCTCTCGGATCGTATCTTAGGCATGACGCTGGTTCCCGAGGGCAAGGTGTGGAACTACGGGATAGGGCTGACGCAGCTGTGGTCGGCGTCGCTCGGATACGCAATGACGCTTGACACGCCCCTGTTGTTCTGGGCGGAAGAGCATCGGCCGGCGGCATTCTTGAGCGTGAGTAATGTCCGTGCCAATCATGACTGGTCTGACAGCTGACATTGAATTACAGTTTGCGAATCTGGAGGCTGGAGAGGACAGCGCGGATGTGGAAAACAGCTTCGCATGATATTGATGATGTTTGCTGCTCTGTTGGACTGGAATGTGCACGTAGTCGTACTGTATTGTAATGTAATGTTTGCATATCTTTGGTATATAACGCTCTCGGCATGTTTATACGACGGGACCTTTTCTGAGCTTGGTGATGAGAGAAGGGGATCGAGAAGACGGAAGAGGGAGGTTCCGTTTACTTAATTAGCGTGCCTCGAACGCGCCGTAGCAACTCTTCATTAAATATAAGTAAAGCCTAACGGCATCGCCTGTTCTCCTTCTCCTTCTCCTTCGCCTTCAGCTTCAGACTTGATCCTCCCCCGCTTCTCTCTTCCCGACCCCCATGCTCCCCCCCACTTCATCATAGCCACCATCTAATCCCTCTCCGTATCCCACGCATATAAATCTCCCGGTCAGTGTATCTCCGGTACCAGTCATAGAGGACCGCCTCACCCTCTCCCATCTGATTCAAACTCACCCATCTTCCCTCCTTCCTTTTCCTCCAGCTCTCAGGCCTCATAACCCACGCATGCCCCCCCAAACCCTCTCCACTGCCCCCATGGTTTCCCGTACATTTCGTTTCTCCAATGGCGACGGCTATCCCAAACCTAACACCTCCGATCCTTGGTCATTCACCAACTCCCGTATTCGCACTTCCTCCACCGCAACTACACGCACAAGCGGCAAGGGGAAGGAGAAGGAGATTCCCGTGTACGATGTTGACGCCCCTGCCTTTAGTCTGTATACCCTCCTTCCCCGCATTCCGTTTCCCTGACTTCTCCATAGGTGACCCTTTCTCCGTCGGCGGTGTTCCCCCAAGAGTACCCAGCTCTCGGACGTCCGCTCGTCCTACGACTGCCGATGCTGGTGTCATTCCACGCCGCAACCGTGCTAGTATCCTTGGCGCAGCCTCGGACGCTTTTCAAGGGCGTTTCGGCCTACGCAAAAAGTCGACCCGACCTTCCCAACTACCCGCTCCCGTTCCCAACCTCCTAATCCCGGAAGTTATCGAAGTGAGCGCGCCAAAACTAGACGACGAGGAGCTAGAGCGTCAGCGCTTGCGCGACGCCGCGGCCCAGTCCATCGGCATCGGCCTAGAGCTGCTCGAGTCAAAACCAACCAACGACAGCAGTGTATACGAGGGACACGTCCGCGACTGGGAAGGCGAAACCAGCAAACCGCCCTTCGACTTGCGGTCTCTCGACGCCGAGAGCATCAATGGTGACCCAATGGCGTTCAATCGTCCCGCCGCCGCTTCGACCTCAGCCAGTCACTCGTTAAACAATCGACGACGCGCTGGCTCTCTCTCCCTTACACACTCCCGCACCAATAGCACAACCCTTGTAATCTCCATTCCCGCCTTCCCTTCCACTCTCGCGGCCTTATCTCCGTTTGCCAACGTCTCTGCCACGCTTCCAAAACACTATCCACCACCGTCACTTCTCATGCTCGCGTTGTCCAAGCAATGGAAGAACCGCCACATCGTACTCACGACCCCATCTTCTCCGTCCCGGCCCACCCGTGCAAGCGACTCGCCGGCCGTGTCTTATCTCCATATATTTCGGTCCTCCGCCTCCGAGGAGAGGGAACTCGAACGACTGGAGATCAACGAGAAGAGCGTGGTCTTTGTAACTGACGATGAGATTGGCTCTCGCCGCAATGTCGTCAAGGTTGGCGGCGTTGACGTCGGCGCGATGAGGAGCGAGCTTAACAGCGACGAGAACGGACAGACGATGCTACTTCTCCAGATTCTTGACACAGAAGAGTCCGCCAAGTGGATTAATGCCATCAAGAACGCTGTGTTGGGCCAGAGGTGCGTGTTCCCTATCTTGTTGCCACGTTTTTAACTTGAAAGACCATTCCAGGTCAATCCGTGCCGGACTGAGTCCTACGTCGTACTCCCAGAACGGCCCCGAGCCTCGTGGCGACATGGATGTGATGCTCTCCATGCGCATGCAGGGAATGGTACCTTCACCCGTGCAGAGCGCTTCCCAGGGAGCATCTGATCAGTCCAGCAGCGCATCATCTGGTCCTAGTAGGACACAGTCAACGGATGATCAGTCTGTTGGCTCTCCTACATCTTCACCTCGTTCCTCGATACGCCCGTCATCACCACGTCCTACAAACGTCCTTTCATTTAAAGGGCTTTTCTCAGGGTCACGGCCACGATCCCCTTCAAGGACAAGTTCGCCGACCCCTGACGCGGACGCGGACTTCCGCGGGGATTCTTTTGGTAGTGTCGGTAGTAACCTGCTGAACATGCGAAGTAGCGCCGTTAATGGCCTGTCGCCCACCCCCCCGCCCATCATCAAACCTCACTCGATGCTTCCGATATCTGGATCCCCCCCGGAACCATTGCTACAACGCAAGATTGTGCAGAATCGGACGAGCGTTGACTGGGCTCCACCCAGCATCTCGAGTGAAGCCAAGGCCGCTGTGACCCCGCCCCGCGCTATGTCGCCTTCGCTACAGCTCCCACCTCATCGGAGACGCGCCTGGACGACGAACGAAGGAACACCGTCAAGGAAACAGGACTCCCCGCTTCTCGTATATAACCACGGTAATGCGAGCACAGCAGGAAGCTTTGGTGTCACACTAGGAGCGGAACTGGTATCCCCGTCACCCCCGTCCGAGCATCGACAGTCCTCCGCCGTCGATCAGCAGAGAAGGAACGCCTACACAGAAACGCGCTTCGTCCATCATATCTGTGTCCACTCTCGCCTCGGGAGACCGAGAGAATTCAATCACTCCGGTAGCAGAAACCGCCCCACCGAGCAAGCGTCGCTGGTCGCGACAGTCTGTCATTGCGAACAGGCTTACGCCGCCCTCGGGTTCGCCTCCCCCAATCCCCCCTCAGAGCGGATCGGCGAATGGGTCGTCGCATCGGCTCTCACATCCTCCCGTGGTTGATCACACCGCAGATCGCCCACCCAGCAGAGCGTCGTCTTCGACTCAATCCCACAGAACATTGCCTGGCTTTGTATCCAGTCTCTATGTCACGTCCAAGAGGGCATCGACGTCGTCATCGGTGTACAGTGACCACTCATCACTGCAGCAGACTCACTCTTCGAATATGCTCCTACCCGTCACGCGAACACAGAACGGAAACCGTACGTCGATGCCGCCGCCACAACGCCCAGCGCCCAGTACTGCTTTGCCCCCGACACCCCTTGCAGCGGCGGTCCCTTCTGAAGAGCGAACGGTCAAATCGCAACGTCCACGCCCTGGTTCTGCACCCGTCACAATGAGCGGAAGCATGAAACTTTCGCTACGGGATAGTGTGGCACATCGAGCGCTCCGCTTAAGTATGCTACCACCGGCAAGTCCGCCCTCGCATTCACCCCCACCACGGCCGGACGAGCCTAAGCTACACAAACACGCGCGCAACTCAAGCATTGATGGCAAGTCCACATTGCCCGAGTCACGACCTCCGCCTACTGGTCCGCTTCCGCCCCCACCTCCTTCATCCACGCCGAAGATCACCTCCGCGTTTCGACAACGTTTGCGTATTCTAAGTGCGCCTTCGCCTGCTGCAACACTTTCGCCTAAACTCAAACCCTTGCCTATCCCACCAGCACCGTCATCGCCCCCAATCGTGGTGGACGACGCGATACCTACACCGCCGGTAACACCTATCGGGGAACGCATCACGACCATGCAGAATGACCCGAGCTTTTTGCAGCTCGCCTCGCCCGTCACGCCTCACACGCCGTTCGGGACCTCACCGACGGCGTCAGCATTCAACTATGGAGGCCCGTCGTCGTCACCGCCGATCCCGCCGCGCAGCCCGCGTCGTCCCTCCCCGTCGGAGCGTCCGCATGAGATGACGTCTTTGTCGCCCCCGCCCAGACGTGGAGCGCGCCAGCCAGGTACACCGAAGACCGAGCGGGATGAGGCACAGAGCTTTGTCCTGTGCGTGCCCGAAGATGCGTCGTCCGAGATGGGCGAAAGGCCAGGATCAGCACTGGGCACGCTACCAAGCGGAGGCATGTTCAACGTGTCGACGCTTTCGTTGGGACTCCCGGTCGCGAGCAGGGCCTGAACGCCCTGCTCCAAACTATGAGTCTTATGTCGTCGTTTCTTATGCTATCTCCTCATTGTACTTCGTTCTTCTTTCGTTCTTGTTGTCTTACTGTCATTCACGCTCCCGTCGCTGCTTTCTCCGCTTTTAACCGGAGCATTTTTCCACTCACCCCATCCACATCCACCCGAGTCCCCTCCCCTCCCCTCTCCTACGTCGTCTTTCTCCTTCCCATCAAGCACCTGCGTTCGCTTTTCCCTGGTTCTTGGATGTGTTTGCAGCTCTTTCTGTCAACACATTGGAATAGTCGTGGATTTCTCCTGCATTTCTGCAATCCGTCTCTCCCGCGCGTGCGCGTATCCAAGCATGTATTGTAATTTACATATCGGTACTCTTCTCCTTCATTAGCGACATCCCCTCACCCTCCACCATAACTCTAGAGCTAGTTTAACGTACGTACCAGGAAGCATACATCGCTTTTTTGATCCCTGAAATTATCACTTAGTATCTGAAACTTGGCTTGAAGGTCGGGTTGACGCCTTGCCATTTGATTCTCACCAACCTGTCGATCACCGGTATTCGACAACTTCTGTGAATACCTAGCCACACCGAAGCAAACATCCATTGACTGCAATAGATTTCTACAGCGGGGTATATCGTAGGAAGTAGTTTACACTCCATTCGAAGTTAAGTCTGAAGACGACGCAGCTTTAATGTATAATGTTACAATAAAAAGCGTCCAGGGGTCCAAGAGAGTGCGGTCACTTCAGAACGGGTGGCTTGATAAGGATACAAGGGAAACGAGCGCTGTACAGTAGACGATGGATAAACTTGTCCAGAGTGGGCCGTGGCAAGAAGACGATATCAGTCATAAATCGGAAGAGGCATCAGTCTGTCAGTATTGAACAAGAAGTTGTTGGCAACGTCCTCGCCCTCCATAAACCGGGTGGGATAGATGACTACGACAGAGCAAGGGAGATTGGTTAGAAAGACACACTCTTGAGATGTGTAGGCCTGGGAGACATTTACCGAGGGTCCCATTCAGTCTGCCCAAAAGCTTCTCCATCTCTTCTCTTTCCTGCTTCGTGAACGGCGCCTCTCCTTTGGTCTTCTTGGCCTTCTCTGCCCCGTTGGTCTTTTCGCTAGGAATTTGACTACTTGGCTTATCATCATTGTGGCTTTGCGCGTCCGCGAGAGAGACGTTGCTTTCCTCGTCGTTGGGGCCTCCGCTTTGAGAAGAAGCCATTGCGATTCCACTTTTCCCGATGAGTTCCTCGTTATGGGAACGCTGGCCCTCCTGCGCGTGTTCTCCAGGAGCCTCTAAATCTCCTGTTTCAGAGGGCACGCGGGCTACTGGCTCTCCTCCGGGCTCGTCCTTTGACTGTATTTGAATGAGCACCGCGATCAGAGCGAATGAGCGAGGACACGTACAGGCTTGCTTAGCCGCTCATGGTGCGCCACAAATTCAATGTACTGTTTCCAAGTGGTAACGAGGTCGTCGGGGACGGAATGGAAAACTCTTCGGAAAATCTCAGTCTGCCAAAAGAGATCAGTGCCATAATCTGTGAAGGAATGATGACATACATTGTGCACCGCGGATGCTACCCACACATCCTTCCAGAATTCATCACAAACAGGGTCGTCGAACCCGTCAGGATCGACGTTCGGTGTAGGGGTTGGCAGATCCCAAGGAGTCTGGCCGAGTTTCGCGGTGAGATGCTTTCGGAGGATCGACCGCGCGCGGGGAGCCTTCTGCTCTTCTTCATCCGCATCGTCCTTGCCCGAGCGAGCATGAGGTGGCTCATTGTCCTTTTCCGGAGATTCAGACGCATCGGCGGGTGCACCAAAGAGCTGTCCATCCTCGAGACGCGCTTCCTGAGGCGCCGTCCCGTCCTCTTCCTGGGCCTTGGTGGCAGGGTTCTCCTCTATCGGCTCACCATCAGATTTACTCGCAGCCGGACGGTGCTCGAAGACCATTTTCTCTTCGAGAGTGGGGACCATGGCGCTAGCGAAGCCAGGAATTACTTCCCCATCACGACCAAAAGTTTGACGCTCTCGTTTGAGCATCTCATCTCCCGTTCGCGCATCGGCCATCTCGCCTTTGAGCCCGAGTTTAGTGCTTGCCCTGGCAAGGCTCTTTGATCCAATTTCCTCACCACCTGCCATGACTTGCGTTGAAGCATTAGTAAGTCACCGCCGGAAGAAAATAACGACGATCGTACGCTGTCCCAAGGCGTCGTCTCCCATCTTGGCCATGTTCGCCAGCCGTCCGGTGTGCCCGTGGGCCTTGGTGACATCCTCATTCCCTTGTCGCTGCTCCGCATCCGGGTCCCAAGGTTCCTGTTCATAAGCGTATTTCGTCTGATCCTTGCGCATAAGATCCTCCTCGTCCATGGCGTCGACGTCGACTCCGATGTGTTCGCGCATCAGTCGGACACGCAAAGAGTGGGCAAATCGTCCAACTTTGAACGGCTTGCCGGCCATGGTTCTATACGGTTCTGTTAGTGACGTTAGCAACGTTTGGCAAATCGTGCTGACCCGTCAATCATATCAGTATCTCGAATAATCGCGGCTATCTCAGAGTCTCGATCGCCTCGCTGCGACCGTTCATTGATGTTTGCGCTTCCAATGATAGCGAGACGATCATCCACAATACAAACTTTACCGTGGATATATACCTAAGAGAACGTCAGGCTCATAGTATTGAAAGCAATGCGCGATCCGAACCAGTTCAGTGGAGAGGACGTCTCCGCGGAGCTTGCCCCAGTTGCGCAGAGAGAATACTGCAAAATAGTTTTCGGGCTAAAGCCAGTCCGTGGTGAGAGTGGCGAACCCAAAAAGCAAAAGACACACATACGTCGATACCCTCTTTGCGTAGACGAGAGAAGATTGAATTAGGGCCACGCCCGATGGTTCTGTTCTGGCATTCCAAGATGATGCGAACCTACCCACACCTATAAATCCAGACATTCTTACAACAGAGTTTGCACTCACTGAACTGCCGTCATTGTGGTCGACTGGCATGGGAAATCCGGGGAGCAAAGGGATCACGACGCAGCACTTCCACGGCGTGCCTTCATGATGAGCGCGGATGATACGATGAACAATCGCGTCACCGATCTTGTTCTCGATGGTAACATCGCCAACGACGGTGCTTGGAAGCGGTGTGAACACGATATGTTTCGGCGTGAAAAGGGATGCTTACGAAGTGATGAAGAACTGGTTCTCGATGTAAACGAAATGTTCTGACATCTGGATCGCTAAATGTGCAGGGATTAGCGAGGTCAAAGTCGCATATCACAGTAGCCAGTCACCTTTCAGATAGGCATTCTGAATGGAATGTTCAATCCTATCAGGAGTTCCGAGGGACCACGGTCCTGCAGAGCGGCAAATTTGAAGCTCGCATGTCCCAGTCAGGCCCAGTTGGTCTAGCTCGCCTGACTTGAATTCCGAGGGCGGAAGCAGGAAGGGCATGGTCCGAGAATGATTCTGGAGACACATTAGAGTGCTGTCCTCAAAAATTCGTTTATAAGGGGGATACCTTAATTCGTAAGAGATGGTTCCACCTATTGTCCGGTTCATGATCAGCACATAATGAAGAAGCGCGGCATATCTGTGTACCTTTGAACAAAATGCCTGCCGAGGTCCCTAACAGGTTGTCCCACGATTTGCAATCCAACGTCATGCCTGTAAAGTAGTCAGATCCGCAAACAAAGATATTCCATGACAAAGTCCTACCATGGCATGCGTGGCGTTGTTTGCCGATCGTGCATATCATCATCAGGTTTGTTCAAAGTGTGAAAGTCCGAGACGCGGGCATTATTATAGTCCTTCCCTGAAATAAGAGTTAACATCGGGAGAACCTCACCGCTTCGCAACTTGCCTGGCCAGATTTTTTGTTCTTCATCGTCTGGATCATCAACAATTACATGCTGTGAGGTATCCCACCTACGTCCCACAAAGTCATCACTATCTCCGGTATATAACGCACTGGTCAGCACAAACCTTCCGAAGGACAGATCAAGGCCGCCCATGAAAGCAATTGTCTCATCGATGACACACAGTTTCTCATGCTAGCAAAATCGGTCAGAACGACTAAGGAAGCGGGGCAGGAGCACTTACATGCGCCCAATAGAAAGTGCCAGTTTGGAAATGGGACGGAGACCGCTGCACCATGATATTTGGGTGCAAACTTGTGAGGCGTTGCTTGGAGTAGCTTTGCGAGAAACATGCTCAGAACAAGAACGCTCTGTGACATGGCCTACGTACTTGCTATCCGTTGGCGTTGTCCGGCTAGATACCTCTTGACTGCGAAGGATGAGGGCGCTGCACTAGGTTATCATGACAAAACTTACTAGAGAATAATGTAGACCTTGACACCTTCCGTCGCCTTCTTCTGTAGGAGACGGTCTAAGCGATACTTGGGCTTGCCAGGCCGACGAAGTTGCAGTTCTGGTGAGACAATATCAATATCAACGCCTCAAGCAAGTTTAGGGAAGCTAGTATACCGGGAGACAACCACCAATCATGAATGTAGATACTCTCGCGGGCGAGAAGAATAGCTCTAGACAGGTTCCAGAAGTAATCTCTCTAGAGCAACCGTGAGCATTTATCCACGTGGAGCAAGATAAGGCGTACACCATCAACCAGCCATTGGGCGGCGACGTTCAGTCGAATGGGAGCATAACTATCGAAGCGATTTCCACCGGTATAGTGGGACGTGGCAGCGACCTTCTCGAGAGCAGCAATCCACTGCAGCATTTGCCGCTGGAAACCGATCTAATTTCAGTCATGATGCAATGGGTATTCAAGCGCACGCACCTCGCCTCGAGCAAAAAGCTTCAGTCGTAACTGAGAATTGACAATGTAAAATGTGTGTTTGGACATCTCGTTCGATTTCTTTTTGTCAGCGCCTGGACGAGTCCTGCCTTTCCCATCCTCAGTGATCGGGTTCGTATTGGTCGATGGATCTAGCAGCGGGGTCGGAGGGCGCGAGTCTGATGAACTGGACGATGTAGAGGAGTCCGATGAAGACACAGAGCTCGACCTAGGACGTGTCGAGGTGCTCGGTCGGGGTGTATCGCCGTTGTATGCATGATGGGGGTGCAATACTCTAGAGAAACGGGACTTGATAGAGCCCAATAAAGACATACGATCCGTCGTGTCGTCGTGGTCTGGAGCCGTTACCGACCTGCGTTCTTGATTGTGGTGGTGGCCATGCTCGTGAGCACTAACTTCCCCCTGCAGCAAGTTGAGACCCTGGCGGTAATAGCGGGTAGGACGTTCTATCCGGAAGTCAGAGTCCAACATGAAGACGTCCCACACAGTCAACTGCATTCCATTGTGAGCATCTACCACTCCCAAAAAGGTAGCATTCTTACCTCTCCGGGTTCGTCCACTGCGACGAGATAGCTCTCGCGAATGGCACACCACCTCTGCTCCCTTTTCGCTGTTCTCCCGGCAGATTTACGACCGAAGCCGGAACCCCTGCTGCTCGACGCCTCGATCTTAAGGTAGCCTGCCTTGTATTGATTGCCACCTGACCGGGCACGATTGATCATCAATGCACTGATCTCCAAGAATCCAGCGAGTCTATTCGACGTGGGGTGGAACATCTGTACATTGGGTGAGCTAACATAGAAGGCGGAGTCGAGCAGAGGCTTACTACGGCGCGAATCAAACTAATTAGATAATTCTCGAGAGCCTCACGTTGTAAGCGCGCAAAGTCCGCACGCGGAACCTTGTCATTCCCGCCGTTCTGCCTGTGCTCTTTTTTGAGGAACTTGAGATAGGGTATACCTGGCAAACTTCAGCCCGTATATCTGGGAATGAATCCGACGCCGGCTTACTCGTGCGAGGGAATTCGGGTAAAGTATCGATGTTGCGATTATATGCATTTGAAACCGCATAGTGCGTGTGCAACGACAAGAAGTCTCGCAACTGGCGATAGATAACCCAGCGGACAGCACCGTTAGCGTATTCGCACTCAATGCGAAACACAGACTGTGTGCCGTGGAGAGGATGCAGGCTGTCGCTAATGCGAACCCGGAGTCTGTGGAAGAGAATGGGCACACGCCGACGGTCACGTTCGTCGTGCTCGATCCAGAGTCGGAGCATGAGGGTCGAGAGACCGCCTGTGATTAATTCGTCGGTGATGTTGACGTTGAGTGGTGTGACGGCCTGCGACATTGGCTCCTTTGCAGCTTGCTGGGCCACATGAGGTATGAGGAAACGTAGTCTGTTCCATTTAGCCTGCGGGGACTTGCTCGTACCGCCGCCTGATTCGTCTGGTCGCTCCTTTTGCTTCCCTTTCGCGGTGGACGAAGGCCCATCCTCTTTTCCATCTTCCTTGAGGTGAGGGAGCGAACGACTGCGAGGAATGCCTATCCGAGTACCAAAGATGCTAGGCTTCGGCACGGTCCCAGCTTTGGGGCGCGGACTTTCTGTCGAGCTCGACGGTTCATTACGTGGAGCACCCTCCTGCCTGTCGGAGACACCAAACTCGAATTCGGGTTTCTCCTCGCGGGGTGAGCCTCGAGGTGTTGCACGTGGGGAATCGGAGAAGGACTCTGGAAGCCACCTTCTGAAGTCCTCCCATTTGGAGGAAGATAATCGTTTTCCTCGACGTTCAGCAGCGACTTCGCGTTCGCGTTCGAGCTGTTCTGGATCCGGTGACTCGAATGCGCCTCGATATTGGGATTCGCGTGGGGTGTAGTCGTAGGTACCCGGATCGTCCTCTGCTTCCATGGCCTCGGTATCTTCACGCGACTCCTCCGCGATGTCGCCATTTCCCCAGCGTGCGGTCATTGTTGACGGCATTGTATAGGTATATGACACGGATCTCGGGGGTCCAGTGCGTAAAGACGGTGTGAGCCCGTCGGAGTCGCGACGTTCATGGCTCGCGTAGTACGAACGGTGTGGTTTAGGGCCCGAATCGGGGGAGCCATGAGAGATAGAAGTGGGTCGAGAGGGTGCAGTCGGAGAGCCCGGGGCTGAACCATTCTCGTGTGACGGAGGATGGGATGAAGAGTTGGCGTGGCCGTTGGGTGAGCTGGGACGAGGAGTATCTGGGGGAGACTGTGGGCGAGATGGCGCGGACGCGTGGTCGGTATGGTTCACGGCATCGTGTACGATGTCAGCGAGGGCGGACATGCCAACGAGAAGGTGGTGGTGGTGGTAAAGAACGAAATGGGGCAAGGAGGGACGGAGCGCTGAAGCAGTGGTATACTATTGTAGTCGTGTGTCTTTACTTGGCGCGCTCACCGGTTTGTAACCACCGACCCATACGTCATCACGTTCGTTTTCCGCTCGACTACACTTCATTCACTCTCAGGCCAGGAACACACTTTCATCGTTGTGTTTGTACAAGGTTCTGTTACGGCTACTATACATATACATACGAGAATTGTGGGGGATATACACTCAAAAACAACACATCCTTTGAACGCGCGTACGAGGGTTTCGTCGGGGAACTAGGCTTTCGTAGCAGTGGTGTCTGACGCTGCCTTGCAGATGGGCTTGTGCGCCTTCCAAGCGGCCTTTTGACTGTGATTGCGGCGTCAGAGCGGACGTCCGATTGGCCAGGAAAGTTATACGCACCAGGTTACGTTGCAATAGCGAACTAGTTTGCATCTGGGGAGGTGGTGGAATTCAGTACGGCAACTACACATTGCCGAATATACTCACCTGCTGCAGATCTTCATCCGTTGATCTCCCAGCGTGTCGCAGTACGCACACTGGACAGCGTTTTTCTCTTGTCCTGCCATCCAGGCTTCCGCCTTCGGCCGCACGTCTTTGTTTCCTAGCACCTTCTCGCGCAAGCTTGTCGGAGGTGCCTTCCTGGACTTCGACTGTGCCAGAAGGTTATCAATCTTCTCAAGTTCGCTCGGGACCAAGGAAGGGACGAAGTTCTGAGCTGTAACGTGGTAAATGGGCGGGTTCAGTTTGCCAGAGGGAGGCTCTCTTGAGTTGAGGAACTCGGGATGAAGGTCTTTCTGCGCGAGCGTCGTGTAGGTTGCTCTAACCCTAATTCAGATGGTAGATAATGAGTTGCAAGTCGCGAATTGACGGAGCAATGAAACTGGAGTGCATGCACCATTGAGGAGGCTGGTCGTGATAGATGTACGTCAACAGCGACATGAAACGGTCGGCCTGGAACTTCGTGAGGGCATCGTAATCTCCGTGATACGGATTACCACAATCTGAAAGAGACTGTATCAATCAGGGTTTCACTTAAGGGGTTAGGACGGTACACACTGCAGGTAGGCGGCCCGAAGCACATAACCAGCAAGAAACGCGTTGTGGTCAGGTCGATGAAGACGATATGACCCCAATCTTGCTGTGACGACGGTGAATGCAAGCCTCCATAGCCAAAACATGTACCTACCAGACGCTTTGCGGCAGACCTCGCGATCTACACCAGTTTGGTCAAAAAAGACTGTCGATACATCGTCGGGGAATGCCTGACCTCAAAATGATAGAGAATCGGCACCCATTCGGTACTTACACCGCCTTTCTTGCTTTCATTCGCATCGACCCACGCTTGAACCTGGTCGACGACATTCTTGCGCGCATAGAAGTCGTCTTCATGCATATCCGGCGCCGCATCTGGTCCTCTCTGAAACTTGCGCGAGACGTCGCATTGATACGGGCCGAACCCACGGCATTGTAGGAGTTTCGTCGTAGCGCATAGGCCAGAGAGATTGACGAACATTGTCGGGTCAAAACTAGAAGTCAGATCATCGGTAAAGGGGCTAAAATGACAAGGGATTTCGTGCAGTGTCGGTCAACTCACTAGGGAAGGCTACCAAAAGCCGAATGCGCAAATGCAGCTGGATCCATCGCCATTGTTGAAGGGACAGAAAAGCGGGATGCCGTAGAAGGGTATTTGCAGTGGGTTCACGTAACTACGGGATTTTGGAAGAAGTCGAGACAAAGGCCGGTCGTTGTCGGGCCAAAGTTGAAAGCCCCGACGATCACGTTCATTTAACCGATGAGTATGAATCACATGATCGCGACGCGTCTCGACTTTCACTGCAGTCAGTGTCACTGTCAGGCTGAACTTCGTCTCTAGATTCTTGAGTAGATCGCACCTGGAAAAGGCATCTAGTACCGAGGACAAAGAAAAAATATGATGCCTATCCAACCATCATAGCCACCTCTCTTCCAGCCCGCCTACCAAACACAGCACCCGCCGTCAACCCGCTCCCTCCTGGATAATTTCCGTACCATAACCCGCCCACCATCTCACCAGTGCAAAATAGGCCCTCAATGTGATCTCCACTCTTCTCTGATATGACCCCCGTAGTATCTGGGTCGATAGAGATGCCCCCGAAAGTGAACGTGATGCCACAAGCAACCTTGACCGCGAGGAACGGCGGATTCTCCAAGGTCAGCGCCCAGTTGGACTTGGGGAGCGGGAGGCCTATTGTCGCAAGGCCATCCTTGACAGAGGGGTCCCACTTGAACAGTGTGTTTTCCTCGCGATGCCTCACCACTGCTGAATTGTAGGCCAGGACCGTCCGTTGGAATTCCTCCAGATCCTCCAGCCCTATTGCGCCCAACTTCTGTGCCAGATCCTCTACCGAGTCGGCCCATATTTTCTCCACTACATCGTCTCCGTACTCCTCCTCCCTGAGACGCCCAATCGCCTGCGAGTCCCAAACCTGAAACGCGTATCCACCGGGCTGGTACAGGATTTGCCTCCCGAACTTGGCATAGGTATAGTTCCTGAAGTCTTCGCCCTCGTCCACGAATCGCTGACCATGCGCGTTGATCATGATGCCCAGCGGGTACCCAGACTTCGTGAACTGGTTGCTGAGCGTACGATCCCCCATGTCTGCAGGAGCGTTTGCGTCCCAGCAAGTGCTGTGACACCCCTGCCAATCGCCGACGAGCCTCGCACCGACTGCAGAAGCCATCGCGATCCCGTCTCCCGTATTGTATGGTGTGCCGCGGACCTACATAACTGGTTGAACCGAGTATAATGTGACGAGTGATATTTCACGTACCCGTGCATTCCCCCACTCGACTCCCAGATGCTGTTCCCGTAAAGCCGCGCTCGCTTCGTATCCACCTGACGCCAATACAACAGCGCGCGCATGTATACGCTCCTTCTTCCCACCCCTTTCAACCACCACTCCCACAACCCTCCCGTCCGACTGGAGCAGCTCCACGGCCCTCGTCTCGAACCAGCTGGACACACCCGCTTTCTTCAGCGCTTCCCGATGGGCCTTGATTAGGCCCCTTCCACCGTCTTCAGTGCTTAGCGCCATACCTCCCCAAAATTTCTGTCTTCCATCCACCTCGTACGCCTGCCGGTTGAACGACAGTGTAAAAGGGACACCCACATGCCTCGCTAACCACTCCACTGCATCCCTTGACCCCTCTACCACCGCGCGTACCAACCCTTCGTCATTCCTTCCGTCACCCATCCGGAAGATATCGCCCGTGAATTGGTCGGCGGTGTATGGATCGACGTCGATCTTCGGTACGAGTTCCGGGGGCACATTCTGCACGATAGGAAGAAGATCGGCCAGGCCCCCATGGACGGTGCGATGTGCGCCTGCAGTAAAAAACCCGTTGCCTCCCGCCCACTCTTCGGGACACTTGTCCACGATGAGCACGCGCTTGCAGCCATGTTGGGCCGCAGAAAGGGCGGCACAACTCCCGGCGTGGCCTGAGCCTACGATGACGACGTCAAATTCGAGGTGGTGGGTATGCATGGCGGATCGTGTTGCAGACCGGTCGCGGGCAAAAGGACCATACAGATCGGCTGACTCGAGTTTCGAGTTAGAGATGCTCCTATCGGGGATTGTCTCTCACGCCGGCGGAAATCATGGGTTCATTAACGTCCATTGACGAAACCACGGTCTGTGCTTGTAAGTACCGCTGTGGGTGTCTAGGAAGAACCCGGGATTATGCTCAAGGATGAGCTCATGGGAAGTCGACCTGAAGTCAGTAGTCAGTAGAAACACCCAAACGACTGAATGTATATTTTCAACACTTCTATAGCCTACAACACAGCTCGTGAGGCCGACCTGAGCGTCATCTGTGAATATACAATCCACCAGACGATGGAACAGTGTTATTGCCTCAGCCCCGAGATCATATTTTTTCAACACTTCTACACACCCAGCCTACGACGCTTCACAAGAATTAGCTCGTGGAGGGGTTGACCCCCAGATAACCCCCGTCGACCACGATCTCCTGGCCATTAGTATAGCATCCGGCAAGGGAAGAGAGGTAGATAACAGTACCCGCGATCTCGTGGGCACTATAAGACGTCGCGTGAGTAGAAAGCCAAGTCGTGTGTCTCGAAAACATGACATACGTGCCACTACGAGCAGCGGGGATTGGCACGATGGCCTTTCCGATCTTCTCGACTATTTCTGGCGAGTCGACGATATCAACGGTCATTTCTGACGCGTAAACACCAGGTGCGATTGCGTTGACACGAACGGGGACGCCCTTCAGCGCGAATTCAGTGGACATCATCTTGGTGAGGTGCGACGCTGCAGCTTTGGAGCTGTTGTAGCAGAACTATAGCGAAAGTCAGATCCGTAACACAGAGAAGTGCAGGGAGAAACGAACGTGTTCTTGAGCAAGCTTGACGACGCCACTTATACTGGTGATATTGACCACACTAGCTGTGTAGCCTTCGTAGTCCGCATTGCCTTTGGCAAGCAGACCTAGGAACGCGGTAGTCACATAGTATATCGAGAAAGTGTCGATCTTGTATAGTTGCGCCCACGCCTCAGGACCATCGTCGTTGAAGAGAGCGTTTCCGAGAGTCTCTGCGTCCTTGCGTTCGGGGGCCTGAGGGTTATTGAGCCAGAGCGTGGTGGGTCCGACAGCACCGGCACTGAAATTGAGATGAGGGATGAGGTAGAATCAGATCAAACAAGTAACGCACTTGTTGACCAGGATGTGCAGCTTCCCCTCCTTCTCTTCGATGAGCTTCTTTGCGGCTTGGATGCTTTCACGACTGGTCACATCCATGACAATTCTGCCCCCATCGCGAACTCCGAATGAAACAACGATGAGATACCGAGAACCCCGTCACGTACGGGATGATAGTGCCTGTTGATGACCACTCTTCCGCGATCTTCTGCAGGAGCTCAATACGACGGCTGGCGATGTACACCTTGGCACCGTTTGCCGCAAGACCCCTTGCGATCATGAGGCCGATGCCCGATCCGCCGCCAGTGACGAGTGCAACGCGTTCAGATACATCGAATACATTCTCAAGTTTCAGGGAAGGGGCGTTCGCCATTTATACGATGTCCGGGGTGGGTATGAGGGGTGAATGAAGATAGAAAGAGTCGAAAAGATACTATTTGTGGGCGGAAGGGTTTTGTCCATCGTGGCCATCCGGAGTGAAGAGACGTTTGGGCCGGTCGGTCCGATATACCCTGATATACCTCCTCCGCGTTTGTTGCCCACGGGTTCAATATTCAATGTGAAAATAAGCCTTCGAGTTGCGTGGGGCGTGATACAATAAATCCATTGAATAAGCGTACAACGGTACTCAAGAGTCTCATACAGTACTTAACAACGAAAGCCAACCACAACAGCTATCGTACAAGCCGGATCACCACGAGAGATTTACTTCTTGTTCCAGCCATCCTCGGGAACATTGATGCCAGCCTGAGCACCAGGGCGGGCATTTATTCTCTCATGCCAGGCCTATGGAACAATGGGTCAGGATGGAACTAAGAGCCAATATCATCCCTTTATTTTTGCTCACCTTGACATTCGGCCATTCGTCAAGGGAGTCGGTGACGGAGTAGCCGTGAATTCGGATCCTGAAGAGCAGTAAGAAACGTGGTCGTGCTCGCAGTCTGGTAAGAAGCATACCAAGGCCACACATTCAGATCTGCGAGACTGTACTTTCCACGTCCGGGGCCGGCAAGGTAATCGCGGTCCTTGAGGCGGATCTCGAGGACGCCGTACAGACGCTTCGCCTCCTTCACGTAGCCTGGTGACGCTCGTTAGCATGATACCGCAACGAAACGTCAACAGTTAGGACACATACGTTCAATAGCGTACGGGATTTTTTCGGGCGCGTAGTGGGTAAAGAAGTTCGCTACAAGACGGTTAGTCACGTTAGAAGAACGTCGCAACGCTCAGCCCTCACCCTGTCCTTGCATAGGGCCAACACCGCCGTGCTAGATTAAACATCAAACGCGTGAATACAGATGAACGAGCTGATGGACAGAGAGCTTACAGCGAAGAAAATCCATTGCAACATCTCGCTGTAATGGTCCGCCTCTTTCTGTTGATCGAACGTGAACAGGTTGTCCTTATCATAGTATTGTGCGAGGTATAGCAGGATCGCGGCCGACTCGAACACATTGAAGTTGTTCCGCGACCTATCGGTCAAGGTGGGGATACGGCCGTTCGGGTTAAGCTCGATGAACCACGGCTCCTTCTGAACGTTCGTCCAAATTTCGATAGGGAAGAAGCTATGAACACCCGTTGATAAGTTGTTTGAGACGAGACAGATTGGTGTATGAACCACGTACTCATACTCAGGTCCGCCATACGCCGCCTTGAGCTCCTCGAGGAGAACAGAAACCTTGAAGCCGTTGGGGGTACGACCAGTGTAAAGTATGAGAGGTTTCTCAGTTGTGGAAGTCATGTTTCTGGAACGGGCGAGATGGAGGGGAACGTGTGATAGTTTGGATGCGACGAGGTGCGGTCATTATATAGGTCCTGGAAGGTGAGAGATTTCTCCTCTAAATGTCGTCACGAGTTAAGGAAAATGACATGACCTGAGGCTGACCATGCTCAAGCATGATGATGACAGATGCACCCAAAGCTGACACAGCCACCCATGAGTTCCAGCCAGGAGAACACCACGCCCGCCGCTGTCCTCCGTCGAGGGATCCCCAGGCCCGTAAGAAGTATCTATATCTGATCGATGTTCTCATCGCTGACAACTGCGAGTCTGGTCCCAGTTAGCGTTGACAAGCCGCCAAAAGACTCAGCTTTAAGGCGCCAGATCTGATAAGTAATGCCATCCTTCGCCGAGAAGGACGCTCGGTCACAGACAACAGCTATGTGCAGGAGTCGGATTGCTCAGCGCTACGAATACATACAAACTCGGCTACATGTGCAAATGCCTGGAAACACAGACACAATGGCTTGTTCAATAATCCGTCAGCACACGTATCGGAAACCCTGAATAAGAGGAACACTCACCGACGCGAAACTCAAGCGTCCCGCTTCTTCTTCTTCCTCACTGCCAGAACGTTCACCTTCGGCTCCTCCGCCACCCCAGTCGATACTGTCCTCTCAGGCAGGGGGGCATTCTTGACCATGACTGTGCCGTATATATGCGCGTAATACGTCTCGAGAGTGGCCTCCGGTTCGTCGAAGGGA
The DNA here is from genome assembly GCA_012932865.1 of Amylostereum areolatum. Taxonomy (NCBI): domain Eukaryota; kingdom Fungi; phylum Basidiomycota; class Agaricomycetes; order Russulales; family Stereaceae; genus Amylostereum; species Amylostereum areolatum. The sequence continues at coordinate 624,677 of SAXG01000002.1, forward strand.
TTCGGTGAAACATCGTCCACGTTGGGCAATCGTGCGGAGATGCGCGGTGGCGTGCGCGGGAGTGTGATGGGAAGCAGATTTCCAGAGGCATCTTGGACGCTGGAGTTGGGTGGCCGCGAACTCGAAGGAGCTGTGGCAGATAGACCTTCGCAGAGTCCACGGATGGAGCCTTCAATGATTTCTGTAGCCTTAACAGCGCGTTCATGGGTGGAGAATTCGACTCCCGTAAGGAGGCTTTTGAGAACACGCTTGTTCATCGCACGTGGGACTTGGCCGGGTTGGGGGGCCAAGGGAGAAGGTGTGGAGGACGCCTTCGAAACGGGTTTGCTTGAGGCCACTCCTGCCGAAGTAGGTGGGGGAGGGGCAGAGAATCCAACGACAAAAAAGCCAGTGACTGCACCAGCGATGCATTCCTGTCGGAAGGACATGCGCTCCCAAAACTCGCCAGGACCGAGCTTGCCCAACTCTCCTTTGGGCCGAGGATCTTTGGCCTCCTGATTCTTCCCATCTCCTTCTCCGTGTGCACACAACACTTCCTCCTTCTCCTTCTCTTGCGTCTTCTCCGTGTCCCGGTCTTTGTCGCCGGTGCGTGGACGCTTGCGGACAGGAGACGCGACGGCGTTGTCGGTAAACGCGATTTCATCCATAAACCGATTCTTCGGGTCATCCTCGAATGAGGGAATGATATGGCCAATGTTTGGCACACCAGGGGATGGAGGACATGGGAGAGGGATGTCTGTTTGGCTGTATGGATGCCCATACATCCATGCTGGCTCCGTGTCTGACGACGATGCAGGAAGCGAGAGCGCCTGCGTGGCTTCAAGTTCGTTATACCCTGGCAGCACGTAGAACATCTTGATTTTCCCGTCCTTGTGCATGGATCTATGCACGTCTGCACCAATCTTGCCCAGGATGCGGCGCCACCATGCGCAAAGGCGAACATCGGAGAGCGGTTTTTTGCTTGAGTGGTCGGAGGAGTTTGGAAAGAGGTATTGGTTCTGCGCACGGGCGAAGAGGTGAACCCAGAGGTGCTGAGCTGCAATGGGGCGGGTGGCAGGATCGGCATACCAGTGGATGAGGGAGGTCACGAGAGTCGCGGTAGGAGGAGGAGCGATGCCTTGGCCGGTTGAGTCAACCTTCGAAACATAGAATATGGCATTGGACGTTGCAGGAATGTGATAAAGGGCAGCCTCTATGGCGGAGACGAGAACGCGAGGACCGTCTAGGGTAGGCTGCTCTGAGAGCAGGACGAGGACATCCTGCGCATATATGCGGGGACGGGGAGAGGCATACGGAAAAAGGGACGTATTTTTGTAGGGTGCGGTGACGAGGACGTGAAGGTGGAATTCGCGGCGGGCTGGGAGCGATGTCAGCGCGGCGAGGAGGTGGTCTCGAAGATTTCGGTCGACGTCGTGCATCCCGTCCGTGGGAAAAAATTCTACGCGTCCTCGACGCGCTTTTCCGTTGCCCCCAGGTTGCCCCGTGCCGCGGCCGCGCCATTTGCGTCTGACTATCATCACGGAAAGACATGAGCTCAAAACCCTCGTCCTCACCATTTCGCCGCCGAAGATGAAGCCGGGGTATATTTTCTTTTATTGAATCACACAACGGCTGCAGACAGAGGGAACACCGGCGCCAATACCGTTCACGGCACGCTCGATCGAGTGTCCCTTGCGGCCGCGAACGCGTTATGCATTCCACCTTTGGTTTGGGAACACGTCTCTGACTTGGTGGTCTAAACCACCGCCTTGGAATGCATCTCGATATACATAAAAGACTGACGCCAGCATTCGCGGTTTCCTGGACCTCAACACTATCCTTTCCCCCACATCTACCCCGCCCGCTGCCCGCCCGCCAACATGCTACAAGCGTTGTCGCTACTGATACCCGCTCTCTTACTTGCGCCTACCCTCGCCAAGACGCCCGAAGAATGGTCCTCTCGCTCGATATACCAGGTAACTCGTTGCCCGCCTGCACCGCTCGATGCATGCCGCTCATCTGTACATCTAGCTTATCACCGACAGGTTTGCAACCACCAACGGTACCGCCACTCCCTGTGATTCTAGTAAACGCGAGTACTGTGGCGGAACTTGGAAGGGGATCGAAGACCACCTGGACTACATTCAATACATGGGATTCGACGCGATCTGGATATCTCCCATAACCGCCAACATTGAGGGCAACTTCTCCGCAGGCGAGGCCTATCACGGGCACGTAGCATCTCGTGCTTCTCTCGGCGTTGCTCACGCCTCCTCAGTTATTGGTCTCAGAACTTGGACGAGATCAATCACCATTTCGGTACGGAACAAGACCTCAAGGACCTCAGTGCCGCGGTTCACAAACGCGACATGTACCTCATGGTGGACGTCGTCGTCAACCACATGGCTGCCACTGCCCTTCCACCCAAGTTCAACTTCGACGGGTTCTTCCACCCGTTCACAGACCAGTCCTACTTCCACCCTCAGTGCTTCATCAACAGCACAGAAACGGACCAGCATCTCATCGAGCAGTGTTGGTTTGGTAACCCAGAGATGCCGCTACCAGATCTCAACACGGAGAATTCGACCGTCGTCGATCTTTTGAACAGTTGGATCCACGATCTCGTCCAGGAGTTCGACGTCGACGGGCTACGCATCGACACCGTGAAGCACATCCGGAAGGACTTCTGGCCAGAGTGGGTCCAGTCGGCGGGTGTGTATACCTTGGGTGAAGTCGTCTACAACGACTCAGAAACCGCCGCGCCTTGGACCGGTATGATTTTATCCCCCGTTTTTCGACCGTCGCTCACCAGTCCATTTCAGAGGTTGTCGACGCTATACTCGATTATCCTACCTACTTCAAGTTGTCCGAGACCTTCAGCGGGCCCGTTCCCGGCAAGTTTCCTGACTTGGTCACCATGATGGAGCGGTCGCAGGCCAACTACAAGCACGGTCTCTTTCAAACCGGATCTTTCATCGAAAACCACGATCAGCCCCGAGTAGCAGGGCTCACGCAGGACGCAGCTGTGTGTATCTCGTCCTGCGTTCTTTGTGTCCTCGCTCACCGCTGTCAATAGCTTATCCGCAATGCCATGACGTTCTCGTTCATTCACGACGGCATTCCAATCGCGTACTATGGTCAGCCATTCGTTTTCAGGTCACGATCGAGGACTCACAACGACTGGTCGTTTCCAGGCTCTGAGCAGGGATACCAAGGCGCCGATGATCCGTACAACCGGGAAGCGTAAGTACATCCTGTCGAGGGTGATCAATTCTATGCTCATCAAGCGCAGACTTTGGTTCTCTGCGTACGAGCAGGAAAAGCCGATTGTCCAGCATTTCAGAACGCTCAACGCTGCCCGCAAGGCTGCGATCGCGAGCACGTCCAGCTTCCTGACCACGCCCGTTCGTCTGCCCATTCCTCTTCTACACCACCAGCTGATTGTTCGCACAGATGAAGTTCATGTCAGTCCACGACGAGTCGGTCGCTATCCTCAAGCCCCCGATGTTGGCGCTCCTCACCAACATCGGCTCTCAGGAGGGAAAATCCGCGACCTGGGAAGTGCCCGGGGCGTATGCGCCCAACGAGATGCTCGTAGACGTCCTCACATGTTCTCATATGATGGCGAACGCGCAGGGTGACGTTGTGGTGCCGTCCGACTATGGTATGCCGCAGGTGCTCATGCCAGCCTCGAAACTCCCTCGCGGGGGGTCGCTGTGTCCGGACATGGCGACGGGTGAGCGCGCGGTGAGTGGGGCATCGAAGATGGGGATCAAGCCAGCGTACATGGTTGCAGGCGTCGTGGCGTCGCTGATGTGGAGGACGGTACTCTGAGGTTGTGGCCCGGGGGGTTTCTTTCTATCTTTCTATCTTTCTTTACGGCATGGCATACTATCTCGGTCACACATCTTCTATGGTCGCTTGGTTTATGAAACATCGACCTCTTCCCGAGGCTGCCCGAAACCGACTCGGATTATGAGCAGAGATGACCTCCGCTGTCGAGATAGCCGCTGCCGGGCGTTTGGATTATGATGGCGCTCCGGCGCGTACAGTACCATAGCAAAGTCATCACCATGGCTTTCTGTAAGACTTGTACGCTCTTTGCAAGCTTGTACTCGCTCTCTGACTGTTTCTCCAGGTGGCTCGCGGTCTCTCGCGGTGATATCTAATCCTCCCATGCGCGTGAGTAAGCACACTGATTGTACTAGTAGGTCTTCCTTTCGTGAATGTTCGAGGCTTCAAGCTTCAAGCACGCAACATCACTCTCCCGCCCCATGCTCACACTGATTATAAAGTCTCCCAGAGTCGTCTTTCACCATCGATCCACCCTCCGTCTCCTCTCCTCCGCCGCACCTCCTCGCAGAATGCCTTTCCTCAACACCCCCGCTCCCGGTGCGCGCGAGTACTACCCGCTCAACGACCCTATCATCGGCTCTGCTCTCCCCGCGGTGCGTCGCGCTTCTTTTTTCTCCTCCCCCGCGAACGACGACGATCCGATCCTTCTTCGACCGATCCTAGGAGTCTTACCCGCAGAACAAAGAACTTCCCCCGCTCTTCCAACCTCTCACGATCCGCGGCGTCACCTTCCCCAACCGCATCTTCGTCGTACGTCCTTACGTACTTCCTTGCGCGCCGCCCCCTACACGATATTCACATTTCGGATCGGCAGTCCCCCATGTGCCAGTACAGCTCGGACAACGGCCACGCGACGGATTACCACCTCGTTCACCTCGGGGTGCGTGCCTTTCCCCATCCGTTCCTCTTCGCCCCACACATCCCTTAACCAAAAACCTTAAACCCTGGTAGGGCTACGCCATCCGCGGCCCCGGCGCGATCATCGTCGAAGCCACCGCGGTCGTCCCCGAGGGCCGCATCTCGCCCGAGGACGCCGGGCTGTGGACGGACACGCAGATCGCGCCGCTGAAGCGCATCGTCGACTTTGCGCATGCGCACGGGTCCAAGATCGGCATCCAGCTCGCGCACGCGGGCCGCAAGGCGTCGACGTACGCGCCCTGGGTGTTCGCGAGCGCGGATTTGAAGCACAAGGCGCCGGGATGGCTCGCGGGCAAGGACGAGGGTGGATGGCCGGATGAAGGTGGGCTCTCGCGTCGCGCGCGCGCGCTCTCGCTCGATCGTTGAAGGGGTTTTCTGACGGGGATGGACGTGCAGTGTACGGTCCTAGCGAGATCAAGTACGCCGAAGATCACGCGCAGCCAAAGCCCATGACGGAGGAAAACATCAAGTACGTTACGGACGCGTTCGTCGCCGCTACCAAGCGTTCCATCGAAATCGGATGTGAGCCCCAGTCTTTCCCCCTCCCTTCCTCCACGCGCATCCCTCCTGACCTGTCGTTCCGAAACAACTACCAGTCGACTTCGTCGAGATCCACGGCGCCCACGGCTACCTCATCCACAGCTTCCTCTCCCCGCTCTCGAACGCGCGCACGGACGGGTATGGCGGCGCGTTCGAGAACCGCACGCGCCTCCTCCTCGAGATCACCAAGGCCGTGCGCGCCGCCTGGGGCGACCGCCCGCTGTTCGTGCGTCTGAGCGGCACGGACTGGGCGGAGGGGCCTGAGAAGGGCGAGGACGGCGAGTGGAAGCAGTGGGGCATCGTGCAGACCGCGCAGCTCTCCGGCGAGCTCGCGAAACTCGGCGTGGACTTCATCGACGTCAGCTCGTCGGGCAACTGGGCGCAGCAAAAGATCCCCGTCGGGCCCGGGTACCAGGTGCGTGTTCTCCCATCGTCTGCGGCTGTCAGTGAGCTGAGGCGCGGGATGTTTGGCGTTTGGCGTTTGGCGCAGGTCCCGCTCGCGGAGGCGGTGAAAAAGGCGGTCCCGAACACGCTCGTGGGCGCGGTAGGCCTGATCACCGACGGAAAACAGGCGAACGCGATCCTCGTCGAGGGCAAGGCCGATGTCATCCTTGTCGCGCGCGAGTTCCAGCGCTCGCCCAACTTCGTCATGGAGGCTGCTGAGGCCCTCGGCGTCGCGATCAAGCCGGCGGTGCAGACAGAGCGGGCGTGGTCGCGCGTGCTCGTGCCGAAGAATGCGTAAGGGCTGCCAGGCTGGCGTGTGACGCCTTGGACGGCCCAGCGAAGAGATTGATGACGCGTAGTCCTTTTAGAGTTTCATCCCACTTTTGCGGATAGAACCGTGTTGTAATTTTACTCCCAATGTTATACAGGTGTACAACGAAGTAAGTGTATGCGAAGTGGGCGCTGCATCGGATTCAGCTGCGGTCGACGGCGTCCACGAGGACGTCTTACCATTATGCTGCCGATCACGGAGATGGCGGGGCGACTGACGCCTCGTGTCCGACCGGTGCAGGAGGATGAATGGGTTGTATCATGATCAGAGCTTTGGAAGGCAGGATGGGCACACAGGATTGAAGACGGTGGCGTTTGGACGCGTCACTTGACCGGGGTCCGGCGAGTATACCGCCTTCCGAGGGGACGGACGTCGAGTTGGAATGGCGCTACAGAGCCTCAGGTGAGAGTTTTTTCGGAGGTCCACATAGCCATGTTGCGAGCAAGTACTGCAGGGCAGATGTGTTTGATTCCAACGGAGGAGAAATTTGAGTTGATAGATGTGGCTGGGTACGTGCCCACATGTCGCGCGTTGGCGGCTGGCCACAGATCATGGTATCGCGTGGACGCAGAACAATGGTCCAACTGTGCAACTCGGCCGATGGTGGTTCTGATGATTCAGAAGATGTCAGAGAAGAAAAATAACCATTGCATGACGCCTGCGGTGGGCATCGCGTCGAAAATAACGGTCGGGTTCGCGCCGACAGAAGAGTTGGACAGGTTTGCTGCCGGGTTTACTTTTAGGTATGACAGACCAAAAGCGACCGACGTCATCTTCCCGCTGTCCTCTCGTAAGTTCCACCCCACGAACACGCGTATCCCATGCGTCGGTCGGAAGCAGCCCTTCGCGAAGACCCCAATTGGTGGTCGAGTTTGGCCGGGAAAAGACGATTGGGTGAACGGGGTACGTGAATGTATGCGTTGCATACGTCGGGCGCGGAGTTCCGGAATGGAACAAGCGGGTGGAGTGGATGGGTTGAGAAGAGGAACGAATAGAACGAGGAGGGGCGATTTCATTTTTCTATAAGAAAGGGTGAAGAAAGAAGGCCCATGGGTTCGGACAAACGCCGAGGAATGTATTCTTGCAAAGAGAGATAGGGTGTGTGCTCATGGGAGCTGGTCATCGCGCGAGTTGAGCTGTTTAATGAAATCGATAGGACGGGACTAGCTTGGGTTGGAGAGGAAACGCGGGGTGGTATCGCTTCCAGGAATCACTCCAGCGCGCGTCGCGAGCCGAATGCAAAAAGCCAAAGGCAACGCCGCCCGAAGTGGCCTATCGTCGTCATTTTGGGCAGGGGCAGAGGAAGGTGACCATCGGAGCAGAAAGTGCGATCGAGGCGCACCAGAATTCGATAGAGTGGGCCGGCGGCTGTAGTGGGAGGGTATTGCCTAGACTATATGCGTTAGCAGTTACGACGAAGTTCGCGCCCATCTACGCCGACAGCCCAGAGCGTGGCGGGTGGGAGAGGGAGGTACTTAAGACGGAGGCGAAAGAGTGAGAGGGGCCCTGGAGTGGTGAGTAGATGAATAAAGCGTAGAGAGGATTGAGAACAAGGCAAAGGGGATAGTCGGTACCGAGTACCGAGAGCGAGGACAGAGAGGACAGAGAGGGGGGAAAGAGCGTCCCATGCCCGAGGACTCAGGAGGAGTTGGGGGTGAGAAATGGAAGAGATGATCGCAGCCGGTGGCTGGACGGCGGAAGGAGAGGGCGAAGAGAAAGTGAAACGCGGGTAGAGGCGTGCCAGTGCAGACACCGGCCAAGCGGGGACTGGGCATAATGAAAAAGTCTGGACGAAGTCTGACGAAGTGGACCGGTTCTGATGCCGATTGGGCCGACCGAGGGATTCAGAGAGAGGGAGTCCGAGGCCGTGCCGCTCTCAGACTCCGTGTTCCCGTCTGCCCGCCGTAAGCGCAAGGTTCAAGCGATCTACTTATGTGTGTTTTGTTGCTGGGCCCTTTGCTCTGATCGTTGATCTCCCTCGAATTTCCCTTTCTTTCTCTTATACCTTCCTCTCCTTCCCTCTCTTCCTCCCTCCCCGCCCTCCTCCTCGCCAGACATCCACCCCCAATGTCTGTACGCCAGTCCCTACCCTCCTTCGCCGTCGCCTTCGCTACCTCCTCCCTCGACCCCCCCTACTCCTCCTCTCTCCCTCCCATTCAACCTCTCACCTCCTCAGAACGAAGTCACATCCCGAGCAGGTCACCCGAGCCCCCCATCGATGCACAACCCTCCCCCCCGCGCCAACGGCAGGAAACGCACCATTCACGACGCCCACCAGGACGATCGCGACCACCAATCCAGGTGTGCCCGCTCCCATCTCGCTTACTTATCCCCCCTCATCTTTTCCCTGACAACACCCGATAGTCCCCGTGCCTCTTCCCCTCGTTCCGTTCGCGTCAAAGAGGAACAGTTCGAACTTCCCGAAGATCTTCACCATCCTTCTCAATCTCAGCCACAACTCTCCCTCCCTTCCCCTCCCGCCGCCACCTCCTCTCCCTCCGCCAAAAAACGGCGCGTGACCATCAGCGGCCTCTCACACTCCCTCGACCCCCATTCTCCCCGGCCCCGACACCTCCATCTCCCCCGTCGTCGTCGGCATCCCCTCCGTTCGTGACGATCCCGCCGCCCTCGAACAAGTTCGCAACATGATCTCCGTCAAACGCAATCAGGAGGCCCTCATCGAACAGCGCCGTGGCAGCCTCAGCGGTCCTCCTCCCTCCTCCAAACAACAACAACAACCACCCGCCCCGACCCGCCCCCCCGCTCGCAGCCCCAATGCACCTCCCGCCCGTCTCCACCCTAGCCCTGGCCCCCAACACTCAGACCTGTCCACGCCCCACAACGCCCTTCCCCCTCCCTCCATATCCTTCACCCGCCGCCGCGCTGGCACCGGTAACAAGAAGAAACCTGCAGATATCATGATCAGTCCGCGCGACCCCACCTCCAACGCCCGCCTCGCCCCCGTCATACAAAGCGCGCCCCCCGTACCCCACGGTCCCGGTCGCTTTCCCCATACCAGCACCATGGCCATCCCCAGCCTCCCTCCCGTCCCCAACCAGCCTCCCAGACGCGCTCTTCCCGGCAACGTCCCCCCTACGCCGACACGTCTCACCATGCGCGGTGCCCTCGCCGCGTCCTCCTCTTCAAATAACAACACCCTCACCGTACCCTCCACCCATCCCGTCCCCCCCAGCATTCCCATCGCCAGCACCCTCGTTCCACCCACCCCTTCCGCCCTCCAGACGTCCCACAACACCCCCAAGTCCGCCTTCCTCGCTCCCTTCGAGATGTTCTACGACGCCCTCCGGGATGCCCAAGAGCTCAAAGGCTGGCTCGCCGCCCAGCTCCAGAAGGCCGAGCGCGCCACCACCGCTCTGCGCGAGGCGACCGAGCGTGCCGAACGCGACGTCGACGAACGCGTCGAGCGCCGCGTCGCCGGCGTCCGGGACGAGATGGCCAGCCTCCGTCGGCGCGTAGAGGAACTCGAAGATTCGCTCGCCGCCCGTGATGGCCGAGGGCGCGGCGTCGCGCACGATCAGGGAACGAACAAGCGCTCCCCTCTGATCACCGGGCACTCCCAGCGCAAGGCGACGTCGCCGCCAAGCGAAGGGCCCGCGCTTCCGCACGATGCGCCGATGTCTGCGGTCGAAGGTGCCCACGGTTCGCGCCAGGCTTCGCCCGCTCCCTTTGCACGGTCACGGAGGGGGTCGACGTCGACGATGCGCATGGAGCCGCCGCCCCTGCGTTCGACCGCGCAGGAGGGCGTGAGGAGTCCGTCGGTCAAGGCGGCGAGGAGATCGAGGCGGGGCTCCATCGCGGAAAGGGAGAAGGAGGCCAGTCGGCCTGCGTCGCCCATGGAGGAGAGCTGATGAGGGGGTCAAGTTATATTGTCGTCGTAGGCCAGGGCGAGCGTGGTCCACGTTCTCCCTTCCTTCATTTCCCCTTCGGTCCCTGAAAAAATCCTGTGCGTGCTGTCGATTCTAGGCCTTTGCGCTCATCTCCTCCTCCTCGCCTTTCCCTCTTTCGGTCTTGCATCTGTTTCGGTGGCGTGCGATCTCGGGGGTGGTATGTTTTTGGAAATAACGATCTTTTTCACGTTGCTTCGTCCTCCCTCATTCAAACATTGCTTACGGATGTGTTTGGCCATTTCTCCCTCTCCTCTCCTTTCCCCCCCTTCAATCTCTCGTTCTGTCGTCCCCTTCTCGTCCATTTGCTGTCCCCGTCTGCTCTTCCCGATGTTTGTACACCGTCCCTCCTCTCTTACCTCTTCTGCTTGCTCTTTACCATCTCTGTACTCTCTCCGTACTTTGGTTTACCGAACCAAAAATCTAACCGACTGCGAAACCCCCGTCCTCTCGTCCCAGTACCACAACACGCGAAAGGATTGGTTTCGCATTTCAATTCTCGCGTCGCGAACGCGTATATGCAACTACGTGCTGATCGTGTTCTTAAAGCCCACATTTCTATACGGAAAAGGTTGGGGCGTGGTAGGTAAGGACCGGACGTCGGGGTAGCGATACATGCGATCTACAAGTCACTGGGGTGGGCGCGAAGTCGACCGGCGATGCTGAGCGGTAGTGGATATCCCGGTCCTTCGAGGCGCGTACATATCTGAACGCATCTACGCAGAGACGCTCGATCACACCATATCGTGGCGCACACGAGACGTAGCCAGCGATGACGCAAGGCTCGCGCTCGACGGGTGCACGGGCGCGAATTCCTGTCGAAACGCGTCAGAGGGGAGGAAGGACAGGCCGATTATCGAGAGAAAGGGGCGCACGAGCGGGGAGGCGTCGATCAGCGGACTTGGACACGACGCCGTCGAGGCGTGGCGGCGCACGGCGAGCGGCGGTCTCCGGAGGAGGATCGACGACGGGGCGGCGGGGTCGATCTTGGAGATGGTGGTGGTGGAGACGGAAACCGAGAGTGGAGGGCGCTAAGGGAGGGGGCGCGCGCGCGCGCGTTTGCGTCGGCGGGGTGGTGGGGGCGGAGGGGGGTGGGGATGGGGCGTACCTTGGGGAAGATGTCCGGACTGAGACGGGAGCTGGAGGGATCTTTGAATGCGAGAGGCGCGGAGGAGACGTCGGGGGCGGCGGCGGTGTCCATTTCGCGGAGGAAGGAGAGGTGGATGAGCGTGTTGGGGTCCGCGACGGCGCGCTTGCGCAGGGAGCCTCTGCTGTTGAGGCTAGAGCGGGTGGTCAGATGGTCGTGCGAGAGAGAATGGGGGAGGGGGAGGGGGCGTACATCGCGAGGAACGAGTTGACGTAGCCTGTGTGGGGGGATGGGGTGAGTTGGGAAGTGAAGCGTGGGGGGACGGGCGCGTACATTTCCCGAGGATGAAGTAGATCCCGAGCCAGATGAAGGCGGTGGGCATGAACGCGAACTAGGCTACCCATCAGCATCCGGAGGTCCGTTCAAGAGAAACGGGGTGGTCGAGGGACGTACGGCGAAGATCATGCTTGTGGCAACGACGCTGGAGGACGAATACCGTAAGCAGCCGATCGGGAGGGATGAGCGCGTCGGTCACCTCGTCAGGACGCCAGAATTGATGCTGTACTGCATCAGAGTGTGGATGATCGAGTCTGTCCTGTCCACGGGTGTTTTTTTTGAGTTCGCTCCCCTCGATGACGGGCACAACGCCAAGGCGATGGACGGACCTTTTCACGCCGGTACGGCTGTGATACAGAGACCAGCACATGGAAGCGGCTATCAGGATGTCTGCTATGACACCGCTCCCTAAGCCCAGGCTCGTGATCCACTGCACAGAGGGAGAAATATATTATTCAACGCGCGACGAAGGCGAGGGCAACATTCGTACGGTCATTTCGCCAAAGCGTGCAAATTCTTTCAACTTGTGTCTGGAGGGCTCATGAGAAAGATCGGATGAATGAACCAGGCGGACGTGGACAAACCCGGTGACGGTGAAGACTATGAGGGGCAAGTTATGAGGGGCAAGTCAGACATCGTGATCAAAACCATGCCGCGGAAAGCTCACCGATGCTGAATGCTACGAGCAAGGGCAGGGAAGCGCTCAGAGACGACTGTGGCTATACTGAGTAGCAACGTACCGAAACATGTCGCGGACATGATGCACTAATATGCGCACATCAGCTCGGTGGAGAAGACGAGGAAGTTGAGAAAAACCTACAATCAACGCCACCAGGAAAATCGAGCCGCCCACTGTACAAAAGCGTCCGATAAGCTCTACAGGTTCATACCTGCGCGAAAATCCACATACTCAGGCGCACGCGGCGAACGTAGAAGAGCTGCACTATCAGAGTCGGAACTCCCTAGAACAGGGCGTTACGTGGAGATTCCATGCGGGGGGAGGGCGACGCACGTTACCGTGGACTTGAACCTTTCCGATGGTTTGGAAGGGTTAGAGCCGGCGTTCCTAAGCAACGGAATCGAATGGACACATACGAGCAAGCTCCTGAAAAGACGGTCAGCGACGTACGAAGGTCATGATTCATGATCTTACCAGTTTGCGTATGCGACGGCGCTCGGATTTGCGTGATTGGTGATGAGGTACCTGCGAGGATGATCGGTTGAATAAATGGAGGCTCGAGTCGACGCCTTAGGGGGTACTGTACCAGTAGAGCGTGTACGTGCAAAGTGCGAGATGCAGGGAATCGAAGATCCTGAGGAGGTCGGTTGTCATTTCAGCACGGCGCACAGTGAACGGGCCCGGTTCGGAATACACACGACACTGTCAGCACCATGGTCTTCATCCGCCCCGAGTCCGTCCGCCAGTACTTCCTACATCAACTGAGTACATCGAAGAGAAAAAGACAAGAGCGCATTTCCTGCCTACCTAAAATACAGCCATCTGCAGACGGGCCGTCAGCACGAGTGCAAGTATCGGAATAAATAGAGGCGATCTCACGTCTGCAGCACGGTCACCCCGTACAACCTTGAACATTGCAGAGAGGAACTCAGCCGTATACCTCAGAAGGTAGATGGAAGAAAGTGCGTACACTGCCTCGATAATCAAAGCCACGAACGCCGCTCCGAACGTGTCTCCGATGGACGGCCGGTCTGACGGGAGGGCGGACATATCCCGAGACGAAAGTTGTAGGCGTGATCGTCAATGGGCGGATATCGTGGGTACGAGATTGGGGGACAGGGGGATGGGGAAAGGTTTAGAAACGGGGTGACGGCAAGGACTTTATAGCTGACCGGGACCCCTCAATGGCCTCGGGCCCTAGCATGGATCCCTGTCTCAGACCGTACCCATGAGACTGTCGGCTTCCAAAATTAGACATCGACTGGAAAGAGCAGCTTTTCTTCTGGTAGGGTGAGAGATCGCATCGTGTCATGAAGGCGTGGTCTGAGGCCAACACAAATCAGTCAGTCGGGAGTTGCAATATTTGGGAGAGGTCCACACGAATAGGTACTACCACTCACTTGGCGGGTGTGAATCGGGGTGCGGATGCAAATTCATTTCCTCTGAAACATCCGTCGAGCTGCGGTTGCATGACAGGGTCGAAATTGCCCGCCGGGATGCTTTGGGTTAACGTTGCCCGGCGTGGACTCGGACAATGCAACCACGAGTCGGTCTACAGGAAGCATCGACTCAACCTGGCGTCGAGCGGAAGAGCAATTCTATGCAACAAAGTTCTCGACCTATACCGTGACTGATCAGTGCGTCACGGTTGCATACCAGGGAAAAAAAACACTTCCCAACTGACGTCCATCGGCAAGGTCCATAAGGGCCCACGAAGTCCAGAAACGACGTCACTGTAAGTTTGTATATGCAATGATGGCACCCCGAGGAACAACCGAGGAAGGTCTGAAGATCTGATGGGCCGGAGTCATTACGCTCGGCCTTTTCCGGCACGACACCTCCATATTTCCGCTCATACGACTGGACATTCTTACATACAGTGGCTCGTGATCCTACTTCGCGCAGGACTCATTGATTTATTTACACCAAGCTCAGGGGAAAGAGAAGTCGCACAAAGAGAAGGATACAGCAAAAAATACTGGATTGATATGCTACAACACATGCGAAGGAAATGATATTATAGAGGACGCACGAACAGCCCTAACGATAGCGGTGATATGAATTGAAGAGGAGGGTAAGGGCGCAGAAATCAGGCGACGTAGGCGAAGGTATCCCGGGTCCCGTCAACCCGCTCTATGTACTCCTTCTCTAGTAGAGTGTCGATCGCCTATCAAAATGTCAGAAACGGTACACTCTATGTAATCGTTGCGCATACCTTCTTGATGTCCGGAATCTTGGGCGTGAAACGCGTTGAAATCTGCGAAATGACTTCTTGGATGAGGCCCTGGTTCTTCATGGTCTTCCGAGCCTTCATGATACTATTGAGGTATGGACATCAGAGATAGTTATCATGTAACTGCCTGAAGGAGACTCACCGGACAATCGTCGCCTGGATAACATACTTCCGGTCCTCATCGACGGTCTTCAAGACATCGTTTGATTCAGCCTTCGCCTCAGCCTTGATCGGCTGGTTGAGATTGATGCGAATCTTCTTAGACCTAAAGTCTACACAGACCATCAGCGTTGAGTACAAAAAAAAGATTGGAACGCACTCGGGTTGAGGTCGTACTGCTCTGTCTCCTCGCTGATAAGAACCTTCGCCTTCACAAGAAGAGCTAGCACTTGGGCCAGATGATCCTTGGGAATGGAGGTGGCTGAAACGAGCTCGGAGAGAGAGAGCGTGTCGTTGTTGTTGTACTGCATCAGCACGGCCATCTGATACGAGCTCGTCATGAGAATGTATTTCTGATTCGTGTAGTTAGTGCGAAGCTCGTTCTTGGAGTAATTCCAAAGCCACGTGAGTTTACGACCAGAGTGCTTCTGCTGGTAGTACTTTTGGAAGCGGTCATAAGTCGGCTGGATGTCCGTCGGGACGATAAAGTCGTTCGCCGGAGGAAGCAAGGGCCAGAAATTGGTGCCGAGAACCATGACGCTGAAGTTGATATCCATATCGTCGTGGTTCTGCTGCATACGCTCCTTGAATTGGTCGGTCAAATCTTTGCTCAAACTCATGTCTACGGGTGACGGGATCTCAGGTGAGCTCAGATAGCACAGGAACCAACCAGCGTACCCGTGAACATGCGTTGAAGCTTGTTGGTGTATTCGAAACCACACGCCTCCTTGAGTTTGGATATCATGCTGGCTTCTGCCTCATCAGACGCAGAAACACCATGGATGAGACGTTTGGACAATTTCGTAGTGTAGTATTGTTGGAACACATCCTTGTCTTCCAGGTACTTGAAAAGCACCATCTGAACGAGCGAAGAAGTCAACTGGCCATCCACGGCTGGAGCTGGGCGTGCACCTACGACACGGTTCAATGCGCCCTCAAGATCACCCTCTTCCGCCATCTTGTTGTTCTTTCGCAATAGGGCATCCGTGTGTTTGGCGAGAAGTTCCGGGCTCTTCGTAGGAATGTTACCAGTCGCGGCGTTGCGGTTGACGAATTCCCTGCATGCTTTGTCCAAGCTAGCGACGAATCCAGCCTCTCCCTTGAAGCTGCGGTTGACCGTCTCCGAATTCTTCGTGTGCACCTCAAGGAGGGCATCGACGTATGCTTTGGGGTCGGCGTCGGTACCATCTCCACCCACCAACTTTGATACTGCGGCCAAACCAGCTTTCTTGACGTGCTCTTCGAATTTCTTGCGCAAGGGCTCGAGGCCCTCTGGGATGCGGGCAAGGAGAGCATACATGCGCTGGAGATCCTCATCCTTGTCGTAGTCAAGTAAACTCTGGAATGACTCCCACATGAGCTCCGAATGCTCGCGGATGAGGACATGTTCGCATTTGGCGATGAGTAACTTGCGGGTGTTGGTGTGCAAGTAGCGTTCCACGCGATCTTCTTCCTCACGCAAGCGTTCTTCCGCCTTCTTGAGGTAGTCCGATACGCTATTTTCCGCAAGAAAGGCTTCTGATTCGAGCTTGTAGTATTTCTCTGTCGCGTCGAGGAACGGCGTCTCGAAGTGCTCCTTGTAAATCTCCAGAGACGCCTTATTGATGTCGCTCTCGTCGATTCCAAGAGAGACGAATGAGTCAACGACCTTCTTCACGAGACCTTGATCTATAGTCTCGCCGTTCCTCTGCTGCTCTACGAGACGAAGGATCGCACCCGCAAGTTTCTGCTGCTTGCTTTGGATGTGGAGGAAGAAGTTTTGTCGCCATTGCACTAGTGCGAGCTGGCGAGAAGAAGGGTCACGGTGGGACGGTCAAAGCCCGACAAGTAACTCACAGTGTACACAGGATATACACCCTTCCTGCCCTCGTCGCGTTCCCGCTTCACCCAATGGCGGTTGAGGTATGTGAAAAGCCGGTTGATGTAGTTAGCACCGGTCGTGTAACGATCCCATTCACTGGCGTAGTATCGCAACAACGGTTCGTGCTGCAGCGAGTCAGATGCCTACACGCGCCCTATCGGTAAATACAAACCCCGCCACACAAGAGAAAGAGATACTCACGTCCTTGAGAGTACGCAAATGGGAAACAAAGTATCGGATGAGGTTGTTATAGAGATCGGAGCCCATCAAATTGGCACCAGCTGAGAGGTAGAAGAACCGATTCAGCACAAGACTAATAATGTACAGTGGACGCCACGGGTACGCACTACGTCCAGGGCCGGTCGATTCCTGAGCTGAGTTGCTGGGCATTTTGGAGGACGTGCAATAATTGTAGGCGACGGTGTACAGGCTCATGTACTTGGAATAGGACACGCCGGTCTGGAGTTTAGTCATGATGTGGTCGACGCCGTCTTCGAGAAATGCCCATGTCGTTGCGAGATCGGCGGAGGGAGGGGGCATGGGATGTGACCCCAGAGTGCCTGCCTGACTGGATGTTGCACTCATGAGGACGAGAGGGGAGAGGAAACGAGAATGAGGTGATTAAGGTCGGGGTGAAGGGTGTGGTTGGGGAACAGGCGGCAGACGCGCGACAGCTCGTTTATGTCGCGATGGTGGCGCCTCAGCCACGCCTCCCTTCAAAACTTTCCATTCTGATCCTTCATTGCCGTTGTTGCCGTCCGGTTTCCGAATTCTATTGGTGAGTCTATCTTTGCGTTCCTATGTAAGAGGTTACAATGGATGCCATTGGATCATAGGCAACTTCCTGGCCCCGAAAATCAAAGGTTGGTTTGCCATCTTTTCGTTATATGTAGCCAGGTCTACGAGTCGATGCTCGTTCAGATCCTCTAGTTATCCAAACGAGGATAGGCAGGGCGTCTCGTATCACCAACAGCTTCAAAGCCATTCCTGGAAGGATGCACACCATAGGATAATCCCAGGAGCTCTCTTAGACCACGATGTCCTGGGGCTGTGTGGCAGTCTTGCTGGTTCGTTCTCATTCACCCCCCCCCCCCCAGCTCTACTGCCCTAGGTGCTTACGCACGGCATGGTAGTTCTCCGCAAATCGTCTCCTTCGTCGCTTGCTTGAAAGAACAGGCACAACTGCAGACAATTGGGTAGGTCAATCCATACACGTGTGCCGAGCTTGAAGAGACGCAGAGCTGAATTCTGCTTTGCTATGGGCTATGCTCGAGCGCGGCTGTGCCGTGTGCATCACTTCACCTTCAACACTTCCCTTTAAGCCAAAAGATGCGTGGTATCGTCCAGTCCCAGTGTGGCGAGACATAAAATTTTGATCACGGAGAAGGCAGCTGTTTGGCGGAAATCCCACCTGGACAAAGCCTCCCAACGCTTTCAATTACTATCACAAACCTTCCCCTAACTTGCGGCGCATTGATTTTCTCCAATTTTCTTGTGCGCTGGTCTCCCTGCGCCTTTGAGTGTGCATTTTGACAATGCGGCTCACCCACCGCTGGAAGTCCCGCTCCCCCTTCTCCAGGATTCTAACCTCCTCAAAACCCTCTATCCTCTACACAGTACACGAGGTAGATTGCATTTTTCAAGCCCTTCAGCTATACTGCTGTATCAACCTGGTCTTTGATTGTCGACAAACCATCTCCTTCTCTGATCGTTTTGTTCACGACGGCAATAAATCCTTGGCCATATAACTTTTGGCTTCCTTCGCCTGTCCACTGTTTTTCTCTCTAGAGGCACGGTTTCCCCATCTATCAACCCAAATGAACTTCACGAGGTGGAAACCCTCGCCGTTTCGAGTATCATACTGAACATACCCATCCGTTTATCAGGGCCTTCAAATAGGTCCTTCGGTCACGGCACAGAGCATCACACGCTTGGTCATCGCCTGTGGAGTGGCTATATGTCCTAGGGGCTTTCACAAATGTGGATGCTACAGACATCATCAACGCCTTGTGGACGTCAGCAGCCCATTCGGACACTAGAACTAGCTACCACCCACCTTTCAGCCGCGGGATGTCCCGCATCGGCATCGCCTCGATCTACCCTTATCCTTTCCATCTTGAAAAACATAGTCGTGTTCTAGGGCGCCCTCCCTCTTACCCCGAGTCAATCACGACGAGTTTGGACAGACATGTTTAACATGCTTGCTTTTCGTCAAGAGACGGGGAAGGGTGTCCAGCGTGTCCATCCCATACGCAGGACTGTCACAAGCAATGAAACTCAATGTATCTGTCTTCGATAGTCGTTCGATACGTCCATACATCGCCCAAACGGTTGCACACAAAAGACCAGTCATCAACAGAAAAATCTCAAAAAGGCCCAATCTAAACCTTGACTCCAGTATGGATACAAGCAATACCTCCCCACAGATCTCTCCAAGCCCCTCCATCGCCCTCGAAATACCCGCCTGTTGCGAATCCTGCATCAGATATCATCTGCGCGAAATCCGGCTGACTCGGAAATCGTCGGATGGATTCGACCAAGTACTGGTACGATTCTCGGTCTCCGGCGAGGATGGTTCCCATAAGAGGGAGGACAGAGAAGGAGTATTGGTCATACAGCCTGCAAGGGGGATGTCAACCAACGCACTGCTGGGGTTGACGGAAGAGACATACGGTCCCAAGATCGGATTCGTGACCTTGTTAAATTCGAGGCACGCAAATGTCCCTCCTGGCTTGAGTACCCTGTAGGCTTCCGCGAGGGCTTCTTGTACCGACGTGACATTACGAATGCCGAAAGCGATGGTGTAGAGGTCGTACGAATTGGAGGGAAAGCGGTCCTCCCCAAGGGCTTGTGCATTCGCCTCGTGAAAAGATATTTGAGGTGCTAAACGAGGATACATGAGAGTCCCCTGACGGAAAATATGCTATACTTACTATTGTGGTACATCGTCTTCTTGAACCGCTTGTACCCCTCCTTCAACATCTCGGCGTTGATGTCAACCACGTCGACACTTGTCTCCCTATCAGCGTACTTCTCCCGCGCGTGGTCAAGCATCCGCAAAGCAATATCCCCCGTGCCGCCCGCAACGTCGATGCAGCGTACAGGGCCCTTCGAGCCAGGACGGAGGCGAGAGATGAAGTCGTCTTTCCAAAGCCTGTGTACACCGAGAGACATGGCGTCATTCATTAGGTCGTAGTTTGAAGCGACCGAGTCGAAGACGCCTCGAACGAGGCTCTCTTTTGAGTCTTCTGGGACAGTTTGGAACCCGAAGTGCGTTGTACGAGGTGTAGTGGGGTCAGACGTAGAATTAGACGGTCTGGCCTGAGTCGAGGAGTGGTTGTAACGCGCCAAAGTGAACGCAGGAGAAGGTCGTCGGCAGATCGAGCGCAAGGCGCGGCTGGTGACCTGCATCTTGTGTTCGTGGGATGTAATGGTACGATGTGGTACGACTTGGGTACGACCGTATGTGAGAGAACTGAAGAGGCGCGTTCAGCGACGCGACGCGCTCTCCCAGACTCTCCCGTCGGGCCCGGGGTCGCCGGCGGCCGCGAGACCTTCAAGTTCTTGCCTTTTCCCTCCACCTTCTCCAAACCTTGGTTCGCTCACACATCCTTTCCGCGACTACCATCAATTGTACATGTCCGATCCGGAAAAAGGGAAGGGAAAATATGTCGCGGATCCGTCCACCGGTTCTGCAGTGTCTCTCGATAAGGGAGCGGTCGCCGGAGCATCCTCCTCGCGAGCGTCTTCTTCCGATGATGCCTCCACAAGTGATTCTTCAGCTTCAGACGGCACCTCGGACTCTGAAAGTGATTCCTCCGGAAGCGAACCTTCTGACGACGATATGGACCCGCCGGAGGAGCTCATGCAAAAATACTTAAATCTTGCGAAGGAGAACGTGCGTCGGCGTCGGCAGTTGGAAAAAACACCTCCACCACAAGGGGAAGACGAGGATGAAGATGGAATTATACATTTAGGTGGCGTTAACGAGAAACAAGAGTGTGTGCCATTCCATGTCTTCACTCTTACAAGCTTATTCGCCTGCAGAAACCTACCTCCTCTCGATCCTGGCGCGTTACCCCCATCATATATCACCCCTGGCCCATCTAGACAGGATCCCCCTACTCTTGTGCGTGACCTCGATGCGGAGCAAGCCGAAACGTCAGCATCCCAACATGTAGCCCCAGCACCTCCGGTTCCACCTCCAGAACTCACGAAATCCGGAAAACCTCTCACGAAGAGGGAGCGAAAAGCGGTACGCCTTTCCCCGGCAATCGTTCTTTTCCCCCACTCACTGGTGTATGCAGTTGAGAGAGAAAACAGCTGGTCCAAGTTGGTTTGATCTTCCCGCGCCCGCCGTCGCCGATCTTCCCCGAATGTATCGCGAAGTGGAGGCACTCAGGCTCCGCAATCAGCTCGACCCGAAGAGGTTCTACCGTAAGGAGGAAGGGGAGAGCAAAGGGATTAAGGGTCTCCCAAAACACTTTGCAGTACGTTTCTACGTTTCGGTCCTTTGAGCTAACTCCTGACTCTTTGAAACAAACTAGATCGGCACGATCATACCAACGAGTACGCCGTTCGGCACAACAAGCGGAGACAACTTGTCCCGTGTAGACAGAAAGCGTACGCTGGTGGACGAACTGGTGGACGACGCAGAAGCTCGGCGGTATGCTAAGAAGAAGTTCCTGGACTTACAGGGCGTACGCGGGGCGAGAGGGAGAGGAACTCTGGCGGCGAAACAAGCAAAAAGGAAACCCAAGTGGTAGTGTACGGTGCGTTTTGGACGTGCGAGTGCGGGTTCTTGTTTTACTGGCCTGCGAGTGCATTGTACTACGTGGCAATTCATTCAAAACCCGATAGTTTTTTTGACGTCCGTTTCGTTACTCTGGTGAATTGCCGGCCGCCCTTTTATCTACTACAGCGGTGATCTGGCCATTGTGATAAAAGTACATTGCTGACCGGCGGCAACTTGATCTTCACTATGTCTTCTTCCCCTCACGACCCCAAGTGACACCTTTGAACTTTATGACCTTCGGGTCGAAGTCGTGTGTCCGCCCGACAAGCGCATTCTCTGTGGCGCGATGCCAGGGGATTATTTTACGCTTGAGGGTGAGCTTCTGAGGCTACCACCTGGACAGGGCTTCTCAATCTACTCGCTCGGTATGTGGACCATGACTTCGGTGTTACACATCGACTGACGGCGCTCCTAGGTGCCGTTCTCCCACTACTCGCGGCGAAGCAGCGTGTGACAGCTACCAATGATTGGATGACGACTGATGCGGAGGTCGCTTGTCCCGATCCAAACTGTCCGTCGCGTATGAAGATCGTCCGGACAGGAATGAGGACGTTCAGCCACGGGGAGACAACGGTGGTGCCACTGACGAAAGAAGGGAAAATATGACCAAGGCCGTCGGTCAAGGGGGTTTCTGCTACGTTGCGGATATCGATGTTCAGTAAGATTGTACTACCAGTCGTAGAGTTACAATATACTTCCTCAGGCTCTCCCATTCGAGATCTGAGGAATATGTATATCGATGTTTACAACCCGGACACACGGCCCGAAATTTCCCGCCTCTGAAGAAATTCTACCAACTGCTTTCCTTGCTTCACCTTGGTTTCACTGCTCTTACCTCTCGCTTATTCCATTTCGCACCCATGGTCCGCCGACGCCCCTCCAAATCTAAGGGACAAAATTCGGGGCCTCGTCCTGTGGACCGCAAGGACGGAAACCTGAAGAAATGGAATACCGTGGACGATATTCCTATGGACGAGGAAGATCAATGTGCGTATATCTCCCGATAGTACTCCCGCGTATTCACAGCTATCACAGTCCATGCCTCTAGGGACCACATATTATTGGAAGGTGAAGATCACGGAGACGACGACGACGGGGATGAGGAAGATGTGTTCTCACTCAAGGGTTTGGCTTCTTCGGACAGCGATGAGGATGAGACGAGAGACGAGGAGCTGGATTTAGAGGACCAAGAAGCAGAGGAGGAGAAGCAGCCGAAGAAAAAGGCGAAGACGAAGTCAAAGGGAAAGACGCATGCTGAACTAACCGCCGACGGATCGGAAGAGGATGAAAGCGAGGAAGACGAGACATGGGGACGCAGTAAATCCGCGTACTACTCTTCGAACGCAGCGGAGTTGGAGTCAGACGACGAAGAAGCCAATGAACTGGAAGAGCAGGAGGCGAAGCGTTTGCAAACGAAGGCAAGGGATGCCATGGCGGAGGAGGACTTCGGCTTGGGCGAGGCAGCGGAGGTAAATTTCCAGGAGGATGACAATGTCGAGTTCGTCTTTTCCATTTTCATTCGAACGCCAAAGTTGATGATCTCCAGGGAACTTCTGGAGCCCCCCCAAGCCAATTTGCAGCCCTTGCCACAGGATAGGAAATCTCTTATTCGCCATTTGGAGAAGACCTCTCCAGAGACTCTTGCCCTTGCCGATGACTGGGATGACATCGCAAGAAAGTTAGTTTATACGCAGAACAAGCTGAAACAGTGCGTAAAGTTACACCCTTCGTCATGCGCGACACTGACCAGCTCGCTAGACTCGAAAACCAAGATTCAGATTCTCTTAGCCAAGGCATGCTGCATCTCCATTATCGTACGTCTCAGGTTGAATTGCCTCTCTGCTCCTAGGGCTTGACGCGTCCCACAGAAGCCCTGCTAACCTACGCCACGAACCTTGCATTCTACCTTCATCTTCGTGCTAGCGAGAAATACGCACAGCGGCCGGAAGCTCTTCGCGCTCACCCGGTGTTCAGTCGTTTGCTCCATCTGAAGGAGGCGCTTTCCACGCTTGAAGATCTTGACTTTGACATGTCTGGCTCCGATCTAGACGAGGATGAGGATGACGAAGATCTAGACACCTTTATCAACGGCCCTGGCACCGAATTTGACGGTAAACGCACTATCAATATCAACCGACGAGCCAACAGCCTCGATTTCGAAGATCTCGCTCAACTTCTACGCGAAGCCGAGGAGGATCTCGCGGCTCCTGCTCTGCCCGCGGGGAGACCGAAGGCGAAAAAGAAAGCCGGCTTGCACACAGAGGAACCCCCCCAAAAGAAGCGGAAAACAAAGGCGCCGCCACCCGTGCCCTTCGACCTCGAGGAGCCGGAGTTTGTGCCCTCCAAGCGCCACGCCTCTACTTCCGGCGCGGACTCCATGGAGGTCTACGGTGACGCGGCGATGCTCGGAGCGACTGACGCGGCGGACAAGAGCGCCCGTCGGAAAACGTTACGTTTCCACACGTCCAAAATCGAGAGCGCAAGCGCACGCCGGCAGGGTGCACGGGCAGCGCTTGGGGGCGACGACGACGTGCCGTACCGCGAACGCAAGAAAGATCGCGAGGCACGTCTGGCGAAAGAGGCGTTGGCTCGGGGACGAGGGCAGGGCGGGGACGATCTCGACGGGGAAGAGCCCGCTCCTCCCCCTCGGAAGCGTGCACGAGACGACGCTGAAGATGCTGAAGGAGGCGGAGAAGAGGGCGACGATGGGTATTATTCGCTCATCCAGCAGCAAAAGAAGGAGCACAAAGATGTGAAGAAAGCCGAATACGACGCGGCCAAAGCGGCAGCGAAGTGCGTGTCCATTTCCGTTCTCCCTTTCCACTTGTTCATCGCCACTGGGCCATTTACGCCCTTATCTCCTTTGCTAGGATGGACCTCGACGTACGCGACTCCGCGGATGGACCGCGCGGGCTGACGCGCGCGATCCTCAAGAACCGCGGGCTGACGCCGCACCGAACGAAGAGCGTACGCAACCCACGCGTAAAGAAGCGGCAGAAGTTCGACAAGGCGCAAAAGAAGCTCGCGTCACAAAAGGCCGTTTTCAAGGCGGGCCCTCGCGACGTTACACGGTACGAGGGCGAAAAATCGGGTATAACCAAAGTCGTGAAGAGTGTTCGGTTCTGAGGACTTGGTCTGTATACCTTACTTGTACCGCGAGCATGTATCCAAGCGCGTCTAATCGTCATCTATGGTGCATAACAAGTGTGTGGTGCGATATACGCGCTGAATAGGAATAGGAATAATAGGTTACAAATCAAGGCAATACCGATGGTCGAACATAAGAGACCGTATGCCAAACGTAGACTAACAGAGTACATCTCTACTTGAAGTGATACATGCTAAAAATATAACAGAACGGACAAACGTCCAACCAAGAAAACATTTCCCCGCCGTAAGTCGGATTGTCCCAGTAGGCTTATCGCACATGCGCAAGACAAGCTTGCCCACCAACTCGTCCCCAGACCAAAACTCCAAACAGAAACAACCACGGCGGTGTCAGAAACCCCGCACGCTGACGTACATCCCGCCAGCATCTTGCACGACTTGCGGCGACGGCGTCGCCACCGGCGCGGGAGGATGCACGACGCATGTCATATGGTTGAACTCGCTCTCACCCGACCTTGCCATAGCGAACAGCCGTCGAAGTTCTATAGCCTGTTCCGCGGCCTCCTCGTATGAATGAGAGTATTGCTCCAACCCTTCGATACAGTTCTTCACCTCCGGTCGCCCGAAGCGGGCAAGCAGAGTCCCAGCTTGGCTACAACTTACGTGCATGACAGCAGGGTCGAGACGCTGATAGAAAGGTCAGATGTTTTCTCGACGTCAATGGTCGATGGACGTACGAGATATCCGTTTTTCGTGAGCACGCCCGCCTGCGAGATGAGATCGTTGGTCGTGGATCGGCACATAGCAATCATAAAATCGTACCAGGCCCGCTATCCGTGACGCCCCATGGAGTGCCTCGTCAAGAACCTTGCGGAGTATATCCTCGATGTGGTGATACCCGGCAGGTATCATCGTACTGGACGGACTACGAATCTGCACGTTCAGCTCCCGGAGACCATAGTCATCCAACGCGTTGAACAGAATGATCCACATGATATGGAATGTCGCATCGCTTGCACCTACACATCCGAAACCGTAGGAGGGAAAAATAAGGAATACATGTGAGACGCGTGGGATGCGGAGAGGAACCCAGATAACGCACAAGCAGAAACGGCAGACACGAAATCCCATTCGGCGGCAAAATTGGTCGGCACACCAACATGCGGCAGGTACTGTATCCGCCATTCGTTCAGTTGCTGCATAATTTCCCGCAGAACATCGATAGGAACGCCTTCGGAGTCCGTGCTGGGAATCCAGAGGTTCTTAGACATGTGTCGCGATATCCGTGCGAGGGCATGGGCCGCGCGGTAGTAACCCTGTGATATGTTAGCCGGTATTTATGGGGTACCATAATGATGTCACATACCAGAAACTGTCGAAGGCAGATATCAGCCAAGCATTGGAGCATAGAGGCTAGGAACAGACACCTACCTCCAGATGCTCTCTCGGATCCGCCTTCACGGTCTGGCCATCCGGGTCTAGCGGGACAGGATCCGCGGTATAGAAATCAACATCATAGTCCGCGTCCTCAACTTGTGGTTTGCGCCTGTAATACGCCGATCCATATGCATCGGACAAACATGACATCCACCACGCAAAGATCATCGTTCCACGGGCTTCGGGATCCCTGATACTCGTAATGACCGACTTGTGGTTGATCTTGACGCGACGCGATGCACGACGTTAACCTCGGTATGCTACAAAGGGGCAGATACGAACCTGTAAATCGAACAGTTGACGTATGGCTGACGAGAGCCAGAAGCCTCTGAAACCTGCACGATCCACTCGGATTAACACATCTGGGCAACTGCACCACCCAGAAGAGATGCCTACCAGTGATATCCTCCGGTATTTCTGGAGGGGGATGAGCGTGTTAGTGGGCTCGCGATTGAATAGTGACTATGCAGATCACTCACGACGCTGCAAAGGCTCGATCAGCAATGCAATGACCACATGTTCCGGTTTTGGTATGCGATGAACTTTGAATGCCTCTGCTATCTCCCGTGCGCGAATGATGAGCTCCTTCGCGAGTGCACTTTGCGGCGTGCCCGAGGCCGCTCTGTCCGCTTTCAGAAGGTCGTGATCACTAAATTTGGCTCCCCACGCAATGACCGCAGCGATGAGGGCGGGATGGGGTGATTCCACCGGCCCAGGAGTAGAGTACGGTGACGAATAGGGTGACGAGCCAGAAGGTCCTGGCGAAGAGTGGAATTGCGCGGCATATTGTGCATGTTCGGAAGAAATGAATTGTTGATTAGAGGATCCGGCGGGCGGGGAAGACGAGGTTTGCGAAAGGTTGACGTTGAGCCGTGCACGGAAATCGGAGGGGTTGAGGAAGGGTAGTCGGGTATGCACTATCTGGAAATAGACCTCAACCAGATCGAGAGCGAACCTAAGGAGGCATCGAGATGAGTCCCAGAATGGTAAGATGGCATGAGTGGCGGCAAGAAAACGAATTGTCATGAGAAAGTCAACAAACAAAGAGGCAGCAACTGGAACAAAGGACCAACGACGAAAGGATACGATGACATACTGTATTCTGTAATTATCATCATCCAGCATGTAGGCCAATGCTCCCCAGTCTTTCGCTGGCGCCGTACCAAAACCTTGATTGAAGCCGTTCACGTCACTATACAAAATAAACTCCGATCAGCCGTCTAAGTGAGAATGCAGACCAGAGGGAAATGGTCCGACCTTGACGGGTCAGGAGGGGCAAACAGGTATGCCAGGAGTTCTGAAAGAGATGAATTTCGACGAAGGGGTGGTCCGAAAGGAGTGGGTATATATCGAGATGATTGCGCTGGAGGAATGGACGGGCTCATGTAGCTATTTCAATGTGCGACATGCGGAAAGGCGGAATATTCCAGGCGGAAAGGGAAAAGGTTCGGCACCATTAAAGACAGAGAAGTAGCCAGGAAATAGAAAGACGCACGCATCGCTGGAGCTCGAGGGTGTGGGAGTGAACTTGAGTTCAATGTTCTCTGCCGAAAGGTTTTTGGTAGAGATGTCCATTCCGTCCGGTTGCGAGAATCTAAACGTGCAAGTGCGCCAACGCGAGAATTGAGCCGGTTTTGACAGAAATAGAAGTGGCGGACGCACTTTTGTTGATTCGCGCTGTAAGAACGCGGTCGCCTGGTAGCGGACGAAAGGCGCTTTTTCTCTGTGGTTGCCAGTTGCGCATGATGTCTATTGAATCCAGTGTTAAGGTTGGATCGGGTAGGGTGAGAGCCGAACGAACGTGCAGGGGTAGTTCTTCGCAGTACAGTGCTAATGCAACGTGAGGATATGGAGTGCCATGTCGAGCACGCTCGGGGAAACACACCTGACACTACATCCGCGGGCCCCGAGATTACTGGAGGGAGCGCTGGGGATCGGAGAGGTGAGCACGTACCTTCAGCTGACCGGGCACTTGATGACACTTGACCTTTCTTTGTCTGCCATCGAGCGGAAGGGCGTAAGGGGTGATGAACGATGGAAGCGGACGAGGACCTGGACAAACCTGCAAGCGTCGCATGCGATATTCTGCTTGCGGGGGGGAGGCAGAGACTTTGCAAGTTCATGAATTTGGTCCTGCATCGCGGGCGTAGGAAGTGCGAGCGCTACAGGGGTAAGGTAAGCATGGGAAGTGTGGACATACGATGCAGAGGGATCATGTGGGCGTAATAGATGCTGCGCAAGGCGGGAGGGAGGACGGGGGACTAACCTGCCTGAGAGATGTCTGGCGAGGGGCTTGACTCCATGGTCGGAGATGAGGCGCGAATGACGGCGGCGGCGATGGGCGCGGGGGACGGGGGGCGGGATGGCGAACGGGCGGGGCGGGATACGGAGGGATGAAGGGCAAGCGAGGACAAGCGGGTGAATTGAGATCGACTCGACTGCTGAGTCTTCTATCACGTGATCTCTCGGGGCCGTAGCCAATTCCCGGAACCTCGGCTCATGCGCAAACACCCGGAACGCGTTCCAATTCTCTCCGCCCTCTCTTGCGTGGAGTCCACTGTCCTCCGCCAGCTCATCCCGTCAGTCGCCCGCCCTCGTTATCCTCCGCCCCCTACAGTCGCCATGGTCAAGGTAGAAATCGTTGAAGACAAGGACGCCGCCTCCCGTGGCTCCCCCTACGCATCCCCCGCCTCCTCACGCACTTCATCCTCCGTTTCCCTCGATTCCCTCGACTCAGAAGCACCGGCAGACGAATCCTTCTTCGACCGCCTTGCCGCCCTCCGTGACATCGTACCCCCTTCCACACGTCACTCCATCGCTTCCAAGGCATCTAATGCCGCCTCCGTCGTCAAACGCACCACCAAAATCGCCGGCAACCTCGTGTGGATCGTCACCACCAGTGCCCTCTTAGTTGGTCTGCCCCTCGCCCTCAGTCTCGAGGGCGAGGCCCAGATTGTGGAGCAGGAGAAGCAGATGCTTGCACAGGGTGGCTCACAGGTGCGTCGTCTTTCTTTTTTCGCCCCTTCCTGTCCTTACTCGAGGTCGCTGCGTAGATGCTTCCTGGCGGTAGCTCGGGTTCCATGTACCCACCACCTGGTGCAGGTTCCATGTACCCTCCACCTCCCCAGGGCCAAAACGCCCAGCAGGGCCTCGTACCCCCAGGTTTTTAAAGTGCACACCGCTTAGACACGTCTTACGCCGTCGTACCCTACTGTCTCGCTTGATCGTTTGTCGCGCTCGTCGCCGCCCTCCTCTCACACGCACCCGCCATTTGTCTCAATTCAATCCACATGCTGCCATTACCGCCGCCACCTCGTACCAGTTCGTTTGTCGGTATTTGCAGAATGAGCGTAGGTTCCGCTTCCTAAGGTTTTCGCTCGTGATGCGCCATAGTGTCGCTCCCATGGGGTCTGCCGATACGTTAAACCGTAATCTTTAGCAGCAGTGCCACTGTCGGTACCGTGTTGCGGCGCTCACGGCTGGGATCTTCATCATTCTGTGCGTCCGATGATACAATGGCATGCCGAAGATTACCCGAAACTCGATATTATTCTTCGAAGTACGAAGTAAAAATTGGTCAATGATGTGCAACGGTGGTCTACTCCACCGAAACAGTCTTGGTCGGCAAATAAGCATCCTGGATGAAACAGTGATAAAAGTAACAAACGCACGGGTCTAGAGGGCAGCACAATTGGACGCACGTAGTTGGCGCTGTAAAGCGAAGACATGTTAGTGGCTCGAATATGAGAACCCAAGAAGATTATACGCACGCAGACCGATACCTACGCACATACGTAATCGCATGGCGCTCAATCTCGTCAGGGACCACACCAACAACGTCCCAGTCACCCATCTCGCCCTCGAGCTCGCCATCCGCGCCAACGTCGTCCAAGTACCGGCGAATGACCTCATCGGGTGAGATTGCAGGCCACCACACCTTCTGTCCGGCCGCCGCAAGCATCATCGCCAGTCGCTTGGGAAGGACAGGAGCACGGGATGGAGGGTTATAGGTTAACGTGGAGACCAGGTCCAAGAGGTACTCATAGGTTAGAGTCGATGGACCAGGGAGAGACAACGTGCGAGCGAGCGCTGGAAGCGGGATAAGGTTCGAGAGCGCTTGGGCGACGTCCATGACCTGTGCGAAGGGTTAGTCGCGGCCAGCACACAACGACCGAAACGTACATGCACAGGCCGGGTTTTGGTCTGGGAGTGATTGAGCTTCCACCAGATGGGCCAAACTGTCCAGGTAAATCGTTTAGCAAGACGGGTGGTGGCATGCGAGAGTCAGTCGTTTCAATGAATTATCCCTGACGGAAGGACTCTACGCACCAGGTATGTTCTGAAGAAGCTTGTCCTCGTAGCCGTACATCGGACCGGGACGCACAATAGTCGCATCAGGGAAGGCCTCGCGAACAAGCGCCTCTCCCTCGGCCTTCGCCCGATAGAATGCTGAGGGAGAGTCCACCGCGGCATTAAGGTGCGAGACGTGCACAAGGCGAGGAACCCCGGACTGCGAGGTGATCTTCGCGACGCGCGCGGGTCCCGTGGCGTTCGCATCTGTGAATGAGAAGTTCCTGCACGACCACCGATGCAAGATGAAGACGGGACGGGACGGAGCAGGAGGGATGCACCTACTTGGTCTCATACTCGCGCCCGGCGAGGTTATACACAATGTCGGAGTGTCGAACGCATTCTTCGATCTGCTTCTCATTGCGGATGTCCCATTCCTGTGGAACCAATTTAGCTTAGTAGCAAGTATGAAATCGGAACTGGAAGTAGGAATAGATGGGTGGAGCAGACAAGAAACATACCATGGGCACAATCTGGCCGAGGTCACCCATGACCTTGAGGTGTCGCTTCTCGTCCTCATCGCGGTACGGCACGATCACCTGCGTCCCGGCCTTAGCTGCCCCGTGTTAATTCATGTCAGTCCAAGGCCATACACGATAAGCACACCACACGTACCGAGCTTGTGGACCACATATCTTCCCAAGAAGCCCGTGCAACCGAAGACTGTCGCGACGTGTCCAGTCACAGCGCTACGGCCTGGGGGTCCTTGAGACACGATAGGCTTCTTGTCGGAAACAGTGACAAGGTCATGGTATGCGCGCTGCAAAATACAACCATTGCACACGCCGTGGAGATGTATTCGTCGTAGTGGGAAGGAGTAAAGCCCGTCGAATGGTGTGCGTTGAGGGAGGCAAGCCGTCAAAAACTGCACCACAGTCATACAAGTAGAGACGCACCTTGCTTTGTTGCGTCGCCGCGCGCTGCAGACGCGCAAATGTTGCTGGCGAAGATATCATGAGCCTCTCCAGTGTCAAAATGAATGGTTGAAGTCGATAGCGGCAGCGACGACGAATGTCCGATGCACGTCGCCGCCGCCGCCGCCGCCGGGATCTTCCGCGATCACGTGGAGATCAATCATCGCGTGGATTTTTTGAGGTTCTTAGAGTCACTTTGACCTTGCCAGTTGCCTTGTGCAGTCCTCCGTCCACATCGCCACGACGCAACATGGTGCAAGGGAAAATCAAAGGGCTCCAACAGAAGGGACCAAGCTCGCGGCACGCACAGAAGGCTGCAGCGAATCCGAAAAAGGGCAGACGCGTCGCAGCGCCAAAGAAAATAGTCGCTGTTCGGCAGGCAACCCTGCACCAGGTGTGTCCCGTCCCCTTCTCTCGGACGTAGTCCAACACGATGTGTTTAATGGTCGGATAACTTACTGTGGACGGTACAGTCGCTCAGCGCGAAAATCAACAAATCCATCGAGCAACAGATGGTCAACGCGGCATCCTCGGGGAAGCTCACCATAATGAAAAATGTTGGGATGGAAGGGTATGCACTGTTCCGTCCCCTATCAGTTATGTTTCCGTTGCTCCGCCGGATTCTTCTCAATTTTGCATGTACTTCCTCCGTCCAACCCCCATCATCGTGGCGTCCCCACGGAACACATGCTGTTTCTTCATCTCACCTCCGAGGCGTTTTTGTCTCCGCCCCGCTTCTTGGTCGCCGCATGATCGACATGCATATCGATCGATGTCGCTGACGTTGTTCCGCATTTCTTCCAGAGAGTCCTCGAAACCGAAAAAGACGAAGGCCTAATGACTGGATGCACGCGGCTCCAGACCCGTCACCGTGTCCACAGAAGCATGCTGAACATACGTTGAGGGGCCCGAGGCGATCTTATCCCCCTCATGGCGCTCCGAGTCTAAACCTCGCCCCGTTCCATGCTACACGCTACACCTTTGCCGTTTTTTTCTCTCGCCGACCGGCTGCCGCGCGGCTCGATACGGTCAAAGTGATCATCAACCCTTACATACATGCGGTTGAGACGCCGCTTGTACTTTTCAATTCTGTATCCATTCAGGGGACCGGATCCTGTGTGTAAGGCGACGAATGCATACCACCCAATATCTTAGAACACCTAATATATGTATCACCAATGACCTATGGACTCCGACTGAAGTACTGAACATTCGCGCACATATGCAAGGCGAAAGCAGAGTATGTCGATTGTAAATAGCACGAGCATACAGCGGCCGAGCGATACCGAGACAACGGGTAGATGTGGTGCAGGTGTAAGGGTGTCATATACAGGGAACAGGGCGAGGGGGAGCGACGACGGATGGAAGGGAGCGGGGGACAGACGTATGTACAGGTACGTGTGTAAAGCAAACGAGACGTGCAAGGGTAATACTACAGACTATCAACGCATCAAATGAGAAGGTTCAGAATTGCGGCTGACAACTAGGAAGAACCCGAGTATGTATGTGTGAGGAGATCAGATGGAGAGAAAGAACTATGGATGCATGAGTGGGCACAAAGAGCTAGACGTCTGGTGGGAGAGATAACAGTGAAAAAATGCTATGAGACAGATGAGGCATGAATGACGGTAAATGAACAGTGAGCATGCAGGAAACGAGTCCGTAGATGTGTACAGTGAAGTTGGTGATGCAAGATTGGACATGAAGGGGAACCGATTAGAAAGGACAGGACGTAACACCCAGAACCCGGATCGAAAAAAAGGAACGTGCAAGGACAGGTACGTTGGCGTGAATGTTTGCATAGGGGCGAGAACGATGAACAAGAGCTTCGGCGAAAACAGGACATAAGTAAGACGGGCAGACGCATCTTACTCGTGCGCACTACTCTGGCCGAGTGAAGCGCGTTCGACAATTGCCTGTCTTACGGCAACCAATGCCTGGTATTGTTCCTTGGTAACAACACCTCCGTGCGCATCGAGGAAAGTCATGACCAACCCGATGCTCTCGACAGTCTCCGACGCGGGCGGGATACGGGGAATCGACAAACCCGCGTCGGACGGCGAAGGGTCCATGGTGGCCTCAGGGGACCCAGAAAGACCGGACGAATCGACGTAGAAATTGCAGGGACCGTGTGGGGAGGACGACAAAGGCTCGGATCCGGCCGACGACGGGGGAGTGGACAGCACGAGAGTAGAAGGAAGCGGCTCGGGTTGCATAGCCTCTGCATCGTTGAGACCATGCGAATGCGTATGAGGGTTTTGATCAAAAAAGCCGAGCGACTCGGGAGGTGCAGAGTGCATTGAAGCGGCCTCCTCAGCCTCCCTCTTGGCGATAGCATTGGTGATGAGGTCCACGGCGGCCGCGCATGCCGCCTTTCGCGCGGCCAGTTCCTCCAGCCTCGCTACGTATTCAGGATGGAGCTCGTTGTAGGGGTGGTCTTCGGGGAAATGCTGTATCTTGTCCCAGTCGCTCAGATTGTTCGGGTCTAGGCCTTGGAAACGCATGATTTCATCGGAGGTGTACTTGTAGGGGAACCCTTTACGCTGAGGTATCATCGCGCGTTTGAGGTCTAAGCCCTCGCGTGCCATCCGGTCGGGGAATGTAGGCACGATTACCGGTTCGCATTGAAGGCCCTCGCCGTTACCCTGCGCGATGGCGACTTTGTGCAAGGTCCCCTCTTCATCCCCCTGATACAGGCCTTTCTTGATGCCGTGGCGATTTTTGAAGTTCTCGATCCAACCAGAGCTAGCCTTGAACTTGTCGTCGGGGATCCGCATTTGCTTCGCGACGCTTCGGGCCTTGTCGCGAATCATGTTGTCCGACAGGGGTTCCCCGCGCTGTGTACGCTCCACGATCCAGCTCTTGAGTTCATTTTCGACCTCCGGGAACTTGGAAGGCCTGGTGGCGATACGATGAGAAAATGTCATGACCGAGGATGATCGCAGGACGAACCTCTGTTTCGCGACGAGAAGAGTCTCATCATCGTTGACGTTGAGCCACTTGTTCCTGTGCTTTAGGATTTTGCTGATGGTGCTTCTTTCGACGTGGAATCTGGCTGCGATCTCTTCCTGCTTGGCTCCAGGGTGATCCCTCGCATATTCACATATGTCGCGCCGCTCTGTATTGTACAGCCGGTGTTTGCGGTTTCGGCCGTCGCGGGGGCGTGTCTCCTCAGGAGAAGCGCGTCGGCGGCCCGAATTGGAAGAGAGGGACGTTGCGACAGACGCCACACTAAGCGCAGGAGAAGCAGAACGAGCCTGTGAATGTGACGAGCCCGAACCCGACGCAGAACGCGAGTGAGAAGGAAGAGGAACGCCGTAGGAGTATCCGTCAACGGTGTGCGGGTATTGGGGCGACAGTGATGCGTGATCCATTGGGATACCGGGTCCAGCGGACATCGAGACGTCTTGATGCTGCCTGTAGTGGACGCCATTCGGAGAGTGAGGACGTGAAAGGGACTGGTGCTGATAATACACATGTTGCGACCGCTGAAACGGAAAAAAGCAGAGGAGAAATTAAACGAATTTCGTGTTGAAGAATAAGAGCCGCACACGTACGCTGTCGTTCTGGCGAGTGGCGATGGACTCGACAGCGGAATGGGAGTGTGTAGGATGAGCGGCGGCGGCGGAATTAATTTGAGCGGCGCGACGGCGGGTCATAACTCTGCTTGGACCGATACTGCCATCGATCTGAGGGCCTGCGAGGTTGAGAGCGTGGGCGGGGTCGATGTGCTGATGATGATCGAGGAGAGGATTATGGTGGTTGTGGTTGTGGTGATTATAGTATGAGACAGTAGACGCGGTAAAGTCAACATGATTAAGCGAGGAATTCATGACGGGGAACGTGTGTGCATGGTCGACGGGGGACGTGGCGGGGTGATTGTGGTGAGGCCAGGACGGGGGATCGACGGGGAGGGAGTCGTAAGGGATGGACCGAGGATAGTCTTGATAGGCCATTGGATTGTAAACGAGGGTGCCGTAGTCTTGCTGGGTGTCCATTTGAACGGGGAGAACATCCAGAGGGCGAACGGACCCTGGCAGGCGTTGTGGCCGCGAAATATAAGAGAAAGCCAAGCACGCGCGCGGGACGACCGTTCGGCTCCGCCGGCTTTCCTTCTTCCCCAAAATATTCGCTTTTTTTTCTGAAATGTCCTTCGTCTTTCCAATTCGTGACTCGCCTTCCTCCCCGCCGGCCCCCATCAGCTCCCTCAGAACGCCTCGGAGGTCCCTCTGGAAACACAATTTCCTCGCCCAATTTCCGTTCCTGCTCTTGTCCTTTTCCGAGTACAAGGCTCCCTTGCCTTCGAATTCTCTGCACGCAAGTTTTAGATCCTCTCTCCAAGTCGCGACTCGCCCCTTCCTCGCGGTCTGGCACTGGCATGGACTCCGTGCCCATAACACACGAGGCCTCGTCCTGCCCGACCTCGTCCACTCCCAGCTCGACAACAGCATCAGAAGCAATAGACCGTTCTCTGCCGTCATCCTTCGTCCTCCGCCATCCAATTATCTCACCCCTTCAAGATCCCGTGAGCACCCGGCACCCCCGCCCATCTAAATTACCTGTCTTCTCCTCCATTCTCCTCCTCTGAAACACCTTCCCCAGTACCCCATGTTCGTGGGAGAAATCATCCCGCTCCCCTTCATCTGTCCGCCTCGGTCCAACCCTTTCAGGTGCCCCACGACTTTGCAGCACCCAAGCCGTTCCTCACCTCCCTATTCCGGCCAAAACAACTTGCTTGATGAACTCCTCATGTCCACCCTCCTCTCCTATCGACCCAATCGCGTCCTCTCCTCCATCGATAGCGCGCCCGCGCGCGCTTTTCTCCTCCTTTCCGTGAACTGAACCTTCCCCTCCGCCGAGCAGTTCGACTTGCTCTCTTTGCTCTCTTCCAAATCATTATCCGGATATCCGGCCTTGTCGATCCGTGCTATGCCTTTATGTAGTAACTAGTTTTAGCACTCCTAGTCATGTCGCAAAATCATCAACCACCCCGGGGTGTCTTTCATCGCTCTCCGCGGGCTTAAATCATCTCCGTCTATATACCGCTAAAGAACCTCGCACGAGCCGCAATCTCGCTCCCCAAACCCTGATTCTAGCGGAGACGATTCCCGTTCCCGTCAAGACCCTTCAACGCCGTTCGGAGAGCTTACCGTCATCGCAGCTTCCAAGTTCCAACCTATGACCCGTATTCTGGATCTTTTGCGCAGTCTTCTATCAAGCTTCTTCCTATTGCGTGAGTCCAACAGCTCGCCATCTTCTCGACTCCGTGCCCGTTGTTGCCTCTAAATTGAGGACCCTGCGTAGATGCTTCCAACGGATCTTGCTCTCCCCCACAGCTATAATGATGTCTGCCGAAACCTGACGGAAGCGCACAAACCGCCGTTCACTTGACGTCTCGGCTATTGCCTCCGACCGTGCAATTGCCACCCTGGATGAGTTCTGGCGGAGAACTCGCCCGAGGGGCCCCGATAGGCCCACTCCGGGTCCACCGTCATCTCGACGGGCTCATGTTCGTACCGTACCCCGCTATCAGAAGCACTAAATAACCATCCATCATCCACAAAGGATTTGGTCCAGCATGTAAAGGGCCTGAAAACCCTGTTTAAGGGTGCATCTCTGGTACGAGTAGCTGTTTCAAAAACGGGGATAACACTGAGTATATTCCGCATTTGCTGTGCCTTTTCTTCGATTTGTTAATCCGAGCCGTCTCTTCGGGCCAACAGGACTTCTATGGTCAGCTGCTCAGCAGTTGCAAGTTCACCGTTAAATTGTGTGCGCCGTGCGATCGGAGTCCGTGCTATGACCTGCCCTGGGCAAGGCATGTTCAACGGATGGCCGGCGGACTTGGACTTTGAGTTTCATCTCCTTGTTGGAGCTTCTGCCGTCCTCGCCAAACCAAATGGGCAGAGGGCAATGCGTCGGATGCATTTCTTCCCCAATGGAAAGCCCATGGTCGGTGGGGGATGCATACTTTGGTATCTGTGTGGGTTGGCGCTCATCGTTACACAGACTGTCGGAGAAGGGACCGGGACCTGACGAAGCGGATAACGACGGTGGTGAGATGGAAACAGCAACTGGATCTCCGCCCATTTGGCCTGATGATGAACACGCACACGCAAGGACGTCGCGGGATATCTCGGCGTGCCCTCAGTATGCCCTACGATATCTGAAGCGCACCCCAAAAACGTCGCACACTGGTGAACTTTGACGACACCACACGATAAAGTAAGTATGTCGACTTATCCCTGTAGGATATAGTACGTCGCGCCTGCGTGTAATGTGGAGGCCGTAAAGCGTATCGAGATCGCATGTGGATCGTCGTCCCCTCCTCCCATCCTTTCTTCATGGAAGTTGTCTTGCCATTGGCAGAATCGCAGTGGCCACCGTTGTGCTGGCGACCGCGTATGAGCATGCTTCTCACTGAGGGGTCCAGTTACCTCCAAGGTATCTCGTAAGAAAGGCGGGGGCGTCAAGTATGCATGCTATTTTCCCCTCTATCATTTCTGCCAAGTTCCAACGCGACTTCAACTCAGATTCAGAACTTGTGGTCGAACTTGCGTGACAGTGACAACAGGCGCTCGTTACGCACGCAGTAACGCTGAGATCACAGCGTGATGGGCAGTCTTGACAGTGACCCATCCAAGGCCCATCCTCCCCATAGTCCTCCTTACTCTGCCGTTACTTTCACGCGGTTGTTGGGCACGAAACTACTTGTAATATGTCGCCCATACGGGAGGTCTGGGCTCCCAACCTAGAGATCGAGATGCGAAACATTCGGGAGCTCATCGACAAGTATCCGTACGTTGCAATGGTGCGTACGCTCCTCGTATTTTGCGTACGCTTGACTAAAGCTGGTTGTGCCACAGGATACCGAGTTTCCCGGCGTGGTTGCGCGACCAATAGGCTCCTTCAAGACGTCATCGGATTACCACTATCAAACGATGCGATGTAACGTCGACCTTCTCAAAATCGTCCAAGTGGGACTTACGCTAGCGGACGAGGACGGGAACTATCCTCAGGATATCTCCACATGGCAGTTCAATTTCCACTTCAGCATCAAGTGCGTGGGCCGTCCTTTCGTGCTCTTACTTCCTTTGACCGAGCGCGCGACTGATGCAAGTGCGTGCAACTAGCGAGGACATGTATGCGCCAGAATCGATCGAACTACTGCAGAAGTCAGGCATCGATTTCCAGCGACACGAGGAAATTGGGATCCTGCCGAACGACTTTGCGGAACTGATGATCACATCGGGTTTGGTGTTGACAGACGAGACAAAGTGGATATCATTCCATAGGTGCGTTTGCTTTTGTCTGTCTGGCGTTCCCTGGTCAGTGTTGAGCTTTCCCTTTCCTTAGCGGCTATGATTTCGGATACTTCATCAAGCTTTTGTCAGCGCTTTCCCTTCCCACAACGGAAGACACCTTCTTCGAAGTTCTCCAAACGTGGTTCCCGACAAGTTACGATATCAAGACGATGATGCGTAAGGTCAGGGCGCTAAAGGGGGGTCTGCAAGACGTAGCTGACGACCTTGGGGTGCGTCTCCCGCATCTATTCCACGCTCTGTGGGTTCCTATTGACTGAGCACAGAAATCGTCCGGTACACAGGTTATGCGAATAGGTCCCCCACACCAGGCCGGCTCCGACTCACTTCTCACCGCCTCTACGTTCTTCAAGATGCGGGAGATCTACTTTCATGACAGCCTTGACCACGACGAATACAACGGAAAATTGTACGGTCTCGGAGAAACCTTCACACAATCCAACGGGATACCAGATCCGGGACGTGGCGGTGCAACTATTGCTGAACGTGAAGACCGTGGTGTATCTCGGGACGTACAGACACCAGGACAAGGCCCAACACATGGTGTTGGCGCGATGCAGTCGTCAGCAATGGCCACCGCGATGGCCGCACAGCTGCCGCCGGGGACGACATACGGGCCCATTGCCGCCAACGGGTATCTCCGCAACGCAATGGGCGTTGGGGGCGGAAGGTGATATCACCCCTGCCCTTCGTCCGTTTTTGTTCGGGTTTGTTCTGTCGCACTGTTTTCGAGCTTTGTGTAGCGGGACGTTGTGTGCAATATCTGTACCGTATCCCCAAGTGTATCAAGTGGCAATGGCTTCGGTTTTTATGATCTAATTTGACCTTTTTCTTCTCTCAGGGAGACATACGTTGTGATCACTATCAGCATGCCCCCCAAGGATGAACGATAAACGATGAACACGAGGTCCCAATGTCTCCGGCCAATTCTTTCGATTTTGAGCTAGAGCATGATCCAGATCGAGGTCACCGGCTGCCGGTGATCCAGCCATGTCCGATCAAGTTCGTGAGCGCATCATAAACAAGGTTGGGACGGACCGCAAGGCCGATAGCTTTGCCTTTCTGTCGAATTCCTTCACATCTGGCAGCGGGATGACATGTTGCAAGGAGGCTGTTGTAGGTTGCTGTCTTGTCACCCCTTCCCCGGCTTTACTAATTGGTGTATCAGCCCTGTTATATCTAACCACAGCTCTGCAGACAACATACAAAGGCTACCGCCTGGGTCAAAACGCAATAACACCACAGTAAAGTCCGATACCATCGTAAGCCTTCAGTCTCCACGCGGTTTGCAGCGCATCAACGCTGACGTGGTGCTCTTCCAGAATTTGCAGGGGAGGGCGAAGAG
This sequence comes from Amylostereum areolatum, assembly GCA_012932865.1. Classification (NCBI taxonomy): domain Eukaryota; kingdom Fungi; phylum Basidiomycota; class Agaricomycetes; order Russulales; family Stereaceae; genus Amylostereum; species Amylostereum areolatum. Next base: position 664,275 of record SAXG01000002.1, read on the forward strand.
GACCATGGTCATTAAGTTCAGTGATCGTGTCCCCTTCGTCCTGGCTACGCTCTATACTCGTCTCGTCCGGCAAAATGGTCCTTGCAACGCCATGTTGTTCGGGCCTTCGCATCGCACAGACCGGGCGTAGTCAAGATATCTTGTGGTATTTCTCGAACGGTAGGATCCCGCCCAGTCTGACATCTCTGCGTAGGCTGCAGGATAAATCGTCGTCGCAATCATCCATCGCAAGAAGGCGACTGCCGAATTCATCGAACACGATGAGTAAGGACGGGTCGTCGTCTGCCACAGACGTTACGACAACGACATGCTCCTAGACAACTGTGCGCGCGAAGGGGGACAGTGGGAGAGATGGCACCGAGCCCTCTCGATACCAAGAGTAAAGTCCCCACAATCAACGGCGACGGCCCCCATGGCAGTGTGTATCGTCCGCTAGCGATGCTGAGTCGTCGTGGAAGAAGGACAGCAATCACTCTTGAGGCCAGTTACAAAAACATAGGGTGTGGCGTCCACCATGTCCGTTGCTTGACCTGGTCAATAAACGACATGGGGGGAGGGAGGAGAAAAGATCATCAACTGTCCTCAGGTCCTTACTATGCTTTATACCCTTCCAGAGGCTAGGCGGCTCTCCCCACGGCGCTCGCCGCCGCGTGGCCGAACTCCCTGATGCCTCCGATGCTGCTGCACATTCAAGTCTACCAAATATGCTTCTTCACACCTATCTCCAACCGAGAGATCGATGGTCCCCTTCTACCGCGCAATTACAAAAAAAGATAGCGCAGGAGATAAACGTAACACGGGAACAATCTACTTTCGACCCTCTTCGGCTTGGGATACTTTCAGCCAGTGAGCACCCTGTGAGCAGAGACCGGCACCACCTGATCATGATGTCCGTCAAGGTCAATTCGGCTCGGGCCATTCATCTGTTTACACTTCATCCGACCTCGAAGGACTCGCTCTGAAAACCCTGTCGGTCTCCATCGGTAAATCATTCGATAGGTACATATTATCCTCCTCGCCTTGTTGTCCGCCTGTAAATTCGATATAGTTGTCTGTCGTGCTATATATGAAATACCCGCGCGATCGAATCGAAAGGTCTACGTGCCTCGTGGGATGTGAGTTTATATACCAACACAAAACCGGGTAGATTGACTCGCTGGCTGCACCGAACAGCATGATCAACCAGATTCCATTCAGTTGGCAGTCGACTTTCAGACGCGCTGGATTGCTTAAACCTCCGTTCAGCCGCCCGTTTCTTGGCACGACAATCTTTGTTGGCGGTGCTGTAGTAGTAAGTGCTGCGACATACGTATCGGAAGATGATACCCTTGCAGCAGGTGGCATTTCGTCTTCATTTTTTTGATCTTCGTCCCCTGCCAATAGATACCGAATGGGCGAAGACGCCGGACAGGTCACAGCGGTGGCCGGTCGGCCTTCTATTATTCCAGCACACGGCTGCAAACCCTCTATCCGGCAAGTTCACCGGCGTCCATCACCATGTGTAGATGCCGAGGTTCTTAGATGGACCCCATGACAGGGCGAGGGGTTGTCGGTGACGCACTACGTTCTATCTCCGGAATGGGTTTCCCATGTACATACTTGCTGATCGACTGGAACGCCAGGCTCGGACCTCCCATCACTGACGTCGTCACCGACAACCGTTCACGCCTGCCGGTATGGAGAGTACGAGGAAAAATGCATGATCTAGGTTGGCGTGTAAAATAAGTACAAGTGCCTGCGAAACGACCAGTGCTCAACGTCGAAGATACTGTATCTTAAGTACGAGTCCACTTGCCAGCTCGATATGAAAAGGTGCCACTAGCGCTTGCTTTCTATGACGTCGGAGGAAACAACAGACCAATATTGTACGGCAGCGTCTAGATGAGCTCCACCTAGAAGCGTTAGCGTGTCCACTGTCAGAACATGTCCATGGAACAGAAGCTGACAAAACATACATAGTTGCTCGGGAATATGCCTTTCCTCCCAGTCGAACTGACGCCTGATGGTGTCATGAGGTCAGCGATGGTCCGCACTACAATCATGAATGTCTGACCTTCCCACCAGCCATCGGCGTAATCTTCACCACCAGGTGTCAGAGTGATGTTGTCGCCTTCCGAGAACCCAAGCTCGTCGTCTCCCTGAGCTTCATAATCATACAAGCATCGCACTTGCAGAGGGAGACGGTTCATCAGCTCTGCAAAAATTCCGTTTCCACTCTGATACTCGCTCACCTCGTTTCCCTGTACTTTGTCCCTGACCGACCTGACCGGTCGATGGGGCGGCTGTAGGGGTCTCGGGCGCAACAGAACTAGTAGGCGAGCCAGAAACTTCGACGTAAGAAGCTGGGACGAGTCCCTTGCCTCCATGTCCGTCGGCAACCTTGACCCACCCCGACCCGTCATCTTCCTCGATAATAGACACCCTCATACCCTCTGATACTCAGATGGTCAGGAGGGTGGCATGGTCGAAAAATAAAGCTGGCATACCGTGGACCTGTAGCTCGAAGGGTGATGTTGGGGTATAACTGAAAAGTACTCTGGCTTTGGGGTGTTCTTCTTCATGATGTACCATCAACTCGGCGGCTCGGGAAAAGGACGAGGGCGTAGGCGCGTTAGTGGGCGAAGGCACTGAGATGGGATCAGCCCCCTTCCGCTCCATGAATCAAGGACAATCAGTCGTACCGACTGCGCCTCCCTTGCTAGCAAGGGAGCTAGTGGACAAACTCGAGATCACACTCCCCGCGCGGGACAGGGAGCTCGTGTGCTTGTGTCGAGTTCCGCGCTCGCGCGTGCAATCGGCGGCAATCTGTTCGGGAGAAATGAACCACTGGTACCACGGGACTACACATGGAATCATATACCTTGAGTTCACATTTGGCGTGCACAGACACTCCGCAAAGTTTGCATGTCTTTCCCTGGCGGCTAAGACCCCAGATTGATGTCTAATCGTTCGGTTAGACCACAGGTGGTTTCCTTGAATAAGCGTTCTCCTTACTTTACAGTGCGCGCACTCCGTCGGTATTGTAAAGGAAGAGCTCTTGAATGTATGCGGACTTTGAGAGCCTTCATCGCCTGAGAAGTATGAGAAGGATTGAGTACTCGACAAACGGAGCAAGACAAGTTACACACCTTCAAGTGCGCCCTCTAGAAGTTTGATCTCCGCCTCAAGGATTGATCTAGATGTGTCGTAGAGGGTTGCTTCATGTCGGGCTTCCAAGTACGTCTAATCGGCATTTAGAAGAGTACTCGGATACAGAGCGGGTAAAAGGAAGGCAAGTATGGGAAATATACCTCCATCGCATCGTCCACGCTACCCAGAGACTGGTTGTTTTCGTAAGCGTTGACCACATTCATAGCATGATCGGCTTCCTTCTCTAAGTAGCGAGTGGCACATGGTTAGGAACATGGTTAGGATCAACTCATTGAAAATGGAACGGAGCAACTCACTCTTGGACTCCAGTAGCGGAGAAAGTTCTTGCAATTTTGCCCGGCTCCTCCCAAGTTTATTCTGAAGATAGATCTTCGGTGCCCCCTCAACACTGATCTCGCCCTAGAGAAAAGTGAGTCGGCGCATAGGTGACGGTCGCAAAAGCCTTGCCGTATCGTAGTGGCTCGCACACGGCTCAAACGCCCAGCTGATAGGTGTGGTATAGGGTCGGATGTTGTATTCGATAAACAGATCCTGGTCTTTTCGAATGTCTACCTCTTTCAGCGATGCCTCGACTACGGCAATTTGATTTTTCAGTGTGTCATAGTGTGCGGATTGAAGGGCCTGCGCATGATTGAGTACGCTCATGAACTTGTTCGTGAGGTAGGTTTGCAAGTGTTCTGCGGAAGTAACGTGGTATGAGTCGGTGCGATGGTTCCGCAGAGAATAAACCCAACGGTATTGCTGATGGCATCGGTTAGGATGTCAGTCACCAAACTGGCACATACCACGCCGCGACTTACGTTCTGAAGACTGGGAAGGTCTTCGGAGTAGAATCGCTCTTGTACTTTGTTCGCAATGTTGATGGTGAGAAGGTAGACACTATCATCAGTTAGGTATACCCCCCTTCCCCAGAAAGGGGACGGGGCTACTCACTTCTTGGCGTTGAGCATGTCAATTTGTTGCTGCTCAAACTGCCTGGCCGCACGTTCGGCATGCTTGTCGTCGTTGGCGCGCTCCTGTACATGGCGGTTCACATCTAATCAGTACAGCAGCCGCGAAGTGGTAAGATCTCGGTCTATTACCTGTTTCTGGCGGTATGTTTCCACCTCTCCGCACTCATCATCATACTAGGCTTCGCGTTAGACAATTGGAGAGACACGACCGATTGGGATACGTACTTTCTGTTTGGCCTAGGATGACCATTGAACTGACGAACAAGAACATAGGACGACGGGGAAACAATACCTTGACGCGTTCGCTGTAGACTCTATCTCGATCCGAAAGCATCTTCTGGTAGAACGTGGCTAGCTATGGAAGCGGTCAGATATACTCGAGAGAAAAGGGCAAACTTCTCACCCTCTTTCGATGTTCTTCATTTTTCCGCTCGAGGTTCCTCAGCACATCGACAACTTGCATATTCAACGCGTCGGAAACGTCGATGTGCTCTTGCGCGGAGTTGACCAACGATCCGATGATTTTAGAGTATGCATTTTCGATGGTACTGCTGTGGTGAGACACAGGAGAAGGCAAGAAGCAAAGAAACATACCTCAGTCGTAAAGTGTCCTCATTCCAGGGCTTAGTAGTATCGTTGCCCAGTATGGCGGACGCCATCTTCCTCGTCTTCTTCTCCAGTGTCTTCTTCGCTAAAGTTTGCAGTTTCGTGGCGTATTCCCTCTCCAGTGCCGCCCGATCCTTGTATATTTCCCGGATCTGTCACCACTATATGAGAGAGACAACAAATACAGCGTCGGCTACACACATCGCCGAATATATCGCATTGGGCGTCGGAGAGGTTTGCAACGCAATCAACTTGATCCTATGTCAAATGTCAACTATGTGTGCAGGCGTGAGGGAAGTAGTCACACACCGGAAGGCTTGCGCCATACGTCCGAGGTTCAGATGTCATGGTGATATCCGCCGTGGAGTAGGCACTGGCACAGTGGCACTGGCTCCGCTGTATCCTTAGGTGGGAAGGATGTGGACCTAAGTTGATGGACGCTATGCAGGCGTCGGATGTCCACTGTGAGTTGATGCCACCTAAAGTGCGCGACGAGGAACTTCAGGAGGAATGAGGACTACCGGTGTCAGAGGCCGAGGGCTGATATGGAACTCGATCAGTTGACATGGTGGTCGTAGCTTGACCTTCGACCCACAGATGGAGGGGTTGCAAAGTTGATTACTTCTGAACGCGGTAGCAGTTGATACCAGTCAAATAGTCGCCCTTGGTAGGTACTAGGAAGATGTTCGAGTGTAAAGCGGCGTTCGGACTTCGGAGCACTCGTCGTCAGGCTGTAGATCAACTGGTTCCGAGTAAGATATCATGACATCACACACGCGTTTACCACGCGTAACGGCCCAGCTCACACTTCGCGACTTTCCTTGTCACCGCCGTGTTCTCATCTTGTGATCAAGCTCGAGCAACATAGTAATCACAAGATGCCGGGTGTTAGCAGCGGGTCGCAAGAGGCTTGCATCTGCTAACATTACCGCAAGTCGGTTAGTTTTGATTAGGCTGGGTTGAACTTGTTTTTGCACTTGAATCTTGATGGAGGATGCCCAACACCCTGTCCCCACACTACTGGCCACTTGAAGAGGTATGTAATATGCCACGAAGCAGCTCATTACCGTCATCGCACATGCGAAGATCGTTTTGAGTACCCTGTTCCGGCATACACAGAGTCTTCGATATTCGTGAGAAGATGACGGAGGTCTATCGCTCACACGCGCGCCCCATCCGCGAGGCAGCTCGTCTGCGCCTATTACAGGAGAGGTCTCCGTCAATGTCGTGATGGTCTCTCTGTCCATGATCTCCTGTGAGGAAGGAGCTTGGAACGGATCGAAAGATGACAATTTCGCCGAGCGCCTGGCCATGGAAGTCCTCACGTACACAACACCCGCCCAGAGCGTCAAGCGTACAGTTAGGTGAATCGATGCGTTGTACGCCGAGCGGATCCCGGCGGATAACCTAGGCTACATCAATTTCAAGGGGTTTGGCTGGACGGGAAAATAGCCTTTTTTGGATGTCCCTTCATGTCATACCTATCGCATCATCACATTGACGGCTCGCGCACGTCGACGGTCGTTGCACTGTGACTTTGCTCTCGAATTGCCGATGTCGAGTGCAATATACACTGACACGGCTTTATCATTGAGTGCTTTTGCTCAGAAGGTCAGTTGTCATGCTCAGTGGTGCAAGGCGGCCGCTGGTGCTCATTTATAAGTACAGTGCGTGCATTATGCGTTGTGCAAGAGCTCGTGGTTGCATTTCTGACAGCCTTGGATGCTGAATTTCTGTGCAGGATGTATGCCTCATTTGCGGATCGTATATCATGCAACATGATGGGTGACAGTGCGACCTGCGACAGCGAATGGCAGCGACACGAAAAGTCGAAAACACCGGTGATGCTCATGAAGCGGTACGAGGTCGGTGGTTACGGCCTACACCAGTTTTCATGTTGACGACATCCACTATCTGACAGCTGTCCGTCTATGACCTTCCACAAACAATGCTTAGCTGGCCTACCATGGCTACAACTTATGGTGGTGCGGCCTCGGTATTGAAGTAGAACATATGCCGTCTTTCTGTTCTTACCGTGCAGCACAAACCTTGTTCACAACATATTTACATACCCGTTTATCTCGCGGTCGATGTACTTATCGAAGTCCAGCCCGGTAGCTCATGCCAGCAGTGTAAGTACTAGTAGTTTAAATAATCAGCTTGTAGCTCGTGTCCAGCCTGCTACCCCACTGCCGCAAGAGCACTGTTAGCATTCCCTTTATATGCATATCTGATGCGATGCACAGGTGCTGCTCACAGAATTTATTTAAACTATCCACCACTGTCTCCGTTTCAGAGCTCAGCCAGAGGAGGTCATCCGCATGACGAGCAAACCATGACATAAATGAATTTGATTGGCTCTCGGATAACCCAATGATTCACCATGATATGACCGCTTCGACTTCTCCGTAACGTATTTATGAGGGTTTTACGTCCCAATATACGGTACGATGGGCCTAAAAGACATCAAAGCCGTCATACTGCGAAGATATTAGGTACTTTTCACACCAGGCTGTGTTAGGACAACAAGCTGGAAGTTCTCCCCACGCGTGTCCCGAGCAACAGGGATATCGGAAAGTCGGTCGTGTCGTGATTCACGCGGCTCTCCTGCTATGTAGGTGCAGTTCCAAGGATGTCTTGAAGGAAATGACCAGTCGCATCCACGCAAAGTTTTCCACCTGCCCTGTGGCAATAAGTTCAGTGGCGGTCGGTCCTCTGCATGCGCATGCCATACATGTAACGATTGACGCACGCTGGTAAGGTCCCGACACGACGTCGAGACGTTGTTCCTTTGTGAGACTGGGGTGGACATGGTAGTTTTTGTCGTCACTGAGTTCGTTCGAAGAACCAGGGCGAAAATAAAGAGCACCATCGATGTTACGCCGAAGGACAGGAAACCTAGAAAAGGGTAGGAAAAACGGGGCGCGGACTCTTGAGCGATGAAAAAGCTCCGGCGGGATATTAGTGCGGCCCAACTGCTGGGGAGTGGAGGCAAGCCGTCGCTTGTCCCCGGATGTCCGAGATTGCACGGTCTAGACAGACTGGAGGAGTATGTACCACGGTCCACCGGACGCTGAGACTCTGCTTGAACGGCCGTTGACGAGCAGCCCGCTCCCGTGATACGCATGTGGGCGTCGCGCCGCTACAACGTGGTCCGCACGGAAAGGAGAAGGATCCCTGAATCACCTTACCCAGGACTATTTGGACCCCGTTTCAAAAATCCTCGGACACGCCGATGTATGGGCCATAGATCGGCTTGTTGTCCTGGGACGTTGTGATGGTGAGCGTGAGGGCGAATGAGTGCTGCTAACGACGGTCACTGGTGGCGTGGGTTCGTTTCCAGGCGGGTAGTGTCGACGAGGACCATGCGTTTTAGCTTTAAGGTAAGACTGTCGAGACTGTCGAGGCCCATAAGTGCGGCGATGTCGACATGTGCACGAGGAGTCCGTCCGAAGAAAGTTTTAGAAAGCTCTTGGAAAGCTCGGACAAATCGTGCGCGTGCACGCTTGCCGCCGGATTGCGTGGGAAATGGCATCGGTTGCGTCGGACGTTACGTCCCCTCCGTCCCGTCCTCCAACACGCGCTGGCCATCTGTTCCTCCAGCGCCGGTGGATTAATCACCTCATTTTCACACCCTTTATCCTTGCTGTGCATCGCCTCGTTCACCTAGACTGCAACGCCACGTTTTTGTCGGGCGAAGCCGAGGTACATCGGTAAATCGGATGGCCTATAACTACCAAATCCGAACATCCTCTCGTCGGATCGGGATGACGGACGTACGGAAGACGTGGAACGGGGAAGTCCACCGCCCCTACTCCTTCAATGCATGACCCCTTCTCATTCGCGCCGCGGAGACCTTTGGCCAGCTCGATCAAAACGGGTTGGTTATGTGACTTATGTCCGCACGTACGACGTACGTCCGAGGGACCTCTGAGAACCTCCGCACCCGCGATTTTTATGACCTCCGTTCTGCGCCCTGAGTCTCAAGTTTGTCGTACTGCCACGCCGCGCGAAGATCCGAGACCACCCTCGATTTTTTCTCTGCTGGGCGCTTCAATGACACCGCGCAGCCCCGCCGGGATTTAGGTATTTTCCAGTTGCATTTTATTATATTTTTCACCGAGCGCGTTTTTGCCATGTGTCCTTCGGCTGCATCATGTAACGCCTAAGGAGGGTGGACGTCCTCCGTCTATAAAAGAACGGCGTGTGTTCAAGTCCCTCCCCAGTGTAGTGCCCCGTCTCCCCTCGTCCGCACGTCGCTGTTTTCCCTCTCAATCACCCCTTGCCCCATCATCCCATATCACCTCGCCACCCTTCCGTCTACCATGATGTTCCGTATCACCCTCCTCCTCATCGCGTTCTTCGCGCTCCTCAACTGCTCCCTCGCTGCCCCCATCAGCGACGCCACCCAACTAGAAAAGAGGGTAACGCACACCGGCAGAGTAAGTCACGGTAAAGACGCGCCCATCCTTCCTGCGACGCGTCAGTGCTGACCCATAACGCGTCTGTGCAGGGCACCTACTTCGAAGTCGGGCTCGGAAACTGCGGATGGACGAACAAAGACTCTGACCACATCGTCGCCATGTCCAAGGCCTTCTACGACGCGAACGACGGCGGCAACTGTGGACAGGTAACACTTTCGACAGTCTATTCGCGTCTTTTCCGACTCATCCGTTCTCACCCCAGAAATTATCAATCACGTGGGGTGGGAAGACCGCGACCGCGACCATGGTGGACTCCTGCCCTGGCTGTGGCTACTATGACCTAGGTAAGTCGCCCCCCGTTTGAGGCTGGCGGGACCCACTTTTGTGGCTATCCGTGCTGGCAGCGTATCCCTCTAACTGACACCCCATTTTTCAGACATGTCTCCCTCGTTGTTCCAAGTCTTCTCTGGCCTCGACCGCGGCGTTCTCAGCGGCCTTACATGGCACTTCCTCTCCAAGTAACTAGAAGAATCGAAGCCGGTCTCCTCCACGGCACAAGTTAAAATAACTGTATCATTATCCTTGTATCACTTTCACTCTCGGTTCGCTCCCCTCCGGTCAGGGGAGCTTGTTGTGCTTATTGTAACTTCCCTGTGTCGTCCCACCAGCTATACTCTATTCTCCTCGTCTTCCCCGGCGTTTCGTGCGCACGCCCCTACGTCTCACGTTCTATTTTCCGCTTCTCATGCTATTACGCTTTTACGTCCAGGGCTTTCGTCACTCCCACGATTTCCTTTCACATTTCTACGGGTTGTTCGTCCCAGCGGCGAAGTTGATATTTGGGTCTATGAATCTTCGTTTCGATACTGTGTTTTTACGTACACACCTACACCCCCGCTATAGATGCTCTACATAGAAGGTATACACTTACGTCGTACTCGTCATGACCGGCTTTGATCAGCTGGCGTGATTGGAGTACTTACTCGATTCAATTTGAAGCTCGTGCTTTGTTCGCGTCTATGCCGTGCTTGCTGTATATGAAGCTTCTTGGTACTAAGGAAAACTAGAAGGTCCGCTCCAGCGCCTCGACTTGCGGCTCCTGAAATGGCAGAGACGCAGAGACGCAGAAGGCATGCCGACAGACGCTTGCGTGTCTGAGCCGGTCAGCGTTCATCGACGGTCGACACCGGTGATCGCATACAGCTAGAGAAAATTGACTGTCCCCGGAGACAGTGGATCGAGGTTGGCGAGGTTGGGGGATGTCAGTGGTCGACATGCGACTCATGCTTGGGTGTTCCGCATCGACAACGAAGGATCGACCCAGTTGCGCGCGAATGAAGAGCTGACCGGTGAGCCTCCTCCAACCTCCAATGAACACTTGACAGGCTCCAAAGCGGCCTGCAGACGACCACGGGGTTCCCTGACGATCGTTCCATGAAATGGGAAGCCTACCGGGAGCACCATGCCAGGACGAGTCTGTCGATCGGTGCTTTCGGCGTAGGAGCCTGAGAACCTGAGGTTGTCGGCCGTTCAACGTTCAAAGCCTGCGACTTTTCGACCTTCTGCCTCTTCGTGGGACACCTGCCATTACAAAGTCCGCAAGGACCGCGAGCGTCCTAGGATCGCGCAAGGTCACGGGTGAACGGCGTTTGAAGGGTAGCAGCGGCAATCTCTGGGCGACTGGGTATAACCCCTGCCCTTGAAACTGAAAGCGGCGCTGGAGTACCAGGATCGAAAGTCGTCCGCTCAAAAGCCCCAGCGAACAGATCGCTGGGTAATTGACAAGCGGCCGTACCAAGGTACGCCCACCCTACCCTGAACATAAGAAACCCCTAACTGAGAGATACACGACGGCGCTCACCACACATCTGCTGGCGTCTCCGATGGATCCACGGGCGTTCGCGAAGGCAGACCGGAAGAACCCATGGCATCAACTGTCCATGGCCCTCCACATAGCCTCCGACGAGGCTTTCGAGGTCCTGTGAAAAATCTGTAAATGCAGCGTGAGTAACAGCCGAGAATACTCTCGGTAGCACCACCCCAGATCTGGGAAACATCGAGGACGTCTGCCTTCAGAGTTCGTAACGTTCTCCGAACCACTGTGAGAAAGTAAGGTGATAGAGAAGATGCATTAAGACCAAGATGTGCGTGTAGAGATGACGGAACCTTGACAAAACAATGATCTGCAAAACAGAAAGGTGCCGAACTAGTGTACAAGTCCATGTCAAAAGAAACACGTGCTAGAAAATCGTAAAATGTGGATGAGCTGTGCGTGAGAAGCCATGAGAGGTATGGGGCGTGAATGGGATATCGGTATCGTGAATGTCGCAGTTCGCAATCACAGGGCCATCGAGAGCATCATGGCAGCGCCGGTGAGCAAGGAAAGGTATCCGGTGCTAACGTGACGAGGTAGAACGCCATTGCTGTTGCTCTGAGCAGGGAGAGAAGTTTGCCCTGCGATGCTGGTCGTGGATATTGAACCAGAGGCTGGCGTCGTAGATGTGGCCAAGGCAGTAGAAGATGGAGATGGGACGGAGGACACTGCGCTGGACGAGCCTATACTGGCAGGAGGCACCGCACTGGTGAGGGACGGTGCACTCGTGGGAGGCGTAGCGATATCGGAGGAAGTGTTTGGGGGAGGTGATGAGATAGCAGGTGCTGTGAATGAGGTAGCGGATGGGACCGAGGAGGATCCAGTACCACCTGTAATCGTGAACTCTGGGCTAGCGTTTCCAGAATCGCCAAAAACTGAGGATAGGGTCGAATGTGAGAGTCTGTTTTCCAGACAAGAAGAAACGCGCTATGCCGCACTCACGGACTACGATGTAGTCTGTCTTCGGAGCAACATCGGGTACTGTGATTTGAGCTTGGCCGTCAGTTAGCAGGAAGCCGGTAGCCAGCGGATGATCTGCACATGGCCGATCAGTATGTTGGCACGAGGAAACAGGGGACGCGAACAGCAAGGGGGGAGCGTGCACGGTCCAAGCGCAGACATCCATCAGGGCTGCACGCACGCCGGGATAACAGCAGGGGTATGGCGGGGATGATAACTCACCGACATCCAGGTTCTCGCTGTCCGTACTGTCGAACCCCAACACAAGTTTTCCTGTGAAGTTCTTCGGTTCGGGGATGTTAGATGTGTCCCTACAGATAGGTAAACTCGCCGTGTGATTCGAAGAGCAAACAGGAGCGTACCAAGTCACCAGGACCTTATCGCCAACGCTCCAGACAGTTGAAGCACCTGGGCTCGTGATCTTGGGGCTCACGACTATACGCTTGACCATGGGGGCGGCATGGACGTAAGCCAGGCAGTAGAAGAAAAGTGCAACGGAGAGGAGCATAGCTGCTGGACTTGACCTGAACTTGACCTGGGCGTTGACGTTGAGGGAGGAGAGGCTCTCAAGGGAAATCGAACATGGTCTGAGCTGATTATAAGGACCCGCATTGGCCGAGATCAGCTCAAACCGGCATCGACTTCTGATGCATTTCCCGTCCTTCATGTGACCGATCACTAGGAACTTTTAGTAGCTCGTGTTTGTCCTCCTCAGCTCAAGAGATTAGCCCTTTCTTTTGAACCAGTTATTCTCCTTGTGGGGGGAGAGATAGACTTGTATTTATGCCGACGCACGCCCATCGATTGCGCAAGATAGGAGGAGGAGTGACAAGGTGGGGTTTTTTTCACGTCGGGGACTCGGGAGGCACACGGTCGAATATGGTTATCATGGCATCAAATCTTGCCCGGAACAACTGCGAGCATGCGACAGCGTGGACACCTTTTGAAGTGTCTTCAGCATATAGACCCGACCATGGGCTACACCTACCATGGGTCGCAAGGAGGGACAGGGGAAAAAGCAAGGGTCGAGTTCCGTGACGATGGAGTTGAGCATAGCTCGCTCAGGCGGGGGTGCTTGAAAACTGTTGGGCGCAATTGTTCGTCCTATTTCGGGAGTGGACAATGTGGTCCAAACAAAGCGACAACAACGCGGACGCGTCAATCGACAACGCGTTGTTTGGCTCTGTAGACGCGTCGCGTTGAATGCGCTCCGGCCTTCGCTTATGGCCCTCAACGGCCCCTTCATCTCTCCTCCCTCCATCCCGCCCATATCCCTCCCTTTCCTCCCGTCCGTCCCGCTTCCTGATCTCCCTTTCCCGTCCCCGCCACACATCATATTTTCCATCTGTCTCACTTCACTCGTCGTCTCACCTTGCTCTCACCCCCGCGACGCGATCCAACACCCCTTGATATGAGCCTTCCCACTCCTCCCGGCACTTCGCACAAAGGAAAGGAAGCCCTCGTAATGCGTCACCCCTGGAGGACATGTAGCCTGGTCTCAAGAAAACAGATACCACAACCTTGCCAGCCCACCCCGCCAGCGGATCGCGTCCAGCGCTTCTCGCAAATTGCCTACACGCTCTATCCTCAAGAAGCGCCCATATTCAGTTCTGCCTCTGCTTATGGATGATGCCAGAGAGGAGACACCAGAACCCGGCGACCCTCTTGCCGACCTACACTACTTGGAATGGCCAGTATCTCAAATCATCGCCCCCAATTCGTCCCTCCGCCAGCTTGTCGAGGCTTATTCTATCCTCACCGCTCGTATTCGCGCAACAGTCTCGGAAACGACGGATAAAGACTGCTCTTGGCCGTTGTTCCAACCATTGCGAAAACATGGTTCGGTTTTCGTAGAGGCCCTGGTTCGGGACCTTGGACGAGCCATGACAGACCCCCTTGATGGTGCGCCGGACTCTCCGGTGGCAAATCATGGGAGTCCCGCCTCAGAGAGAACAGCCCTTCCATCGCCCGTCAAGAGCCCCAAGAAGCGGCATGGGATGTCAGAGGAGCAGGTCAAGTATGCTCGCGATCTCTGCACAACGACGCACTCTGTCATCAAATTTCTGGCCCTCATCTTTACTCTTCCCGCCGTGCTGGAGCTCTTCAGCGGTACGTGCATACATTTCGCTCGCGTTCTTTATTACCAACATCGTTCTTTCGTAGAGTTTGAGCTCGGGACAATCCTCACCCACGTTTTGGCCATTCCTCTTGCCTCCGATATTCCCACCCCGAACGCAAGAAAAACTTGTGCGCTCTCGATATGGTTCATACAGGCCCAACGACTACCTGTCGACGTTTTACTTCCCGCAAAGGACCGCATCGCATATGCGATACGTCGAGCAATCGAAGGCGAACTGGGGAAGGAGGGCAAGAAGGGCTCGGTTAGCGACGGCTTGAAGGTATGCTCCTTTTTCCTTTTTCAAAACGAGTCCTTGATTCACGTATCCCTCCCAGGCGATCCATGACCTCGCGATCTACCAACCAACCACATTTGTACCTGCATTCACGGAACTCCTCCCGTCGATACTGGATTGTCTCCTCGCCCCGACCCTCGCCCTTCGCGCTCGAGCATCGCATGCCCTTGGCGGGTTCGCTCTTGCATCAACTCGTGTCCCCCACTCCTACCTTCACACACGCATATACGCCGAAGTTGCCACATTTATCACAACCACTCCGGAAACGCCCACTCCTCCGAGTAAGACAGGCACTCCCAGCAAGACAGGATCTCCTAACAAGTCTACCACGTTAGACCCATTCATCGTGCGCACTTTGCGCACGACGCTCAACGAGACACAACCTTCAATGGCCGCACAAGGGCCTGTTTGGGCGTTGAGCGTGATGGCCAGCTTCGTTGTGCTCCTTGGTAGCGGGCTATCTACGAGCCCAAAACTGTCCAGAATACTCTCCGCGCTACTTTCCCTTGCCATGCGGCACCGCAAAAGTACAATTCGTGGAATTGGCTGTCTCGTCTGGCGCTGCGTTGCCTGGGTTTTCTTTCGCCCACCACTGCTTACGGACGAAGACGATCAGGGGATGGACATCGATGCCGATTACTATGAGCCATCTTCTATTATTCTGCCACAGGACGAATACGAGAAGCGCGAGGTGTACTGGCGCGTGGTGCGTTCAGTCGTCGACATGGGTGCCGGTATAGCGACAATCGCCGCACTTCTCTCCAGCCCTATCGAGGACGACCGACGGCTGGACAAAGTTCTGCAAATGCTTCAAATTATGATCAAGAAGGGGGGGTTTGCAGTTGCGGACGCCATGGATGTGCTTGCACGGCTCGTCAGTTCCGAAGCGGCATGCGCCTGGAAGTGGAAGAAACTCCTTCCGCCGCCGCTTTTTTCTCCAAACACGGGTATCTTTCTTGCTGACTTCACCGTTCTCTCGAATGTCGTGAAGCCAATCTTCGAATGGACACCGGGGGCTGAACACGTTCGGCCATTGACTCAAGACGAGCTAGCAACCGAGGGCTTCCTTGATCAGTTGTTCGATGTCTGGCGCGAGGCGTTGTACTGCGTGTCACTATCGAAGGAGCACAATTTCCCGGTATGTGATGGCTTGTGGTGTTATCTTCGTTGCTGATGATTCTCCAGGATGGCCTTCGTGAGGGCTGGAATGGCCTGCTTACTTGCGGCATTGCGACATCGCAAGGTCAGTACCTCCATTTTCCACGGCTGGTATCTCTTAACGAGCATGTACCAGACGACGACGACACCCTCGTGGTGGCCCAACGTGTTGTCACCATCTTGACCGACATGCTCGGCGATTCAACTCTCATTCTCATCCAAACACCCGAGACGCCCCAGGCCCAAGATCCTCTTGGGGAGGATCAAAACACGTTCGCCAAGGCCCAGGCGAGAGCGTCATCTCCGTGGAGATCGAATGCAGCGGTCAAGTTGTCTGTCGCGCGCGAACTCTGGGGCCCCGCAGCACGGATTATTCCCGACGAGGAACTTGGCACCATTGCAAAGTCTTTCATCGACTTCCTCATCGAGAAGGAGAGCGAGCTTGTATGGGAGGAAGACTCGCCTCATGATGCCAGAGAGCAGTGGTCCCTCCTTTGCGCCGAGGTGTTGCTTCATTGTTCACCAACCTGGCTACAGTCATTTTGGGGTATCCGTGGGGCATCGAGCGCGTGCTCGTGGGATTGGACACCGGATATGCGCGGTTTGGTGTGGCGCACGTTCTCCGGGCGCTGGCGCGAACTTGCCACATCAAAGTGGGAGATCGCCCTCCAGCTTCTGGGTGTGCCCTTTGGGTGAGCATCCATTGCTATCACGGTTCTTTTGATGATATTGACTTTACCGTTTAGTGATCGCGACGGATGGGAGATGAGTAACGACGATCTAGAGGCCTGGGAGACAACACTGCAGTTCTGCATAGACAAGGCGCTAGATGACGGTGTCGACACCGCGCGTGTCCTCGACCATGTCGCGGGCCTTATCTCCAGTACACACATTCCGACCTCAATATCCTCCACTCGCGTTGCGGACGTCCTGCTTTCGCACCTGGACATCAACGACGCCGCCGACACACCAGCCGTGTTGCTCGAATATGTCAACGACACGCTCGTCAGCACCTACCCACCAGATCTACGTAACAAGGTCATTTCAATGTGGCTTGTTCGCTCGATTACACGACTCGTGGATCAGTGTCCACTCAGCATGCTACAAAGTGTTTTACGCATCGTCCAAGAAGGCATTGCAACATGGATCGAAGACGTATATGAGGTGCTCACCCAAGAAGAGTATTCATTCGATGTAGGTGCATCCACCTCGATTAACTTTTCATGGTTGACTGTTCATATAGGTTTTACCCATGTACCAAACCGTCGCCGTGTGCTCTCAGTCCTTGGAGCCTTCAGCGACGTTGCTCAATACACTGACGCCATTGTTGGTATCTCCGTTCTCCGGCCGCTCGGATAAACCAGAATCGGTTGCTCAAGCTTTCTACGACTTCTGGAATGTAACGTACGCCGATACCGTTGCCCCGCCGGAAGGATGGCCCCAAGCGATCGTGGCTGTGCTCCCCAAGGTAGCGGCAGATCCACAAGTTTTCGAGGCTGAGGCAATGGAGGTGGAGGAGTCCGTACCCGCAGATTCAGCTGCTTCAACTGTGAATGTGCAATCCCAGGACAAGCTCGCACCTGCCTTTACATTCCTGCCAGCCCCAGTCTTTAGCAGACGCGAAGACAGCGACGTCGTTTTGGCTTCGGATGATCTTCCTCCCTCGCCCTCTTCACGGTTTCCCTCGACGCCGCCGAAGGCTGTTGTGTCTTTCTTATCCTCTCCCCCGCATCGACCGTCAAAATCCGCTTCTGCTCAACGCGAGCCTTTGCTCCCCCTCTCCCCGCGCCCACGCGAATCAATATTATCTATGCCTCCCTCTTCTGCTCTGTCCCCCAAACCTACTCCACAGACACCCTCCCGCTCTCCGAGAAAAGACAAAGAAAACGCCTCTCCTTTCGTTCCTATCGCATCAGTCATGGAACGTGTTGCTATGGCTAGTCCCACAACCGCCCGGTTGGGTAAGCGGCCTGCCTCGGATAGTCTTGATGACGAACGACCTGCGAAGAAAGGAAGGATGGCTGCACCGACACCCCTGGGAGAAAGGCATTTCAACTCCCCATTTGTTAACGACGACGAGGACGACGAGCACCTGGCATTTGAGAAGACACAGTTCCAGCACGGGTCAATCCCTCCACGATCATTCTACGACAACTCGCTGCTGGTTGCTCGTCGTCTGCACGAAAGGAGTCCTTCGCCGTCGCCTTCCTCTGCGTTGGTCAGAAAGCGGAAAAGCTTGAGCGTGGCGGTCGAAGTCCCGTTACTCCGCGATGTGCGTCGCCGTCAAGTGTCAAGCCAATCGAAACCACCACCTTTGCGACGTAGTCTTCGTCGCGCTCAGTCTGCCAACGCCCAACTGGACTCTCAACCGAAGATTGGCCCGCCGCGACGTGCGAACAAGAGGGTCAAAGGTGCGAACAAGCGTTACGCAAGTACGAGCACTTTGGGATCGTCCCCGATCCACGCGCTTGAGCGTGCCCTACCTTTCGATAGTGGTATGTGCTTGCGACACTTGTTTTGGTTCGACGTCTGACTTCGGTAATTTAGACGATTCCATCATGGCGAGCGCCACACCATCTCGTCCAAGGTTTAGCCTTCCATCGTCCGACGACGAACCTCACTTTGGCCAGGTTACACCCCGTCATCTTGTCTCACCAGCCATGCGACGGCTACATGACAGCGATCCTCCCAGTGACGACTCAAATGCTTCGGACAGCCCTTCACGTCAACGTGTGGCTCGCAAAATGTTGCGTTCATCCTCACGATCCTGCTCCAGCTCCTCAGAGGGTAGCTCGTCGCCGATGCCGGCCAGGCAGCTCCGTAGTCGTTCAAGTTTGGCATCCTCTTCTGGCACCTCTTCCTCATAGGACTCCGATATCTGTTTTCATCTTGTTGTCTTTCATGCTATGGCGCATATGTTTGTTGCATTCATACTCAGGTTATGTTTTATCGGTGACTCTTCGATCACCACATCTGTGTCTTCTCCTTACTGTTACATACATTCATCTGTACACTCCGCGACACCTCATACACCGTGCATACATCTGAACCTTCAATTTCATTGTGAATGACCGCAAACCATAAGAATAGCAATAAAAAGTGTGAACACCACTACTGGTACATAGAGGAAAACAAAGGCAAGTCTGTCCCAACGTCCGGCTTAACCTCCTGTCTTCTGCCGCTTCCTGGCCTTTCGATTCATCGCCGCATTCACAGCTTCCGCGAGCTCCATACCCTCCAACACCTGCGATTCTGTCTCTTGCGACTCGCCAAGGGGTAGAACCTCCATGGTTCTCCTAAGCATTTCGAGATAGGCCGGCGTCGTGTGAGAACGTCGCAGGAGAGGATCTGCCGCGGGAGGATTGTTTTCGTCGGTCAAGCGTGACGGGACATGTTCTTCCGGGAGGTTTCTGAATTTAGGAGAAAACGAAGATGATGGCGTCGGAAGAGAATGGGATGCTGATGATCCGACTGGGAGTGATGGTGGAGCAGAAAACCTTTGGATGGACTCAATGTGCGAAGGCGACCTGGCTCTCTTTGTCCTCTTGACCGATGCAACTACATGTTAATCGTTGGGTGGGCAGAAACACACAACGTGAGCGATGATCTCACCTGGTGATCCCTCACGATCGGGGTTTATGTCCAGATGTCGTCTCCCAAGGGGCGACGGGTCGTCACCCTGAGGTGTTTCGGGAACTGGCAGAGGACGGCAAGAATAAGCCATATGCGAAAGAAAAAGCACCTCTCACAAGGACACGTACCTATTATGAGTTCATTCATAATTCTTCTCGCCACTGGAGATTCTACCGTAAGCTCCCATTCATCGTAGTCCTCTTGAACCTGCGTGTTGGAAGCCTTTCGTTCTGAAGATTGAGCAGTACGGCTGGTTGGAGGACTTTCATCCTTATGCGTTGTCGGTCGGCCCTTCGGCCTCTGGACGATTTCGACGTGGTCCATAACCATCCTCCCTTTCCCCTTAGATCGGGTGTCCTGTGGTGTTGATCTGGAACGTCCACTGTTTGGAATGGGAGAAGAAACCCGGGATATAGGGGCAGAAGTATGGTTGTGCAGTTCTTCCACTCTCCGTCGTTTGGGGGCTGGTAGTGCCGAAGGACCGGGCCGATCGGAGGGTATTTCTGACGAAAGAATAGGTTTGCCATGTGTCCTTGAAGGTGACGCAGCAAGCGGTGTATCTTGTCCGGACTTCAACTGTTGTTTGGCCGGCCGTCCTGCATCTATACCAGACCACGACTGCCCTTCCGTTGACGAAAATGAAATTACTGGCTGTACGCTCGTGGCTGCTTGCCAAGGAGACGATGTGCTCATGATACTATCAGGCTAGGGAAAAAGATGACATTGAGTGGCATGGTTTGTCGAAGGCGTCGAGCTCACCTGTGGCGCTGGTGGCTGTTGGCCTGGAGGTGGTGGGCTCGATGAGCGGTGCATTTGCACCTGTGACTCGTGTTGGGAGTCGGATTGCGATTCCATCCCATCCGGTATATCCCCCCCAAAGAACTGATAAGATACAGCCACGCATGGTTGGAGGTCGACCGGGAAGGCACTGCCATGCTCTCCAAGGCATCTGTACGCCTCGTCAAAAAAGGTCTTGAATGCTTTAGGGCCCTTCGCTGGTGCTGGAATGCGGTGGAACGCAGATGTAAGGAAATGGGTGAGATCTTGTATGAGTTTCATGGAGACAGTGTGGTAAGATAGTCGTTCGAGAATTGTCTTGTAAACTTCCAATACCTATCCGTGGCGTGAGTAAGAACGCTTCTGACCATATAAAAAACGCCTACTTTGTCGTTGTAATCCATTTCCAACACAACCTCTTTCTCGTCCTTGATCCAAGGAATCAATCCGTCTTGCAGCGAAAATAGAATGTATTCGAGGTTTTGTGGAGCCACAGAGAACAAGTTCTGATGCAAACGCTCGAAGATGTCGACCGCGTGAGGGTTGTACGGGTGGGTGATATAAGCCTGACTTAGGACATCTCTGATGAAGCGAAGGGCCTTGACAGGGATGGGCTGAGGCTCCTCCAAATGGAGACCGTGGATTACGGGTCTAACCAATGACAGGGCGACTGGAATGGAAAATCTGCAGTGCGACGTGAGTAAATGCGCTATAGAAAGCAATCAAACGCCAACCTCGGACTTCCTGGCGAATATCTGTCAAAAAGAGTGTCGACAACCACACTCGCCTTGATTGACGCTGCGGAGCCTATGCTAACAGCCCATTGTAAGACTTCTCCCCACAATTGTAATTCCTCTTCTGTCAAGGCTGCAGACCTGCAGATACATCAACTCCAAGGCAAGGAAATACGTCCACTGACACATACCCGAGGGGAAGAATCAGAAAATAGATCCAATCTTGCCACGTCATGCGCGTTGGTAGCCCTGCCCGGTTTCTCGCCACATCGCGCCACATCAACCGCCTTTGATTCCAACCAACCGACTCGTGCTGCTCCGAGAACTCTTCGCCGGTTTGAGGGAGGCCTGCTAGGAAGATGTCGGCGCAAACGGCACACCACGCGGTCTTGACCCCGTCGTGCTCCAGGTCAAACTCGTGGTTAAGGATGGCTGAGAGCATTGCCGCTGCAATCGACGTAGACCTCTCCTTGTGAAGAACACTGGTCGCGACGTCCCAGAGAGACTTCATTATGCGCAAAGAATGGACTTGGATCTGTATCTCGGCATCCGAATCCGAAGGAATGAAGCTTTTTATCGTCTCACAGATGTAAACTTGAAATGCGGCACATCCAGTATCACCTTCCATCCGTTGGATACGGGCGAGTAATATGGCCTTCCAAGTGCGCAGATCAGAGTTCTAATTGAATCGCTGAACAATAGATCGCGGAGAAAAGACATAGGTGCAACGCACCAGCTTATCTGACTTCAACCCGGCGTTCAGATGTTGCTTCATCGAAATCATCCATAGGGAGGCAAGCATTTCCCAGTGACGTCTAACTTCCTCCTCGAAGAGAATGCGAACGTCCGAGACGTCTACGGGAGGCATATTCCGGATGAAAAAAGGGAGGTCTGGCTCTTCGACCGTGAGCATTCGACCATTGATCACGGTAGGGTCAACAAGGGCATTGTATGTCCATGGCGGCAATGAAGAAGACTCGCTTCCAGATTGGTCAACTCCGCTCAGCAGACGGGACAACAAGGCGCTGCCTTTCTTCTGTATGGGATGTCTTTCATGTTCGAGCATGCATTGAACTACTTCCAGAGCCTTCGTGACGTCCCATATCGTAGATTCCACTTGAGGTGACTCTGGATGGCGATATCCCAGCAGCATCCCCGTCAGTGCATTTCCAATGTCTTGTTTGAGTTCGATCGCCAGTATCTTGACTGTTCGGTCCAGCTGCGACTCCTTGCTACGGCCGTACAAGTGCGTTTCCGCACCGGATGTGCGCAAGGCCTCTCTAAGGCGTGCGAACGCCCAGATCGCACATCGCCATGCAAACGGGTGGGCGTGTTCGGCGATAAATCCTCGGGGGTGAGAGATATCTTCGAGGTTGCCGAAGATGAAGGTGACGAGGGTCTCGCGCCACAAATCTTTGCCGAGCATGATGATGAAGGACGAAAGAACGCTGAGCATCCAGATGACCCCGTCTCCGGATGCGCAGGGCGTGCTAGACTTCTCTCGCAAGATCGTCTTGAAGACATCTGCAAGGCGTAGATGTTCGATTTCATCCTTGATTTGGGAAAGGAGATACGATTTAGTGTGGGATGATATACCCGAGAAGGAAGGTTGATGAAGAGGTGCATTGCGAACGACCGTCAGCGCAAACAAGCCGACAGTAATGCATGCATGATGTCGGATGCTGGAGTGCTCCGATGCGAGCAGCGGAAGGATAGAAGGCAGGACCCCTGCGAGGGCAGTCATTCTAGGCCCGTCTACGCCTCTTCCCATTAAATTGGACACGGCCTGCACGGAAGATGAGCGCGATAATTTGAGAGGATAAGACAACACACCCGTAAGGTATCGTTGATTAAAAGAGGATTGTTCGAAAGATAGTCTCGGGTATCAAGTACTCGGCGTAGCGTTGTCGTGAGCTCATTCCTCTTTGCGAGAATGATTTCGTGAGGCAGGCTTTGGCTTGTCAGCGTCCAGATCGCCCAGTTGCGAATATTTTTTGCTCCAAACAGGCTATCGCCGCATGTCACGAGGGAAAGAAGATCAGCTAAAAGGTCGCATAGCTCGTTGTCTGAGAATAAGTTAGCGTCGCAGCCGAGGGAGGAGATAGGAGATGTCAAAAACTCACGGGAGAAGAGCGCATGCAAGGCCCCGAAGTTGAATATGTCGGCTACAATTTTGAGGGCATATTGGCATAGCATATACATGTCGAGTGTGTGCTTCTTCTCCTCTTCGGGTGAAAGTGTAGACCCATCGTTCGAAAGCCCCAGCGAAAGTCCTTGGGAAGGTTGGAAGAGAGGCAGCCGCCAAGCCTGCTGCATGTCGCGCTGCAAAGCCTTGATGATACGAGACTTCTCATCCTTGAGGGACTGGAGTGCGGGCGATGTATGCGCTTCCGACATATGGGGAATTATTGACGAGCGAATGCGAAAGGCGAGCGTGGCGTAAGCATCTGTGACGTCGTGGGGAGACAGAACCGTGTTTGAGGCCTGGTATACCGAGAAAGCGATCGTTTCGATGGGGCTTCGAAGATATGTCGGGTCATCAAGTGGATTGCAGTGAACATCCATGGAATTATGCTTCGGCATGAATGAGACCGGGAGGGAGGGATGAAAAGAGATGGGCGTATGATAGGTTGGAGGAAGAGAGGGAGGAGGCAAGGGGAATGCTTGTATGTATTGTCGGATCCGGGATTCCGGGAAGAGGGGGACAATGGGACAATAGACGATCCTTAATGATGGAAGAACGTGGGTCTCAGTTCGTTCAAAAATGCGCGTAAGGATCTGTGGGACATGTCAGGCTCGTGGCCTTGCCTTTGGATTCGGGGAGGGAGGTGCTTTGGACAGAAGGTGAGAAGAAGAACTGAATTGGCGCTCGTGGCTCGCGCTGCGTGGGAACAACGCGTTCCGTGTACTCCGTCACGTGCATATGCATATATCGCGGCGCCGACGCGTCGGCAAGTGTGATGGAGGATCGCCGGAGACAGTACCGAGTCCTTACTCGTCCTCGACGGCCAAACGTTTAGCGCATCAACCGGGTCGAAACGGTAAGCGAACCCCCTTTCCTGGCCGTTTTCAACCATGCATGCGCTTTGAGACTTTCTCCGATCGCGTCCAATCTTCAATACACCTTTCTGGGTACGTGCACGCTTTGCCTCCTCCTGGTCGCGCGACGTTCTCGGCGGCATCGGCGCGTCTGTCGCCATTAGAAGCGATCAGCATCGTGCTTCCCGGACGCCTGCGCGTGACGGAAGCTCCAGCGAATTCTACCCCCGCAACGGTGGACACGTTCGATCGACTATAAAAAGCTTTCCACCAGGTCCCGCCTTTTCACTGCTGTCTTTCCTCCCCACCAGCATATATCAACCCATTTTCAATAAGGCCCACGTATAACCGTTTACTGTTCAGCATGCAGTTCACGACGCTCTTTTCTGTCCTCGCCTCCGCCGCCACTCTCGCTTCTGCTGGATCCGTCATTCTCGACGACTTCATTCGACCCGCCACCACTAGCGACTTTAAGGCCCCCACTTCCAATGTTGTCGTCACCCCCACCATCCTCAGTCCCGCCGGCAACGAGACCTACTCCGTCGGTAGCGTCCAGACCATCATCTGGGACACCTCAAAGATCCCCTCGGAGGCGCAGAACTACACCGGAGAGGTCCTGCTAGGGTATTCCGAGACAAACTCATCGTCGGAAAACCTCGACATCGGTGAGGCTCACCTCTCCTGTTCGCCGTATCGAATTCTGACCTTCCCGCTACAGAGCACCCGCTTGCTGTCGGGTTTCCTCTTAGCGCTGGGCAGGTGAATTACACCGTGCCTGACGTCGAGGACCGTACCACCTATTTCCTCGTTCGTGCGTATCGCTTTCGTCGTATCCCACCCCTACCTTTGTCTGACTCTGCCTTCAGTGTTGGGTGACTCAGGCAACAAGTCTCCCGAGTTTGCCATCACGCATGGCACGTACTGAGCATGTGGGGGCGTTTGAAGTTGTGGACTTCATTTGACTGCATGATTGACCGTGGTTTACGCTCTCTACGATTCCTTTGGACTACATGTCTGCTTTCCGAGACCTACGTTCGCTTTGATTGGATCTTTTGACCTCACTTTTGACACTGTCTGACACCGCTTCATGTAACTGGTACTTGACCGAAGTCACCAGTCACTTGGCAAGGGTTATATAAAGTGGAGATTCCCTTCGATATAAATGGATTCTTTGATGCACCAGTCCGTTCGAGCACCGTACCATTGCAAACCGAGGTACTGTACCGAACATAATTCTGCCATTAGTCCTGTCACAAAGCGCTTGGCCTGAAATCTTATGTGCGTACTAGTACCGGGGTCCTCAAAATCATCTTCACGTCGTCTTTTTGGGATCGATCTGGGTCTGGACCTTCCTCAGCGTCCCAGCGATGTGTCCGTATGAGTCGAACATGAGCCAGAACGGAATGAATACCCAGCTATAAGGCGCCGCATCAGCAAAAACGAGTCTCCGAAGGTGTTATGTCGTACTCACATGGTGTTCATGAGCTGTCGAGTCATTCAGATAAGGCAACATAGGAACGAACGGGGGGAGTCACTCACGACAAGGTAGACCCAAAGAAAGAGCGCGTTCGACGTATCCAAGTTCGGACTTCCGGTGAGCCATTCCGGGCAGAACGTCATCCACCTAAAGTTTCACGGACTCTCGTCAGTTCTACTGCGCCTGCGTCCCGCACCTGAACCTGCCAATTCGAGAATTTCCTCGGTGGTGGCGCAACCCCGGCAGTAAGGCTCATAGGGTACGGAAACACATGGTGGCCCCGACAACAGCCTGGCGAGCACAGCCCAAGGACACCGTTCGTAGGAATCGAACCTTAAACGCTAAGGTTTAAAACTCACCCCCCGTAAAGTTCAGCAGTGCTGAGAACCACAAGCCAATAGTGCCTCGCAGGATCGTTTCGGACAATTTGATAGACGATGTAAGCCGCCATGGGACCCGCACCAAGGACGGTAAGGATCTCCAGCGAGACGACAGTAGGATCCGATGTTCCCCAGCGGAAATCAGCCGCGGCATATTCGCGCCCTGAGATAAGACATACGGTCAGATATTTCATGCGCAAACGAAGTGTAAGGTTCGAAACACGAGTCTCCGGGTTGTGGATTGTAGGGTAGCGTTGGCGTTGATGGGCGGTGCAGGGCGGTGAACAAGAATAACCGAGACTCACACATTTCAGCAAACATATTCGTGCCCGTGTTGACACTTCGCCCAAACATAGAATTCCAAAGGAAGGAACCCTCGAATATGAAGTGAATGAGGGCGTCGAAGGTCTACAGAGGTGCTTAGATGTAAGCAACCAGCCATTCCAGCATAACCAAGGAAGTAAGCGCTGATAAAAGTCCGAGGTACGCACAAGCCATACGAACGTAAACCTGTCCTGCGTGCGTGCGTTCTTGGGAAGGAGCACTCGGTTCGCGACATAGGCCACGGTACCAAGGCCAGCCACGCCAGCGAGGGAATAGGCCGATGTTGCGGTGAAAATTGTCGGGGAAGTCGTCTCTAGCATGCTTCCAGTCACCGTTGTATGCGTAGGTATGTTTGATTAGTTGTGTGCGCTACCCGCTGTGTTGCTGGGACGAGAAGGATGGTAAGGGTTTAAGGTGAATCTGGGGTAAGCGTGGCCTAGTCATTGTCAACACGGTCACACACGGCACATTTGTGACCCCGCTCAAACACTGTGACGATGACGTACCGACTCGCCAGGGACCCGCCAAAAAACCGGGAGCACAAAGCAAACGGCAACGACCGAACATGTGTGTGCGCCGGGAACAAAGACAGACAAAGGAGGGTCCATGAGGACGCACGTCGAGAAGCTTCGAAATTCTGCCGACGCCGGACCCTGTTCTATAGAATGTACCTAGGGTGGAACGAGGCGCGAGCTGTCGGAATCCTCGAGACAAAGGACGAGAGAACTTCCGTCGGAGAGCGTCGGAAGCGAATAAGCCTACAAAATTGTTCATGCGTCCGATATATAGATGGCAGTCTATTGAGAAATCCAATACAACGATTCAAACCGCGGGGAGTAAGATAATTTACAAGGTTCCAAGTAAATGATGGGTGGTATATACTACAGTAGTGGAGCGACGGCTGCGAGAGAGATACAAGACGTGCTATCGTGGAGGAATGGGGCCGGGCCATTCCACGACCATGTGTGCAGCAACGAGATGTAGCTGGTCCTCATCGTCCTCGAATTTGAGCTGGTACATGGCGCCCATCTTCGAATTTGCTGGGTTCTGAATCGCGAATGAGCTCCTAAAAATTACTGACAGGATAAAGCGAGACTTACTCGGATATCTCGTGGGGTCGCGATGACCTGAGCACGATAAAAACAACTCGTTTCAGGGTAAAGTCCGAGAACGGTAGTCCCGGTCGGGAATTGAGGATATGCGCTGGGATGTGTTGGACTGTTGGCCGGAGCGTCTGGGTCAGGTAACGGGAGGATTGCACGAAGTGTTGTCTTGTATTTTCTATAAAATGGACTGTGTTACTAGGACAACCCCCACGTTCGTCTATTTCAACGTACGGCGCTGGAAACTTATCCGGTTCGGCATCCTCAACCTCGTACCTGTGTGTCGACACGTGAGTGTGGTTTAGGATAGACACCTTCAAAACGCAGCAAACCTGTTTTTATCCTGGTTGATGCTGCGCAAAACCTTGGCCAATATCCAAGTGTTGTCGTCAGTTTCAGCGGCCTCTGCCCCATTCACCTTACTCATGCTTGAGTTTGGATGGAACGCCACCAACCGGCCCTCCTGCAACGGCAATTGTCCAGAAAGAGCTTCACGTCGCGCCTTTGGCTCGCGCGAAAATGCACCGGATGCCTGTGGACCCACCGATCCGCGTGGCGTTGACGGTGTCAGAGCACGCGTAGGAGAGTGTGCGCGTGGTCGTTTAGCCCGTTTCAACATCTCTGGACGCAAAACGATCAGCAGGGATAGACACCAAGTGCAGGGAAACGGAGCGATACCAGGCGGTGCCGACTCGGGGGCCTTCCGAAGCCCGATGAGGATGCTCAAGCGCTCGATGGCTTCGTCAATCGCCCTTAAATGGACGGTGGCGAGTTGAATTAGGAAAGTTTGCCTCGGGAATATTAGTACCGGGACAGCGACGCACTTGACATCGCGTTCAGAGCTCAGCCTGATTTCGGCCAGGCCCGCGACCAGTTTCTTGTGCACATTCTTAACGCCGTCAATACCCTCGGCGGGAGGGAGCTCATCCGGGGGCCAGGCGGATATAAGCCTATTGACACGGCCCACAGTTTCCGGAAGAATATTGTTGATCGAGAGGTTGTTGTTCAGGGTGGAGAGGGATACGGCTGTTTGTGTCCAGCATTCCACCTCTGCTTACGACATGAGATCAAGCTGCTTTCGTGTCGTGTGAAGGCCTACCTTCAGAAGAAGCTGGTCGCTTAGATACCCCACGTCTACGTTCCATTTAAACAAGAAGAGTTGAATTCGACGAGAGAAACGAAGGTGAGTGGAGGGTGTGTGCCAGAAAGTGAGATCGTGGTCGGTGAGAGAGAACGATTGCGCTTCGGCTGCGTGGGGACAGTGGTTCCCAAAAAGGCAACTGGATGTGACTGGGAGGCCCTAGGCTAGGGTTGGGTTGGGTTCAGATTTCGATTGAGCAATGGTGCAGAGCCTCCCGGGCATACGGTGTCTGGGACCTGGAGTGGGGCGACGGTCAACTGACTGCAAAATTGAAACGGGGGGAAGGAACGCTGCGTTCAATCTTCAGGAAGGTGCGATAGGACCGGGGGAATGGCAGGGTGTGGGAAGGGGGCGCCAAGTAAGCGGGTCGGAGCGCCGAATACTAGGAGACCGATAGCCGGGCTCAACAATGATCACCCACGGTTTGCCGCCGAAGAGTGGTGGAAGGGGAACGGGGTCAGGGTACTGATCGGGAGGGAGGAGGGAGCGATAGCGAAGCTCAGTATCAAAGGATCTGTCACGGTGGAACTTGAATTTTCGGTGGAGGAAAGCGAGAAAGGACGTTGGAATGAGCAGTGAGCACAGACACGAGTTTTCTGTGGATCACCCGCAGGTTGAGTTGCTTTGTGAGGGCGTAAGGGCACCCTTGGATATTATCACCTCGAGGCGAACACGAGGCATGAGTTTTGCTCTGCTTGCGGTCGCGCGCGTCGCGTGCTGGGTCCGAGATTCCGATCTTTGTTTCTTTGACGCCTTGACGCGTACGGACGCGCTCTGCACACACATCCTCCCGTCCCAGCTCTCCTCCGTCCTCGTCCCGTTATAAAGCCCGCTCCGTCCAAGATGTGTCCGATATCCCCAACTTCCCCGTTCAATTCACCTCTCCGCCTTCCCTGTCCTCCCAATGTCTGCCGACTCGTACTCCTCCTACCACCCCGCCCTCTTCTCCTCCCCCTCCGACTGGCAATCTCCTCCTGACTTCCGCATCGACGACTTTCTTCTCTTCCAGCCTTACGACACCAACTCCTCTCCCACCTCCTCCGCCGGCTCACTCCAGTCTCCCCTCTCTTTCACCTCCACCTTCGATGGCACCGAACGCTCCTCTGCTCCCACTTCTCCGGGTTCATGCACCGCCCTGGACCCCTTGTACGACTCCTTCCCTCCTTGCCATGTCCCCCCGGTCCAGTACATCGCGCCTTCCCTGTAAGTTTAATCCCTCTGCTCCTCCATTTGCATCCATATCGACATGTCCTCCTCTAGGCTTCACGACAACTACGGCCTCACGTACAGCCCCTACTCAAACTCTCCTAAGACGTTCCCCACCATCGTCGAGCCCTCGCCTCGGGTAGCCGCAGGCCCTTTTTCTTTCGGAAACGCCAGCCCCATCTTCCCCGCCTTCACACCCCCCGCTCAGCTCGTCGAGCCCCCGGTGTCGCCCCTCCCCATCCAAGGCCTCACCCAGCTCACCATCCACGACGACCATCACCACGAAAATGCTGTCGTGGATAGCGACGAAGACGCCGAGGGCGAGGACGATGATGAGTATATACCTTCCCCGCGTCCCACCAAGGCCCGTCGTCGCCTCCCTCCCTCCCGCGCGTCCACCCGCTCCGCGTCGGTCTCCTCCGCGTCCACTTCGCCGTCTGCCTCTCCTTCCGTCTCTTCCCGGCGCGTTTCTCCTGTCAAGAAGGCCCGCGTCTCGCCTCCTTCTCGCAATCTTCAAGTACGCAGTCGGCGCCACAGCCCGCTCACCACGGCTCAAGAGGCCATGCGTCGCTCCTTCAAGTGTCCTGTCTGCCACTTCACACAGAATAATAGACGCCTCCCCGATCTCGACCGACACATTAGAACTCACTACCGCGATGAACTCAACCAGCCCAAGTGCAAGGGCGTTCCCCTTGCCCGTGCGGCAGAGTTTGGCCTTGACCCTGCCGACGCCAAGCCCGGCGCGACTCATATCGGGGGATGTTGGATGACCTTCGCCCGCTTAGATGCCTTGAAGCGTCATCTCCACAACCCCAACACTAACTGTGTGGGCATTGCGTAGGCTCTAGTCCAACCGCCACATTTGCGATTCTGGTGAGCCGCCTCCACCGATCCTTGGTGTATAATCAATCTTACTCTTCTCATTTAGAATTCCCACAGCCTGAATGCCACATAGCGCGTCATCTAGAGCACCACAGTCAAAAACCTCAAGCCTTCTTCGTCTTCGCTTCCATTTCGTCTTCGTCCCCCACCTAGTCTTTGCCCACTTCTTGTACGTGATCGCGTACGGCCTTATATTTTCTCGGCCTTTGCTCGACTTCGGTCTCTCTTTTCGATCTGCTCCTGTCTCCTCACCACTTCGCCGTGTCATACACATCTATGTTTCCCTAACCCATCCTGTTCTCGTACGCATCACCCTAACCGTCCGTCCGCACTGTACACGAACTCCACCAACCTGTATGATTAGTTCACCAGTTCTGTACGCCTCTTATGTCATGTTCCTGTATAATCTGCACAAAGACCGCGCGACAAAGGGTAGATAACCAAGATAGCAAGGACAAAGGGCGGCAAGCACTGCATCCATTAGGGTCCTACGGTCGACCAAATCAGCTCGAAGGCTCCGCTGAGAACCTGCCGCCTAATTGCATGGTGCACACAAAGGGAGGTGGCGTAGACGATGCTGGCGGTTTTTGGCTAAGCCATCACACATAGGTTATGCGACTGCGTCGTGCAATAGAACATATTCTCGGGTAGATTGGCCGAACTTGAGAACTACATGATACGAGTGGACCGGGTATCAGGCGCCGTGATGGTATAAGATGAGCAAGAGGAGGCGCACCGTCGTTTAGCTTAAGCTCATAGAAACGTGTTGTTGGTATTGTCTCGTCGTTTACGTGCGTGCCGTTGGTGCTCTCAAGGTCAATCACAAACGGTCTTATAGGAGGCGTGAGGGTGCATATCAGAGGGAAAAATGGACACGTACTTGATCACTGGCTTCGATCCCCCAAATTCGTCTTTTTCTGTCACTTGACGGACTGAAGGATACCATGGACATAGTCAGCGAACAAGGCAGGATCGCACAAGCAGATAAAACGCCACGAGAAACGATCAGATGAAGCCAAACTGACATTGGATGACGGCGTGTTGCTTCGAGCACGAGGGGTGTTCGATGGCAATATCTGCTACAGCGCGGTCGCGTCCAATCAAATACGCGCTCTGCCTGGCTATATGCATCAAATCTGTCCGTTGGGCCGTAAGTGCCATGTGTATATTGTCCAGGATAATCAGGACGGAAACGCACCAACTTGTTCCTTCCCTTTGAAAACGTACAATCTCCATCCTATTACAGGCTTCCGGGCCTCGGGCGGCTCGTTGTACTTGAGCAGCGTACTGCTTCCATCCGTTTTGCGCACCAAGTTTGTCTCCGCTGCGAGAAGGCCTGATGCGCCGAAGTTGGGTTTAGCCTTGTCCTTTTCTTTCTCATCTTCGTCGGGCGGTGCTGACCCAGCCTGAGAGCGAGAACGCGGGCGGGAAGAATGGTGTCGGGAACGAGGAGAGGCGGAACGTCGTCGGTCGCGGTCTCGTTGGTCGTAGTTTCGTCGGTCGTGGTCTCGAACCCTATCTTGCTCGCGGGGTTGGTCACGTCTGTCGTAGTTGCGGTCCTCGTCGCGACGACGCCTGTCCCCGTCATCCCTGACCCC
Source organism: Amylostereum areolatum (assembly GCA_012932865.1). NCBI lineage: Eukaryota > Fungi > Basidiomycota > Agaricomycetes > Russulales > Stereaceae > Amylostereum > Amylostereum areolatum. The sequence continues at coordinate 696,107 of SAXG01000002.1, forward strand.
GTTTCTATCCCTCTCTTGACCTCTTTGATTCTCCTCATGACGGTCTCGGTTCCTATCTCTGCCCACCTCCCTCACTCGCTCTCCTTCTCTCTCCCTCCTGCCGCCGCTCCTTGGCCCTCCCCCGCGCTTGTAATCATCATCGCGTTCGTGATCCCTGCGTCTTCTTGAGTCATAACGATCTTCGTCCAAATTACGGCGGGGAGAATGTGAGCGTCGCGACATGGGGGAATAGAGATAGAGAGGTACTGAGAGTCGAGCCAGGCGAGGTCTAAGTCAGCGTCGGAGAAGCGCGCTGAATGTACTGGTTGAACTTGGGTTGAACTTGGGTTAAACCCTAACCCTAGACAGCCGGAGAGCCGGTCCGTCGATCTATGACAATGGACAATGTTTCATTTGAAGCGATCTCGCACAGACACTGTGGATGCTACGGGGAAAGAGGGTATGCTGAGATAAATAAGTGCGTAGTATGAGTCAATCTCGATGTGCCAAATGTATATAGAAATTAAGTGAATGAATTAAGAATGCCATTGACTCGGGTTCGCAGCTGGTTCAAGTGCAAAACAGAGTACCGATGTAGATGCCCTCATAGGGTCCCAGATGGTCGATGATGTTCCCTTCCAAAATGTTTGGAACCGTCGAAATGGTGCACTCAGAGTCAGAAGCATCATCGTCTCCTGCAGGGAATACCGGCGATGAGATTCATTTGGAAGAAAAAAGGCATGAAGATTAGAGAGCGTACCAGAGCAAGAGACGGCGCTTCCAGGCTTGGTTATATGCACCTCTCCATGAACGTGCGAAAAGCCCAAACCACGTCCGGGGATAATGGGGACGAGGTCCTTTTCGTTGTTCACACGAGTGAAATCGGTCACTTGCTGGTCAAAGAATGACGCGAAGTCAGGGTTGCCGACGCGTGGCGTGCCGTAAGTCCTGCCCCTCACAGTCGCGCTTGGGATGTTTAGTTTGATGAACAGGGAGTCGAGTTCCGCCAAAGCGCCGCCTAGAGAGTGTCCGACCTGTATACAACAGATCACAATTAGTTGAATGGATGTCAGAAACGAAAACATTGAAAACGTACCAACGTAACGGTATTCGTCCCATACTGTGACATGAGGCTTTTGACTTCGGTAAGAATCACCTTCGCGGTGAGGGCGTGCTCATCCCGGAATCCTTTGTGAACTTGCACACTACTAGGAGTGCCGGGGAAGAGTGTCGGATCCAGGTTGGCCTTGGCGATATTGGCGTCCGTCAGATCCGATTCCCTGTTAACCAGTCATGTCCATATCAAAAATGTCACTTGGGGCGACAGCTTACAGCTGCGTGGGATCAGTGCCCTGATGAGCAACAACGACGGTGTTCTGGCTTGGCCAATATCCAACGTAGTCTGTGTTCACAAGATAGTAGAGCTGAGAATAGACGTGAGCGAGGTAGTACGGCATCCACCTACAGTATTGGAGCGCGTTGCCGTCTCCGCCCGTAAGGGTTGGCAAAAATCCTGGGACTGCGTTGCAAGCCTCTACAAAACTGATGAGTTACACTCTTTCGGAGATGATGCCCATATATCTACCTCCACACTGCCAACCCGTAATCTTGCTAGGTTTGCAGTAGGCCGCTCTTGCCAACTGGGTGAATGGTGCGAATGCGGCCAATTGGGAAGCGGAGAGAGCGGTAACACTGCGCCTCGAGAGGGGTGCACTGGAGGGCAACGCCATGGCGCCAGTACAGAGCACAGACGCGAGGACTAAGGTGAACTGGAGACGCATGACGGAAGCCGGAAAGGAGCGAGTACCACAGGAAGAGTTGGCCGAGGGTTGGCTGGAGATACTGACAGGACGTACGATGCTTTATAGGATTTCGTGTTCATACAGCGAACCCGCAGTTGGATGCTTCCACTGAGACGGGATCCAATGGGATGCCTTGAGAGGGCAGAGGCACATGGCTTTCACAGAATGGGAGGGCCACGAAGTCAGCTGGTAGCGCTTCCGGGACGCATCGGGTTCGTGCGATCTAAATTAGCTGAGGTGTGTGGTCCCAAATTTGCAGTCGCCATTAGTACGGAGAGCAAATCCGATCGTACCAATCGCTGACTCCATAAAACGGTCAGGATAGGACACCTAATTGCGAGCCAGTTGTAAGTTTGATGTCAGCAAGCAATCCAGCATCGTCGCGCCCAAGTCGCGCCCTTGATAGGGCTTGAAGCTTGAACTCAAAACGCTACAGGAAGATTGAACCAGGATTGAACATTGATATTGAGGACGCGTTGAGGACGCGTCACGGCACAAGCACGGCCGGTGACGAGAGGCGGCGAGAGAAGTGCGTCGGGGTCCAACTTCATTTAGTTGATGACTACATAGACCACCTCGGTCGCCGATACGCGGTACAGTCTCCGATCATTGGGGGGGAGGAGGTGGTCACGAGTTACTTTCCAGGGTGCCGTCTTGCGTTTACACTAACGTGAGCAGAAATCACGAGTAGCAATGATCGTCACGGGAGTGAGTGTTCATGTGGGCGGATATCGTCGAATGATGCATATGATTGTAGCGAAGGGCTGCTGACCTGGCCATGGAAGTTGAGAATGTTCGTACAAGCAAAGTAGGACGGAGTAGGACGGATTTCAGGATACAAGGCGGAGGCGAACTTGAACCGTGACAGAGAGGGTCCCGAAGTACGAAGGTTGACTCCATCCGAGCATCGACGTCTGTTTAGAAGGCTACGTGACAGTCCTGAGCTGTCCTGAGTGGTGAAAAGATTCAACAATGCTCTGAACCTGACCGGGCCGCGGCACCGAAGCGGAGATCCAAGGCTTTCCTCGTACTTACCGTTATCACCACCAGTCCACCACCACTACTTGTTCACAAACCGTCACGATCTAGCTGTTCACTTCGATCGGATAGTTTTTTTATCGCCACCCAAATTCATATCTTGTTCAGATGGGCGATCCCACACTACCACTAGACAATGGCGCGGGCCTCGATTCCAAGGATGCTACTGCGGACGTGGAGAAGGACGTACCCTCCCTCGCAAAGTACATCAAATCCGATGCATGCAAGAACGTATACGTTATGGTAGGCGTACTTGATTGCTGCGCTTCCGCTGCTCACGATATCCCTCGCATTTGTGGATTGTTCGAGGTCATAGATGGGTGCAGGTACGTATTCATCAACGAACGGCCGCGGAGGGGCTCATTGACGGGTGTCCGGGAAGGTGTAAGCACCTCCGCTGGCATCCCAGATTTTAGATCTCCTGGAACCGGTGTGTAAATCTCCTTGCTCAGACTCAGGGCTCAGTAGCCATTTACTGACTTCTCGGCCCAGGTCTCTACGTGAGTAAACATCGTGTATCTCAACCGTTTATTTATGTTCAAGTGGGGTTGGACGGAGGGAAATAGTCAAATCTCGCACGTCTCAACCTGCCGTACCCGGAGGCTGTTTTCCAAATCAGTTTCTTCCGCTCAAATCCCAAGCCATGTCCGTCCCCGTGTATTCTTTCAATAAACAGGTCTGACGATAGTCCAGTTTACGTGCTCGCAAAGGAGCTCTATCCAGGAAAATACAGACCGACCCTCGCGCACTCTTTCATCAAGCTTCTTGCCGACAAGGATCTGCTAAAAATATGTTTCACGCAGAATATAGACACTCTTGAGCGACGAGCGGGTATCCCCGCGGACAAAATCGTGGAGGCGCATGGAAGTTTTGCGGGACAGAGGTGTATCGACTGTGGAATGCAATACGACAACGACAAGATCAAGCGCGACATACAAGAAGGCATTGTACCCCAATGTGAAGACTGCGACGGACATGTGAAGCCAGATATTGTTTTTTTCGGAGAGTCGGTGCGTAAACCAAATTCTGTTCATGGAATGTAGTCGTCCAATCTCCTTGTTTGATCCCAGTTACCGGACTCCTTTTCTCGCAGCGTACCGCAACTCCGGAGTGCCGATCTACTTTTTATCTTGGGTACATCGCTTACAGTGTATCCCTTCGCCTCTCTTGCGAACATGGTCCCTTCACACTGTCGCAGAGTTTTAATCAACCTGGACGAGGTAGGCAACCTTGGCGAGAAGGAAAACGATTTCCTTTTGCTTGGCCAGTGCGATGATATGGTCCTCAAGCTGGCAGAGGAACTGGATTGGAAGGAGGATTTGTTGAACGAGTGGGAGCTTACGGCCGCCTCCGTGGAGAGGGGGGGTAATCGGCAGAATGATAACCTCGGGAACGAGAAAGCTCAGATCAACGAGGTCGACGAAATAGTCGATAAGGTGGCCAAATCTCTGACGCTCTCAGAAGATTCGGATGTACAAACGACCGTCCAAGAGGAGCTCACGTCTTCGGCCCCCCAAAAAGGCGACGATGAGACAACCGTCGATCCTCCTCCATCTTCCATGGAGGGTGGTAACCCCGCGTCACTCGAGAGCAAAGAGACCAAGGTGCGTGATCCATTTTTCGAAGTCAATATCATAGCTTATCTTGCCTCTGTTGCTTAGCTCTGATTAGGATGTCACCTAGCCTCAGGGGATACTACTTATAATTAAAACACTACGCTAGCTGCATCGCTACTTCTGGATTTTAGGTGTATCAATTGTCCAAATAATATATGTACTATTGCTCCCGGTGTTTCGATCTCACACCTCCTGTGAGACTGGCTCCTGTGATGGAAGGCGAAGACTGTATTCTCCAGTGCGTAGCTGTGGCTCCCTCAGGCTGCTGGTGAGCACGTGACCGCGAACGCGGTGGGCGGGCGCGGTTCCTTGTAAGTAAGTACTTACTGCATACGCTGGTCACAAAAACCGTTGACTTACAGCATCGCACCGCTCACGTATTCGTGGACATCAGTTTCTCTTTCATTCACGGCCCAATTCCGCTATATGCGTTCTGTGCCTTGTCTGGAAAAGATCACACCATCACTACTCCTCACTACTCCGTGTTAGACATGGCCGTGGCTTCAGACGCTCTCCGGAATCAAGTTGCTGCCAAATGGCAAGACGCTTTTCAGCGTTTGAATAGAGGTGCACCTGGTATAGCCGGACTGATGGACTTTAGTGAGGTGTGCTATAACTTGTTGGAACGGGCACCTAAGACTTACCATCATCTTTGTAGGCGTGGGGAGTAGCTGCTGATTTTCTCTATCCCAAGGACCTGGGAGACCCTCCGAAGGATTTCAGTGAGCGGTGACCCATTTCGTGACGGTAATATTCACAAATTGTTCTTGCTCTAGATACCCAGTATGTCCGAAATGCGTTCGATATTTTGATCCAATGCCGGTCTCTGCCAATGCTGCTTGAGAATTTCGTCGGTGTGTTATAGTGATTCTTGTAAACTCTTTATCCCTAAACTCGTCTCTTGTGAGATTAGAAGACATGCGGCAGAGGCAGCATCTGATTACACGAGATGTTGAAGATTACATGGCGCAATACCAGGTGCGATTGTACCCTCCTCTTAGAATCAACTCCCTTTGAACCTAGAGTAAGTAGGCCAATGGAGATCCTGAGATCATTGCCCAGCTTGTGTTTCGTCTTTACCAGTGGTATACCGCTTGGGCTCCGGGTGGCGAGTAAGTGCGATGAACGTTATCCTTTCCTATAAAGTAACGTTTGTTTGTTTGCATTTCAGGCTAGGTCATACCATCTCATCTGCATATGTCGTCCATTTTCAAACACATGTGTTCTCCGTCCTTCCCCCAACCTTCGCTGGAGGCTTCAAAAAGCTCATCGCGGCTACGCTCGCTGTCTTTACCGAAACTACACCTGAACCTATCGGTCCAACAATACGAGATTCCAAGATCTGGAACTGTTTCGAACTCCTTGGCCTGACTGAACGCTACGAATCGCTCATCGCAAGCGTGTGTTACGAACACATTGAAGAGCATGTTGTTAGTACATGTGCCATGAAGTGGGACGAGCCGATGCTGGCCAAGCTAAGAGAGTGGATGGCGGACAAGGTGGTGCCTTGGATGCTGCTACCGTATGCACGGGGAGCAAAGAACGGTGCGCACTTGTCCAGTTGCACAATGACTCCGGTGCTTACCATTACTCGCATTGTGTAGCGGAGGAGGCGAGATCTATGCTTCAGGGCGTGGGGTCAAAGTTTGACTTCCATGTTTGCAAGACATTGTGTGATCTCCGGTACGAGGTCCTCGAATATGCAGCAAGATCATGCTGACCCTGAAAACACAGGACCAACGAGATTTTCGACATCATCGTAGATTACCCAGACTCTTCGTCCGCGTTGCAGGACCTCAAAGTGTGTACTACTTTCCGTCCGCGCCAGTCGATCTAACTGTTGACAGGAATGTCTTCAACGCGTAGATCAACGTCCCCAGCTAGTCATAGCACTGAAGAGAGCGTGAGTCTCTTCGTTGTTGTATAAACCATATCTTCATATCCGCGACAGAAACAAACGACGTCTTCTCCATCCAGGCGCAGACACCAAGGACATATTAACTCAATATGTTTCCATCATCAGATGCCTTCGTATCATCGATCCGCCGGGAGTCTTGTTGTACAAGGTCGCGGATCCCATACGCCGGTATCTACGGTATGACAAGGCAGACTCGTCCCATTGTTAGACAGGCGCTAACTACTCTCTTGGTAGTGACCGATCGGACACCATCCGGTGTATTGTGGCCAGCCTCGTTGGGGACGGGGAAAGTGGCGATTCACTTGTGGACGAAAATGAGCCCATTCAGCCGTTAACAGGGCCTCAGATAGATGACTACGCGGATCCAAACTGGGACCCCGAGCCTGTTGATGCTGGGCCTGGTAAGATCCCGATCCGATGGTCGTCTACCATGACCTTACATATATGGCAGACTTCAGGGCAAACAAACCCAGCGATGTTATCAGCACACTTGTTAGTATCTACGACTCGAAAGACTTGTTCATCAAGGAGCTTCAAGTTCTTCTGGCTCAGCGGTTACTCACCGTCGCGGATGGAGACCACGAGAAAGAGGCAAGGATTATCGAGAACTTCGATTTTGTTACTGAGCTGACGAAAACCCACCAGCGTCGTAACATCGAAATTCTCAAGATACGCTTTGGAGAAGGTCCACTGCAAGTCTGCGAGGTTATGTTGAAAGATATGACCGACTCACGCAGAATCGACCAACATGTCCAGCAGCATAACTCGGTATGCACCTCATCCATAGCGTATGTTTCGTCACTTATGTCTATGCCTCAATACCAGTCCATCATGCACCCAACTATCATCTCAAGGCATTTCTGGCCAACACTACAGACGAGCAAATTCACAATGCCTGGCCAATTCAAGGAGTACGTGGCTTCTCCCAGAGTTGGACTTGCATTGATGTATCGGACAGCATCCAAGATGTGTATGCTCGTGAGTACACTAAGTTCAAGCCAGACAAGAAGCTCCGCTGGTTGCCACACCTGGGCCGGGTTCGTCTCGATATTGAGCTACAAGACCGCACGGTCAGCGCCGAAGTCCCACCTCTAGAAGCTGCGTTCATAGAGATCTTTTCGGAAAAAGGTCCGCCTATTCAGTTCCTCTATCCATGAAATACTGACCCCGTTTTAAGATACGTGGAGTGTCGATGACCTTATCTCCCGCGTTGGCGCTGTGGATAGAACTGCATCCCTGAAGGCGTTGTTGGCTTGGGTGGACCTCGGTGTACTCAAAGATGAAGGAGGTGATCATTTCCGCCTCCTAGAAAAGGCCGATGCGTCAGGTCCCTCGAGACCAACGGCGTCTCGTGCGGCGGCGGCGGCGGCGGCGGCGGCGGAAGAAGCACCTACGGTGCTCACGGTACAGCAGCAGCAGGCGGAACAGATGCAGGTTTACTGGAAGGTCAGTGGAATCCTCATGGTTTGTTTATCTCCACACGTCTGATATTGGTGGGTCAGTTTATCGAAGGCATGCTCACAAATTTGGGCTCATTGCCATTGGATCGTATTCAAAGTATGCTCAAGTTTGCTCCTCAATACGATCGTACAGTAGACCAACTTGCGGCGTTCATGGATGCTGCAAGGCGGCAAGGACTAGTCGTCGTCAAGGACGGCGTGTGGAAGTTGAATCGATGAGTACTGACTGGCTCCTACTGAGCGCTCATGAGTCCTGCACCGGCCGTATGTTTCACGGTTCGACGGGTTTTTTTTTGTATCGTTGGCACGATGGTTGTATCTACCTACTATTCTCGTACACAGTAAATGAAATTCTTGCACACCTCGAGCAGACCACGACCTTTACATTGATGCAACAGTAGCGCCGACGCCCGTCTTTTCTTTCATCAACGGTGGATTTCAGGCCTGGTCCTTCGTCCAAAGTTTGGGCCTTCTCCTTGGACGGCACCCTCTCATTTACATTCTCTTCCTCGCAGCTCTTTTTATGGCGCAACTATGTAGGAGTATGGGGATTCCCCAACGCATTTGGTGTCTCTATGGGATAGCTCGTTCATATCTCAGCCACACGCCGATGGCTTACTTCTTCCATCGACGACTCCTGAAGCTTGAAGTCATGCTGTACAGCGCGAAGGCTCGGATGATAAGGTAGATCGTGTTACTCTGGTATCGCTTCGCTCGTACTTATGGGGAACAACAGGAACAAGTGAACATTTCTTTACCGCCCACCGACACGGGTTGCCTTGGAAATTTGAAATTGAATGCGTTTGGAACTCAATGGTATTGTGGGACTCGTCTAAGGGATGCTGAGACATCGTGGGTTGGATCACGCTTCCATGGCCTGCTTCAAAGGTACAAGTGTGAGAGCAGTCCGGCGGGATATGCTGGTCTTGGTCGACAATGAACAGACCAACGACGGCCTTGTCGGGCGGACAATAGTGGTGAGGGTTTACAACACATCTGCCACTTTAATTATGACATAGGAGGATTTCAAAAGCTGGCGAGAACATACAATTATAGTACAGCATTCATACACGGGTCAACCGTCTCTTCGCGACGATCTCCGGGACCCATGCCACTACCGCAATGACAGCCGCGCCTGCAAAACACGATCCGACGTAAACTATCATCTGCTCAAAACGTCCTCCCGCAACAGCAAAGCCCGTGCCTGGGTTGGATTTGACGTTATCTCGCACCGTCGACAAGGAGGTTGAAATCGGAGTGGAGAGGACGTTACCCAGACCTCGTGAGAACATCAGGTAGCCAAACAGGGTGACATATAGGCTGAGGTCGTCCTCTGAGAAAGAATTAAGCATTCGGCAAGACGGACAGGCGAGGAAAACGTACTGGCCACGGGGCGCACGAAGGCAGTCCAGAGGCTGCTGAAGCCGCCCGCAAGCATGCCATAAAGCATGCCATACACGAGAACGCCTGCGACGACGTGGCCCGCAAAACCCCACAGGAGGAAGGTAACCAATGACGTAGCGGCAAGAGTCGACAGTGCGAGAAGCCACGGCGAAAAGTAATCTGAGAGCGTTCCAAGAGTTAGACGACTAACAAGGCCGGCTCCTACAAGGCATAGTACATGGTCAAGATGGCGAAGCAAAGTTGAAGGGAATGATGTCGCACCATTCAACAAAGCAACAGACAAAGAGGCCGTGGATGGGGAAATATTAAGCTCAGATGCGAAAGCTGGAAGAGTAAAGTACGATGTTGAGCCGGCCCAGGTGGTCAATATTAAAGGTATCACGTACTGGGTAGCCAGACAATGGGGACAAAGTAAGCAAATCCCTGTATGGTATTGACGATGATTACGAGCCACCACTGTCGGCTCATGAGCCAGGTTCGATTATTGACTCGGGGCGCGGGACCTCGAACGTCACGCTCGGGCAAGCGTGGCTTGATGAGCGGAAGGGTGAAAATCATGACTATCGCAAACCCAAAGGAGAGATAGCGCAACGTGAGAGCGGTCCCATGGTGGCGAATGCTTTTCGGGAGTACCAATGGGAGAAGCAGACCCCCGGCAGCGGTACCTAGAAATGGTTTGATACCGAAGTCCGAAACTTTAGTAAATGCGGTTACTTACCTGCATCAATCACACCGTTAGCAAGGCCACGACGTCTGACGAACCATTCGGAGAAAAACGACATGGCAGGAGCGTACATGAAGGCTTTGAGACAATTGTTGATCAGTCCACATTCAACTTCTATGAGAGAAAGAAATAGAGACATATGGACGCACCTCCACCGACAGCGTATAGAACGCCCTGTAGTGCAAGGAGTCGAGTAACCTACAATCCCTGTTAGCTGAGAGATAAATCATGTCGATGGAGCGAAGGCGACGGACCGTTGTGGCGAAGCTTGCTGCAAACAAACTGGCCCAACAGATCACCATACCGATCCACATGACTGGCCGACGGAGGTGTCGGTAACGCGCAGCTAGAGGATAAGTAACAGGACCTAAGATGCGCCGGAAGTCAGACTCATCTCAAACACAGGTAGATAGAGGTTGTCCGACCAGAACAGTACATAATCCCGGACGACAGATTGCCAACCAACGGGAGCAGGGAAGAGGCATGAGGTTGCGACAGAAGGTCTGTGTCACGTAAATACGCTTCGAGAAAGACACCGAACGCGGCAGGAAACCCCCACACGGCGAACTCGACCATGAAAGCGCCGAAGAGCTGAATTGCAAAGTTAGATATTAGTCGCATGAACAAGGGTAAGTTGACTCACGAAAGACCAAGCACCAAAACCTCCGTCGACAGGGGCCAGAGAAGCCAGGTTGACGCCTGTACCTGCCTCAAAGTCATCTCCCTCTGTAGTGGGAGGCAATGTCGCGGAGGACGCTGGAAGTGGTGAGATGACAGCGAGTTCGACAGATTCGACGCGGATGTGTTGATGATGCAAAGAAGCTGTGGCGGTTGAACCGTCAACAGAGACGTCCGTGACCCTATCGTCGTTTGCGTAGAAAGAAGTCATTGAAAGGCTATCGAGGGATCGCGAGCGGCGAGACTCCGCTAGCTCTACTTAAATAGTACGACCGACCGAGTTATTCTGGTCCCAGGCCCATTAGTCGTGTACGCACTACGCAGAACCTTATCTTGCCGAGTCCCCTGCTCTGATATGGCTGATATTTAGTCGTGAGTACGCGAAAGGGGATGCATGCACGCAGATTACGCATTACACTGTCATGAGCCCATCCGCGGTGACATCGCAGCTTTCTTCTTCGTGACGATTTCCCGTACCCAGGCCCCAAGCGCCATAACTGCAACGCCAGCGAAACAGGTCCCCACGTACACGATCATCTTTTCGAAGCGGCCGCCTGCAACGGCAAATCCTGTTTCCTCGTGTGCGCTTGGCGGCGCTTTCTCCATTGATAATGCAGTAGATATGGGCGTCGACAAAACATTTCCAATCCCTCGGGAGAGCAAAAGGAAACTGAAGAGGGAAGTGGTCAGCTCCGGATCGTCTTCTACACATTATGCTATCGGTCAATGTGATGGAACTCGGCTGATAGAACGCGTACTGGCAATCAGACGGACAAAGCCGGTCCAAAGGCTACTCCAGCCGCCGGCAAATAGGCCATACATAGTGCCATAGACCAAAACACCGGCCGTAACATGGCCTGCGATACCCCATAGAACGAATGTGATAAAGGAAGTTCCCATGACAGTGCTTGTTGCAAGGAGCCAAGGAGAAAAACGGTCGGACATCGTTCCTAGGATTAGTCGACTGCATACAGATGCACCTACACAAGGGTGAACATATGATCGGTCAGTGCCGGCAGTATTACATACCGTTTAATAGTGCCACCGAGATTGCAGACGTTGACTGGGAGGTGTTGATTAACGAGACGTAAGCTTGATGAACATGAGATCGCGAAAATGAAGGAACATATGTCGGCCACGCACTCGGAAGCCATATGATGGGCAAAAAATAGGCAAACCCTTGTATCGTATTGGCGACAAGAAGCGTCCACCATATCCAACTCCTCAGCCAGGAGTAGCCAATGTTCCGTCGTCCAGGTCCATGGATACGTTTTTCAGGAAGTCGCGGACGGACAAACGGGAGTACGGGAAGAAGAGCGGCGACAATTGCAATTGAGAGGTAACGGAGGGTTAAGGAAGTACCGTGAGCACGAATGAGTGGCGGGAGAATGAGAGGTAGGATCAAGCCGCCCAAACCCGTCCCTAGAGTACAGAGGAATGTCAATACGCATTGTCAGTGATAATGACGAGGAATGATACGAACCTGCGAAAACCACACCATTCGCTAGGCCGCGGCGCCTGACAAACCATTCCGACAGGAAGGATATGGTCGGGGTGTAGAGTAGTGCTGATACAATGATGAGAGACATAAGGCGTGACAGGGAACAGTGCGTACATCCTCCAATGGCGTATAGGACCCCCTGCAATGCGACTAGCTGAGAGACCTGGTCCCACATTGAGTACATAGGCTATTGAAGTACAAAAAATACGAACTGTTGTAGCAAAACTGGCCCCGAAAAGACTCGACCAGCAGAGGACAACACCAATCCACATCGCGGTACGACGATGTATAGGGTATCGCCCGCAGAACATGTTAACAAGCGGACCTGTGATACTATTGTCAGTACAAGGACTCTTTCATCTCATTTTGGAAGAATTTACCTGAGCAGTAGATGATTCCGGAGGACAGGGTCCCGGCAAGGGGAAGTACAGAACTCGCATGCGGCTGCGAAGAGATATTGGGATCTTGTAGATAAGCCTGGAGGAAAACTCCGAATGCATTTGGGAAGCCCCAGACGATGGTTTCGACCAGAAATGCGCCTGCCAGCTACGGAAACTTCAGTGAGTGTAGAGCGTAAGAAGCGAGCATACACACGAAAGACCATGCTCCAAAACCACCGTCGACCGGGGCTAGTGAGGTTTCATTTCTTTGCGATGCAAAAACCTCGTTGTGGGGCCCAAGAGAAGATTCGGCTGCGAAGGTAGATGACGAAGGAGGTCGGGGAAGACGGAGTGCGAGTTCCAGGCCTGGTTCGAATTCTGACCTGGGATTATGAGAGCTATGGGGAGCTCTGGCGTCTGAGCCATGGTTGGACATCGAGTCGATGGGCGTTAGGCTTCAAGCTTGTGCCCCGTCTGGTGATTGAGCACTTTATGTGGAGGTAGGCTGAGGTCATGTTGGCGGTCGAGTCATGAGATCACATGCGGGATATGTTATGACGAAAGGGCCGGAAACAACCCTGGCTGGAATTTCCAGGGGTAAGCGAACGTTAACGTTCAACAGGCGCTGCCAGCGGAGTCTTGGGAGAAGTACAAGGTTCTATACAAGACACTGTTATCACACGGAGATGTGAACGCATGAAGTCTACGAGACATTTACATACCAGTCGAGACGGGGGATGCGGCACTGCGTTGCATCGTTGTGGACGAGAAGATGAGAGAGCCAGTGAGAATCGGTTTGCAATATGATGCGTTACGTAAGCGTAGCTACACTTATCGCCGGCCCAGACTCAACTTGACCGTCCGCCATCGACGACGGTGAGGACGCTTGCGGCTTGGAGTCTGAGAACGTCCAGTCTTCCCTCTCCTTTCCTTCCATTCGATTTGTACCACAAGACTCTTCGAAGATTTCTTAAAACCTCTTCACCGACTTCGTTCCTCGTCCATCAAGTCCTCGCCCCGCAGTCAAAACTTGGTTGCGATTGCTCTCTCTTCCCAGCGACGATACCATGAGCCGTCCCATCCGCACCAAACGTAACTTCAAGGCCCTCGCTCTTGATGTCTCTCAGCCACCTCCAGCCCCGGCTCCAGAGCCTGAGCTCATCCCTACCCGTCTTGCCCCCGCCGCGGGGGCTGCGAAAGCTGCGACTACAGGCGCAGCGCCTAAGAAGAAGCGACCGCCTCCAATGAATCTCAAGACTCCAAAGGGAACCCCTACAAACGAAACTGGTGGAGGTCTACAATCCGGTGCTCCTTTGGCCAGCTCTACAGCCGCTACACCAGCGACAGGAACGACGGGGTCCGCATCCCACCGTATGACTTACCATACTACTCTTTCCAACACATTGGCGAGCCTCGACATGAATGCAACGGTCAAATATGACTTGCGGGATGAGGATCTGAAGGACCTGAATGAACTAGGACAGGGTAACGGCGGGAGTGTGAAGAAGGTCGAACACGTCCCCACCCATACAACGATGGCCAAGAAGGTGCGTCATATTTGCCATTCGCCCTTGCATCGTAGCACTCATATTTCCTCGATTGAAAAGATCGTTCTTATCGACGCTAAACCTTCCGTACGCAAGCAGATTCTTCGCGAACTGCAGATCATGCACGATTGTCACTCGGAATATATCATCTCCTTCTACGGCGCTTTTCTTTCCGACCCCAATATCTGCATTTGTATGGAGTTCATGGACAAGGGCTCGTTGGACGGTATATACAAGCGAATAGGCGCCATCGACATCGATGTTGTCGCCCGAGTCGCGTTGGCTGTCCTCGAGGGTCTCACGTATCTTTACGATGTTCACCGCATCATCCATCGTGGTATGTCATTCTGGCTCTCAGTTGGGCGTTGTACATAAATATTGGATCTTCTTTAGACATTAAACCGTCAAATATCCTCTTCAACTCGAAGGGCCAAATCAAAATTTGCGACTTTGGGGTTTCTGGCGAGCTTATCAACTCCATCGCGGATACATTCGTCGGGACATCAACATACATGAGCGTCAGTGGCCGCTTGTGCACTGTTTGGCTCTACATCTCATGATCGTCCCTCAGCCTGAGCGTATACAAGGCGCCCAATACACCGTCAAATCCGACGTCTGGTCCCTGGGCATCTCCCTCATCGAGCTTGCACTCGGCCGGTTCCCATTCGCCGACTCGTCATCGGATGATGACGATTCAGACCTTTCCGAATTCGAGGGTACGCTTTCGCCTTCAAGACCGGTGGCGTTGCCCCCACCGAAGCCGAAAAAGGCCAAAGACAGCAAGGCGGCGAAACGCAACAAGCGGAAGAGCAAGGGCGTCAGTCTGCAAGGAGGTGGCATGACGATGAGCATTCTCGAGCTATTGCAGCACATTGTGAACGAACCCGCGCCACGGCTCACACCCGAGGGACGGTTCCCGAAAATGGCTGAGGACTTTGTGGAGGGATGTTTGTTCAAGGACCCGGATATGAGGAAAACGCCGAAGGAGCTTCTGGTGCGTTGAATTGGCGTCTATGTTTTCTAGAGCAGTCGCCTGACGCTGGGTTATGACCGACAGAAACATGAATGGATATTGCACGCGCGGACGACGACGTTCGATCTCGAGGCATGGGCAAGCACCTTCTGATGACCACTGCAGCCGTTATGTTTCGCATGTGTGCGAAGGTGGCGGCAGTCGGACGATACCCTTGCCCTCCGATAGCAGGCTCTCGGAGGCCCAAACGAGGCCCATCTTTGCTTTCGATGTTTTCAAGCGTTCTTGGAGGAGAGAAGTCATGCGATGGATGTATGTATTATAGAATGCAGCTCATTTTCGCGATGTTCGCTCGATTCCACGGCCTCACGCAACGTGGGCGATTACAGCAGATCGCCCATAAGAGCCCAGTGTGGACGTGTTGATCGACGTTCGCAATGCATTGTGTCGCATGTGCGCGCGGGGAGACAGGAGACTGTAGGAACCACGTGCGCCGCAGGTTCCCAAAATGGACGTGACCCGTTTGTGCCGTTGGTCGACCATTGGCCCAGTGGATCCCACCGTGAGCCGGTCGCCAGCTCAGAAGTCAGAACCATGATAAATACCCATGCCATGTCTTCGATTCTGTCCCGCCTCCTTCTTCTCCGTCTCTACCTCTCGCAGCCTGCGCCTGCATTGCGCTACCTCCGAGACACGCATCCTCTCATTTCTGTTTGACGTGAAAGCCAGAACGGATCACATTCTTGTCCGCTTTTGTCGCTTCAAGCTACGCATCCATACACTGCTGATCACTGGGGCGCTATAAAGTCGCAAGTCGCTATGGCGCAGGCATCTCCGTCAACTCCCGTCACTAGCCCATCCCTCCCGCCCACTATGATAAGGAAACCGCGCACGATCATCCTGTGCTTCGACGGTGAGCTCCCCCATACACCTATATGCGCAATGAACCAACACGCTTCCCTCCAGGCACCTCAAATCAGTATGGCGAGGAGGTATGTGACAACCTCGATACCCCCGTAAGCAAACGCTGAACCGTCCGCCAGAACACAAACGTCATCAAATTCCACTCCCTGTTAAAAAAGGACAAGGTGGACGAACAGATCTGTTACTATCAAGTGCGTACCCTGCTCGCCACGTCTTCTCAACGCTCAGACTCTCGACGTACCGCTTAGCCGGGCATAGGCACGTACTTCCAGCCCGGTGTCGTCTCACCTCTCCTCCACTGGTGGGCTACTGTCTGGGACGAGGCTGTCGCATGGTACCTCCCCGAGCATGTCATGGATGGCTACAAGTTCCTTATGCAGAACTACAACGCCGGCGACAAGGTCTGCCTGTTCGGTACGCTTACTTGGAGCTGCAAGCTTGTATGAAACGCTCATCGGTAACGACGTCATGATAGGCTTCTCGCGAGGCGCATACACCGCACGAGCTCTTGCCGGCATGATCCACAAAGTCTGATCTCCCCACCGCCATCTCAATCGTTGCTGACCATCCCCGCGTACAGGTTGGTCTGCTGTCCAAGGATAACGAACAGCAAATACCCTTTGCATACAACCTATACAAGTCGGAAAGTGCCTCGGACCAACCGCTGGCACGTGGGTTCAAACTGACGTTCTGTCGCGAGGTTCCGATCGAGTTTATGGGTGTTTGGTACGTCACCTGAGGGTTCCTAGAGCGGCATCCGTTTACTATGGTCCAGGGATACCGTGGCCAGCGTTGGCGTCATCATGACCAGGACTTTGCCGTTCGTATCGACCAATACAACAATTCGGACATTTAGGCACGCCCTCTCGCTCGACGAAGTACGTGCTTGAGCACTCATGCACCTGTCTTTCGATGTGTACTGACTTTATAATATCAGCACCGTGCCAAATTTCGCCCAAGCTTCTATACCCGACCTTTCCCTATTGGCTCGCCTCAAACACCGTCGCGGACGCAGACCTTCGCAGGCAAGTTCAAAACTGGTTTGGCCAAACTCAGCCCCAAAGCACGCCGTAAAGAAGAGCTTAATTCCGTCGTCCAGAGTGTGCTCGCACGCGAGAAACAAACCGGGGAACAGCGTTCGATTGATGAGCCCTTCGTCACTGATGTCAAGGAGGTCTGGTTTGTTGGTTGCCATTCAGGTAAGTCATGTCAGCTTCGTTCAATCTCCTTCTTGACTCACCCGTGTCCCTTCCAGATGTCGGCGGTGGGGCGGTGCCAGACACAGACCAGTATGCACTCGCCGACATCCCATTAAGGTGGATGGTCAAGGAAGTTATGCAAGCACAATGTGGTGTTTTGTTTGAGGATGCGGCCTTCCAGCGTTGGAATATCCCTCTTTCCTCGCTTTCCAACATCTTCCAGCCAGTTGGAGGGCCAAAGCAAAGGAGTATCAATGAATATGTCGCGCTCCACCACAAAGGAGACGGCAAATCGAAGGCTGGAAGTGCGGAAGAACGAGCGAACAGTGAGACCTCAGAAAGCGGACGCGAGGCCATAGATGTCATGCAGCCAATCAACGACCCGCTCAAGAGCCAACCGTTGTGGTGGTTATTGGAGATCATCCCGACGCGTTATAGCTATCAAAGTCCGGAGACGAACCAGTGGGTTTCGAAGTTGAGGTGGGTTGTTTTACATCGTACACATTTTGAGTTGACCCTTAGAGTCTTTCGTGAATGCAGTTTCCATCTCGGCCGCGGTCGTTATGTCCCACCCAATCCCAAATTCCACGAGAGCGTAAAATTACGCATTGACCAAACAGAGATGGACTATACCCCGCGTGCTCGGTACCAGGCTGGCACGGAGACATACGTCTCCTGAGATGGTATCTGCCTATGACGATTCTGCAGCAACGTATTCCTATCTGTACCTTCTCCGCGAGTTATAGTCACGACTTACGAACTTTCACGAACTTGATGATATTATACCCCTGGCTTTTACATACCTTTGTTTATGTTCCTTTATACCCGAATGGATGTTCTTTTTTTTTAGAGAGAGAAACAGCTCATATGGTGCAAACTCTGCTGCGAGTGAGCAAGTTGCGGCTTATCTTACTTTTTTCTGAGTCCGAACATGTTCGGTCGAGTACCCATACATAGATGATATAACCCTCCTGGGCCCAACTTCGATACGACGACCATATTAGCCTTGACTAGCTTGACTGCATGGCCTGTCTCTCACGGCCAACTGGCATCAAGCCATAAGCATTGCACCTTGCAGTTAAGTATGAGGGTTCCCTCCCCGCGGTCACACGTTACATGCTGGAGAGTCAATGTCTCATCTGATTTCATGCAGCCTGACTTCGTACGTATGCGAGGATTTCCCAATTCCGCCTGTTCCAAGGTTCAAGCATGACTGCCCTCTGCGCGAGCGCAAGTGCGGCATTACGACCATCATTACCTACGTCGTCAGCCTCTGCTACAGCGCAAATTCCCACCACATCTCGCAGATGCTCTACATCGTCTTCAGACCCCGCGAGAGTTGCGCGGGCGGCAGCAGGCTCGTGTTCTTGCAGTATCAGCGAGGCGAGGTCACGTCGGGCGTCGCGGCGCGAGGGCTCGGCAAACACGACTTTCTGCGCTTGGTTACGAGCCCGAACAACATCGCCCTGCGAAAACGCAAAGTCAGGACACCCGAATGCAGCAAAAAAGCACGATAAAGAACGTACTTGTTCTAAACACTGTTGCGTCAGGAGATAAGAGACATTCCGTTGGGGGTCGCGTTCGAGACGACGGTGGAGAGGAAGTGAAAGGATCTCGGACAAAGCTGCATCGACGAGGTTGTCATCCTCTGTGAGTATACCCATCCCCGCCAGAGTATTAATGGCCGTCAAATTCTCTGGATCCGTTGTGATACTAGGGAAGGAATTAATAGTATACATAATGATGGTCCAAAATGCCTTACCATTCCAGAAGTTGTGCCTTCGCGCTCTCCCTATCCTCTTGTGTTCCCATAGCCCAGAGGCTCTGGGCCAATAAAACTGTGACGTGCCCCCTAAGACGGAGATCGTCTTCAGAGGATTCCAGTGCTGCTTGAAAGCCTTCTACCGCCTCTCCCAGTCTCCCTAGCTTAAAGTAGGCAAGTCCGGATCCGAACTGACACTGCGCACGAAGTATACGGGTCTGCCCACCCATTGCGTCATTGACAAGACCCAGGGCGTTCTCGTAGAACTCTAACGCTGTGTCATAGTCTTGAAGTGCTAGTTGTAGACGGGCCATGCTCGTGTTGGCGATGGTGAATTGATACTCGATGACCGCGTCTTCAGTCTCTTCATACGCTGCTTCTAGGACGGTGATGGCGCGCCCGATGAGCTGGATTGCAAGCTCCGCGTGTCCAATGCGTTCCGCGACCAGGCCATATAGATGTAACGCAGATGCATCCTCTGGGCGTTGCTGAATATACCGACCAAGGACAAAGAAAGCGGGGAAGAAGTCAGAGGACGCGCTTTTGTGAGCGGCTTGTGAAAAATGTTCGAACTCTCTTCTCGCGTATTCCAGGTCTGCGTCCGGCTGATAGGATAGCTTTAGGATATTTAATCATTCATAAACAAAGGATACTCACCACATCTGCTGTAAGGCTCACGGCATGCTCAAATAGCGCCCTAGAGTCGGCAAAGTGGACCATTCCGTGTAGCAACCAAGCCCTGGCCCACCCATGCTAGATGATAGTCGGGGTCCAGAATCTGCGCTCGATAAAATGTTTCATTGGCTAGCTCTGGGTCACCATGAAAGAGATACAACAATCCCAAACTTGTCCAGGTAACCACATTCTGCAATGTCGTCTCATGAGGGTTGGCTCGAGACAGGTAAGTAAACTTACCTTGTCGTCGATCTCCAGAGATTTGATGTACGCATGTTGGGCCTTCTTCGGCTGTCCCACGAAATTCATATCTCCCAGTGCTCGCCAATAAAGGCTTCTCCAGGTTCAGTACGAACAGCCTCCATGATGCACGTAGTTGCTTGTTTGTGAACCTTCTCCTTCACGTCTTCCGCACTTGTCATACATTCTAAGGCATGGAGTGCGAGGCCAAAGTCAAACCAAGCGCTTGCTGCAGCAGAGGAATCGCTGAGGCCGAGCGATATTCGATAGTCATAAGCGGCCAACGCGACTTTTAGTACATCCATTCCTTTGAGCGCTGTCCTCGGTGGTCTCTTCGACGGTGACGGGAAGGGGAAGAATACCTGCTAGCCGACTACCAGCGTCCAAAGTAATGAGAGGCGCCACACTAGAGACGACGGTCCGGACGCTGGCAACATCTTGGAATGAAGAGGTGCGTGAGAGGCGATACATTGCATCGGCCATGATTTTCCACGCGACGCCTCGAAACCCTGGATTTGCTTCGACAAATCGGAGCGAAATCCTGAGAGATTTCACGTAAGAATCTTCCGCCCGCGAAGTAAATCCCATGGACATTTCGGCTCCTCCCAGATCCAGGTGTGTTTGCGCGAGTGATATGAGCACTCCGGGCTCGTCTGGACGCGCCTGGAGGATGTTCTCGAAGGAAGAGATGGCCTCAGGAAACCGACCCGTCTGACGTTGTACATCCCCAATAAAATACGCGCATATCCAGTCATCTGGCTGTAGCTCGCGTGCTCGGTTGAGAGCCTTGATGGCAGCAGCGTGCCGGCCAGCCTTAGTGTAAGCTTCGCCCAATCGTACCCACAATAGATGGTCGTCAGAGTCCGCTCGTAAGGCCACTTGAAAGGCAGTGATAGCAGAAGGGAAGTTTCGTCGGTTCTAGGTGGAGACAATAAAACGGTCATATTACTTATAAGAGAGTAGTGTACTCACAAGGTTGACAACACCCATGGCCTTCCAAGCCCAGGAATTCTTGGGCAGATATCGTCCGACGGTAGTCATCTCTGAGCCACCAACATCGTTCGAGCCCCCCTCGCCCTCAATCGTACGCTTGGCAACGACTTCAACTAGATCCCACTCCTTTTCCTCCGCGAATCCCTCCGCCAATCGACGCGCGGCATCACCTTCCCGCGCATCCAGTTCGAATGCCTTTTGAAAACACTTTGAAGCTCGACCGGGATCTGCGGGTCTGGCCGCTTCAAGGTAATATATACCAAGGGATGTAAATGCGGGGGCAAACGATGCTGCGCATTTCAGAGATGAAATGAAGTGGCCATATGCATCTTCGTACCAATCCACTGTGGCGGGGGTTATGACTTCCGAAAAGCAGGGAGAAAGGGGAATATACTTGCCTCCCATCTTCCAGTGCGCATTTCCGAGTCGCCACCAGCAACGAGCTCTGTCTTCATCTTTGCCTTCCAGATCCGCTAAATGATCCAGCACTATCCTCAACTCCAATGCACCGCCGGCTAGATCATTTAACTGGACCAGACACCATGCATGTTCTTCTCTTGCCCGAATGGCCGTCTCGTCATCGTCAGGTAGGAGTTGCATGACCTTCGAGAAGGCGAAAGACGCTTCGGTCCAATCGTTAGTATGGTGCAAGATATAGCCACGTCCCATGAGCCCTTGTGTGTTGTTTGAGTCCTGGGATAGGACATCATCGATTATGCGAAGCGCCCGTGTGTGGTGTTTTGGAGGGAAAAAGTGAATAAGGGAAGTGGCTAAGATGAGGTTGAAAGCTTTTTGAGAACTGTCCTATTCATCAGCTCGGCGACTTAGGGTGTATTCGAAGAACGTACTGAGATAGGATCTGGTTTGTATTTCTCGCATGCCTTCGCAGGAGCTCCAGCCCAACCTCGGCGACAGAGATGGCATTTTCGTAATCCGCTTCCCAAAGATACGTCTCTGAAAGTATCCGATGAGCAATGATCGAGTCTTGAAGGTTTGTAAACGCTTCCTGCAGAGAGTCTATAAGCAATGAAGGTGAAAGAGAGGGGGATCACGAACCAGCATGAGGTCATACGGATCATGCCTCGTCTGGTCTTGGGCCTTCCCCGTTCTCGTCATCATTTTCCGATGGTGAGATATTTCCGGTATACAACAAATATCCTCGGATAAAGTTTGCCAACGGTGCTGACGAAAACAAGGCCACATAGTCTTGCAAAGTGGAATAATCGTAACCCTCTACAATTCGCATAAGGACAAGTCCGCTAGAAGCAAGGAATGGGACCAACCAATTGTTTCAGCATCCTTTCCATCAATGAAGATAGTCCATGCCAGTTCATCAGGAATCTTTAGCAACACCATCCCGTTCACCAACTCTTGCACCTCTTCGGCAACTTTCCGTTTCTGCTCCGTCTGCTCCGGGAGTGCATACAAGTATTGCCGTTTGTGTCGAAGAAGCTTTGCCTCGGTAGTTCGACGGAGGTCGTCAGGCGTGTTGGAATGGTTGAGTATTTCACTGTAAACCGATGGAATCTAGCCGTGCCGACGCGATGAGACCTAACTGGCAATTGAGAACGAATCTAAATAGACTCACTCGCGACACACTGAGAAGCTCCCTTCCCACTTCCCTCTTGATCTCCTCAGGACCAGCCGCGTTTAACCTCTTTCGTCGATTGTCGACCTCTCTCTTCATGGCATCCTGCTCATCCTTTTCTAAAATGGCAGCGATTTCCTCAAAGACGGGCAGTGAATTGTGGAATGGCAGATTGACTGGCAAATGTAGTGGTTGCGGTCGGTTGCGTGAAGTCGGGCGGGGGCAGAGTGGAGAGGGTGGGATAGAAGGGTGACTCTGGGAGATACAAGTGAAGTGCGTCCACCAACTGTTGAGTTATCCGGTCATTACCAATGGTCAAGAGATATCGAATGCCGTCGAACCTGCATTGGTGTTCCCTTTTCCCGTCTGAACTCGACTAACTTCTGAATTGTTTCGGCGCACTTGACCGCATCATCCCTGAAAAAAGCACTTCTTAGTGGATGATTATTGCCGCACAAGAAGACTCACGCCTTCTTGAACATCTTCGCCAGGCCAAGAAGCGCCTCTGCATATTGATCCCATTTTTCTGCCCTTTCGTAGACCTTGGTGAGACCCTAGCTCAAGGTCAAGTAGAAGTAAGAGAACTATACAAGAGAAAGCGCACCTGCCAGGCCAGCAGTTGTTTTGGATTCGACTGTATCGCCGATTGGTACGTCTGGACATCCGGGTCAACGATGCCGTACCGAACATGCGAGAAACAATGTTACTTGCTCGCTTTTCTCGATCTCACCAAGCTCTAAGAGGGAGACTCCCAGGAAGACCTTTCTAACAAGGCTATCCGTCGAATCTAAGACAGAGCGGACGGAAGAAGAGCGCGTACGCAGTGTAATTGTCGGGCTCATATTCCAGTGCTTGTTGACTATCATCGTGAGCAGCTTGATACTCCTTCCTTGCAATCGCTTCACGAGCCGTCTTGAGTTTGTTCTTGACTAAACGCCGTCGACATCAGAGCGTGCGATGGAGAGATGTAGCAGTGAATGTGGAAGGAGGAATGCTTTAGATTCTAGTAGAATACGCCGGCAAGCTTCCGGAAGCTCCGGACCGTCAATCCAGTGAGGTCTCCTCGATTTCCTCCTCGTATATACTACTACATTGGCTCATTCAAAACGAGGGGTATGGCAGTGATGCACTGTCGTCCTATCCATTCGATAAAATCGACACATTTATTTACATTTGAGCGCTCTGGCCCTCCGTCGCGCCGATCAAAGCCAACTCTTGCAGGAGCGTCTCATGCCGGTATTGCAGACGCGCATTCGGGACGTTGGTCTGTGAAATTGAGGTGGGCTCAGTCCTTGATTTGAAAGAGGGGAACATCGAGGCAAAGCCGTACTTTATGAATATCATTACCCGCTGCACCTGGGAGGTACCATGTCTGTCCGAGCCAGTGACGCTTGATCTCCATTTCGAATCCACTCTGGATGACGGAGTTGCGTGCAAGCTCGCAAAGTAGAGCTTTGTGGAAGTTTTAAGATCTACACACACGTGGACATCGTCAGATAAATCAGTAATGAAGGAGTGAGAACGTACATGGGCCGCGACACTGTATTCCTCCAACAAAGGCTCCTTGGTGAAGTGGAATTGCAGCGGGTCGTCAGTGCTCAAGCTGACATTGAGACCAGTTTTGAAGAAGTCGGGAAGCGGGTTACGCTCGTACGTGAGAAAGAGCGCGTTGTTGCTCAATGGGCTCATCGCGATAGCCGATCTGCTTGAGGATAGTACAAGTACTGCAGCGCAGGCACTTTTCGTAACAGGATGCCGTGCGAGATTGAGTGGGAAACCAGGAAAGCGGACGTGAGGTGGTCGGTATCACCAGCCTCGCCAGAATGTGGCCGGAGGACAAAGGTGTCTATAGGGGACGAATGTCAGTCATTACATTGATCGTCGCAGCAGAAAACGCACTGAAGCCCCTTGCGCGACGCCAATGATTAAGGCTAGGCCATATTGGCGAACATATAATATACCCTAAAGCATGTCGTCAGTAGGGAGGGTAAGGAGAATTCAGTTGGTGACTAACCAGTAAGAATACGGAGGCGATTGTCCGTAGCTCCAGAGTTTGGGGTAAGGGAACTTCTTGTGATACCGACGTTCGATCTTCGACTCGTCAGTCAACAGTGTCAAAGCCGATTACACGCTTCAGGAATTGATGTAATTCAGGATGCGAGGAAGGGTCTTTGGTGACTTCGAAAAGTGGCTTGAACACATCTAGGCATGGTTGAGTTCGTCAAATTCTGCAAGCGTGCTGATGTACGTACTTCGGATGATGTCCTCAAATGTGTTGACCGCCCCACTCTGTTTGTAGACATCATAAAGGCGAGGGATTTGTATCAACCAGCGGACATTGTGAGAATAGAGCTTGTTGTTAACTATCCAACGTGCGAGGTTGTCCCATTCGCCCTCGGTCCGACCATAGATACTGAGACGCCATTCACAATTCTGTGCATGGCACGAGTTGTTAGCATCACAATGAGGAGCGCGCGCCGGGCACTACTCACTTGATATTTGCTCTGTTCCAGGTCCGTCATGACCTCTGTTTGGGGAGGAAACAGTCAATGAGATGCGCATGGAACGCATCAGGTTCTATTACCTTTGGTCAGCTCAGCCAAATACCGTCCCTTGATATAGTTGTCTGTTTTCAGGAATATCTCTCGCAGACGCGACTCGCCGATAGGGTTATACTTCAGATTAAACTTGTCAAACCGATGGAATGAGTCTTGGTGTGCATGCATATCGAGGGTGTCGATGGACAAGTCATACGCGGTCAAGTTGAGCGACTTGAACACTTGCTCGAGGGTAAGTTCGGCACCGTCGCGGAAAATCACAACGTCCTGAGGACATCATGTCAGTAAGATGGGTATACGATTTGTAACGTATCATACTTTGGGACTGCGCTTCATTTTCGACTTGATAAATCGTAGTAGGTGTTTTTGATTCATGCTGCTCGAGTGGTGAACATGTGTATCCACTTTACGGACGTTGTAGAAGTCCCTGTGAGTATGAATGAGAACTCGGCTGACGAGGGTATGGCATGTTTGGATACCTATGCGAGACTTGCTGATAAAGAGTCGGGTCAATTACAGTCGAGGTCAGAGGGACGAAAGGACAAACCTTCATCGCCGCCATCTCCTGAAACTCGTTAAGAAGAGCATGCATGGTAAATTTGCTCTCTAAGTATTGCAGGCGGCGGAACGCAAAGCTCTTGGTGGGGCCATCTGAGATCACACTGAGTGAGAAATCAAGGTCCATGAAGTATTCGCGGATGGTGGGCACATCCACGATCGGCTTTTTATCTTCATCTAGCAAAGATCAATCCAACGTTGCTGCGAAAGCAATTTTGGGGATAAGCACCTTGCATATTCCTGTAAACTTGGTACACGCCTCTGTCATCGATTTCAAAGTCCCATTCGTCGCGGCCTGGCCGCACTTCGCTCCTGAAATCAAAATCCTCCGTGTCTTGGGCAGTATCACTAGCGGTCCCGCTGGCAGATGATGATACGACTTCCTTCTGTTCTGTCCAATGCCAGTGCGGAGGCGGAGGCCTGGGGCGTATTTGCCACGGCTTATATTGTTCGGCCTCATTTAAGTAGTCGGCCTCGATATTGATGTCGGGGCGCAAGCCAGAAACATCGGCAGCATCGGAGCGGAAACCATTGAAGATACCATCGTGGTCGCGCGGGTTGTCGCCGAGGCGCTGGAGGGAGATGGCCATATATTTATCACGGAGCGCGAGACATTTCCTGAACGACGCAAAGATATGACTGAACTCTGTCGACATCAACTCGGCCGGTATGGTGACTTAGCAGAGAAGTGCATCGGTTAGATACGAAACCCAATGCATCCGAATGCGAGAGATTGTAACGTACTAGGAGCTGGCGAGTTCACAATAGTAGGAAGGTTTCCAGTCTCGACGTTCGGCAGGGATGGCGATGGTGCACGCAGAAGTTCGGGAAGTTCATGTGGGACTGAAAGCTGGGGGGAAAGTCCCTCTACGGTGGAGGATGCATCGTGAAGATTATCTGGCATGGCCAAGGGAGATCCACCTATATGGGAAAGAGGACGAACGGCTTCTGACTGGGGCACGGATTGTCTGCGATGCGCCCACACCTTTTCTTCGATCTGAGTGGGCCGTCAGCAGACACGCCGGATGTTGTTCCCTGAATGATTCGCCCCCGAGTGAGCAGGAACGTACATGGCGCAGGCTCCTCTCTTCATTGTATCCAAAGAATCCATCTCTTGGTTCGGGAAACTGAAGGCCTGGGGAGTGAACTGAGGAGGGATCGTCCAAGGAGGGGAGCCTAGATAGTAGCGGCGCCGCGCTGGGACCATCGGTTGATACTGGGGAGGGTGTTCTGCTGAGATCTTCTGACATTCAATATTAAATATCGTGTGGGTGATTTTTAGGGCTAAAGATAAATCTCGGCGGTAAAGTGCAGCAAAGTGCAGAGAGGGAATCGGCGTTTTTCGAGGGGCAATTTGCAGCGATGTCGCGTTGTTGATATGTTCAAATATCGGCATGACTCGTGCCACACGTGATGCCAA
The DNA here is from genome assembly GCA_012932865.1 of Amylostereum areolatum. Classification (NCBI taxonomy): domain Eukaryota; kingdom Fungi; phylum Basidiomycota; class Agaricomycetes; order Russulales; family Stereaceae; genus Amylostereum; species Amylostereum areolatum. The sequence continues at coordinate 723,044 of SAXG01000002.1, forward strand.
TTTTTTTTTTTTTTTTTTTTTTTAAATACATTTATATCCCGCGTCAAGTACCTATGACTAAATGCGGCAGCAGTATGGTAGTGCGGAAGGGAGGCGGGTTGTATGAGTAGGACAAGTTCTATGAGGGTCGACACGTGATGCCAATGTTTGCCAATGAGCCCACCGACTCTTGAGTTAGGCGACGGAGTCGTCACTCCTATACCACTCCTACTCCAACCAGGCGCAACACGTACATAAAAATTCTCATCGGGATCGCTGGAATGTCGTGGCCCGGCTCACCCTCGCCGATCCCGAGATCAAAAGCTCAGTTCCCGTGTAACTTTTCCCATAGCTCCCCCCCCTGTCCATGGTCCGGTCCAAGACATAGTCCTTGCCTAGCTTACTCTTGCTGTTCCCCTCTGCTTTCGTTTCCCACAACTACAGGCACTCTACGATCCTCAAGCAAGACGGCACGGACTTGGTAGGTACGATTTGACAGCGCCGCGTTTGACATTTCCTCCGATTCATTGTACCCACGAGATTCGATCCCCACTGTCCTCCTCTTGATTTCATACCGTGCGACATCCCCAGAGCATATCCATAAAACCACACCCACGCTCTCTGAACCGCTGGCTCCGACTTTCGCATCCCTTGCTTGGCCGCGCCACCCGCGGTTGGGCAAGCCTTTCACACTGGACGAAATGCATCGCTTCTTTCCCGCACGTTTGAGACCACCCAATTGCGCATTCTTACTACTATCTCCCAACATGGTGGCTAGCTCTCAACGCGGACCAACTTCCGAAGGCGAGGAATACCCATGCTCAATTTATTTCGGCGCCTTCTTCGACCGGCCCTCTCACGCGTCACCGCCAACCGCGTCTATTCTACTCGCTGAACCCCTCAGGAATCCCTTCACGGCCCTCTCCTGAAATTGACGTTTCAAGGCCTGTCCCAGCCCCTGACCCGACCCATGTGTCTCGCCTGTGCGCGCCATTCACGCTGCGTCAATTGTGCTGGACGATGGTGCTATAAAGCCTGCTGATTCCTGCGTCCCCAGTTTCATTTGTGCACCTCTACCGGTTCCGCGCATTACACGTCCACGATGCTTTTCTCTCGTACTCTGCTCATGGGCTTCGCACTCGCCTCCTCCGCCCTCGCAGCCAACACCAACCCGCAGATCAATGACATCGTGGACACGCTCTCGCAAAGCATTCACGTTACCGTGCCCGCCATCTGTATGCATCATCATTCTAATATTCCCCAAGGCTGACCAATTGACATGTGTCCCCAGCCAAGCTCGTCTCCTCGGAGAATGTCACGGATAACTCTCTGCCACCCCGCATCAACGAGCTCGTCACCGCCTTCCAAACCGCTGCAAGCGACTTGGCAAGCACCCCCGTGAGCGACGGTGATCAGACCGATGCCCCGACCAACGACGACATCAGCGTCACCTACGGCGCCGTCCTCTCGTGAGTCCATCTATTTATTTTCGATGTGGTGAGCCCACGCTGAACGACGTACGTTACAGAGCCGTCGCTGGTTCCGTCCTCGCCGCGCTCCGCCCAGGCGTCGTCCCCGACCTCGCCACCCTTCTCGCCCCCCTCGACCCGGCGATTGCGAACGCTAGCACGACCCTGAACACCACTCTCCCCACCGCGCTGGGCTTCGTGCACACCCTGTAAGCACATCTCTCTCATAACGCGACCCTTGCGATCGCTGACCGTTTCACTCAGATTGCTCGACGCGCGCCAGTTCTACGCCGCCAAGAACTTCACCCAGACGCTCACCGCACTCGGCTTCTAAGTCGCTCGCTGAATTGACGTCGACATTCATTATATATTCGTTTTGCGGTGCCTGCATGTCTTATTGGTCAATTTAACGTTGTAACTTGCTCGAAATTGTGTGCACTTGTTCCTGTTCTCATCGCCGACATGCCAAGAGAGGCGAGTCAGAGTGAGCTCCGGGCTTTTTTCACCGTCTCGGCCATCTTTTTACTAACAAAATATGCATGCCTAGTCCTGGACTCCGGAAGGAATGGAGCCCAAGGTATGGTTCGCGGTGCACTGGATCTTCGATAAGCCGCGATCACGTGATAAGATATGTACGCGTTCCCATCCTCCATTCCTTTCATAGTCGAAAGCCTCGTCGAGAAAACTCACAGCAAAAGTTCCCCTAAAGGCACACAAAGTTCGATTATGCAGAAATGTGGTAAGGACGAGGTAACGACTGGAAGTAACAATGATTGCGCGACAGAGCGAGTCCATAACAAGTAGGTATAGTACCACCACCAGTCCTTTAGCCCATAACAAGAAACAAGCTGACCCTGAACGCCCTAAAAGAAAAACGCCGGGAGACTAGGATGACGTGAAGTTCATACTCAACAGGATGCGCCGCCGAATTGACCGGAAGTGATGTTGTAGAAATACGTCGGGGTGCCCGCGACGGGGAAGTCGGCACTAACATCGACGGTCATCGGGGTAGAGGCCACCGCGACGTCGAGCGAGGTCAACTGCTCCAGCATGTTGGTCAAGAAACCCCCAGCCTGTTGATCACATCAGTTACCTTACTCACCACACGAAATAAAGGAAAAGAACACGCACCGTGCGCACGCGCCAGTGCAAGTTCTCCTTGAGGTAAGGCTGCACAACACTAGGGTCGGTCGAGTTCAAACCGGACACGCGAGCGAGCGCTGCGTTCAAATGGACGTATCCCTCGATCTCCTTGTCCGCCTGCTGGATGCAGATAAGGCAATTCTTGCGCTCGGAGCGTACGAACGAGTGACTGGCACCAACGTAGGACGGGCTCGTGGTCCATTCCGACGGGTCGACGGGGACGTCGCCGAGGAAGATGAGCACGGACGCGCTCGAGCTCAGCTGGAACTTCTTGAACCGAATGCGCGCGGTCCAGTCGTTGTACGACCCGCTGGTGGCGGCAGGAGCCTCATCGTATGATGCGCGCGAGAGAGCGTGGGCGGCACGGGAACGCTTGGCATGCGACCGCTTGCGCCTGGACGAAGGGAACGAGTTTGAGGAGCCGTACTTCTGGTTGACCTGTTTGGCAATCGCGCTTTTGACGGCGTCCTTGTTGCTCATGTCGAGGCCGTTGAAGTCGGGATAGGTGTAGCCGAAGGTCTGAGTATCGGCCACCTGGGCGGAGGTCCAGTAGCCAGTTTGTGATTGCCAGAATGGAGCAAGACCTGCGTGCACATGTGTAAAGTCAACAAATGGAACTGGCATTGTGGACAGAGCTCGAACCAGTGGTAGCGCCGACAGTGTCATCTTCGCCAATGGCGTATGTTCCTCCTTCAGCAGGGCCATCAGTAATCCAGACATTGGGATTGAGAGCACTCCAGAGAGAAAGCATCCGGTCGACATTGGCGTGGTGGAGGAAGAAAATCGGGTCGAAGCCTGTTACACTGACGATCAGACACGGGTACGCATAGCAATGGAGCAGGTAACATGCCCGCCACCGATGGGTCTGTCATGTGTCCATTTCCGCCGATGTCACTGCGCATATGAAGTATTTTTGAGTTGGTCGGCTTAGCGCGGAAACAGGAATGTATGCGTACACATGAATGCCGTCGTGAATCGCCTCCACACTGTTCGAGTTGCTCCCGCCATCATTGGGGTTGTGGTTGCTGAACTCAGCCCAAGTGTGCACGCGTGAGAGAAGGTTGTAAGTCTTGGACGTGATATCCTCCTGCGCAGACTGCATCTGGCTGCGAACCCATGTCAGCACCCAGTCCCTTCTATGAAGGTCCAGAGCGAGCCCACCTTCGGAGAGCATCCACATCGCTCTGCGCGTCGGATTGATCACTGGTAGCGTGGCGAAGGGTGGTTGGCCAATTGTCGTAAGGATCGTAGAACGAGGATTCGACCGGGTGGAAAGTATATTTGGTGAGAGGATTAGCCACAGAGGTGTTCTGGCCATTGGGTGTGATAATGGTCACGTTCTGGAGTGCGATGACCTCGTCCGGAGGTACCGCATTGGATGCCCAATCCCAGTAGGGCTGTCGGAGATTGTTAGCAGCATCAACCCAGCGGTCTTGGTCTACGGAGTAGGTGACCGCGATATCCTTGGCGGTCTGCTGAAGCACTTGCTACACGACACAGAAATAGGTAAGAAGAAAGAAAGAGTCAGGGTAGCCAGGAGCGCACCTCAAACAAGGCGACGTAAGGCCGATGCCACGTCGGAAAGAGGACGGAGCCGTGCGTGCAGTATCCGCCATAAGAACCTTGCAGGGGCTGAGAGCCGCCAGAGCCGTCCCACTGAACGTAGGGAAGACCGTGAATGCCAGCGATTTGGAAGAACGACGCGGTCTGGCTCTGATCCGCGGTGTAGATGGTGTCTACGTTGCTTGGATGAGTATAAAAACCCAGCTGAAGGCAATACGCATCACGCACTCAACGCCTGGACATAGAGGGAGAACTGATCGGTGTTCTTGACGAAGTCGTTGATTTCGAGACGGTTGGGGAGAGCGCTAGCAGCGGCGCTGGCAGCGCCGGGACGTGCCAGTGATGAGGAGGTGGGACATGACGAGACCGCAGACCTAAAGGAGAGGAATGCCGGAGGACGGCGAGATGGGGAACCGCGAAAGAGCATTGAGAAGCTTTATATATGTGCGCTGGCAGAAGGCAAGCCAGGCCGTCGGCAGTAGCCGCGCTCAGCCCGCCTTCGGGGATGATCGAGTCTGATCTCGGTTGTGATTTGCGAGTTTGGACTGTTCGAGCTTGGATGTGACAGCGCTGGCCCAGGAAAAGAACCTAAAAGAACATCCTTCTCTTCGGCCAGGTCGGCAAGCGGCTTCGTTGTCCTTCTTACCTCCACGATGCCGTCGGAGTCGTGTTCGCATTACTGCACAGATTTCCCTGCGAGTCGCTGTGAGTACTCACAACATACATACGAACGTTGACGGACTTGGGGTGCTCACCTAAATTACGTATTGGGAACGGAATTGGACTATGGTCGACGTCAAATAGCGCCGTCCCATCTCCGACTGCTGATCTTCGCTCGTCGAGTTCACAGCAACCGGCCTTCGTCCCCGCCATCTGTGTCACGAGCATATGGCGGATGGGAACAAACGAGGATCCTCATTGGATGATATTGTTGCAGTGAGATGCACTCGCTCATATGGCGGCAGCTGGACAACTTGAAAAGGGTAGAAAATAATGGATTTGAGCCTCAGCTGTAGGGTACTTACAGTACGACGTATTTCGATCGAGGCACACTTAAGAGTTAAAAGACTTTAGTAGAGCCTTCTGGGCGAAAAAGGATTGCATCTTCCGTTCGTCCATCGGTGAAATTGACGTATCGTATGTTCCATCCAAGACCCCTGTCTTGGTAGAAGGCTAGCAAGTAGACGGTGACGATCCGGATCACGGAGAGAGGTGTCACGTCCAGATTTCCAGACCGTGTCCAGACCTTCGAAAAGCTGGCGTCCGAGAGGATTCCGCGCGACCCATAGGAAGCAAGGGAATGAGGTTGGCCGTTCGAATGATTCTGCGGCGGCGTATGGGGCCGTCAGGTCTTCGAAAGGACTTCGTGTATACCTGTCTGGTCTAGGCTGAGGGGTGGTGGAGGGTCCCGGATGGCGAGAGCGTGAACACTGAGCTTGGGTGCCGAAAAGCCGAGTTACAGTATGTGAGAGGCATCCGGGACGGGATCCGTGAAAAGTGGAGTAGATAGACGGCGGAGTCGCCGCCTATATATACGAACATGCCTTCGTATACAAGAACCGGGCGGGAACAGGAAAATGTGGATGGAGTTGATTAAACTGATGGACGACCGGACGGTGCGTTTGTGATGCGCGCGAAACGGAGAACGTGATTGGATATGGGTAGGTTAATGAGAAGGGGATCGAACCTGCCAGGCGGCGTAAATGAGAAAAGAGGAGAAAGCGGTGGAGGATGCGTGGGAAGGGGTGGAAAGGAAGAAGAGGAGACTATATGGAGGTTAGGGAGCTGATGGTGGCGCTACGAGGCGGGTAGAGAGGTGTGGAAGGTGCGGGTGACGGCGTGGGTGACGGTGACGTTGACGGTGCAGGCTGAGGAGAACGAAGGATGTCGATGAGACTCATGAGAGAGAGTATATGCGCGTTGGGAGGAGCAGAGCACGTGCACGTGGCCCGAAAAGGCAAGAGGCCATGTGAAGAAGGAGGGGAGGCTCGCGGTGAGCAGCGAACGTCTTCGGAGGGTTGCAGCTTCATACGATGGGCAACGCCGCTTCGTCCGCTCAGAATTCCCCGCTTCCTCAACGGCAACAGCCCATTCCGTCTCGCACTCATTCGCCCGCGAACCCTTCTCGCACCCACTCCGTCCATCGCTCCCTTCGCACCAAGAAACGCTCCCTAGAGCTGCCCGACCTGGCGTCCCTCTCCCTCACCCCCGCTTCCTCCCATCTGCCCTCCCCAGATCCCTATTACCGTCGCGCCAAGCCCTCGTCCCCCATCCCCATCCCCCACAACGCGAATGGCGCCATCAACACCGGCGGCGGCCGTCAGCTCCCTTCGACCACCGACCTCCCCGTTCAGCCCAGCACCCACATTCCCATCCATCCCCCTTCCCGTCGTCACTCCGCCGCCGTCTCTCGCCATCCATCCAACTACGCGCCACCCCCGCCCCCGATCGTGAACGAGGAACCGTTCGTGCAGGAAACCGTCAGGAGCACCCTCCCTATCGGCCTCTCCCTCGATCCTTCCACAAAACAGCAGACGGTCGATGTCAGAATAACCTGGAACGGAGGCGGAAAATCCGTCCTCCTCGCACGCGCAGGCGACGCCAACTGGAAAGGTCGCAGGGTTATGGAAAAAGAGTCAGTCTTCTCTCTCATTTCTCTGGCTTTACCCCTGCAAACGACCGCAAACTGGGGTACCCTATAAACCCTCGTTCCAAATCGCACACATCTCTTATTCCTTGGCAAGAAACCCTAATTCACCCGTCGTGCTAACGGACGCCCGCCTGTAGATCCGCAGACACTTTTAGTACTCACGTCTCCCTTCTCCCGGGCACGCACCACATCAAGTTCATCGTGGATGATGTATGGCGTGTCGCCGACGATCTTCCCACCGCCGTCGATGACGACGGCTCGCTCGCCAATTACGTCGACGTCGCCCCCTCTTCCCACATGACCACCCAGCTTGGCCCATCCCTCTCCCAGGTGCACCACCAAGTCAGCTTCTGGTCTGCCTCCTCCGACGCTGGCGGTACCAACTCCTCTGGACCGTGGACCTCCACTATCCCTTCCGAGCTCATCGCTGCCGCCCGCGAAGAGGAGGCCTACCTCACCGAAGGCGCAACCGGCAGCGCGCCGCACATCCCCCCAGCCCCGATCCTCCCTCGCCATCTCGACAGACTCATCCTCAACGCGCGCCCCATCGCACAACGTACTGAGCGTGAAGGTCGCGAGCGCGAACGGGACGGTCGACGCAGCGGACGCGACAGAGACAAGGATAGGGGCGATCGCGACAGTCGAGACAGGGAACGGGATGGCGAGAAACGGTCGAGAACGAGGCAGGCGCTCGGGATGACCGAGCAAGATGTGCTTCCGGAAGAAGACGGCCACAAGGGCGTGACCCGCATCGTAGGCGTCAGCGGCCCCGTCCCCGCGCTCGCCGACGACGGGAGTGTGCTCCCGGTCCCGAGCCATGTCGTCCTTCATCACCTCAGCACCAGCGCGATCCGCAATGGAGTGCTCGCCGTGGGCAATACCACGCGCTATCGGAAAAAGGTGCGCTCGACTTCGCCTTTTTTGCGTGGGGTGTATGCGCTGACTTGGACTTCGCAGTTCATCACGACGGTGTACTATAAGCCGACATAGGAGTATGAAAGCAGAAGAAATCGCATCGCACCTGTACCATACACTCTTGTGGCCCACCGCCTCTCATCGCCAACGAGACAAGACAGACCTCCCCATAGATGCCCTTTTCTTTCTCGGACTCGCTGTATTGCTTTTCCCTCATGCATCTCCTCGTCATTATATTCCTCCATTCTCCCCCTCTTACACGCTATCCATAGACCGGGAGCGAGCATGGATGCTCCCAACGTGTATCCCCTTCCACCTCTACCCCATCCTTGCTCGATCTTATCTGCGTCCGCCTATATCCCCTACCACGCCCTTCCGCGTTCGTCGTCCATCTGTCTGCTTCTTTGGAAGTTGTGTTTGTTTGATCTCCGTCGATTTGTTTGTAGATATGATACATGGAACGTGCGCGACGGCGACCGCGCGGTATGTCGACCTAGGGATACGGAGGTGGATGTCTGTACTATACACACGAGCGCTCACCTGATGTGGGCGAAATCAACCTTGATTAGCTCTGTGGTCCGAGGCCAATGGTGGTTTGACGATTCATATCAAGGTGGGCTTTCTCTTTCGTGCACCGTATTCATCCAACATTTGACAGGTACGCCGTGTTCTCGGTCGAACCGCGGCTAAGTATCTCACCACGTTGCTGATGTTCTGTTCCAACTTCCCTAGGAGTACATCGGAAAAACACCTGTCAAGCTGCTTGTTGCGGTCACCGGAGTCAGCGCTCGCAGAACTGCCAACATCGCGCGCATACTCCATGTCACCAGTATGTCACCCGAGCTCCTCAGCGCAAATTGGAGCTTTTCCTCCGCCGCCGCTCACCGGACATGCTGAGTACGCCACTCCTTAAATCACTGGAATCGGCGGTGCATGGGTCGATCCATGAAACACTTAACAGTAAGCTCGGGTCCGCAATTAATGGACATTTGGAGCCCTTTCTTGTCCGGAGACCTTGCATGGAATGCAGCTATATGGGCGGCACCGGAAGACGGCGCTTTCAAAAGAACGTCCCGTGAGGTCATGAACGAGTAACCAGTGGTTTGGCAGAGGCTGTATCAGTGTATGGTCCGATGTGGTCGCAACGCGGGTCAAGTCGACTCATTCAACTGTACTTCTGAAGAACTTCGAGGGTTCCCTGTGAGGCGAGCACATCTCTCGCATCGTGACCCACGAACAAACTTTCCTGGGCCAACGGTAGGTTCGGAGCAAGCCCTTGCTCCGGGCCGCGTAGGCCAACGGGGTTTCTGGTATGCGATGGCGGCCTTGCACTTCCCTGAATAGTAGACATCAAACTTTCGAACAGGACCCTGACTCGACTCTATTCATTCTCGCAGAATTGCCGCCCCATCGCCACACCTTTGAGCGCTCCCCCACCAGCGAAGCAACCAGTGACCGCAACACGTCCTTGGCTGTTGACTGCGTCCGGTAGTTCCGCTATCGATTCCACCTGCATACTTGTTGACGTACTCGGTTAGGACGTGCGTCTATGCAGGCTGTGAATCGGCCTGTCAAGCGGAACATAGACCTGGCCAAGTCGGTGGTAAGCCCTTTGTGCTGGAGCTGCCTGCGCACCGAGCTCTATATAAGGCGTGTGCGGTGTGGACGGGTTCTCCTCGTCTTTGGATTCCCCTTCGTATTTGATCCTACTCTCGCATATACTCACATCATGTCGCGCTTCGTCGTCAAAGGTGCCAGCGGTGGCCAAACCCAGGGCGCCGACGCACCTAACCGTCTCGAGATCAACGACCTTGTCAAGATCGAGGACCAGTTCTCGCTATACATCCAAGCCTTGAGTAAGCCCCCTCTTCTCCTGCCTGTGACCCTCCATCATTAACCGTTCTTTCCAGCTCAAATGTTCAAGGACGACCAGAAGGACTTGATTTCCTTCTTCCAGATCGGAGGTATCCACGGCTTGCCTTACGTTCAGTGGGACGGCTCTGGCGGCAAGGAGCCCATCGAGGATGCCTGGGGCGGGTACTGCACCCACGGCTCGATGTTGTTCCCCACCTGGCACAGGCCCTACGTCGCGCTCTTCGAGGTTGGTACTCATACTCTCTTCTTTCAAGGACGTGTCGCTAACTCTGACATACAGCAAGTGCTCCAGCAACACGCTATCAGCATCGCCAACACCTACACCGTCGATAAGGCTCGCTGGACCAAGGCCGCCGCCAATCTTCGTGCCCCTTACTGGGACTGGGCGGCCAACTCGGTGCCCCCTGCGGAGGTCATCTCGCTCAAGAACGTCGACATCATCGGGTCGAACGGCCATAAGACCTCCGTGGCCAACCCGCTGTTCCAGTACACGTTCCACCCAGTCGACCCCAGCTTCCCTGCGCCATACAGTAAGTGGCACACCTACCCTCCGTCATCCGACGAGCTCCGGGGCCAACGCGACGACCAACGTCGCCAGCTTGAAGAGGTTAGTTATTTCTTGGTCTGGCTTGGGGTGGTTGTTGACATGGCGCTTTAGCGATCTGAGTGCAGCGCAGGAGGATATCACGACAAGCATTTATAACCTCCTTACGCGGGTGCACACCTGGCCTGCGTTCAGCAACCACACTCCCGGCGACGGCGGCAGCACGAGCAACAGTCTCGAGGCCATTCACGATGGAATTCACGAGTGCGTTCAACCGGTTATCCTCTTGAGGTTACCAAGCTAACTGACAGCACAGTGATGTCGGTGCTGGTGGTCAAATGGGTGACCCTTCCGTGGCGGGTAAGTAATCATTCTAAGATGTGACAGTGTCGTACACGGTATGCTTACGTACATCTGGATTCAGGCTTCGACCCCATCTTCTTCCTCCACCATGCGAACGTCGACAGGATGCTCTCGCTCTGGAGCGCGCTCAACCCGAATGTTTGGGTATCTAGCGGCCCTGCTGAAGGCGGCACCTGGACCATCCCTCCTGATGCTACCGTCGACGCCAACACCAGTGAGTTACATTGCACCGCCAACAAAACGACCATCCACTAATCTCGTTCCATAGATTTGACGCCTTTCTGGGACTCGCAAACCAAATACTGGGTCTCTACGCAAGCGACTGCGACCAGCACGTTCGGATACACCTACCCAGAGTTCAATGGCCTCGACATGAGCAACAAAGACGCCGTCCAGGCTGCCATCGCCCAAGCCGTCAACAAATTGTACGGCGGTCCCGTCTTCGGCGTCCTCTCCAGCGGTCTCTCCAGTGGAACCACGTCCGGTCTCACCGGTGGCAGCGTGGAGGCCTCTCTCCGAGAAGGCTGCCCAGCCTCCCGCAGGACACGAGCAGCAGGAGCGCTCCATCTCGCGCTCCATCGCGCCCTCCACCGCGTCGCAACCCTCCGGCGCACAACGCAGACGGAAGCTACTACGACTGGACCGCGCGCATCCAGGTCAAGAAATATGCTCTCGGCGGCAGCTTCTCGGTGCTCATCTTCCTCGGTGAGGTCCCGGAGGACCCCGCGCAGTGGCGCTCGAGCCCGTCCTTCGTCGGCGCGCACCACGCGTTCGTAAACACCTCCGCGGAGCGCTGCGCTAACTGTCGCACGCAAGCGGACGTCGTCGTCGAGGGCTTCGTGCACTTGAACAACGCGATCGCGCGTCGCGCGCCCGAGCTCGGCTCCTTCGACCCGAGCGTTGTCCACCCGTACTTGTCTCGCGAGCTGTCTTGGCGCGTTCAGAGGGCGAGTGATTTTCATGGTTCTCGGGGGGCACTTCGCTGACGAGGATATGTCTAGGTTGATCGGACCGCGGTGGACTTGCATGATGTGCCTTCGTTGGAAGTGGCGGTGTCGGCTACGCCCCTCACCCTCGAGCCTGGCGCTGTCTTCCCGACGCCTGGGGATGCACGTTACCACCATGGTATCACGTCTGGGCGTCAGGGCGGTTCGAGTGGATCTGCTTGAAGAACAGTACGTGTGGAGGTGATGCGCGTGTAAAGATATAAGTATGCCAATATGTGTACGACTATGCAATGTTTGACTGGCTGATAGCCAATGTCGTGTCGGGAACTGTGAACGCGTTAGGACCGGTTCTGTTCCCTCTTGATGAAGCTTGTAGACGAGAAAAAGTGATGGGAAGTACCCAGAATCTAGCGATCAGCATGTTATGCAGGTTGCGATCCGAGATCGCTTTCCGTGCTGTTTGTCGCTGTTTGGCTAGAGCTTCTATCGTTACATAATAATGCAACCACGTCCGCGTTCGGGACAGTTCGGGACTCAGTGGCATGTTGATGTGATGTAGTGGTTCTTGCTTGAATTCTCCTCTGATACCGCGTTTACCGCCCTGTCGAAGCAACAAAACGGCCACAATCAGGGACAGTATAAATTTACTCAAAGGTCGCGTGTTATCTTGGGCTCGCCACTGGACCCAAACCGTGGTACCCATGTCATCCCCACTCTCAGACACGCCTACACGGTGTCACTCCAGGATCGCTGTGCTTCAGTTTGCTCCTAAGGTAAGTTTAGGTGCGTATACACTGTTGAGATAACATAACGCTTTTATGAAAGATTGGCGAGGTCGAACACAACATCCAGAAAGCTAGGGAGCATTGTCTGAAGTGCGCATCCATCAGCCTGAATGCCCATACGATCTACCGCTCTAACTAACGATCATATAGTATCCTGCCTAATTCCATAGATCTATTATGTCTTCCTGAGATGATTTTTACCGGTGAGTTTTCGTGTTTCGGCATATATCTTGTTCTCACCGGCAGACACGCTTCAGGCTACGCCTTTTCCGGCTCTTCCGAGATCGCGCCTTTCCTCGAGCAGCCTCGCTTGGGTCAAACCTCGTTGTTTTGCGCTGAAATCGCGAGAAAGCTTTGCTGTTATGTCACAGCCGGCTATCCAGAACGCTTGGAACCTCATGAAGTAGTGAAGGGAAAGGACGAGACTGGAGCGGAGGTTGAATGCATCGGCGCGAACACTGCCGTTGTCTACGGACCCGGTGGAGAATGGGTTGGAGAGACCCGTAAAACCAATCTCTTTCGCACCGATCTTACGTGGGCCAAGCCTGGTAACTGCGTCTCAGTGCAACTCGTTCATAGCCATCTGACAGTAACACTTCAGGATCTGGATTTACGACATTTCATTTTCCACCGCCCCTGGGCCGAGTCACCGTCGGCATCTGCAACGATCTCAATCCAGCAGCTGCCTCCAGCTCGTTCGACGGAGGTTCTTATGAAATCGCAGACTACTGCCTGAAGACGAACACGGATATCCTCGTTCTCCTGAACGCATGGCTGGACAGCGAAGGGGACGAGGGATCGGACGAGGATTGGCCCACATTGAATTATTGGGCCACGCGACTGCGACCTTTATGGATGACGTCTGAATCTGACGCCAATAGTTCTGGTACAAAGACTTTCGCTTCCCCACCTTTGCCCCACCAGACCATTGCCGTTGTGTGTAACCGAAATGGTCAAGAGAAGGGTGCGTTCGTGGCCATGGGTCTAAAGGTGCTGACCACGATCTGGCATAGACATGAAGTTCGCGGGAAGTTCTGCAATATTTCGTTTCGACCGCGAGGCTGGGCGCCCTCTGCTTTTAGACGCCATGACCAGGGAAGATGAAGGTGTCAAAATATGGACTATCAAGTAAATGTACTCCTTGAGCAAGTGTTCCAGAGTAGACATCTATGGCCAAATTTGACTGGGTAATGACGTGCCCCGTCTAAATATCATGATGGTATTGTAGTAGCTTGGCGTCCGAATCGCGAGAGGACTAAGCTCGCGCCTTCCCGTTGCTTTTGGTGCCCTTACAATGTCGCTTCAAGACAGCGATCATGTCTCGCTCTTCTTCGAAATCGTCGTTCCCAACACTCCATGGTTGTTGCTCCACCAGTCGCTTTGCGGCGCGAACAGCGGCTGATGCACGCCTACCATAGCCCTCGGGGCTAGCGCTCATCGACAACACCCCAAATTCTAGTTCCTTCGCCACCGCCGACAAGACGGAGTTTCTGTCCTTAGGCCATCAGCGAGTTGTGATAATACCAATCGAATCACGCACTTCGTGTCATCGTTAGAGGAGGACATTTTCAAGATGTACCATAGGTCGTCTTTCTTCGCACTTTGCATAAACGTCTTATGGAGAGCTTTGCGAAGACTGGTGAATGTTTGGTTGCGAAAGGATGTCTAGCACGTCGTGATTAGGTTGGTGCGGTCTACAGCAGATACAGAAAGACACACCGGGACTTTCTGGGAGTATGCCACATCCAGTAGGACTTCCTCGTCGGGAAGGTGTACGGGTGAAGCTACGAGATGGTCAGCATACGTACAAGCTAATCGCCGCGAAAAAATACTCACACGGTATATCTCGAAAACCATCGACCTCCCTGGCATCGTCAGTATCGGTGCCACCATCTTCAACGGCCATTGGGGGACTGGCCGATCTTGACGTCGAAGGTCCTGCGCTAGATATTCGCGGAACCAGGCTAGGTATCTTGAATGGAACTTTGAATGGTGGTCGGAATTGACCAGTACGTCGCAGACCTGCGAGATGAGGTGAGCCCCAGAAATATATTATGAAAATAAGTCGTGGGTTACCTGACGGTGCCGCGTAGCTAACCTTTGGCCGCTTATTGTTACCGTCGTCGTGGCCGCTGCTGGCACTGGTAGAGGAACTGGATCGTTTCAAGCCAATACTGGAACGCAATAACGATGGCCCAACGTAATTATTGCGAGCGTTCAACGGCGCAAGAATGGTGCTGGTGCTGGCGACGTTCGGGAGTGCGTTGTCCTCTTCCTTGGCTCGCGTGCGATCATTAACCTTGACGGACTGTCCTAGAATGCGAGAGTTATTGACACTCCCGTTGCGTAAAGGTAATCCTGGTGCTCCGAGCTGTGGGGCAGTCTCAACGCCGTCATCATCCAGGATATCAGCCCGGAATCGGCTCGCATTTGCCCCAGCATGTTCAACGGAAGAGAGGGTATGTTTGCGTGCTCTGGTCTTGTCTAGATACTTGCAAACCTGCACAAGAAGTGAGGACAGGTTCCATAAGGACGATGATATTGCCTACGTCACACATCTTATCGCAATAGGATTTCGCCAGCTTGGGATCCTTCGTGTCGCCGCACATTTCACCAAAGTATTTGCAGATTACCTTGAAGGATATAAATCAGTACACTCTACATAAATTACGGTGAAATGTACCGACGATGTGCCGACATATCTCTGTATTCTCAGCGAAATTGATCAGCTAGCAAACAAGAGAAGTTAGTGGTGTGATCATAAAAAGATATGAGGCAGAACACACAGCAGACAAACTGTCAACCGAGCGCTGGCTGGGCGGCGGGCCGTTCTCTTGATCGGCTGCGGTTTGTCGGCGAGTTTGAGAAAGAGCCACCAATTTCTTCACTTTCAGGACATCTTCACGAGCTGTAGCATCCGATAAGCTGCAAATCCTGGATGAACACACGAGAGCGCGCACAGTAATACAATATGCATTTCGCTGCCTGTATGGATAGCATCAGACAAGCGATACAAAAGTAAATCCGGGGTACATACGTGTCCATCTCTTCCGGCTCTTCCTAAGGTCGGAAATCAATATCAGCTTGACAACAACATGAATATCAGGGCTTCACCTGTTTCCTGGTAATAACCTGAAAGACAATGAAGCTATATGCAAGACAGTGAAGGATTTGCCATACCTTCGAAACTCTTGGGCAAGTCGAAATGAATAACGTATCTAGACCCGGCCCACGTTTAAGCATGCCGAACAGGGTTCGTTGAGTACACACGGACTCACCGGACATCACTCTTGTCTATACCCATGCCGAATGCAATCGTCGCGCAAACCTATACAGATATTGAGCCAAGGAGCATGCATGTTGATGAGATACTACGCACGACATCGACACCACCTTCACCATTTCCCCCTTCTTCCCACTCTCGAAGAGTTCGATCCAGTATATTGGGTCTAAAGCGCATTATGTGAATCGAGGAATAAGGACAGGTCACATAAATGGAGCCTACTTGATGCCCTTGTGGTACGGCCTAGCATTGAAGCCCTTGCCTCGCAGGTAAGCCGACATTTCGTCGCACGTAGCTCGCGCACGACAATATATGATCCCTGAAGATGGTCGATTCCGTCGGCGATGAAGCCCGCTGATGTAATTGACTACCTCTTCCATCTGAACCGCAGGATTTGTTGCGCAATGATAACGGAGCTGACAGAGGATGAAATACTGAGTCACTTGATGTATACGTGGCCAAGATACGCACCTCATAGTATAGATTTGAACGATTGAAAGGATGTACAACTTTGAACAAACGATCAGGAGACATTCGTAAGCTCCGGACTATATCGTCCTGCACCCTGCTTCTGGTCATCGTTTGGACAGAATATGGGAGTGCCAAGTCTCACAGAGCAGTAGCACTTGCAGTCAATGCCATGATAGGAACGTCGGGAAACTTTTGTCGGAACTGTCCTAGACGTCGATACTCCGCGCGGAAGTCGTGACCCCATTCCTAGACTGAGATGAGTATAGAAGCTGTTTGCGACGCTCTTGACTCCTCACCGATATACAGTGGGCCTACAGGAAGGACGTTCAGAGCAGGAAGCAATCTTAAGAAGCGGCGGCACTTGCCTCATCCACGACAAGACGCGTTAACTCCTGGCGCTGATACACCTGATTTAGTATTCGTATGAAGTCGTTTGTATGGAGTTTTTCTGGGGTTACTATTAAACCCCGTGAGTTATCAGATCAGTTGTGTACGTGTGGATGAACGCCTACTGTACAAGAGCCGGGTCGACACATGGGGATTCGACAGGTCCTCTATAATCTGTCACAGCTGGTCAGAACGTTCCCTAGGCAATATGATCCAACCCAAACCTCGTCTTTTTCATATTTGGGCGTCTCAGATGTCAGAGATCCTACAGCTACCTTATGCTGTCGTAGTCGAGAAACCTCTGGACGGATAACTCAGCATGAAAAAGGATGCATGGTAGTAGATTGACGCACGATTCTTCATTAAAGCTGAATATAAATCAGACCAGCTTCTCACACCGAAAGACATCGAAAGAACTGACCAAGGAGGGGAGAGATCACCACGGTTACACCGTGCTATAGTATGACCTCAGTGCATATATTCAACCAGGCAGAAAGAGGCGTACGTCTTCGGCAATCGCAGGCACTTGAAAACAAAGGCTCTGAAGAATATTTTGAACATATGTCCTGTCAAATCGCGCCGTGACGCTCACCTTGCCCATGCCTGTAGGAGCGACAACAAATACATCCGCGCCTACGCCCACAACGTCAGTACGAATCAGATAGCCTGGACAAAAAGCATCACCTTGAAGCGCGGCCTCCACTATTTCCTTCTGCTTTCCCTTGTATTCAGGATGTCCAAAGACTGAGTCCGACGTAAAGATGCATTAAGCAAACTCAGAACTCAAGTGGATGTCCGCTCACCCTCGGTGAGAACGCTGATTCCACGGGGGGGAAGAATGAGTATTGCCCCCTCGAACAATGTAAGTCAAACATACTATTGACAGTCTATTCCTACATTTCTGTGATTCGCGTGGGCCTTAGCCATCCAACCACCGGATATAACTCCGGACCTGGAGGATTCGGCCACTGGTAGATTGGGTGAATCGGCAGCCTCCATGGCGAGCAAACCCTAGATTTCTTTGGTTTTTGAAGGCTACGGCTAGCGAGCTCGAGTGAACGTGTGTAAGGAAGCGAGGATGTGGTTACAGAGGTCCGAGGAACAGGTGGCGGCGGCCTGTCGCGGCAGCCTAACGGACGCGTCACGGTTGAATCAATCAAAGCGTGGGAGTATCGCGGTCACGGGATGTCTCGAGCACTCAGCGCAGTGTCTGCAACTCAAAAGTTAACCGGAGGTTGAACGTTGAACATGTGGCGAAGATCCACCATACGCAAATCACGCTGAACATGCCAAATCCATTCTTGACCTGCCGGAGATCGTCCAGCCTCCTGTTGAACTTGTCTTCCTCCATGCATCGTGGTCGAAAGGCAAGATAAGATGGAGTGAAAGTAAGGTGAAAGTAGGTAGAGATGTCCTTATCGAAAGCAGCCATGTATCCAGCGCGAAGATATGTACGTAAGTAGGCCGGTAATAGAAACAAGTAGACGAGCAGTCAATAAATTACGCATATTGGGCGACATGCCCAGGCAAAATGATCCGTGTCTCCAACTATCAATCTGAGCCTTTGAAGACTTGAAGAGCGTTTCCAGCGGCCGCCTCGCGCGCTTCGCGCTTGGTTGACCCAGTTCCCGTCGCGATCGTCACGCCGTCAACTGCGTAAATAAGCCAACGTCGCGAGCAGCCGCATAGAGAGAATACTTGCCGTTGCATTTACTCGTCCAAGTCGGGGAGGACATGGGGCCCGACATCGTATCAACCCAACTGTGACCAGCGGTCTTGCCGATGTGCTGGAGGTCTAAGAAAGGGTCAGAGACAGAGGACGAGAAATCGACGAGACATGTCACAATTGTTGAGGGCAGTAGTTTCTGTGTTTTTGAAGTTAGCGACGTCAACATCAACAGCCGTACTGCGCCGCATACCAGAAGGGGGAGTTCCAGAAGACATGACGAGAACGACTTGACGGTGGGATAAACGACGACCAACCTGAGACTCTTATACTCTTTCTTTGAACACGAGTAGTCAACGCGTTGCTTGTGTCCCAGTCGCCTCGGGCTCCTGCGCGATCGACCCTATGTGAGAGGGGGGAAACCATGGTACAAAATCACAGGATCATTTTGCTCCCAGTTCGCACGAGTCCAACGTCATGCATGTGGTGAGGTTGCTCACTTCCGATGTTGCGAAGGTGCCGTGTAGGATGCAGCGTGAAGGGAGACGTCGCTCGTCGATTCAAGGGTAGGTCCAGACGAAGCAATGACGGATACTCACCAAGAGCGCTTCAAAAGGAGGTATATATTTCGCTTGTAAGTCTGAAACCCCCGCATCTCGGGACGAGAGGCGTGTTTGAACACCTGCGTGAAGGACTTGCACAGTAGCTCGAGATGTCGGCCACCCTTAGTCCTAGGCAAGTATTCCAACTTCACTTGGCGCTAAGCTACCTCATGAGTGACGTATCGACATCCTCAGAGATCGCTTATG
Organism: Amylostereum areolatum; assembly: GCA_012932865.1. NCBI lineage: Eukaryota > Fungi > Basidiomycota > Agaricomycetes > Russulales > Stereaceae > Amylostereum > Amylostereum areolatum. Next base: position 741,893 of record SAXG01000002.1, read on the forward strand.
ACTTACAGCACCTCTGAACGTAAGAATGACCCAAAGGAAAACCGGGTTCAGCCGCGAGTTTGCGTGATCTCGATGCGACCGCTCCGCCTGTAACGCACGAGGAGGAACATTCCTGTGAACCGACCAAATCTGGAGCGGCGAGCTACGACTTGCCTACGCCACAACGTCTGCGGAAAACACTGAGGCGCGGCCACCGAGGGAGTCCGATTGACATGCTTTGCCCGATCGCTCACCAGAAGTCAGACATGAACGCTGCGTACCTGGCATTCCCGGCAGCTGGAACCTGGACTTCGTATTTTGGGAACAGCTTGTCTATCACTTCGAGCTGTTCAGCTGGTTGGCAAACGTTTCTACACAAAACAGTGTGGTTCATAGTACAATCCGCTCACATGTCTCACGGACGCCACGATGCAGCAAGATCTAAACCACCGGTGGAGACAGGGCCATGGGCGCCTGGGATGCAAAGATGCAGCAGGTTGGCCTAGCAAGCCCAACTGGGGAGAGGGTGTTGGCCGGATGGCGACGGCGGGTGCCGAACATGAATTGACCCCGGATCGCGCGCTTTGCTGCAAGTTCAAACGTTCATCCGTAGATCCCTCGCCACGACTCAGCGGTGAGTCCGAGATGAAAGTCAGCATCCATAGTCGCCCAAGAGACGGTTACAAGCGAAGTCACAAAAGCCAGCTGATGGACAATGATGAATGAGACGAGCTGGTCGACGCGAACGCAGTTGCAGCACATACGAGACGAGGTTAAACTGAATGTCTCGTGTCGTCATCCGCGGTGCTTATGGGTTCAGCCCGATCTCGCGTCCAGTGAAGGTGCAGATAGCTGTGGATATATCGGCAAAGCCCCAGGAGCCACTCAGTAGCATGCCCTCAGTGAAATTGCTGCAGGGTCGACGATCCATGTACAATGATCATACATGTGTGATTTATAAAACTTCTACCTTCCGCAGATGAGTTGCCTTTCCTAGTCGTGAACAAGAGGTATGCCCGCCGCATGCATCTTCACGGCAATCTCGAACAGGTAGTCCAAGCACTTCCCACACCATATCAGTTCCAGATGCATAATCGCAGATGGCATACCACAAACACACCTCAGTTTGGGTCTTTGCCTTCTCCCAGTCATTTCCTGGAAGAGGAGATCAGACTAGAAACTTTGGGATCCAACAGGATATACCGACCCCAGACATAAATGCCATGCCTCCGGACAAGAACAGCGGCTGCGTCTGGATATGTGACCATAGCTTCTGCCATGCTATCCTTCAAGTCCTCTTCGTCGGGGGTGTTTTCGATGATGGGGACTTCGAGCGTGTCAAGATACGAGAGTGCCTTGTTCATACCACCAAGGCGAACGCCTTTGATCATCTAAAAGTCGAAGTTCAAACTACACACAAACGACGTGATGCGTTCCACGTGCCTCCTACGAAAAGTGCGTTAGCAAGATGTGAAGATATCCCTCGAATAAAGGACACACTTGGTGAGAGATTCGGAATATATTGCCAGGTGTCAACAGTGTGACCATGACTGCATTTTGCGAGTGAGTGTGAATGCAACTTCCAGCATCGCGCAGGTCAAAGGCATTCCAGAACAGCGGGGTGCATGCGGATTCCTTAAGGTTGAGAGATGGTCGGCGCAGAAAGACGCGGTCGTTATGGGGAGAAGGTTGCGGGAATGGCAGAACGAAGATATGAGTGGGCTCGATGCGCTCCTTTTGTACGCCCGATGGTGCAATGTAGACACGGTCGCTGAGCAATCGAATGAGGCTCGTCCCGAGAGCGAAGTGGAGGAGACGCACCCATCCCTAATACTGATACCCCCGCCGGTCCCAGTGACCCATCCCAAAGTATAAAACTGCTTGCATAGAGCAGGTATCAAGTTTGCAGGCTGTGAAGATTTTAGCGATAAACACGTGTGCATCCTTGATGGGTCTTGCGTACATGATATGGGTGCGTGGACAACACAAACTCATCTGAAGTTGAGGTATCCGACATGGTGCTCGTGAGTTGTCGGCAAAGTCGCAAAGCAAAAATACGGAGTAGAGAGAATCTGCGACGACGGTGTCGAGTCGGCCTCAGAGCAATTCGGGCAAAGAGAATCTACGTGGGAAGACATGGACAAGATCAAGATTGCGAAACGTCAGTGCAAGATTACGAGCTCAGCATCATGTGACGTTGCGTTGTTGACTTTTTGCAGCTGCGTGCCCTGGGGCCTGTTGAGATTGTTGAGAAGTTTGAGTACACTTGCTCACGACGTTGCCCTGACCGTAGCGGTCGCAATGCAGACGAAAAAAGCGGCCATCTCATTCGCTCGCCCGTGTAAACATACCTGATCTCCAAGCTTGAACAGAAGGCCTCGCCTTGTGACCGTTGAACGAACCAGCCATCACTTAACCCCCACGGCTGCACTGCACACAGGCGCCAGGAAAGCCTTTTTGAAGTTTCAGGAACAGTATCTGTGCACTGCGCGATGAAAATCTGACGATTTACACCAGCCTCCTTGGCGAGAAACAGATACTCTCTCTTTTCGTTTACTGGGGTGGAGGTTGTGTAGAACTAAACATCTATAGATACAATCAAGATACAGCAATCAGATCAAAATGCGTAGAGTACATGAAACCATAGGCGACGTCTACGAAGAGTCGTTAAGCGCCGACTCAACTACGACGTCGCTGTGTGTCGGATAATGACCATCAAGCCATCCGAATGAGCAGAGAAGATTGCGTCAACGTTCATCTCGTCGCTGACCGGCGATATGCGAGCGCGGTGTCGGGACGTCTGCGGGACAGGCGCTGCGCTGTGCGAGTGGGAATGCATTCGTGCCATCTGCGGACCAGGTCTGGACATGTGACGCTGGCGAGGCGGTGGAGAGTCGGGCTGCCGCTCGCTAGGTATACGGGTGAGCAACGTCCGTCATGGCGACGGTATACTAACTAACCTTGAATCTCGACCTGGGCAGAACAGCGTGAATTTGCCATATCCGAAGCCGCCGTCGCTCGGCTGCCCACGCTCGTTCACCCCCCATCCTTTCACGGCATCGATCCAGCTCCTGACCAGATTCTCGTCCCTTGCCGCGACGAAATCGAAGAAAGGACGGCCCATGACAGACGTAGTCGAAACAAATTTATCGTTAGAACAATATATGATGGTACAGTTCAGGGAGAACCGATCCAGGAAAAGCGCTGTGCGAACCGATTGTTTCGGAAGGGGGTCGAAGCGAATAGGTTCCGACTCTGAATCGCTGCTCAGAGGCAGAGATCTGTCAGCAAAAGGACTTGAAGCCGAATCAGTGCTTGTCGGCGAAGGGGTGTTATCGGGAGATGGCGTGGTTCCCGAGGTGGATTGCGGTGGGACGATGGGACTGGGAGGCATCGGAGAGGGGTCTCCCCATCGCTTCAGGTGGCTCAGCGTGCGTTCCGTGAAACGCTAACGGAGGATTGCACCTACTCTAAATTCAAAGTTAGACGCGGATGGGGTGATGACAGTGACTTCTTGAGCCGTCGAGGCATTGTGCATAGCCTTCGGACCCATATAGGCGAAGGAGACGCTCCCGACCAAGACATTATAAGCAACCGTCCTGGACTTTTACGAGGAAGTCAAAGTCAGTGCGACAACGAAGAACTGAAGTGTTTGAGCTCGTACTATAGCACAGAGAATATAGCCTCTGTAAGGGTCCTTGTGTCTCATTCGAAGGTACACAAGTACGGCGGCTTTGTCCTGTCGAATTGTGTCACTGACGGCCACGATGAGTTAAATGGTAGGGGTACGGAGGCAGTGAAAGTGACAGACTAATGAATCTTCCTGACGGAGGAAAACTCGTCGGGGTGGACAAGATCAAGGGATGGGGTGCCAACCAGTTCTTTAGGCTCAAAACCTAATTCAATACGTCAGTCGCCCGTGTACTTCAAATTAAGGTGATACAATCGACATACCAAGGAGGTCGGTCACGGATTCCGACAGGAAAACCCAACGAGCCTGAAACCCGAAGCGGTATTGTCGAACCGAGATTACCATTGCAGGACGCGCGGAGGTCTCGTACATTTTCCGAAAAGTCCACAATCCCGACTACGGGGTACGGTGAGTTAATCATCAACGTAAGGAGCAAAGAGGCAGACACGAACTGAAGGAGACAGATGGGGGGGAGGAATCGGACCTGCGAGACATTGTGATAACAATGGGAGGAGGAAGGGGGAGGAAAGGTCAGAGCAAGGGAGAGCGGGAAGATGGAAGCCTTATTAGAACGGTCGGGCGGCGCGATGGGGAAGTTTACCGGCGAGGAGGCTCACTCTATATAGGTCGTGTTCATCAGTGGTGCTTCGGAAACTTGACACTTACTGAGGTTTGCCTAGTTCGTGTATCTTCGGTGCCGCTCAGAGTAATCCTGATGTCTGTTTGGCAGTCAATGTACATTGTACTGTTACCTCACTCGCCAAGAACTCATGTCAAGTTGCGAGTCCCGGGCCAGTCTCCACAGGCACAATGACTGAAAGTTTGTGATCTGAATATTTGGCTGTATTTGTGCAAGCCCCGTTCGCTGATTACGCTTCAGTACAATCGGTTCGTGACGAAACGAACCACACACATCCGCCCTCAAGATAAATGCAATACAATACAAGGTCTACGAAACTCATCAATACAGCGAGATTGTGGGAAAAGAAAACTGACGGACTCAGTGGAGCACACGGCCAATCACGACACTGCTGTATGTCTGATAATGACTATCACACCATCGGAATGGGCAGAGAAAATGGCGTCTACTTTCATCTCGTCGCTGGCGCGGGATGCACGGATACGATGTCGTGGCGGCTGTCGAGTAGGTGCGGCGCTATGAGACTGAGGACGCGTTCGAGCAGTTTGCGGGCCTCTTCTGGCCGCGTGACGTTGGCGAGACGGTGCAGGTTCAGGCTGAGGCTCGCTGGTGGTATGGATGAGCAAGATACATTCACACATTAGGCGTACGGTGTATACTTACCTTGAATCTCGGCCTCGACAGTACAGCGTGAATTTGCCATATCCGAAGCCACCGTCGCTCGGCTGCCCACGCTCGTTCACTCCCCATCCTTTCACGGCATCAATCCAGCTCCGGACCAGTTTTTCGTCCTTTGCGGCGACGAAATCGAAGAAAGGTCGGCCCATGACAGACGTGGTCGGAACAAATTTGTCGTTGGAGCAGTATATGATGGTACAGTCCCTGGAGAATCGATCCAGGAAGAGCGCTGTGCGAATCGACTGTTCCGGAAGTGGAAGGGGTTTGGGGGGAGGCACTGTCTCTGAAGACGAAGGACTATCAGAGGGGGAGCCTGATTCAGGGTCACTGCTTGACGAGGCTTCTGGCAATGGCGTATCGCCGGAAGGGGGAGCACTTCCAGAGGACCCTTGCGATGAGACGGTGGAAGTGGGGGACATCGGAGAAGGATCGCCCCATCGCTTAGGAGTTGGAGATACGTAGTTGAGCATGCGTTCCTTGGCCGACTGACGAGAGATCGAACTTACTCTGAATTCAAAGTGCGATGCGGATGGGGTGACCACGGTGACTTCCTGAGCCGTCGAAGCCTCGTGCATAGCCCTCGGACCCCTGAACGCGAAAGAGATGCTACCGACTATGACGTTGTAGGCAACCGTCCCACTCTTATGAGAATGTTAGCGTAGCAATGAAAAACAAAAATATCGAGAGTCATACTATGGAGCAAAGGACATAGCCTTTATAAGGATCTTTGTGCTTCATCCGAAAGTACAGGAGCACAGCGGCTTTATCTTCGTTGATCATGTCGCTAGGGTCGTGGTAAGTTAGAGGACGGACGACATGAAGGTAGTGACAGACTAGTGGATCTTCGTAACGCGCTCGAACTCGTCCGGATGAACAAGGTCAAGAGCGCGGGTGCCAATGAGTTCGTTAGGCTCGAAACCTGACTTGAAATATCAGTCGCCTATGTGCTGCAAGTGGACAATGGTTGGCCTACCTAGAACGTCGGTGACAGATTCTGACAAGAAAAGCCAACGAGCCTAAACCCCGAACGAGATTGGTTAAGTACGCGAGGACGAGCAGGGGTATCATACTCCTTCCGAAAAATCCACAATGCCGACTATGGAGGTGGATGGCAAGTCAGTCCTGGACGTGTGGGGGGTAGGGAAGCGGACACGAACTGAAGGAGACGCGTGAAGAAGAGGATTTGGCTCTGCGAGACATCCTGGTGGGAAAATGGGAGGTTGGGTGAAAGCGAGGGCGACCGAGAAGACCGCCGCCTTATTAGAAAGGCTGTCACCTTGGATGAAGGTCGGGAGGCTCCCTAAGTCGTATCGCCTTCCTAATCCATACATCTGTGGCTATTGAAGATATGGAGCCCGCCGTTGACCGCCAATTGGCGTGCGTCGACGTGGGGTATTAGAGAACCAATTTCGCTGTTCCACCATCGTTGTGGAGTCGCCGCCATGGCAAAGCGCTGGCAGAACTTGGAGAGAGTAAAGTCAAACAATGGCTGCGGGACCCGGGTTCGAACCTTGCGAAGTGGTCGAACCGGCCGACTCGAACCTGGGCGGTTCAAACTCCGCGTCCTACATATCAGACTCCTCCTGATCAAATTTCCTTCCCTTGCATATAGACCCTCGCTCGGACGCCCTTGTCGGCTGCTCTGCCGAGATCCAACGCCCAAGAACGGGACCCAAGCGAATCTGGCCTGCTTCGAACCCTGCCCGTGAAGCTTGAGTCACCTCGTGGCCGAACCTATTTGGATCCGGCGAGATCCAGAAGGAGGCGAATCTGAAGCGTGCCGGAAGGCTATTCCAACAGGTTCCACAGGTCCCTGCATTTGACTCTAGTGTACGCGGCCTACGCCAGCCTACGCCCTCTCATTTGGGGTCGGGCGCACGCACCTCCGAGTCATCGCTGATCCTTCCAAACAACACCTGAGCAGTGAGGATACACCTGTGACCCCCGTGCTCGCTCGACAGTCGCAACTTTCAGGCAGACGCTTTCCAGGACGAACACTCACCTTCTCAACGCGCCATGTGGTCCTCCGCGAAGCTAATCGCTGCCGGGGATGTTGTCATAGCCTGGCTGGTACGTACCACCCTCTTTTTTCTCTTCCCAAGCCTATGGGCCAAACATTCCATTTTTGATCTGGACGGATGACAGACCAGAGACATGATCCAGCCTTTTGTCGTTACGCCCGGCAAAGAATTCAATAGCAGATACGGGAACTACCGTCACGCGGACTTGGTAGGGCTCCCGTACGGCTCCAAGGTGGCCTCTCGCCACGGCAAAGGCTTCATACACGTCCTTCGTCCGACCCCAGAGCTGTGGACGCTGGCCTTGCCTCATCGAACTCAGATCCTGTACCTGGCCGACATCTCCTTCATCACATCCTGGCTTGACATCCGCCCAGGTAGCGTCGTTATCGAAGCAGGTAGGTCCAGCGGATCATCGTCCTCTATGAATGCTACCGTTCTCGCGCATCCTGTCTTCCACACCCCTGTGGCATATCACGGACGCCTCGTTGCTGGGAGAATGACAGTCAGCTGCTCGATCCCCAGATCCATCCTGCACAATGCCAATCTCCACGATACCCACCCTTGTCCCAATTATGCCGTCCCCCTACTCAATCAGCTTTTCACATGGGCCAGCCTGACCTTTTTTTAGGTACGGGATCAGGGTCGTTCACACATTCCATCGCAAGGACCGTCGGGCGCACGGGGAAAGTGTTCTCCTATGAATTCCACGAAGCGAGAGCCGCCAAAGCCAGGTGAGTCCCATGCCATGAACGTTGTACTCTCTCGCCTGAGCGGGGAACCGGTCCAGGGATGAATTCACTCGTCACGGCATGTCCGACATCGTGACGCTTACACATCGGAACGTTTGCAAAGACGGATTCACGGTCGTGGATACCGTGGATTCAGGTATGACTGGGCGGTGATTTCATGGACACGATGCTGAATTGATCCTAGTCTTTTTGGACTTACCTGCGCCATGGGAGGCGGTTGAGCATGCAAAGGCCGCATTACGAGTGAGTCTATCAGTTGGGTGCACCGTATCTGATCTCGTCATATCATCATCAGAAAGACCGCGCCACTCGAATATGCTGTTTTAGCCCGTGCATAGAACAAGTCCTGCGTACGGTTACTTCTTTGAACGACGCTGGATTCTCAGGTATGTACGGTGATATATCGTATCATCCCAGGGTCCCTTCTCTCACCTCCCTTCTACGTTGTTCATTCAGATATTACTATGTACGAAACACTTCTCAGGCCACACGAGGTCAATCAGGTCCCTGCGCTCCCCTCTATCGGTACCATCGCAGAAAAATTGAAACATGCGGAACGCAAACGCGAAGACAAACGCCAGCGCCAAATTGCCACTGCACGGGCGCGCACCACCGAGAAGCGTAAGAGGGAGGACTGGCGAGGATGAAGCCAACGGAGCTGTCGACGGCGACGAGCTAGAACCCAAAAAAGCAAAACTGGGCGATTCAGACGCCACGAATAGTGACAACCCCATGGATATTGACATTTATGACGGTGATCAATCCACCCAACCCCCACAAAAATTGTCGCCAACGTCTGCAGGTGCAACAACTGTGTCTACTCATGCGCCAGAAGTGGCAGCCGTGTCTGGCTCTAGCTCCGCACCGGAACCACACTTCCCAGTTACGATCCCTGTAACGCCACACGCATCTACCCAAGTTGTCTCCAAAATCATTCCAGAAGTTCGAGGACACACGTCCTATCTCACCTTCGCTATACTACTCCCTGTAGTTGAGGACGAGAAAGCGAAAACAGAAGACGTCGCACCCTCGATGGCGAAAGCAGCGGAAAAGGTCAGCATGATACGAGTACGGACGATTCCGTTTACTAACTGCACGTTCGTTAGGAGAATACATAGGAATAAATGAGATTATACGAAGTGAGCGGTATTGTAATGTATGTAGTGGGTTCGTAGATGCGAAATCCTACTCCCCATCGTCAACCTTCAATTGCCTCGCGATATGCCTTTTCCATCTTAGCCTCCTCCAACGCCGCCGCCGCACTCTTCCCCTTCCGCGTGCGCAGGACACGATCGGATGAGGCGATGACGGTGGTTTGCACTCTCGTGCGTTTCGCCGCGGAAGGCCTCGCGACTGACAAACGAGCGTCTTCGTTCGTCGAAGAGACGGAGCTATCACGGCGCGTTCTCTTCCTCGCTATGACAGGCGTTCCAGTCTTCGTCGCAGAAGCCTGATTGGGCTTTGCGCTAGACTTGGCCGGAGGCGTTAGAGTCATGCCACCATTCTTCTTCACGCTGTTGACAGGCCGTGGAACTGGCCGTCGAGCCTTCTTCCCAGCCTCAGCTGTGGGCTGCACATATCCGTCGGAATCATTACCGTCGATGGCCTTGACCGACGGGGATATCGGCTGGCTCAACGGCTCGAATTCCGCTGCCCATTCCGCCATGGTCTTTGGAGTTCCATTTGTTGTTGGTCCATGCACAGGAACTTGCGCCATGTCTTGATCTTCGTCCTCGTCCTCTGACATGTACAATGGCTGATCATTCGGCGTTGTTGGTCCCGTTTCATCTAAGGCCGACGTGGCGGCGCTACTCCTTAGTCCTTCCGGTGCTGGTGAATTGGGGAGTGATCCGAAAACTGGGTGCTGTGTCTTGGGTAGGACATACGGCTGTACGACGTCGTCGGCGCCTGTCACGAAGCCTCCGGAATGCGTTGTCTAGAGGTGGGGAAATTTGAGGCCATATGACACGCACAAGGCGATTGCCACCCGTACCTCGTCGTGCCCTTCGATAGTAACGACGATGTTTGAAGTCGACGATCCCCCGGGCCCATCTGGCGCATACTGTTCTTGCAGCCGCTTCCGCAATCGTAGGCCCTGAACAAGACGGGTCCACCGTCTGATAACGGCTTGTTGTCTTTTCTCGTGCTCTTTTTGAGCGGCGCTGTGTTCCGCCTCCCAATAAGCCTGCGCCAACATGCTGTAATCAGGTTGCCCGAAGGGGAAGGAGATGAAACCAGCACTGTTACCTCGAGGATTGCTTCTTCATTCTCGGCAGCAACGACGATTCCAGATAACACTGGAAACGCACGTCCTTTCTTGAATTCAAAACTGGTCTATAGAGGCAGTGTAAGATCGTGAACAAATTGGCGATAGGTGGGATCGTGCTCACGACTGCCTCCGCATGGTTAAAACCCAGTTGGCGAGCAATCTTGGCTGTTCCTTTATCTGTGAAGGGAGAGATTTTAAGGTATATTCGAGGAACAACCAGGACGGGTGCTTACAAGGTATGTGTGCAGCCCCTGCTGGGAGCATCGATGGAACGTAGAGATCGATGTTCCCAAAGTTATTCCTGGGGATAATGCCCTGAGAATCGCACAAGTTAGTTTAGCGCATGTGTGTCAAGGTGTCAAAAAAGCGTGAGCTTACGTCGACGATAGGAGCGGGACGGTATAATTCGGTTTGTCGCTCTGCGTACGCGGCCTGCATCACATCCTGGACCTTGTCCTCCAGCGCCAGCCTCACGTAGCATCTCGAGTTCGCGCTTGCGTCCCAACAGTACTTGCGCGCTGTTTGGTGAATTTCAGCGGTTGCTCGCCGGCCTTGATCATACGACCACGGCGCATCCAGTTCTCGGCGGTTTTGAGGTCGAGGACCGAGGACCGCGAGTAAACAGGCTCGCCACGAAATTTACCTAGTTCCGGGGTATCAGGGGCAATTACTTGATCCTTACGGATGTGCCGTTCCAGCACGTATCTAATTCAAAAGGATGAGTGAAAGGTTGGGACCCGCCCAGGTAATCACGCACAACGCATGATCCTTGAAACCCGACATTGTCGTAGGCATGCCTTCGTTAATTTGATTTGCAGCGAGTTCGGCGTCTTCGACATCATCTCGGTGCTATTTTGAATTCAGAGACTCGCTCGTCATCATCGAAACCCAAGCGACTCACCAGTCGATATGGGCGTGTTACAATGCCCATAACAGCCTCCCACCACTGGCGTTGCCCTTTCCCTCCGGCCTGAACCTTTGTGACCTTTGCGCCATACTCCCTAGCGTATCGTGGGGTCAAGTCGCGTGCATAGCCGTCTTCTTCGAAGGCGATTACATATGTCATACGGTTATCCACCCGCATTTTTGCGTTGGTGGCTATGGATGGGTCGAATGCCTTACGTTTGTTAACGATGCCACGAATCGGGTCGATGGGGAGCCAGCGACCGTCCGCCCGTGAAAAGACTTCGGTCCAGAAGACAGGAGGAGTGCTTCGGGGGCTTGGGGTTCCTGTATGCGGGTCAGTCGGTATCATATGTATGGGACGAACGACGTACTGAGCGGCTTGATAAACCCCACGACATTGCCTTTGGGTCTTTGTTTTCTTAGCTTGACGGATGGATTAGCCTTAGCCTTCCCGTTCGATGCGGACGCACGCCCCCCATCTGCCTTCACTCCCCGACCGGGATGACCTTCAAAACGTACATTCGCCACCTCTTCCATGTCGTCGTCTTCGTCGTCGGATGTAGTTTGTCACATCCCGATCGACTTCGAGAGGCGTTCCTTTTGATCTGGGCTTAGGTTTGTTTTTCGGCTTGCCCACTTTCGTTTGCCAGGGGACGCTTTGCAAACTGACGACCAGTCTTGCAGGGAGGCCTAGGGCACGACAAAGCGCTGTAAAAAGTTGAGCGCTGACATCTCTGCTTCCAAATCTCTGTAGCGCATGCTTCATGAGGCTCTTCGCGGAGCGTACCACCTCAAACATCTCCTCGGCTTCAAAGTCCTCAAGTTCCGGTGGTAGCGGTAGGCGCGCTTTACCCTTTCCCTTTCCCTTAGGATCAGGCGTGCTGGGTCCCGATTCAACATGTTCAAGAAATCCCTTTGCGCGAAGCTTGTCTTGCACTTCGTCGAAGGTGCGACTGCGTAGGTGGCCAGTCGTAGTGATTTCGAAGAAGTCTTCCGCCCACCATTCGACCAAACGTTCCAGTGCAATTTGGAACATGGTACCGCGGTGGTTTGGATCTGGGATGCGCGACTTGTGGACAAGGGCGAACTGGTTTTGTATATCAAGAGGAGTAAGGGATAGGAGACGAGCCTGCAGCCAGGAGAAACCGATGAGCATGGCAGAAACGATAGGTACACGGAACGTACATGTAGTAGCTCGTCGGAAGCCCATTGATTACGGATTTGCGCATTAGTTAGCAAAGCAACGGTGTGCAGTCTTATGGCAATCAATACGAAGCATGCGCTCCGCGTGCGATATGCCTCCAGCTTTCTGCCTGGATGGAGCTTACATGAGCTCACGCGACGCGTCAAACAACGCATACACGCACGTTTCTTTGACCTTCTCGCTCGGTTTGCGCGCTTTCAAGGTGATCTCGATGTTCGGCCTTGTCGAAGGGCCCTCATCCAGGTCTATGGAGAGGTCTTGCGGGAGCACGGTTGAGGTTTCAGGGACAACTTCCTCCCACTCGATCTCCTCTTCATCGGAGTCGAGGAAATATGCAGCTTCCTCTGGCGGACTGGACATGGTCGTACTTGAAACGACGTTTCAGACAAAGAGAAGGAATGCAGTAAGAAAGAATTCAACGCCACGGTGGTCAATGACTGAGAGGGACTGAGACTCGAGAGCAGTCGTCGCGGTGCCGGCGCGTCTAGCGCCGTCAGTGACTAAGCACGCGTCATGGCAGCTCGTGACCGTCTCCAGCACACCCGTCGCCCGAACAAAATGCATTTCTCGGTCGAATGGTCTCCAACGTCCCCAAAGCTGTTCGCTCCCTTCGGGGTAGCATACGAAAAAATTGGAACGATACAGAGAAGATTAGCATGGCCCCTACACAAGGATGACACGCTTCTCCAGAGTGGTAGACCTACGGGTCTCAATATGTATTTTTCCCTTTTTCACTTGATCCCGAGCCCGAGAATTTAGAACTTTCCAGTTTCAAGTTTCAACTCAGAAAGTCAGACTTAGAATCCCCCGGGACACCTAGCCTCCAGGCAAGCCTTAGGAGACCATATGTAAACTTTTCAACACAGTCCGTGAAGACATCGCAACGCCGCGACGGACCCCACCACGTTTCCGTTTTCTTACAAACGATACTTACCCTTACACCGGACAGTCAAATGGACTCAGCAGCTCGCGATGGCATAAATGAAGCAAGTAGTGTCGATGTTCAATTCGATAGATAGATGTGAGCAAGACAAAAACGTAGATGTTAGCCCCATATACTACCCCAATACCCGGCACGGTCCTTGCCTCGGGCGGAGTCCCCACAGGGGCTTTCCACGATATGAATATACAGGAGAACCACTCATCGCGGAATACATGCTGTTGCCGTCGACGCGAGTCGCGCAAAGTGCACCCAGCGAGGAAAGGTGTAGTCCGTCGCGGGTGCGCCCTACCGCGTCCACAGGGTAGAAGGTGCACGAAGCCTCTATGGACGGGAAAGGCTAGAGGCAGGTGAAAAGCGATGTTACGCTGACACGGTCGTGCAAGTAGGGATGTGGCGAATGAAATCGCGGAAAAAAGTCGTGTGAGCCCGAGAAGAGGCGAAGCTACCTTGGAGCTCCCTTTTCAAGCATTACGCCAGGAATCTATCAGTGTGTTGTTCCGAGTTGGCAATGATGAGGGAAGGCGCTGTGAATCATCGTGTTACTGTATTCGGAGACGCGGAGGGCCATATTGAGTGGTGGCGATGGTGGTGGTGGTGGTAGAAAAGATCGCGCACACAGTCACACTGCGCAGTGAGTCGAATAAAGTTCGCGTTGCTCGGGCCGGGTCAGAGCGCTCGTCAATGAGCGACCCACCAGTCACCGGTCTACTGGTACTGAGTATGTACTGAGTCCTCAGTACTTGCTGGGATTATCCATCCCTCACGAGGGTGAAACAGCATGAATGTACAGAAGAATCCAGGTTAAATTTACAGGAGCGTGGCGGATATAAGTATGCCAAAAGTAAGAAACCGACAAAGTGAACTTCGCAAACTGGCGACCGACGACGTCACATAGGATGCCTATTCCGTGGTGATAGACACATGTCAGCGTGTGTATTGGAATGGAAATGAGTACTAGTAAGGGAGTGTGCGATGAACCGAAAGGAGACGCGATGCGGAAAAGGGAACCAAGTAAGGAGGGCGCTCCAGCCGCTCGGGCGGGGCATCCTTTCCGTAAATGGTGACGGGAAAACGGACAACAGGAATGCAAAGAAACCACGAGCCCTTGAGAAGTACTTACTTGGTCCGGGGAGCTGCGGCGCCATCCAGCTCTACATAGTACTACGCTTCGCGCCGGCGCTACAAAGGATCGTCGCGTCCATCGGGGTCGCAAGAAACCCAGAAGCGTTGTAGGTGGATAGTTAGATTCCCTTCGCACGTTCTGATTTTATAATGCGTCCGTAGATGTTCGGAAGTGGGTCATGAGGCTTGTGAAGGCATGCGTTCCCCGCGGGGACGTCGTCGGGTTCTCCCTACGAGAGAACTCACCTTCGACACATCGTGAGATGTGTAAGAATAGTGGAGCGCCGACCTCCGCCTCGTGCGATTCTGCATCCTGAGTGAGATCCCGTGGAGGCCGCGAGGTTGATTAGAAACTGTAGACCCTTGTAGACCGGATAAGATACGCCTCGATTCAGAGTTTCAAATCAATTGATGAGGGGTTGAGGATCGGCCTCGTGTTTTACGGAATAACAGGTGGCAATTTCGACGAACGAAGAGACGTTCGTCCAACCGAGGGTCCCGTTCTTGGTTTGAGAACACAAGGCAGGTGAGACTTAGGTGTGAGCGAGTAGGAAAGGCCACATGCGCCGAGGGCCTATAACGTCTTCGCAATGAGCTACATCGCCGTTGCATGGTTCAAGAAGCGCGAACAAAGTCAATGCCTCCGAGGAAGCCTGAAGAAGCCATAATCAGCGTGGGCGCGAAAGTGCCAAAGGAGACGCCGCTTACAACGGTGGGAACCTAGCGCCTGTGATGAAAGCGGGGATGGTTGGTGGATATTGCAGATCGCAATTGAGTAAAGGCTGTTACAGTGCGGCTGATCGTGGCGTGGGGAGACGAGCCTTCAATGATACGGTTCGGAGGATAGGAATCAGGATACACCTCAGATTGTGTGTCTGTAGCGCTGACGTGGACGCACGATAGAGCGGGCCCATGGGACGTCGCGTCATTTGGCGGCTGCCGTCGATCGATACAAGCAATATTTGTAAACGCGCTGAGACTCGAGGACGTGCTCACGGACCTGGTTCGACCTGGTCTTGTCATATTATTGGCAGCCGCGTGCGGGAGGCGGCAGCAGAGAGCCTGTTCGATGGCATGTCTCGGTCGTACATTTAGGTACAACAACACACCAAGTAGATGGATGTGAAAAGTACCTGAGCACGGAAGAACATTGAGGCTCGGCCGAGGATCCTTGCGATGTCGTTCTGCAAAAGTCGCGTGGTTCGCTGCTGCTGACAAGTTCGAGTTGCACGGTGAGGTGAAGCCGATAAAGCGCCCCAACGGCGGAGCGTCACGATGGCTGTAGGGAAGAACGCGGACGATCGCGAACCGTCAGACACGGCATAGAGGCGGGAAGTTCGAGTTGATACACACTGAGCCCCTCGCGTAATTACACGAGCTTGCAGGAGAACGAATGTTGAGATCAGTCGGCGGAACAAAGCAGGAAGAAACGGTTTGTGGGTCCCGATGGCGATGTCGTCATGGCTACGTCGTCATGTCGAGTTACATGGATATAGGCGTGTGTTCAGGTGAAAGGACGATGGAGCCAGTGAGGTACATCCGTGCGTAGCGCGACGATGGCCGTGGATGGGAGAACGAGACGAATGAGCGGGGAACGGGATACTTGTCAAGTTGGGGGGAGGGTTCCAGAAAAGGAAGGAGGATAGCCGAAAAGGGCGTAGGAGTAAAAAAGCGGAGTGGTGGCGGGGAAGCGATCCAATATCGGCGGGGCGGTGCCGAGGCACGTCGGAGGGGTCCGATGTGACGGGAAGGCCGGGAAGGGCCGGAGAACATCAATCCGTGTCTGCCTTTGTACACCACCAGCAGTTGCCTCAGCATGACTCTATGCGGGGCCATTCGGATGAGTCTGATGGCGTGACCAAGGGTTCACGCTAGCATCGTGTCAGCTTCAATCCAACCCCCTCAATCTCGGCGCCATTCCGATTATCCGTTGCGAGAAAGTCGGCTTCGCGCCCAAGTCAGCGTGAGTACAGGTTGTCCTCTCAGTTTCAATCCCCACAGAGTCCTCGATGGACGGCGACGAGCGCGGGTTATGTAAGCAGTATTCATTTTCGTCGTCGCGCCAAGTCATCCTCGACTCCTTGTTTCCTCTCACCACGTCCTTCTCTTCTCCCCGTCCTTCACCTGGCCATAACCCCTCATCTGTAATGGGCGACTCCGACGTACCGAGATTTGGACGGCGCGTCAGGGTTTCCGTGGATGTACGAAGGGTTGGGTATGGACTCTCCCTTCGACACTCTCATGTGGGCATCATCCAGAGTCTGGACCATGGTGCGTGTTCTATTCACTTACCGCCCACCTGCCCTCGCGACAGCATTCAGGATTTGCACATGCTCCGGCGCCCCTCTTGTTGTCGCTGGCAGTCGTCCTCACCTTCGCTCGCGGCCTTGAACTTTACTCCTGGTCTTGAACTTTGCTCGTGGTCTTGAACTTTACTCTCGGTCTCTCGATTTTTGCTTGCGGTCTTGGTCCTCGCTCGCGATCTTGGTCCCGCTCGCGCTCCTCTCTGGTCCTGGCTCTCTGTCCCCTGGCTCACTGGGTTCCCTGGTCTTATCTCGGTCTCCGTCTGGTCCACCTGCTTTGTTGGCATCCCAGGTAACCCTCTCTCACCTGTCATCCCTCTCCATATATCCCGTAGCAGCCCCCATATACTCTGTAGTTATCAAATGAAAATATCATGATTTTCTTCCTTCTACATCAGGATAAGATCGCAATAAGCACGATTTAAGCCAGCAACCCGCCGAGCGATTCTTGATGAGCTTAGTAAGATTATTGGATTGAATCCAAAGAACCTCAGCTTCGGGCCCAAGGGAATTCGTTGAGCGTGATATCCGCTTGACATTTTTGGATTCCATCCATCGGCACACCAACTTCAAACTCAGGGGCGTGATATCGGAATGAAGCTGAGGGATCGCCTGGTGGTGTACCTCAGCGGGCATGTGCATGTGAGCCTCTGCGCTGTGATCGTGGCGCGCGCCGCGCATGAAGGTGCCAGTGAACGGGTCGCATATAAGACAGGGGTGGAGGTGGACTCCATCACGGCGACAGACGCTAAGTACCAACGACCGGTCGCCCGTCGCTCCTGCATTCGATGATTGTCAGGAATGGGATGATGCAGCTAAGACGATTCAGGGAGCGTGAAAGCGACCAACTGCGAGCTGCGAGCGTTGGGGAGGTGGACGGGCGTCTAGGCACGGATTGGTGGCGTAGTGCATGGGACCGAGGGAACGGCGCCCTCGACCGGCAACCGATTCAACACCTACGCAGATTACCTAATCCTTTAATACAAAGAGAGACGCGGTGGAGCGCTGCGTCACGTCACGACACAAACCGCGAGACAAGTGAGCTTTCTGATTGGTTGTGGGACAACAGCCACGTCATCGTAACGCGACACGTGACAGGTCGCGTTGACAAATGCACGTGGCTGCTTGCGTCATCCTAGGCTTGCGCGTCGGCCGGGTCGCCGCGTCGCTCTTCGTCTTGACCTCCACCACGTACTTGGCCACCGTCATACCTTCCCACTCTCTATGGCACCTCTACGCACCGCCGTTAGCGTCAAAGTAGCCTCCATGGCACAGCCCTACTTATACCTTTTACTTTGTATATCAGAAAACAAATTCAAATCAATTTTCCTCCAAAGCAATGTTTGTGCAGCAACACGGACGTGTTTTGTCGCTTCGGTCACGATGACCGCGTCGCTCCCACCCCCCCTGATTGGATTTATTTATATATCTAGAGATTTTTCGGGAAATTTCCTCGGTGCTCGGATGAGGCGTGGTGGTCCCGAGCTCGAGTGATGTACGACACGACACGACCCGACACGACACAGTACAGCACACCCTGTCATCTGCATCCAGTGCATCTCGGTGCATTCATCTGGATCATGTGCGCATTTTCTTTCTCTCTTGCGAGACGAACTGACATGTACTATTTGTGCAGAAGAATCTATGCGAGTTGGGGGTGACATTGGCTGGCCATTGGGATGGTGCACCGAGCAGGAACGCAGGTCCACTGATTCCGTCCAAGATGCAGCCCCCAGAAACAGTGCCCATTCAACCTCCTCGCAAGCGAACGAGAACACGGCCGTCCAGGTATGACTGACCTTAACAAACTGATCAATGTCCTTGCTTACTATATTGTTGTCTACAGCTTTCCTCGGCTGACGCCATTGGCCACCGCCGGTCTTGAGTGCGAGCACAACGACATCCTCAGGATCCTGAAGGTCCGCAACAGCATTGTATTGTGTCGTCCACGTCCGAATCAACGACAGGCGACACGATAATGCAAGAACCCAACCAACCAGCAAGCCTCGAACGGAGCTTTCATAGATGGTACGTGCATACAGTATCAATCAATGTGATAGTAAAGGCTTTACTGATCCTTTTGTTATCCATATCACAGGTGATATGTCCTCATCGACATTGCATATTCGCAGGCCTACTCGGCCCTCAGCGACTTGCTTCCTACGCCCCCAAGGACTCCAGCTCTGAACCCTCAAGGAACAGAACAACCCACTCTGCTATCGAAATGGCAGATTGCCAAGAGAGCCCGACACGAGCGAGAGCATTTGGGACCGTCACAAACCCCTCTAGGCATCCCGGCTACAGTTTTCCTACTATCGGACTGCGAGTTGAATCTTCTACACTTCATGCTTAGTACTTAGTTATGCTTATTTGTTGCTTATTTGAATACAATCACCACAGCCTTGCTACTTGAATGAGTGCAATGCATGGGTCTATGCTAGTCGGAACTACAAACGCCCATAGCGCGCTCTTATGGACACGACACAACACCTACTCCATGTGCGTGATAAGGACCACGGACCCGTCCAAGTTCCTGCGCCGCCTCCGTACGCACAGTACAGGCCGTGTCCACGTACAATACAAGTGCTGCCGGTTGAAGAGATGGGACGCTGTGACTTTTTGAGGGAATGCAAAGCGGAAGTAATTGAGATGGAAGAAGCCAAGTTTGAATCAGATCGGGTGGCTGGCTGGCCTTGGGCCGTCTCTGTCCCTTCACCGCTTCGCTCGGTTCCCTATCAACCCCTCTTTCTCCCCCACGCCCATCATCCCTCCCCTCCCCTCCCTCTCACTCCTCCTCCTCCATGAGTCGCAGATCCACAGCGATGCTTCCTCCTCCTGCTCCTCCCAGGGATAGAGACAGGGAGAGGGACGTTCCTATGGGTCCTCCTCCCGTGCCACCCCACCAAGTCTCTCCCCTCGCCATCTCCACCTCCAATTCGCAGAACAACCGCGGCGATATGTCTCAAAAATATTACCGTCTCAAAAGGATGTTCTTCATCCTGGAAGAGGTCCGAATACGCCCTTTTCCGCTTGCTTTGCCACCTCTGACGCTCCGTACAGCAACATAAGCGACTCGAAGACGAACTCCGTTGGTCGGGTGAGCGAAATCAGAAACTGACGGACGAACGAGGGTTCGTCCTCTTTCCTTCATCTCTCCGCCACACCCGAGCATAACTCTTCGTCCAGTCTCCTCCTCGATCGCATCCTCGAGCTTGAAGCCGTCAACCCTCCAGCACACCCTCCTCCCTTGCAGTCAGCGTCTTCCGCCCTTCCACGCGCATTCGTTTCCCTGCGCGCTCAGCAGGCTCTTCAAGCTACCGTCCGCGAAGCTCTCGACGAGGATATGGAAGATCCCCCGTTGGATCCGCATTTGACAAGTCGGCACGTCGGCCCGGAAGCGCGGAAGCGTGAACGCGAGGAGGAAGACGCCCGCTCTCAGGTGAGGAGAGAGGACGACGGCGCCGTCGGGAGCAAGCGCAAGCGCATCCGCACTTCCAAGGGCAAAGAGCCCATCCCGCCCCCGCCGCCCCCACCGAGAGACGTAAACCCGCCTACAAAGGAGGCGCAGCCAACCGTTTCCGTCTCTGGTAAACGAATCAAGATTAAGCCCCCGGTGCCTGCCGCCGCACCGGCCGCACCTCCTGCTATAGCTAGCACTCCGCCATCTCCGCCCCTACCTCAGCCTCAGCAGCACCTTGCCCAGGAGCATGCTTTTCGACGTGACCAGCACTCGCAATCTGTCTCTCCACTTTCTCCCGTCCCGTCCCCAAACGGCGAATATCCCGCGCCAGTGTCTTCTCTCGCGAGCCTCCCTCCGCACCCGCGGCAGTCATGGCCCCAGTCACCTTCCTCTCACGCTCCTGGCATTCAGTCGCCCGAAACGCTTCGCGCCATTGCCACCTCTCTTCCATCTGTGGCTCCTCAACGTCACGCAAAGCCGAAGCGTCTCAAGGCGCACACCGTAACTTCCAAGAGCCATAGCATTCCGACTGTGCCCAGAGACAAGCATGGCCGTCCAATACTGCCCTTGAATGTCGGTATCATGACGGTCATGCACCTCGGGGAAGTTTGTATGCGGGAGCATTTCCACACCGAGCGCTACATATTTCCCGTTGGGTACCAGGTTACACGGCAGGTCTTCTTTTCCGAATCACCTCGGACTCGTATGCTCATCGCATTGGTCCATCAGGCGCTACCTTTCCGCGCGAGACCCGTCTGCCGAGGTGGTGTACACTTGTACTATCCTTGACGGCGGTGACGGTCCCAAGTTTCAAATTCTCGCCGCAGATATGCCTGACAAGCCCATCATTGCCGGAACCGCAACTGGCGCATGGTCGGTCGTCGTCCGAGCTGCAAACCATGTTCGCAACCGTCAACATTCCAATTCCGTCTCTGGTCCCGACTTTTTTGGTCTTGGTCAAAACACCATCAAACATCTCATTCAAGAGCTTCCGGGCGCGGAGAGGCTGCGCGATTACGTTTGGCAGACGTTCGTTGAGGGCGGGTAAGTTGCTTTTTACAGCGTTGTGGCGTTCGGCTAATTATGCAGGGATGGGAGACCGCTGGGAGGTAGGCATGCCGCTGTTGTCCCCGCTTTACCTGAAGAACCTGGACTGGTATACGACGACAAAGAAAAACGCGAGGAGATGGATGTGGACGTGGAAGAACTGTCTGAACGCGCGACCGTTGTCGGACATCGGCGCGACTCGCGCGCAAGCAATGTCAGCATGATACCTGATGAAATGGAACTACCACCTCCTCCTATGCCACACGGAAACCATGGTCATCATGCACCTCCACAGCCTCACTCCCATGCCCAAGGCCCTCCCCATCCTCATTCGCCTTCTTCCCCATACTCTCACTACCCTTACCCAACCCATCACCCTCCTCACTCCCCTGGCCAGTACGCGCCTTCTCCCTATCCTCATGCATATCCTCCACACGCATATCCTCCACCTCCACCTCATCATCATGCATATGCGCCTCCACCACCTCCTCCTCATGGGTATGCACACCCTCAACATTCACCGCCCCCTGCGCATGGTTACGCTCCTCTTCCGCACCACGGACCGTCACAACCCCCACCGCCCCAGCATTCCTACAGGCGGACACCACCCCCTTCGACCCCTGCTGCTAGCGTCCCGCCGACCTTTGCCGGGATCATGCACGCGTACGATGCACCAGCGCCGAGCTATGCCCGGTCATCGGGGAGCGGGAGTGGAGAGGACCGTGATCGCAGGTCTGAGCGTGGCGACCGTGAACGACAGAGGAGCGACAGCCAGAGCAGCATGGAACGATGAACATGTTCAACTTGGGGAAATGTTGTCTGTAAGTCCATGCCCTGCTGGTTCGCATGAGGGAAAATGTCTCACGTCGTGTGTAGGACGGATTTAATCGGTACCTACTAGTCTTGTATGAGCTTCATCATCACACTCAACGTTCAACATTCAATATTCAGATCTCACGCTCTTTTTCTTCCATTTTGTTCATTGACTCCTTTCAGTTTCCATGATCGTCATGATTTCCTGATTCCCTCGGCCTTGTGGTCCCAGTCGCTCATTCTCAGGCTGATCTACTGTAGCTTGCATGTCACGTTGTCATCCGTTTTCTCAATACCAATCAAACCAATATCAATGACCATGTGCTTCTAAGCCTTTTTGTTGGTAGGCCGCGGTAATCCGGGGCTTCTCTGTGCGTGTTTTTTGGACGGTGAGGATTGGTGCAACGTAATCGTGATCATACCTATCTGACTCACGAAAGCGACAATGTCAAGGCGATCGTCAGAGAGGTTCGTGCCATTCTCACTGTCACTGGGTACCCTTGATTCATGTCTGCAGTGTCTTCGCAGGAGCTCGACGAAACTGTTCGTACTTTGATCTGACGAGCTTTCTCTATACAAATGTGTGAGTAGAGCCTTCTACGAAACGCGATGCTAATGATCACAAAGCCTCTACGATCCAAAATACATGGCCGGTCTCACCTGATGCGACCAGCAGTTAAGGCGACTCATCTGATGCTCTGGCGACGTTATATTGAGCACGGGATCACAATGATTGAACGGAGGGGTAAAAGGACGTGGTTCATTCGCCGGGGTATGCAGAAGCTTATAATTCTGCCACTCGCTCACATGTTAGCCCATCCTTTCCTCGCATTGGCTGCCTTGGCCCTGCCTTCCGTCAATGGCAAAAACGTCTTCGCCCATTTCATGGTATTTCCCATTATCCTCTGCATCAGTGTACGCTGGTGAAACCATTATGTTGCGCAGGCTGCACAGTCCGACTCGTACAGTTTGACCGACTGGCAGAATGAGATCAGCGCCGCCTCGGCCATTGGAATTCAAGGCTTCGGTTCGTGCTCGTATCTCTCTTCCTCAGCCCCACGCTCACGTCTCTCATGGTATGGCAGTCCTAAACACGGCGGGAAACTCTTACGAACCCGCCCGCATCGCCGACGCCTATACCGCAGCCGAATCGGCCAACTTCTCCCTCTTCTTCTCATTCGACTTTGCGCACGCCTGGGACGTTCCGAGCATGGTCAGCCTCATCGCCGCGCACGCGGACAGCCCGAGCACGTTCCGGTGGAACGGCGACGTGCTCGTGTCGACGTTCAACGGACAGACGAACGACGACGCGTTCTGGGCGAACCTCAAATCGACACTGTCCGCGCAGGGCATCACCATCTCGCTCGCGCCCGCGTTCACGTCCTTCCGCGATCCTTCGCAGGCAAACACGCTGCTCTCGACCTTTCCGTCCATCGACGGGTTCACCAACTGGTGGTCCTGGCCGGCGGACAACGGCGACCTGCTCACCACGGACACAGACAAGGCGTACCAGGCCGCGATCGCCTCGCGCTCCGGGCCCTTCATCATGGGTACGTACCCCGTCCCTTCTCACTCCGCCTTGCTCACCCCCACCCACGCTCACCGAAACCCCACATGGCAGCCGTCTCTCCCTGGCAGTTCAAGAATCTGGACAGCGCGGGCGGGAACACGGATCAGGACTGGGTCGAGCTGAGCGACACCCTCTGGAAATACCGCTGGGAGCAAGCCATCAACGACGTCAACCCGGACATCGTCGAAATCGTCACCTGGAACGACTACGCCGAGTCGCACTATATAAGCGCGGTGAACCCGAACGTGTTCATGGCCGACGACGCGCACGCGTACATTGACGGCATAGACCACACCGCGTGGCAGATCGTGGCGAAGTACTATGTTGCGTGGTACTTGACCGGCAGCGCGCCCGCCGTCAAGGTGAGCGTATCCCCATTTCGCTTTCGTACCCCGAGATCTAACAAGGGCGCAACCGTAAACCTCCATTCATTCCAGAAGGACCAGATCGTGTACTGGTACCGCCTACACCCCAAGGACGCCGTATGCACGACCCCCACCAAACCCCGCAACTCTGAATTCCCCGCCGATGCCGTGTTCGCGTTCGCGCTGCTGACCGATACCGCGACCGTGACGCTCGACGTGGGCACGAAT
This sequence comes from Amylostereum areolatum, assembly GCA_012932865.1. Lineage (NCBI taxonomy): Eukaryota > Fungi > Basidiomycota > Agaricomycetes > Russulales > Stereaceae > Amylostereum > Amylostereum areolatum. The sequence goes on from SAXG01000002.1 coordinate 765,881, forward strand.
CACTTCGAGTGGGACGCGCCGGCGGGCGTGTCGATCGGTCAGGTTAACTTTTCGAGCGAGGACGGGCAGGCACCTCGCGTGCAGGCGGTGAGAGGTGGGAGCACCATCCTGGACGGGACGGGGTCTACGGCGGTCACGCAGAGTTGCGCGACGTACAATTTCAATCCGTTTGTCGGCGTGGTCGGCTGAGACGTCTTTCGCCTTGTAATTTTCTTAATGTACATAAAGGCAAAATGAACAGGCCCTTCTGTCCCAATGTATGCCAACAATTTTGGAGCCCTTGGGCCCTTGGATCTTGGCCGGAGGATCCCTTCAACGTGAACGTTTGACCCCAGATTCACCGACCACGCCGAGCAAGTGAAGCACCACCGTCTCCACAATTTGACATCCACACCAAAGGTACCAGAAAAAATTATGACCAATATGACACACATCGCCACCGTCCAGAGGATTAATACCCGCGCCTACTCTATAGTCTCGTAAACAAATAAAGTACAGAAATGAAAGAAAGTCGTCGCCAGCATAGGCGTCATAAGTTTCGTCTCGAAGAGGCCGGTGGTATAGGCACGCCACAAATAGGAAGTCCGGCGGAATCGAGATAATGAGACGCTACAGGATGTGGGGTTGGGAGCGTGGTAAGGGCGTGGAGCAGAGCTAGCGATAAATGAAGTGCAGTAAACGGAAACACGTCGTGCGGAGATGGTGCTGGTAGTAAAAGAAATAGTGTAGGGTCGCGGCCAGGCGTACGTATCGAACAGTGTGCGGCAATAGAGTCCGTAGACGTGGGGGGCAAGCAAGCAAGAGCGAGGACAATGTGCAAAGATTGGAGAGGTATTGTAGAGTGTGTGGGGGAGAAATCCGTCCATCTGCGTCTAAGTCAGTCCGTGATAAGTGTACGTCACGAGTGTCACAGAAGTAGCGGTGCAAAGGACGCGAGGGACGCGAGGAGCAGCAGGCCTGCTGACCATGTGAGGGCGTCCGCACTGAGTTCCATGAGTATAAGTGTAGAAAGAGAGCGGGAGTCGCAGGCGACTCACGAGTTCGCCGTTGCGCTTGTTGGTTGTTGAAGGACGTTCACCGACAAGAGCGCAACCAGTCCATCGATGGCAAATTGCCCATCCACGGACACCGTGTCTGCATGGTTGATCCCGTCGGATGAATTGTCGAGTAAGCCAGACACATATTGAACGCTTGTTTGATAGACGTAATCGGAGGCTGTCGTCTGGCCGGAATATGTGGATGAATTGGTGAGGTTGTTGGTCGGAATGACTGCTGATTGTCCAGTGGCATTGCCGACCAGCCAGTCTCTGCCAGGGGGGTCAGTGACGGACCACGGACGAAACCGGCAGGAGCGTACCGGCCCAAATTGAAACTTGACGTGCGCGAAGGCGTTAGACACAGCAATAAGATGGATAAATGAGAAAGACGTACCCATTGGGTACGATGTTGTGATTGTCTATCGAACGCCATCAGGAGGTACGGAAACAAAAGGTGGTCTAACTACGCACCTTTCGACGGGAGTTCATAAGACACAGCGAGGAAGACGGCACCACTGAACATAGATGAAAAGACGGTTCATGACACCACAAGAATGGAAGACTGACCTGTTCCCGTTCTTCCCGTCCTGCACCCAGTAACGGAAGTGGTTGCCGCCGATGACGCTCTCTTTGCAGGTACCGATGCTAGGATCTCCGTAATTCCAACGAATGACAGCGGTTTCGTTCACTGACGTCGGAGCCGTGTGAGCGTGGAGGGACGAGAGGGGTGGAGGAGTGAACGTACGGTAGCCATTACCATCTCCGAGATTGGCCTGTTGGTGAGCACCCTGATGTTGGCCTAGACACTCTCCGGAGAAGCCGAGTGCTCTGAACGGCACCGGTGAGCATAGCCAGGGTACGGTAGAAAATGATGGTCGTACTGAAAGTAGTTTCGAAGACCACCGTTCGCCTGTTGATCAATGAGGACAATGTTATCGGAGGTGCCAAGGATTATGGCGTTTATGGGTTCGTGCAAGCCTCCTGTATTAGGCACGTTCTATAGCGAGTTGAGAGTCAATATTAACGTAGAGAGTGAGGGCAAAAAGGGTGTACGTCAAGAAACGAGCCGCCGTTGGTACGTGGGTCGTAGAAGCCGGATGCGGGAACGTCTCGGTTGTCGTCGTCGCGGCGAGTCAAGGGGCTGGGTGATTGGCCTACAGAGTTTGAAAGAGCAGCGGAGAGAGAGGGGATGGATAGAAGGAAGCAGGATAGAGCATGCGAGCGCATCTCTTTAGGAGGAGGAGGAGGAGGAGGGAAAGGAGAGCGAAGTGGTGCGAGTCTGCGAGTCCGTTCAAGAGCAAACCAGATTTCGATCCTGCGATCCCAATTGTGCACGTCACGTGAGCCTCGGCACCTCGGCTAGCCATCGTATCCTCGCCCTTTCAGCTCCTTCCAGTTACCTCTGTGCTATGGACCACATCTGCCTTGTTTTCTCCTTGTTCTCGCCCGGATTTCTTCACGGTGGGATCGACGGGTACATTTGATGGAATCATTCCTCCAGTTCTCGGCACGCCACCCGACAGCCTCTTAAGGAATCCTAGTGCCTACGTATAGCGCCAATATAACGCTCCTTTTTTTATCATCCTTGCTGCCCTTTCACACTTCAGCTTTTCTCCTCTCGCTTAACCAACTACCTCCAGACAGTAAGAAAACCTTGACTAACGCGCTCAACCCGCTCGCGCACCGTATGCGGCATCTACAAGATATCTAACGAACAAACAGGCCGAAGAATCTACTCCTAACCGTTTCACACTCCTCCAACTTCTCCGTACTTGTCAAAAATAATCCTCCAAGTCCACAAACGACTGCCATATCGGCCGCGGTATTCTCGATGGGCCCTCCTCTAGCCGCGGTGATGGCAAAAATATCCCGCGTTGCAACCATACCAACTCTCCGTCCTGTTTCGGTGCTGGAATCGTCGACCTTCGCCTAGACGCCCTCCCTCTGGTACCGACTCTCCGCCGCTCACGTCGTGGGGCTGGCGTAACTGCCGTCGGTGGTGTGAGCGAGAGCGGCCGGGGGAGGAATGTCGCCAGGTCTTCCGGGGCCATGTCCGGTACTGCCGACCCGTGCGCACGGAGAGCCTCGCGTATGAGCACCCCCTGCCGAAGTTGAGGACGGTCGCGGGGGTGTACGGGATGCACTATTCTGGGCAAGCTCGAGGAAGGTGTAATCGGCTCGTTCGGGAGGGCGGTAGGCTCAGGTGAGGTGATAGGAATAGGTGTGGGTACCGCCAGAACCGGGATAGGAGCGCACAGCTCTGCGTCATCTTCTGGCCAGATTGCCTCCTTCGGGACTTTCAGCGGGACTTCGTCGTCTTCTGTATGCGCCATCGACTCGTTCTGTTCAATGTGGATGGCGGTGTTAGCTCACAGCGTCCCCCGCCCTCACGCTAGCCGTAACTCACGCACCTGAAGGGGATGTACGGGTACTGGGGTGGGCGACACTTTCGTATTTTTGCGGTATGTCTCGGCGATCTTCTCAAACGTGCTGAACCTATTGTCACCATCGACCCACAGCTTCCATCCCTCCTCCAACAGATCGGTCTTCGGCACGACGTTCTCTTTATCCTCATTCGCCAAAGAGCGCGCCGGGGCCCCTTGCCTGGGCGTACCGAGTGCCGAAAATGTCAAGAATCCTGCAAGTTGTTCACGATACGTGAATAAATGACGGCAGGGTGCGTTACATACCACTCGTAAGGCAGACGGGCAACACTGACGCAGGGTGGAAGGTGGGCATGGTGGGCATGTGCATAGCGATCATAGCCGTCAAGGTTGTGATGGGGAGGGTACAGGATAGGATGCGAGAGTCGACCGACGTGGGGTAGTGAGACACCTCGCCTGCAGAGTCCTAATAAACTGTTTGCGACCTGTGGTCTGAGACCGAATTCGACACCTGGGTCATTTTAGAACCGGCTGGAGCTTGCCTTCGGGAGCAGGGGGGGCCTCCTGCATTGGAAGAGGACCAAGTCCGACGCAGTCAGCTGGTGGAGACGCCTGACCTACTCCGTTTCGCGGGGCGGGAGGTTACTTGCCCAAGGTTATGGCCCCCTGCCATGCCATTTTTCCTGGGTCGGCTTTTACAGCCGTACTCTCGAAGGAACTTTCGAAGCTAAGGAGGGAGTATCCTTGAAGGAGGGCGGCGACGTTGTCCATAACGTCAGTGTCTGAGACCGAGCTGGTGAAAATTAGTCGTTCATGGACAGGCCAGTATCTAATGTTTATTACGGGACTCCGCGAACACACCTGCGCCGTTCATACATGAATCCGGCCTTCCAGTTACATTTTCGGTAGGCGATATTTTGAAGAGCGAGGCCCATACTCTCAATCAACATTACAAGATCGCATCGCAGAAGTACAAGAAAGGCCGTTTCATCTCATTATTACGCAGCTCTAAGTAGTGGTATACACAATGCCTATCAACAACGGCCTCTGCACAACAACCACCAAGAGAAGGGAGATACGTCGACAACCGACAAGACGAGGGAAGAGACGCAGTAACCGTGCGATCGATCGTTCAGATTCATATTCGTGCATGAGCCCATTACGTGCGTGAAAACAACATAAGGGGAAGGGGGAGGGAGGGGGAGGGGGAGGAACAAACTATAAAACACACATAATATCACAGAGAGAGACAGAGATGGGGGGAAAGAGACGGAATGCACAGGAAGGAATGCTTATATACGGCGCGCACCTACGTGGGCCTCGGGGTGGAAAGGGGGATTGCGATGTCACGATGAACCCGGAAGAAAACATAGATGGGGAGAGAAGAATAACAAAGTCCAGAGCGAGAAGACTGGGGACGCGGTCGCGGAGGGTTGGGCGACCGAGTCCGAATAAATAGTCTTAAAGGAACATAGGCTGCAACCATATGCAAGTTAGCCACGGCGCTCATTTGAAAGTAGACGATTACTCACCGAGTGCCATAGAACGTCGAAGATGAAAAGGACACTCGGGGGATTGTTCAAGAGAAGATTTCTGTGATCGTTCTCCTCCTTTCTTTCTTGGCGGGGAGCCGCATGGTCTGAGCTTGACTCGTCGATGCCGTCGCTGCCGCCCAATGTTCTTGGTCGGATTGAACGTCAAGGGATGACCGTGTCCTCGCAGCCAACGTTCGCCTCCCCAGCGTCGGTCGCGAGAGACCCGCCCGTTCTGTGTCCGACACTGGCCGTACACGCAAAGAGGGCGATGATGTGCCAATCGGAGTGGCCACTTTCACTGGATGCTCTTCGCCTGATGACGTCGTAGATGTCGTGCGTTTGCGTACGTCCCTTCCTTGCAATCCGCTGATCGCAGATACCGTCGAGCGCGAGAACGTGACATTATTCCTCCTGGACGATGTAGAGGCCGACGCCGATGACCCAGACGCCGTGCGCGCGACCGACGACATTTTATCAGGAGGAGTGATGTTGTTGGAGACAGTATGCGGTGTGATGGCTGTTGTGGCGCTCGGCGTTGGTGGGATATTGAAGAGCGGAGGAGGACGACGGTCATACTCGAATTGCTAGAAACCTTACGTGAATTTGTTCCCGGAGGGGCGGTGGTACGACGGCTGAGTTGCGACTCAGAAGGCAGGGACGGAAGTGGAGTAGGGATAGAGAGGGGTGGAAGACCGCGCATACGCTCTCCTGGAGGATTGTTGTGCTGCCGTGTCAGGGGTGTGGGAGAAGGATCAACATCGTCCAAGTACTCTTGGGAGGGGATCGTCGGCAATTCAACGTACCCTCCGGGAGTACTGGGCTTCCCGTTGCCTGGAGGAGTCCCGGGCGGTTATTACGCGTCGCATAGACGTAGAGGGAGCGATGGTGGAAGCAGGTGGTGGTCGAGGTGCAGGTATTGGTGGTGGTGGCATGAGCTCCGAGTCCGACGGGACGCTGGCCATGCGCGAACCCGGTTCACCTCGTAGCTGAAGGGAAGCGCGATGTTCTGTGCGACTGGACACCTTTCTGACAACTTCGGCACCATCACGACCAGAACGAACGGCATCCCAACTACGCCTTGAATCTGCACTCCGCCTACCGTCAATGCCCGAGCCTCCTTTGGCACTTCCTTTCCCACTGCCCGTCCCGCTCGTAGACGACCTCGAGTCCGCCGCAGCCATGGCCGCACCACTATCCAGGCTACCCGTGCGCAGGTGTTGTAAGGTCTGACCAGAACTGCTGATGGCGGTGGATTCTCGAAGAATTTTGCCGGTACCGAGCATGAAGCCCGACAGTGTCCGGACGAGTTCGTCACTGCAGCGCATACAATCTCGGAAATCGCTTCCAACATCTTGCCACAGCTGGACCATGTCCACGCCCTCCGCTCCCTCGCCGTCAACTTCAGCGTCGATTTGGCGTTCGAGGGCACGATTCATGCATGTGCGCAACTGGTTGTTGACTTCTCCGGCAAGGCGCACGAGACTCTGCGCATCACGGAATAAACCTGGCACTGTCGCGGTGGTCGTATCACCCATGAGAGGTAGCCGTGACAGCTGTGACTCGAATATTGACAACGACTCATTCATGAGACGAGTGTGTTCGGCGATGGCATCTTCTAGTGCGGATGGCGGTCTTCCATTGGCACTGTCCTGCGTGATGGTATTTTCGCGTGGCCGTACGCGAGGAGAACCGTAAGTGCGCTCGTTGAATTGAGGTGCACGAAGCGGAGGCTGATCTGATACCAGAGACGAATGCTGTTGGAGTCGTGGGACGGTGTTGGACCCAATACCTTCACGGTCTCGGTCCAAATATGTGGACTTGTAAGACCGTAAAGCCGGGGGAGCCGTTCGAGGCGGTACACCCTCACGGTAGGTTGGAAACTCGGCCATCGATGTTGCTGGTCGTACATGCCCTCCAGTCATAGATCGCTCATGTTGACGGGAGGTTGAGTTATTGGCTGGTGTTCGAAGATCATATCCTTGTCCGACAACACGGTCTAAGCCGCGTGAAGATCCATTGAGTCTACTGGATGTGGACCGTGCTTGCAGAGGAGAGTCGTCCCAGTCAGGGACAGCTGCCTCACTGGAGTGTCGTTGTCGATGGGAAGTGGATGGCGTTTCTTTTGTGGCAAAGATATCATCACCATCTTTGCGCATGGTGATTCCGGCAGCACGCAAGCTATCACCCACGAGCCTTGTACCCAACGAGTTCTCCATGCTGCCTGAGCGATTTGATTGTCGTCGGCCGAGCACGTGGTCGTCATACTCCTCGTGTTCCGGTGACATCGAATTGAGATCCTCCGACAGCCATCGTGTTTGATGTCGTCGGGTAAGATCGCGCACAGTAGAAACTCGCCGCTGGCCACGTTGTGGGGAAAGCTGGATGGCTTCACGAAGCCGAGTAGTGCCACGTTTAGGTGAGGGGGAAGTATGTTCAATGGCGCGATATGATGCGTTGTGCGGAGTGGAAGGCTCCTGCGAGGCCTAGAAAGTCGCCGTCAACGGATGATCATGACTGAAATCTACTTTTGACCCACCCGCCCATCCGAACCACTCATACTCGTAAACTCTCTTGGTAAAGGTTGTCTACTTTTCTTCCCGTTGGAACCCGTCGGACTTCGCCTCATGGAAGCCAATGCGGCCATTGCTGAAACCGTGACATCCGGTTCGTCGTCGTCTGCAAGATAACTTGAGCGGTCCGGGGCCGACACGAGAGACACTCTCTTTCGGGGTGTTCGCTGTGTCTGGGGTGATGATGCCCGACTCTTGGGGCGATGAGGGGACTCGGGGAGGGAGATGCGACGCAGACGCATACTTGCCGAGGTGTGTGAAATAGTGGAAGGGGGAGTGGCGGATTGGTCGTCTGATGAGTGGGAGTATGATTGGTGACTCTCGCGCTCAGTTTCTGAGCCAGAGAGGGTGTTTTCGCCATGCCGACCAGTCGGAAAAGAATGTGCATGAGAATGAGAAGTGACACGTGAGGAGGAACTGCTTGACGAGGACGAGGGGGCCCCTGAAGGAGGATTTGGTGAACGAGAACTGGAGGCCCGCGAAAAGGTAGGCGAAGGTGTGTTGAGTCGAGACATAGAAGATAATTTATCGAGAGCCTGTAGATCTGTGTTAGCCCTAGCTTGAAGGAAGACGATACCACGCACCATTCGATTCCTCTGAGTCAAGCTCAATACCCTTTGCAATGCCATCGCGTTTTCCGTAGACGTTTGAGCAGAGCGCCGCCGTCCTCCTGTTAATTTGGCCGTGTGGTCCTCGTCGTTTCCGTCATCCTCGTCAGGACTGAAGTCCCTACCGCTCTGCGCACTGAAAGACTCTCCATGGCGGCCGTTCTCCATGTTTGCTACCGTATCGGATACCGAGCGCCTGCGCAAACTTCCGCCGTTGGTACTTTTTCCACCGGTGCTGTCACTCCCGGTAGAGTTAGTTGCGGGAGGAGATGGGAGACCCGAAGCGTTCGACGATGCTCCAGGGCTGGGCGGCTCTGGGAGGTCGGGGAGATTGGGGGATGAGGGATTCGAGCCGATGAAGATGGCAGAAAGCGGACGGCGTTTGGAGATGAAGTTCGGACGAGGTGTCATCGGAAACGCCTCCTGTGCCAGGACATGAAGAGATGACTAGTCAGCCTTGAGGGGGGATGGCGGCGACGGCGGCGGCGGGCTGAAGGAAGAAAGCTGGTAAAAGAGATCAAGGGCACGTGTACAGTGGCTCGTTGGCCGAAGGATGCAAATGTGTCCGCCGACGGTCTCGACGCGACGATGGCGTCCAAGTGAGACCGCTCAGTCGAACGGCGACAACGAGGACGACGGCGAGGGGCGAAGGCCGGGGACGATGAGGACGGGAAGGAAGCGAAGGAGGTGGGGAGCGTGGGAGCGCTGGGTTTGGGGTTGCGCTGTCGTCGTGACCTGCCGCCAGACGCCCTCCGTCGTCCTCGCCCCGTTACTATGTACTGTCTCCATATGGATTCAATCGCTTCGCTCAACTGTTTTCTAGACGACAAGAAACTTCTGAACCTTCCTGAAATCGACATGGACAGCTTGACAGTACAGTAGGGCTCGATATCAACATCTTGAGTTTGGATGGTCCAGAACCCGTGCGTCCCGCGAACAATGAGCTGGTTCCTTTCACAGGCAAGCCATTGTCCACTGAGACAATAGTCCACGTGGCACAATTGAACCTTCCTCGCTCTCCGAGGTAATGACAGCTTAGTGTGTGTTAAATAACTCTTGAGTACGAGTGCTGTTACTTATATCCTCCTATATGTCGCTGCGCATGTAGTAGAATACCATTATACCGACCACACAGATGACCACTGTCCAACATGCGAAACATCCCTTGGGCTTCATGCTGTCCCTCGGTTCCCAGCTTGCATTTCTGACCATATGCACCTCAACGGCTCTTCACAAGCCCAAGTGGAATCAGGGATGCCTTTAACTCGAGTGGACAAGTCACTATCATCACAGGGAGTAATTTGTACCACTGCCCGGTGCAAGTAATCCATCCATTGAGTTGGTCGCCCGAGCCACGCAAGGCGGTCGCACATCAGACAGGTCACTGCATGGTTGTACGCCATATGCGCCTACATTTTTGCAGCGCCATCAGCTGGTGACCTCGATACCTTTCCCGATACGTATGTCACATCTCTCTCACTTCGATATATGCGCTCACGAACCTCGCAGAATGACAGCGTTCACCACGAGATTCGCGACAGTCCCGAGGAAACTGTTCGAATCCGGAAGCTCTCTTTGGATCCAAGGGACGGGATCCTTGTGGTCAACCGCTCACTACATACAAGCAGTACACTCCCGCCGGTGTTATACCAATGCGCAGTCAGTATTGTATAGCGAGGCCACCCTAACAGTCACCGCCGGGGATAGATGGGTCAATTACAAGTCGTGCCGTGGACTTGCGTGTACTCCCCTCTGCCGATCTTCTGATGCCTATATAAAGGCCTCTTACTCGATATACCACTCGGTATCCCTATCACAGGTCACCGAGGATGACAGACCTCCCTCCCCCCACTCCCATCGGCTTCATCAGCGAAATGTGGCCTCCCAAACCGCAATGGACCGCCGACCAAGTCCCGGATCTGAGTGGACAAGTCGTTATCGTCACCTGGAGGAAGCGCCGGGCTGGGAAAAGAAACATGTCGCGTGCGTCTCGGTACTTATCGTCGGGACGGTAGGGGTTGACGATGCGCTTTAGATCCTCTTGACCCGGAATGCAAAGGTGTATCTTGCCGCTCGGTCGCAGGCGAAGGCGCAAGCTGTTATCGACGAGCTCAAGGCGAAGACAGGCAAAACGGACGTCTATTTCTTGAAGCTCGATTTGGCAGACCTGCCGTCCGTTCGCAAGGCCGCGGAGGAGTTCGAAGGCAAGGAGAAGGAACTGCACGTTCTGTTCAACAACGGGTACACCCTTTGCTTCTGTTGTGTGTTCTCAACTCTGACAGTCATCGACGACACAGTGGCGTGTTGAATCAGACTGGGGGTCCAGTCACAGCCCAAGGTTACGATGAACAGTTTGGAACAAATGTTCTCGGCGAGTATGGTTTCTCAACTGACTACGGTTCCACTGACATACTTATGCGCATACAGGCCACTTCTTCTTCACCATCCTCCTTCTCCCCGTCCTTCTCCGCACCGCCAAGGGCGAGGTATCGGGCACGCCTCGTAAAGTTCGAGTGGTGAATGTTTCATCCAGCGGTCACAGCTTGCTGGCTCCGCCAGGAGGAATCGCCTGGGAGACTCTAGAGAAGGATGATGCGTCATTGGATGTCCGCTAAGAAGCTTGGTATGAGGCTTTACAGGCCAAAGCAAATTAGGTGCGTCGCTCTCGTCAGCAGTCACAGACGAGTCAAGATGCTCACCTCCTCATTCCTGTCGTAGGGAAATGTCTTATTCTCCAACTGAGCTCGCAAAACGTTACGGCGACCAGGGTATCGTTTCCATCTCGCTTCACCCCGGTATGTGGTGATACCCCATCCGTCATGAAACATACTCACCCAAATTCCACGGCATGCCAGGCAGCGTCAGGACCGAACTCAACCGCGACGTGAACTGGATTGCGGCTTGGATCGTCAGCAAGCTCCTCCTGTACGATGTCTCGTACGGCGTACTCACCCAACTTTACGCTGGGACCTCCGAGGAAGCGCTCCAGCTCAACGGCGAGGTGCGTACTTATATCTCCTTTCCCCTCTCACTGTTACGACCTTGCAAAAGCACATTTGACCTGGCCTCCAGTATCTCACGGCGTGGGCCCGTCGGCAAGTGCCCAGTAAACATGCAACGGATGCAGAGCTTATGAGCAAGCTGTGGACGTGGTGCGAACAGCAGGTTGAAGGGGTTCTGATGCTCTGATTTTATGTAGGTGTGGACGATCCACTGTAACTTATATACCTGCGAACATTCTATGTGACCTCTTGAAATCTACCCGCGTTCGAAACGCCCGATACAGATTACATAAATACATATGAGATAGTTGAAGCAAACTGTTATTCACGCAGGAAGGATGCTTCTTCGCCTAATTCCTCGCGATTGCATGACGGGAAAAGCGCCTCTATTATACGTGGGATGGACGCAGTATGTCTATAAGTTATGACATGGAAGGGGCGTGAGATGGTAGGGGGTACATGGGACAGCAAAACGAATCCGGGGGAAGTACAGAGTATGGTGTGATGGGGATATAGCTACACGGGAAACAAGCAGGATAAGAGCACGACGAAGGAGAAAATAAGGGAGGCGAAGATTAATCATGCCTCGATCTCGAAACGGAGGCGCGTCTGGCCGTCAATCTGCTCGGGAATGCAACGAATCTTCTCCATGTTGTCAACGATGTAGTGCGCCCCGCAGTTCTCGATCTTCTTCCTCTCGTGGCTGGTGCAGACAGCGACAACGGTCGCGCCCGAGGCAACGCCGGCGCGGAATGCCTGAGGGCGAATCCTCGAAGACAACGCAAGCGCTTCGCGTCGAAGCCGAGGCACTCGGCGGCGAGGAGGAAGGGGTCAGGGAGCGGGCTTGCCGGCCTTGAGACGTTTGTCGTCGGCGGTGATCGTGACGGGCGGAGGGGTGATGCCAACGCGAGTCATGCAACCGTACGCTGTAAGGATATAGGGTCAGAAAACATCGCAAAGGATAGAAAAGGAAATAGACGAACCATAAGTTTTCGCGCCCGATGTGGCAACAGCGTAGTGGCCAGCGGGGATGGAAGTCCATCATCCTCTTCACGCCAGGGAGGATCTGGACGGAGCGGTCAACGCTCGCAGCCTCGATCTGCCATGCCTGGCGTTCGTGCAAGCTCCTCGAGCTTGGACTTGGCGCCGCTGAGACCACCCTCACGCTCCTGCTGGACCATCTCCTCGTGTAACGTCCTCCATGATGGGGTCTTCGAAGGTGCGGGTGTCAGCGTCAGCCATGACGGTCATGGAGAGCATGTTGCCGAGACGCGTGCCGAAAGACGGGACGGCGAGGGACTGGACATAGGAGGGGGCACGGGAGGATGGGCGAGAGAGGGAGCGGAGGAGCCGGGAGTGAGATCGGGAGTGCCGAAGTTGGAGTCGGCGGGGGTGAGACCACTCATGGGTGTTTGAGAAGGCCAGGGCGAGTTGGTCTGGCTGCCCGGGGCCGTGCTTGTTGTAGGCGTCGGCGAAGTAGAGGATGGTCTCCTCGAAGGCTTGAACCTCGGCGTCCATCTCATGGGAAGGGATATGAGGCTTGAACTGGGAGAGGTTGTCGACGGCGCGCTTGCCATGGGTGGCGGCGATGACATAGTGGGGGTCTTGACCGATGTCCTTGGCGACCTTGCCCCAGGCGGCCTCGACAGCGGCGATGGAATCGGTGAGAGTGCCGTCCTAAAGAGAAAGACAATGAGAAAGGCGAGTTCAAAGGGCGGAAGAACTTGACGATACACACCATGTCGAAGAGGACGGCGTCAACGTGGAAGGTGGAGGTGGAGGGAGACATTGCTAGTGGTTGGATGGGTGGTGAGGGATATCAAGAGAGAAAGGGGTAACTTGTCCGATGAGATCGTTGGATGGGAGGACTTTTTGGTGAGGAAAAACGGCGAGCCACGGAGGGTTTATATAGGGCAGGAGCGACAAGAAAAAACTGGAGGCATGTCCGAAAAGCGCAAGAGGCGGCGGATTGAAAATCGTATAAGCGATCGCCGTTGGCGGCGACGATTGGCGCGGCGGGTGGAGTGACGTCGAGGGGGCGGATAACACACGCTGTTCGCAACCGCAGGCAACCGCCGTCCCCCTGAAAACGCGAAAAAAGGGTGGAGCCGCTGGTGCGTGTCGGCGGCCGTGGCTTCGTGCGCCTTTCCAGGCAAGCCGTTGTCTGTGAAGGAGGCATTTTCCAGGAGACTGGGTCCGAACAAACGGAAAGGAAGACGCTGAAAGGCCAAAAAGGGGTTGGACGGTTGGAGTCGGTTGAAGGAGGAGGAGCCGGCGGTGGGGCGCTTTCTTTGCTTACGTCACGATAAAAGTTGCTGGATTCGCCACACTCGACCATTTTCCAGCCCTCTCGTCCATAAAAGGAAAGATCGTCCTCGGTCTCCCTGCACTGCACCCAGGCACGCCCTTCACTTACCGTCGGTCACCATCTCAGATTGCCCATTTACGCACCCCCGCCGCCCGTAATCGGACGTCGTACGCACCCGCCGTGCTCGTCGTCGGCGATCCTATGAGCTTGCGGTCACCCATCGATCGTCTCTGCTTAGTGGAGCCGCGCGCCTGCCGTGTCCGCCGTCGCACAATGAACCGGATGTGAGTGGAGGCGCGATCCTTCGCGAAGGCCATAACAGAAAAACGGGGTGCGACACGCGGGTACTAGCAACGCCGTCTCAGGGCCCTGTGGAGCCCGTTTTACGACGCTATGTTTGCCCTTGAAATGACGCAGGATGCTTGATGGATGGTACCACACGCTTTTTCTTCCCTACAACCTTGCTCGACACGTTATCGGACGCGCGGACTTATAGCTATGTATGGCGGGTGGGGCGGTGACCGGTGATGTTCAACAAAGGGCACAAAATCCGCGATCGTCTCTCTGCGCGCCAGAACCATATTCTTATCGCAGCCGTTTCGCGAACAGGAGCGCGGCTGCCCGGTGCAACATTGGCACCCTCGTTTACACCAGAGACTCCGTAACATCTTATCCCGCGCGGACGGAGGCCTGTCCACATTCACACACTAGGATGCCGCGTTCTGTAAACACAATCGTGGACATGCCATCGAGCAATCTAGGGTGTTTATCCGTAGCTAGTCAGCGCATATACATACTTACAACAAAGCAGGAGCACGGAGCGCCGCATGCACGTTCCTCGCCCGCACAAACAACTTGGAGCCACCGTTCCTCCATTGTTCCAACGCTTTTCCGTCGTCAAAGTATGTTTAGCACACCGTCCAGCTCGGGACATTGCCAATCGTCACCGTGAACGTGTAGCGTGTCGTCATTGGCCCGACTTCCTCGCCAAGACGGGGCCCGCAGAAGCTGTTGAAGTTCCACTTACGTCTACATGCTGCCGTACTGTACGCTTGCAGTCTGAAGGACACGTTTCGGAACGGAGATAACGACGACGCTCCAAACCTCTATTCAGCGCTTGGAGCCGCCGGCCAGTGTGAACTTTGGAGCGCGTGAGGTTGTGCGTGGTTCACGGTGACCCGCGCTGGCCCGAAGCACAAAGCAGGGTGCTCATGAAAGGTTATGAGGGCACCTTCGACGGGAACGCCAGGGGCCACGGGAGGGGCGCGCATGGCGCCGTTGGGGCGATGAAGGGATCGGGGGTGTGAAGTCCTTGTACCATACCGAGCGAAAGGGCAACAAAAGTCGACCTTGTTCACCAGGATCGATCAGTCGCGGGTAGGATCCCGCGCCAGTGCGCGAGGGCGCGAAAGGAGGGATAGAGCGCGCGAACCCTTCTCGAGGAGTCGACCGCCTTAGGAATGAGAATGCCGCGACTTGACTCCAGCACGCCTTGGGCTTTAAATAGTCGACCAGGGCCCCGGGGATAGATGACTCTGTGCAACTTGCCCGATCCTCGAAGAGACGCGGTCTTGTGATCAAACGGGATTCACGTGGACACGGGGATAACGGAAGGGCACTTTCTGTTCATTGTGGACTGCAGTGTCCCGTGAAAACAACTCTTAGACGACGGGACAGGCGCGTGAGATATCATGTGAGATTGTTACTCCGTTGTGGCGCCAAGTAAGCCTGGGAAAACGAAGCGCAGCCGTTCTGGAAGCCCTGCAGACAAATGGGAACCGTGAGCGCGCGAGAGTCCGCACAAGAGGAAAGAGCACTGACCATGAGAAAGTGGGGGTATGTATGAGAACGAGGGGGCTGGTTCCTGCTATCACGATGGTGAGATATCGAATGGAGAGCAGAAATAGGAAGGTGCATATACTCCTCGGAGGGAATCAGAATAGCCGTGATCAAGCCTCAGAATGGCTAACGGAGACAATCAGGCGACGAGAGGATGCTCGAACGGTCACGGTGTTTCGTTTCATCCGCATAGCTTGGTCGGTGTGAACAGCAGCAGGTAGCGTTGGGCCTGTTGAGGTACCCAAGTTAGAGGAGACGTTCAAGTGTCGAGCCTGATCCGATATCTCGTCGGTCTCCAATTGCACATGCGCGCATTGACTCCGGGACCGAACGCAACGGCGGATGCTACTGGTTGACTGGAATGAATGCGGAGCAAATCTATATAGGCAAAGATGGCGTCCTGCAGTGTCCAGTAGCGCGTAGACACGCGGCGACGCGGTCGACTGACACCGCAAGGACAGTTGTTCGTGGGCCCGTGGCGAGAGGCCAGATGGCGAACTAGCGTTGCAATCGGATAAAGTACCTTTGGCTGGTTTTGCAGAGTTTTGACCGACGAAGTACAGGCAAGAGAGAGATGCAACGTTAACGCACCCTGCTGAAATAGTCCGTTGGGCAGCGGAGGTGAGGCGGTGAAGCGTTCTTCGGGGTTTTTGAACGGGAAAGAAGGCGAAGAAAAGAGCTTTGCTGAAGTACCAGTCCTTGAGCGGCGTGTACAGTAGTGGCACTCAGAGGCCTGGAACTTCGAAGCAAAAGGCACACAGCTGAAAACATCGACGCTTGACAGGAACGGACGCATGCCGTGTGTGGAGAAGTCGGTGATGCCAGATGGTGTATGTTGGGAGAAACCATGGCGACCTTGTGGCAACCTGGTGGCGACCTGGTGAGGGCCAAGACGGGAAGCAAAAATGGGAGGACTCGAGGACTGAGGTGAACGGCGGGCGGAAACGTTACGGGAGGGTGAGACAAACGAAGATGGACCGCGAGGAGCACTGGCGATTAGAGCTGTCGGGAGTGTCCCAAAAAGGGAACGGCCGGGATGTCCGCTACAGCGTGTCCGAAATCGGTGTCTTTGATTAGGCTGAGCGGACGAAGTGAATGGGCGATGGCTCTTGGATGCTAACCACCACCTTCTCATAGCCCTCTCTCATCTCTTCATCCTCTCGGTTTTTTCCCTGTCTGTTGACTGTCCCTACACGCTCATTATCCTTCCCGTTCTTTAACATGCACAGCTCTACCTCAAAAAGGCATCTCTCCCGCCGTCGCCACGGCGTTAACGCGCTTGTGGACCGCGAGCCTGCCCTCATCAACATCCCAGGCCTCGTCCTCCCCTCGATCCCCCTTTTGAGTCCTCTACTCAACCCTCTCATAACCCCTATCATCGACGGCGTACACTCTACCTCAACAACTCCCGCAGTCAGCTCTACCCCTACTCCTTCTCAGTCCCCTCCTTCCGATGGCGGCTCTGACTCTGGCAGCTCGTCCGGAGGCAGCTCTGGCGGCGGAAATTCCGGAAGTGGCGACGGCGGCAGCAGCAGTGGCACCAACAGCAGTGGCAGTGGCAGCGGCACCACCAACAACGGCGGCACCAGCAGCGGCAGCAGCGGCAGCAGCAGTGGCAATGACAATGGCAATAGCAATGGCAATGGCAACAGTGGTGGGAATAATGGGAGCCCTTCAGGTGGGAGCACCCCCACGTCTGGTGGGAATCCTGGTCCTTCGAGTGGTAGCACCCACACCCAAGGTGCGGGCACTAGCCCCTCTGGTACAGCATCCGCAGCTGGGTCCGCAGATCCTTCGGCTGCCACCTTTTCGTCCGCCGCATTACCTAGCAGCGGCGCTGTCTTAACCACCGAATCGTCGGCCAACAACAACGCTGCTGAGGCAGTCTCCAACGTCGCTGCCAATGTAGACACCGATCATTCCAATAATTCCAATGGCAATGTCAACGGCAGCAGCAACGGGGGCGGCAGCACGTCTTCAATCGTCGGCGGGCATTCCTCAGGAACCGTTACCGGGACAATATCGGCACCTACGTCGGTTGGTAGCACCACTGCAGGCGTAGGTTCTGGCGGGACCGGCGGGACCGACCCCACCGACGCATCGGCCGCGGCCTCAAGCCACGGCCTGTCCGGGGGGGCTATCGGTGGCATCGTCGTTGGTGTCCTTGCCCTTTTCGCCCTCCTTTTCTTCGTTCTTCGTCGTCGCGCCCAGAATCGCCGCAAGGAGCGTCACACCCGCTGGTTATCTTTTGCCGGCGAGAACGAGCCCAAGTACGAGAATGCTCCTGACCCGCTGCGCCAACGCCAGAGCCAGCGCAGTAGCTTCGGTACGCCATTCAACGGCAGCCTGTTCTCGGACGAGACCGGTCGCATTTCGCCTATGTTTGGGGATATTCCCTCCTTCCCGCCAATGGTCCAGGTTCACAATGCGCACATCGCACCGCTCGTCGTGACCGTGACCACGGACGAATTCGTGGTGGGCCAGCGAACGTCCGTTTTCAGCGTCGGCAGCAGTCGCTCTTCTTCGTCCTTCTCCGACGATCATGATGGCCAGGTTCTTACCATGCCCCCCGCTATACACGACGGCCGCGGAGTTGCCTCGGATTCCCCGAACACCCCTATGTCGGTTCGCCCCTTCTCGCCATCAGAGAGCTTCTCTTTCCCGAAGCCCCCAGAACGCCAGAGCATGGCCCCCTCCACGATTCACTCTCCCGCCACAATCAGGGCCGACGTCAATCCCTTCGCGGATCCCGAGCGCGCACGTATTTCTGGATCCCTCATGCCATTTGGCCTCCTTTCGGAGAAACAGTCATTGGACCCCTTCAGCGATCCTTCAGAACGTCCAGCACGTCCAGCCACTCCGTCCTCCTATGGTTCCGGAAGCTTCATCGCAGGTACTCGTGAGACGGTTTCCCGTCCGTTCACGCCGACCATGCCCGACGAACTTCTGGTTATCCCTGGCGAGGAGGTCGTCATCATCCAAGCCTTCGACGACGGATGGGCGCAGGTGCAGAACGGGCGAAAGGAGATCGGCCTGATCCCCTTCGACTGCTTCAGACCCAGGGGCGAGGAGCTCCCGTCCTTCTTGGCGAGCAAGCGGGTCAGCAGCTACCTCGGCGGCAGCATTTCCGCGTAATCTGTCTGGTCAGTTCCTTTTGTGCTCAACCGACGTTCGACGCGCTGACGGTCGTGCTCTATAGTGAATCTACTCCAGGTGTTCAACATCCCGCAGGACGTGGATCCGTGTCTCCCACCTGCAGCCGCTCTTTTCATTTCCCCGTACTATACCCGTTGCTTTTCGTTCAGTGCCCCCTTTCTACTCCCCACATTCTCGACTCCGGTGTTTTTCGTGGATGCCTGCACAATACCTTGTATACCATACGCGCTACTTGTACATCCCCTTGTTTGTGTTGCTCCCGTGCTATATCGAGTACATACTAACTTATCTACGCGCGTACTTATATCCCTTACTGGTGTTTCATCTGCGTACTATTATTTCTATACGACGGATCGGAGGAGTTTCGTTACCACAGCAGTTCTATAGGGCCGCGTCCATCTCCATCTGTGTTCTCGTGTATACTGTATCCTTGCCTTCATGCACTTAGTATGCCAATGACTGGATAACTCTCCGCGTGGAAGACAGTTAGCCCGTCTTAGGAGCTCAATAGGACCATCTACAAACGCCATCCATGCACAATACGATAGTATACTCTTCGAGATCCTCACGCTAATCAAACGGCTATGCGGACACCAAGGCAGCAACGACCTGATAACAAAGGAGGACAAGAAGATAGACTTATAGCGAATGCGTCGGTAGGTGTCAACCAGTCGAAACATTTTGGCATCGAACTTCAACGCCCGTCGGCCAGTAATGTTCAACGACCAGCGACTTGCGCTTCAAGCCAATTCCACAGCTCTTCTCCGATGGCTGGGTCCTGAGGCCTGAGTATCCACACGAGGCTTTCCAACCCGAGCCCAAGGAATCAGATACTGTTCAGAACAAATATTTCAGCAGTCTTAGGGCGAAGAAGAGCTAGAAAGTAAGACGTACCTTGCCGTCACAGTCGGCAGTCTCTCGGGCAGTTCCAGCGTATAGATGTGTAACGATGCCGTTGGGCACCATGAGATGTAGCATCCACGACTAAAGGAATGTCAGACTCAAGTTGGTCCACATGGAAATTGTGCGTACTATCATACTCTTCTTGGCCCCGGTAACTCGTCGATGCAAATTTGTGTTGACGTTACCGGGATTCATGGAGAGCGAGACAATACCAGCGTCCCCGTATCTACGTGCGAGTTCCTTTACACACACCACAGTGCCGAACTTGCTCTGCGCGTAGAGGGCCTCCGTAGTGAGCTGGCGGCGCGCTGGATCACCCTTAAAGGTATCGAAAGAGATGCTGTGAGGATGCTGGGCTCCGGACGACAGAGAGATGACTCGAGTCTTATTCGCGGGGTCCTTTTTCGCGGTTTCCAATAGCACGAGCATAAGGAGTGTTTGGCGAGATAGAAATGACCTTGAGGAGAACATGGGCATTAGGGCGCGAGTAGTCTGAAGGGGGACACACCAAGAACGTGCGTGGCAAACTGCAGGTCATAACCTTGAGGAGAAACCATGTCGATAGGAGGGAACATGACGCCCCTGAGGAGTACATAACATCAGCGACCGAAAGCAGGTGCAACAAGTCAAGTTATTCGCCCAGAATTATAGAGAACATCGAGGCGCAATTCGTTTCTGCCATTCGAATTTCAGGTTGGGAAAGGCGGGTAGAATTGGAGAAACTCATCCGCGGCGGTTTTGACAGAATCCAAATCGGCCATTTCAAGCTTGAGAGATCTAGCACCACTGGTCTTCGTGAGGTCATCTAGCGACGACGCATTTGTATTCCGGCACGCCTATAGATGATACCAATGAGCGGAGAACTTAGATATGTAAAAAGGCGGAAACGGCATACAACGTATACGATAGCTCCACGAGCAAGAAGAACCTAGAACGGAGATGGGTGAACACACGAAAACGATGTGGCGAGCCGCGTTGTCGACCTTTGTGGCTTCCAACCCAAGGCCCGAAAATCCTCCTAGAGTAAGATGACGGGGGGGGGTGAGACGATGGGAGTAGGAAAGGTCACGAACCTGTCATGATCATGACTTTACCAGTCAAGTCGGGGATATCGTTAGCGGTCCAGATAGGCTTTGAGAGGAAAGACTCGGACATCATAGCCATAATAAAATCCCACAGGACAGACATGGCCAACATGCTGAAGGGGGAGAAATGCAAGGGAGTAAGAGGAAGATGGATGCGTGTCAGTATGTGCTTGACGAACTACGTCGAAGTAAGGTGTAAAAGCGCTAAGCGTCTGGATCCTTTCACCAGATGTTTACGCGCCCAGTATTCACAGGCATGTGCGAGGGTGATGAACGATAGAAAGGGAACAAGATCCTGAAGAGCACTGGAGAGGCCCAGCGGGAAGTCACCAGACACGCGCAGACACGCGCCTTGTGTGCGTCGTGCGATCAGATGGCACCGGCGCCCCAGACGTGACTACTAGCTGAGACGAGGAGTATAGAAGACTCGTTGAAGTTATTGAACCCATTCAGCGAACTCCTCGTCGTTCTTGGTGAGGAGGTCGTACAAAGGTCGGTATCACCCAAGCCTTCGACGTCGTTGACACGGATGGGCCCAAGTGGCCAGACACGAGGATCCTGAACTTGAGAAGGTTTGACGAAAGTGTCTCGTCTGCCTCGGGGAGACTACCCAAGTGCAGAACGGGCGCAAAGACCGGCGCTTCAGCGGCAGCATTAATTCCGCGTAATCTGTTTGGTAACTTACAAGTTCAATCCTGTTGTGCCCAACCGACGTTTGACGTTAGGGCCAACTTGAAGCTGCTACATGAAGAAAGTCCAGCACACGTCGAGAAGCCTGCGCGAGTGGAAAGAGGCCAACAAGAGGATCCGAATGCCCATTGACAGTGGTGACGGTTTGCTCTTGAGTGAATCTAATCCAACATCCCTCCCACGGCGTCCCATGCCACCTAAGTATGGCCACTTGCAGCCGTTCTGTTCAGTCCCCCGTACTTAGTGCCAACTCATTGTTTTTCGTCCAGTGCCCCTGTTCTTCGTGGATGCTTGCACAATACTTTGTATACCACACGCGCTACTTGTACTGTTGCAGGCTCAAGTTGTTAGTGTTCCATACATACTGACTGTTTATGCTGTTTCATCTGCGTATTCTTTCATACGAAGGATCGGAGGAGTTTCATGAGCACAGCAGAATTCTGTAGAGCCGCATCCATCTCCATCTGTGTTCTCGTCAGGCTGTGTAAGACAGATAACCCGTTTCCGGAGCATAATCGGACCAACATCTGTCAGCAGGTGAGCGGAGGTCAGCGGTGAGCCAGGCAAGCGCGTAAGAAGGCCATGGATGATTACTGTACTATGAACGATCGTACACCGTCATGTTTTCGGCATTTATATCTTGACGGAACATGCGATCCGCCCTGCACCAGGCTGTTTGACTCTCTCCTGTTGACCCGAGCGGTGAGTTCGCCCACCCATGCCTGCATCTCGCAACTCCACCATCACGGCCGACGACACGAAGGACTTGTTCAATACGGAGAAGGGCTTGGACCAAGGGCCCGCACCTGAGTCGGATCCGTACGAGGTCAAACTTGAACGGGAGGACGACCCCCAGCAACGTCCACTCGTCCAACGATGGATTTCGGTCTTGACGATTTGTTTGGGCTCGGTCCTCACGACATGCGCCTCTTCAGCGGTGCGTTATACTGCCCACTCGTGCTAATCTTGTACTGAACTATCTGCACGAACCCCCTATAGGCATCCTTCACGGAAGATTCCATCGCGGCCGAATTCCATGTCAGTAAGGAGGTTACCATCCTCGGCATTAGTCTGTACGTTATGGGACTCGGGTTGGGCCCCTTGATTGCGGGACCGCTGTCGGAAGTGCTGGGACGGAGCATCGTCTATAGAGGATCGTTCATCGCGTTTTTCGGACTGTCGTGGGCGGTGGCATTTGCCCCGCATATAGGTACGCCTTTGTGCAGTGTATGCGCACGTTGGGTTCGATTAACGGTCGTGTAGCTGTGTATCTCGTATTCAGGTTCTTGACCGGATATGCGTCGTCCGCGTTCCTCAGCGTGGCGGGCGGGAGTGTCAGTGACATGTTCTCGGATTCGAAGGTTGCAACGTGCGTTATTCGTTTTGTCGATCGCGAGGTGTCTTTACCCCGTCTCTAGACCCATGGCAGTGTACACCATATCACCCTTCCTAGGCCCGGAACTGGGTCCTCTATATAGCGGGTGAGTGGGTCATAAGCGGTCGGAAGCGCTTATGCTTATGAGGCCTCAGCTTCGTCAACCAGCACCTAGATTGGCGGTGGACGTACCACATTCTCACCATTTGGTCTTTCTTTCAGACATTAGGAATGATTCTCGTATGTTTGTATACTTCGAACCATTGACGTTTTCGACTGACCTGACTTGCTAGTTCACACCTGAAACTTACATCCCTATAATTTTGAAGCGTAAAGCGCAGAGGCTACGCAAAAAGACAGGCGATCCAAAATATTACGCTCCCGTGGAACGATCGGACAAATCACTTTGGCAACTACTCAAACGTAGTTGCACCACTCCGTTTCGTGGGCTTTTTTTCCGTATTGTGCCCGAAAATCTTGCTGACGAAGGGCCGTTGTGTGCAGTCTTAGTCTTCTATGAGCCGATGGCCTTGCTGCTCAATCTTTGGTATATCTCATGGCCCATCAGTACCCACATCTGCTAATGGTCAATACAGGAACGCTCTCATCCTCGGCATTCTATACCTTGCCTTCCAAGCGTTCCCCATCATCTTCAAGGAGGGCCACCATTTCAGCGTTCAGGCGACAGGATTGACCTTCTTAGGCATTTTGATCGGTATGCTCTTGGGCCTCTCTTCACAGCCGTATTGGAATCGGTAAGTCATATCATGTCAATTGCATTCTTGAGTACTGATGGTTCGTGCAGCAAGTTCCGCGAATACAAGGAGGCTCACGGAGATCCTCCCCCAGAATACAGACTCATTATGGGCCAAGTCGGCGGCATCCTCGTCACGATTGGTGTGTCCTCTTGCCCACCTTACCAACTAGCTTCTAACGATCCTGTCAGGCCTGTTCTGGCTTGCATTCACGACATATCGGCATGTACACTGGATCGCACCCATCATCGCCTCGGTCCCGTTCGGAACAGGTGTCTACTTCGTGTTTACGTCCTCATTCACGTATCTCGTCGTTGCGTACAGGCCGATCGCCGCCAGTGCGATGGCTGCCAACAGCGCTATGCGAAGCTCGTTCGCCGCGGGGTTTCCGCTGTTTGCAGGCGCGATGTACGGGCGTCTGGGCACGGTAGGCGCAACGGCACTACTGGCGGGGTTGACGGCGGTGATGGCGCCCCTACCGTATGTTTTTCCTTTCTCTTTCGCCTTGCAGTCGCCCTTACCTCCACGTTACTATCTTAGGTTTATCTTCTACCGCGTGGGCGGGCAGCTAAGGGCGAAATCTCGCTTTGCTTCTGCATGATCTCATGTACTGGTTATGTCCATCTCGATACAGACTTAACCCCTAATCACAACCCTACATGGTATCGTTAACGCTTGCCATGTGCTGAGCCCAACTTGATGATGGACTAAGCGCCCATAGTTTACGTCAAATGCTGCTCCGCCCGATGCGGGCCTTTTTTGCGTAGGAGCTAATTGCTTGGGACATTTGACCGCAAGTTGAACTCGGATAACGGAAATGCCGTCAAGTCTCAAATTTCAACGCTTCGCACCAACTTCCCGCTAAGTAGGTATACATGACCGCCCCTATGGACGTGCCCTTGGGCAGGTATGCTGTCTCATTGGATGATTGGCCTACGACCATTGGATTCTCTCATCCAGGCACCGAGTCGGAGCTGTAGACTGAATGCCACCTCCCGGGTTTCCTATCCTTCCGTAGGAGAGATAGCGACGGGCGGTAGTGAAAAGGTTCGTAGAATTTTGAAGCCGTGGCTTCTTTTTGCCTGACAGCTCTCGTTATACAGGCAAAAATCCACTCCACGTCAATTTGTCCTGGGGACGTAACGAATGACTAGTAGAGTAAGCTTTCCCGCGTGCGGGATGTTCTTCGCTTACTTGGGATTTTCGCCTCGTTTTCTATTGTGCTCCCAGTGTAGTAAGCGTGGCCACCTCAGCGCAGGGCTCCAGCCACCACGGGACGGTGGGACGGCCGACCTCCATTGTCCCTCCGGCCACCGGGCCCGTCCCTTCTGCCCCCCCCATTATTTTTAAGACGTAATATTTTCACCCCGCATTTCCATTTAAACAAGGGACTACTCTTTCCCTCGCCTCCCAATCCCCCATGCACGACTATGTCGTCCACCGCCAGCACTCCACATCCCCCCCGCATTGCCCTGAATTCCATTGGCCACCCGAGGGCGCTTGCCGCTACTAATCGCTCTCCGCGCCCGCGCCCTTCATCCCCCACCCAACGATCTGTAAAGTCCAGTAAATCCTCGAAACTTCAACCCCCACAATCTTCCCCGCGCAGTCTTAAGCGTAGTACCTCCCCCCGACATTCGTCAGCTTCCTCTACTCAAACCACCACTCCTCCCGTCTTCCTTCCGAATCCACTGTCTGCTCAAAAGCCGAGCAAACCTTTGGACCTCCAATCTCCTCCGATCAGCCTCAAAGATGGCTCCCCTCGACTCCCCTCGGCTTCCTCTACTCGCCCTCACGACCCTCTCAACCCACTTCCGAAGTCTCTCGCCCTCCTTCAGAACAACCCTGCACGGCGTATAAGACCCCCGATTCCGAAAACAAAGCTCCCCCAGCATGTCGCCCTTCCAACTCCCGCACAATCATCATCACAGTCTACACCGCTTACATACGTTCGTTTCTCCACGGATTCGCCTGCGACCACTCAGCAAAAGCTCTTGAATCGTAAGCACACGATTGGTGGGAGGACGCGTGTAGTTGCTGGGGCAACGCCGGACGACAGGGCCACCGACTCGGACAAGTTCAACACCGCCCTCGGAGACTTCGCAATGCAAATCGGCCTCCTTGCATACACGCTCAACGCGAAGGATGCATTCGCGGTACCCCAGTTCCTTCGCAATGCCCGAGAGTCTTGCGCCCAACTCGTTTTGCATCTTGGTGGCATGAAGAAGCCCGGGCAACGAAAGAAGTATATCGACGCCCGCGACAAGTTCCGCAAGACCTGGCACGGGCTAATATGCACTGCAGAGGTCTCTCCAATGCCGCACCGCAGCTATCAACATTATGTCGACTGTCGGATTCGTCTTCAAGACTCGCTTGCGAGCTTTCAATATTTCCTGGCTGTGATACGGGAGCATTTCATCCCTACCGTCCCAGTATCTACTGCTTTCTTGGGACTCAAATAACAACATGCAAAGTACGCAGAGGTTTGATCCCTTCTTCTACTTTGCTGCTGCTGACCTATCTTCTAGTCCCCAAGCTCTCAGCTGTTAGCGACCAGCCACCCCTAAGCAAAGCCCTCCCCACAGAAAGTATGCGCGCGTTTCTCGGCGTCTCTTACCTTTCAAGCAGCGACGAACTAGGCGCACCCTTGTCGCTTTCTGACGACCACGCGGGCGATATTTGGTGGATGGACACTTCCGAAGAGGGGACTGCAGATGGCCTCACCCGCACGCCAGACCTTGGCGTGGAGGCTTGGACTGCAGCAGCAGCTTCCACACATGGCCTTCGTTCGGCTTTTGACCACCCAAGGCGCCATTTCGAAGCCCATCCTGGTGGCGACATTCTTCTTGACTTTTCGCCTTTTTTCGGATCCTTTGAGCGTTCTGCTCGCCCTGAAAACGCGATTCACGACATCTTGCCCGCCCGGGGCTTCACGCGAACAGATCCGGTGTTGGGAGGTGCAGAAATCTCTCGGCCAATTCCACGCGGTCAAGTTCTTGCACATATGGCTCGCACATTACTGGACCGAGGACGACGAGTGCATCTTACCGGAAGTCCAATACCTCCTCTTGGATCATATCGAAAAAGAATGGCCTCACCTATCCCGAAGTGTGGCCACACATGTCGCAAAACGTTCGCGAAGAAGCACTACACAGTCTCGGTTGGCTGTGCGACTGGACGAGATTCTGCAAGAGCCTCCTGTCGAAATTCCTGGCTCAGGAGAGCACACCAAGAAGATAGATTTCTGGACCGAAGTGAACGTCCCTTCTGGCGAACTCGACTTCCACCTTTTCAAGGAGAAGAGCTACTGTTTGGGCTTGGCCCAGCAGCTCGCCCTTGTCTCCTCTGAGATGTTCCATAAGATAATCCCAGAAGACATCTTTTTGCACTTCATACACCATCGCAATTGCTCGGACAAGAAACGTGATCCGAAAACCCATAACTGCGACCTTCTTCGGTGCGTCAAAAGGGGCGACTGCAAGGGCGGATGCGAGGTGATGACGAAGGCATTGGACATCGCAACGCACAGTCGTGCTCTTGGAGCTTGGATCATGCGGTTCATTCTCCAACAGCGTTCGGCTAAGCAGCGCGGAGAGGTTCGCGCCGTGTTCATCCATCTGGCTCTGGTAAGTTCATGTCTCTTTTTTCGCCGCTTTCGACTCTGATGTGTGAATGCAGTGCTGCAAAGAAATTCGCAATTTTCATTGTCTGGTCGCTATTGTAAATGCGCTGGCATACAGTGATCTGAGCCTCGTCCCGAATAGCGAGATGGTATGTTCTTTGTTAGCACATGCGAGGTGACGTGACGTTGACTTGCGGTATAGCCTATCTCGGTGGACGACCAAAAGATCCTAGATGAACTCGTTCCGATCGTCACGCATTTCACTCATTCGCAAAAGTCCCTGCGCGAGCTTACAGCAGAACAAGGAAGACCTCTTGCTCCTTTCATGCGTGAGTGATCGTATTCATCTGGTGTGGTTGCGCAACTCAACTTGTTATCAGCTACCTATCTCAAGTGCCTTGAGAGGGAACTAAACGGGAAACCGCAAGAATTCAAGTCGAGGCTAACGGGGAACAGGATTATCAATATCAATTCATTTTCGTCCGCGACAAAATGCATTCGCGGTACGCCAGGCATTATCCTACTAATGCCGATCGTATTGGTTACTGAGACTTGCGACCGTAGAAATGGAACGGTGGCATCTTCCTTTTCCTTGGGCCCCGAACGATACTATTAGATCGTGGATCTCAGAGCAACTTGATCCATTCATGCTCGACGAGTCCGACCTCGACGCGCTGAAGCTAGAGACGTTTCGCCCTCTATGGTGAGAATCTTTGTCACTTACTCTAAGTATCAATGTATTAACAAACGTCTAAAGCAAACAATTGAAGCAGACGGCAGAGGCGAAGGTGCCCAAGAAGGAGGGGCCAAATGTACTCAGGAAGGAGAGGCCTGATGCACGCAAGCAGGTGCCCGCACCTGAGGCATCCAAGGCGCCGCAGGCGGTAATCCTCACACCTCCCTGAAGCATGAATGCAGTGAAGTCGAGCTCCCCTGAGCGCCGCTGATGATGACGCATCCAGGCCTCGCATGAGCATCCGTCAACTTATTCTTCATTTATACATACTTGTCTTGCATCCAACTTCCGAGTTGGCACACTCATCTATATCCGTTTTCTGACTTATACTGCACACTCCTTTGCACGGTTTTCACTCTAAAGTCCACATTCATTTTATGTTTCTTTCCCCCTACGTCGCACACTCCTTCATAAATTTCCCCTGCAACTTCTCATGCTTTTTGCGCCCATCTGCATAGCGGCACTCCACGCTCCTTACGACGGATATTGTATCTATACTTACTGTAGCCTTGGCCTGACCTGTTACCTGTATTGGTATCGCCCTTGTACTATTACATTGTATTTTCAAAGACTGGAATTGCAGAAAGCTTGAAATCGACTTATCCATCTATTCGCGCAACGGTCGCGTCCAAGTAGGTCTAAGTCGCGACCGCATTTGCATTTGCAACCGCGACTTCTTCCCTCGCGCGTCGTTCCTCGAGGACGCTCACCATCCACTTACTTATCTTCTGACACCGTGCTGAATCGAAACGGCCGGACGACAATGGAGAACTGTCCTCCGGAAATTCTGCACATCATCTTTTCCTACGCATGTTCTGACAGCGGCGCCACAGCTCGTGCGCTTTCCCTTGCCTCACGATACATATCCTCCTCAGCATCACTATTTCTTTATCAGTCTCTGTCCCTCACGGGCGTCCAAAACATATGCAAGCTTCTCAGCAGCCTTCGCAACCTACCGGATCCCCAACGCCTGGTCTACCATCTCTTCCTCGCCGACAATCTTAACGACCAAGCAACCACCGCCTTGTACCATGCCAAATCCGACATTCCAGTTCTAGGCATCCAGAACCAAGCACTCCAAGCCACAGAAGAGTCTTCCAGCGTTATCGTTTGCATAGAAGAGCTCCTCTCGCTCATCGCGCCGACACTCCGCACATTTACGTGGGTCATTAGTGGCTTCGTCGAACAACAGCTCTTCAACAAGGTCTTCCAAATCCCATTTCCTATCCTTACCACTCTTACCATCCATCTCGCGTCCCCGCGCCAAGCCTATGGTATCTTACTGCCACCACGAATGCCACGCCTGCACCGTTTCCACATATCTTCTCAAGGCTACCTCTCTACAAAGGTCCTTCCCGTGATTGCCCCCTTCGCCGAGGGTTGTCCCTCGGTTGTCTCATCTGCGCATAAGCGAGGCTCGGTTGATGCCAGGGTGTCCTGCCGTGCTTGCGCGCTTGCTGGGCCGCTTGCCTCTCCCCACGACTACCGGATTCCTTCCCTCTGCCAATGTCATAGAGTCCGTCCCACGCATTCCGTTCAACATCCGAAGCGTCGTCCTCCAGATGGAAGAGGGCGCTCCTCACTATGGGGGAGGAGATTTGGTCAAGCAGATGTCGGAAATGGATTACAAGGACGGCTTTGCGTTGCAAGCTACTGCGCCTCGTCGTACGTTGCAGGAGTGGAAGAACGAGTGGGCGAAGGAAGCGGCAGGAGATGACTACTTTTGGATCGCTGGCTAGACAAGATTTTCACGCACCGGTGCGTGCTCGACGCGTAATGTGGCATGCATGGCCGGCGGCTATCAATGATTGCTCGATCCCGAAACATCGCGCTGAGTCGTGAAACACACGGTGTCTCATGAAATGACCTGCGTCAATTTAGTTGACTCCGGAGCGTCTACCCCTCGTCCGAAATTATCGCTCTCCCGGTTACATAAATTGTGGGCACTGTTCGCGACACACCGCCCTCCTTGCAACACTCCTTGGACCACCGTTGTTCGCTCGCGTGCCCACCTCTTCTCCTCCTGCGTCGAACTCAAACAAGCCCCCAACTCCATCTCGAAGATTTACCCCTCTACCTAGTCAGTGTATGTGCTCCTATACCCATATACCCATGAGCTAGGCTTACCCCTACTCGTTAGGAGCGACATATTCTTTAAAGGTCCCCGTCAAGATCCATTACACTTCACCATGGCTACAAAGTTTGACACCTGCCCCGTTGATATCCTCCATCTCATCCTCGACGACGCCTGTACCGATGCTGGTAATACCGCCCAGGCTTTATCCCTCACGTCACGCCATCTCTCTGCCGTCTCTTCTTCTTATCGCCACCGTAATATTGTCCTGCGCGGACTCGCCCAGGTTCAGCGTGCCGTCAGGTACTTTTCAGTCCTCCCGCAAGAATGCAGACGAGTACAACACATCTTCATTGCCGATGACCCTGAAGAGTACTTGTCAACGGACAAACCTACATGCTTGAACCCTGGAGCGCCGCGGAGAGACGTTCCTGCCTTGAAAGGGAGGGGAGGAGACGGCGTTTTCTACGGCGAGCTATTTCAGGCTGCTACCGACGAACTTTTGGACCTTCTCGCCCCAACCTTGCGCACACTCGCGTGTCACACCGTCAACCCATGGCAGAAGTTTATCCTCTCGAATGTTCAGAAAATCCACTTCCCGCGCCTTACGAGCCTTATCCTCCACCAAACGACGCGTGTGCCGTTCCCGCAACACGATCAACCAATCGGGGTGAACATGCCCAACTTGCGTCGGCTGCACCTCGCGTACAGTGGGATGGGTTACACGTTCTTTAGGGTCAAAAGGGTGGTCGTGTTTTTCGTGACGCATTGTCCGCGTCTTCAACACCTCCGTCTGTCAGATGTCAACCTCGGATTAGATGGACCTGACATGCTCGTCCGTCTGGTGGAAAGCATTTCATCGCCTTGGGAAGAGGCCTCCCTCGATTCGGACTATGACGAACCGGCGCCGGCGAAAGTGGCACGAATGATGGTGCAACTCGAGGAGCGGTCGAAAGTGAAGGTTTGTGAGGAAGACCTCGCAGCGCTACGGACATTGGAGAGGGCGAAGGAGGGAACTCCTTGTGGGTTCTTCGTGGTGGGGGTCCGACTCAAGAGGTCCCTAGAAGAGTGGGAAGATGAGTGGTTGAGGGTGGCGCAGGGGTGTCATGAGGCTTGGGAAGGGTGATGGGGAAGAGCTTTGGCATTTCTTACTTGTGCATCTGGTCTGACCTGGGTCTGACTACTTAGTTGTTTGCGGTCGCTCGCAATTGCCTAATCCAATTTCTACGCTACTTGCAAGGCAACGTTTCTCTACTCACGATGGACCTACTTAGATTATCACGCTACGATATGATTTTATTTCGTGCCAATGGACCAACTTTGCAAGTTCAGTCACAATCAACATGTTCGGACCAGTGGAGACTCATATGACTTACGGAGGACTAAATTGTTTTGCGCAGAGGGGCGTGCCAATGAGCAGGTCTTTAACTACAAGATAGATAGATAGTTTGATAGTTTTTCGTGGAATTCTTGAGCGTCCCGATTCCAGCTGAGGGCAACGCGCGTCAGGATTCAGGGCGGGACAGGTGAGAGTTCTCACCGCTCGCAGTGGGAGCCACATCATGAAGGTGTGAGTAGAGTAAGAGTGGAGAGACGCAAGTGTGGATATTACAGTGATGCTCGTAATACAGGGCCGAAGCAGAGCCGAGGTTTGTGAGGTGGGAGGTGGGATGGCTGAGGGAGGGAATGTCTGAGAATGGGGGTATTGTGAAGATGGGATACCAGTAGGTGGATACTACATTTGCGTATTAAAAAGCGGGGAGTGGTGATGTCTATAAGTGTAGCTCGCGTACACTACTTTAGTATACCGGGGTTCTGAGGGTGCCCATCAAAGGGTCACGGATCCCAGATCCGTGCCAGTGGGGCATATAACGAACGGCAACGCCCTCCTTTCGCGCCGCCGCCAGCATCGCGCGGTATCCGAGCTGTCGGGGAACACGCGTGGAGCCTTCGCCGGAGACTTCCCAAGCGTGCACGCCTCGAGTAGGCATGGTGAGGAAGATCCGGCGGAGGGTGGGCACGGCCCGCACGAGGCGGCGTGCGAGGGCGGCGAGGTCGAGGGCGGCGACGAATAGCGTATTGGGGTTATCGTCTTTTTGCTCGGGGTTATCCTTCTTGGGGAAGAACGTGTCATGGCGGCGCGGCGAGAGAGGTGAGAGGGTGGCGCGAAGCGGCTTCGACGATGCTTTCCACCGTTCCGGGGAGGATGAAGTTGTCTGGATTCGTGTAGAAGAGTGAGAGGTTCAATGAGAGGTGCGAGAGCGGGGGAGATGCCTCCAGCGCGCGGGACAGGCGCGACGGGTCGTAGAAAGGGAAGGCGTGATAGTGTAAACGCTCCGGGCGGGCATCCGACAACACCTTCCCGAGCATCTCCACCTGCCTGACCTCCGTCCTGCAATCCCACACGCACAGCGTCCGAGCGGGTGCTTGGACGGCATGGATGTACAAGCTGTGGAGGTCGCCGGAGAGCAGGTCGAGCGCGGGCCAACGCGCGGCCTCTTGCGCTTGGATATTGGCCGCCCGCGCGAGGTCTTGTTCTTCGGGAAGTGGCAGTATATATTCGGAGATGCTGTCCATGAAGACGCGGCGCGGGTTGGGAAAGGTGGTGA
Organism: Amylostereum areolatum; assembly: GCA_012932865.1. Taxonomy (NCBI): domain Eukaryota; kingdom Fungi; phylum Basidiomycota; class Agaricomycetes; order Russulales; family Stereaceae; genus Amylostereum; species Amylostereum areolatum. Next base: position 798,169 of record SAXG01000002.1, read on the forward strand.
CAAAGGGGGCGATGTGAACCATGCTGCTGTTTGTGAGGTTCAGCTGCCGTACGTTTGACAGGGGCTCGCCGGGCACCAGGGGCGGCGCGGTCGCATGCACAGTCGACAGGGAGAAAGACTTGAGGCTACTTTTGAATGGCGCGAGGGAGGGCAGAGGCTGAACGCCTCCGCTAGGGTCATCATAGCTCTGCACCACGGAAATGTGCCGGGGGGAGGACCGCAAATGGGGGAGAAGGGCAAGGAGCCCGGCGTTGGGATAGCAGAGCTCGAGTGATTTGAGCCTGCGGAGCTTGCACAGCGCACTCTTGAGTACGGGGGATTCGTCCAGCAGCTGGTCGCCCGCCTCGGAAGTGGTATGTAAAGGTGATCTTTCGAAGTTGCCGTGCGCGGGACAGGGTAGCTGCGAGGGCATTCGCGGTGCGTGGTTCGAGAGACGTGTTCGAGGTAGGCAGCCTCATGTATTGCAAAAGAGAGAGGCGGTCCGAGGTGTGGAGGTAGGGGATACGCTCGGTGCGTTCGCGTAGGACAGAATGTGCGTACAACCGAACGAGGCTGTCTCTGTCGTCGAAGGAGACTTCGGTCATCGTTTTGCGCGGGACCCGCCCGCGTTGGAGGGCGCGCCGGTTCCAGTAGCTGAGCAGCCCATCGTAGTCCACGCGGCGAATGTGGCGAGGCATGCTGGTAACGAGGCGAGTGCCGGAACCACAGCAAACCTGGGGCCGTTAGCCCCGACGGGGAAATGTGGGGGGAAAGCGTGATGGAAAAGAAAGAAAATCCCAAACATGTTGCACAAAGGGGGAAAGGTTCAGATATGCATTTCCCGATCAGGAAATGACAACCTTTTCCTGGAGGTGCACCTTTCCCGGTCGGGAAGTGACAAACTTTTCCCGGATATGAGCCTTTCCCCCTTTGTAAAATGCTGGGGATTTTCTTCCTTTTCCATCACCCTTTCCCCCCGCCTTTCCCCGTCAGGGCCAATAGCCCCAGGTTTGCTGTGAACGGTGCACTCAAGACTCGAGTGGTGCCGTCGTGCCGAGCGTCAACTCAGACAGAAAAAGCGACGTGGTGCAGCACGTGACATCCGGTAACCTCGCGAAGCTCCCACGGCTGTCGACCCCCTCGCGAAAACTCATACAACCATCGTACAAGGCCCTAGACTCGCAAAACATGGTGTGTACGATCTTTATCTCACTATTGGAAAGCTACTCAAGTCGCCCGCCTTAGAGACCCATCCTGCTACAAGGTTAGTTCCACCAAGATCTGCGAGAGCACTACTCACCACAGTTTCATAGGACATGAGCGGTCTCTGACCCAGATCAAGTTTAACAAGGAGGGCGATCTCCTCTTCTCCTGCTCAAAAGACCTCATTATCAACGTTTGGTTCTCGCACAACGGCGAGCGATTGGGAACATACGATGGGCATAATGGCACGGTGTGGACGATCGACGTTGATTGTGAGTCTCTATTCTCTGGTGCACCCTGGTCCAGACTTTATCTCATACGGATACCCTGATAGCACAATCAAAGTTTCTTGTTTCTGGCTCTGCGGACAACGAAATGCGGCTATGGTCGGTACAGACAGGCAAATGTCTGTTCGTATGGGAGTTTCCAACAGCAGTGAAGCGCGTCGCTTTCAACGCGGAGGACGACCAGATTGTCTGCATCACCGAGCAACGAATGGGCCACCAAGGTGCTATCCGCGTGTTCGACATCAATCGTGAAGGTGACGGGAAAAATCGTGCGTCTCGATCTTTGTTAAGTTCATCTAACATTTTCACTTACTCTCCTTTGTCCCCATGCCCTCGCTATAGAGAGCAAGGAGCCTGTGTCCATGTTCCATCCCGTCGGATCAAAACCGACCGTGTGCGCTTTCCCATATATGCCTGGCCTCATCCTCACAGGGCACGAATCTGGAAAAGTGGCCCTGTTTGATGCAAAGACCGGCGAGGAGGTTCTCAACAACGAGCGGGCGCATATGGATAGTGTAACAGACCTCCAGCTGAGCGCAGATCGCTCTTATTTCATCACAAGTAGCAAGGACAAAACTGCGCGGGTATGTTTTCCATACCTCGTGGGACTTTCAAATACAGATACATCCTGGACAGGTTCACGACGCGAAGACACTCACCGTATTAAAGACGTTCAGCACAGAAACGCCGCTCAACAGTGCGGCCCTTGCACCCAATGCACCATACGTGCGCACGCCCTTCTCTTGCAGTCACCTACGCCCTCTAACCCGTTTGTACAGGTCCTACTGGGCGGTGGACAAGAGGCCATGAACGTGACGACAACCTCCTTACGCCAGGGAAAGTTCGAGACTCGCTTCTGGCACAAAATTTTCGAGGAGGAGGTCGGGCGGGTGAAGGGTCACTTCGGGCCCCTCAACACGTACGTTCAACCAACGATTCTCTTCGTCCGCTGTTCTGATGCGCGATCTCGCTCCTCAGGATTGCTGTGCATCCTTCTGGTACCGGTTATGCCTCTGGCGGTGAAGACGGCTTCGTGCGGGTGCACCACTACGACGAGAGCTACTTCAAGGCCAAGCCTTACGGTGACTTGGAGATTCTGGACTAAAAGTGGCGCGTAGGTATGCCGCATGTACAGTAGCCCCCGTCGACATCTCTGTAGCCTAGATTCCAGCATCCCATTGAAGATTGCACTTGTCCGAATTTAGTGTTCTGTAACGCGGCGTTATCATGAAGACGGTCCAACAGGAAGTCAGGTGTCGTATTTGTCGCACACCCGTCGTCCAGACAAAATGCATCCCTCGGTCTTGTTACCTTGTACATCTCCTCAGCCCTTTGCTCCCTTCGGGGTAGCATACGAAAAAATTGGAACGATACAGAGAAGATTAGCATGGCCCCTGCACAAGGATGACACGCTTCTCCAGAGTGGTAGACCTACGGGTCTCAATATTTATTTTGCTTCCAAGGATCATAATATCAAACATGACCATCCGCAGACGGGCATGGCACGCGGCACGCCGGGCGCCCTGCAGGCTGGTCTGCAAGTCTGCAACTTGAAAAGGCAAATGCCAAATGGACTATCGCAAAGTACAGGTTTCAATTTCGGTGTTCACAACATGTACGTAGGAATATCCCTCAGACAATCTACCAGATCTGTCAGACGCTCAAGCGCTCATCGCACATCTATCGTGGACCAAGAGTGGAAGTGATATCAAACTACAGGACGCATCGAATTAATGGAAGCTGTTCTAATACAATCTACAAACGACTGGGCCAATCCTACGACAAGCACACCGTCTGACAAAACACACGTCGATCTGAAACGAACGCGTTGAGGGGTATGGTGGAATTCCGCCCACGGCACAAGGCGTGGAACGAAGGGCAGTACACGGAGTATTACATATGTGCACGCTCCTAACAGGAACGACAAGCCATGCATCGGGTCCGTGATGGGCTAGAGGTGCGGGTCGATACAAGATCGCGCCTGGAACGAGGAGTGATGAGCGTTAGGGCTGAGCAACGACGTTAAATGTTTAGATGTACATACCCTACACATCCGGGGATCGTAGCTTCGGCTGTTCCTCGTAGTAGTCTGGATCCGACTCATTCTCGAACCCAGTCTTCGAATCACTTCCGATCCCGCAGCTCATGAGACTCGACGTCGACGAAAACCTGAGGATACAGAGAGTCATTCCCGAAGTCTGAGATCACAACCTCGGGAAGACGTACCTCTGGTCGGACACTGGTACCGAATGAGAGGACTTGTCCCTGCGCCTATGATACGACATTAGACAGCAGGGGGGAGTACAAACGAAAAGCGACATACAGGACGCGCGTTCGAGGATTTCAGCTGGTTTGCTTGGATGACACCCTCCGATGTTGTTTGATACTTCCAGCCTTGACGTGAATTGAGGCTGGAAAGAAGCGAGTTGCTGTAAAGTTTTGAGAGGGGGAAGTTGAAGATAAGGTGCAAGCCGGTAGGCTACCCAACCAAAAAAAAACATCAGCGATGAGGGGGGACAAGGGAAAGGGACACGCGCACGTTGCCGAGGAATATGCCAAGGTCAACGATGGCCCAGACAGCGGTAATCATTCCAGTCTGGACGGTTACTACGGAAGAGTCGTCAGCCAAGTACATTCGATGAGACTAGAAAATGCCACGAACGGCGGATGATCTTGTCCAGGACGTCGTCGGTATGGGTGAATCCTGTTTTGTGACTCCGCTACGGCAAGATCAGCCCGGTGGCATGGGTGAATGAGAGGACAGGACGATACCAAGTGCCAGGTTAGGACGATCGTAATAGTCACGTCCACGAGCGAGGATGTGACGAGCCAGACAATGACCGGTGCCTGGAACTTTTGGAACTCAAGCCAGTGTGGCACAATGCCAATAGCGATGGACGTGGCGATTCCGCCGACTGCAGAAGGGGCGCACGTAAAATTGACGTACATGAAGTAGTAACGGAGGGGGCTTACGACCAGAGACGAAAGAGCCGAGCATAAGGATGACCGTTAGCGGGATGCTTCCTGTTAAAACCTTGACTCTCCAAGAGAAGAAAAACTGGACCGTGCTCCCAATTATGGACTGTCGGACGGAAGTATGAGGGAAGAACGTTCAGGGAGTTGGAAACAACGCACCGTCATGGCAGGATCTTCAGGCGTCATTGAAGAACGTGTCAGAACGTCATGTGAGGGATTACGGGAACGAATATACCTGTGGCAAAAACTACGATCCAAAGACGTGAGTATGGAACGAAGGAAATGGACAGCAGGGACTACCCACCCCAGTCGGCAGTCTGCACGGCCAACGGATCGTCTAGAAGATAGAATGGTAAATTGAACAAGTCGTGTATGAACGAATGGACGGATAAAGCGTACTGAAATGGTCAACCAGCGAGGTATACACGAATATTATATCGAATACGCTGTTCACAGTGTCCGCGATAAAAATGAACAAGACCTGCGAGAGAGGTCAACAACATGCCAGGTGGCCAACTGAAGAAACGCACGAGGAGCTTCATCCATAGGCGATCCCTATCATTCCAGTCAGATCCTGTTCAAACTCGCGGATTGTCCGGGCACGCACTTCTTATACTTGCTCAGGTAGTAGTAAGGTCTGTGTCACGCTTATGCCGTACAGCGCCACATTCAGAATTGTCCCGATGAGACCAGGACCAAGCCTATCCGCCGTAGTTCAATGAGCGTCGGTCGTAGTCAACTGGGAAGAAAAGGGATCACTTACGCAAGCTTGGCAATGTTGGGAAGCGGAGCTGCTGGGTCAGCCATGGCAAACTAGTAAGCCAAACGAGCAGGTTTCCGAGCACAACAAAGGGAAGCAGAACGAGCACCGCGAGGGGCGAGCGACGAGGATCGTGCGGGGGAAGGAAACCGGTTCGAAACGCCCGTTCTCGCCAGCGTTATATAGCTCCGGACTCGCAGGAGATTAAAGTTAGAGGTGTAGCGAAGGCAGTCGCCAGCGTGAGATTCTCGCATGCGTTGCAGAATCCAGCCCAGATGCCATCAGCAAAATTTATCATGCATGGGGAAGTGCGACGGTTCGCGAGATCTTGGAGAAGATGGGGGGTAAGGAATGACCTTCTGCCGCAAAAATAAAAAACGCACCCGAGGCAGAGAAGTCTAGGTCAAGTCAATTGTAGGAAAGTTCTGCGAAAGAGAACGGCGGCCTCGTGAATTTCATCCTACAAGTAGGATCCTCGTTACGAAGGGGTAGTATCAACGGCCTCCGAACGTAGTAAGTAGGATCAACGTAAACTTACGCCCGCCTGCGATACGCAAAGAGCGGAGTGCGACAGCTTGACCCAAGGAGGCCAAGTCGCATATCACTGAAGAGCATTCCTAGAAATCTTCTCTTCCGACGGCTGCAGCTCCTGGCGAATACTCGAACGGCGCTCGGCAGAAAGGCTCGAAGAAGATGAAAGTTGCAGCGAGACGGCTTCGGTAATTCCCGCGTGCCCGCCCGCCCACTGGCCTGGTGCCTTCAGCCAGCTTCAGCCGCGCGCGTCGTGCCACGCAAAAAAGCATCAACTCTGACAGAACCTTCTGAGCCCTGAATCTCTCCGTTCGACGTTCGTCCACCTCCACATTCCATCATTGTATACGCTTAAATTTTATAGGAAGGTTTCTCTCAACGGATCTCCGAAGGTCCACCTCCGTCGCCGAAGGATCGCACGAGGTTCACCGTTCGAAAAGCCTCTGATAGAGCGCAAGCACCTGCCGTTGGATCGTCGTCGACGTTTCCTGCTATGGGCCCACCGCTGCCCGCTGTCGGTAAAAGAGAAATCAAACCCCCTGCTCTCGAAGTCTGCAGGGCAGGACAGGGTACAATCACCTACATACCCGATTGGGTGCACAAGCTTCTGTATCAACAAGGGTCACGCTTAAGTATGCGCAGAGCATGTTCTCCTCGGACCTCCTGGTTCTCACCAGCTTTCTCAGGTTCTCTCCTCGATGCTCGGCGCTCGCGCCCCTCTCGAACCCTCAGTCAACCGACCTCGATTCCAACGATTTCTCCACCCGAGTCCCGTGCTCCTGGAAGCTTCTGCAGATGTGCATGGGCCTTCAAAGACTGGACCCAAACTGGACCCTGGACTGGCTTCTATCCAACAAGTAGTAGGTATCCACTGTCCAGGTTTCCAGCCCGACTTACGCACGAGCAACAAGGTTCAACATGACGTACCAACGTAACACCCTGCAACGCCCCTCCCCGCACTCGCCGCTAACGTTGTGAGTGCGCCGTGCGTCCGAGTCGGATCTAGCCAGCGCGTTCACCGTCTCGAGTTGGTCTCGAGCTTACAGCTTTGAGCGCTGAGCGCTGAGCATGACCCCGTCCTCTCCCGAGGCTTCCTACTTCGCCAGCGCGGAGCCGCCCGTCATATTAATGATCTCATGCTAGTGTGCGTCGTTCGGCGTTTCGCACCTTCTGCCCGTCATTTCCGCCTCCGGAATGTATACCTTCTAATCTCCTCAGAACCAGCCCAAGTTTTTTTTTGCATTCCCCAAGCGACACGTGCGCACCTCCCCGCCAGCGCGTATTCCAACAAAAGATGCTGCCAAGTTGGTCAAGCGGGCTCCGCCCCCACCTCCAGCGAGTCCAAGTTCACTCACCTTCGCGACATCTGGACCCTATCACATGCGCGACTCGGGGACGTGCGACGCACGGGCTTCTCCACAAGGGCCTTCTCGAAGAGTCGGACGAAGACCCCGTCTCCATTGCATGCGCATTCCACAGTCCCACAGTCCCACAGTCCCACAGTCCCACAGTCCCACAGTCTCCAGATCCTCGTCCTCCTTTCTGCTTCGAGTCCCCCTATACCACCCGATCTGCGCGCTGAGCGTTGATCGTTGCTCATCCCCTCACGCATATATAATAGTGGTCGGGGGGTCTCCGACGGATTCAGCCTCTCCTTCTGATTTCTTTTCCGATCTTTCGTTTTTACCATATATAGGACCACTGAGCGCTGAGCGTGCGGTCACATCCCGCGACTGTACCCGTGGCCATTACTCATTTTCCACCTCACAGCACCGGGCGGATAGTCAGCTGAATACAATGGCCGCAACTAGTGGCCGCAGCACTTCTTCTCAGAAATGGCACGCGGGGTCCGAGTCAAGGGGAAGGCATCACATCGTCCCATAAACAATTCTATCATGTATGCATGAAATACAGGGGCGGGCACACACCCTCATCCGAAAGAGCTCGGGAAGAGGTCCTGAAAGATATACACGAAAGCGGCGGGTCCGAGGTGAGAGAAGTGAGTGGTATCGCTGAGGTATAGGACAAAGAAAGGCTAACGATACATGCAGAGAGCGACAAGGTATTCAATGAAGGCAAACGCGACGAAAACAGAGCGGGCGGCAGCCGACCACGGACCCAATATACAAGAAAACTTCACACAGAACACCGCCACAGAGGCGGGCATCTACTTGGTCGTCGGAAGCATCTTGACGACCGACGTGGGACGCCCGCCGCCGCCCACCCGGGGTGTGGGGATCGACGAAGGAGAGCTGGATTCGCTGAGCATCTTGTTATTTGGCTTGTCGTCGACGTGCATCATCTCGTGCGATTCGACGTCGATATACACCTGCGCACGACGTCAGTTCGCGATTGTAATGAAACTGAAACAACATGCCTCAGGCCGGATGGCAGTAGATCCAAAGGTGACAACGTCCGGCTGGGGGAAGCAGCAGGGTCAGGATCGGAAAAGAGAGCAAACCGAAGCTGTAGTTGGTCTTACCCGACGACTTTGCCCGCCGGTGGAGCTCGTTTCTTCGGAATTTGTGGCGTACTTCCAGCCGGCGCGGGAATTGAGGCTAGAAAGGAGTGAATTGCTATACAACTTTGAGAGCGGAAGGTTGAAGATTAAATGGCTGTTGGATACAGATATTTAGAGGCGCGCGATCAAGGGCAAGAGAACGCGCATACATGCCGGTTGGCTAAGGAAGATGCAAGTGTGAGAAGGAATTCTGTTCGGTAAAAGGGACGAGACTTACGATGCTAAGATAGACACACAAGTCCACGATGGCCCAAACCGAGGTAAGCATTCCGGTTTGAACGGTGACTGAATTCGTCGTGAGCACGAGTCTGACTGCGGGGGATGCGGGGCTACTCACGCCGGATAATCTTGTCAAGAAGATCGTCGGAAAGCTTGAAACCTCGTTTGTGCTTTCGCTGTGGCGACACATGTCGGTCTCGTCGACGGGACATACAAAACACGAAATACGGTACTTACCAGGTGCCACACCATGATAGCAGTGATGGTTGTATCGACGAGTGCGGACACGGTCAGCCAGATGATGACGGGGATCTCGAACTTTTGGGAACTCGAGCCACCTCGGCACGATGCCAATGGCGATGGATGTCGCGATACCACCAACTGGGGGGACGCGTCAGGACGCGAATCCGAGCTTGAGCGATCACACGTACGGCAAGATATGACGGCACCGACGACAAGAATTGCCACGGTGATATTGCTTCCAGTGAGGACCTTGACGCGCCATGCGAAGAAGAGCTGAACGATGGTTCCGATGATGCTCTGAGGATAGACACCGGTGAGGAAATGGGTAAAATGGCTGATTGGGAAAAACATACGGTCATAGCAGGGTCTGGTGGCGATGAGCGAGCGGCATTAGATTCGATAAGGAAAAAAGGGGTGTGACGGATCAAGGGAAAGACGTGCGCCGAGGTAGAAAGTCCGAGGTGGAGAAACGCACCAGTGGCAAAAACTAAGTGGAACGCATATAAGCATAAAAATGATGGAGCTTAAAGCGAGAAGCCTTACCCCAGTTAGCTTTCTGAATGGCGGCAGGATCATCTGATAGATGAAGGGGTCGCACTATAGGCAGTGAAGAGGAAGGGAGAGACAAACCTGTAGTGGTTGACGAGGGAGTTGTAGGTGTATTCGATGTCGAAGACGGCGTTCAGGGTATCGGCGAGAAAAACGACGCCGACGACGAGTTTCATCCAGAGTCTATCTCTAGAATCGGGATTGAGGACGCGTCAGAATGCGGCGAGAAGAAGTCGAAAACCTTTTATAGGTGGTGAGGTAGATGTCTGAAGGGGAGGGTGAGAAGAGCGGGCGAAAGCGGAGCGGGAAGACGTGCAGGTCTGAGCGATAGAGATGCCATAGAGGACGACATTGAGGATTGTACCGATGAAGATGGGGCCGTGACTGGAGAGAGAGAGGTCAGCTACGAGGCAGAAGGCGGGGGAGGAAGACGAGGACGAACGCGACTTTGGCGAAGTTTTGACCGGACATGGTGGGAGGGGCGGCGGGAAAGAGGGAGGGGGGGCGGGACGGTCGGCCTTATATGAGGGAGCTGAAGGCGGTTCGAAGCATACCGGGAAGAGAACGGCGAAGAGAAGGACGACCGAAAGAGGACGAAATGAGAGGATCGAAGAGCGCCGATGGAGATCGAAGGATCGAATGACAGCTTGAGCGACAATGTATTCTGGGGCGCCGCCCTTTCCAGGATATTTGCTTTCTTCATCCGGGAGTAGCGTTCAGGAACGCACCGCAAACGGTTTGTCGTAAAGCTGCCGAATAAGGTCTTCTTGAGAGCGAGCAGCTACTTTGGACATCCACCTCCCGTTCTGGTCCAGAGTGACTGTTTTCGCAGATCCTCGATCCTCCTCAGCGCATGGAGCTGATAGACTCTGCCCTCCTTGGAATATTCGACGTGCGGCGCTGCGGAGTCTAGGCAACTGGGTGGGCCGCTAGCCGAGGACCAAGTATAGTATATCGCCCAGACTCCAGAAGTACCGGTGTACAGCCAACCTGCGAGCATGCGATATCACTTGGCTTGCAGGCAGGGCTCGCGACCCGGCGCGGTCACCAACGACGCCAGTGAGTGTCGGTCCAAGTCCTCGGCGAAGCGCCGCGAATATCGACATCCAATATTGTTCTGACGTTTGGCGGCTATAGCGGGTCGAGAATGAGAGACAAAGCGGCAGACATCATCCTCTCTTCTCGACCGCACCCCGACGCTTACGTAACTCCCGCCTTCTTCCCCGCCTCCCATGTCCGCCGAACCGACCCCCGACCCCCACAATCGCATCCTTCTCATCGCTCAATCTCCCGCACAGGCCGCAGACCTTATCTCCCGTACGTTCCCTACCTCGCCCGACGCCCGCGCTCTGACATCCTCCAGGAATCAAGGCCGCTTCCTCTCCCGATTCCCCGGCCTCACATCCTTCCCCCGATGCCACCATCGAGGATACCGTCCCCTGGACCATCTCCAACAAGTACTACACCGCTCCCGTGCACTTCCGCGTCGTCACCCTCGCCCAATGGACCCCTCTCGTTCTCGACGGCCCCCCTGCCGTCATCTTCGTCTGGACACGCGGTGATGTGCGTATCGGCCTTTCCGCCCGTGTTCCGTCACCGTCCTGATCGCGTTACGATCCCCTTACTCATAGCCTTATACAACCCACATCCTCAACATATCCCATTACATCTCTCAGGCAGAGCCCGAGGTCGCCCTCGCCGTAGCTCTCGGGCCATCTCCCCCGCATCCTGACGATCCCCCGGAAGGTCCAGACGCCTTTCTCGCCGACCATGGCTTCGAGTACATCGACGGGGATCGCGTGCATTCACCGGTCTCCACCTCTGATCGCTCTCACGACGACGCAGAGGAGTCCCGACGACGTCGCAGGCCTGGCGCGCGTCATCGACGCGCTCAGCACGATCATGTGGCCTTCCATGGCGCGCGCAGCCTCCTCGGGCTCCGAAAAGACGCGCCAACACACCCTCAGCCAGCAGATTGCGATGCTCGATGACGGGGACCTGGAAGAACTTGCAGCGGAGGGAATGTCGGAAGAAGACACCCTGGCTATGCTCCTCGCCGATCAGGACATCCCCCGCTCGCTTATGACGCGGAGAGGGACAGAAATGGCGGCGTTGGAGCGCTGGCTCACCGAAAACGAGGATATGTATGAGCGCGAAATGCACGAGGGCCTCGACGACAGCAGCGACGGCGGCGATCCGGAGCATCTTGATGCGAGAGAGCGACAGCCGAGCGCGGACCCCTGGACAGTAGGAACCGCGCCGCGCAACCCTTCACAGGCTACCCAACAGGATGCGCACGGTTTCGAGGATGATTTCACCGAGTTTGTCTCAGGTCCTTCGACCTTTCCCTCCATTGCCGTATCAAACCCACCTCACTTCGACGATCTCGCCCCTTCAACCGTCTCCCCTACCCCCATAACATCCTCGTCTTCCGGCTTCCCCTCCGCCGCCTTCAGCACATTCTCTTTTCCTTCGCCGTTCTTGCCGCCCGCCCAACTTCAAGTCCCGATGAGGACTGGCGGCTCCTCCATTTTCGGCTCGGACGCGGATGGGGAGGACTTCGGGCTCGGTGGCTACCAATCGCTCAACGACGCGAATTCCTCCGTCGACCCTTCCGAATTCTTGCACGAAGGCGAGGGCGATCCGAATCGCCGGCCGTTCGATCTGACCGACATCTTGGGCACGCTCGAAAGTGTGAAGAAGGACGTGCAGGGGATAGAAGACGAGGGCGCACGGAGGGCGCGGGCGGCGAAGTTTGCGAGCGAGTTTGTGTTTGAGAGGATGGATGGTGGTGTAGGTGGGGATAAAGAAGTTAAGGGGTAAGAGTGGGAGGAAGTGAGATTCCTTTGGCGATTTTACAGGCAGATGGGCCCGTTGCGTAGACGTACCACGGACGAACTCGCCATGACTTACAACAGTAGGCGTGCAATGCCCACATCCTCTTGCTCCGCTCTTGCATGTTGAGACCTTGAACTTGTTATCGCCGTGCATGAGCGTTCCGCTGGAACACCCCTCCTCGCAGAACTTCTACGATGAAAGCCAGAACGCGAAGAGTCTCGCTGGTCGTACAAAACGGGGTTGACAGGTTCGTGAAGGCCAGCATGACCGCAGGCACCAGGTCAGCATGCAAGCCGATACCAGAATGTTTGGAGGGTTCGCAATGTTCTCAAGCTGAGCCGGCCCTCAGCCGTCCTTGTCAAACAAGCTCGCAGAGTAGCTGGATCTTGCCGGTCCCTGGCGATGAACGAAGTCCTCGACGGATTGCTTGTAAAAGTGATGGAATAGTTCCTCGATAGGCATGGACGGCGGTAATAGTTACACATATAGATTAGAAAGCTCCTACATGACAATACACTCCTTGTCTCCGTTCAAGCGTCCTTTGGAGTGCTCAGCTTCGAGGGTCGCGAGAATAACCTTCTCCTCCTCACTGAGCAACTAAGGACGAGCATAAGTATACACGTTCGAGGCTTCAAGCGATGGACGTACCCCTCTCCTCGCTCTCGCCTGCATCGCCCGCCTCTGGCTCTCTCTCTCTTCCCTCGCCCGTCTAAGGTGATATCGATACAGTGGTTATGCGGATGCGAACAGCGGTGGTGGTGCAAATGACGATGTGAAAGCAGATTGAGGAGCACAATGAGACGTGGAGGAATTATGATTTGAAGATAGAACGTTTGATAGAGTAAGGTTGGGCGTGTGTTCAGGTGTCGCGGAGGTCGTGTCGGTCGTGATAGGTGTCGTAGTGGGAGACCTGCAGCGTCATGAGTGGGCCATGGGAAAAGAAAGACGAAGAGCGACCGTACCTGTCGGTCTTAGAAAAGAGATTTGGCATCGAGGTACTCGATTTGGGTTTCGTGGGTGAGGGATCGGACCGTGCTGATGTTGACGCAGATGGTTTCGCGGCGGCCACAGGACTGCTTCACGGATGCCATGGCGCTCGCCCCGGCCTTGGATACCTGGGACGTGGCAGCGAGCAAGGCTTTGCCTGGTTGTGGTACCGATGCAGATTTAGGAATCGCGGGCTTGGCTGGAGATGCAAGGGAAGAACAGTCGTGGGTATTGGGAAAGCGATGTTGTGGACAGAATTGCTGGTTGCATTTCTGTGGTAGGTAGATGAACGTGAGCAGAGGAACGACGAAGAACGAACAGCTACGCACGTCGCACTTGATGGGAGATATCAGCGTCTTGCCGCATTTGCCCTTCGCGCACCTCGCAGACTTGGGTTTGCGGGACTTGCCCGTCATGACCGAGCAATCGACGTTGAGATGGCGCTCCATGCGGACATTTGGATCCTCGCCTGGGGGAATAGCGACTGGTTCATTGCAGAGGGGACCTACGGCAAGAAGGTAAGGAGGGATACGCTTCGAGGGCTGGAGGGGGGTGCGTACAATCCGGGACAACGCGGTTGAACTTGGTCTCGTCGAACTTGTCGCAGTTATGGCCAGCAGGCAGGAAGTGATCCCCGCAGAATGATTTAGAGCAATGTTGGCATTTGAAAGGGAGGAAGTCGACAAGGAGGCAAGTGGGAGAGGAGCACTGGTGGCCCACGGAGAGGATGTGCTCATCCCGATCTGCAGGGGAAGATCCTCCGGACATGGTGGTGGTTAAGAAATGAAAGTGAGTTTGGGACGAGGGAGAAGGGTGTGGGTATATATAACAGGGACGAGGACAAGGACGCGCGTCCTCCAGGACTGCCTCGGTCACTGTCCAGCCACGAAAGCGCACTGGCAAATTCTGGGCAGTTCTGACTTTGCGCGTCGCAAGCCTTGCGTCAGCAACATGACGCAGTCACATGTCCGCCTCGCGCCAGTTTCACTTACCCCGCATGCGGCATACCAGGACATCTCTGACTCGTCTTTGACTCTTTCATCTGGCCACCACAATGCCACAGCCGTCCGTACTCGTCACTTTTGTTCGTTTCCCAGTCCGCTCTTGCGCGCATTTCTCATTTGTCTTTAGATCCGCCATGGGGAGTCCACGGACAACCTGGTACGCATCTCCTCGTGGCTGCGCGATCGCTTGAGGAGCTGACACGATATCCAGCGATCTGTATGGGCTGGATGGCAAGATGCACCCCTATCAAATCACGGTATGTACCCGATCGTACGGACTACCTTGTCCAGTCGGGCTGACTTTCGAACAGGCATGAACGTAAGTCCCACTCGAAAGTATGGCACCCTTTCCTCCACGTTGAGCCGGATCTAGCAAGCATTAGCGGTCGGAAAATTCTTCGCCGACACACGGTTCGATGCCATCTACGCTTCGACGCTCAAACGCGCGTATTCCACTGCTCAAGCAGTCTACGATGGCCAGACGGATCCTAAACCACCGTTCACATCGTCCCCTCTTCTACGCGAGCAGCATTTCGGTCAGGGAGAAGGACACAAATGGACCTACCAGCGCGAAGAATCGCTCACGTTGGAGGAACATTACGCCCGCGGGATATACCCGGTCCTGTTTGAGGACGATGAAAAGTTCCCTGGGGGCGAAAGCCCTAATGACCTTGACATTCGCGCGAACCAGGCCATCGAGGAGTCGGTGTTGCCTCATGTTTGGGACGCTGCCAAAACCGGCAAGAAGGGTCTCCATATAGCCGTGGTTAGCCATGGCTTGTGCATAAGTCGGCTCATTGCGCAGTTGTTGAAGAAGGGAACAGGGCCCCTCTCCAAAGCCGACTACAGGGGACTTCAGAACACGGCCTGGACGCGAGTCGCTGTGGATGTCAAGGTAAGTTATACTATGTCAAATCACCCATACGAAAGCTTACCATCGTCTAACGCAGGAGTCTCAGGAAGGTGAACCTGTCGAATTCTCGAACGATACACGGCCCCCGCTAGCCATAGCTGTCACGGACATAAACCAACATTCCCACATAGATCGCATTGTGAGTTCCCAGAGACCGTGTTCTGCAGCTTGTCGACTTAACATTGTTTTTAGAAACGCCAAAAAGGGGGGATAGGCAGCGCCGCATATGATCCAGCCCAAAAAGACATTAGGGACTTCTTCGGAGGAAAAACTGAAGCACTGGCAGTCTCCGAGAGCAACGCCCATGACGAGGTAGAAGAACCCCAAGCTTCGAACCTATAGAGATGAGAAACACGTACACCGCTACCATCCCGTACATTCCAATGTGATATAAATTGCACACCATCATAGTAGCAGTTCAAGACTGTTGCTTCACAAGGAAGCCTGAGATTAAATGAAGCGGGTATGGTACAAAGCTACATGGTATGTCAGTGACGGGGGAGAAGCGAGGGCTCATGCGACACGCACCGGAAGGCAAGACTCGGAGGCTCCATCTATCTCAACTGTATGGCATAAGCTTTTTCAGCTTCGGTGTTTGCGCGCCGGAGGAGTAAGCTGTCTGAGAGAGCGAGTTCTTCCGACCTGGTCGCTTGTTCACGTTAAGATGAGAGTGTCCAGCTTTCGCCTGGAGAGATACGGAGCGATCAGAGTGCATTGAATAAGGACGGACATCAACACCCACGCGTTTGAAAACACCGGATGCTAGAGCGCGCCATCGTTTCTTGGTACCCGAGTGCGTTTTGAGTTTGGGGTATGCTAGGATATTTGCGGAGGAGAAGAAGCGCGCGGGAGTGAATACGATGCTCCTCGCAGTCGAACCAAAGGCGAGAGAGAACATAACAAGCAGTCGTCGCGGTGAGCGATGGGAAGGACTTGAGTCAAAGAAGAAGACGTGACGAACAATTGAGACAGCCGCCGCGCGCGTTCGGGGAGAGCACGTGACCACATTGGAGAGTGAATTGAAAGATGGCCCCCGGCAGGCTCCCTCAAACACTTACGTACGACCGACCACCACTCACGCTCAACCACTCACTTTCACGACCCGAACGCATACCATGAGCCAACCGTTAACGGATCCGGAGAATGATGCCGATCGCGTATGTCTTTGTGTGGGCGCATGGCACGCACCGCTGACCCGACAACTTCGCCTTCAGATCCGTATGAAGAGGCTTGCGAAGCTGCAAGCGGCTTCATCATCGAGTAGCACTCCATCGCCATCCAATCCCGCTACATCATCGTCTGCGAGGCCGACTCCCCCCGCGGCCAAGCCTGTGCCCAAACGCACAGCTGAACCACACGCTGCTCTATCTCCCGTCCCGCCTAAGAAGAAGGCGATCCTGCCACCTCTCAAATTCAACTATAGCGAGTGGGAGAATGAGACGATCACTCGTGTCTTTAAAGTCACATTGGATGTGCGTCGTCTGTTCTGGCTAGTCAGCATACGCATTAAACAGGATTATAGCCGACGGTGGCACTGCAAAGCGGGAATGAGATCGTGTGGTTGAAGTCCTATATGGAGGATGAAGCGTCATCATTGGATGGTGCGTATGCCTGCCTCGTTTCTGTGTGCATGTTTCTCAGCTATACCATCCATAGGCGTTTTGCGTATCGGTGCGGAGAGGTTAGAAGGGATCGTAATTGCCCGACTCGATTTAGACCCGTCACCAGAGAGGTAAGCAGATTTCGTCAGTAGATGGATCTTACGCCTGACTATTTCAGTCACGATGAAGAATACCAGCCCTTCCTTGGGCGCATACCGCGTGATCTTACCGTGTTTGAATACCTCATCGGTTGTTGGAAACGCCTCAACTCGACGAAGGCTGCCGTTTTCAAGAGGGTGATTTTTTGGTTCTGAAATCTAACACCAGCCTCTAACATGCTTGTAGGGTTATCCTCCCACTGATATTCAAGGAGCACTGACGCTTTTGGACAATATGCGACATCTCATCATCAGCTACGTTGGTATCGACTTGATGAGCCCCGACGCTTTCCCACACCCACAAGGGTACGTCTGATTTTGAAGCTGTTATATAACCACTCACATGCACTCTCAGGAAGGATATTGGCGCTGCTGAATTTGTAGGCATGCTGTTGTCCTTTTCTTCCTTTTCCTCTCCCCTCTTCGGCGGTTCTTTAGCATCCGAAAACAGCCTGAACGACAGCGATATCCAACCATTCCTTCAGGATATTGTCCATCGCTTCGACCCCGATGGCGAGTTGGAAGACGTTATGGGAGATATCGTTCGAAAGCTTCTTTTCCACCCCTCCCTGTTCAATGCGGAGGGTATTGCTGCCAGCGACTCTATTTGGCGCGGTGTCGTGGGCGGGCTGGAGGCCCTTGTCTCGCAGAAGGAAATTGCCCGTATGATCACACGCATGGAGGAGTGGAACCCTTCAAACCTAAGCGCTGCTATGTTTGAAAGGTTCAGCTTGCTTGGCCCTTTACTCCGTCTCAACGTCTTCGAGCGAGATTGGGTGCGTGACATAACGATATGAACTCCACACGAGGCTGACCGCCGTGGTAGCCCTACATCACCAAGACATACTTCACGGAACTTGAGGGGCGTCCTTCCGTCGACGTGCAATCCTCCTTAAACAGTCTCCGCGGTGCTCTCAAGAACTTGCAGGTATTCTTTTTCGTCTTAGGCATTCCTTGCGGGATGCTAATGCATGATTCTAGGCTTCGATATTTCAGGTTGTGAACACGATCGTGCGAGCTTCGCCTGAGTGTCGAGAGGCGGTCTTGTCTTACTTCTCCCGGATCCTCAGCCTCAATATCAAACGAGCAGGGTCTCATGTATGCATATATTCGTCATCACAGTCTCTTCGCTAAATACTTGCTACTGTTCAGATTGACCCCAACACGGTGGCCTCGGATAGCTTTATGGCCAACGTTCAGCTTATCCTTCTTCGCCTCGCCGAACCGTTCATAGATCTGAAATTTACCAAGGTAGGCCACTCGTCTATACCTTGCTGGTAGGAGGTCTAACGGATATAAAGATGGACCGCATTGATCCTCATTTTTACGCACACTCGTCGCGTGTCAATGTCAAGGACGAAACTCGGATCAACGCCACGAGCGAAGAGGCCTCGCAATGGGCCGAGTCCCATCGTCTGTCTGAAGGTATATATACCATTCGTTCTCCAGTTACATCATTGCTCAATCCCTGCAGGAGCACCGCCACCGAATTTCATATCCGACATCTATTTCCTTACGCTTGCTATGAGTCACTATGGCTTAGGCAAGACCATTGATAACTTTGAGGAACTGGGCAAGGAGCTTGAAGAGCTGAAGAGGCGCCTCAAGACTATTGAAGAGGATACAACCTGGGCTGGCGTAAGTTGACCGATCCATGCGAAGTCAAGGAGTGAAGAGCTCACTTTGTCTCAAAGTCACCTTTCCAAGCTCGCATGGAGGCAGCCATCAAACAAACCAAGGTTCGTCCTGGCGCTGGTTCATGGTGACGAAAGCGTATCGACAGTTATGCGCAGGCCCAAATGTCAGATATCAAGGCCAAGCAAGCGGCTGCCACTGCCCAGCTCTATGACCCCGAGTTTCTCTTCCGTAACAACACCTTCGTAACTTTTGTTATAACATGGTTAATTCGGTTGGCGGACCCCAAGAAGACGCATCCGAACCCGGTCGTAGAGTATGTTTTCCATATATCGTTGTGTTATGTTCGTCTTTCTTATCTGCCTTAGCCTTCCTTTGCCAAAGAATGTGCCCATGGACTTCAGAATACTCCCTGAATACATCTTGGAAGACGTGATAGACTATTATAGCTTCGTTACGAGGTATGTCATGTCACCGGTATAGCAGGGAGGATCGCTTCTAATCACTGCTTCAGGGGAAACCCTAAGAGCTTGGAGCTCACAGGCAGAGAGGAGCTATTAGTCTTCATCATCACCTTCCTGACGTCCACCTGGTATATCAAGAATCCGTTCTTGAAAAACAAGCTCATTGACGTTCGCCTCTGTCTTAAATCCGCGTCTTCGTCATCTGATTCTCTGCGCAGATCTTGTGGTTCGCGAACCAAGGTTACTATCGCGGTGAACCCGGCATTCTCACCAACCTCATGAACTCGCATGATGTGGCGTTGAAGCATCTCATGTATGCCCTGATGCATTTCTATATCGGTGTGTAGCTTGTGGTCTCAAAGTCGCCAACTTGAGCTTACCATAAGGCGACAGAGGTTGAGCAGACCGGGGCCAGCTCACAGTTTTACGACAAGTTCAGTAAGCAACCACTGTTTCCTCGAGCTTGTGGTATAGTCTAATCGGTTGATGACAGATGCTCGGTGAGCACAGTATATCAACGCCGGCATTTCATTTATCTGACTCCATGACAGTCGAAGTATCGCGAGTGTACTTAAGCTTATCTGGAACAATCCACCGCATCGGGAGGCGCTCCGGGCGCAAACTCAGTCAGTTCTTTTCCCTCTCGATCGCCACCGAATTGGTCGCTTACGTCGGCCCTCAGAAACATCGACAAGTTCATCCGGTTCGTTAATCTTATGATTAACGACGTCACATATCTCCTGGATGAGTCGCTGAGCGATATGGCACGGATACATACGATTGAAGACGAGATGGCTGACCAACAAGCATGGGCCGCACGACCGTTGCAACAGCGCCGGGAACGCGAAAGCACTTTGCACGGCCTCGAGCGTCAAGCGACGAGTTATAACTCTCTAGGCTCTTCCACTGTCAACCTTCTGAAAGTTTTTACTGCCGAGATCAAAGAGCCTTTCATGGTCCCGGAGATCGTCGACAAACTTGCTGCCATGCTGGACTACAACCTAGACGTGCTCGTCGGTCCAAAGTGCCAGGATCTCAAAGTAAAAGATAAGGAAAAGTATTACTTCAAGCCGCGGGAGCTCTTGCGCACCCTCTTGCAGGTCTACCTCAACTTGGGGGAGCAGAGCGAATTTACCCGTGCTGTCGCGAATGACGGAAGGAGTTATAAGAAAGAGCTTTTCGAGAAGGCCGCCGGAATCTCTGCCAGAACCAGCATGCTGTCGCCGACAGAGATTGAGCAGCTGCGACTTTTTGTCATCAAAGTGGAGGAGGCGAAGGCAACGATGGAAGCTGAGGAGGACCTAGGCGAAATCCCCGACGAGTTCTTGGGTGAGTACTCGCTCCTTGCAGACTTCTCGTCGTTGCTGACCTTTCGATCGAAAGACCCTCTAATGTTCACTATAATGCGGGATCCTGTCATTCTACCATTGTCGAGAGCCGTCATCGACCGTTCTACCATCAAGTCGCATCTGTTGTCAGATACCAAAGACCCTTTCAATCGTGCGCCATTGACTATCGAAGAAGTGGTTCCAGGTAGTGTCCAAGCTATCTTCCATCTTCTATTTCCTTGTTGACTGTATTTGTAGACGTCGACCTGAAAGCGCGAATCGATGCGTTTTTATCTGAGAGGCGGAACTCGGCCAAACCAGGAAGGCCGGAGGACGATGTCGTAATGGCAGAGTCGGGATGCGATGGATACAAGCATATGAACGCTTTGTTTGGAGTACATTTCGGACTGTTGTGTAGCACTAGACTGACCCGCAGGCCCATGGGCCACCAATGTATATCGTACGCTGCCACAAGGACAGTAGGACTGATACCAGACCTTGTCTGCAATGCATAGGCATCGCAATGATGCTATGGTCCTCCCCGTTTTCTTCCCCTGCCGCCGCGAGATCCGCGTCCGCGTCCTCGTCCTCTTCCTCGACCGCGACCTCTTCCCCTTCCGCGAGAGGGCGTCGCAGAACTTGAGGCAGCTGCAAAGTAAAGTAGGTGAGCACGCGTTAGGACACGCGAAATCGCACTCCACGCACGCACCTGGGGATTCCACGATTTCTATTTCCTCGTCATCCGTATCATCTGTGCCCGCATCCGATCCAGCGGCCACACTCCCCTTCACTCGCTTTCCTCCTTCTTGTCCGCTTTCCTCGGAAAGAGCGCTGCTGGTACTATCGGACCCCTCTTCATCGCGTGTGCTTTTCTTTCCTCTACCGCGCGTGCGTTTGCGACCACGACTGCTTTCTATTATGGGTGGTGGCGTTGCGGGAGGTGAAATCGAGTCGCGCATGCGACGCTTGGCGATGACAGAGTCGATCCATTCGTCCGAAGGAAGCGTAAATTCATCACGGAAGAATGGGTGTGCGAAGAGATTCTCGGAGGGGGATGGCGAACCAACACTCTGTCGAGATGAAGTGCTGGAACTAGGAGATTCGTACCCCTCGGTGTCCTAAAAGACGCGTCGATTAACCTAGAAAAAGGAGGCTTACGCGTACGTACCAGTGTTTCCAGCGCGTCAAGGTTGTAGAGGCTTTGCAGTTTGCTCCAGATGGCTTCTACAGGGACCCAGCGGCCAGTGTCTTGGTGTATAGCGGTTCGCATGGAGAGCGCGTGAAAGTGCCGGTGAAGGCCAACGGGTCTGGCGCGCATAAGCGAGCGAAAGAATGTAATTTCGCCTTCGACAGAGTTGAGGAATGTCTCAGAGTCCAGAGAGGTATCGACTTCCATGATAAGCGTGGCGAGGATGCGGCGAGTGGAGAAGAGCGGCGCCTCTGAGCGCGCGCGACGCGTCGCAAATTCAACTTGTTGATTCCTCCCGAGTGGCACACATAACCACATCAACACACGTCTCGACTCACTGTCTCGGTATGCTTCGGTCGATAATCTCCCAATGATCTCACTACCAGACCAATGCATGTAGCTGAAAGCAAGCATGGGACAATACGCTACAAGCGATTGTTGGGGCCCTATTGATTTCTTCCGTGGACAATAATGGTAAGTCGTAGGTGCCTCGTGGCTCTTAGCTGAACATTCTCCCTCTGATCTGTCAAACTGACCTCTAGACTTCATGGTCCCAGCCTTGCTTCTCCAGTTGTTCATTCATCTTCTTATCGGCTCTTTCGCAGTCGATTGGGATGGTGAAACTTCTGCTTCATATCCACTGCACTCCAAATCAACCTTTCTGGGCAATCGTCCGTTTGAGAATTACGTCGCAACGCAGCAGATCAAGGTCTGTAGCGGGTCCACTTTGACCGTTTTCCTGCGTCACCCCCGATTTGCTGCTAGTTTCAAGAGGTAGCTGGAAAGATGCAGGAAAGATGACAGACAGGCGCATTGTCCTTCGTAGGCCTATTACCACAGGACCCGTCCCATTGTCCTCCTCAACATGGCCACTAAAATTTCTTTCTCCGACAATAAAATGCAGCTAGCTTACCCGCTGGCTCTCTTTTGCGTCGCAGTCTTCTCTCCACCAAAATGCCCCCGCCATCAAGCAAGCCCGCCAGCCGAGCATCGCCCAAGGCTGCACGTTTGGCGAGTGAGCCGTCCCATATGGCGAAAGTCGACAAGGACAGGTTGCGGCCAAGCGTTTCAACCCGGACACTGCAGTTTTCTATCATCGCCGAAGAAACCGTGGTGACGCGAACATACCTCTTACATCCCAAGGCGGAGCTAGCTTCCCTCGGTCCCTCAAAAACCTCTTCCAAAGCTCATCCTACCTCAGCGAAACCCTCCACACCCCACACATCCCCCTCGCGACTAGGGGGCGGCGTCACTGCCGCTTCCCACCCCCCAGTCCGAACCCCTCGAACAAAGCCATATCATCAGTCGACGCCATCAACGCCACATCGCAAGGTCGTTCATCCTGCTCCAGCATCCCGCCCAGCGACGTTGGGAAGTCAGACTTCTCGTATCGTATCCTCCCCAAATCTCACAAGGTCGCCAGCCCGAGCAGATGGACGGAAGGAGGTACCGAAACGTCTTGGACCCTCTCCTCCCCAACGCGATGGGTCGAGGTCGTCCCCACCTGCCCTTCGAGCTCGCTCTCCTGCCGCCGGGCGAGCCTCTACCTTGAATTCCAGCCATGCACCCCCAAGGCGTTCAGCTCACACTTCCCGTTCATGGTCTGTTTCGCCACCCCCAAAGTCACTGCGTTCAATACCTAGCACCTCGTCCACTATCCCGCTGTCGCCGCCCTCACTTCCCTCACTTCCCTCCCTTTCCTCACTTCCCTCACTTCCCTCGCCGCCCCACCCTCCTCACCAATTGCGGGCTCCCTCCCCTCTGGACGTACCCCAACCTGAACCGCATCTTTCTCCATCTTCTATTCCGCCCGAGGCTGTTCCTCCCGCCCTCACATTCAAAGTGGAAAACCCAAGTCCCGCTGCGGTCGAGTCGCCATCACACCCATCGGCGTCTGACGTGCCCTTCAAATTCAAAGAGCAGTTTGAGGTGTTCGTCGGACACATTCTTGATTCCCAAAAACTCATCCAAGACGCGTCTCTCGAAGAGGGAGAATGTCTGCTAGCGGCCGTCTTGAGCTTTTCCCGCCACTTGAATATACCCCGCCGCCCCCAAGGACCCTTTCCGTGTCCTCACGGGGATAAGACAATCATGTTTACATGGAAACTTCTGGGGTCAAGGGATGGCGATCCTCACAACGACATTGACACAGAATTTTCCCGTCCTAAAGCAATATTGGATGTGCTAGTAGGCGATGTGCGCAAACATATGTCCAGCATGTTGGCCTCGCAAGACGCAGGAGGTCAGTGTATCGGCATATTTCAGATGGTTGCTCTGACTGTGATTTAGTGCTTGCCACCACGCCGGATCAACGATCAGCGGCGGAAGCTCGTAAGGTCCTCGATACAATTTACATCCATGGCGTCTGGAGTCCAAATGCCAACTGGACTGAAGATCCAGCGCGCGATGATCACGACCGACTTCAAAATGGCACCAAAGGTTTGGACTACGCTAGCATTGAAGACCTCGTGGGACTTCTGGTGGCCACGCAGGAACACATATGGGACGACGATTTCGTGGAAATGTTCTTCCTGTGTATTAAACCGCGTGGCGATGCACAGGATATCTTACGGGCCTTAAAAGCGCGGTTCGCAGAACAAATGCCCAATGGTCTTACCCTCAAACAAAGGATTGGGTGGAGATTGCACCACACAATGGTTCACCTTCGCATTTTCCAACTCATTCGTATTTGGCTTGACATCTACTGGCGCTCCCAAGACGAGCTCTTAATCTACGACCTCATCAGCTTCATCTGCAGTCCCGAGGTAGAGAAGCAGTGGCCTGACGTTCCACGCTTACTCCTCGCGGCCTCGTACGTTCGGTGTCCGGAGGAGAACGCTCGGCGTCGTCTGGACGAACGATTGCACTTGTATCTTCCCAAAGCACGAACGCCGATCGAGACCCCTGGGCCGATCGGCCCCCCTAGCAATTCACCTTCTTCCCGTCTTGATATCTTGGATTTCGACTCGGACGAATCTTGTCGCCGCTTAGCCCAACAGTTGTCCATGTTCGCGTCTGCGTACTATCAGGCCTTGATGCCTGAGGAAGTCGTCGCCTTGAAGATGAACGAATCGCAGCATGCCATAGCCAAGGAACACTTCCTCCAGACCGTGCGCCTTCACGATGCGGTCGGACATTGGGTTACGAAGGCTGTCTTGTACCAGACAGCGGCTGAAAGTCGAGCACAGGTAACGACAAACTTAATTCGCATTGCGAGGGTGTGTCCTCCTGACTTCCGTTTGCATCATTGGGCGTATATTTACGCGTTATTTTTAGTTCTGTGAAGAGTTGCATAATTTCGACTTCCTCGTCGCCATTGTCGGAGCGTTGTTTTATACAAACCAGTTCCACAAAGTTCCACACCAAGAGATGGTACGAAGATCCCTTTGTCACGTTGTCGTTGGTTCACTTGCTGGCATAGCCAATTTCCCTAGAAGATAGGGAGCTCCTAATCAAGCTGGCGTGCACCACGGATTTTAGTAACAACTTCAGTGGACTCCGTGCACTTGCTCTTGAAGAGATAAAACCAAACGTACCTCTAATTGGCGAGTCGTTCCTGTGACCGCGTTTTTAATTAGGTGTCTAAATGCAGATCCAGCCATGCATCATAAAACGGTTGTACACTGTACTGAAGGGAGAAACCTCACCAAACAAGTGGACGGCGTCACTTTTCACAACCTCATGGCAAACCGAAGGCTAGTTCAATGCATCCATTGTAAGTCTATAGTCCAAATCAACTCCGGCGACAGCCCGCCCGCTAATAACCTGATTGGATTATAGTTCTGGATCGCGGGCATCTCCCTCAGCCCTGGAACATCGACAGTCAGTTGCAGAGCTGGATTCGCAGCGAGCTTCTTCCTTTTATGACCGTCGACAAGGAAATGTTCGAGAAGCTGCAGAGTATATCCGCCGATCTTCGGTACGACTGAAACTGCCTCACCAACATACATTCTGCTCACGATATATTTCAGCAGAGACCTTGGGACAGTCGAAGATCCGCCCCAGGGCTTCCTTCAGACAACCCCCAAAGTTAGTCGCATGGGATCCCTCACGCAGAATCTGAGGAAGAAAATCGGGAAGATCGGTCTCGGTCGGCGCACTTCTTTCCCTCATCATGTCCCTACGAAGGAGGACAGGCCGCTCTAGCTCACATCGACCTAATGCGGGCTGGCACGTTCTCGTCCCACTTCCTTTGCCCTCCATTCTCATCGTTCATTTACTGCTTTTCGGTACAGGAGCCACCTCCTTTTCACGCTCTTACATTCGTTTTCGCCAAGTAGCTCTTTAAAGTTACCCCACACTCATTGCGCTGTCGTTTATCATGCACACTCGTTGTTACTCATTCCATCTCCTCAGATATATTGCCACGGCGGGCCCATATGTACTCATAGCATGTTCGTACCCATTCCATTTCGGTTCCAGCCAACGACGTAAGTTCAACGTGTATTGTGGTTATCTTGTGAGTCTTAAGTTCGGCCAGGACGGATAGACAACTGCCTCGCAGTGTCATGCATGTCATAAGCATACAAAGTGAAAGTGACGGCATGAGTTGTGCATAACCCTCCTGGACATACGACTCGTACAAAGGCAACATCACGCTCAAGCACGAGCAGCCTCGATGCGTCTCCGGGCAACCTGTCGCCTGTTCAAACCAGAGAAAGATGGTGTGACAGCGTCTTTATCCTTGCTTCGTTCGACCTCCTCCTCAGATGCAGCCAGGATGATCTCGACGTGGCATGGGTGACCCTGGTATGGGTTGATACGACCGTGGGCGCGGTAAGTGCGACGGCGAGTTTTCTAAATTGAAAAATGTGAAGGGTGAATGCCGGTGAATACTACAGATCAAAGAGACGCACAGGGGCCTGTTGAACGACAATGTTCTTGATGTACAGGTCCTCGAGCTCGAGGCTCTTCGCATCCGCGTTCGACTCGGCATTTTTGAGGAGACGAGTGATGAATTTGACCGACTTTTCCGGCCAACGACCTGATTCATAATGTCAATATTGATCTAAGATAAAATTAGAGAACACGCACCCTGAGTCGTCTTAAACTCCTTTGCCTGGCTAGCACGACCCACTCCTCCATTAAACCTCCTGAACGGGATGACCTGCTGGTGGTCCGCGACGTTGCCAAGATAGGTGTACGCTTTGGTGAGTTTGAGACCTAGTATCGGCAATGATGAGGAATGTGTCCTGCGACACCGAGTCGCCTCTACATACCTGTCAATGCGGCGGCAACCTCCCGCATGTTTTTGAAGTGGGTGCGCAGGTATTCGCCGCGGGCGCGGGATGCTATAGATGGAGTTAGACATTCGAGCTGATCGTTAATCTGGAGGCAGTAACGTACTTTTATCGGGGTTGGCGGCGAGGGCGGCGGCGGCGTAGCGAACTACATCTAGGTGTCAGCGTTCTCCCGCGAAGAATATCGATTGACACACCCATCTTGAACTTGAGGGATTGGCGTGGATATCGCGGACGACGGTGTTGACGATGATGACAGGTGACTGTACAGTACCAACCTTCGTCGGCAAACTCCGACCAGCTTCCGGTCCGCTTACCGATTCCCCTTCCTCTGATAAAATTCTCAGGATCTGTTCGAGGCGACTGGGCCTGACTATGTACTTGGCATGACTGACGGTCCTCTCCAGGCGTCCATCCACCAATGTACCCGTATGTATTTGTCCAAAACATAAACCCTTTTCCAGGAGTCTCTCTTCTGCCATCCGAAGTTTATGGATCACTCACGAGTTGGGTGAGTATTACTAATGAGCATGACACACATTTTCTACATGCTCTAAGCTACGGTACAATTGCATATTCAATCTATGAGGGGGATAGCTTGGGGATATTGTAGCAAGTAATATAGTATCGGGAATTGATGAAACGCGCCGTCGTCTGTCTCTCAGAGTCTCACTTGTGTTTGAGCCTCAAACTCAATCGATTTGGAAGCCTCCGACTGGCTCATAGGTCTCTGTCTGCACCACCTTACGTTTTGCCGCGACGCATGTCGCAGGCGCATTCTCACTGACCTTATCTGTTCTTCTGTTTCGGGCTGGCGCATACCACAGCACCTTCCTTTGGCCTGAGGCACTGGTATCGCTATCCACTCAGCTTCCATGTCAAGATCTTCGGCCGAACGATCTCGCGATGGTGTACATGCAATTACGGTCAATGGTGGCGCCTCCAATGACGCTAGAGATGTCTTTGACTTCTCGCAGTTGGAGGGGATGGATGTAGGGCAGCAGGTGCGTTTGTTCAATGCATCCTGGATGTCGAATGAGTCGACAACTTGATATCCTGTTGTATAGCTGGACGCCCTGAATTCTATGATGTCGATCGCTGTGCGGACGAAAGAAGGTGCCGAGGCTACCTTGAATAACCGCGAGGCGCCGTTGTCGGTAGGTCGAACCAATCTTCTAGGAGGAGCCGATGCTTGAAGAAATGGTTCTGTAGGATACGTTTCGGTTGCTCGTGGAATCTGAGCTGCAAACAGCCAAGGCAAGGATAGAGCTCATATCGCTGAAGATAGAACAACGTGTGTGCACTCTTGCATTCTGAGCTCTACTCACTTTACCTTTCGCACAGGGCAGCAAATTGGCGATGACAAGGGTGAGGAGTATGCCGCTGTGCGGCGCGCGACTAACTGAGTTGCTGTCAGATGACTTTCGAACAGCCTTGCAGCAGGCATCGTCGTACATCAAATTGCTAGCATCTGCTGGCCGATCGCACGCGTCTCCTTCAACGTCCCCGAGTACCTCTTCTGCGCCGGATGGGTTAATGACCGATGTTGACATCGCTCGGGCGCGTACGGATGCCATGTCCAAGCTCACCGTTATCCTTCAGCGCAACTTACGGGTTCGCTATGAGGTCGATGTTGCTAAAGTAGTCCAAGCGTACGTACCATTACCCACACCATCTGCAGATATTTACCCAACTCGTAGTGTCATACCCGCACTATCTGACCGATCATCTCAATTCTGTCGGGCTACGGCCTATCGACTCCTCCGCCTCCTGCTTGTTGATGCCGATTCGGTAAAGCGGTTTCGAGAACATCCATTGGATTGGTACATCGTAAAGTGCGTACACGTACACGGTTGGCTCTCTGGTACTCACATTACCAAAGATCGTTGACGCTCGACAATAAGCACACCGTGGAGAAAGAGCAAGTCATCAAACTTATACGTGCTATTGTCGAGATTGGCGCGCAGAGGCAATACCCTCACACGGCGCCGTGTTCTGGAAAGGTCCCTCTGTCCGAGCCAATTATGCGTTCTTTCATCGCCATAGCGGAACAACCAGAGGATCCCTTCAAGACTATCTGCATACAGACATTGGCCGAGATCAGTAAGTGTTTTTACAAGCCAACTGCCCAATCCTCAATGGTCTCTGCACAGTGGTCATCGACATCGAACTTGTCGTCAGAGCGGGAGGGTTGCGCATTCTCCTGAACACTCTAGTCGAGGGCCCACCAGAACTTTCATCCTCGCTGACATCTGTGTTTCTTCACATCCTGGACTCCCCAGGCACGAGGAAATACCTTTGGCCTGGTTCTGACCTAGAGGTATCGTACCGAACCTTTCTCGCATTCATTCTCGCATTCATGTTGCAAAGATTCTTTTCTCTGGCGTGACAGATGCGTTTGGAAAAGACGGAGAACACATCCAGCGTACAAAGAATACGTGTAAGCTCATCGCAAGTATGTTGCGAACGTGGAGTGGTAGGCCTTCTCCCGAAACTTGTGAACGGAGCTTATAATTCATGGACAGGTTTGATGTACTTCTGCATGGACGACATGCAAGCTATCCGAACGCTCGTCGACACCTTACGAATACCTTCCTCGGAGACCAGGGTATGTCATAAAAGTCGCATACAGCCCCATTCTTGTTGCTTGATTAGTTAGGATTCCCAAACAGGAAATCATCCTGGACATGTTTTTTGATCTCCTTCATATCAAGACTCCCGAGTGGTATCAGAGTTTCATTAATGGTCGGAGATTAACGAGTAAGTTCAGGCCTCATACTTCTGACACGAGGCGTTTACATATACGTATAGTGTACCAGAAAACCGGTTCCGGTCCCGATAAGCACCCTGAGGACAGCACTTCCCAGAGACTGTCCGAAACGTTACGCTTAACAGACCAGTACATCGCTCTTCTCATCATGGTGTTTACGAATGCTGGCCTCCTTGATGTCAGTGTTCTTCAGTACACGAGCTTCCGATCACTCAATCTGCCGTTCGCAGGCTCTGACGAGCATGTTCGAGGAATCGACCACTGGATCCAATTTGTCAAGGAAGGGTACTTTACTCATGGCCGAAATACTGCAGCTCGGCAATAGAGTTCTTCCTCTCTCGGTCGCAGCAAAGGTCCAGGTATCTGACTCTTTGTCCACACCCTCTACGTGGCACATCTAAATCACCCTGTCCCAGCTCATTCCGCGAGTCTTCACTCTCGCCTCGGACTACAATGATGGCGAACATCGAATAGTGGGGACATCGACACTGTCGTCAATAGACAGTTTTAATCGTAACCGAGCCCGCTTACAACCCACCGAGGTGGTACGCAGTCGACCAAGGTATGTGTTATAGACAACCTCTCGAATTCGACCTTCTATATCCCGGTACAGAGCCAATTCGGTCGAGGATGCCATCCGGCGTGGTCAGCGTCAGGTCGAACAAGTGAAAATTAAGATGGGCCTGCAAATGGATGATAAAACATTCCAGGCGGCGCTGTTGGAAGCATCAGGTACGCTTTTATCCAACCCTCGTACTCGACTGTCAACACGGTATACCCACAGGTGATGCTGACTAATAAAGATCACTTGAAATGGAATTTCGACACCCTCCAAGACCTTGTAGAAGGACCCTTGCTCAACCCAAAGCGGATGGAGGAGGCAATCAAGGTCTCGCGATTTATTCGTCGCCTAATGTCATTCTTCCATCCGTTCAGCCACCGATTCTCAGACATGAAGAGGACCACGGTGGG
The DNA here is from genome assembly GCA_012932865.1 of Amylostereum areolatum. NCBI lineage: Eukaryota > Fungi > Basidiomycota > Agaricomycetes > Russulales > Stereaceae > Amylostereum > Amylostereum areolatum. The sequence goes on from SAXG01000002.1 coordinate 828,536, forward strand.
TGGATTACTGTCACCCGTGAGGTTATCGTTAACGAATTGAGCGCAGGAAAACCAACGATGGGTTCGATTGGGTTGTACACTGCTCACAACTCTTCTCTCAAGCCCTGACGGGATTAAATACCTGTCTACGGAGGATGAATCTTTTGAAGCAAATTACTCGCAGTTTTGCGCAACTTGATCCAGTATGGTTTCTCGTACGGTCGGGCAATTCCGAAACCTGATGCGCCTACAAATCCGTAGTTCAATGGTGCCCGGGAGTCCGACCCAATATTCTCCATCAAACGAGTATCCGAGACGCTTACTTACGGATACCTGGAGATGTTAGGCACCCTCAGCAAGTACAAAGAAGGCATAGAGTGAGATCTTGTTTTTAGTGAAAACTGAGGTGTACTCATCGTACCCCAGACTGATGGAGAAGTTCAAGATCTTCACGGCCTTCTATCATCTTAGCGAATTGCGTAGTCGCGAGGATCTTATCAAGGGCATCATCGAGAATATCGATTATAGCATGTTCGTCCCCTCCTCACCATTATCATGTTCCCCATCTAATGCTTACTAGTGACGGCCACCCTCGAATTGTACTTTCTAAGGCGTTAACTTCTAGCTATAAGGTGAGTTCTTCAGACAACTTCGAGAATTCGTGATTCACCAGTATCGGTAGCATATCCGACTTTATGCCACCAATCACTTGGGCCATATGATCCTGAACAGCCCTTTTGCGAATACATGGACACTCCGCTTGCTTCTGACGCAACTGTACGATCCAGCTATGGAGGTCTGTGAAATGGCCACTCATTTCCTGGAGGAGGCGTGCGAATCGATGGATATATTGAGGCTTGTCGTTGCGATGCAGCCAACACTCGATCATCTGGGTGAAATAGGTCATGGACTACTTCTCAGGTAAGCGTGTTAGCCCGGAGGAGAAAGGACGTACTGACCGTGACATGATGACCCCAGGTTCATGTCTACTCCCATGGGCTTCCGATACTTGTATGACGCGACCTACATCGACCGGGAGATGGACTTATGGTTCCACGTTCGTGCATTCTTACGTTGTCTGACAAATCCTCATACGTCACTCTAGGAGAGAAATATTCACTACGCTGTTCAAATTGAGGTTTTCCTTGCCAGGGCTTTCGGGGCAATACCCTCCGATGACGATGACGAACCACTGTGCGTCAGGGCCCCCTGTTCTGTTTGGTTCTTCCCTAACGAAGGGACAGTACCTTTGATGGCATAGTTCCGCCGCATTTTTACGGCGAGATGGCGAAAACTGAACTTGGTTGTCAAGTCCTACGCGAGAAAGGGCACTTCGCCGATTTTTCGCTCTTTATAAGGCAGCACGGGCTCGAAAACGAAGACTCGGAGGTGATACTCAAGCTCAAGAGCATTCTGTGGACTGTGGTATGAAACAATCGCATTCGAAATTCACATCTTTTACACTTGTGATAGGGAAATATCGGCGCGACTCCTGGTGGACTCCCCTTCTTGGAAGAGGAAGAGATCATACCCGTCATACTTGAGATCGCAGAACAATCGCTCGTCCTGTCTGTTCGAGGGTACGCGGAACGTCTTCATGCATTGGCCCCTATTGATTTTTGATCTCACAGGACGTGTTTCTTTGTACTGGGCTTGATCTCGTCAACACCTCAAGGAGCCGAAATCTTGGATGACTTTCGCTGGGAAGCAACGTTGTCCCCCTTGGGCTTACCAACTGGACTTTGTATTCCTATGGACATCGATAAATTCGTTTCGGTGCGGGTTCTCATTTCCGTTTGGCTGGGATTGACCCCTAAATTATGTTCTCGAAAGATCCCGTACTGGGATGTCGCTAATACGGGCCAGGACATTCGCCTTACGCCCCCATCTTTGCAGGCAGAGATCGAGGTCATAACTGCGATCTCAAACCTATCCAACGCTGTCATTGCGAATACTGCGTCAAGATCCTTATCCAAGTATTATCATTTCGCTACGACTGCCCTAATCTTATACTGATAAGCTTACAGGTTGAAGTCGAGACCAGAATACCAGCATGTGTTCTCGTCGACTTCCACTTTCTATCGCGCACTGCACATCATCTCCACGTCTCGGTACCGGCTTCCCGTCCGGAGACATATATTCGACCTCTTTGACATTGAGCTGGATGGAGATGTCGTCCAGCAGCTGACAGAGTATTCGAAGTCACTTGTCCTGGCCCCTACGAAGACGCCGACGTCTCGACGGCGGGCTGTCAGCGTCCTATTTGCGGCGCCACGGACACATGCAACGGGTAGTGACGAGGAAGACGAAGCGACGCAGATTAAACGGAGCAATTCGAAGAAGATTAACGCATTACCGGTCGTGAATCTACGTCCACGGGATACGATCATTGGTTTTGCAGGGATTCCGGAGGAGTGATGATATGATTATTTATGTACCTAGTCATCTACTTTGCTTTGCTTGCTTTCCTACACATACCGGACTTTGCATATGGACACACCTGCACACTTCAAACCGCCCTGATCGTGTAGCCTTGTTGGATTCTGAATCTTAAGGGACTTCAAGTTTCAATGGCTTCGATGACTGCAATGCATGTAAATTATGTATCAAGTAGTCGTGATATTGATTTCTGGCGCCAGGTAAGTCGTGAGAAAAATGTGGTCGCGGAGGAACCCAACACTTGAGCTAACCCAACCCCGACCTAAACCTCTACAATTACCCTTTCGATGTCAGTACTTCGTGTCGGTACATCGGCGCTTTTCAGACCGTCCGTTACTCGGTTAACGGCGCTCACTGCTCGTCTTGCTTCGTCCGACGCGAAGACTCCAGCTGAATCATCTCAAACTGGACCCTCGGAGATCGCGTACGTCCCGCAGAAGGATGTCTTGACTGCCGATGTTATTAGCGGTGCTCCAGGTATGTCGTGCATTCGACTGATGCAATTATATGGTTTGACCCTTTGCCCGTTGATACTAGCTGAGCTCCGTCACCGTACGGTGAGAATCTATCAACCGGCACGCAACACCATGCAGAGCGGGGGTGCGAAGATGGAACGTTGGAGGATAGACTTCGACATTCTGCAGGGTGGGGGACGCTGGGAGAATCCCTTGATGGGCTGGGCAAGCTCGTGAGTACCCTGTAGCAGATATGGGAGAAAGCTGACGGGTCATCAGAGCGGACTACATGCAGGGCACTCGAGTGTCATTCAGGTCGAAGGAGGATGCAGTCCACTTCGCAGAGAAACAAGGTGCGACTCACTTTGCCTTTCTATTCTTTTGGTGTTCTTATCACACTCGTGCTAGGCTGGGACTACTATGTGTAAGACGACCCGCGCTTGAGCACCGGCCAGATAGCTAAACATTTGTAATATAGACAACCGCCTCCAACGAAGAAGATCCCCCCGAAGAACTACGCAGAGAATTACGTCTACAAGCCGCACAAGCTACGGATCGCTCGTACCAAGTAAGTAGAAGTGTAGAAGTGGTCAGAAAGCCTCGAGAAGGCACGTTTCGTGTGCCATGGTACACTGAAGGCTTCTCGTCTCACATACCTACTTGTCCTGTGGGTGGTTTGGAATATAATTTGGCTTGTTCCGCGGCCCGCCTCTTTAAAGTTTAAGTTGCCTGTGCAAAGTCACATTGTGAGTGAGCGTACGCTGAGTTGGATATTCGGTGGACATATGTAAGCCAAGCTTACTTTCCGGCCATCGCACGCGCCCGCCACATGCAGTGATGCACCCAAGTCATGTCATCTGTAAAGTAAGGAGCTTAGCATGCGCGCGCTTTCAATATACAATCTTTGCTGTGTCCTACTTCCCATCCCCTGCCATCCCGCTGTGTGGAACGTCTGTCACCGGCGAACGCGACCATTCTCGTTCTTGTTCTTGTTCCCCTCCAAAACAGATGCTGGAACGGTACTGGCTGGACGAAAGTGTCGGGGGCCATGCGGGAGCTGCACGCAACTCGCGTGACTAAATCCGGGTTTGGTCTGCTTCTTAACCTTCTGTCCACCTTGGTTCGCCCACCCTCCGCTTTCCGCTCCGGTCCTCCTGGCCATCAGTCCTCTCACAGACTAGCTGCGGTCATGGCTACTCTCGACGACAGGCCGTTCTCCAAGGATTACAGGTAACCTTTGTGCTCTATCCACAAGCTCGTGCGGCAGCACTCATGCCTTGAATACCCGTAGTGGCCTCATCAACCAGTCGGTCATCGCTGGGTGCTTTGCGGTCATATTTCTCAGCGCACAAGAAGTTATGAAGCGAAGACGACGAGGCAAGAAGATCCCATCAGGGCTTGGGAGCGTTGAATCCTGGGAGTTTGGATAGTCAGTGCTTCGTTTGACCTCTTGATCTCGTCTACTGACCGACGCCCGCCAGTCTCTATCAAGGTCGCTCTTGGGCGAAGTGAGCACAAAGTGCTTATTATGCGTCTCCGTACAACCTAACTATCTTTCAGGAACCCTTCACCTCCAGTTCCACTTGACTATCCTCTTGCCTGGGTGAAGCAAGTCATTCAATTCCCTGAACCCAAGTTGAATGACCTCCGGGGCTTGGATGCCACAATCTATGTTCGTTTCCTACGAGGCTGCGGTGCGTTCATGTTGTATCGTACCTAGTGCACGACTGACCGGCCGATTTTAGCATGGTTCACACTACTCCACACGTTCACTACCGTCCCCATCCTTCTGCCCATCCACCTCCACTTCTCCCGCAGCGATGTTTCGCCACGATCCATGACACGCGCGTCCATATCCTCTCTCGTCACGACTGAGAAAGGTGTTAGCCTCCTCTGGGTTCACATCGTCATTCTTTTCTACGTCACAATAACGTGGACGATCACGCTCTACTGGATTTGTCGCGGAGCGTTCAAGTATCGCAACGAAAACATACAGGCCACAGAGCGTCGTATCGCCTCTTCCACGCAAGAGGAGAAAGACTTGCAGTACAACCCCCATCCACATCCCCAATATCCTTTCCTTGCTGTACGGCCACTGGAACATGCCACCAAGAACCGTGGTTTCCGACTCCGTACTGTGATGGTGACCAACCTTCCGTTGAGTCTCCGTACGACGGCCGAGTTGCGCGAGTACTTTCAGTACTACCTTTCCCGCTCTACACCCAGACCCACCATGGCCATTGTTCCTACAAACCAGCCTGGATTTCTCAACAAGCTGGCAGGGTACATCTTTAATCGAGCCAAGGAGCTTCCCCGTCATATCCCACAGATCCACCCGGCACGCGACAGCAGTCTCCCATTGGAGGAAGGTCAGCGAGCCACTCCCACTCCTACCGATGTGCCGGTCATTGAAGACGTGGTGATTGCACGGAAAATGACCGAGCTTGCTTCGCTGCTAGAAAGGAGAGAGGAGGTTATGAAGCGCTTGGAGACGGCACACATCAAGTTGGCAAGGAGGGTTTTGACAGCCGTGCGCGAAGAGATGGACAGGAGAGAAGGCAAAGTGCCAATGATGAAGAAGGTGGCCACGCAGATAACCAACAATTTCTTGTTGCGTTCAGCATCGCAACCCTCGGACCGCCAGGCCTCGGACCCAGAAGATGCGGATATGAATCTCCTCGTCCACGAGCTTCGTCCCTTCGTAGAGGAATTTGAGGTCCAAGCGGCTAGTCACGTTACTCAACGGAGGCTTTGGAGCCTTCCGACGTGGTGGCCAGAAATGTGTTCCCAGAAGCAGAACCAGACGTATACCACTCTCTCCGAGGCACCTGGCAAGAAGACGCTTTGGGAAGTGCTCCTCACTCTCCCGCGGCAAACTCTCGACCCATACCAACCGCTCATCCACTTATCTGTCGTTTTCCGCGATAAGACTGTTCCCGCCATCGACTATTACACTGCGAAGTTGGGACTCCTGACGTCGCTCATCACCGAGAACCGGGCAAAGCAACCCACGGATTACGATCCGGTCTCTACCGCATTCGTCACGTTCGCCGAACCGAAGGACGCCCTTCGAGCATGCCAGGTGTTAGCTGCCCACCCGAATAACGTCCTCTCTTGTTTCGTGACCATGGCGCCCGGGTTCGAGGACTTGGACTGGACACGGATTATGAAGTCTAGCTATAGAGTGGAGGTATGTCTATACCTAAGCACCTTTGATATCGCGTTGCTCACGCCGCCATAGTTCATTAAAGACTGGGTTGTTGACATCGGTGTATGGTGGGTTATATTCTTCGTTCTTGGGACGTGTTTCATAAAGCCTTGTTTTTAGGGCCTTCACATTGTTTTGGTTGTTCCCACTGTCGTTGTTTGTTGGTCTGGTGTCGATTCAAAACATCAGTGCTTATTGGCCAGGACTAGTGAGCCTTTCCCGTCTTTTACGACCATCCTACTAATATTCTTCGTAGGCTCACTATTTGGAGAAGCATAATTGGGAGGAGGAACTCATCCAGTCATTCCTGCCTACTATCTTAGTGGCGCTGCTGATGCTGCTGATCCCCGTCCTTCTGTTGCTCATTGCCAAGAAAGCACACACAATCACGACTCTTTCCGCCCTTCACGACCGTATCATGATGAGATACCACAAGTTTCTCATCGTCAACATTCTCGTATTTTTTTGCGTGGGCACTGCGGCTTTGCAGTCGCTCTTGGTTTCCTTTGCGTCAAGCAAAGGCGGCGGTGGCGGCGAGAATATTCTGGAAATTGTTGCCACCAGCTTCCCTTCCGCGGGCCCCTTCTACGTTGGCTGGTGTGAGTATTCTGCGCTCTCTGCTCCATGCCCTCCTAATAACGCGTTTTCAGTGATATTCACGACCGGAATTCATGCATCTATCGAACTCCTCTTATGTGAGTGGAATCCTGACATTCGTTCAATCGTATAGCATCACTCATCTTACCTATAGTTGGGGTGAGCATTCTCCTTTCTATAGGTTAGGCAAATCTTGATGTGGACGAGTATTTGTAGCTTCCCCTCATCACGTACCTTCCCACACGCCGTCAGGTCACGCCACGTAAACGAGCAGTTGGTATTCGACCTAGGACGTTCAACTACTATTGTGCGTGGTTGGCCCTTCCAGGGTTACGGTGCTGTCGTACTAACCTTGTGGACTTATAGATTGGCTACCCAATCATATGCTCATCCTCTATGTCATCCTCGTTTTTTCCATTCTGAACCCGCTGGTTGTACCCTTCGGTTTCGTATACTTCATGGTTGCCTCGAGTATGCTGTCTTATCTTGCTTTTGCTCGCGAACAATCTTCTGACAATTCGCTTACTTCTAGCCGTCATTAAGAACCAGGTGCGCTTCAATTTGTTATCTTTGTGCAAGAAGCAGCTGCTGACCCTCTATTCCACAGCTCCTCCATGTATATGCGAAGAATTACGAAGGAAACGGCAAGACTATTCTCATCCGATTGATTCGGTACTCTTTGGATGGTACGCGGTTCTTCGTGTCCAGCAAGACATATGTCATTCACGTGTCTTTTTGTGCAATCCTAGGCTTGATCTTCACTCAGGCGGTATTCCTTGCATATATGGCCGTTTTGAAAAATAAGGTCAACGTTGCGTTGTCTGCGGTCCTCATCATTTTCACTGTCTTCACCAAAGTGACGTGAGTATCGCGTGACACTCGTGTGGTAAAACCTTATACTGATTTATCTTCAGTACCACCCGCATGTGTCGCATCAGGTTCGACAGGGATGACATTACGGAGGCGAACATCGTGTGCGGCAATTCCGACGATGTGTCTGGTGAACAAACAGTCCCAGACGTTGTGGAGGACCAAAGTGGCCAACCCAAGTCAACGACCTCACGATTATGGAGGACATGGCGCCTTTCGTCCCGTTTTATCTTTTCATACGCAACTTTCCCTCCACGCCATCAAAGGAATGACCGCCAGCCCAATCCTTTTTCGCGACCTGAGACTTCCCTCGCCTCGGATCGCGATGATGAACCCGAGCGGTGCTCAAGCTCGTCATCGTCTTCGGAGGCACTGAGTCCTAATGATAAGTACAAGATGGATCAGATCCCCGATTTCCAGCCCGTGCAAGCACAGGCACCGGTGCAGCCTTCACCTTCCTCCCCACAACCACAACGCCCAGTCTCTTTTCCAGCCCCGAATCCCAACCTGCCCGGCTCGTCCGCCCTAGTCGCAACCCCTCACCCCCCTCATCCTGCCTGGGATGATGAGCCCGACTACAACCATCCATACGAGAATCCGTACTACACGCAAGAAGTTTCTCCGTTTCTCTGGCTACCCAGGAATCCTTGCGGCCTCTTGGACCTTGACGATACAGTGGACGTCCGAAGGTCTCTGACCACCACGGACTCGGCGGGCGAGTTAGGTTCTTGGCAGCTACCCCCGTTGCCCCTGCCTTCCCCGGCCTTGCCTGGATCGCCACCTGCATCACCGGAGATTGACCGATTGTCTTATCCACAGAGGGGGTTCAGCGGCACCGAAGACTTCCCGCTGCCTCCTCGGATCGCGGCGCGCGTGGACGATCCGAACGAAGTGGATGACGACGCCGAACTTGGACACCGTCCTTCGCACTTCAGGCGGCGAAAGATGAGCGCTCGGAGCACCGTCGGAACAACCAGGACGAGCTACAGTTCGCGCCAGCCTTATACGCTCGACGGCGGTTCCCATGTTTCTGTTCTGTCAGGCCGACGTCCGTGGATGAAGTCGACGTTTTCGCTGAGAAGGCAACCGTCGTTCGACGCCGAGATGGCTGTGCGACCTGACGCGCACGCACAAACGGCCCTGCCCAATCCATCGATGCTCACGGTGGCAGGACATCGTGCGGAAACGACCTCGGTGACGATGCAGGAGGCATTGGTGGAGGAAGTTCTCGTCGAGGAACATGAGGCGGCACAGGAGCGTCTTCGGGAGGAGGCGATGCTGGCACAGCAGTCAATGCGCACGCGCCGATGGTGGTCCAAGTGGATGTTCACTGAGCATGGGAAGCCGTGAGGTTTCGCATCGGATTTCCCTATACCCCCACGGATCTGGACGGATGTCGCTGTTATACCGTACTGTATATACCCTAATTCTGTAATTATTTCATGTGTCCTTGTGATGCCCTCCCTGTATATGAATTGTTCCGACCCTTTCCCTGGAGTGTGATGGGAGGGCTATTGTTCGCGTATATGTCGCCTCCGACGATTTTCCCGCATGCGATCGACGGACAATGTTCGACGAGCACGTTGCCCCGGGCGGCTGCATGTCGGTACTCTGAGCATATATATTATGTGTTTTCGATGGGAACGGGAGCTCCAGTCGAAATTCTCTCTCTGCGCGCCATCATGTTCCGGCTTGCCGCTATTGCTTTGCTCCCTTCCCTCGCGACGACCGTTCTTGGAGGTACAAAGATCTGGGATGGAACATTCGACAACTATCCGACGGTCGCAGCATTTGACGATTGTATGCGTCTAATCGTTGTCTTGTTTCCCTTGTGGCGGTTGTTGACAAACACTGGCAGGGTCTTGGGCCGACGAAGTTGGAGCATACCAATGGGTGAATTCAATCATTGCGATCGGCGTAAAGTAACGGAAAGCATGGCTGATAGAGGATATGCAGTACATCCACGGCAGCGGTCCCACGTCCGAATACCTTGCGCTCGACCCGAGCTTCAAGAACCCGGCATCGACCGAAAAGAATGGCCTCCGCGTAACGATCGACGAGTCCTCGCTCTGGAGCGGACAGACGATGGAGCGCACGGAGCTCATCCCGCAGACGACGGCCAACTTGGGCACAGGCAACTTGTTCTACCACTTCTCCATGTCGCGCGATAACACGAAACCGCCCGAGGTGCGTGCGCGCGTGGTCGATCGAATGTGACGCTCACGACGTTCGAACAGTCAACGATCGAGCACCAGATGGTGTTTTTCGAGTCGCACTTCACCGAGGTGAGCTGGTCCCTGCGCTACGGTAAAAATTGAGACTTGACGGAAACGTGCAGTTCAAGTACGGCGTTGCACCAAACCAAACCTACCTGGAATGGCATGTTAGCAGTCAGCCGAAGTGGGGCGTTTCTTGGGAAGCCGGCACTTGGTACAACTTCGCCTACGACATTGACGTAAGTCCCCGTGCCCTACACATAACATTACAACTGACCTGCCAAACCAGTTCAGCGCAAGCACCGTTGGACTGTGGGCTTCGACGGGCTCGGCCCCGCTCGTGAAGGTTGTCGACAACATTTCCGCGTCGACGTCGACCAACTCGGAGGACTGGCACTTGGGCGTGCTCCGCATCGTCAGTGATAGCGTCGCGGAGAACTTCTATTTCTCCGGCGTGTACATCGAGAACGGGCCGATCACAACCACCATCGGAAGTGGGAGCGCCGCGCCCCGCGCCCTCGACATCGGGGGTGACCGCCGCCCCTTCGACCACAGCTGCCGCCCCGTCGACTACGGCGGCGGCGACGACCACAGCGGCAGGACCTTCCCAGACGCAGTGGGGACAGTGTGGCGGTGAGTACTTGTATTTCTAGATGGAAAGTCAGTGGTTCGACAGAGTTATAGGGACGGGCTGGACTGGTCCGACCGTCTGTGTGTCTGGGTTCACTTGCATTGCAGTGTCGGCACCGTACTATTACCAGGTAAGCCATCCCATACCATGCGAGGTATGCGACCCCTAACAATGTCGACATTCAGTGCCAGTAAATGCGTGGCAAAATGACACGGAAAAGGCCTTTACTTGCTTGCGTCGCACACGCAGAATTTGTTTGTTTTTGTAAATTTGGGGCAGTCCGGAATGATGAGCACATGCGTACTGTACATAAAATGAGAGACACGGTCAGACAATCTCGGCGATACCTGAGTAACTGGTGAGCATATGCGTAGAGTGCTTGGACAGTCTTACGCACCAATTACCCCACACGCCGCCCTTGCCCCGGCGTTCCCGGTTTTCTGAGATTCGTCGTCGTTACCGCGTCCAAGGTCGTCTGTTCCCTGGGGAAAACGTCAAAAACGAGAGATGAAAAAGAAGATATTCGTGAATGTACGGAATGCAAAACGACGGCCCGTCTGGGGAGGGGAGGAGTGAGAATGGACAAGCGTATATGGATAGGTTCACACGCACCCGACAATGCTGAGAGGGCCGTTGAGCGTGAGCTGATGGTCCTCGATGTGAAGTTTGACAACGCCATTGGCGTCGCTTATGATGTTGCCCAGGTCTCCGACATGACGCACTTTGTCAGTCGGTGCGCCGTGGGTCTTGTGGAAGGGGTTGAAGTGGGCACCGGCGGAGGTGCAGCCGTTGCTCATGTCGCCCAGTGCACTGAGAATTTCCTGTTGGATATGAGCGCAAACTTGAGAAGAGGATGGGATACGTACTGAATGTGGAATCCCCTTTTAGCAGAGGGATCCAAACCGGTGAGCTCGCCGCGTACTGTGACGGGGCCACTCTTCGAGGACTGTTCGAAGATGACGGTGCCTGATACGGAAGAATCGCCAGAGATGACGGCAAGGGCCTACGGGGGTCTCGTATGTGAGTGCCGAGATGATAATGAATGGATGTGATGGAGATGGACCTTGTGCAATGTTGGGCTGTCGTGTGAAGGGCGAGTCCATGTCCAGAAGAGAAGGAGGACGGCGACGACGGCGACGACGTTGGCGATGAAAGACCTGTTTGAAGTGGAGACTACGGTGCGATGGGCGTCCATGTGGGTAGGGAGTGGGAGGTCCTTGGACTGGCTGCCTTTTGAGGGCAGAGGAAAGGGAAACGAATCGCGGGATTCATGCAGACGCGGCTCACTGGCAGTCGCCGCCGGAGACGACCGTCGCGGTCACGAGCCAATCCGAGTCGCGGCACATGAAGTTACAACTGCAGCCACCTCCTCTTTCCCTTCCCTGCTCGCATACATATTCCTATTGTCCATTCTACCTGTACCCTTCGTTGGCCAAAACAGCATCACGCCCCCGTCCCATGGTCAATTCTTGTCAGCTGACCCACCCATTGCTGACCCTTCAGGCCCGCCCGGTCCTTCATGTCACCCTCACCAGATGGTTAAAGACATGGCGTGTACGTTTCCACTGCTTGACCGATCCCACACACCCCCTCCTGAAGTGGCATGCTGGTCTCCACGTTCCTCGCGCTCAGCTTCATCTCATGGAGCCATGCTCTGTGTTCGTTCACGACCTCCATGAATAGCCAAGCCCATAGGTTCAGCTGGAACTCCATCGATCAGGTCTTTGCTTTTGGAGACTCTTATTCTTTCGTGCAGGGTACAGCAGGGCTCGCGAACTTTAGGTACCTTCTAAATCTCTCGCCATTGTCACTATTGTAACATTCATGATGTCTGCAAGTTTCGTCGGCGACGCGTTCAACTTTTCCTTTACTCCCGAGACTCTTTTGACGAACCAGATCATACCAAAAAATGTCCGTGTTTTATAAAGATCTGTGGGTACTTACTGAATGCTGCACAGACCAGTTCAGAGGGCTCCAACTGGGTACGCAGATGTAAAACGTGGACTATGCGTCATGTACTCTACTCATTTGTAGAGTGATAGCTTGAGTTCCTCACCGGTTGCTTCGAGGGTGAGCCTCTCCAGTGCCAGCCTCGTCAACTATGGGATTTCTCCTTTGCTGGAGCGGACATCGACAAGAGCCTGTACTCGCTCTCGCCCTATATCCTCAGAACACGATCGTCTGACGAAAACAATCCACAGGCTTCCTCTGCACCACAACTTCACCGTCCCCCTCGTCGATCAAGTCACTCAATGGGTTCAATACGCATCGGAGGTGATCCCTCCAACTTCCGATGACTCGAGACTTACTGCCTGGTGGATCGGCATTAACGACACGGGGGACGTCCTCGGTATGAACGTACGTACTCCTCCCCTCGCCGTTCCAAGTCCAATCCAGACTCTTTCTAGATCACGGACTTCGACGCCTTCTGGGAGGCCGAGATGACGTCCTACTTCGATGCCGTGGTGGGATTTCCCCTTACGCCTAGCGCAGCGGAAGATGACGTCCTGATCTCGCTTGCCACGCCAGGAAAACGCGTACACCCACGGCCTGCGCGGCGCGCACCTCTTCCTCAACGTGCCCCCCGAAGACCGTGCACCAGGCCACCTCAACACCACCAACGCTGCCCCCGAAAAGCAGCGTGTCACCGAGTTCAACGCCGCCCTCAACACTCACCTCGCCACCTTCGCCTCCGGGCACCCTGACCTGGCCGTTTTCGCCTTCGACGCCCACGCGTGGTTTACCACCGTGCTGGACAACCCATCCACCTACGGCTTTGGGAACGTCACAGGGTCCGACCGTTTCCGTTTCCTCCTCTCCCACCCCTTTCTCCGCTTGCTTTGTCAATTCGCTCATCGCACACGCGTCTTTAGATACTGCGAATGCACCAACACGTCGTATTTTTGGTACAGTAAGTCAAGTCGTGTTTTCAACGCGGCGTACACGCGCCCGTTCATGGCGTGTTTCCAGCTGATCGGACGCATTGCATTGCCTTCCTTGCATCCGCAGACAGCGGCCACCCCACAGAACGCGTTCACCGTCTCCTCGCGGACGCCATTTCGGCGCAGCTGATGGATGTTTCAGAATAAATGGGATATCATTATGGGACGAGGAAAGTATAATCAAGGCTGAAGATCCAGACAATAACGACAACCGAAGAGAAGGGAGCGTATGGACAGAGGGGTGGGCGGATGGGGACTGCACGGGGTGGGATGATTTAAAGAATGTACATCGACAGAACGAACCCAGGACGAACAACGTTGTTTATGTGCACGGACAAGCAAAGAAAACAGAGAGGAACAGAGATAGTTGATGAGGGTCGCGCGCGCTGAATCGCTCGCGTAGAACCCGCCGACGGCGCGAGCGAAGAAGAGCAAGAGAATAAAGATCATGGTTAAAAGAATAGATACGTGGTGATGAAGACGATGAGCGCGATGATGACGACGACCTGGAGAGGCACGCCCTCCGGTTGGGTGTCGCTGAGGTATGTGCCAACATCAGAGTCGACCTCCGTCGTTCCGTCGTCGGAGCGACCACGGTACCGTCTACGAAGTTCTGTCGGACCAGTGCCACTTGATGCAACGGAGCTGGGGTCTGGGACAGCGGCGAGAAGAGCACGGAGACGTGTGATCTCGTTCTGTGCGTCTTTGTATTTGCCCAAGAGTTCGGGGTTGGGGTCGACGGCGGGTGCAGGCACGGGGACGGGTACGGATAGAGGGGCGGCGGGGGGCGTGGGTGGATGCGGAGAGTGGACGTTGACGTTGATGATGCCGACACCGCCTGAGGGTTTCTCTCCCAGGATATTCGAGGGCTCTTCATGGGGTTCCTCGCGTGCAGCAGAGAAGTCAGCCGGGGGCGTGGGTTCACGCTCGATTCGAATGGAGGGCTCAGGGAAGGCAGAGCCGCCTGGGTGTGTCTTTACGGTGCCATATCGTTGCTAGAATCGGATGAGCGGAGCAAGCGGACGGGAGCGTCAGTGGACGCACTGAATCATCGGCACTCAGGACAGAGACGCGCGGGTGTTCGTCCTCTTCCTCCACAGCCTGGCCCTCTGGAGGCAGATAGGCAACTTTGATCTTCTGAGAGTGAATTTTGGTGGCGGGGTCGTCGCCTTCGGGTATACTCCACTAGAATGTGGATAAGAGAGGTGGCGGGAAGAGGGTCAAGTAAGGGGGCTGACGATGTCGTGGATACCCTGAGCTTCCTTCTCCGAAGTGATCAGCGTGGTTTGGATCAAAAACTTGTCCTTGCATTTGGTGTTCAACGGGGGCTCGTCCTTCATCGCCTGGAGCATCACTGAGAGAAGAAGGTTGAGGGGGGAAAGCGGAGACGAGGCGATGAACGACGGTACCTTGCACTTCAACGGTCTCCCCCGGCTCCACCCTACCAGAGTTTGGTCGTACGCAGTACAACTGAGGAGCGAACGGTCTGAGCGGCGTGAAAGGGGGGGAAAGCTGTGCTACGCACCTTGGGAGCCGTGGTCTTTACTTTGAATGCGACGGGTTGGGCATTGTTGTTGGTTATGGCGAGAGCACGTTTCACGTTTACGGTGAGAGGTCCTAGAGAAAGAGGAGATGAGGGGGGAATGGGAAAGAAAAAGAAGGAGAGCATACGGTTGAAGGTGAGGGTAGAGCTGGGTTGGAGGGAAACGGACATGGTGAACGGCGGGGGAAGGGAGAGGAGGAGGAGAAGGGTGGCGGGGGTGAGCAGGGAGCAGTGCCAGGAGCAGGCTAGTAGTAGTTGGTCTGCCACGAAGCCACGCTTCGATGCTGACGTGATCATGGCTTTCATTAGCCCATTCCGCCTCGACCCCCACCGACATTGCCCAACCCCCGCGCCTGCCCTTTCTCAATCGATATCCTCGAGGAAGATCTCATGCTGTTACGGAAGTATACAGTGTGTTTGTTTGATTGCCCCAGTCCCGTCATCTGCAGGCGAAAGTGCGGGGTTCTCGGGTCGAATATCGCTCGAGCTCGATAAAGTGTTGAGAAGTGTCAAAGGTACCGGCGGAGGATGGTGCCCACTGCTTCTCAGAATGAATCCTATGGAGATAATTGGTGGTACACTACTTAGATAGATGCTGAACGAAGTCGGCGAAGGAGGCTCGGAGAGATCGTCAGGGGGACGAGGGCCGGGCCGAGGGTCGTGCACTACTTGAGAATTTAGGCGGATGGGCTCACAGCTCACCGTGACCACACTCTCTTCTTCCTTGAATAGCTTGAATCCACAACGACACAGCTGGTCTGCCATCCCCCTCTATTCTACGCCCACTCGCTTTACGATGTCCTGGAAACTCGGAAAGAAGAAGAACACACTCGCCGCCGACGACGCTGCTTCCACCCGCTCAATCACACCCACCCCCGGGGACGACAGGCCCATCGGTCGCACTGGCATCCTCACCATACGTGTCCTCTGGGCGGAGGGGTTCCAAGTTCCCGCTGGAACTCCCATTCCCGCAGCGGTTCAGTCTGCTTTGGCTTCCCAGCCAGCAAAGGTCGCTGCCTCAATGTCCCCCTCCAGCGTGACCCAGTCTCGTCTTGCCGCCGCAGGCCACGCCAAGCGGGACAGCGTGCAGCGATCCCAGTGTTGGTGGCTTCCCTACCTCGTCATGGAGTTTGAGGTGAACCAGATCCTCATCACCCCCCTTGGTGGTGACCTCGAGAAGCCGCTGTACATGTACCAAGCTCATTTGTTCGTGCTCTCCTCCATGGTCACCGCGCGTCCATTGACGTTCAAGTTGTCAATAGCGACGTGTCGCGCAACTCAGAAATCTCTATTCAGTCTTACTTGCGCAAGGATGAACCGAAGCGTGGTACCGATGGCGTGGAGGATGTTGGCAACGACGTTCTGCTGGGTGGGATCCACTTCACCCCGGACTTCGACAACATCAATACCCAGGACCAGTGGTACGAGATGCAAGGCGGTTCAGGCAAGATCATGATTGGTGTCGCGTTTCAGCCCAGCAGTGTACGTTCATCTTTTCATACCAACTCCTTCACGTGCCTCATCTCGGCCTCGCATCGGTATAGGGTCAAACCCTCACCATCGATGACTTTGAGCTCATCACGGTCATCGGCAAGGGCAGCTTCGGTAAGGTGATGCAGGTCCGCAAACGGGATACACAGCGAATCTATGCCCTCAAGACCATCCGCAAGGCGCACATCGTCGACCGCAACGAGATCACGCACACCCTTGCCGAACGCCTCGTTCTCGCCCGGATCAATAACCCCTTCATCGTACCGCTCAAGTTCAGCTTCCAATCCGAACAGAAGCTCTATCTCGTCCTTGCGTATGATATTCACACTTTATGACAGCGTCAAGCTGACTCTCGTGGTCAATTTAGGTTTGTCAATGGCGGCGAACTGTTCCATCACCTCCAGCGGGAGCATAGATTCGACGAGGAACGCAGTCGCTTCTACAGTGCCGAGCTGCTCCTCGCTCTTGAGCACCTTCACGAGCTCGACGTCGTCTATCGGTTTGTACTATCGCACGTCTTATTTTCCTGGGCTTATGGCCAAAAATACAGCGACCTCAAACCCGAGAATATTCTTCTTGACTACACAGGCCACATCGCACTCTGCGATTTTGGCCTGTGCAAGTTGAACATGAAGGATAACTGACATGACCAACACCTTCTGCGGAACCCCCGAGTACCTCGCCCCCGAGATTTTGACCGGGTCCGGTTACAGTCCGTTGCATTCAACTTCATGGCCTCCTAACGTTACCGACCATACCCATTCTAGACCGCACCATTGACTGGTGGACGCTCGGGGTACTTCTGTACGAGATGCTTTCCGGTCTTCCGCCGTTCTACGATGGTACCTATACGTTCTAGATCTCTAACCACTCAGTCACGCTGACCGTCCTATCACATCTCCAGAATCCACTGACAAGATGTACGAGAAGATCCTAAAAAATCCCCTCGTATTTGGTGACGATATCGGCCCCGACGCGCGCTCTATCCTCACGGGCCTCCTCACACGAGACTCCTCGCAGCGTCTTGGCGTGACCGGCGCGGACGCAATCAAACGGCATCCGTTCTTTGCTAACATGGACTGGGCGCGGCTGCTCCAGAAGAAGGTGCAGCCACCGTTCAAGCCGAGCGTGTCCTCACCCGTCGACGTGTCCAACTTCGACACGGTGTTCACCGCAGAGGCACCGCTTGATTCGGTTGTGGAGGGCTCACAGCTGTCGCAGACCGTGCAGGCCCAATTCGCCGGTATGTCGTCTACGTTTTCCACGGTTTGTCAAGGTGTTTTGCTCACGATGCGATGCTAGGATTTTCGTACGACGGCAGCGGCATGCCCATCAGCCCCAAGTAGATTCCTACACCATCCCATTCCTCCTATCTTGCCCCATGCTGTCCACTCGCTGTCCTTGTCTAACTATCTGCGCCGTTTCCAACATACTCGCCTCTTATACACTTCCTTCTAATACCCGCTCCTCCAGGATATTCATACTCACCCGCGGATTCAACATTCGTTTTCAATGGCCCCTCGTTTATAAATACGGTAATTTACCCCCTTCTCGTGTTGCGCCTACCACCTGCGCATATAGTCTCCCCTCCATCTCGGCCCGTCCCTCGTACATACACTCATTGGAAATCACACGTCACATTGTACATCGTCCATCCGATATAGAAAAGAGAGATACAAGGCCGCTTAAGCGAGAAGGTAGTATATGCGCCACGCCCAAGCCATGCGTCCTTTTTGCCTTCTTTCCTTCTCTTGGTCATCCACAACATCGTCTTCTACATCAGAATATTCGTCCCGCCGCAGATCCACCGTAGCAAGATCTACAATATCCGACCACTGTCGCACCCTGCGCGTGCTAACAACGACCTCGTCGTGGACCGCTGGCGAACGATGCACGAGCGACCACGCGATGAACATAACGAGCATCACCGGTAGCTCCACATAAAACGACACGAAGTCCACTGGGGAGAAGCGCGGGAAGAGGGAGGACCATCCTTGGACTGCGCGTCGCCAAAAACATCAGTTCATCCCTGCCGCACTGAATGAAAAACACGCGGAGACGTACCCAAGATGATCACAGTGACGGCGACGATCTGGAAAGCAATATTCCGCCGCGCGTCAGTTTCTGGGGGTGCGTTGAATGCGGCGTACGTACGACGAAGGGAGGGCCCCAGGGCCATGTCCACGCTGCGCGGAACTTCATTTCAGAGAGCGGGCGACCTTGACTTGTCCACGCCCTGCGGAAACGCCACGAAGCGATGCCAATGGACAGCCACGCGATCTAAACGCGAACAGAAACGCTCGATCCTGACTGAAGAGACATCGGGAGGGGGGAGAGGGAACACACCTGGTTGGACACGCCGACAATGTTCTGGAGCCACCCCCAGAACACGCCGTTGCCGATGAAGCTGCTGCCGAAGCAAAGTGCACTGATGCTGCTCGTAGCGAGCAGGGCAGGCAGAGGTACACCCGCGGCTGTCGTCCATGAGAACACTCGGGGCGCCTGCGCGGTCGAGGCCAGTCCGTAGAGGACACGAGTCCCGGCAAAGAGGGCGTGGTTCCCGGCGGACACCACGGAGGTGAGTATCACCGCGTTCATGAAAGACGCGGCAGCATCTGAGGGTCGAGATAAGCAAGAAGCAGGAGGAGAAGGCAAGGTACTTACTCGAGCCGACAGCGTAGAAAACGAGAGTGAATGGAGAAGTGGTGGTGTCTTTGTTGGAGAGATTAGGGTAGTCCCACGGCACTGAAAGATCGATCAGCTTTTGCCGGCGAAGACGTCACACAGTTACATACCATTAAGTCCAATTAACAGAATGCTCAGAATATAAAATAACAGTATGCTGGGTGCAATAGGTTGGTAGGTTGCGGTATTTCAAGGGGGGAGGAAGGGGGACGGCACTTACCGCCAAAATACAAATTTGACAACCTTGGGCATGGCCTTGGTAGGGTTTCGCGTTTCGCCGGCCGTGATCCCAAGACTCTCCGTACCACCGTCTAACGCAAAACGTCAGTTCTGGTTCAAGCAGTCGGTATTCCAGTTTTTGTGCTTACAAGCAAAGCTCGCCGTTACAAATACCCGCGCGAAGCCGCCAAAGCCACCCACGAAAGGTGCACCGTCTATGTGCCAATATTTCGCGCCAATGTACTGGTGTTCACGATTAACCCCCACGTTGACGAGGATACCAACGATAATAAATATCACGACGGTGACTACTTTGAGGGAGGCCAGCCAATACTCTGAAGACAACGGCCGTGTCAGGTGCATAGATCTCTCAAATTGTTCGCCGATAGGCTGGAAGCTGTGAGGACGCACCCATCTCTCCGTATGCCTTCACATGGGCGGCGTTCACGCTAACGAGGAAGACCCACACGGCCAAACTAACGATCCAGGGGTGGGGTACATGCCAGAAGTCCAGCACGAGTTGCGCTGCGGTGAGGTCGGAGGCCACTGAAACGGCATCGTTGAACCAATAGTTCCATGAGAGTGCGAAACCATACGATGGCGAAAAGAAGCGCGTCGCGTATGCATTGAACGATCCTGCGGATAGGCCAAGAAAGTCAGCTGGTCGGTGCACGGAAAGACACGGAAAGTAATTGGAGCGATATCGGGAGAGAGCAGGGGGCTCAAAGAGAAGGCGCACGGTGCAATACCCAGGCCGGACGGACGGGACATGGGAAGGAGGAGCATCGCCGACAGGGACGGCGGCGGGCTCTGCCTCGAGGGGTCTTAGAAGCTTCCTAACAGAGAAGCGGAGCCCAGAAACTTCATGCGCGCCCTTGGATGAAGGTAAAGTGAGCTCGGCGATGGTGTGTGCGGGCGCGGTTTTATCGCGGTCACCTGGACCGATAGGGGACACGAGGCGGCTTCGGAAGGATAGAAGGTGGACCAGGTCGCCGTTCATACATCCATACATACGCACCCACGTTCACATCGCGAAAGATGTCGGTGGAGCAAGGACGCGAACGAGCATATCCCGGGAAACGGATGGCAGACGGGGAAGAGAAAGATAGGCAAATGCTCACCAGCGACAGGGTATTGCGTAGCCATCTCGCCTAGCAAGAGCAGGGTGACATACACAATCGCACCCACTAGTCCATAGCAGATGAGCATACTCGCAGGCCCGCCTTGGGCGAGTGAACGTCCTGTCCCCAAGAACAGGCCGGTGCCTATGGTTCCTGCGATGGCGATCATCTGCACTTGACGGGACGATAAGCCTCTGTGGAGGGTGCCGTGTCGCTTGTCCACCGGTGGCAGAGGAAGTGCGCCTTCGGGTAACGCAGGGCCGTCGGAGGTAGCCATGGAGTCTTGGGCGGATTGTAGGGCACCGTAGCCAGTGCCACTGGCAGACGAATGCTTCGGGAGGAGTACGTCGGACTCGTCCACGACGGAACTACGATCGGACGGCATTGGCTTTGCCTGAGATTTTCTACGTGAAAAAAATAGTATGGATCGAGTCAGAGCGCCAAGGCATGGTCGACGACTGGAACGACGATGAGCGACTTGTGCGCGAAATGTGCGCCATCGAGCGTCGGAGGTTATATCGGGTATGTTATTCTCACGCATCGTCGACAATGCTCAGAGTCACTGGGTCTGACTTCCCAGCTTCTGCAGCCATGGCCACCGTGACCCATTACATCCGCTCAGACTACGATCCAGAAGTCGATCGTCAACGACTCCTTAGAGAAACAGGACAACCTCTTGACGAACCCGTTTCCCCCGAAGACGCTGACCTCGCATGGCAAACCGGGTCCTCCTTTGGCCTAAACCGCCGCATCGTCCTTGCTCCTCGGTTCGTCCCTGCCACCCTCTCTTACGATGAGTGGGGAGACGTAACACTCCCTGCCAACGAGAACGCTACTTCGAACCATGTGGCTTCAGATTCAGACGGCATCGGCGGCTGGTACAGGTCCTTGAGGCGAGCAGAGACGGCGCCCTCTACCCTCAGACCAACGAAGCTTTCGCCATCACCCAGACCCCAACCTTCCCCGTCCTCACCGTCATCTAAACCTTCTACCATTTCCCCTCGTCCTTTTTCAGCGTCAGACAAACGCCGCGAGCGCGACTGGTTCATCTCCCGCGCCCTCGACCACTCTGCCTCTCTTCCCCCGAGCCCTGCGCCATCGTCTTCCCTTGCAGATATCCTCTCCCGTGAGCCCCCTGCATCGAAGCCCCATAAACCCCCTGTCTTTTTACACCTCGGCCCCTCCAACAAGGGATGGGCAATGCTTCAGAATCAAGGGTGGAGCGAAGGCGAAGGGCTTGGGGGCAGCGGCCGTAGACCGCGTAAACGTGCCAGGTCGACGCCTCCTCCCGACGACATCACCCGTCCGGACACCATTCTGCGCGCCGATATCGAAAAACCCCGAACACAGCCGCCGCCGCGTGCGCCAGGCCCAGCGCCCAAACTCAAACTCAGACGGGAGGAGCTGGTCGTGGACGATGACATCGTTGAGGTCAAGCACACGCCCGTGATAGATTTAACGTGTTCTGATTCCGACGACGATGACGAGATGGTCTCGGGCGGAGACCCCAGCGCCTCACGGACCATTCATGCTGGCCCAGCTTCTATCTCCCTCCCAGCCTCTCCTTCTCCTTCTCCAGGGTCGCCGCTCGACAATGACGTATCCGAACCCTATTCGTCGACATCAGACATGCCCTTCTCACGCCCCTGCCCACCGTGCTCAAATCGGATCGCCTCGGTATTGGTCTGAAGGCCAAGACGGAGGGGCCGTACAGATCGTCTGTCAAACGCGTCACACACAACGCAGGCTTCCCTCGCGGCGCATACCAAAGCTGCCGAAGAGGCGCGCCGGACGAAGGAAGTATTCGGTCGGGGAAAGCGTGGCTTTCAGAGGATGGAGAAAACGAGAACGGCAGGAACGGCAGGACTTGATAGCGTACATGAACCGATGATTTCTTGCTCGAACCACGAGCTTGTACAGTAATATATGCCCGTGAATTACCATGAGATTTCAGGCTTCAGTATGGATACAGGTTGGTATACAGTATGTACAGGTAAAAATGAAGACGAAACCAAGTCTGTGCAACGAATAAGCAAGCATATAACCCGTGCTCAGCGCTCAAACGCGACACTTGGACCTCTAACATGAGCATACATAGGCGATAGATAGGCCGTTGTGAAAAGTGAGGGAGGTTCGGAAAGAATGCAAAGGGTATACTAGAATTACAGTAAAATGCCTGCCTTGGGGGTTTCGTTCGTTGGTTATGTCGTAATCATGGGCGTAGTTGTATATCATTCAGGACGAAGCCTTCCCTCCATGACCCCTTGAGCACGTCGAACTTCACCTCTGGGACGTATATGCGCAACCACTGGACCATCTCCTTGCTGATTTGGTGACAGCGAGTGATATCAAGGCTTTTGAGCCTCTGAGGCCATGCCCATGGCAGGCAGGTGTCGGGGGGTGCAGATTGTGAACGACCGTGACCGTGGACTGGAGCGCGAACGGCCGCAGGGGAAGGATGTGGGTGGGCACGGGGACGAACTGGAACCGACGGAAGATGACGCGGAGAAGACGGTAGGAGGGGGTAGGGTAACTTCAGGTACGTTCGCGAGGCGTGGATATGCACGGGCGTGCGCCGAGAGGCGGGATTCAATGAAAATACGCAACGCGTCCCATTCCAGCGTGGTGCATCCATCCAACGTCAGATTTTCGAGCTTCGGGCAGATCCAAGATTGCGTCACAGGAGTGGACATGGTCTGAAGAAGAGGGGGCGTGTTAACGTTATAGGCGTTACGAACACCCTTTGCCACGCACCCTGAGAATCAACGACGAAGCCTCCTCGACGTCAACCAGCTCCAAGGTCCTCAACGTTGGGACGCGGCCCAGAAGTTTGGCGAATTCGAGTTCGTTGAAGAAACATGCCTCGATCCGGAGATGTTGCAGAGGCAACGACGTCAACGACTGCCGTTTCAGATGATTGATGACCTGGGTGATGTTGTCCATGTAGCACAGCTCAACCTTTTCCAAGGCTGGAAAGGTGATCTGGCTAAGGATACTGCGAGTCCGGTGAATGCCTGCAGTAGTAGAACGAGGCCTTCGTTAACCGCGGGAGGTGGATGATGTGGGAAGGGAAACGGCTGTTGTGGTGCGGCTCGTGCTCGAAAGTTGCGCAAGACTCCGCCTCCGTATCGGACATGTTGCGCAAGGTAAGCTCCTCTAGCGCCGGACATGCGCGGAGGAGTCCGAGGATCACCAACACCGAAGGAGCGAACCCGTTCCAGTAGCCCCCAAGTTCAAGGGCACGCAGACCACTGACGAGGCCCGCGCTCCAATCAAAATTGAATGAGTTGAGGGAACATGCGGTCAAATGGGGCATATAGCCTGCGAAGAGGGGAAACGGAGGAGGGGGAGTAGTGCTCGTCGTGCATGGAGTGGAATATATGAATTTGGAGGTCCTTCGAGCATGGGTGCCTTCTCGCGACAGCGCGCCAAGGCGGCGTGGGCTTGGGGACGGCTGGGCACTGACAATCGAAACGATTTCCATCCTCCATATTGACGGTTCGAGAACATCCATCGCGAGGACGATGGCCTCCATCGTGGAACGACCGTCCTCCATTTTGGGATCGAAATGGATGGAGACGTCGAGTGGAACGGATTTGGATCGGGAGAGGCGTCGGCTTGCGCGATCGAGAGAGTGGTGGTTGCTCACGACGATCTTCGACCACAAGACTGGCGTGGTCACGACCACATTCGACCAATACCGACACACCAACATGAGGCTGGATAGCATGAGGGATTCATCCTCCTGGGTGTCTACGACGCCTATGGCGAAGATGGAGGCGAGCAGTTCGCTGGGTAGACGCTGGATGGGAGCCTGGAGGCGGACGGCCTGCTCCAGACAGGACTCAAGCTGCTCGCGTTCGTTCATCAGCAATGCCATCTTGGACTCGAGGCTGGAGAGCGCCTCGCGCAGGTGAGGGATGTTGGCGCCGGCGGGGCGGCTGACGGCAGGCGCAGTCGGCCGAGGCGATGGCGGGGTGTCAATAGGTATGACGCGAGGAGCGGACAAGGGTACACCGGTGGATACGGAGTTTGTCACGGGTCTTCTTGTGAAGAATTCGGCGGGGACGGCTCTTCTGGAGGAGTGGGAGGGAGCATGGGTTGTCGGAAGTGGGTTGTTGGGAGGCGTGGTGAGCACGACCGGACGAGGCTTTGAACGCGTCGGGGGATCACGTCTTGAGGACCTGGTAGACGGGGTAGGACGACGGGCGTCGAGCGGGGGCGGGGGTAGAGGCGAGTGGACGTGAAGCATGGCGAGAGGAAGTGAAAGTCGGAATGGACGGGTGCACGGTGGGCACGGGTTATAGGGCACGGACGAGGACAAGGCTCCGAAATCTGAAACAGTTTCGGTATCGGCGCACGAGGGCAGAGCGATATCGATGGGCGAGGTCGTCGAGCACGACGGCGGACAGAGGCGGGGGAAAAGCGAGAGGCGTCGGGGGACAGGCAAGGGCGGCGGCGGGACTTGCAGATAAAGGGACGGAAACGCATCTTGGCTGCTTTTATGGGATGGAAAAGAACGGAGACGGGGCGAACGGCGCGAGGCTTCTGGGAGTGCAACGTGTGGTGAACGCAAAAGATGCATCCACACGAGGCAGAACGCGAGGCAGCTCTTTTATTATTATTTTACGCTCTACCCTCCTCGTGCCTACTATCTTATCGCTCCCGTATTTCTTCCTTTTCTACCTCTTTCCCCTCCTTCCTTCTCCGCGGTAATGCACAAATTGTCCGAGCACCTGTCCCGTCTTCAGCTCCTGACACTTCGACAAAGCAAAATCCACTCACAAACACGTCCAAAAAGATCGTCAGGATGCTCCCTGCTCCCCCGTTCACATGTCAGCCTCGAACGAGCTCCCATTCCAAAATTGTCTCACCTGCCAGCCAACTCGCATTCGTAATCAGGTGCTCGCTCTCCGTCGACGATACCAGGATCGAGGCTGCGTACGTCGTGTTGCCCATGATTCCGAAGATAAACAGTCCCGGCGCCAGTCCTTCGCATTTCGTGTGGAAGTTCTTGTCTGCTTGTCGTCAGCAAATCCGGTATATCCGGACTCGTACCGTAATCCACTCACATATTTGAGGAAGGCGCGACCCCACTTGGGAGACCGCCCATCGTGAGCAATTAGCGAACCCTCAACGAGGTGCGGCGTAGGGGACTAGAACTCACGGTACAAGAGAGCGCTGATCCATCCGACCAGTTGACTTCGCCATTCAATGACCTCTCCAGGCCTCGTCGTCTCTTCATCGGCTTTCATCTGCTCGCTGATCGCCCAAGCCGCGACCCCGGTCACGGCGATGAACATAATTGCCCCAGCGTACTCCAAAATTTGCCTCCTGGCCGAGTGCGTTTTCTCCGAGGCGTGCGGCCCGTTTCCTCTCTCAAGTAAGGGTGCCTCCTCTCCGGCGCCTGCAGAGATAATGGACCCTTCATCTTCCGGAACGAACACGCTTGGGTGCGTGAGGCTCAGCCAGCGATAATAGTACACCTGAAAGAGAAGGACGGTGTCGCAGATACTGTACTGCGTTCACTTGTTGAGCCTATGGGCCTGTCTATATTGTGAGACAGACACCTACGTAGACGGCCAAGATGATGACCGTCGGCAAAAGACCAGCCATGGCAGCGCCGACAAGGTTGCATAGATCCCCGAGAAGCCATATAATCACGAAGGGTACGCTCAAGCCTTCCCCGGATTTGAGGCGGTAGTTTTCATATATCTGAGGAGAATAGACGACAACCCTAACAAAGACAGGTCTGCAAACTGTCAGGGGATGGATCATATTCGCTTACCATGTCGCGATAGAGATCCAGCCAAGCTGTGGGCCGACGATCAGAGGACATAATCAAGCCGACCAAGTGACCTACCACGCTGCTGAGCGTGTCGGTAGTGGACATGTTTTGACGGTGAGAGCAAGAAGGACTTTGGAGTCACAAGGCCGTCGCGCGCGGCAGATTCCGGCGTGCGCCGCTCGGCATCTCACGCTCGCGTTGGCTGCCGAGGCGTCGCCGCACGCGTGGGCATCTCTTCAGCCAGACACCGCGCCCACTCTTCTTCATCGACGCGACCATGAACAACCAACAAGAAGCATTTAAGAGGCTGGCTCAGCAGATTCAAAGGGCTAGCAAGGGTAGGTGGATTCCCCGGTGGGACACCGAAAGGGTTCTTCGCTGGTGGAGGCCTTGTGGTTGCGCTCGTTGCGGGAGGCCTGGCTCTCAATGCTAGCATGTTCAACGGTGTGTTGCAACAACCCTTTTTATGAAACGTGCTCCTGAAGTCTATTGCTCTAGTGGACGGCGGTCATCGTGCCATCAAATATACAAGGTAGATTCCCGCTGCCTGTTCCGTTGTTCTCGTTCTCTTACCCCGCATCCCAGACTGCACGGCGTCACAGAGGATGTTTACTCGGAAGGTACCCATATCGTGGTGCGTATACTTCATACCTCTTAACGGCTTGTCGCCTGAAGTCTCGCGTAGATTCCGTGGTTCGAGACGCCCATCCTGTTCGACATCCGAGCGAAGCCACGGAGTATCGCTAGCTTGACTGGTACAAAAGGTACGCAGCCGTAGCCTCATTTTTTATCTTCGGTGAGGCTCATGCGTCATGACAGACCTGCAAATGGTCAACATTACCTGCCGTGTGCTCTCGAGGCCGGCACCACAATCCCTTCCCACCATCTACCGCGAACTCGGACAAGACTATGACGAACGGGTGTTGCCGTCCATCGTTAATGAAGTCCTGAAGAGTGTGGTGGCCCAGTTTAATGCCAGCCAACTCATCACGCAGCGTGAGATGGTACGCACGTCGCTTTTTTGCTTCTTCGCGAGTTCGCTCATTCCGCTCAGGTTTCTCGTTTGGTCAGAGAGAATCTGACGCTCCGTGCTCTGCGTTTCAACCTTGTTCTGGATGACGTCTCTATTACCCATGTCGCTTTCTCTCCGGAGTTCACCCATGCTGTCGAGGCGAAACAGGTCAGCCTTCCGTCCATGTTTTTTTTGCTCGGGAAAACTAGATAACTCGTTCAGGTCGCCCAACAAACGGCTCTCCGGGCTGCCTTCCTTGTGGACCAGGCTATCCAGGAAAAGCAGGTATGTTACTCCACATCTCACTTCGAAACCTTGTTACTCACCTCGATGCAGTCCATCATCGTCCGTGCCCAGGGTGAGGCGCGGAGCGCGGAACTTATAGGAGAGGCGATGCAGAAGAATAAGGGCTTCTTACAATTAAGAAGGTTGGAAGCGGCGCGGGACATTGCCACGTTGCTATCCCAGTCAGGCAATAAGGTCATGTTGGACTCGGAGACACTACTTTTGAATGGTGAGTTGGCTTTTCCTACCTCTACCGTTCTCTTAGCTGATACGTACCCCTTCAGTGGCCGGGAACGACTTGCAGGAGCTTTTGAAAGTTAAGAAGTAGTTTTTGCTTCGCCATACTGTTCAAGTCTGGCCTGTTTTTCACTGTCGCAACACCGTCACCACTCCATTGCAGCCTATCTCATGCTTTCTTTAGCCCAGCTCGCGTCTATCTCAATTCAATAACCCTGGCAAGGTTTTGTTTCCTTTCGGCTCGCTTTGTTCTGTGTTACCGAGTTTGAATGTGCCTCTACCTTGTGACCAGCACTGAGACCGTGGCGTTGTCTTCCAAGTTGATGGGACGACATATCAGACCAGTGTGCTCGGTTTAGCTGGCCGAGAGAGGTTTTCGGATGGAGTGTGGAGATATTGCCTCGCGTCGTCTCCTGATTGCACCTCTGCACCGGGAAGACGGTGAGCTGACACGCGCACGTGATCCAAACGACCCCAGTATTCCGACGCGTCGTTCGGTTGGCACGATCCATTCACCTCCTTCACCTGCCTCTCTCCACCCCATCATCTTTCCGCTAGTACAAGACGTATCACAGAATGTCGAAGCGACGTGCAGTGTCGTCTGACCGGTCCGCAAGCACCCCTTCCAAGCGCACGACAGAGACTCGCCCAGGGTCGGACGTGGAACAAACCAATTCATCTGACGGAGCAAGAAAGAAGGTTAGGTGGGGCAGTCATATGGACGAAGAAGGACAAGTCGGCGAAGAATCCATCTTTGAAGACGCAGTGGATGGACCCGAAAAGGTACGCCGCAATGCCCTTGTCCGATCGCTTGCTCATCGGTTGGGCGCCGTACCAGATATGTTTGGCTGCCTCATGCTCAGGGTAGGATGCCATGCGTATGATACCCTCGGTATATGCGCTCAAGGATGAGCGTTCAGTGGAAGAGTAGGCTGCGCGTACTACGATCCCGTCAAATGTGTCGTCTACGTGCTCGAAGATACGCAGGAAGGCGCCCATTTTGACTTGTCGCGCATGTGTTGAGTTACTTTTCCTGCTCGCTTCACTATCTGTACTGATAGGGTAAATAGTGCTTGAACAAACTTCTCCAGACATCGTACTGACGAGCACTCAAGCTGACGACGAATTCATGGATGTTTGTCGCAATTTCGGTAGTCTTTGCTTCGTTCCAGTGGATATATGCGCATATGTTGACTACACATGATGCTAGCCGATGCTTCTGACGGAATTTTTCAGCTTCGACCTCACAAGGACTTCAAACCCACCAAAGGAAAGAACTCCCTGATATCCCTAGGCCTGCTGTCGGAACTCTCGGAAGACGTCCACGAGCAATGTGGTGGCTCAGAAGCGCAGCTCGAAGCCACAAACGCGTACGAGTTCATGCAAGCCCGCAGGGAAACCCATGGAGACCCTACTCTCAGACGGTGGAATGCATCCGTCAGGATGGCGAACTACGCCGCGGTAGATTCATCTCCTTTGGCAGTAAGCTCGCGCTTCATAAACGCTCTTTGTCTGATTGGCTAATGTGCAATATGCTCCCAGCTAGGTTCGATAGGCGCACTACTAGATTATTTGGCGCGGGAACGAGCCGTCGGGCAACTTGAGGACGAAGGAATAGGCGGCCTGCGGATAACCGGAATAGAAACCCTGACATTGTAAGTTGTGCAATCAAGTGGATACATCGAAAGCTGACGTCTATCTCCATGTAGGGATGAAGTGATGCAGATTAACGCTGACGCCCTCGCGTGAAGTTGCCTGCTTGACTTCGTTGGTTATCTCATCTCACTCCAAGTTTGCTTAGTTCGTTGCAGATTTTTGAAAACGAAAGTCATGCCTCTATTCCACTCTGACAAGACCAAAGAAGGGTTGTCTCTCTTCGGTAAGTGTCCGATGCATCTGGTCCTGCGTCTTATCTTACCAGAAGGCGACAGGAATTTTGAATAACACAAAGACTGCGTTGGGATTAGCTCTCATGAGAACTTGGTTGTTAAGACCATCGCTCTCCATTCCTGTCATCGCCGCCCGGCATGACGCAGTGGCGTGTTTTACGCGCCCTGAAAACCTTGATACGGCCACTGACATGCACGACCACTTGAAGGGCATCAAGAATATCCCGAAGATCTTAGCGACAATGAAAACAGATAGGGCGCGCATTGTGGAGTGGCAAGGCCTGGTCAAAGTAGGCTTCTTCTTCCTTTCGAACAATCGGACCGCTTAAAGAACCTTTGGCACAGTTTGTCTTTCATTCCGCTATGCTGCGTGACAAATTATCGGAGCTGTCCGCGGCGGGCGATGTTGAGATCGTACGCAAGGTGCGCATCGATGTCCTTGTGCATGAGAAGAGTTGTGGATGAACGCCACCCAGTTGGTCCGTGCTCTCGACAACGCTAGTTTCAAAGAGGTCGGAACAATCGTCAATCATACGGTATTTCTGGCTCGGTTCTGTCCCCTCTTTACGCTGAAATGGAATTTGAGATCGATTGGGAGGAGTCTGCGGTCGCCGGAAGGGTCTGTGTTCGTGCTCATGTCGACGAAGAGCTGGACAACCGCAAACACGTCTACAACGGCATAGACGCGATCCTTGTACATCGTTCGCATTCTCTTCGCATGGTCGTTTAAGTTCTGATATAACGCATAGAGCAATGTGGCAGAGGAGATTGGCTCTACTCTCTTGCCATCTTACGCAACGAGCATCAACGTGGTCTATTTCCCTCAGCTGGGTATGTTACATCTTTAGCCTAGAATTTGACGGTGGCAAACTTGTATAGGTTTCCTCATCTGCATACCGTACCTGGAGGAATGGAAGACAGGTAGCGGTATCGAAGTGCCCGACGGATGGACGTTCCAGGTGTGTATCTGGTATCTTCCCGGAGACTTCACGTTCACGAAGCGGATCTCAGTTTTCCTCAGAGTATGTGGCACGATGCCAGTATCAGAAGAAGGTTCATTGTTAACTGGTGTTCACGGGCAGATCGCACGTGTACTTCAAGAACACGAAAATGCACGGTAGGTAATTTACGTCGATATGGTTCACTGGCCTAATCTTGGCAATAGATTTGGATACACATCTTGGAGATCTTTACACGGCCATCGTTGGTGCGCATTTTCAGACATCGTTCAGCAGGTCGTGTCTTACGCCAATGATACTACACAGACCGGGAACTTGAACTCATCCAAGAACTGCAAGAGAAGGTCCTTCAATACGCTGACCCCATGAACCACACGTGTCACGTCTATGCCGAGCTTGACTGTCTTTTGTGCTTTGCTGAGGCATCGACAACTTATGACTACCGACGGCCACAGATGAGCACGGAGAACATCCTTTGTATCAAACAAGGCCGGTGAGCATCGCTTTACTCCATCTTTTGCACTCAGACCGATCTTTGATACAATCTAGCCACCCCTTGCAAGAACAAGTTGTCGATACGTTCGTCCCCAATGGTATCCTGCTCGTGGGAGGTGCAGGAAATGGGGCTTTCCCTGCCGTGCATGGCGAAGACGACGGCTCGTCCTCCGAAGGGACTCTCCTAGGCAACAGTGTCATGGTTTGCACAGGCGCGAACGCTTGCGGGAAGGTGTGTTCTATTACATTCCTCACAATGAGGATTGTCTCAAGGAGGCCTCCAGAGCGTGTATCTGAAACAGGTCGGCGTCTCTTTTGCTACTTGCTGCATGCTCTGACGCATCCGATGTAGGTCGCGCTGATCCAGTTCATGGCACAAATAGGATGGTACGCTCTTTATTTGGGGTCTTTTCGATATCGGTACTGAATGCTGTAGCTTCGTTCCCGCCGAGTCGGCGATCCTTGGCACTGTGGATAAGAGTATGTTCTCTGATCACAACCTTGGTAATGCCGCTGACAGTAAATCCTTAGTATTTACGCGTGTGCAAACGCGGGAATCTGTCTCGAAGGTGACAAGTGTACCCACCCTGTACCATGCACCGTTCTCATACATTTTCACTAGGTTCAGTCTGCATTCATGATCGATTTGAACCAAGTATCATTGGCCCTTCGAAACTCAACTTCGCGCTCCTTGATCCTCCTGGATGAGTTCGGCAAGGGAACTATATCAACTGGTGGGCATTCATTTCACTTCTGAAAAGTCAAAACCAGTGACCGATCGATCACTGTCAAAGATGGCGCGGGACTTTTCTGCGGTGTCATCCGGAGCCTTCTCGCTCGTGGCGAAGACTGCCCCAAAGTCATCGCCACGACACACTTTCATGAAGTCTTCCGCGCGGGCCTCATGGACGTACATCTCCTTCCAATTTCATTCGTACATATGGAAGTCATGTTTACCAACGATAGCGGGAACGTCGTTGGGCAAGAAATTTCCAGCACCGTGATTAACAAAGAGGATGATGTTGATGGAGGCGAGGATAAGGAAAACGTCGGCGTTGGAGACACGATCACATATCTATACCGGCAAGCCCCTAGCGAATCTCTTGATTTCTTACCACTGATATATATCCTGTTGTAGAGTGGCCAACGGCCTGTCCTTACATTCGCATGCTGCCCGCTGCGCCGAACTCTGCGGAATCCCGTCTCATGTGGTGCAAAGGGCACGATATGTCAGGTGCGTTTTTCATGGGCCCGAATCGTATATTGGCCCACTAAGTTCTCGTATCAGCGAACTGTTGGCGTCGCGAGAGATCACACGTCTATTAGACGAGGCCATGACCGAGGAGCAGTGGATCGAGATGGAAAAAGCAGAAGAAGTTTGCAGGCGTTTTCTGACGTGGGACCTAGCCACTCAATCCACCGAGACTGAAGGCGAGGTGAAAGCTATGCTATCTGCTGTATTATGTCGTGAAAATGGTAGCGATGGTGGTGAGAGGTAGTTAGTTCTCTACGTCCAATGAACCGGTGTTTCTCATGCCAAACTGCGGCTATATATTAACGCAACACTACAGGTATGTTAATTTCCTCTAGACAGTACAAATTAGACGAGGGAAGTCCAAGAAGTATAGGGATGGTCCGAGTCGTGCACACTACGTGATCTATCCTGCATCTAGTTGTTCTCTTTGTGGATCTCCAGACCTGGTGGTGCACCCAATGCTGAAAACGGAATCGTGAGTAATTGAACGCGGGTGTTACCTATCATTAGACCCACCTTGCTTCACCGCGCCATATATAAGGAACTGGCCCGACACCAGTCCTGCTGTCATCACCATCCTGGGACCAAGGCCGGCGAACAAACCCTTCACCCCTGCTTGCTTAGCCAGCGCTCCGAGACGATACATCATGCTGCCTTCTGGCCCATGACCCTTGTTAATTTGCGAGAGCAGTGTGTCCGCCGGCTGTGCAAAGAAAACCGATGAGTGAATCTGAAACCTAACACCAAAGACCGCTACACACCTGACTCAGGATGGCTGCAGCAAACCCGGCGATGATCCCGCTACCAAGCGAAATGCCGAACTGGGAGGTTGAGGACAAGTCCCTCTTGGTCTCTTCTGACATGGACCGGAGGGCTAGCTCGTGGCACAGTTCATTTACGGTAAACTGGCCGATGGCGTACGGAATTTGTCTGTTTCATAGGTCAAGAAAGGAATCGGGGCGACGACCAGCAGACGTACTTGAATAATATAGGTATGAAACCTGCGTAGAGATCACGCACGCCGCCTTCGCGTACGAGACGAGTAAACCCACTCGCAAGACCAGTAGCGTAACCTCGCTGCGAGACCATACGTATACGCGTCGCTTCCAGCGGAGTGAGTAGGATATCAGCAAATACTCTAAGTTATAAGTTACGTTGGTCAGTGACACGAACAAACTTGAGGAGGTATAAACGTACTCCGCCACGCTGGCGGCACCCAAGTAAATCGCGGTGCGGTATTTTACCGCAGTCTCCTGGTCACCCGCGATTTGAACGAAAGTCTTCTTCCAGAATTCATAGCCAGCGAACTTGGCTCCTCCCTGGACGAGGTAGCCCACAGCGGTGGGTCCAAAGCCGGTAAGAAGCGCCGAAGCGCCCTCTTTGGCAACAATATACCGACCGCCGGACAGGAGAGAATGGCGAGCAAGAGCAGGGTCAATCTGCATGCGGGTCTTCACGACATCGATAGCTGACAGTCTGTTCGATTCAGATGTTCACCGACGAGACCCAAAGCACTCACGCGTCATAGCCCCATGCGTCAGGCTATGGGAGCATCAATCGGTCATGAGCAAGGGATTCAATAGATTAGATTGCGGGTATCACGTACGTGCAACATAGCGCCCCTGGAAAGGTGTCAGTGCACAATAGCAATAGAATGAAAAGGTAGACAGACGAACCTGCGGCAAAGAAGCTCGTGTAGTTCGCCGGAGTGAATTGGGGCACCTGAAATGGCTGGGGTTGCCTTTTCTCGGAGGACATGTGAAGGCCGATGGTAATGGGGGAAATATGGGAGGTGGATGGGGGGTGGTCATGCTGATTCGAGAGACTTATAAGGACACGACGAGCGACGCTCGGAGCGACGACTGTCGACCGCGGGTCAATGACGTCACGCGTCTCCCGGACTCGCCGGGAATTCGGTCACCTCCTCTGACGCGTTTTCATTGGGTGCCCTCTTCAACGTTGCTCATTGGGCGAGGCAACATGTCGTACCGGGTCCTTGAAGGTGACGATGAATGACGATGGGAGTGAATGAAGCACAAACTCTTCGAGCATCAAATTTTAAATGGGAGCGTTCGGAATCGTCGTCCCTGGCTAGTCTCGGAACGTTATGGAGGTCCTCCGAACCATGATGCGATACGATGCATAATGGGACATACATCAGCCATGTGTAGCATATAGCCCAGTACAGGCCCACAAACTTTCCTCCCTATCACTTCCGGATGTTTGTGAACCGGCAGCTGAATTCGGGAACAAGCCTTCGTAACCGAGGAATCGCGTTCGTCTCAAGACCGGGACAGTCATCCACGACGATCGAACGAAGCGTTGCGACATGAACGGCTGTATCGGAAGGATCGCGGTCACCTGGGCCCACGGTATCGCCTTCACCAGACCCCGATGCCTCGCCAGGTGTCGAGAGCGAGATGCGCTTGGAGGCCATTTCAATGAGGGAGCTAGCGCCGACATTGGGGGAACGTGTGAAGTTCACGTGCCTTAGCGCAGGACAGATGATGGGCAAGCCGTTGAGATTGGAAGAGTGAGCATTCGGAAGGCCAAAGTCCTGCAGTCGATCGGGGGGTAGACTCAAGGCTGCCGCTACCTCGTTCACGGAGGACGCGACTCCGGACATCTGAAGGCGCTCCAACGATTTAGCTTGAAGTAGGATTTGAATGATGGTACGGGGGTCCACCGTGGTCGTGTTCAACGTGAGTTCCGTCAAGTCCTCGAAAGACGTTTCCGAATCTTCGATCATCCCTCTCAAGACATCCGAGCCCTGTAGTAACGCGTGGAATCGTAGCACCCGGAGGGCAGGGAGGCTAACGTGATGAAAGATGGTACGTGGCGCCAAGATTCCTTTCAGGTGGAGATGCTGAAGGTGAGAAAGTGTGAACGGAAGAGGTTCTCCCAAATCGGTTCCAAGCGATGACCTGGAGGACCCCGAAAATGTTATGACCACTCGCTCCAGTGCAAGATTGGCAGCGAGGAGGAAGCGTATGAGCGACGTATTGGCTTCACGGGGATGGTCGTGGAGCTCGAGAGTCACCAACCCTCCGGAATGCGTTGCGAGTGCTTGCCAGTCACAGCGAACACTATGAAGGATCAGGGTTCGGATGTTTGAAGGAGGTCGATGGCCGACGTCGGCGTCGGGATTTTCAGTGGGGGACTGTTGCGTGGGATGCCACTGGAGTTCCGGGAAGACATCTCGGTCGCGCCCCGTCCACACAAACTCCTCCAGCCTCAACAGCAAATCGCCTCTGCCAATGGTGTCGAGTGCATGCATGAAAACAGAAAGATCGATGCTGTGGGGTCGAAATTTCTTGAGATATACCCATTCCAACTGGGCAAGCTCGTGAAGAATGGCTTGTTGTCCTTGGGGATTGTAGCTGTGTTCCGCGAACACGCCCTCACTGAACTGACGTGTGAATGTAAGTTCCACGATGCGTCCTCGGGAGCGGGTGCGCCATTGTTTGGCCTTCAAGGCAGCTTTGTTAGGCCTTGCGAGGGTGAGCGCCTGCCACAGCTGGGGGGTTGCAAGTGCAATGGCACGCCAGTGCCCGCACACATGGGAGAGCCGAACAGAGGATGCGGAAGATTGATAACAGAAAAGAAATGCGAGGGCAAGAAGTTCCACGGGAAGTTTTGCTATGTGATTGATGCTCGCCCGGACAGCATCCTCTTGAGCTTGCCCAACTGTGGCCTGGAGACCGATGATAGCGTTTCGCCTGTCGTCGTTCTTTGGACCTGGAGGAAGACGTTCCAGAGCAAGTTCGGCCATCTTCATGGCAGACTGTAGCTTGTTGGCCTGAAAGAATAGTTTGGTGGCACGATAATAACCGTGCCATTGCTTGGGGGCTATGTCGATGACCTTCTTCGAGTCCTGGAGTGCCTCCTTCATCCGACCCTGCTTCTCGTAAACCGCGGCGCGGGAGTCGTATATAATGTATGCGGCATCCCCGCCATTGCCAATTGCCTGGAGAGATCCGTCGGTAAACTGCATCATGGGACGTCGCTTTCAACGTACCTTCGTGAACTGGGATAGTGCACTTTCTAGGTCGCCTTTTCGAAAGCTCGCCACGCCTTTGTCGTAAAAAGGTTTCCAAATTGGCGCGGCCATGTGAATGTTCCCGCACAGAGAGAAGTGAGGGGTCGGCCGTCCAGAGAAAGATGAGAACAGGGTGAGAACGCAGAGGTAAGTAGTAGAAGACAAACCGCCGTGCGAGCAGTGGACAACCGTCTCTCATCCAATCATCGCGGCCCGAGGAAGCGAGACGCGTTCAGTCACGTGGAA
This sequence comes from Amylostereum areolatum, assembly GCA_012932865.1. Classification (NCBI taxonomy): domain Eukaryota; kingdom Fungi; phylum Basidiomycota; class Agaricomycetes; order Russulales; family Stereaceae; genus Amylostereum; species Amylostereum areolatum. The sequence goes on from SAXG01000002.1 coordinate 865,137, forward strand.
GGCACACTGAGTACTTTCACGGTTCCACGGTTCCACTGCTTCCACATGGCACCACCCGCGAAAATCGTGTGGCGGATCGACGAGCGTCAAGACTCGAGCTCAAGCTAGAACGACTATCTTCTGGTTAGGTCAGCGACGGGAGACTAAGCTCAAGCTCAAAGTCTTTTTGGGGGCACCAGGTCCCCTCATTTCCAATCAAAAAATGTGCACAACGCGATAAAATGCATATACGGAAAGTAGTCCAATCTTGTCCGAGCAAAAAGCACGACACGTATCCCCCAAGTATTCAAAGGAAGGCGTAAGCATGAGACATCGTCCGACAATCATCCAAGGCAAGCTCTCGAGAGGGGATGAAAAAAACAGGAGGCTGATATCGTGTCCAATGAATGTCTGTGTCCATCTCATAATCAAGCACCCTTCGAAGTGACGTTGTAGATGATAGTGTTCAACGCAATGCTGATTTTCCTCCCCAGCGCGCCCTAAAGCCGTGATAGTCACAGTAAATAAGCAAGCACACGAGGGGTATTGTACAAGAGTGGATCTCACATCGCAGGTATCCCATTCTTCCATCACCATTAGCTGGAAAGATGCATCGCTCGCACTCTGCCCACCGCCGAATCCCCCCTCGTTCTTGGAGAAGTCGGGCATCTTCAATTGGCTGGGTGCTGGATTCGATGGATTGGGAACAGCTACGCAGCCGAATTAACCGGCGCAAAGTCACGAAGACGGGGGGACATACCGGGATAATTCTCCATGGCGAACGTTCCAAAGTAGTATCCATTCATGAAGTTCTCCGAGGGTTGCATGGAGGTCGGGGTGTCGGTGATCAACCAGACCGAAAAGTCGTAGCTGGACGTGCAGTAATCGCCATGAATGTTGTACGTGAAGTTGAAGCTTTGTCCAGGGGCGATGGCCGTGCCATTTGCGGGGGCGGAAATGACGCCCGGTGAATAGTCAGCTGGAGTAGCGAAGGAGAAGGTAAGGGAGGAGAAGAGGGCGGCAAAGCCACCGATTAATTTTGAAAAAGAGAGGAAGAGCATGATGCAGGGCCGGAAAGGTCAAAGCTGGGGGTAGGGTATACAAGTAAGTCAGATGGGTGGACGCCAGTTTTATAAGCAAATCGACACCGAAACCCCGATTGTGATTGACTCGGTGTAGGCCGCTCTGGGGTTGAAGCAGACCGGGGCCAGCCGCTGTACATGTGGGGCAAGAGACCTTCCAGCGCATTCGGGCGGGTCGTCCGTCCGACTCGGGCATGAAACTGGGCCAGAAGCACTGTAGTTGCATATGTTCCGTCGTTCGAGCACAGCTACGGACCGATGGACATCGCACCCAATTGCCCACTATCTGTGATAAGTTCCTCATCAGCAGAGCCAGACCTGCACTGTGGGAACTTACGAGTACCGTAGAGGCAATTCTCGCGAAGCAAGGTGCTGGTCACCGAGGTCTTCTGCAGACTTCAGTGCTCGTGACTAAGTGTGAAGCGATGACGGTGGAGCCAAGCTTCCGGATGACTTTCAACTGTATGATCCGGATAGCTCAAACAGGAATGAAGAGTATCCACAGAAAACTCGTACATACTGAGAAGCGAGTAGACCCCGTTCGTAGCTTGCGAAAGAGGGACATGCATATAAAGTCCAGATCCGTGATCAGGCGAAATACATGAGGACATTCTTCTTCTTGCTCTGCACTGCGAGGACATTAAAAAACTGACGCACGACGTTCACAAATATGAACGTACCTTCAGCGATCCCCGTGAGGAAATGTTCGTGACCGAGCTTGGTGGCCCCTTCCCTCAACGCGACCATCCCTGCTTCCACACATACTGCCTTCAGCTGTGCCCCGTTGAATTCATCCGTGCTCCTTGCAAGTTCTTCGTAGTTTACACCAGGCCCAACTGTCATCTTGCGGGAGTGAATTTGTAAGATGCGTGCTCGAGCTGTTTCGTTCGGTAACGGGAACTCGATCTTCCTGTCCAGACGACCGGAACGAAGAAGGGCGGGGTCGAGAATATCGATTCGGTTGGTTGCAGCGATGACCTGTGCAGGGATACTGAGCACCCAATGACCGGAAGAGCGGGAAACCTCACTTTAATCCGCTCATCACTGCCGAATCCATCGAGTTGGTTGAGAAGCTCTAACATCGTCCGCTGCACCTCACGGTCACCACTCTTCTCCGAATCAAAGCGCTTGGTACCAATGGCATCTAGCTCGTCGATGAAGATGATAGTTGGAGCCTTCTCCTTTGCTAGTTCGAAGGCGTCTCGAACTAGCTTCGCACCGTCACCTATGAACATCTGAACCAAGGAAGGACCGGCCAGTTTGAGGTAACAGGCCTTAGTTTGCGCGGCACATGCACGAGCTAGGAGGGTCTTTCCGGTCCCTGGCGTAAGCTGGGATAAGAAACGACATCCTTCAGAAAGATCTCACTCACCAGGGGCTCCGTACATCAAACATCCTTTCGGTGGTGTAATTCCCAACGTCTTGAACTTGTCTGCTTGTTCCATAGGTAACACGATAGCCTCCACTAGTTCTTCTATCTGTTTCTCGAGTCCGCCGATGTCGGTGTATGTTTCCGTCGGGCGCTCGTCGACCTCCATAGCCTTCACTCGCGAATCATATTCGGCAGGAAGAGTATCCAATATGAGGTATGAATCTTTGTTGACACCAATGAGGTCTGAAGGCCTCAATTTCTCCGCCGGGACCAGGCCAATGAGAGGGAGGAATATTGTCTGGCGAGTCGATGTCTTGACGACAGCACTCTTCCCTTGACGCATAGAGTCCAAGTCCTGGTTAGCGCCGTCTTCCTCACCTTCTGGACCTACGTCAAGAATCTTCAACCAGACCGTGAGCTATTCCGCGGAGGTGGTATTTAGAGGTAACCCACCTCGACGACATTGCCGACTAGATATGGCAGGACTTTATTCTGTTTAACCTTCTCGCCATTATCGCGAATTTTCTCTTGCATGACGCTCTGCTCGTGTTGTAGGCGTGTCGTTTCCGATCTGACAACCTGTACTTCGACTTGGGACCGAGTCCCGCATCATTATAGATTGTTGCGCACCTTCATTTCGTTGTCTATCAACCGGGTGCGTGTGAGAATATCATCTGTAGTCAGCGTCATGATTTCCTCCGGTATGTCGTCCCACGTTTCTTCTACTGGTTGGTCCAGCATTGTGTCCATGGCGGCACCTTGTGGTTCGGTGGTCAAGTCTGATGGAGCATTATCGGACTTCTCAGGGCTGGCTGGAGGATCGGTGGGTGGCTGTTCAGACGACATTTATGGAAATGAGGTGATTGTGTCTGAACTACCGTGTAGCAGGAAACAACGAATGCAAGAAGACGAAACTGAGCGAACGCGCGTCGCGTCCAGTGATCCACTACGTAATGGGGACGAGCACGTGCCGGACGCGTTTGGTCGAATTTGCCTTTGCCCGCAACCTTCTCCCCGACGCGCCGCCAACTTAACCACAAGTATTGATTCTTGAAATAACCACAAATGTCGGCAGCGATATCTACAGAATCAATTCCAACCCCAGAAGACAGGGCTCAATACCAAGAGGCTAAACGAAGTCTGATGCAAGCACTTTCCCGAAGAAGAGCGTTAGACAAACAACTGGTACATCACTTGTGCTTGCATTTCTGGCAGATCTGTAGGCTTATACTCCACAGGCTTCCCTCGAATCACAAATATACACCATTGAGGGATCTTATCTGGTGGATACATCCGCGCACAGTGGGGGAAACATCGTTCACGGCTTCGACGGATATCTCAAGAACCAAGTAACAAAGAAACGATACGAACTGAACGATGCGGACAGACTTTTCTCTGCCAGCAGTCTTACCTATCAAAAGGTCTCGATAGTTTCTCTCGCTGTCATCATGGACACTGACGGGCTGTATATGGTCATCAGTCTCTAGAACTTATGAACGAAGGGGAGGAGTCGACCGCCACGGGCGATGAATACAGGCAATCTTTCTCCAATCATGGATTGACCACCGTCGTGCTTCCTCCCGCATCTCGAGCGCCGGACCTCACTTCTGCTCAGCTGAAGAAGAACAGGGATCGCGAGTATCAGCGGAAGAAGCGGGCTGCTGCCAGCCGGCGGAGTGTAGGTACCGTGAGCGATGACGAGGGGAGCGTCGTATCATCATCGAGACGACCGACGAAGAGGCAAAGATTGGCCGACGATTAAGTCGGGGAGTTGGATGCTTTACTCGTTTACTTCGGTACGTCCCACTCTCGTTGGGTTTAATGCCGTCTCATGCGCCTCATCTTTCAGGACTATTGTTATTCCCTGTATATATGTGTACGACGATGCGACTGCTGATTTTGCGCTCTGTTCCCTTGCCAGAAGCTCGGGGAAAGAATTATAGATCCAATGTTTCAAGAAACTGTTTTACAGACATTCGGTCTTTACCCCCGCCCTCCGGGTCGGCAGCCTCAATACAACGCGCTGTCGCAATTGTTTGCCTAACATCCTTACAGCTGATCCACACTCTTCCGTTCATCCCAACAGCGGCGTCTAACGGATATCGTGCCCCGAGGAGAGGTAACAGAAAATAACCCGGATCGAGCAAACTATCACTTGCGTTAGACGTAGATCACGGTGGAAAAGATACGACTCACTTGCGGGACATCTGCAGACTACAACGCACCATAAAACCCCCTTTAAGCTCACCAAACCCTTCGGCCTTGCGACTTTGTGCGTCGAAGCATTCCAGCTCTGGTTCCATGTCTTTGTGTGCTAGCGATATGCGCGCATACACCAGTGATCCAACCTGCTTCATAGTAAGGACCGCAACGAGGTTGGGAATGAAGGACATACTTTCAGATTTGGACGGTTACGTCTGCTAGCGCCTTCGAAAGCGAGACCATCCAAAGACGCGCTGTGGGCGGCGCCGATGTCTACTCTCCAACCCTCCCCCAGTCGACCTGCGATAACCCCGACAACAAATTCCTGAGGAGCTGGTACATACTGTGATTTGGCTTGATACTGAAGAGACGGCAAACCACACGTCTACTTACTCGTCGAGAATTGCTCTCCACCCACCATCGGGCGCCATTTGCCGAATGTTGGAGGGTCCCTGCCCGCGTAGACACAACAACGTTTTTTCCTCCGGGGATAGTCTCCTGGTGAAGTCCAGGTCCTAGTTTGAGGTTTGCATGCTGAGCGGGAACGCGTTCCCCGGGGAGGATAACGGACATGATGGTAGTTGCGCGTCGGGGATTTAGAACTTTGGAAGTGAGGCCTGAGGACCAGCTATGTAATAGTACAGTGTGCTCTTGACTTTCATCTACCACCTGCACTCACGCCGATTTTCTCTTTTCCTATCCTCCCTCGCTCTTCACCCCACACAATCAACGTACTTCGCGTTATGTCGATCAGCACCCCGCTCCTAACGGAGTTTCCGGAGCTGTCTCATCTATCGTAAGTATAATTCTTTCTGGATCAGTTTCTTTCCTCACAATGAATCTTTCAGGCGAGAAGACCTAGAAGATCTACTGGCAGATCCCACATATTTTCAGGCGATTTTCCACAGTTTGGCGAGAGTCAAGGAGCTCTATCAAGCTCAAACAGAACTTGGCTCAGCCAACGAATCCATTGCCAGTGAGCGCTGTCCCCTACGTAGACTATATGCACGTTAATCGATGTAAGACTATAATCTGTCTTTGCAGAATGACTTGTACCAATTGAGATCGGAAACGAAAGATGCATTTGACGAGGCGAAAGCCTTGCAAACACGATGGGCGGAGCTACAGCGAGAGCAGAAGGAGGTTTATCAGGTGCTCCACTTCTTCTCTACCTTCAGAGCGTGTTCCTGACCTTCTCTGCAGCGATTTACCCCTCAATTTTTACTGATGCGCCTTCGACACGCAACAACCGCTCAAGACGACCTGTCTGAAGCGTTGGCTTCTTCATTTGTGCGATCCTCCCCGTCCGACAGCCCTTCCGCATATACCAATGGCAAGGAAGTCGATGATTTCGTGAGGGAGTTCCGCGAGTCTCGAAAAATCTATCACAAACGCGCTATGTGGGGGGATCGCTGGGCTGCTGGCCAAGTGGTATGGAATGACGATTAGCTGCTGGGTCGTCAGGGGGATCCTGTAAGTCTCGTAATCGCCTGTAAACTAATAAACAGATACTATACCGTCAACACTCATAATGATATTGAAGTTCTTCCGATCCATACAAGCATAAAACCCCTAGGGCCAGCCGGGAGCGAGCATGGCATGTTGTCGGGCTTACCGTTAGGCGCGTGGTCTCCTTCGGAGAATATCAGTAAAAATTTCGCTCTCTCTCTCTTTCTTCGTTTGTTGATAGTGTATTACAGGTCATCGCGTGACAGCTCAGCTGCTACACATATCGTCTTCTGACGCCCGGGCTGTTAAAGAAGTGAACCTATACAGGTCCATCAGGGACAACGGTTTCAAGCTTCAAGGTCAAGGGTTCTGTACCTATTCACAATACAATCCCGGCTAAGGTCGGCAAAAACCTCGCTGCAACATGAAGCCTTCTCAATCGCCTTCAACGCCTATCTTTCGGATTGCCTGGCCATATGACATCTTGGTGTAGCTCGGATGAATCTACCCCTCGTCCATCCATTTTCGGTATCAGTAGGGTATAATGCCCTCTCCGCCAATATAAACGAGATCGTCCTTGTGCCCATCCTTCAGCACTTCAGCACTCACCCTTTCGACTTTCTTGCAAAGATGATAATCGCCGCTCTCCTTGCACTGGTTACTACGACCACATCAACGTTTGCGCACACCATCTTCCAGGTCGGCTTCCAATTTCACAATCCTTCGTCATCGTGTACTGATGCTCTCACCCAGGAAATGTACGTCAATGGCGTGGACCAAGGTCATCTGAACGGAATTCGTGTTCCGGACTATGATGGGGTATGTTTCCTTCGCTGCCGTGTCACTAGCGCACTGACCAACCTGAGCAGCCCATTACGGACGTCACTTCAAACGATCTTATCTGCAACGGCGGCATCAACCCCTACCACCAGCCGATCTCTCAGGTCATCATCCCGGTCACCGCTGGCGAACAAGTTACCGCTGAATTCCATCACACGCTCGCCGGTGCAGACCCAAGCGACTCGGCGGATCCTATTGATCCTAGCCACAAAGGTGTGTTGGAAGAACTCGCGTTTTTGTTACTCAATCTGACGCCAACGTAGGTCCGGTCATCGCTTACCTGTATGTTCTCGCCATTGCCATGTGGTTAGATTGAGCTGAGCCAAACTAGCGCGCAAATCCCCAACGCGACTCAAACCGGCGTGACAGGTCTCAAGTGGTTCAAGATCTACGAGGATGGCATGGACAGCGATCAATCCTGGGGCGTTGACAGACTCATCGCCAACAAAGGCAAAGTTTCTTTCAATCTTCCCCAGTGCATTGCTTCTGGCCAGTACCTTTTGCGTGTGGAGATCATCGGTGAGCCGTCTCTACATTCTTCCACTGTTTTGCATCCGTTGTTAATCGACTTGAAATGCAGCACTTCATGGCGCTAGCACGTATCCTGGAGCACAGTTATATGTCCGTATCCACGTTTGGCTGTCCTCCGAGCTTAGATAAATGCTAATAATCGATTAGATGGAGTGTGCGCAACTCCAGATTACCGGTGGCGGAAGTAAAAGTCCTGCGACTGTCAGTTTCCCGGGCGCATATTCGGGTAAAATCACCTTCTCGTCCGCCAGCGGCCGTACTTACCAGACTTGTAGCGACTGACCCTGGTATCACGATAAATATCTACCAGACTCTCCCCTCCTACACGGTCCCTGGCCCTGCTGTCTTTTCATGCAGCGGAAATTCCGCACCTGCACCGAGCTCCGCACCGGCCTCTCCTGTCAGCACGAGTGCTGCGACGGCCCCGTCTCCAACTTCCGGTGGAGCCACCGCGGCTCATTGGGCACAGTGCGGCGGAATTGGGTAGACATTCAGTTCCAAATGACTGTCATGAAATTGTTAATCAAGACTGTCTAGATACACTGGTCCAACTGCATGCGCGGCACCCTACGCATGCACTGTTTCCAGTGATTATGTGAGTGTTCGTCGCAATCCCTTCACCATGCGTCTGACGCTATTCTTTCTCAGTACAGTCAATGCCTCTGAATCAATGCCATTTGGGCACGGTTGGTGGTCTCATATCGACCCACATGTCATGTTCGAGTGTTACGTGTCTGTCTGTCGCGCTCCGCGGAAGAATCAGTGTGAATTGTGTCACCCTTCTCCTGAATGAATGCATTTCAACGGATACTATATCATCTGACACCGTTCATTGGCAAGAGAGAAGTTCGTTGGGCATTACGTCCCGACTGCCTCGAAGACCGCCAGCGATACTCCACAGGTACCTTCATCCGAGCTGTGTGCTCGGAAGATTGTCGTTGTCTTGGTCGAGTCACCTCCTCTCGGCCAGCAAGGCATCACCTTAAAGAGGTCGTTCACTCCCGTCCCTGGCGCGCACCAAGGCATCACTGGTCCCTCGACGTCTTCTTCGGAGCGGCAGTAATCCTGGCTAACATAAATTCAAAAATAGGCAGGGCGCATGGGCAGTACGGCCTCCCTATAAAACGGCAATGGTTTTGACGTCCAACAAAACCAGCGATCCTTACATCTTTCTCAACATGAAAGCAGCTCTTACATCGGTCATGTCTCTGGTCTTTCTGGCCAGGGTTGTTTCGTCCAAAACTGTCTTTTCGGTTGGTGACTTCTTTCCGCGTCAAGCATCGCGTTGCTGATGATCTTGCGAAATAGTCTATGGCTGTCAACGGTGTTTTCCAAGGTCAGGACGTCGGTGTTCGGGTGCCACAGTCCAACAACGTATGCTTGTACTTCCCAGTGCTTCTAATCTAGACTAACTCATGGGCTCAGCCTGTGACGGATTTAACATCGGACGACATCATCTGCAACACAGGGTTTACCCAACCCGTCTCTAACACTGTATTCAGCGTGGCCGCGGGATCACCCGTCACAGCGATTTTCCATCACACTCCGGCTGGATATGTTGGTCCAGACCCTGCGGACCCCATCGACCCCACCGACAAAGGCGAGTCGCCCACGAAGGACACTGTGACTGGTTCATGCTTACGCTAGTGTCCTCTATAGGTCCATTGACTGCATACATGTGAGTATACTTTTCTTGTCGACAATAACCCTACCATAATTTACTGCCAAGGGCTGCTGTTCCGTCGGCCACTCAGACGGATGTGACTGGACTTCAGTGGTTCAAGATATGGGAAGATGGTTTGGACCAAACCACTCACCAGTGGGGCTCGGATATTCTCTTCCTCAATGGAGGGAACGCGACATTTACTATTCCATCTTGCATCGCGAGTGGCCAATATCTTTTGCGCGTGGAGGACATTGGTAAGTAAACACGATACTATGAATAACCCTTGGTCGACTTGGTCGGTCATTCCTAACCTGCACATCCATCAGCTCTTCAGAACGCTGCGTCCGTACCCCGGTGCTCAATTCTATGTAAGTTCATTTACTAGGCCTTGCCAGCATAGCATGCTCGTAGAAGTTGACATTTTCCTTCCAGATGAGTTGCGCTCAGATTGAGGTGACGGGGGGTGGGGACGCTTCCCCACAGACGGTCAGCTTCCCCGGTGCAGTCACCTGTACGTATCTTGGATTCCTCTTCCGTGATAACCGTCACCTCACGGACGTGTCATCAGCGTCATCCCCTGGAGTCGTAGTCCCCAGTGTTTACGGCGTTACAAGCTACACTGTTCCCGGTAAGATATTATCTGGTCTATTGGTAAGTATCACTCTTCCTGACCAGATGTCATGTAGGGCCTGCTGTATTCACTTGCTAAGCGCAAGACAGTGACGAGACCACGACCGATCACGGTGGATTACACCCTTTTCAAAAAGCAGCGGGTTACTTCATACTGTACATATGAATGATGTCTGAGAATGCTTGTCGCAGAATATTCTATATCTTTTACGGGGCTCGGGACTCGGAGTCGGCCCAAGACCGCGATGAAGTGGAGGGTTGACGCGTGACGTCATCGGCGAACCTTCCGAGTTAGCGCCAACTGTTCACTGGACTCTTCACCTCCCCCCGTCGTGGCTTCTTTACACTCCGCCTACTTCAATTGCCTTCTTGATTTCCCATTCTTCAAAAGAGGGGCCTCAGAGGTGTGCTGCACCACCGCGTAGTCCGTCCGAGCTAGACGCAATGTCTGCCACCATTTCGCACTTGACAAATGATCTCGTTCTGCTCTCCGTTCCATCCAAACCGGAAGCCACCAACTTTTCCACCTCCTCCAAGTCGAGCATCGACTCCAAAGAGATCATACGCTCCATCTATCTCTCCTTAAACCCGCCTCTTTCCGAGTCCAACATCGCTGAAGCCATCCGGTGCTTGCAACAATATGACGCGACTCGTCCACAAACCGGCGCACCTAGCACCCAAACTTTTGATGCAGAAGAGGAAAGCCTCTTCAATGCGGTGACAGGGAAGCTTCTTGTAGGTGTGTATGCACAGGCACTAGACGTCTACTTGAACCAAGCCAGTGACGTGGAGACCGAGGCCGAGTGGTGGGCAGAGATTGAGCGTTCTCAGCTGAAGTCGGCATATTATCTTTTGCAAAGTAAGTCTCTCCGTTCTCGTGCTAATATGTGCTGTCTTCCGTCTCCCTGGTGTCAGTTTCACTAATGCACTGACCCACCTGCTCAGCCCTCCCGTACCGTTTGTTCAGGTTGGCCCACGACGTGGCCTTGGCACTTCGATCTCAGAACCTCTCATTTTCACCATCTATGCTCACAGTCTCGTCTCTGAGCGGAATTCTGGAAAAACGCACCTCGGGGCCGTCAAAGTCATTAGCGTCATCACTCTTCCCCCACCTTCACACCCATCCCTACACCATGCCTTTGTCTTTAGCCTCCCTCCCAAGTATCAGCCATATCAATTCCCTCCTCACCCCCTTCTACAGACGACGTCATATCTGCAATACGAAGGATGCAACGTGCAATTGCAGAACTACTTAACGGGGTCTTGACTTTTGTGTCCTTGCCCGTTGAGCTAGCACGTCAAGAATGCCATATCAAACGGAAAGAACTCGAAGATCTCCGCGACAAGCGTGCAGAGGTTCTCGGTGCGCTTACTCTCGGACGCGATAGTCTAGTCAGCCACCTCCGGCAGGGCGATGATGCACGCAGAATATTCCTTGCCAGTCTCAACAACGCCGTCGCCGGACAAGGCTTCCATACCCCACCGGGTCCCACGCCGCCCCTGATGGACCTTCTCTATGTTATGTCTTCTCGCGTCATCCCCTCACATATATCTGCGCACAAAACACTCCTCAGGTCTAACTCACTCCTTCGTCCATGCCGTTTAACACGCCTTTGGCCACGAATCATATTACTACCTCCACTAGTATTTTTCGCCGCCCGAGAAGTTTTCGATTCTAGAGAGGCTCTGTCAACCGTCGCAGAAGATGCATGGCAAACGCTCAAAGGTTTCTGGCAAGGTTGGCTCGTGGAACCGATCAAGGACATCGTCAGAACGGTCCGAGCGGGAGGAGAGGCGGGAGTCATCGTGCAGAAGGAGAGCATCGATGCTGATTTGCAAGTACGTGACTACATGATGCACGACAGCCAACGGCTCATATTATACTTATTAGTCTCTGGAACGTATGGCCATATCTCTCGCCAAGGATAAGCTTGGATACGGCGCCGAACAGCTGACGGAGCTGTCGGTGAAGATCCGCCTGGGTGACTTGACCCCGATCCTCCAGATCTACGAGGAGGACATCAGAAGCCCAGTGCGTTCGGCGGTCAGTGGGACGCTACTAAGGTCCTTATTTATCCAAATTCAGAAGGCCAAGGTCTGTATTCTTATACATTCCGTCGACTTCTCTCTCCCGAGCGTTGACACTTTTTCAGGTCGACCTCGACCAAGCACTGGCTGGGATCGACAAGCTTCTGAAGTCCCAAGAGTTGACCTTTGCATTTGTGGGTGTTGCTCCAGCGCTAGCCATTGTTTATATCGCAGGCGGCTCCCTGCGTGGCATCTGGCGTGGTGGAAAGGGTCAGGGTCGGTACGGCGGGAGGAAAAAACGCGTTGGTGCATGGCTTGCCATGCGTCGCATTGAACGTCTCCTCATTTCTCAACCGAAAACCGAGCCCTCGTCCACATTCAACAGCCTCCTGGACAGATCGTCAATATCACCCCTCACCGCTGGCTTACTCCTGCTTTCTGTTTCGTCGTTGCGCACTTATGCAGAGAGATACCTACCGGCGCATTCGCGGTTGCGAGAGGGCTTCTTGGAAGACGTGGGCGATTTGGAGAATCCATCGCTGGACCGACATGAGAAGGTGAAAGTTGTGGAGAGGATGTGGAGATCCTGGGGCGGCGTGTTGGGCTGGGAAGGGGGCGGGGGATCTATGGGCACAATGTGAAGTCTAACAGACGTGAGTGGTCTGGTCAATAATGACTGAATCAATTTGTCTGGACTACCATTTGCAATGAAAAACGCTCAGAGAATTGTCTGGATGGTGTACAAGTGGGCTTTGATTTTTTTTTTACACAAGAAAAGAGAACGAAACGCGAGCGATGTGTACATTTGGCAGAGCTATAACTAGTGAAAAGTCCATTGGGCCAGAAGACATGGCCCGCATCTCAGTATGATCCAGCAAATTACGATGGTCAGCTACTGGGTGTAAGGTAAAACAAGAAACCGTAGATGGAATGATCATCAACAATACAAGGAGATAATACGCTGGAACAGCATACAGGTCCCAGCAGTGAAGAAAATACAATCGAAATGTCCAGGGATAGTATCAGCCAGATAAGTCCGAAAGCGAAAAACACAACCAAGGCAGGATCAAGTTTCTAAAGACAAAGACCAGGTCAAAGGAACTGGCTAGCGCTGCGACTGAATTTACTTTTGGACTTGAGCGCGGAGGCTCTAGTTCCAGAACCCTTAGACCTGGAACCCTTGGACGCGGAAGTGGAGAGGGCAGGAGAAGGAGATTTGGAATTGCGGGCCTGCTCGATCGGCGCATCGGTAGCTTCAGCGATCCTGACGCTCTTACGGCGCTTCGCCACAACCTCCTCGACCGAATCTTCATCAAAGCTGCGTTTCTTAGAACTTGATGCCGCGAATAATGAGATCGACCGTCGTTGAGCTGGTGCGGTAACGGGAAGCGTGGTGGTTTGGACCGCAGGAGATGGAGTCTGAGTCGGGGACGGAAGGGAAGCCTTGTTCAAGGAAGCCGACAGGGGACGGGAGGGAGTAGCGGAGGCGGCCAAGTCCGTAGCAATGCCCTGGTTCTCGGTATTCGCGACGACTCCGCGAATTGTGTGGTCGCGGGAGGCAGGCGGCGGCGGCGGAGAAGGAGACACTTAGGTCCATGCTGCTGGTAGAGCGCCAGTCTCGCTCGGTGCGAATAGATTGATCCCATGGCGTCTCGCGGCGTAAAAAGGTGTTGGGGAAGGCAGAAACCTGGGGGTGCCTGCGGCCTGCAAGGTGTGGCAGATTGGGGTACATGGTGCCGAAAGTCGTTACGCTCCGATGGCTGAGCGAGGGTGGTGGGAGCCTGCGGGAAGTTGGTGTGACCAGAGTCCCGTACGGGCTCAGGGTAGACAGGCGCGGGAAGAGGCTCGACGTCGACCATGGCCTCCACGACAGCACCGTCCACCTCGTCTATTACACGCTGGGCGAGTGGATGGAGGTTCTCGCCACTGGTGAAAAGATGTATCAAAGTGGTACTATTGAGGAAGATGAGCATGGAGGCCACACGCGATAGCACGCGAAGTACATACAGTAGGCCTTTGACCTCCTTCAATTCCTTTTCAAGCTTCTCGGATCGATCACGGTGGTTTGATTCCATCTCGGCCATTCGATGGCTTATGGTATCCAGGGCTTTCGACACGCCAAGCTCCTGTATGTTGGGCGTGTTCTCCGTCGCTGAAGGACGATGACTAGAAGAGGAGGGGTGGGACATTGTGAGCGGGTAGGCGTGGAGAGACTGGTTTCAAAATCGGGGTTGATGGCCAGGAGCTCCGTCTTCAGGAGAGGGTTTTTATAAGTGAGCAGTGTCCGTTGCCACCGCAAATACGCGGAGCTAAAGTAGTGACACCCTGCCTTCGTACTGGGGTTGATGGATGGCTTTTGTTTTCTCCCCTGGAGAAGCGGGTCCATATGCAATATTTCTCCCAGGGCGTGCACCGGAATACAAGGACGGGAGAAGGGCCCATTCTTCTGTATCTAGAAAACAATAAATTATGCTTGTAAGAGGACAACGGAGTAATACAAGACCTTGCAGCATCGTCTTAGATAGGATACCAGAGGAAAGGGTGGCTGAATTTACCTGAACCACCGTCAGGTTATATGCGAGGTAGAACGGGTGCGTTCACCGCAAAACTTGCGGAGGGTCAGCAGCTTGGGGCAAACGAGGTGGAAGACGGTCAGGTGGTAACATCGGTGGCAAAGAACGCATGCTATTCTGTTGCGCTCCAGGATGACCTGAGACGTGGGACGATGCACGGAAAGTGGAAGATTGCCACACCAAAATCAACGAGGAGATTTGAGTGCAAGAAGTTAGAACTAGAGCCGCCGGAACCGAGCTTTCTGAGTGACGGATGCGCGTCCCCACTAGTCGTTGCCGCGCTGTGGCCCGGCGGCTCCGCTGGATCGCGCTGTGAATTCTAACTTGAAGTCCTTCGATCTACCCAATTGTCTCTTCCTTGTAATCTATCGCTCCTCCTTGCTCGCTATGGCCATGGAAGGACACTATACCCCGTATGCTGCTCATACATCATCTACTAAACATCACCATCCGTATTTCACACCAGCAGAGGTCGAGATCCTTGCCGAGAAACAACGTGGAAGAATGTCTACTACACAAGAGGATAAGGCCCGACAACAGGCCTGTGGATTTATCGAGGCCGTCGGCGTGAAAATTGGCTTGTACGTTGCAGCCATCGCTCCTTCGAATTTTGTCTTACTGGGGCACAGTCCACGTAAAACCATTGCGACTGCACAAAACCTCTATCACCGATTTCACCTGTTCTTTCCCCGCAAAGACTTCGGTTACCACGTTCGTCTGCATTTGTGACGGTCTCCAGTGGTATTTACACACAGGACTTTAGGATGTATCTCTTGCAGCGCTGTATGTCTCGACCAAAATGCACGACACACTCAAGAAACCCCGCGAAATTCTTATGTCCTCTTACGCTGTTCGCTTCCCAGAACAGGCGGCCAAGTCCAAGTCACTAGGTGGGGAAATAGACATGGATCCCGCGGTGCGTTTGATCGGATTATGACTTGCGGTTACCCTTTGACGATTTCCGAAAGTAGGTTGTTGAAGGGGACAGACAGCGATTATTGGCGGTAGAACGACTGATCCTCGAAACAATATGCTTCAACTTCACTTCCAGAATGCCATTTCCATACGTGATCAAAGTTGGGAAGGAATTGAAAGGTACTTGCCTGTCTCGTCTTAATTATATTCAACCAGTCGACCCACGCGTGTTCTAATAGCATCCAAGAAATTAACAAAACTCGCCTGGCGGCTCACCATTGATAGGCCAGTCCTTATGCTTAGCAGTCGACACCCTACTTACCTTCGCTTAGCCAAAGGACGTTGGCACCGTTGCAATACCCCCCACATGTCGTTGCCGTCGCCTCCATGTATCTCGCCGCCCTCCTCTCTTCCTTCGAGCATGGGGAGAAAGAAGTACCCGAAGGCTTCCGCAGTGACCACGAAATCTCCGCAATGCTCAAGACCCACGGAGCTTGGGAGCGCAAATTCCAAGTTCAGATCGAAGATCTCGAGGGTACGGCTGCTCTCGTTCGTCTTCTCGTTCTTTCACCGACCGACGGCCTCTTGTCCTCACAGCCATCGCCCACGCACTTCTCGACATCCTCATCACCGCCGCACAAAACCCGTCTGCGTCGACGTCACCGAGCACACCTTCCTCCCCTTCACCGCACCTCGCCCGCCATCCACACACATCCGCACCCCTTCCACCACCACCATACAAGTCGGACCAGCTGATGCGTCTCAAGATCGCAATGCGGGAAACCGAACACGCGCCGCGCGACCGTATCCCATTGCTCACTGAGAGCCCACACGAGGCGTTCGAAGGCCACGCACTTGGACGGAACGAAGGCACTGTGAGGTTCTTATTCGGGCCCAATGCCGTGGTGTGATGAAGAAGAGGGTAGGTAGGGTCGTGGAATCGTGGACAGCACTTGTACATAAAAGACGAACTAGGGTATGACACAATGAATAGTTATACAATGATGCTGTGATGCGGAGAGATATTACGACGCGCGGGTAGGATACATAACAGATTATTATACAGCAATAGGATGCTGGGTGCAAAACTAGATGGCCAGTGCTCGTCGAACAGCCGGGATGACTAAAAGGCGGGCAGGGCTAAGGGGTGGAGGTATAATCATTCCGCCTGCCAGACCTCGTCGGTGCCAGGCATCGACTAAGAAAACCAGGCGAGTTAGCTGCAATGCCAGTCAATAGCGAACAGGAAAAACTTACCGAGTGGTTGTCCCAAAATGACAATATCGAAATACACCCACAGCATGCCCAGATACCCATCCACCCTCCGCCCAGTCACCCTTCTCCACACCCGTTCTCCTATCACCGCCCCGCCTTGCATCAGAAAGAACAACGGCACGCGCGAGTCCCAGCCACGCCCCATCGCATACATGGAACACTCGTGGAACAAGCCCGACGCGAGGAACGTGCCGAGAACGAGCCCAAGGTTGCCTGCGAGCCACCGGCCAGGGATGCCTCCGAAAACGAGGAACGTCTGTCGGAGAAGCTGGTGCCACCGCTTGGACCAAAACTCGTGCAGACTTTGCGCGCCCCATGGGTTATCCATCACGGGTGGCCAGGCAGTGGGCGAATGTCCAAGCAAAGCGACGGCCAGTGCTGTGCAAAGGTCATAGACCATGCCGAATCCGACTAGCAGTGCACATCCCGTGGAGAAGTGGATGGCGGTGGAAAGGGCATAACGCTGGAGAGGTGGCAAAGTCGGGAGGAAGATCGTGTCACCTTCGACGGAACCGACGCCGGGGACGAGCTTGAGGACGGATTCTATGAAGTCTAAGAGGAGGTAGTTGGATAGAAAGGAGAGGAGGGTGGCGCGAAGGAAGGGTCCGCGCTGCTGAGGGCGAGTCGGGGGTGGGACGGGGACGTCGCGACCGAAATCCCAGCCCAGTCCGCGCAAGGCGAACATGATCTCGAAGGCGTCTTCGAGCCAGGTAGGCAAGAAACTTGCGAAGGGTCGATGACGCGTCTCCTTGTCCCCCGTGGCCTGAGAGCCCTCTTTGGCGGCGATGGCAGGCTCCTCCATGGATCCTAGCTCCTTCTCGCCCTGCTTCATCCTCCCATGGGTCGCGAAAGCCATGTCGATGGATTTCGCGATGGTCACGAACGCTGCAAGCGCTGCATGGTTATGCACTGAGTCAGTGTACTTGTGCACGCTCGGTAGGGGGCAACATACCTCCACCCCAATTATAAACATTCAGCCGCGGATCGCGCCAGGTGTAGGTGAAAGCAGAGTGAAGGGTGGTGGTGATGACGAGGGGGAGAAGAAGAACACGCATGAGGCGTGTGTCGGGACGGCGGACGAGGTAGGCCATGAATGTGAATGGAACGACAGCCTCGAATAAGCACGGTGCATTGGTCCAAGTTACGCCGATGCGTGCTTCCGGTGGGGGTATAACCGTGCGGAGAGCACGCATGAGTGCTATATAGAATCTGGAAATGAACGGAAGGCGACTCAGAATCGGTGGATGACGATACTCCGAGGGTGCTCGGACGGAGGAACGGACTTGAAGTGTAACTCACTCTTGGGAAAGGGACAACGACATGGGCCGCGCACGCACGATCAGCCGCTCTATGGTGGTGGTCTACGTAGGAAAGAGGCGTGGCGAGGATAAGTGGAAGAGGCGCTGTCGTGCGTGGATGTGGATTATAAACATCACGGGCGTTGTGTTCAGGGCTTTTGCCGCCAGCGTAGTCTCCCCAAGGCAGACGAGATATTTCGTCAACACTTCTCAGGCTCAGGATCCTCTTATCTGGCGTCTGCTTTCATTACGGTGGGTGTTACCGAGTGCGCGAGGGAATTGTGATTGCCGAGCTTCGGCATGTCACGTGCACTGGAAAGCAGAATCTGTCTAATGTCCAACAAGCGTCGAGCTGAACACCCTCCGAGCACAATACGTTGGTTTCTTCCAAGTCCAATCTGATTCATTATGGAAAAGAACTCATATGTGGGAGGAGCACAAGGCTTGAAGTTTAAATAAAAATGGAGCACTAATATAAACCAGTGAACCATGATCAAGCTCAAGTTGAGTTACTGAGTAGGGTCCAGTAGTACACCACGCCTTCCGATGTAAGTATGTCGGCATATTCTCGGACTCGAGAGGCTGAATCTCTCAAGTCAACAAGATGAAAATGTACCTATGGTATTCCCGACTCGGGCCTCGGCAGCTCCTCCATCATTCTTCTTCCAAAGGCTTCATGTATTTTGTAAGTTGTGGATGAGGGTTGAGACCTTGGGACATGGTACGAAGTGCCAGTGTATCCGCTGCGGATCCAGTGGAGAAAGTATAGGGATCTCGAAGGCCTGCTGACACCTGTAGCGTCGGTGGGCCTTCGAGTCAACCACGAGTAGCGAGGCATCCACAACTCGATTGGCCTTTTTTACTCGAAAGGATGCTGTGTAGGATATGCATACGCACCTTGCGTCGCCTCGTGCTACCGTTTTATCATGAGCCAGGGTAGCTCCAAGAAAGCTCCCAGGACTCGAAGAACACTGCGACTTTTGTTTATCGCGCGTGGAAAGCGCGGTCTCTGTTTGAACTTTCTAAGCTAAGGCGGGAACATGTTGAATGACAATAAAGAGGTAAATGTACCAGTAGCCGTCGATGTCTCGACTGCCATTAACTCGTTTGGTTTGCGTCTCGTCGTCAACTCAGATCAGTTAGTCTAAACAATATTTCTCTGTGGTAACCTGTCTCGATAAGTCCTCTCAGCCAATCAGCGAGCTCCCCCTATCACTCGACAAGCGCGTCGCGGAGAAAAGCAGACTACGCCAGCGCCATGACGCTCCGTCAGCCCCGCGTTCACGTTCACCACGACAAGCCTTCGGACTTTGCTCACGCAATGGCGCACTGGCATCTGAGACACCTTACGCTCCCTCGGGAGTCGGGAGTCGGACTCGGACTCGGAAGTATAATGGTCGGACCCACGATCGGGATCGTTCGTAACTTCACTTCGACCACTGTGCTATGGTATGTACTTACGTGAACCGAAGCCGCCCTTTTCAAGATATTGCCCTCCTCCTCCGGCTTCTCCGGAGCACCCAACTTGCTCCGTACGATGCACCGACGACCAGCACGAAAGTGCCCACGATCCCCGCGCCGATATACCCAGAGTTGTCGTTCGCCTGGACGATCTACTTCTCAGCCCCACCAAGCGAGAAGATGAAGCGTGTCCTGACCTTGGCCCAGAATCTCCACCAGCGTCCCGCAAGCCCGCCCCCATCCACCACATCCGCCGCCTTGCTACATCGCGTGCATCGCTCCCCGATCAACCCCATGATCGTGATCAACGAGATGCTGGTATACGGTGTATAGCCGTCAGTCAGGTAACCGTGGCGTATGAGATGAGGACATACCTGAAGGCGACGACGATGCTCATTGACGTCAGCACGATGCTTAAGCCCGACATCATGTTCCGTTTCACGCGAAGATCCCTGCGCGCACGCTCTCCGACGTTATCCACTTGTGCATCTGACTTGAGGACGTCGGTCCTCGGGAGGTCATCTTTATCATCTTTTATTGGGGCTTTTGACGGATCACCAAGGGTCGTTTGCTCAATGTCCAGCGCACGAGAGACGTCGGTCAAGCCTGCGGAGGCCATGTCCGACGCCGCGGCGCGTTCAGATATTGTTGGATGGACGGGAACGGGTTCAAAGATATGGTAACGGTGTTCAGGGAATCCCGCGTAAGAGTAAAGCATCAGAACCGAGTCAAGAGAGTCGATGAGCGTCATGCCGGCCGTAAACAGCAGCTACGTGCGCAAGTCAGTGATAGAAGGCGAAGATGA
The DNA here is from genome assembly GCA_012932865.1 of Amylostereum areolatum. Taxonomy (NCBI): domain Eukaryota; kingdom Fungi; phylum Basidiomycota; class Agaricomycetes; order Russulales; family Stereaceae; genus Amylostereum; species Amylostereum areolatum. The sequence goes on from SAXG01000002.1 coordinate 885,243, forward strand.
GCCACTGACAGGGACGTACCGGGAGGATGACGATGTTGGATGCGGGGATGCGGGTATGGCCATTATCTTGCTTCGCAATGGCAGAAACCGCGAGGAGCGCGACGGACGACGCGGTATCGAAACCTTTCGCCGCCGTCAGTCGAATAGCCTCACGATAGATAGGACCTCGCATTCACCGAATCCAAAGAGGATTCCAACGGGGTACATCTATGCATAGCAAAGCTGAGCGGGTCATGAGGGAGTGATATATTGAGATAACCAAACCTTCCATGGTCGGTTCACGAACTTGACCACTGGCCCCAAAAGCTTCATCATAATCGTGTTATTGTATTGCCCGTCGTCTTCCATGAGCTCGTCTGCGTCTTCGGGGCGCCCACCGGCCGCGAGGATGGCTTCTCTTCGTTTCGCATTCTGCATGACATTGTCCCGCGTTAGATATATGCGCGCCTTCGAGAAAGAGAGGACGCGGACTCGCCACTGTTCGTTTGCGCAGGATACGGAAAAGGATGATGGAATTGGCGAGGCCGACAATGAAGAGGAAGGTTGCGCTGACCGAGGCGCCTGCCATTCAAGCCCGTCTAGCCTCAGATCAGCACATCAACAAAGCTTCGAGACTCGTGCGTACCGACGATTCCCCCGACGCTCCCGACATTTCCGAGGCGTCCGGCGACATCAGTGCTAATGGCGATAGCGACATTCTGCTCATGCGGTGATCGGGTGAGGCGAAGAGAAGAGAGAAAACAAGGGCAGCGGTCACTTACGACGACGATAACGATGGTGCTATGTCCGAGCGAGAAAAAAAGCCCGCACGTTACGGGAAGCTGTCCAAGGCTGAGCAGTCCCCGGGTCGCATTGTCAATCGCACTGAGAACGGATTAAGGAAAGATGATCCACATATACGCCTGGGGGAAGACGGATAATAGAATGAGAGTGGGGATGACGGGGATGAAAGGAGAGACTGAAAATAGGTACGCACGATAACGGATTGTGCTACCTGATGTGGTCCGCGTCCAACGCTGCCCACCGACGTCGTTAGCGACCATACGCGTCTCACTGACAATAGAACGCACCATGCCTAAGCCCAATGGTCTATCATCGAGCGAATTTCGTGTCAGCAGGACGTGAGCGAGTCCAGCCGGTGCTCGTGTATGATATGCAGCCGAGATGAAACGGGCACTTACCCAGGCAAGGAGAGCAAGACTGAGAATCGGCTGCGACTCTTTGTTCCGGCCAAACAGGATTCCTGCGGTCGCCCAACATGCTGCGTTGGCGAGCACCTCGACGGCGAGCAAGACGAGCGATCGACCGAAGAGCGTCAACCGGTTTTGGCGGAGATAAGACCCTAAAAGCGGGCTGTTCATTTTGCACAGGCGATGCTGATTACCTTGGGGATCTCGGGGACTTTCTCTGTGCTGACGCGAGTATAAGCTTGACAAAGCAGGTGGGGATAGAGTAAATACCGCACCGAAGGTCGTCAGAGCTGGGCAGAGTGTCAAAATGAGGCGGGCGGCGCGTCGGACTCAAAAGCGCCCGCAGCGCCTGCGTTTGGCGCTCGTTCACCTTGTTTACTATATCGGGGAACTAGCAGCTGTAAGTACTTATACTTACGGCAAACGGCCGGATCGTGCGGAGAAAACTAGTGTGCCGTCAAGGAGCATGTCGGTCAATCGTTCGCGACGACGAAAGAGGATATTAGTACAAGCAAGTCGGGATGGTCAAGGTAATGGTCGTCTACTACACTTCGAGTTAAAAGAACCGGAACGTGCCCATTCGAGATCAGCAGCCACTAGTCACTAGTCACGATCCAAGAGAGCCAATCCCATGTCTCCGAAGTCTGCCAGCATTGGGCCGATCTGGATGAATGCACTAAGTTCGCACTGAATCAGAGGAACGAGGGGAGATGGGAGAATTAGACGTTACACACCAAGGGAGACTGGGGGGTGGGGGGTCGGTAGACGGGGTTCGACGAATGAGACCAGTCCAGGGGCGTGCATAACGGCCGATCTTTGGAAAGGCAACGGATGTCGAACCCGTGGTGCTTGACTAAAGGAAGAGCGAAGACGTGAGGACCTTTGTCATTAGACTCTGCATACGATCTGGGTTAGGAGAGAAGCGGGGTGCTTAAAATTTTGACACGATGAACCGAAACATCAGTAGAACGTCTGTCGAAGTCTTACGAGAAATATTGGGAGACCGAGCACACAGGTCGATGCTTACTGCGCGTCAGGGAAGAGTCGATATTCTAGGATAAAGATACGGCAGATTGTGCAGCCTCGGGTACGATCGCGATTAAGTCGGCCACGTATGCATTGATTGTGGATAGTCGAAAGCGGGGGCATTTATGGGGTAGGCTCCAGTGGAGAAAAGACTGTGAGAGATTGGAAGATTGTATTGAGAGATCGGAATGCCAATTCCGCTTGATGGAATCACGCGCACGATGAACAAGGTGGCAGAAGACAAAGAGAAAAGTCGGCGAGAAGGGACGACCGTGGGTGCGCGAGAAAGATGGAGTGTAGAAGAGTGTAGGTGGGAGGGTAAGACGGGCGTGGGGGAGCAAGGCGGAGGTAGGCGATTGGGGACTGGTGCCGAGGGCCGAGTGGGTTCCAAGCGAGAGAGGACAGGAAATCTCGTGGGTGAAACCAAGCTTGGAGGATTGGTATAAAGCGAGAATGCCCTGGCGCCTTTCGCCGGTCGAGCAATATTCAACGTCGTCCTCGTCCTCGTCCTCGTTCAACGTTGAGCGGCGTCGCCCTGAGCATTCCGTGTCGGCGCCCCGGTCCGGATACTTACGTGTTTACCCGTGTTTGTGTTCGTTCGCGTTTGGTTTCGTTCGAGTCCGGAATTACTTCCTCCTCCCCGTCCTTGGGCCACCCGTCCTCCACCCTTCCCCCTTCCAATCGCCTCCTCGCCTTTTCTTTTTCAGATCGCCCGCGCGTCTACGCCCCTCGCTCCGACATCTCTCTAGCGAACGCCGTCCTTGTATTCTTTGTACTTCTTACCCGGCCGCTCATACCCGTTCGTCGCGTTCAAATTCGCACACAACTCGCTCGGTGTTCCCCCCCCTCGACATATCTATTCCCCACGCGCGCCATTGTCCATACCCGAATCTTCCTGCACGACTTGCTTTGTTATCCTCGGGCTCTCAAGTGCGCACCGCGCCAACTGGTCGATCTTTCGTCTCATTCACATCCTTGCCTCTGTAGCTTTCGCGTCCTGTATCACCCACTTTTATCATCGGTAAGCGCCCCTTGCACCATCGTCCCCTCTATATATACTCTGATCTTACCGTCTGCTGTTCCTCGTCTCTCTCTTCCCTAGACAGAGCGCCCACCCTCCCCACATCCACTACTTGACACCCTCAGTCGTCCCTTCGCACCTTAACCCAACCCGTCCTGCCCACTCTTTCATGCCACTTCCCGATGACAACCGCCACTCAACTGCGAATTGACACCGCCGTTCTGCGTGCTTCTGGTCCACCCTCAGCCAAGTCGACACGTAAGACCGCCGCCGTCCATGACTCCAGCCGACTCCAGCCGGATTACCGTGGCCCTCTCGTTTCCCCCGCCTCGACTTCCTCCACGATCTCTCTGATATCACCGGCCCCTTCATCTACAAATGCCTCGACTTCGTCCCTCCTCATCCCCCACGCGTCGACGTCCTACTCTGCCTCGAGTTTATCTACCGCTCCTTCACCCAAGCCAAGCACTCCCCCGCAAGAAGAAGTCGAGTCAGAATACGTGCTTGCCATGCACGACTTCGTCCCGGAGCAACGGAACGGCACATGTCTTAGCTTTCGCGCCGGACAAGTTATCCATGTCCTCAACCGGGATGCCAGTGGGTGGTGGGACGGCGAACTTGACGGTAGTCGAGGGTGGTTTCCCAGCAATTACGTCAATGGCGATCTCGGCTTGCTCGCGGACGACGCGATCCCCCCTTCTCTGTCGGTAAGCAACCCCCCTACTCCCCTGATCGCTAACTTCTCATGCCCCTTCCGATAGCAGCGCGCAATTCAACCACTCTCATTCACGATCAGCGGTCTCCGTCACCTCTTTCACCAGTTCCGCGTCTTCGCGGAATGGACCGTTTTCTCGGAGCGACTATTGTCCTCCTCTCATGGCCCCACTTCTCCACGCAATGGCATTGCTCCAAAACGCCGTTCGTTCCAATCGAATAGCCCATTATCAACCATCGGTCGCATGCATTATCTCGTGCGTTCGATCTATCTTGGCTGCCGCCGAGTGTCTATCGCGCGACTCTCCGTTTCTCCGCCGGTTTGCACCCCTCGCCCAAGAGCGAAAGCGCGTTCTTTCCGACCTTGCTGCCATTGTTACCCAGGCAAAGAGGGCATCGGTTGACCAAATGGATGAAGACGAGCGTGACGCGGAGGTGGAGAAGATGGTGCGACTAGGAGGGCAAGTTTTTTCGCGCGTGCGAAGGTTCCTCGCCGTCGCTGTACAATGCGGGGTAGAGCTTCCGGACAAAGCGGTTGCGGTTGAGTATCCGTCCTTCGGCGGCCAGCCATCCTCCCCTCACAAATTAATTGGTGCCCCCGGTGACGAGGACACGACACTCCACGCATCACATTGGCCAAAGACGAACGCCACTGTCGCTCAAAGACCGCGAATGCGCGTCCGCGACCGACCGGGCACACCTGGGAAGGCAAAAAGCATGAGCGATTTACGGACGGCGCGGCCATCGTTTTCCAAGCCTGCAAATCGTGAACCCATGCCGGCAATGCCAGGGAAGGTGTTGCAGGCGAAGGTCGTGACAGCACCCCCTCGACCTTCCTCCCATCGACACGAACTGTCCACCAGTAGCACTTCCTCTTCATCCTCTTTCTCCTCTGTCGAATCTTTTGGCACACCCATCACGCCGCCCTTTCCTTCCGGCCCTTCCAGCTACGAGGAGCTCATGGATGCTCTCAGGCATACGCATGACCAATACTTGTCAACCATCGCTGCGTTTATTGGTCATGCCCACACGCACTCGCGCACATCCCACGCCGCAAGTACGGGCCATATGTACGAACTCGTTCGCGAGATCGTGGAAATCGTATGCAAGCTCCTCACGATCGTCGAGGCCGTACTTCGCCACCCGACGGTGCCACCACATAAAGCGGACAACCTCAAGGCCGCCAAGGAAGGGCTATACAACGTCACCAGTGGGCTCGCGGAATCCGTCCGCATGTTGACGGGTGTGCTACCAGAAGGTGTGACGGAGGAGCAAGAGAAGGCAGCTCTCATTCGATGTGCGACTGACGCGCTCAAGGCGGGCGCCGATTGTGTTGCGGCGGTGAAGATGTGCTTGAGCCGTTCCTCGGGCGAGAAACCTTTCGTGATTCAGCTGCCCCGCACTGCGGAGCAGTACTCAGAACCTGTCTCTCCTCGCAACTTCCTACGGACTATGTCACCTCGGCTGATCAAGTCAGTTAGCATGGACACCATGCAACACAGCCCGGTAAACGAAGAAGACGACGAAGATGATTTGACGGTTCAGGTTCATCCTCACCCGACTCACCTTCATGAAGGACGGCCTATCATCGCGATATCCGACGAGCAAGACGTCGTGCAGCCATTCTCGCCTGGGCCTCCCCCTTCTCCCATGTTGATTCCTGAGGACTATCCACCCGCCGCTGGTAAATCTCCTCGACACGGTCTCCCGGCCCTTCATTTAGCATCCCCCGATGATAATGGTCAAGCCCCTCTTCTATCTCCGACATCGAGTTACCGTACGGATGATGACGGCACTACCTGGGAAGGCAGTTCTCGAGAGGATCATGGCAAGGCGTTGGAAGAGAAGATCCTCAGTGGCGAGTTGCCTTCGGTGCCACCGTCGGAGCCATCAACGGACCAGAATCCCGACGTGTGGTTCCCCGACCACGACTATTCTCCCGAGGACATCGCGTACAATAGCGAAGGCCACCTAGTCGGTGCAACGCTTGGTGCGCTCGTTGAGAAGATGACGCCCCATGCCTCCATCGTGGATGCCGCGTTCTCCGCCGTTTTCTTCATGACCTTCCGTCTGTTTGCATCCCCTCCTGAGCTTGTACAGGCTATCATCGATCGTTACAACATCGTTCCTCCCCCTGGTCTGACGGAAGGACCAGGTCTACATCTGGGGGCAAAGGAAAGGGTATCCCGATACGGTTGCGCATATCGAATTTTGTCAAGCAGTGGCTCGAGTCCTTTTGGCGACCGTCATCGGACAACTGTGGTTCTCCAGACATTGCACGACTTCAACCGGGATGCGCTTGCGGAGATGTTCCCCTCACAGTCGGTTCGACTACATGACATGATCATGGCACGGATGCAGGTTGATGATGTGCTCGTTACGCCTCGGTTCGACCGGGTGCGGGATGCGGGAATGGCTATCAACCCACCCGTGGTGAACTCCCCCTCCGAGATCCCTCGTCCAGTGATGACCAAAGCCCTCCTTACCAACTTGCGCAAGCACGACTTCAACGCGATATACATCACCGATTTCGATTCTCTGGAACTTGCGCGGCAGCTGACCATCATGGAGTGTCATCTTTTTTGCTCCATCCAGCCGGAGGAGATCTTGGAGACGGGACAGGAGGGGGCCGGCGCCTGCGATCAATGTCCGCGCGGTGACTACCTTGAGCACAATCATCACAGGCTGGATCGCGGAAAGTATCCTGAACGAGACCGATACCAAAAAAAGAACGCTGCTCGTGAAGTTCTTCATCAAGCTTGCAGACGTACGTTGATTTTAAGCTTTCATTTCGTGACGTAATGTTAACCGTACATGCGGGCGTAGCGGTGTACAACCCTGCATAACTATAGCACATCTCGTTCGATCCTTGCTGCTCTGGATTCGTCAACCATTTCTCGGTTACACCAAACATGGGTGGTACGTACCCTCTCAGTTGCGTGACGACATGCTCGCTGAAGTGTTCCATTCGCGACCTCCATAGGGTGTGCCACAGAAACAGAAGCAGCAGCTTGACGCCATTCGTAAACTGGCGGATCATGCACGTAATTACCATGAATACAGATCGAAGCTACGAAACACCGCACCGCCCGCGGTACCGTTCCTCGGTACTACGCCTTGCTTCATACTTCATTCTCGGCCACTGTTACTCACTTTGGCTTTATCATTGCAGGTTTGTATTTGACGGACATTACCTTCTCTCGCGAAGGCAACCCATCGCACCGGCCATCGCCGCTCGCTGCGGACAAGAAGCTGCTTAACTTCAACAAGTATCACAAGATGGCGCGCATAGTTCAAGGTATGTACCCGATGCTTATGCATGTTTGTAGGATACGTGCTGACTGCGCTTGCGTTTGGAACGATAGATATGCAGCGCTTCCAAGTGCCGTATACCCTGAAGGGAATCCCAGAAGTGCAGTCGTATCTGAACCATGCGTTCGAGCGATCTAAGCACCACGGAGATCTGCAGGATCTATATCGTCGCAGGTATGCTCTCTCGAACTATCTCCCGTTATGTTTCCCTGAGTAACTTTTAACAGTCTCCTGGTCGAGCCAAAACGGCCCGCAGACACACCACCTTCTGGCGATGTGCGCCAGCTCTTCCCGTGGCGCACACAAACAATCCAGTCTATCCCGTCATCATGATATTTATTCGTTCATCTTCGCCCTGTCATATGTTATCGTCCTTGTTATTACCCTTTGCATCCCTCCATCCCGTTTTTCGTTCGCCTACGTCTTTGTGTGTGCCCTAGCCTCGGACTTTTCGCATTTTTGGGATTTCTCGTAGACTGTCTGCGCTATACTCTACTGCATTTCTTATCTGTTCTATACATCTGACTGTGCCCCCATCCGTCGGCTGTCCGCCGCCGACGTCGCCCCATCCATTTGTGCTATACGCCGTCACCACATGACATTGTGAATACGCTGTTTGTACGTGGCGCATCTGGAATGCTCGCCGCCGCTGTGTGGTATTTGAATAATGATTTCCTGCCTGGCGTATTCAGCCACCTACCGGGCGTGTCTGATCGCAAGCTGGTGGAGATTGTGCTTTAGGGGACGTGCGCAGACTTGTGGCCGTATTTGGTCACGTAGTATCCAGGACGCTTCTTGTTCCTCCTGAGTTGGACATCCGTACGCGGGTAGGTGTCATCGGTAACTCCTGGTCCAAAATCGTACGCGAATACGCGGCTCTGCGTCGCTCCGAAGACGCGCGAGCTGCCAAGAACGAGGGAGTAAACGGGCGAAATGTCGTTCCCAGGGGCGTGGACGCTCCACCCCAACTTTGGTGCGCGCATATCCCAGAAGGTAACGACGCTGTGGCGTGCAGAGCCGGCGGCGACGTGAGCGGACGAGCCCCCTCCACATGCTACGGTGTAGATGGGCTCGAACGACCAAGGGTCGTACATGGACAGGACGGGCGACAGCTGATCCACCCCGGAAACGGAGCTGGAACGGTGGGAGGAGCGGAGGTCGTGCACGTGCACATGTCCATCGTACCAGCCAGACACAACTATTTTGTCCGACGCGCCCCAAGGGGACGCGGGAGGGGCGGAGGTGATGCCGTACACCGCGGACTTGATAAAGCTGTCTTCGAGTTTGGGGCAAAGGACGAAGGACGGTCGGGATGGGAGTTGGGATTCGGAAAGGGAATAGATGGCGAGCGGGGTCGAGGAGGTCGTGCCGAACGCGGCGTACGGACTGGAGTGGGGGGACAGATAGGCAGGACCAGCCGCGCCCTTCGAGCTCGACGGTCTGTGGGGGCAAACTGGGCGAACTGGTATTCAGCAGGCTGGCTATCCCCTCGGAGGAGAATGACAGCAGAAGATCCTGTGAACTTGACAGGTCTTCTATAAGCTGGCCTTGATGGTAAGCGAAGTACGTTCGCGATGAGTGATCTAGGATTGTCTCGTGCGGACCGCCTTGCTTGGGTAAGGGCAACACAATTCTCTCTAGTGCGCCGGTGTCGAATCCGACGAATAACGTGCGGTCTTGTCCTCCGTCCGGGACGAATGTGATACCGGTGATGTCGTCGGTGTCTAGGGAGTATGTGCATTCCAAGCGGACGTCCGGTGAGACACCTTCAGGGCTGTGGGGTGCAAAGCAATACGTGTACAGCGTGTGACCGGCAGCGACAACCATTCTACTGGTACTGCTTGCGATCAGAGGCTGCAGTTTGGCCCGCCATGGATTGGATATGGGCCAAGCAGAGAACCGACTCCGAGCCCAAGCGTTATCAGGTTTGATAGTGGTATTTGGTTTGCTTCGCGAGGACTCCAGGACGACAGTGCTTGATCGATGCTTAGCAGGACTGGAATCGCGGATGCTGAAGCGCATATGCCAGCCAGCCATGGTCGCGAACCTGCGAGAAGACGTGAACGGGGGAAGGCAAAGCGGGAAAAGTAACGTACGACGTTGTGGAGGGTCCGGCAAGTCTCCTCAAGCGCGATCAACTCTGTGATGTCCAGGTTCCGGACGATGATGGCGAGGATCTCCGGTGGGAGGTCGAGGAATGCCATGAGAGCGCTCTTCTGAGGGCAGGCCGGGACTTTATAGGGAGAATTGGACCCTAAAATGGAGATTTTTGCCAAAGGCGAAAGCAGCGCGCGGAGACAGTTTTCCGAGGGAACGGGGGCGTCTTGGAAAGAGTGGTAACATGGAGTCTGGCAGGATAGCCCGGATCGGCGAGCGTGAGTCCGCTATGGTTAAATATGTAATACCGCGGATCGGACACACCAGCGATCCCTCAGCTTCATTCGATATCCGCCTGAGTTTAATTTGTGCGATGATGGAATCCAAAATGTCTATACGCTCAACGATTCCTGGCCCGAAAGTTCTTTGGATTAATCCATAATCTACTAAGTCACAGAACGTCGCGGTTGCTGCTAAATCGTGCTTATTGCGATCTTATCCTGATGTAGAAGGAAGAAAATCATGATATTTTCATTTGATAACTACAGAGTATATGGGGGCTGCTACGGGATATATGGAGAGGGATGACAGGTGAGAGAGGGTTACCTGGGATGCCAACAAAGCAGGTGGACCAGACGGAGACCGAGATAAGACCAGGGAACCCAGTGAGCCAGGGGACAGAGAGCCAGGACCAGAGAGGAGCGCGAGCGGGACCAAGATCGCGAGCGAGGACCAAGACCGCAAGCAAAAATCGAGAGACCGAGAGTAAAGTTCAAGACCACGAGCAAAGTTCAAGACCAGGAGTAAAGTTCAAGGCCGCGAGCGAAGGTGAGGACGACTGCCAGCGACAACAAGAGGGGCGCCGGAGCATGTGCAAATCCTGAATGCTGTCGCGAGGGCAGGTGGGCGGTAAGTGAATAGAACACGCACCATGGTCCAGACTCTGGATGGTGCCCACATGAGAGTGTCGAAGGGAGAGTCCATACCCAACCCTTCGTACATCCACGGAAACCCTGACGCGCCGTCCAAATCTCGGTACGTCGGAGTCGCCCATTACAGATGAGGGGTTATGGCCAGGTGAAGGACGGGGAGAAGAGAAGGACGTGGTGAGAGGAAACAAGGAGTCGAGGATGACTTGGCGCGACGACGAAAATGAATACTGCTTACATAACCCGCGCTCGTCGCCGTCCATCGAGGACTCTGTGGGGATTGAAACTGAGAGGACAACCTGTACTCACGCTGACTTGGGCGCGAAGCCGACTTTCTCGCAACGGATAATCGGAATGGCGCCGAGATTGAGGGGGTTGGATTGAAGCTGACACGATGCTAGCGTGAACCCTTGGTCACGCCATCAGACTCATCCGAATGGCCCCGCATAGAGTCATGCTGAGGCAACTGCTGGTGGTGTATATTGAAGCTTCGAGTTCCACAACGCGGTGGAGTCGCGAGTCCGTGACGAGCCTTGCCGCGGCAGGCCTGCCGCGTCCTTTGCACACACACGACCACGACCATATTCCCCGCACTCCTCTATTCGTTCATTCCTCCCGGCGCACTCGTTTGCGATGCGTAGAGATGTCAGGATCCTACTAGTTGGCGACGGTGCGTAACGGTTTCTCATCCCTCTCGTCGTACCACCCAGCTCAAACCCCAGTTTCGCCCGTTAAGAGGGCGTCGGGAAGAGTACCATCGTTACGTCCCTCATTAAGGAGTCATTCCTCGCCCATGTGCGCTTTCTCGGATTCGTCCCTTGTCGCGTGTCTCCCTCATTCTCGGATACCAGGTCCAGCACATTGTCCCCGAAGTGACCATTCCCCCAGAAGTAACTCCAGAGAACGTAACCACCTACATCGTCGATTCTGGAGGTGCGTGCCCTCGAGTACATCCATCGCCCATTTCACTCAAAATGTCTGTCTGCCTAGCTGGACCTCAGGATAAACAACATCTAGAGACCGAGATTCGCAAAGCCCATGTCATCTGCGTTGTATATGCCATTGACAATCCTAATGCTTTCGACCGTATCCCTGCCTACTGGCTCCCTCATTTCAGACAACTCGGCGTCAATGTATGCATTTATCTCGCTGCGCTCGTTGACACCGCCTTGTCTCATTCACGCATAGGTTCCAGTTATCCTCGTCGGAAACAAGATCGACCTCCGGGGCGGCGCAGTCACGAACGAGGCTTTGGAGGCGGAAATTCTTCCTATCATGAAGGAGTTTAAGGCATGTCTTCCCTGCGCGCCGCGGAACAGCTGGCTTATAAGAACTAGGAAGTCGAAACTTGTGTCGAATGTTCGGCGAAACGCCCACTGAACGTATCGGAGGTGTTCTACTTCGCACAAAAAGCCGTCCTACACCCGACGGCGCCTTTGTACGACTCGCGGGAACATGTACGGCCTCTTGTCTTGATCTTGATCTTGAAATTTACACTCAGAACCGCAAACAGGCACTGAAACCAGCATGCGTGAACGCCCTCAAGCGCATATTCAGATTGTGCGATATGAACAAGGATGATATCATGGACGATGCGGAATTGAACGAATTTCAGGTTTGCTTGAGTCTCCCTCACGTTCACCAATTTCTTATGCGTCGCAGCGCATGGTCTTCGACGCACCTTTGCAACAACAAGAACTCGAGGGGATCAAGGCTATGGTCCGAGAGGGCTCCACTAATGGCGTTCGTGATGATGGTCTGACTGAAGCTGGTTTTCTCTATCTTCACACCATTTTTATCCAACGCGGCCGGCTGGAAACAACATGGACCGTATTGCGGAAGTTTGGTTATGGAGAGGATCTACGTTTGACAGAATCGTTCTTATACCCCAAGTGCGTGCATCTCGCGTCGCAATGGACCAGTCATCTCATCCCTTCTTGCAGATTTGATGTCCCTCCAGACTGCTCCGTTGAACTAAGTCCCCTTGGGTACAAATTTTTCACAGATATATTCGAGGCATTTGACAGGGTAGGGGGCTGGCTTTATTCGACGCTCAGTTTGCGTACCTAAAAGTACTTCTAAGGATCAAGATGGCGCGCTCAACCAATCTGAGCTTCAACGCCTTTTCAACACATCCCCAGGTAATCCGTGGCCCGATCAAGACGGAGTTGCCGATACATTACAAGCATGGCTTGCCCATTGGAGGTACGATAGATTGTCGTTAATCCCATGCGGCATCCGACTGATCAAGCTTAGTATGACGACTTTGTTGGACCACAAGACAACACTTGGCTATCTAGCCCACCTCGGGTACCCCTCAGAACCCCGAACAAATGCTCTCCATGTGACACGACCACGTAAACAGGACCGGCGGAAAGGCAAATCCAGCCGCAACGTCTTTCTATGTTATGTTTGCGGGGCTGCAGGCTCCGGAAAGACTTCCCTCCTTCGAGCCTTTGCAGGCAAGGGATATACGGACGCTTACGTGCCCACGAAGAAGATGCTGAGCGTAGTCAACTCAGTAGAAATCGATGGGTCAGAGAAATATCTGGTGGTAAGCGGGTTTCTGTTCATGCTCCTGATTCACGCGGGCTCACAGCAGCTTTCCCATAGTTGCAAGAATTCGGTTCCAAATACGAGGCCGAGATGCTGCGAATGTCTAAGAAGACCGATCTAGCTGATGTCATCGTCTATGTCCACGATTCAAGCGATACGAATTCGTTCTCATATATCAGCAACCTACGGGTGAGTAGCATCTTTTACACCGCTCGTGCTGGCTATCGAGCGAGTTTTAGCAACAATATAGCCTTGATCACATTCCCACCCTGTTCGTCGCCACCAAATCCGACTTGGACCTAGCCCAACAGGTGCGGAACTTGGCTCCGTTCTATATGCAGCTCATGCCTAACGTCACGGACAGCGGCACGAGGTTCAACCGGATGTGTACTGCCGACGACTGAGCCTCCAAGTCCCCGTGGCGGTCAGCGTGAAGACAGGGCAGATGGCAGATGTGTTCCAGACCATTTGCAGCATTGCCATGCGCCCGTACGTGAAGCCTCCACGAGGTCGATGATTCTCCGTGCACTCACCCTAGACCTTTTCATTGTCGTACAGAAACTCGTCAATACCTGGGGGTGCCGACCGCGCCATGTCGTCAGCGGCACGATTTCGTACATATATGGTTATGTCAGCGCTTGTGGGGGGCCTGTCAATAGGGGTGCTGTTTCGGTATCGCACGTTGCTTCGGCCGGGAGGACCACTAGGGGTGGTTAGGAGGGCCATGGCTAAGTTGGGTAGCTGGATTGCGGAGAGACGGGTAGCACATTAGCGACAGATAAATATATAGTGTAGAGCTTTAGCGTAATGAGATGGAAGGAGAGGAGGAGGAAAGAGCCCAGCTGGGCGAGATCCGATTAAGCCTCGTGGGATCGGAAATTGACTCGCTGGTGCAACGAGGACGAACACACTTTTATTTCGACCTCATTGACTGATGCAAACTCAACTCTACAATTCCGTCTGATCTCGCTTGAACCCCCCACCCAACCCTCATATATCATAACCCCCCGGCTCGCTTGAAACGCGACCTCAACCCCCTGCAAAGTTTGTGCATCCCTCAGTGTTGCCTCAACCTCTTCCGTCGCGACTTCCTTTGTTTCTCAAACACAACGACCATGGATGAAGACATGCAGTTTGACAGCCCAGCTCCTGGCAACTCTGCCCTCGCTGTCTTCGAGGAGGAGTTCAATGCCCAACAGAGCAACACAGCGCAGCAGGTCGATCCGACTCGGAAGATGCTGTAAGTCATCTCTGCAGCTCCTCTATACCCTACGCCTCCTGGAGTGCCGTCTAACTTAAACATCTTTACTCACAGAGACCTCGTGTTTGTACAAGACTGCACGGGAAGTCAAGGCAGCTATATATCATCGGCGACAAAGAACATTGAGCTGATCTGCCAGAACATCTACGAGTCCGGAAAGCTGCAGTCGCAGGAGGACCTTCGTGTTGGCCTCGTCGCCTTTCGCGATCATCCTCCACAAGACCATACATATATCACGAAGAACTTTGGCTTCTCGTCGGATATCAGCAATGTGAAGCGCGACCTGTCCACGCTTTATGCGTCCGGTGGAGGCGATGGACCTGAGGCGGTCACGGCTGGTTTGGTCGAAGCATTGAACATGGAGTGGAGACCGCAAGCGAGCAAGATGATCGTCTTAATCGCAGATGCACCCCCTCACGGTATTGGGGAGTATGGTGACGGTGAGCTGCCGGTTGGCTGATTTTCCTCGGTCTACACGAGGCTGATCATTGGAAAGGTTTCGACGATGGATCGCCTGAAGGCACGGATCCTCTGCAGCTAGCTCGAGAGATGGCCGCTCGGGGCATCACCTTGGTAAGTCCTGTTTTGTCATTGTTGAGAAGGTAGTCTTACAGATTGTAGTTCTTCGTCGCATGCGAGCCCGCTCTTAGCAGCTATTCTGTGAGCCCGCTTCCTTGACTTCATCATTCACCACACTCAAGCACCTCTACAGTATGCAAACGACTTTTACCAAGCAATGACCACAATAACCTCCGGGATCATGCTTCCGCTGACGACGGCAGACCTTCTCGCTCATGCGATCGTCGGGATCGTGTTGGAAAACCTTGATATGGAACGTCTCGTGCGAGAGGTCGGTCAGGCCGTGGCCCAACGGATACTGGGCAACAACGAGAGCGTTGATGATGTCGCACGCGAGCTGCACGAGAAGTTACTTCTTCGAAACGAGAGCACGAAGAAGGTCGTCATCGAGAGTATATATCGCGATTCCGAAGAAGCGAAGGCGAATGTCCAAGCATTCATGACTGCCGGTTCTCTCGCTGAGGCGCGGCCACGTCTACGAAGGGTAGGCGTCTTGTTCTCTTGCCTCCCTCACTATTTCGAATTCTCACCGTACTTTGTATATCTCAGGTTGCCGGCTCACGGTTTACGGACAAATATCTTCAAACGCGTGCGAGCTCGCGGTCAACCTACGGCTACGCGCCTTCTCTCCCTCCGCGCTCCTCTGAGCCCAAATCTCCCAAGCTGAGCACCAGTCCTGCTCACTCGCCACCGCGCAAAGTCGTGACCGACTTTGCCGCGTTCGGCGCGCCAAAAACGTCCAGTGTGTTCGGAACCGCAGTGGCATCGACACCCTTCTCGTTGGCCGGAAATAAGGCCGCGTTTGGGAGCTTGAGGACAGGGCGCGGTGGATTCGCCGATGACGACGATGAAGATGACGAAGATGATAATACCACTCAGAAGGTATTTTTGAGGGAAGATTCGATCACTCTCGAACAGGTCAATAATCTTGTTCGTCTTTATGTGGCATACTGACCCTCATGGCTCGTTAGGCCCGCCGCATCGCTATGCAGAGCGCCTGGCGAGGAACGCGTGCATAATCATCCAATCGTTGTTGTATTTCACTTATCTTCTGCTTCATGCGCTGCAGGAGCAGCTTGGATCCTTTCTGTCTCAACACATAATGTTCTCGCATCGCACTGCTGCTTTCCTTTTTCCATGACCACGAAACCCGAACCCTTGTACTCGCGAATGTATAATCAATAACCATGCCCAATAACAGCGCTGGATTACTGTATTGAATTATGACTGCGTGTGTAGTACAGAGCGAACGATATCCGAACAAGTGCCTACTCGGTGTCTTGTTTTTTCCGCCTTTTCTTTTTGCGGTGTTGTGCATCGAAGGCAAGGTCTGCATGAGGAGAGTCGTCGTCAGCCCGTACTCGATGTTTCTTTTTGACACTCAAAGAATTAGGTTGGTCTCCCTGGGTAAGAACTGTGTCGGTCGACGGATGCGAGGATGACTTGGAATATTCTGGAGAACGTTCGTTCGCTTCGCCATCGCGATCCGCAAGCTTGTCCTTTTTCTTCGTTCGTTTCTTTCGCTCGTCCCGTGTCTGCGGTGAAAGGTCGTCCTCGACCACGGATACTGGGCCATCGGGTTGAGGGTCTGATACCCCGGCACCATCGTTTTCATGAGGCCGTCTTTTGCTTGCCATGCCTGCCTCCCGCTGTTCCCTTTTCCTCCGTTTCCTTTCCTTTTTGTCGATATCCTCCGCACTGATATTTGCGTCGGCGTCCTTCCGCTTCCGCTTCTTCCGCTTGTCATCTTTCTCCTTGTCAGGTTTCTTTAACTCGTCTCCACTTAACCCTGGACCCCTTTCTTTCGAGGGAGCATCCAAGACCTTTGGCGACTGTTCGACAGGTTTGGTAGGTGAGACGAGGGCCTCGGTCCGAATCATCTCGACTTCTACGTCGATCGGTCCTACGATTGGACCCTTGAAGAAGCGCGAATACAATCCGCGTTTCGCTGCCTCCTTTTTGGCAGTCGCAATAAGGCTGAGGCGAGGGGCGTTCGAGTTGGACGGATCGAGGGTGGGCGTAGAAGAACCAGATGTGGCAGGAGTGCCCTCCAGAGGCCGGCGATTGGACAGAATGCCCGTAGAAGTGCGATTTAACTGCGGTGCAGGTGTCGATTCTTCCTAGAAAGATGATTGAGCGAAGGAATGGTGAGGGATGTCGACCGGTGCGCACCGATGAGTCGTCATCGTTAGCGAGTTTGACCTGGATCGCAGTAGCAGCAGCAGCGAACACGCTGTTGGAAATCTGGCTCGTTTACTATCATGAAATGAGGAATGAAAGTGCTCAACTGGTCCCAGAATGGGAAGGCTTCGTCCCTGTCTTTGCCGACGCCTGCTAAGGTTCGCTTTTGGGGGATAGTGAGAGGGCGAGATATCGAGCCATGGCGAAGGCCGGTTCCTTTTCCTGACCAGCCTTGATTGCGAAGATAATTATGGCCGTCCAAAGGCATTTGAAGGGGTTTGAACGCTTGGAGGAGGCCCAAAGGCGCGGGAGACGGCCGGTGTGTGTTTGCAAGTATTTACGGTACATACCGTCCGTGCGCGGCTGACGGAGGTACTTGCCCATCGCTTGTTTCTTCCCATATCTCTTTCTTTTCGCATTTTCTTGCCTTCCTCCACCATGACCGCCACCCTCTCCGGCCACCACCCTTCAATATTGCAACCAGATCAAGCGTTCGCCACCGACCTGTCCCTTCAGCAACAGACCCAGGATGCCTTCGAAAGCCCCTCTGATGTTGGCTCCGACCCCGCTCAGTCTCTCCGTCAGGCCGCTCTACTAACTCTGCGCAACAACAAGCGGCGCAAGCCTGCCACTTCTCTCGCCGACGCTTCGATTACTGGATTGCCCACCCGCCCGACCCTCGCCGCTGCCCCCACAATTCAACTTGATTATGGACAAGGCGACTCGTCAACTCCAGTCTCAACTTCTGAGCCTTCCCCTACGAACGGACCCGTCAATCCTCTCAAGTCCCCTCCACCGGTCAACCGAAGTGAACCCACGCCCTCCAAGGACGAAGACGTGTCCATGAGAGAGGAGGGTGAAATCAGCGAGAGCGAGGAAGAGCCCCCTCCTCCAGCCCCACCGGCACCAAAACCCGCAGCCTATGGCAAAACTCCTTTCGTCAAACCGTCTTCTCCCCCTGCGGTTGCCAACCCTAGTCGTCTCCTGCCGGCACCGGTCATGGCGACAAAGAAGGACAAGCCCAACGGCGCCATCGATATGCGGCCCATTGCAAGACTTCCCCATCGACCGAGTCTTTCCGAAAGCGTGCCCGCCAGCCCCAATGCCGCAAAACCGGAGCAGACCAAGATGGGTCCTCCTTATGTTCTGGACAGTGGTCATGTTCGACCTGGCCTTACCTGTTGGTTCCTTTTACGTATATTGTCCTTGATTTCGGATTTTGACTTCTTGATTCAGTGACGCAAGAGCAGTACAACACAGTCAAGGACATCACCCTCGATCTTCTTGGATGGGGTGTTCCCCCCGAATATCTTCTCGAGTGCGGTCTGTCCAGGGAGATCGTGTACTATGTCTTCACGGAACTTAACTTGCGACTGCCGGCAAACCTTGACACCTCTGGCATACCTCCATATCCACCATCCCTCGACCAGCTCCAAGCGTTGCTTCAGGTGTCCGAGATCACAAACCTTTCCGCCCCAAGTCCTGTATCCCGACCTGCGGATCCTCAGCCCAATCCTACTGCCGCTTCCGCGATACCACCTAATCCTATCCCTCAGGGCTCAACACCCACCCTCCTGCATCGTCTTTCCGCTGTCGCCGAGCCATTCGTTTCCCAAGTCTCTTCATCAAATGACGACCAGCGCGATCTCCCTGCAGATAATTTAGTCGCCATGGAACAGCAACGTCGACAGGAGCTACTGGCCCGCAAGGCCGTTCAGGCTTCGCGAAAACGGAAGGACGCGCCGGCTCCTGCCTCAGGTGGCCCCTCTTTCGTGCCTCCGGAGGCCATAGGGAAGGCTCTTGTTCCAGAGAGTAGCGTGGATGACTTTCTGAGCAGCATTGGGCCTGCCTCCATCGCTATCAAGAAGGAGCTGGGGGCGCCTTTCGTCCCGTCCGTCAGCAGCATCATAACCTCAAATCCCCATGTCCTCTCTCCCGAGCCGATGGACGTCGATGATGATATTCCAGGGCTCAGCCGTGGCAATTCTTTTGCGGAATACCCGCCCACCTCGCACCCTCCCATCTCCGTGGCTACGACAGACCCCGTGCTCCCCAGTTCGGCCCGAGTTGCCTCGCCTTCACAACAAAGCTCTATGAACCTCCCAATCCCCACAACGGTCGATTCTATCCTAGCGCAAGACGAGCTGCAGAGAACGGGCAACATCGACACAGTGATGTCTAACGTGCCATTAGCCGAGTCCTCCGGCAGCACAACTCCAGATTCCCAACCTGTGGCACAGCTCACTCGCCGTGGGACGAAGCGCCCTGTTGCTGCTGATTTCGTTGACCTCGACAGCAGTTACAATGGGACGACGGCTGGTATTCAACGCACCAATTCAGCTGGTTACGTATCAAATGGCCATCATCCGAACCCCCATGTTCGTCGGAGGATGACAGCATCTTCCGTTGGTGGATTTGCGAACATCACCAACACTCGTCGATGTGTCATCGACGTCAGCGATAGTGAGGACGAAGACGGAGAAGATCAAGAGGTCGAGGATGCGTTGGTCGTGGAGCAACAGCCGGTAACGCCAGCGGCTACAGCACCTGAGAAGCTGGTCGATGTTGAGCAGGCGATCGTGCGAATGAAGAAGGAGATACAGGAGAAGATGGATCTGATACGGAAAAAACAGGTGCGCGCTGTGTATCTCCAATCTATTGAAAGTGCTGAGCTCGTGTTCAGCTAACTTCTGGCCGATCGACACCACTGGGTCCGCCCGTGTTACAGCCCACGCCACTATCAGCACCGATCAAACAGGAGGTGGAAGAGCCGGCGCTAGAGAACGCTGGGAGTGGGGAGGGTGATGTGACTATGCGGGCGGAGAGCGTGTCTACAAACGGTATGTTGCTCGTACCCAGTTTCCGTCGCCTTCTGTCGTTCGCCTTTTCGGTCATAAGCTTTCCTACGAACTCCTTCGGAAGCATTCGAGCGTCGGCCCGATCTTATCACCTCCTATACGTCCCTATCTCCCGGCCCGTTGCTCTGTGCCCCCACGCCCACAATTTTGTCCGTCTCTCGCATTTCGCTGACCTGCGTCTGTGTAGGTTCCTCGTCGTCCAAGCCACCCGCGAGCCAGGCGTCATCACCACATGGTCAAGACCCGAAGACTTCACCGACCGGTCACTCACTTTGTCATCTTATGCATGTGGACACACACTGACTTCTATTGGGTTTCATTCCTACTTCTTTTGCCGCCCTCCTCCAAATTAACTTCTCTGCCCTTGGCCCCCATCTCATGTTTGCCTCGCTGCAACACTGATCGCCTTGTCTGGGTTTCATCTTACTTCTCCCGCTCTTCGTTCTTTCCTTTTCAATCTTTGCATCCAGGCGAACCTTCTATAGTCACCGACGGGTTGTCGCACCAAGTTGCGGGCGAACAAGGCAAGTGATTCCTGGGCTCCGATGCGCATGACTGATTCCTCTTATGCTTCGCCATCCACCACCTCAATTTTTCGTACCCCGTTTCGTGCCCCTTGGACGTTCCTTCTAACTCCACTCCTCCTATCGTCTCGTCGATCCGTGTTTACCTTCTCATTGTACAGTTCTCACAGCCGAAGCACGGCAAGAACAAGCGGCAAGGATCTCTTCCCCTTCTGTGCCGATCCAAGCCAATATCTTCTGATCCGCGCTTTTGTTTTTCTTTCCGGTGTACCGTCGCTCTTACTCTCACCCTCGTGCATCCCGTCCGCCGTGATGTTCATTATCTGTATTTGTCCGCCGTGTTGGTTACTCTTTGCATGTCTTCTTCTCTCGTTATCGTTTTTCAGGCTCCTTCTCCCTCACCGATTCTCTCGCAAGCATTGGCCGGTCCATCTACTCTTGCCGACCTGTCGATAGCCCACGCGCCGAGCGGAGGAAGCGTCGACGTCGTAGCGTCGACCCAGGTGCGTGTCCGCTCTATCGCCTGAGGCCGCCGCCATACGATAGGTTGCTCGTTGCTTTGTACGTACTAACGGCCGCGGGGGTGGGCGTTCGTGTTTATTTGGCAGATCACTACAAGAGGAGACGACGGGGCGACATTATACCGGCCCTATAACTCTGTCTTGAGCTCCTACCCTCTGCTCCGCGGACGCTCACTCGTCCAACCAGCAGCAGCGATTCCCGACCTGAAGCCGCTCAAGCTCCAAGCGGCGATGAAAGAACGGTCTGGGGACGACGACCGAGTGTGCCAGTACGAAGCGGGCGGTGGGGAATGCCGCGACGCGACGTGCAGCAGCGTACATTTGTCGAGGCTGTCTGTAAATCCGAGTGGTGCGCCCGATTTCTTTTTCCTCGCCTGCATGTCCTCCGTTGTTGTCTTATCGGCTGTGTGTATGGGGGAATCTTCTTTCTTGTGTTTTTTTGCAGACGAGGATACGGCGCGATTCTTGTGTGGGACGTCGGCCCAGGCGGAACGCTTGTTGAACCTGCTTGGACGGGCGCGAACGATTGGACCGCACTTGACGTTCGACGAGCGCGTCGGGGTTGCATGGACAAGCATGATCGAAGGACGCTCGTCGGCGTAGTCCGGCGTAGGACAGATTGAGTGAGGCGTCCGCCCTCACCGCGGCAAGACACGGGCAGTGACCGACCGCATACGCGTTGAACGAGACGCGGAGAGCGGCGGCGGAGTGAACCGAGGGTCAAGACGCGGGCGCGTATGGCAAGCGGTGCCTGATGATATGACAAGTTGAAGAGCGCGGGGGGCGCCATCGGGGGCCCTCACGACGGGGCTTCTGAAGAGAGCGGGAGAGGAGGGGGCGCGTCGACGTCCGTGCGTGATGTGTCGTTGGACAATGTCGGCTACGATTTGTTTGTATGTTTTGTTTTTTTGATTTTATTTCCTGAGGTGGGGGAAGGCGCGTGTTTTATTTTGGAAATGTATACGAATTTGTTGAATACGGGATGGGCGGACGCGCGGCCTCGGGGGGGAAATGGCCCGATCAAGCAGTGCCTTCGCCGCCGCCACTCTCGGGGCCAGAGCGCCAAAGGGTCGGGATGCGCAGGCGCTCGGCGGATCCGGCAGGAAGAGCGGCGTGGGAAGGGGGGGAAGGGGAGAGATTGGATCGGGGGGGATGAGGGCCGTGATTGGGTGGGAGGCAGACTCCTAGCCAATGGTTAGGTAAGGGTACCAAACAGCCGTATACAGGGACGTGCCTGAAAGAGGGCAGATAAGGGTTGGTAAAGGATTCCCATCGGATTCCTTGCCTCTTTCGCGTTTCGTCCCCCGGTCTGTCCTCCCCTGCCTTTTCCGGTCGCGAAAGCCCCCCGCCACAGTTGCCTCCGCGTTCTGCACGCGTCCTTCCCTCCTCCTCCCCTTCTTGCTTCGTGCATGGCCTATCGCTATTCTACCAGCAACAACAACAACAGCAGCAGCAGCAACAACCCAGTCGCCTCCCCCGCCCACGCTTACCCTCAGCTTCCTTCTCTCGCCGCAGCCATGCAGGAAGACAAGCGTCATCTCCAAGACTCCATCCCCCCTCCCACCACCGACCAGTTCATCGCAGACCAGGACGCCGCCGACAGCGCCGCAGAGGACGAGGACGATTCCGACAAACCCAAGGACAAGAAGGCCGGCAGACGCAAGATCAAGATTGAATTCATCCAAGACAAATCGAGACGCCATATCACGTTCTCAAAAAGGAAGGCTGGTCAGTACCTTTTCCTCCCGACTCGTCTTCCTCCTCCTCATCTCGTTCCACGCGCCTTTTTTTTTCGTCGTCGTCCAGGTATCATGAAAAAGGTTCGTGTCCTGCGTTTCGAATCCGCCCTCACGCGTTCGTCTCCCGCTCATCTCTTCCTCTCAGGCATACGAACTCTCCACCCTCACCGGCACCCAGGTCCTCCTCCTCGTCGTCTCCGAGACCGGTCTCGTCTACACCTTCACCTACCGCCAAACTCCAACCCCTCGTCACCCAGCCCGAGGGCAAGAACCTCATCCAAGCTTGCCTCAACGCTCCCCACGGCACGCTCCCCTCCTCGATGCCCGTCGGCCAGCCGATCGGTCGTTCCCCCTCCACCCCCATGGGTGCCCCCAGCCACAGCAACGTCCCCGGTGGCCTCTCCATCGGCGGCCAGAAAGAGGAAGGACGCGGACGCGGACGGCGACGACGAGCGCGTCGGCTCCAAACGCCGCCGGCGGTCGTCGACCGCGGGGGGCAGTCGCTCCGGCCGTAGCGGGAGTGGAGCGGGCCAACCACCGTCGCCCCACAGTCCCGCGCAGGGCGTTCCCCCATCCCTCTCCATTCCCCAGCATCCGATTCCCGGTCCCCACTCTGGCCATCCCTCGCAGACGCCCCAGATCGGGCTCGGACCGTCGCCCACGACCACCTCCCCCGCACAGCAACCGACCTCCCCGCATTACAGCCACCAAAGCCCGACCCAGCCCTACCACGGCAGTGGGCAGGAGATGTATCCACAAACAACGGGGATGATGCCGCCGCCGGGCACGGCTTACCCTTTCAGCCAGCCCAGCCAGTCGACGCAAGGACACTGGGCGGGTACGGTGCAGGGGAACACGCAGCATTACGGACGACGATGAACGCAACGGTGGACGGATGCGCACGGTTGACTCCCCCCTCCCTTCCTCTCTTCTCCTCTTGGGCTCCGACGGGGGCAGAGGCGTATGGCCTCCCCCCCCCGTTCTTGGTTGATCGTCATGACTTGAAATGATTGAAGCACGCTCGTGTTTGCCGTCTGTGTTGCTATGCGCCCTTCTCGTTTCCCTCGGATCCCATCCCTTTTTTTTTTGCTCTCTTGTGTCTCCTCTTACGAACGCCGCTTCGTCCTCTCTTCTTGGTCAGAATACACACACCCACACATGCAGATTCTCTTACCCCATCCTCGTAGTTGTTTCTCCACCCCACCCCACGCCCCGTCTGTATCTACATATCTCTCCCCTTCGTGCGACGCCGACGACCCTGCTCTCGTATCTCTTCCCCCCCCTCGTGCTGTTTGTGTCTAAATTTCGGACGTGAATCCAAATGGGCTCTCCCCCGCCGCCGTTTCTTGTGTACTTGTACCCGCTGCTCCGCTTTAGTTTACGCGTCCCCGTATCGACCTCCTCCTGCCCCCACACCCCCTCCTCCCCCCCCCCTTTGCTCCTCCCATCGCGCCTCGGATTACCGTAGCGCGCGTCATGACCGAATCTGTAGCCCGACACGTTGAATGTTCTTGGATCCGTCCCCCTTCCGAGTCGCGCCTGCAAATCGATCGTCCAAAAGATATGATATACACAAGCCCGTCGCCGCGGCCCCGTCGTCTCTGCTAAGTACGTACGTACGTTGCACGGTATGGAAGCCGTGGCGACGTGTCGAGCTCGCGCTCGAGGGGGGGGAGAGAGAAGAAAAAGGAAGGCGTTGACGTCACGCGTTTCCGAAGACGTCGAGAGGACCGGGTTTGGGACTCGGAGACGGAGGGAGCGTGGCATGAGGGACGGACGGACGGACATACATATATGGAGCAAAGAAAAAAGGGAGATCGCGATTGCCGACGCACGTAGCTCAAAACCTGTTCGGGAGGCCCGGGGGCTTCGAGTCTTCGAGTCTTCGACCCTCCCTCTCCCCTTCCCCACCCTAGCTCGATCGAGACTCGAGGAACCGGACGGCAGCCACCTTGGAAAAAGCCTGTCTCGATCCGGAGAGATCCTCTCAGGGAGGGGGCGCGGAGGGATTCAGTACATAATAGTAAGTAAGTAAGTAGTGGGCTGCAGGCGGCGGCGGCGGCTGCATCGCTTCGAACGTCGGTTCCGCGACTCAATTGGATCGGGGGATTGTATTCGGACGCCATGTGCACGACAACGACGACGACGACGAGGAGGAGGCAAGAACAAAGGGGGGGGGTGGGTTGCCTGATGGGCTCACTGTATGCAGTATGGATCACCTCATCACGCGCACCCGGCCGTTTCCTAGGATTGAATACTGATGGCTTCTCTCCGAATTTCTCGATGCCGCCCGCGGCGTCTGGCCCGTCGGTTTGGGTTTTATGGACTTGTATGTGTGGGTGCACGCGTGTCGGATGTCCGAGCACGCCGCGCGGTCAGCTGCTAGGCTACATCAATTTCAAGGGGTTTGGCTGGACGGGAAAATAGCCTTTTTTGGATGTCCCTTCATGTCATACCTATCGCATCATCACATTGACGGCTCGCGCACGTCGACGGTCGTTGCACTGTGACTTTGCTCTCGAATTGCCGATGTCGAGTGCAATATACACTGACACGGCTTTATCATTGAGTGCTTTTGCTCAGAAGGTCAGTTGTCATGCTCAGTGGTGCAAGGCGGCCGCTGGTGCTCATTTATAAGTACAGTGCGTGCATTATGCGTTGTGCAAGAGCTCGTGGTTGCATTTCTGACAGCCTTGGATGCTGAATTTCTGTGCAGGATGTATGCCTCATTTGCGGATCGTATATCATGCAACATGATGGGTGACAGTGCGACCTGCGACAGCGAATGGCAGCGACACGAAAAGTCGAAAACACCGGTGATGCTCATGAAGCGGTACGAGGTCGGTGGTTACGGCCTACACCAGTTTTCATGTTGACGACATCCACTATCTGACAGCTGTCCGTCTATGACCTTCCACAAACAATGCTTAGCTGGCCTACCATGGCTACAACTTATGGTGGTGCGGCCTCGGTATTGAAGTAGAACATATGCCGTCTTTCTGTTCTTACCGTGCAGCACAAACCTTGTTCACAACATATTTACATACCCGTTTATCTCGCGGTCGATGTACTTATCGAAGTCCAGCCCGGTAGCTCATGCCAGCAGTGTAAGTACTAGTAGTTTAAATAATCAGCTTGTAGCTCGTGTCCAGCCTGCTACCCCACTGCCGCAAGAGCACTGTTAGCATTCCCTTTATATGCATATCTGATGCGATGCACAGGTGCTGCTCACAGAATTTATTTAAACTATCCACCACTGTCTCCGTTTCAGAGCTCAGCCAGAGGAGGTCATCCGCATGACGAGCAAACCATGACATAAATGAATTTGATTGGCTCTCCAGCGCTCGAGAGAGCCTTTCGCGCCGTCCTAAAATGGCTATTTTTCCGTCCCGCGAGATCCCTTGAAATTGATGCAGACCTTATACTCAGAACGACTGTCTTCTGAGTAAGGTCAGCCACGGAGACTAGGTCAGCTGCGCTCTATTCAATCGAGCCTATGCGCGTGCGTACGCTAGTACTGTAGGCGCAGCGCTGCGTGTGCGATTCTACTCCATGGCGTGCACGATCCTAATCCATGTACTGGGTGGATATATCGCGGTCGTCGGGGGATGTGGAATGGAACGGGGATCAATATGGCACGCGCATCGTTATTCATTTCGTCGGTGGAACGATGCCTGCATCGACGTCGATGTTTCCAAAATTCCTTTCCTTTTCGAAGGGCGGGCGGCGGAACGGGAGCTCAGAGCGCTCAGAGGGAGAGTGCCAGACAGACAACCCAAACGCCGCGGATTTTCATTATGCGCCCGCGTACACGGTGGACGGGGCATCGGCGTCGAACGGAGAGAGAGAGATCCGTGCGCGTGCGTTCACGGTCATATCGCGGCGTCGGGGCGAACGCGCGTCACCGTCCCCAAGTACGCATGCGGCGACGAGGAGGCCCCCCCACCCGGATGCAGAGCGGGGCACGGTTCCCGTGGGGTGGATCCCGTGCTTCGTGCTTAGATGCGGATGCGGTGCGCTTCGACCCGGTAGACGCGGGCGACAGTCGATGTGTGTGTATATATAAACGAAGAGGCGGGATAGGGGATACAAGATCGTGGCAGGGTCGTGGTCGTAAGTATAGGTATAACGGGTGGGGCCCGGGGGGGTGGCAATAAGGGTACATACATACATAAATACAACGATGCATGCATCGCATACACGCCGTCGTGCTTTCTTTGTACTGGGTGCTGGGGTGCTGGGGAGCTGGGGGGACGAGGGAGGGGTGAGAAAGGGGGAGAGACGATCCGGACCTTGAGAGGGAGCAAGAGAAGCCAAGGGCGAGCCAGGCTCCGGTCGGTCGCCGATAGTGCGTCCGGCACGCGCCGGACTCCGAGGGCACCCACCCTTCCCCTTCCCTTCGATCGCAATCGCTCCTCGTCGTCCTGCCAACCGTCCCTTCCTTCCTGATCCGGCCAACAATGGACCAGACTCCTCCCCCCTTCTCACTTCCAAGCGCAGAACACGCGGATGGTCCGACTCATCCGCGGTCCCCGCCGCCGCCCCGACGGTTCCCCCTCCCTCTCCCCCTCCCCCGCGCCCGCGGCCAACGTCCGCGCGTGCTCCTCCCACTTGTCGCACAGCAGCTCGAACGCCTTGCGCTCCGCCGTCCGCCCCTGCGACGGCGGGCGCGCCCACCCGAACGTCCCCTCCATCCGCGCCTCCAGCCCCACCTGGTCCTGCATGTCCCTGCCACACCCCGTTCAGCGACCTTCGGAAAGAAAGGAAAAAGGCCACGCTCACAGCTCGAACCGGGTCACCAGCGCCTCGAACTCCCCCCGCGTCATATCCACCAGCTCCCCCGCCCACCCTCGCTCCTCCTCCTCCTCCTCTTCCTGCCCCGCCCCCGCCCCCGCCCGCGCCAACCTCTCCCGCCTCGCGTCCTGCCACCCCGCCACCCACTCCCACATCGCCTCCTTGCACGCCGCGACCTCCGTCACCCGCGTCGACAGGTGCAGGTTCAAGCTCTGCAGATCGAACGACAGCATCCGGTTCGGCAGCCGGTTCACGCGGCTCGCCGTGCTCGGGTACTCCTCGCCCTCGCCCTCGCCTTCGCTCTCGTGCTCGTGCTCCGAGGCCGCCCGCGCTCGGTCCGGAGGAAGGGGAAGAGGGAGCGCGCCCGCTTTCGAGCTCGGGCCTTCCTCCTCCTCCGCGCCGACGGACGAAAAGGACGTGCGCGGGGTCGACGTCGTCGCGGCCGACGAGCTCGTCTGCGCGGAGAACATCGTCCGCGCCGTCGACGTCGACGTCCGCGGCCGACTCCCGCTCGACAGCGCCAGCGACGCCGTGCTCGCGCCCACGCCCGTCGCGAACGCTCCCCCGCGGTGCCGCATCCCCGAGTTCAAGAACCCGGGCGAGCTCGCGTCCAGGAGCACGTACTGCTGCATCGCGTGCAGGATCTCGCGTCCGTGGATCACCGCGCTCGCCACCGACACCCGCCCGTCCGCGTTCGTCTCGAGCGAGTGCCGCCGCGACGCGAACCGCGATCGACCGGCCGGGTGCGCGCCGTTGGTGGTGGTGGTGGTGGTGGTGGTGGTGGTGGTGGGAATTCGCGACGGGTCGGGGTCGGGGTCGGGACGGGGCGTGCCCGCGCCGGAGCTGCGGTCGTCCGTGTCGGACTGGGAGGCGTCGGTCGTGTCGGTGTCGGCGGAGGAGACGGTGGGATCGTGCGAGGTCGGGGTGCGCTTGCGGGCGTGGTGCTTCGCGGGTTTGGGGCGCGGAGAGGGCGCGGGGGGCGGGAACATGAACATGATCGGGGCGTGGGTTCGGACGTCTGGAGAGGGGGAGGGGACGGACGGGTGTGAGGGCGGAGGTGAACGCGGAAAGGGAGGGGGAGGGACGCACCGTTCAAGTAGAGAGGGAGCGCGTTCGCGAGCAGGGACAGCGGCGACAGGTTCACGAACCGGTCCGCGTGCATCTCGGTGTAGATGTGCTCGAGCAGGCCGTGGTCGCGCGGGTTCTGCGGTTGTTGGGGCGGACGCGGCGGGGAGGGGGACGGCTCGGAGGGGAGGGGAAGCGTGGCCGTGGACGGGACGGCGTGCAGCGCGGCGGAACTCGTCGCGGGTGGAGGAGAACCGAACAGGGTGGACGCGGGCGGGCCTTCGGACGCTTTCCACGGGCGGGAGGCGGGCGATTTGGAGGACAGGAGGTCGTCGAGGGGCGGGAGCGGGTTCAGTTGGAGGTCGGGGGGCGGGGGCGAGCGCGCGGGGATGTGTGAGGACGCGGGGCGTCCCTTGGGGTGGTGCGTCTTCGCCCGCGGGTCTGGGCTTGCGGTGCGGGAATGGGCGGGGCTGGAGATCGAGCGGTGGATGGCGGGGCGCGGGGAGGGGTGGGACGTGGGCGCGCCTGCGCCCGAGGGGGACCCTGGCGGGTGGGGGGAGGGTGGCGCGCGTGAGGTGCGGGGTGGGGGGAGGGGGCGTGCGGCCGTGGGCGAGCTCGAGAGCATGAACGGGAGGGGACTGTACAAGGAAGGGGGAGACGAGCGCGACGTCGGCGAGGACGGGGTGGACTTGGTCGATTTCGAGCGGTGGGAGGAGGACGCGACGGACGCGACGGACGCGCTCGGGTCGGGGTGGCGCGTGCGATCGCTTGGCGCGGCCTCGGACGCAGTAGGATCGCGATTGGGGTCCGGAGCCGAAACTGAATGGGCGCGGACGGGGGGTGGGAGCGCGACGGCCGTGGGTGCACCGGTAGGGGACGAGGGGACGGCGAGCGGAGACGCCGGGAGCGGGTCGGGGAGAGAGGTCGTGGGAAGGGAAGGGGACGGGGAGGCGGAGGATTCACGAGGACGACCGGGGAAGAAAAGCTCTTCTTCGAGCATCTGTTATTATTATTTTTGTTATGACGAGAAAGGCAAAGGACGACGGGCGGGAGTCGCGCACCTCGAACGCGGCGCCAGGTTTCATGACGCGGGTGATCTCCTCCAAGAGCGCGTCCCATTTGTCCTCGGGCACGCCGTGCGCGATACGCTTGATATGCCTGCGGATGCCAAGTTGTTCAGAACACGGCCGAGGAAAGTCCGGGGGGAGGGACGCACACGAAATCAAACTCTTCGTTTGGAAACGGCAGCCCTTCCAAGCTGGGCGATCGGAAAGTCAGGCTGGGCGCGGGAGGAGGGAGGGGGGGGAGAGAACACGCGCACCAATTTCCGTGGACCCACGTTATCCGTGAGGAGAGGTCGTTGGAACGCAGGTGAGAGAGATCGGGCTGGATGGGCACGAGGTCCATGCCTTGATAGCGGGTGTGTGAGAGAGAGGGAGAGGGGGTGAAAGGATGAGGCGACGGACCGACGAACTCGCAGTCCCTCCACTGCCTGGCGCAGTCCAATATCCAGCTGCCGGAACCTGAACGGCGATGAGCGGGACCGATGAAGGATGCGGAGAGAGCGTACCGCATCCGAGGTCCAATCTGTGGGGAGGGAATGAGCAGGGGGGGTCGGTGAAAGCGGAGGGGGGAGGGGGACGGACACTTTGGTGGGAGGGGCGGGGAAGACGTGAAAGGTGAGGCTGCCGCAGAGTTGCCTGGTGAAGGCGGTCTCCCAGACATCGCTGCAAGAGAGGATGAGGGACGATAGGGTGGGAGGGGGGGTTCAGAGGACGGACTGATCGATGACGAGTCTGTCGTAGTTGAGGGGGTAGGGGGCTTCGTTGGGGGGGTAAGGGTGATGCTTCTGGCCGTTCTTGAGGGTGAACTGGCTGTTGCGGGCGGAGATGCCGCGCTGGAGTTCTTGGAGGATGGTGCGATCGGCGGTGGAGAAGAGGTTGCGGTGGGGCGGGGGGTGGTCGTCGGAGGGGGGGGGTCGGGGGATGGGCAGAGGCGGCGCGTTTGGAGGAGCGTCTCCGGAGGGGTATAAAGTCTGCAAAGGACTGCGGGGGAATGCGGGGTAGATGGGACATCGCGGGGAGAGATGAGGAGAACGTACGGGAAGCGCGGTAGGAGAGAACGGAGAGGTGACCGCGATCGCGACGGCTGCGTGAGCGGTGTCCGCGGTGCCTGAGCCTGAGCCCGAGCCTGAGGAGGTGGCCGGACGGCGTTGGACGCGAGCACGAGCGGGATGACGCGGGGGTCGGGGCGGAGCAGGGCCTGAAGAAGGGGCGATCACGGGTGGGGGCCCGCTCGACAAGCTCTCGCTGCGTTTTCGGAAGAGAAAGTGACCGTGGGGAGTCGACGACATAGACCGCTAAGCACCGCTCAGCATCAGCCGCGGACGCTAGAGGCAAGAGGTGGGAAGAGAGAGAGAGAGCGTCCAACATATTTGAGGCAAACTAATGCTGGCTTCTCGCGGCGAAAAAGCCCAGCTGCGCCTTCGGCCCTTCTCCATCAAAACACGTTGTTCGCATTCTTTTCTCGGTTCGTCTCATCCTTGCTTTCCTCCGCCTCCCCGAGCTTCACCATCTCATTCTCCACCATCAACTCCTGCCCGACTCTCGCTTGGCTCCCCCGATTCCCCGCTACCACCACCACCACCACCACCATCTCCCACCACTCGTCTTCTCTTCCTCTTCTCCTCTTCTCCTCTTCTCCTCTTCTCGTCTTCCAATATAAATATATCCCTGATCCCCATGATCCATCTTTACATCCCCGTGCCTACTTCGCCCCCTCCTCGGCCCATGCCACTCTCCACTCTCCTCACTTCCTCTCACCACCAGTTCCGACTCCGTCCACGCCCTCGCTCTCAACGCGGCCCCGCTCCAGACGCCCGACGGAGATGAAGTGCACCCCAGAAGCCCTTCCAACTTCGCGACCTGGATGTCATACTCAGAACCAGCCTGCCTACGCCGCAACATCGCCCCTTCCCTGTCTATACGTACACGTTCCCATTCATTCCACCTCTCGATATCTACGTCAACCGCACCCTTCACTTCGGGCTGCGCTTCAGCTTGGCGTGGCTCATCCCGATATCCTCAACTCGTTCACAAGCGCCTCCCCGGGTCCTCCCCCCGACACGAACCCGACGTGCGCCTATCTTCCCAGATCCCGTCAGCTTCCTCCCTCGCGAACAAGTCGTGAACACCCACCTCGACGCTCGTCCACCCGATCCGATCACTAACAGGATCTCCTCGCTCTTCTCCACCCCCCCCAGAAGACACCGCCTGCCCCTCCTCCCTCACCACCGACAGTCGCCTATACTACATCCGCGCCTACCCCCGCCTTGGCCGTGATCCACGCGTGCTCCGTCGCCGCCGCGTGCATGAGCGTCACCTCCTTCGTCTCGAACGTCGGCGCCAACGCCTCCACCAGTACTCTGGCGGGGCTATCAACTCTTTGTGCACTTCCGCCATTTCCCATGCTGCAGGTACACGGACCCGCCGCGACCAGGATCGCTTCTCCGACAATATCTCCCAGAATCGTAGCGACTCACCGACCACCACCAAAAGTTGGGCGCCTCAGTCTGGATCTCCATAAACAGCCTGATCGGGGCAGCTCTAACTTAAATACAGAACGACTATCTTCTGTATGAGGTCAGCTACGGAGACTAGACAGCTCCGCTTTCTGGATCAGTGCGCACTCTTTTCCTCTCTCTTTTTTATTTCATTTTCCTCCACGTCTTCATCGATCTAGGCTCCCTCTCACCGTCTCCACCGTCTAACGCCCTTCCCCTCCCCCCTCCTCCTCGCTCCCACCTCTCCTCTTCTGCTCCTCCAATGTAAATCTATGTCTGATCCTTATGACTAATCGTTGCATTCCCGTGCCCGTGCCACTCCCGACTCTCCCTCTCACCCTCTCAACGCGGCCCTGCCCCCGCAGTCGCCCGCCGGAAATCACGCGCACTTCCAAATTCGCAAAGCGGATGTCATACCATCAGCCCCGCCCGCGGGTCTGCGCTCACCTGCCCAAGTCTGTGGCTACGCGCCTACCGAGGCGTGTTTCAACAAACCCCACTGCTACAAGCCTACCGCACGAATCCTGCCTCGGTGATCGTGTACTAGTGGGTGACTTGAAACTTCCTGCAAGGATTTAGAGACTTCTAGACTCGAAATCCGCCTCTTCATTCGACCAGGAGCGTCAGGATAGAGGCTCCCGTCAGCGTTTTGGGGACGCTCTTGTCGTTTCATCTGCTCAGCCGGCCTCACGATGGCGTGTCTCTGTCTCCCGTTTCCTGCTATTTAACTCTGAGATCGAACTTCGCTGCTGTTTCTCACCTCATTTTTCGTCGTCGTCCGTCTTTCATCCAGCTACCATGGTCGACGTCCCCGCGCTGCTTGTCGCCCCTGGAACATCGCCAACGTCCGATTCACTCCACTTTCCGTCGCATTTCACCCTCCAAAACCTCCCGTCCGTCACCTCTCCCGTTTTCAACATCAAGGACAACCCCTTCCAGAACACGGCAGAGAAGGCGGCCCGACAATGGTTCGAGGGGTATTGAACTCCAAGCTATTCAGATCGACATCCTGTTGATCGTTTCGCTTTGCCACAGGTTCGGACTCCATGACGACGACAAGCTCGCCCGCTACTTGCGACTCGGCAAGTTCGACACGTTTGCATCCTTGGCGTTCCCCAACGCGGACGCTGCTCGTCTGGAGACTTGCCTGGCGTTCTTCCTTTGGGCATTCGCCGTGCGTCGTACCGTCAGAAGATGGTCTCCTACATCATGCCCACCCCGCGCACAGACGGATGACCTCCCGGACGAGGGTGATTTTCAAGCCAAACCGCAAGATGTCCAAGCGGGCGTGGATATCAGTCTCGGTGTCCTTTACAAGACCGAGGCATCCCGTCCAAGCTACCCATACGCTGCTATACTTCACGAGTAAGGTCCTCCGCGTGTCGTGGTGTCGCTCCGAATATCCACCGCTCCTGGTGTTTCCGAGCGGTCGGTCAGCCTCGTCGAATGGTCATGTCGCGAGTGCTTATCTCGTTCGCGTAGATTCTGTTCCGCGTTCGAAGACTGGGGCAGAGCTCAAGTCGAGCAGTCGCGCAATCGCGCTCTCTCCACCCTACCGACGGTCGAAGACTTTATTATCATGCGCCGGGTGACGATTGGCGGCCGCATGGTGGAAGGTGACGTCCATTTATACCGGCATTGCGCGTTGCTGTACATGCTCGACGTCTCCTCCAGCCATGATCGAATACTCTCTGGACATCGACCTGCCCGACCACGTCCTCGCTCACCCCATCGTCGCCGGCATTTCCGAGGCGGCGATCGACATCTACACGTGGCCCAACGTACGTCTGCTCTCCGTTGGACTTAGACACGTCCATCCAGACTGAAGGGATCCACCAGGATCTTTGCTCGTTCAATGTCCGTCACGCAGCGCCGTACACCCTCGCCCTAAGTACTAACCTAAGACGTCATTATTTTACAGAAAGAACAGGCCGACGGGGACTATCAAAACCTCGTTTGCGTGTTGATGGCCGAACGAGCGGTCGACCTGCAGACGGCGGTCGACACCCTGACAGATATGCTTCTCCGCCGAGTCGAAGACTACGCATCCCTCAAACGCCAACTTCCGACGTTCGGGCCGTCCGTCGATGCTCGCCTGTCGTTGTATCACCAGAACTTGGAGCATTTCGTCCAGGGCACGGTGGTCTGGTACTACGCCAGTCCAAGTCCGTGAGCTTGCCTGCGCCCTTTCCCCGCAAAAATTGACACTGTCCCAGGGTATTTCTCCGACTCGGATGCGGCAAACAAAGATTATCTGGAGATACAGTTGTCTCCTCGGTCGCCGTCGTCGTCGTAATTGGATGAAGGGCTGAGTGACGATGTACTGCTACCCTCCGCTGTTTCTTCGAGGTGGGGCGATTTGAATGAATATTCTCGCGAGCTGGCATACCCTCCTGAGCTTCGTGGCGCGCGCGGAAAGAAAACAAGGCGGTGGAATATCTCTTATCGAAAGTAGACAGTGACTGAACCGCGAAGCCGCTCCTGCGAAGTGATTCTCCTTACATATTGCCTTGCCACGACGCCCCCACTCCCTTATGTATACGTACACGTTTCCACCCAATTCCACTGCTCGCCCTTTCTCTTCAAAGTGCTGCACCCTTCACTTCGGGCTGCGCTTCAGCTTGGCGTGGCTCATCCGGATATCCGCGATCTCCCTCAACTCGTTCACAAGCGCCTCCCCGGGCCCTCCCCCCGACACGAACCCGACGTGCGCCTATCCTCCCAGATCCCGTCAGCTTCCACCCCCGCGAACAAATCGAGAACACCCACCTCGACGCTCGTCCACCCGATCACCAACAGTATCTCCTCGCTCTTCTCCACCACGCGTCCCCACGCCCCCCCGGAAGACACCGCCTGCCCCTCCCCCCTCACCACCGACAGTATCCGCTCGATCACCGCCACCACCACGTCCGCGCCCACCCCCGCCTTGGCCGTGATCCACGCGTGCTCCGTCGCCTGCGCGCCGAACGCCCCCAGCGGGTCCGCCGTGAAATGCGCGTGCACGAGCGTCACCTCCTTCGTCTTGAACGTCGGCGCCAGCGCCTCGACCAGCCCCGGATACTCCGGCGAGGCCATGAACTCCTTGTGCGCGTTCACCGTTTCCCATACTGCATGCATACCGATCCGCGGCGGTCAGGATCGCTTCGCCGAATCAATCATATCGTTCGTGGGCGTCCCCACTCACCGATGACGACCCAAAAGTTGGGCGCTTCCGTCTGGATCCCCGTGAACAGCCTGATCGGAGGGGGTGTAAGCAGAGGGATCGGCGGATCGAGAAGGAAGGGCGAGCGCACGGGTACGGCGTCTTCGTGCGCAGGATGTCCAGCGCGGGATCGACGAGGCTCGGGTCCTCCAGCACCGCGTCCGAGGCGGGCCAGTACGCGACTTCGTATGCTTTGCCGGCCATCGGGTTCGATTCTCAGTACTCAGTGCTCAGTGCGTGGGAGGGGTCGAGGGGGGTTTACTTGTTTATGAGTGCAGGTTTATGGCGATGAGTCAGGTGTAGGGCCTGTTTATAAGCTCAAGTCGACGTGATCCCGCACTATCGCTCTCCCGGTCTCCTCTGTAAAGTACAGTGCCCGGTGACCGGGTGAAAATCGAGAGGTTTCGGATGGCGCTCCCACCCGCCTTTCACCAGCAAACCTGCCACGGTCCGATCCTGGTCACAGGGCGGACAACATCCTCAGCGAATACTTCGATGTCTCCCAACGTCGGCTATGCGGCCCCTTCGAAGCCATACCAGGTACCCGACAAGCAGGGGCTTTGCCGTGGAGCAGTAGTCTGGGATATCGTGTCGTTTCTTGTGCACGGAGCACCGTGTACTTATGCATCCCTAAATTGCGATGTCCGGGCGGCACCTGGGACGACAGCACAGTATAATCTTACAACGCCGGAAAGTGTGGCGGATACCCCTCCGCCATCCTTCTTCGTTTGGCGTCCAGCTATCCGTCCTTACAGACGATTTGGCGGGGACCTGCACCGACAAGAATTCAACATAAAGCAGGAGAAGAGAAAACAAGGCATGGGACGGATCCTACCTCGCCGCCGGCGCGAACGCGACGTGCCCGTACTCGACGTCCATCAGCCCGACGAGCGTCTTCAGGAGCTTGCCCACCGCCGGCTCCGAGCTCACGTAGCTCTTATGCGCCTACATAAAGCCGCCGTCCACGCTTCAGCGCCCTTCAGCAGAAACGGGGAGGAGTCCGGAGAGCACGCTTACCGCGACGCTCGCGTAGCCCACCACGAGACAGAACCGCCCGGGCCTCTCCACGACCTCCCCCCACGCCGCGCCGAACGTCCGCCGATCGGGCCGCGCCGCCTCCGCCGCGTTCGGGCGCGCGACCACGTCCAGCAGCGCGATCGCGCGCGCGCGCGACGCGCCGTCCTTGAGCGTGAACCACGCGACCTCGGTCACGGGCGCGCGCAGCGCGGGCAGCGGGTCCGTCGTGAAGTGCGCGTGCACGAAGCCGAGCGTGTTCGGGACGAGGACG
This sequence comes from Amylostereum areolatum, assembly GCA_012932865.1. NCBI lineage: Eukaryota > Fungi > Basidiomycota > Agaricomycetes > Russulales > Stereaceae > Amylostereum > Amylostereum areolatum. The sequence continues at coordinate 921,662 of SAXG01000002.1, forward strand.
GGGGCGAAGACGGCCGCGGTCGCGGCGTAGGTCGGGCTCGCGATCACGGCTTTGTGGGCTTCGACGGATTCCCAGCCTTTGTGGATCGGGGAGGAGGAAGGACGAGGGGCGGTTCGGGTCGGGTCGGTTGGATGCGAAGGAGGCGGGGGAGGGGTCGGACTCACCGATGAAGAGGTGGAGACGCGGTTTTTCGATTTGGAGGCCGGAGTAGATGAATCTGGGGGAAGGACGGGCGCGGGGTCAGGGCGCGGGGTGGGTAGGAGAAAGAGGGGGGCGACGGACTCGTGGGGGACGCTCGATGCGCGGAGGAGGTTCAAGACGGGTTCGAGGGTGGACGGGTCCTTCAAGTACGCCTCCGACGCGGTCCAAGTCGCGATTTCGAATGCTCTGCCGGCCATAGTGATCGCGGATGTGGATTGAGATGGGTTGCGTGAGTGTAGGGGCGGGGGAGATGATGTGTATTCTACCGGTTCAGGTGAATGGCGGTTGATAAAAAGGACTTCAGGCGAGGGAGAGGGAGAGACCGGTCAGCCGACTCCCGTGAAATTTCAAGGGCCCGGGGCCGTAACTGGGCCGTCGAGGGCCGCAAGACATAGTGGGCGCTGGGCAGCGTCACGCTTGTCAGCCCGACGGAGCCTGAGGCTGACTGAACGTTGAACGTGAGTCGGTAACGTGTAACCGTGAATGCCGAGCTCGCTCGTCGATGGCGGTCGATCTAAGATTGTCGTTACCGCCGATGCGCTAGACCGATGGGCGTTAGAGTTAGGGGTGGTTTTGAAAGGGGGTGGTATCGCTGCGGGACGCTGAATGTTGGATCGCATTGACAAGGCGTACTTCACGCGTACGCGAGAGGGTCCAACAGCGAAGTTTACGAGGCGTACAAGCATTTCCAAAAGGCGAGATAGCCACGGCCGGCGAAGCTCTTTCAGCCTTGTGAGCTAGCAAAACCATACATGTTTTGAATCACGACGTCGCAGTACCGATGGAAGAAACAAAGATTCCTACTTTGCCGCCGACGCCAGCTTCACATGCCCGTAATCGCCCTCCATCAACCCAAGGACTTCCTTGCATGGCTGAACCCATCTTCGCGTTCGTCGTGAGGTAGTTCATGTGCGCCTGCTCACGCATCGCGCTCGTGAGCGTACAGAGCCGGGAGTAAATGAAGGCCCACCTCCTTGCTCTCAAAGCCGACGATGAGACTGAAGTGCCCGGGCTTCTCCACCACCTCTCCCCACGTCCCGCCGACGGTCTTGCGATCGGCACGCGCGGCCTCTTCCGCGAGCACGGCGACGAACGCCTCGATTTTCTCGACCGCCTTGGCCTTCTCGACGCCCGCCTTGAGAGCCAACCACGCGACCTCGGTCACGGGCGCGCGCAGGGCGGGGGTCGGGTCAGACACGAAGAAGGTGTGCACGAAGGTCAGCGATCCCGGGACGGAGACAGGACCAAATGCGGCGGCGGACGCGGTGGCGTTGCCTGGGGCGACCTTTGCGGCTTCGTGAGCCTCGACGGATTCCCAACCTGCCGCGTGCTCGGGGGTCACGTTCGGACGTCGACGTAAAGGAAGTGAACTCACCGATGAACAGGTGGATCTGGGGCTTTTCAAGTTGAAGACCCAAGTAAAGGTACCTGCATGAAGCGTGCATGGTCAGGTCCGAGGAGGACGCGAGAGGAGGACGAGGTACTCGTGGGGGACGTTAACGGTGCGGACGACCGTCCAAGACGGGTTCGATGGTGGACGGGTCGTTGAGGTATGTTTCCGAGGCGGTCCAAACCGCGATTTCGAACGCTCTGCCGGCCATGGCTGGGGGATGAGAATACACACCTACCTGTTCGCTGGACATTGGGATATAAAGGCCTTCGGACCGGCTAAGATGCATACTGACTCGCGCGGGAAGATTCCAAAGACTAGAGGCCTCCGAGGTTCGTTCGCCCGAGGAGTTTCAGTTAGCCAAGGAACTAGAAGGAGTTACATATAGTCCATATACGCGCGTTAGAACGTCGTTCATCCACTTGGTCGGCGGTCGAGGCTGACTTCGTCCTCTGGTCATGTCAACGTCGATGTGTATGGCCCCACATGAAGTTGTGATCCTGTTCCAAATGGAGAATATCGATCGTCCGGGGCAGATCATATGTAACTTGTTGAGGCCTGAGGCCTGAAGGCCTGCCCGAGGTTTGGCAATGGGCAAAGGACGTGAGAGTTGGAACCAGGAAGTCAGAACTTTCGGCCCACTCGCGATCATTCGAATTTCGGACGGGCAGACGGACCGATTTGCCCACGAGCACGCTCATTGCTCTTTCCAGAGGCCATCGTCCTTGGATCGTTCTCCTCCTCCTCTTTCTCACCCCCGAACATCGAAAAGAGTACTGACTAGACATGCCACTAAACTACTCCAAGTGGGACCAGCTCGAGGTAAACGCGTTCGCTCGCTTAGATCTGATTCGCAATTCACCCCATCTCGCTCCCAGCTCTCTGACGACTCTGACATCGAGGGCCACCCCAACGTCGACCACAAGTCCCTCGTCCGGTGCGTGTCCGACCTCCCGCGATCTCGTCCCACCGCTTCCTCACGCGCGATCTCGGTCCTTGCAGCTGGAAACAGCGCGACATCCACGAAAAACGAGAGGCCCGCAACCTGCAAATCCAAGCCCTTTCCGCCGAGATCGAATGCAACAAAGTCCTCCTCGCCCGCATCAAAACCTTCCACGACGCGTTGTCCTCGTCGGATGCCGCCCCCATCTCCGACGTGCCGATTCCGAAGAGGTTCTCCAACGAGGTTGAGCGATTGCGCACGCAGCCGTCGCCCGAGGCGCCGCCTAGCAATGCCGCCCAGCCTGTTCCCTACGACACCATGATCCTCAAGCTGCTCGAGGCCGTTGCCGGAGAGGCGCGTGATGCCACAGGCACGGGTGCCGATGAGGACAAACTCGCCACCGCGCTCGTCGAGCGGCTCGCGCACCACGTTAAGAAGCTCGGAGAGGTGATCGCGGAACGCCAGACGGAGCTTGACGAGTTGAACAAGGAGAAGAACAAACACATCACTTCCGATGACATGCATGAGGGTTGGGAGTCCAAGGTGTGTGGTCGCGCCGGTTCCTTATGATCGCGGTAGACTTATTCGCGATGATCAGTACGTTCCGGCCAAACCTGAGCCTCCACCCGTGGTCAAACCGTCCAAATCCAAAGGAAAAGGAAAAGCTAAGGCCACGGAAATCGAGGTCCTCAACCCGTCGTCGTCCTCCGCCGTCTCTACTCCCGCTCCCGACCCGTCGTCCGATACCGACGATCCTGAGGATGATCTCCCCATCATGACACCCACCCTCCAGGAGTTTTCCCGGCTCCCGCTCTGGGGCTTCGAAGAGTCATGGAAATTCATCCAGGACCACCGCGATGTCGTTGTTCCCGGCGCCTCCGACGCGCTGCTCGTCGCCGCGTTCAACGCGCAGACCGAAGGAAAGAGCAAGCTCGCGAAGCAGTGTATCCATCAAAGCTTGCTACTCCAGTACGGAGACAGGCTGGGGAAGGACGGCCTCAAGCTCTTCTTCCAACGGTGTGTCCTCATCTCCTTTAATAATTGCGCCAATAGACACCGACTCCGATGTTTCTTCCTTCAGCATGATCGCCGGCGGACAGAAGGTGCACGCTATCTTCCGCAAAGACGTCGAGGACACCTACGCGCACGTTGTCAAGCGCGTCGAGGTGACCGCCGCCGAGTCTGCCGCGGCCGGTTCAGGAGAGCAGATCCAGCTCGTTGCGGAGAACCCAGACACGGAGATCTCGTTCAACGTCCCGGATGGGCCCCCGCCGGAGCACATCACGCTCGAGGGACCGGGCACCGAGGACCTCGACATCGACGAGGTCCGCCGCGTGTTGCAGATGCGCTGGGACGTCTTCTGCGGCCTCAGTGAGCCGATGCAGGTCGCGCTCAAGACGGGCGAGCTCGCGAAGGTCAACAGCGTGCTCGGGAGCATGGACGTGAGCGAGGCGGAGCAGGTCGTGCAGATGCTGGATATGGGCGGGATTTTGAGCTTTGCGGAGGGAGGAGTGCGAGACGTTACGGGTAAAGGAGACGAAGCTGACGATGAAGGAGATGATGCTGACGAGGCATAGTTTGGTGGTAACAAAGTAGTGTATGCAGTACCGCGGATGTATTATGTATAATGGATATGGAGTCGTGCGTTGCAAAAGTCTCCGCAAAATCATGTGTATGAAGAACTATTCAAGATCATTCTATTGTGAGCCATACACTTAACACACACGGATACATATTCTTCTTCTGCCTTTCAAAACCCGGCTTGTGCCGCCTCCCTCTCCGCCAGACTTCCCCTCGCAGCCCAGCTCTTCACATGAGCAAGATCGGGCATCGGGACACCTTCGTTATCGCTAACACTCGGCGCGCCCCACCCTCCCCCGCCGGGCGTCTCGATCAAAAGCCGGTCGCCTTTGCCCATGAACACTGTCGCCTTTCCGCCAATGTTGATACGACGTGAAGGCGTCGTGTCCTCGCGCCCCTTCCCTTTGGTATCCTCCGCCGCGGCGGGCAGATCGCCGTCCGTTTCGCGCGCCTGCTTCAGCCAGGTGTTGCGCCCGAGAGCGCCGGGCCCTCCGCCTTCGAGACCATATGGTTGTCGCGTGCGGCGCTGGATCGTCCGACAAGAATTCGGTCAGAACGCCGCGCATGACGCTGAGGGAGACGTAGGGGGGCGCTTACTTCGGAAAGGATAGACACCTGGAGCGGTTCAAGGAATTCGAGCTCGCGCACGACACCCTCGCCACCGCGGAATGCGCCTGAGCCCGCGGAATCCTCGCGCAGGCCAAACCGATGGAGCAAGACGGGGTAACGTCGCTCAAGGATCTCAACATCGCCGATGCGGGTGTTGGTGATGTGCGTGTGGACGCCGGAGGTGCCGTGCCAGTTTGGTCCTGCGCCCGAACCGCCCGCGATCGTCTGGTCCAAGTTATTAAGAAATGAGAGGAGAAGAAAAGAGGAGAGAAGGGGGGAAGTACTTCGTAGTATCCCCAACCGGCAATGTTGACCCCGTCCTTGTCCTTTCCGCCAGCACCGAACGTGAGGTTGTTGGTGCAGCCTTGACTTGCGGCGCATGCATTGAAGGCCTTCAGGACGACGTCGACGATTCGTTGCGAAGTGAGGACGTTACCACCGCATACGGCAGCTGTCCGAGAGGGTGCGAGCAGGCTGCCGGATGGGATGCGAACTACGGCGACCTTACGTCAATAAAGATGGTCTCTATCGAAGGAAGAACAGCGTACTGTCAAGGGGAACCAAGCAGCCGGCGTTGAGTGGGATATCGAGGTCGAGCATAGCACGCATACAGTAGATGACGGCCGAATGGACCACAGATATAGGCGCATTCAGATTCCCGCGGACCTCGCAACCGGTGCCCTCAAAGTCGAAGACGGCCGATCCATCCTTCTCGTTGATTTCGATCTTGAGAGAAATCTACGAACAAACCGTCTTCTGCATGAGCACTAGTAAACGCTGGGGGATGTCACGATAACGCGCACCGGGGAGCCATCATCCAGGTAGTCCACCGCGCTGAGGAGGTTGGTACCGTTGCGCTGGACGACGTTCTGGAGGAGCTTGCGGACGGAGTTTTCGGCGTTGTTGCGGATGTGGTACATGTACCGTTGAACAGTTTCTAGGCCATAATCATCGACGACTGTCCCCGAGGTTCGATCAGCTTGCCGAAGACGACAACGAAACCAAAACATACTTTGGTGAATCAACTGTACACCCTTGTTGTTCGCCGCGATTTGCTGCGAACGCGATCAGCAAAGGTGGTGTACAATTGCGGTATTGAGAGCATACTGCTTTGAGATCGCTCTCGACGTCTCGGATGTTCCTGCAGCCAGAGCTACCGGGATATTGAGCGGGTTTGTCGACCATGTACTCGTAAAGGCCTTTCTGGTCGAAGATGCCGCCGTCAACTATCTTGAAGCTGACGATCTCGGCACCTTCCTCAAAGATGTTCACGGACGTGGGTGGCATCGACCCAGGAAGGATTCCACCTATATCAGCGTGATGACCGCGCGAGGCAGTAAAAAAGATGATCTCTTTGGTGGTGGAATCGAAGACGGGTGTGATGATAGTGATATCGGGAAGGTGACTTCAAAGGAGATGGTGACTTTTCGCGTTGTCGGCGATGAGTAGAGCACTCACGATCCTCCAGCATGTGGGGAGTTCGTCATCAACACATCGCCCTCCTTCAGCTCATTCCCATAGAGCTTCATCTGGTACTTGACGGCGCTACTGATAGTCTGAGCATCTTCTAAGATCGAATCGACTATGATACGCACAAACTCATAGAGCCAAGGTGAATTGGAATGAACGGTGCATTCGCGACGAGATCGCCGTCGGGCGCGAAGAGGGCACAAGAGAAGTCCAGTCGCTCCTTGATGTTGGTACTAATAGACGTCTGCTGCAGCGAGCGGCCCATCGCCTCGGCGACGCTCATGAAACGGTTCGCGAACAATGTGAGGAGGATCGGGTCCGGTCCCTTTGAAGTCGACATGGTGGTGAAGGCGTTTCGATGTCGAGGACGATACGGTATATGTTGGTTGGGTCCTGGAGCGATGGGATATCCTATCTACCGTAGGAACCATGAGCGCCTTTTCTTCGGAAACGATGTGACATACTATCTGAGCCATTAGTGTACAGTTGACGCATCCAGGGTAGAGACTATGTAACTTACCTGGGGGGATGTATGTGACTTGACACCAGGGGATATGTCTGTCGGTGAGAAGACCGGAAAGGCCACCGCCAGGCGTGCGGCGTCACCTTGCTCTTCACCACCATGTCAATTGTGTTTCTCAACCATTCGGACAACCACAATCAACTCTCCACCCTCAATACTTTACTGTATTATTTCTCATTATTCTCTCACCCGTAACAATCTCGAGATGCCTGGTCGCTATATCTTCCAGCCAACCCGTTCATCCATGACCGTTGCTGTATTTCAAGCCCACTTCCTTGATTTCTCGGCACTGGATGAGCCTACAGTCAACTAGGACAAGCTGGTCCCCCAAAAACCTTGCGGATGAATTCGTCAAGTGCCTACCTCGGGACCCTACCATTCGGTGAACAAGCCGGTTAACCAACATCCCCCAGACGAACTGAGATCATCGCATAGCTTCACTCCCCTTTGCTCGCTCGCCTTCCCATATGTGGATGTCATCGAGACAAGCTCGACCTTTGGATCGACAAGAGGCCTAGGGTTTCTTCGCTGCGGGAATGCAACTGGCAATGGAATACAACTGGCCGCATCTCATTCCAAGAACTTTTCTGGCCGTCTTTTCCCTCTCGCCCGCCACCACTCTCAACGCGCCCGCCCACTTCCTGGACGTCTCAATCTCATCCACATGACCACCTTCTTTTTCTTCCTTCCCGTTCTCTCCATCGCCTTTCTTCCCCCACTCGAATCTAAGGCAGTCTTCGGCAAGTGGGATGCCCTCGTCAAATACTTCCCTTCCCCTGTTGCCCTCATTCTCGTTCTTGCCCTCGTCTCTCGTGTCGCCGTCCTCGAGCAACAGATGGTTGAGGCCCTTGACCAGGCTGTCTTGAGCGCCCGCTCCCGGTTTATCGCAGACACATTTGACAGCATCCGGTCAAGTCGATCAGGAAAGGCCTTCAATGATATCCAGGCGGCGAAAATTTGGTTCGAGAACCGTGCGGTGGCCCAGAATACAGTCATCAAACATTTGCACACTCGGCTCCACAAGGCGACCGCCTGCAGATTCCAGCTCGAAGAAGCCCTCGCGCTTTCGAGGACCCACACGGCCCTCGCCACAGGAGAAGCTGCCGCTTTCAAGGCCTCGAACATCGCTCTCCGAGACAGACTGGACAAACTTGAACACAAACACAGTCATCTGGAGGGCGAGAACGCGGTCGCCTTCAAGATACTCGGCGTTGCATCTTACCCCGAGTTCATTGCCCGTGACATCGAGCGTACTGCCCAATGCGACAACCTCCAGGAAAGGAACGTACATACTCAACAGGAACGTGAGATGATCCGTGCCAGACTTGGTGTCGTTCTGGATCAAAAGACCAAACTCAGAGACAGGGTACGTCAACAACAATACCTTGGACCTTAGCCTGACACGCCTGCACGCAGCTCGCGGCTGTCAAAGACGCAAACAGAGCCATGAAGATGACCCTCTTTGAAAATCTGCAGCAGAGACACGCGCTGGAGACCACCCTTGGTGAACTCATGGCAGACAAGGGCAGGCTGAAGACATTTGTCCAGGGGCTCAAAATCGAGCAAACGAATCTACAATCGGCTTTGGCACACCTTACGAACGAGCTTCGGACGCTTTTCAAGCCAGAAGAGAGCGTCACGAAGCCGCTATTGCCAATCTCACAACCAAGAACGAGAATCTGAAGTTCGCCGCCGCCGGCCTTGCGAAGGAACGTACCTATCTCAAATCATCTCTTGCGGACCTCCAGGACGAAAACACAGGGCTCATAACCGAGAAAGAAGCGCTCAACATTATGTCCGCCAGACTCAAGACTGAGCGGGAAGAGTTGCGGGCCACCATTGAAAATCTCACAAAAGATCGATTTTCGGCCCAGGAAAAGCTTACGGAGGAACGGCATCAGGTTGCAACTGCCCATGAATATCTCAACAAGGCCCTCGATACGTCCAAGACCCGAATCACGGAACTTACTCAGAAGAATAACAACCTGAGGATCGTGGCCGATGAACTCGTCAGGGACCAGGTCTATCTGCAGGCATCGTTCTCAGGGATCGAGAAGGAGCACGACACACTTTTGGCCATCCATCGCCGCACAACATTCGAGAAAGGGAAGCTGGAGATCACTTTGACGGATGTTATTATGGAAAGGAACAGGTTGGCGGTTGCCCTTCAAGACCGTGCGAATGACAAGGTTAACCTGCCAATGTCTCTTGCGAAATCCATAACGGAGCATGAAGAACCTAGGATCGCCCACAAGCACTCGACAATAGAGCATGATATCGTCAAAAAGCGAGCTGGCCAGCCGTCATATTTTACAACCATCGAGCAGACACACGACCCACTCGCATTCTCCCGCGGTCGACTCGATGTGGTTGCGAAGGAGGAGCTCGACCTCACTGAGGCGGATATCACCAATGAAAGAAACGAGGTGAAGCTTCCGGTCACCGTCGAGGAGCTTTCGGAAAACGGACTCTGCCTGCAACATGGCGTCGCCACAGAGGGCAATCGCATTCTAGCCCACCTCGAGGAGGTTCCTACTATTGTTGGCTTCGCGGCGCTCACCAATAAGGACAAAACTCGCGGAAGAAACGAGCCAAGGGAAGGAATTCAAGGATGAGCCAACCGAGATGCCTTACGGACATATTGACCACTTAATGTCTGCGCAGGAGCAATGCAGTTTGGAGTCCGACGACCTCAAACATTCCAGAGGCGCCCTTCCCTCACCCTCCCCACCCCTCCCCTTACTCCAGACATGGCCCTGCAACAATATCGGGGGTGCTGACCCGAGGGTCTCCCCATGGCGCCAAAGTCAAGTATCGACCCGTTCGTGGAGGTCGGCGCCATTGGAGCCGGCCAAATGTCGATTCTAGCGCGTACGTTCGGAGGACGGGATTCCAAGTCTGTAGCTCGTAGTGCGTTGGTGTGCTCAATCATCCTGGTACTGTATCAGTGTATGTAACATCAATGTCGTGCCATCTATACCCGTGTACTATTGGTGAAACTCTTGTATATCAGTTTTAATCCTTTTCTTCTGGCATACTCACCCCGCATGATGCACAATACGCTATATCGTGGACTTGTGACCGTTTTTCATTCCCTCTGGACTACCATTCACGACGTTTGACTGCAATGAAGTCACTGAAACTGAAAGTACTACAGCTTACAGGCGTGAACACATCGCTGTGTTGGGGTCACGAGGATTAGGTCATCGGACGCGTGCATGGGAAGCGCGCTCACTTCGAGGAGTGCATTAGTTTCGACTTCAACGAACGTTGCGCGGCTGCCAGGGACGCGTGCATATTCCCAAGAGTATATCAGTGAAGATCCCAACCATGTCTGACGCAGAAAACGACGCGTCCGTCCTTGGAAAGCGCTCCCGCAATGGCGAGGCCGCTCCTGTCGACCAGGAAATGGGTGTCCCTGTACAGCAGGATGACGACAGCGACGACGACGTTGGTCCCATGCCTATGCCGGACAATGTTGCAGAAGGAGTGGCCAAGAAGAAGCGAAAAGGTGTGCTACACTTTGTTTATCTCCACAGTTATTGTGTTTTGACCGTCGACATGATCTTCAGTTCTGCCCCATGAACGCCTCTACCTTGAGCACCTTCCGAGTGCGGATCGATACTACAAGAGTTTCATGCACCGCGATGTCATCAACTTCTGCGTTGTAACCAAGTGCGCCCTTCTCTTTTCCTTCTTACTAAAGTCGACCAACCATCATTGGGAGTTCAGAACGGAGTTCATCGTCACTACTTCAGTGGACGGACACCTGAAACTATGGAAGAAGCAAGATAACGGCATTGAGTTCGTCAAGCACTTCCGAGCTCATCTCGCCCCAATCACTGGCGTTTCAGCTAGCGCCGACGGACAGCTGTTTGCAAGCATATCAGACGATGGGAATGCGAAGGTGTTCGACGTGGTCAACTTTGGTGCGCATCGTGTCAATCACTCGTCGACACGCCCATGATGTTTTCAATATATTTTAGACATGATCAACATGGTCAAGTTGGGATATACTCCGTTGGCATGTTGCTGGGTGCACCAAAGTGGACAGGCGCAGGGTATCCTCGCTGTGTGCGTGTCTTTTCCGGTTCTACTGGCTGTTCTAACCTTCACTTAGCTCCGAGCAGGGCGCAAGCACGATTCGACTATATGATGCTCGAGGGGACGGGAAGCCTTTGGAGACGATCACGAACCTGCATCGATTCCCTGTGCACTTGATGACCGTATGTACGTGGTAGACAGTACGGAGTGCCTATACTGACTAGCGCCGCAGTACAGCGACAGATACAACTGCGTCATATCTGCAGATGAATCCGGCTTCATTGAATATTGGCAACCAGTTGACCCTTTTGAACTGCCGAAGAACGTACGAGGGCTGTGGTCCTTCAAGACACAGACGGACCTATTTGAGTTCAAGAAGGTCAGTTAATCTCTGTGACCCTCGCATAGACTCGTGTGGCTGATCTGCTCGCAGTCCAAATCTACACCAACATGTATAACGTTGTCGCGGGATTCGTCGGCCTTCGTGACATTTTCCCTCCCAGACCGACAAATCCGTGTATTCTCTTTCCTCTCGGGTAAGATGACGCGTCGGTACGACGAGTCTTTATCCGCGATACAAGAGATGCAGCAGGCAGGAACGGCAGTGTATAAGGTGGAGGATATGGAATTTGGTCGGCGGCTGGCGGCAGAAAAAGAACTTGAACTCCCAGGACCAGATGGCAAGATACCCGGCACATGCATAAACGCGGTTTGGGACGAGAGCGGGGCCTTTGTGATCTATCCGACACTTCTAGGCATCAAGGGTGCGTGATCACCGTGTTCACCCTCGGGACTTGCAGTTGACTGGGTCAAACAGTCGTGAACACAGTGACGAACCGTGTTGTGCGGCTCCTCGGTAAAGACGAGACGGTGCGCTGGATGAACCTGAGTTTGTACCAAGGTGCCCCGGCGAAGAAGGGCTTCACGACTATGGCCATGGCTGCCTCTGCCAACCCAATCCTCGCAGACAAGGCTGCCCGGGATCCTACCTTAGTTTGTACCGGTTACAAACGGCAACGGTTTTATATGTTTACACGAAGTGAACCAGAGTGCGCTGCTTTCCTGTTGACAGTCGACTGTGGTTGATTTTCTCTTCAGAGACAACAAATCGGGCGACCGTGATATTTTCAACGAGCGTCCAACACGCGACGAGCAAACCATGGCAGCGGCTGCGCCATCTGGGAAAACGCTTGCTGCTCCCCTCGCGACATCCGCGACGATCCATACGACTGAAGGAGACATTCATATACGCCTTTTCCCTCAACAGGCGCCAAAGGCCGTGGAGAATTTCGTCGGTCACTCTCGAAGCGGATACTTCGATGGCGTGATCTTCCACCGTGTCATACCCAAGTTTATGATTCAAACTGGAGACCCACTTGGTGACGGTACGGGTGGCACCAGTATCTGGGGGCGGGAATTCGAGGATGAGTTCTCAAATGAGCTGAAGCATGACAGGTACGTTCCCCGTTAACTTCTTCACATAGATTGCAGATGTTGATTGGTATACCAGGCCTTACACTGTCAGTATGGCCAACGCAGGCCCGGGCACGAACGGGTCACAATTCTTCATCACAACGAATACAACGCCCTGGCTGGATGGAAAACACACGATCTTTGGAAGGGCTTTGTCGGGTCTGGAGACAATTCACACTATTGAAAATGTCAAGGTGAACAAGTCGGACAAGCCATTCGAGGACATAAAGATAGTCAATATCACCATCGAGTAGCGGAGGTTGCTTTCATTCTGTATGAACCAAATAAAATCCGTTAAGGCGCACACATACCTGTCCTATGTGTATATATATCCAGTGATGTAGGGAAACAGGATTCAGTAAGATACGCTTGCCGGGTTTTCTTGGCCTAAGGCGCGATTTGTGAAGAGAACTAAACGACAACAAAGTAGAGTACAGATGAGCATTACGAGAGCGGTGCGGTGCGATAAAAGAGCAGAAGTAGAGATTCTGCACTGAATGGAGGGGGGAAGTGTACGTGGTACAGGAACGATCAGTACTGAGACAAGTGCTAGCACAGGGAGAAAGGGATCAATACCAAACCTCCCGCCAGGCCTTGTTTCCGCCAGACCATATACCTGCAACCGCATGAAATATGTCTGTCAAGGGTAGCGGAGACAAGGGGAAAGGATTGGACGGGACGAGCGATACATCGCACGCCACACGTAAGCCATCCTTCAAAGATTCGTGCTCTCCTCGGGGACACAACAACGCCTCGACCCCGTGGGCGACGTCTTTGGGTTCGCGTTCCAGATCGCATAGGGATGAACACCCATGAAATAAGGATGAGTGTGTTGGTGTGTGAGAGATAAGGTGGAGAGTCGAGTCATCGACGGAAAACAAAGAGGCGAAGAAGGAGAGTAAAGGAATATAAATTCGGGGGTGGGGCGCGGGGGTGAACGATGCAATGGAGGCGCTCTCCGCGGATGTTGTGCGCGAACGAAGGTAGGCCAGGCGCGAAGGTGGGGCATTTTGAGCCGCACGTATGGCCAACGGATGGTTGCGCTGGCGGGAAGATATCCGCCTGTGGTGGTCGGCCACGAAATCCAAGCGACTCATTCGAACGATCTCCTCCTCGAGCATGGACTCCTCCACGCCAATGCCACCCTCGACGGACGCGGGCCATTCCCAATCCTCAACTCCAAGAGCATCCCCGTTCAAGATGCTACCGTCCAACGGGGAGCGAACTTCGTCCCAGCTGAGATCGTCAGTGCTGGTGGTGATAAGGCTGATTGTTCGCGAACGAGATCCGATGCTTGTGGGATCGTCCACTGATTGGGGTGATGAGATCGAGGACGGAGTGGGGACGGAAAATGGCGCGCTAGGGAAAACAAAGATCGGTTCTGTGTGACGAGTATTAAACGTTGTGGGGGAAGCAAGTGTCGATTCCTGAGCTGCATGTCGAGAAGGGCTAGGAGTAGGACGACGTCGAGCGTAGTATTCCATGGTTGGGATGGTCGGTCAAAGTACGACGGTCGACCGCAAGCCGAATAAATAACAGGATTGCACTCCAGGCATGTCCGGGCCGCCCTTCTGGCTACACGACGGCCTCGGTCGCGCTCTCGACGCTCGTATGCACGTCTAGGCATGGAAATTACTGATATAGTACATGCGTGCTGCATATCGTTTATATACTCACGGGAACGGGAAGGGTATTCAGGTCAAAATGGCGATTATATATAACGATCTATGCACCTCTCGCCAAGTATTTCTTTTTTTCTAAGTCGGCAATATAGGCCTCGCTCCGAGCGACCATTCGATGGATGAAATCGTCCACTCCCACAGTGGCAAATCCAAAAGACCACCATGCAATATTGACCCAGCCCTGCCCGGTGACGACGCAGAGGAAAGGAGCAACACCAGCGATGACATAGGCAGCCTTGTGAGTGACTGGCGGCAATCTGAATATCCAAGGGAAGTTTGTCCAGCCGTAAAGCGCCAGATCAAGGAGCAAGGCAACATGCGTAAAAGTGAAGAGAGGTGCCAGAGGTATCATAGGACTGGGATGATCATTTGAGAAGAATGCATCCAAGGGATTGATTTCTCGGGAGAGCGCCATAAAATGACTGGCATGCATGACCGATTGGTCAGACACAATCGTGAAAGACTACAAGAGAGCTTACAGAAATATAGCAAGACTTATGATAGCCCTGAGCATAATGAAGGCTTGTGCGTTGGCGTTCTTATTCTGTAAACGCAAGTCTTCAATGACATCCTCCTGCTCTATATCCTACTCAGTCACGAAGCAGTCTTCCTGGCTGGGAAACTCGCGTGCGTACCTTCTTCGTCCAACACTACATCTTCAAGTGTCTCTGCCTCTTCGCTATACTTGAAAGGCGTTCTTTTATGCACTGAAGACATGTATTAGGTCGTGGAGAGCAGCTGGTTGAACGTGTTGGTCGGTGGTCACAGTCAGCCAGGTCAAGCGGACCGAAATATCCGTAAGCCCTGGACTTTCCCACGTTCATACTTTTCTTTCGTTGCGCACTGAACGAGTCAATGACATCCCTCATCTCTACCTCCAACCTGCCCCCATCCTTCCTGAAAACTACATCAACGCATAATCCTTGAAATACACATGGCCTCTTCCGCAATTGAAGATGGACAGTTTGACGATGCACCCGACGATCTTATCAACGCCCCTCCCACCTTGACCAATCCCCGTGCCGGCCTCACCTTTATCGACGAAGCGCGTTTAGAGTGGTCAGACCACGAGGATACTTCCGAGGAAGAGGACGAAAGTTTGGACCCCGAAGAAGAGGAGTATCTGTATAATCGTGTGGAGGATGAGGACTGGGAAGTCGCAGAACGAGGTGTGACATTTCTCACCGCGATTCAAACTCATCCCTCACATCTCACAGATTTCACAAAACAGTATAACCGTCTAAGACAACATCTCTCCGTTCAATCTGGAAACGCTCAGGGTGTCGCATCAGCGACAAGACAATCTACCTCAGTTGCCGCTCTACCTGCCGTGAATCGTCCACGCGCTGCACCTACAAAAGAACAGGCATCTGACCAGCTTTCCGCGCTCGTCAAGTACTCCTCTCGCATCGCGAAAATCGATTCGCCGTACCAGATGGGAGTCGGGGTCAATAGGAAGGGGCCAAGCGCAACCGCGAACATGAAGGACAAGTCAGATCGCGCTACCAACGAGCAGGTTCTCGATCCTCGTACCCGTATCATTCTCTTTAAGATGATTGGACGAGGCCTCCTGCACGAGGTGAACGGGTGTGTGAGCACTGGAAAAGAGGTCGGGCCCTGTCACCTGTTTGTCTTTTTTCAGTGATCGTAACCTTCTGCTGTGTCCAGGCCAATGTATACCACGCGTTGACCCCAGAATCCTCCCATTTGGCCCTTAAAATCTACAAGACTTCAATTCTGGTGTTCAAGGACAGAGACAAATATGTCACGGGCGAACATCGCTTCCGAAGAGGATACAGTCGCCGCAATCCGCGCAAAATGGTTCGGCTCTGGGCCGAGAAGGAGATGCGTAATCTTAGGAGACTTATGGCGGCCGGAATCCCTTGCCCTGAACCCGTAGAGGTGCGCGAAAATGTTCTCGTGATGACTTTCCTCGGAGACAAAGAAGGATGGTAAGTTGCCGTTGTACGTACCATGTTGTCGAGATGGACCTGACGCCCTAAACCCAATAGGGCCTCTCCGCGACTGAAGGACGCACAGATCGATAAAGCGGACTACGCACCGCTCTATTTCGAGCTAATTCTCAACGTCCGCAAGCTCTTTCACCAATGCAAGCTCGTGCACGCCGATCTGTCGGAATACAATATTCTCTACCACAACGATCATCTCTACATCATTGACGTTTCCCAGAGTGTCGAGCACGACCACCCCGCCGCGTTTGATTTCCTACGAAGCGATATCCAGAACGTGGAGGATTTCTTTTCCAAGATGGGCGTACATTGTCTCGGTTTGCGACGCTGCTTCGACTTCATCACGCGGGATAAGCTAAGTCCATCAGACGACGAAGGTGATGCAGTCGTTTTGGAGAAGTGGCTGCATGAATCCCCGGGCGAGGTTCCGGAACATGAAGACGCCGAGGACAGCGGGGCTGCGCGCGCCCGGGATGCTCATGAAGAGTCCGTTTTCCGCCAGTCGTATATCCCTCGCAGCCTGAACGAGCTGTATAACCCCGAAAGGGATGTTGCGGCGCTCAAGCGCGGGGAGGGGAAATCACTCATCTACGCCGACACGATCGGATTGGTGGAAGACGAGCCGTCGATTCCGAGGCCTAGCCAAGTGCGCTTCGACGGAGACCAAAATTCGGACGGGGAAAGTTCTTCGGAACAGGAGCAGGACGAGGGTGACGAGGGTGACGAGGACACGGGCAGTGAACCCGAAGAGGGTGTTGGCAAAACGTTCGAAGAGCGCCAGGCTCGGGGTCACCGTCATGAAGATCGGGATGCTAAGAAGGTAAGTTTTCCTCCCTAAGCCCGCCCAATTGCTCACACTCTACCATAGGAACGAAAGAAAGCCGTCAAGGTGGAACAGCGCGAAAAACGCAAACAGAAGATGCCTAAGGCAGAGAAAAAGAAAAAGATGAAAGTACATTCACGCGGTTAATAAGTCATGAAGTTTGTATATTAGTGCACGAGTGGCGTCTACGTAGAGTAACTTTTGGGGGCTATCACCGCATATATTCGCTCTCCGAGTCAAGCGTCTGTGACGCAGCCGTGGCTTGCATCCTCCACGACCTTAGTGTACTTAAAGAGGGTGCCCTGTGTCGTCTTGAGCGGTGGAGCTTTCCAGAGTTTCCGACGCCTGTCCAGCTCCTCGGGAGACACTTGCATCTCAATCGTGTTCGCGACCGCATCGACAGAGATAATATCGCCGTCCTGAACGAGCGCGATCGGACCCCCGACCTGTGCTTCTGGGACGACGTGGCCAATCACGAAACCATGGGAGCTGCATGATACAGAAAATGAGCTCGATGGGCCCAGCAACACGGATGGAACGTAGACGCGGAGGGGATAGTGGGAACGGAACGCACCCTCCGCTAAACCTTCCGTCAGTCAAGCAGGCGACGTCCTGGCCGAGCCCCGCGCCCATGATCAGACTCGTGGGCTTTAACATCTCTGGCATGCCTGCGTTTACGTCGTAAAGTTTGTTATTCATGGTCATGGCCCCTATGTCCTGAGAAATGGCGATTTACCTGGCCCCCCCTTCGGTCCGAGATACCTTAAAACGACGACGGTCTTCTCGCCTTTCCTGATCGAGCCGCTCTCAACAGCGCGAACGAAGTCGTCTTCCGTGTCGAACGCACGTGCTTTGCCTGTGAATCCGAGGCCTTCCTTTCCAGTGATCTTAGCAACGGCTCCGCCTGGAGCCAGATTGCCCTTGAGAATGCTTCGGATTGCGACAGCTCATCAGCCACGCGTCGGGGCGGGAGAGTCAGAGAACACTGACCGGATGTGACCTGTTTCCTTGATAGGCTTATCCAGAGGGCGAATGACATCCTGATCCGAGGGAAGCTCGCCGTATTTGTGCGTCCATCGTTCAAGGTTCTCACCAAGGGTCTTGCCGGTGACGGTCATATTATCCCCGTCGATAAGCTTATTCTTGAGGAGATAAGCAAGAATCTCTGTCGAAATCGTTTTATGAATTCAGGAAACATAGTTATCGGCGTGAGACTTACTGGGAATACCACCAATTTTGTATACATCCTCCATAACGTACTTGCCGCTCGGCTTGAGGTCCGCGAGGAAGGGAATACGATCGGACACGGTCTGGAAATCGTCGATGTCCAGCTTGATGCCAACGGAATGTGCGATGGCGATCAAGTGCAGAACGGCGTTGGTCGAACCGCCGAGGATGATCGTCAACACCTGCAAGAGTTGTGTTAAACATCTGTCCTTGGGAGAAGGGCCAAGATCACAGACCATGGCGTTCTCGAAAGCCGAGCGGGTCATGATATCGCGAGGCAGGATGTTTTTCTCCAGAAGATTACGCATCACCTGGCCCACCGAGTCGCACTCATTTATTTTTTCAGGGTACTCTGCCGGGAATGAAGACGACCCGGGAAGGGTCATTCCAAGCGCCTCGGATGCACTTGCCATTGTGTTCGCCGTGTACATCTGGTAGGTGCACCTTTCAGCACGGACAATGTGAAGGTTAGAGCACACAACTTACACCTCCACAGGCGCCAGGGCCTGGGCACGCGTGGCGGACAGTGTTATACCTCTCCGTCTCCGCCGCCGCCGTCTGGCCATCCTGCAGGTACTTACCGTACGATTGGAAAGCAGAAACAATATCCAGTTGCGGAGCGCCTGCACAAGAACCAGGCCGGATGGTTCCACCATAGACCATCAACCCCGGGCGATTTAGGCGGCCGACTGTAATGCTGGGTCAGTCTAGACAACGTATGGTGGAACATATGCCGTAACTGACGCGCCATGAGAACGCCGGGCATATTCTTGTCACATCCGGGCACGACGACCATTCCGTCCAGCCAATGTCCACCGGCCGCGGTCTCGACCTGGTCCGCGATGAGATCCCGCGACTGAAGCGAGTAGGACATTCCTCGCGTGCCCATGCTGATCCCGTCGCTAACCCCCACTGTGCCAAATTGGTAGCCCACGATGTCGGCGGCAGAAAGCGAAGCCTTGATACGTTGGCCGAGACCCAAGAGGTGCCGATTGCACCTTGAAAGCGGGTCAGTTACGGGTATGGCAGTTCACAGGAGATGACGTTACTCACGGATTGCCTTCGTACCTAGAAGAAATCAGCGTCAACGGAAATGGAACGAAGAAACCACGCACCAAACGCTGGCCACACCAACCATAGCTTTATGGAAGTCCTCGTCACCGTTGATACCGTCCGTTGCGTAAAGCATTGCCTGGGCACGTGTATTTCATATCCACCTAACATTAAGCCAGAGACAGAACATACCTGGCTGGCGCCTTGGTCTTTGGGTTGGGTGACAACCCGAGAGTAGCGATTCATGACCGGCTTCTCTTCTCGTGATGTCGCTGTGGTGCCAAATGAGCGGATAGCAGAACGAGCCCGACCCTTTCCAAGGCGGGTAGCATATTGAGACCGCATGTTGGGCAGTAAGATGGAGGGAATGAAGCAGACGATCGCACCCGAGTCAAAGCTCGACCGTGAAAGTCGCGAGCACGAAGACGCGACAAGCTGGCTTAGTCAGCAGTTCTTCGGCCGAATCGTGTCTCGGCCGATCGTTCCACCCAATAACAGTACGATCATTGGAGCTCCGTCTGGTGGACCTGTGGCACGTGAAGTCGCAGTCGATTCTGTTCATCAAATTGGCGTAGAACACCCGTACATATTCGGCGTGGATTGAGGTCAAGTTGACATGAGTAAGTCCAAATGGACCCCGGATTTTAGTCCTGCAATGTTTCAGGACCGGTGAAACATTCCTTTCTTTGCCAGAGTGCTTACCCTACGCGTTCAATGTATTGAATCGACTTTTCTCGTAGCGAACGATCGTCTAAGCGAGCATCTTATGAAGGAGCTAAGCCGAGCAGTAGGCGAGAGGCACAGTCGTCCGAACCTTGCTGCCTCACCGTAGCCATGGTCCGTACATGCCATACGCGGTAAGCATGTTTCAGATCCGCGCAGATCACAGGACATCTGCACCACAACGGACTAACAACGGACCACTTATCCTCTGGTTTCATGCTGAGCGGGGGCCGCATATAGCACAGGTTGGCAGGTCTCCATATTCCATTTCAAGGCCTTTATACAACTAAAATGTGAGGCACAACAAAATACGTTACAGAGTTTCCGGGTTTGCGCGCGAGCTGAGGAGGGTCACTAAATGGGAACATCGCGACGCTCGGTCGCTCGGTCGAAACTGTCGTGCGCCCCACCCACAACCTTCAGACTTCAAGCCTCCCGCCATAGCCTTGCAATGGCCCCGTTATAGTCCCGGCGGAAGGAAATCTCGGCGGAGGCATCCCAGCATTTCCCAGGCCATAGATGTTTTAATCCCGTCCGCCTCACTCGTCGCAGGCAGTGTCGGATGCTAATCGCGGTTGTCTGCCATTTTTCTTCCGCCCCCTGTCTCTGGTCTTGTCTTAACTTCCCGCCTCCTTCGCCCGTGCTCGCCTTCCTTTCCCATTGAATGGCACGCCCCCTCGCTCCTTACCACCAGCTCCTCGCGGACACGACAGACGACTTTCAGGCGCATAATCGAACCGGATCTCGTTGCAGGAGCCGCCCGCGCATCGTCCGACTAGATAATGCAAGAGCAAGGAGGAGACACTCCACCTCGCAGCTCTCTCCCGGCCACAGTCCACCCCCACCTCTTAGGGTCTCCTCAGGATTCCACAGACGACGAAGCCGGCCTTCAGGAGCGTGGGTACCAAGGAATGAACTACACCTCACCGAGCCCCTCGGGGTCGTACACGCTACGGCCCGTTGTCCCTGCATATTATCCTCCTCATCGGAGGGGACCGTCACTACCCCCTTTACGACGCGACGCCCCCTTCGAGCATGGAACACCTCTCGAAGACATCTCGCAGGACCGTCTGCGAATGTACGCTACTCCACCGCCTGGACCCTATGCTTCCCCGATGCGTCAGGGGGGCTCGGGGCCGTGGTCGACAAGTCCGGGATACCAACCCTACACGCCTATTCATCCACTACGCCTGGTGTCCCCTCAAAACGTCGACTGGGACGAGGGTGAAGCTGGTCCGTCGACTTGGGCGGGAGGGGCGCGGGAAAGCGAGTATTCTGAATTGCCCCAGGCTGACGACGGGTGGGAGAATAGATGGGGGAGGCAAATGGGGTCACGGACGGGACCTACGGAAAGCTACACCCGGGGTGAGGCTAGCGGACAGGCTAGGTATGCGAATCCTAGGCTACACACGCCACCACGGCAGGCGAGCACATATGACTGGAGGTCACCTCAAGATCCATCCTGACAACTTTGCCCGTGAGTCCCATTTTGTACGGTTGACGTTGACGTCTCATACCCTTCCCAGGTCCGTCATACTTCACCCAACCGCAACCTATGGGCACCGGACGCTCGACAGAGCAACAACCCCAGTCCTCCTTCGGCAGCGCTGGGAGCTCGTCGGAGGGGTCGTCCTTCAGATCACAGCCACGAGAACTCTATCAGGCTCCGAATTACCCCTACGACTCACCTCAACACGTTGAACCGCGACTGCCGTTGGGGATCCCGCCGCATGGTTCTGGGGAGGATTACCTGCCTTCTCTTTCGTACGGCCGTCCGATGCCACCTGGATATCTGGAGTCTGGGGTTTCGCCACATCTGGATCGGTTTGGAGAAGCTCAGGTTCCTTTGCCACAGCAAGCCGATACGGAAGGTCTGTACGTCGGCGAATTGGACGGATCGCAAGCTGGACCATCCACGATGCCTGAATCAACCTCGCAGGAGGCGAGGGATGAGAGTCCGTCCAGAAAGACGCAGAGCAGGGGAGAGAAGGTCCCGATCGCTTGCGACTTTTGCAAAAGTGCGTGTACGGTGCTCGACCTGAGTGTTTGCGGCACCACAAGCTGACGCCAATTTCCAGAGCGCAAGCTGAAATGCACGGGGGAGCGACCGATGTGTGCGATGTGCGTGAAGCACCGGCAGCCAGCGTGTCGTTACGCGCCTAAACAGCGTCGACGAGGACCAGGAAAGGCGCCTCGTGGGACGAAGAAGCACGGAAACAGGCGAAGCGCCTCTGCCCCGTACCCATCCCCAGGGATGATGCACATGGGGTCGGCCGGAGATCGACCACCGGTACAGGGAGCGTTTCCGATGATTGAATTCGGGACCAGCGACGCCTCGGGCAGCCACGTTGCGGATCGGATGTTGGGCGTTCGGGATCATCGCGGCCAAAGGGAGCAATTCACCATCACGCCGCCGGGGTTCTACAGAGCAGACAGTTTTGGGGAGGGAAGCAGCACGCCGAGACTGTCTGGACGGGGGAGCGATAAGAAGAGGCGCTTGGATGATTCGGAGGAAGACGATGGGGGCGGAGGACGACGACGATGATAACTTTGGCGGCACTTTGCCGCTCTCCGTGGACGCGCGGTCTCTCGTGTCGGCGCCGGGGGCGAACGACGATCTTGTGAGGACAATTGATCTCTATCCTATTTTCACGGCAAACTTGGACGTACTAAGTACTAGCGTATCTTAGCGGAGGACGGTCGATGTGACCGAATAATATTGTACAGGAATGTATGTAGATATTTTAGGTTCGGATATTGATAAGTGAAGCATATGACGAAAGCGGAAAGCGGGGGAGGCCTGGGACAAGTGCCGAGGGGTTCTGCGCATCGCCCGCACGAGGTACGGCCTAGACCGGGGTGTTCTGATCCGCGCGCGTAGCAGGATCCCTGGTTCCTTGGCTGGCGGTGGGAAGACACGGGCTAGATGGAGAGAGGGGGGCAGGGGAAGGAGGGAGAGGGGGGATGGGAGTGGGCGGGCGGGGAGCTAGAGCCGGGGGCGGGAGGCGGGGGCGGAAAGGCGTCGGTGGACGGGAAACGAGGGGGCGGGGTTGTGAGCGGCGTCCCGGGCGTTGAGCGGGACGATGAGTCGGCAGGAGCGGGAGCGGCGGCAGCGGGAGCGGGGAGGTGTTCCGGATAGTTGAATTGGAATTGAGGGCGCGCCGTCGCGGGACTCATGCGTAACTCCGAGCTGGCCTTTCTTTCTACTTTCCGCTGCTTGCTTTCTTCCACCGCCCACCACGGTCCCACACCGCCCTCTCCCTCATGGACGCCGCCTTCGACCACAGGCAGCGTCGCGACACCGACGACCGTCGCGAGCTCCTTCCCCACACTCCCCACCATCCACCCCCACACCGTGCCGGCCATCCCTCCCCCGCTCGGAGCGACGGTTCTCCCTGCGGCTACACCCTCATGGTCGCCGGTCAACGAACTGGAAAGACCGCCTTTCTTCGTCTCCTCCTCGATACAAGTCAAGTCGCTGCCACAACCACCCCCGACCAGCTCGCTGCCATCGCAAAGTTCGTCCAGGGCTGTGCCGGTTACACCTCCCACATCCGCACCGCGTCTCTCGACATCGACCTCGACGCGTCCGAATCTTCCCACAGGGCCCCCGTTACCTTGACCCTCGTCGACACCCCCTCCCTAAATCACAAGGACGAGGAGGGCTCACAAAGAGTCGTCCTCGACATCCTCCGCCATGTCGACTCCAAGTTCGGCGAGAGCTTAGAAGACGTCTGTACTCCGCCCCGCCGCTCCTGCTCGCGTCTCTAACACTCTCTTGTCTGTATCCTATTCAGGAATACAAAGCGCGTACAGGCGATCACCATGTACATTTGTATGTCCTCTCTCGCCACATTCCCTCCACGCGCGTTCGGCCCTCATTCTATGTCCATTTTGCCCACCCACTCCACCAGGTGCATATATTTTCTGGACCCCGACGACATCGTTCCACCTTCTGCCCCCACACCGCCCGTTCCTCTCGTCCCTCGCGGACGCAATAACAGCGTTTCTCAGCCCGAAGCACCCCCCGTTATTCTAGAACCGCCCGTTTCGACAAATCCGCTCCTCTGCCGGCCCACGCTTCCATCCTCCGAGATAAATATTATTCGCGGCCTCTCTTCCCGCGTTAACGTCCTCCCCGTCGTAGGCCGCGCCGATACTCTCACAAATGAGCGTCTAGCCGCCATCAAAACCGCCGTACGAAGGGACCTGGCAGGAGCCGGAATCGGGTTCGGAATTTTTGATCTTAGCAACCACGCTCAGTACCCCGACGTGAACGAGGGCGCTGACGCGTCTTCTGGTTCGATCAACGACGAAGCGAAACCCTACGGGAGCGTGGCCAATGGCTCTGCGTCTTCGTCTAGCACCTCGTCCCCGACGACCTCGACTACACCGTCGTTCTTGCGCTTACCCTATGCCCTCATAGCTCCCGATTGTTATTCGCATAGTGATGGCGTCAATAGACCGACGCCCTCTCGGCACGAGCTGGTGCAACAGTACACGCCTTTACCCCATTCCCCGGCGTCCAGCCACGCCCCCTCCAAACTCGTGCGCAAGAAATTCATCAGAAGCTACCGATGGGGGTTTTTGGACGTTCTCGACCACGCTCACAGCGATTTTCTTCCCCTGCGGACGGCCATATTCCACCATATGCAGGTAAGACGTTTACGAGAACGTATGTGATTCTGATCTTACCCTCGTCCGCATCAGACTCTGCAAAAATATACGCGGGATTATCTTTTAGACAAATTTCGTCAAGAGCTTCTCCTGCAACAGCACCCACCGTCTCGAGAGCCTCCACCCGCTCACACCTTTTCTTCATCTTCTAAACCCCCAATCCCGCCCTCCATCTCAAACCGCCCCATCCTCACAATAGACGCATCGCCTACTTATTCCCGTCATCACGCTCTACCACACTCAGCTCCTCATCAAATCCCCGTCCCTGAAGCATCTTTACCCTCCGCCAACGCCCTTTCCGACTCGGGCCAAGAAAACGCAAGGGCGTCTACCTCAACTTCCAGTTAGTCTTCGCTTCATGCACGGCGCTCGAGCCCGTCAAGTTGAATTCTGACCGTTCTCTTTCGCCACAGAATCTAGCCGCACACGGGCAAAGAAGATCACAGTTGCATGCAATTTCTGTCGTTGTGAGTGATTTCCTCGGAGTTGACGGTTCTTTCGTCAATGAAGGCGTCATATTTGCAGCCCGAAAGCTCAAGTGCGACGGCGGGCGGCCAGCGTGTCACCAATGCATGAAACGCAACAATGCGTGCGACTACATGGCCCCCATGAAGCGCCGCGGCGGTGTCCGATCTCGCCGACAGTATGACGGCAGCGACAGCGAGGGCGGTAGCGGGGATGACCACGAGGATCCCTCTCTGGAGACCGAGCCCTCTGTTTCTCCGGATGTCCCCACCAGGCCGCTGGCCCGGATGGCCTCGGCCCCCGAGAATGTGCAAGTTATGGAATCGCTGCAGCTCCCTGCGATCGGAAAACGCGAGGAGCTATCGGGCCTCCCACCTTTGCCCAAGCCAGAGCCTGTGCTGCCGTCAGTGCACGCCCACCTGAATGAACCTCTTCAGGACATTGGTCTGCACGAGATGGACCGCCAGTTTCTGCCCACGTTTGTGCTTCCTCCCGCACCTCTGCTACATTCGAGCGCTCCACCGTTGCTCCCTCCGATTCGATCAACGGAGGAGAATATGCCACCCCAACCTCCAGGGACGTCAGCCCCGCCGCCACAAGCGCCGACGCGGAAACGCTCCTCCGCAACGACTTCCGCGAAGGGCAATCGATCCTCATCAAACTACGGACCAAAGGTGGTGGCGTGCAATCACTGCCGAGGTGCGTAGCCTGACGACTTCCGTCAACCCATTCTGTCCGCTGATCGGCGGTGCGGGTTTGGGACGTACACAGCGCGGAAAACGAAGTGCGACGGGATGCATCCGACCTGCTCGAGCTGCGCACGGCGGTCGCTGGAGTGCAATTACGTGAACGATCCCAACGGGCCATCGCGGCGCAAAAGCACGACGGCGCCAGAGTCGGCGTCAGGATCCTCGAGCGGACGCCCGACGACAACGCCACAGTCTGGTCCGTCGTTCCGCGCCACAGTCTGGTCCGTCGTTCGCGCCACCGCGAGGGGGGCGGAACGGGGCGTCTATGGGGTATGGGGGCGAGGGAGAGTTGAAGCGGGAGTACGGAGAAGACGACGGGCCGCCCTCGAAGCGGATACGGGTGGAGGGATCTGCGAGTGCGGCGGCCGTGGCGGTGATGGGCCTGCCCTGAGGTGAAGAACTTCAACGTTCAACGTTCAACCACGGACTCACGGACGATGTTTTTATATCTGGATCGCACGCGCCGCGTCAAGGGCGTGGTAGCGCATTGTATCTCGTACGTTTTGTGTTGTTTATTGGTATACGGATACAGGGTCGGGGCCAGGTAGCATATAGCTGTTTGTGTGTAGTGTTCCTACCATCATTGTTGCCAACTTGAACTTGCGAGAAGGAACGCTTGGTGCGCGTGGTGGCGCGGATTACGTAAGACTAGGTTGCGCATTTGATGTGAGATTCGGGAATTCCCTTTCAATCGTTCACCCTTCTTTATTCTTTATTGCTCACTCCTATTACTTACTTATTCCTTTCTGTTTCTCCTCATCGTCCGTCACCCTCTCCACCACTCCGAGCGTCCGCGCTGCTCTCAACGTCGGCAAAGCTGGGAAAGTTTACGTCCATGTTCCGCTCCTTCAAGAGAAGGCCCTCGAAAAAGGGCAGTCAAGACGACGACGATGGCTATCTGCGCACGTCCCCGTCCCTCCCAGAGCTCTCCGCGTCCGGCATCCCATGGCCAGAGGATCTCGTCGACATCTCCTCCATTCGCCAGACGCCCCCTCCGGATCATCCCTTCCAAGGTGCGACTAGAACATCTCTACAATCCCCAAGTCGCGACCCCATCCCGTTCCACAAACCCACCCGGACCTTCCCAGGCACTCCAGACGCAAATGGCACCATCTCATCCCTCTATATGTCAAACCCACCCTCCGCGTTCGATAACTGGCGCGGCTCGGCCGCTTCCCCCGTACACACAACGCGTTTGAGCCACCGGAGAGCGCGCGTTCCCCCGCAGTTCAACGTCCTAGTGCGTCCCGCGTTTTCGTGACATCTGGGCGCAATGTACTCACTGTCCGATGGTATGGTAGGTTGCGGGAGGCAGAGGCAGTGGCAAAACGTCCCTATTGCGCCTGCTATTGGATACAGCCGATATATCCCCCTCGGCAACGGCGGAGCAGCGTGCGTCGCTGGAACGCTTCACCCGTGGTCCTGTGAAGCGCACCCAGGAAATACAGACGGCCACCGTAGAAATCTCCGAATCACGCTTCGATCGTGTACTTCTGTCCGTGACGGACACGCCTGGTCTGGATTTCACTACCGGCAGGGAGTTGAAACTGGAGAGACAAGTGTCGGGCATGGTCAGGCATTTCGACAGCCTGTTCGCGGAAACCATGAACGAGGTGCGTTGTGGGTTTCTTTTTGCTCTGGGTCACAACACCGACAGCCTTTGTTTGATAGGAATCGAAAGTTGTCAGGCAAAGCAAAGGCGACAGACATATCCACCTGTGCGTCTGTCCCTCTTCCTACCTGGGGTTCCTTGTCCTCATTCCGTTCACAGCTGTATCTATATTATCGATGCCACTTCTATCCTTAGCACCACTGGACGCCGCAACCGCTCTTCGCTCCCCGCAAAGACGCGTTCCGACACCACCATTTCCAACCGGCACCCCGACGATACCCCCCCTCTCACGGATGACAACGAATCCGACGATGAAGACGCGGCATCGGAGCTGACCATGTCTCCGGTTGAGCTTCGCGTCATTCGCAGGCTTGCCCAGCGTGCCAACGTCCTTCCAGTCATCGGGCGCGCCGACTCCCTCACCGACGAGAAACTCGCCGCAATCAAGGAGACTATCCGGCGCGAGCTTCAGCATGCTGACCTCGGCTTTGGCGTGTTTGGACCTGCCCACGCCAAGGGGCCGGAGGCTGAGACCTCTGATGCTGATGTCTCTATGGACACCACCGCGGACGAAAGCACAGCAAACGACACCAGCGTCACCTCCGACACCGCCGTCGACGATAGCTCTGACGCAGATATGTCGAACGACGCGGAGGAACCCAGAGCGCGCCCTGTCATCAAGTTGCGTACCGGCCGCAGCATGTCCAGCACAACGCGTCGACGTTCGCGTTCGCGCTCCCGCATGGACTTGGCAAGTCAAGCACGCGACAACCACCGCCCCGTCTCACCTGATCCGACCGACCTGGACAGCATCGCGAATACGCGGTTCAGCGCGCACGCAATCGCCCAGAAAGGCCTCAGCGATCTGTTGCCCTTCGCCCTCATCTCACCTGAACACACGCGTCGTCATCGCAATGCGCGTCCGTGGGCCCCAGGTCGTGGTACCAACGGTGCTGGACCTGACCGTGACTCCATAGGCGGCGAAACCAGCGAGGACGGACACGCCATGTCGGTATCGGTCGAGTCACCGTTGTCGCCCTCTGGTCCTGGAGCAAGGAACTTGGCCTACTGGTCGAGTCCTCCGGATGACTTGAGAGGGGTTTTCACCAGGAAGTTCAGGTGGGGGACGGTGGACGTGCTGGAACCGAGCCACTGCGACTTTGCTGCCTTGCGCACGGCTATGCTGTCGACGCACATGAAGGTGAGCGCCTGTTTCTCCGCTTGCGTCATTGCGGGGGTGGGGTATGCGCAGATGCTGTTATGTTGGGAACACTTGTTCGACAGGGATCTTGTTCGATGGTAGCTTGCTTGGCGGAGGGCGCGGATGAATTGCGATATGCTGATTGGCGTTTGGATTTAGGTGCTCAAAACTCACACGAAGGAGGTGCTCTACGAGAAGTATCGGACGGAGAAGCTTCCTCGTCCGGCGCGCAACCTAAGAAAATCGGTGACAAGGAAGCTCAACAACTGTTCGAAGGTTCGTCCTCATCTCCTCTCTGCTCAGACGGACGTTGACATCGTACCGTAGATCTCGGTATCTGAACCTATCTCTATCCATCCTCGAACTCCATCTATTCTTCTTCTGTATCTTTGTTAGATATACACACTCCTTGTTCAGCTTATACCC
Organism: Amylostereum areolatum; assembly: GCA_012932865.1. Lineage (NCBI taxonomy): Eukaryota > Fungi > Basidiomycota > Agaricomycetes > Russulales > Stereaceae > Amylostereum > Amylostereum areolatum. The sequence continues at coordinate 950,504 of SAXG01000002.1, forward strand.
GTAGGCCATCTTTGACTGTATTCTTGTTCTCGTTCTTGTATTATCCTGTTCTCTTACTTCCACAGGATCTGGCGATCTTATTGCTTCTCACCTCAACGTCGTCCTTCTGTGGCTGCTTGTCTGTCCTTAATCTTTCTCTTCGCTTGGTCCCCGGTTGTGTCTGGTGGCAACTGGTGCTTGTTGGATATAGTGTCAGGGGAATTCTTATTACTGTACACGTCCGTGTGGATCTCCTGAATGCAGCGTTCTTCGAGCGTGCAGTTCATTTGTATGCAGCTTATCATCCTATGGAGTACGGATTGCCATACCCAATTCATAAACATTTCCCTTATTGTCCGAAGGGAATGGAATTAAACAGCACAGGCCAGTGACTGTCGATCTAGTTTGTACGATGGATATTTAGTAGTCCATTCGTCATTGCGACTGGCGCTTCGAAAGTGCGTCGATCTCCTCCGAAGACAGGCCGTCCAAACGCTGGAGCAGGTAATCCACCTGCGCGTACCGTCGTGGTTAGCATGAGTGACAGATGGACGACATAGGCACGTGTACCTCGACTTCTTTCGTCAACGGGATGATGTAGCTCTCGTAGAGATCCACCACACCATCAACGTCGATCTTGCCTTTGGATGGAACTACCTCCCCGTCCGATGCGAAGTCTTGGGCGTAGAGAGTGGCCTGTGCGTATACGTCACGTTAGAAGGAGCGGTGGTGAGACGGAGGCACGACGCACCTTCTTTCGTAACCGCTGCAGCAAACGCTGCTCGACCTCTGGCTTGGTGATGAGCGACCCAAGCGCCTCCGTGTTTCCGGACTGTATGTGAGGGATGAAGGCGGCGGGGTCATGGCTGAACTTGGACTCGGAAACGAACTTGCCTGATCGATCGGACAAGGTCAGATGGGGCAAGGTGAATGGGGGGGATCTGCGCACCAGTAATGAACACGCTTGCTGATCGCTTGCAGGACTTCGACGTCGATGGTGGCCGCACTGCCGTAGTTCCCGTCGTCCTCGTGTTCGGCGTCGCCGATGACGCCCGAGGAGCGTTTGATGCTTGCGAGGGCGAGAGGTGGCTTGGTGCGTGATGCGGGGGACGATGGAACGGGTGTAGAAAGAGAGGATGGACGGGTTCGCGTTCACCGAGTTGGGGTGAAGGATCTTGGGATAGGAAAGGGCGGGTATGATTGGACCGGGTAAGTTGGACGAGAAAGGGTATTCATCCGGGCTGTTGGAGAGGGCGTTTCGGAAGCGGGAAAGGGCGGGAATATCGGATGCACGCACCTGGTATAACGCCGTGCTTTGGCTGATATCGGAGGATCAGGTGTGAGGATCGAGTGCGACGGCGAGAGCAAAAGGCGCACACACCGTGAAAGGATTCGATCTCGTTCAAGAACCATTCGAGCCAACTTCCTTGAAAGCCGAGCGCGGTGAGTTCAGAGAAAGCGCCCCGCTGGTAGATGCGCGGATTGTGCGCGAACTGGGCGCGCTCGATTAGGGAAAAGATGATGGTGTCCTCGAGGCGGGTGAGGATGGACCGAATGCTCTCGAGCGAGAGCGGGTCCTTGTTGAGCATGTAGTTGGCTTGCATTATTGCGCGCGATTCCGTACACGTAGGTGGTCCACGGCGAGGAAATTGGGAAATGGGAGGGGAGGCGTCGCGGGCGTGAATGGGATCGTGATTGGGCGGTGGGAGATGTTTTCAACCCCGGGTACGTACATAAGAGTGGTGTACAAGTACACGACCCTCATGGATTTTCTCCATCGTTCTTATCGACTTCCACTCCCGCCCTCGTCTTCCCGTCCGTCGCCATCGCCACCGCCGCGTCCGTAGGCATTTGGCGCTAGGCATTTGGACGCAGGTCCGAAATCGATGGCAGTTGCTGGAATAACCCTCCCTGGCGAGTACCGCGCCGGGCTGCGAGTGGGACAACATCACGGACCTTCGGCTCTCATAGATGGCGGGAAATCCATTTCCGAGATCGAAGACGAGCAGAGATGTTTACCGATGATGCGTGGGTCAATCGTGAACTGAGCTTCGAGCGTCGAGGTCAAGGACGTCAAGGGTTCGGGGATCCCGGGCGAAGCGCTGGCTAATTCCAGCCAAATTCCAGCACTGCGATTCCGACCGAGACTACATCAACCAGTGACAACCACAACCATCCACGACGCCTCCTTTCGTTCGACGACTACCTCGCTCTTCGTCGATAGCCCCCCATCGTGCACAGAATCAACAAAAGTCCTAACAAAGGTCCTCATTCAACGAGCGCCGACAGCTCATGCCCTCCGCTGCCGCGCGTTGTGTCTTTGCCTGCTTCAAACGTGTCGAGCGATGGGGCGACAGGATCACAGGCGCTGCAGGTCCCGTCTTCATCACACTGGCTGTGGCTCTTTTCAGTGGTGCAGCCCTCTGTTTCTGTGAGTGCGTTGTATTCTGCGCGTCGTTCGAGCTGACCGCTGTCATATTAGTGGACGTCATCCTTCCCTCATTGCCCTGGCCTGTGCTGACCGCACCTCCCTGTTTGCTCATTATCCTGAACCTCTTCGCACACTACTACTTACGCCTGCACCATCTCTCCCGGGTTTGTCGATCATCCACCAGAAGTCGGTGGAGGGAGGCTGTGGGCGAAGAAAACTCGTCCGCAAGCGCATGCTCGAGGCGTGTCTTGGTCGGAAGAGTTGAATGTTACACCAGCAGCGGTTACGAGGTGCAACAAGTGCGGGCAGGCGAAACCTGAGGTGAGCTACGTGAACTCTTTTGGGGGTCGTAGGTGGCTGACATGCCATTGATGAGAGGGCACACCATTGTCGCATCTGCAACCGCTGTGTTCTCAAATTTGACCATCATTGTCCAGTACGCTCTCTCCTATGTCCCTTCTTTACTGGCGTTTGATCGATCCTTTTTAGTGTATGCGGAACGTTTGTGACTATCCTCTACACGAAGAACTCACGAAGTTCAGGGATTAACCAATGCGTGGGCATCAACAACGAGAGACATTTCGTTCTATTCATGTCAGTCGCGTGCATCTATCCGGAGACCTCATCTGACTTTTGCACCTTCAGGGTCTATCTTGTCTTGGGCACTTTCGCTTTCATAGTGACCGGTTGGCCATATGTGTTCGACGCTATGGGCTTCAATTACACTCAGGTATGATACGTTCGTATATCTTGTGACGCCTTTGAAGGCTCATCGATTTCACCAGGATACTTGGACATACTTCGTTCCTCCAGTGATCTATGCCATGACCACCGTCCTGTGTTTGGTCATGTGCCTCGCCGTCAGCGTCATGCTCGGCTGGCACTTGTGGAGCATCGCCATTAGGCGAGACCTCCGTAGAAAGCCACGACCACGATGTCTACCGCTAGTGTCGCTCGCGGGCGGGGGGAGTCGTTCATAAACTCGTATGACTTGGGGTACGTACTGTTCGATTCCTACTGCTTTGGATCTAACACATCCCATAGAAAGCGCAAAAACCTGGCGTTGTTTTTCAACATTCGGGGAAGGCAGATAGTGAGTAAACGGTCTTTTTTTGTCGCGTCGGGTTTCTTACTTCCACCAGCCCTTGGTATACCCTCATCCTTCCTCTCCGAATACCACCCTATACCGATGGACGGGCGTGGGCGCGTCGACCCGGCCTCGAGCGTCATCCAGGTGTCCGAGCGGGAGAAGAGCTGACAGATGACGAGGAGTGACTTCTGGATTGCCTCCTGCCAACTTGGTCCTTCGCGGTCATCAAGATAGCCGCACGTAACATACTTGGGTACGTGGTCTCAAGTCCCTTTCCGTGTTGTTAGGATGATATATGCCGGGGCCATATGACTCTTTGGAGGCTGCCCGTCGACGGCCTCCGCGTTGATGTGCGCCTCGGAAAGTGGCTTGATTTACGTCCGGCTTATGCTAATAGCTGCCTCTCGGCGGCTTTTCTGTCTGATTTTACCTTTTCCTCTGTTACTGTGACCGACCGTTCATGCTGACAGTTTCGACAGAAACTATAATCGTACAGACACTGTCGTTTTTTGCTGGGATTATCATGGGCATCTACTTTCTATCTACAACAATGCGACTATCGTGCATCCGGTCCTGGGAAATCTGGGAAAGATCGTGTACTCACTGGAAGTCAAGTGTGGTATTGGTGCCCTGAAAGGAAGGAGTCGAGCACCCTCAGACTCTCAATATGTTGTGCCGATTGTCAGTACTCTCTGGCACAGACCGGATCCGTCGATCGTGGGTAGGATCGATGTCGAAGAGGGAAGATGTCGGCAAGGTCCTCAAGTTTTCTCTCTCACCGTTGCTTTCTCAGCCCGTTTGCCGAACGCCGCACCTCGGCAGGAAGGGGCTCGTGTTCAAGGGGCTCGTGTTCCAGAGGCGTCAAATGGACCTTCGCGGTAGTACGTTCCCCATCGCCAGCTCCAATTTTTGAATTGTAGATGCACGAGTAGGCGCTCGCCTAGGTTCACCTGGGAAACATTGCGTACCACAAGAAGTGTATCGACGTCACCGTGGTGTTCCGTTCCGCTCGAAGTCCTAGGCGATGCTATCTGAGTTGTTCTGGAACTGCTCCGAGGAGGATATAAGGCCATAGGGCGAAATACCGCTGAAAGACGAGTACTACCTTCCCCACTTTTATACTCTCAAATCCATTATGTCTCCTCCAGTTGCCACCGATACTACTGTCAATATCGAGTCGATGTCTCCCCTGTTCGAGCTAAAGAATGGCGTCGCGAACGGCAAGGGCACCTTCACCGAGGCAGACGTATCGGAGAACTACGACGGCGACTATCGTTTCGCCCCCATTGAAGAGGCTCAAGTTTCTCGTGCAATGATCAAACGGTGCGCTTCCGTGGCCATCTTTTTTTCGATCTTGACTTTGACGTTGGACTACAGATACTTCAACCAGATGTACGAGCGAGCCGTTTCAGATGTAGTCATCATCGGTGCCGGAAGTGCTGGCTTGTCCTGCGCGTACCATCTCGGGAAGACACGGCCAGACCTGAAAATAACCATTATCGAGGCCAATGTTGCTCCCGGAGGTGGTGCATGGCTTGGGGGACAGCTTATGACGCCCATGGTACATCATCTTCTCCTCTCCCCCCTTCCGATCATGCGACTCACTTTTATGACACAGGTCGTTCGCAAGCCTGCCGACAGATTCTTGACCGAGCTCGGTGTGCCCTTTGAGGACGAAGGCCCGTTCGTCGTTGTCAAACATGCAGCTCTCTTTACCTCGACGATCCTCTCGCGCGTGCTGAGCATGCCCAACGTCGTGCTCATGAACGCGACCGCTGTCGAAGACCTCATCGTGCGCGGCGACGAGAATGGGTCGTCCCAGCGCATCGCAGGCGTGGTCACGAACTGGACCCTTGTTGCTCTGCACCATGACTCGCAGTCGTGTATGGACCCGAACACGATCACGGCTCCGGTTATCGTATCGGCGACCGGCCACGACGGACCCATGGGTGCTTTCTCGGCCAAGCGTCTCGTTAGCGCGGGGCTGCTGAAGGAGCTGGGCAACATGCGTGGTCTGGATATGAACCGCGCCGAGCCTGCCATCGTGAATGGCACTCGCGAAGTTGCTCCTGGGTTGATTATGACTGGTGCGTCTCTCCCCTCGTGAAATTGCGTATCGTTTCGTTGACTTGAGTCTCAGGGATGGAGCTGTCTGAGCACGACGGCTCGAACAGAATGGGCCCCACATTCGGTGCGATGATGGCCAGCGGTATCAGGGCGGCCAAAGAAGCTATCCGTTCTCTCGACTCGCACACTATCGTTAACGGAAGGGTTATTGCTTGAGTATAGTTACGTTGGTCCCAAAAGTCTTATACACGCTCCCACACCACAGTCACACGTCATACACGCAGTAGAGTTGCATCCTTGCCAAAATATTCCTGGAATATTGTAGGTTTCCAAGCTCTCACGGATTCAGAGGGCGGGAAAGAACTCAAGATGTCAACGAGGTGATTATAGTAATTCGTCCCACGGACAGCAGAGATATCTAGCGGGCAGAAGAAAAAGGCAAAAACAACACACGGCTGTGGAAGATGCGGATAAGGAGATGTGAGAGATAAGTGCGAGAATCATCCTCATAGGGCATGGCCATGCGCGGTGACGAAACCGATACTGACGGAAGACCCAAGTCGAAGAACGCTATCTGAAGTGGAATAAATATAAATAAAGCAAATCAACGAGGGACACGGAACATACGCCACTGTAACGATATCGCCCATCCATTCATTGGGAATGATTGAACTTCTCACTCGACTGGCGATCACAAACACGAGAAATGATATAAAGCACTGAACCAGTCATCAGGCTCAAAGTTTTAGTATTAAATTGAGTGAGCGCGTTAGATATTGTCGAGATATTGATGATGGTCAGAGGAAAAGACACGGATTTGTGCAGTGCCAGAGACGTGTTCAACTTGGAGAGTTGAATGCAATCAAGGAAAACGGCAGCCGGCCGGTCCGCAAAGGCATTGGCCTTGGAATCTAACACGACCAAATAACCCAACGCCGACGCGTCATTGATCAGATTTCACATTGCGCACCTCTCCTCAGCGACATTACATTAGGCCCATCCGCCTTCCTCAGCACCAATGGGATACACCCTACCCTCAGAAAATAGTCCTGCAGAGCGTGCTCGTGCGCTCATGGCTCGCAAAGATGCAGTAGAAGCGGAAATCGACGCGCAGGCTTCCATCCTTAAAGCGAACGGCGCGACGATGCAAACCCAGCTTGTCGATGCACAGGGCTTTCCTCGCGCTGACATAGATGTCTGGGCAGTGCGCACCGCGCGCTGTACGCATCATCGAGCTTCGGAACGACCTTAGTGGGCTCACGGACGAGATCGGCAAGGCGCTCGAAGGCGTATACGAGCGGACGCCAGATACTGAGAAGGATGCGAGTCAAAATGAAACAAGAGAGGAGCTCATGCCATTTGCGAAGGTGAATGGAGTGGCTCCAGGTAGCCCAGCTGCTGATGCGGTGAGTGGTGCTCGTGTTCTTCTTGATCGTCCTTTCTTGATCGTTTTCTTGTGTGTGTATAGGAGATGTTGCGCGACGACCTAATCATCAAATTTGGACATCTTGACCACAAGTCATTCGCACAATCATCACTACAACCATTGGTGGAGCTCGTGAACAAGAGCGAAGATGTCAGTCTCGTCTTTACAATCAGATTCCTGTTTCTGAGCTGCGTTTTACAGAAAGCGATCATAGTCATCGTACGACGCGAGCCGCAAGGTATGGTTGCGTTGCGATTGACACCCAGACAAGGCTGGGGCGGTCGAGGGATGCTCGGGTACGCTCCGTCCATCTATATGCTTAACGTGCGAATGACCGTTTTCTAGGTGCCACATAGTACCGCATGCGTCCACATAGCCTTCACGATATGTATAGCGTCACATTCTGTAGGCCTTATCCCTGTCGCGCGCGTTACTGTATCCGATAATGTGTAGGTTAACATGTAGTATCCGAGGAGCAGTCGCAAAGGAATGTATTAATATATGCGTCTCTGAGGTCAGAGCTTGCTCTTTGACCGCGGCCCGTACACCAATGCCAAATCATCCTGAGATCTCTGACCTGGCGCGTCTGCCAACGCCCTGTGGAGATCCCTCTGTGCCTCCTGTAGCCCGCCTTCAGCAACCCACCTGCGGAAAGCCTCGACATCCGTGCGGTTTCCTGTCTCGTGATTTGCATACGACCAAGAAGCATGTTCGAGGAGGTACAGGCTTGAAGTAACCTGCGACACAAGCATGAAGGCAGGTCGAGATGCTAGGCTTGGGAAGTGCTTCTTGTATGCAGAGGGAATCTCCTCCAGCGCCGTGCTAAGGACTGACAACGACGCTTCCGTCTCCTTCCTAAGCGCAGGTGGTACATTGACCACTACTTGTCTAGCCCACTTTGAAAATAAGGTAAGATACAATCTCTTTTAGTACGAGAAGAGCAGCGAACCTACATTCATGAAGGAATCAAGAACACCAGGGACTTGGATGGACCGAAGAAGGTCCAACGCCAATACTGTGATAGTACCCTCCCAGATCTTTTCGACCAGTGCATCCCGGATTAGCCTTGCCCACACGGTGTCAGTATGGTGCTGTTTCGCGGGTGCCAGCCACTTACCTCCCTAGTAGATTCTCCTCCATGTATCCCTGCCCTCCCAGTGCAGCCATGCATTCCTCCATCGCCGCAACTGCCTTATCAGCGGCAAAGCCCTTCACTACCGGTGTTAATACCCTGAATCTCAATGTTTCCTCGTCGCTGGCCGTCTTGCACTCCGTCTTTCCTAGTAAATGTACAGCGCCAAAGACCAGATGGCTCAAGGCTCGATATGTTAGGGATACCTTCGCTAGTTCCGCGACGTGTACAGGCGTGTCGACGAGGAGTTGGGTGCCACCTGCGATTCTGCGCTCAGTGGCGAAGGAAGAGGCAATAGCGAGCGCCTTGCGCAGGGATCCAATCGAGGCTATAGCGGAGTGTATGCGCGTGATGTTGAGTACAGGCACGATGCATTTGATGCCTTGCTCGAGGGTGCCGACGAGATAACCTTCGGTACCATTGAGCTCAAGCTCGGCGGTGGGGACGATGTGTGTGCCAATCTTGTTCTTCAGGCGGTGAATAAATATATTGTTGCTCGTCGGAGAGGGAAGGGGATCACTGGGAGAACGTAGGAGGGGCAATCGAAGGGGCACAAGGAAAAGTGAGAGTCCTCGAGAACCTTGAGCATGGGTGCCAGTCCGGGCGAGGGCGAGTGATACGGAGCTGTCTGTAGCACTGGAGAACCATTTGAAACCGTCGAGCTTGTATGGTTTGCCGAGAGGATGGGTGGCAGTCACCGACAGAGTGGCCACTGTCTCAGTTTGAGAAACATCGGAGCCTCCAGGACGCTGGGAAGCACGATTAGCGTACAGAAACCTAGCAGGCGTTGATACAGACCTCCGTCATCCACTGCCCAGACGTGAATGCCATGGCAGGGTCGCGACTGTGCACAAGTGTTCAATTCGTGAACTTGGTCTCACAGTCCTGCTATAACGCTGACCTAATCAACCGAGGGTAGACGTCCTTTTTCATGGCCGGGGTCCCGTTTAGTTCAAGAGCTTCATCGCCGTGAGTAACAAAGTGAATCGAAACGGAGAATATCTTACCTCTGGCGCATCCGTCGGTCATACTCAAAGGACAGAAAATCTATTGCGGCCGTGATGTTCAGGAGCTCTCCGTGTGTAAGTAAGAGAGAGAGCCAACATACAACATGTCCATCTCCCGTAAGCATCAAGATCTTGGCGAACGCATGGATTCTGCTATACTCCCCGTGCGCCCGTTCGTAGGACAATGCGACAATTCCCTCTTGTTGAGACACGGCCCGCATAGCACGCCAGCCTTCAGATGTATGCAAGGTCATCGATACGCTGGCCCCATTGATTGTACTGCTTGACGGTGGGAGGATACATCTCATCGCTCAGAGCGCGGATGTCTGTAGAGTTGACGCGTCAATATGGTCTGCTTGCGGCCGCACTGTTAGAAAATGAATTCACTTGTAACAATCTTCTTTTCAAACCTCTTGAGGTCTGGTTCGACCTCAGAATAAACACTATAGTATCAAGGGAAGATCAGCGAGCACGCCCAGGGGGATTAGAGCGAACGAACACAGGGGGAAGAAGTCGCTTCAGAAGGCCAGGAAGTACAGGGTCTGCACCGTAAGGCCGATTGTCAGAGAACGGTGTCTGCACATACTCAAAGTCAGAACAAGAACAACACGTGGAATTAGTGGTAGTGTGAACTATATACAAACCTGTTGAAAGCCTTCCTCGATACGCATGGTAGGTAGAGACGTCTGTGGTGGTGAGTGTGGCGTAAAGAAGGAAGTTGACCACAGGCTGCATCGTCGTGATACATTTTATATCAGCGGATAGACCGAGTGTAGCGTCGTTTCACGCTTTCACGAGGACTCTGCCCCGAGTGTCGGGGCCCGGGGAACATCGGTCCGATTACCCCAGACTGCCCGAGATACGGGCCCCGTTTGCCAACCTCTCACAACCTCTGCTTTCGACCATGTCTGCATGCCTTAGATTTACGCGTAGAGTGTGTGCACACAAGAGTCTAGAATATCGACAGCTATTCACACATGTGCTCAGGTCTGGAAATCTTTCCTAGAAAACAAGGGTGCGTAGCTCACACCTTGCTCTCAACGGATTTTATGTTTATTGAACTTGGTGTCACAGGGCACGATGCTCAGTGTTTCCCCAATGCGAGCCCATAACCATATATATCACTTTGTAACCTTCTGACAACTTCAATCCTTCAGCTGAACGTGATATCCGCACGACCAGGTCGCGTTGAAGCGTCACTGAAGATCGAACCCTACAATGGTGCGCACCGTCCCCGTCGTGCTAGTGTTCAGCTACCAATTGACCTATCAAGTAAAGTGAACCGCGTCGGCGTGCGTGTGCCATTGTTATCCCTTTTCTCGCCCGTCTTTTCAGCCCAGTGCTTCGTAGACTGTCCACGGCGGCCTCATCTTGTCTCTCACTGACACCATGGGCTCCCTCGCCGTGGGTTCGAAGGGTCACTACATGACAGGCGTATCCACCGATATCTCCGCATCCTTCGTGCGTCCTGCCGGAAAGCCAGGTGACACGCTGAATATGGTTGCCAACCTCACGGCTATGGGTAAGGCTTACACCTGGGAGTTGTTCGCTCATTGATATGACGGCTTGGATGCAGGCAAATCGTTGGCGTACACGCGCGTTGACTTCACAAATCCGGCAGGCGATCTCGTCGCATACGGAAGTAAGTCACTTCACTCCATCGAGTCTCTTGTATTGCTCAAATCACGCACGCATGGTCATAGCACATACCAAATACGTCGGCAAGTCAAGCGGCCATCCTGTAAGTCTCGGTTGTCCCTAATTATCGGCCGTTAGACTGATGTGAGTACGCCAGGATAATATCAAACTGTCAGAAGACGGAGAGATGGTCATTGAGGGCAAGCATGTCGACTGAACGTAATCTCTTAACCCAAATATACAAACTGTAGCGGCCGAGGGTGCGGTAATCATATAGTTGCGGCGGATGACACTTACGAGACGACGCAATTGCAAAGGCGAAGTAAGAAGCTAACTAAGTGACAGAAGAAGCGGACGAGGGAACTAGTACAAGGATGGATTATCATCCTATGTACTCAACACATACTAGAACATAGGGCAGAATACTGGAATGCGCGATGACACCGGTCGGTCTACGGCCGATACACTGCCCCCAGGCGTCACGGGGGCATCCTTGTATCCGTCTGAGTAGATTGCTGAAAACTTCGGGCGGGGAATAGACGACATCCCATTCTCCGAGCGTACCCGCCAGAATCGCCGTTCAACTGGCTTAGGTGGCGTTATTGCAAGCGCCTCGATGTCTTCCAGTAGGTTGACCTCCGGCTCCGGCGCCTTGTATGCACGGAGTGACTCTCTGATCAGTACCCCCGCCAAGAGCCGACGGCGGTTCATCGTAGGAGGAAACGGTTGGAGCGTGGGTGACACAGGCGGAGTGTCCAAAGATTTAGACCCTTTGGCCACAAAGTCCTTTGGAAATAAGGTCTGGTGCAAGGGCGAGGTTGGAGTAAGGGGAGGAGAAGGAAGAGTGGAGAACGGCGCTTCCGGGATCTTCAGCTTGAGCCGTTTGACGGTCCCTAATCTGCACTGTTCCCGCGCAGACTCGAGCTGCTTGATGCGCTCGTCCTTCTCCTGGCTCGCTTCCTCCGCCTCCCTGAGCTTTGCATCGTAGCCCGACAATGCAGCTGCCAGCGCGCCCTGGTGGGCCTCGTTCAAGCATTGCAGCTCAAAACGCTTTTCGTCCATCTGACCCGCGAGTTCGGTTTGGCACGCTAATAGGGCGTTCTTGTGTCCTGCGACCTCCATTGTGAGCGCTGCGATGATAGCAGCAGAAGGAGCCTCCTCGAGTTGGTCCAGGAAGCGTTCGCGCTCGATGATAGTGGAGCTGCGCTGGCCGCGCATCAGAGCAAGCTCGTCCTTGTGGCATTCAGCAAACGCTAGATTGAAATGGAATCACTATCAGCCCAGCGGCCCAAAAGTCGACTTAACAATGATAACACGAACACTGACCTTCAAAGTCCTGCTGGGGATTCAACTTGTCCTTGCCGACGACGTCCGGCAGGCCGTTGAGTTGCACTTTCGTTGTCAGATTGTCACGCTCCTGGGAAAGGGTATTACGGTCCGCTTGGAGGCAATCGTGAGCGGATGTCAGCTCTCCATGTTCTGCAACGTTGACCTGAAGCGCATCGTGGTCCCTCTTGAGGTTTTCGTGGGCGATCGAAATGTGTTGGCGTTCCCTCCGAGAGCTCAGTGACGGCAGTCTGCAGGCGTATTCGATCTTCTGAAAGCTCTTCAATAGTGGCCTGTGACTCCTCCCATTCCTTCCTGAGGCTAGAGATAGTAGTGGCGAGCGCTTCTTTCTCGGCTGCAAGCCCGGAGTTTGTGATCTGGAGATTATTCAATGACGACCGAAGGTAGACCTGGTCCTTTGCAAGTCTGTCAATGTTGGTCTTCAGTCTGTCGTTCTCCGTTGTAAGGTCGACAATGGTGTTCTGTTGTTTGTCCTTCTGGTTTGCAAGGGTCCCTCGCTCCTTCATGAGGTACATCAGGGCCAATTGCAAGTTAGTTTGTTCCATTCCAAGCTCCTGGACAGATGCCTCCAGTCCGTCCCTCTCCGTCCTGAGTTCAGCAAGGGTGATTTCTAGCGTCTGCCTCTTCTGCTGCAATTCAAATATTGTCGTCGTCATAACCTTGCTTGCGTCCTTAAGGGATACAAACTACAAGTGTCATGTCAGACAGAAGCTCCATCTACAACGCTCTCAACACACCTTGTCCGAAAGTGTGGTCTTCTCATCCATAACGACACACAATGAGGCATGCGCCATCTTGCGCGCCATCTTGGCACGAAGATACTTGTCCCGGAAGCTGCTGCATTGAGCGGTGCGTTCGATATCGCGGGCGATGAGTTCTGGGTATGATGCGACATCGAGTATCTTGAAGACAACCACGTTCTCGCCCTTGAGATAGTTACACTTGCGTTCAAACTGGTCTAAGCGCTCCTGGAGAGTGATATTCAACGCTTTAAGAGCTGTGGCTTCTCCAGCAGCGCGGGTAGTGTGTTTTCGAGAGAGAGCGAGGGCGTCTTCGAGGCGAGACACAAAGGAGGCCGCCACGCGGAGCTGGGTGTGCAGATGCTTGATGGCCATATCCTGGGCCGCGAGACGATTCTCGAGCCATCTCTTCGTCTCCTGGATTTCACTGCAGGCTTGTCCCAGTTGATGTAGTCGGAGACTGGCGAAGTTGTCGGTAATGAATCGAGAACGAGCACTCGAAAGAGCCTGGTCGAAGGCTTCGGTCACCTGGTGTTGGAGAGCAACAATGCGGTATACAAGGGCCAGGGTGACGAGGAGAGTGACAGCGGAGGAGATAGAATACGAGGCAAAGAGGTAATTCCACTGGTTGAAATCCGCCTTCGTCCCGAGGAGCATAAGAAAAGAGATGGAGGTCGTCAAGACGAAAGTAGTGATCATGAGAGTCACTTTGGGAGGCAGGGAAGCGGGCGGGTACGTTGGAGGTGGTGGATGGACAAGAGGAACAGCACGAAGGAGGGCCGTTATGTTTTTGAAGAGAGATTATGTCAGTTGTATTCCAGTACTGGTTGCATTCCGGCCCCAAGGAAGTTTCTCGCCGCTCCAGAAATCAAGCTTGTCTTGATGTGATCTATCATGAGAAGGCGGTCAAGTAAAGGGTACCCTGTGGAAGCGGTCGGTGCTGACAGCGAGCCGCGACGATAAACTTGGGGTGTGTCTATCATGAACAGCGTAAAAGGAAGCCCATCAATTACTCCCGTGAAGGTTGTGGCTGGTGACTCTTGCTGGAGAGGCTTGACATGAAACCCTTGTTATCACGACACAATCTTGTAGGAATCAGGGAGACCTGGCTGGGGACGTGAAGGATTTCCTGAGGGCTTGGTCTACACGGGCTGCACTTGCAGAAAGCGGGGATAAAAGTGTGTGATGCAGCCTGACAGCAACTGTGGTGGAAAAGAACAAGAGCAAGAGTCCAGATTTGATTGTGTTGTTGCAGCATCGAGAGTAAACGGAGTGGCGATAAGAGGTCAGACAAGGAGAAGATATGGAGAGCACGCAACGACAATGAGTGGGGGCAACAAGCAAAGTCAAGCATGATTCTGAAATCTGAATGAAGCCGGCGACATCAGGCACGTGCGCGCGTCTGCCGAAACGAGCGAACGCGCCTACATCCACCCACAGTCTGCTACGCCTCAGGCTACCACTACTCCTCCCTTTGTTCTTCCCCCGCGATGGACGGGACAGAGGCCCACCTACTATCTCCCAATCCACCCTCACCCACTCTCTCAAGACGTAAAAGAACAGCATCACAACCCTCTCTTTCCCCAAATATCTCTTATGCACGCCTTCGTCCTCCCTCCGCCGCAAGCAGCGGGTCCGTATTTTCCTCACTTTTCATGTCGACCACCACAGCCTCATAAAATACACTTCAGCTTCAACTCTCATGAATCCCTCCCAGTCCTGAAATTATAGCCCCCATCCCGCGCCGACACACCGCCATACTAGAATCCCTCGATATGCAGGCCTCACGTTGGCGGATTACTCCTTCGCCTACATCATCCCGTGCACGTTCTCCTTCATCTCCTTCACATCCACCATTTCCAGGGCACAAGTTTCATCAAAGTTTTAGCACCATTCTCGAACAAGATGGCCCTCAGGAGGATGGCCGAGACGGTGCAGGCACGGGGATGGGCAAACGATGGATACGCTGGATGCATCGGGGAGGGCACAAGAACTGGGTTGTTCCCTGCGCTCTCACAGCCGCTGCACTGGTGCGGTGGGGTGTTGGACTGGGATCGTATTCTGGTAAGTCTAGCGACATCGTACTTACCCCAAACGGCTCACTAACCTGGTGCACCTAGGCCAAGCAACACCACCTATGTTCGGAGACTATGAAGCACAACGACACTGGATGGAACTCACTATTCATCTTCCCATGCGCGAGTGGTACAGATACGATTTGCAGTACTGGGGCTTGGACTATCCTCCACTGACCGCGTATGTGTCGTGGTTGTGCGGATTCATGTACGGCTTCATCCTACTACCTGAAGGCAGGTTCCTGACGTTCAGATAGCGGTTCGATCATCGATCCTACATGGTTCGCCTTGGATCAGTCGCGCGGGATCGAAACACAAGGCAGCAAGTTGTTCATGCGGTCTACCGTGTTGGTACTCGACTTTCTGATCTATATCCCTGCCTTGTGGATGTTCGTGCGCATATGGCATGCAGGCCGTTCTAAGAGGACCCAGGTATGTTCCTTGCCCGCATACAGCGACGAGGAAGTTGCCTGATCACCTGAAGCAAGAACCTAGCTCTCCTCACACTCCTTTTTCATCCGGCCTTGCTCCTAATCGACTTTGGCCACTTTCAATATAATTCGGTCATGCTTGGTATGTCGGGTTTAGGATGGAGTCTGAGGCATAACTCACTCCATTGGCAGGGTTCACTCTTTTGGCTATCAATTTCTTCGTGACGGGTCGTGATACGCTCGGTGCGGTCATGTTCGTCCTAAGCCTTGGCTTTAAACAAATGGCTCTATACTATGCCCCAGCCATTGGTTCCTACCTCATCGGAAAGTGTCTGTATTTAGGGCCGACAGATGGGTGCGTTGCACGACCGTTTACACTTTACGACGCCTGTATCTTAACCGATTTCTCCAGCACTCGACTCTTCATCCGTCTGGCCTTAATCACTTCTGCCTCCTTTCTCATCCTCTTCCTTCCATTCCTACCCCCCTTCGCGCCCATCTCCACCATCCTCGATCCGATCACTCGCATCTTTCCTTTCAACCGTGGTATCTTCGAAGACAAGGTCGCTAACTTCTGGTGTGCATCCAACGTCGTCATCAAATGGAAACTCTGGGCATCCCGTACGGTGCTTGTGCGGTTCTCCACCTTGTTCACGGCCATAGGCTTCGGCGGTGCGGCCATCGCCCCCGTGAAGGCATGGCTGAGGCTGCGAAACGTAACGGAAGCGAAGGACGTCACAGCCTCAGAGGTTCCTCCCGTAATGCGGCCTGTACTTCTGCAGGCCCTGTTGAACAGCTCCATGGCGTTTTTCCTCTACTCATTTCAGGTGCATGAGAAGACCATTTTGCTGCCGTTGCTGCCGTTGACTCTACTCCTGTCCGGCGCAACGCCTGACTCCACAACTTTCACTTTGGGTGTCCTTTGTAGCAACGTTGCCGTATTTAGGTAGGCGGATCTCCCCTGTATCGTCGATGATGTACTGAACCTTACTGGTCGCAGTATGTGGCCCTTACTCAGGCGCGATGGGCTCGCGGTGCAATATATTGCGCTCACACTCCTTTGGAATCGCTTGATCGGATACAATCCATTTCGCCATGCCTATGCCCTGGTAGGTTCTATCACTGGGGCTTTACAAATTTGGACGCTCATAGTCTTGAACAGCCGGTCTACGTCGCATGCATACTGCTCCATGTTGCGGAGCTCGTGCAGCCACCTCCCGCAAGATACCCGGACATCTACCCCGTTCTAAACGTGCTGATCAGCACGCCGATATTTGGCTTGACCTGGCTTTGGAGTATCAAGTCGATCATGGAGGCGCGTTGGGCTGTCGGGGGACTTGGTTTGGCGACAGGGAAGGCCCCGCAAGCGGTCAGAGCTGCGGAAAGTTTGGAGCAGATACCAGCAACAGAACACGGGGATTCGACAGCTTTCCGACTGAGAGGCATTGGGAGAGAACATGGCTTGCGGGCGCAAAGCCTCGGTTTCGCGTCAGGAAAGCGACGACGGCCGGTGTCGCGAGCGACGAGCTTGATGGAGTGAATATATATTTGGGGATGCCATTTTATTATGAGAATATAGTCGTATAGAGTGGTGTAGTAGGTCTGCGGGTCATCTTTGGACAATCGTGTAGGAATGACATTCGGACGGCAACGGGTGTGATTTGACTCAGGCTCAGGCTGAGACCGAGGTGAGAGTGCACGTGACGTGCGGGCACACGAGTGCACCGGCCGGCAGACTCCAGTTTCTCAATTCTATCCATCGCTCGTTCTCTTCTTCTCACTCTACCATGTTATCCGCTGCTGCTCGCGCTCCTCGACGCCGCGTTCGTGTTCCTCGTCTTTCCACCCGCTCATTCGCAACAGAATCTGTCTCCTCATCTGACGTCACTCCCAACCTTCCCCCGCCCACCAAGCACCCGATTGCAAAACCCCGCTCGGCTTCACGCCTCTCCCCATCGCCCCGTCCGGCGGTCTCTCATCAACGGCAGGCTCTGCCGCATCTTCCTTCTACGTTTGGTCGCAACCAACTGCTTCCCGTATCCAACTCCACACGCGCTCTACTAGAGAGCATCGTCGCCGAGTTTGACGCGCCCATACGCTATGCGTTCGCTTATGGCTCCGGGGTCTTCGAGCAGGACGGATATCCTGCCGACCAGAAGGGACCGATGCTTGATTTCATGTTTGCCGTGACCCACCCATCGCACTTCCACTCGATAAACATGAACCAGCACCCGTCGCATTACGCGCTACATGCGCGTCTGTTCGGGTCATCTTTCGTGACGAAGGTACAGGAGACGGGACCTGGAGTATGGTTCAACGCATTCGTGCCGATCAAGGGTGTGGTGAGCCTACTTGTCTCTTCGCAGGTACAAAGTCGCTAACACCGAGCCTCGGTTAGACGATCAAGTATGGAGTGACGACGGTAGACAACCTCTGCTCAGACTTGCTCAAGTGGAACACGCTTTACCTTGCTGGACGCATGCACAAACCTTTGCGAATCATCAAGGACGACGCGCGCGTTCGTTTGACGCAGCAAGTCAACCTGACCTCCGCCGTGCGCGCTGCACTGCTCGCCCTCCCCGCCGAATTCTCCGAAACACAATTATTTTCGAAGATCGCCGGGATCTCATACGGTGGTGACCCGCGCATGCTTCTCCCGGCTGAGAATCGTGGCAAGGTTGGGAACATCGTGAGCAAGCAGAGCCCACAATTTCGGGAGCTGTACCATCGCTTGGTCGTCGGACTCCCTGGCGTGCATTGGCCAACACATGCAAGCATGATCCAGCAGGACACGAGTTCAATCGCGCGGGCGGCGCACCTTAAGAAGTTGCCATCGAATTTGCTCGGCCGTGTACGCGGACAGTACGCATCTGCGACAGGGTTCCCGACTCTAGAGGCCGACGAGGGGGCTTATTGGCAGAAGATAGCTGGGGATGAGAAGTTGCCCTTGGTTGTGACGGAACGTACGTCTAGCATCTACCTCTTTCCGTGATTTATGCACTGACTTTGGGATCTTCAGAGATGAAAGGCATCGTGCGCGGACCCGCCACGATCCAGACGCTCAAAGGCATCGTCAGTGGTGGACTGAGTACGACCGTACGATACTCCGCAGAGAAGATCGGCAAATACTTCAAAGGCAGGCAGCAGGGTCATTCATAGTCGTTCACTGGTCAACATTTCGGACATCGTTATCCCCCTCATTCCACGTCCGCAATCTATTCCGTCATTTATCACCTCTCCGTCGCACGACCCGATGTAGCTCGTATTGGACCGATGTACCAACGTAATTTGCCTAACAGTAGAGCCATAGTATTTGCCATTTGGAACAAACGATGCTCTGAGCAGATGATGAGTTGGCCGGTTGCTATGGGGACGTGGCTCAGGTTGGGAACGTCGCCGACTTTGATTTCTTTCATAAGTTGCACTTGACCCACTCTGTCTCAGGAGTCGCTGACTCCTGTCTCGTCTATTCTCTCGCTTTTGCTTGCGTCCTCTCCTTTCTTTTCTTCTGGCAATCACCCCAACCTAGGCTTCTCCGCTTCTGGCCCGGTTCATTTCTTCTTCGTCCTGTGTTGATTGCGCACCCTTCAACGCGTTCCCCCACCCTATCTGCCATCCTTTTCACCATATATATATCCGCCTCTGAGCTTCATGGCTGATTTATCTCTTCTATCCCCCTCTTCTCCCTCCGCCTCCTATGATGGAGCCCTCAGTCCTACACTTGTATCCTCGGTGCCTGGTTCGCCGAGGGCCCTGCCTACCAGGACTGTAGCTATCATCAAACCCCATGCTCTCGAACACAGATTCGACATCGAGCACAGAATCACCGAAGCCAGCTTTGAGGTGCGCGTCCTTCGACTTCCCTACCAATGGGCGTCGACAGCTCCTAATCTGCCACTCCCACAGATCGTGAAGGAACGTCAGATGGAATTCGACGTAGAGAGTGACCCCGATACGTTGTTTGAGCTTTTCGGGGAAGATGCGCGGTCGTTTTCGGAGTGAGCCATTTCCCCGTCTTACCCTGCTCTTTCTGCTCATCATCGAGTGGTTCACAGGGGACCCGTCTGGGTGTATGTCCTCGAGCGACGTCGCGCCGTTGAGGTTTGGAACACGATTATGGGAGATTCCGACCCTGCTATCGCCCTCAAGGTCTCCCCCAATTCCCTTCGCGCTCTGTACGGCACCTCGGAATACCATAACGCAGTCATGGGCTCCCCCGACGTCGAGACTGCCGAAATGCAGATCGCGTCCCTCTTCGCGTCCTCGCCTCCTTTCCCCGCTACGGACCTCCCCGACGACGTCCCTGATATCCCCGCAGGCTCCATGCGCTCTATCTCTTCATCTATCCTCTCGGCCCTTCGACGCAAATCACGCGATGCGCCGTCCACTCGCACGACCGCATCGACATCTTACTCACCTTCCCAAGGGAAGTCCGCGGGATCGAGCAGCGGCAAGCTCACGGCCAACGGCAGCAACAAACCCGGATTTAAAGCGCGCGAGGTCCCCCTCACACACGACGTGCCGAGCATCGCGCCCCGCTCTTCCCGTGCAGCGGACCTTCGTGCAGGCATCATCCCCGAGAAGCCTACCGAACGCGGCCCTCGCACTCCCCTCTCCAAGGATAAGCTAGTGAAAATCTTCGCTAACATCCCCGGTCACAAACGCGCGGAATCCATCGCGGTCGCCTCGACCGCCGCGCCAACGATCGCACCCCGGATGACGCGCGCAGCTTCTCTTCGTCTTGGACAGACGCCCATCGCTACACCGACTCGTCCGCGTTCTTCGTCGGGCGCGGAAACCTTTGAAGGCGTGCCCGGACACAAACGGCGTGAAACCATTGCCGTCGCAAGCACTAAGGCCCCGACGGTTGGGCCGCGGCTTAACAAAAGTGCGGCTCTCCGCGCACAGAAAGATGCCCACCGTCGCCCCGCGTCAGAATAGAAGTGCCATGTTGCGCGCGGCCAAAGCCCCGCCTCCCGCACCTGCTCCACTCAATCAGCGACCGGCGTTCGTGTAAACTTCGTCTATAACTGACGTCAACCTCGTTTCTGCGCTGGCGCATGTTGTGCATTATGCCTTATCGTCTTCTTGGCTGTTTGGGGAGGGATGCGGGGACCGAAGGATCTGCGGACTTAGTCTCGCTTGCTTGACTTATGCTTAATTTCTTCCGTCTTGTGTTTGCCTGATGTCTGTGTACATGCGAGGTTCTGTGGGTCTTTTTTGTTTACGTGCCGTGCCCGTCGATCTAGTTTGCGTACTAGCCATACATACTTTGGGTGATCTATTGCGTGTTGTTCGTAGTCCTATACCACATATACGAAGATGAATACCGGGTTTGCGATCATGGGAGTCAACGCGTTCACTCAAGCGATGCTTCTCGGAAAATGCGTGTCCATTATTATACCACAGCTAAATATACAAAGTAGAATCCAGTTTCAGCCATCATAGGTCTCCGAATAGCCGTTTTCTGCGCCCACCGAAAGGTTGTCAATATCGTGTAAGATAGCACATAAAAAATACGTACAAAGCGTTCGGCGGGTCGCTGAGTATTGTCGGCCCACCGATCATCTCCCTCGTCCATACGTCGCGCACAAACCACCCAATGTGGCCGATGAAGCATCCTATCAGATCGCTCGCCGCCGCGCGCCATGTTCCGGTGATGACCCAGGAGATGCCAACGAGCGCAAAGGGGAGGTAGGGCGCGGTGATGGTCACGATACCGAAGAGGGAGATTGGTGTGGAAGGGTGTCGACGGGACCAGAAGTAGATGGGGACGTAGGCGAGCGGAGAGGAAAGGAACGGGAGGTTGAATAACGGAGAGATAGCCTGTGGAACGTTCGTACGGTCATCTTACGGGGAGACGACGAGACACGTACAAGGAGCATGGCAGCTGATAGGAAAAGCAGCCAAACGTAGTCCGCTTTGCGGTTCGAGAAGGACGACTCCTCGAGCAGACGACTATACCTCATGCTAGCTAGGCGTCAGCATCTCCACGACACAGAGATCACCCAGGCGACGTACAAGAAGAACATGTGGAATACGAAGTCGACCGAGATGGGCCCGAAGTAGAAGAACGTCGTGAACGGTCTCCACAACTAGAAAGCGATCGCGTCAATGCCCTGCGATCCACGGTGGCAGACCACGCACCTGTACGTTGGTGAAGGCGGCTTTGAAGCTGAAGTACAGCTGGAGGGGGGTCACCACCTGGCATTGCTGTGAAAGGCGGGCAGTGCGTCAGGACGGCGTAAGACTGAACGAGTAAGACGGCGCGTACAACTGCGAGACTGGTGAGCACGCAGGTGATGAGCCATGCGCGGGTGACTGGTGGAATTTGTGTGACCCATGCCTCAATGCCGACGGGCATGCTTGCGTGGTATCCTGGCAGGTGTCGATGAGAATCGAGAGCTTGCGGGAGAGTGAGAGAGGGACCGTGGTGGGAAGTAGTACTTCAAACTTGCGAGCTGTGGCGTACATGTGCCGAGGTAAACGCGCCCATGAACGTGGCACGGCACTGCCGCAACGCGCCCGTCACGTGTTCACAAAAGACAATTCAATTCGGCTAACTCACAGAACTTATGGCGATTCACGCAAATGAACCATGAAGTCAAAAGTGATATTAGGTCCTGGTCCAGTCCACACTAAAACAGTACAGTAAAAGTACAAGCCATGCCAGGATTGAAGAAAACTGGAGCGGCGGGTCCGAAAAATGGATGTAACTTGGACGTTACAGGGTTCATGCGGGTGTGGAAGGACGAGACGAGGTAGCACCAAGAACGTCGGTACCTATGGAGAATATCGAAGACCGAAACGAACTGTCGTAACGAACCACGAAAGTCAACAAGGCTGGCCTTCATCGTAGACATAGGGTATATGATATACAACTTACTGTTCGTCCTCAATGATGAATCGAGCATCCACTTGAAGAGATCTCCGGTGTCGTGAATGGCCCATCCAAAATGACGGGTCTGTCCTTGATATCCGCCCTCCGGGCGCTTCCCGCGAATCAGCATGCTCGGACCATGACTTGCCAGTGGGTGTCGTGCCAAAGTCCACTGACGTGGTTGGTGCCTCTCCCATTTCTACGTCCACATCGTGCGACATGGATCGTCGCGAGACTGTGTTTGGTACTTCCAGCTCCCGTTTGGCAGCTAGAAAGAGCAGCGTGACGGCGCAGGCTCCCGATATGACCATCTGAGGAAAGTATCCGATCGCATCTACTCATGAACAAGTCAACCATGATTACGGGGGAGATGCTTGAGTATATACGGACCTATCAGAACGCCATCCAGACCAGGGTCGTCAGGCATTGATTCTCGCAGCTTAGGAATTGCAAGGAGGATCGCCAACACTGCCAGGGCAGGAGAGTCCGCCTGCCGACAGTCTGCATGCTTCAAAGCCATGACGATGAGCCCGACGCTGATATGCGTGAGCATCCAATTGGTCGCCCACAATAGCAAGGCGAAAGTTTGAGATCCTGCAGGCCGTTGGACCTTGAGCATGATCTCGCGACTTGGTCTCCGATGGCCGTCCGCCAATCCGTGGTAGGTTGCGGTATCTGATGATGAGACGGAAAAGCTTGTCGTCTCAGCGATCGTCTTAAGCCGTTGGATGGGAATGGTTGTATTGGTCTCGTGGTTTACAGCGTACATGGTGCTGGAGAGCGCATAACGATCCAGAGGGTAGAGGTAGGCTTCGTGGACATCTAGAATGTAGTCGCTGTCGAACTGAGAAAGATCCTGAATGCTGAGATAAAATAAGCCGGTGCATGACGATGAGTTTGCCGGATATAACTTACTGCCTTCTCGTTGAGGTGCTAGAGAGGAACGGGATATCTTCAGGGTCATATGTCAGGGTCGCGTCTTCATCGCTAAGAGTTGAATGAGAATTCAAGGTTTCAGAAAGATAGAGACGCCTCACTCATCGACATATACGTCTATAGTCGCTTTGGGAAGCCCACAGTCGGCGCTTCCATGAACACCCCCTGAGCCCTCCAGAAAGACCCCTCGGCCGCATGCAACAAGCGACCATCGCACAGTAATAGACGGCTCATCCACATCTACGTCCACATTCTCTCCGAGTAACAGAATCTGAATGAGCCTCGTCGTTAGTACTAGTTTACATGGGCAGTAGACATGACAAGACGACTCACCCCCGGGTCATTAATAGCTTGATCGTCCAAGAGTACTTTGAATTCATCGCCGTCTCTTGCTCCGACGAAAGCGAGTGCCAATACACCAGTGAACAGAAGGGAGAAAAGGGCAAAGAGAGTCAAGGTTTGTGATGCCGCCAGGCCAGCGAAAGGCGGACGAGAGCGTCTGAGCTCGCCCTTCGCTGACGAGGTTCTAGGATCGGGTTTCGTACCACCCGTCGGGGAATTTGAAGAAGGAAGGAGGCCGTTGGTGGGCCGATGTTTTGTACGGGGTTTGATGAGGCCGACGGTTGAGAGAAACGACTGGCGGGTGGCCATTATGAGGCGCGAAGAGGAATTATTACCTCTGCATCATCCCCCAACGATGACTCGCATTAATAGCAGCTTCCTGTGCGATCGTGACGCATGAAATGTTCGACAGCGGCTATGGTAGGGTGTATTTGACAAACACCTTCCCTTGGTTATGTCCGCAAGGAAGAACACACGTCCGCGGCTAGGGTTCGGCGACTTGGGCGATAAAGCGGGGGAGAGGAGATGAGCACTAGCCATGTACTGATGTACTCTACCCATCTAACGGGATAGCAGAGTCCCTTCTATCGCCGCCAGCAATTGCCGTCCAACTCGCTTCCTACCCGGTTTATCCGAACGAGATGGTCCGTGACTATCGGCCGTCTACGGTTAAAAAGTGCATCTTTGGGGCCGGGGCTTACGGAGGTGTATACTCAGTCAAATCATTCGTCTATATGGACCATGTCAGCATACAACCATGAGCAGGAGAGCAACATGAATCCCACAGCTCTCAGATCGAGGATGAGCTCAGGCAGGAGCATTTGGAGTACTAGAGTGCAAGAAGAATGACACGTTAGGGAAGAACAGATTCGGGAAGTGCTTCAGCGATGTCACCTACAGAGCACGAAACCGCGAGGGGCATAAGGTACGTCACTCAGACACTCTCCATGTCGATCAACTTTTGGAGGAAAGCGACATCCTGTGCAGGCCCTCCTTCGTCACCTTCTGGTCCTAGAGTCGATAGGATGCGGCGTGCCACTTCAAGGTACCAACGCGCTGTCTCCAGCAACCTCGCAACCTGAACGCTACTGTCCCGCTTGGTTTTCTCTCCAGCTATAATGGCGTTCCATGCTGACTTTGCGACCTCAAGAGCATGCATGCCTATGGGATATGAGTAAGTTCTTTGATGAGTAAGCCTTCAGATGCATTGTTTACCGGTTTGTGGATAATTTGGGGGGTAAATCAAGAAGTAGATCGCCAAGAGGGTTTGCCCAACATCCAACGCGATGTCAAGGGAGCCATCGTGCGACGTCCGACTGAAGACTTCGGATAAGTCTGGCAAAACAGAGGGATGGAGAAACGGAAGAAGTGCATCTGGGACTTTACTGAAGTCCTGTAGATGAACAGGATTCGGCGGAGGTTGTGCGATGTTACAGCCAGTAAAGCTAATGAGAAGAGCGCGGGCTCTCTGCAGATCACTGCCTTCGATGGGCCGCGATACGTCAACCTTGCGCTGGAAGACACAAAGCGGACAGTCGCAAGTGAAATCGTAGTTGATCTTCAAGGCACGATCTCTATCTTGCGACGGCAAAGCAGGGTCAATGTATGGGATGGTAATCTGTACATGGCATCAGAGGTCACCGGTCACCAGTCATCTGGCAATTTCCAAAGCCAGGATTCTTTGACACACCTCTTCATTTGTGGCGATGTCACGTAACGCTACAACAACCATCTTGGGATGTTCCTCCTCTTCAAAGACGTACTTGACACCTGCATTAGGGCAGCAGGAATGGTTGAAAAGGCGCGAAGCCAGGGGGTAAATTCCATGGGCGTAGTTGGAAAAGTGAGAGTGCAGGACAAAGTTATTGTTTCCAAAACGAGAGAAAATCTTCAGCAGAGTATCAGAGGGATAATCTTGGGAAGATAATGGAAGGACAGGAAGGTGCGGCGGAGGATGAGACGGAAGCAGGGACATCATGAGTTCGAGCGCGGGATCTGGCTTCCACTCCAATGTTGTGGATGACTTTCCCAATAACTGTACGGCGACCTGTGAGAGCAGCGTAGCATCAACCCGTTCGTGCGGTTCCATGCCTTCGTACATTGGAGACGCGACAAATTTGGCATGGTTCTTGCACACTTTCTTATGATGTGCGTTCCAAGCGCGCCTCTGACCTGAGGAAAGGTCAGATATGACCGCTACAAAGTTCTGAGGATCCTTACATGGCACTCCGCAGTACCAATACGAGGCACAACCTGTACATCTGGAAAGAACGACATCCAGTCGATGACAAAAATCGCATCGACGGCCCTTGTCGGAAGGAAGCAACGCTGTTGACAATGCGGAGATCGCGATGACGGTGTCGCCACGTTTGAGCTCTATGTTGGCCAAAGCTCGATTTCTAGCCGTTGGATGGGCTTCGAGGCGGATCGAGGCGGAATCTGTGATAGGAATTGCATTCATGACAAGGCCAACGCAGGAAGATAAATCTGCAAGCTGGGGTGAGGGGGCTGGTGAGCTCGGGCGCTGTCGTGTCAAGCTTCAAGCTTCAAGACACAAGCTCCGAAAGCGGTCTCGTTCCCAGACTTTTATGAGGTGATGTGTGCGGGGGGAGGGGGATGTGACAGAATGGGAGGACGAAGGCGCGGTCCGATAGAAGAGAACGCGTTCAATTGGCTCTGAGGTTTTCTTTCCCTGCACCACCCCAACCCCCTGCGCCACCTCATCGGACACCACGTCGTCCCCAGGGACGCAAACATCGCACGATTCGTGGAAGTAAGCGGGGTCGAGTAAGGTTTTATAGAAGTGAGTACCGTGCCAGTGTGTACGAGTCTACGGTGTTACCTGGGTATCTTGTAAAGGCGGTATCCTCGTCGCTTGCAAGATACAAAACTACTCCGCCGATGGGTGCTACTTGCGTATTGCCACTGTCTATAGCTCGACGGTGACAAGTGTGGTGATAGAAATTGGTGGCAAAAGCAAAAGGGTGCAATTTTCCGAGCGCGGGGTGCGAGACAAAACGCGGCACCATGCATCCATGTAAATATTAGATGCAAATTTGAACCAGACACTACTGTGTTAATGGCACACCCAACCATTTCGTTACTGACATCCGATACAAACACCGCCGTTTATGTAATCGTACACTTCCGAGATCAACCTTTTAGGAATCCCAAATAGCACCGTACGCCGGGATGCCTCGACTCATCATCCCGTATACTACTTTGCGAGTGAGCTTGGGGTTTGAGATAATACAGACCGCCTCCGCGTTGGACTCTTGCACTAGTCGAAACGTCAATTTTACCATGTCAGGTTTACCATGCGTGCGAGTGTCTGGCGGGGAAGTCAGCAGGCGCCATTGACAAAAAAAAAAGGCGAACCGTAGATGACAGCATCGGGCGATGTTTCCAGGACGGAGTCTACCAGTTCGTCTCCGAACGTCTGTCTCACGTTCGGCGCCGTCCACAAGAGTCGGATTTTCGTCGCGCCTGTAAATTTTGCAAACGCGCACGGAGCCACGCAAGGCCCGATCCCTGAGCCGGTCGCTACCAAGACTATTCGCTTGAATAAGGGTACGATGCGTAAAACTCCAAGGGTTGGAACGCCTCGGACCCATAGCTCAGTGGGTGGATTGTCGATCTGCTTGGATGTCCAATCCCCGGCCCTCGAAACAACGACCGAGTATCCAGATTTTTCAGGCACGGGTACGGTCGCGAAGCTGTGCCATTCAGTGAGAGGTTTGTCGGAGATTCTAGTGAAGCTGCCTGCGACCGGGGTGACTGTTCGGGTAGACGTGAATGTCAGGATTGACGGACACGGATAATTAGTACATACCACCGTAATCAAAATGAAGGCGGACGGCATGGTTCGATAGCACAACGGCACGGACGGGCACCTTCCTTAGTCGCACCCAGGGCAAGACGATGGACAGGCTCATGACCAGGATCAGCCAGAACGAGGGCGAGCGAATGGCGGCTTGTCCGAGTGTCTGCTTAGATTCGCGGTAGTCGTTGATCAGGATGACGAACTGCCGCAAAATGAATCAAGATGAAACGCTGGTAAGAAAAGGAGACTTACCAGAGCCCAGACGGAAGCTGTCGAGGTCCATCCCAGGAATCGATGCGTGGTCTCAAATTGGTTGTGGAACATCGTGCGGAAACGCGGATAAGCCAGCAATAGGATAACGCCGAGCAGACACAAGATCCAGTATGTGAGAACGACAACTGGGATTGATGCCTGCAACACGCGTAAGTCGATGTGAAAAAAAAGAGAACTATCAACCACTCTACCGGCCCGCCTGTCAGGACTTCTCTTGTGGCTTGAACAGTAAACAGGATGAGCCACATGAAACCGGCGACAGCGCACCCGGAGTGTACTGTACCAGTGTACCACGAAGTGTTAGAAAACGGACCGGTAGAAGCCTAGCAGAAAGCTTACAGCCGCCAATGTGATATACGCGGGCGCAAAAGCGACGAAACCACAAAGGCCATCTACAAAGAACGTCAGATAAAGGAGATGAGTATATCGGCGGCATTCACGATTGGGGCACAGATGAGAAAGCTGTGAAAAACGCGTTGATGACATGGTCCTGGCGCATAAGGATGGCGCAGAAGAGGTTTGCAACAACAACAAGCCCGACATGATCTGTTCTGATATTACCGCGAACAATGGTCCAGATAAAGATGCCGACATTGGCAAGGAAGACCACGCCGAAGAGACGACGATATAGCGTGAAAATCTGATGGCGAAAGTTGCGGAAAATGTGGCCCTGCGTCTTCGGAGGTAGTTCGTCCTTGTCGTAATCCGCCCACGGCAGTGCCTTTTCTACGTCAGGATTGCCGACGGCAAGAGTCGATGTGGAAGAGCTCGTGCTGTCCACACTGGGCTCAGATCCGTGAACGAAAGAGATGCGGTGGGCGGAAGGCGGGGGGTTCATGCTGGCCGATATGTCTGTCAAGACACCATACTTGACGCTGTCTTGGGTAGGTGGCATAGCGGGTTTCTCGTTGATTGGCCCGCTCTCACTGATCTTGTCCATCGCCAGCAGACGCAACGCGCGTTTATCGATTTTGCCATTACTGCGAACAAATGAGCACTTCGTCCTTGCATATCTAAAGGAAGGTTCTTGCCCTGTGGTAGGAAATGCATCCAGCGCCATCATTTGAGTTGGTACGGCATAGTATGGCTGAATTTTGGCAGCAGCGGCAAGAACGGCCTTGAGATCAACTGTGGCGGGCGTGATGAATCCCCAGAGCTGCGACTCGACTAGCAGCGCAGCAGCGACCGTGACACCATGGTATGCCTGGACGCGACCGGTAGGTCAGCTACTTTCTCCCATCGTTCATGAAGAGCGAATACCTCCATTGCCGCAGAGACCCCATCAAGCTCGACTCGGAATCCCTTGGTCGAGTGTCAGTTAGGATGTTTTGCAAGTCTGTACCTACACCGCTACCTTGACTTTGACTTGATCGTCGACACGTCCAAGGTGATCCAGGGTCCCATCTTCACGCCAACGTCCCAGATCTCCCGTGTTGAACATGAGGGACCTGATCAAGTGTCATTCATAGTGAAAGCTTGGACAGCAGACGACGCACCCGTCATTCACGAATGGATCTGGTTTGTACCGTTCACCGGTCTTCTCTGGCAGGTTAAGGTACCCGTTGGAGATGCCTGCCCCGCCAGCCCACATGATCCCAGCCTCCCCTATGGGAAGAGGCCGCATGTTCTCGTCCAAAATGTAAACGTTGTTGTTGGGCGTCGGGCGGCCGATAGTAACCTTGTTTCCCTTAATATGAAGTTGAACCGTGTTCACGATAGTAATCTAACGGGAAGGTTGATGGGAAAATGCATGATCCTTTTGTGCGTACTTACCTCAGTCGGACCGCATGAATTGTAGAATTGGGTTTGATCGGCCCAGGCGTCAGCCAAACCTGTGTAGCATGTAGGGGTTGCGGATATGTGTATATGAAGAGTAGAGCGCACTCTGCGGACAGGACCTCTCCCGCTGTCGCAATGTATTTGATGTTTGAGTAATCCTTTGGATCATGAGGAACTGACTCTGTTGTGAGACGCGAAATGCCTTTGACTAGATAGCTGTACTTACTCATCATCGACGGTGTCGCAATTACAACGTCTACCGTCTTCATTATTGCACGCCACTCCTTTGAAGATTTACCCCGGATACAGAGAGTACAGCCATTGCACATGGAACCAAGCGTTTCCTTCCCAGAATAACATGAGTCCGATTGGGAGGATACGGTATGATGGGAGACTTACCCAAGCGGCCATGTCAAATGCAATATTTAGTAGTTGTGACACGCGCATCCCGGGACGCATCCCCACATTTCCAGGGGAGAGACAGACAACTTCATACATGACCTGTCAGCAGGAATGAAACATCGAAGTCGAGTCCGATGTGGACTCACGGTTGGTCACGTTGCCATGCCTAATCTCAACGCCCTTGGGTTTGCCCGTTGTACCTGCACGCGTATCGCTAAGAACATAGTCAAAAAAAGAAAATAGCGAACGCACCAGAAGTGTAGATGATATACACAGGATCCAAGGTCGTCGAAACATCCTGCGGCTTGGCATAGACTTTGGCCACATCGCGAACGATGCAATTGTCAAGGACTACAACTGGAATGCCTTCTACACGTTGTCGGTATTCTTCGAACGCTAAGACGACAGCGCAGCCTGAGTCTAGAAGGACATGCTCCAGGGTAGATTGGGTAACAATGCTACCGTCCAGGGGGACGTAGGCGGCACCAGCTTTGAGCGTAGCCAGTATACCGATAACCATTTGAATGGATCGTTGTGCGAGCAAGCAGATCCGGGAGCCGCGAGTGACTCCTAAACCACGAAGTTGAGCGGCCAGGCGATTGGCACTGTTGTCTAGCTGGCGATATGTGACCGACTCTCCCAGGTTATGTTCGACAGCAATAGCGTCTGGCTGGGCCGAGGCGTGGTACTCAAAGGCATGGTGAACACATTGGAAAGGTGCCGCGGCCGACTCGCCAATGCCGAATTGAGTGAAAAGAATTTGGTCTTCGCGGGAGAGGTGTGAAATTGAAGAGAGCTGGGTGAGCATTGCGGGACCGTAAAAGTTGGAGAAATATAAATTAGTAAGAGGATCGCGACCAGGAAGAAGAATGGTAGAAGAGAAAAAAGTCGGATGAACGGTTGAAAAGAAACGATTGACAGTGCAAAGGAGGGGGGAAAGAAAATGGGATGGTGCGGCTTGTTCTCGGGTAACGCTTTTATACAGAAGACTGGCCCCGGCAATGCTGCCAAAGGCTGCATGCATTGCGCCGCCCGGCGGGTGAAATACCGTCGTAGCATGGAAACACGAGGCCTGAGGCCTGAGGATCGAACAAAATATCAAAGATGCACGAAAAATATTCACCCTGTTGCCCAAAGGGTCCCAACAGCTTGGTCATGGAATCTGTTGAATCAGCTAGGTGGTGTCAAGTTGCGCTACGTATTGCAACTGACAGTACGTATCGAGTTAGTACGTTTCGGCGGCGACAACTTCGCTGGATTACTTGCTCTTCGCCGGTCCTTCAAGTTGGAGGTCTTTGGTCGGTGGCCTTGGCATAATTCCGGCATAATTGCAGCGCCAAAAGTTCATTCAACCTTGCGTCATGTGCATGAGGCCAAAAGGCGCTGCCATGGTGCCCGTACCGCGACTTAAGGTCAAGTCTCGGCCCTCGGCGCTGTCGCCGAGGAGGGCGAGAATGGATGGTTCGTTTAGAAAGGTTGACATCAGTGAAGCCGCAAGCGCAGGGTTGGAAACGGCGCTCAAGCCCGTTTGCCTGATGTTCCTAGATACAAACTCTTCAAGGGCAGACGACCACGATCTTCGGCTTCGGAAGCAGGGGTGGGCGATTGCATCATTGATAATTGATATCTATTATGCCGAAGGTCAGCACCGAGCGACGAGCGGAATGATGATGGCAGGATAATTACATGCACCAGCAAGATAGACAGATGAAGCAAGTAGGTCAGGTAGCGCACAACAATAGACCAAGGGAAAAAACAACGTAAGCTAGAATATTACCCAAATCGCTGCCGTTCGATCATGGACTTCTGCCTCGAGTCCCTAGATATCCGCCTGTGTGAGGTCTCAGATCTCAGAAGGTATATTCAGCGGAATAACCGGCTCAGCTTACCAATAGTATTCCATAACGTCGCTTTGACCCAGTTTGCGCAAGAAATTCTCGTCGTGGGTGATGATGATAAGCTGGAAATTCGAATGGTTCTTGCGCTCGTTAATGATACTATGGAGAGTTATGGACAGAGCAACGTGTTAGAACCGAGGGCAGGCTCACTCTACGAGACTTGCAGCCAAAGCGTCGATATTTTCGGTGTCAAGCGCGTTTGTTGGTTCATCCAGAGCAAGTATACCGCAATTTTGCCCGAAGGAATCGGATAGCGCGAGTCTGATAATGATAGAAGCCAACATCTTCTGGCCCGCCGAGCACCTCCCCCGCATATCCATTTCTACTTGATCCTTGGTCATCACAACCTCGAGGGGACGTCAGGATCGTTGTGGGGACGAGCATAGAAACACTGACTCGATAATTGTACGACCGCTTCGTCGCCCCGCCTTCGCTATCGGAGCGAATCTTGATACCGTCGATATCTGCCAAACAAAGGGAGTTACTGTATGTCTATGCACGGGTGACAGGTTAGCGGACCAGTTCCTTGATACGTTTTGTTCCAGAGATGGCGCATTGTGTCGTTGACTTCCTCCATCTTCAGTGAGTGATATTTCATAATAGCGCTGGCCGGCAAAATGAGCGGATGAGGGTCTCAACAATTACTGAGACCAGTGTACATACTTGTCCAGTGCCTTCCCGTACTTCTCCAAGTCGTTATTGGCCATATCAGACATCTACAGGTTAACAGTATGCGACCGCTCATCGTCAAAAGCAAGGTGTTTCTACCTTGACTTTAACAAGCTGCTCGGTGTATTTCTTGTTGATATTCTTGAACTCCTTGAGGTCTTCTTCAAGATCCTTGAGCTGGTTTCTAGACGAGCTGAGTACTCCCCCGAGGTGGGCGTTCTAGATGGACATTCAAAACACGGGGACCAAATGAATGGACAAGTGAAAAGACTTACATGTCCTTGCAAGTTCGTCTCTTCCTGCTTCTTTATCGGATATTGAATGTCGAAGGTGCGTTTAGCCTTCGCCATCTCCTCCATATCGTGCATCTCAAGTTCTTGATCAGCAGTCGCGATGTCTCGGAGGAGCTTGCGAATCCGAAGGTTTTCCCGAAGACTGGCGAGAGATGCGCCTCCTTCATTGACTTCTTTCTCGATCTGCGCCTTGAGCTTACGTATGCGATCGAGCTCGACACCATGGTCGCTGATTTGAGACTCGTAGCGCTCGATTTTCTCGGTACACTCTTGTAGCTTTCGCGCACGCTTCTCACGAATGTACCTGGAGAAATGTTCAAGGCGGCTGGCAGATAGTAGAGGCGAACTTTTGACTGACCGTTCGATACTTTTGTTGGCGTCCTCGAGTTTCCGAGTGCTGATGTTGAGAGTTTGTCTGGCCTCTTGAGCGACAGATAGTCTGTCGCTGCACTCCTTTTGGACCTGGCCATGCTCTCGCTCAAGAGCGTCAATAGGACCCTGTCCGTCCGCTATCTTACCATCGAGGTCCTACGGCGACTTTAGACCACGGGCTGAGATTCAGAACGTGACGATAGTTCGCACCTTGATGTTAGACGTAAGAGAAACGATGTCCTGTCGCATACGCCCTATATCCTTTTGGAGAGAGTCTTTCTCTCGAAGGCGGTTACGAAGTTCCTTCTCCTGTAGTTGCAGGGTATGCAATTCATTCTGATGTGTTCTGAGAGTGTTGTTTCTGCGTTCACGATCATTAACAGCTGTCTGTTTTTCGCGATCGATCGCACGCCTAGAATACAAAAAGGAATTAGAGAGGAAATACATGTCGGACGACACGCACAGTTCAGCTGACACCTCATCAAGATCTTGCTGGACGTCGTCGGGTGTTTTGGTGCTGCCCGTGGAAGAGAGGTCACTTTCTATTTGAGCTATGTCCTTCTTCAATTGATTCAGGTCCAGGTGCAATCGCGACACGTTCGATGCCACCCCTCGCAGAGTAGCGAGGTCTTTCAGCTCCTTCTTGACAACAGCCACCTTGTCGTTAGCCTTCAGGGATACATTCACAATCAATACTCGATGGATGATGTAGAAGCGGAACGGGGCCAACTTGATTGGCCGTCTCTTCCAATTTGGAGAGAAGGGATTTCTCCTCTTTGATTTTTCGCTGAAGATCTGGAATCTCAATATCGCGGATGTGGTCACGAGTGGCCTCGACAGAAACAAGTCCTTGCAGTCTGTCAACATCAGCCTCACGCTCTCGGATTTCCACCTGGAGTTCGGCTTCTGAAGTCTTCTCCATCCTTTGCTTCAGTCCAACAACCTGACAGATAGGGGAGGGTGAACAATTTCTCAGGCGATGTGTTACGAACGCACGGTTGCTTCCAAGTGAGCCAGCTCGCCGCGATTTAGATGCCGATCACAGACCACGCATTTCTCCTTGTCGCGTGCATTCCTGATGAAAAAGTCGTAGAGTGACTTGACTCCGCCACGTGAAGAAAATTCGCTACGGACAAGTCAATAAGCATGTATCTTAGTATAGGAAAGGTGTTTACTTTTTGACGTCGGAAAGGTCCACCTTCGCGTCAGAGAGTGCTTCTTCTACAGTAGTGTAATCGCCCAGCCCTTGCTTGATCCGCCGCTGAAGCTCTGCTCACAGCAACTCGTCAAAAATGATATTCAGGACCGAAGATTCCACTTGCCTTTCATTTCGGTTTCTTTGCCGACAAGTTGCTGTTGGAGAGTTGTCAACTTGGTCTCTACGTCATGAAGTTTCCTATCGGCGATCGCTGACGAGGCTTCCAACTCGCTGCATTCCTTCTCCTTTTCACTGAGGCAGGTGTGTGGTTGAGCGTTACGTCAAACAAGCAATCCGCAGAACTTACGAAGTGATGTGATCGAGCTTGCTCTCCATCGTCTCTGCGTTCGCATCTGCACCAACGAACTTGCGAAATTTGACGTTATTCAGTTGAAGGCTACGTAAGTATTAGCACGTGAGGCGACCAAAATGAAAACTCAGATGCATACAGCTTGTTCATCTCGCGCTCCTTTGAACCCTGCGAACTTTGATGGAGGCCAAGCTTCGCTCTCTGGTCGGCTTGCAGGCTGAGAGTTCGGATTTCCTGCGTGAACGCATCGCGTTTCGATTCCAGCTCGCGTGTCTTGCCGTTGAGCTCTAACATACGTTCATCATATTTGGTTGACGCGATTTCCAGCTTCATCTTCTCGATTCGAGCCTCTTTCTCTTGGATATCTGCGATATGCGTCTCAAGTTCCCCCTCAACGGTCTCGGCGGCTTCAACCTTGGATTCCGCAACAGATATGTCGCTTTGCAGCTCCGACTGTGATATACAGGTTCATGTCAGAGAGAAGTAGGGCAAATCACAAAGAATGCGTACGATGCGTTCACGATTGGTAGTCCTCTGGTGCTCAAACCCTTTCAGCTCGGTGTGAAGTTGCCGTGATTTGGAGACATATTCGGCTTCTTTGGCCCTATTCTCCTCCTAGGATAGATGTGTTTCAGTGCGTTCACGGAAGGGAAACCTATGGATACCTGAATGCGCTCAGTTTCCACAGTCTTCTGACGCTGCAGCGTGTCTAACCGCGAAGTGAAATCGGTGACTTGATCTCGGTCCAAGGGACTAGCTTCGAACCCTCGAATACCATGAAGGGACGCAAGTTCACGGACTAAATTCTCGCGCTCAGTCATACGGGTTTCTTGCGCCTACGAACGTTGTGAGTGAATTGACATCTGACAAACACGATGGTACGCACCTTTGCCTCTGCAGCTAGCTGGCCATGTTCGTTGATCAGCTCAACATGCCTGCGGCGAGCGGAAATCAGTTCGGCATCGGCATCCTCTTCCTTGGCTTCATGTTCGCGTAAGAGGCGCTTTTGCTTTGCTATGTGCTCGTTAAAGTTCGTCAGACGTTGCTGTAGTTCATCGTCCGTGTCTGTAACCGGTTTAGTCACGTGGGCGAAGGCAGTATACGCATGAAGAACTTGCCGGAGACCTCCTGAACGTTTGCTCTAGCTTCTTTGAGATCTTCCAAGTAGCGCTCTTTCGCCTCCTGTAAGTTTTGAACGCGTACATATGCTTCCCTGAATGTCGTCGATCTCTCGAAAAACTTTTGATTCGACTTTATGAGTTCCTCGAGTTTTTGTTTCGTGTCCTCATGTTCAATTTCCTTCGAGGCGATGTTGGAGGCCAGATCCGATATCCGGTTCTTAATCTTGTCCGCCTGCCCTTTCTGGTGCGAGAGTAGCTCAAGACGTTCTTTCTCAGCTTTGAGCTCGGCGACGCGATCTTTTCTGAGAGACTTGATAGAATCAAGGGCCTTCGTGTACCTGAAATCGCCGCAAGATGAGCAATTGTGTGTATATCAAATCGTATGGCCTACTTTGTCGCCTCGAAGATGTCATCGAACTTTTTCTTGAGTGCAGCTGGTTCAGCCAAGGGCCAGTAAGAATCTTCTTGGTGGCAGAATATGACGTTCTCCAACACGGCCCTCGAGACACCCAGCAGATGTGGGATCTCTGTATCCATTTCCGCGCACTTGGTCGAGATAACTCCCCGCTAAGACCGCAACACAATATTAGGAGATATTCGACGTCGGACATGCCACTGAACACACCTTTCCGCCCTTCTCCAAGTTAGCGTTTGCTAACCCCAAGATGCTTTCAAGCGTCTTCATGGTCATTGCTCCGTTCTTCTTCATGGTTACAGAGAGGTTCCGCACGGCGAGCATTTCAGTCCCGTTGGCGGCCTGGAAGCGAAGCTTGACTTGAGCCTTCACCTCCTTCTCATTAGCCATCTTGGGGTCGTGGACGAAGGCGCCGCCGCGAGTTCCGGGGGGTTGGTCACCAGTGGTAGCATATTTGAGACATTCGATTATGGTCGTCTTTCCACTACCGTTGTGGCCGACAATGACAGTGACAGGCGAGAAAAACTGGATGACGGCAATCTGTTTGTCATCGAAGGACCTCACACCGCGAATAGCGAGCTTGTCGAGGTGACTCATGGAAGAAGAAGTGGATTTCCGATGAATAAGGTGGCGGCAGTCGTTGAATACAGGAAATTTAGTGGTATAGATGGGGGTACCGGTCTGAAGACCAAGAAGCAATGAACGCTACTCGCGAGTCAACGCGACGCGATATGTCACAGTCACGTGATCATGACGATGTCGGCGCCGACAATAGACTTAGTGACACTGACAGGGACCAGGGTACCTTGGCTTGCCACTCATGTTGACGACTCGACAGGTGGCTCGCCATGGCATACGGTATTACCCTCGCCGCCGCACAATACTCAGCGTTAGTGTTGGTGCACTCGCGCTTGGGTGCGCCACGCAGCTGTCCGGCTCGAGCATGGCGCGAAGATCGATGCCGGCTCTATATGGCTTGGGCCATGTGACGCACATGGGGAGCCGATTCTCATCGTCCATCTCAAGCCTCTTCGACTTCGGCATCGACACATCCCATCCCATGGCTTCTCTCACTCCCCCGCAGCCCGCGCCCAGGTGGACCCATTCTGCGGAGGAAATAACACGTTTGACGAAGGAGGCAATCGAGACTGCCCGCGTGTTGCAGGACAGAATCGGCAAGCTTGCACCTGAAGACTGCACACTCGAATCGGCACGTCCACTACTCTTATAGCATCCGCATAAACTAAAGATCGTCTCGCCCCTAGGTCTTCGTGAGCACACCATCCGAATGACCGCACGGCGAGTCACAGCTGATCATCATTTACAGCAAGCTCTGGCGAACGGCGAAGCCGTCCTCGACAACGTTACAGAACCGTTGTGTTTCTACCAGAACGTTTCTCCTTCTAAAGACCTCCGCGACGCCTCCAATGAGGCTGAAGTTGTACTTCGTGATTTCGGCGTCGAATCCTCCATGCGCCCTGATGTATACGCCGCCAAGGTGGCTGCCCAAAAGAATATACAAGCCTCGAATCAGTCCCTTACCCCGGAGGAGCAAAGGCTTGTGGACAAGATGATCATGGATGGCAAACGTGCCGGATTAGCCCTCGCAGAGAACCAGCGTAATGAGCTCAAGCAATTGAAGAAAGCGCTCTCACAGATAACATTGGAATTTAGCGTAGGCCTCTATCTGCTTGTCCCCTGAATTCCGAGCCCGGCCTGACCACCTTGTCGTAGAAAAATGCCAATGAAGAGAACGTAAGGCCTTCTCTATCATTATATATAGTGATGTCTGCCTGACCCAACGACAGGGTTTCGTGAGCTTTACCCTTGATGAATTGAAGGGTGTTCCTTCGGATGTTATCTCGGGCTTTACGAAGCGCACAGAAGGCGACAAAGTGCTCTATGATGTTACCCACAAGACCCCCGACATTTTTCCTGTGGTATGTACCATTGCCATCAACTCGTCCCAGCTTCAATCCAATTCAATCCCGTTTCTAGTTCAAGTATGCGGAAGATCCTGAGACGCGACGACGTGCGCATGAAAGCTACGAAGCCAGGCTCGCTGTCAATGTTCCCCTTTTGGAGAAGGCGCTCGACCTCCGCCGACAAATCGCAGCGCTGCTTGGGTATGATACTTGGGCGGATTATGTTACTGAAGAGAAAATGGTGAAAAGTGGGAACAACGTACAGGCTGTAAGTTCAAATTCAAGTTGATCAAATGTGGGATGTACTCATGGTCTACCTAGTTCCTCGACGACCTCGAGCAGCGTTTGCGTCCACTGGGCGTTAAAGAACGCGAAATTCTCCTTGGGCTCAAGGCGGCGGAGCACAAGGCTCGTGGCATCCCCTTCGATGGCGAATTCGTGAGGAGATTTATGTGCTTTATACAATTGTCACTCATAACCGCTTCAGATGATCTGGGACTACCGATATTATGACCGCAAGTATGTCGAGAAAACCCTCGATCTAGACGACGCGCTCGTGAAGGAGTACTTCCCTGTTTCTACTGTTGTACCGACCATCCTCGAAATTTATCAAAATCTCCTGGGTGTCCGCTTCGAAGAGCTCAAACAGGAAACGTGGCATACCGATGTTCAAATGTTCGCAGTCTGGGAGAAAGATGCCAAGGATGAAAGTGCATTTGTTGGATACTGTTACCTGGACCTCTTTCCGCGCGGTATGTGTACCTCTTACCAAGATTATTGTGTGGCATTGAATGACATTGATCAGCGTCGAAATATGGCCATGCAGCAGTATGGCCCCTGTTGCAAGGATATACGCATCCGTCGGGCAAGCGTCACTACCCACTCACAGCAATGGTGGCCAACTTGGCCAAACCAACACCTGATCGCCCCGCGCTGATGCGCCACGACGACGTCGTAACTTTCTTCCACGAGATGGGACACGTCTTCCACGGTTTACTCAGCAAGACTAAGTTCTCTCGATTCCACGGAACCAGGTGAGCTCATTTCAAGCGGGTGGCAACAGTGGGTCTGACGTTTGCCCAGTGTTGCAAGGGACTTCGTCGAAGCTCCGTCGCAAATGTTAGAAAATTGGTAGGGCTTCGTGACGCACATTGGAGCCGTCGTTAACGTGACCTGCCCAGGTGCTGGGAGCCAAAAGTACTGGAGAAGATGTCCAGCCACTACGAGAAGAAGACCCCATTGGATGCCGACCTCATCGAGAAAATCGTGAAAAGGTGAGCCTCTCACGGCTAGTAACGTCTTCCGACATGACCCATGTTCATATAGCCGCTACGTTAACGTTGGCCTGTTCTACCTACGCCAGCTCTTCTTTGCCAAGTTTGACCTGAAAGTGCATACAGACAAAGGTGAGCACCGCCCTTCCTGATGAGCTGTTCTGCCTTGACGTTCGAACAGATGCGGCTGACTACACTGCACTATGGAACGATCTTCGGGAGTCCATCTCGCTCGTGAAAGGTGGAAAGCCTGGCCCTGGACAGGGTAGCTTCGGCCACATCGTTGGTGGCTACGACGCCGGTTACTATGGGTGCGGTTTGCTTATTCCACCTCTACTCTGTCCTTAATAACGTATTGTTCTAGTTATACGTACTCCCTCGTCTTTGCAGCTGACATGTACGCCACGGTATTCAAGACAGATCCCCTGGATCCGGCCCTCGGGCGACGTTATCGGGATAGTATCCTGCAGCCGGGGGGGAGCAGGGAAGAGACGGATTCGTTGCAGGTTTGTGAATGCTTGTCGTGTAACCGTAAGGGCTTACTTTAACCTGCTTTCTAGGAATTTTTGGGTCGTCCGGCCAATTCAGATGCGTTCTTGAAGGAGTTGTTTGGTTCAGAGGCAAAGTCTAGTTTATGAAACATCCCAGGAGGGTCAAGCGAGACGCCGATCCATAGCGGGCGCCGCACTGCATATTGTGATAAATTTTATCAACGTGAATAACCTTCCGATACGTCTCTCCGGGATGAGGTCGACTGGCGGAACCGCACGTACTCGCTATCGCTATCGTTAACGCGTGGATTGGATGGTTTGCGATTCAGTGGGCACTAACTTCGCGCTACGCGGCCAGCACGAAGCCAGTCTACCGCGTGGATGACCTTCTTCTTGGGCTTCTTCTTGCGTTCTTTCCTTTGTGTGGCACTGCGCGCCGCCTGTATCAAGCCCTCAAACACGCTGGACGCCTTGTCTAACATGTGCAGTTCATGTCGATAGAATGGGTCCGGCGGATCGAAGTCATGAAGTCATATGGCTAGGTTCGCCGAGGGGTTTTGTACGTCCTGTACGCCCCTTACCAGCCCATGTGTTCACAGATCGCAATCCCGCATTCTGCTTCTACAAACTGTAAGTGATATGTCGCGGTGTGATGTCATCCCGCCTCGAAATGATCAATCTCCCCGGCGCGCGCAGATTATCGCCTTTTATCATGGCAGATTCCTTATCTGTACTTTTCTCTGCGGGACCTGTGACGCTATGGTGGCGAACCCAGAAACCCCGAGAGAACTCCGCGCTTCATCCAGACATCGCGCCCGGAATCTACCCCCAAGCCGGGCGGGAAAAGCTCGCCGCGAGCTGAATGTATTATGATCCTACGACTTCCCGAGGTTGGTACCAAGTTACACCTTCAATCCCGAAACCCGCGCCGCCACTCCTCAAAAGCTGCTATAGTACATATGGCCACGACACTTTGCCCATGTTCTCGCGTTTTGGAATCACGGTTCGGTCACTGAACACCACCCTCCATTTATCGGCTCTTTCGACTATCGAGGTTGCGGGTTGGATCCTACATCCTCGACGTCCCGGGTGACCCAAACGTCTCTTGGGTATGCTGACGAGCATAGCGGCACAGAGTTGGTGAATATCATCGGCGATCCCTGTCCTGATCGAATGTTGAACGCCGACTGCAGGAGGAGGAGTCCTCCACACAGGAACCATGTCACCCTCTTTCCTTTTTCGGCACTCAACCCTTAGTCAATGGACCCGAGGGTATGGCGACCTCCTTTCTGACCTCCAAGTCTTACAGCAATTTGCAGAACCTTGTAGCGGTCCCATTTCAAATACATTTGTGGGAGTTTGATCACCGACGGGATGCCGATCGATGCCGAGGTGGGTCGCCCCGTCTGGGTATCACGTGACTTGCCGACGCTGATGACCCCGCCACGTCCCCGCCCTCCGCTCACCGTTGACCGCGTTGCCCATCGCTCGCTCCCGCCACTCCATCCCCGCTCCCCTCAACTGTATTTCATGTCGGAGAGAAGGCACGTACACTCTGCTGAAGCTCAATACAGAAGTTTGCGCTGAGGACGAGATTGGTGTGCCGTCGACGTCGAGGATGACGATGCCGCCGCGGTGCGCTGCCGCCCAAGTCGGGCGAGACGTCGGGCGGGGGGGCCCCGGCGGCGACAGCCCCTGGAACTCTTTTCGGCATCACCCGGTCGGATCATGAAACCCGTGCCCTCGAGTTCGAATCACGGCCGCTACAGGAGAGGGATGACAGGTGAGAGAGGGTTACCTGGGATGCCAACAAAGCAGGTGGACCAGACGGAGACCGAGATAAGACCAGGGAACCCAGTGAGCCAGGGGACAGAGAGCCAGGACCAGAGAGGAGCGCGAGCGGGACCAAGATCGCGAGCGAGGACCAAGACCGCAAGCAAAAATCGAGAGACCGAGAGTAAAGTTCAAGACCACGAGCAAAGTTCAAGACCAGGAGTAAAGTTCAAGGCCGCGAGCGAAGGTGAGGACGACTGCCAGCGACAACAAGAGGGGCGCCGGAGCATGTGCAAATCCTGAATGCTGTCGCGAGGGCAGGTGGGCGGTAAGTGAATAGAACACGCACCATGGTCCAGACTCTGGATGATGCCCACATGAGAGTGTCGAAGGGAGAGTCCATACCCAACCCTTCGTACATCCACGGAAACCCTGACGCGCCGTCCAAATCTCGGTACGTCGGAGTCGCCCATTACAGATGAGGGGTTATGGCACGAGGATGACAGGAGTGTGCCCCAGTGCGCTACAAACCCGAGGACTCTGTGGGGGGGGGGGGGGCCCGACCCCGGATAATCGAAGGCCCTTTTGATGGCGGCATAAACCCTAAATCACGGCCCGCTAGATCATCTATTGTAGTGAATTAAAACCGACGTTGCGGGCTTAATAAAGTCAATCTCATCACAGTCCGGCCGGAGTCGTCGGCGACACACGTGCTGGCGCATCGGGTCCTCGGGAGATGTAATGGGTATCGTCCCCCTTGACGCCCTTCGTGGTCTTTCGTACGGCTGGCCGCTCAGGAGCCCTTCCCTCGTGGCCGAGTTGTGGCCTGAGATGGAGGATTATAGGGGTAAAGAGTGGACATCGCGATAAAATCCATCGACATAGAGCGAGGCAGGCGATCACATGGAGCTCAAGACCCCGTTATGGAAACACTCCTCGATGATAAATCATCAACGACGTGGTTGTGCTGCTGGCTGATTGCTCCACTGGCAGATTCGTTGGTATAGCTATGTCCTTGAAGGTCTCCGATTTTGCACCGGTACCTAGGCCTTCGTACCCGACAGCGAGCTCGTAGCTCCATCCTGTGACAGGGCAAATTTCTTTACAAACCGAGGCTCTCGCCCTCGCCCTAGGTAACACATGGAAAACCTCGGCGCCCCTTGGGGGACTTCTATGGAATGCATCACATCCAACCGCCATGCAAGTGGACTGCGACCACATGTATAGCCTTACATTGGAACCCTCCGTGCACAGGTGGTCCTGGAGGTCCACATGCTCAGCCATGCCAGCAACGCGAGCAACGGAATACTTGGCCTCCCGATCATATATAAATCCGCCGTTCGTCAATTTGGAGGGACATCCCTTTCGATTCCCCTGCACGGGCCATGGCATCCCAAGTCTCTGGCGTTGCCACTCTTCCCCCCCAAGAGCAGGAACTCTTCGCCGCCTTTGGCTTCGGTGACGCTGTAGCAGTCCCGTTCCAATGCGTTCACCACTCCTTTGAATATCACGCCTCGGCGCAACCCGACGCGATCGCCGTCGAACACCTTTCGGACTCCATCACCTATGGCCAGCTTGACCGTAGTGCCAACCGCCTCGCTGCCGACCTTCGCATCATGGGCGTCTCACGGGGCTCGCGCGTTTGCATTCTCGCCCAACGTTCGATCCAGCTCGTGGTCGGCATCCTTGCAACACTCAAGGCCGGAGCGTGCTACGTTCCTCTGGATGGCAGCATCGTAACCCAATCGACGTTGGAGCACGTTATCTCTGACTCAGGCAGCATTCTTGTACTTGCTCTGGACGAGTATCGTCATCGCGTGCACGGTGTCCCCATTATCGGCCTCGACGATGTCGTCGTCCCGGACGACAACCGTAACTATCCCAAACCCCACGACGTATCCCGGGCCACGGACGGCGTATACATCATTTACACCTCTGGTATAGTCATCGCTTTTTTCGCAGTACCCCTCGTTGAACTGATCGTCCGTCGTTGCAGGGACCACCGGGAAACCGAAAGGCGTCGAGGTTATGCATCGCAATGTGACAAACCGTAAGTGTGACCCCGTTTATTTCTCAGAGTCGATGACTGACTCTCCACACGTCTTTAGTCGTATGCCTCTCTCCCGGAAACGTCGGCATGGCTCCTGGACGGAGGGTGGCCCAGTTACTCAACATAGCTTTCGACATGGCTGCTTGGGTATGTCTTCTTGCGCTGTTTACTCCCGTGTGTCAGCGCTAACTCCGTGTTCCGTGTCAGGAAATTTTGGGTTCAATGTCC
Source organism: Amylostereum areolatum (assembly GCA_012932865.1). Lineage (NCBI taxonomy): Eukaryota > Fungi > Basidiomycota > Agaricomycetes > Russulales > Stereaceae > Amylostereum > Amylostereum areolatum. Next base: position 994,319 of record SAXG01000002.1, read on the forward strand.
AATGGCTGCACACTATGCATTCGAGGCAAGACGTCAAAAGAATGGAAAGCTCTCATGAAAACGGTCGACATCGTGATAGCGACGCCGTCAATGATGGGTACATGCACATCGTTGTCTGGGGGTAAACCATTCTGACTTGCTCCTTAGTTCCGCACAGTCCAAGTGATTATCCCAATATCCGGGTGGTAGCAACGGCCGGGGAAGTCTGCCCACAGAGTGCGTGCCACTTTGCCCTGAGAGTTCTGCTGATGTTGATGTTTGACATCTAGGCTTGGCTGATAGCTGGGCGGAGCAGGCCACCTTTTACAATTCGTGCGGTCCTACAGAGGTGCGTAATTTCTTTGCCGCGCTGCTTTACCAAGCTCTTGTTGATCGCATCTACAGATTACCATCGTCAACACGGTGCAGCGCCATGTACAGGGGACGAAGCTCAGTATCGGCAGGCCGACCCCAAATAACAACGTGTATGTTCTGGGCGAGGACATGAGCCCTCTGCCTATCGGTGAGCCTGGGGTTATGTGGGCAGGTGGCGCTGGTATCTCGAAGGGGTACGTCAACCTACCGGAGAAGACCAGCGAGCGATACCATCTCGACCCCTTTGTCAATGACGGGTATGGCTTCAGGATTGTTCGTTGTGCCCACGTCTGACATTGCGCTAGGTCGTACATGTTCAACACGGGCGATTTGGGCCGCTGGCGCGAGGACGGTACCTTGGAGCACTTGGGGAGAGTTGACGATCAAGTCAAGGTCAAGGTATAGTGCTTTGGCATCTGCGACTGGATTGTCGGTTACTTACTTGGCGTGTAGGGTTTCCGTGTAGAGCTCGATGGTGTTGCGGCAGCTATGGAGGTACGACTTATTTTCGTCCCTCCGTCTTCGACTCGTCCGACAGATCGCTCACCAGTTTCGTTGTCTCAGACTTGCCCTTCTGTCACTGTTGCAGCTGCGCTGTTGATCGACTCCCAACTCTGGGGTTTCGTCACACCTGCCAACGTCGACGTGCAAGAGGTGCTCGCCGCTGCGGCGAAAGTACAACCGTATTACGCGGTCCCCACCAAAGTTCTCGCCCTCGATCAATTCCCAACCACAGGGTAGATATTCTGTGCTCTTTCTTCGTCGCGACTAGACTCATTGAAACGTTCGCAGGAACGGTAAGACGGACAAGCGTGCGCTACGCCAACTTGCGTTCGATCAACTCGGAACCAAGAGGGCTTCCGTCGTGATCGAGAAGGAGAACGGTCGTCCCATTTCGATCTCTTTGACGAAGGGGAGTGTCATCCTGGAGAAGGGGACTTGGGTCGATCTCTCCGCGACCTTGCCCTCTCTTCCAGGGGCCTACCTCGCACAGCCGACCTTCCAACAATTGCCATCTGTGCCCGGAAGCTCCCACTCTAACTCGATTTCCATCGTCGAGAAGGGTAACGCGTGGGACGGCTACGAGAAGGACGAAGTTCCCGAAAAGACACAGGGACACTACGCACGCAACCTCCGTCATCAGGTTTTTCTTTCTCTCTTTTGAGTCCGATCATTATGTGCTGAGGTGTCGCCTAGATTTTTACCCTCTACCGTCGTCTCTTTGGTGTTGTATTCGTGGTCAATATGGCCGTGTTCATCGCAACCCTTGTCACCGATAACACGAGTTGTCAACACGTCGGACTGGTCGTCGTCTCCAACTTGTTCTGTGCGATCCTCATGCGCCAAGATCATGTCATCAACGCGTTCTTCACTGTGTTTTGCGCGGTTCCCGCTTCGTAAGTTGGTTCGTCGTAAGCACTTTGCGAAAAAGGCTGACCGGTAGTGTAGCTGGCCTCTATCTATCCGAAGGGTCTGTGCTCGAGTGTACCATATCGGCGGTCGTGAGTGCCATCCTCGTTCTAAAGTCAACTTTTCTAAAGGGTTGTCGACTAGTTCATTCTGGCTGTGCGGTTTCCGGCGTCGTGTGGCATATTTTGTTCGTTATCCTGGCTACTAGAGAAGCCGTCACAGACGGACCTGTAAGAACGCTCTCTCGTCCATCCTGTGTCTATTCGGGCTGACATTATATGACTTATCTTAGACGTCCGTCCCGACGGCTGTGATAGCCTACCTCATTCTTTTATTACTGTTAGGGATTGTTGCCCTTGCCAACCCTCGTTTCAGAATCATTTTCCATGACCGCTTTGAGATTTCCCACCGCTTTCTGGGATGGACCGCCACGGGTTTCGTATGGGCCTTGGTACGTGCCACGGTTTCCTAGTTCGTGGGGACCATGTTCTGACCATTTGCTTGTAGATCATTCTGTTGATCAACGACTATCGCCACCCCGGCGAGAGCCTCGGACACGCCGTGGCTCATGCTGCGCCCTTCTGGCTTGTCCTCGTAATGACGCTCTCCATCGCCTTGCCGTGGGCGCGACTGAGGAAGGTTCCTGTCCGCTCCGTGGTCCTTTCGAAACACGCCATTCGTCTCCACTTTGACTATGGTGCGTTGTTCCGCTATATGTTCTCCCGTTCGTGCATTAAATGGCGGTTACATGCAGTCACACCTATCACCGGCAGCTTCACGCGTATCTCTGACAATCCTCTTATGGAATGGCATGGGTTTGCGACGGTGCCAGTGCCGGGAAGAACAGGGTATTCCCTTGTCGTTTCGAGGGCCGGAGACTGGACAGCCAAACAGATTGACAACCCACCCACCGAGCTATGGGTTCGAGGTGTACCAACCTTCGGAGTCCTACGTATCGTGCCCTTATTCCGAAGGGTGATTCTGGTAGCCACAGGATCGGGGATAGGTGGGTGAAAGTCACGTGATTGTGGGCATCTTTTTTGCATTTACTAAAGTCTCTTCGGCGTAGGTCCTTGTGCACCCGCTTTATTCGACTCCCATTCAGGCCGAGGAAGGGCACGCGAGACCAAAATTCGTCTACTCTGGACATCGCCAAATGTGAGAGAGACATTCGGGGACGAATTCACAGACGCCATCTTGGGCGCGTCACCCGACGCGGTCGTATACGGTGCGTGTTTTTTTTTGTAGCATCAAGTCGGCTGAAACCCTATTGACCTCAACCACCAGATACGCGCAAGCATGGGAAACCCGACATGGTTAAACTTACGTACCGGCTTGTCAAGGAGTTTGACGCGGAGGCGGTTTGCGTCATCTCCAACCAAAAGCTAACTCGTAAAGTGGTGTACGGTATGATGAGCCGGGGCATACCAGCGTTCGGGGCGATATGGGATTCATGAGGGAGCAGGGCTACCTGATATAGACTTGGACTGATAGACTCTAGATAGACTGTATCTGGCAGACTGTACCGGGCGTACAGTTGTTGTACTTTTACTATGTGAGAATTGGATCGGTTTCTCTAACATATCCACCTCCAGCTGGCCTCACGGCGTTTGGCCAACGTACCGCAACATCCGACTGGCTGAGGACCATGCAGATGATTCGAATGCCATCGTTCGCAACTCGACTCGAGGATCGGCCGAGTTTGCCCACCGAGCTTTCCTCTTCGAACGACTCACACTCGACCGCCCAAACAAGCTTGTGCGGGAGCGACCAGACGTCGCCTCCAAATTGCTGTTGGAGTCTCGAAATCAAGAGCCGGTCAGATTCAACTCTGATCAGTCCAAAGGAAACTAGTTCGTGGTCAGCAGTCCGCCTTGCAATTGATCTGTCCTTGCCACTTGGCCGCTGTGTACGAACACGGTCCACTGTAACACCACGCTATACTACACCTTGGTATAAGTACATAAGTGCAATCGATGACTCTCTCGCCGTGTCCACCAACGGCATTATTTCCCAATTAACAGGAAACGTGGTGTACGGTACATATGATGCACGATGAGCCGGGGCATACCAGCGTTCGGAGCAATATGGGCCTCATGAGGGAGCGGGGCTGCCTGGCATGAACATGGACTGACAGCCTCGGTCTCAGTAGACTGTATCTAGCAGTACAGAGCGTTATTGTGCTTTCATGCGAAGATCAGAGCGTTTTCTCGGCGTGAAGCATGGCATTGTTATCGGAAGATAGGGGCTAAGGGCAACATGGATTTGAATATTTTGGTTCCGTGCGGACCATAATCGACGGCGGTCTCCTCTCCTCTCCTCTTTGCACACCGGACCTTCCCCGCAACTCGCAACACTCGTCCTCTGCTCCGAGCACAGAAGAAGTGCCAAGAAGGTGGCTATGGAGGTGAGGACCAGGAACGGCTTGGTAGCAGAGCAGAACGCTGATTGGCGAGGGAAACTGTGAGCAGGCCGAGAAAGTGCGTGTACTTAGTCGACCGTCTACTCGTCTCGCTCACGGGCGCTTTCTAGGTCACACCTTTCCAGGTGAGCGATTCTGTGTCCCTCCTCCCACTTCCATGGCCTCCAGAAGGTCCTCCACGTCGTCCAAGAGGCCCTCGTCCGCTGGCAAAGACCGCCCGCCGTCGTCCAGACGACTCAGTTGGAAATCAGTTCTCAACGTCGCACCCAAAGAGGGCGTACCCCTCAACGAGTACCCCGCATCGCCCCCGCCTTCCTCCTCTACCGTCTATCTTCCTCAGGCTTTGTCTCGCACAAGCTCCATCGAGTCCTCTCCATCATCCTCTCGTCCTACAACCCCCGTCCCCTCTCGCAGGCTATCCATTTCCCTACTCACAAAACCACAGATTGATCCAAATGCCAACCTCGCCCTCGAACGTACAGCATCGCGCACCGACAGTCGTTCCATTTCCGACCTCGCCCCCCGCTCTTCCGGCTCTTTCGGTCGCAAGAACATGTCTTTCACTGCCATGATCCCTGGTCTCTCCACCCTTTCGCTTTCACGCGGTAACGCATCTACCGACAAGGAGCGTGGTCGTTCGCAATCCAAAGACGGCGGCAGCCAACGCGCACGCTCCTCCTCCGCTGCCATGGGCCACGACGACGCCATCAATACCGATACTACCGCCCGTTCCCGTTCAACGTCTCCTTTCCGCATCCGTCGCTCGCGCGCGCGCGACCCCTCTCCGGCTGTCGGTGCTGTCTCCCACAGCGATGTCGAATCTGACTCCGAGTCGGTCCGCGTTCGTCCTCGAAGTTCTTACCTATCGGACGACGAGTCAGAAAGCAGCTCTGACGATGATTGGAGCGATGATATCGACGCGGAAACAGAGGCCAATACAGAGCTCAACGCTCTCGTCGTCCCCGCTGAGCTCCCGGAAGCCGATGGCGAGACGCCGGATCTAGGCGAAGGCCAGAACATTGTTGTTCCCCCCGAACCTTATTTTCCGAGGTAACTTTTTGAAGATCGTCACTGGATGAAGGCGTATCGTTGACCGCATCTTATTTAGCACCCAATTCAACCACGCGAACGGACGCAATCCTCGTCGCCGCAAGTCGACCCGCCATGAGCCGCTACCCTTTCTCACTTCGCGCCCCGTGTTCAAACGCGATCGCTGCACAATTACAATCACCCAAGGCGATCCCATACATGCGTTGGCCGAGAGCAACAGGAGTCCGCGGAGCTATATTGTCGCGAGCGACATGAGCGATGAGAGTCGATACGCAGTCGAGTGGGCCATCGGTACCGTGGTCCGAGACGGAGACGAATTGTACGCCTTTCCTCAATTTTTTGTTCCAGTACTGACATTTGTCCTCTCACAGGTTGATCGTACATGTCGTGGAGAACGAAAGCAAAGGTAGGTTTTTTTCCCTCTTTCGATCAAACTCATGTTCATTGTTGTCATTAGTCGACCCGCCCGTCCCCAACGCTGCAGATCGTGCCGCCAAGCTTCGCTCTCAACAAGAGGTATGATGGACGTTCTCCCCATCCGCGCGCTTTCGTGCTGACGAATGCCACAGCGCCAAGGCATGGCATATATCCTCTGCCGTCAGGCGACCAGCCTTCTGCAGCGTACGCGTCTGAACATCTCAATCTCGTGTGAGGCTTGGCACGCAAAGAACGCCCGGCATATGTTACTCGGTTCGTCGTAACCTTGGCTCCACACTTCTCCACTCACTGGCATGTAGATATCGTCGATTATGTTGAGCCTGTCATGCTCATCGTTGGCTCGCGAGGTCTCGGTCAACTCAAAGGGTACGATCTCCTTTACCTCCACCAACATATCCCGCTGACGCCGTTGGTTGATATCAGCATCCTTCTTGGCTCGACTTCGCATTATCTCATTCAGAAGTGTTCCGTTCCCGTGATGGTCGCGCGACGCCGTCTGAAACGTCCTCCACGCCGCGCAGCCCACTTGGCGAAGCACCGTGCCCGCGTCTCGCTCGCCGAAGCAGCTGGTGTCGAGCGCGTCACCCCCCGCGTGGACGAAGAAGTCGCCCATATGCGAGACGAGATCGAGAGAGAGGAGGATAGAGAGACGGAGCGTATGCGTGAGGCGGAACGTGCACGCGAAGGTGAGGACGGGGATGAGGGGGAGACGGAGACGGAGGTTGAGGGCGAAGGGCATGCTCCGCGAGGGATGGGCACCGGCACCTCCATGTGAGATGCTTTTTGAGACTTGGAAGTTGGCCCCAAGTGGAATGGACTCTTTCTTATTTAACCACTACTCGTTAAGACACCCCCTTCCGTAATAATCTTCTTTGCAGTTTGTCGTTGTTAGCTCTTTTCTCCCGAAGAATTGTTGATCTTACGGATCTACATGCTTCCTGCGAAATCTCGTAGACTGGTCTGTACCTATAGTTTCTCGTCACCGTAGGGTATCTCATACGGGCACTTCTTGCTTGGGAGCCGGTTTCCCTCGTAGATAGAATGCCTTCAATAAATGCTGTAGAAATTGCGATGTAGTGTGCGACATTGTAAATCAAAGTGTGCGGGCTCTGTAGACTAGCCGTCGTGCGCTGAGATCTTTGCCTAAGAGGAAGGTGTCGCGGACGCCTTAGCATCCTTTTTCCCAACGGACCGTTCCACACTGTCTAATGCATCATCCCGCTCGACCCAAGATGGGACTTCCTTTGCCCGTTCCACATCGCGCTCTGCCCATTTCCGAGTGTACTCGAGCCCGTGCTCGGCCATGCGCCGAAGCTTAAGCACGCGTAGCGAAGGTTGGTCCCACAACTTCGGGTTGAAGTCGGGCAGCGGCCTCGGAGACTGTTGATGGAACATGTACTGGGGCCAGCGCTCTTCCATCTCCTCCACAGACACCCCTGTGGGGAGGAGATATGTGCGGAATTGGCGCATACGTGCGCTATCGAACAAGAATCGGAGACGCTCATCAGGTAACGAAGAAGTTGCGATAGAGTATTGCACGGTCCCTAGAAAGTGTGTCCATGAGCTCCTGCGCATGGAAGAGAAGTGGAAAGAGAAACACACAATCGCCTTTGTTGGCCCCGGCCGCTTCGATGGCTTCATTCCCCAGAACAAACTTCGATTTGACATAGTTCGACAGATTTACTTCGATCATCTTAAGGGGCCCAGGTGCAGGTGGCAAGGTGAATCTGGCCATCGCCCGTTCCGTGTCCTCTTCAGCATCCATCTTTGCGGAGCGTACATCCTCGCCGACCGACGACACATCGGACCCAGAGAAGGCTGCGAAATACACTGAGACGCCAGTTGAAAGAAGAAAACGAATAGGGCATTCTTACCTTTCTCCTCAAACGACGGATCTTCTGCCTCCTTGCTTTGGAGTCTTGAGTCTGCATTCTTAAACATGTCTTGAAGGTCGACCATGTATTTGGGTACTTTCGGCTCTGAATGCGAGGCGGCCGTATCAGACTCCTTGAGTTCGTTCACCGGCTGGATATAAAGACGCAGGGGATTGCGCCCTTCGACCTTTTCCATTAGGATTTGTACGCTCTGAGCAGTAATACGTCAGAAGGCCGCAATCGGTGAGATTTTTATATGAAACTGAATGAACAAACCTGTTTAGGAAATGCCGCCACAGCCTCCAAAAGCACCCTTTCGAGGATCTCCACGCACTTTCGGAACACTGGAGGTCCACGTTTGGCAGCGCCGTACAGACATTTATCCATGTCCTCCAAGGTGATATATTGGAACCCAAAGACGCGTGCTGTATTGTGGTAGGCGACCAGAACGCCGTCCATGCCTCCAATACGCGCTTGAATGCTGTACTTGAGGAAGGCCGAACGTATCAAGTCATAATACTCGTATTCGAAGCTGTTATTGGAGCCATGGAGATGATTGATGAGGTAGCCAGAATACATGTCGTGATTCATGCGGTCAAGGCGGACGGGAAGTGCTGCGCGAGTCTTGATGTCGAACACCCCCGACCCGGGTAGACGGGGGTCATGGCCATCCAGCTGTGAGCGCATGACGAAATGTTCCGACTGAATGCAGTTCAGCACAGGGATGTCGAAGAGGTATAGATACAAACTTTGGTATAACGATAGGCTTCACGCAGTCCATCTGTAGGTGGTGTGGCGGGATTGTCCGATGACCGATCGAAGCGCGAGAACTCTTTCTGGGAAGTGGTAAAGAACTTCTCAAGAAGAGTGCCCTGCGAGCCGTGAGGAATGATCGTAGAGCGTTGAGGAGGAGAACTCACCATCCAAGTCAGCACATTACTCTCAGACTCGTCCGCAATGAGGCCGGTTTTCACGACCGCATATACTCCATCCTGGTACTTTAATTCGACACTGACGGGCATACGTTGCCCCGGTGTGAAGGTAGCAGGCTATATAACAGGTTAGAGTCGTCTGAAGGAACGCACCGCCGGAAATTACCTCGTTAATGAAATGACGACTCAAGTTCGACAGGTCCACTTCCTTATCTTGGGAGAGGAGGAAGTACACCTGAGACAGGAGTCCTGTCAGTGAAGAGGTGGACCCTGCAAACATCTTCCCTTCACGTTTGGCAAGTGTCCACAGGTCCTGTAAAAGAAATCTAAGTGGAAACTATAGAGCGATGGAGCAAATTATTGACCCGATCCTGGGCGCTGCTTATAAAACCAGGTATGCGTTCGAAAGCAAAGTCCTTGACAGAAGGAACGGTGGAGATCCAAGGATCGAAGTTATAAACGCCCGACCGAGGGTCTTGCATCCAGTTAACTCCGGGACTTTGGGTTGCTTAGACGAAGTAAGAGAATCATGGTCAAACACATACATACTTGAATAACGTCCGCTCGAGACCATGAGCGAGGGTGGCAATGAGGCGCTGAGGGGATGGCGGAGAAAGATCTAACAATGAACAGGTTATGAACAACACTCGCTGGATTCAAAAACGTGAATACATACCTCGCAGAACTGGGTGTGGCGACGGAGGAATGACACCTTGTATACGATGCGAGTAATTCGGCAGTTTCTTTTCACGACGCGGGGAACTTTCTTCGTCGTCCTGCGCAGATGGCCGTCTGAAAACGGGAAAACCAGACTCTTCCACCGTTCGCTTCGTTTTCCGCTTCTCGGAGGGGGGCTGAATGTCCACCTTGCGCGAGCGACGCTTGCCGGGTCGGGCGCGTGCATTGCGAGCCTTTTCAGGTTCTACCCCTTTGAGAAGACGCTTTAGCTCGTTCAGCATTTCCACCTTACTTTCCTTTGTGCCCATGGACGTGCGGGACGAGTGCGGTAGGTCAGATGAATCGGAATTTCTGCCATTGAGTGTGGGAGGTGGTGGAAGCTCATGGTCACGGTGCTTGACATGAAGTAGCCTCCGGCGAGATGAGTTGCTTGCGGCAGCCAGGAGCGAGCGGGGTAGCATGAGGGACGCTGGGTGCGCAATGGAGGGATGATGAATGCCAGGTCAGCGGCGACTCAGAGCGCGTCTCTCGAACTCGAAGTGCGCGGACGCGACGCGTCTAACCCTAACCTAAGGGACCCCTGCCAGCCGTTGCTCTCGTTGAGTCTCGACCTCTGTTCATCATTCAAAGGACGCCCGGGTCTCCCACTACTAACATCGTCACCTAAACCATGTCAAGCGGAATATTCGCCTCGTTCTTTACGTGGTTTGCAAGGTAACGATTCTTGGTTCTCACGTGTAGGATCTCTCCCGACTCCCTTCAGTCTTTTCTTCTCTAAAGCCGCAGAGATATCAGTCGTAGGCCTCCAGGTGAATCGCAACAGTTCTTCGTCTTCATACCACGCTGAGATCGCTCCGCAGGCATCAGGAAAGACTTCCTTTGTCAACGTTATTGGCTCTGGTCAAGTGCGTATATCCACACCTCCGTCCGTTACTGGCAGCCACTCACCGTTACCGCAGTGGAGTGAAGATGTCGTCCCCACCGTTGCCTTCAATTTTCGGAAAGTCCGCAAGGGGAAGGTCACTTTTAAAATATGGGACGTCGCCGGTTCGTGTTGGGGCTATCTCTGCGCGCTCGTCTCGCTCATTTGTGCCTCAGGCCAGCCTAAGTTTCGTTCAATGTGGGAACGCTATTGCAACGGTGTAGATGCTGTCGTGTGCGTCGTATCTCTATTTGCGATAGATTCGCCACTCATCCACACTCTGCAGGTTTGTAGTGGACTCAACCGATGTACGCCTCTTTCTTTGGTCTGCATCTCGAGCAACTGTGACATCACCTCCCAGCATGACAAATTCGAAACCGCGCGTTTCGAGTTGCATTCGCTCCTCAGCCACCCAACACTAGCTGGAGTTCCACTGCTCGTCGTTAGTGATAACACGTTTGGGATTGAAGGGCGGCCAACTAACAATCTGAAAGCTCGGTAACAAGAACGATGTTCCTGGGCACGCGAGCGTCCAAGACCTCATCCGAGAACTGTAATGACATCCATTTTCTACGATTCCTCTTCGATATTCATGCGTCTCACAGAGAACTCAACAAGATCACCGCCCGCCCAGTCTCAGTGCGCTATCTGTTACTTTTGTATGTACTCACTCTGACTGTTGTTTTTCAGTGTTATTCGGTAAGCGCGTGCTCGGTCTTATCTTGACTTGGTCCTCACGCATTGTCGCAGTGCTCGATGAAGAGTCAGCATAATCTGTACGTCACATCCAAGGGTTGATAGGCTATACGCTCATGTCTTTGAAGTGATATTGTGCTCAAGTGGCTCTCCGAAAGGGGTCATTGACGGGTCCTCTTTGGATTCTCGTGTATTTTACATGGCGTCTCCCTGGTAAGGTTTCATTTGTTGATCTGTATTATACGTCGTTTCATATCCTGTCCTCGGTCGGCTGCGGAATACACGACTACGCTTATTTCCTATAACCCAACTACATGCTTAACCTCAGGCCTCAATCGGTGTCCATTCCATCGCCATCCCTCTGTGCCTGTTCTGCTATCGCTCTCAAGAAAGCCTCGACACCTAACCCCGCCTCCTCAGGCAACCCTAGCTGGCCCATCAAACTGGAAAGCATCCCTGTGCGGAGTGCACGATCGAGACTTAGGACAGCGGCACGAAACTGAGGCGAGTTGATAATCTGCTGCAGCACCTCGGCGGAAGGTTGCGTAGGAAGATCCGACGGGAGGTGCGGGAAAAGCGCCGGGATTAACTCTGGGTGGTTTGTGAACAGCGGCGCGAGGTTGGTCGGGGTGAGCACATCAGTAAGGGATAATTCTGGACAAACTCGGTGTCAGAAAATGGCGAAGAAGGACATAACAGAGATCCAACCTGGCTCTCCTGAGGCGGCGGCACTACCACTGGACATTTGTGACACCAGGGAGCTGATTTGTGCGAGCTGTTCCGCGGTCGGTTGACCAGACTGGCCAGTTCTGAAACATGGGGACAGTCGTTCACTCTAGTAAACAATTATGACAAGTCGGCACATACGCAGAAGGGCCGTCTTGTGCTGAATCGTCCACGTCAGGGACTTCAGCATCCTGGTCTCCGCCGCGCCAGTGCCATACAGGAACGTATCCTGGTATTTGAAGGAGGGAATGAACATTGCTAGCGAACTCTTCATCACGCTCGTCTGAAGCATCCTGAAGTTGCATCGATCATCAAAACGCGTGCAGAGCAAACAATTGGGAGGTCTAACCTGCATCCAGAACTGGGAGTGCGACGCTGGGTTAGAAAGCCCCGATATACGTGACAAGGGAGATCTACATACAAAATGTCGCTGATCGGAAGAAGAAAATTTGAGCGCGTAAACACGTCCATCGCCAGCCTCTTCTACACGCGTGAATGTCGCGTCCGTTGGGAACAGGATGAGATCCTACATGTCCCTCATGTGAGCACCTACCGCCCCGCACTGGACGTCCAATGACCAAAAAACAAAGCGTTCACCTCGATGGTTTCATGTGTCTGCCTGTCCTTCCACAAGAGATGCAAAAAATCATCTTCACGGTCGATGAGGAGCGCGCCTTTCTCCGGCGCGGGGTCGACGAAGTTGGTGCCTTCTCTACGGAAAGCACGGCCGGCTTTGAACGCCAGAATCGTCCCCGGGTTTGCCAATGGATGCCGCGATTGAGTAGCCATTGCGAAGAAGTCGTAGATATACCTGAGGGAAGATGTGTGATAGAGGAAAGTGTAGGAGCAGGCGCACTGAACGCGACGCGTCATGCGCGCTTCTCGCGATCACCGGGTTGTGCCGGCGCCTGTTTGCATCTTTCCTTTACCACCGCCTGCGTCCTCCAATTCCTCGCCGCGGTGCTGCAGGCAGCTTCCTCAATGTCTTTCCCGAGCTTCGATGATGACCCAAGCTGGGGTGCACCGGCAGCTACCACTGGCGATATCGTCAAGGATGCCATGCTCAAAGAGCAACTCATAAAGTATGTTTGGTCTATGAACGTTCTTCTTCGTCCCAATTCATCATCTGTTGCCCAGGGAGATCGCTGCTGCTCAGGAGGACCTGCGTGGTATCGCCCTCTTGTATGCATTCTCTTCGCCGTAAGTTAACGATAGACCGCGCAGTTCTCTTGGAGAAAGTGAAGGTCGCGGAAAAGGACGTCGACAAGTTCACCTCGGGGAACGCAACCTTGCAGATGTATATCGACAACCTCACCCTGCAAATGGCTAAGGGACGGTGAGATAATATGCATTAAGAAGACTTCCATCGAATCGCACCCTAGTGTTAACACCTGCCGTCCCCATCTATTCTTCTACTGGCCTCTTGGATAGTAAATGATGATATCCTTTCCGCGCCGTCGCCACCACACTACTTGGCTCTGCTCTGCGAATTGCGCATTGTGCTTACGACCAAGATCGGTTGGAGATTCAACATTGACAAAGGGATGTGAGGATGTGGCATCGAGCTTTGCCAGGAATCATCCGTGTGGAGGACTTAGCCTTCTCATCCGCGAATGAGGTGGTGACGATCTGTGTAGACCACAAGAAAACATGCCAGGATACATCGGAACGTCATTTTGGCATGATTGTTCTAGAATAGATTCTAAGCGACGAAAAAAAACATTCTCATTACCATCGATGGTACATACTGATGTCACTGCCAGTGGTGACAGAGACTAGAGCCCGTACAGCCTCGCCACCCTACTGTAAGAATATGTGCAACATAAATGCGAAGCTCACACCCCCAAGTACCTTTTGGACATCCCGCCTCTCCGATTCCCGATTCCAAGCCTAAAGTATCCGTATACTCGAACGCACTCACCGTCTATATCACCCACGGCCAAACCTGGGACGTCGGATCCTTGACGATCACTTTTCGGGCTCCCGAACATATACATACTGATATCATATGCCAGGCGACTGCGATTACTCGAACTATGGTGTATAGTATTAGACTGTTTTAACGTGACGCTGCTTTTGAAGAAGCGGTTTAGGTCTTTCCGCGATTATAGGTGTTTATGCGATGTATAGTACTGTGCAGTGTGCGAATGAAGCTGGATGAGACGATCTGGGAGCCCGATAAGAAAAGGAAGGACGACCACAAACGCGCGGGGCAGAATTGGGCAACATGCAAGCGCGTCAAACGACGTCTTTGGTGGTGGAGAACGGAGGAGCGTAGGCAGGCGGATGGTTCTCCTTATCCGCCTTGTCTGTCGTAGAGAACCCGATTAGCCCATCGCGACGCTCCCTGTTGATAGCTTGCCTACCTCTCCTAGGATCCTGGCCGAGAACACCGGTCTTCTCCTCGCCCGCCGCGAGCGACCTAGTTTGACGCAGAGCATATTCCTCTCGAGCGCGTCGTGCGATGTTGATCACGTCCTTGTAGCGCGCCTGGAAGAATACGGGTTGGGAGACAATCATTCGACGGTCTGTCGCGGTAGGCGGTATGCTTTGGGGGCCCCCATTTTTAAAGCCCCAGATTTGCAATGTATTTTGTCTGAATTCGGAGACTGAAGGTTCAGGAAGTGTCGAGGCGGGAAGGGCCTTCGATGGCAACATGAGGTTCTCTGAGAGAGGTACAGGATCCAGGAGAGCGGCTCGTCTACGTGAGAGGAGAATCGAGGGCAAGGCAGAAGAGGTACCGGGGGCCAAGTCTGAAGCATATGCGGCCGGGGAACCTTTGGGCCACCAAGGAGAGATGTTGAGATTGTAGGGATTTGCAGAGAGTTCTTCAGTCGGCACCGGAAGGACTGTTGTTTGGTGGACGGGAGAGTGTGAGAAAAAAGGAGGAGCGCCAAAGACCATAGGCGATTCCTGCTGGTAGGGCGACGAGAAATCGAAGGTGAGGTTGGACGAGCTGGATGAAAGGGGCGAGACTAAGTCTTCAGAATCGCCCATCAGGAAGGGGCGGTCAAGGTAAGATGTATGCGTCGGCGGGGACAGATCCATAGGAGATGAGATGTCTTGGGCAGAAGAAGGCGTGAAGACGGAACCAGAAAACGCAGAGGATCCGGACAGAGAAGAGCTGAGGAGATGATCATCTTGTACAGGCGTCGAGGCCGGCGGGCGGGGTCTGGAATTGAGCGTTGGGTTTCGGTCGTCGTGGGCGTTTTGCTTGGTCGCGCTGGCGAGGGAGTCGACGTCGACATCTCCCCTTTTCTTGGAAGCCCTGTTCATTCGACCCAGCCAGGCGGTTATCCATCTTCTATCACTGTATGCGAGCGAAGAAAACACGGATCGAATGGGGGGTGCGTCAGAACCGAAGGCCGCCCATAGGAAGATGGGGACAGGGATCACGTACAGGCCAGTTTGAATGGCCAAGAGAGCCCTCTGCTCGCTGGATGGAGTGGTGGTTTGCCTATAGACTTTCTTGAGAATGTCGATTTGCCACGGCTCCGCAAACACGGCTTTTTTCTTGTGAATACGAACTGGAGGACCTAAGGGGACAGACGTAAGGGTTTTTTCGCATTTCATGAGTTTTGACGGTCCCGAAACATGCTGGCGGGTTGCGCCATGGGCCATGATTCATGAATGAGAGTGAGATCAGCGGATGGAGGACACGGAACAGTTGGAGGGTAAGGAGATGAAATTGATTACGGTTTGTTTGTATGTATCGCTTACGTGATTTGAAATCTGGTTTTGGGCTCGAGCGTCGGCGCCCGATCTATTCCTTCACCTGGTCGAGTCCAGTCCTTCTCTTCCTCCTCGTCGTCTCGTCGTCGTTCATAACCTCCGCATTTTTTCACCCTGGCTTCCCTTCCGCTCCTTCCCTCTTGAACATGCCCTCAAGTCGCCGTTCTTCGGCCAGCTCCCTGTCCTCCATCACAGACGAGGTTTCAACTCCATTCCTCCGTTCGGACTTGCACTCGCCCTCCGAGCTTGTTCTCGTTCCCGACGAATCTGACCCCCGTGGCGACTTCGACTTCTCAAGCGACGACGAGATTGTAGACGACATCAGCGCTCACCTTGACCGTCTCAAGGCCTCCCCCATCCCTCCCCTTCCGCCCACCCTTGTCTTCCTCTACCTCCTCGTACCCTACCTCAAACTTGGACCTTTTCTTCTCTCCACCAGCAATGCCTCTCTCGCATACACTCTTCCCGCTCTTTTTCTCTTCGCTCTACTTGCGGCCGCAGCCCGCCAGATTGCGTACATGTTGACCAAATATATCCGCAAGACCGATTTAGAAGAGGTTGTCGCAGACACCTTTGCAAGGGGCATAGGCAAAGAAGGTAGAAGGCATCTCCTGCGCTCCATTGTGCGGGGATTAACGGGAGTTCTACGTGTGCTGCTCGCCACGATGTACCTCCGAGGTGCGTGCTTCCCACATATATTCTATTCACGATCTCATACAATTCCCCGCAGCCGCGACGACAGTTTTGCTTCCCTTGTTTCCAAACGAGCTGGTCATCCCATCCAGGGTGGTGCTGACCATCATCTTCGCCTTGGTCGTCTTGCCATTATCCCTTGCGTCCTCGTTGGCTTCAAAGACGATCGTGTACGCAACATGGGCCGCTCTCCTGTCGTACATCGTCTGGTTTTCCTCCGTCACATTCGCACATGCCCGTGGTACCCTCGCTCCGAACCCCGAGTGGTCTCAGGCTGGCGTTCTATGGCAGAGCATTGGTATGTACCTGCCTCAGCACCATATATTGTGGTCTAATATTCTGTGCAGCACCCATCGTCTTCACCTTTTCTTCGTCGTGGACCCTGCCCCTTTATGCAGCCCTCAAGGGCTCTTCTCCTCGTCTCACTAATAAGAAATCAAAGCGTTATTCTTTCAAATCACTCTCCGCTGCTAGCATCGCGCTCGCAGTTATCATTGTCCTGCCTCTTTGCTTCTACTCTGCCCATCCGAATGCCCCAGTAAGTCCGTTCTTAGTTATGCATCCCGCACGGTGCTATCGTTCAACCAGCTCCTAACACAGGACTCTCCGCGACACCCCCCTCACGCCCTCATCGCCGCCTCAAATGCGGCTGCTCTTGTGTTGACCATACCCCTTATCCTGATCACTACACCCTCCTTGCCTATCCCCACTTCCATTCGCCGTTCTACGAACATCCCCGTCTCCAAGATGATTTTATTTGTTGTGACGGTGGCGATCTCGCTTCTCTCCACGCACGCGTCCGCAATCCTAAGCGATATCCTCCTGACTTTGTCCGTCGCAAGCACATTCGTGGTTCCAGGTGGGTCTTGATTCCACACCATTTGCGCGTCTACGAGCTCATCTTGCGTCTCTTAGCCGTGTTGCACATTGTAACGCATCACTTCCATTCGCCCTTGGCAATCGTCCTTCCAACAGCCTCGCCAACCTTACCGCAGCCGACCGGCACGCAGGACGAGCTACTGCAGCGCAAGGAGCGCATGCTGCAGCGCCGGCGCTTGGGAAAGCGTCTTCTTTGGGACGTCATCGCTTGGGCCTTGGTCCTCCTCGTGGGCGGCGGGGGTGCTGCCTGGACCGCAGGACGTCTGTCGGAAATATGGTGACCCGATCCCATCCTACGGTAAAGTCGTATCGCTAAGTATAGGGGTCAAAGGAGTCGGGCTGGATCTGGACTCGAACATTTCTAAATTGTTTGTTGTGCACGTGCCGTTCGGACGCTGTAGCTTTAGATGTTCCCGCTTCTCGTCTCTCTTTCCTGCTCAGCTGTTTTATGCACGAGCGTCGGTCGATACCGTGACCGTTCGTGCTACTCATGTCTTCGAACTTTGCTCGCAGGTTACCGGTGAATGTGTGCGGTATGTTATATATATCGAATACAAGCCTCGTGTACTCTTTTTGTACCCTGAACGCGGACAAGTCCAAGGATGCGCGAGTTGGAAGAAGCGAGCCATGACATGGCCACGATGCGTTTCACAATCTCGTTGTTGCCCTTCTCTTGATGTTTGACTTACGTTCCTCGGTCTTCGTTTAGGTGGGGCTTCAAGATGCCGTCACGCCACTGTATACGGCCCGGCCTTGTCTACGTCTTTTCCAGTGCAGAACTCCAGAATGGTTGCTCATGGACCCTAGACTTACTATCACGATCTTCGAACCGTGCCCTCCATCGATATGGATCTCTATGGGTGTTTGGCGGTGCGTGTCGATTGTGGGTAGAAGAGACGCAGTGCGCGAGTGCCGTGGTCTCGGGACCTTTCTACTGACATGCCGGAAATCAGGCAACGATGATCATTTGTATCACTTTGTCTTCCAGTTTGCCGACGCTATGCGCGGGCGTCCGATGCAGCCTTTTCTTTACGAAACTCTTGGGCTTCGCGTCACGGTCGCGATGCACACCCCAATATTCCCTGGCGGACGGGTATTGGTGTCCAGGAAGCTTTTCCACCCGGTGAACGGCTGATGATCGATCGCCCAAACAGAAGTAGGAAAGCATATATATAAAGAGTTGGTGTCGGTGCGCCACACCACTTCCATTTTGGACCTCCCCGCTTTACGTGCCAATCCCACCTTGAGCGTGCCGACAGTCATATCGACTTGACGACCCCCCTACAGCTGTCATGGTCATCTACGCCCCTACCCCCTCACGTTACTTTGCAGACGCCGTCGAATCCAGTATGAGCCACCTCCCCCCACTCCCATCCTCGACCTACTTCGCCCACGACGCGATTACGCCCACCGAGCGCGGCCCTTACCCGGCACACGACGATAAAGACGCGAGCTCCGAAGCCAACCTTGCGAAAACGTCGACCGAGGACGAGAACGGGGAGGGCGAAAGCACGCCGACGCGTGATGATGCCCGCACGCCCACGCAAAAGGACACGCTGAAGACGGACGCTTCGCGCATCCAAGCACTTCTCGACGATGCCTCGTCCCTGCTGTCGACGCTACCGCCCTCCGACCAGCGCGCGGGGCTTGACGCGGCGCCTGCTATCGCAAGTTCTACCCGCAACCACGACGCCCAAGGCTACCTGCGGGAGGAAAGTTATGCACGCATATTTCAAGAGTATGAAGAGGCGGAGAAGAGGGCGGAAGAGGCGCAGAGGGCGTTGAAGGGGTGGCTGCGACAGGCAAAAGAGCGGGCCAAGCAGGACGACGCGGCAATGGCGCAAAAAATAGAGGACTACGAGCTGCAGGTGGCACTTAGTCTGAGTCTTATGGACGCGGGGGAGCACAAGGTGGAGGAAAATGGGTCCGGAGTCCAGAAGGGCATGGAAGCGGAGGAGGTCGCCGAGCTGGATGCGACAACGCAGCAGGCGGAGGCGGATGAAAAGATAGACAAGGATCTGGAGCGTAGGGGCGTCAAGTTGACCGCCGAAGATGAGGAGGAGGAGGATGAGACGATGCCAGGTCTGTGCGCTGAGGTGGTCGTGGATTCGCGCTTGGATCCACTATCCGAGCAATGGGATGCGGACTTTTGGCTCCAGACCCGCAGCGGCGCAGGCTCTACCCGGCCACAACTCCCGACGGCGCCGAGCGCGAAAGAGTTCCGCGCGCCTTCCCCGGGCTCGTTGCATGCCGACGAAGACAAGGAGGCGGGGAGCGTTACCCTCAAGTCGCTGAGTGCCATGCTGGCTCGAGAGAGGGAGCGGATGTCAATGTCAAGTTTACCGACGCCGATTCCGGGTGCGGAGTCATTGATCGTCACTGGTGGTCCCCCCTCTTCCCTCCCTGAGAAGGTAGCTCTGGAAGTCAACGTTGAAGCCAAGCTGCGGGTCGATGACCAAGAGGTTAAGACGACGACGACGACGGAGATTGAGAAGTTTGAGGAGTTTCTTCGTATAGCCATATCCGTCCTGCCCCGCCGCCGATGGGACAAAGAAACCGAGAGGGCGCGGAAGAGGTTCAAGAAGGCGAGGAGTATCGTGCTTAGTCTGCCTCGGATGCAAGTCCATCTCGGCGAGGATGTCTCTCAAAGAGTGAGCTTGTTTCTTCCTTGCGATTCCTATGTACGGTGCTCATCGACGCCAGCTGCATAACTGTTACCTGCGGGGTAAGCACCATCTGCTATTTTGGGGACCCCTTGGAACTGACCCCTGCTGACAGCCACCAGCGACCGTAAGAAAGATGCCCTACAGACGTCGACTGAGCGCTTGAGGTAAGCAAACAGTAGATCGAAGACTTTGGACCTAGCGAGGAGCGACTGACATGCATACCGACCTCCTGGACAGCGACGAAGATGATATACCTCCTGCAGTAGCTCGTACCGCATACATCAATCTCGTGGAAACGGTAATGCATATGTTATTGCATCGAGCGACCATCCAACTGAGCCATGTTTCCGTTAGGAACTGAGGCAGCTGAAGGAGGACGCACGCGCTTCTAGATGGCTTACAGAATTGGAGGTAGCGGGGGCATTCTGAAGCTGCAGGATCGTCATGTCACGGGCTTCACACCGTTCCCGTACTCACAGACTTTCCGTTAGACCATGATCTAGACTTAACCTTTTTTTGGCGCAATATCAACATCCTTTAATACAAAGAGAGACGCGGTGGAGCGCTGCGTCACGTCACGACACAAACCGCGAGACAAGTGAGCTTTCTGATTGGTTGTGGGACAACAGCCACGTCATCGTAACGCGACGCGTGACAAGTCGCGTTGACAAATGCACGTGGCTGCTTGCGTCATCCTAGGCTTGCGCGTCGGCCGGGTCGCCGCGTCGCTCTTCGTCTTGACCTCCACCACGTACTTGGCCACCGTCATACCTTCCCACTCTCTATGGCACCTCTACGCACCGCCGTTAGCGTCAAAGTAGCCTCCATGGCACAGCCCTACTTATACCTTTTACTTTGTATATCAGAAAACAAATTCAAATCAATTTTCCTCCAAAGCAATGTTTGTGCAGCAACATGGACGTGTTTTGTCGCTTCGGTCACGATGACCGCGTCGCTCCCACCCCCCCTGATTGGATTTATTTATATATCTAGAGATTTTTCGGGAAATTTCCTCGGTGCTCGGATGAGGCGTGGTGGTCCCGAGCTCGAGTGATGTACGACACGACCCGACCCGACACGACACAGTACAGCACACCCTGTCATCTGCATCCAGTGCATCTCGGTGCGTTCATCTGGATCATGTGCGCATTTTCTTTCTCTCTTGCGAGACGAACTGACATGTACTATTTGTGCAGAAGAATCTATGCGAGTTGGGGGTGACATTGGCTGGCCATTGGGACGGTGCACCGAGCAGGAACGCAGGTCCACTGATTCCGTCCAAGATGCAGCCCCCAGAAACAGTGCCCATTCAACCTCCTCGCAAGCGAACGAGAACACGGCCGTCCAGGTATGACTGACCTTAACAAACTGATCAATGTCCTTGCTTACTATATTGTTGTCTACAGCTTTCCTCGGCTGACGCCATTGGCCACCGCCGGTCTTGAGTGCGAGCACAACGACATCCTCAGGATCCTGAAGGTCCGCAACAGCATTGTATTGTGTCATCCACGTCCGAATCAACGACAGGTGACACGATAATGCAAGAACCCAACCAACCAGCAAGCCTCGAACGGAGCTTTCATAGATGGTACGTGCATACAGTATCAATCAATGTGATAGTAAAGGCTTTACTGATCCTTTTGTTATCCATATCACAGGTGATATGTCCTCATCGACATTGCATATTCGCAGGCCTACTCGGCCCTCGGCGACTTGCTTCCTACGCCCCCAAGGACTCCAGCTCTGAACCCTCAAGGAACAGAACAACCCACTCTGCTATCGAAATGGCAGATTGCCAAGAGAGCCCGACACGAGCGAGAGCATTTGGGACCGTCACAAACCCCTCTACTGTAGGCGGCTGTAGTTTGGCAACTCGCAACCGGTGTCACATGACCGTGGGAGCGGGTAGAGGAGGGCAACCCGGCCTCGGGGACGGGGGACATCCACTTTAGGCAACGCAACCTCTTGTGAGTGAGCTCTCCCAAAGGGCCAAAGCTGTCCTATGTAGCGTCGAGTGATCATCCTCACGCTTTGGCCCATTACACTGTACACGAATCTGTATATGAATACAAGGTTTTGTGCACACTGACCACCTTATTTGTCACTGAGTGCTGATTAGCTCAGGACCCCTGAAATTCCCTATAAATGATTCATCTCGGACCACCGAAAATTTGGGCCTTATGGGAACCTATGTATGGTACTCTCCACCGAAAATGGGCCCCGTAGGGCCGACATGTTGGAGCTAAGAACCACTGAAAAGGAACCCGCCCGTCCGAAGTCCCATCTTCACCACCGAAAATGGTAAGCATCTGAACACGCCGAGGATCTGTCAGTTCCAATCACAAGTATTTTGCATATTTTGCTTCCCATGGGTCTATGGAAGCAAACTAGGCATGTTATAGCAAGCTTGTGCATAAAATGAGAGTTCTGCTCTGGAAACCTCGACGCCGAAGGTGTGGGAAATTAGACTATTTTTAGATATGTATAGTCTAAGAACCACTGAAAACGGCTGACTTGAAAAAATCTATCATGTAAATCACCGAAAATGGCCCAAATTCTGTCCCAGCGCACCACCGAAAACAGGTCACCCTGGGATGAATGCTCTATAGGGAATTTCAGGGGTCCTATTAGCTCATGAGGCTGGCAGCGCTGCGGCGGTTTGTAGAAAACAAAATACAATATGAGCGAACCTCATGTCGATTTCGTACTTGGTGCCGCTGGTGACGTATTCTTGAGGGTTTTTGACCTTTTTTTTGCGAAAATTAAGCATGGGTAAGCGGAAAGCAACTCAGCCTCGGGGACAGGGGACAACCCGCAAATTAGGCAACCGCAACCGACCCCCGGGGACAGGGGACGTTGCCTAACGTCGGCCGCGTACAGTAGGCATCCCGGCTACAGTTTCCCTACTATCGGACTGCGAGTTGAATCTTCTACACTTCATGCTTAGTACTTAGTTATGCTTATTTGTTGCTTACTAGCATAGACCCATGCATTGCACTCATTCAAGTAGCAAGGCTGTGGTGATTGTATTCAAATAAGCAACAAATAAGCATAACTAAGTACTAAGCATGAAGTGTAGAAGATTCAACTCGCAGTCCGATAGTAGGAAAACTGTAGCCGGGATGCCTAGAGGGGTTTGTGACGGTCCCAAATGCTCTCGCTCGTGTCGGGCTCTCTTGGCAATCTGCCATTTCGATAGCAGAGTGGGTTGTTCTGTTCCTTGAGGGTTCAGAGCTGGAGTCCTTGGGGGCGTAGGAAGCAAGTCGCTGAGGGCCGAGTAGGCCTGCGAATATGCAATGTCGATGAGGACATATCACCTGTGATATGGATAACAAAAGGATCAGTAAAGCCTTTACTATCACATTGATTGATACTGTATGCACGTACCATCTATGAAAGCTCCGTTCGAGGCTTGCTGGTTGGTTGGGTTCTTGCATTATCGTGTCGCCTGTCGTTGATTCGGACGTGGACGACACAATACAATGCTGTTGCGGACCTTCAGGATCCTGAGGATGTCGTTGTGCTTGCACTCAAGACCGGCGGTGGCCAATGGCGTCAGCCGAGGAAAGCTGTAGACAACAATATAGTAAGCAAGGACATTGATCAGTTTGTTAAGGTCAGTCATACCTGGACGGCCGTGTTCTCGTTCGCTTGCGAGGAGGTTGAATGGGCACTGTTTCTGGGGGCTGCATCTTGGACGGAATCAGTGGACCTGCGTTCCTGCTCGGTGCACCATCCCAATGGCCAGCCAATGTCACCCCCAACTCGCATAGATTCTTCTGCACAAATAGTACATGTCAGTTCGTCTCGCAAGAGAGAAAGAAAATGCGCACATGATCCAGATGAATGCACCGAGATGCACTGGATGCAGATGACAGGGTGTGCTGTACTGTGTCGTGTCGGGTCGTGTCGTGTCGTACATCACTCGAGCTCGGGACCACCACGCCTCATCCGAGCACCGAGGAAATTTCCCGAAAAATCTCTAGATATATAAATAAATCCAATCAGGGGGGGTGGGAGCGACGCGGTCATCGTGACCGAAGCGACAAAACACGTCCGTGTTGCTGCACAAACATTGCTTTGGAGGAAAATTGATTTGAATTTGTTTTCTGATATACAAAGTAAAAGGTATAAGTAGGGCTGTGCCATGGAGGCTACTTTGACGCTAACGGCGGTGCGTAGAGGTGCCATAGAGAGTGGGAAGGTATGATGGTGGCCAAGTACGTGGTGGAGGTCAAGACGAAGAGCGACGCGGCGACCCGGCCGACGCGCAAGCCTAGGATGACGCAAGCAGCCACGTGCATTTGTCAACGCGACCTGTCACGTGTCGCGTTACGATGACGTGGCTGTTGTCCCACAACCAATCAGAAAGCTCACTTGTCTCGCGGTTTGTGTCGTGACGTGACGCAGCGCTCCACCGCGTCTCTCTTTGTATTAAAGGATTTGAATACAATCACCACAGCCTTGCTACTTGAATGAGTGCAATGCACGGGTCTATGCTAGTAAGATAAAACAAAAATCCATATCATGTATAATGACAGTATAGCCATTGCGAAAAAGACAAACAAAAGATGTCTGACAGCGGAACGAGCCTCGCGACACCTATGTCATACAGAAAGGTATATGGCGCGCGGGTCAGTAAATGCTTCACGTATCGATGTGCCGAGCGACATTGGGACACGCCAGTGGATTCGAGGATATCTCGTGCTGCCGTGTCCCTACTACTTATATGCAAGTGTACTCGGGTGTAGTACTGAGGTTAACGTAGTCGAGACCGAAGCTGTGGTGGTACGAGGTCGGCTGGCAGTACTTTCACGACCTAATCCAAGTTGTCAGGGATGCCAGTGAAGGCAGAGGAAAACGCTCACCTCGCGCATGTGATCTTCGCCGCCAACTTCCCAACCGCTATTGGCAATCGGTAGCAAACACTCTTTCACATGGTTTGCGATGATTTCGTCGATGCCATACAGAGCACCAGAGTGTCTCCGCCACTGAAGGAGGTTGGAAAGGAGCTTTCGATGGCGCATGAGAAGACGTCGACGGGCTGGTATAGATTCGGGATTGAATTGCGGCATGTTGAGGGCCAAGTAAGGCTTCTGCAATGTGATTGAATCTCGAGATGCCGCCTGAAACGCAGTCACGACAGCCTTGGATAGAGTCTGCAGGAAATCCGTCAGCGACGAACATAAAGTTTGCTCTGGATGACATACTTGAAATTTGAGATTATTCCGCTCTACTAACGTTTCCAGCTCCTCAGCTAGATCTACCAATCGGCGAATGTCCTTCCCAGACCACGGGTCAAATCCACCCTCTTCAACGATTCTTGCAATTAGGGGTATGACGGTGGTAGAAGTCATGGCCGACGTGAGGTCGCCTTCAGGACCGAGATCCGGTTCGTTGTCTCCTTCGTCTCCAGTCTGCTGTGGTCTAGAGTATTGGTGCAACGCCGTATACCATTTGAAGGTGTCTAAGCTTCGCAAGTCCTAGCGAGTTGTGTCAATTCAGCGGACATTTGAGTGGCAAAGCGCTTACTTCGAACGGACTCCATCCGAGCATCTCCAGCCGCACCCAGAACTCCCAGGCCCCAACGAGCCCCAGGCCCCCCCACGCTCCCGTGTAGATATCCTTAAAGGATTCTCGCCATTCTCCGAACCACCGACCTAGTCCCAAGCTTGGGTCACGGAATTCTTCAGCTTTGACATCGGAAAGAACATCTTCGCGTTTTTCTGCGAGCCTGGCTAGAGCAGCCCGGTAGTCCGTGGCCTCGGACGGCGGCAGAGACGAGTCGGTAGAATAACCATCCTCTGTGTCCCTGCGACGTGTGACTCCTTGTGAGCGCTTTGAGCGACGAGAGACGCGCGCGGCCTGCCGATCTCGTCGAGCTGCCGTTGGATTTAATAGAGGGATAACGCGCCCGAGCTCGTCTAGCTCCTCTGGTTCCGTGTGAGGTACAATGGGGGGAGCTCCCAGAAAAACCGCCAAGTCGTCGCTATCATCAGCTCGACGTCGTTGATAGATCATGTCCCGGTGTTCGGTGAGGAGAGAATAATGTTCTTTTTCTAATGTTTCTAGCCGAGGATACTGGTTAGAGTTAAATGAGTTCAGAGTTCACACTAAAAGGATACATAGAACTAGAGGTGCGAATGACATACCTTTTCATCCAGAAAAGTGGCCACCGTTTCCACCCATTCACGGAAGGATGCAAACCACCTACGCTTCTCCTCTGCCTTCGCTACTATCTCCCGCAACTCCGCCTCACGCTTGTCGAGCTGGGCCTGCTCTGCGGCCAGAGAAGCCATGCTTGTGGTGTTATGAGTGTGAGAAGCAGTCAAAGTGGTCATGGCGGACGCCAGTCGGGCTACAGCCGGTTCCAGGGTGGGTATCGCGGTGACAGGCGGTACTGAATCAAAATTAGTATGTCGGTTAAAGGGTAGGAAGTTGAGCACGCACTAGGTGCAGCATGGTAGACGGGTTTAGCGGCCATCGGTGTGTCGTCATCTGCCGCCATACCTCCGCGACGAATTTGTTCTTGTTCCCATTCTTGAGTTTCTTCGTCTACTTCTTCCCTATACCCGACGTCAAAAAAAATACGTCGGTGCAAGGATCAGACCTACGCATCAGCAATAAGTTCTTTCATGTTGTTCCGTCGTTGCGATGCTTCTTTCTTTCTTGATTTACGGCCAAGCGCTATGCGCTCCTGCGCGCTAGTGTACTCCGCAAACTCTGTGAAAGAGAGTGTGAGCACTGAGGCGATCAAGCCTAGGGGGGGAGCGCACCGTCGTCGCCCTCGCCGAGTTCATCCTCTTCTCGGACCAGACGACTCTCGGGGTGGGGTCCTTGATAGCCTTCCCCGTGCTTCGTGACAGACAATGAGATATAGTCGTCCTCTCCTTTAGATGCAGACATTCGAAGTCGCTCCCGTTTCTCCTTTGCAGCCAGAATTGAAGACTGAGACAATATAACGGGGTCGTCGTTTCCTACAAAAGGACGTCAGTTGGCATTGCAGACGCGGGACGTGGAGTTGGGATACCGAAAATATTTACGGTTTCGATTGTGATGTCGCCCATTCCAGACGTGTCCATAGCGACATCACCGTCGTGCGTGTCGTCTGGAGGCGGTCGTGGACGACTGGACGGAGTGCTGGCTTTGAGCTCTGAGAGGTAAGCCTGGTCGTATACAGGTCCTCGGTCGGTGTGTGCGGAGATGTTCGCCTGATCTAAATCAGAGGGAAGATTCCTAAGTAGAAGTAAATACCACACTCATCATAAAACTTGACTACATACCCAGGGGACGCGGGATGTGTTCCCAGTGTCAATTTCTTGCTCAGGTTAGACTTCTTGACTTTGAACACTTCGCCACCCTCCTGCACAGATATGAGAAGTTATACTACTGCATGAGAACAAGGACGACGCACCTCATCTTCTCCTCCAAAGCTCAAGTTGGTCTTGGGTTTGTTCCGTTGTTTTGCCTTGCTCTTGATCTTGGATGCAAGTGCAGCAGGATTGCTACCCTCTGGTTCGAGACCAACATTGGAATCGACTATGGGAGAATCTCGGACCCTCTGTGTCACCTTATTTTTCGTGCGCTTAAAGACAATGGGAGAGTCGGTCATGATGGAGTAGAGAGGAGAACACGATTGTGTAAGTTCAAACCGAACTGCGTCGTTCGAGGACGCGCTTTTCCCACGCATCTCTTCCCAAAACTCTATCTTGAACATTGCACTCGTCGAGCCATTCAATGCCGCCCAAACCACGCCCTCGCCCTCGCCCTACTTCCTCGTCAAGCTAGCGGCTCCGGAAACGCTTCCTCATCTAACTTGTCGGCCAGCAATGTCCAGAAGTCCAAGAGTGCCCGGGAGCAAGAACTTGACAAAGATGATGTCTTCTTCCTTCGCAATCGAAACCGGACGGCCAAAGATTGGAAGAAGCTAGACGAGATGGAGAAAGGTGCGCGACCCTGCCCTAGACCGTCCACAGTGATGTGACCAAACTGCGTCGCTAGAACGGGAATCATCAGCGCCGGCAGCCGAGTCCGATGCCGAAGACGATGTGGAAGCATCCCCGCGGAAGCGACAGAGGATACACAGGAACACGAGAGACGGTAATGGGTTGCCTGCTTGGACTAAGCAAGATATTATTAAGTAAGTCACTTCCTCCCCCCTAAGTACACGCATTGTTTCTCCCTCTCCCTGACCGCCTGTGTGTCCAATATTTCTAACACTTGAGGTAGCATCCTATCTTCGGACGACGATGACCTGGATCTCTTCGAGGACGATTGGAACACGGTCATCCAGTCACGGCGGCGCTCGT
Organism: Amylostereum areolatum; assembly: GCA_012932865.1. Classification (NCBI taxonomy): domain Eukaryota; kingdom Fungi; phylum Basidiomycota; class Agaricomycetes; order Russulales; family Stereaceae; genus Amylostereum; species Amylostereum areolatum. The sequence continues at coordinate 1,022,100 of SAXG01000002.1, forward strand.
CTAACTAAGAAGCGTCCTCGAAGCCGATCTCGCTCCCTAACCCCGCCTCCAGAACTCTCTATGCAGCAGATCCAGCATACTCGAAACGCCGTTCGGTGAGTCATATGGCCAAACTTACGTCGTCTTTGCCAACCATGCTATGTAACAGGCAAGCACTCGAAACTGCTCCTCGCCCTGCGTCTCCCACCAATTATCAAGCCGACGAATCTACGGACACCATCATCCTTGACCCAGAACTAGCATCTATCCAGCGTGCTATAATGCTAGAGGCATCCCGCACTGGAGGCCTTAGTCGCAGCTTGACACCTGATCGTGGAGGAGGTCCCGAGAACGTCGTGATTAAAGTTAACTGGCGGCCACACCCACTGAACACCGCCGCAAAACCGCGAATAATGGGCTTCAAACTCAAGAGGGTGAGGTCTCTCCTTCTCATATCAGTAAGTCATCCGCAAACCTACCTTCTCCTGCAGCACGACCGCTTCAGCGCTTTATTCGATGAAGTTGCCGACGATGCAGGTGTCTTGGTGGACAACATCGTCGTGACTTACGACGGATCTCGCGTGTTTGCCTCCGCAACGCCCCACAGCTTAAAGATATGGGCGGAAGCAGAAATGGGTAGATCATCTTCTCATCACCAAAGAGTATTTTGTGCTCATATGCATTGTAGATGCATCTGACAAGCCTACCTATGACTACCTCCGGCAGCACCGACATCAACGCCCTCCACCCTCCTCCTCCCACCCTCGGGAGCGTTCACCTTCCCTCGCAGCCGAAGGCGGCAACGACTCGGACACTGACGTGCAATCTACGCAAGAAGTCGACGACGACGACGATACCTTTAAGCTGGTGGTGCGCTCCAGTTCGACCAAAGATATTACCTTGACTGTCAGACCATCCACTACCTGCGGGGCCATTGTCAAGGCCTTCTTGAAGCGTGCTGGGCTAGCCTGACAAGTATCCTGAAGGAAAGAGCCGAAGGAAGAGCGTTGGTGGCGGTCCGCGGCTGATAATCGACGGTGACCACATGGCTCCCGAGACACCTATTTCTGAGGCAGACCTCGAGGATGGTGATCAAGTCGAGATCGCAGGACTCTAATACCTACATACTATATCGTTTTCACTGGTCATTGCATGTTGTGCTGCATTTCTGATCGCTATTCTTTCTGTTGGATCTGGGTTCATGTCACTCATACTGCTTTCTATCATACACATGCATTATAGCATCTCGGTTACAGATGGATGAGGCGAAGCCTAGATGCAACTATCATGCATATCCCCGTCCAACCCACGATATCATTGTGGCACTGCATTTCGAACAAGGATCCTGGCGTTATTGACAAACGCACGTATTAGCTCGTCGAATGCATAGCGCTCGGGCTCTGGAACAGACTCGTCGTTGCGTCCTGGCAGCCGTGGCGAGTAAGCAAGGCAGAATGCGCGAACTCAAGCTCAAGCTCGTGGAGAACTTCGGGCTAAAGAAAAGATATCACGGGAGATTAACTTCAAATGTACACAAGCATAGATTAGAGAGGTGTTATACCTGCGAATTCGGTCCCCCTGACGAGGTTACCTGTGTCAGATCAATGCTGAATTCCTCGTGCGTGTAACTCATCCGATCCTTTTTTCGCGTGTGGGTCGGGGAACCTATGGGATGTGGCACTGCCGACGAAGGTCAGCACGCGACAGAGAGCGAACATGAGGGAAACGCACCTGGCACTTCCATATTGAACACTAATACGCCAGTCCGCCGCGCGCTTGGGGCTATAGATGTCGAGGTTCGCCAGACGGACCTTGCGCATCGTCTCCAGCACTTCGCCTGATTTTTCGTCGCGCGTGACGCGAATTTTGTCCCGGTCGCGGGGGTTATCCGAGGCGTAGAAGGAGTCGACTAGATGAAGGTGGCTATAAGATAGGGGAGAGGACGAGTGCCCAGCCTGGTGGGAGTTCATCTTGAGATTATTGAGGAGGGTGTTGTAGTGTTTGTGTTGCATCTAACACCGGTGGCTTAGATTCCGAAGGCAGCGAATATATGAGGAGGAGTGCGCGCACAGCAGTCATGTTGGACTCGAACCGGGAGTCTATCGAGTTGGGGGCCAGAACTTGAGAGGCATGCATAAGAGTTAAGAAATCGCTATTAGAAAAAAGACGAAGACGCACTTGTTTCTGATAATACCGGGAGGATGATCCTCCCTCCCGACGTTTTCTCCTTCAGGATACCGATCTTAGCTTCAACCTCTACGTTCCCGGCCAAGTCGGGAGGGCGCGTCATAATTGTATGGTGAATGAAGTCCGCCACTTCACGGATAAATTCGTCTAGAGGTTCCACTCCAAGAATGGAAAGAGAAAGAGGCGGGAGTGGGGAGGACATGGAAGCGTGGCCGTTCCCGTTCGTGAGCTCGTGGTTGGGAGGTGGTGAGTGACGGGCACGCTTTGGGGGGCGGCGTTGATAGTCGGGTTCTGATTCTGACTCGCCGGAATGGCTTCCTCGCGCGTCCATACGATATGTGCTGTGGAAGAAAGACGGGTGATGATGAGAGGGAACGGAAAGCGCGTTCTGGCACGTGCACTATCATGCTATATCACACCCAACACAAGCTCAGACGACTCATCTCACATGTCTTTCGATCGTGCTCCATGATACAGATTACAGAGAAAATACATAAATATAGTTACAGGCCTAGTGATGGTGGTCCAGCATGGCGCTCAGAAGGAGCGGGATGAAGATACCAACAAGGAGGAGAGTCACCCGCATGTTTCTACTGACCTCGCCTGCGTCAACATGGCCATGAGATGGCGATTGCAACACTGTCGCGACGTATAAGAAGCTTCCGCCCTATACAACGTCCATTAGCCTGGCATATCGATGGAAAGACAGACCAAACTACAGCTCACTGAGAACAGAAGTGCGATCCCCACGCGGCGGAGATCGCCATGGCCCATCATAGAAAACAGCGCGTACGACACAACGGCTCCAACAGGTGTGGATGAGCTAAAAATTGCAAGGTGTCTTCGGCACGAGGAGCGAGATAGGGACGTTGAAAGGAGGGAGATCGTAAAGGCGAGCGCAGTGGGTGCTAAAGCAAGGCGTCAACAGTGGCTCCCTCGTCAGCATAGGAAGGATAGCTACCTTTGTGGATGGCCAGCGCGAAGAACACCACAAGAGAAAGGTCTTCTAAATTTGATGATTCGCCCGCGGAGAGAGCGGAGACCCCAAGGGCAAGTCCATCCGCAAAACCGTGGATGACTAGACCAACGGTCAGTGGGTATGCAGGCTGTCCTTGGTCGGATTCTGATTCTGCTGCAGGAGTCCGAGGAAGAGCAATCCCTCCCTCGTTCTCCAATGCAGCTAATTCGACGTCGAATTCTATGTGACTGGGACGTTGGGTCCTGGGCATACTGCTAGCTGCTGACGATCCACCCGTGTCCGTGAGAAGAACCATACTCCTCCACTAGAAGCATTAGAGCGAATCCAGAAAGCAAAGCAAGCGCCAATGTTGTCGACACTTCTGCTGTGGAATCCGCGTGGACCAGAGTCTCGATGCCTCTGCAGAAGAATCCAGGGCGTTAACGACATGGATCTGGGCGCATAACATAACGACTCACAGACGTACTCTGGTATGATGACACCAAGCGCTGTACCTAGGAGAAGGCCCGTTCCAACACACGATATACGTGAGAGATGTGTTTCTGTGCGAGAGTGGAGGATCAATTTATGGGAACCCATCTCCTTCAAGACGACGTACTTGAGAAAGAAAAAGACAGCGGTAAGATACCGAACCCGAATGAAGTGAGTCCCAGAAGGGCTGACATGACAAGCAAGGAGAGCGTCGAGGACATCTTTGCACGGGAGAAAAGGCAAGGTATCAGAGCACTGGAGAAACTACTGAGGAGAGAAAGCAGCTGCGGTGCGCAGTGACGCGTCCCAGAAACGCGACGTGGTTACTCACGTGACCATCACTCAGGTCACGTCAACGCGTCCGAGCCGTACTACGGCGTACTCGGGGCCTGTCTGTACGACCTCCTGGCACAAAAAATGCCGAACCCTCCTTCAAAAAAGTTGAACACTCGGACCGTTTGGTTCGGCGTATTTCTGCATGGTTTAACGTTTATTGCTTCTATGTAACGAGACAGAAATGTGGTGAGGTTGATATATGCATATACATCTACTACAGACTTCAAGCGACGGCGATAGGGGAAGTCAGTACCGGGTGGACTGCCTAACTGCCTCTCAAATGCTGCCACCCTCCTCTTCTCATCCTCCAACGCCTTGTTTTGCGCACCTATCCTTTTTGGCACAATCCTTCTACGCTCTGTCTTGATCCTGAAATCAAGCCTATCCACACCCAAAGCCTTCAGCGTCTTCCTCTCTACCAGGCTGTAGTCCTCCGGGTTTCCTCGGTTGAAGTCAAATGGCGAACGCACAGCGACGGGCGGGTTCGTGATGACACGTGGTTCGCGGAGATGGTTCTTTGATGCAGAATGAAGCATGAGCGGATGGAGGAGCACGACATCGCCAACATTTCCCGTCAGCTCGATGAACCGATTGCACTTTTTGACCTCCTTGAGGTGCGACCAGTACCCAGGGTCGTCTTGATACTCCGCACATGTCGACGTAGATGGCGTAAAGGATAGACCCGTGGGGAGGACACCTTCAGGATGCTTGGAGAGGTACTGAGCGATCATGTTGAGACCGTCAGGACAGATGTAAGTGCCGCCTCCACGGGGTTTAATGTCAGAAAAGATAGGGATGACAAGCAAAGCTTGCTCGGGGGAGTCCAGATAATGGACCTAGTGATATACTCAGACCCGCTCGGTGTTAATGGAGGAACGTGCGCACAAAGAAATCGCCGTCAACGTGCCAGTTGTCGAGCTCGCGAGGATCCATGGGCTCACCGCCTTCAAGGGCATCCGTGCCAAGGTTGAGGATAAATGAATCGCCCCAACTACTACTTAACTCGTCGATGCGCTCCTCGCCTCCGAGAAGTTCTGTTATAGCACCCCACGCCTATAGCGAATGCTGTCAGGGTTACTATGCGTCTCGACAGCACAGTTTTTTCGCGAACCTTGGGAGCAAAAGCTGACACCAGCTCGCGTCTATGCCAAGGCATATGGATCCGCTCTCTATCCCAAGTGCTTTTATCTTCGGGATCCAAGCCAAGTCGGATCCACACGGTCTTCGTAAACTCGTACGGCTTTCTCTTTAGTGAATGCACCTTCGATAACGATGTAACCATCGTCGAGGAATTGATCGACCTGCTCCTCTTCGCTGCGTCAGTCTGTACGCGTAAGTATGCCGAAGCGAAAAGAAAACATACGGGTGAGGTGTTTGTATGAGGGCGGCATCATTACCTGGTTGAGCCGTGGGCGAGCGGGATGGAAGGCGACGATGTCCAGGGTATATAAGTTCGCCACGGGAGAAGTTCGGCGTAGATAAGGTCAGCTGTCCCTGCCATTTCGGTGTTGAAGGCTTTCACCTAAATATATGGATGAGTGGTATTGAGAACATCCCCTTGCCCATAGTGCCCAAGCTAGTGGCGAGATTGATACTAAAATCCCTTACATCACCCACGAGAACAAGCTGAGGAAGGGGCTTTGTGAAGGGCGACCGAGAGATCAGCTCGATGTGAAGGCTTCGTGAGAGGGTGACGGGCACCATGCCATTGATAGAACCCCTCGGTAGCACCCAGTCTGGTGTTACCAGCCACCACTTCGGAGCAGAAAAGGTTTCATGAACAATCAATGGGAAAAAATGCAGATAGTATACAGTGGTACGTGCTAGAAACCTGGACGGTGCCATGAGAATACGTTATGGTATAGAGTCAACAGACGACATACCTCAGACATGTTCAAACTGCGCCCTTGATGATACTCTCATCAAAGGGATCCCCGATCTCTACAAACAATTACACGAACAGCATTAGGAAGGTGAAATCGAAGCTTAAAAATCTGACGTACTCTTCTTCAGCGATTCCATCAGCGCGGTGTCGAGGAGTTCGTCCCCTCGCCTCCCTTCTTTCCCTTCCGCACCCCACTGTTTTCGTGAACCTGCACTATCCTCCCTACGCCTGCTCTTCGTGTCGCGATTACTTGACCCTGCGCCCGCGCCACCGGGTAAACGGCGCTTGGCGAAGCTCTTCGGACCCTCACTGGTAAAGGTATGGCGGTGGAACGCTGCGTTGTCGCTTATGTTGGGTGGGAGCATGGAGAGATCCTCATCGATGGGAAAGCCCTCGGATGAAATGGAGGAAGCTGGTGAGGCAGGCTCGAGTGGCGAGTTCATACTGGGCGTGTGACGGGAGAAAGGACTGGAAGAAGTGAACGACCAGTAGAACGCGTTGTGGTGTGGCGGCGGAAGGTCGTGTCGGCAAATGCCGTGACCGCGTTGCGCCCAACACCGACGTTGTCGACTTCGTCTTACGTTGTGTCCCCACGTCCTAGGCCTTATTCGCTCTTTTTCATCTAAGCCTCTGGTAATATGTCTGTCTTAAAGAAGGCCACTCTGCCCATGAGGATCATTGCGTTCCCCTTGACCAAACCAGTCCGTGCGATGAGGCACGCGTCGGACGATCCGGCACCACTCGTCTATTATCACTTCCAGATGCCCCCTAAACCCAATGATCATAAGCCGACATGGACGGATTGGATAACTGGGAAGGCTTCGTCAACTTGGGCCTCCCTTGGTAAAGCGCCGGAGAATACATGGAAAGTCAGTGAGCACTGTGATTCCTTCTTGTCGCGTACTCCGGAACGCGCTTGTTTCTCTTTCCTCTTCTGCGCATATTCGTTGACGTTACGTGGTCCCTTTTGGTAGTTCAAGGCATTTCACTACGGCGAACGATTGATTGACCGCATCGAATTTGAGGAGCTTGCGCTGAAGGGACTCGACCCGTCGCTGGGCCCCACCGTAGCGCACCCGCGAAAAGCCGATGATAAGTCTGGACTGGATTCGGTGCGTTTCACACAGAATGACATATGTTTCTGCTTGCTTATACCTTCCTTAGATACCCCTCGTCCACCCTAAATTTCTTGAACCCACGGTGCTTCCTCAACTAGAAAACATCCTGGCCAAACGGACGCCCCGCCATAAGAAAGGGTTCTGGACGTGGCTTCTCATCTCTCCGTTCACCGCGCCTTTCATGATAATCCGTGAGTCTGCCGTAAGGTTTAATTATCGGGAGAAGAACTCAACAAGCCCTCCAGCGGTTATCCCCAATTTCCCGTTCTTCTTCTGCGTCTGGCGATCGTGGTCGCACTATAGAGGTAAGATGTCGTTGTGCTCCTTCATGACGCCCTACGTGACTTGGGATTGCGGACGCTGTGTGCCGTAGCTTTCAAAGGCTCGGAATATCTGGAGTCCCTCCTAAAACGGGGAGCGATCGTCCCTCAAAGCAGTCCTCAGCTCGATGAAATCTACGCTGCACATGCCCCGTCTCCGCCACCATCTCCGCCTCCTGAAGAAACTGGCCATAGGGACGGGTCCTCCTCGGGAAGTGGGCCGTCCACCGAGGAACTAACCCAAGAGAAGGTACTCCTGACGCGCGAAGCCGTACCCCCATTACTGTCGCTATTCGGGATACCCTCCACGGCTGCCTCAGATTTCTACCGTGCCATAGAACAGGCCAACGTTCGCTTGGCCCAAGGACTCTACAAATAGCATCTCTCCTAATACACGCATTACACCATTACACGCCTTGTCCATGCTTTGCTCCCCGTTGGATGAATCCCGCGGTAGCCGCCGATGCCTCGCGGCTGCGTCGAATATTCCAAGCTCGACCCGTTGTGCGGAACGTGGCGACGGTGAGGTAAAGAAGGGGTCCTATCTATGTTGTACCCCGGGAGCGTTCTGCTTACGTTCACGCCTTGTCAAACTCAATCCCCCTCGGAACACACGCCATCCCCGACGGAGAGGGCACCGATTCGACATCGCAGCCGCGATAGCCTGCGAATACTTGGTGAGTTCCGGGAACGATTGCTGGAGATGATAACGGCAATGGCTTCCAGCTTCGTGGCTTCGGATGTGTATCATGCATAGCAGAGCTTGCTGTCGCCCTTGGATGCTTGATAGCAGAGGGCGTAATTGTCTGTTGACCAAATTACTAACCAGAATTGAATTCAGAGATCAGTGGCGCTAGCAACGATACGGAGGGACATCGAGTGGTATTTATTCGAGGTCTAGACTGGAGGCCATGGGCAGGGACGGGCGGGCACAGACGGGTGTAGCGGCGAATGGCTGAGTGCTCGCAGGTTGTGAGTGTGACCCTGTACCGAATATTAATCGAAAGCATTGTTGTCTACCAACTATCGGTGCTCCGACGCAAAACAGTCATATGATTTGTGGATACCATGTGTGAAGCGCTTGAAAGGAGGGGAGGCGCCAGGCGGAAGTCGGGCCTGGGAACGGAACGATATAAGGCGGAAGCGCTCTGGGGAGTCGCCATGAATTACGGTACGTTGACTGCTGCGTTCAAATGCCCCCCTTCTTCCCCTCGCCTGCATCCCGTCCGCTCGCTCTCTGACCCCACAGCCACCCCGCCCGCGTTTTCGCGCACTCATCCATCGCAATTTTCGCCCTCTGCGGCGACCAGATCAGTTCCATCCTTCGACATGTCTAGCTCCAGGCGTGAGACTGAGACGGGAACAGATCTGCACTCTGGTGTATGTACTCTTCTTCACCTCATACTCTCCGCATCTTATCGTTTATGTGATCCGCAGAGCCCCCGACCAAGCCACAGTCGGCGGGTTAGCCCCGCCGTCAATCAGGCAAGGAGAGCACTCGACTTGGTCCAGGTGCGAAATCATCTCATTCTTGTACCCGCAACAAGCCGACCTGCTTCTCCTTTAGGCGCGCAACACTCCCATACACCGCCTCCCGGTCGAGATCCTCTCTCGCGTCTTCCTCCTCGGTTACACAGAAACCATCGACCTCGCACGCCCTTTCAAACGGCGCCCCCTCGAGGCCGACACCAACTTCGAAGTCTTGGTCTCTCATGTGTGCTCCCACTGGCGAAGGGTCGCGTTCACCGTGCACGCGTTGTGGACCAACATCCGTCTCCGTAAACCTGCCCACTTGCACCGCGCGACCGAGTTCGTCAAGCGGTCGCTCAACGCCCCCCTCGACATTCTGGTCGACAGCGTCGCCGCGAAGGAACACGTACCGGGGCGCACCATCGGGATCGAAGAGTTCGATAAGGCGTTTCTAATCGCCATGGACCAGTCCACGCGTTGGCGTTCACTCATCGTCAAGGTCTGCGACGTGCCCTGCAAGGAGCGTGCCCGTGCCAACCTTCGCGACTGCAAGCCTATCCCCAACCTCGAGTTCCTCCAGCTTTGGCACGTTCAGGATTGGGAGCGTGCGCAGGATATGTTCGTTGCGACGGCTAAACCCCCAATCCCGATCCTCAGCGATTACGTCCCGAACCTGCTCTACCTTTCCCTCGTCGGCGTGAACCTCGCGTGGTCTGTGACTTCGTATATCGCAGGCCTCAAGTACCTCGAGCTTGCTCTACACTCCGAGGGCTGCCGCCCTTCCCCCCGCGAGTTCGAGAACATGCTCCGCCAGTGCCCCGACCTGGAACGGCTTCGGCTGCACTACAGCGGACCCCGCCTTCTGGAGCCCCTTCCAGAGGACATAGTCCACCTCAACAATCTGACCTGAGCTCGCCTTCACGGACATGGATGTTGACGTGCTCTGTTACGTTATGCGCATTGTGAAGATGCCAAACGTCAAACTGCTCGAACTCGAGCTTCCGGAACAGGATTTTACCCCATTCCTCGAACGGTTGGGACAGGAGCAGGAGCCGTCCTTCCCCCGGCTTGAGCGGCTACGTGTCGTAGCGCTGGAATGCGATGAGAAGGCCTGGAACAATTGGCTGCCCACCATTCCGGCCTTGACATACCTCGAGGTAGACTTCCGTCGTGTGTCGCTCAACCTGTTCGATGCGTTGGTCACCCCCATTCCCATCCCCACTGCGCCTGTAGTCGGTAGAAGACAGTACGGCAAGCGTTGAAGCTGCTCCAGCTCGCTTGGACGGCGAACCGGCGAGCTCTGCCTCTTCTTCTACTGTAACTGTGGTGGCGATACCTCCAGCAGGTGTCACATCAACTTCGTCTCCTCATACCCCGATATCCGCCATCGCTGTTCCATCCAACCTTCCTGCGCCTCCACCAAACAATACAAACCACTCAGCGGGCAAAGACAAGACCCCCGACAAAGTCAAGCCCGTATTCTATCCCGTCCGCCTCCCTCATCTTGATTCCTTCAAGGTGGCAGGCCTGCCGAGCACGTCCCTCTCCCGCTTCGTCGAGTTTCGGAAGAAGGCCGGGTTCAAAGTCCCGCGGTTAATTGTGCACATCAAGTCGATGGACGAGGAGACGGACAAGCTCCAGGACGAGATCCCTCTCGAGTATTATGGCGTGTCGGACCCGGAGGACGAGGATGAATGCGACGACGACGAAGACGAAGAGGACGACGACGAGATGGTTGAGTATGAAGATGACGAAGAGGAGCCAGAAGAGTCTGGTGTGACGGCACAGACCGTGGCGCCAGATCTCCAAGGGGCTGGGATCGGGGCGCCGACTACAGCTGTGGATATCCAGGACGAAGTTGAGGTCGAGTACTCTGACGATGGAACAGGGGACGAGGAGGAGGGAGATATCGACGACGTCATAGGCTATGAAGCCGTTACGAGCGAGTTTGCCACTATGGTATGAATTCTGTTGCACATTGTATATGTCTGCGTCGGTGCGGATGTGTGGATCTGTATGGACATGTCAAGCTAACCGTGTTTCTTGGATATATGCAGTGTATGTGGTTCATCTAGTGACTGTACAGTATGCCTATACCCTTCTGTTCTGCATGCACCCTTACCTATCGGCGAGTTCAATCCTGCACTCACTGGAGAGAAATTGAAGAAAGTCCCTAGCCTACAAGTTGCCAGCTAGAAGGAACTCTGGCATGAGTTATACCGTGGCGCCGCGCGGTCACGTGCCTTGAACCACCGGCATTGAGCAACCCATCAAATCTGTTCTAGATCTTCATAAGTATATACAATCTATATCGGTGTGGTCCGCGTCGGACACTCCGAATAGTTAATGTACAAGAGAAAGTCCTCCAGTCAAAGACCCCTCACCAGGATTCTCCGCAAGCAAAAGCACACACCCGCCCGAGAGGAGGAAGATGACAATGCTTGTGTATACGGGGAACGAGGTCTTCACCACGAGGAGAGTTCCGCCAAGGATAGGCGCGATCATTCCACCTCTGGAACGGGAGGGCCGTTAGTGTCGGCGGGTGGACAGGGTTGGGACGGGCACGTACATTCGGGAAAGCGCCGACGCCGTACCACATGCTGTCCCGCGCACTACACAAACAGATCAGAATACAAGCTAGAGAAGATTGAGTAGCAGACCTACCCTTCGTACTGAAGATTTCCGGAGTCCAGCTACGCGACGGAGTTATGAGACTGACATGCTCAGCACGCATGGATCGAAAACACGTACCCATACAACACTGCCCACATTGTCTGCATGACAAGTAAATCAGTAAGCGTGAACGGAAAGCGAGCATATGCACTGACCGTGGCGCTCAAACTAATCCCCACCGTACTTGCGGTGACGGCAAATTGGCTGTCAACCATAACGAACAGCAAACAGAATGCAGCCGTCACGAAGGTGCTCCCGGCGAGAGATAGCCGTCGCCCTAACGGTGACTCGATGAGCCATGCTCCGAGCTAAAGAAGAAACGCCGTCAGAGGCGTCTACCCACAACCGAATAAGCGTCACGTACCACCGCTCCAGGGCACCCTCCAATAGTAAATATTACGACGTCCCACAACGTCCCTTCGAGCGTCTTCGGCTCTGCTCCTTGAGATGAGCGGGCCTCTAGCAGCTTTGGTAGGTAGACATTAAACATGGTGTACGCTACATTCTCCGCTGCATTAGCACCGGCCCTCGAAGGTAGGAATATGCACACCTAGAGACATTCCGAACCATGCCGCCCACACGAGCACCGTTGTCCGCACCCATTGGGGCGAAAGCACCATTCCAAGACGATCCAGCCATGCGCCAAGGGGCTTGCGAACGAATCGAGGAAGCTTCCACCATACGCGTTTTTTCACTTCGGCAAAGGAAGAACGACGGGACACTTCTGTCGCCGTACGCGAGTGCGTGCGCAGACGCGGTCACGCGGGTGGCAATTCGTCCTCACCCTTGACAACGTCGATGGCAAGACTGGAGGTTCGGACAGAAGACGGCTGGCTTTGGGGTATGGGAATGTGTTCCGCGTTTGGAGTCCTGGAACAGATGGCCTTCTAGCCCCGTTTCTGACTCGCCTGTTGCAGAGTAAGCAGGCACGCGAGCATCGGCTGACGATGATGACGATGAGCTCGCGCTTGGAGTGAGGGTAGGCGCAACGATATCGACGGGAGAAGCTATTTCAGGTCTGGCCTCGAACACTGTGCCATTTGCGGCGCTGTTGAGCGGCGTACGTTCTTCATGGGTGGAGGGAGGGAGGGAGACCTGAGTCGACGCGATCCACACGATCGAGGACATCCTCGAGGAAGAGTTCGAGCTCTGAACCGTTGAAGCGGGAGATGAGTTGAAGGGACTCTATTGCTTCTTCGGGACGGCCTGCGTGCACGAGATACCGCGGCGATTCGTGGAGACGGAAGAAGATCATGCGGGCGGCGAACATGCTGAGGGTCTGAACAAGGGACGGTCAAGACAAGACGGGAGCGCGGAAATAGAGAGGAAATAGAGAGACTAACAATGATCCCTAGAGCCATAAGTTCATATTTCCAGCCCATGTTTTGCGAGAGGTCGCACTCTGCGGGGGCTGGGGCGCAGGAGTGCTGGGGTATCAGTGCTATGGCTACAAGTGCGGCCAGGACCGGCGCCGAAAGAGAAGAATACAGAGAGAGCGGTAACGAGATACTCTTTCCCGCGAGGCATGTGTTCTAGAAGGAGTGTACCGTCGGTAGGCATCGAACCCTGGAAGCTGCTCAGCATCACAGGCAAAGACGTGGAACGGATGATGCGTACCCCGACGGCGCTACCGAGAAAGAAAAGTGCTACACAAAGCATAGGGAATGTTGTTGCAAATGAAGCACCAATTCCAAAGACGGAGGTGAAGAATAGCGTCGCATTGAATGCCGTACTTCGACCCATAAGGTCGGAGCCTGTCACGGTACAAGTGGTTAGCTCGACCTTGCGGAGAAAACGAAACACGCAACGCACATGTGCCCCAGCCTATGGCGCCCACCATCATCCCCGCAAACATGGAGGAGGATAGAATACCGATGTAGCTTATCCGGGACGGTGTAGTGTTGTTGGACGCGGGGCAGGATGATGGCTACGGCCTGTATCCACATCTTGGGAAGACATGCTCAGACCGACGACAACACGGAAGCGGGATTGACTTACATTGTCGGCCAGCCATCCTTGAGGAGGATGTTTCAGTCGACGCAGAGAAGAGGTGCAGCGGATTTCTCACCAAACCCGCAGAGTGAGAGCAAAGTCCATTGGTACGTCCCTGTGGTATGGACGCGTCCGTTTGTAAGACTGGAGACATGCATCGAGGACGACGGCAACGTACCCATGCCTATGCGGTCGATGGTCTTATCGAGAGGTGTTCGGCCATCGTCAATGTCACTGTCGGTGTCGTTGCGTTCGGGGTCGTCGTCGTCGTCAACGCGTGAGTAGCTGCTCATTCTGACGGATTGCTTGCCAGAGTTGTGAGGCACGGGGGGTGGTGGTCATAATGAAAGGATTCTTGGGGTGTTATATAAGGGGCGAAATAACCGATGCGAAGACCAATGGGGACCGAGGCCCGAGGGCGCCATACAGCTTGGAGGTGAGCACAGTCCTGGATCTGATCAGCGATGTCGACAGCAGTCCACATTTGTCATCCACAGGCCTTCAAGCCCGCGCTCTCCTTCTCGTTCCCAGTCACGCTCGCGTTTCACGGCCATTTCCTCGTATTCGTACCCACCAACGCGGCCATCTCTCGGGTTCGTCTGCGAGGCGATAAAGTATGTGGCAATGTCGTGGCTTGATGTCCTTCAGGACTGGCACGACCCCACATCACGCGCCTCGTGGGCGAGCGCTCCCGGCCATAGTTCATCCAAAGTTCATCTAAACAGCGCAGCTTGTTGCCCATTCTCGCTGATAGCTTCCAGTGCGCCTAAACATGCCGCAGAGGACGTGCTCGTCGCTCGCACAGATCTAACTGTAAGAGGGTTCGACTAGCCAAATTTACCCTGCACTCTGGATCAAGTTCGCATGCGATGCGCCGAACAAGGCCCTTCGACTAGGACTGGTGACGACGATGAGAACTTTGGCCATTTCAACTGGATAGCAGCCCTGGTTGATATATTCTGTGGGCACTGGGCGTGTCCGCACCTCGAAGCGCAGCCGTATGTATGTATATTTTTAGCTTGCGGGCCTTGCTCTTGCGCCTATGACGACGGGTGGAGAACGGAAAGCACCGGCCTATTTCTGGTTTCGCTTTCGTATATAAAACCCCCCGTAAGCCCGCCGACCATCCCCACGACCGCACCACTTTCCTCCTCCCACCACCCAACTTGCACCAAACCATGGAAGCCCCCAAAGCCGTTCACGTCCACTGATAGCCAGCCTAAGGCTGTACAAATGAGTGAGTGGCCTCTCCCACTGTCCTCTATCCCTCTAGTCAACTCGAGTCTGTGTTCCAGGCGTAATGAATCCTCAGGCGCCCACCCATAACCACCAGCACAAAGCCGAGCGCGTTCGCGGCGGCGGTGCAGGCAAAGTAATTACGTTTGACACCCTGCCTTTTGACGTACTCACCATGCCGTCGCATGCTTAGACTGCTTCCTTGGGGTCTGAATTAATGCTTCATACATGTTGTCGGTGATAGCTTTCACGACCGCTTATGTTATACCCCTTACAATCTTTGGTTCTGATCTCAACCCTTTACGCGTTTGCAAGGTTGTCTATCTGTAACTGCACGAGAAAGGGCAGCAAGGCTGATGGGCTGTAGTAGCATAGGGAATTGTTGCGAGGGTTTGTGGCTGATATCCATCTTGTGAGTATCGAATCATGTCTTTTCCAGTTCCGTTCATGGACTGACGGAACACTATGCTTCGCCTTTAGCGAGATGTGCTGTTGATCTTTGTTGGACTTTTATGGGGTCAATTTATACGTACAGCAAGTTGAGGAGTGTCCTCGAACATGGCTCTTTTTACGATAGTAAAAACAAGGACTAATGCTACGTATATAATCTGTTTTTGCGCGGGGCGTGTGCACTGCGAGTCGACTCGTACCAGCGCACACATAACTTAGCACAGTTAATATTGCAAGTGACCTATCAGACGCCTCGAGAGTCGAAGTGGGACCATTTCGTAGGCATTTCTGTGGGTAGGTGGCTCTTCGGTCCGAAATGTCCGGGTGGCAACCCTTTGGACCAATCTAAGTGCAGTCGAGCGTCGAGTCATTTTGATTTTTGCCAATGCATTGTCCTTCGTGTCCACCGCTCGCTATTGTTCCCATCATGGATGTGGCAATTCAATCTCGTCTGGCTTTTATACCCTCAGAGTGGACTCTTCACTTCCCCTTTCCGTTCCCGCAACTCCGGCATGAACACCTTTTGGTCCCGTTTCCCTGATCTCACTGTCAAGATTCTTGAAGAAACGCGAGAGCAAGACCCTGGCATTGAAGTTTTCTTTGATCCTGGAGAATGTCTAGACCTCGACCGTGATGCTCGCCGTCGCCTCGCCCTTTCATTCAAAATCTCCCAGCTTCAGCGGTTTGTCGTCTCCGACAACAAACGGGAGCATCGGAAGACGTTGGCAAGATGCGCACGGGTGTGCCGCTCACTGTCTGAGCACGCGCTGACGCTCTTGTGGTCTGAAGTACATACGATGGACGCGATATACTCCCTTTTTTCGCCCAAACAGCTCCCAGTGCGTTTTCTCAGCTGCTAGGCTACTGTCATTGGTATATGTAATGCTCACACTTCCACCTCAGACTTCAGCTATGGACTGGGCTCCCTTCGAGGCGATCCACAAAAACATCCACTCGCTTGCATTGAGAGATGAAGACCCGGGGACTAGACGTATCGACCTCCTCAAACGGCACTTGGTGAATTACCCACACGGAAGCTCTCTCCTCCTTCCGAACCTCAAAACTCTGGTTTGGGATACCCTGGATCTCTTGAGCCTCCTATCGGCAGATATATTGCTATCAAACCATCTCCGCTCACTCGACCTTCGTGCACCAGTCACCACTGACCTATCAATGCACGCCGGTTAAGTTGCTGTATCAAATCAGCCACCAAGCACCCGCACTAACATATCTGTCCCTTACGGGATCATTTGTCACGACACAATCCCTCGATGCGTTCCAAAATATCAGTCGTCTCCCTCAACTTTGCGAGTTTAAGCTACTCCAAGACCAAGGATGGATCCAATTTCCTACCCAAGAGCAACTGTCGGTCGTCGATCGTCCTCGCGGTCAAATGTCCCCCCTGTTTCCCTTCTTTGCTATCGCTCACCCTTCAAGGCTCGGCATACTACATTATGGCGATCTTCGACCACTTAGGCTGCTTTCCCCAGCAACACGTATGCTTACGTCTTACCATGGTTCCAACCGCCCAAGACCTCTCGGCAATCTTTCAGCGTATCGCCACTGGGAGACCCGGGTCACGAATCGAGCTCGAACACGTCGAAGTTTCGCTGGTCTCACATTCTCTGGCGCCTCTCCACCAAGAGGACCCCTCGACACGTCATTACCTGTCGCTATTTGAACGGGCGACGGCCAAGGACCGCGTCGTTCGGATCCATTCATTGGCTCCTCTTGCCTGCCTCCGAAGCCTCCGTCACCTGGAACTGCGCCAGCTCGGAGTGATGGTGTCCCTGCGCGAGGAGGATATCATGTGGATGACCGCTGCGTGGCCAGAGCTTACATTCCTTGGACTAGATACGCATACCATCCGGCTGGATTTGCCTGCCACCCCCTCTGAACATCCACAATAGGCCGCCGTACCGATAACGTCAATGCACCTCTTCGCGCGATTTCGTCACCTGCAAGTGCTCAAAATCAACGTGCAACTGCTGGATCGATCTGTGCTCTTCCGCCTTATCGAGAACATGGACGCATGGGCAGCGCGTGAATCCGCGGACGTGCATCCGCTGTGGGGAATTAATCTGGACTTGTCGCCGATCCATCTTGAGAACCAGGAGCCGATCGCAGAGTATTTGCGTCGTATATTTCCGCGACTGGCCCTGCTGAAACGGTGCTCGGACGAGAATGTAGCGACAAGGGGTATAGTCCCGCGATGGCAGAAAACCACGCTGGTGCGCCTTTCCCCTTTCCTGTTCGACTCGTGGTCTGCCAACACTGACATTGGGGTATCTTGCAGTCTCAGTACGTCGAGTACACGGTGAAAAGGTCTTACGACATCAAGGATGTTATTCCTCTCACATCGAAGAAGTGGCAGTATCGCGCGTGGTGTTTATAGTAGTTATCCTATCTGCGTCTTGTTTTCCTATATTTCATATACCCCCTTGTGCAAACATGACAAAGCTCTATCACGATGCTGCGTTATCCAAGGGCCAGTCGTCGGTTTTCAATCCGTCTGTAAACATGGCAGAACGTCATAGCACTCTGGTATCATTGTGCAGTAATTCACCCCCAGAAACCACAACAATTCCCTCGCCCTCGTCCCTACTACCCACAATCCCACCACCCCTCCGCCCCCGTCTTGTCAAAATACTTCCCACCAAGAGTGAAGCGATGTATGTCATGCCCTGCCGCGGCGAACAAGAACATGTCCTTCGACGCATCCACTTCGACGACTGAGAGCGCGGTGACAGGTTCCGAGAAGGTGGTGGAGAAAGGATTGAGGGCGTGGTCTGCAGGGGAGGTCAATGCCGGCGTGGATGTTTGCGTTAGTGTTGCTGCTGAAGGACATAGGAGGACGCCGGTGCGAAGACACCAGGCTCGGATACGGTTGTCGAGCCCAGCTGCAAAGAGGAAGTCGTGGGAGGGTGTGAGGGCATGGGGCTAGATTTCACGCTCATCCATCAGCTTCCAGCGGAAATTAATAAGGGGGATGGAAAAACCACACCAAGTCGGATCTATACGCGTTGGCAGTGTCCTTGGAGGGCTATCACTGGGCGGTTAATCAAGGAATACCGGAGGTCGAACACCTCTATCTAACCTCCGCGACCATGGATTAACAGAACAGCAGACAGGAATGTAAAGGTACAACTCACGGTCCCGCGGATCGTGCTCACAAGCAGTTCATGTTCATGCACTCGATTGAGATACACAATCGAACTCGAGTTGGCGACGAACGCCTCGCCGAGTAAAGACGTCTTCATCCGAGGCAAGGATACACGAGTATCTGTAAGGAGGACGGCACCGTTGCGAAGGCCAGAATATATCAGGTTCTAGGTTTCGAGTTTTTAAGATTAGCAGTTGGGCATAGGAAAGAAGAATATGTAGTTACCTCTTCCTGGTGGATAGCAAACACGTCGCTTTCGAGCGAGTGTTTCGTGATCAAGTTCGGTTTCGAGATGTCTTGCGTGAGCCATAATCCACGGTGCATGCCTGGGTCGCCCATTAGGATCGGCTTGAAAGGCGCGAGTCAGGGTGGCAGGTACCTATAGCCAACGAACGTCGGCGGAGGTCGCTTGTCCAAACATCGCGTAGTTGCTTATCGGAGCTGAGCCTGACGCAGCTGGACAATTGAGAGAGGCTGAGCGAAGGGGGACGAAAGGGGGAGAAATGGACGTACCTGCTGGGATGCATACCTTGGACGTACATATGAGGCTGCGGCCCAAACGATGTCACACTGGATACGCCTACCGTCAACTTCGCACTGTCTGTTCGTGTCGCAGAGTACTCACACCCAATGAGAATCTGAATGGCAAATGGACGATATCTTGATGCAAGAGATGAGACGTAATAAACAACGCAGAGCAAAGGGAAGGCTTACTCGCGACCCGAGGTGCACGTCACCTATCCACGAATCATTTACAGTCCGTGCGTCGAGGTGCACGTAGCTAGGTTCGGGGATTTCGAAGCGGTATAAGCCGCCGTCGTTATTGCCCGCAAGCGCGCGCACGCGTCCGCCGACAGAGGCTATCTTGGGAGAAAAAGAGAGAGAGATACGTCAGAGTTGTAAAGGCGTATCTTAAGACGTGATGAGCAGACGTACACCGAGCGCAGAGATGGTGGCCTTACTCCAACCAGATAGGGTAACAGATTGACAAGCCGACTGTCGAAGCTATCTGAGAGGCAAGAAAATCTCTAAGACGAGATATGGGCTGTGGATCATTTATTAAAGGCTGAATACGTACGTGCTTTCTCCCCTCCTCCTTCTCCCACTCGGTGCTGATCTGACAGCCTCGGATGCCCGCCAGGCGCCGTGTCTTTGAAGAACATCTGCAGCTGCGATCGAACCGACTCTCGACATCTCATCCTCCCTGCGACTGGGTCGCCTTTTCAAAGTTTCCTTCGAGGAGTTGACGGAATTGAAGGTAGGTGTGGTGTGGAGAGGCGATTTGGGTTTAGAGGATAACGGAAAGTAGCGATTCTTGACCTCGTCGAAGTAAAAGCCTGGGAGTTCTCTTGGGGCCATCATGAATGTATCTCGGTGTGCTGGACGATACACTCCTACTTGCGGGTATGTTGGAATATGACAAGGTTTTGACCGATATTCCTGAACCAAGTGTTTGCACCACCCAGACAGATCTGCATAGAGTGAGGATGTGAAGGTGTGAACTTGAGTGCAATGCTGTGCAATGAGAGCGACGTAGCGACGTGCAGCCCCGTGACCAATACGCGAAGTCGCGATATCTGCAACCAGTGCAAGTCTTCTAATTTCTAAGCTTGACGTTTCCCTCATGATCTGGGCCCCGTTTTCTTACGCGTATAGGAAAACGTATATATCAACAGTGATCAAAGAGCTCTCTTTACTTATCCACTGATTTGTTGGGACGCACTCTGATCGGCTCACACGGTGCACCATCATGCATCATGGTTGATGGGCAGATGGGATATGTATGCGTCTTTACACAATGACGCTCCTTGCTCGGAGTATTGCATCGTGAGAGAGATGGTCACGGTGTCAGGACTCACCAAAAGCTCCGAGCGGGCATGGTCAAGTCATGGTTGCGCCGCCAGTGCTGGGAGAGGCTCGGTTGGTTTCGTAGATGGACTGTAGACGTGGTCACTAGTCAGATAGCAGAACGAGTAGTACTGGGTTCCGGCGGGAACGTGATGTATAACTTCGTGCCCAGTAGCACTTCAAGGTACTTAGCACGCTGACAAGTCACGAACTTGTACATGTTGGATGAACGGTTAGAAACGTACACGCCTGAATGATAATGCGATAACGTGTTGGACTTGTCGCGAAACCGATCGATTTGCACCCGATGATGCGTGAACGGGTATGTAACGTCACACGGGTGGGCGGCGAGTCGGCGACTCTGTACGCAAATTTTCTGGGGCGTCCAATTAGTATTTACCTACGCGATGACGGTACCCCTGACGTACGGAGAATCGCTTCGGATTATCATGTATACCGGCTGGAGGCCGGAGCAGACAAGAATGAACAGGAATGAACCTGGGTCGATCGTTTCCTCCAGGTCGAAAATGAGGAGCGTGGTTATATAGGTTTGCCCTGATGCTTGGCTCACAGCTACATCGCTGTTGAACAAATGATTGGAGATGGCGATGGAAACGTGAGAGGCGTACATACATAGGAACTTGTGAGCGGAACGCGCGAGCGTTACGTGCCTCGCAAAAATTCGAGGGGTCGGGAGTAGCTCGTTGAGGTAGAAGACCTAGATCGTGTCTCAGCTGGAGTCCATGGGGGGCGAACGTCAGACGTGAGATTGCATCGCGTGGGTGTCGCTTTTCAGGACGAGGCTTGGAGCTTGGAGCTTGGAGTTTTAGGCTTGTGAGTAAAATATGAAATGTGACGCTAGAGGAGGTGTACTGAGGTATACGGCCAGTGTGAGTACTCAGACGGTGGGCCGTTGAAGGAGAAAGCCGAGCTAAGCCGAGTCCAAAGGAAAAACACCGAAAGGGCACGTGATTGGACGCGATCGGGGGACGTTACTTATAATTTGTGGTAACGGTTGCGGTTGGCAGCAACGCCCTCGGTCCCTGCGGAAGATTTCATTTCGTCCCGCGTCTTCTCCTTCACATAAACAGGCTACGGACACACGCATACACGCAACATGGATTCACGGCCGCGCTCTTCGCTCGCTTTCCGCAGAGCCGCCCCCGGACATCCTCTTAACCTTGACCTCGACGCTCTCGCCGCCCTCGCCGAGTCCCAGAACCCGCTTGACGACCTCGGTTGTTTTACTTCTCCAGGTCGAAAGCATTCTGTAGCGCGCGCTCCGCTCCGCCTCGTGGATGCCATCACACCTGTGAGTTGCCTTTTTATATACCCTTGGCCAATGCCAAATCCAGGCGGCTATCCCGGATTACTCCCATCTTTATGTTGGTGCCGTCCTCCGGACACAGTGGGAATTTGACGTATTCGCCTTCTCCCCCTTGTCCTTGTTGTGCTTCAGCTTCAGCGCCTGTGAACTTACCATCGTCCATCGTTGCAGCCACCCGCCTCTCCGTCGTCTTCATCCGAATCGCCTCTCCTTACACCTCCCAGCGAACACACCTCGCACGCAAGCTATTTTCATAACACACCGGACACACTCCATTCCCACCAACATATGCAACTTTCAACAGACATGAAGAAGCAACCGAGCACTCAAAATCTCCGTATATCCCCCTTCCCACAATACCCGCCCTCTTCACCGTCCAGTCCTCCCGAGTCACACGACTCATCACCGAACGCATCTCCTCGCACCTCACCGAGATCTCTCAGCTTTGGCCGACTTCTCTCCGGCCACCTACGCACGTCGTCATCGCGTACGCCACCTCCCTCGGACCTCCTGGACGATGACCCATTCGCTGCGACTCACAATGGTTCTACCTCCAATGAACTTCCCTATCCCTCTCCTTCTCAATCTTCATTCCACAAACCGGGCTCAGAGCCTGCTCATTCCGGGCGTCCGCCGTTGCGTTCTAGTCCATCCGTCCCCATGTTGCGCAGCAGCAGTCATGGCTTCCCTAGCGGGCGCCAATTGAGGCCTGCTCACACTCGCCCAGCCTTCTCCACGCGGCCCTCGCTTCCGTCCTTGAACCTGTTGGCCAAGTCTGAGTTCGCTGTCACCATCAAGGTAAGCAACGTCCCGTATGATCGCCACCACGCGTGTCTTATCGTCTCTTGGCGTTCCCCTTCCTTTCATCTTAGGCTCGGAAGGGTACTGTGGGTGCGCGCCTTCCCGTCGAGCCATGGGACAATATGGATTCAGGGCCTCCATTGAATTATGTACGCAACACATCGAATCCTGAAATTGAGCTTCTGCCCGCCGGGTCGGACCGCTCAATGGAAAACGACCCCACGCAGCCCAGTGAATTCCTGAGGGAACCGTCATCACCCCTTCACGTGCTACTCCCTTCACAGGACAACGGGGACCGAACGAACTCGGTATTTGTGCAATCACCCACGTCTATCGAGGCGTACTCCTCGCCACTCGACACCCACCACGACACTGGCGAGATGTTTTCATCCTTGTACGATGTTATTACCCGATTGTCCCCTACCCACTCTCGTTCTTCGTCAACGTCCTCTTCGGAATCTATCAGCCCTCAATCGCAATCGCTCCCACGTTTCAGCAACGACCTCACATCGCGGAGCAGTAGCCTCGAGTCGGACTGCTCTGAAGAGGCGGAGGTGCAGACCTGCTCGCCTTCCTCGCCCCGCGATGGCGTTCGTGTGCTTTCACCGGAATCCGGATCCACTCCTTATACCAGCGAGTATGCCATGCCCGGAGGCTACCTTGACGTCGAAGACTTTCAGTCCTGGCACTTCCGCCGACACCGTCCGGCCCATCATGCACAGGAAACCCGGTCACGAAGGCTCTTCGTCTAGCGATGAAGGCGAAGAGGAAGACTGGCACTCCGTGTATGATGGTGCGTACTTCGACGACTACGAGGTCACCGAGGAGCCCGAAGCGGTCGATACGGAAGGCTGGGAACGTGGTCGGAGCTCGGCCGGAGGCGGATCCCGCGAAACTCATCGTCCTTCACGCTCGCAGAGTAGGGAAAGGGATTTGAATGACTCCAGTGGTGGCGGGGGTGATCGTGGTCGTGGTTACTCTGGTGGTGGCGCCGGGAGCGGTGGGAGGGATGACGAGGACGATCACCGACGTGACGATCGCAACGGGCGCCGGACCAAAGCGTCATATTCCGCAAGCGATACCGAGGAGTCTGATACCGACGATGAACAAGCCCCCGTGCCATCCATTCCTCATCATGTCGACACGAGACTTAGGTCCGCGCGGGCAGCTACCACTGTCCCCCCTCCCCAAGCAGACTCGGCCAACACGGATGACGACGACGTCCCGCTTGCGCGAAGCATTCCTACCGCTCTCAAAGCACAGCGCACCATTCGTCGGCAAGTCCGTGACGAAAATGACGAACGCAGACGCCAACGGTCCCTTCGGTACAAGGAAAGACAACAATCTGAGGACCCCGAGCCACCAGTGCCTGTCACTCACGCGTCGCCACCACGTCTTCAGCGACAGGCCTCACGTTCTCCGATGCCGACGGTCCGCACCAATATAGGTGCACAGGAGCTCGTGGCGCCTGCCCCTGTCGCACGCACCAGGCCTCGTGCTAAGACGTTGACGACGAGCAAACCGAACCCATTCAGCGCAGACGACCTGGCAATGCGTCTCCAGGCTGCCCAGGTCAGCGGTGTTCCGACAACTTCGTCGTCGAGACGCCCCTCGGGGGAGGCTTTGGGCCGCGGACCCGCAGCGAATGAGTTTGGAGCCAGAACTGCCCCTTTTGCAGACGAACGTATCCCTCAAGAACGTAGTCTCAGGCCTATGCGGTCGTTCCACCGCACACGAGTGACAGAAACGGTTGCGTCTCTCCCGGCTCCTGCAATCGCACCTACGACCGCGTCCAACTACCGTGTCGGTCGTAGCAACACAACAGCCACCCCGGCAACCAGACATCATGAGGACCCGCACGCAGGGAAGCCCGCCTCATTACCCACACGAACTTTTGCAGAGCAAGGGCCGCAACGTTCACGCTCTGTGCGTCGAGGCCCGTCTGACGAACTCAACCGTGGTTCGTCCCGACAACCACCCGCCGCAGTCCCCGACGTTCCGCCTGTACCCACCCCTGTCACGAGTACGTTCCAAGTCGTCTCGCGTGCCGAGAAGACCCAAATGTGGCAGCAGCGTGTGTTCGTGTTCAACATGCAAACATTCTATATGGTCGAGATAGGACCTGGGTCCACTGCACGCCATGTACTGGGCATGCTTGAGCAGCAGGGTCGTCTCGGGAATTGGGCGGGCGCGGGCGGGTGGATGTTGTTCGAAATCTCGCAAGACTTCGGTATGGAGCGGCCGTTGAGAGGCTTTGAGATCGTTGGAGACGTCGTGAAGAGTTGGGACAAGGATCGCACGGTGAACGTGTTATTAGCGAAGAAGACTCCCATGGCGTCTACGCTTCATCCTTCGGTCAGTGATAGTCCATCGTCCTGCGAATCAGGACTTATCAGTTTGATTTTTCTCTACGTAGGCTATACCAACGAGCTCGCCGCGATGTGGCGGTTATATTGAGTATGAAGCCAAGCGCGGCAGCTGGAAAAAGCGTTGGCTTGAACTGCGCGAGCAGGGCCTCTGGCTCGCCAAAAAGAATACCGTGCGCATCTAATGCCGTTCGTATTTTTCGCACTTGTGCTGATCGTTCCATTCTCTCGCAGGGCAAGGACGAGACTTTCCTGTGTTCTCTATCCAACTTCGACGCCTATGTCGTCACACGCGTGCATAAGTCACCCAAGCCCTTTGTCTTCGCGGTCAAGTCGACGGACAATCTCACGTTCTTTGAGAATGCGAGCGATTATGTCCACACATTCTCGTGTGGGGAGAAAGACGGACATAATTGGATAGAGAAGATCATGGTCGCTCGGGTATGTTCCCCTTCCTTTCGCAAGGTCTACCCCAGTGGACTAACAAGAGGTCACAGTCGTATGTCATTAACCAGGAGCGCAACGTCATATCTAGCCTTGGTCAAACAGCTTCCGTAGCAGGCACAACAAGCCTTTCGAGGGCAGCGACTCGCAAAGGTCCGCGGATGGGCCCTCCACAACCTTTCCTTTCTGCCGTGACTGCTGCTCCTGCCATCCTCCCGGATCGCGACAATGTGTTTGAGCCGGGATCGCTGCTCAGCAAGCGGTAAATCTGTCGCCCTCTTGTGTATCCTCTTCGCATCTTCCGCCCACCCCATTCAATTATTTTCAACATCTATAGTACTATTTCTCGCCTTGTATACCCTCCTCGTCCGCCGCCATCGACCCTGACTCGACACTCATTGTTAATCGCAACTCACATAACTGTTTCCGACTGTCCATCTCTCTGTCCCTCCTTTTCATTTCTATCCCATATCGCAGGCATCGTCCCCTGTAGCACCGACCCATAGATATATAGTAGTGTAGTCACCCGTGTTGTTACTGTATGTATCGCAAACCTACACACCCACGATATTGTCTAGTGAAAGAAAATGATATATTACAACTAAGACTACATAACGCGAGAGTTGTGCAGGCAAGAGGAATGGTGGAACGAAAGCGTAACTGAAGTGCAACAAGACAGAGCTATGTACATGCATGATATGAAGAAACAGATGGATTAATCCGTAGATTTCTTTTGCTTCTTCTTCGCTGGCTCGACCTCTTCACCTTCCCTTAATTTGGGCTTTGATACAGCCTTCGGTTTTGGTTTCGGCTTGGGCTTGGGCTTGTCCTCCGGCTCGGAATCCACAGCCATCGCGTCGTCGTCGCTGCCTTTCTTAGGCTTAGGCTTCGGCTTAGGCTTCGGCTTCGGCGCAGCCTTCTTGGGTTTGTCGGCGCCGTCCGTGTCCGCATTCGCCGTCTTCTTCTTGGTGGGAGCTTTCTTGGGCGTGTCTTTACTGGTGACTGGGGCCTTGGCTTTCGGCTTTTTGGATTGCATGTCACCGCTGGCGTCAGAGGCGGTGGCAGCTTCTGCAGAGTCGGAGTCTGATTCGGAGGGAGAACCACCGTCGGATGAAGACGCTTGGAAATCGGCATCTAAGAGCATGATAGTATCAACGGAGCGTGAAGGGAATGGATGGATGGGAAATGGCTTACCTTCTTCGCTGTCCTCATCGTCGTCACCCGTGCGCTTCACGCGGGGAGCCTCGTCGGAATCGCTCGCCACGCTTTGCATCTCTTCGTCCGAGTCGTCCGCCGCGGCGAGCATGATGTCTCCATCGGGCACCATTTCGTTCTTCACGCGCACCTTCTTTTCCTTGAGGTATGCGTCTACACCGTCGTGTTCTTCCTTGTTGATGGACGTGAATGTGTACTCGGGTCCGGATTTGGTCACGATATTCATGTCGAATGTTCGCGCGCCAGCTGCGCCCATCGCTGATCCCACGCGGGAGAAAATGACCTGATGCACGTCCGAGAGATCGACGAGGACAGGTTGTTTAGAGACAAAAAATATGCACTTGTCGAGCAGGAAGAGGTCGCCTTGAACAGCTTTGAGGTTACCTTTGATGCCCGGGTGGCCGTTGCGGCTAACAGGTAGGGTCAGAGGAATGAGCTAGATTGGGTTGATACGGGAGAAAACAAACCTTTGGAAGTTCCCTGCGCTGGTAATCTTTTTCTTGGAGAGAGCACGGAAGACGCTGGAGACGACCTCGAATGTAGGGTCTTCGTAATTCTTCTTCAGGCGATCATGTTGAGCGATATCTTCACTGGAATGCTACGTTAGCGCATGTATAGATCACCACGGGGTTGCTTACTCAGTCATATTCAGCTCGGCCGTCGTTTCTTCTTCACGGGTGAACTGCATGACCAAATACTGGTAACGCGTTTGACCTTGACGAATGGGACTGCTCAAGCCAAGCTGCAAGTAACAATATAAATACAACATCTTGACTCTCAGTCGTTCCGACTTACAATGAACAGAACGTGGAGGTCGTCCTTGGGCAGCAGGAAAAGTCTCGAGATGCTTGAATATACGATCTTGTAGTCGTATGTTTTGCCGCGAAGCCGCAGGAATTCGGGAAACATATCAACATCATAGCGGCCTCTTGGAGTAAGAACAAGCACATCCTCGAAGCTCAGGATCATGTCGCCACTGACTTGACCAAGCTCTGCCTTTTCTTTGATTGAATCGTGGAAAGCTTGAGCCGCACTGATCTCCTCGTCATTCTCTGCGTCTGACTTATCAGAGCCAGCATCCGAGCCGCGCGCCTTTGTAGTTTGCCCGGGAACAAAGAATCGGATTTCCACCATCTCGTCGGGGCCGCCTTTGGCTGGAGTTCGCTTGGAACCACTGAATTCAAGGGAGACCTCTGTCCGTCCTGCGATGTTTGAATTGGCTACCTGCTGTAGAGGAAGTTCGAAGGAAGTTTTGTTGGAGACAAGGAAAGCAAGGTCGTCGCCTATTGCTCCCGTGAGAATGACACTGGGCCCACGACGGTACGACATACCTCGGAAATCTGTGATTCCCCAGTTCCAGCCTTTGAACGAGACCTCTTGGGGTTCGAGCGTAATTCCAAGATGAGACTTCAATACTCCCGCGAGCTTGTCTTGTTCCTAGGTGTCCCACTGTTAAACGCGGTCGGTCAATAAGCACATGGACAACACACCTCGCGTTTGAACCCGTCAAAAGTTTCCCTCCTTCGATCCTTTAAGCCCACGCGAAGCTGGTACCGGCGCGCGACGCGAAGCCATTGCGCCCACTTGATTTCTGAAACCGCAAGAGACACTACGTTGTCTTTTTGTTGCTCGCTTTTCCACGCCATTCCACCAGCGGCCACACGAAATCCTAGTAGATGCATAGTTGGGTCAATCGGAGAACAGATGTACCAAGTAGAAAGACATACTTCCAACCTCCATCGAGAGACCATGGTAGACCTTTTCAAAGTCGGTAGCCATAGCGTAAGAGACGTTATAAGCAAGAGGGTGGAAAGCGGGTGGAGGGTAGGTGAAGGGAAATGTTGGACGCGTCTGTCGGAGTCCCAAGCGCGCCTCCTCTGATTCACCAGTTGTGATCATCTCAACCGCTTCATCTCTGCCACCTCTATCCCCACCACCTCTTCACACTGCATCATCGCCCTCCAACGACTGGTCATACTTGAATTTACAGAACGCGTCGGATGGATCTCGAATCTCTGTCGCGCGACACGCAAGAACGAACGTTCTGTAAATGGTATTACGACTTCGTATCCGTGCTTTCATGATTCCCCGGGCAGACTGACGATCCTCCCGCACAGGCTGAACACGAAACTTGAGGCTAATGGATACCCTCCGATGAAGTCTTTGAGATATGATCTCTCCGATGGTGTGCGACTCATTCAGCTCATGGTGCGTGCCGAGGCAGTTCGCATCCAACCTCGGTATTGATACAGTTTTCAAGGAAATTATGGGTCAGCACCTCGCTTTTGTGGGTAGAGACCGATGATCGAACTGACCTTAGGGGATACTTCTCTGGGACGCTATAATAAGAACCCGCGTATGCGTGTCCAGATGGCGGAGAACGTGAACAAAGCACTTGAGTTTATCAACTCTCGCGGTGTGAAGCTCACCAATATTGGCTCTGAAGGTGTGTTTTCTCCTGTATGATTCCGTCCACAAGGCCCTCAATCATTTGCAGACATCATTGACGGGAACATCAAGCTCATCCTTGGAATGATTTGGACGCTTGTCTTACGGTTCACCATAGCCGATATCAAGTACGTTGCGTGTCGCGCGTCCCGACTTCCCTGCCCATCGTTGACACGCTGAAGTAACACCTGCATCTTCAAAGTGAGGAGGGCTTGTCTGCCAAGGAGGGCTTGCTTTTGTGGTGCCAGCGCAAAACGAAACCGTACAAGGAGGTCGACGTGTTAGATTTCTCCTTGAGTTGGACGGACGGCCTTGCATTGTGGGTTGGATCCCATTTATTGCTACGGTCGTTTGACGCGTCTTTGTAGATGCGCCTTGATCCACTGCCACCGACCGGAACTCCTTGACTACGATAAGCTAGACAAGGTGAAAACGTCCATGCACTCCTCCTCACCGCGGAGCTGACGGGAGCAGTCTGACCGCCATGGTAATACCCAATTAGCTTTCGACGTTGCCGCCGAGCACCTTGGAATCCCGGTAAGACCCTGCCCCCCTCCCCCCCACTAGTCATTGCTGAGATTGGACAATAGCAATTGTTGGAAGTCGCCGATCTTTGTGACGTGAGGAAACCTGACGAGAGAAGTGTTATGACATATGTGGCCAACTTTTTCCATGCATTTTCCTCTATGGGTGAGCACGTTCTTTGAGCTATCCGTGCTTCCATCTCAAGTTCCTATAGACCAGGCTGAGACCGTCTCGCGACGCCTCGAGAAGTTTGCCGAGCTCATGCAGTCGATATGGGTTAGCCGGAACGACTACGAGCGACGCGTCCGAGCAGTAGGCCTTCCGTGTTCTCTCCGTGTATTGGTCGACTCAGCTCAGCCATTTTCTCTCAGCTACTATCCGCACTTTCCGAAATGGAAGACCAATGGGCCGTCGCCACCTTCACTGGAGTATATGCTGATGTCAAGGCCCACGCCGCCAGACATGCTACCTACAAACAGACGACGAAACGGAAGTGGGTCACTGAGAAGCAGGATGTAGCGACGCTGTTCGGCAATGTGCAGACGAAGTTGAAGACGTACAGACTGCGGGAATACATCCCACCTCCGGGACTTTCTCTCGTTGTGAGTACCTTTTATGTCGTCCATGAACTTCCAATTGAATTTAGGCCAACAGGACATCGACTTTGCATGGGATACTCTCTTGGCCGCGGAGGCCAGACGTTCAAGAGCTATTAACGCCAAAATTCGGGAGCAAGCAGCTTCTCGTTATATCTTTTTTTCACCCTTCTAACCTGTACCTTTCAGGATCCAAGAGTCGCTGCGGAAGAAATTCGCCGACCTCGCTAACGACTTCCAGAGACGCCTACATGCCATCTCTGCAGAGCTCGCGTCTATTGAAGGACCGTTGGAGGTTTGTTGTTTGTGGCTCACAACATTTCTTCTCCTGACTTTCTGTGTAGGAACAACAACGGGAGATCGACAAACTCCAGACCCGACTACCTGCTTTGTCTGAGGCCTTGTCCACCGTTGAGAGCGCCGAAGTAGAGTGCGACGAAGCGAAGGTGGAGGAGAACGACTACACAGTATTCACATGCCAAGACTTGGAGTTCGAACTTGAACTGGTTGTGCAGAGTATCGCGAAGAAGATTTCATTCATCGACAACCAGGTGGGTTTTATCCCAATTCTCGGCTCCTCAAATTGACAGTCTCCTACTCGCAGATCGTATCCAGGAATATGACCAACCTGACGCCGGCTCAGATAGAGCAGTTCGAGAGCACATTTCGGTACTTTGATCGTGACGAAACGAATACACTCAGCCTGTCAGAGATGGCGGCTGCCTTGGCTAGCTTGGGTATCGTTTACGCTGTGAGTCTGGATTATCTTTTCATACACCTGTTCTGACTTCCTGCCAGGATGAGGATTTCGACATCATCTACGAGCAGCTCATGCAGGAATATGGAGCTGTTACATTCGAAGCTTTCATCAATCTTTTAGTGAGCCTAAACTTGCCTTGGCCTCTTTCGCAGCTTATCATACCTCCATTAGGTCGATATCACCGAGGACCAAACATCGCTTGACCAGCTGCGCGAAGCCTTCCAAGGTGTTGCAGCGAACAAGGTCTGTTCATACCTCGTGCAGTTTAATTATCACAGAGCTAACTCTTCACCGCAGCCGTTCGTGACGGAGCTGGATCTTCGTTTGGCTCATATCCCCGCAAACGCGATAGAATACCTGCGCGAAGCTATGCCTTCCGCCCCCAACGCGGTCGGAGAACCCGAATATGACTATGAGGCCTGGTTGGACACTGTATTCGACTGATCACCGCGCACTGTCTTTCCCTTTGTTGTAGTTCTAGCTAGACCCGCATGTATAGTATAGCACGGTAGTGTTTTTTTATAAGTACATCGATATCGGACGTTCAGTGGAGAGGGTGTGACGTCGCAAATATATTGCAGCGCAAAACACAGCGCGCGGGGACCGGATCCGGCGGTGGCCGGGCGGTGGCAATCGCCGTGCCATCGCGATACTAGGACCAGTGTCCTTTCCTTGATCTCAACCACAAACGACTCTCCTCCTCCATCCTCTTCCTATAGCCACACATACATCATGGTACGCATCCTTCAGCCTCTCGCTCTCGACATACAATCTGACCGATCAGTAATAATAGGCCTCCGGCGTCGCTGTGAACCCCGACTGTTTGACCGCGTTCCAGGAGCTTAAGCTCGGCAAGAAGCTCAAATACATTATCTATGCTGTCTCAGACGACAAGACGGAGATCGTCGTGACCAAGAAGAGCACGTCGGACAACTATGACGAGTTCCTTGCCGACTTGCCCGAGCAGGACTGCCGCTGGGCCGTATACGACTTCGAGTTTGAGAAGGAAGGCGCGGGCAAACGGAACAAGATCTGTTTCTTCTCCTGGTGCGTTCCCTTTCTTATTCTTCTTCGTTACGCGTGCTTTCTTCGTATCCGCGTTTTCTTCCACCCACACGTTACCGCCACCGCCACCATTGTCTCGCTAATGAGGATTGATCGCGTGGCGGCGGCCGCGTTCCCTTTCTGAGCTGCGTTGAGTGGATGTGTTCAGTTTTGCTGATCGGATCGCGTGCCGCGCGCCCGCCCTTTTTACTTCGCGTGTCTGTCTGCAGGTCTCCCGACGACGCGAAGATCAAGGCGAAGATGCTGTTCGCCTCGTCCAAGGACGCGCTCCGACGCGCCCTCGTGGGCATCGCAGCGGAGATCCAGGGTACCGACTATAGCGAGGTTGCATACGAAAGCGGTACGTCTTTCTCGCGCGTCTCCTAGTTCTATACCTCATTCTTGTTTTCTCGCCTTTTGCAGTGCTGGACAAGGTGTCCCGCGGAAACTGATCGACGCCTCCCCACTGTACTGCCTACCCGTTCTCTTTGTATACGTCTCGCGAGCATCGTCATTTTAACACTAAGTAGTTCCAGGGGCCAAGACTCCAGAGATCCGCGGTGGAAGAAGTTATTGTAGAAATGTTGTTTGACTGAAATGGAGCTATCGTCATTGACATCATCTATTCATACCATTGAAGATTTCTACTTGTTGGCGGTGGCCACGCAATTGTCCAGGTTACCGTATACATACTTAAGCTCTCTTCTTGCTTGGGACAAACCATGCGCTAAGCCACGTTCTTCACTTCAAGCCAGCACATTCGCTCATGTTCGTTTATTGAAGGATAATGTATACCATTTTAAACCCGGAAAACGTACACGACAACGCGCATCCAGCCGTCCAGTCCTCAACGTGTCCACCCTTAAGCCTCGAAGATGAAGCTCGCACCGACCTTGTGAGGAGCGGGGCCAGCGGTGGTCTCGTTCAGGCGCTGAGTGTCGAGGGCAAGACCGAAGGAAGCCTTGACGCCGGGGCGGAGCGCCTGGGTGTAGCCTATTGTGCAAAGTCCGTGAGGGAATGCGTCGGGAGAAGAGAGATCAGAGCGTACCGAGAGCGAGAACACCAGAGTTGTTGATCTTCGCCTTAACGAAAGCGGCGGGGTCGAGGTAGCTATACGGGCGGATGAAAATGTCAGTGAGATCACAGGTTCAAAGTGAAAAGAGCGTACGCTTTGGTGCCAACTTCGAGGCTGACGTTGGAGGTGGTCGCCTTGGTGTCGTAAACAGCCTTGGCACCGGCCTCGACGTCGCGGCTGACGCGGTGATAGTAGCTCGCGGCGAACGTGGTGAGGTTGCCGAGGCCGTGAATCGTGACAGCATACTCGGGGGCGGAAAAGCCAACGGCGGCAGAGTAACGGGAGATCTTGCCCTCAGTGACATTGTACGACGCCTCCGCACCGAGAAGGAAACCATCCCGGCCGAGAACGGTGTCCGCGGTGATGGTGGGTCCCTAAAAGTCATGGTGCAAGTCAATACGAAATGGTGGACAAAGGTGCATGGGCGGCTCGGACCTTGAAGACATCAAGGACGGCACGGGTGTGGAGACCGGGCTGCTTGTAGGTGAGGTTGACGAGGGTGCCCTTGGTGCCCTTGTCGGGGGTGAGGGATGCGTTCAGGTCGAGCTTGAGCCCCTTGGCGATCTGGTTGTCGAGCTCAATGAGGGAACGGAGGGTGTTGGAGGTCGTCCAGGTTTGGGTGAGAGTAAGACCCTGGGGCTTGTTGGTGAACTTGGCCTCGATGTCACCGTTGATGGCGTTCGTCTTGGAGTCACGAAGACCAGCGACCCTGAAAGCGACATTGTTGGGGGTGACGGTCTTGACCTCGAGATTCGTGCCGTTGATTTGGTAGTCCTTGCCGAGGAGGTCGTTGGAGGACTTGCCGAGATCCTGTAAGAAGGGTCAAGGGATAAATGCGGGGAAATGGAGAGAAAAGGAGAGAATTCCAACCTTCCAGGACGGGGGAACGGGCTGAGGGAGAGACATTTTAGGATCGGGAGGGTGAGGGAGGAAGGCAAGAAGGACGTGAGCTGGCTGCGACGAAGACGCGACGACGAGCGATTTTGGGGGAAACACCGTGGGAACATTGCGGGATCCGTTTACTTCCGCAGAGTGAAACGTGCGTTCCGCCACAACGTCCCTCTCTGACGACTGACGTTACCTGCGTTCACCCGCACCCAGCTCGAATTCGTCAAAGTCGCGTCTTATTGGCCCCCAGTGCTTTACCGACGCGTAGGTGTGTCTTTGCCTCCCCCTGATCGCGTCTGCAGACCATCGGGATGACGTCCTTTGGCATCTCTCGCTTGCTCGCGTCCTTCGGCGCATGCTCCCGCAGATTGTACTCTGTTGCTTCACTCGATCTCTCTATCAGAATGCCAGTTCAATATATCACAGGCGATGTATGCCGTCTTTGTCTTTCACGGACCACCGCCTAGGCCTGAGTGCGTCACTGCGTCCTCAGGAGCTCGCAGATATCATCAAGAGCGATAAAGTTCCCCGAAAGGACTATATCGTCGTCGACGTCCGTGACGACGATCACGTCGGTGGCAATATCGTCAATAGTCTTCATTCACCATCCGAAGAATTTCTGGTCAACGTCGACAAGCTAGTGCAGGACACGAAGGATGTGCCTATGGTCATCTTTCATTGCGCACTGTCCCAAGCCCGGTATGTTCTCTCGTCCTCAACCGAATTTTCGTCGACTAACCTCATCTTGATGTCCGAAGTGGACCCAAGGCAGCACGAGTTGGTTTGGCCCCTCTGAACATTGACTTATAAACTGACTGTTCTCCTAGATCTACGCTGAAACGCGTGACAACCTACAATCGGAGGGCGAAGATAAGGCTCACGATGTGCGCATCCTCCGGGGTGGATTTTCCAGATTTCAGGCCAAATTCCGCGTTGGTTCCTTCCTTTGCTCCAACTTGTCATCGACATATACAAACACCCTTTCTTCCGTAGAAAGACCCGTTGCTGGTTGAAAAGTGGGATGCTTCCATCTGGGCGTCACTATGATGGGGCCGTTTACACATACATTGTCACATCTCGTGGCCGCGCTAAACCTTCGCGACTTGAGCGCATTTCAAGGCCTTCAAATCTGAAGCAGCTTGAAGCGGCAAGCCCGAGGATGCAAAGCTCGTAATTTTCAAACATGTCGATTCGGTAGGAACAAAGATAATCCTATCGGTGTAATATATGGCACCCTTCCTTCATCTCGCCCGAATTTAGAGGAGACAGGGTCAGGGTGGACCAGGGAAAATTTCTGCTAATACTGTCTGCGAGTGGGCCTCAAGCCACAGTAGTGCAGTACCTTGGTAGCGACGCGACGAACTCTTTCGTCTCTGCCGACATGCATTCATGTCCTAGTGCCATCTCCACTCTCGAATCCTGCTCCAACCGTGCAGACAGCTTTTCTATTCAAAGAGAGGCGTAATCTCGGTCTCCCCGCAGCCAGTGATGGTAGTGCTAGATTTCCACTTTCCCGCTTCGCATTCACTGACCACTCGTCATCTAGCTCGAAGATCTTCCACGAATTCACATACTCTGCGCCGGCGCAGGTGATTCGCTGTGCCTGTCTTGGGCATGTGGACTGCACAGTGCACTCCGATCTCCGGTCCAAGCACTTTGTTTACGCGAACAGTCTCGATAATAGAAGCCTATAGAAGCCATCCCATGGGAGTTGTCACAACTGCTTCTCATTGTCGAACGATTCTCCCAAGGCTTCCGGCGTGAAGTTCTGCAACCTGGGTCATTCGACATCACTCAGGAAAACATCTTGCTCCTCGTTTATAAGCTTTGACCAACAACCTGCATCTAAGCTCCGAAGTTACAACGTTCGATTCTCAGGCATGGACAACGACATATATAAAAGCCCTCTTCTTCGACCGCATCCCCCACTCTGACCATATTGTCGTGCAGACCACTCGTCGTCTACAACATGGGTCTCTTTTTCATCGTCCAGGCGGTTCTCTCTACCTCCGTGGCATGTGTCAGTTTGTGGCTTCTGAGTCGTTACATGGGTCAACGGTCTCTGCGGATCGTACCGGGTCCGTCCAGTCCATCCTTCATCGTCGGTGAGTTCCCTTGTCTTGTGTTGCCGACAAATATGCTAACATCGTTCAAACATAGGCAACATGAAGGAAATGTTCAGTTTTACATCCATCGCTTATCAGGACAGTCTCAACAAGCTCTATGGGAAAGTCGTCAAAATCAAGGGACTTCTCGGCGTAAGTTAAATCCACTGACACGCATTGACCATGCTTATGATGTCTGGTGCAGGTCACAACCCTCGTCATATCGGATACGAAAGCGTTGCATCATATCCTCATCAAGGACCAGTACACATTTGAGGAGACTGACTGGTTTCTCGAGTGGGTTTCCCGTTCAACATGAAGTTGTGGGCACAGTTGACGATTTTTCTTTACAGGAGTAACCGCGTCATTTTTGGGCCTGGGCTCCTTTCGACGTTAGGTGCGTTCGCGAGTTTCCTCATCCCGCACCTTGGCAATTGATTGAAGGCGTCCCCAGGAGCCTCGCATCGCAAGCAGCGCAAGATTCTCAACCCCGCATTTTCGATCAACCACATGAGGCGGATGATTCCGATGTTCCAGTCCCTCACGCGACAAGTGTGTCTCCCCAAGTTTCAGTGTTTTTGGCATTCTCTTTGACATCGTTATGGCAGGTTCAAGGTATCTTGCGCAAGGAGCTAGCGGATGGTCCGAAAGAGCTGGATATCCTGGAGTGGATGGGCAAGTTAGCGCTTGAGCTTATTGCTCAGGCCGGACTTGGCCACTCTTTCGGCGCGTTGCAAGGCAAAGACGACACTTACGCGTATGCGCTGAAAGCTTATCTGTATGTTTTGCAAATACCCTCCGGCCCCTTTTCGTGTTGACGGAGATGCCTCTCAGTCCGACAGTCTCCAGCGCCCAGATATGGCGCACTTTGGTCCCGGTGTACACGAGGAATGTCCCGAAAAAACTCCAACGCTCACTTGCCGAAACCATCCCATCAACGACACTGAAAAAGTTGATCGGCATGGCTGATATCTTCTACGACAGGTCAAAATATGTATGGGATAGGAAGAAGGCTCTCCATGCTCAAGGGGATGACTCCATGGCAAGTGAGTTAGGTGAAGGACGCGATTTGATGAGCATTCTTTGTACGAAGGTTTCTTATTCGATCACTCTGCGTGCTGAACCATTGTCGTCCAGTGCGATCGAACACCGCCGCTAACGAAGAAGATCGCTTGCCTGACGAGGAGCTTTTGGCACAGATGGCGTAGGGGTTTCATCGTCTCTTCATCGCGGCGTATCTGACCCTTCTGTTCTCAGCACGTTGCTGTTTGCCGGTACCGACACCACGTCTTCTGCCCTCTCTCGTATCCTTCACCAGCTCGCGCTGCACCCCAACGTCCAGGAGAAACTACGAAAGGAAACTATCGCGGTTGATGCAGGCAAAGGCGAACTTGATTACGACTCCCTCATCGCGCTCCCGTATCTCGACGCGGTCTGTCGAGAGACCCTCCGCCTCTTCCCTCCTGTCCACTTTGTTCAGCGCAGGTAAGTCGTCCAATACTGCCGCTTTCTGGGTAATGACACCGCTGTTTCAGCTCAAGGAAGGAATACTTGTTGCCTTTGGCTCACCCGATGAGGGGCACGGATGGGAGGGATTACACCGAGCTCCTCGTGCCAAACAACACGACGGTCATGGTCAACATCCTCGGTGTCAACCGTGACCCTGACATCTGGGGCCCGGACGCGCACGAGTGGAAGCCTGAGCGCTGGCTTTCCCCACTCCCCGAAAGCGTCGTCGATTCCCGCATACCCGGAGTATATTCCAATCAGTGCGTTCTATTTCTTCCTGGTGGGGGCTGTCAGACGAAGGGCTAATTTCTGTCGTTGTCCAGGATGACATTCATCGGTGGTGGTCGCGCTTGCATGTGAGCTCGTGTTTCTGTCCAGCATTTTCTGTTTCGTTAATCGCCATATACCTCGCAGCGGATTCAAATTCTCGCAGCTCGAGATGAGTGCGTTTTTCTCCTATGAACTGGCAGTCGAGCACAGAGAGACTCATAAATGTTTTCAGAGGTTGTCCTGTCTCAGCTCCTGTCGGTCTTTCGGTTCTCCGAGCCGGAAGAGAAAGAGATAATCTGGCGATGGGGCGCCGTCGTGTCACCTTCAATTTCCGGCGACGCATCCGGCAGGTCGCAGCTGCCAATGAAGGTCTCCCTCATCTAAATCGGACCGAGCCTGCGTGCGAAGTCTACCTCGGAGTGATAGAAAGACGAACGGGTTCCGGAAATAATATGTTACAATAATATGCATCGTTCTGAGTGTTCTCAAGGTCTCTAGCGTTCACACAGGGGGGGTTCTGAAGAATTCATCCTACAAGGTCACGCTGGGTGCGTCTTCGGGACTCCCAACTGGCAGTGAAAACCATGGTGAAAAATGTGGTCGATTGATCCCGCCATTCATTCACACATAGCTCGTCTGGCTTCCGATTATCCCATCTCGAAGGCAATGTGAGGTTGGCACTACAGTATGGCTGTGTAGCCTGCGCGTGCCAGAGATGGCTTTCAAGTTCCAGATTCCGCCGACAGTCTCAGTCATATGAGTTACACCGTGAGGCCTTGAATGGTCGAGATACGTTTGGAAGTATTTTGGGTGGTTATATTCCTGGCGTCTGGCACGAACGTCAACTTGTAAACAAAACAACTTTTTGGAGGAAGAGATATTTGGGTGGAAACTAGCAGTCATTGTAGTGGCCTTGACCTCATAAGATCCACACTTACATCCAGACGCTGGAATGGGTGCAGCATTCGGCGCATTTCCGTTTCCATAATCATGACGTGTGGAAATGAGATGTCAGAAAGTACAGCTGTAAGTGCCTACGGCATGATTACGAACTTGAAGGAGGCTTTGATGCGTCCTCGTCGTCCTTGACGGCCATACGCCTCGGTAGCTGCTCGATTACGGTCTGTACCCGCCGGCGTTCGTCCTGTATGTTCTTTTGACAGATTGTCCTACAGTAGTAAGCCAAACGTGAGGTGACGTGCATGCTGAAGGCAAGGGAAGGCGCACCAGGTCCCAAGCGACACCAGCATAAATGTTCCGACAGCCCAGTTCGACGCGATGAGGGGACCTACCACACACATTTATCAGCTTTTCGGGAGCACCTCTTGCAGTCCCGGAGACTCACCAACGCTCATCCCGCGAATGACGCCAATCCCGACGCCGCTCGCAATACCGCTCAGCAAGCTATTTCGTGCGCATGGAATTTCGCCCAAACGCTGCAGATCATCCTTAGGTGATAGTCTCTGCCTTCCAGCGGGCTCATTAGCTTCTTTATGATTGGAAATGAAGATAAGAGAGAGAACGCACCTTCGCGGCCTCGCGCACGTCCTGCCAGAAACTCCCTGTTGTTTCCGTCTGGTAGATAGGACGTCGGTGAGAAGGTTCAGGTGGGTTCGAATGACTTGGTTCAGAGTTGCTCATGTCTTCGAGGTCAGAGAGGAGGGATAGCTAGGGCGGGGTGGTCGAAGTCAGAAGAAATGTCGTCACCGCATGCAGCAGTCCGGTTACGACCCCGTGACCCTGTTCTCAGTCGCGTCGCCTAGATTACTGAGTCCAGTGGGACATCTCATGGACTCAGATTTTCGGGAGCAAATTGAAAGACGTCAGAGGACCAGAGGTGTAAGTTAGGAGGAATAGAAGGAGGCCGAAATTCCCACAGGTCTTTCAGAAACTACGTATCACTGCCAGCCTGAGTGGCTTAAGCACAACGAGAGTCAAAGCACAGTCTATTGAACAGATCGCGCACAACATAGACCAAACTGGTGTTGAGCGTCGCGATACGTGACAGGATTCCAGATAGTCAGGATATTTAGGCGCAAGACCGAGCTGGTTTTACCTAGAGCTGCACCAGTCTTGCCTGGCCCAATCTCTCCTGCCCACGGGGCGCTCCGCATCAGATGGCTCTCATACATCGCCTTTAGCCGCTTTGGGAGCTTCACTCTGCAATGGACATGAAGTTATTTGTGAAGTGGAAAAACGCGAAAAGAAAATATGAGACGCGCCTCCTTCGCAGCCGTCCTGGCCACACCGATATCGGTGGGCTTGGGAGTATCATCTTCGTCCGACTGGAGCGTCCCCTTTTTCGGCTCTTCGTGGGGCTTATCCTTCTGCTCAGGAGCGTCCGCGTTGAATGATGGCTCGGGCGTCTTAGATGTATCCGCAGCCTCCGGGAGCCCAGCAGCCTCGGCATTAGCAGCGTCCTTGGGCGAATCTTCGTTCTACATACGGCCATGAGCGGGATAGACATGCACGCAGCTTGATCGCACGCACGAAAGACTTGCTCAGGGAAGACTCCACCTCGGAGGCAGGTACTGCCGTGCCTTCATCGTCCCTCACAACCTCTTCGCTCTTTGGCAAGTCAGTGGAGATGTTGCGAAAAGCATAGAAGTGCACACACCGCGGGCACTGCGGGTTCTGGAGGACTGAAAGGGGATGGAGTAGTTTTTCCATGACCTTCAGTTCCATGACCGTGAGCCTCTTTGGCGTGACCCGACGAACGCGCCGCTGGTGACAGAAGGTAAAGAATCTATAAGGACGAAGTGAGTACCATTAATCAGCGTATTAGGGCATGTAGACATTTTACGCACTGTGGGGACAAAAATGGCAGCGGAACCAATCTGCCCGTAGCGAAGTTGAGTAAAAGGAAGATACCAAAGACGGACTGAGGACGCACCATCCACGCGGTGTCACTGCTCGACCCATGAGCGTCGTGTGCACCGGAACTCATCCCGCGACGAGATAAGATACGACCTTGAGAACGCGACGCGGCACGAAAGGCAGGAATAGCACGAGAGAAGACACGACTGGCCATTTTATACCTTAAATCCAAGGATGAGTGGAAAGCGGGGATGCGATGTGGACGTGGGCTCGGGCAACTCACGGCTTGCATCGGGCTTTTCATTTACCGGAGACGACGGCCCGCATTCTCCTGTCCGACTCTGTCCGCGTCGATGACGTCATATAATACCACTTACGCGAGCTTTCTGGACAACTTTCATCACTTCGGACGAGATATATGCGCACCCTCAGCCCTGACGTGGAATTCAAAGGGTGATCATAGTGCACACAAAGGGGGGGGGTGACGGTAGGGACCCTTCGCATCATAAGCATACACTGAACGATGTGCATTGTCTACGATTCAAGACCAACACTTAAAACGACCTGGCAGTGGTTCACGGTCAATTTGGCGTCGGCGACATAATGAAAGTCCCGCAGATCTTGTGCTGCACTTACAAGTAAAATAGGGTCCGGGAAAGGTGCCTCAGCGCGCGAGACGATCGACCAAGTTCTTTCAAGTTCCCAAGAGCTCGTACTTATACATACATGGAATAACGTTACATGCAATTGAATGCGAACGAATGCAAAATCCACGGACCACGGGCCAGTCAGTTGACTTGGAAGCCGGATAAGGTAGGTTCTACCAGACTTGCTTGAGGATGTCATCGGGAGACCAGTCTTCCAGCCAACTTCCAGCAAAAGCCACGATCGGTGCTACAGTGACTTACTTCCAAATCGCAAGGGGAGGGTCGATGCGAAGCAATGAGTTAGTTGATCCCAGACATACCCCACGACGTTCGGCCACATTCTTTCGAAGTGGCAGTGATGATCACTTGACCCCCCTTGTAGTTGTTGAGTCTGTGTACCCATGCGTGTCCGTAGAGGTCCTCGCGTTCAGCTCGTGTGGGCCTCCCAATAACCGCGCATGTCGACGAATAGAGGAGAGCACGCCAATAAGGTTGGGGAGGGCAGTTCGGGATGTGGTGGCAGGAAGCAGAAAGCCATAATAATCCGGATATGGCAACTGTATAGTGTATGCCACAGTCTATTACTTTAGTCGTCACTCGTCTGCATACGCCTCGCTCTTTCACTCCGACCTTCACCATCAACGTCGACGTCAACCCCACATACCACTGCATGTCTCAACTCAATATCAGAGCCCCT
Source organism: Amylostereum areolatum (assembly GCA_012932865.1). Taxonomy (NCBI): domain Eukaryota; kingdom Fungi; phylum Basidiomycota; class Agaricomycetes; order Russulales; family Stereaceae; genus Amylostereum; species Amylostereum areolatum. The sequence goes on from SAXG01000002.1 coordinate 1,063,741, forward strand.
GACGTCTTCGTGGATCTACAACCATCCGCGCACGCTGGATCCAGCAACGCACCCTCAATTGCGACGCTCAAGCGCAGGGCATCCCTCACATTTGAGGATCGCGACGACAATAGTGTAAAGAGACAGCGGGAGGCCTCGCCTGTACGCGAGCCAACGCAAGAAGCTGAAGAACCAGTGGTCATATCCGGGAAAGCGCTTGCGGATGACCTCGAGGAGGAGCTCACTTGTGGATGTTGTTCTGCACTGCTCTACCGGCCGGTCACGGTCTACCCTTGTCAGCACTATTTCTGTGGAAGGTGGGAATATCGTTCTATGACATACGTCACCCTCTAATCTGCTGTGTTCTCCAGCTGTTGCACTCTGTGGATTCGGGTGAGTTTATCATCACCAGTGCTTAGTCTTCATGAACGGACACCCTTCTGCGGAGATGTTCGATTGTCCTAGAGAGCAGGACCTCTCTTGCATACCTCATTTATTTATTTCTTGTGACTCACCTTTTCCTTCATAGAATGGAGGTACCAGCTGTCCGGCTTGCCGAGCCCTCTCCACCAGTGTTTCTCCTTCTCGTGTCCTCCAAGTCATGATCGACATCCTTCTCCGCGCCGATCCATCCCGTGGCCGCACAGATCGCGAGAAACAGCAAGCAGACGAAATTTACAGACCAGGCCGGGCGTTGCGGGTGCGTCTTTATCTTTCGTCCGTTGGTCGACTGATACGAATGATCCGTATCTGCAGATCCCCCCACCCAGGGAGACTTCCCCGGAACCTACCATCCCTACAAATGGCGATTATGCGCGACCTTGTCCCCATTGTATCCCTGGTAACCGATTCGGATGGACTTGCCCCAACCCTGTTCCCGATCCTGCGACAGAACCTGATCGTGCGTGGCACATCGACGACGGCGCACCCCCAGGGCACGCATACTGTGGCAATTGGTGCGCATATATTTTTCACCACCCTCACTCTTCGTAAGTTGACCGGACCCTGTATGCGCAGCGAAAACCTCCTGGCCACGCAAGCCCCTACGTCCACTCGGTGCGACATGTGCCAGACTGCCTTCTGTGGAATAGGCGTGCAAGGCCGATGCATCGCGGCATCTCTCACGAGCCAGCACCCGCATGGCCTAGCTGACGTTGGTGATCTTATCCAATCTTCCGATGTCTACGAAGGCTTTTCAGGCAATGCTGTCGAGGTGGACATCATGCTCGACTACCTTTCGGCCCAGCGCATTTCTCCGCGCCACATCTATCGCGATGTACGTCTCACTTCGTTGTATCCAGTCATCTCCTTACTCTTCAATTTGCTCAGATCGTGGAGCACATACAATCCCAGCCTCGCGGGTTCGCTCCCCTTATCGAGTCAGACCTCTTCTTGGACGTCCATGCTGTAGCGGCTGGTCCCGAGGTAGCCATCGACGCACCTAGGAATCGTATCTGCAGAGTATGCGCGGCAGAAGTTCTACTGTGGGGTTTGCGCGACTGGTGGGTCCGTGAGCGCAGGAAAGGGTTTCTTGAAGACTCCGTCACAAACCGACCAGACTGCTCCGAAGGCGAGAGATGCCACCGGCAGAAGGAACACGGTGCGTCGTTCATCCTCCTCCTTTTAGAACCAACCTTGACACGAGATCTTGCTCTCTTCTTCTAGCGCATGCGAAAGAGTGTAGGCTTCGACCCCTTCCATGATATATCTAAAATGCTAATCTTCTTTCGTATAGTCAACCACATAATCGCCCCTGCATTCGTGGCCCCTTTACCCGGACCCCCGGCACAAGAATCACATACAAGTTCGGAGGAGATTACGCCCCACCCAGAGTTCCCCACCCACCCAACTCTGACAGGACAACCCGCCGGCCAACCCCTTGGCGGTCTGCCACCCTTACTCGAGCCCAATTTCGCAGATTTGGATGCTCACATGTCCCTATCGCCTTCTACAACACCATCCGAAGCGGAAGACATGGACCTCCCCGTTCTGCCGCCTTTGTCAGCTCTCACCCGTCTCGCCGGGTCTAGAGGGGCTCGTATTCCCTCTTTCCAAGAGATGCGCGACGCTGTAGACGCTGCCGATGCTTTGGAGGCCATGGAAGCCATGGCCGCGTCGGCACTGCTATGAAACAACACCACAGCAATGCAGTGCCACCTGCAGTACGGAATTCGTTACGACCCACCAAGCTTTCTCTCTCTTCTCTATCATTATGTCTCCAACGCTCGGATATCATCCTTTCATTTTCTCCCGTCGCTGTATCATAACCTCGCTCGTTTCCTTCGTCTATTCCTTCCTTTTGTCATTATCATTTTATGCTCTTCGTGATGTGTCCATATAATCGTCTTGCTATTTAGGACCTTGCACAATTATTGCACTACTTCTTCATTTCTCGGTCCCCAAAGGCCCCATGATTCAATGATGGCGTTGATTAACGCGATATGGCACTACAACAAAGATTAAGGAAGACTACAGTACATCTGCGAAACGGGGCCGTATAAAACGAAAGGGCGCATGAGGGGTTGCGCGATCAAACACAGGTCCGCGGGATAAGACGAAGACAGAAAAACACAAGGAGGGAAAGATGAATGCAAACGGCGAGACGGAAAGGGAAGGGAATAACGTTATAGGGGTACAGGCGGGGAACTGTTCAGATTCAAGGAGAGTGCGGGATGCTGGTAGTAGAACAAAAACAACAACAGCCAAAATGGAAGAGAAAAGAACAACAGAAGACAAGACGAGGTGAACAGGAAGAAGAGAAGAAGAGAATGAAGTGTAGCGGGGCATGGGGCATGATAGGTATAGTAGCACAATGAGATGGGACAGCAGAGCGAGATGGGAGCAGCGGAGACAGATGGATGGGAGATACGACACAGACCGGAGAAAAGGAGACGAGGTAAGGAAACACGGGGGGCAGACCCGACGCCTCAAGCGACCATATCGCTCACCCCGCCATACATCGTGTTCTCCTCCTCCCACGCAGCCTTGCGATTTTTCCGCTGGTCTGACTTGTTCGAGTACGACGAATGCCCGTCCGTCTCCTTATTGCGATTCGCTTTGGCCGCGAACTCGGCCGCGAGACGCTCCTTGCGCGCCCTGGCCTCCTCTTTCTTCGATTTCTTCAGCTCCGCCTTCTCCTGCGCCTTGCGCGTTTTCGCGTCCACCGCGATCGAGTGCATCGTCGACTTGTCCGACACCGATGTCGCCGTCCCTGACACCGCCCCGGACGTACGTCCTGCGAAGAACCGAGAGAGGTTAAGGCTGCTAGAGGACGTGCTCAAGCGTGGGGACGCGTGCGCACCGAACACGGTATTGAAGGGAGAAGAAGAACCAGAGGGTGTGGGGGAAGCCCGTCCGCAAACGACGGTCTCCACGGGGGAGGCTGTCTTGATTCGCATTGTTTCTGGGGACGGCATCTGCTTGATGTCTTCGGGTGTAGGGGCGATGAGCGCCGACGCCTTGGTCATGACCGAAATCGTGGACAGACGACTCTTGCTGGGATATCCATCTTCATTGATGGTCGAAAGGAAGGGAATGGGATCGCCTGCGTCGATGGCATGGACTAAGGAGGCGGGACCAGGGCTGACGGGGGGCGAGAAATGGCTGTAGCTGCTCAGCGAGCTGCGAGAGGTGGAGGATGTCAACGACGGCGTGTCGCTGTCCCGGTGCCAAGATGACGGTGTTGACGACAAGATCGAGCTCCGGTTGTATACGCTCGAGCCCCCGCTGATGGACAGATATTCCTGGTCGAAGATATCATCGTACGTTTCGCTGAGCGCTTTGGACGAGGTAGGCGAAGGACCCGGAGGTATGATGTTGTCCGTCTCCAGCAAGAGCCGTGGAAGGCCCGATCGTCCGTGCAGACGCGCTTCTAGGGCGTCGTCCAGAGGCAATGTTTCCTGCTCCTGCAGCGCCGCAAACTCGCTTTCGCGCGCGATGACGGGGGACAGCAATTCCCCTATTGAAGTCAAGTCGTCGTGCGTGGAGACCGACACGACACTCGCCGACCGCGTCAGCGCAGGTCTGCGTTGCGCGTAGGTGGTGATAGGTGGAGGGGGGAGTGCCCTTCTGCGAGGCGGAGGCGATGGGTCTAAGTCTACACGCTAATCAGATAACCAATTCGTTACTTTCGATCAATATGGACCAACCGTAAAGTGCTGTTGCCGCCATCCGCCCTCCGGAGGTCGAACTGCCCAGCTGTCTGGGCGCCCACTGGGCGTCAGACATGCCACGCGGTCGTGCGGTCGCTGACGATTCTCCCGCGCCCCCTCCCCCACCCTGCCCGCCCGCATCCGAAGGTCGATTGGCGCCAGCTCCATCCTTATCCTGTCGTGATCGACCCGATGGACGTTTCTGGTTGTACAGCTAGCAAAAGAGGTAAGCCTTCCATTTTATAACACATGTGCGCCGGAGCTTCTTACCATCACGGTTTTGAGCGCCCTAGAATTTTTTCTACATGTGAGCGCATGCGAGCGGCACGGACAGAAATCAGACCCACCTGATTTGTAAGCTTCGACAGCTGCAGAGGGTCGCGACCTCGTACACGCCCACAGAAGTTGAGTTGGAGAGCGCGCGATGCATCGCGTGTTTGACCAGATTTTGCAGATGCGGGATATCGTAGTTTGTTGATATCACGAGCAGGGCGCTCAGGACCGCCGGTGCGTGTTGGAGAGGGGTAAGGAGGGAGAGGGAATAGAGATATTGCACCAAGGCCATGGTGATCGGGTATGGTTCAGACAGCATGAGAGCTCGAGGTGACAGTCTAGGATCTGGCCCAAGTTCCTGACCGGGAATATCAGGGAGAGGCGTGTGCATTGATGATTGTGGGCTGGCCTCCAACGCTTTCGCCGCGGCCTGGAGGAACAATCGTCTCTGCTCACGGAACCAGGGCCACCGATCCTCCAGGAGTTTTCGTGAGACCTTGATGCGACGGTCATCGTCGCAGATGATCTCAAAGTCCGCCAAAACGCCCTCCTCCAGCGCTGCCAGGCCCATCTCTTGCATGCGAATGTCCAGCTCTAACCGCGGCGGTTGGTAGATGCCAAAGGCCTCAAGGTCAATCACAGCGACGTGATCCCAGCTGAGAAGACGACGGTTGTAGTCGTCGACAAGGTTGCCGTGTCGATTCCCAAATACGATGAATTTGTTGGCGTCTGCCCACAGACAACTCCTGAACCATGAACCGGTGGAAAGGGTGCTGCCAGGGTCGATGCGGGACCAAGTCATATCGAGGAGATTGAGTGCCCATACGGAGTGTGACTGGAAACTGTGGGCGAGGTAAGTGCCGGCGATGATGAGGTGATGGCCTAGGACAGCGCCGGTGGGAAAACGCAGTCCCGGAGGGAAAGAGGTGCCGGCCATCGCGTTGGATTGGTCGGTAATGGTAAAATCCCTTCCCGGTAAAGGGTGGAGAACTTCAAGCTCGCGTTTCACGTCGGTGAACTACGTGACGCCAGTTAGCACATCACACGATTAAGAATGAAGACGCACCCACGTTGTAATTACTGTACAGGTAGACGTTGGTGGGGAACCCGTCCGTAGGCGGTGCGGAATAGGGAAGGTAGGTAAACGAGCTAGGGTTGGTGTGCGAAGTGGGGGAGGTATCGTTCCGGAAAGTGTGGCGAGAGGGAGTAGGGGTCGTCGCGTCTCTGAGCTCTTCCTGGGGCATCCGAACGCGCAGCGCTCCTGAGACGGCGACGCTGCGATATGTTCCACAATGGCGGGGGTAATCGCGGCGGGATGACCATCCTCTAAGCTGGAGATCGTAGACATACACGTCGTCCAGCCAAACGTTGTTTAGATCCTGACCACCGACGATGAAAAGACGATGCCCGGAAACGGAGGTGAGGTGTGCGTAACGCGCTTTAGGAAGGGGTATCGGAGGATCCGCTACGTCCATGAGGGACCACGCGGCAGGCATCCAGCGGTTGGTGTACAGGTCGAAGAAGCGAACGTCATTGAGCACGCAAAGATCTTCTGACGAATCGGCGTCTGGCTTGAGACCCATACCGCCAAAGATGATAAGGTAGTGATTCCCTTGTGGGACATCAGCGCGGGAGCACGAGGCGAGGAAGATGAAGAGGGGACGTACATGCGTCAGCACTGTGGAAGTACCTGGGAGCGGGGATGTCGTCGTCGGAAGAGAGATGAATCTTTTCCCAGTTGTGGGTGTGAAGGTCGAATATGAACATGTCGGTTACCATCCTCCTCTCTGTGACCAGACGACCGCCCTACATTTCGGGGCCAAGATCAAAACCGCAGCCGAGCGCGGATAACGGAGGTGAACGCACATAAAGGTAGACCTTGTTCCCGACCACAGTTGTTGACGCGCCCTGAGAGAGAAGTGGACAGGTGAGGCAACGGATAACGGGGAGAGGGAGAGTACGCACCACAAGCTTAGGGGGAACATCGCCGGTGGTCTTGCGGGAGAAAGTTGTGAGGTCTGAGACGGAGTGCATGTCGGGGCGCGGTGCGCGCTCGGAAGGAAGGACACCTTCGGGAGTAGAGCAGAGGAGGAGGAGGAGGAGGAGGAGGAGATGACGGGAGGAAGAGAGAACGGAGGCCAGGGGAATTTACGCTAGCACATGGAATAATATTTGCTCGTGCTGCCAGGCGGCTTTTCAATTCTATCCAGATCTAAGATCGCATTTGATCTTCCCATCAGCTCTGCCGGCTGCTCGGCGCTGCCCGGCCTCCCCCTCTTGGCCTTTCATTCGGATTTTCCAATATTTTATGTATCCTCACAGGGCCACATCCTCCTCTTCTCGCCGTTCCACTCAACCAGAGTGTTGATGAAAAGAAATACTTCTTTCATTTCTGCTCAAGGAGCGCGTCAGATATCGGGGCTTCTCGCTATCGTCATATTCTCTCGCGAAGCCGTTCATTTCCTGGTTCGTACACATCTTGCTTTCCTTCTTCTCACCCCCACACAGGCCCTCGTGTCTTCTGCCTATCGGCTGACAATGGTGCTTTCCGGACTCCTCCTCCCCGGCCCCGCCCTCCTCCGCTAACCCTTTCTCGCACCGTGAGAGCGCCTTGGCCGTCGCTCTCGTCACCCGCTACCTTGTCTCCTACCTCTTACTTCTCCCGCTCGCCCATGAACACGACTGGCAACTATCTCAACCCGACCCACCTCCGCTTACGGTACGCAAAATTCCCGCAATTTATGGCCGCTTCGGACTCGGCGAGATCGCTTCATCTTACCTTGTCCGCGCGTTCTGTTCCTTGACTTATAACGCTAGAAGCCACCCAACGGCCAAGGCCTACAAAAAATTGGTCTGGTCTCTCCCCGCCGCACCACACTCCTCCGAGCCCAGTCTTGCACTGCACTTATGTATCCCCCGGTTTTAAACCAACCGCCTGTGCATCCACCGGTCGACGGCCTGCATAGCCCCGTTCCCTCTTTGTCGCCTCGACATTTCCAACGGGCGACCCGTGCTCAACTTGACCTGATAGGTCCAGCAAACGCGACAATCGCTCTTCGCCCTTATTTCTTGGTACACGCCGTCAAAGAACGCTCTATCAGGTCTAAATTGGAGTGCACGCGGCCGTACGGGACTCATACTTACCCCTCCACCAGCTCGTTACGTCCCGGATCGACTGATGTCTTCTAGGTAAACCCGTGTATAGGACTGACCACTTCCACTTAAGATGTACACTCTTTATGAATGTTTATGAAGCTGCTGCCGTGTCGTCTAAACTCAATGCATCATTTGAACCGCGCGCATATCGGTCATCCGCCTATGATCCTGTTGATTCTTTCTCCTAGCATCATCTGACTAGCGCGCACGTCAGGTTGATCGACTCCAGATGCACCCACGAACGCATGTTCGCCTCCCTCTCTTTCCTGTCTTTCAATCTTCTCAAGACCCTCAAGATCTCATCGACTCTCAAGTCCGAAGTCGCCTGCCTGTCTTACCTCATGCCAATCAGCCGTGTCTGACGAGCTGACGTCCGAGACATTCCGCTCACATCTCCCCGAAGAGAAGCTTTCCTCTCTTCTTCCAAGAGGCACGTCCGCCCTCGTCCGCCCGTCCTCCTCGCGCGAAATACGTTTCCGACAAGGCCCTTTCTGGTGGGCGGTGGGCTTCTCGAAAGACCACACGACGTTCGAATTCCCCTTCAAGTTCCCCATTCCTCCGGCTCCGCCTCCACAGCACATACTTACTACATTCCCAGTATCCTACATTCTCCAGCCCTGGTCCTGGCCGCCCCCGTCCCGCCCTGACATCCGAATTCCGCGATCACAACCGCCAGCCGCCGTCGCGCTCCCTGAAAGCATGTCAACGCTAGCGGGACCTCCGACGCGCAGCGCCCCGCGGGGTCTCCCCGATCCCGTCCATTTCTCTCACCGCGCTCATCGCCTTCTCCAGACCAGGCGGCGCGGCGCGAGAGATAACTGTTATAGCATGTCGCTTCGGTCCAGACAATAATGATGAAATCTTACTCAGGAGAACGGACGTTCTGGTATTATAGAGTGCTCAGGCTGGCAGGCCTTGAAAACAGATCTAGGCGCGTCCGACTGCCGCAAACCTCGCTCTTTCGCCGCACCGACGACCAACCAGCCACCGTCAGATCTTCGAGTCGCTGGTCGCCATCGCAAGTTTGTCCTCGGAAGTCGGTACCGTCGCCACCCTCCTTGAAGTCTCCTTCCAGGTAAGGTTACCAACCGCACCAGGTGCCTGGCCTGAAAAGTCTGGCCTGACTCGTTTCGATGCCGATAAACATGGATGCGTCCAGAGTCCACTTTATCTGCGTAAATAACTACCTTTTTACCTCCTCTGATAAGTCACACGCTGGCACCTGTGTTTTCTGTCAGCGTCCCTGTGCCGCAACGCGAAGAGCAGGTGCACCTTCGAACAGACCGTCGCACGCTCGTCGGGGAAGCCGTAAGGACACAGCGCGAAAGGGCACGACAGGGGCGAAGGCGTGTAGCGTATTTCTGCGTCGAACATAAGGAGCCTGGCTCCCCACGTCATTCGCCTTACATTTCAAGACATCGAAACGGACGAGAAAGAATAAAACCCCAGTGATATTTTTACAGAGATAAGGAACAGCCGTGCATCGTCCCCGCGCACGTACCGCAGGCGCGTCTCGTCTCGACTCTCACGCAATCCCACGCGCGGCGAGCTAGATACAAACGCGTCCAGTTGCGAGGCGTCCCACTTCTACACTTCGTGCTTCCCGAGGACCCGTAGTTCCAACTAGTTCCAACGGCGATCTGGATTGGGAAAGATATCGGTCGACCGATACGCGTACTTACGAGGGTCGTGGGTTTCCATGCACCATGCACACACACACGCCAACCGGGGCAGGTCGCCCGCGCAAGGGACCATCCGAGCTCGTCGGTGCGGCCGACGCCAAGCACGTTCGTGATATGCAGCGGACGCCGTCGTGCTGCAAGGCCCCGTCATTCCAGGGTCCGCATGTTTCTGGTGAGCGCCACAGGGGATGGCCAGGAGGAACGACTCGAGAATGCTTCGTCCAAAAACAGGATCACGTGTAGCCCGTTCGCTTGCTGGCTCCTCGACATCGCCATGCCGACGCACGATATCTTGACCCAAGTTGGCCCCGACCATGTGGGTGCGATTTCGTCCTCGAATTTTGGGGTTCAAGGCGACGTCGTCGTCGTCGTCGTCGTCGATTCTGTAGATAGATAAATGTATGCACAGTGCGGGAGATATGTATCAAGTGGTTTTCGGGTTCAAATGAGCTGGACGCAGGGTGGTCACGGATAAATCTGTCCGAGTTGCCCGGGTCTCTAGCAAGTGACCCAGATCGCCAAGCAACGTAGATAAAGTTATCAGAATATTCCTCGGAGGGTTGATCGCAGAAATGCACCTTTGGAAGATCCCCGACTTGAGCTTGGGGAGCAGGTGTTCCGCCGCATCGTGTCCACAAACAGCTTCGAGCATGAGCGCTGAGCGAGACCACGGGCTTTGACCCACGATAAACGGATTGATAACCATACCGCGAAGTGTTTATGAATAACAGCGTGAGGATGCTTGAAAGGGGTGACCATCACCGTGAGGCGCCCATGAGGACGAGGGTCGCGTGGGCGGCAGAGACGCACCGACGGCACCGCGACCTCCGACGATAGTCCTGGATCAGCATGTACTAGATGGAATAAGTAATGGCTCGCCTCGTGAGTACTGCGTAGTAAGTAACCCAATTGCCCTCGTGAATATTTGTGTAAGTACGTCGCATTTCAAGGTTGTGACCTGATGATGACCCTGCCCATTGCTCGAGATTCACCAAGGCCCTGTTGGTGGAACACGTAAAAGGGTCGTCGGAGATTGGCCCATAACTGGTCCGCAGGAATAGCGCGATGCGTACTCTCGGCAGCGTCGCACAAGCCAATGGGAGAAAGGGCTCTCCGGAGTCGGATGGTTCGCGCTGGTGGTCTATGTAGAAGAGTTAGAAACACAGGCCGCTCGCAAGAGGGCGTAAGGGGTGTGTGAACACTGAAGAAGAAGGGCGCGTCGTCGGACGCGTCCCACGAGGTCCCGCGATTAGACCTTTTGTAACGTTTAGAATTGAGGAGGTCTGGAGATTGCGGGAGAGAAAGAGATGGATGTTTTCCAGAAGAGCGTGTACCGTATGCGTGAGCGCTAGGGTCCTAGGGGCAGACGTTGTGCGAGTCGGTCACCCGGTCACCGACCAGCGCCGTTTGATCCTCGAACTTCGAAGGCTTTGGCGATGGCGTCAGGTGAAATCGGATAGCGATCGTGGAGGGCGTTGAGAGTGAAGGCAGCCACGGAGTAAGCACGCGCTGCATGCGAGTGAGAGCGACGACGACGACGACGACGACGACGGTCCCGCATCGTCGACGATGACGTCCTGGAGCAAGAAGGTGACTTGGCCGATCCCGCGCTTGCAACTCCGCCCGATGATTCCTTGTTGGCTTGCTCCCGCCCTCCTACGACCTCTTCCTATAAGTCTCTTGCGCGCACGCACCGTACACACAATCCCAACCATGGACCTCACCTTGCCCTCCACAGTGCCCGCCCAAACCCACATCCACACCACCGCCCACAAGCTCGAGATCCTCGACCACCAGCAATACAACGCGCCCTCCCACCTCACCCCCGACACCGTCCTTCCCTCCCCGCTCGACCAATTCCGCACGTGGTTCGCAGAGATACAGCCCTACGTCCGTGAACCCGAGGCTATGTCCCTCTCCACCGCCACCGCCCGAGGCGTCCCCTCCGCCCGCGTCCTTCTCCTCAAGCAAGTCGACGATCGCGGCTTCGTGTTCTTCACCAACTACGGCTCCCGGAAGAGCCGCGAGATGGACGAGACAGGCTGGGCGGCGATGGCGTGGTACTGGAGAGAGGTATCAAGGCAGGTGAGGGTCGTCGGAAAGGTGGAAAAGGTGGGTACGGAGGAGAGCGAAGCGTATTTTAGGAGTCGGCCGTTGGGAAGTCGAATCGGCGCCTGGGCGAGCAAACAGAGTACGGTCGTAACGGAGGGGGAGGTTGCAAAGCGCGTCGAAGAGGCCAAGGCCAAGTTCGGCGTCCAAGGGGAGGACGAGACCGCGGAGGTACCGCTCCCCGAATTCTGGGGTGGATGGCGCGTTGTTCCCCAGTTCGTGGCATCCTCCATTGTTCACTGGGGTTCGACGGATACTTACAATGGAGTGAATGTAGCGAGGTCGAGTTCTGGCTTGGGAAACCGTCGAGGCTGCACGATCGTGTACGCTACCTTCGCAAGGAGGGCTCACCCGACGATTCTCCCGAATGGACGATCGAAATGCTGTCTCCTTGAGCGCGGATGTGGCTCGACTAACCGTCTCTCTCAAGTGTCGAAAGCCTCAAAAGGTCCGATGAAGAAACACAAACGCATGTATTCTATATCATGTCGAGGCGGTATCGTACACTGTATGCACCGTTGCGCGCAAAAAAAATCCTTGTATTCACCTGTAACGTCGTCGATGTTCATCGCATTCTTTGCTTCCTTAAACCTTTAGCTCGCCACGCGCCGCACCGAACAAGGTTTGTGCGCGTTTCGCAAAGGCCTGTTTCGCGCCGTCCTGATCTCCTTGGACCCACTTCTCCATTGCATCACCTTGCAGACCGCGACCGAATGAGAAAGTTAATGGCGGGAGACGGGTCAAGGCTGAAGGAGCCTGCGCCTTGTTCTTGACGTCGTTCACGGCGTTGAGGTAAAGCGCTGCATCGTGATCGGATAATCCACCTGGTCACCTTATGGTCAGTCGATGATGGTCTCGGAGGAGACGACGATGCTTGCCAGAGAGAAAGACGACGCCTGCGACGGCAACGGGGACAGTTCGAGCGAGGACGGTAGCTGTCGCGAGCGCGATGTCGTCTGTTGTGATCGTCTCGCGCGAGCGGTGCTTCAGTCCAGGTTGCACAAACGACGGCTTGATGAGCGAGCCTGTGACACACACCAGCATTAGCCCACTAAGTACCAACCAAGCCCAAGCAGGGCGATGAAAGTCCACCTTCGAGAAGGACGCCGTAAGCGTTGCACCGTGCATAGATCATGCCAATAATCCTTTGATGCACCTCCACGCTCTTCTCCAAGCTCGCGTCATCTCCGAAATCCACGTCAGGCTCGACAATGGGAACGAGCCCCGCCTGCTGACTGACGGCCGCGAACCGCGCAAGGTTCTCCGCCTGCGCTTCCAACGCGGCCGTGGTCGGGAAGGTTGACGCGTTGCACAAGATTGGCGCGCGCCATTTGGAGAAGCGAGCGCCGGCGGCGTAGGAGGCTTGAAGGCGGGGTAGGAGATCGTCGAGGCCTTGGGTGGCGGGCTCGATAGGGGAAATCGGGAGGGGGTGCGCGTCGGTGTCGGCGCGGACGCCGGGGATGATGCCGCGGGCGGTGAGGAGGGGCGCGAGTTGGAAGTCGATGAGGGTTTCGGAGTAGAGAATCACGCCGGATATGTGCTCTTCGAAGGGCGGTTAGTCGAGACAACGGGATGGCAAACGACGGGGAGAACATACCGGAGGGCAAACTCTCGTAGAGACACTCGCGCCATTTGCGCCGGCGATCGCGCTCCTCGTCTGCAGATATTTTTGGGGGTGGATGCAGGCCGGCAGCGGCGGCGAAGCGCGCGGCGATGCCTTCGGGAGTCTCGTCGGTAGCATAGATGCCTTTGCCACGGGGATTGACGAGGGCGGCAGCGGTGCTAATCAGTTCTTTGGCGGCAGAGGGTTCATGGAAAGGGTAAAGAGGAGATCTAGCGCCAGATGTGGCAGTGGAGGAGGCGAAAGTGTAGCCTGGGGTAGAAACTGTGTTCGCGGCAGACATAGTGGTTGGATTGAGACGATCGTAGGAGCTCAAGATGGGGAGAAATTAGGGTGCATTCTGAAGGAGGTTCTTATAGATCTTTGAGCGTTATAAAACGATAGGTCGACCTATGAGCCGGTTGGTGGTGCGGAGACGGTCAGGTGGGGGCCTTGTGACGGCGGGGGTAGCCAGTATATGAACGGGATGGCTTCGAGCGGCAGCCTGAGCCCAGGTTATCCAGGGTGGGGATTCCGTTACGTCGCTTGGGTCCGTGCGGGTCAAGGCCACTCCAGAAGTTACCCCAGAACATTGGCCATCGATTGAGGGTCGTTGAGGAAACTTTCCAGGTGCCAGGAAGGAGGAAGTCCAGGAAAAGCCGTGACTGACGCTCATCGTCGGGATTCGGTACGTGCCCATTGGGGTTAGGGTTTCTTTCCCCTCCCATGTTCTCTCCCCGTCGTCTCCCTCCGCTTTTCCGGCACAGCGCGCGATGCATCATTCCTCGACAAAGATTCGCATCATCCAAGTCAGCTGGCCCGGATCCGGAAAAGGGAAATAAAAAATTCTGGGACGAACCCCTTGACCCCCGTCCACCATGGGTGTACACCTCATCCCATCTCCTCAAACTCGTCCTGGTTCCCAGTGCGTCCCTTCTCCCTTTCTAGGTCTATCTACTCACAGTTCTATCGAACAGGCTCCCTTCTATATGCAGTATTCGTCATGGACTTCGGCGACCACGAACACGTATTCCAGCCGGTGCGCATCTCTCTTCCTCTTTCTCTTTCTTGTTCCATCGTTACACACGCCAAACTTACGCGCCGACGACATATCATAGCCAAGACGATGGTTAGCGCGCCAGAAGGACGCGTTCTTCAGCATTTCTCCTGCACAGAGGGCCTTGACGGACAAGGAAGCCACGCCCGAGCCAACCTCGGATTCCTCGACGTCGTCAACGACCTAGCCATTCGTGCAACGGAACGTTTGGAAAACGAGTGGCCTACATAGATGATGGATACATCAGCATACCTTGTCCACGATCGACGTCGGTGGACAGAAGTCGAGCAGAGCACGACTAAGCATTTGCACAAAGGATGGTCTTCGCCTCTGGCGGGGAGCTCTCTATGTCATACAAAGTCAATTCTAGGCATGTTTGGAACGCGCATGTTGACGTTGAGCGTAAAGGGAGATACCAGGAAATTTGGAATGACGAAAGAGAGCAGCTTAGACAGATATCAATGTATAAAGACGATACGCTTATTCCAGAGGAACGCGTTCATGCATCGTGGTCGCAGCACCTAGACACGTTCTTCGATGACGCGATGAGCGTCGGCGCTGTTGAGGGCGTTGACGCGACGGGCGGAGGGGGCGGCCGGCAATGGGCGGTGGGAACCTTGTCGGAAAACTGTACATTGCCCACTGGCCATGGCCGCACCTCCGCACGCCTCTCCTCCTTTTCCTTCTCTCTTTTCCTCAAATCCGCCACCAATAACGGCCCCACAGCCAGGTGCGCGTGGTTTCATTTTTACTCAATAAAAAGTCTGACGTCGATCGGTCGCGGTCAGACGCCGAACGCGATGTCCTCAAAAGAACCTACCTCACTCTTCTCCCTCCCACACAACTCCTCGAACTATGTCTTGCTTTCGAGGCTCATGTACCGCTCGCGGTCAGAAACTCCCTCTGGCCGTCCGATTTGAAAGCCGCCGTCGCCGGCCTCCAGCACCCTTACGCCACCCCGACATCTCAACCTCCGCCGCCGCCGCCGCCGCCGCCAGTACAGAACCCCTCCATACCTCCACCCCAGCCTCCACTACCAACGGTACAGAACGATGATCCACCCATGGCCTCCTTGCGCGAGGATGAACCTCCTCAGCACCCCCCTGTCAGCGAAGACGTTCTTCGCAGCCTCGCCGCCGTTCTGAACGCGGCGTCTGCCTCCACTTCGAACGGCGATTCTTCCCAGACAAACGCGTCGACGCAACCAACGTCCCAGACACCGTCCGCCACCCCCTCTCTCCCACAGCAGCCTGCTGCATCCTCATCCGGAGCACCTTACGCGCAGACACCCTATGGTTATGCTCAACAGACTCAACCCTCGTCAAAACAACCTGCCTACCCTCACGCCCCGTACTACACCCAGCCTGGTTACTCCGGCCACTATCCATATCCATATCCTCCCACGTATGGCTCTTCACAGGCGTATGCCGCGTCTTCATCCCAACAGCCACAGGCAGGTCCGTCAACACCCCGTCCGCCACTACAATCTCGTTACACATCCAAAGAGCCCGTGAAGGCCCATACAGAGGATCTTCCCAGCTATGAGGACATGATCGTTGAGGCGCTGTTGGACATCAACGATCTTGACGGATGCGTGCCAAAAACACTGTTCCAGTGGATGGCAGAGCACTATCCGCTCCAGTCCAATTTTCGCCCTTCGGCGAGTCAAGCTCTGCAAAAGGCGTACAAACGCGGACGACTGGACAAGAGCGCCACGGGTAGATACAAGATCAATGCTAGTTGGGATGGTGGATCCGTACGTCTGCTTTTTTTTCACGCTGGTCCCAATTCCTCGATGTATGCTAACATGGGCTCATTGACAGACATCCAGCCGCCGCGCAACGCGCCGCCCTCAATCCAGCACACATCATACGTTGCAACAATCACACCATGCGCGTCAAAATACATCTTCATCTCCTTTTACGCACGCACCTCTCCCTCATCGACCTTCTCCCGGACCTCCACCCCAAGCCCACCAGCAGACTCCTCCGCAAACCTACTCTTATCCTTATTCCTACCCGGGCTATCAAGGATACCCGCCGGCACCGACAGCTCAAAATGCATCAGCGCCAAATCCTCCCACCACACCAGCATCGTCTACTTCCAATTCCCATCCACATCCACCTGTACAGGCTTCGACCAATGGCTCTTCCGCCTCCACGGGTGGAAAAGAGAAGCAAGCAGACAGCGATGGCAACGACGCATGGCAACTTCTCTACAATCTCATTACGAACGGCGGGGTCTCATTGCCTTCGCAGCCATCTGCATCTACTGCGCCTCAATCGTCACAAGCGGGTGCATCGAGCGCATCCACAGATGTTGAAGGAGCAGGCGAACCTGTACTTTCGGACCAGGATCGTGCAGCGCTTCAAGCGCAACTGGCGTTATTAGCCGAACAACTCCAGGCGATTGAGGAAGGCGATGACGATGACGAGATGGATGCGGATGAGAGTGCAGACCCGCTTATGGATATGCTAGTCGGGCTCGGGAGCGTGACAGGTGTGGGAGGATCCCAGTCGGATGCAAGTGGAGGTGCTGGGAGCGGTATTCCCTCCATGTCAATACCGGGTTTACCGTCAACGTCGACAGATAACGATACGGCCCCGAGTGGGAACTTGCCTTCGCCGAGCGCAGTCTCTGGTGGGACCACTCCCATCCCCACGCCTATGGAGGTGACCGAGCCTACGACGCGAGTGGACGAGCCTGTAATGGGCTCGCTGGCCATGGATGCCGAGCCGACTATGGTGTATAACGCCGATGAGGATGAAGACGACGACGACGACGACATGGAGATGGTGATGTAGCTGCTCGTGTGGGGGTGGATCACAGCCTTCCTTTCTCTCCTCTTTCCTCTCTCGTTGCTTCGCTTTTTCTTTTTGTCTGTCGCTATCCGCTTTCCGCACTTCGCACCTGCTCAATGCTATCACAGTCCCCATTTTTACGTCTTCAAACTGGAGTTCCAGGCTCGACCAAGACCTTCGACGAACACCACGAAGCATGTCAGTGCGACGCCTGGCATACGCTTAGTTTGGCACCCGTCGCTTTTACTGTACAGCGGCATCCCCACGGGGTCGCACAGAAAGGTTGATGAACTTCGCTTCCGTCGTATTATTCCTCTTCCAGTGCGCAAAGTGAGATCGCCGTTTTTTTTTCTCACTCTTTTTTCCACAGCTTCCCTTGTGTCGGTCCCACCAGCTTTGATGATTTACCGTCAACAGTGTGAGGTAACTGCGATGCAAAAATGCTAGCTGGGACGCTGCTTCTAGCTTCATGCACTACCCGGTGAACCTCCGCGGAATTCATCGGCTGGGTGCGGGCGGGGACAGGCTAGGGCACATACCCGACAACAACGCGACGCCTGTCCCAGTCGCCGGTGACCCGTTTAGTCCGCGCGCTTCGTGTTCGTTCCAGGACCCCGTCTCGAGGACTATCGACCTTTCGCAGGCCCAGTTTGCTCACCACAACACCGATCACTGCTTCTCCTGCCATGGGACATCGCCGAGATGCCACGAGAGTGCGGAAGTGTGTGGAATAGTTGGCAGAGGGGTCCGTGGAGCTCACTGGGACTCAGCGGCCCCACCAGGAGGGCTATGTATGTAAGTGACCTGTCACTTGTGGGCCTCAGAAAGGTATAAGTAGCTGATGCAAGGTCACGTAACAGCACCTGGACACCAGCTGCGTTATTGTACCGATTCAAAGAATATATCAGAAGCCAAGCAGCGACTGAATGAGGAGGTTCGCGCGCGCGCGCGCGACGGGGCTTGCCAGTCGGCGGACGATAACGTTAACGTGGATCGGGGCAAGGCGGTCTCATGATGCTTGCAAAGTTGGAAGATTGCCCTTCCTCCGAGCCCGACTGCGTAGGCCCGGGGACCCTCAAGCGCGCCTAGATATAGCGTACGGCGGCAGGTTCCGATCCCATACCTGAGGCTGCATCCTTCGTTGGACTTGATTTGGGGGTGGAAGTACTTGCCCGTGCTATCGAGCTAGGGAACGCCACGACGGTGACGTTGGGGACGCGCGCACATGTACGCCGTGGGCAACGCCGAAAGACGTGTCGCGTATGACGCTATCGAGCAGTGTGCGCCCGCGCGCACAGATCTGGAGATATATAGATGATGGACATGGGACAGCCAGGGGTCCGACCCCGCCGCCAATATTACTAGTTCAAGCTCTGTATATGTCCCGCCCTCCTCTCTTCTCTTTCCTTTCCCGCCTTCACCCTCTCTTCGCCCTCGCGCTCCCTGGTCTGCCTCTGCTAGACCGTCCGCTCGTTCCCCAGCTGCCCCTTCCCGGTGTGGATGACCCCCGCGCCGACCACTTCAGGGGCCGACTTGGAAGAAGAATCAGAGGCCGATTCGGATGGTTGGGCTCGGGCCCGGGCCCCATGAATACGATACCGCCTCAAGCGTGGATGTGCACTCGAGTGCGGTCGCGCTCACGAGCGTCGGAGCGTGCGTTTGTCTCTGCCTTGTTTGTTGCTCTTCCACTTGCTGACGGCCGACTCAGGGCGCGGTACACGCTCGTAGGTGAGCCGTGCGTCTACTGGAAGTTATATATAGATTACACTCAATGGCTTCCCCTTTCGCCCAGCGATTTGTATGTTCCCCGTCCTCCGCTCTGTCCCCGCCAATCTTCTCTGATCTCATCACATCCGCGTGCTTCGCAGACTGTATAGTTCTCTACGACTGGGCTGTGTGGTACGTGCTGCACCTGACCACCCCTTCATGCACCTCTCTTAACCAATTCCACGTCCGTCGCAGCTTCAGCACGGAGGTCGAACTGGTATGTCCCTTGAGGTCGAAGTGCCTGCCAGTGCTGATTTGGTGACGGCAACCGGGACAGGTGCACCGTTCAAGATGGACCCCGGTCAAAGCTGCCTACCTTTTCTGTCGCTATTACCCCATCCTCGTCGGCCCCCTCTTTCTCTGGGCATTTATCCTCGATCATGGCGAACAATTATGTATGGACGTCTTTCGCCCGATCTATTTTTGTCTGATACCAGTTGTGAGTGTGCCGTCGTGCCATATTTCCCGCGTATTCATCGATGTTTTGGGATGACAGCAAATGGCCCCACAGCGTGCGTTGTCTCTGGATTTCGATGAGGCTTGGTTGGCTAAACGGTTGCACAGTAATCCTCGTTCTACGCGCGTACGCTTTCACGGGTCGCAAGCGGGGAACGCTCATCCTCCTAGGACTCTGTCTCTTCAGTCTTTTCGCGGCTTCTACCATCGTTTTCGCTCATGATCTCGTCCGTACGTTCACTCTTTAGGCCCTCGTGAGGTCCAGCAGCTGACGCTTTGGACAGTATCGACCGCCCTTTTCGAGGCGGTGGAACGCAGCGGGTGCTTCGCGATGACAGACGTGGGGTCAGACATCGGTGGGTGGCATCTTGGGGTACGTGGCACAGTCCTGTCAGAGGAGCATTCGCTCATCGAGGGGACCTTTCCTCCCGTGTACAGGCTATCTTTGTGCGTGTTCCCGATCTATCAGCGCATGTGCGATGTCATGGCTTCACTCACCTTCTCGCGTCGCAGTCTGGAGTGTTCGTCCTCGACGCTCTCAATGTTTTCATCGTCATCCGGGTTCGTCCACCCCGCTTTGTATTGCGGCCTGGACTCTGACCGCTCATGAATAGCATAGCATCAAGGACCGCGCGACGCTCGGGTCGCTGGGCGAGGCCTTTCTGAAGCAAGGTGCGGTTTCCCCTTGGACTGGCCTTCTCCCGCACCTTTTCAATGATGCCGTGTCGCAGGCGTCATTGTGTATGTTTGTATGACCGTCGTCAACATCGTCTCGGCCGTTATGTATTACATGTAATCCTCTCTTTCCGCCTCGGTCGTTCCTTCGCTGAAAACCTGCATCCGTCGCCGCTTACAGACCCGCACGGGAGCTGAACGGCATAGGCTCGTGGTGCGCGCTTTCCTCCTTGTCTGCGCTTCCGACGCTTGTCACTCAGCCCCATTCGTTTCTCCGTCCAGGTTGGCGTGGCTTCTCCCTAGCGTCCTGGTAAATCCCGTATCCCCACCTTGTTCCGTGCCACGCATGTCACTGACGTCTCCACGCGCGGTCCGTCGCAGGCGTGTCGCCTGTACGTTCTGACCCTTCTGGCCTTTCTCCCCGCATGGCTGACCTAAGATGACATCCAGCGTCCTGGTCCTCCGCCGCAAGGCGAGCCCGACCCAGTCCGAGGTGATGCACCAGATGTCCGTGATGGTGAACCAGGCGCTCGAGCTGGTGCCCGTGGCCAGCTCCGATGATTCTGTGGCCCGGCGCGGGGATCGCAACGGCGAGTTCGCGCGGCTCGACATCCGAGTGCGAGAAAGGCGCGATTCCGCGCGAGATTTCCATATGGCTTGAAGGTACCGGGTGCTTAGTACTGTACTGCTAAGTAGCAGCCGTCTGCAACTTTGTTACAGTACTGTGTGGAATTCGAAAGCAGGCTGCGGTCATAGGATGAATGTTGGCCAATAGTACGTCGTCGATGACATAAGACGATCGCAATTCAGGGCGCCGGTACCGAGGGCATCGATAGATCATTTTAGATCATTCCGATGCGCGTGGTTCGATGAGTCTGAAGTCGATTATGTAAGCAATGTCAATTTTCGTCGTCGCGCGGTGTCGTTCTTGTTTCCTCTCACCACCTCCACCGCTCAACGTCAACTCCCTCCACCTGGCCACAGCATCTCATCTACCACTGGAGACCCCGGTATAGCTGATTTCGAGACCGGAATCACATATCGGAATCTCCTCAAAGAGTGGGCTTTGACCACCCCACCCTTTCCCCTTCGCTCACATCAATGTCGAGGTCTCCAGCCCGCTCTCTCATGAGCATGAGTAGCATTGAGACAACAGCCTGGGTGCGTGTTAGTATCTCTCACTTCC
The DNA here is from genome assembly GCA_012932865.1 of Amylostereum areolatum. Lineage (NCBI taxonomy): Eukaryota > Fungi > Basidiomycota > Agaricomycetes > Russulales > Stereaceae > Amylostereum > Amylostereum areolatum. The sequence continues at coordinate 1,084,633 of SAXG01000002.1, forward strand.
TGCTCGTCTGTCTCACCACGCCACTCATGCATAGGCCCTACTAGTACCCCTGGGGATCTCTTGTTGCCGAGGGCTCTTTCGCACTTATGGGCTTTGCTCTCGGTCTTTCCTCGTGTTCTTGGTCTCTACTCGCGGTCTCGGTCTTTGCTTGCAGTCTTGGCCTGTGGTTGTCGTCTCGCTCCTCGCTCTCGGTCCCCCTGGGTCTCTGGTTTTTGCTCGCTGGCACTTGCTAGGTTATCTCAATCCCGTTTTGCTGGCATGCCAGGTAACACACTCTAATTCATTTTTCATTCCTCCTTTTGGACCCGTAGACATCCTGTAACACCCCCCATGTACTTTGTATGGTAGTTCTCGGAATGATATATATATTACGATGCTTTGTTTGCTTCCACATTGGGATGATAAGATTGCGATAAGCATGATTTGAGCCAGCATCCCGCCGATTGCTCCTTGACGAGCTTAGTAAGATAATTGGATTGAATCCGAAGGAACTCAGCTTCCGACCCAAGGGAGCCCGTTGAGTCTGATATCAGCATGACATTTTTGGATTCCATCCGGTGTCACGCTAGCATCACACTCAGGGGCATGATATCGGAATGAAGCTGAAGGATCTGCTGGTGGTGTATCTGAAACTGGGGCTACAATCGAAAGAAAGGAGGAGACCTGGATCGGATTACAAGGGCAAGGGGACTTGTGGGGAACTTCAACACACATGTACAGACGCATGGAGCGAGAGAGAGGAAAGAGAGAGTAAAGAAGAGATGAGAGACGACAAGAGAGGATCAGATGGGGAATCATGCGGGATGTGGATGGTGTCAAGAGATGTAGTGGAGAGAGGGAGGTCGTGACGATACATGTACAGGCCATACTAGTCGTGTACGAAAGAGTTGCCGAAAGATGAGAGAGAACGTCATAAAACACACGAAGAACATGTCCTCCCAAAGTAATGAAGAGTCCGGAGCTATCGCACAACGCCCTCGCCCTCCGATGCGTGCGCGACGCGTAAGAAACCGACGGCGGGCGCGACGACGCGTCCAGTCCGCCCGCGCGACCTCAGTTGATCTCGAGCAGCTCGACCTCGAAATGGAGGACCGCGTTTGGTGGTATGACTGGTGGAAAGCCGCGCGCGCCATAACCCTGAGGAGGGAGGAATGGAATGGAGAGTGAGGGTCAGAAGGTGGGCGCGAAGAATGGAACGGGACGCACATAATCGGGCGAGACGATCAGGTTGGCTTTTGTCCCGCGAGACAGCTGCACTACGCCTGATCATATCGATGATCAGTCGATAGTGCTATCGAGGAGAGAGGAGAGAGAGGACGCACCCTCGTCCCAGCCCTTGATGACCTTCCCGACGCCGATTTGGGTGAAGAACGGATCGTTGCTGGGGACAGCGAGGAGATGAGCACTTGGGCGAGTGAACGGGGCAGGCGAGAAGAGCGGAGGACGCACCGATCCCGACTTGAATCGAACTTCTTGCCGTCTTGGAGGGTGCCCACATAGTGAATCTTGACTGTGTCTGGGAGAAGTGAGAGCGGGATGAAGACGTCACGCGCCAGGGTGGGGAAGGTACGCACCTCCGGCTTTGGGGAAGTTCTGGCCGTCACCCTCGCGAATAACCTGAACCTGGACGCCCTGGGACCGAGGTGGGGGAAGGATGAGCGGGCGGGGGAGACGGCGGGGGGACGAGGACGTACCATGAGTGTGAGTGTGCAGTGGTAGGAGAGGAGGAGACGCGGACGAGGAGTATAGGGGAGTCGGGACTGAGAGGGATTTGACTTATAGTTTATTCGCGAGGCGGAGTGCGGATCTTGATCCGATCTGGCAGTCATCCGACGGATTCCAGTTTGAGACCGCGGGCTTCTGTTGGGACGATTGGGACCAGGCCTCGTTATCGATGTCGATGTTGGCTTGCACCAGCATCCCGAACCCGACTCCGCCCAACTCAATGTTCTCCCTCCCCGCGTCCTCGCCACCCCCAAGGTCTCCATATCCCTCTTCCGTACCCGATGCGCGCTCACAATCCAGGAATTTGGAATTGAGAACCCCCTCCGTCCCTTCGTCCCTCGACGGTGCACCCTTCGTCGTGATCTTCACCCCCGTTCGTCTTTGCCCTCCAGATTGGCCACTAGATCGCCCGCCTAGGCCTGGACCCTGTCCGGGGAAGAACTCCAGCACGCCAGATAACAGACACGCCAATGTCGTCTGTTCCCCGTCGCCGAGACGTAAATTGTTTCCATCTAGAACCCGCCCCCGTCCTCCTCGCGTCCGGTGCGCTTTTGCCGAATCATCATCCCCATTCCGTCGCATGTGCGATCGTTGATTTCCCTCGGCCTCAGCTTCCACCCTGGGGCCGCCACGACCTCCGCCACCATGGCAAGGTCCTCCGCGGAGCGCTTCCAGCTGAGAGCCCTGGGGCCTAAGATGTCCAGATTCCGCGAACCTGATTAGCTCTTCCAACGTGCCATTGTCGACGATTTCAATTTCATGACGCAACTCGGGTATCATTGCCTACCTTCCAAACCGAACAGCAGCGTGTCCGGATAGCATTTGTACTTGAGAGGACGTGATGGAGGCTGATATGTTGATATCTCAGAAGTCCCCAGGTGCAGATCGAAGGTCGCCGTAGACGATCACGGAGCGCCCCCCAGCGTCGACAACTCAACCGTGCTGCACACCAACCATCTTGAACGCGCCAGTTTCTCGGCCCATCTTCATTTCAACCGCTGTGGTCCCTCGGACCCGTCAGGGTGGATAGTGGTCAAGTCTTGATCCTATAAGGTATAAAGACGCCAGGGGATAGGCGGCACCTAGGGATAAAGTCTCTCGAAGGTCGAGTAGATCATCCCGTTAAGCGTATGCTTTCCAGATCCCGTCAGAAGATCCTGAGCGCTCTGCTTGTTTCGGGGTGGCTGCGAAGTTTGCCTGCAGGTTCGAGTAGAGACAGCGGGTGACGGCCGGTGGGTCGCGGGTACCTTGTGGCCTTCCCATTATGAGCTGGGGTACAAGTGCACGAACCACAAGGCCAAGCTGCAGGGGAAACCGCACCAAGAACAGGAAAGTCAACCTGAAAACATATTAGCAAAACGAGTGTTGTCGTGCCATCGAGCGCGATTCGCAGGGGAGAAGGTGATTCACGACCGTGACGGCGGAGATGGACGTGAAAGGCCCTGGAGCAGGTGTAAAGGCGAGTGTATGCGCCCGCGTCCTCTTTCCGGATGACTTGTAAACGATGCAGTCGTGGCGTCGTCGTCGTGGTTGGGACAAAGAAGACAGACGGCCACCGTGACGGAACACTGTACGGTGCACGTGACCGTGAGAGGCCGACGCGTCGTTGGAGTTTGGCGCGCTGGTGAAGATCGCGACTCCCTTTACCGACGACGATGTTGCCGCTATTCGTCTGTACTCCCCACTCTCTCTGGCTCGCTACAGTCAACACACAATGAATCATTCTCTCCAGTAAAATTTCAACCCATTCTGACTGCGGAAGCCCTGCGTTTGGTCGCGACAAAAGCTTGAGAGGTGCCCGCATAAATCGGAATCCATGTACCGGTGGCCTTGAAGAACATTCCAGTGGCAGCATTCTCAAAACCACCATATCTACCCCTTCGTGTGGCTGAACTTTAAATTCGCCCGCTCTCTGGTTCGCTCAATGCCTTTGCGTCTCCGCCATCCCCTCGTCAGCCCAATCAGCCCTCACCTGGCCCAAGCCGAGTCACCCGACCACCGGTCTCAGCCGTCGATTGCGTCCAATCCCTTCTTTGACCTGTATCGATCTCGCTCTGGCATCCTAGTGGCCCGCGGCCCGCTCTGCCAGTCCCCTCTCGCTCACCACCTCTAGGATTGCATCCACGGTCTCGTCTCGACCATTTCTGGCATTCGGACCTGCCACAGTACGGTCCCCTCTCTGTTGAGATTTTTTCGGGGCGCTGACGACTTTGACGTTCTAGCCCAACGTCGCCTTGGCGAAGCCCGGACTTCGCTGCCTCCCCCTGCTAATCGTGAATTTAATATGCACGCAGACCATGGCCTCCCCGATGTAATCCACCCTGGCCCGAACTCCGTCCCCGTTACGGGATGAAATGGTCCCTTCAAGACGCCGTTCGCACAATACCGCGTCAGCCGTACCTTCCCATCGGATCTAGCAACTTGGTCTCGGTGTACTTTCCTTAGTGGGCGGCATCCACACGATCGATGGTCCACTCAACTCGTGCCCGCGCCTATGCTGCTGTTCACGCGTCCGCTATCGTGCCAATGTCTTCCCAGAACGCGAACCGTCATCTTCGCACTCCCAACCAGAACCTTCGCACCTTTCGGCTTCTGGCTGCCTGGGATTCGCCACGTCCCCCGATTTGCTATCAAGCCTGTCGTTTATTTTACGTCTACGAGCGCGCTTAACGTCTTCTTCCTCCGCAGAACGAGCGTCGTGGATGAAAGAAGCTTCGGTCACTTTGACCTGGTGGCCATGGCTTAACCCCACCCCTGCTGACGATCCGCACCCCGATAAAGCTCGCAATCCCCACTGGACAAGCAATGGTCTGCAAGAGGACAACGATAAGGATCCCGTTCGTCACGACGTCGTTGCACCAGGTCACCCTACGGAGCTGGCCACAAGGTCGCCCCGACGCCCTCGAAGGTTGTAGCGTCCTACGCGCATACAGGTCATGGAGCGAGTTTATCCGCTGTGCGGCACTATCATCGTATCGACTAGCATTACTATGCCGTTCACGCGACCCAATCAAGGACGTTTTCCAGCCAGTGTGCCCACGCCCAGCCTCTGCGTAGACCAATGAAGCCATGGCATGTGTGGCCACCCGCAGGTATTTGCTTCCTTTGGAGAGCATTCGAGATCTGGCAAGGAGACTAAATCGATAGAATGATAAGACCAGCTCCGGGGGCTGCCTCTGGAAAATGGCACGACGCTTTTGTGCGTAACAGCTCGCTTCGGAAATGCGATTGCTTTTTCGTACAGCGTCATGGACTACTCCGGACCAGACGAAATGACAATCAAACCTTAAAGTCTACTCTCGACTGCGGGTTTCTTCAAGCACGCTCCAATTTCGGCTTTTCAACATCTGTGGCCAGGTGGCATACGTCTACACCGCTCGGCGCCATATCACGGCAATGCCCCGGCACAATCGATGCGGCGCTGAGAAGGAACCCCTTTGCTCATAATGCACCCGTCCCGCTAAGCCGCTGCCCCCAGCTCTGAGTACAACTAAGGGAGGTATATCTGGCCCAGCATGTGAACACATATATTCAACGGAACACTCGTCTGTGCCGCTAATGGTGCTGATTTTGCAGATGCAACACGCATAGCGATCAACTCTCCGCGATGTCCGCACGCCGTCCTTGCGCTGGCCCTCGTTAATCAACTCGTCACCGCTACCGTGTAAGCTGGTCCAGGAAAGCCAAGGGCGCGTGAACGAACTCAGGTAAGAATCTGATCTCGTATATACCTCCGAGCACCTTACGACGGTCGCGTCGTTTCCAGCTCTAGTCTATCTTCTCCCGGCTTCTAAGCTCGCCCAACGCACTCCGAGGCATCCTTATTGCCAGAGCAATGAAACGCCATATCTTTTCGACGGTCATCTATCTACAGTCCATTTTTACACCGCTGACCCGCCCATGCGCGTTTATTTTTACTCGTTGTCGTCGCCCGCTGGCATCTACCCTTGCTGATTTTACATCCCTGCGCCCCCGCTTCGAAACCATTGGACGGGAGTCGTCTTTGCCGCCGTCGCCATTCAGTCCGCCTCGCGAGTTGCGACTCGAACAGCGATTCCATGTGGACGAGGTCCAGGATGTCGATGAACAGTCAGCGCTGTCGTGCTCGGGGCCGGGCCTTTCATGCCGTCTAACTTTCGTGGTGCGTATATCCTCGTGCGAGCTGCGCAACGCCTGCAAGAGTGCCGACCTGACTCCATGCGGACATCCATGGGACTCGCAGGGAGTCACTTTCCGCCGGTCACGCCACATCCTCTCGTTCACTGTCATCCTCATGGAGCAGGCGCCGACCTCATGACCGAGCCTTGCGCTTGCATGTCCACGCTTCATGCCTCCATCCTCATTTGCGTTCACGGCGGCACAGTACGGCACAGTGACAGATCGGTTTAAGTACTTTGCAGACAGAACCACGGGCATCCCACTCCACAACGCGCGGACACTTGATCGCGCACCTCTAGGTTATTGACATCGTACAGGGGCCCAGCGGGACGCCGTCCTATTTGAATAGTTGTTCGGAGCAAAGACAACGGCGGCGCCGCAAAATGACATTGGGTGTGCACGCGCACGCGCAATAGGCGACAGACGACAAGGCACTTCGTCCCGAACGTATCCAACTCTGTTCACGCAACCCCACCCGAGCGCCCTCAAGCTTCTCACCGCTCGGATCCTCCCGCAAACTCCCCGCCCGCACGGGAACTTGCGGTGGACGCGCCCACACAGGTCCACATCTGGTCCAAAACGCTTGTCTTGAACCGCGCTACAGTAGGACCCAGAAGCAAGGCAGCCGTCCCCGGGCGAGGGGGCGGGGTTCCGTGGAGCGCGCGACGCGGCGTTCTGCGCGGGGTTTAGCACAACTTTGTCGGCGCTCGGAGGTTTGCTAGGGGCTGGTGCTGTTGGCGGCTGGGCGCGCAAAAGGGACGACGGCTCGACATGCGACAATGCAGATACGGTCGTCCGAACGGTCGTGGGCGAGGCGGGAGAAGATGCGATGCGATGTCCTTGATTAAAATAGGATGGACTTGGTCGAATATCGCAGCCTCACAAGCGTGAATGCGAGCCTCACCTCACTTACTAATATGATACGTCCCGACTCGTTCGAACTCCCACAGGGCCAGTGCAATGCGGGGCCCCGCGGGGAGGTAAGATGTGATCCACGCAGTATACGATTGGTTTCATTATTGCGATGCCGTCAGAACGCCATCACGGGCAGCGCAGCCGCTAGAAGCGCGTTGCAGCAGCCACGACTGTGCGGGTCGAAGAGTGGCTTGCCGTACGGTATTCATTTGCGGGTGCCTCTGTTGAGACCAAGGGGCCTTCAGCACTTCAGTGTGTGAACGCCGCGTGTCTGCACCGAGTACGACCGAAAAGCGACCCTGCATACATCAGTCCAGAAGGCGACGAGGATGTGCGTACCACAGACTAGAAGACGCAAGGGCATTGTGTGTATTGGGACCCTCACCATTGGTGTCACGATCCTCTGTACTTGCCGACTCAGAACGTCCAACGGTGCGTTTGGTGGCGGCACCGGCACCCATGATCAGCTGCAGGAGGCAGAACCAAACAGCCTTACGAAGCTCTCTCCGCGTGTGGCGGGGACTGGGACCACCTGTCCGGACGTCCCGAGGACAAATCTATGAGTTACCTTAATTGCGGACGCCGTCTCTCCTGACAGCTACTCGGACGTCCTCTTCGCGCGATCCGTCGACATCCCGAGGCGGAAACAGCGAGCTTGAGCGCAGATAGAGGGCGACGCGCGAGTTGAAGTCATTTGAGCGCGCCGAGGACTCCGTGCGTTGACAGAGATTCGAGAGATCCCGACGTGGCAACGTCGACGGTGGCGTGTGGAATATGCCGAAGCAAAAGGGGCTAAATATTGTGAGCTGGAGGCACGAACAAGTGAAGAGAGGTCAGCGGACGACCTGCATTAGCCTTTTGGGGGGGAGGGGCACTGTGATGCGGCGACACGCTGGCGCTCGCGGGAGGGAAATATATCTGTAACTGTATACAAAGTTGCGGGCTTCGTGGGCGACTAGGGCGCGTTCTGTGTTCCAAGATAGCCCATTACAGGCGGTGCACGGAGAAGGGAATGCACGTGGGTGCAGAGCCATGACACCAGCTGGACGTTTGTCAGTGAGAACATGTTTCGTGGATGTTGGCAAAATCTAAAGTTAGAGATAAATACATCACGCACAAAGGGAGTGATGGATGGATAAGCCGCCCGAGCTGAAACCAGTCGCGGCTGAAGTAGGATACGATCTGCGGTCCCCATCCTCTGGACAGTAAATGAACTGACGGTTCTGGATGCCGGGATGATGGACGGCGGTATAACAGTGATATAGTGTGAGGTGAAAAACGCTGCGCATCGTTTCATGAGAGGACGGAGCCTGTAAAGGAGGTACGCAAGAGACTCAAACTTGATGCATCGTGAGCAAAAGTTCGCCATACCCTGCCGTTGTGTCCACTCGGCCAGCTATCGCACACGATCACGAACAGCCAGAAAACTTGCCGCCACCGCGTATGACGTCACCGCCTGCGCAACTCCAGACATTACACTGGTCAACACGGCATCCGACGTAAACACTAACAAAACGCACCTTCCGACGCGTCCCAAGGAGTACACCTACGATTTCCACGATTTCCACGCGACTGCCGCGTGGGACGCTTCCGAGGGTCGGCTCCAAAAGAGAGTTGACGAAGTTCTTCAGTTCGTATATTCTCCCGGTTCTTCCGATTCTCACCCTCAGAACTTGGGAAGCCGGCGGCATACTACAGCCTGGACCCTGTAGAACAAGAAGCGGCATCAGATTGGTGTACGAAACCCCGGTGGATGGAGAGGGCGGGGCCGAGAGACGGGGATCACCCTCACCTTGCCCAGAGGTCGATTTTGCCTGGGCAGCGCGCGATGTGGCACGGCGACGATGCAGCAAAGTGTACACGGCAGAGCGACACGGGCCATCACATAGAGCTATACACTTCCGATGAAACGAAAAGGAAGTAGTCCCGCCGAAACTGAGGTCTCCGAGAATCCTCGAAACTGCATGTGACAGGATCACGGTGACTGAAAAACCTGCAAGCCAGTTGAGTCTCCGTGAAACTTCGACGACACCGGCGTGACCGCGCACCTGTTCAACGGTATACGATTTGCCGGCCGAGGCTAACGTCTTTCTAGTCAAGGACCAACAAGAGTGATGTCCTGCATGACGTCCAAGTCTGCAAGTCCGTGTACCCTTCAATCCCTGTCCCACGGAAACAGATCTAGACCACAAATGAACTACTAATACACCAAATTAGTAGCCTGTTTGGACGTTCGACGTTCAGTAGTAGACGGCGCGATTGCAACGACAGCAGCCCAGCCCAACTGTCGAAGCGACCACCGGTTCGTCGGATATGATCGTGACTTTCCTCGCCGTCCAGCGCTTCCATCCCGTACCAGAGAATGCGGGGATTTCTCGGGGTTTCGCCGAATTCCATCATGGCTCCTGAACGGAAATGCAGGTGGCAGTGGGAAGCCCATCATCCCATGCCGTCAGCGCTCCACTCATTCAATGTCGCCAGTGGGCTTCGTATACTTATGACAGACCGACGACAGCCTGGAGGCAGTCGACATTTCGCGCCGACCAATGCGGAGGGATCCTAGACTGATTTACGAAGATGCCAGCTTCGTCAGGTCCAGAGTCGCGACGTGCGCACAGTGTGGCGAGCCCTTTTCGCGTTTGGTACGTCGCCTCGCCGGAACGTCGTCGATCCACGGCGTTCGAGAGCGTCCGTCCGTCTCACCTCAACCTCCAGGTAGAAAAATCAGACACCAACAAGAATGACAGCGATTAGCTCACCCCGACCCTACCAGACCGACGGAACGTTCACGGACCTCCTTGCTCCTGCGGGGATTTTTTTTTGCTCCAAAACACACGGGAGGAACACGTCTCGCGATAGCGGTACGACGGAACGTCGGACAAAGGCTTGGCGGGGAACAAACGAGGGAGGGGCGCACACCGGACCAGGATGAAATTTCGCACTTGGAGGCGGGGCGTGCCCGCTGACCTGCTCCAACACGGCCATGGCACGGCAACCAACTCCAAGGTAAGTATCCGTGACATGGTCCGAACGCGGGCGCGATAAATCGGAATGGAGGAGCGCAAGGTCCGATGTGAGAGGGGCAGAGCAGGAGGGGCAGAGAGACGACACTCGTACCGCTTTTCGGAGGGTCGTCGAGGTCCGACTACACGCGTATGCGGGGCGAATTCCGTCCCGGTTAAAATTTAAGTTTGGTCTCCTCGCAGGGCGCAGAGGGGGGAGGGGGAGGGGGGGGTAGACGGGGGGGGGGGGATAGACGAAGAAATGACGTTTGTGTATTTGGAGGACCAATTGACTTGCTTTGAACGTGTGTATGGAAATAGCCGCACGACTGTAACGAACGAGCGAACGACATCAGTCAAACGCTCTTTTCCGAGAAGAGAGAATAGAACAAATACCCCACCTTTTCCTGCTGAAGCTCCAGCTGCTGGCAGCGGATACCAGACAAACCCTCGACGTGCATTCTACATCCCACCATATTGGGCGTCGCGGAAAAGGGGGCGGGGCGCAGTACCTCGGAACTCTGGGACGGCGAGCGAGCGGCTCCGCTCGTCATGTTTACCCTTGCGAAACCGAACCTGGCGGACCTGGAGGCAAGTTACGACGAGGGCAGTATCTTTCGACTCCAACGACATCTGTCGTTAGTGGCGACTCCGGTCTTGCGTCGTTCGTATTTCTCCTCGTCTATGACGAGTGATCGCCGGAGGGCAAAGGTCGCGAGGAACCGACTCTAACGTCGGCGCAGGGATCAAGGTGTGTCCATCGCAATAGGGTCCCATATAAATCAAGGTGTGCCCGGCCATGGATCGGCGACGCTGCCCAAGCGGGCGCGTGCCACAGCCTGCATCTCACGCCTCCTGAACGGCCTGAGCCCCTCGACCGACCGTCCATGATGCCCGGTCCTGGCTGCATGAAACCCCGCGTCGCAGGAAGGTTTGACCCTCTAAGGCGTCTCTAGCCGTCGTGCCAATGGAGCACCAGCTGTATTTTGAATCGTGGTCGACGATGTCCTGGGACCTGGGTATGCTGAGGACTGCTGGCAGCTGCGTCGACTGCTTTTTCTGGAACGCTAGCGGAGTCTGTCTTCGTCCGACACGCCACGCCACGCCTCACCCACCCGACTTCCCGCCCTCGAGGTGAACTTGGGGTTGGATTGTGGCGTGCCAAATGCCAGTATGCCGCCTGCGCACCGTCCGGCTATGCTGAGCCACGGGATAATTACACGGGAAGCTGCGTCCTGGAACGGCGTGGAACCGGCAGCGCGAACATGCTTTAAAAACACACCCCATCCTTGCCCCATCCGCGACGGTCTCGGGAGGAGCGGGGCTGCGGAGCGGGGATCGGGAATCCGAGTCGGGACGGGTGGGTACAGCGCCCCTCCGCCCCCTTCCCGAGACCACGAGCGGAAGCAAAAAAAAAACAATCCGTGCGTAGTAGTATGCCCTACGGCCGTCCTGCGCCGCCACCAGTCCTGATTTTGCTCTATCACGGTCCTGGGCGATGACGTTGGAACTGGACGAGGGGGGGGGAGCCTGACGGGTAGATCTGCGCTAGGCATCGCGCCCCCAAATCGCCAGTGGCGTTGGGACACCTCGCACTCTGATTTTTCGAAAATGAAGTGGAGCTCGTGTGCAGAATCGGTTGAACGCCTCGAGGTGCGACGGGCGAAGGATCGCGGGCGGCGGGCCATACGCTGGAATGGAATGGAATGCGGACGCGATGTCGCGTGAGCGTTTGGGCCGTTAGCTTGCTTGTTCAATGTTAGAGCCCCCCAATAATGCTCGTCCGCCCGCGAACGCCTTGGAGTTGATTGAACGTTGTGGTATGGATGACCGCCGCCGCCGACGCGACGCGGACGCGCCTCACCGCGCGCGGGCCCGAATCGACCATAGCACGACGGCATTCATACTTGTATGGACGCCCGCGAACTGGCAACTTGAACGTTAAACCAACAAGATCGCGATCGTATATGACCACCTGAGACACCGCCGACCGCCAGCATTCAGTTCAAGCAAACGCACCCACCAGCGCGCGAGAGTACGCCGACAGGTCCGCCGCCGGTGACACATCGCCTAGACCAGCAAGGTCAACGGTCCCATTCGCAGCGCGTGCGCGGGTACCCCCGTCCCTGGAACTAATTGACCAACGGGGTCAAAAAGAAAAAGGCCAAAGTCAGGACCCGCGCTCGACTTTAGTAGGGGCCGAGACCGCCCACGATGACGCACCGACGCTATTGGATCCAACACCCCCCGCCTCGCGCCATACGAGTGAGACAATCGGGAAGGAGGGGGGGAACGAGGAAACGGCGCGGTGGCAGTCGTGTGATTGGAGGGGTTGGAAAGTGAGACATGGGGGCGTCTTCTGTTTTCTTTTTTTTCAAAGTCGCGCGATGCGATGGGAGGGCCTGGAACTGGAATGACAGAGGGGACCGGGGGAAGGTTGCGGTTGACGTTGGGCCCGAGCTCGCGGTTGGCCGTTTCTTTCCGCGCTGAGGCGATGATATCACCCGGACGGCGACTCTGCTCCTCCACCGCGACATATATTGGCAGTTGCGCTGAACCACCTCCTCCCACCGTATGACGTCGACTTTGCCCTGACCGTGCCATCCTGGTCCATTCACCGTTTACCCCACTCACTCACTCTCCAGACGTCTCCCCACAGAACTTGCCATGGACTTACCGGGCGTGGGTCCTGTGCTCTTGCTCCTGCTCGATTCCTTCTACAACGTCGGTCGACGCTGCTTGACTTCCCGCCTCGGCCCTCGACCGCTGGTTGGCTCCAAACGCCGAAAAGAAGCTATGTGCTAGTCGTCAGCGCGTCAGCACACACCACCGAGATACCCTTCGCCTCTTCATCGGCGCTCCGACCGCGACGAACGCCTTCGAAGAAAATAAACGGGGAGGGGAGGGGGTTCCAGACTCTGAATCGCCTCGCCAAGCGATCGAGGGTGTGCGTGGAAGAAGGGATTAGACATTAGAGTATCAGCCTTTTCCCCCCCTCCCCCGGGCCCCCCCTTCCGCTGCTTCGCTTCGCTTACCGGGGACTCGAAAGACGACGAAGACGACGGGTCACGGCGAGGGGGAACTCGCGGGGCAGATCGTCGGGGCCACGCGGATAGATGGGTGTGGCAACGAACTTTTGCAAAGTCAAAACGAATCCACCAGCGCGAATTTATGTAAAGATCCAGAGATCCCCGCCCCGGGCGCGTACGTACGAAGGACCTCGCCGACCGCGCGCGACGATCCCGAACCCGCCAATGGGAAACTCGCCCATAACACTTCACTTCCGCGGCCCAACCGCACGCGCCCGTTTAACGTTTACGGTTCGGTGCCACAACGTCGCGCGCGCGTTTTCGGAGTCGGTCGGTGTATGTATGTACAGCAGCGTTGCGTGCGGTCATCGACCCCCCAGCGAAGGGGGCCATTCCCAGTGTCCCACCCCCGTGTTAATGCAAACGCAAGCGGGCGCTTGTCCGGGTCCCGACAGACGCCCACGTGGGCGGGTAAGCCTCCGCCTTCGCCTCCGCCCTCGCCCTCGTCGACCGCGTAAGCACGCAGGAAACGATCGCGCACAGAGCGACGTGATTGCGTCGCGCACGCGAGGAGAGGACGTCCTGACTCCTGATCGCCCCCGCTTGCACTTGCACTTGCAAGTTGCATGGAGAGTGAGGGTCCCTGCCTCACGCGCTGCGATCGTCGATCGAGCTCACGCCGCCGCCGCGCGACGATAATCATCACGGTCGTAAGCACGCGGCCGCAACCGGGACGTCGCACGCGGGTTGACACCTACACGAGCCCACAACGTGCGGGGAAGGACGGTGACCTGACCACCCAACGACAACGACAGCTGCCTCCCGCAGAACCAAGAACGTCCACTCCCCCCCGGGGTCCATCCTCCTCGCAAGCACGTGCGTACGAACACCAGCAGCTCCCATTCGACGTTCCCCGTCGAGACGCACACGAGGTGCGGTGAAGGTTCAAGAACGCGTCGAGCGCACGAACGTAAGTGAACCGTCCCTCACACCTCATATTAACGCCCGCCCGAAGCCCAAGGGCATCTGCAAAAACCCGTGTGTCCTCGGGGATCCGCACGCGGCGGGCAGGGGGACGGCGCACCAACGATATCCCCCCTCCCTGCCGAACTCTCAGACTCCAACGACCACAATCCTATACGCGGCCTCCCCAAAGCGGTCGGCGCGCGCGCACGCGACGTCCCGTAAACACGTAAACGCCGCTCCCCTCGATAAGATCCCATCGACTCGAGCCCTGCCGTCCCACCGCACCACCCAATCCGCGCTCCTTCCGACTCGGATCCGCGCCGAACCCCGGCATCCATCCTCGCCCCCCGGCCCATCCTTTTCCCCCCGCAGAGCTGAAAGCACCACTCGATCCCGATCCGAAACCGTTGCGCGAGTGCGCACGGCGCAACCAGGTTCAAGCTTCCAGGCAAGCTGCTGCTGCGCCCCGAGGATGGGTCGGAGGGGAAAGCGATTCCAATGCGATGCTAGTTGTTACAGCGGTATATACACATAATACTACACAGACGCACACACCCGGTGGGTATCATCTGAACGAGGCACCAAGAAACTTGAAAGACGGAGAAACCGAGAACGCCCGTGCAGAAACAGCGTACATTGATCGTGACAGAACATCCAAGAGACGACGAGAGACGAAGACAACGGAAGGAGGGGACAGACGCAACGGACCCAGTAGTAAGCGACGCGTAGAGTAGGAAAATGAGGACGAGGAGGCAGCGGGTAGAAGGCGGTGGATGGGCGCGACGAGCGAGCGTACTAGGATGGAGTGGTCCAGGGGCGTAACGTATTCACAGAGAAATATTAGTACACGTAAGGAGAAAGAAAGAGAGAAAAAACGTTATGCACATGAAAAACGGATAAGCGATGGGAGGGAGACGACGACGACGACGATGAAAGTGGTAAAAGTACATGATGTACAGACAAGGTTGCGAACAGACGTGGGCAATAGATGACGTATACTTTTGCGAAAGAGACAGACATGGCAATGAGGGAGGCGTCGCGGGGGAGGCGTAGGCGGGCCGACACAGAAACGATCCACCGGGAGGAAGGGGGGCATGCGTGGCGTGAGGATGACGTGGGACGGGGGGAGCGCGTGGATCGGGGAATGGAGGATGCGATGGGGGATGCGAAATGCGATGGGTGAATAGGATACGGGATAGCATTGGGTGTGGATCGAAGCGATGTGCGGCCGGGCCTGGTATCGAGTGTGCGGGGTATGGAAATGTGCTGAGGAGGAATGGACGGAACAGAGCGAGCGAATGCGAGGAGAACAGACAGCGTGCAGGAGACAGTCCCGCCGATCAATGGCGGACTTCCTTGCCAGGGAAGAGGAACAGCCGTTTCATTGTGGGCTCGACCTCGACCTCGACCTCGACCGTCCGGGCGACGCCGTCCACAACCTGGCGTTCGTAGCGCTTCTCCTTGCGCTTGGGCATGGGCATGATGTCGTACGTCGGTACGTTGTCGTAAGACCACGAGCGGGCTGGAAGAGGCACGGCGTTAGCATCAAGCGAGAAAGAGAAGGAGTTGAAAGGACGCACTCTCGACGACAGGACGCTTCGGCTTCTCCTCCTCGTCGCTAAAATCGCTGCCGTAGCGACTGAGCGGGCTGCGGGTCGAACCGCTGCGCCAGCTTTTGCTGGAGACGGAGGCGGTGTCGGCGGAGGAGTACGATGAGGGCGTGCGCACGAGAAGCTGGACGTTGGGGACAAGGAGTTTGCCCTCGGCGCCCTTCTTGACGAGGCTGCGTGTTGTTACAGGGAGGCTCGAAGCTTGACCGCTGTACATGGACGAGCGCGAGTCGGTGCGACGAGCGAAGGTGAGGGGGTAGTTGAGGAGCTCGTCGGAGGTGGTCGCGCGAGCCATGGCGGGCGCGGTCGGGGTCGAGTTCTCGGAGAGGGTGGAGTAAACACCGGTGGAGCGGTGGGGCGATGCGGCGAAGGAGTTGTAAGCGCGAGGGCGCTCGTCGACCTTCTTGAGGTCACGGCCGATGCTGTCCTTTGGGGAGGAGAAAGAGTAGACGGAGGCTCTCCAAGCATCGGAACCGTCTGTCCACCCAGGGATCGGCTTGCGCTCCTGAGGAGGCTCGCGGAAACCATGAGACGAACGCTTTTGGGGCGGGGGGCAGAGGGCCTCCTTGATGCGAGCGGCGGCCATCATGACGCCGGACGAGTACTGCTCGTCAAGGTTGGGGGTGGGCTCGGGTTGTGAAGGGGCGGGCATGGGAGGGCGGTAGGGGAGGGGGGGGAAGTCGTATATGCGAGCGAGGGCGCCGACGCTGGGGCCGAGAGAATCCCAACCTGCGGCCAAGTAATCGGGAGCTTGAATGCCGTCGATGGAATCGGGGGAAGAGGAGGTGGAGGTGGATGCGGTGGACTCGGAGTCGTCGCCGATGGAGGACGGGGGGTGGGAGACGGGGTGGGCGGTGTGGGGGGAGGTGAGGTGGGGATCGCGGTTGGGGTTGAAATCGCCGCTGTCGAGGTCGGCGAGGCGGCACTCGTCGGAGCAGTAGAGGGGGGTGGGGTCCTGGTCGATGACGGTGCGGTGCTTGATGGGGACGGGAGCGGAAGAGGGGAGGGCGGGAGCGTCTTTGGCGGAATCGGGGCGTTTGATGGTGCCGTTGGGCTTGACGCGACCGGTTCCGCGAACGAGACCGCCTGGGCCGCGAGCGCGGACGGTGCCCTGCCTGCGTGAGGGGCGTGTGGGGGGAGCGGGGGCGTTGTCGGCTGGAGAGGAGAAAAGAGTGAGCGGGGAGGGGGCGGGGGCGGTGGAAGGGGAGACTCACGTGAGGAGGAGGTGGGAGAGGGCGGGGGGGCGGGGGCTTGTTGTGGCTGAGTGGCGGAGGGGTAGACGGGGACGAGGAAGCGTTTGGGAAGGATCTGCCTGCTGCAGACCGGACACCAAGAAGTATCGAGAGGATCCATGATGGGGAGGGAAAGGGCGGGGGGGAAAGACGAGGGAAGAAGGAAAGGCGGAGGGCGTTTTATTTGCCAGGGAACGGAGCGTCTCCCGCGTTCCGCTGGTTTGGCTCGTCCAGTGCCTGAGCTCCCTTCCCCCGATGCGGTATCCCGATCCCATCTTTTCCTCCTCCGCGGTCCAGATCTCGCCCTCCACCAATCCCCGTCCTCCACCAATCACCGCTCCACCTCGCTTCTCCCCGCCTCACCCTTGGCCTCGTCGCTGCCTCACCCTCGCCTGGCGCCGCCTCTGCCCTCGGGGCCACCTCCTCCCATTCATCTGCCACCGCGCTCTCCGTTCTCTCCCCGCATTTCCCCGCTTCCCATTGTTCTCTCTCCCTTTCATTCCATCCGTAGCTCCTTATCCCCTCTCCAGCCTTTCCCTTTCTTTTTTTTTTGCAAATGGCCCGAGCACCCCAAATATTCCCGACGGCCCGCCACCTTCCCGCCCCGTGGGTTCTGCCATCATCGGCTATTTCGGCTTTTCGGCTTTTCCCGCTCCCTTTCCCCGCATTCACGCGCTCCAACGCCCTCCAATCACACTCCTCCGCCCTGCTCACCCTCTCTCGCGTCCACAGCCAGCCTCCGTCGCGAACGTCGACCTACACCGTCGCTGGCTGCTCGCGCGAACCCCGTCGGGTCGCGTCTCCTGACGTCTTCGCTCGCACCTTCTTACTTAAGTACAGTTACACGGCGTCCCACCGTGACCGAACGCGCTCTGCACCTTTCCCGCTCTCTCCGCGTCATCTTTCTCTCTCTCTCAGCCCGCATTTCCCCGTTCGGCACTCGCTTGGCGCTCATGGCCTTGCCCCCCTCCAGTCTCGAGTCGCTCGCGGTTTGGACCCTCCAACCGTTATGAATTGTCGCTTCTCAACTCGATCTACCAATCGTATCCACCCATTTCCAATTTCTTTTAGCACCTTTCCTCCTCGCGACCCTTCGTCACCCTCACCCTCCTCCTCCTCCTGCTCCTCTTCCTCCTCGACGACCCATCATCTCCGTCCCTGCCCCTGCTCTCTTCCCCATTTCCACGGAAATTCCCACTGCTCCTCCAATCATCCCTGCTCACATCCCACCCTGCCAATCCCATCGCCGTTTCACGCTACCGCTCTCCAGTCATCACTTCATCTCCCATTTCCCCATCTCCTCACGCTCCTGGCTGCGCCTCGGACCCTCCTACCCCGCAATCCTCCATCCCAAACCGTTTCACCGCATCGCCATCGGGCCTCCCCCCCCACTCACATGATTTCCATCATCCATATCCATCCGATACCTGACCGGCTTCATGATCCCAATCGACCTGCCGACCATCTCCTCCTCCTCAGCTCCTCCTCCTCGCGCCCGTCGTTCCGCCCTTCCGATCTTCACTCTATCTGATTCCTAAACGTACTGACCCCACCCACACGTACAAAAAAAAACACGCCCCGTCGCGATCTGCGCACGCGTCATGTAATAACCCCTGCGAGTCATGCACCCAATACACATACCCATACAGCGACACAAGCTTCGGCTGTGCGCCTCGCCGCCTCCGCCCAAGCCCACGCGCGATCAATCCCATCATCGGACGAACGGTCCCTCGAGCGACCTCAACCAACGCGCGCGCGCGACGCCTCCCGGCCATTGCCGTCGATATCGACCAACCTTCCTTCTCGGGCTCCCTCTCCTCCTCCTCCTGCCTCCGCCCTCGCCGTATCCAAGGCACCGATCCAACACGATAGCCCACCCCGGCACCCATCTCCGGCGCCGCCACATCACTCTATCGCTGTTGCTTTGTCCCCGTCCTCGCCGCCCCCGCGCACTCGCACTTCATCTCCTGCTCGTTCATCTCCCTTTTGACTCGCCGACATTCCCCCCGGCCTCACCCCCACCCCACCCCACCCCTTCATGTGCCCGCGCGTGCCACTCCGGGCCTTCCGAGAGCTTGGGGGGTTTCCAAATATTCAATTGTCGTCGGAACGCCGAGGAAAGGGCGGAGGGCCACCCGCCCCCTCCCTTTCGTGCCAGTCGAGTCCCCTCACTTATCGCGAGGAACGCGTGCGAGCGTCCCCCGGATCCTCGTCCTCTCCCCACGCGATACGACGATGGCGATCGTGGCCTCTGCGGTCACGCGCGGAGGGAGAGAGAGATGCGTCAGCCCGTGATGCATGAGGGATCGCGTTACTTATCGCGCGCGCGGGTGGAGGGGTCCGTCCGTGCACCGCGCAGACCGCGCAGGCGCATATGTACATATGGGCAAAGTGCTCACAAGCCGATTTCGCAGTGCTCCTGAGCATGCGCACGCAGCAGACGTGCACATATGTTGCGCGCCCTGTCGACGCCGACGCACCCAAATCTCTCCTTTGGCAAATCCCCTCGGCGTGCGCGCTATAAAGTCAGAAGGACGCGCGACGGCGACGGCGACGTACGAAATACGTGCTCGACGCAAAACGCTAACGCGCTCAGAGTCAGGACCGGCGACCAAACCCTCCCCCGCGCTCGCATCTTCCCGAGTGGTTCTCTCCGAGTCCCTTCCGCCGTTCCGTCCGACGCGCTCGGTGGCGCCAAGCAAGTAACCCCTCTCCCCTCCTCCCCCGAGGCCCCTCCGTCTCCGCCCCTCCTCGCGTGGCTTCTCTCCCCGAGCGCGGACGCCCGGGGCGTGCCCGTCCGCTCCCATCCGGGGTTCAAGATCGCACCGTGGTAAGTATGTACATGCATCCCCGAGACGCGCCTCGAAAGCGAGGAGGAGCAGAGGCGCTCGATGCGTTCGTCATCGTTCGAGACTCTCTCCAGACTCCGCTATACCCATGCTGCCCTACCGCACCATACCATACATGCGCGCGTGGATGGATGCGCGACGAGTTTCCTCTAGGCCCTTACCCCGCATTACCCTCGTACCCACCGCCATCGCATCGGGCTGACGACCCCCCTCTTCCATCGCTCCGGGCGAAGACGCGCACGTTGCGAGAGGAGGAGATAACCACCGGCAGCCCCTCCCGGTTGAGGCCTTCCGTTAGCTCTCGAGTCGACGCCCCAATCTCAGAACCGGGACGGGCTGGGCTCGTTGACGCATGCTTTTGACGGCGTCATCATCGAGACAGCATCTCAAATCATCCCGTCCATACCCCGCATTGGCCCATTCACCGTCCGCTCCGCGTTACCCCGCGTCCCCGGCCTCGGTCTTGCGTCTTGCGTCTGGCGTATATACGCCCACATCCCCCTCCGCCCCGACGCTCGGGCGCTAGCTGCCCGTGGGGTGGGGAGAAAGCGTCCCAGCGGAAACCCCTAAACTGCGCGCCTCTCCGCATCGCGCATCGCCTCACCTCATTGCTCATTGTCATTTCGCCCTCGCCCTCGCCCTCGGACGGCGAAGGAAGATGGTGGGAGGTAAAGTGACGGTGGTGGCGACGGCGACGGGCGGGAAGAGCCGATGTTCGAGGAGGAGGGGTGGGGGACCGTGTCCGGAAATGGGCTTCCTTCCTCGCCTCGGGCGCGGGGTAGGCTTGACGCTTCCGGGTTTCCGACGTGTGGGGGTGCGGGTGCGGTGGGCATGGCGGGCGGGGTCGAAGAGGATCAGCGACGCTTGCGGTGCACGGTGTACGCGGACGGGTCCGAGCAGGGGGTCTCGGGATACTTACGAGCTGCGTCGTCTAGACGTCCGTGCATGTATGTACGTACGCGCGTATGCGATATGTTCGAACCGCGTTCTACGCATCGGTATGCAGGGGAGGCGTCGGTGGCGAGGAACCCCCCCCTCCCGCCTCCATCGTCCCATTCCGTCCGTTCCCCGCGAGATCCTCCGGTCCATTCCATGACCAGATAAGTGCGACGCGCGACGCGACGAAAGGCCACGGACGCCGGGTTCGCTTGCTACGTAACATATATACATGCAGCGGCGCGTCGCAACGCCGCGGGGAGACATGCATGCGCCGCTGGCACGCACGCACGCATATACGCTGGTGGCGACGGCGAGACTCGAAGGAGCTTCTGGAAAGCTTGAGCTTCACCCTGCCCGACGGTGGGTGTACACACACACAAGCACGCTTCGCTCGCTCGACAGGAAAAATCCCACGTCACCTCGGAGGTCACCACCGTCTCGCGGCGTATCCGGGCTACCTCGTCGCACACACCCACGGGCCACGAACCGCAATACTTATACTATGCCACCCTCGACCGAACCGGCTGAGCTAGCCATCCACCATCGCGGTCGGCGGCGATAGGAGATCATTTTATTCAATGCGCGAGAGCGGCGTCGACTGCTAATCTATGTAAGTAAACTAGCTACTACTACTACTACCACCGTTCGGCCGAGCATTATGATCAGGAGAAGGGATGGGATGGGATGGGATGGGGTGTATCGGCCTTCTTGCTGCTAGCAACTCGCTGCTTAGGATCATTCTCGCACGCGCAGAGACGCAGAGGGGAATTGGATCAAGTGCGTGGGGTAATGTGTGCTGCGTGTGCGAGTATCGTGGTCGAGTCGGTGCCAGTGACCTTCCCGCGGGCCGCGGCTTCCCGCCAGCGCGACGCTCCGATACTTCGCCGTCGAGGACAGCTGGTGTGATCGTGCGTATTACCACCCAGGTACCCACCGCCCACCACGGTACCAGTGGCTGGCACGAACTCTCCGGACATTCTCGTCAGACTCGTTTCCTCTCATCTACCGACTACCGCCCTGCGCGCCGACGCCCACGCGAAGTATACCCCAAACGCAATTAAAGGCTGCGGACTCAGGATTGTATTGGTGCTTAGTATCCGACGAGGATGCTATAGTAGCCCGACACTGGTGGCACGCTGCTCGCGATCATGTTCCGGGGGCTCCTTATCCAGCCTCTGATATGCCTGTGATATGTGGACAATGGCTGGACGCCGCGCATGGATTAGTCATGCGTCGCGCGGTCTCCCCCTGCGACTGATCCTCGTCCTTCGGGGGCGTTTGACGATGACTCCTGCGGGATCTGCCCCGGAAGGCAATGCACACCGATAAGCAAGCAGAGGGACGCGATGCTCGGGTGGGTGGGTGGGAAACCCGGGGCCCCTCCGTCTCTACCTATCTCTATCTATATCACCAAGTTCTCATTTAAATAATCTCTCCTCGGTTTCATCTGTTCTCTGATGGCTGATGGCGTATATGCGCAGGTCGGCCATTGTCAGGATGCCCACGACGCGCTCGGGTGGGGCATGTCCTGACATACTCACTTGCTCGAGACGTGCAGGGCGGGGAAACGTGGGACGGCGGTTGGGACCAGCTCCGTTTGGCGCGACGTTTCGGATTCGGGCGTCGTTCGACTCACTGGACTCGTGGGGCGCGATCGCCTCGACCGTCCTTCCCCGCGTCTCCGTCCGTGGAAGACGGCGGGGGCGGGGGCGGGGTAGGGGTTCGAGGTGCGCGTGAGGTACGGCAATATTGCGTTTCGTGCTCGACGGACGGACGGACGGACGGGACGCTGGGGTTTCGCAAGCGCCGCCTCACACCATCGTCATTCGAGCTCGTCGACATCTCCGACTCCGTGCCCTCCCCGGTCCACGGTCCTCGAAGTTGGGTTCAGGTTGTAACCGCCTCTCACGCGTACTACGCATAGCACGCCCTGGGCGCGAAACGACGGCCGCAACGGCAACATTTTGCCCAGGGTTGGGGGGGGACCTATCACTGTTCGACTCGAGGACTCGCATACGTGAATCCCACTCCACGCCTCCCGCATACGACGGCCGACCGAGACCGCGCAAAGAGCCCTCCAATCAACTCGACCCGTCCTTCTAACTAACTATCCTGTGCCCGCGTTCAACTTCCAACTTTTCAACGTCCATGATGCTTCCACAGCTCCGACGCGCATTGGAGAGGCACGCACCGACAGACGTATATACGTACACAGCCCGTTCTATTCTATTCACCCCCAACGCGCGCTGGCACCGCCGGCACCCACAGCGCACCCTCGCTTCCCTCCGTGCGCTCACATATCCACAGGCCGACACGGCTCGACGCGCGTTCGACGTCTGGCCCTTCTCCTCCCCCGCACGCGCATGCTCTTTCCTCGGACGGGGAACGCCACAAATTCCCCGAGAGCCGGGGCCCCCCGCTGACGATCGGATCCTCAGGCCTCAGGCCTCAGGCTCCAGCTCCTTCATCGCGCATACGGATATACAGCATCCCATCGCACGTGTTCCTGCGGGGCCGAAGCCCCAGCAGTGCCATGCCTACCCCGCACTCAAGCTCTCGGCCAATACCCCGCGTTCGTCCCCACGGAGTCCCGAACGCGTCCCACGAGCAAAGCGGCACGGGAAGCTCAAGCTCACTGGTACTTACCCCGCGTTTCCTCCCTGGCAGGCTGGCACCGACGGATGTCTGCTCGTCTCAAACCCCGCCTTCTCTTCTGCCGCTGCGTGTCCGATCCGCGGGTGCGTCCACGCCGCGCGCCGCCCGTCTCATACAGCTCGCGCGGTGGGTAGGTTCGTCGCTGTTCCCCATATCCGCTCTGCTTACCGCGCCCTCAAGAGCCGCGAGAAAGGGCCGTTTCGTCCCGTCCCCGCGTCCGCCGGCTCCCTCGAGGGATCATCGCAGGAAGTTTCAAGGGGCTCGCAACGATTCTCAGGTCACGTCATCGAAGCAGAAAGCAACTTGCCCCGCGCGTCCTGGCGTGGCCAGTGACAGGTGATATTGCTTCCCCACATCTGTTCGCCCGCGAGCTCTGAGCAGTCGCCTTTCCCTGCGTTCGCGTCCGTTCGGGCTGCGGTCGATATCACCCCCGCCCCCGCCCCCACCCCCTCGCCCCCCGTCGAAACGACGATGGAATCAAGATCGCGGGCTGGGAATCACGATCCATCGTACCAAGTTCCGTCGACGCCGCGCTGTTTCCCTGCCTACCGACGCGTCGAACACCTTTGCGACCTTGCTCGACGGGGCCGTATGCACGACGTTGATAGCGCGTGACGACGGTGTCGAGGCGTTCACAGTTGGACCGTTTGAACTCCGTACTACGTCACCGCACTGCTGCTGCCCCTCCGGGCTCGTGGCCGAACCGTCGTCTCCCGGACCCATCACTGGCACCACCACCACCACGCTCTTCATGATCTGCCCGCGACCGTCTCTTCCCCAACTACGCTCTCGCGGGGCTCGAGCCCACAGAAACACGACGTCATCCATCCATCCCCCCCCCCCCCCCCCGCGCCGTGCCTCACTTCGTCCGCCCCGCGCGCTCCTCGGCATTCAATTTACCGCCAAAAAAGCCAAACGAACGCGCCATGCATCGACAGGCTCCTGAGCGGTGATAATTGAGGCCCGCCGCGCCATTGAACCAGGCTCCCCCTCTGCAGCGAGTGCTCCCGGCCCCTGAACCTCTCTCAAGCTTTCTTCCACCGCCTACTGCCGCGCTGCCACACGCATGCATGCATAACACGCATACATACATACATACATACATACATACCCCCCCCGTCTTCCTTCCGCGCGTTGATGCCAGGAGATCGCGGAACAACGACCGTTCCTCGCGGGCGAAGGACGTCTCCCGGATGCGTCTCTCGGACGCGAACGCGTCTCCTCCTCACGTCGTCTTCCCCGCGCCGCACCGGGGCCTACGTGCGCGACGCCCTACACGTCTTCGTCCCGGCTGCACTGCACTGTGCATGTGTATTATTGGGACCGGTCGGCGTGTGCCTAGGACGTGGACGCGTGGGCAGTAGGGCGGCGCGGTCGAGCAGGAGCAGCACAGTGCTGTATAATAAATCAATCCTTATCGGCGAGCGGGTCCTGCTGGATGCTGGAGCGTGGGTGAGCAGCGGAACGATCGGGTCCTTGGTCCTGGTCGACGACTCCGCCGTGCAGCTGTCAGTTCAAGTTTGCCCCTCCGAGGACATTCCATGCGCGCTGCGCTGCTAAACATAAGTAGGTGAGCGTGCATGATCATGATGATAGCTGGCACGTCCGCGCGCCGTCGTGGCAGATACATACATACCAGTGGTACCAGGGACGATGCACGCACGCACGCACGGAGGAGGACTTATACTAGAAGGTGGGCGGATCAGACGTGCCTCGAGTCTACGTTCGATCGCAGAGCCTATACGAGGTTCCGCCGACCTACTCATATCATGATCGTGAGCAGTTGTGCGGCACGGTGCATATGAAAGGGACGGACAAGAGTCAAAGTGTAAGTACCGTGCCCCTGCGGCGCGGGGCTTTCCATCTCCTCGGAGCGCTGCCATTCATGATGTACACACAAGAGTTACATCACATGTAAATATATATTGGATGAAGAGGGGGGGAAAGAGCCCGCGCACGGCGGTGGAACGGTTATCGGCATGTCCAGCGAGTTGCAAGAACGCACGGAAGGCATGGAACGGACGAGAAAGGAGAGGGAGCGAAGCGAGGCGGCCATTCTCGGCTTCGCCTCAACGCCGCCTCGCATGTCTAAGCCAATTGCCCCCCCCCTCCTTCGAGTTCTCCCACGGCCGTCGCCCATACCTCGACCCAAGCCCATCGCATTATCATTGAATATGTACGTACAGCACGCATTTCTCGGGTTCGTTCTTCGGTACGTGCGTGATGCTATCATCGCAAGCGGGGCGTCGGGGCTTGTCTCCAGCCGAGCGGGTGGGAGTAAGTCAACCTGCGAAGTTCGAACGGAGCGCTGTCGCGGTGCGTCAGCCATACTGCAACCCATCGGTGGGTGCAGCGTCAGCATGTTATGTGTACGCGCCCTGGGGCCGCTTGCGGTGCGGTTTATGTGTCAAGCGTGACGAGGGGACAGACGCAAAGGGCAGGAAGGATGTGAACAAGCAAGCCCGGCTGGGGGGTCGAGGAGGCGAGGCGGCCATCTCACCGAACGGCGACCTCGCTTTTCGATCCAGGTGTTTGCATGTGCCCCGATACGGACGGTCGACTCGCCGTACCCCCACACCCCCGCATACCGCGAGCGGGAGCGCACTTTGCTCTCTCCCCGCACCCGATCGTCCTCTTCCACGACTGGACGCCGACTCGCCCGCGCAAGTTAGGTGTTTGCGGGCATGTCGGAGGGGGGGATGCTCGCGATCGGGGGAGGAAAGGCCCGATGGGGGTGGTGCGCGCCGACATGCATGCATCGAACGTGCCACAGCCAGTTCCCCGCCGTCCGCGCCCGCCGTAGTTGGGCGAGCGTTGGTGAGATCGGGGTGCTGTGGGAGAGCATCGGGGGTAGAGCAGAAATAGACAGAGACCGTGGGCGAGGAACAGATAGAAAGGACGATCCCCGAGCGCCGCATCGGACCCTTGTGGCGCACATGATCGTACGATGGCCGATGGCCGTGGTCGACGCCCTGCCAGTGCGGGCGTGCAGCGGGGAGAAGGAACGGGCACGGCGGGCAGATCGGGCACGATGCCGCGATCTCAGCTGCCCGCTCCTCCGCGCCGACCCTCCTTCCCCCAATCCGGGTCCACGCTCCCCGCTTTGGGACGATGCGCCCAGTGCCGATGTCCCCGCGCCCGCGTCGGCCCATCGACCCACTTGCACATCCGGTGGGGTGGCTCCAGACCCGCGACCGAGCTTCCCAGCCGGCCAGTTGCATCCAGTCTGAGTATGTTCACCTCTCACATGCCCTTGCGCTCTGCGCGTAGGCCGCGATGCGGATCCGTCATTTCAATTCAATGGGGAGGACGGGCACGACCTGTCGCTGTCAGCGCTCTCGATGGTGTACGTCCCAAAACCGAAGCACGCGCCCTACTTGGTTTGCGACTTTCCCTCGCCTCGCCTCGCCTCGTTCGCACCTCCCCCAAAGTCGCACGCAGGCTATCTATTGACAGGACCGACCCCGCAATGGCCGGCGGGCCCGCGGTCGGTCGTGCGCATGTGACTGGAGAGGACCGGACAGGATCTACCGTTTCCTGTGAGCGTTGCGGCGAGTGTGCCCGTGGGGTGGACGAAGCGTCCGTTCGGTGGGGTGGAAGGAGTCCAGGACGTGAGCAGAACGCGAAGCACCAAGTACACCCCGAACCTTCAAGCCGACCACCGTCCGCCAGCAGCTGCACACCGCCATGCACCACGCCGCACCCCAGTGCCGCCCAATCGAGAGCACCCCCCCACCCCACGCCCGCGCACTCAACACCCCATCGTGATCTCGCATCCAATCCCGGTTCACCCCCACGAACGGCGATCAGAAACAGACCCGCCTCGTCTCTCCTGTGGCGTCGCGAGCCCCGTGCACTTGAACGCCGACTCGCGTGCCTCCCCAGTCTCCCCACCATGTCATAGCAACCTCGGTCCTCCTAGCACCATCGACGCTCGAGGCCTGCCCCATATGTATGTGATCAACGCGCGCTCGCGTTCGCGACTCGAGGGGGGGGGGAACACGACGAGTCCAGACAGAGCTCGACGTCTTTGGGTGCGGTGACGTGCGCCATGACGTCTGGCCCGCGTGAGCTCTCCGGTCGGTCGTGTGCCCGCTCGCCGATCTCGTCCACGCGACGCGGGGCATTGCGCTTTTTACGTGTGCGCGTTTGAATGCAGATCGCGGGGAAAACAGCGCGTGGGTGCGGGGGAGGGTGAGGGCACAGGACACGCGACCCCGCCCGCGCGCGTAGTGGTACGGTCCAGAGCGCGGTGATGTCAGGTATTTTTCTGGGGAGGGTTGCGTATGGGGATGCGAGGGGTTGGGTGAAGGCGAATTCGCGGGCGACTGAGCTGGTGACCTGCGACGGAAGCGCGTCCAGGCCTTGTGAGCCTGCGCATCACAGGAAGAGAGGGGCTTGGGACTCCTAGCTGCAGACCCTCGGTCGCGACGCGTTCCTTCGAGTCCATGCGTCGTGGGGCTTTCGACCGACGCCGGGGTGGGAAGCGCGCGAGGTGCGACTCGAGTCCGGGGGCGTTGAATGCGAAAGCCTCTGAGGGTGCGTGTGTGTACGGAAACGCTACGCACGCGTGCCGTTTAACGCTCTCGGACCTGGAGGGGAGGAGAACGCCGTTGACGTCGAACGATACCCGTGCGTGACTAGTCCACTTTGCTCGTCGATCGGCGCGCGCGCGTAGAGATATTATTACGCCTTGGACGCTAAACCCGGCTTCTCTCTCTCTCGGAGGGCAGGAGGCGATCGACGGATATTGGCACTGGCCGGCCACGTTCATGGGAACGAAAGAACGTCGAACTCGCGCGCGGGACGGAGAGGAACCCGGTCTGGATTGGGGGGAAGCGGAGCGGGAACTGGAACTGGGAGGGAACACCAGACGCGCGTGGGGAGATTTGTCGGAGGGACTCGATGGGGGAGGGATGTCAAGTGCGTTCGATGCGTCGGCCGCGTACGAACGATCCCATGGCCCAATATCTTTGCATCGCATCGCGCGGTGGGGTTGCGCGCTTGGGGGCATGCGTCACGATTATCTGACGGGTCAGGAGATGGATGGGATGGGATGGATGGGTCAGGAGACGCGCGGGCGTTGGGCTGGACGTAAATGCGTAAGGATGACTCGTCGAGGGGCTCGCGGACGGCGATCTTGCGCGTTCGGCGGGGTGCGGCTGGACGGTGGGTGTTGTACGAAACGCGGCGCTCGCGGGACACCTACGCATGCGAGGATGGAACCGATGGGAGGCATCTCATGGGAACGCGGGCGTCTAGCATGGGTCGGGTATGAACGCCGAACGCGAACGGGAGGCTGCCGAGCTGAACCTGAGGGCTTCGAGAGGGATATTGGCGAAGGCGAAGAAGAAGAGGAAGGAGAAGGAGATGGGGGCGAATGGGGTGCTGAGGCGCAGGGAGGGGTCGGGGCGAACGTCCGTGAGATGGGGGGTGAGGCGCAGGGACCGACGGATAGGAATGGCAGCGATGCCGGCAGCGTTCGTGGCTGGGGGAAAGGCCGGTCCAGGAAAAGGCGTCGGTCAGCGTCCACAAGCGTCCACGAGCGAGCGAAACCGCCGATTGAGGAGGTGGATGGGTGTCCACGCGTGCGATCGGTTCCGCGAGTTCTCCAGAGATACCCCGGGCCCGTCCCCGCGCACGACGACCGTGATTCTGGAGAGAAAGAACGCGGTGTCCGAGCCGCGCCGACGAGAAGAGGGTTTGTATGGGACGGGGTGCGCGATAGGGTGTCGAGGATGAAGGGGGCAAAGGGGAGGCCCTGGATCGGGAGGAGCAAGGTTCGAACGAAGGGCCACGCGGCAGGGAGAGTTCAGACGTACGGCGTGTCGCGCCGCGAGCCGAGGGGTGCCGAGGGCCGTGGCAGGCGGCAGGATGAAGGGTTCGGGCGGGGCGGACGGTGTCGGGGGGCGCACGCGGGGGTTTTTTGGGGAGAGAACGAGGTCGACGTGCCGACAATGTTCCTTGGAAAGAAGGAAGTTAAGGTTGGGCGACGATAGCTGAGATTAACGAGAAGAGGCGTGTTCCGGCTCGTTTTCGTCCGAGGGGGGTGAGGACTTGAGGAAGGAGGGGTGAGGAGAGTCGGATGCGCGCGGCGGACACAGCCACGTTCTGCGCTGAAACGTCGGAGGACGGTGATTGCATGTCGATTTAACGTCCGAGCGACAGACAATTTGAGAGCTTTTCCACGTGGGCGACTGTGGGTTCGGTTTAGGGGGGATGCGGTATGGCGTGGTCGACGCGACGCGTTCGAGTGTCGTGACCGGTGGAGGGTGTGCACGTGACATGTCCATGGTCAGCGCGTCGACGTCGACAAGTCACAACGTTCTGTTCGCTCATCCGAGGATCGTGTGCTCGCATCGCCCCGGACGACTCAGGATGGACGTCGTGAAAGCGGTGGAGACGTACATCGTCAGGATGGTATCCACGCCCGCGGCCATGAAGGTCCTTCTCCTCGACACCCACACCGTTCGTTCCCCTCCTCTCTCCCTCCGCCCCCGTCCTCCGTCTGACGCTGAAACAGACCCCCATAGTCTCCCTCGCGTCCACTCAATCCACCCTCCTCTCCCACCAAGTATACCTCACAGACCGCATCGACAACGCCAAGCGCGACCGCATGCCCCACATGAAATGCGTCTGCTTCCTCCGCAACAGCGAGGACAGCCTCGGCGCCCTCGAGCGCGAGCTCAAGGAGCCCAAGTACGGCGAATACTACCTCTGTCAGTGCGTGCTCGCACCCCCGCCCCCGCCCCCGCCCGCCGCTTTGCTTATGCGCCTGCAGACTTTAGCAACATCCTGAACAAAACCGCGATCGAGCGCCTCGCGGACGCGGACGAGTACGAGGTCGTCAGGGAGGTTCAGGTCCGTGCTTTCGCTCGCCGTGCGCACCCCGGGTGCTCATGGTCCGTGTAGGAGCATTTCGCGGACTACGCGCCCTTGCTGCCGTCGCTCTTCACCCTCAACTACACGCCCTCGCCCACAACTCCGCTCTACGCCTCCTCTCCGAACGCATGGGACACGAAGGCCCTGGAATACCACGCCCAGGCCCTCACCGCTCTACTGCTCAGCCTCAAGAAGAAGCCCGTCATTCGATACGAACGCATGGGCGGCATGGCGAAGAAACTCGCGGGAGAGGTGCAGGTACGTGTGCGCCCTCGGTCTCGGTCGCGAGCATGCCTTCACGACGCGCTTCGCAGGCCCGCATCCAGGCTGAGACCCAGCTGTTCGACTTCCGGCTCACGCAGATCCCGCCGCTGCTCCTCATCCTGGACCGCCGAAACGACCCGGTGACCCCGATGCTGTCCCAATGGACCTACCAAGCCATGGTGCACGAACTGTTCGGGATCCAGAACGGACGCGTCGACATGGGCCGCGTCCCCGACATCCGCCCGGAGCTCTCCGTGAGTCCCCCCCCCGTCTTTTCGTATGCGAGGGTCGTCGCAGCGCTCACGCTCGTTCGCACCGCCGCAGGAAATCACGCTGACGACGACGACGGACCCGTTCTTCCACGCGCACCACCTCGCCACGTTCGGCGACCTCGGCACGTCCCTCAAGTCGTACGTGCAGTCGTACCAGGCGCGCTCGCTCGCGCAGCAGCCGTCCTCGATCAACTCGATCGCGGACATGAAGCGCTTCGTGGAGGAGTACCCCGAGTTCCGGAAGCTCGGCGGGAACGTGAGCAAGCACGTCGCGCTGGTCGGGGAGCTCAGTCGCTTGGTCGAGCGGGACAAGCTGTTGGAGTTGGGCGAGGTCGAGCAGGGGTTGGCGACGTCCTCCGGGGCGGACTTGAAGGTGCGTCCGCGGCGTGGCGCGGTCGTGCAGGCGGCGGTTGCTCACGTTTTGGCGTGCGTCAGAGCGTGCAAACGTTCATCGCGGACAGCACGGTCTCCGCGCGCAACAAGCTCCGCCTCGTCATCCTGTACGCCCTGCGGTATCAGAAGCAGCAGGCGAGCAACATCGCGTCGCTGATCAACTTGGCTCTGCAGAACGGCGTTCGACGAGAAGATGCCCGGGTGCGAGAGGCGTGTTACAGCCGTGCTCCTTTGCTCATGATGGGTTGTTTCCAGCTCGTGTATGCGCTGTTGAACATCGCCGGTGCCGACCAACGGCAGGACGACCTGTACTCGACCGAGTCCCTGCTCGCGTTCGGGCGCTCGGCGTTGAAAGGGCTCAAGGTACTTTCGACGTCTCGTGTTCTTCGGCATCGCTCACGAAGAACCGCAAGGGCGTGGAGAACGTGTACATGCAGCACACGCCTCACCTGTCGGAGACGCTGGAAGACCTGTTTAAGGGCCGGTTGAAGGAGACGAGTTACCCGTTCTTGGAGCCCCCAGGACCGAACGCATCCTTGCAGCGGTACGTCAACCGGAGACCCGTACGAGATCGAGCGGATGCTGACGGTGCAGTGCAGACCTCAGGATGTCATCATCTTTATGATTGGGGGGACGACGTACGAGGAGGCGAGGACGATCTCGTTGCTGAACCAGGACGGGTCGGCGAGCGGCGCGGCGGGGACGCGGTTGCTCCTCGGGGGGACGTGCGTGCACAATTCATCGAGGTGCGCTCCCGCTCTTCCTCTCCTCCCTCCCTCGTCGCTGACCACCGCTTCCCGGGCCAGTTTCCTGGAGATGGTGAACGCGGCCGCGGCGGGGTTCCCGCCGTCGGTGTACGAGCCGCCGCCGGAGTCGGCGTCGAACGCGCCGGCGCTGAATCTGAACCTGGGAGGGGTGAACGTGAGCTTGGGCGGGGCGGGCGGGGCGGGGGTGTACAGGACGAGCGGCGAGAACGGGATTCAAGCGGACGGGCTGAGGGATGGGATGCGGAATTTGCTGGGGCGGGTGAAGCAGGGCGTGGACCGGATCGGGTTGCAGTAGGCGTAATTGCTCTGCTTATTTACATGCATGCTTGTTCGGCGTGGCGGTCGAACGTAGGAAAAAAGACGGGGGTGAACGGATTCCAATTGTACCTAGGGCCACCGCGAGCATGTGACCGGGCAGCCGGGCCGGGACACGTAGCAACGGGCGCTTGTTGGTTCATAACCACGTCGGTCTCCTCCGCTCGCTTCTCTCACCTTTCCTCAACACCTATACTCCTCCCCGTGCGGGCTTCGGGCGACCTCTACACTTCCCCCCTCTCCCTTTCTACCGGCCACCTCACCATGGCAAAGGGTCTCTTCGGCGCTCTCAGAGGCGTCGACGCCTTTGGCAAGGTTCGTGCGCGGTTTGCTCGGGGCTCCGGTTTCCGTTTCACGAATGGCTTTGGTCTCTGTGCGCGTTGCAGACTATGGAGGACGTCAAGGTCAAGACGCGTACTGGCGCCTTCTGTACGTTCCGTTTGCGCTGATATCCACGCTCACGTTATCCGTTGACGTGGACGGCACCGCTGACGTCGTTTTTGGCTGCAGTGACTTTGCTGTCCGCCGCGATCATTCTCGCGTTTACCACGATGGAGTTTCTGGACTATCGGAGGGTCAACATCGACACCTCCGTCGTCGTCGACAGGAGTCGAGGCGAGAAGCTGACCGTGCACTTGAACGTCACGTTCCCGAGAGTACCCTGCTATCGTGAGTCGCACTCGCTCTTTCCGACTTGCACCCCCTCTCGCGTGTGCACGCATACATCCACTCCATCTCCCCCCTCCCCCCCCTCACGCGGCGTCACTGACCGCGAAACCCCAGTGCTCTCGTTGGACGTCATGGACATCTCCGGCGAATCCCAACGCGACATCTCCCACCACGTCCTCAAAACCCGGCTCACCAGCACCGGCGCGGTCGTGCCCAACTCCCAGGTCGCCGAGCTGCGCAACGAGATCGACAAACTGAACGAGCAGCGCGCGGACGGCTACTGCGGCTCCTGCTACGGCGGCGTCGCCCCCGCGAGCGGGTGCTGCAACACGTGCGACAGCGTGCGCGAGGCGTACGTTGCCAAGGGCTGGAGCTTCTCCAACCCAGGCGCGATCGAGCAGGTGCGCGCGGTTTTTGGCTCCCCCTTCCCCCTCCCCACGCGCAGGGTCGCTGAGAATTTTTCGTGTTTGGGTCGACCAGTGCGTGGAGGAGCACTGGTCCGAGCGTCTGAAGGAGCAGGCGGGCGAGGGCTGCAACGTCCAGGGCCGCGTGCGCGTGAACAAGGTCGTGGGCAACATCCACCTCTCGCCCGGCCGCTCCTTCCAATCGTCCGCGTCGAACATCTACGACCTCGTCCCGTACCTCAAGGAAGACGGCAACCGGCACGACTTCAGCCACACCATCCACCGGCTCGCGTTCGCGGCCGACGACGAGTATAATCCGAACAAGGCCAAGATCAGCAAGAGCATGCGCGAGGCCCTGGGCATATCGCAGAACCCGCTCGACGGGCACATCGCGCGGGTGCGTTTTTCGTCGCTTTGGTCGTCGCGTGGGGGCATGGGCTGATGGGCCGGATATGCGCGTGCGCGCGCGTTGTCCTTTCAGACGTCCAAGGCGCAGTACATGTTCCAGTACTTCCTCAAGGTCGTCTCCACGCAGTTCCAGCCGCTCGACGGCGGCATCGTGAACTCGCACTCGTACAGCGTCACCCACTTCGAGCGCGACCTCACCACCGGACACGGCGGGAACACGAACGAGGGCCTGCAGCTTCAGCACGGCGGCTCCGGTATCCCCGGTACGTCTCGTCTCGCTTCGCACCGGTCTCGCAAGGCCGCGACTGACGGGGCGCGCTTCCCTCCCTCCCCCTTCCCCCCCCTGCAGGCGCGTTCTTCAACTTTGAGATCTCGCCCATCCAGGTGCAGCACGCCGAGACCCGCCAGTCGTTCGCGCACTTCGTCACATCGTACGTCCGCGTTCTTCCGTACGGTCGTCGCGTCGCTGACCCCCGGCGACCCCCCCCCCTGCCTAGAACATGCGCCATCGTCGGCGGTGTGCTCACCGTGGCTTCGATTCTGGACAGCGTGCTCTTCGCCACCCAGCGCAGCCTGAAGAAGAGCGGCGTGGCGAACGGCAACGGGCATCCTGCGGGCGGAAAACTGATGTAAAGTGGGGATATGGGCCGGGGGGACTAGGGTTACGGCAGTGGTATCGTACCAACACACAGCGCTGAAGGCATATACAGATGCACATTCCTGATTGAGCGGGCGTCGGCCCACGGACTGAGCTTGCAACCGGATGTACATGTATGTATCATATTTATGGGGGTGAACACTCGGGCTGCTTCGCTCCTGAATCCAAGAGTACAGGGAGAGATATAGTACATATGGTGGTACATACGTGAACAGCGTGCAGGGAACATGGAGGAACTCGTACATGCGAACGTAGAAAACATGGTTTGTCTGGACAACATAGTATGTGTGGACAACAGTGTGAGGTGAATATCAGATAGCATAGAATGGCATGCAACGAGGACATAGAATGGACGGACAGACGAGAGGGTGGATAATACACGTCGTACAAAGAGGATCAAAGTCGAACCGCACGAAATTAATAGTCAGAAACCAGATGAGACCGCTCATCTCCTTTTCCTCGCACGTCCCGGCGTAGCACCCAAAGCCGCCTCCCCCGACGAATCCGTCGTCGGGGCCTTGCGTTTTCGTCCCGCCGCGGGGGTGTTGGTCGCGCTCTTCGGTCGACCGACGGGCACGGCGCGGTGCCCGTACACCTCGTTCATATCCTCCTGCAAGCATGTTCAACACAAAAAAACAAGTCAGAGGTCAACGTGAAAACTCGCGTACCTCCGCGCCCATCATGAGCTCGTCCTCCTCGTCCTCGTCCGCCTCGTCCGCTTTCTCCTCCACAAGCCGTCTCCGCGGCGCCGACCCGGGCCCACTCGGCCTGCGCACCCTGCGCACCTCGTCCATCGCCATGTCGCGTCCGTCCACGTACTCCCCGCTCCCGTCCTCCCCGCCGTCCGCGTCCTCTTCGTCCTCGCTCCCTCGGCGCGGTCGCCCTCGCGGCCTGGCGGCGGACTTGCGTCGTTTGGCGGGCGCGGGCGCGGGTTCGGGCGGGCTGAGGTCGTCGTCCACGGGATCCGCCTCCTCCTCTTTCACGGGCAGCTCGAAGACGGCCTGCACGCGCCGGATGACCTTGGATCGCGGCTGGCTCGGAGGCGCGGCGGTCGCTGCCTTGCGTGCGCCGGGCGTTGGCGCCGGCGGCGGCGGGGCGCGGGCCTTCGTCGCGGAGGGCGTGGGACCCTTTTCGAGCGCGGGGAGCGGGAGGGAGGAGGTTGAGGCGCGTTTGGTCGAGGATGAGGCGGTGGAGAAGTCGGGGAGGTCTGCCGTGATGCGTTTTGGGGTGTATGGCGGGACGAAGTGCATCTGTGAGGCGATGTTGGGGTCGGGTCAGCGGGACATCGAGGGGGGGGGGGGGGGGGGGCGGGGGGCGAAGGGCGAAACGACGCACTTGTTCGGACAGGATGGACTCGAGCTTGGACGCCAATCGGGAGCGCTCATGGTCAACGCGCAGGAATTGGTCTTTCCAGTCCTGTATCTCGTTGCGGGAGCTCTCCTCCAGACGCAGGCATTGGTCCTTCCATTGTTGCGCTTCGCGTCGCAGCTGGGCTATAAGGTCGCTCTGGTGGGTGTTCTGCGCCATGAAATCCGATGGCTTTTTAGCACCTCACGGAGTCGAAGAAGGCGCGACACGAACCGCGAGATCGGCCTTGTCCAACTGCGCGATGGGAACGTCGGTGAGGCGGGAGGATGGGACGGAACCACACGAACCAACACACCTCGGCCTTCCACTTGTCCACCTCGACCGCCCACGCCGCGTCTTGCTGCTTTACCGACTGCACTTGGGCGATAGCGTCGTCCCGCTCCCTTCTGAGCTGGCGGATCTCGTCCCCCGCCTCCGCAAGGCGGGCGCGCTCGCCTTGCTCGTATGCGCGTAGCTGGTGACGCAGGCGGCGTCAGACGCTTCTAAGATGCCATGACGGGGAAAAAACAGCATACGGCGGTTACGGTGGCCTGCGAGATGGCTTTGAAGGCATCGGCGAGGATGGTGGAGGGATCTGGCATCTGCGTTGTTGATGGAAGTGGCAGACATGTCTGACCGTCGAGCGCGCGTTTGTGTAACACATGACACGTGACCGGTGTCTTTTCCTAGCCATCCTCTCTCACATTGTGTTTTGACCGTCAGAGTAGGTGCACTAGCGCTGTTCCGAGACAGATGTATAGCAGATGTATGCACCACGAAATAGCCTAGCGGTAGTACACGGCAGTTCCTGATTCAAATTTCCCTTTCCCTTTGCAATCCTTCCCGTCACTCTTTACTCATCGCTCTTCTCGCCGACGTAGGAATCGAACCAACGGAACACCTCGTAATGCCATTTGAGACTGAAGGTATGTCATTAGTCACTACTGTTTTTTCAGAGAAGAGGTGCAGGACTGACCTGTTGCCGTGTTTGAGCACCCAGTGGTTCTCGTCGGGGAAGATCAAGAGGCGACTGGGAATGTTTTGCCTATGACGATGACCAAGTTGTCAGTCTAGGTATCGTTGAACAGGGAGAGAGATGAACTTACTGTTTCAAAGCGTGGAAGGCGCCGATACCGTCAGTCTCGGGAAGACGGTAGTCCTTGCTGCCGTGGATAACGAGCATGGGAACAGACCACTTCTCCACAAAGTTACGCGGGTTGAACTTCTCCAAAAGCTTGCGAGGCTCCGGGTCCCAGGGGCGTCCTCCCCACTCGTGGTTAAACTACGGAGACCATGACATGGCTTAGCAAAGTGGCTCTGAAACCGAAAGAGATTACGCACGAAGAAGAGTTCGTCAGTAGAGAAGCCGTTGTAGGTCGCGTCGAATACACCATCGTGGCAAGCCATAGCCTTGAACCCGAAGTTGTACTCCGGATGTCCTTGTATCCAGCTTTCATACAAATCAGCATCTGTAGGAGCTACGAGTAAGGTGAGCGCCTACTTGATAGCGTACCCGCCCCAGCTTGCCCCTGCCGCGACGGCGCGGTCTGCGTCGATTTCAGGATACTTTTCCAGCGCGAACTTCCACCCATTTTGCATGTCGACGAATGGCTTTCCTCCCCAGTCCTTGGCGATAGCATCCGTGAGGTCTGCGCGGAGGTTAGCAGAGATATCGGCGAATGGAAGATAGAGGCGCACTTTGTCCAAAGGTAGTAGAGCCGGTAGGATTGAATGCGAGAACGAAGTAGCCTTGCTGAGCGAATATATTGGGGTTCCACCGAGTTGACCAACGGTCGTCCCAAGCACCCTGAGGGCCTACACGCGCACTCATTAACCCATGGCCCTCTGTACACCCGAACAAAGTACCCACCGCCGTGAATTAGCAATACGACTGGCCATTTTTTATCCGAGTTTGCGGTCCAACCCTTCGGTTTCACGGAAAAGCCATGGATCGTCTTGCCCTCGGCACCTTCGAAATAAAAGTGTTCGGGCGGGTTGAGACCCTTGCCTTCCAGCGCATCCTCGGTGAACTTCGTGACCTGAGCGGCGCCAAGGTTCCACTTCAGTTCTTTAACCTCCCTTGTCGCGCTCAGTTCGGCCTCCAATGCTTTCAGGCTCCGAATGATGAAAACGTCGTTAGGCCCTTGAAGCGAGCTGCGGCTGAAGATAAGTCGACCCCCTTGGATCGTCTGGAGGCCTGTGGCCGCACCAGAGGACGTGAGTGCGCGAGGCGTGGTGTAGTACGACGGAAGCTCCGGGTTCGTCGTGGAGTATGTTGGAGTTTCGGGAACGGGGAGGACAAAGACTTTGTTCACTGCGTGGTCGCCGGCGGTGAGGTAGAGGAAAGAGGAGTCTTGCGAGAACTATAAGCACATATCGGCCACGAATGAGCAGTATCCAGACACGTTGTTAGTGAACTTACGGCAAGTCCATCAGGGGAACGATCCCAAGTTTGAGTGAGCGTGTAACGAACATCCCTGGTCAAGTCGTAAATGACGATCTTGGCGCTGCATCGTCGCTGAGCACATGAGGTTTTCAGAAAGTTGCAAGAGCATACCGATCAGCCTCGTAGCCATCTTCATCCAGCTCAAGCCATGCGACTTTGTCACCTTGGTGGTTAAAGACCGGGTTGTGTGTTGCACCTTGTTTCCCGGAAGTCAACTCCTTGGGCTTGGAAGTACCATCGAAGGGGACGATATACACCTGCCGGGAACCCGCCGTCAGGAGGTGGGTAGCACCACTAAGTGGAAGAAATGCATACATTCTGCTTAGTGTGCCATGCCTCGGGGAGTTCTGGATCCTTTGTCGTATACACGATGTTGTGCTCGGAGATATCGAAATCGTCGGTACCGCCGAAAGGCTCAACAGGGGAATGCTGTGATAGTGCATACGGTGAGCGTTTGCGCAGCATCAAGGAGCAGGGCGACTTGCATGTCCAGTGTCCTGTAACACGTTGATGAAATCGTCGCCAAAGTGCCATTTGCGGTCAGGATCTTGGTACAGCTTCACAGTGAAGAGCGACGGCTGTTTAGGGCCAGTCCAGGTATCCCAATGGCGTTCGTATACATCGTCGTACACCAAAGCCGTGTTGCCTCTGTTCTCCCATTCTTCGTCACCGGTCTTGACGCGTGTGAGGTTTCCGTCGGTGAAGACGTAGTCTGAGAATACCAGGGTGCCCGTCTTCATGGCATAGCGAAAGTTAGAAGCCGAGGTTGTGGGGAATTTCCCGATGAGTGTGGGAGGTTCTGGGGTCGAGAGGGAGGGCGTGGAAGACGTGGAAAAGCGGATATCGATCGCGTACAGCGATGAGGTCTTTGTTTCTGAATCCGCAACGACGTGTCCGACAGTGAGAGGGCCAATCCAGAATGCTTCTCCTCCCTGGGCAAGCGGGATTTCCAGAGGGGCAACGGGTGACTCGAGGGGAGCAATGTAGATGAACTTGTGGTTTCTGTGGACCGCGACGTCATCGTCAGCAAACAAGCCAGGATTGTGGAGGTATACAACGCACTTTTTCTCCTCGAATGAGTATTTCGAGACGGGGACGAGAGCAAAGTCGCCCGCAAGGTTCGCAACCCCCGCACCCGGACGCGCGAGTTCGACGAGATCCTTGGGCGTGAACCTGTCGGCACCCGCTTTCAACTTGAATTCCCTGACCTGAGACATGGCGCCGGGAAGAGCTGTAGGCGTTCGGAAGGGTATTTGGGCGGCAAGACCGCCGAGGACAGATAGACGGGGAAACCACATCGTGGACGTCCCTTATAAACCCGTGTCGCGGAAGGAAGCGGATGACCGGGGCGGTTTTGAGTCTCGCTCAAAGCTATTTCTCACATGCGCTCAGGAAGATCGAGGACAAATCGATGAGTATTAGATGGGCCCGCGATGAAGGCGAACCCGAATGAATGAACGAAGCGTCCAAACGAATGCACACAGCAGACGAGGCAAGACCGAGGAGAATACATACACTACAGATAACATAAACCTACTCCTCGGACATCTCCTCGTCCTCGTCTCCACCATCCTCCTCATCGCTCACCGTCGCAAACTCTGGCTCGTCAATCTGCACGACCTCTCCACTGTCCGCTTCCCACCGCGCCTTCAACCCGACCCTAAACTCGACCATCTTCTCGCCGATCAGCTTCAACAGCTGCGCCTGCTCACTTGTGAGCTTTTTGCCCTTTTCGCAAAGCTGATGTGGGTTTTCGAGGGTCGGGACGCCCTTGCGCATCGTGGTGCTTAGTCCAAGCTTGCGAAGCTGCGTCTCCTCGTTGTGCGGGAAGGGTTCTGGGGGATCTGAATGGTGTTGCATAACAGGCCCTGCGGGGAGAATAACGGTGCGGGTCGCGCGGTTGCCTGATCGTGCAAAGTCGGGTTGGTGGAAGTCTTTGAACCATTCAATGACTTCTTGTGGCTCGGTGTTGGTGAATATTAGACCAACTTGACCTTTTATTTGCTGATAGGGGATGAGGACCGTGTTACCGCAACACAGAGGAGTTACGCACCGTGGAAAGTTTGGCGAGACCTGGTCGGTGCTCCTCTTCGGGGGAGGTCCCGAGAGCTTTTGCCATGACGGCTGCTCTTCCGAAGAAAAGTCGTGCAGAGCTAAAGAAACGGGTTAGAGTTGGGTGCACAAGAAAATAAACGAGGACGCACTCCTTCCATAACTTCCGCACAGTTTTGAGATGCGCATTCCGCATGTTACCGACTTCAAAGATCCAGCAGTACTTCCATTTCTCCACGTTCTCCTGAAGCTATACGATCGAGCAATCAATGTGTAGAACCGCGAGGAAGGTGGTAATAAATGCGCACCTCGGCAATCTGAGCAGTCTTGTGCTCTCTGGTCTTTTTATCGACCTTGGTCAAGGACTACTAAAAAGCGTTGGACTAATACAACGCATGGAAAGAGGATTGCACGCACCGAGCTTTTGCCTCTTGGATTTTGGCATGGTGGTCGGAGCGGAAGGGAAAATATGAGCAGTCCGAAAATGGCAATAAGCCAATCTTCCTTCCCGGCCTCCATGGCGCCCTCCGTCTCCCAAGCAGAGCTTCAAAATCTCGAGGCCTCCCTCCTCAATACCTCCGGGAATGTCCCACTTCACAACCGTTTTAGGGCTCTCTTCACCCTTAAGTCGCTCAAGAATGAGGAAGCGATTCGTATAATCTCAAAAGGTGGGGATCTATCTTCGCGTTTTCTTCTTGCTCAAATTGATGTAAAAAAGGATTTCAGGATCCATCCGCCTTGTTAAAACACGAGCTTGCGTACTGTCTTGGACAAATGAAGAGTGTGGCGGCGTTGCCGACCCTTGAGTCGGTGTTGGCCGATGTGAGCGAGGATCCCTATGGTTCGACATGAGGTGAGGTGTCTTTGCCTCACTCGTCAAACCCGCTGACGGCATTCTCACGACATCTGAAGGCTGCAGAAGCCATGGGTGCAATATCTTCACAAACATCCCTGACCCATCCTGAGAAAGTTCTGCCACGACTCGGATCGTGCTGTTCGTGAAACGTGCGAAATCGCTCTCGCAAGAATCGAGTGGGATTATTCGGAAGAGGGGTTGCAACAGCAGCAAGCGACGTTAGCAGATGAACCCCAGTAAGTTTTGCTCACAGATTCGCCGAACTTGTGCTCACTGGTTACGCTAGAACGTACACGTCTATCGATCCTGCACCACCCACATCCGGTCTATTTGCTGGGCGACCCAAGCCGGAAGCCTTGACCTGACGAGAGCATCGCATGACCTCCGAACAAAGCTATTGGACACCAAGCTCCCTCTATTTGAGCGTTATCGTGCTATGTTTGCCCTCCGTAATATCGGCACACCTAAGGCCGTCGATGCCCTCGCCGATGGGTTCTTGGACGACAGCGCTCTCTTCAAGTGTGTTTCTTTCTTTATACTCTGTGAGTAGTACTGACTTGTTCTCTCATTCTCTAGGCACGAGATTGCGTTTGTATTCGGACAGCTTCTATCCCCTCATTCTGTCCCATGTCTTGTCCGCGTCCTGCGAGATTCCAATGAATCCGACATGGTCCGACACGAGGCTGCCGAGGCGCTCGGAGGGATTGCCACACCAGAAGTTTTTCCCCATCTCAAGGAATACCTTTCACGAGAAGATGCCCCAGTGGTCGTAAGAGAGAGCTGTCAAGTTGCTCTCGACATGTATGAGGTAGGCTTGCCGCTGTAAGTCTTCTTCTCGACACACCTCTGACACTACCTCCAGTATGAAAACTCGAATCAATTCCAGTACGCCAATGGCCTGGAGATGTCCCCGTTGGCCCCCGTATCCGTGGAGGCCTAGTCTTCAACGAAACAAGACGTATAAAATGTAGCCTTATCCACCAACAACTGGCACCCCTCGCGTGTTTTTGCGACTTGCCTGTCACTTATATTGTATCAACAGCTGTCGCGATATCAATATGATCCTGTGTCCCGTCGTCGATTCGGAAGGGCAGTTTTCGAAGCGCAAGTCTTGCGCTTGGTAGGCCATTATTCTAGTTCTAGCGATTGTGGTCTTACCCAACTCAATCAAATGGCCAGAACGACACCACCTTCCTATCGGTTCTCCCCTCCACGCTCCCCACTTCGGCATCTTCCTCAAAAGCACTGCAGGACCACGTATGCACTCGGACCGTCGGACGAGTCAGAGGTTTGGAAGCAGCCAGAACATTCCAGAGTCTGCCGAGTTTTGC
This sequence comes from Amylostereum areolatum, assembly GCA_012932865.1. Lineage (NCBI taxonomy): Eukaryota > Fungi > Basidiomycota > Agaricomycetes > Russulales > Stereaceae > Amylostereum > Amylostereum areolatum. The sequence goes on from SAXG01000002.1 coordinate 1,126,777, forward strand.
CGGATAGACCGATGTATTGCGGACGTCAGGAAAGACTGCTCGAACGCTCTCGAAAGCCTGCCGACGAGTCGACCGTGGCCAGATGGCGCTTCCCGACGGCACCACAACACGCAAGATCATTCCAGACACCCTACATGACCACGTATTTAAGGACGCGCTGACCCTATAGTCTTCCGGTCCCAGTAACCACCACCATCATCGACAATGTCCCTTGCTCGCCAATTCTTCCGCGAATTCCGTCCCCTCTTCCGAATGCTCGAAGAGCCTTTGGGCCGTCACCCAGGCTTCACAGCTTTACCTTCACGTGTCTTCCTCGATGATCCTTTCCTCAATGCTTCTCTTTCTCAGGTAGCGCGGCCAGCGGTCGATGTGACAGAAGAAGGGGACCAATATGTCGTCGAGGCCGAGCTTCCAGGAGTAAAGAGGGAGGACATAGACGTTCGTATCGGAGATGGTGGTCGGAGCGTAACCATCGAAGGCAAGATTGTCCAAAGGAGTGCGCTTCCAGCCATTGCTGAGGCTGCTACGACCACCGTCGACGTCAATAACGCTGCTACAGAAGGTTAGTTCCGTATATCTGTGTCACTGGCGCCGATGAGGGCTTACCAGTGATTCCGTAGGTTCAGAACCGAGCGCAACCACAGTAGCAAAGCAAGAGCAGCCCTCTAACCAACTCTCGGTCGAGCGCACCTTTTCAGGGAGCACCACATTTACGCGTACAGTGTACTTGCCCCGCCCGGTCGATGCGAACGGTGTCTCGGCAAAGCTGGCAGATGGGATTTTGACGTTGAGGATCCCTAGGGCAGAGGAGCCGGGGAGCGTGAAAATAAATGTCGAGTAAAGGAGTTAGGGATGTCGACGAGTATTGATCCATCCAATGGTTGCGCAATCTTGTACATTAAGTATGTAGTACGCTGGTGTCGACAATATTGAACATCGTGTGGTAAGCCCGTACTGAACAATGTTCAAGCTGCAGTGACTTAAGCGACTGTCTTACCTTCTCGCGAGTCCCTTACTCCGGAATTTCATGGTAAGTATGCACATTTGGCATGAGAGGCATCGTGAATGATCTGTCAGACGGTGAATCCCATCATCGAGCATCATCGAGGCAGCGCCTCCAGACGATGGCCTCGCGCGGGTCTCAAAATCTGAGTCAAACCTCTGTCGTCGTGCGCTCACTCACTTCAGCACACCGCACCTTGCATATCTGCTTTTTCCATGTCACAGTCTTTTTAACATCCATCAGAGCTATCTTCGGATTGTCCCTCATACTCGACTTCCACAACCATGCCGCGCCTCGGTGGCCTTCTGTCTTTCTCGTTTCTCTCCCCGAGTGCGCGAGCGTCTACCAATCGTGCGTTTCTCGTTTACACAATACATATTTACAGGTCAAACTAACCGGCGTGTCTAAAGGTCTTATACCCGCTGACATGTCTTGCCTTAAGAGCACACGAATGGCGCACGCCTGATGAGGAGACCATCCTCCGCCTTCCTCTCAGTCTCGCCCTGGTCGAGGCGCTGAAGCTCGCGTTCAACGTTGTCATGCGGTATAGATGGCCCGGGGAAAATCCAGCGAAAGCGTATGGGAGGGCTCCAGTCGATTGGGGAGTGGACGAAGAACGGCTAGTGGATCAAAGGGATGAGCAGGGCATGGCGCCAGAGCTTGCGAACAGGATAAATTCCGACACGTTAATGAGCGGAACTGGTCGGACAGTGTCTGGGTATGTGTTATTCGCGGCAGTTGCGAGCTTTTTGTGGGCAATGAGTGTGCGCTTGGTGAGTTTTGTCTTCGCTACGTGTTCGAACTTCAATGGTTTGTGTTAATGACATCTCGTCTATGCATAGCATACGACAGCGATCGGACAATATGAAATGTCGGCAGTATTCATGTCCATGGCACTGTCAGTACCACTGGTGCTGTATGCGTCATATGCGTTCTTTGGGAAACCAGTGTCGAATGCTCTGTGTCAAACGTTGGCTTTACAGGTGAGTGGACCCGCATTCTTGGTAGTGCATGTCTCAACGCCCACCTGTATTATCAGTGCTGTGGAATCCTTATTATTGGGGTGCGATCTTTCCCGGAGACTTGTTATGCCTGGCTTTGCTCACGGTTTACCGCAGTCTAACATTACATCAACTATTCCTCTTCGCCTAATAATACTCCCAGTCGTGTCCTCTATTGCACTCAGTTTCCTTAGAAGCTGTAAGATCATCTTTCCAAACGAAGACTAGTACTAACAAGCTCATAGGTATATCGTATACCACTAGCCTCGTTCAGCGACGTAAACATCAGCATTCTTCTCCACTGGGTTAGTAGTCCAAGTGGCCGTCATTGTCCACTCCCTCGTCGCTTCCCAAGAACTCTGGCCTCCCATCTTCACACATTCCATATTGTCCACCACTTTTATATTGATCTTGAAGGCTGTAGCAGATCTGTTAGCCATGAATATCATATTTGGTGAGACCGTCGGTTCAATTCCAGAAAGTAGTTGCTCATCGCCTTTTGGCAGTTCACGATATCTTGGTCGAAAGGGTTTTATACACCCTTGCTATTACCATCGCTCTGCCCGGACTGACTACCGACTACGGTCTTCAATCGCTTGAGAGTCTTTCTGGGCTGCGTAATTAGTGCCTGGGCCGCTATCACCTTCATCCTTAGTCCACCCATTGTGAATGGTGAATCTCTGCTTTCGGTAGGTCTGTGTTGCATGTGCACTTCCCCATGATATTCACGAACGAATGTTTATCTAGACGACCGCACCATCATGCAAGCGTCGCGCTATATGTGCAGGTGTCTTTACATTTCTTGCCCTCATTGCTGGGTGGGATACAGTCCCGCGAGAACGCTCCCACTCATCCGAAGTGCACAGTTGGGACCCTGCTCTAGCCCAACCAAATCATTGCGTCCGCAGACCACTCTCCATCCCACCACTTTACCCTCCTAGCGAGCGCGCCTATCGCAAGTTCGACGACGTCTTGTTGGTCGTATTCTTTAGCCACGCACGATACGACGCCAATCTGGATCATTATCGTGCTGTTTATGCAGACTACTTCCCCAATGTGAGTTTCGGGGCTTGTCTGAGCAGGCCCGAGGCAGGTTGGATTGACGGGCGCTTTGTTGCAGATCGTGTTTGTGGGTCCTGGAACACGAGAGAACGCGGGATTCCAGCACTCGTACGATGTTCTCGTGGACACCTACCAATCGGACGAAGACTTGAGCGACGACAAGAACTACAAGATGGCCGGACGAGTACGGACCTTCCCTCACCACGCTCCCTGTTACTCACGCACTCTAACTGCAGATGGCACACCACATGTTATACACGGCCCTCCGCGAATACCCTTGCTACAAAGGCTATCTTTGGGCTCCATTCGACACTTTCCTGAATGTTCCTCGCCTGGAGCAGTTCGACCAGTCGCTCTTCTGGTACCACTCTCCCTTTGCGCGGTATGTGCACAATGTTGCACTGGGGGATCTAGAGGCAAATGCAAACCCCGCACGGCACCCGCAGCCCGCAAGGATATCTCCCGACCTGACAGTGAATCTGACGGATGGGTGGAGAGGGTGGGGACCGGATTGGTGGTACGTCCTGTGTAACTTTTTTATTTTTAGCGTGCGCGCGTACTGAGATAGGTCTTCTAGGTGGGGGTGCGTAGAAGATCTACCCACAAGTTGACCTAAATGCTGACACCGTCTGTAGCGATCCTCGCGTCGGGCGTGAGTGAATGCATGCCCGCTTTCCTGAAGGCACCCACAGACCAGCGGGCGCGCCTCGCCTCGTACTTCAACTGGGGAGAAACGCTTCATTGGTGGATCCGTTGACACGCTCTATATCCCGGGGCATCATCGGGAGAAACTCATGGAGACGCTTGGCCTCTTCCTCGAGACAAACTGTTTCTTCGAGATTGCACTTCCCACGGCAGGTCCATCTTGTCGTTCCCGCCGAAGAAGATATCCTCTACGTCGATCACGTACGTTCCTACTCTGTTTGTCTGGACATAGTCAGGCTCGGTTGACAACAGAAAGCAGCATTGGATATGGTATCCACCATTCGACGGGGAGTTCGTGCGGAAAGCAATGGAAAGTCGGACTTGAGGTCGATACATTCCATACCTTCCACTGGGGGGATGTGGACCAGGATGGAGTGTGGAAGGCGAGGCCCGAGCTGATCGATGACACGCGTATGTTGCTGAAGCAGTCGGCTGCGCGACAAAACACAAAGCTTCCTCTGCACGAGGAACGCTGATTGGTGAGGGGCGTGGGATGTGCTGAGACGTGGCTGCGCGCTGGGATATGTCGGCGGGGTATATAGGCGAGTGCGATTTCCTTCGAGTCCGAGCAGGAGGTCTGACGTCTTTCCCAGGATATCTACTTAGAGTGTGTGCAATAATAGAGCGCAGTCCGCGCGTGAACGACGGATGTGGTTTCGGGATGGTCCAACCGGACCGTAAAGGCTAGGATGTGAAACACCTGCATTGGACCAGTCGGCGACGCTACACGAGCCCTATATACACTGGCCTTCGGAGGGCTGCACGTTCCATATATCTCTCAATCCATGTCCCTATCCTGGCCTTTATTCAGCCGTCTGCATGCGACCATGGACCCTAACTTTGAATGCGGCACTTCTTTTTCTTCTGGGATGGAGGACCCATACCAGACTACGTATAACGGCTGCAAGACACATATAACCGTTCCCCAAGAGCTCGGCATATGTAGGACCAGCCCTACTCCAAACTCTCCTTCCGGGTTCGTGCCAAGGCAAGCCACGCCAACTCTCATCCGACTCGGACGAGTATGTCACCTTTTCCATCTGTGCGATTTCCACTCACAAGTGTCCTACATCAGCCCCGGGACCCTTTCACTCGCCTCGAAGTGGCAATGCTTCTCCTTGTAGTCTTTCCTATACCATTACTGTGCTGCAGCTCGGGTTACGCGGTTGCGGTGATTGCTCAGGCCGGTGTGTTTCTTTTGATATCGTTTATCACAGTGTACTCACGCAGGTCCGTGTTTGACGTTCGGCAGTAGTGCTTTTTTCGTTTCGTCCAGGAATGGATGCTCAGGAGCAGGAGGGCATGGTTAGCTCTTAGGTGTTTGGATTCCGGATTGTGTCGCCCACACGACATGGGATTCATCCCTTTGTATGGTTGGCATCAACATCATAATAGTACAGGGTTCCTCTGGTATGTGTATGAGTCTAGTGAACTCAAGGTTATAGTCTGACGTGCGGATATCAGCATGAGGGCGGACAAGAAGGATGGCCCGTGTTTGGGCGATGTTATGTATGAGCACTTATAGCAGGAGGCTTTGACGATGGTCGCTCTTCGATTTGCATCGATACAATACATCTTACATCCTCCCTATACACGTGCGCCAACTCACATATGCTCAACGGTTTGCCCGGCCCCGTTGGGACGGAGCAAAAACTCGCGCCAAGCCCAGCCTGAAGCTGAAGGTCCTCCGCCGCGCACATCGTTTGCAAAAGCCAGACAAATTTGTCGTGATCCGTGAGGCTCCCGAGGGCCTCCTCCGACTCAGGAGGCTGTCCTGACTCCGCTGATCATTAAAATGCAGACCTCCGGACAACGTCGAATTTGAATCGATGGTTAAGGTCTTGCTCGGTGGCAAGTATTATATCCATCTGTTTCTCTGCTCCCGTCCTCCCGTCGCTCCTAAACAACTCATGTGCTCTCTTCAGATAACTAACAAGGCACAAGGATTATATGAAGCCAGCGAGTCGCGACGGAGACCAAGACCAAGTCACAAATTCAAAGAGGCCATCATGATTTCCGGTCAAGTTCGCGGCCAAGCCTCGAAGACATCAGGGTGAGCTTGGATTTGAAACTTCACGCGGGCCGGTCACTTATTTTACCCCAGTCCTGTCCTGCTCGAGCCTGCAATATGAAGCCATGAAGCATGAAGCCTTTGAGCTATAGCTCGTCCATCGGATGCGACGACAATGGTGCGACGAATAACTTTGAATGCGGATGTCGAGAAGGTCAGCTTCGAGAAGAGTTCTACTCTGCAACCTAGGATCCGAACATTCCGGCGTCACCGATCGTCGATCACACCTATGGAGCCACGACCACGAGGGTGCCATGACGAAGGTGCATTGGCATTGGCAAAACCCCTGAACAAAACCTCGGCCCTTCACTGGGGTATTTAGGCAACCTCTGCGTCGCTTGACGACCCCATTCCACTTTGTGCTTTGACCGGCAGCAGTGATTTCCTCCAGTTCCAACCCACTCTCGTTTTCCTTAGGGGCGCGTTCACTTCCTTTCCTTTCCACCCTTTACGAAAGATGATGCTCCCATCTACTCTCGGCGCGCTCCTCGCGAGCGCTTCCCTCGCAAACGCGCATGCGAGCCGTTTCCCGCACGCCCCGCACAAGGCTCGTGGTTCCAACGCGGTCTCAACTTCGGTTGTGGTTTCGGCGACGCCCGCGGCCACGGTGCTTGCAACCCCCAAGTCCTTCCCTGACACAACAGACCTTGTCGCTGCCACTTGGTATGCCGGATGGCACTCGGACGACTTCCCCCTCTCTTCGGTCAGTTGGGACAAGTACACGCACATAACTTATGCGTTCGCGTGAGTGCGTCTTCGTCTCCATCTAGTCTTTTCGCTGACGATGTCTATTACGCGCCCGAAGTGAAACCGCGCCTAGCGTGACCGAGCTTTCTCTGAACGGGTCCAACCCCGCCCTTCTTCCCGAATTCGTTTCCACAGCCAAGAAGAATGTAATGTGGATTCTATGTTTCCAGCTATCATCGCGTTGACTTTTGTATCAGCCAGGGCGTTAAAGCTCTCATATCCATTGGTGGCTGGACTGGCGGTCTCTATTTCTCGACCAACGTCGGCAGCGCCGAGAACCGTACGGCGTTTGTCAAGACCGTCACGGACTTCGTTACTAACTACAGTCTGGACGGAGTTGACTTCGAGTACGTCGCCTTGCCTTCCATGTGTCCCTCAATCCCGCAGCTGACGTTGGTCCTGCAGCTGGGAGTACCCCAATGCCGCCGGTATTGGCTGCAACAACCTGAACGCCAACGACACCGCCAACTTCCTATCCTTCCTCCAGGAGCTCCGTGCTCATCCCGTCGGCTCGAACCTCATCATCACCGCTGCGGCGTCGCTCAACACGTGGTACGACGCGAACCAGTCTCCTTCGGCGGACCTCAGTGGCTTCGCGGACGTGCTCAACTACATCGCTGTCATGAACTACGACGTCTGGGGCTCGTGGTCCGACACCGCAGGTCCGAACGGTCCCCTGAACGATACGTGCGCAACGGATCCCGCACGCCAGGTCGGCTCGGGTGTCACTGCCATCGCGGCGTGGAACAAGGCCGGCATCCCGCTCAACCAGCTCGTGCTCGGCGTGCCCGCCTACGGCCACTCGTTCCGCGTCTCGCTCGGCGCTAACGAGACGCTCGACGCCTACCCCGCGTTCAACAAGACCAACAAGCCCGTCGGCGATCGTTGGGACGAGACCGAACTTCCTCCGGACGTTTGCGGCAACCCTCAGAGCGCCGGTGGCACCTTCACCTACTGGGGACTCATCGAGGGTGGGTTCATCAAGGAGGACGGCACTGTGGTTGACGGTATCCAGAGCGGGTTCGACGACTGCAGTCAGACTGTGAGTAGCTGAGATTCGTTCTTTGCTTGACGGAAGCGCTGACGCGTGTGCATACAGCCCTACGTCTACAACGCGACTTCCGATGTTTTCGTCTCGTACGACAACGCGCGCTCGTTCAAGGCCAAGGGCGAGTTCATCGACTCGACGGGCTTGCGCGGCTTTGCGACCTGGGAGGCCGGAGGCGACTACAAGGATACCCTCCTGGACTCCATCCGTGACGCTGCCGGCTTCTGCTGAGCGTCAGGCCTTCTTTCGTACATTGACATCTCACTTGACGATATTTATATTATTCTTTCATACGAACTGGTGGGCATGTATCCGTATTCACCCAGTCTTAATGCTGTCTGGTCTTTTCGTTTGTTACGGTAGTAATTCATAGTGGGATTTGTGTGTTGTAATACAGAACGATGTGATTTGACTACCGGTACTGAGACATTTGAGAGACAAAGGACAAAAAGGAAAACTCAACTGGTCTGCTATTTAAATAGTTGCCCACAACCGATAACTGTATCGTACATATGCAATCTGTGGGACATCCATGCCAGAACGACTGTCTTCTGGGAAGGTCTGCGACGGGAGACTAAGACATCCAAGATTGAAGTCGTTCACAGCGAAGGAATTGCGTTTGGCCAAAAATTAGGACCACCCTTGTTCGCCTCCCACCACACCGCATCGTGGGCGAGCAATGCCCGCAATCTTGGTACCCCCAACAGCTTGCTTATACGCTCGATATGATCCTGCGCGACGACCCTATCATGGTGTATACAGCGCTCCGCGCCTGACTTGTCGTCGCGCGTGACCGCGATGCGCGCCTCGCCGCGAACGATGCGCCAGTCGTGCGCCGAGTCGCCCGCGAGGAAGATCCAGCCGCCGTCGGCGGACGTCCGCACGAGCGTGTTGAGGTGGCCGGGGCAGTGTCCCGGCGCATCGACGAGATAGAGGCTACCGTCGGCGAAAAAATCGAGGGCACGCTCGAAGGGCCCGATGGGTTGCCATCGGCCGTCCTTGGGGTCAAGGTAGAGTGTGCGCCCCTCTGGAAGGAGATCGGCAGCGTGAGAGCTGTTGGGATCGTGTGGGTATCCGTGTTGGATGAGGTCGCGGGTGGCGGCGCCCATGATGAAGGTGGATGTGGGGAAGCGCGCTGTGTCGCCGATGTGGTCCCAGTGGGCATGAGAAATGCACACATGGGCGATGTCGGAAGGTTTGAGATCGCGTTCTGCGAGGGCGTCCGCGACGTCCCTGGAGACGCGGATGGGCTCGAACATGCTTATGCGTTTGGCGGTGGCGGGAGTAAGGTTATGGTAGTCGGTGCGTATGCCGAGATCGAAGAGGAAGTATTGGCCCGTCGCGGAGTGGCGAAGGAGGAAGGCAAGGGCAGGGAGGTCCCATCGCGAGCCTGGGGGACTCGGGTCAACGAAGAAGGGCCCAGGGACGTTGACGATGCCGGCCTCGATGGCGGAGACCTGGAAGAAAGGCTGTTGTCTGGTTGGAGAGGGAAGTGGGGTGGTCATCGTGGGGGTTTCTGGAGAGATGTGATGACCATAGGAGGTTACTTATACTATCTCAGTGATTTTGAGGAGCAGCGGAGAGCTGAAAGGTAAAAAAGAGCGTTGATAAGCCGTTTACCTTAACCGAGGGGCTACCAGAAGGCGCGAGTACTCCTTAGTACTCAGCATCGGAGCGAACTTGGGGGCTCACGCGGTCACGTGAAAAGGTTGTATGTTTCAAATGAGCGCCACCGTGCGCCACTAGTATCGCGAGCTTACTTATAACGCGCGCTTCTGCGCTATCGTCATTTCCTTCCCCCCAGGTGCGCGCTTTGGCTCTTCTTTGGGCATGTATCCTTCCGGCGGAGATACACGAACGGTGCATCCGTACAGAAGACATAATCATACACCACGGAGTTACAAACATCAGACAAATCCAGGCGCGCTCATCCTCTCAGGCTCTCACCCTCAATAGAATCAGTACGGCGCTCCTAGAGAGAAGGTATGGTCCCCGGCCAGATACCCGACCCTTCTTTGTCCCTATTCTCCTCCCACCATGGCACATCATGCGCCAACATCACCCTCACCCTCGACAACTGCATCAGCCCCCGAATCCTACCGATATGCTTCTCGGATGCTGTCTTGTCCCTATGCCCACAGAATGTAACTTCCCCGCTCGTTCCACGTACTTCCGCAATCCGTGCCGTGCCATGCACTAGTCGCCAATCGTGCGCCGAGTCTCCCGCGAGATACACCCACCCACCGTCCGAAGACGTGCGCGCGAGCACGTCGATGTGGCCCGGCAGGTGGCCCGGCGCGTCGACAATGTACAGGCTCCCATCTCCGAACCAATCCACCGCACGCTCGAACGGCCCGATCGGTGCCCATCGTGGGTCTGCGTTTTCGAGGAAGACCGTCCGCCCATCCGGGAGGAGGTCGCTCGGGAACATTGACTTTGGGTTGTGTGGATAGCCTCCTTCGATGAGCCGCCGCGCGGACCCGCCCACGATGAACGTCGATGCGGGGAACAGCGTCGGGTCCCCAATATGGTCCCAATGCATATGCGATAAACATACATGCTTGACGTTGCTTGGATCCACTCCGCCATCCTTCAACTTCTCCGCCACGTCCCGCTCCGCCATCAACGGCTTGTATTCCTCCATGAATTTCACGGCCGCGGGTGGTAGCTTTTCGTGGTCCTTCCGTATGCCCATGTCGAGCAGGAAGTACTCGCCGCTCCCCGAGTGGCGGAGCAAGTACGCAAGCGTGGGTACTACCCACTTCAATCCGGACGGACGGCATGGATCGATATAGCGTTCACCCGGGAGCGTGAGACTACCGGCCTCGATGCCTGAGACGGCGAAGAACGGCTGCGAATCAGAAGGGCTAGGGAGGGTCAACGCGGCACGCATCGTGGTCGTGATATGGGTGTGGGGGTTGATAGCTAGCTTTTTCCTGATGGCCTCAGCTGATATATGCTGCGACTGAACAGGTGGGAGGAGATTCCAAGTATCTCCTGCGCAGAAATATCATCATGGGTGACGCTCCCACCGAACAGACGGCGTTCACGGGATGGGCAGTAGCCTCTCATGCCATGGAATAGCAGGGTTTCTCGTGATGCGGTCTCGGGCGACCACATGATGATCGATGAATACCCAACATACATTTCTCATCCTTGAGCGCAAGAAGGACACTCGAAGGTTGTCCTCATTTGGTTTCAACTATGACATAATTTCTGTGGATATCCAAAGGCGCTCATAATCTTCAAGTCTGGCCCAGCGCTCACCAACGGCCCTCATAATGAGGGTATCTCCATTGGCCACATCCCAGACACTTTGTTCTCCTCCCACCACGGGAGATCATGCGCAAGTATAACCCTCACCCTCGGAACCTTCATCAGCTCCGCGATCCTCCCAATATGCCTCTCCGCCTGCACCTTGTTCCCATGTCCGCAGAGGACGACGCCGTCCGCACAATGCAGCTCCGCAACCTTTGCCGTGCCCCGCACAAGCCTCCAGTCGTGCGCTGAGTCTCCCGCAAGATACACCCAAGCCCCGTCCGCGGACGTGCGCGCGAGCACGTTAACGTGTCCTGGCATGTGCCCAAGCGCCTCAACAATGAACAAACTCCCGTCCCCAAAGAAATCCAGCGCACGCTCGAACGGGCCCAGCGGCGCCCACCGCGCGTCGTCGTCCTCCAAGAAGACTGTGCGCGCCGGCGGAAGCAGCGCGCTCGCGATGCCCGCCTCCGGGTCCGCCGGGAACCCGTTCTGGAGGAGTCCGCGCGTGGGCCCGCCGACGACGAATGTGGACGAAGGGAACAGCTCCGGGTCGCCGATGTGGTCGAAGTGCGCGTGTGAGAGACATACATGCTTCACGGCGGCAGGGTCGAGTCCGCCTTCCTTCAGTCGCTCGGCGATGTCGCGTTCGACGGTGATCGGCGCGTACTCCTTCATCATGCGCACGGTGGCGGGCGGGAGCTTGTCGTGGTCTTTGCGAATGCCAAGGTCGAGGAGGAAGTAGTCGCCGGTGGAGGAGTGGCGGAGGAGGAAGGCGAGAGAGGGTATCTCCCATTTCGGGGTGGTTGCCGGGCACGGATCGACATAGAGCGTACCGGGGAGAACAAGCCGGCCTGCTTCCATCGCGGCCAAGGTAAAGAAGGACTGCGACTCCGCCGGCTGGGGGAGGAGTGTTTGAAGTTGAGACATGGCGTTCGGATGCTTGCGTGAGTTCGGTCGAGAATAAAAATCGCTTTATAAGATAGGTCGGCCTGCGAGTCATGATGCACATCGGGGCACGGCTAATCTGTTCTCGCAGATAACGGCCGTCTGGATTTCCAGATGCGCTTCACTTTTTTGCGGTTCGTCAAATGCGCCCGCGCAACTCAACAAGTCAAGAGTTTGCCTGAGAAGTTGCACGTTCGGACCACGCTGGAACAACGGTTTTGGAAGGGAACGCGACCACGTGATGGTGTGGAGAAGACTAACCCGCCACCGATCACCAGCACTCTCACAGGTTTACTAAAGCCCTCCACGATGGGTTCAAAACAAATGACGGGACGGTAAGCTAATACGTATTGTTACAATGTTACACATCTTCGGAATAACGTGTTGGACGCGTGCACAGCTGTTCGAGTTGAAGAGAGGTGTCACTAAAGACGACCGAGTGTCACAATACAGCAACGTACTTACTCTTTTAGATCTCCCTCATCACAGGCTTTCGATAGTCCCCGGCCAAAACGCGCGTGTCCCTCGGTTCTCCAGCTCCCAGTTCACGTCGTGCGCGATGATCGTCCTGACCCTATTCATCCCCGCCAGCTTCTTCAACTTCGCAAACGTCGCCTCTGCCCGGGGCACGTCCGAGTACGCACAAAACACGACGTTGCCCTCCGCGTCCCGCAAATGTGCGATTTTCGCTTCGCCTGCGATCAGCCGGTGGTCGTGCGCGCAGTCGCCCGAGAGAAGGACCCAACCGCCGTCGGCGGACGTGCGCGCGAGGAGCGCGAGGTGGCCGCTGCAGTGGCCGGGCGTATCGACGACGTACAGGCTCCCGTCCCCCCAATAGTCGAGCGCTCGCTCGAATGGCCCTATGGGTTTCCACTCGTCCGACGACGGATCGAGGAAGGTCGTGCGCTCCAATGGGACGTCGTCCTGCGCGATCACGCTCGTCGGGTCTTTCGGGTACCCGCCCTCAAGCAGTGGGCGGGCGTCCGCGCCGAGGTAGAACGTCGCGTTCGGGAAGGACGCGTGCGTGCCGACATGGTCCCAATGCGGGATGCGACAACAGGATGTGCTTGATCGCGCCCGGGGGCAGGCTTCCCTCATGTGCGAGCGCGTCGGCGACGTCTAGCGGTACATCGATAGGGCATTGGGTGGCGAAGGTTTGGACGGGGGGGCTGTAGGCGTCGTAGGTCTTGCGCAAGCCGAGGTCGTACAGAAGGTGTGTGTCAGAAGAGGGACGGGAGGAGTGTCGGAGGAGAAAGCTGAGCGAGGGCGCGCGCACGGGCGGCTCGGTGCAGTCTTGGAGGAAGGAGCCGAGGGCGAAGGTGAGGTGGCCGCCTTGGAGGGCGGAGACGAGACAATAGGCCTGGTTTGGGCCTGGGGGTGGGAGGGTGGCGGTCTTGGACATGTCTGATGAGGGAGAGGCGATGCGAAGATTGCTCGAAGCTCGAAGCTTTATATGGATGTGTGCGGGCGTTTGATTGTGCTCCGTCGTCACCGGGATTGTGTAAGAAACAGTTGGCCTGCGGGTTAGGTGGGTCATGGGTGCATTTCGAAGGTGCATTGCGTCCCGTTGGGAGCCAATTCAACCGAAGGGTTGGATAGATAAATCACTGAACCACCGGGAGCCTTTCAGATGGATCAGTACTATGGAACGCCTTGTTGTTTTGCGGGACCTAGCAAAGCGGCATTCTGAAGGACCCTCAGGCGCACGAATACATACGTGAAAGGCCTTGGCCGCGGCTCTACGTCATCGTCGTTGTATGTCCTAGACCCCAACGGGCCGTTGCCTATGGTCAAAATAACCTGAGCAACCGACGTGGTATGAATTCACAGTGAGAGTGCGGTCAGGGGTATACATCGTAAAGCTTTCAATTGCAGTCCGGAAAATACAGCCCTACCATAAACATAGAGAAGTGGTTCACAGGCTCACAAAGTCTTCTTGAACCACGACACAGTTTGCTTGATGCCACCTTCGTATGCTTCCTTGATCTCAGAGTCCGTGGTGTCAGGTCGCGCAGCGAAGCCGTGGGCCATTCCTATCCACAGCGCAGGAGATTCGAGATCTGATAATGGCAGACCACAGCGGGACGGACCTTTCCAATCTTTGAATTCGTAGTCGACAAAGCTTTTCTGTTCCTTCCTCGTCAAGAAGATCGCTTCAGCTTGCTTGCGGAGCGCAGGTTTGAACGACATGTCTTCTGTGTATGTACGTCTCATGGTCAGTCCGAACTCGATCCAGCCTTTATCAAGCGTGGGGTGTAGACACACCCTCAGCACAGCACCAGGAAGTTGGGACCTATAGGGATGCACATTCGGACTCAATGGCCGATTTGTTTTCAAGGGCGCACGAACGTACCCTGATAGCTTTGATGTCCGCCTCAGAAATCGTTCCAGGGTGACAGACGACGATACTGTTTACGAGATGTGTTGCACCCAGTCGAACAGCCGCTGCCCCTCCATAGCAGTACCTTCACAAGCACCGTCAATTAGCCAACGATATCGTCCCAGAAGACATAGGGCACAGCACCCAACCGCTCCGAACTTCTCGTACCCCTTGTCTTTCTTGATCTTGTCGATGAACTGTAGGTCATATGAACGACCTTGGACTCGGGAAAAGGCGGCAGCTGGGGATTTACTTTATGTATGCGTGCATCGATGACGGCCGGTCGGTTTGCATAGAATCGAGGGAAGCGCGTGATGACCTTGGCCGCGAAACGAAGTGTACCGAATGAGGCGAGCTTCCCACCCGCCTTTTCGGGTACCAGACCATCCAGTTCATGCGCTCGGAATATCGGTGTTCCTGTGCAACATTCAGCACCGAACACCCAAGATGCGCTCGACGAGTAACAGAATGTACCATCGAATATATCCGGGACCCACACGTCCATGCCCAACTTCTGCGCGAAAGTGTCCGCCATGATCTTCGGGTTGTCCAGATCGAACCCAAAGGCATCCATCAACAGTATCATCGCACTCTTGGACGGAGCGTCTGATCCAGGTGAAGAGGGCGCAGGGCTGTAGTAGGCATCGTCGATGATTGCACCGATGGGAGTACCAGGGAGGGCGGAACCCTTGCGGCAGTTGTCGCAGCTCATGGAAGGGACTTGCAGGGAAAGGGGAAGGGTCAGACATTGATGCGCGGGATTTCTCTACTTATATGTAGGTTCGATGAAGGACTCTGGTGCCAGTTGAATGTTTCCCAAGACCATCCGCTGTGAGGGAAAGAATCGAAGAAAGGAGCAATGCGAGGTACCGTGGTAAATACAATGACAATGAGAGTTGAAGCTTGAGAACGCACAGGGTCCGCGCATGTGCCTGATCATGGTAAGGGATTCGCGCAATTATTGATGTCGTAAGTGTTGAGACAGACAAGCCTAGACAGACACCGAGGAGAAGGGTAGAAGCATAGGTATACATAATTCCAACACAACAGGGTATAGGGGTCGCCGAAAGCGCAAAGCCTTCCCTGGTCATGCAGTTTGTGCATCAGCTTGGATATTCTCGTCACAGATCGATATACTCAACAATATTCACCAGAAAGACTACACGTAAGTGTTGCTCACAGGGTCTTCTTGAACCATGCGATAGTCTGCTCCAATGCACCTTCATATCCCGCCTTCACCTCTGGTATACCCAAATTAGGGCGAGCAGCGAAGCCGTGAGCAGTACCTTGAGCCGACGATATCAAGCAGGGGTTGCCTCCAGTCAATCACAACGCACCTGGATAAGTCTTGAACTCATATTCTTCGGCTTTCCGCTCGGAGAACACCTTCTTGGCAAGCTCAACGGCCGGGGGCTTGAAGCTCAGGTCGTCTGGGAGTCACGATCAGGACTAGCACGATCAGCAGATTGAACACGAAAAGACCTTCGGCCAACACCCAAGCTGTGGGAAGGGTAATAGCGCGTATCTGCGCCTCGCTCACCTGACCAGGGTGAGCGATGACGATGCTTGAGAGGAGAGGAGAGTTTCCTAGGCATGCGGCAACAGATCCACCATGACAATAGCTGGAAAATGCTGTGTGAATGTCCTTCTCGTCATGGAAGGCAGGTATGCAAAGTCGCCCACCCGACTGCACCTATTGTCTCGTATTTCTTCTCCGCCTTGATTTTCTCAAGGACCTGATAGCAAGACTAATGGGATGGATAGGACAGGATGGATATGATTGACACACTGCCGTAACTCTGACCGCGCCAACGGACGCTCTATTCGTATATAGGGCGTACGCTCGGGGCAGCATCAGGAAGACCAGGCGAATGATCTGCATGAAGGACAGCTTGACACCTGCGCGGTCCGGCATAAGGGGTTCCAGATCCTCAGCAGCTATGGGAGGTGAGCCTAGAATTCATATAAGTTAGACGAAGCTTCTGCAGTAAACTTTAGGACAGCGTGCCGTTAAAGAGGTCGGGTACCCAGACGTCCATGCCAAGTTCCTTCGCAAAATGGTCGGCGATGATCTTGCAGTTGACAAGCGGGAGACCGAAGATGTCGGTAAGTAAAACCACGGCGCTCTTGGACGGGGTAGCGTCTGTGGAGGCGGGAGAGAGATAGATACCATCCACCACGGAGCCTTGGGGAGTTCCGGGGAGAATGTAGCCCTTGCGACAGTTTTCGCAGCTCATGTTGGACCGAGAAAGACGTTGAGGTTGAGGTGGGTATCAGACATCGTGGTCGACGTCGCTCTAATAAAGTGGCCCACCCGATGGAGAAAGCAGTCAACCGCCGGAATGCAAAACATGTTGCGCGTCCAACTGCCGCGACGACGCGTCTGCCGGGGAATGTGCCACCAACGTCAGAGACGTACTCTTTCATTCACATCCGATGCGAACAGATGCGAGCGCGGGTGAGAGGGCCCCTTGAAGCTGGAAGGTCGGCATTGGAGGAATTCAACATGTGCAAACCCTAACCCCAGGACGAGGTCTCGATCAGCCTTTTCGCGCGCGCGTCACACCGCACGCTGACGCTCACCGTCACGCTTCTCGTTGTCCCCCACGATGTTTACCGCTTTGCGTTCGCGGTCGACCCAACTCCTCACGACAGCGGCGCGCGCACGCAACTACAGCACCGCTCTCGAAAACCTTCCGGCTGGCACGAATGACCACAGGGTTCCTGGTGCTCTCCGACCACATCTCGGTATTCAGGTGAACCCCAACCACGGCCTCTGGAATTTCTTTCGCCAGCGGACGAACAGTGAAGGAGAGACGAAACATGTCGCCATGGAGGATGCTGACGGATTACAGAGAAAGTCTGGTGCGTGTCTTTGACTTACATGCGCGCGTTGGTTAACGCCCTTGATTTTCTCGCAGGTCGGTCATGGAGCGCGGCTGAGCTGAGACGAAAAAGCTTCAGGGATCTCCACACATTGTGGTACGTCCTTGTCAGGGAGCGGAACCTTATCGCCACGCAAGGCGAAGAGATTCGCCGCGTGACTGGTGCGACCAGTGGCTACTCGGGGACGTCCATCAGCTTGCGTGCTATCCAAGTGCGTATTACACGCGTACACGAATGCTGCCATACATTCTGACACGTTTGGAAAACAGTGTCGAAAGAGCATGGCGCGCATCAAGTATGTCATCAATGAACGTCGACTGGCATACGAGGGCGCTATGAAAATCTTTGCGCGCAAACAACGGACGGCGGAACGTAAGGCACAGTGGGCTGCGTTGGAGGCAAAGAGGATCACGAAGGAGGCAGAACGAGCCAGACCGGTGGAGCATGAACCCTCAGAGGCTGCGAAACTTGCTGCAGGGAGTTTCATCCAGTCGTCTTAGACGTGGCTCGACCTCTGTCATATCCATACATACATATCACAGCCCTAATCCTCACCCTGGCATCGTCTGACTCCTTTGATATGGCTCATGAGTGGGTGCACGTCGAATGCAATTGCTAAGATGCCGTCCTTCCAGTATCTTTCTCCTGCCAAGTGCGCATGGCCTGTGAGATCCAGCAGTCTGTCACTGCGGGGTTCTCGTACGTCTCCAGCTGTCTTCGCCCCTTGCGTAGGAGGTGTTCAATTGCGCTCAAGTCGCGCGGAGAGACGCATGTGGCCTGTGTTTTGAACGTGTAGCGTACGAAAAGCTGGAATTTGTCCCGGTTTGTGGGAGGTTTCGAGCGAACCATACGAAGGGCTCTGAGTTCGGAGATCAGACGTGTATACGGGCAGTCCAGAAGGCGATGGCACATACCGTCGATAAAGAGATAACACCTCTTTCTGCAGACCCGAGTGTCGTGCCGACATGTTGAATAACAAATTCGAAAGTACTCAGTCGTGCTTTGGCATCGTCGACAGCAGAGGATGAGAGGGTCCGGCTTTCTCCGCCGAGGCGCTTTGTGGCGCGCGACGCGCATAAACGTCATCGCACGCTTCCACCTTCTCACCACATCCTCGTTCCCGGAAATACCACGGTGAGTAAGTACGTCCCACAAGCCGAAAGAGCGAGTCTTACGCATATAATAGTGGCCATGGTTTGCCGAGTAAAAATGCAGTTGTCCGAACGACTTGCACATGCTGTGCCTCGGACAGCTAGACACCCGCCGTCCACAATACGTCGCGCAAGTTCGCAAGCCAGCTCCAGTTCTGTGGGTACGGGAGACCCCGCAGCATATTGCAAGGAGTTTGTGCGCAAACACGACTATGAGTCGTATCTCCTCTCGCAATTCTTCCCTCGGGATAAGCAACCAGGGTACTTCGCGCTGAAAGCATTCTACGTGCGTTTCCTGTGCTCTTCCACCACTACCTAACATCGACGGGTTTTCCAGGTTGAGCAGGCAACGCTACAAGACACCGTCTCGAATGCTACAATTGGCAAAATGAGAATGCAGTTCTGGAGGGATGCAGTGAAGGGCATCACAGATGTGCGTAACCGGATTCTGTCGTTGCTCTGCTCCTGTTGACCGTGGCTTCATAGGGCAGACCACCCCATCATCCTATTGCACTGGCTTTGTATGACGTATCCAAAACCTCTACCTTAGCTCCTTACCATCTAAAACGCATAATTGACGCAAGGGTGAGCATGCCGTATACATTTCTCCGCTCACGCCGCCAACCTTGATCCTTCAGGATGCAGAACTCGACTCCCCTGGACATATGACAGCGTATTCCTTGGTGGCACACGCGGAGTCGACTTCTTCGACTCTACTCTACCTCCTGCTGTCTCATCTCAATCTCGCCTCGGAAACGTTCTCCCATGCGGCTTCTCACCTTGGAGTAGCTCAGTCCATCTCGGTTCTACTCCGCGCATTGCCATTTCACGCCTCCAAAGGCAGGATGGTTATTCCGGCGGAAATCACTGCGAAGCATGGCGTAGTTCAGGACGAAGTCTTCCGTAAAGGTCCGGCCGCCTCAGGAATCGACAACGCGGTGTTCGACTTTGCAACCCTGGCGAATGACCACCTTCTCACCGCGCGAAGCATGTTCAAAGAAAGTGGAGGTAAAGTCCCGCGGGCTGCGATGCCAATTTTTTCTGCAGGGGTGAGCCACACTTTTGCGCGTTGTCGGTCAACGTATGCAGCACTGACCTGCTTTACAGGTCCCAGTCACGTCGTATCTACAGCGTTTAGAGTCTGTGAACTTTGATGCGTTCAACCGGTCGTTACAGATGCGGGAGTGGAAAATGCCGTGGCGCGTCTGGCGCAGTTACTACAATTGTACCTTCTAAACTACACCTACCACACCATTACTCGTACAACTTCTGACAACACCTGCTCGACCACTTTGACCATACCTTGTTGATTTACACCGAGGCCCAAGCGAAGCAATGAGGCCGGGACGGACTGACAGAGGGCCATACGTGACGTGCTTCGTGCCGGAGGCACCGTGACTTGACTGTGCGTCAATCGAGCTCAGGCTCAGCCACGATTCCCAAACGATCCCTTCCCCTGACTTCCACCGTCGCCACTCATCGCTTTGCCTACGTCGTACAGCCCCTTCCCCGTCGTCCTCCGTATCCCTTTCAACTCTCGGCTCTCTCTTTCGGTCGTAGCAGAACGTGTCTGCGACGGAGTTGTTCGGTGGCCATGAACCGCCTCGCCGGTGCGACCCCCCTCTCTCGTGGAGCCTTGCGGCAGCGATGAACACTGATCTGTGCTTTTTCCTAGATGAAATACTTCAACTGATCGTCAACGAGCTCGACTTCTACCAAGCAGCCGCATTCTCCCAAGTCTCCAAACGCCTCCTTGCACTTTCGCAAGACCCGTATGTCCGTGCGCTCTACTTCCTTTCACGCTACGGCAAAACGCAGGCGCTGTTCTGGGCGCTGGGACGGGGCAAGCTGATGAATGAGCGGGTGCTCGACGTTCGTGGTGTCCCTTCCAGCTCATCATCTAATCTCACATGCGCATATACGCAGATCCTCCTCAGCAGCGGCGCGCATCTCTCCCGTTATATTGTCCAGCTCGCCATTCACCACTATTTCCGCTCCAATGTCCACTTCATCAAGTCTCCTTGGGTCCGCACCCTCAGCTTCCCCATGTTCAGCTACTTTATGAAGATTGCGGGCGATCACCTGGGGAACATGTCGGTCACAAAGGGTGAAGACGATGGAGCGGTATTCTTGCGCTTCGTTAAGGAGAACAGGCTCACTCCAAGTTCGAGAACTGTCAAAATAGAGACCATGATTGAGACGCTCGAGAAGTACAAGGTGCCCATTCCTTCGCCGTCTTTCATAGGTCAAATCTGACATTCGGGCATCGTGCTCGGCATCAGTTCATTCCATTCTACGACAAGGTATACCATCCTCTCCGAGTTCTTTGTGTGGTGTGTAACTTATGTATATATGCAGGACCCTATCATGACGCAGTTTCCCCTTGCCCTCGCTATCGAGCCCCGCCTCCTGCCTCTTGCT
Organism: Amylostereum areolatum; assembly: GCA_012932865.1. Classification (NCBI taxonomy): domain Eukaryota; kingdom Fungi; phylum Basidiomycota; class Agaricomycetes; order Russulales; family Stereaceae; genus Amylostereum; species Amylostereum areolatum. The sequence goes on from SAXG01000002.1 coordinate 1,147,458, forward strand.
GTGGCTAACGGCTTTCACATGGATAGTCGGGTATGCTCGTGCTCTTCCGCGATTGGTTCTTCACATCCACTCACACTCCCGTCGTGGACAGTACCGCGACTTCGTGTTCCGACGTATGTTTGAGCACACGGGATCTACTACAAACGAAAGAGTGCAGGAAATCCTTCACAATGTGCGCGAACTCTGCCGACTGGACTCTTCGTACGTTCCGACTGGTCTCCACCATTCGCTGCTCTGACGTTTGCGACTTGTAGGATGTTCGTCAGTCGCACTGTCGCCGCAGAAGTATGCATGGAGCCTGTGCACAATGCAGCGGCGTACTCTGCGATCAAGGTTTTGGACAGAAAGAGTGAGCTCAAGTTTGAGTTAGCGTACGTAGATCCTCTCTTCCCCTGTGAATTGCGCCTCATAAATTTTTCGGCTGACAGGACGATGGTCGAGCAGCTCATCAAGGTATAGTGCTTGCCATATTCCGTAAAACCACCGTCTTCTCAACACCCCCCCTCCCCTTTCCCCCCTCAGCTGTTTGTATGCACTCGCTCAGTCACGTCGACATCTGTCATCCCAGCTCTCCGCCGCCTTTATCAAGACTTTCCTAGCAAAGATCCTACCGTGAGGCTGGTCATGATGCTCACAGTCTTCGTCCCGGCACATCCTTCCTCGCTCCCTGCACACAGCGACCTGGAAATTTTGAAGCTAACACCTCTTTCTCGGGACGACCTTTTCAACCTTCTCTTGAACCCGTTTATCGAACGTTACGCACCGATTGTCAGCTATGCCGCCACACACATGGGGTACAAACACGGAGACATCAATACCCTCTTGACAAGTGTGGCAGTCGCATGCTTACCCCTGTCTTCCAAGGTATGCTAGTTTTTTCGGGCCTCTGCCTTGTGGCCAACATGTTCTCTCCAGGGCAACATGATCAAAGCTATATTCCACCGAGATCAAGAGAAATTAACGAAGGCTATATTGGCGGCCGTTACGCAGTACCAAGTTACACTGGACTCTCTTCCATCCTCGGACAACGAGGCCGAATGCCAGAAGTTCAGGACAAGGTTATGTCGAGACCTGCATGGATTCCGAAACGAAGTTTCCGGTGTCGTAGTGAGGGGAGGCGACGGCGAGGTGTCCGTGGAGGACGATTCACCTAGTCAGAAGGGCGATGTGGGGGACCACAGAGAAGCTAACGATGTTGGAATGGAAGCTCCAACACAGGATATCGCTATGGGGGACGTGTCATCTTCTCCATCTTTATCCCATATGGTAAATGGACTTTTTTTCTTGGTTCCTTTGGTTGTTCTGAACCACCTTTCCAGGGTAACATCAGTCAAAACACCTTGTCAGTCGCCATTCGCCACGACGACCTTTCCTCCGGACGAAGAAGACGGTGGGTGGTTCACGGCACGGACTATGCAGCTCTTCTTTCCTACCCTCCTGGTATGTTTTACTTTTAAAGGGTGCCGTTCGTTCTTTTAACTAGCCTGGATTTCAGATACGATGGCCGTTGGACGCTGGGTTCGGACACAATTCGGCACTCGGCACCCCATCATGGCCGTCTTCATGACCCATGCTGTCATAAACGACCCTTCCTCGGTACGAATGTCGTCCATACCCCATCAGTTCGTCGCCTCAAGGCATCCCTTGCAGCTCCTTCACTATTATCTCAGTGGGGAAATGGTTCCTATCACTCTAATGCATTTCAAGATCCTAGCTCGCCTTGGTCGTGCTCCGGTATGATCTCTTATGTCACATACCCTGTTCTCGGCTCACACCTACTGTCAGAACTACTACATGTACAACGCAATTCAAGAAGGGGCAGAGTTCCTTTTTTCTGACGACGACTACCTCGGCAAGATTAAGCCGAAAGTTCATGTCAAGGAAGAAAAGTCTATCGAGCCTTTACCTTCATCCTCTCCTGGCCGGGCTTCCACTTCAAATGCATCACCGTCGTCTCCGCGAACTAGGACAGGGAGCATGTCGAGCCGAAAACGGCCTCGGAGGAGCGCGGCAACGAGCGTCAGGTCATATGCCGTACCAGACTCGGACGACGATGTTATAGCAGAGGAGGTGTCTGTTTGGCATAAACAACCGAAACGCAAAGTGGAATCCGACTTAACACTATGGATCAGACATTTAACTGTCCTTCTCAAAGACGAGCAGCGCAAGGTATGGCATTATTCAACTGCCTTCCTTGACGTAGAATGGCTTACACATTTCGTACAGTTTAACGAAAGAAAACGACAAGCAGAGGGCGCGTGTCCTCCCGGAGTCAAACTCCGTTTTGGCAAGGTATTCGACTCTACGGGACTCTTGATATCCACCTAATCGTTGCATGTTCAGAATGAATTTCTCAAGTCGATGACTGCTAGCCTTCGCGACCTGCGCAAAATGGACGCCACGAAGCATCAACAGGGTCTCGACATTCTCGACGACGACTTCTCGGAAGGCGAGGATGGCGAGTACCAGCATCGCGGCAGACCTGCGAAACGTCGCAAGACGATTGCTTCACCGTCGGATTGAAGCGCTAGCTCTTCCTCGCCCTGTTTCCTTATCACGACTACTTCACGACCCTGGTCGTCCCTCCACGACCCCTGCATATTGTAAAGTAGCTTCTGCATCATCATCATCATCATCATCATCATGTCCCCCCCTCATCCTGCATCTATGTTCTCCCTTTACTGCCTCATGACCTCTCGGTTTTGCCCCACTTACTGTACTTTCCATTGCGGACGTTTTCCGAACCCGACCGTAGTAATCTGGCGCGCTTGTCCTTTAGACATTGGACTTTTGGTGACCTTACACTAATGCATCATTCTGGACGGTTTAACTTGTCGTATGATATACCCGGTAGATTGGCAGTGTGTCGACGACGGGAGGCACGTTATCCGACATGAGTTCTGTTTGAGCCTATGTCTTTCTCAGCTCCCACAGATCGCCCGCCGTAGGTTTCACGCCATCGCGTATTACATATGCTTCTCCTCCGTGCCCCTCACGCGGTGGATCAATTAGACCTTCGAACAATTTTACTTGCGGGGAGCTCAGCGCCAGCGCTCAAGCTAGTCCGGATGGTCGGCTTTTGCCGAACAATGATCCTTCATTTGAGTCACTCATCCCGCTCGTTCTGATCACCTCTGCCTCGGTTTCGCAGCTGAAGGCAGCTCGATTACAGCGACACGCCCTGCTACGAATACCACGTCAAATACAAATACGTGAACCGGGTAACGTTGATTTGACCGAATCCGAGTCGAAACCCAATCAAATAACGCTAGCACGGTGAGTACCTTGAACAAAGGCGATCCGTGCGTGAATCCTCAGACTTCTGCTGGCATGGACAGTTGGACACAGACTGAATACAATATAGGAAACATATATCTGCGAAATACCGGACGTCGTCTAACGTTTCGTCCAGCCTGGCAGATCCACGCCTATGATGTCTTCTCGCAAGGCGCTGTACGGCACTTGGACCTCCCCAATCACGACCGATGCCCTAGTCCAAAAGGTACGTCCCATAAGAATTATCGCAATACAACGGCGGTCGCTCACGCGCGCGCCGATGGCGCACACGAATGACAGAACATTCCTCTTCTTGACGTCCTTGTCGATCCCGTCACCGATAAAGTGTACCACCTCGAGCGACGGTCGGCCGAGGGAGGCAGGGCTGTAGTTGTGGACACCTCGACCGGAGCGGATGTCATCGGCCAGGAATGGAACGCGACGACGCGGGTGTACGAGTACGGAGGCGCGTCTACCATCGTGCACGGCGGGGTCCTGTATTTTTCGCATGCACCAGACGGGCGTGTGTATCAGTACGCGATCGGATCCGCCGACCCTCCATCGCCGGTGACACCAGGTAATTCAGCTCTAACTTTGTCTCGTATGGCCTTTTCTCATTGAATTCCAGCCGGCTTCCCGTATCGACTCTACGCCGACTTCACCGTCGATCCCACGCACCCAAATAGGCTTGTCGCCGTACTGGAGGACCATACGACTGACACACCCTCGGGAGTCCTGAACCGTCTCGCCTCCATCGACACAAAGTCGCAGACGGTCACCACGCTCGTCGAGGGTGCCGACTTCTATGCCACCCCGCGTTTTTCGCCCGACGGAACGCATGTGGCGTATCAAGTGTGGAACCACCCGGACATGGCGTGGCAGCGGTCCGCGCTGCACGTCGCCCGCATTCGCCCAGATGCAAATGGAGGCTTCGCGCTGGAGGACAACGAGCGTATCGCGTGGGACGATCCTGGGCGGGAGGTTGTGGTCGGATTCCCACAGTGGATAGACGGGGAGACGCTCCTCTTCACAAGCGACGAAACGGGCTACCTCAACCCGCGCATATACTCCGTGCCCTCGAAGACGCACACCGCCCTCCTTGCCTCCCCAATTTCGCAGGACTTTTCCGACATCCCCTGGCGCCTCGGCGGCTCCCCCTACACCATCCTACCCGCGTCCAACGGCAGCGCCAAAGCCGATTCAATCCTCCTCTCTGCGTTTAGCCAGGGTAGACAGATTCTCTACCTCCTCGGTCTAACCTCAAAAACCCTCGTCCCGGTCGAAAGCCCCTTCGTCGAGATCGTCTCCATCCGCGCGACCGGCCCCGCTTCGGTCGTGTTCATCGCAAAGTCGCCCACGGCGCCGCAAGCGGTCGTCCACCTCACGCTGCAACCGTCCGTTTCGCATCCGGACATCGTCCACACGACGCATCGCGTGCTCAAGTCGTCCATGGACTCCTCGCCGTTCCCGACCGGTATCGTCTCGCAGCCGCTGCCCCTCACGCTGGACATCGATGGCGAGCCCGTGCACGTCGTGCTCTACCAGCCCACGAACCCAGCGTACGACGGTAGCACGGACGCGTCGGAGAGGCCGCCGTGTATCGTGAACGCCCATGGGGGCCCGACTTCGTACGCGGGACAGGGGATCAACTGGGAAAAGCAGTACTTCACCAGTCGGGGGTGGGCTTGGTACGTGTCATCCCGCACAACCGTGATACGCGCTGACGAACCTTCTCCACCTGCAGGCTGGACGTCAATTACGGCGGCTCGTCGGGGTATGGTCGCAAATACGCGTCCGTTGTCCCCCTCCCCCTCCTCTCCATCTCGCGCTGACGAATTCAATGTTTCACCAGTGACCGGCTTTACGGTACCTGGGGTGTCGCAGATGTCGCAGATGTCGCGCACGCGGCCACCCAGCTCGCCTCAGAGCCCCACCAGCTCATCGACCCTGCGCGCACAGCGGTGCGCGGGTCATCCTCGGGTGGTTTCACGGTGCTCGCGGCGCTGTGCGCGTTCCCGCGCGCGTTCGCCGCCGGCGCATCGCTGTACGGGATCAGCGATCTGCGCGCGCTGACGGAGGGCTCTCACAAATTCGAGCACAAGTACATGGACAAGCTACTCGGGGGATCGTACGACGACGTCCCGGAGGTGTATGAGGAGAGGAGTCCAGTGAGCAATGCGCAGAAGATCGGATGTCCTTTGCTGGTGCGTTTTATCCTAAGTTGTTCCCCGTTTACGACTCGGGCAATTGGCTAACGCGAGGCCCGGGGGACAGATCTTGCAAGGCCTTGAGGACCGCGTCGTTCCGCCCGAGCAGGCGGAGGTGATCGTGGCCAAAGTGCGCGGGCACGGGGGGCAGGTCGAATACGTCGCGTTCGAGGGCGAGGCGCACGGCTGGGCGCGCGCGGAGACGGTGAAGCGCGCGCTCGAGGCAGAGCGCGGGTTTTACGAGCGGGTGTTCGGAATCGCCGGTGGTCCGTAAGTATTTTAGAAATGGGGTGAAGGGAGGGATGGAGGGGAGGGAAGGGCGAGACGCATGCTTATTGGAGAGGTGTATTGCTTATATTCGAGACATCTGTAGATTATGACAATGTCGATGCAAAGTTAACTGTCCATCGGACCGTCCCACATTGAAGTTCTCTCGAATTCATTCGCTCCGTACGTATACAGCACGTCGTGGTATAACTGGGTACCCGCCCCACCAATGACGCCACCTCGTATGTCTCCATAAATCAGAGCAGCAGACCAAGCCAAGCCTACCCAAGCAGCTGGCTACGCCCAAGAAAGATCGATATCCAAACAAACCAGGCGCATTTACGCCCGCCACAAGCCGCAAGCGTTCATAAAGGGGAGTCATTGGAATTTTTAATAGATCATTGTAGATGGATCTCAAGGCTCTGTGCGATATTTACCCATATCCAGCGCGCGGGGTCCCACCGAAGTTCCATCTCCCCCTCTTCGTCTTCATTATGTACACTCATGGACCACAATCGCATATCTTTATCAACCCTGGCATCTCCGACCTCCGAGTCCCCGAGAACGATGAAGATGCATTCTACTTAGTGCAAATCACTTGAATCCGAATCAAGGATCGCGCGACGTCGACGAGCCGACGAGCCTGAGGCGTCGGCGGCGCACCTTCAAGTTGCTGAGTGAGCTATCGGCGGGACGCTCAGCGGGTCGACGGTGGGCGCCACTGTCTACATTATCGGGCAATTAGTGTACACGAGGACGCTAGGGTGGGATGGGGATGGGATTGGGGTGGAGTGAGGTGAATGTATGCGTGGACCGTTTTCAGAATCGAGCATCAAGTGCTAGCTTGGGGTCCATCCCCTGGAACGTCCCCTCGCATCGCCCTCGTCCCTCGCTCCCTTCTGATCATCCGTCCCTCCACTACACGACCTGGCCCGACTCTCCCATGCAGCTCCTTCCGGACAAAAAACATATACGTTGGCAGATGGCTGATGGGCGCCGCGTACCCGTCTCTGGCAGGGGGCGAGGGGATCATGGAGGCCACGACGGGGTTCTGTGGGCATCGCCGCGAGGCCATCATTTGTCTTTTATTCTTCCTGGAACGGGGTACGTGTCGGAACGTGAGCACAAGCGCACATATATTATAGAACAGGGGTCCATGCGCACCTGCCAAAGCGTGCGAAGAGGGGCGCACAGTGCCCGGTCGGATTGTGTCGCTTTATGTGCGCGTGGCTGGGCCCCGAGGGAAAGGATTGTCCGAGGGACAGTGAGACAAAACGTCAAAATGTCGGTTTGACATACGCCCCGCGTTCTGACGCGGGACAGGCGCATACACGCAACGTCTTCGTTTTCCAGGCGACACCAAGCCCGAGTTGGGCCCTGGCGTGGCCTCGAAGAAGAGGTTTCACCTCATAGGCACCGAAGGCCAGAATCCGAGCTCCTCGTCCGGGTCAAAGACCGAGGACATCGTTGAGAGCGACTTGACGCGGAATTGGATGGTCGACAGCGGGCGATCGTCGAATGTGGGAGTGCCGAGCATGCGGCGGAGGGCCCAGTTCTGTTTGGATGTCCAGATGGTGGCGAAGACGACGCCGAGGATGGTGACGAAGTTGTTCACGAAGACGATGTAGACGCCGCTCATGAAGTGCGGGCGGGAGCCCATGAGCGCGATTTGGACGATGTTCATCGCGACGCTGCGAGCGAAAAGGCACGTTAGTCGGGATCGTCGCACGCCGTCGTGAAATAGGGCCACGTACGGGAAGACATAGTTTCCGAGGGCGATGAGGAAGATGGACGGGAGGCGGATGAGGACCTCGTCTTGGAGGATCTGCGCACACGAGGACGAGGTAAGTACTTCCGATTGAAACACGAGGCCGGGCGAAGGGGCGCACGTTCTGGCCGTTCTTGCGGAAGCGGTACAATTTGTACAGAAAGATGGAAGACGCGTAACTGCGGGAAGACGAGTCAATATTTCCGCGCGGATGCATGGACGCAAGGCAGACGGCGGTCTGCGGGTGACGTACGCGTTATCTAAGGCCTGAAGAGCAAAGATCGCCTCGACCAGGGTCCCGCGCCCCCACAGTAAGCCGGCGATAACTTGGGAACGCGCGCCGCCAAGGCGGTCGACGGGGTAGGTGACCATGAAGGCGATGGCGAGGCCGATGCGGGCGAGCTTGACGAGGATGGGAAAGGCTAGTACGGTGGCGAGGGTGCGGGGAAGCGTGAGTTGTACGGGGTAGAAGGCGAGCAGGCGGAAGAGAAGGATGGCGTCGATGAGGACGGGGGGGATGAGAACGGCAGCAACGTTGAGAAGCAAGAACGAGGCGGCGAGAGGTTGATCTGGATTGAGGAGTACGGCAACGTTGAGGGAGAGGATGAGGACGGCCTGGAGGATGCCGACGAAGCAGGCACAGATGTTGAGGACGAAGACAGGACGTCTGCGGGTATGCGGGGGGGTGAAAAAAAGAAGAGTACCGATGATGGGGACGAGCATGGCGGAGAGGGGGGCTACGATGAGGATGACGGTGAGGAAGTGGGCGACGTCGACGAGGGCGGCCTCTGCGACGACGTCGGGCATGGTGAGCAGCCCTTGGAGGAAGGAACGGCGGGGAAAGGCATATCGGGAGGAAAATACCAGTATCCTTTAATACAAAGAGAGACGCGGTGGAGCGCTGCGTCACGTCACGACACAAACCGCGAGACAAGTGAGCTTTCTGATTGGTTGTGGGACAACAGCCACGTCATCGTAACGCGACACGTGACAGGTCGCGTTGACAAATGCACGTGGCTGCTTGCGTCATCCTAGGCTTGCGCGTCGGCCGGGTCGCCGCGTCGCTCTTCGTCTTGACCTCCACCACGTACTTGGCCACCGTCATACCTTCCCACTCTCTATGGCACCTCTACGCACCGCCGTTAGCGTCAAAGTAGCCTCCATGGCACAGCCCTACTTATACCTTTTACTTTGTATATCAGAAAACAAATTCAAATCAATTTTCCTCCAAAGCAATGTTTGTGCAGCAACACGGACGTGTTTTGTCGCTTCGGTCACGATGACCGCGTCGCTCCCACCCCCCCTGATTGGATTTATTTATATATCTAGAGATTTTTCGGGAAATTTCCTCGGTGCTCGGATGAGGCGTGGTGGTCCCGAGCTCGAGTGATGTACGACACGACACGACCCGACACGACACAGTACAGCACACCCTGTCATCTGCATCCAGTGCATCTCGGTGCATTCATCTGGATCATGTGCGCATTTTCTTTCTCTCTTGCGAGACGAACTGACATGTACTATTTGTGCAGAAGAATCTATGCGAGTTGGGGGTGACATTGGCTGGCCATTGGGATGGTGCACCGAGCAGGAACGCAGGTCCACTGATTCCGTCCAAGATGCAGCCCCCAGAAACAGTGCCCATTCAACCTCCTCGCAAGCGAACGAGAACACGGCCGTCCAGGTATGACTGACCTTAACAAACTGATCAATGTCCTTGCTTACTATATTGTTGTCTACAGCTTTCCTCGGCTGACGCCATTGGCCACCGCCGGTCTTGAGTGCGAGCACAACGACATCCTCAGGATCCTGAAGGTCCGCAACAGCATTGTATTGTGTCGTCCACGTCCGAATCAACGACAGGCGACACGATAATGCAAGAACCCAACCAACCAGCAAGCCTCGAACGGAGCTTTCATAGATGGTACGTGCATACAGTATCAATCAATGTGATAGTAAAGGCTTTACTGATCCTTTTGTTATCCATATCACAGGTGATATGTCCTCATCGACATTGCATATTCGCAGGCCTACTCGGCCCTCAGCGACTTGCTTCCTACGCCCCCAAGGACTCCAGCTCTGAACCCTCAAGGAACAGAACAACCCACTCTGCTATCGAAATGGCAGATTGCCAAGAGAGCCCGACACGAGCGAGAGCATTTGGGACCGTCACAAACCCCTCTAGGCATCCCGGCTACAGTTTTCCTACTATCGGACTGCGAGTTGAATCTTCTACACTTCATGCTTAGTACTTAGTTATGCTTATTTGTTGCTTATTTGAATACAATCACCACAGCCTTGCTACTTGAATGAGTGCAATGCATGGGTCTATGCTAGTATTATATATATCGCACGTCGGCGGCGGAGAGAGGAGATGAAATATGATTGACAGCAAGCTGCGACTCTCCGCAAATTGTCCTTGCCATCTTCCCTTTTTCGGCCTGCTATATCAGGCTATATCCCCTTATCCGGTCCCTTCCGTCCCCACACCTTAATTTAAATTGTCTTTCCGGCCCCGGCCCCGGTCCCGGCCCCCTTCCCCGATCTTGCACGTGACTTGCATCATCGACGCGTTCTAAGTATAATTATTGATCTCGAGAGCCGGCCTCGGGCTGTACAGTCCAAACCTCCTACGAGTCTTACCACCATCATGCAATCCGACCTCTCCTCCCAACAATTACACGCACTCGAACAGCTCAGACACGAAATAGCTCGCGATCATTTATTTCAGCCAGACGACACCTTGCCCGCCAACGACTACACTTTGACGTGCGTCCCCCTAGCCGTCAGCCCAGATTATTCGTTGTCTGACATCCCCGTGGCCCCTCCCCTTCACAGTCGCTTCCTCCGCGCACGCGCATTCAATGTCCCACAAGCTAAATCCATGCTCGCTAACTGTCTACAATGGCGCCGCTCCGTTGAAGGCGTCGGCATTACGAACCTCTACCGCACTATTGATCCATTCGACGTCCGTCCATCTTTTACCTGTCCACCCCCCCTCTCACGCACATCATTTTCCCTCAGTTCCCAGAACGCCACTACGTTTTCGAGCACTGGCCGATGTACTTCCACAAGGTACGGTCTTCCTCCTCGTTCTGACCCGCGTTCACCCACCCACCCACACCCCGTTGTCGTCGCGCCACCCCTCGCAAAACGCAACATCTCCAACCCGGAACAGACCGATAAGGTGCGTCCAATAATAGCTCCCCACGCGCGTGTGTGCAGCACAGCCGTCAGGCTAGACGCCTTACCTCCCCATCTCACCTCCCCGAGACGCCCTGCGCGCGACAACGAGATCTGACATATCTCCCCATCCAGTGCGGCCGCCCGGTGAACATACAGTCGCTGGGCGCGGCGAATCTCCCCACGCTATACAAACGCGTGCCACACGCCCGCCTCTGGCAAACTCTGCTCGTGAACACCGAGGCCCTCTTCGCCGAGGTCTTCCCCGCCGCCTCAGCCGCGGCCGGGAGTCACATTGAACAAAGTCTCGTCATCATCGACCTCAAGGGCTTCAGGTCTGTCTTTTACCCGTCCTCGTCCATCCCTCGGACTCACGGATCGCGAACTCGGGACACAGTTTACACCAGTTCTGGCAAATGAAGTCCCTCGCCCGGAGTTGTCTCGAAATCACCCAAACCCAATTTCCCGAAACGTGCGTTTCCTGCGTCCGCGCCTGTCTGCGAGGGATTGCGTAGATGGTGTTAAAGAAATTGATGACCGCGTACAGCATGGGCCAGCTCGTCCTCATCAACGCGCCCGCCTCCTTCACGATCATCTGGGCCGGAATCAAACCCCTACTCTCGGCTGAGTCCGCGCGCAAAGTATCCATCCTCGGCGCCGACCACGCCGACGCTCTTCGCGCCCTCGTCCCCGTTGAAAATCTCCCCGCGGCGTTTGGCGGGACGTGCACGTGCGCCGGCGAAGGCGGGTGCGCATTCAGCAGCGCGGGGCCGTGGATGGAGGGTCGGCGGGAAAGGAGAGAAAGGTGGTTGAAGGGGGAAATCGACAGACCCGGGGTGCCGTCGTCGTGGGGCGGGCTGAATGAGGATGGCGAGAGGGTAAGTGAGGAGAAGAACGGGCAGGATCTGGGGAAGGATAAGGATAAGGATAAGGTGAGTGGGAGCGGGAGTATTCCCGGATCCAAGTCGCTGGAGCTGCTCGATGAGAAACGCGCCACGCGTGCGGGTCCGGGGATGACTGTGGGGACGTCGTCGCGCTCGCCAACGCTCTCCGGGTCCATGTCCGTCCCCGGTTTGGACAAGATGCGAGAGCTGGCGCCTGTCATGGTGGCTTGAGTGCCACTTACGATTTGTGACGACCCGGACGAGAGTGAACCTACCTTACACTGCCTTAATCGTTGCTCCGCTTTGTTATCCTGCTGTGTTGTTCACTACCACTTGTTTAGATGCGTGTCTCTGTATCATCAGCTTCGTTGTATTTGCCGCAGATCATGGTCTATGTGCCTACATAGAGATTCTTGAGAAATTCGCAAAGAAAGCGATAGATTAGACGTCACGAGACCGCGTCGACATGCATGAGGTGAAATCTATGGAAGCAGGCGGATTGAATGGGATGCGCCCAGGTACGGCAAGTGTACGCCCACGGACGGACGACAAACTTATCGCGAGGCGGAAGCGAACTCGATAGGTACTGTACCGGTGGCATAGATGTCATGTTTGGAGGGAATGCAGGAACTAACAGGACGTACGTACTTGAGCGCCGTCGCGATGTTCACATGTCAGTCGTGGGCTTTGCGGGTGCATTCAAAGTGTCATTGAGATTCATCGTGGAGCGTGGAGGGATGCGAAGAACTTCAAGAAGGGATACCGGGGAAGTAAGTAGGAGAGACCGAAGCGTGATATGGAGGAGATAGGGAGGAGATAGGGAGGTCGAAAGAGCGCAGAGTGCTTCCGTTTTTTTACAGAATGGTGGAGGCTCCGTTCCTCCGTCTGTTCGAGGGCGGTCACGCGGAGAGTAAAGATCGGAGCGAAGGATTCCAAGAACACGGGCATCTTCTGGTCAGGTCAGGCTTCCACGGGCACGGCAGGATAGACGTGGCGCAGTACATACGATTTCGGCGACGGATGCACGCACCAAGCGCATTACGGCGGCTACAGGGAGGGGGGCAGGCGAAGAGAAGCGAAGAGAGATTCGGCGTAGAGACGTCGTCGTCTAATATTTACCACTGCGGCGGTCGCCCTGAACCAAAATCCGACGTGTGAAGGGCATGGGGCGGACGCGCGAGGTGTTCTTGCCGCCCGTCGTGGTGACGTCCGGGTCCTGTATGGTGTGAAGGTTTACCGTCAAGCGCTCGGGGCCCATGCTTTTTTCAGAGCTGCAGTAGTCAGCCCTCCACGGCGACTTTCAGGATATCCGTTGTATGTATGTTCGGCCGTTCGGACAGCCCGCCACCGACACTAACTTAGTGGTAGGAGCAATTATAGTACATATTTTCGCACCTGTGGCGTCCTTGACCTTGAAACAGAGAGGTGATTGGTTTGTGAATAAGCGAGGGGCGTCGAGACTCGAGAGCGAAGGTCGAAGGTCCGAGTCGCCCACAATGAAGCGCGTGGGAAGTTCCACGTGCACGTTGTCTGAAAGTGCCGGTCCGAAATGTCAGATGTGTCTCACCGCGGGCGGAAGTCCATTTTTTCGGAGTCGAAATGCATTCGAAACGAGCGACGAAAGTACAAATACCAATCGTGTTTTTACCTGGACAAAACACATTCCAAACATGTCCTCTCAGGCACATGTTCCTGCCTCATGTACCCTTCCAAAACTAGAAATTTCCGCCACGAGCAGTGATTGATCTGAAATTAGAAGCTTCAGGGCAATTTTTGGCGGATCTTCTCCTAATCGAAACTGATTCTCCTTGGGGAACCGGTTTCTAACTGCTTAATTTAGGGAGAATATGGTCCTAAAAGGCTTGATTTCGAACTCATAGCTGCCCATGGCGGAAACCTCAAGTTTTAGGAGGGTACACGAGGCAGGAACATGTGCCTGAAAGGACATGTTTGGAATGTGTTTTGTCCAGGTAAAAACACGATTGGTATTTGTACTTTCGTCGCCCGTTTCGAATACGTTTCGACTCCGAAAAAATGGACTTCCGCCCGTGGTGTCTTACTTAGTCCCAGACCACCACGGCCACCCCCGGGCGTCGAGTCCACCCCTTCACATGTCGAAATCTATCCATTCACGAGCACATAGGCGCTCATACGGGCTATCTGGGTCTCCAACGACCGGTTGACTGTCTAACTGTGGAACGAAATGCCCCCTCGAAACCTGGCAGGCAAGAATGTCATAAACCCTTCAGCTTCGTAGTAGAGGTGCGCAACTGTTTGCACTACATGATAGTTCTGGAGTCTCACATACATCTGTAGCCGACGACTCTTACGGTATCTTACTCCGACGTTGTGGTTTAGGCTGACGTTGGCAATCCCACCCGCGATGGCTCTGGATAAGACATGCATGGATGGTCAAGACTAAAACCCGCCCACAAAGACGCTTCCCCGAGCATAATTTTTCCCCAAGGCTTCTCGACATCCTCTCATACCCCCTTTCCCATCTTCGCCCGCCACATCCACCACATCCACTATGGGCTTCGCAACAGCTCTTCTCGAAACGCAAACAACGCTTCCATCTAAATGCAGTGCTTCACACCGTTTGCTCACCGTCATTTCCTTCACGAAGGGCCATAAACACCGTGGAATTGAACAAGTTCTCCTCGGTTCCCGTGCCCAAGCCACGGCGTGCACATTCACAGGCGCCCCGCTACGGGACTCCCATCTCCAGAACCGTGCGCAAAAACCGGTGAATTTTTGCGCCGTCACAGGCCATACCTCGCGGACCGATGTTCCAAAACGGCAATCTTCCCAACTCAAGCTCCGTAACAAAGGACTCACCACAGAGAAGACACCCCTCAAAACGATCAAAGTCCCATGCGCTGGATGTCTTACAGTCCAGGCCGAACGTACAACCGAGTGCGATATCCTACGCTGCGACAACGCTCGCCTTGAACAGGAGCGGCAGCAGCTTCAGGTCTCCTTCAACGATGTCCTGCACCTACAGGAGGAGGCCATCGCCGACTTGAATGAAGAACGGACGAAAAGCGATCAACTGGAAAGGGAGATCGCAAGGCTTCAGGAAGAGAACAAAGGTCGGCTATCCACCATTGTCGCGCATACATGCATTCTAAGCGTCTCGACAGCTATCTTCGCCAACCATCTCGTCGAGGTCGCTGCCTTGCACGACCGTCTCGACGCAGTCGTATTCGAACGCGACTCCCTTGCCGCCACGTCCACACGCACTGCCGCCACTCTAACCAACGCTCTCGCGAAGGCTGAGGAAGAGCTTTGTCGCAAAGAGACGCGGCTCGCTGCCCAACAGACCGCATACAGGGAGCTCGAACATGCGATGGACGTCAAGAAGCAGAAATACGACGCGTTTTGGAGGCAAGCGGACGATTGCGTTCGCGAAGCGAACCGCGTCGCCGAAGAGAAAGAGGCCAAGCTTGTGGAGGTGCGGGAGACGGTCAAGGACAAGGACGAGCTCATCGCCATGCTCCACGAGCATATTGAGCGTCTGCAACTTGCAACTGACGAAACCCCGTCCGCGACACCTACGCCCATCCACCCTCGCGAAGTTCTCTTCGCGCCGCCCCTTACACCGCCGTCTCCCTCCCCCGCCCCCTTCTTCATCAACAATCCCCAACTCCAACTCCAGTGCTCATCTTCCTTGTCCCAAGGCGTCGATGAACCGTCCATCACAGACCGCTACCGACCGATGCTCCTCGCAGGCGTCCTCCTCCGCCAGGCCTTCCGCGCGTGCAAAGTCCCCACGCCCCCTGCCGCTGGGAAGGACATCGCATCGTTCGCGCGGGTGCTACCTCGGCCGGTCTCGCCCAAGTATTGCTACTCGCGTCGGGACGGCGGGCGCTGCGGGATACCGCGCCCGAGAGCGGGTCGCGTCGTCGTGGATCATGATGCACCGCTCGTGCCGCGGGAGCCCCGACTGGTCGCACGGCCGGGGAGCTCGAGGATTCCGATCCGATTTGACGTGTTCTAGGATTGGGGCGGAGGTCTCGTTCTCGTGGCTCATGCTCCCTCTCCTTGACCCATCCGTCATCTTCCCGCCTTACTTCTATCCTTGGTTTGTTAAGCCTCATTTTGTACTTCGACGATCCTACCTTCATTGATACCTATACTTGTAGCCATCCGGTCTGTATTGCATTGCAACTACTCGACGGCGTGTCCAACATTCTTCCCGTCATATGTCGTTTTCTATAATTTAAACCCTTCGAATGGCTCACATGGAACACCCGATGAGAAGTGCTTGCGACGGAAGTACTGGAAGAGAAGATTAGGTAAGTATTTGTACGCCTATCTGAACTCAGTGCCTCTACCCAACCTCTACCCAAGCTCGGATTTGGCGTTAGCGGAACAGGAGCGCAATGATGGGGGAGTTGGACCATGGCGATGACAGGCATGCGACTTGGTTTCGCCCGCGGTCTTCCCAATCCAGCGCCATGACGAGAACCAAGGTCTATGCACGAAAATCTATGCGCTGGCGCGGTGCTTCTCGAAAGAAACTTCTACGAATTGCATCTCACGACGAAGGACAAAGGAAGGCTAGAAGGAAGCCACCGTCCTGCAATAATGGCGCCCATGCTGTATGTACAGTAGCGTTTGTGATCCGTGGACAAGAGCAAAGTAATCCACACTTCTGCAAGTCAAATCTTTCGAGAAGCCGATCGAATGAAGTCTCTTAAGGAGGTCGGTTTCCCAGCGCCATTTTCAAAGCATAGAATAGCTCGCGCTGCCGCTCCCACGATGCGCGAAGATGTGGCCGAATACTGTTGGGTTGGGAGGTTAACGGGCAGCTTGAGCCGCCGTAGTCCCCTTCCAGTTTGACTTTCCTGTGAGCTTCCACTGAAAAGTGGCGCAAGCTGAGGTCGGGTGCTTTCGGAAAACGAGAAGGAGACGGATTTATGGAATGCACGAATGGTGTTGTTAAAAGCTGTTTTGAAATACTTAGGCTAGGCGGTCAATATTCCATCGTCAGCGATCGTATGGCGGCATCGAAGGCGGATACTCACAAGATAACTAGGGTTATAACTATTCCCGTGCGTGTGACACCGTAGTCGAACGTAGGAGCCACGATGGTGAATATAGTAGGAGCTGACGGAAACTCTATGCGGTTACATATCTTCGTGGCCACGGGAATCTCCACGGAAGAGGCTGATGCCAGGGCCCAGAACCCACTTCAATCGGCGGCGCTTCAGCATCCTCGACGGATATATCAGCATCGAAACCTAGGTCGTCGACTCGTTATCCAGAAAGAAAGTGTCACCGCAAGTATTGAACAGGGCCAATACAGAAGGACCCGCGGACCCGCGGGCTGTCCCTAGCAGAAATAAGTTCAAGGAGGACGAGTCGGACCTCAGCGCTCAGCGTCAGAGGGACTACGACGTGACAGTAGGTCAGGAGCCCGATCATTCCAGTGTGTGTAGAGAATTCTCGGGCCTGTGCTGGCTATAGCCGCGTGGTAAGAGTCTGGTGAGAAGGGAGGGCAAGGACAATGGTGAGAATTCAATCAAAGGTCTGGACTGTCGTCCTTCGATATTCAGCCTTCAGGCCTCAGGTGTGGAGGATCTCTGGAATATTTCGTGTATGTACGTCTCCTGTGCAAGGTTTAAGAGTATACAGTGCATCGCCATATTCTTACTGCATACCTTGATTGAAGCGTCGGTCGAAGCCTTCCTTCAAACTATGTCCTTGATCTGCATCCAACGCAATTCCGGAATTGAAACGTTGATTACTAGGGTATTCTAGTGGAATAATCATGTGTTGATCTCTGTCCACGATCCAAAATGCATGGGAGGCGGAGGGTTATTTTGCCGTGTAAGTAATCTCAACTTGAAGTGAAATGAACAGCCTATCGCTCGAGACCGATGAGATGTTGTCTTTGTGCCGCTTTTAAGCCACCTGAACGGCCCGGGGGTCCCGGATTCTGCATGTATCGAAAGGGAAACCCGGCGGTACGACGATTGAGCGGGAGGGAAGCGACGAACCCGTATAGAGGATGGTGAGAACGGTGAGGACGGTGAGGACGGTGAGGACGGTGAGGACGGTGAGGACGGTGACGGTGCCCGGTGCGCAGTGACATCCGATGTGCTCAGTGACGGTGCTGATGTAACCGATAAGAACGAAAAGTGCGCCGGCGCGCCGGTTGCAGTTGAACCACCACCATAATTACAAGTACACGCGCCGTCCTCCCATCCCCGGCCACCCGCCCGCAGGGCCTCATTTCCTATTGTCCTCCTAATCCGTCCGCACAAACCAGCGAGGCAAGCATATATAAGTGCGCCAATTTGGTCCGTGCATTGTAAGTCACCCCCCCCCCCCCCCCCCCCGACTGCTCTCCGTCACGCTCATTCATCATGTCGTCGTCCTCAACCTCTCAGACCTCTAATTCGCCGCACGCGCACGAACCCCCTCCTTTGCAAGAGCCTTCCAATCCATCACTCAAGCAAACGCCGATTCGCAAAAAACGCGCAGGCTCTACGCCCTTCAGTGTTCAACCCGGCGAGACCGCAACGACCCAGTATCCCTTACTGGTTCGAGACATGCTCAATCAATTTGCCGGATGTATGCCCGCAAAAGAGTGGCTCGACGCGTGCTTACCGTCTTCCGCCAAACGTCCCAAAGACGCGAAGATTTCGTGGAACAAGGCTGCCGTCAACACCGAGGAAGGTTTTGTGCGTGTCTTTCATCACGCCTCCGGTGGCATAGTCGACTAACCCATATTGTGGTATCAGATCAAGGCCTACAACAAGGCCGCCACGTCCGGCCACTTTTCAAACCTCGCCGTCGTCGATACCCACAACCTAGCTGCCAGTGTCGATGATTATCGCGAGAAACGCAAGCCCGATATGTGCGTTTTTGGAAAGGACATTGTTGGGCAAGTCCCCGATGGCGACTATTGGGACAAGGCGAAATTTACTGTGGAGCGCAAGGGAAAGTCCGAGGATATCGTCAATCCAACGGCGGACAGCGACAAGAACGCTGACATCGACTCCATCGGGGATCGCGCCGTCCCGGCTCGCGGACAAACCATCTCCTACGCCATGCAAATGTTTCGGGCACAGCCGCTTCTCTTCACTTTCTCAGTCCTCCTCATCGAGGACGAGGCGCGGTTCATCCGCTGGGATCGCAGCGGAGCGATCGTGTCCGCCCGTTTCAACTGGGTCAAAACGCAGCATCTCACCGAGTTCTTCTGGCGGTGCAACCGTGCCTCCGACGAAGCCTTGGGAAGAGACCCCACGGTGACGACGCCAACGGAGGCAGAAGCGGAGATGGCTCGCTCGGTCCTCCAGGAGTTCAACAAGAAGCATCCAGATTTTCTTCCATTTCAGGACACTGCTCTCAAAACTCTCCCCATGCAGAAGATTGCCGTCTTCCCCGACGCGAAGCCCAACACGAACAGAACGAGGGTGGACATCGACAGGCGTCCCAGTCCCCGCTACTTCGTTACACCTCGACCTCACATCCAGTCAGAATCTCTTACAGGGAGAGCCACCATGGGCTACTACGCGGTTGAAGTCAGCGACAAGCCTTTGACAAAAGCAGATAAGGACGCTCGTGCCGCTCAAGATCCCGTCGACAAAGCTTCCGCCGACGGCTCGGAGGATCCCGCGGTCTACGTCGGCGAGGTGTGCTACTTGAAGGATACTTGGCGGATCGCCCTCGACAACATCGAGAAGGAGGGCGACATTTATGCCACCCTGGCTGCCGCCGACGTTCCTCATACTGCCAAGATGCTCTGTGCGGGCGACGTGTGGAGTTCGGACAGCGAGAGACAAGAGACGCTCACGCCGCGGTTCGAAAGGAAGAAAGCGGGGGCTGGATCAAAGGATTGCAAAATCATACCCCACATTCATTATCGCATTGTGCTGTCTACGATTGGCAAGCCTCTCTCCAAATTCAAGACGACGAAGCAGCTGTGCGAGGTTCTGCGGGACGCCATCAAAGGTGCGAAAAGTGTTCTTTTTGCATCCATTGTCTTCGTGTGTTGATTATTTTTCGTTTATGTAGCTCATGAGAAGGCATATGAGATCGCAAGAATTTTACATCGAGACGTCAGCTTCGGTAATATTCTCATAACCATCGATGGCAGCGGTATCCTCATAGATTGGGATCTATGCCGTGACATGGATAATCCGTGTGACGCTCGTCGTCCGAACAGAACTGTGAGTCCACTGAACAGAATGTTGAAAATGTCATTCTCATACGTCTCTACCAGGGAACCTGGCCGTTCATGTCTATTACCCTCCTGGCCAATCTTCAAATGTCGCAAGGCCTTAGCGACGATTGTGAATCCTTCTTCTGGGTCCTCATTTTTACCATACTGCGCTACCATAAAACGACCATCGATCGCGGCCCCGCACTCAGGAATACCATGCAAAACATCTTCGACGATGAAGACGACGAGGGGAATGGTGGCAATGGCAAGACTTTGTTTCTGACAGGCAGAAGACTGGTTACGGCCAATGTTCTACGCGCTTCCGTCTGCGCTCCTCTCGCGGCTCTAGTGGGCGAACTCCGCAGGCTATTCTTTGATTTTTACCCGCCAGATGACGATGCCGACGACCGGTCGATGGCGGCGAAGGCTGCTGCGGAAGCGCGTCTTTCCGACCATGGTTACCTGCTCGCCACATTCACTCGCCATCTCGACCAAAACACTTGGACTGAGGACAATGACGCCGGAGAGGACATGCTCCCAAAGGCAAATATCATCGACCGGACGCACAAGAAGGTGATGAAGGCGATGGTTTCGCGCGACAACGCAACGAGTGGTCTGTCTGGCCATAGTTCCAATGTCAGCGGTTCCAAACGAGGTCTGGAGAGCGGGACGAGCGGCGATAGCAAGAGGATCAAACTCGAGCGCACATCGATCCAAGGAGGCTCAACTGGGGCGGGGACGTCTCGGGCGTAATGTGTGTGGCCTGGTTACCATTTGTACTCTACTGTATTTTCTTCCAAATTCTTCTCCTACCGTGTGCATTGAGATTCCTAATGCATAGCATTGTTGCTCTGTGAACCGCATGGTATCCATTCATGCCGTATCCATTCTCAACGTCGTGAATTTGCAAGGAATGTACTAACGCAAGCTACGCAATATAGTTCGCCTCCACGCCTTTTCTTCTATCTTTCCTAGCTTCCCGGTCTGCGGGAGAGGGATTGCACGCGCTGCCATTTATTCCCCCGTTCTCCGGCGATGGCACCGGTGTCCAACCTTCTATGAACAGTTCTTTTGTATGAACGACTGGAAGGCTGGTTAGATTGTTCTCCTCCGGCAGGATATCCACATGGCGGAGGAAACAATATTATTGGAGTAGAATACAGACTAATGGCAACAACGAAGAACTGTGCCGTATATACATTCACTAGAAGCAGTTTAGCATCTACCAAGGGGGGAAGGGAAAGCACGCTCTCTTACAGGTATGGTCCTTCGGGCGAACGCGACAATGCTCTCCATAATCGCATCCGGATCTTCGTAAAACAACGCGTGCCCGAGGTTATCGAAAAACTTGACCGTCATGTCCTTGTAGACAGGCTTCATTTCCTCGACAAGTTTCTCTCCAACGATCTGCGCATCCTTCCTCCCATGCAAGATGAGGAGCGGAAGTCCCTCCTTCGCCCACGTGTATAATGCGGTCGGATCTTGTGTGCGGGTGAAAATGCGCCGACACGCGTCCGGGCCTTGCGAGCAGGAGATGCCGACCCAGGTGCATCTAAGTTCGTACGGGACCGACTCCGGGTTCACGAAAATAGAATCGACGAAGTCAACCTTGGCCTTGCACAATAAGGCAGCGTCCGTCGTGTTGAAAAGGGTGGGAAGTATGTCGCGGACACCGGGGGTAGTGATGGACTGAAGGATGGGGCCTACAGAGGGCAACCCGGCAAGATAGACCACGGCAGAGATGGTGTCACGGGGGAGATGCTGGGCGATATCCGCGACGACGGCAGCTAATAGGATCATCGTCGTATCAGATATGAGTCATGGCGTCAGCTGTGTGTTCTTACCGCCCATACTCCTGCGCCAAATAAGCAGAAGATTAGGACCTTACAGGAAAAGCTGACAAGAATGGAGTTTCTCACCATCCAATCCACAAGACCTTCTTCAATCCAAAAGCCTCTGCTACCACGGCATAATCCTCTGCATACTGCTTTGACGTATACTCATCATCCGAATCGGGTTTTCCAGAACGGCCGTGACCTCTCATGTCGTATCGGACCTGCCAATTGGTTCGTAAGCTGCGAACGAAGATCGAGGGGGGTTATTTACCATGTAGAATTCGGAGTTGTAGCGAGAGTCCTGGAATATGTGATTGAACACAGCGCCACTGACGCCTGAACCGTGCACGAAAACGAGTGGAGGACGAGATGGGTTTCCTATGGCGTCCGCATAGATAGGTATTCCATCCCTGGACCGGAGATTTTTTGTTATGCTGGCAGACATATGTGTAAGTATGTTTCGCGGCCTGGCGGGTAGGTCGAGGGAGAGAGGCACAAAGCAGATTGCTTTTGAAGTATTTCGAAGTACGCCATGCTCCGACACCGGGATGCACATCCCATACGCAGGATGGACCGCTTACACATGTTTCGTGGGAAGCAGATCAGTCGCCGATGGTCTTCTTTTTATAGTGGGCGTATCGTGCATTACTCGTGTTTCACTATGCTTGCTCAAATTATCAACGTTCAACGTTCAACCTCCACTTGCTCTGCTGAGCAGCGAGTCTATCAGATGTATCAGGCTATTAGTAGTGCGATGACCGGAAGGCTGACGAGTGTGCTTACCGGTATTTACTACAAGAATATGGAACCGAAAACGGACCCGGAAGGTTAAGATCGTAGGTATGCTCGAGAAGAACGTCTTAGTGCGGATTCGCAAAGCGTTTCATGCCCCCACGTGTAGATGCTTTATCTCAACAGAACAACATATAGGCACACATCCTCCAGCAAAGGACAATAGCCTATTAGACATGCAGGTAATCAAAACGATACAGGATAGGAAGAATAAGTCCGACGTTCACCTCAGAAAATGGGTATGAAGTCCTGGATCCGATCCCTCGCCTCCTGCGCAATGCATTCAGCGATCCAGGTGATGTTTCGGATCTCTTGCTCCTTCAGCTTCATGTACGCGTAGAAGACGCCGTACTGAAACTGCTGGAGAAAGGCGAGCTTGTTCAGGTGTACTTCGGACACGAAGAACTTGTCCTCCAGACCCGCAGTCGGGTCGTCCGCGCCACTTGACGAGCCGGGGGACGACTCGAAGAAGCTGCGATACTCTGCCACACCATCGCAGGCAGCACGAATCTGGTCGATGTCGTCCGCCTTGGCGAGCTGGTTGTTGCCTGCGGGAAATAATCGGCCAATAGTGGGGAAGAGCCGTGCTCGCTGATCCTTGGAGAGTTCGGTTCCCAGAGAGTTGACGGTGATGTTAAGTGTACGTCGGTCGGCCTCGAAGGAGAGGATGCGTTGCATGACGTCCGCGGTAGGTCCACCTATAGAAGTGCAGAATGCGTGGAAGTCTTCGAGGTAGGCCTTGTAGAGTGTGTTACGGATAATCTCGATGTTGAGGTCGTCAAGATCCGTAGCGGAGAAGCATTCACGGAAGTATGGTGCTAATGAGGGAAATTTTGAGGGTGTGGGGAAGCAATGATAAACGCATTTACACACCTAGTGGCGTTTCCACAAGCACAGTTTGGTACAGTTCCTCGACATTAGTTGCTACACAGAGTGCAGGCATCGTCTCAAACCAGCCTAGGGGATGGCACCGCTCAAGTAGCTCGTGTGTGTCGCGTTCATGTAAGGTCCCGGTGATTAGAAGAATGACATTGTCGATCATGTATCCATAGCTGCAGGAGACCGTCAGAGCCGATGCAAGAAATAAGACGGAGGAAACGCACGTAATGAAGTCCAGAAACTTGCTCAATGGTGCGACAGCGCTACCCTTGATGAAGTTGAACTGGTCGACAAGAATTTGTGTTGCCTTGCTCGCGATAGTCGACGTCGAGAGTGGGGTAGGCTCATTGGCAAGGAAGTTGCCATAGTCCGTTGCCGACAGCTGCGTCCTCAAGTCTATTCGCCAGCGCACATTGAGCGCGTTAGAGTTGCAAGCCGTACGGATGACGCGATGCATACCTTCAAGGTTCTCGCACTGCGTTAAGTTGGCATACTGGCCTTGGGTTAAGATGCCAGCCTTGTAGCCGCGCACGATACCCTCGAGAAATCCGGTGTCGACCTAGTGAGAATCCATGCCTCTCTGTCAGCCAGAAATCGACGGGGTTTCATACCAGAATATGAGTGAGGAAACATACGTTGAAAAAGAGGGCCTCCATGGCTGCTGCAGCTCAACGTCGAGCTCAGTGGGCGCGGTGTCGGCTGCGTCGGCCCTTTAGAACTCCGCTCGCCAGAAATGGAAATCCGCCGCATGCTGCCCGCAAGTCGCGCTTGCGCACCGCACATCGTTCAGTGTTCACCGTCCCGTCCCCTACACCGTCCGCAATGTCCAGCTGTCCACCATACGCGCCGTTCTTCGGCTTTGCAGGTGTCGCCTCAGCAGTGTGTACTACCCCCCCCCTTCTCCGTACGTTATTGAACTAATCCAGTTATTCGTATAGATGATCTTTAGTAGTGGGTGTCTTCATGCGAATGGTATCACTTGAAGCCGTCTCATTACCATGCATATAGCTGTCGGTGCTGCATATGGCACATCCAAGGCGGGAATTGGTATCGCAGGGCTGGGACAATTTAGGCCAGAACTCATCATGAAAGTGCGTCTTACCCTTCGGTCTCTCATGACGCTTACGCTGAACTTATGCTCGTGCATATAGTCTCTCATCCCAGTTGTCATGTCAGGTATCATTGCTGTATATGGCCTCGTTGTTTCCGTCCTTATTGCTGGTGGTCGTGAGTCGCCCTTCTTTCCCTTCTAGGGAGACTGCCGATTGAACAGTCGTATAGTTGACCCCGCGAACGACTACTCTCTCTTTGCGGGATTCATCCACCTAGGAGCTGGCCTCGCATGTGGCTTCACCGGTCTCGCCGCTGGGTATGCCATCGGCATTGTAGGAGATGCTGTACGTTCCGTTGTCCCTGACCGCGCCCTTATACTCACGTCACAATGACCTTTTCAGTGCGTACGCGCATATGTCACTGAGTCGCGCGTATTCGTGTCTATGGTACTCATCCTCATCTTTGCGGAAGTATTGGGTCTATACGGGTACGTACCTTTCTAACCTTCGATATGCGCAAGGGCTGAAACCTGGAATAGTCTCATTGTCGCCCTCATCATGAATACAAAAGCTTCAGGCGTAGAATGTTCATGAGTCGTTCGCAGGCGGTCGTATTCGGACGCTGTTACTTCGACGCAACTTCCTGTATATATTCCAATCCATATTCTAATACTTGGCACGCATGATGAGACGGCCAGAGAATCGTTGAAGTCGGTATATACATACTTGTACATACTACATAGGGTAACGTGTATATGTGGGTGTCGCAAGATAGAAGGGACGCAAGTAGAAGATAATATAGTTTCGGCGCTCAGCGCTTTGAGCTGCGCCCACGCTCCCCATCTTTCTCGTCCTCGCTGGAATCCACGCTGGATGTTCCTCGACGTCGAGGAACACGTTTCTTGTGCCTTCTCCTCGAGGATCCAGACGAACCGGAGCTGGAGTGGGACGAGTCGCTGTCGGAATCTGACGAGCTCGATGAGTCACTATCAGAGCCAGAGGAGCTCTTGTCTGAGTCTGAAGAATGAGAGCTGGGGGGGGAGGAGACAAATTTAGGGGAGGAGTAGAGGTAGGTCAAACCCACAACGTACCGTTTGGCCCGTTTCTTCGGCCGGTCGCGATCCTTCTCCTTTCCTTTCTCCTTCGAAGCACTCTCTCGTTCCTTCTCCTTCTCTTCTAGTATTCGATTGGCGGTTCCCTTTCTATTCACGAGGAAAGGAAATGCATGCATGAACAGAGAGGCATTTGATTGAACGACAGACAGACACTCACCTGGTCTTGAACTCCTCTGGAACTTCGACGGATGGTTTCCCATCTGCCCGAAGCTTTGCAATCACGCGCGGATTCTCAAGCTGGGCAGTGCGGGATGGGCGCGATACGTATGGGGCAGTGGACGACTTGCACTGGTAGGTGAAGTGACCTGTGGCGCACATCAGTCGTAGAACAAATATACAGAGTCTACTCGCACACCTGATCCGAGGCATTTCTGGCAGATTGTCGATGATGTCGCCCGAGGATTATTGCTACCAGAACGATGGTGGGGAGCAAACTTGGACATGGTGGTGTTGAAGGTTGGAGATGAGACCCGGACCAAGATGACAGTCTGCTAAGGAGCTAAGGTTAGGGTTAGGAAAGGGCGCGCTCGGGAAATTCCCACCCGTTTCGCGTCTTCGCTGTCCACGACGTCGCGCTCCCTTCTTCGACGTCGAGCTCGTCATGCTCCCCCGGGTCCACCATCGCCTGACCAGCGCCACTCGCGCCTTCTCCACATCCCCCGCCGTCCGCGGGCACACGTCCAACATTGGTAAAACACCCATCAAATACCCGTCCACCGTCACTTTCACGCCCTCTCCGACCTCCCTCACCGTGCAGGGTCCGCTCGGGACTACCCAGGTCCCACTAGAGCCATTCATGACGCTCTCACATCCGACGCCAGATACCCTTGCACTGGCAGTGGAGAACGCGGAAGTGAAGAAACAACGCGCTATGTGGGGCCTCACGCGCACGCTCATCAACAACGCCATCATCGGCATGACCGAAGGGTTCTCCGTACCCCTCTACCTGGTCGGCGTCGGTTACCGTGCGGCACTCGAGGACGACCCTCGTGGGACAGAAGCGGGCGGCAGCGGCAAACGGCTCAACATGAAGCTAGGGTTCAGCCATAATGTCCTCGTCCCGGTCCCACCACACATCAAAGCCGAGGTTCCATATGCGACCAAAATATTGCTCAGTTGCACCGACAAACATCAGCTCGGATTGTTTGCTGCAAAGGTGCGAAAGTGGAGGCCACCAGAACCATACAAGGGGAAGGTACGTCGTCCACGATCTCGTAGACCTCGCCTCTGATTAATCGGTCGGTCTACAGGGCGTTTTCATTGGCACAGAGACCATTAGGATTAAGGCTGTCAAGAAGAAGTAATAGTCATACGTTAATGATCCTTCTTTTAATTCGCTTGTCTGAACAACAAGGAGTCTGCGGACCCAAACAACAGTGCGAACTTTGTCATGAACAAGCATGACGGTCACTATAAAAGGTTGCCTTGTTACATCGACTTCTCGCCTCTTGTTTCCCACCTCCATATTCTTTCCTCCTGCAGCATAAACCAAAGCGTGCAAAACCTCCGACCGCGCATGACTTCTCGATACTTTTCGCCCTCTACACCTCTCTCGCAGTCATTTTCTGCAGGCGATGTTACTATATCTTGTGGGTATCCTGACGAACAGACCTCCCACCTCACCAGGACTCCTAATGTCTCCGCCCCTGCGCAAGGACCCGAATTTCCGACCGTGCGCGTGGACGAGCTACCCAAGAACGAGCAACTGGTGCTGTTCTCGCGGATCCTGGCCAGTGACCCTCTCTCGCTTCGCCGGCTATTCGATGTCTTCGGTATCGGCCATTGGTCAGAGAGGGAACGTTGGGAGGTATTCTGCCTTACCCTCACCTCTCCCTATTTCAATACATCATTACAAGAATTTTGCGACGTTTTTGGTTTCAAGCTGCTTCCAGACTGCGTCCCACGTCCCACGCCACAAGCTCTCTTGCCTGGCCTTCCTGTTCCCATTGTGCCGCCTTTAAGACAGCAGACCTTACCACCGCCTCCAACCCTGGCATCATCTCTCGCCATCCTACCTGTAGTCTTACAACCGGCCGGTTTTCTCCAAGACGTCCCAATTTCAACCAGCATACAGCCCCACGATCGGGTCCTAGACGATGTCAACACCGCCTTCTTGAACAAAGCTTTACTCGGGATCAAGCACGTCGTGTTCGTTTACCGTTACTCGGGATTATCCTTTTCGTTTCCTTGCGAGTGGGATGGTGGGTGCGGCCAAAATATCGAAGGCATGGTCGGCCACCGCAAAAGGTCCGGTGCATTAGGTCAAGTGTTCACCGCCGCCATCAAGAAGCACCTCCAATCTGTGCACTCCTGCCTCATAAATGACACCCGCGCCGTGTGCCGTTGGACCAGGTGTTCTGACCCGGAAAAAGACAGGTTACAGGTGGCTGAGCATGTCGCTTTTGTACACGCCCGGGCGGAGGCCATGACCTGTATTCTTTGCCGACACACCTGGCTTCGGGCATTTGTCAAGGATAAGCATATCATTCACATGCAGAGGTGTTTATTGAGGAAGGAGGTGCGGGTTCCGGACATTATCATGGACGAGCTGAAGAAGGCTGGAATACGCATTGTGCGCGACAAGGATGGCGTGAAGACATTTCGTCGGGAGATATAGATGGTGTGCTTATGCGGAGGTGCGGGACTGCCCACTCCAAGCTTTGTAGATCGTGGTGCTAGTATTTTCACTATATAAACCCCCTTGCACTGCTGTCATAATCCCCTGAAGGTGCTCTTTTTATCTCGAGTTCAACCACCTTCCATCCTGCATGCCTGAGAAAATCGTCAAGTTCGGCTTGCCCATTTATAGCTTGAAGTTTAAAATGCCTACTCATCCAACCATAAGCCTGGTCTATCCGTGTTGTATGAAGCAGGAACCTTACCAACACCAATCCCGACTAGCTGATGCAGTACGAAGTACGATGGCCTCGGATGCCGTACCGACGTGCTGCTCCCGATCTACGCGATCACGCTGCATTTGGCCTTCTCGAGGGGGGGGGGGGGGGGGGGGGGGGGGGGGGGGCAGGAGCATCTATCAGACAGGCGCAGGACCGACGACGTTGGCACTTGGTACGGCATGACTTCACGAGTGCGAGGTTGATGTCTGGTCAAAGCGGGATCAGCTTGATAGTTTCTGCAAGAAAACAATAACGAGAGTTAGCGGCAACGATCGATCTGAGGGAATAAGGGTAAATTGAACCTACGACACCAGCGTTGATGATGAGAATGTCAAGCCCATTGGCCAAACCCTTCTTTATGATGGATGCCTCGGGGAACAATGGTGAGTCGTTATATGTAAACCGGTCACCCCTTGTTTTCGAAACTGGTTGACACTTTCATCGAGGATGCGTCTTTCGGCGATTCGAATCATTATCCGATAGGAGGATCATATATTTTCTGGGGCCTATATAGCGCGGTCCCTGGGAGAACCAATGTTGGGACTGCAAGCACCACAATTCCCAAAATTGTCTGCGAGTACGCTTAGTGAGTTGTAAAAGCATCAGTGGGGAAGACGACGCTCACAAATTATGCTAGCGCTACAGTTGTAAAAGAAATACAGGAGTTGGTATGTCCAGCAAAGTTTTGCCAAGTTCAACCAGGGACTCCTTGCCAGTGGTATAGAACAATACCCTGTGCGTGCAAGGTTGGTAGGTGCCGTGCGAAGGAATCGAAGAGATGGTACCGTGCTATTATTCTTCGTGACGATTTTCCTGTTCACCATTGCAATGAGACATTTGTTGACTCTTGCTTGATTGAGTTCCGGAGGTTTGATAAGTTCAATTACTGAAGACAAGTGAGTTGGAAGTTAAGCCTGGCATGCCACAAAGGCGTACGTTTCATCCCTTTCCCGGCGTTGTCCATGAGGGCCTCTATAACGGTCTCCACGTTCCGACGAAGTCCCTATACACGCTGATTAGACCTATTATACATGGATCGCATGGCAGACTCACAGGATCATTACCACGAAACTCGAGTGGCAGGGACATAACGGCCTTGTCAACCGCAATCTATATGAAGACGTGAGACAACGTCGCATGTGGAATAAACGGGCAGTCCGACGCACACTTCGTTCCTTCTTCTCCTTCGCGGTCATCTTCAGTTGTCCCTTCTTCTTCACCTTCACTGTTGCAGGCTTACCAGCCGTCATGGTCTCGTTCATCACGGTATTATCTGCAGCCGCCGTCGCATTCGCATCCTCTGTCGCAATGGTCTTATCTGAGATGAATGGTTCGGGTTGGTGTTTTCGTGATTGCAATGCGATATATGCAGCCTGAGCGTCCTCTTCTATTCTCGGCAGGGTGAGCGACTTCAAACGGGCACAAAACAAGAGAAAGGAATACCCGCTCTCCGTTTTGCTAATATGTAGGAGTTGTTTGTTGGCGCCTGAGTGGTATTTCGTTAGCGTGCAATGACATAAAGCGGTCGATGCACGCACCTGGGGCCAATCCACCGTCAACGCGTTCATATTCATAACATAGAGCCAACTGGCAAAAGATTCGTTGAATGTCTGCAACGCATCTCCAAGCTCACGCAGCCCCTCTACGTTTGTCTGCAGCGTGTCGACTTCGTCCGCAAGTTCGGCCATGGCAGGTTCGAGGAAGCCGAGGCCATACGGAGCGTCCGGATGCGCCCCTGAGCGCGACATGGCAGAGAGTGACCCTTGAGAAACACGCCTCAAGGGTGTCCGGTGAGGTGTTGGACCAGGCATTGCCGTTTATGAGCAGGAATGTTCTTGGACACAAGGCAACAGGTAACGGTACAAGATACCTGAGTCGAGAGTTGGACCTGTGGTTCCGGGATGAACGGTCATGTGACCAGTCGCGTCGCGAACAGACCACCGACATTAATGCAATTGTACTGTTACATTCTGATACAATGATACATACATGTTTGATCTTTTACGAAGGTTCGTCTTACGGAAGCGATTCAGGCCCCCCAGCAGTAGCCAACTCCGCCTCTCTCTCCTTCTCCACCACCTTCTTCGCCTCCAATACCAGCTCCCTCACCTCCTCTTCCGTCATGTCTGCAATCCTATCCTCTCCGACCGTCTGCCTTAGGTGCTTCATCACCCGTCCCACACCTCGACCCCACCCACTCCATTCCGTCCACTCGCCCACCTTGGTCCCGTTCCAGATCGTCCTTAGCCTC
Organism: Amylostereum areolatum; assembly: GCA_012932865.1. Taxonomy (NCBI): domain Eukaryota; kingdom Fungi; phylum Basidiomycota; class Agaricomycetes; order Russulales; family Stereaceae; genus Amylostereum; species Amylostereum areolatum. The sequence continues at coordinate 1,178,040 of SAXG01000002.1, forward strand.
ATTCGCCGCCTGTTGCTCTTCACCAAGCTGTCAAACTCCTCCTTCCTTCCAAAGAATACGAGCGCTTCTCCCTGCACTCTTCCTACCAGTGTATCTCTCCCCTCCTTTGGATGAATGGCCTGACTTTTCCGCTTTTCGTTCCACGCAAAGAATTCCTGGTACATCTCCCGAGACTTGGTTCCATTCTGAGGAGTCATGATCCGGTATGGATTGTAGAACCTGGATGTGGCAACCCATGCGAATATCTCGCGGCGAGTGTCAAAACCATCTTCCCATCTTTCCATGGACAGCGTGAAGAACCGAAGGATATCTTCGAACGAGTCCGAAAGCACAAATGTAGTTGAGTGTGTTGGAGCGAGAGCCGTCGATGACATCTGCACCCGCCTTGCAGTCAGAGGACAGCTCAGGGAATAGAAGGGAGGACGGACCTTCAAGCCTTTCTCCCCGATGTGCAGCCCGACTCCCGCAGCAACTTGTCCGAGAATCATCCCAAGATCGCCGTATGCGTGGAAAAAGGCGATGCGCTCCCACTCGCGCTCGTCCGCTCGAACGTTGATATCCACCTGCACGAATTGTTCCACCGCAACACCAGGATCAACGTTCGGGTGTATATTTGCAAGCGGGATCGCAAAGTTGCTTATTCCATGCATGTCCAAGGGACTTGGGATATGAACGCGTGCGCCGAGCGCGGTACGAATGTCTTCCAACGTCACGCTTCCTTTGTTTGCTTCCGTGGCCGTTGAGGGTGCCGTGCCTAGGCCCGCGACTATGAAGTCTACATCTCCGTGATCTGTCTTCTCAGGCGCCTCGTGTGGGACTATAACATGGGTGAAGAACGCTGCAAGTCGCTCTGCGAATATGCCCTTGATTTGTGCGTAGATCGCGGGTGAGAGACGCGGGAAGGATGCTGTAGGGAGAGTTTGGCGGAAGGCGTTTCCACCCATCACGTCAGGTATGAGGTTGGATGTGAGCTGATGCGAGTTGCCTGAAAGATGCCCTATCTTATAAGACGGAATCCCGAGGTTTGTGCGTGACATAATGATGGGCCTCGAGGCGCGGCGGATTGGGAAGCGGGAGCAGGCGAATCTTGCTTGAAAGTAGTCTGCAGCCCAAATATCTTGCGCAGTACAGGCATAGGTGTTGGAAAGCTTGGGAAGACCGATATAAAATCTGACTGGACGTCGACGTTGTGAAAAAGGCACTGGCATCGTCGAAAGTGAAAAAATAACACGACCATCGACACTACTCTAATCCCCTGTGACTGGCAGGGCTGCATCAGCCCGAAATCCGCAGTCATATAACCATGAAATACGGACCCCATACTGATCGCGAACGTCCGAACACATGAGTACGTTGTCTCTGTACATTCGTGGTAGTTCCTGCATAACGGCACGTTGGTGACAACGTAGTTCAGTGTTTATTCAAAGGACTGACCGTTAGAAAAACCCAGTGCTGACGTCCGGACTGTCCCTAAGATTCACAATACTCTAGCATTCCACGGTGAGCAAACTGTGAGAAGCCACGTTTGGTACTTACACTAGAAACGCCTATTGTTGGACCAGGTAGAAACCTGCGGTCGGCAACCAAAGAACCGAAAGCATCGTCGGCGAGCCCAGACGCGGATATCTCACCAAGGCTGTTCCTGCAAATGGTTGTGGTGCGTCAGTAACGTGGTTTCATTCGGGCCCAGACCAGATCGTACCTCCTCAGAAACCCAACGCCAACATCGGGACTCTCTGAGAAATGTGCAACGGCCTAAGCGAAGGATATGAGCTTCAGCCGTATGCATTATAACGATTGCTTACTTTCTGCCCACCAAGCACGGAGGGGTCGAACGAGAGCTCGAGCCGCCTATACAGTGCGCGCGAACATCACCAGCTACCGCTTGGGTTATTATACGAGGAGACACACCTTCTTAGATACCCGCTCGTAATGTCCGGACTACCTCTGTTAGCCGCCTGATGAGTAGTAAGATGTGTCGTCGTCAGTTCCGTGCACATCGTAACAGAGAACTCTTCATACGCCAGCGACAACTATGGGCACACCCGAAAAACTGTCTAGAATTTCAGCGTCGATGGGGGACAAGTCAAACACATTTGGTACTCACGAGAATGGAATCGGGGCGGCGAGGACGCCGTGAGACATCACAAGAGCGAGGAACCCGAGTAGAAGCATAGATGTAGATATGTGTGAACAGACGTAAGGATAGAAGGAGAAGTAGAAGTGCCGCGAGTTCGTATCAAAAGGCTGCAGAGGTCATTAGAATGCGAATATGGTTGTACAAAGAGGAGCGACAACACTCACTATCCAGTACCTAAAAGCGGAGGGGGGGAGAAGATAATCAAAAGGACGGAGAGAAAAGGGTTGACCGTGGGGTGGCGTTTATCTTCCGCACCGTGGACTTTTATACCAGTGTCGCTTCAGGAACAAAGCTTGGGTTAATGATCATGGATCCAAATCTAACTATCATTGCGAAGCTTATGTTGTCCGGATTGGTTGGAAAGCAATGAAGATCATTTAGATATTTTGCTTGGTAGCTGTCCAGTCTTGCTGACTGTCGACGATGGTCATCCGTCTTCATCGGTGGGAGGACAATGGTTTTCAACTTAATCTGCGAACCACATACTGCACCACCCAAGTAAGGAAGGCTGCGAGAGGCCCGAAACAGTCGCAACTTACCTTGACAAGGGAGCGCTATGCGCTGTGGCTTGGCGATTTTGCCCCGTGGATTTGACACATGTTCGGGCACAGGAAAGAACTTGTTTGCCGCTCGTGTTCGACGTTGATCGCCCGGAGGCCGTGGGCCTGTAACAACAAAGGCAGGGACGTAAGCCTGACGAGGTAAGTGGCCATGAAACCTAGGTAAGCCTGCCTTGGCAGAGCTGCATCAACGGTTGATCAACCACATGCATTAAGTCCTCCGAGCTCACAGAGCGTCAATGGAAGCACTGATTTCACGACAAACCCACAGTCAACCCTAGAAGCTGAGTTATTGGGAAGGCGAGCAAATCAGAGTCAGTTGGCGGGTGTCTGACATTCTTACTCATGGCAGTCACATACTTAGAGAGGAAGTGCAGAGCTAGAACAGGACAAGCTACACCGTCAATAGCCCGTGAATTCAACTATTTGGTCGTACAAAAGCTTCTTCTGCAAGGGCATTGTCAGATAAAACAGGAACAAGGTAAGATCCACATACAAAATGTTTCTACCTTGAGTTTTGACCGAAACGTACCGCACCTGAGCGAAGGTGTATGAGAGTCGAAGGTATTACGCCCCTGTACAGTCAGTGGTAATATGCGAGGGGAAGGACAATCGAGTATAAGTGCAACTACTGCGCTGACATCAACGCCCCGAGTAAATTGACCGCTTGCGTCTTGTTCCAGGGGTTTCTCCAGTGGAGATGATTCTTCGAAATGTAGCAAACAGATGCATTGGACAGAACCATATTGATATACAAACCGACGTCCTTATTATCGTCTCCTCGTCCGGGCTGAACTCTGGAACTTTGATGTTTCTCTCCGCAACCGTCTATAACGACAGCAGTCAGCATCATGAAGGGGTCCACTTGAAGAACAAAAAACACGCACCGACTCGCTCGCTCGCGTTCGATCTCACGTCGTTCGACTTCTTCCGCCGTCAGCTCTTCCCATCGCGTCCCAAACTCCTGGGCTTCCGCCCAGTCTCTCCAGACACTCCTCAACACACGCGGCCCACGACCGTCCTTTGGCGTGCGTGCCCATCCAAGCCCAAGGCCGGTCTTGTCTTTGAGCATTCCGCGTTCGTCGCCCGCACCGGGGGCTGTAGGTTCGACGGAGCCACCAATAACGCCCCATTCGATCGCGTCCTTTTTGTGCTTCATGAGTTCTTCGTGGATTGCATGGGCAATCAATGGCTCGGCCTCGCCCGCAAGCCCCAGGTCGAGGCAAAGTTGATGGGTAAAGACTTCGGGAGTGAGGGGCGAACGAAGATCCCACTCAATGTGATCGAGAAGATGGTGGTTGTCCACTTGAACGTCGATCTATGCTCTCGGTGAGCGATGTGTGGAACCAACAAGGGTAACGGGAACACGTACACTAAGTACGACGCGGCAATCCGGGATTTCGTCGCCCGTATTCCCTGTACCGTCCACCATCAGCGCCATGCTTCCAACTCCCTCTTGGTCCTCCAGCTGAGCGCGAATTTGTGCAGCAACAGTCTCTACCCAGGGATTTTGGGGAAGGTCAAGGTCGGCGACAAAAGTCTTCGCAAAGCGTTCGGGCGTGACGAGCTTTTCGTTCAAGTTCCACACGAAGCAGTCCCGTATTCGATGCGTGTCCGTCTCGAACTCGACACGTATAGGAACCAGAGCCGACGAGCGCTCCGCTTGAAGCTCAAGAGCGTCCTGCGAACTAAGGTGAACGTCAGCCAAGGAGCACGAAGAAGAGTGGACCTTAGCCTACTAGTCTTCGTGTTTCGTCAAGGCGACAGGCTTCGCGGTGATGAACCGTGTCGGAGGAACCATGCCCAGGTAGCTCTGGGCAAGTTCCGTCTTCCCCCCTCCTCCCGCCTGAGGAGCCGGGGTGCTTGTTGGGTTATAGTTTCCCGTCCGTCCCGGAGCCCTTGTCGCTCTGATCGCCGTCCGTGTCCCTCCGCTCGCAACGAAATCCGAGCTATCCGAATCCACTTCGCCCGCGTCCGGGAAATCATCTCCAGAGCCTGGATCTGCATAGCTCACGACGCCACCGCGACGAGGTCGGGCTGTGGATGACGTCGTGGCCGCAGGTGTAGCGGTGGAGTTGTTAAGGATGGGTTGCATGAGAAGCGTCGCGCCTGTGCGCAGACGGGACGCATATGTTGACTGAAGAGCTTGGGGGGTTGTCGGTAGTGCTGCGCGAGGAGGGTTGCGACGTTTCTCAGGGAGGGCCATGGGAAGAGTAAAGGAGGTTGTAGAGGGCTGTTGCATCTGGTGGGTTGACGCGACTGCCGATGGAACGGGAGTGGAGGGTGCGGGTGCGAGGTTGCTACCCTTCGCAGGTTTGCTTTTCCTTGAGCTCGCCCGGGGCGGAGGCGTGGCCGTCCCAGACCAATTCTGGAGATTTTTCTGGTAAACTGCAGGAAGCTCATGAGCAATGTCCGAAGGTGATAAACCAGAGCACGCACTGTTTCTCTGTGGTGTCGGTGCAGCATAAGCTTGGTATTGAGATCCCGAAGCCGCATGCGAAAGCTGGGATATCGATTGACGGAGCTGGGCGTCGGTCATAGTGCCAAATTTAAGGCTGAAGTTGGAGTTGGAAGGGCCGGCGCCGTCCATAATGATGATGCTGAGAAATTCGCCGACGATCGGACCTTTTCACGGGCGCGCCACAAGCGTGCTGAATACAGAAACGGCGAAGATCAAAGCTGAGAGCCGCACACGAAGAACGACGAGTGGGACCGAGGGTTGAGGGAAAGTCGAGGAGGAAAAGAAATTGAACGCGTCGAGGTCGCCGTCGACGCGTCGTGCACGCGAACTCCCACACTCTTTCTTTTCCTTCCCGTCCGCGAGGACATGCTTGCTCGCTGTCTCAACGCCCCTCGTCGTCTTCATCTATCTCAGCTCTATTCCAGATCCTACTCTCGGCGCGAAAATAGCCCAAACGCGGGCATAGTCGATTTTTTGACGCGTGGTGCGTCCGCTCTTTTACCACGTCTCTGTCATCACCGTTCTGACGATCGTGTGCAGCCCAGAAGGAAGAAGACACTAGCTCAGAACGCAATGCATACAAAGTCCGTTCGTTCAATCTCGCCATCGCGGCGATTAGCCAGCTCGACAAGCCGCTACTATCAGGTCAAGAGGCGATGAAGGTACGTGTCCAACCAGCTCACGAACTTCTCTGGCTCATGGGGCATTGTAGCTCCGCGGCATCGGACGAGGCATAGCAGAGCGCATAGACTTGTATTTACAAGGAACAGATTTTGTATGCATATGTGGATTCACTCCTGCGTCTTCTACTGACGTCTTACGCAGAGCAGCAGACATGAGGAAGCTGCCTTGCACAATTCGCGCCTCATCACGATGCTACAATCTGTACAGGGCCTCGGGTATGTCACAAGCCTTTTTGCTTACCGTTGGATGCGGCTGAAGCCCGGACATAGGCCACATACTGCGGCAAAACTCGTGGACGCAGGGGTGCAGTCACTGGCCGACTTGAGCAAACCTAAGTATTTCAAACTTATGACGTCGTCACAGCGTATCGGGCTCGTGTACGCAGAGCACCTAGCTCAGCCTGTCACTCGAGAAGAAGCTGAAACCGTCGTGGTGCGTGCGGAAGGAATTGTAACTCAACAGAGCACCTCCTTACTTCTGGTATAGGATTTCATTCGTGATCATATCTCGTCTAGGTTCTCCGTCGAGCTTATGGGGAGCTAGTACGTCCCCTACCCTATTGCTATTGTTCATCTACTGAAACTACCTTTCAGTCGACGTGGCGCCTCTTCGATGTCCGACATCGACGTCCTCCTCACGCATCCCTCTGTCGTACATGTCCCTACTCCCAGCCGTCTACCGTCACATCCCCGTCCAAACGGCCGAAGGCTAATCCCCTTCAACGAAAATGTCACCGAGTCCGAGAGGATGGCGAACCCATCGTCCCACGTGTTTCCCTTGGATGTTATCCGCCCACTCGAAGACGCAGGTCTCCTCGCGGCAACCTTTTCCTTCAGTGCAAAACAATGGCAAGGGGTCGTCCTTTTGCCCCCGCGTCTACCCAAATCCACGAGGTGGGATAGTGTCGGCGAGCGAATAAGTGCCATTCGCACCTGCAAAGGGACCTTCCGTCGTCTCGAGCTAACGTATGCCTAACCCTCCTTTCATTGTTCATCTGGACCTTGACGTACCTTCGTAGTCTCGCCCCCATTAAATCTCACGGAGCCGCCAAACTCGCGCTCACGGGAGACGTCGAGTTCGTACGTTCGGCTCGACTTGCAGCTATCAAGCAGGGCCTCCACCTCAATGAATATGGTCTCTGGCGTTGGAACCCGGCCGACCCATCTGACACTTCCCCACCCACACCTAACTCCGCTGGCTACTGGGAGCTCCTGGAGAGCGAAGACGAAGACGCCATTCTTGAGGCGCTCAACATGGGCCCCGTCTCGCCAGAACGGCGCAACTTCTCCTTCCTCCTCCGCAAACTCCCCAAGAGGCTGCGGCCGCCCGTGTTCCTTCCTAAGGATGCTGCGCAGGCTATGCAGGCGAATATGGTGGATGAGGGGTTAGTGTATTCGGGGAGGGGCAGGCCAAGGACAAGAGTGCCGAAGTCGGATACGGACAAACGGGCGAGGGGAAGACCGCGCAATCCCGAGAGACCAGATCTACCCAAACGACCCGTAGGAAGGCCCCGCAAAACGGAGATGCCGCCCGACGGCGCAAATGTGTAGCTAGGGGAGTACCCCCCATGTTAGCCATTACGACAAGGTCCGAAGACAACAGGATAGAGGGCCGAAATCGTGACATCACTCCTAAACCTGGAGCAAGAAACTTGGGCAATTTTTCCGACTTGGGTGACGCGCTCTCGTGGTGACACCCCAGCGCGATGCCTCTTCATGCCATCATCTCGCACTCAGCACCGGCTGCTACTTACCTAGCTCATCTACACAATGCCACATGCCCCTCAGCAACATTACGACTATTCTATATTTTGTATAATATCGGTTCAAAAAATTACTAACAAGATGTATGGAATAGACCGCCACTCTCCACTCAGTACCAAATGCTCCGCGTCCGATGCGCGGGCACGGTATCTTGCGTCTGCATACCCTCCACGCACTCCTCCCCTCCCTCGATCCTCTTCGCCAGATCCCATAAGTAAAAGTCAATCAACACGCTACTCACACCCCCATCCTTACCCCCGTTCTCAGCGCGCAACTGCCTGATCTCATTCGCGACGTGCTCTACGGCGATGATGCTAGCGGCTCGAATGCTCACCTCCTCCCTTGCCCCATGCGCGATGGGCGCGCCGTCCCTCAACAGGCGGAGCAGCGACGGCGGGTAATCCAGTATGCACAGATGATGCAGGATCTGCGGAACGCGGTAGTCTGCGAACATCGTGAGCTGCCCGACGCCGTGCGGGAAGAACGGATGGGGCTCCCCGGAGGAGGGAGAGGGGAAGAATGCAGCCCAAGTTTCCGCGACGAGGATCTGGGCACGTTTCCAAAAGACGACGGGGCGGCCATCGAGGGTTGTTTCGTCCCGAAACGCAGGGAATGTTTCGGTTATCATCTGGACGAGCTGGAGCGCGGTGCCGTGTGGGTGTCGGCGCTGGAATGCGTCGAGAAACCCAGAGAAGGAGCCGTTGAAACGCTGTTACAGCGGTCAGAGGTGCGGCGACGGGGACACGAGATTGGCAACGCACGGTGCATAGGATGGAGCCCACCTCGCGCATGACTGCGATCCGCTCGTGCAAGAGGGGTACCGTCTCGGCGCATTGAGGTGCAGGACGGAAGACGTCCTCGATGAGGCTGTCGGGGCACTCGTCCTCAGACGCATAGAAAGTAGGGTCTGTGATAGGGATCCCTTCCTCGAGGGCTGAAAGAGACAGAGGTCAATCCAGCTATACCGTCGTAAAACACAGGGGGGACATGGCTGACCTCTGTTCAGCGCTGCGACGAGGCTCCAATACCCCGTCCACACCACACGTTTGTCCGATCCCCATCCCGCACGCCAATTGACGCCGAATCGATCCTCTCGGCCCTCAAGCTCGGACCAGAAGCTGAAATTCAGCGCGGAAACGAGGAAAATCCAGTTGAGGGCCGCGTGCGTGTCCGGACTGGAAGGATCATAGGGCTCGGAAGGACAAACATGGAGTGCGTGCGTGCGCCAGGTGCGCGGGGTGTAGGCCTCCATGTTCATCCGCTCGTGGATCTGAACGCAAATGTTGGTTACATGTATGAAAAAGGGTTAAGTTTTTTCGAGACGCACATATCGCGCGGCAGCTTTGACACCGTCTTGGTCTATGCGTACGAGGTTAGTTTTCTGCACAAAAAGGCCAGTTTGTTATACGCAGTCATCAAGAGAAAGACATCGTCCCACCTTAAGAGCGAATTCTGCGCTCTCGACTACAGGGTTTTTTGCATCCTTCGAAGCTTCAACCGGGATCCAGCCGGGCTTTTTCTCCGGGAGGGGGCTTTGCGGGCGTTGGGCCGTGATGATTGTCATGGTAGTTGGTGGTCAGATTACGGAGTGCGGTAGCATAGTCTATGGTGCGAGGCAGACGATCCGATCAGCAGCGCGGTCAACGCGAGGCAGGCCGAAAACCATTCTCGAGAACGCGAGCGCGGAACGGTCACGTGAAAGCGCCACAACTCGCGTCCTGCATCCCACTGCAAGTGACCCTCATTGGTATATCTCGGATTGATCATCGACAAGAGGTGGGATGTAATAGCTTCACCGAGAGTGATGCACACATGAAGTACGATATTGATACAGTCATGCTACTGTACACAGTGAGCTCCCTAGCATCAGAATAGGACTCAGGGACAAGACCATAGGTAGCTACGATTGCAAGAAGGAACGTTAGTGCGAAGATACCGTGCATATGGTATGATGTACATTGTTCAAGCCTTCGGGGGAGGCTCGCGGGCATCGGCTGATCCGCTGAGAACTTGATCTCCATGCTCCTTCAAGGAAGGCTGATGTCGTCGTAGGACGTCAGAGGATGAAAGTCGACCTGGAAGGGATAACACACCTTCCTAAGGGCCTGATGATATATTGCACGGAGGTTATTGCTCAGTAGAGTAACCGGCACCACAGTACGGTTTACTCACAGTTCCGCGAGTCTTCTACGAGGGAAGAAGTGGATCAAGTCAGTCTAAGGGTTGCGCTAGGCGGTACTGATCTGTCCATACCTGTGCATAGCCTGGTACAATGATCAAAATGACATCATGGACAAGAGAGACGAGCAACACACCGATGACCTGCTCTTTGAACGGGACCTTCGTTTTGTGAACCTCAGAGCCGTCGCCGGGTTGCGTTGCAGCTGAGTATCACGCGTGGGTTCCAGTTGACCCTGTGCCGCGCCCAGTACTATGTACGCACCTTGTTGAGGTTCTGTGTCTGAGCGGGTTGGAGGCGCGACTTTGGAAGGCATGATGACGGGTTCAACTTGACGAGATTGATCGTGTTGACTCGGAGAAGTGTTCTAGAGGAACGTCAGGCATTGATACTTATACCGCGAACGCACACTTCTTCTCACCTGCGGGGCGGAGCCGTAGTCAAGGGTGTATTCGGCCATGGTGTAAGAGTGGGAAGACGAAAGCTGGACGAAAGCGAGAGTCCGCGGGTCATGATAACTCAAGGGAGCGGTAAGGTGACGTCAGATGACATCACCGCTATTTTAACCCCGTTCTGCTCAGTGCTCGGTCCAAGACTGAGTGACGCGCGACGAGAGAACTGCTGAGAGCCCACGTGGGGGACTACGTAGCGTAGAAGAGACTCGCGGACTGTAAGCATGTATATGTGAGTTCGTACTTGGTAGAGATTCACACAAGCCGCGCTTACAATTACGAGCACGAGGTACAGTACCGGTCTGCAGTCCGACATCGCGTTGCTGCGGGCTTATGGGCGCAGCAATGCTGATGAGCGCGCAGTGGTACCAAGACGGAAGGCTGAGGTGACATCACACCCAGTTGGATGCACATCGTCCTTGCTTGAACCTGACAGGGCATGCTCGCCGCGAACGGTCTGGAGGGGTAGGACATGCCACTGCAGGAACCTTGCGCGTGCAGGATGGCTTCAATGGGGACAGTCGCCCACGCGAGCCTCTATCCCTTCGAAGGTAGGTCTGTGGGTGCAACACACGAACAAGACCGGCGCGGGCTTGCATGAAGTTCGACCCATGGGAGGTTAGATCAAGGCAAAGACTGGTTCGTGGTGAGAAGGCGGTCGATGTGAGTCTGTTCCAGGTACACCAGAACGACGATGACGGTCGGGTAGATGCACTACAAGGCCGTGAGCATCATTTGGATGCGAAGAGGGAGAAACATACGGAGAACTGCACCATGCCTTGGTTGAAGATGAAGCTAGCATCGGCCAAAAGATCCACTTCAGAGATAACGAAGAAGAACTGAAAGCCCGGGATGAGGACATAGAAGAACAAATGTGGATCGATACTCACCCACAATAAACAGTATATGGCTCCTGACTCCGTTAGGAGAACCAGAGCCTTGAGACCCAGGGATTTCTTGGACGTATTGGCGGAAAAGTACGAGTGCACGTCGATTCGGTAGCGCCTGCATGAACCTGGTCACTGTCTGAACGCGCGTACTGGAAAGAGAGGAACACACCATGTCTTAAGTGCAACGAGCGACGTCCCCCACAGGTTGTTTGCGAACGACAAGCCTAGGACGGTGAATGTCACTGCTTGCGACATCATGTTGGGGGCCGGAAGAGCGACGTTCAACGCCAAGTTGGTGAAGGAAAGGACTAGATGAAGTATGAACAACTGGCAGGAAACCCATTTGAACGCAGGCGTGTGCACCTATGGAGGGTATAGCGAGCAAGGCCGAAACTACGAAGACAAACCGAGCGCGGTCGTACAAAACCCACGCCCTCCAAACGACGACCAGATCGGACAGAATGAACTTTCAAGAACGGTAGTTTAACAAGAGTCTTCACGGACAAGCATTGGGAGACTCACATTGATAAGTTGGACATTCGACGTAGCAATTTGGATTGCTTTCATGTTAGAAGGGAGTGGGGTGCACAGAGTCGCGACGATGGCGAAATTCCACGTGAACGCCAGACGCAAGCCCCAATGTGTAGCCCCGACGGCAAACATGATGCAAATGATGGTCATCAGGTTGAAGTCGTGTCGTCCTCGGATGCTCTTCGAGCTGTAGACGGCAAGTCAGCGAAGAAGGAGCCGCGGCAGAGTAGGATACGGACAAGAAGCAGATTACCGCAAGAAAGGTCATGGTTGTGCTGATGCCTATGATACAGGGAACTCGTTCAGGAGGTGGATGTCAAGGAGGTGAGGAGCACGTACCAAAAAAGATCGACTCTGTGGCGAGGGGGAAGAAAAGGATGCGGAATTGGCTGAGCGCCAGCGCTCGTCGAGTCTCGCTGCAAACTTGGACGGCCGACATGGGGATACCTCAGGACACCTGGCCCAGGGAGAAACCGAGAGATACGAGGCATGTTCCCGGGAGTTTATAACTGCGGGAGGAGAGGGGATAAGGTACGGAACTCACCAACAGCCTCGTCTACAGATGCTCACAGGGGTACTTATGCCGATTGGAGAAGAGCAGCGCTCAGCTCGTTGATTGAGCGCCGACAGCATCGGTCGCACAGCATCTCATGGATGGGAAATCAAACAGCGCAGTTCAACGTATCCTACGCCCGAAATTCGTGATGCATCTTGGCAAGGGTCGAAGGTGGACGAGATTTGGATGAGCATGCATAATGGTGAGAAGTAGATGCAAAGTATCTTCCATTTGAAGGCAGCGGGAAACGTAACGCGGTCACGTGGACGGTGTCGTTTGAACGTTTGAACATTCTGGTGCCACTGGTGGTACAAATTCCGGAGATGCTGTAGGTTCAAGCTCAAGATGTCCATGATGCTATTGTCAAAACATGATCGCCGCCATCGCACCCGTTCTCCCATCTCGACCCAACGCATGAAGATAGACCTTCCTTCTGAATTCCTTCTCCTTCTCCTGATTTCCAGCCTTACCGTACGCCTTCGCTACGCACTGGAGGATCGCGATATACTGCCAGGCTGACTCCAAGCCCTCGTTCTCGATGAATCGCATGTGCTTCAAGCTGTCCTTGAGGCTCACCGATCCCGGGATCGGGTCACAAAGAGGTCCCGAGAAGATAGCACGGCGTCGTGCATCGGAACCTGCGTCGGAACAGGCCACACAACTGCAGTGGAAGCCGTACGGCAGCAGCTTCTTCTGACGATTGGCGCGCGGTTTCTTCAGTAAGCAGTACTGGGTAGTCATTTCTTCGCCCTTGCGGATCTTTCGCACCGCGCGTAACTCCATCCCGAACGTCGCTCTTTCCAGATTTATCACGACGTTGGGAGAGCAGCTACATTGTACGGTGTCAAGGTCAACGATACTGCCAGAGGCGTTTGCGAGTGCATACTTACCTGTGGTTGACACGCGATGCATCGTTTCCGACCATGCTATACGCGCCTTGGGGACCCAAATCTGGCTCGGACAGATCACCAGCTGCGAATCCGTTTGTGCGCATGATACCTAGAACCGCCCCGCTCCCGTCCTGCGTGTGACTGTTCGCGAGAGACATGTATGCCTTGCGAAGCGAAGGATCCATACGCTTAACCGCGACCTCGAGGCAGTCATTCCAACACTTCATAGCCTATTGATTACGCGTGGTGAGCCGGACATCCGCCTTTCAAATCGAGAGACGTACAGCCTGTTTTTGCTGTTCGAGGGTGAAGTTGGTAGGGATGTCAGAAAGAGACCTTATGCCGGCGGGGGCCAACAAGAGCGGCCGTTCGCTCAAAATCAGGTCGCCGGGCTCGATATCTTCCAGGGCGAACATCCCAAGGCCACTGGAAGGCGTTTGGCGAAGCTCATACAACGTCTTTGACGGTCGAAGGAGAGGTTTGGGGAATCCGGGGTAGCTAACGATTTGGCGCTTGACGTATCCAGAGACTAGGCATTCCGTCCATCCATCCGGATGGTCCTTGATGAACTCGTCAAAGTTGCGTCCGGGCTGGGTCGTGAGCGCGAGGTTGCCATCTTCGTGTACCGTCTCGGCGTCCATCTCGCGTATCTCGGCTTGAGGTGTAATGTAGTTAGAAGGGAGTTCTGCGTAGAATACGCGATCAGCTGTGTATGTGTACAGAGGGAAAGGACGCACCCCGTTCAGCTTCGGGCACGATGCCGTATGACGGGCGGGTCGGCGAAATATCTAGTCAGAAGTTGAGCGAAGAGACTGTGTATAGCGCGGACCAATACATACAAGCAGGGCTCTTCCCCTTCCCCTTCGATCGAGGTGTTGAGCTAGCCATGGGAAAGAAGATTGGGATGATGATGAACAGATGAGCGATGCGGGGACGGTGGATTAGACGGAAAACTAGAAGACGAGGATATATATGGATATTACGGGGGAAAGGCATGTGGGGGGGCTATTGTCCTGCATCGAAGTCCCAGGGACTGGGACCTTTACGCCCAGGCAGAACAAAGTCCGGCAGAAACATCTATGAAGAGTTCAAGTTGCCGCGCAGCACATGTACAACAAGAGGAGTACCTGCGAAGAACAATGCATAAAAGAAACAAGGTCAAGGACCAAGGTCCCCGACGTCAGGATCTCGACACGCTAGGAAAGTGAGGGATTACTCGCCAATGACCTGCCCCACCCTCGTCAGTTGCTTCGCCTCTATTGATGCAAAAAAGGAAATAAAGAGCCCAAACGTCAAAAGACACCTTCACCAATCATCTGGGGGCGCATTGTTGGGACCGAGCTAGGAAGAAATGATTTGATCGCTAGCCGTTTGCGCATCCAGACCATCCCACGATCAACGGCCACGCTGTTGGCGCAGAGCGCCGAGTTCTGGATTTATGACAAGACATTTACACGAGTAGCAGTCTATTGACGAGGGGAATTGGAATGTGGAGGTGATGGTGGTTGTAAAATTAAATAGCGTCTCGTCATGACATTGTGCCCACGTGACATAACCATCGAACTTACATAAAAACAAGTAAATGGAAAGAAGAGACCCTAGACAAGGAAGTGAAGATGTAAAGCCTGCAGGGGAACAGAATAGATGGTGGGCCTGTATATAGAGTGAAAGCACGCTTCGTTCAAGAATGAGAGGCTTGGAGCACGGCTTCGCTCGCGGTGAACGAACTAGAACAACGTGCCAGAAACATACATGTATGATACAACCTCGGGACGGCCAAGGTTCAACTAGGCCCACGGTGACTACAAGGCGTCAATGCCAGTACAACTGCCAGCCAGGCGTTCAGAGATACGTAGCCTGTTAAGTACGATCACAAGTAAACGATTCAAGTTCACAAACTTACGGTCGTGAAACCACCGAAGGTGATTCTGATTCCTTGACACTCCCAGTTAGCGACCGTGAACGCCACAGATAGTTTCGAAATAGACAAACCGGTCAAAATACGGACACACTCATGGCCCGCGCTCTTCCGTACAACCCGAGCGCATGAAGATACACTTTCTTCCTAAACTCCGTCTCTTTTTCAATCTTTCCTACCTTCTCGTAAGCCTTCGCTACACACTGAAGAGCAAGGATGTAATGTGGACTCAGTTCCATGCCTTCCCCCTCAATCAGTCGCAATCGATTCCAGCTCCCCTTGAGACTCACGCACCCCGGGGCCGCTTTGGAGAAGGGCCCGGACGCGATCTCGCGGCGGCGGCGGTCAGATGCAAAAGAGTCGCGGCAGGACGAGCACGCGCAGCGGAAGCCGTATGGCTCAAGTTTGCGCTGGCGCTCGGCGTAGGTGAGATCCAGCTCACAGTAGAGGGTGGTCATCTCTTCGCCCTTGAGGATTTTCCGCGCTGCGCGCAGCTCCATCCCGAACATGGCCCTGTCCCAGCTCCATTTGACATTGGGTGAGCAGCTGCGAGGCTCGTCAAAACCCTTGACCCCATGCGAGAATATGCATCGATCCACGAACCTGTGGTTGACACGCGATAGCTGATCTGCAATGACGGTATACAGATCATCTTCGTCCGTATCTGCAGACAGTGTCTTGGCCATTACCCCGAACCCATTCGTGCGGAAGATACCTATAACAGGGCTGCTTCCGTCTTGCGTGTGGCTGTTGGCGAGGGACATGTATGCCTTGCGACGCGAAGGTTCCATGCGGCCGACCGAGTATTCTATGAATTTGCTTGAATAGTCTAGGATCTGTTGAGTGCATGAATAGCAAGCTCAAGATTTATCATCCAGATACACAAACATACCACTTGTCTCTTTTGCTCGGGGGTAAGATGGCTGGGTATGTCAGCCGGCTGGTTCATGTGGGCCAAGAGGAGCGGCCGTTCGCTCAGAATAAGGTCTCCAGGCTCGATATCCTCCAAAGCAAACATCCCAAGGCCGTTGTACTGCGTCTCACAGATCTCATGCATCAACTTGCTGGGTCGAAGGAGGGGCCTGTGTAGCCCATAGCGATCGACGATCTGCCGTCGCAGGGACTCCGAAAGCATACATTCTGTCCGTCCTTCCAAGGGGCCCTCCCAAGATGGAATAGTCACGTAGCCTGACCGGAAGAGATCTATAGGCTCACGGATAGCGTAGCTTTCAGGAAGTTCTGGACATAGGGAAACGTGAGGTTAGTAAAGTGCAAGTACTGTAAAATGGGGCCACGCAAGTCTCTTTGTTTCGGGAACCACACCGTATGGGGGATGATTTCCCTCGAGAATTTCGTCATTGGCTGGTCAGGGATTCAGTACCCAATGACGACGAGTAGCTAACGCGTATTAAGAGACGTACAAACAACACACTTCTTGCGCTTCCCGCCTTTCTTGAATTTGTGGGTTGATTTGACCATGAAAAGTATCGGGAGGGTAAGGGAGGGTGAGGCGAAGGTGAGAGTGAGAGTGAGGCGAAAGTGAGGATGAGAGCGCGCAGATGAGGGTAATGAGAGAGGCGAACATCGGTGAACGGACGAATATATATACGAGGGCCAGAAGGAACGCTCATGGGAGTCACGAACACAAAGGACACGGGGCAGATGAACAAAGGAATACAGAACAAAAAGGTGTGAAAGGCAAAAGAAAAATAGACACAAGGGAACGCGCCCGACCACAGGCCAATCGCCACTCCAGATGCCCGCACTCGACCTTTCCACCCAAACTGGCTTTGAACACTTTGACTCAGTATTCATTGACCGCATCGTGGTAACTAGAATCTTGAGGAGCACCCACGAGGCTCGCCACGCTCGGCTGGGGGGTCCTCCGAAGCTCTACGCGACATCGCACTAACCGTGGGATATGATAGGATTGGAGCAAGTCGTGCAGGTGCAGGAGATTCATAAAAATTCGTTTCATTCGTTTATGCTCTGTCGTCTCCCGGGTTAGACGCTTCTACTTCTTTTCTGAGACGTGAGATCCCCACCCCTTGACTCTGGCGTACCAGCCCTCCAACCTTTGACGACAGGATCCTCCTACGGTAAGTACCACAACATCGATGAGGGCGAAGTTCTGGCAAAGTGATGTCGGTAAGCTAGTATATAATCCAAGTCAGAAATCCACTGACAAAGAATACACCTTGTCAAAACTTGATCGCCTGCATCGCGTCCGCCCTCCCGTCCCGACCCAACGCGTGAAGATACACCTTCTTCCGGAACTCCTTCTCCTTCTCCTGGTTCCCAATTTTACCGTATGCTTTTGCGACGCACTTGAGAATCTCGATATACTGCGTGGCTAACTCCAAGCCCTGATCCTCGATGAGTCGCATCTGCTTCAAGCTCTCCTTGAGGCTCACCAGTCCCGGGATCGGAAAGCGAAGAGGCCCAAGGAAGATAGCGCGACGTCGCGCGTCGGAACTTGGGGTCAGCACAGGCCACACAGCTGCAGGTAAAGCCGTATGGCAGTAGCTTCTTTCGGCGATTGGCGCGTGGTTCGACCAGTGAGCCATATGTGGTAGTCATCTCCTCGCCCTTGCGGATCTTTTGCATCGCGCGCAATTCCATCCCGAATGTCGTCCTATCCAGATTCATCGCGACGTTGGGAGAGCAGCTACGATGTGCGTTAGCAAAAAACAACCAGCAACCATACCGTCAGAGCCGTGTGCGAGCACAAACCTGTGATTGATACGCGAAGGTTGGTTTCCGACCATGGAATATACGCCTCGAGCTAGACCCGGATCACACAGATCTCCAGCTTCGAAGCCGTTTGTACGCAGAATGCCTAGAGTGGCTCCGCTCCCATCTTGTGTGTGACTATTGGCGAGAGACATGTACGCCTTCCGAAACGTTGGTTCCATATTGTTGACCGCGTACTCCAGATGGCGATCCCAGAGCTGCATTTTCTGTGGATTACGCACGATAAACTGAACAATTCGAGTTGTAAATTCGATAGACGTACAGCCTGTGTTTTCTGCTCCGGCGTGAAATTTTGACTGGATGAGTTGTGGCCCAGCACGTACGAGCAGCGTTGTTCCCCCTTCCCTTCGATCGAGATGTCGAGCTGGCCATGGAAAACACGATGGAACGGGTAGCGAACAGACGACCGACGTGAGGTGAGGACCAAGAGATTGAACGGCAACCGAAAACGATAAAACCACGTGCGGGTCTTGTCCCGCTTCGAAGGTCCCGGGGACTAGGAACTTTGCGCCCACGAAAGAAGTACTTACAAAGTCCGCAGAAACATGTATAAAAGAGGTTTCTTATAGAACATGCGCATTGCGCAACCAAGCTAATGCCTGCGATGGACAATGCATAAGTAAGATAGGGCTACGGGCTCGACGTCGGGACCCCCAACACGCGGAGTGGTCCCCCGCCTGTGAATTATGATCAGCTTGTCCCAATGCCCATCGGCGCATTCTCCCAGACAAATGCGGTCTGTCCCGCCGTGTCCGTCTAACCGAGATTACTTGTAGAGGGATCCGAAGGGCTCGCCGGGCGCCGGCCAAAGATGACATGGCTCTGGAGCTGAATTTGGTCATGTTCGGACAGGAGACGCTCCATCCAGCGGGCACGATGGTCGGTTTGATGTATCGGTGAACGACCGAGTGTGCATGTGAGGCTGCATTCCGACCGTTCGATCGCCACCTGAAAATTTGCGGTTCCCTGAAGGCCTAAAAAGAGAGCGTGAGCATGTATTCAGTCATGTTACTGTGTCAAAACACACCGGCGCCGTCTTCCAACCGCTTCCCACACTTGTTTGACGCTTTCAGCCAGGGCCTTGCTTGAACTCGTATCGAGGTGGAAGCGCATACATATGCGTTGCATCCTCGGAGGTCGCGTTCGTTGATAGCAACACAAAAAAGGCAGGTCGTATGCCAAATATTGACGGACGCCTACACATACTGCCCAAGGGCGCTCTGTCAGGACCTAGTTCGGACGAGATAATTTGATCAGTAGGTTCGTTCGTCCCCAATCCGGCCCCGATCGACGGCCCCACTACTGTATTGCAGGTCAGAAGTTCTGTCATGAGAGGTGGTCTGGTGGTGAGAGTTTGAGACGAGAACCGAAATGTGGGGGTGGTGGTAGGGCGTATGGTAGGAAGAGAAATGGGTGGTGATCTTGACCGGGAGTTCATGTCATTCCACGTGACGCTGCCGTCTTTCAGTCTCCCCGTCTTGGTCCAGTCAACCAACTTATTCGCTATGCAGCCGCATAACGAGCGACTTGGACCCGAAAAAACCTCCAATCCGAATGACCCCTCTTGCATCCCCCCAGCTCCCCTAGAGAAGTCAACACGCAAAAAGATGGCTTTCCTCTGCCCAAATCCCAGCGCTGAGCACCCCGCGCTTCACCCCGCTACATTAAAAAACGCAGAAACCAGCGCACTACTATGCGGAGACGTGTATAATGCCAGTAAGTAATACGAGGGATACAGTGTATGTTTGAGACAGTAAGATTGATAGAAGACTGAGACCGATGGATCGGATGGCCGGGTGTGATTGTGTGTGTTCACCTATTGCTACAGGAAGCGTGCCGGTAGGCTGGAACGGGAACGGACGGGCGACGGGCGTGCGGGGAAGGGGGGTGAAAGAGGATACATGGAGATGAGGGTAAAATGCTAGATGAGAGCGTGACGAGCGAGCAGGACAAGTGTAAGAAATGCGATAGGCGTGAGACGGCGGAACGTAGGTAAAGAAAGCAAAGGAAAAGGGAAACCCGACACGAAAAGCCCAAGGGAACGAACCAGATGATAACGGTTGTTGATCACTGGAAGAAAGATAGAAATGCAAAGGAAAGCAAAAAAAGATCCAAACGAGTGACGCGGGCTTGTATCGTGAATGACAAGGCGCCCTGCTGGTGGTACTGTCCGATGTTCAGCAGAGTGACGGATAGGTTCGATCAGAAGCAAGCAGTATGCAAGTAAGTAGTAGATGATGATGATGAATCGCGTGTGTATGGTGATGATTATATGCGTGCGTGTACGTGCGTATGTCCTCCATATGAGGTTTTGAGAGGGACACGGGGGGTCGTGAATGGATAGATGGAGCAGACATTCGTCCTAGAGAGTCCCATGGTGATACCCAATTAGAGGCCCGACGCGCGACTGCACGCGGGCCAGAAGATCATGATGTGCGTGTCGTAGAGGCCGGTGCAGCGGCGGACAAGGGCCTTGCGCGCCTCTGTGAAAGCGGACGTTGAGCAGGCGCAGGCGACGTAGGCGGGGACACCGCCGGCCGATCCCATTCCTCGAGAAGCTCCTTGCCCAAGGTGGGCTCAAGCTCGGTCCCGTCTCGCGACACCTTCACCTCGCGTCCGTGGTTCCAAGGATTACGAAGATGACGTGTCCGATAAAACGGGAGGCGGTCGGTCTTGATCCACTCAATGCGGAACGGTTGACCCCATACCTCCTCAGGCTCCGCGTCTGCGTCAGCGGCGGCAGGAGTGACAGGGTTGCTCGCAGCCAGCTCCTCTTGGACGGGCAGAAGTTGCTCCTTGCGAACGTCGGCTGGTGGAATTGGCTCGGAAGTACCCTCGTCAGGATGGCGGATGGCCTTATAAGGCGCCATGGTGTCAAGTTCGAACGTATGGTGAGCAGCTGGAACCGCCACGACGGGGGCAACGTTGAGGCTGAAGCCAGGGATAGGCGTCCGATGGCTAAGTGGGAGATGCGGATCGCCCATTTCGGCGGGTGCAGTGGCTGCTTGACCAGAGGGGTAGTGTGGCCGCGATGAGCCCGTCTTGTGAGGCGGGATGGAGAGCAAGGCCCCCGAAGAGGGTGCAGAGGGCGGAAAAGAAATGTCATCTTCGGGTGCGGAGACGGGCTGAGGCGACGAGTCCGCGAAGCGATGTTCCCTCGGCGAAAGGATGAAGCCGCCTTCCGCCTTGCGTTGAGATGACCCCTGCGATGACGAGGTAGACTCCCAAGGAATTCGATCTTGGCTTTGAGATATTCCACCGGTCATTCTATGGGGAAAACAGAGCAAAACAATTCAGCGATCAGAACGTAAGCGTAGCAGAGAACAAACGTCATCGTACCTCGCGTAGCCGTAGAACTCGCCGCTCTTGTTGACGCCAAAGATAAGATACACATCCTGACTGGTGCGGAATGCTTGGTCCAGAATGCCTTCGTTATGTCGCTGCGTGGCCCAGACACCCCTTTGAACGCTGAGGTCTAGATCGTGCTATAAAACGCCATCAGTAAAATGGATCGAACCAGTTAGGTCACAGGGCGCCGCACCTGCGTCAACGATTTGAGGATGAAGTACCGCTGTGGGAAATGTTTGGCCAGGAAACTCGAGTTGGTGCTCGCGAATGAGCCCGAGCTGTCCGTGTGCGACCCCACCTTACGCCTTCGTCCGCCTTCGTCATCTGACATCGACAATCCGCTGTACCGCCCTGCCAGCTCATCCTCCGGCGAACTCGTGTCGGGAGATGCGGGGCTTCCCGTTCCCCCTCGTGTTCGTGCGGCTGACATCCTCGTCTTCTGCTCCTTCACCCATTTCGTATGCATACCAAGGCCGCGCTGCCCACCAACACCAGCCTTGAGATCGTCGGTCCGTCTCCGGACGCGACAGACGAGGCGGGGACAACGCGGGTCGTTAGGGCGGATCGGCTGCCCATTGAAGCGCGCGGTCGCAGTCTGAAGGTGCTTCTCCGTCTCAAAGTTGACAAAGGCACAATTGGAACGGGATATCAGGAAGATGGAAGACACGCCGCCATGTGCGCCCGCCGCGTTTCCTGTCTGCGCAGACGACGATACGTCGGGTTCGGAGGGGGACGGCGACGGAAGGAGGGGCTGGTTGAAAAATCTCCAGAGTTCGTCGTGGGTCGCGTCGGAGGGTACGTTCCCGGCCCACATCACCCATTCAGATCTCTGCGCAGGAGGGTTGGGGTGGTACGATTGCCGGCCGGAGACGCGTTCGGGTTCGCTGAGGCTCGACACCGCGCGGCTCAATTTGGGTCGCTTGGGAGACGCTATTACTGCAGGGGCAGGCGACAGCGGATCCTCGCGCATGCTCGTCTGGGATTCTCCAACCCAACTGGTCTGGACAGGCTGTCTTCTCGGAGACGCTGGGGATGGGGCCGTGGGAGAAATGGGTTGACCTTGAGCGTACCCTCCATCTCTTCTAGCCACGGAGGGGGAGTATCCCATGCTGTAAGATGGTTGGAAGGAGGGTCGGTTGTTGTCGTAAGGGCTCGACGCGCTGGAGTGACTCGGGGGCAGATACCACCACGTGCCTTGTTGACTTTCCCGCTCATTTGAAGCGCCATACGATTGGGGGAAGGGCGATGGGTAGGTAGGCGAGTACATCGTTGGGGTGGGTGCGTACGAGTGTGGAGCGCGGAAGGCATACTGATGTGGGGCGCTGTAGCCGCCGTAGGCATTTTGGGAAGACCCAAACGACGTCGATACGTGAGGTCCGGAATGAGAGCCACCCGATCCTTGGGGAGGGGAAATGGGCGGAGGTGAGGGGTCAACAGGAGGCTGGGCGTAGAGGGAATGCTGGGGAGGAGGCGCAGTGGAGAAGGGGTGCTGCATATTTAAGCCTTGATCTGGCGGCGTATACGAGGGAAACATGGGGGCGTGAATCATGGGCATGTGCGAAGGAGAGGAGTAAGCCATGTGCGCAATAGATGGATCGTGCATGCCAGGATGATGGGAGTACACATATTGCGTAGATGAGTGCATGGCGCTCATTGAAGGCTGGTGGGTAGACATCGCGTATTGGGGTCCGACGAAGCTGTTTCGGTGCTGTCCAAAGGAAGACGGTGGGTACGGGGACGGGGCAGGGTATGTGGGGGGAGGGCCCGGGGGACCGGGAGAGTTGGAGGCGTTCTCGCGGCTTGTGGATGATGAAGAAGGCGGGTTGTGGAAGGGCGGTCGCATGGGTGGCTGTCGGCGAGGTTGTGGAGATGGGCCAGGTTGGGACGGCGGGCGCTGGCGGGACGCGCCCGTGTGCTTGGCGGAATCGGACAAGGTGGAAGGGGGAGTTTTTCCAGCCATGTCCTTCTGCAGCGGGTCGCCAGTATCATCGCTGGCCATATACACTGCAGGAGCGTCGACCGACGGGTGGGGGGGTGAACGTTCTAGAAGGGATAGGGCGGATATGGGGAACGGCGGGTGAAGGTCATGTAACGGAACTAGAAAGCGTGCAGGTCAGCGTCGTGGTGGAGGAAGTGGGACGAGGACGGAGCATACCAGGAGGGCCGTCCGGAGTCGGAAGGTCAAGGTAAGGATCTGTGAGTAGAAATCAGAAAAAAATGGGCATGGCCTCCGGAAAAGAAGGATAGGAGGGAGTTAAGAGGCGACGACGCGCACGCCGAGCGAAATGGCGCCGACGACAGGGCTGGTCGGTCAACGATGAGGGGAATTGCGCACGAAAATTCAAGTCGTTTAACGGCGCGCGTGTTTCAAACTCCGCCGGATCCTGCCACACTGAGAAGTTCACTGAGTTCACTCACCTCCGGTGCCGTTCGCGAACGCTTTCACTGCGGCGGTCGAGGAAAATAAGGCCGGGTGGGAGATGCGCGGGGGTTCGGCGATTGTGGTCATAACGAGTTAAAGCTAAATCTGTGTTGGGGAATTCAGTCGAGAACCTGTGCGTTTGACGAAGTGTGCACACGCAAAAGGAGCGGAAACGCACGCAAGCTGTTGGAGACTGAGCAGGGGTGTGACACCGCTTCTGTGGTGTGCACTTTGCAGTGTGACGGAGAGTGAGGAGAATGGGTGGTTAGCGTTTGGGCGGGGGGAAAGAAATATTGCAGAAGTTTGAGGGGTAGAGGTGGGGAGGGTATAAGAAGGGGGAGGAGGAGGAGTGGCGGTGAAATCTTATACACTAGCATAGACCCATGCATTGCACTCATTCAAGTAGCAAGGCTGTGGTGATTGTATTCAAATAAGCAACAAATAAGCATAACTAAGTACTAAGCATGAAGTGTAGAAGATTCAACTCGCAGTCCGATAGTAGGAAAACTGTAGCCGGGATGCCTAGAGGGGTTTGTGACGGTCCCAAATGCTCTCGCTCGTGTCGGGCTCTCTTGGCAATCTGCCATTTCGATAGCAGAGTGGGTTGTTCTGTTCCTTGAGGGTTCAGAGCTGGAGTCCTTGGGGGCGTAGGAAGCAAGTCGCCGAGGGCCGAGTAGGCCTGCGAATATGCAATGTCGATGAGGACATATCACCTGTGATATGGATAACAAAAGGATCAGTAAAGCCTTTACTATCACATTGATTGATACTGTATGCACGTACCATCTATGAAAGCTCCGTTCGAGGCTTGCTGGTTGGTTGGGTTCTTGCATTATCGTGTCGCCTGTCGTTGATTCGGACGTGGACGACACAATACAATGCTGTTGCGGACCTTCAGGATCCTGAGGATGTCGTTGTGCTCGCACTCAAGACCGGCGGTGGCCAATGGCGTCAGCCGAGGAAAGCTGTAGACAACAATATAGTAAGCAAGGACATTGATCAGTTTGTTAAGGTCAGTCATACCTGGACGGCCGTGTTCTCGTTCGCTTGCGAGGAGGTTGAATGGGCACTGTTTCTGGGGGCTGCATCTTGGACGGAATCAGTGGACCTGCGTTCCTGCTCGGTGCACCATCCCAATGGCCAGCCAATGTCACCCCCAACTCGCATAGATTCTTCTGCACAAATAGTACATGTCAGTTCGTCTCGCAAGAGAGAAAGAAAATGCGCACATGATCCAGATGAATGCACCGAGATGCACTGGATGCAGATGACAGGGTGTGCTGTACTGTGTCGTGTCGGGTCGTGTCGTGTCGTACATCACTCGAGCTCGGGACCACCACGCCTCATCCGAGCACCGAGGAAATTTCCCGAAAAATCTCTAGATATATAAATAAATCCAATCAGGGGGGGTGGGAGCGACGCGGTCATCGTGACCGAAGCGACAAAACACGTCCGTGTTGCTGCACAAACATTGCTTTGGAGGAAAATTGATTTGAATTTGTTTTCTGATATACAAAGTAAAAGGTATAAGTAGGGCTGTGCCATGGAGGCTACTTTGACGCTAACGGCGGTGCGTAGAGGTGCCATAGAGAGTGGGAAGGTATGACGGTGGCCAAGTACGTGGTGGAGGTCAAGACGAAGAGCGACGCGGCGACCCGGCCGACGCGCAAGCCTAGGATGACGCAAGCAGCCACGTGCATTTGTCAACGCGACCTGTCACGTGTCGCGTTACGATGACGTGGCTGTTGTCCCACAACCAATCAGAAAGCTCACTTGTCTCGCGGTTTGTGTCGTGACGTGACGCAGCGCTCCACCGCGTCTCTCTTTGTATTAAAGGATAGTGGGCCCCCAAGTGAGACCCTCCACTGGCCCTGGACTGGATATCCTTCTTGGACGAAGTAGTATCACTTGGAATACGCCAGCTCTCTCCATCCTCGTCCGTCCCCCCACCCACGCCTATGACGTCACTTTTACCCCCTTTCGGGTTCATTTTATATTTACCCACGATTTTCTCTCCATTTATTGCACGCTTTCTCTCCCCTTTATCGCCAAAATATTCAATCACCTTCTCCTCCATCACTTTCCCGGCGCATCGCGCACTCGCCGATCTGTCCTTCCGATTCGCTCGAGAACTTCCTAGACTAAGACCATACACATATCGATTCCTCGATCCAGCATACGCCTTAACACCCTCCCGCGATCGTTCCCTGCATCGCCAATGCTCGCGCTCAGCGCTTACTTAGCCCAGGGTCCCGTCAAAACCGTGCCTTGTAGACATTAAGATCCACCGTCAACTCGACAACCCGACCCCGCCGATTTTGAGCTCGTGGACTCGTAAGACAAGTGGAGTGCGCTTGGAGTGCCCTCGTCCTCCGTCTATTAGCAACGCGCGCAGGATTCGCGGCTTGCCGAGGCCCCACGCGAGACTCAAATTGGGGGTTTCGCGATCCCCGCCGTCAGCTTGTAGTAAACCACCGACGAGTCGTCGGCAGCGATGGCAAGGTACACTTCCGTGGGATGCCCCAACCCTTCGAACGCGTCTGTCAACCTGCCCACATGCGCCGATCAGCTTTCGGGGCCGGCGCCAGCCTCTCCGGAGGCGAACAATACACATACCAGGCCATGGACAGCATCTCTGCGAGTGAACATGGTACGACGCACGATAGGCCTTCCTGCAAAACCCGAGAAGGAGGCAACGGCTGATCAGTGGGGCGAAACGCCACTTCCGCGAAAGAGGACGTAACGCGCACAGTCCAGGTGGAGAACAAGTGGAGAATCAAAAAGAAGGCGCGAAAGCAGGGCGATGGGGAACCACTCACAGCGTCCGTCCTCTGACCTCGAAAGCCCACCCTCCCGCACGCAGGTAGATCCACCACCTCCAATCCGCTCCACTGCTGTGCTGCACCGCCCCAACCCCACATCGGAAAAGACGTCCCCCACACAGGAAAAAACAAGGTCCGTCAGCGATAGATAGACGTTCAGGCAGGCAGCGCCCCTCGGGCCCGGAGTCGCTCACCCAGCAGAAGGTCATTGAACGTTTGGTACGCCGCGCCCGCTGCGCGCGGGTACTTCGGCAGGTACGCAGATAGCTCGGCGTGCTGTGTTGGGGCGGCCCCAGTTTAGCATGATCGGTTCTTACAGGCAGACGCGGGATGCCCGAGAATGAGAGAGGATGCTTACTGAAGGATGGACTTGCATCGTCGTGGTCGTGTCGAGAAAGATCGAGCGTCCAGACATTCGGATATAACGCGTAGCCGAGGAGCCGGCGAAGATCCGTGAGAATTTCATGCCTGTCTCGGACCTCGGCCCTCGACTTCGAAGGATAATGAAAAATAAGCGAACAATGTTACGAGAAGGTTCTCCGAGCAGCTTCGAACCTTGCCCCACTGAGTTACTCTTTCCTCATCCTCAGCAAACAGACGCTGAGCGGCGTTCTGATAGAAACATGCCAACTCGGATCGGCATTGGTGGAGACGACCACACACGAAAAGAGGACAAGCATACGTGCTATTGGTACAACTCATGAATCAAGATTACTCATACATGCGGTACAATATTTCAGTCATGACTCCGAGACATCCTACAATTCGCCACGCTGTGAACGGAGCAAACAAAAAGTCAGCAAGTTATTCTAGGCCGCACGATCATGTTCCAGCACATACCTTGCGCTCTCCGCCACGCGCAGCCATGTCAGGATTGCCAGACGCCTTGCCCATGACTTTCTCAGCGGTGCCTACCATAGTCCGTCAGATACATCCGTTGTAACTGCATGTGCGACACAAACCCACCTTTGGCTTTCTCCATCATCGTGGGCTTGTGCTGCGTGCCGCCAGTCGTCGCGCCTTGTCCCAGCGATTGCGAGCCATACTCGTTCCCGGAGCCCGCCACACCGCCCGACGCATCCTGTCGCCCGCTGCCATAGTCCTCCTCGCCGCGCCCCGTGTCGGAGCCTAACAAGTCCGTCCCGCCGGTGCCGTAGCCGGTGCCCGCACCCGAGCCCGCCATACGATCCGTCTGCCTGTCGCCGCCCATGGTGCCGGCGCCGGGGATACTATCAGCATCGTACCCTTGCGTGTCGGCGTAGCGTCCTTGGGAACCGAGACCAGACATAGTGTTCGCATCGTTGCCTATGCATGAGAGAACACGTCCGAGTATGAGGGAAAGGCTGTATTGGAAGATGATAAGATGAAAGACGCACCCGTCTTGAAACCCGAGGTGGTATCGAACTCGTTGTCGCGTCGCTGGCTAGCGTAGGTACCTCCGCCTTGTTGATCAGCAGTGCCGAACTGGTTGTTCATATCGTTGCCGAGGCCGGCGCCTTGCTCGGTGTTGCGGCCACTGCCAAAGTTGTCGGTTTCGTAAGACATATTGAAGAAAGAGGTGGGTTGAATGGGGGTGAGTTGGTGAGTAAGTTCGTGCTAGTGAGGGTGAGGTGACAGTAAAAATGAGGTTTATATCTATGGAAAGTCAATAGATGACGACGGGATGACGTCGGGAGGGTCATCCCAAGTCTGTGGCGTTACACCACCAGCAGTTGCCTCAGCATGACTCTATGCGGGGCCATTCGGATGAGTCTGATGGCGTGACCAAGGGTTCACGCTAGCATCGTGTCAGCTTCAATCCAACCCCCTCAATCTCGGCGCCATTCCGATTATCCGTTGCGAGAAAGTCGGCTTCGCGCCCAAGTCAGCGTGAGTACAGGTTGTCCTCTCAGTTTCAATCCCCACAGAGTCCTCGATGGACGGCGACGAGCGCGGGTTATGTAAGCAGTATTCATTTTCGTCGTCGCGCCAAGTCATCCTCGACTCCTTGTTTCCTCTCACCACGTCCTTCTCTTCTCCCCGTCCTTCACCTGGCCATAACCCCTCATCTGTAATGGGCGACTCCGACGTACCGAGATTTGGACGGCGCGTCAGGGTTTCCGTGGATGTACGAAGGGTTGGGTATGGACTCTCCCTTCGACACTCTCATGTGGGCATCATCCAGAGTCTGGACCATGGTGCGTGTTCTATTCACTTACCGCCCACCTGCCCTCACGACAGCATTCAGGATTTGCACATGCTCCGGCGCCCCTCTTGTTGTCGCTGGCAGTCGTCCTCACCTTCGCTCGCGGCCTTGAACTTTACTCCTGGTCTTGAACTTTGCTCGTGGTCTTGAACTTTACTCTCGGTCTCTCGATTTTTGCTTGCGGTCTTGGTCCTCGCTCGCGATCTTGGTCCCGCTCGCGCTCCTCTCTGGTCCTGGCTCTCTGTCCCCTGGCTCACTGGGTTCCCTGGTCTTATCTCGGTCTCCGTCTGGTCCACCTGCTTTGTTGGCATCCCAGGTAACCCTCTCTCACCTGTCATCCCTCTCCATATATCCCGTAGCAGCCCCCATATACTCTGTAGTTATCAAATGAAAATATCATGATTTTCTTCCTTCTACATCAGGATAAGATCGCGATAAGCACGATTTAAGCCAGCAACCCGCCGAGCGATTCTTGATGAGCTTAGTAAGATTATTGGATTGAATCCAAAGAACCTCAGCTTCGGGCCCAAGGGAATTCGTTGAGCGTGATATCCGCTTGACATTTTTGGATTCCATCCATCGGCACACCAACTTCAAACTCAGGGGCGTGATATCGGAATGAAGCTGAGGGATCGCCTGGTGGTGTAGACAGGATCGCAAGTCATCTGGTGGTGTTTCACCGCCCAGTGAGCTCCCAGGTCCATCGTCGCGCCCAGAGGTGGTAAGCATTTGAACCCCAGATGGAAGGCTAGTTTCTTGAATGACCTAGGCATGGTACGTCGTTCGTGTAGTCATGGGCAGTGAAGCCGCCAAGTCTCCAGCGGACCTGTACTGTGACTGAACTTGCTCCAATGCGTACCGGGGCGGATGCGCACATAGCTCCAAGATTAGACAGCTCCAACTGCCAGCGCGTTGCGCAGGAGTGGCATGCTCGTTTTGTAAAACTTGAAGATCGTAACTTAAATGACCCAGGTCCCAAAGGTTCCGAGAGACTGGCATGTCCTGAGAGAAGAAAAAGAGCCTGCAAAAATTGCGTAGGGACATGAAGCTTAGAGGCTAATGTGGAGGTCGTGAGTGAAGCTCACCTAGAGTGAAGAGCGAAGGTAGACAATCATCGTAAGTTATCTGACTCGGAATCACAAGTCTAAGCACTGGGAGCTTATGTCAGCTGAGCCAAATTCCTGTCAGCTCGTCTCCTTGTTGCTGTCTAAAAACTGTACATGTTTCAAGGCATTGTACGAAATATCGCACTCCTTAGATGTCGTTCATGAAGTATTGCGCACGCGGTGGACCGAGTTGACAACGCAAACGCCCGACGCGACCTGACGCGACCGTCTCACGTGGCATTTTATAACGACCCGTGACCGCGCCAGCCCCGATCCCCAAGTCCCCGAACCCGACTGAAAGCCTCCCATTTATTACCGTTTCACACATCCCAACCACCCTATATGTCTCCCTTGAACACCCTCCTGAATGAACAATTTGGCTGGCTATGCAGAAGCACCGTCGTGGGGCCATCGATCCCAAGGAAGCGTATCCAAGACCCAAGTATAGCTGTCTATGGACGTTTGACTTATGAGCGACCTTGGGAGCGACCTTGGCAGTGCAAGGAGCATAACGGTGAGTACACAGAAAAGCGTTCAGTTCCTGTTCTCTATACCTATACTTGGTTTCTTCCAGTAAACTCCACTTTAGCACTAGGCGACGACCGCATATACACACGTCGAATTTAGCAATGACCAGTCAGTCAGAAGACGGTGCTAGTAAGACGTGCTTTGGTTCCCGGCTAATGTTGAGCGCTTACAGCTTCCAGGCAACCACCCCCACATGGACGATGTTCTCATAGCTGCAACGTTGCCTTCGCGGTCTATCGATTTACAACCGACGGACGACTGTGACGGTCGGACTGAATGCCTCTTATCTGTGCATGCACAGCGCCAGATCTTCGACCACCCCGACTTTCCTCAACGCTTGGTGAAACCGTCAAAAACCATGTATGCTCTTCGTGAGACTCGTACGGCCGTGCAGGCTGTCTTTGCTCTGGACGACGTGCAGACGGGCGAGCTCATCATGAGCGAGCGGCCGCTTCTTGTGGTACCCCAGGCACCAATCGCGCTATCAAAAGACAGAAGCCTAGTACGCCAGAACCAAGGGGTGAGTATTTCATGGGGAAAAGGTGGAACCATCTAACCTAGGAGGCTGCAGGACATGAAAGAGTGGAACAAGTGCTTGAAGGCCGTGGTCGATCGAATGGATGCCCAAAGGCGAAATGCGTTTTACGCGCTTGCCAATACACGCACGAAGGACAACCGGGCGGTGAATGTCTTGGGTATCGTTGCCACGAATGGATTTGACGCCAGCGAGTTGTGCGAAAAAGACAGGCCGGACGCGATGGGAGGGTACACTGTGGTGGGGACGGATATCTCGCGTTTGAACCACAGGTAAGGATCTATCTCGTTCTTATTTTCCTTCCATTTGACCGGAAACGGCACAGCTGCTGTCCCAATGCGACCTACAGTTTTCAACCGGACACCTTTGGCATGGAGTTGCGTGCGGCTCGCCGCATCCGCGCCGACGAAGAAATCACGATTTCCTACTGTCCGATATTCGACACTCATGAAGTTCGGCGACAAAAGTTGGCGCTATATGGGTTCGACTGCACCTGCGCGGCTTGCTCCAACCCTATCATATCCGATGGCGTGCGATGTCGTTCTGAGTTCCAGGATCCGCTTCAGCCGGGCGTGGCGAGCATCACAACATCGTTGGACCTCCTCAAGGCTCTGGAACACGAGGGCTTGCAGGGGAGCTCGCAATACGTGGACTATCTCAAGTGTGCGTCGGAGGCTTATCATAAGGCAGGCAACGCAGCCAAGGCGGAGGAATACCGGGTCAAAGTGTTCAAGGCTGCGCTTGGGTGGACAGGTCGAACGCGGGCGTTCGGAGTGGCGTTGTTCTGACACTCGATTCCTGGTCGAGCACGTTTCTTTGTTTTCTGCCTTTCATCGTCTGCCTTCCCACGTTTTTTGTTGATGTTCCTTTGTTCACCCACCTCGTGTCCTTTGTGCATTGAGCCTCTATCGATCATTCGTGACTTCCATGAGCCTCCTTTCTGCTTCTCTCATATATATTCCTCTGTTCATCGATGTCCGCCTTTCCCATTACCCTCATCTGCACGCTCTCACTCCTACCTCCGCCTCATCGTCACCTTCGTCTTCACCCTTCCTCACTCTCCCTACGATTTCCATGGTCAAATCAAACCGCAAATCCAAGAAAGGCGGGAAGCGCGTCGCTTGTACGTGTTCGACTACGTTCTACCCATCGACCGTCACTGAATCCTCGACCAGCCAAAGACGCGATTTCTGAGGGAAACCGTCCGTCGAACGTTGCGATTCCCGAATCCGAGACGGGTGCGTGCTGCGATATTACTGCATTCTGAACCAGTGACTGACTCCACATTCACCCACTTCCAGACCTTCCCTCGGATAACGCTATTCCTGAGCTGGATGCGCCCAAGCTAGACGATACGACACCACTTGAACAGGTCACGGTACCCACGACCCTACCCGTCGTTCCAGGTTGGGAGGCACCTGAAGATTCTCCGGATGGGTATACGGAATGTACCATCCCAAAGCTCCTCAAACTGCAGATCGTCGACGGTTACGGACTTCATAGGCCTCTCCGTCGACCCAGCAGAATTATATATGCGATTCTCGAGACGCCCTCCCGCGGTCGTGGGATGTTCGCTCTAGAGGATATCGAGCCTGGCGATCTTATTTTGAGCGAGCGGCCGCTCCTCATGAGATCGCCCAACCTGCGTGGGCCCGGCGGCATGCCCAGCAATTTAACCCCTGCGCAAGAAAGACTGGTCGTATGTTGGTCCATTTCGGTGATAGCTGTCGAGCTTACTGTTCCTTCATCCAATAGGTCCTAGAGTCATCGAACGAATTATTGAATCTCTCAGTCAGCCGTATGACGCTTTCGCGTCGCGAGGCGTACATGTCCCTCGCCAACAGCCACACGCAGGACGGAAGCGGCGCTGCTCTAGGTATCATGCGCACGAACGGGTTTGCGATATCGGCCAAGACTCTGACCGAAGGCGGGGACGAAGATGAAATATATAGTGTTGTTGCAGAGCAGTTATCGCACATCAACCATAGGTTTGTGAATCAATGCTGCGCGTTTGATACCAACCATTCTGACGAACCTCTCAGCTGTTCGCCCAACGTCACATGGAACTGGGACAGGGCCTCGTTCGGGATGGAGTTGCGCGCGGTGCGGAAAATCCGCAAGGACGAGGAAATGTTCGTCCACTACTGTGTACTGGATGCCCCGTCCGCCAAGCGCCAGGACGTACTTGCGCCGTACGGCTTTCGCTGCTCCTGTGCATCCTGCAGCGACCCGATTGCATCTGACCGCCGCCGTCGCGAGATTACATCTGGACCCTTCGCCAAAGCGGCCCCAGGGTCCGTGAGCCTCAAGGCGAGCCTGAATCAGCTCCGACAGATCGAGGAGGAAGGGCTAGAGATACTTCCACATTACATCCATGCCCTTCGGTGCACGGCGAAGGCGTACGAGAAGGCGGGAAACCTAGAGAAGGAGAGGGAGTTCCGGAAGAAGGTGTATCTCCATACGCTGGGGTTGATGGGAAGAGCGCGAGCGATGGATGTATTATGTGACGGTTACTGACTGTCAAGTTCGTGGTTGCTGACTGAAGTCTTCTAGAACCATCCTCGAGTTCGTCGGATTCACGATCCCCAATTTGGTGAGAACCTGAATCAGTCATGTCATTGTGTCTACGAGGTTCTGTTTTTTTTTGTACTGGTATGCATGTCTTGTATAGTACTACTCTATCACGGTCGCCCGTATTGTTGACTGTCCGTCGTCCCGTTGTATTGTATAGTTTTGCATTTTACGTTTTTCTGTGGGTTTAAATAAATCAATTGTCGGTCACTGCCGATATTCTTACCTCTCGCTATCAGTGGCGGCACAGGTCATATTCGAGATCTAGGTCTGTTCGATAGATTACAGGGGGGATATTATACTTGATAACATCTACCATGTAAGGCCGAATGTTCGACGGTGCGTGTGACACTTAGGCCGCCTTTATCGTGCTTTGCAGAAGGATGCGTTCAAGTTGAGCTTTCTCCCTGTAGACGAGCAAAATAACGATAGTCGGATAAAGGCCCTTTGGAAACATCTTCGACTGAGTACCTCGGTGTAAAAACAGCGAGGGGAAGGGTATCAGCGTACCGTAATCTGAACTATACTCTGCTGAATCGTCCAGCTCACGAGTGCCCCCAACAGTTCGAATTCAGCCGCGACAATCAAGACCTACAGAAGACATTAGTATGACATAATGTCAGATTGACTTCATGGTTGAGATGACTTGCCCATACTAAAAGGTATACGACCCCGGACTCTGTGATAATCACTAGAGCATGTACAGCAACAGAAGTAGTCCTGATACCCGTGGCTGGATCGTCCCGTATGGACTTCCGGAACATCCTACAAGCTTAATAGTCAACATGTGCTTGAATTGTTAACGAAGCGGAAACCAGAGCACCAGGTCTTGTACGTCACAAGCAAAGTTCCCCACAGGTTATTTAAGGCAGACAGCCCAAGAGCTACGAGGGTGATATTTCCGTTGGCAGCTTGGTCCACATGTGGGTCTATGCAAAGCACCGCTTTCACAATGTATACAGCTTTCACAAGGGAATAAAAATCAGCGCGACCTACTGAATTAGGCAAGCACACGGACATACCAATAGTGACGAGCGCAAGACCGGTAGATATCGTCATGACGAGTTTCGAGCGGTTCCATATTACCCATGCCCTCCATACAACGATCGCGTCGCTCAAGAACCACTGCAGCAGCCCGTATCAGTAACTTCGGCGTCGAACTGAACGTCAACCACTTACATTGATTAACTGAACGTCTGACATGGCTTCTAGTAAGTTATGGACTGAGCTGGGTACCAAGGAGCAAATAATATCATCTTCTATGGAGTTTGCGATGTTGATAAGATGCCCTGCGAAGTGCACGAGTGCGACAAAAAACATGCTGCCAATGACGAGTGTCAAGTAGACTTCGGCTCTTGACCGTGGACACTTGTAGCTATACATACTTTGGTATCAACGTGGATACGACGGGCTTGCTAGCAGAGGAATAACTTTACATACCGGAGAGCGGAAATAGAAACGGTCATCAAGACCGTGTACATCCCTATGTTAAAGTTTAGGATCAATTTCAGAGAGATGTTGGGCACACATACCAAACAGAGCTGCTTCGACTGCCATAGGGAAGACCAGCTCGCGGGCAGTGAAGCGTCGTTGTCCCTGCGTCTTGTAGCAGCCAGGGGGTAGCATGTTGACCCGATGATAGGGAGAAGAGGAGGGCCGCTATAGGACGATGCATGCCGGGCGTGAGGGTGAGTACAAGTATGAATCTGCAAGGTCATTCACGTGCTACGTGTAGCCTTGTCAACAAACAAAGCACAACTTCGCAGTGGTAAAGCTTCAAGTTCGGGAATGTGGTACATCGAAAAGCAGCCTATGCACACGGGCACATAGTTGCGTGCACCGGAATATGCGATTACCATCGTGGGGCATGCAGATACCGTGGTAAGTGAAGAGCACAACAGAGAACAACGCTCTACCTTTTTGGTCGACCTGCGACTGGAGTAGAGATCCGTAAGCCAATGAGCACCCAGACACAAGTGGATACGATCTGATCCGTCTGGCAACGAACATACGAATCGATATCGGGCTACTACCAACAAAGGATAGCTTGCGTCGCCTGATGTATGAGAGTCAGTGACCCGTGCATAGTAGAAACCAAGAACAAAGACGCACCCAGACTAATTATGGATGAGGCCGAAGCAGCCGAAGGGATCGTACAATCTCGCAACGCAAAGATGAAGATCAGTCCGCGCTATGTGAACCGAGTCGTGATTCTGAGCGGATTTTGAGTTGTGTGGACCAACAACATCCCTGAAAAGATGAGGACGGACGAGATAGGGCAGGTGGAGGGCAGAAATTGTATGTGCAAAAGATCAATTGTTTTGTAGTCTGTCGGTTCGAAAGATGTCTCCTCGCACACTTCAAAGGAGGAGAGGATACAAGCAAAGCAACCATATATGAACTCGTGGTACTCAGGGTAACTCTAACTTGGAAGGCACATGCATACGTTCAAAGTTTGTTTTCTCAAAAAAGACCAACAGTATGATGACTGTCGGATAGATACCCTATATTATTGGTGAGAAATAGTGGTATAGAGTGAATATGGGCGGGGACTAGCCGTAAGTTGAACCATAGACTGTTGCACGATTGCGCTTGCTTCGCCGAGAAAGTCGAATTCAGAGCATATGAATATGACCTGCATAGACGAGAGTTTAGTACCTTTAGTACAACTCAGTACCCTGAGACGTGTGGCGTCGATTGCTTACCCAGATTATGAGGTATATCACACCTGATTCCGTTACGAGAACGAGTGCTTTGGCACCTACAGATCGCCGAGTCGGACTCGACTGGATATATTCGTGCCAAACCCCACGGAATTCCCTTTGTAAGAAAACGTAAGTCTCTGTGGATATTGCTGCTGGGTGAAGGGGGGCTCGCCAGGTTTTATATGCAACGAGTCCAGTTCCCCAGACGTTGTTCAGAGCAGAGACCGCAAGGACCACAAGAGCAATGTCACCCGATACAACAATGGGGAGTTGGGTATCGACATCTGAGACGAAATTGAGCGCCGCCACGACTAGGAAGGGGGGGAATCAGTTCATGGTCAGCGTCGCGCGCACGCATTACGTACCGGAAGCTAACAGAGCAAGTAGACTTGAAATAATTAAAATCCATCTTGGACGTCCCCACAATACCCACCCCCTCCATACGACAATGAAGTCGCTTATAGTAAACTGGGGTGCACTGGTGAGCTAATCTGACTACAGCGTTAGCACATAACATACATCGATAATTTGGATATTGGATAATGCGATTTGCAAAGTCGTGGACGATAGAGGAAGTTCCATGCATAGGGCCATATGCCGCGCGAAAAACCAGCCGAGGATTAGATGCAGCGTCCAATGTGAGACGGCGACAGCAAACATGATGCCTATGATTGTCAGAAGATAGTACTCCTGTCTTGTAGCCTTCTTCTTGGACCTGCAAACAGAAACTACAGTCAATAACACGCTGCAATACGGTCGTAAACAGTTACATGAGATAGATCGATGAGAAGACGGCCAGCGCCAAATATATGCCTAGAAGTTCTCCCGTCAACTTGAACTGGAACCTCACAGACATGAAAAACGCACCAAAGAAAATGGCTTCTGCCGCGACCGGAAAGAAAAGCTCACGAAAGATGTCCAAATCACTCTCTCGATGTTGCGGGCACCGATGGTTCGTCACGGACGACATCGCATGAATGGGAAGGGGGAAACTAAGGGGAGGGTAGCATCGCGGTGGGACTATAAAGACAACGGGAAACGTCCTCCACTCTCCCATAGTGTTCCATGAGGCCAACGAGTGATGTTCTAACGCGTGATTGAAGCACGAGGAACTGTATCAACACAAGAAGGTGGATCAGCATACCGGATGAAAGGAAAACTCAGGACAACGAATAGAAAGTCGTATCATTCTCCCCTGCACCATACCACATAGCTTCAACGATGTGCGTCAGAATTCTGGTGCTACAGCCATCACGGGCCCCAAAGGAGGATGGAATGAGATTGGAGGAGAATATACTCAACAAGGGATGACTCGATGAGGAACCTAAGTGACCTAACAGTAGTTGTTGTCCATCACGATCATGGTACCGAATACGTACGACTCAGATGGTAGCAACGTTCGGGGGGCTTCCTACCAGTTTCTGACTGTATTTTACGATGTTCCTGGTCACTCCCGGGACGACGTAGAGAGCTGGTCACGTTTGCGGTGGATGTCAACGACGAGGAAGGGCATGGACGAGGAAGGGCATGGATGAAGCTCAGGCCTCAGGTCGAATCCGGCTCCACGGCGTCGGCGTATCCTGAGCGACCAACGGACAACTTCTGCACCTTTCTGCACCGTGACTTGTACATATCGCTGCTCCAGTCTCCACCGGCCACCCTTCATATCAGACACCCTTCCATCATATCAGAAACTTGAATCAGGGCCTGTCTTTGAACTTTACCTGCGAGAGGGGACCGACTACGACTTTTGAATCATTGTTGATATCGACAATAAGTAGATGCCCCTTTCGCCGAGACAACCTGCCAACGACCTCCAATGACGAACACTCGCACTGGCACGTATCGCGATGAGAACAGGTCGAGGCAAAAGGAAACTGCTGCCATAGCATTCGGTCCATATGGTATGTTAACTTCCCCGTAAATGGCAGCTTGGGTTTGATACCTCCCAGGCCCTTCGAATTTACCTGATCAGACCTGTTCGCCACTTCGTATCTGATATCGCCCCCCTCCTTTACCGATGACCTTTTCCATTACCATGCACTTTTACAGTGCTATAAAAAGGTCAGGCGGATGCGACATCCCCTCAGGCTAGTTCCCAAAGTTTGACTCTTCACTCGCAACGGTACTGGATAGTGAGTGTGTCTAACACTGCTCCTTCATGCCTAGATTTCTAACCTACAGCAACTCCTCGCCAGCCCTTCTCGACCCTTATAACATTCGATCTTCTTCATTATGTTCTTTTCTTCGACCACTATAACCATGTTCCCCGCTGCCCTTGCCCTGCTTGTTTGCATCCTCCTCAACGGTGCTCTAGTCTCCGCCGCACCCTTGACTTATGTCAGTGCAAGAACCGACAATACCACACTAGTACCTCTGGACAACTCAGACGATCCCGCATTCCGTCTCAGACCAGTTTCTGAAGGGGTATAGTTCGCTAATTTCCTCAGCCACGAACGCACACTTACTTCAGTATCCAGGGACTGCTTGCCGATGTCGGACAAGATGAGCATAATCCAACGAGCCCTAAGGTAGTCATAAGGTCAGTGTATCTTTAATCGACTGTGAAGCGCGATTTTCACCAGGAATCTCGCAGGCACGGTGGCTTTCCGAACGGTGGCGGGAGGGGAGGTTTCCGCCAACCTGGCAATTGTGACGTTGGAAGTCGTTGCGCCGGCCAGGGAGGCCTTCTGGTGGACGACGTGAGTCATCAATCCTCCATTGAACCCGAATATCATCTCATTGAGGTGTCGATGGTGCTATAGCCGATTGTAAACGATAATTCCGACCAATGAATTTCAACAGGCTCGTTGAATGCTTGTCCATTTGAACGGATTTAACGGGGTTCGTTTCGGTGCAGTCACGGTGCCACTTCCCTCGTAAATACTTTACTTTCACAACTACTGTTGACCTATCTTGATGGTTGGTCGACTGGGTATGGCAATTGTTCTTGTGTGCGGTGGGTTGCTGAATCGGCCCACTACGGACCATAGTTTGTGTTTACATAAAAGTGAAGCTAAACATCGCTGTCTTCCTCAGTCCATCCCTCATGCACTATTATCTCTGTCGAAACCACCGTCTCAAGTTGGTCTTCGAGGAAATGTAACACAGCCTGTTTTTTCGACTACGGAGATTGGCATCGTCCGATAGCCCCGCCTGTCGTGGTAGCCGTCAAACGAGCACGCCGCGTTCTGCATTCATCGACAACTTGGCTGATATCTGGAGGTTAATTCAGTCGGGGAGTGCCAGAGCATTCATAGTATAGGATACAAATATGAGTATCCTCTAGTGGGCCCGACGCAGCGGACGACCAGACCTGATGGAATAGCAAGAATCCATCCGTCCGGCAGGGCTGATGCAGTATATGGCAGCCTATGGTGTTGTAGTAGAGGAAGCTAGGGTATGACACGACTCAAAGCTACAAGGATAGTCA
The DNA here is from genome assembly GCA_012932865.1 of Amylostereum areolatum. Lineage (NCBI taxonomy): Eukaryota > Fungi > Basidiomycota > Agaricomycetes > Russulales > Stereaceae > Amylostereum > Amylostereum areolatum. Next base: position 1,217,473 of record SAXG01000002.1, read on the forward strand.
TTTTCTACGGAGAACCGCGAAGGTTTCTTTGAACCGCGTCCGTTCCACCACGAAACTATTCTGGCGTCAACTTCCGCATGTCCAGGCTAAAAATAATACAACATACCACGCAAGGATACACACAACACCGCATACGCCGCCCACGGCGATGTGACGTTTTTGAGCCCACAACGTCAGCGGGATACTTTCGTGCAGCTTAGCACTCCACCGGGTGATCGCCACGGCAGCAACGAACACGCTCAACACGCTTACTGGGGGTATGACTTCCCTCCAGACTACGAGTTTTCCCAGGCCCCTCCTCTTGAAAAACCGACGCGCGAACCGCCACGCATAGAGAGCGCGCAGGCCCAGATTGGCGATGTTTGCCCACACGAGGCCGACATCACCCCATCCAAGGCCGTGCGTGAGCCCTACGGCCGCAAGGACAAAGCCGACGGATGTTGCAACCATCATTCGGCTCTGGGCACGCAGGTCGGCGGGTGTGCAGGCAGAAGCGAAAAAAGCTTCCAGGACGCCGTTGAAGGCCATAGTTGGGATGTAGTAGATGTATGCACCAAGTATCTGAGGAGCGGAGGTGGTACGGTACCGCGGGGGAAGAAATATGGATATGGCGAGGGAAAGATAGGGTGGCGCAAACGTGGCAAGTATGAGAAGGAGATGTGTGAAGAGGAGAAGGATCGTGAGGAGTAGACGGGCGGCGGTACGTTGGGCATCCTTGGCTTTCGGTTCCTTGGAGTCGGCGGGTGATCTTAGCGATTTAGAAAAAAAGATCCGGGAAGTCTCTTCAATGGGCTGGAAGACGATTCTTGCCACCAGAGAACCTGAGAATGTTTGAGCTCTGGGGATGGACAAGAAGGCTGACGCCTGTACTGACCATAGTTCGACGCAATAGCATAGCCCCCTTGGTCTTCTAACGGGCTCAGGTGAGAAATGAGGAACTTGTCCCCTTCGGTTAAGAAGTGTTTCATCACAGACTGGCCAGTCATGGCTCCAGACAGACGCAAAAGTTCGCTGTCGAACAGGGCGGTTGAGGAACTAATCATGGGTTAGGGTTTATATGCACCAAACATGCAGGAGGACGTACCTTTCATCCCCATCGACGGGAACCTGTCTCAGAGAGTATTGCTCTCCGAAACCATATATTCGAGCGAATGTGGCGAGCGTCGCAAGGCTATACGCAGCTTGTCCGGCAGCAAAAGCCAGAAGCGCCCATTCAGGCGGACCAGCGACGAGCACAACGAACGTCACCACGGTCTTGGAGAATACGGACACCCCTTCTGCACGTACGCGTATGTCGAAACGAAGCTCGTTTTGTGCATGGATATAAAGTGGTTCAGAGAGAAGCTCCACAGAGGCTGCGATGGCGTAGATGACAACACTCAAGTGGAAGTACGGTTGCGACCGCGTGGAAACCGAACTCGTTGACACATACACCAAAGCGATGAGGAATGCTGCGGGGATCCCTAGTGCCACCGGAAGGAGGGCTATGTTTGACACCAACTGTTTGCTTGTCGCTGCCTTTGAGGACGAGCCGCGGAGGAGTGCGTTGCGTACACCTTCTCGGGAGAGAAACAGGATGGTTGAGAGAAGAAGTTCGAATTGAATGGCTGCTGTTCCAAATGTCTGAGGTGATGCGAGGCGTACAAGGGCTTGATTCAAAGCAAAGGTGAATATGCGAGACACGAACTGGAGAAGGACCAAAGATGATGCAGACGCCAACGAAGCTGATAAAAGGGTGGGTGACCCCGAGGATGAGGGCTCCATTTTCTCCATCCCTACTCTCGTATCTTCAAGTCCATTAGAACATCAATGTGGCTGACCATCTGGCGATTATACATACATGATCGCTATGTGGCCAGCGCGGTGATGTGGTAAGGTTGATGGCCTCTCGTTAGGAGACTGTCCGGCAAACCACGACGTGGCAGCAAGCTGTAGCGCAACTTTACTGCGAGAAGAAGTTTGGCCTTCCAAGGGGACACCGACGAATAATGAGTGGATCTGAAGCGAGCGTTGGTGGTCGAGGCCGTCAAGGAAAGAGGATCGTGCAGGAATAGTCCGAGTCGCGTGGGAAGTCGTATGTACATCATGTCCACTTTTGAACCGGCGTCAGCACCAACTACTACCTCTTTCTCTTCTCTTAACCATGCACGGCTTTATGTAACTGTAGACCCATGCAGACAACTGCGACAAGAAAGGTGGTCCTTTGTGGTACCATATTGAGGGAATCGCCACAATGAGGGGAGGAACAACAACTTCATTCGCCCTCCCTGAGATGAAGATAGTGTTGTCCAGAGTACACTCAACCACCAAAGACATGAATGCAATATGGTTCTGTTCTAGTGGTATAGTACAGATTCGTCCTCGATGGCATGATAGAGGAAGGGATTAGGAAAGATATAGGAGAGCACAGATAGAAATCAGGCCGCACTTTACGTCCGAGACGTTCCCGCCCCAGATGAGCCCCCCTGGTTCGATGGGCGCTCGAGCTTGATCCTCTTGCTGTCGCTGGTGGGTCCATCGTCAAGACCTCGTTTAGTACCGCTGCCTTTCGAGCCATGACCAGACAGGCCGCCACTGGTTGCGCTCTCGCGTGAAAGCATCGCCTTCATCGCCTTCTTATGTTTCCTGTCGACGGTATTGGACTGTGGAAGCATGTCCTCTCCGGCGTCATTCTCCTCAAGCCAAGTGTTTTGGTCGAGATGGTGGGTGAATCTGGCAAGCAGATAGGCATGAGAGGAAAGACGTTCGACCGCGATGGCTTTCGACGCCATCGCGCGGTCGTCTCTCCTCTTGGCCGGGTAGAGATCGTCGAACAGCCAGCGGAGGTCATCGACCAGAGCTGCGAGAGGGGTGCAGACAGACTCTTCGAGTTCATCGGGCGTGAATCCGCCCTTCCCTGTCAAAAAGAGAATTTTGCCTCGGCCTCCATTGCCTTTCGCGTCTTCATCCGCGAAGATGTATTCTATTGCTTCGCGAAGCGGGGGACCACCCTCGATGATTGTTGCATGGTAGCGCATTATCGTGTAGACGAGGACCCAGAGGAACGATTCGCAGTCATCGCTGAGGCCTTGCGATAATTGAGGGTTTGTCAGGAGGGCAACGGACATGAACGGCCAGGTTCCCTGGAGAAGTATGAGATTGACACTACGAACACAAATTTGGTGGACTTACAGTTCTATTCGGGCGACGAGCGTCGCACGGACCATCTCTGTCACGGCACAGATCCCAGTCTATGAGGATACCGCTGCCATCGATGGTTATGAGAATATTGCCGAAGCTGACGTCTCGATGTAAAATTCTTGCGATCTCATATGCCTTCTCATGAGCTACATAAACGAAAAATAATCAACACACGAAGACAATGGATGCAAAAAGAACACTTTTCGCACCTTTGATGGCGTCCCGCAGAACCACGCACAGCTGCTTCGTCGTCTTGAATTTGGAGAGAGGCTTGCCAATCATAGACGGCACAATGCGATAATGAATGTGGGGTATGATTTTGCAATCCTTTGACCCAGCCCCCGCTTTCTTCCTTTCGAACCGCGGCGTGAGCGTCTCTTGTCTCTCGCTGTCCGAACTCCACACGTCGCCCGCACAGAGCATCTTGGCAGTATGAGGAACGTCGGCGGCAGCCAGGGTGGCATAGATGTCACCCTCCTTCTCGATGTTGTCAAGGGCGATCCGCCAAGTGTCCTTCAGGTAACATACCTCGCCGGCGTAGACCACGGGCTCCTCCGAGCCGTCGGCGGAAGCTTTGTCGACGGGCTCTTGAGCAGCACGAGCGTCCTTATCTGCTTTTGTCAAAGGCTTGTCGCTGACTTCAACTGCGTAGTAGCCCATGGTGGCTCTCCCTGTAAGAGATTCTGACTGGATGTGAGGTCGAGGTGTAACGAAGTAGCGGGGACTGGGACGCCTGTCGATGTCCACCCTCGTTCTGTTCGTGTTGGGCTTCGCGTCGGGGAAGACGGCAATCTTCTGCATGGGGAGAGTTTTGAGAGCAGCGTCCTGAAATGGAAGAAAATCTGGATGCTTCTTGTTGAACTCCTGGAGGACCGAGCGAGCAATTTTCGCTTCTGCCTCCGTTGGCGTCGTCACCGTGGGATCTCTTCCCAAGGCTTCGTCGGAGGCACGGTTGCATCGCCAGAAGAGCTCGGTGAGATGCTGCGTTTTGACCCAGTTGAAGCGTGCGGACACGATCGCTCCACTGCGATCCCAGCGGATGAACCGCGCCTCGTCCTCGATGAGGAGGACTGAGAAAGTGAAGAGAAGCGGCTGTGCCCGAAACATTTGCATGGCGTAGGAGATGGTTTGTCCGCGAGCCGGGACGGCGCGATCCCCGATGGAGTCGATGTCAGCGTTCTTGTCGCTGTCCGCCGTTGGATTGACGATATCCTCGGACTTTCCCTTGCGCTCCACAGTAAATTTCGCCTTGTCCCAATAGTCGCCATCGGGGACTTGTCCAACAACGTCCTTTCCAAAAAGGCACATGTCGGGTTTTCGTTTCTCGCGATAATCATCGACACTGGCAGCTAGGTTGTGGGTATCGACGACGGCGAGGTTCGAAAAGTGGCCGGACTTGGCGGCCTTGTTGTAGGCCTTGATCTGATACCACAATGTAGGTTAGTTGACTATGCCACCGGAGGCGGGATGAAAGACACGCACAAAACCTTCCTCGGTGTTGACGGCAGCCTTGTTCCACGAGATCTTCGCGTCTTTGGGACGTTTGGCGGAAGACGACAAGCACGCGTCGAGCCACTCTTCTGCGGGCATACGTCCGGCAAACCGATTGAGCATGTCTCTGACCAGGGAGGGATACTGGGTTGTCGCGGTCTCGCCGGTTTGGGCACTGAAGGGCGTAGAGCCTGCGCGTTTTTTTGCAAATCGGTGGTTGCGTTGTCGACGGGTTCGACGGCTCTTGTAAAGGTGGGGGTTCACGCGCGCGCGACGAATCGGAGGAAGCCTGAGAGGTAGAGGCCGAAGTAAGTGAGAGTGACGGAGAACGGTCGAGGGTGTTACAATGTTATGCACGGATCGAATTGGCGCACTTATATATGCTTTTCTCGTTGAATGTGCGGACGTATCGGGAGGACAATAGGAAATGAGGCCATGCGGGCGAGTGACTGGGAATTGGAGTCGATGGCGCGTTCCTTGGAAGATGGAATCGTAATGGCGGTTCAACTGCAACCGGCGCCTCGGCGTTCGTTCTTCAATTGCATCAGCACGGTCACATGATCCCATGATATTTACGCGCGGCCAACGCGCTCCAGACCTCACTTGCATCCTCGCGCAATGTGTCCTTAGTTCGGTGGTATCTCGCTCGATCTGTCACCACAGTTCCCCTCCTTGTCACTTTCAACCCTTCCAAAACAGCGGTAGAAGCCGAGATTTTCTGCTTCGAGCCTGCCTGCCTCAGAATAAGTAACGCATCGCATTCTCACAGGTTACAACACTGACTCCATGGTGTCTTCCGGATGGACTCTGCTTGTGAACCCAGCGGAGTTGCTCTTAGCAGGGGTGCACTGGATTCTCTGTCTTTTTGGCTCCTTGTCAGTGCCCCCACCCGGCCCACGGCTGGGGCTATTGAACCTTCTCCTACTCCAGCATCATGTTCACTGGCACAATCCGCGTCGGAATAATCAATGACTGCCATGGCCGTGTCGCAGTTCCAGAGTCTCAAGATATCATGCCTCAGGTTTCCGTACATCATATATTTTTTAGAAAGTGTACTGACGGAAATGTCCATCTCCCGTCATCTATCCATTTTCGTGTTCTGGAGCTGGAATGAATGCATGCGCACTGCGCAGCACACCCGCCACTCAAACATATACCATTTCTCGCTCTCACCATCCTCCGACTTCCCCTCAGGTGTTCGCTCCCTTCGGGGTAGCATACGAAAAAATTGGAACGATACAGAGAAGATTAGCATGGCCCCTGCACAAGGATGACACGCTTCTCCAGAGTGGTAGACCTACGGGTCTCAATATTTATTTTTGTTCTACATCCGACGTCCATTGTCTAATATCTATAGACTATAGTCTCGGCAGTGTGACTCTGTGAGTGCGGCACTGTCCTCCATAGGACCAATCACCATACCTATTACCAGCTGACACTCGGTATCAGGCTTGGGTCGCGCTGACGTTCTCGCCGTCTCGGTGCGGTACTCTCCCCATTTCCGTGGCTGCCATTGGTGAGAGATGATTTCATTGTCCCCCGTCACTAAGCTCACCCGAAAAAACCATTGCTCTTGTGGCACAGTTGTTTTAACCATCATGGTCCTCAGTGACATATGATAGCTTGATTAGGGATGTGGTTATGGTTTGGAATCTTCGAATAATGTGTGCTCCCTCACCATGCCGGGCACGGTCGGGAGGGGAAATAATATACGTATGTTTGTACACTACGACGAATGAGCTTGGAGAGAAAGCGAAAGAAAGACGGACAACGGCAGGTTAAGTGGTGTATCTTACAGGATGTAAAGTCCCAACATTCCCTCCAATGTGAGAGCAGCAGCAAACGCCCATGTAAGTGCAAGAAGATATAGTCCGAGGTAGCCAAGCCCACAATGTGCTTGTTATCGTTCATCGTCGCTCTTCCCATGGACTCGTGTACAGTGGTTCCGTATTATCACGGTCAACGTTCGCTGTGCTTGGCGTCCGCTCGTGAGAACCCGAGTGCGCACTGGCCGTCGTGTCCCACGAATTGTACGTCGGATACACCGAGCTCTCGTCGGTGTTCCTCGTGTGTACAAAGCTTGGGGCCTGCACTCCCGCGGCGTACCCGTTCACCTGTGTCATATCCCCTGCCGGTGCCTGCTGCATCGAGCGTGAGGTACATCGAAGGATTTCCAGCTGCGACCTGGAGTTGACTACTGCGTCGTCGCTGGGTGAAATACCACGCGAGGAGGGCCAGTCCAAGGGCCTAGTCCTACACCGCCTGAGACAGCCCCGACGATGATGGCGGTGCGATGACGCTGGGCATAATCTTCGTCGCTCTTGGACTTGTCGTCGTCGTCGTCGTTGTCGGGATCCAAGACGGGATCCTGGAAACGTTGCGAGCTAGTCAAGTCGACGCCGTTTAGGCGCACTTGCACGAAGTCATTGTGGGCCTCCGCTGGGTCGGTTGTGGAGAGGAGCTGGACGAACGGGTCAGCGGTGGTGTTGGCTCCATCGAGGAAGTCGCCATAGTTGATGAGAAGGTACGCATTGCGCACTAGATGAAAAGGAAGGTGAGGGGCATGGCTATGGAACGCATAGATGGATTGCACGCACGGAAAGGCCATCCCGAGAATTATATCGAAGTTCGGGGACGCTGCCGTAGTAATTGGTTGTAACTATTCACGCATACATTCATGTCAGAGAGATCCACGAGGATATGGAAAAGATTTACGCACCGTCCCAACACAGAACTTGGCCCCTGTGTCATCCGTGAGACCTAGGTCCATGTTCGCATCCAGTGGATGCATAGGAAGAGCCTTCCCTCCGAGCTTGAGCGTGATGTTCACCTCGACATCGCAAGGAAGTGTCCACACAGGCCCAGTCAATGATACGTTCTGGAACGAGGCGCCAACGAAACGTGAGTAGATATTGTCCGCGATCGATCTGGAACGACGTCAGTAATACATAAGGGCGAGGAAGCGTACATAAGTACGCACTTTGGCACCTGGGGTAGCGAAAACCCTGTGTCGAAAATGGCCGTGGCTTGGGACCTGTTTCGCGTGGTAGACACAGTGCGATTTGAATGGAACGGGCGTCCCATCGGGTGCGATTATACCAGTTAGAATCCATGAGCACTTGCCAATGTTGTCCAGACCGTAATTTACTAGGTAAACTGGTGACCGGAAGTTGAGGCTGGCTGCTGATCGCGTCGAGCCCGGGAAGGATCTCGCCCACGGTGATGTCTCCGGGCCACTGGTCCTCAGGGTCATCTGAACGGCCAAGGTTGATGCTCAAGAAATTGGAGGAGGTCCTGTTTTGGCGGAAAATCCGGTCGATGACGGCATCGCCTTCGGGCTTCTTCTGCAAGGCATTATGCACCTTGGAACCCGCGTTGGGACCGAGACCAACGAGCCCCTGCCCTGCAGGATTATCTTTCGATGCTGCTGTTTCGACTGTATTGTATTGCGGTTAGAGTTGGGTCCGTGGGTTAGAGAAAAGCACGACAATGACGCACGGAATGCCTGATCGTAGATGGTGTAGCCGAGAAACTGCAGGGTGGCGGTCTTGACACGGCCCTTCGCCTGACCGATGGCATAATTGACGGTGGTTTCAGCGCGAGTATCCTTCGCACCGGGGACGACGCCGGCTATCCAAGTGTCGGAGCTGACGGAGGCATCAGGAAGAATGTGGAAATCAGTGTGGGGATCACGCACCTTCCGGTGTCAACGAGGGCAGAAAATTCGGTTCCGTTCAGGGTGATGTTGGTACGATAGCGAATGTTGCTGCCATTATCCAAACTGGAGACGTGAGCACGCCGGTGTAGTGCGGGGATAGGTTCCCCATGAACCTGGAGGTGGAGAGCAGCGACTTGTGTAGTGGCGTGGAACAGAGCCGCGAGGAGAACAGCGCGAGCTAATGGCTGCATAAGAAAATGAAGGAAAGTCAAAAGAAAGAGAAGGGTTTCTCGGGAAGCCGGAAGATAGGGTATTTATGAACGTGTTGCGGGCAGAGACAGCCGTCATGACGGACGAAAGGGTGGTCGGAATCTACCCCGGCGTCACCGCCGGCGAGGCAGTAACGAGTACACAGCTTGTTCGCCGCACGTTCTCCGTGTATGTACTTCATCGTCGCTTCCGTTCATTCAGGCTCTGCGTATCTTCTGCTTCACATAGTTCTATGCAATGAAGTCGTTCGAAGACTGCAGGTGAGCCGTATCGATTCCAAGGCGACGTCGTTTATGCACGCGGAGATGCACGTTCCGGCGGCAGTGAAAAGCACATATATTTGAAATATGTACCTGTCGCCGCACCCTGTCGGACATGGACTGCAACGAGTGCAAAGGCCACCAGGTATGATCATGAAAAGGCTGCTGAGAGGAGATTCGGGTCCTGGTAATTCGAGATGGTAAATCGAGTTCACGAGCGTACGAGAGGTATGCATGTACGCTGGTCATTCGATCGGGCCAGCTCTGTACACGGTCACGTGCATATATTCTGTATTATTATTGGTTTTATCTCCAAGTGTCCACTGTCCAGCAAATTGTCCTTCTTTCGACTCTTTGAGTCTCCCTCATTGTCATAATCATGTCTGCACCATCCAACGACTACCCGACTGTTCAACGAGCACGACGACTCTCTTCACTACTACCCTTCGGCTGTAGAGTACAGCTGTAAGCGCGGGATGATGAGCGCTCACGCAGAGCCCCAAGCAAGCCCCAAGTACGTTTTCTTTTTGCGGTGTATCCGCACCCAGAATGCTCAGTTGTGCACAGTCTGAACAAATTCTCCTAGTCTCAACCAACGCCGGCACCTCACCGTGATGCCAATGGCACCCACACCTTCACACGGCCGTGCTGTATGTACAGCTGAAGTGCACGAGCATTCAATCTACACGTCATGTACAAGCGCGCTTCATTACGATGGTGATTGACTAGGGGTCGGGATGAGTCTGTTTGATCTTCTACAGTGCTTACAATAAGGGATCGGTTAAGTACTGGCGCGGAACGCCTTGCACTGGTTATCCCCGTGGGCGCGCATATATCATACCGACGGTACGCTGTCCTCGTGTTATCCTCTCACTTCCCTGCTTCTCATGCGCCCCTCCGTCGCACTTTCCACTGTGGCCCTCGCTGTCGTAGTGGCGCATGACGTCTCAGGAGTCTCAGGACTTCATATCAGCATTCACGGGCATACTCGCGGATATCTAGCCTCGAATCCGTCCCATGGCGTTGCCAAACGGGCACATATCTCCGGGCTGAAGAACGAGGACGACGTGCAATACACCACCAATATAACCCTGAACAACAAGGAATTCTCGGCGTTGATTGACACCGGCAGGTACGTCCTGCGTTCGTAGACCTGAGAGCTTAACTGAAAAGTTATCACAGTTCTGACCTATGGGTCGCGGGCACGGTTCCCAGTGCACAAGATACGGGTACCACTTCGTCTGTCACTTACGCTGTCGGGAACGCAGAGGGACCAGTGAAAACTGCATCCCTCAATTTCGCAGGGTACACCGTTCCGGACCAAGCATTTCGTGAGGGCTATTCCCTGCTCTCTTCCACGACTTTCAAGCTGATATATCCCCACCTGTAGTCCAGGTTACGCCATCCAAACAGAACCCGGAAAACCAGGGCGTGATAGGTCTCGGCCCAAATAGCGGTTCATCCATCCACTCCTCGCTCAAAGGCGACTCATCAGGCGACACCGTCATCGACCGTATCTTCCGCCAGAACACCTCAACGCCCAACTTCATCAGCGTTCTCCTGGGTCGGTCTGATGACCCAGACGACAGATATCCTGGCGACATCACCGTGGGGGAAGTCCTGTCTGGATACGATGCAATCTCTGCTCAGCCTCATCTTCCCGTCACACTGTTGTCGGGTCTCAACGCAGGAAATCAGCACTGGCAGGTACTCCTGGATGAGGATGGGATTATCGGCCCAGACGGACAACCTGTGAACTTCACGACCGGGGTGGCTTCGACGAAGAACAAGAAGCAGGCGACCGCGATATTCGACACAGGTTTCTCGTTTCCGCAGGTTCCCAGGTGCGCTTCCCTGCTCTACGCTCTCACGTCAGGTGAGCTGATCAGCGCCCTATGCGTAGAGCGGTCGCAAACGCGTTTTACGCGAGGCTGGAAGGCGCCAAGTTCGATAGCGATGCAGGTTACTGGTCGCTGCCGTGCGACGTCGAGGCCAACATCACGTTCAAGCTGGGCGGACAGGCCTATCCCATACACCCCCTCGACTCAAATTATGTGGATCACACTGAAAATGGGAAGGATTTCTGCGCGGGTGCTGTAAGCGTGGTCGTATCACAGTGCTCCCAGTTTCAGTGCAGCTTAAATAATACCGCGGACAGTTCCAACCTGCCATTGCAAGTGCGCAATCTGACGAGTTCGATATAATCCTGGGCATGGCCTTCCGTACGGATCACTTTCCCTACCATTCCTTCACGGCGACCTCATAAAATAACAGTCTTCATACATCTAGTCCGGAACGCGTACCTACTAATCAACTATGGAGACTTTGTGGACGGCACTACGACCACCGCAGACCCTTACGTCCAGCTCCTCTCCACCACGAACGACACTTCCGAAGCGCACCGCGACTTCGTCCAGGTCCGTCTCAACGGTGTTGACACGACAGGCAACCAGAAACTGGGCCCGCCATCTCTTGTCGACAACAGCACGAGCACGAGCACGAGCAACACCAGCACAAATTCCGACGGCAACGACGCCGAGAACTTTTTCGAAAGGCATCGATTGCCGATTATAATCGCGGCCTCCGTCGGGGGAGGGCTCCTCTTGCTGCTTATCCTGAGCGCAGCAATATGCGGTGGCCGACGAAGAAGATATGGACAGGTTTACGTGCAACAGGGTCCGTATCGATCTTTGGGCGCCGCTGCGCCTATAGGCGAGACAGCGCATGTGGCAGGATACAATGCGGGGACACCATACTCCAACCCTTGGGACCATCGATACTAACCATGGACAGAAAGGATACGCGACATCATGGACATTGTACATATTACCTCCTAACATCCACTGCCATATCGACTTTATTTGCTCACTTGGCGACCTTGGCGTATGGCTGCGTTTTTAGCGAACCGTCGCTGGAGCTGCCTTGCTTAGATAACCAGTCTATAACTGCAAACCGACTGAAGCTCAGCTCTCGTCCCACAGTTCTTTTGCAAGATGACGTGAAACGCAGGTGTGTACAGCCGAATGAAACGGCGCGGGTCGATTACTAGTAGAGACAGAGGTCGGGTTGGTATATACAAATGCCAGAGCAAAGCAGAGTCCGTGCGAGGCGAGATAGATAGATGATAGATGATGCGCGAGAGGGAGGTGCGTGGGCAAAACGAGCGGGCCAGCGCGCTGAATGAAGTCGACGAACAATCCCACCTGAAGAACCCCCTTCATTCTCAGAAAAGCAATATAGACAACGAGTTGCATATCCTCAGGGTCTGTACGAGGGTACTGGGCTATGTAGAGTGGCCGCCGTGGGGGTATGCAAGCGCTTGGCTCGAACGGGGATCATGGTGGTAAGGAAGCGACTGTATCGAAGTGTTGTCGTGGGGAAGGATGTACGCGGACTCCCTGTCCTCGGTGCCCAGGTTCCTCATGTGCACCGTGGCGGTCGACGGGTTATCTTGTATATTCTGGTACGGGCCATTCTCGCGTTGAGAGTGCAGTGCGGCTTTGGCGGCGTGGGCGCGGCGGCGGCGTTTGCAACACGTCCAGAGGCAGAAGCCAAGCCCGCCGAAAAAGAAGACGAGACATCCGAGGAGGATGTATGGCCACTGTCGGAGAATGGCGCCCTCGCGGTGTGCTTTCTTCTCCGCTGCTGACTCTGGAGAATGGGATTCTTGAGATGCGGGGAGAAGTGTCTTGGATGCTGATGCGGTTGTGTCAACGCCGTTCAGCCGGACCGTGACGAAGTCGCGATGGGCGGTGGCGGGGTCAGTGAGGGGGAGGAATTGGATGTAAGGGTCCCTGGTCGTCGTTGCCGTTCTCGACGAAGTTACCAAAATCAATGAGGGTGTAGGCGTTCCGGACTGCCAGCAATCATCCTTTCAGAGTGGCTACGCAGAGTCAGAAAGGGGTGATGCTCACGGAAAGACATGCCAAGGATGATGTCGTACTCTCCGAGAAGGCTGAACGCCGTCGTGATAGGTTGAAACTGGCAGGGCGTGAGCTGGTTGAACATTCAAGAAAGGTGGCCTCACTTACTGTACCGATGCAAACCGTGTTTCCGGTGGAGTCCTTAACGTTGAAATCGCTGCTAGACGTATCAAGTGGATGGACGGGGAACGAGACACCGCCAAACTTGAATGTGATGTTCAGCTCCTGGTCGCAGGGAATCTGCCAAAGTTCTGATTCGGCATCGTAGACAGCGCCTTGCACACGGCCGTAGATCGCATCCGTCATATCTCTGGGGACCTGCGAAAAAGTGAAGCCCGAATCCACGACCGCGACCAGCTTCTCGTCCGGCACCCTGGGGACAATGGACTCGATCTTGATAGCTTCTCCGTCCGGCCCTATGACACCCCATTCGTCTGTCAAAACAGCCCAATGTTGATCGGCGTCCGTGAGGGTAGGTACATCTTTAATAACCAATTTAGGCTGGCTGGTGATATTCTCGAACCCAGGTGCGAGCTCTGCAATGGTGAACTGGCCAGTGATGGTATTTCCCGGGTCATGTAAACGGTTGAGGAGGACTGTGATGTAGTTCTGCTTGGTTTGCTTCTCCTCGAAAATACGGAAGGTCGGAGCGTCGCCCGAGTTGTCGTCGGCATCGAGCTTTCGGTAGATGACGGATCCGGTGTTGGGCCCCAGGCCCAGCACACCCTGGTAGGCAGTTTTTGAGAGGTCGCCTGAGAATGTGGAAGCATCCTCGACCAACACTGCGCGTATGGTAAGCTGCGAGGCCTCCATGGTTCGCGAGGATGCAGGCACGTACAAAATGCTTGTTTTTCAACGGTAAACCCGTCAAATCCCATTGTGGCGGAATGAACGTTCCCTCAAGTAGATGTCAGGGATGGGGGGTCATACAAGTGATGAGTAAATAACCACAACGCACCTTGCGCCGTGCCAATGGCGTAGGAAAGAGATATCGACTTTCCAAGGTCGGATGTGTTTGGAATGTTAGCGGCGACCCAGAGATCTGAACTATTCCGCACGTTGTGAAAATGAGCCAGAAAGTACGATCAAAAGTGAGCCGTCACTTGCCTGCCGGTGTCGAGGATGACGGTTGCCGGGGTGTCGTTTAGGGTGATGTTACCGAGGTATTCGACGTTATTTACGTTGCGAATCGTGATACCAGCGGTCGCATTGGCGTCGGCTCGGGAATGGATGCGAGAAGGAATGTGGGCTTGGACGGGGATGCGAACGGCATATGCAAAGTGGTAGACCTCGACAAGGAGGAGAAAGGGGAGCCGTAGCGGAGTTTGCCAACGCATCGCAAGACCAGAGACCAGCCGAGGTGATTAAGGGAATGGAGTGAAAAAGAATGTGAGGAGAGTATGTCGACGACAAGTGAGGAACAGCGAGACCGTAAGTAAAAGTTAGTTAGAAGCCAGGAGACTGCCGTGGCTGTGCAGCGGCCTCATTGTCGCCGCCTTGGATGATTTCATACCACGACGACTCACGAGGACTCGTCCCCTGGCCAGCACCCAAGTTTACAACTTCCACACGAAGAGCCTCGCTGAATCAGCCATGGAAAGCTCACCCAGGTCAGGCCTTACCTGTCTGTCGAAGCACGCAATCTGACTCTAGAGTCCAAACAGTGTTGCTCGCGATTACTGGTCGAATGCCGTCCGACCGAGGCTTGTATTCCTTGACAGTTTCGTGGGCTCTCAACGAGCGTTGAAGCATATATCAACCGACCCACGGCACGTCTTAGACATCGAGCTCGCTGCCCTGGATGCCGCCGCTTCTCACATCCGTTTCCGCCAAAACGCCCTGTCTCCCGTCGGCAGCCTTCCCCCGGAGATCCTGGCGGCCGTCTTCCAACTATACGTGTCGCAGTTCCGATTCGCCGAGGCTACGGAGGCTATCTCACGGCGAAGTACCGCACCCCGCAAGATACTTCACAATAGCCATATCGCATGGGTTGCATCACTTACGCACGTATGCCGACACTGGCGGAGCGTCGCGTTGAACTGTCGCACCCTTTGGCAAACCGTGGACTTTAGTATGGATCCTCAGTGGTGGAGGGAAATGATCATCCGCTCAAACCCAGCCCCATTAATCCTTGCCATGTCAGAGAAACACCTTCGCGAGGCAGACATCCTCATCGCACACCTGCACCGTATCGAAGAACTCGACCTCGTCCACTGCTCTTCCATACAAACCATTGTCGACCTGTGCATTCCATCGCCCAACCTTCGAGCTCTATCCGTGAGCGCAAGTAACGGTGAAGGTGAATATGTGTCGCTTTCTGAAGCCCTATTTCCCGGAGATACCCCCAAGCTACGGAAGGTCATCCTTCGATACTGCTTTTTTCCATGGACTTCCTCCCTATTCAAAAATTTGGCATACCTTGAAATCACCTTTGGAAATGTGTGGCATCCGTCCCTCGCATCTATCCTGTTCGATGAGCTTGGGCCCTTCGTCCAGTTTCTGGACGCTATCAGTGCCATGCCTACGCTCGAAACGCTCATCCTCAAGAACTGCCTATTCTTCAACTCCACAGACGTTGAGACCGACCACCCAATTATATCTCTTCCATCCTTGACAAAATTTGAATTCTCCGGCTCTGTCACTCACTGCGTAGCATTGTTGGCTCACCTCGAGATATCCTCGTGCATCATGTTCTCCGTGGCATTGCACGACAGGGACGAGACCGGCAACCATGGCGATGCCGTTTTGTCATACCTCTCCGCTGCCATCCTTCGTGTTCAAAACATGGGCAAAATCATCCGTTCCATTGTGGTCGAATACGCAAATTCAGTACTTCTCACGAAAGCCTACGAGGAGCGCGTTGAAGGAGACCCTCGGGCGTTTGGCGGGGACCCTGTGATCCAGATTTATATCGATGACCTGGCAATGCCCGAGGATGAGGCGGTGGAAGAAGACCTGGTTCAGAAAACACTGGGCTTGTTTCCTCTCGACGCTGTCACAAATCTATGTTTCACTGGGAACATTTTTTACAAGGACGAATGGGCCTGGCTGTTCGATGACGCCACTCAACTATCGTCTATCTTTGCCATGAACGCCGCGGCCGAATCGCTTATACCAGCCTTAAACCACACCATCCCATTACCTGCAGGCCCTACGACTAGTGCTGACGCCACGGTTCTCTACCGACCAGTTTTCCCTCACCTGCGAACACTCTGGTTGGAATCTGCGAACCTTGCCGATTGCGGCCTGGAAAGCATCGATGAACTGGGCGTAGAGCTACTGCACTCCCTCCAAGCTCGTCGCGGCATCGTCGACACACTCATTCTTCGCGATTGCAAGTTGTCTCTGGCCGCGGAGAGGGCACTACTCCGAGCTGAACACTTTCGACTCGACATCCAACCATCTAGCGGACAGATACTTGAATAGCAAATGCCACGGACGCCGCCATATCACGGATGACGACGAAGCCGACGATATTGCGGATGGAAGGTCGAACACGATCAAGGATGTATGCACTATCCATTAGGGTTAGTATAGCATTCATGTGCATCGTTTGGATGTTCTGATTCCCAATGGCTTTTCACTTGTGAGACGCAAAGGAATGGAGTGAGCTATAATGCATAAGCTGCATGAAGGTGATATATGAGGGGAAGATGCTAGGCGATAATTTACAATGAGTGCAATGAATGAAGCCATATGTAGGACTACGTAGACGGTATCAGGGTTAATAGCGATAATAAGGTACTTTCTCGAAGATGAGGGTAGCAGTTATGAGGATGTAAAGTAGATGACGATGCGAAGAGATCCATGAAACAAGGCAACCGAAAGAGAGAAATCATCGCTCCAGACTATCGCGACACGAGTCCGTGACGATCCGCACCGAATGCGAGTGGTTGAGGTCGACGAACTCGGCGGAGAGCGGCTGCGCCGGGACGAGCGACAACACAATGAAATCCGTCACGAGTAGCTTGCCTGCACTGAACCCGCCGACAGAAACGTCCGGCGTGCACTGCAGTTCGCCCTCGTACTCGACCGAGTCTATCCCATCTCCCGGCCGGTGCAACGGCGGTACACCCCCCACCGCGCTCGGCGGCAGCGGACGCAAGACGCCCTCACCGATCGTGTGCGAACGCACCGATCGGTGTCCCCCGGTATTGGCGACTACTTGTCGCTTTAGGTACACACGCATTGTCGGCGCCTTGCTTGCTTCACCAGTGCTCCTCCATCTTCGTAGGGCACTGCCGGTGGGCGTAGGACGGAAGAAGGCCTGGAGCGAGGTCGTCGGAGCGCGCAGCTGGAGGAAGAACGGGATCGTATCCTGTATCGCATAGATCTGCACCGCGGGTATGAATAACTAGACAAAGCATACAAGTGAGTCATTTAGGAAGGTTCGAGACAGGGGGACACAAGAGACGTACGTCACACTCTATGGGCTTGAACTTGGAGTTTGCTTTGGGTGTAACGGACGAGGAGACCTGGTGCCACTCCTCCGGCAGGGTCTTGATCGTAGAGTTGAACGGGAATGGGCAAGAGAGAATTGGCTGGTGAGGACGGGACTTCGGGGCATACAGGAGCTTGACGCTCAGCCTGTGTCAAAGTGAGTCAGAGTCGCGCGGCTAGAACCAGCAAACGCACGTTTTGGGGGATCTCCACAAGAACTTGCCCGTCCTGGTGACGCGGATGATAAGGCTGTATTCACATCCGGCGATGAAGTTCCCGTCCGAATAACTGTAGGAGGGAGGGAGGAGACGCGTCTGCTCGCCGTCCTTGTACGTCTCGGGGAACGTGCATTCGAAAGGAAGTACGCTTGGGCATATTGATGAGGGCCCGTCGGCCTTCCAGACGGTGGACGAGCAGGAGAAAAAGTGGTATTTTGCTGAGGAGCTCTCGCCAACATGGAGGGTGCCTTCCAACTGAAAATGAAGGAACGTCAGTTCGAAACTCGAGTCATGGGACGCGGGGGCGCGGTAGCGGCAACCCCGCACTTTATCAAATTGAACGAATCTAACACACCTTCGCGGTTACGGAGACGATGCCCTGAACGCTGTTGAACTCGACGTCGCCACTCACGACGCCACTTCTCCTGAACGTTGGCAGTGTTGCGGGCATCTCGAGGTCCTTGAGGGCCACGGTCATGAAGTCGTTGCTGCGCGCCATGGTGCCAATGCGCGTTGGCCGCTTCTTGCGAGCGGTTTGCGCTAGGCGCTGTTCATCGGGCCTGGGCTGGGTGGAGTAGGACGGAGAGGCGGTCGAGGGTGAGTACGCTGGAGGTGCGGGCGTCATATGGGGATCCTGTGAGGACGTCGAAGGGTATAGAGGTAAGCTGGTCATAACAAAGGGGAGAAAGGCAGGAAGAGAAAAGGGTGGCGGGACAACGGGACGAAGGTGGGGTATAATATATGGGAGATGGGGGTGGCCACGCCTCCTGTTGTTTGCACCGACGAGTCAGAGCGGAGGTATGTATTGGCCCCAGAAACGGTCTTGAAGCACGCCCCCTGCCGCTATAATCTGAACCAGCTTCCCTTTCGAAACCCCTTCGCGCTTGCACAGCTGTGCACATAAGCGCCGTCCAATCAGAGATCATCAAGCCATCGAGAGAAGACCACCTTCGTATTAGAGTTATATTTGCTGCGCCTTCCCGCGTCATTCCCGGGCCCGTGTTGCGTGGACTGAGGGTGACTCGCTCGCCGGGCGGAAAGTGGTCTGGAGCACAACAAACTGGGGAAGAAAAAAGCGATAGAGATACATCGTCCTTGGGGACAAACAAGCCAACAAAAGAGCGTTCATCGAACGCGACGACAACAATAATAGCCTCGAACCTGTGGGCCAAGATCAAAACACCACGACGGTTGCGCACAATCAGCCCATCGTTGTTCTTACCCCGCACAAAACAGATGGAACACGCACCCTACTTTCACCGCCTCTCCACGTTCGAAAGGTGCACGCGCTGCGCATCCGGGTCCGCCACGGCTGCCAGAGCCTCCTCGACCCTACGCGCCCTCTCCGCATCTCGTATCGTCTCCCACTCCGAATCCATGCTCCTGAAACTCACGGGCCGAGGACCTTGACTCAATTGGCTCATCCGCCGCTCGCCCACGTTCGCCTCCTCGTCCGAGATCGTCCGCGCGTCTTCGTCGTACTGCCTCGCTTGGACGCGGAGATTGTTGTTGAGGTATCCCTGCAGCACAAGGGTGCTTCCCCGTGTTTTTCCGTACGCAGGCGGGGGCGTGCGCGCGATGAGCGAATCCTCGACGTCGCCCGTGCCCACGCCACTCTGTGCGAGCGCGGCGGCGTACGTGGGCAGCGGTGGGCGCTGCCAGGGCACCATCGGCATCGACTGCGTTGAGGTGGCGGTGGCGCGAGGAGGGGAGCATCTCGCCGGGGTGGGTGTATGCGTAGCGCTCGGCCCGCACGCGGAAGATCCGTCGCTCGAGGAAGACGAGCTCGGCGAGGGCGACAACGCCGAATGCGACGTGCACGAAGATGACGGACGACTGGCTGTTCACGCCCGTCGCAGATCCGGCGCCGGTGTCAAGACTGTCGTTGGTGTCCCGCTGTTGGCGGTTGATCGCCATCGTCGCGAACGCCCATCCGACGGCGGTGCCTGCGAGGATGAGGAGCTGGGCGAAGAGGGCGAGGATGGTTTCGAGTCGGACGCCCGCGAGCTGGATGCTGATGCGTTTCCTCTTCTTCATGCTCGGGGTCGAGCTTGTCCCCGCTGCCGCTGCCGCCGCCGCCGCGCCTTGGGCCGCCATATGGTCCGCAGGATGAGTCTGTCCCTCCAGCATCGGCTCGCGATTCGCCTCCACATCACTGTCCATCCTCGCCATCGCCGCGCCATGCATTTCCTCCACGTATCCGATCTCGCCGCGTTTCCTCGGGAGTGGACCAGCCTGGGGTCGAGGGGACTCGACCACAGCTGACATCGCCATCGAAGTTGACGCGAGCGCGGCGCTCGTGGAGGCTTCTGCCATCTGTGGGACCTCCATCCTGCTTTGCTATGCTTTGTTCTTGAAGCTGGGATTGACTTGAAGTGAATAGAATAAGGGTGGTGTTGAAATGAAATAAAAAGTGATAAAAAAGTAGGAGAGCTTGCTCCGGGCAAGAGAAAGAAGCCTAGGTTGGCATGAAATCAACGAGAACAATGAGGGAAGGGGGTGGGGGAAAACTGGAAAGGAGGGGGAGGAGGCGCGAATGAGCGCGCAGACGAGGTTTATCAGACAGACGTCGCAAGGGCAACGCCAGCTCTCGGAGCCAATCAGAACTCGTCCTCGAACCTTTCTCCATCAGTTTGTCCCCGGACTCAGCACGCTGCCATTGGATAGTTTTCCATTTTTCCAGTCTCCAAACCAGGTCGCAGTCCGTCGCAGTACCGCTAGTACGCCTCCGTCCTGGCGTGCACAGTTTTCTGGTCGAAAAACCGCATATTTTCTCGAAGAGGGACTCATGGCCTCCATGTCATGTGAGGAAGACACCGAACACTTGGTATCGAGCATCGTCAGGTCAAGAACCTCCTCGAATCATATGTCCCCAATAGCCTCCGCGCGGACCTCCTCTCGCGGTATAATCGGGCCCAGTTCGACGACCGTCACGAACGAGAACGTCTTCATCGAATCCTGCGTCGTCCTTGGAACGTGACGGCGTCGAGCGCACAGTCGTCCTCGCCCAGGGGATCATCAAACCGATACGTGTACGACACCGACATATTGAACTGCACAAAGAATCAGCTCCGCGAACGACGTAGGACCGCAAGGGGGGAAAATGAACCCATACCTTGACCTCCCCGCGCGCTTCCTTCCCAATGAACACTTCCCCTCCCACGATCGTCACGTTCGCCCGCTTCTCCAACACGCCCACCGTCTTCGTCCTCTTCGCGCCCTCCCTCGCCCGCTCGAGAGCGATCTCGTCCTCCTCCGCCCCGAACATATCCTCGTCGTCTTCGTACTCCCACGCCTCCGCGAACGCCGCGATCGGGAACGCCGTCGTCGGCAACGACACTGAGAACGGCGGTCGTCTCGATTTTTCCCCCGTCGCGTCGACGGTGCCCGGCGGGGGTCCCGTGCGCTGCACGCTCAGTCGCACCTGCACGTTCTCGTACAGCGGATTCGTGAACGCGAGCTGGAAAGGATACGTCCGGTTCGCGTGCAACGCGCGTGGCTCTTCGCCCGGGACCGAGGCTCTCCGCGCGATCTCGGGCGGCGCGGGGAGCGCGGCGCTGATCGAAGGAAGATAATTCGCAGCGACGAGCTTGATCTTGTAGCGCACCGATTGCGCTTTCTGCTCCGGTTTGATGAGAATGTGGCGGCACTGCGGGCATCGCTTGGATTTCTTCGAATGCAGTGGCATACGCAGCGGTTTGACGTCTCTATATTTAGCACGGAGTGAGCAAGCAAGACGGGAGAGGGGTGAATGTATGCGCGCACAGTGAGTTGTATGACGTCGCCCAGCTGTTCGCCCAACGCTGCTCGAGCGAGGCCACCTCCGACACATCCTCCAAACCGCTCATAAACTCCACATCGTGCTCCCCACCTGTCCCACTCGTGCCCCCGGTCTCCACCCTCGCCCTATAATCTGCCATCTCATCGCGCGCTCCCTTTGTCCGACGCGAACCGGAATGGTGAGGGGTGTACTTTCCGACGCCGGGAATATCACGGGCGAGCGCCGAGGACGCGGCGGCTGTGACGGGATTGACGTGGTGGTGTGAGTGGGCGGGGGTCGGAGCGGCGAGGGAAGAGGAAGAGGCGGCACCGGCACGGAGGAAGGGCTCGAAGTGCTCCTTGAGACGCTCGAACTCGAGCGATTCGGGTGCGGAGTCTTCGAATCTTTGCAGTTGCGCTGAGAGGCCCGGTCAAGCTGGCTGGGAGAGGCGAGAGGCGAGGCGAGGGGACGCACCCGCGAGTCCTGTCGGTTTCTCGAACGTGATGCCGACCTCTGCGGAGTCCCAGCGACAGTGATTGCAGTAAAGGAAGAACGGAGGCTCGCCGACGGCGCTGATGGCTACCGGTGCAGACCGTCCATCGTCCATATCTGGAGGATCGGAGGGAACGACGGAGAGCGTGTTACGGCAATTGGGACATAAGAAACAGTTCCGCGCGCATCTTGCAATAACGTGAGGATCGTTTCGGCGTATCAAGAGCAGGAAACATACCTGTTCTTCTCCGCCCGTACGCTCGCGCTGGGGACTTCGAACAAACAATTTGGGCAGAAGTAGCCACTGACTTCGATGGTCACGCAGCGATTGCACCGTACTTCGTCGCATTCCTCGCAGAAGAACAGTTCGTGTAGGGGGTGAAAACGCGCTGAGGACGATGGAAGATGGGGTGGTGGTGGTGGCGCCTTGGACATGCACCCGCAGTGGTATTGAACGCTGGGTGACATTGAAAGGCGAAGTCGAGAGAGAGAGTAGATGTGGTTTGGTCAAGGAGTCTAACTCTGACGCGTCGCGGTGCGAGGCTGCACGTGCCCGGCTTTACACACCCGCGGCTCGAACAAAATGCATTTCTCGGTCGAACCGGCGCCGACTTCCCCCCAGTTAGTTCGCTCCCTTCGGGGTAGCATACGAAAAAATTGGAACGATACAGAGAAGATTAGCATGGCCCCTGCACAAGGATGACACGCTTCTCCAGAGTGGTAGACCTACGGGTCTCAATATTTATTTTTGTTCTTTTCGTATAGGTGTCCCCTGTCTAGTACTAGTTACGCCGCTTACGCCCAGTTGGCAGTGGCAACTTGCAAGTACTCACTGTCAGCCTGTGGCCTGTAGGCCGTCAGTTCACCTTTTCCGGCTGTCAGGGTTTGCTCACCTGCCAGTGACAGTCGCCATGGATGTTCAGGGGGCCCGAGTCACCCACTCATTAAGGGTACACTAGCAGATCCATTTCTTCAACGTCGAAAGATGAGGATCCATGCAATGGTGTCAATCAGGCGAAAGGTGCCCTTTTAAATATCTACAGTAGAGCAAACACACCGTAAAGTATCGATACACAATACGCGCCAGCGACACAACCACACGAAAAAGCTACACTAAACAGTAGAGTGATGTATAATGTCCGCATCCTTCCTTATGTATAAACTTCGCCTAGTCCTTGCCCCCCCTTCC
This sequence comes from Amylostereum areolatum, assembly GCA_012932865.1. Classification (NCBI taxonomy): domain Eukaryota; kingdom Fungi; phylum Basidiomycota; class Agaricomycetes; order Russulales; family Stereaceae; genus Amylostereum; species Amylostereum areolatum. Next base: position 1,240,354 of record SAXG01000002.1, read on the forward strand.
TCCTCCTCCTCCCCCTCACTGACTCATCGCGCATGCGAGTCATCGTAGTGAAATGAAGGCGCGCCCGCGACGAGCTCGTCTGAGCCAGGCGGGCTGACGCGCGGCGCGTACGCTTCTGACGTCCACGGGTCGGTGACCAGTCGGAGTGGAATCACCTGGCGCAGGTCGCCGATGGGTCCTTTGAGTGTGTCCGGGGGCGTGATCGAAAACACGATGCAATCCTGGTAGACGGTGGGGTTAGCTGCCGCGTTGAGGGAATACAGAAAGACGAGTACCTTGACCCACAAGCCACCCGCCTTGAACCCACCAACGGTGTACTCAGGCTTGATGGTTATCTCTCCTGAGAAACACAACCAACGGGGACCGTCGACCTAAAGGCTCCTTAGCAACTGTCCCGAGACAAAGACGGGGGGGAGGGGAGGGGAGAGGGGGGACGCACCGTCCGCTTTAAAATGCCCTCCCCAATATTAAACACTCTCCACAGCTCCGTATTCGTGCCCGACGTCACATAGTCATTTTTGACGTCCACGCTCGTCTGCCGCAACACCTGTATGCGCGTCGACGATCGTCCGGGCGCTTGGCCCGAGGCCGGGAGGAACGGCAGCAAGCTCGCGAGCGTTACCGCGGACGACACGAACGCGATGTGGAATGGTATCCGCTCGCTCATGCAAAACACATGCGACTTTGGAATATAAAACTGTCCAGCGAACACCGTTCGTTAGCGACCCAAACACTCACACGCACCGCCAAAACCATAACGTACTTTACACTGAATGTCCTTCCCGCCCGGCGTGCGCGTGGCAATTGTGCTCTCGTACGCCTTCCACTCGGGCGCCTCCCGAAGGCCGGGCACCGAATTAAACTCGAGCATGGGCGGCGGGAGCGGAGTGGAAGGGCACGTTCTCGGATAATACACAAACGGCGTCGACACGACACTTTGCCCGAGTCCCGAGCGCCGACATCTTCGTCTTGCTCACAGGACGCGACGACGACGTAGTCCACGTTGGCCTGAAAGCCAGGCAAACCAGACAGGTGCGCCTCGTATGACGCGGGTAATGGCTGTTTTGATGTTCGACGGGGGCCGACGGGAATAGGGGCGTAGGAGGGACAGCGTCAGCAGAGGGTAGAGCAGGCACAGCGGTAGATACTAGAGGTACGCACGTATGTATCTTTCTCGTCCGTGAAATCCGTCGGGAGAACGACGGAAAAATTGAAGCTGGACGGGCAGGGCGAGCGGTCGACGCCTTTTCTCCAGAGGGTGATCGTCTCGTTGCAAAGCATCGTCGTTGTCGTCCCGCCCTCCGCGACCTCCTTCAGCTTGAGCGTTCCTTCGACCTGAGCGATTCCACACGGTCAACACCCCTTCCTGGAACAAGAGCTGCAGATGACTCACTCTGACCGTTACCGACGAAATCCCGTCGACCTTCGCGAGCTCGACAACGCCCTCCACGGGTCCTCGGACGCCATACACAGGGATCGCCGCGCCATCGATCTGATCCAAAAGCCTCAGACTGACGATACCCTTCTTGTCCTGTTTGACGAACTCGGCCGTGGGCCGCTGTCGCTGATAAACGAGCGTATGCGCGAGCCGGCGCTCCTGCGCTTGAGGCTCGGCCGTGTACGTCGGCGTGCGGTTGAAGTCGGGAGGGGCGGTATAACGGGGTAAACTTGCGGTCGACATTTGCCTACTTTCCTAGGACGAATGCCTGCGAGGTGGGAGGAGGAGAGGGGCGCGAGGGAAGAAAGCGGAGACATATATGAGCGGGTGAGACTGAAGAGGCTGACAGAGCCGATACGGCCGAGGTTGCACATGGTGCACTTGCGGTGGTCAGATCGCCGACGCGCTCTCTACTAGTGGTACTACGCTTCACAGCGCCGCGGCAGCTGCAGCTAACATCCGGAAGGTCGTGAGGAGTCAGGCCCGCGGCGATGCCATATACCGCCCTCAGGCCCATTGCGATCGACAGGGACGTAGCAGCGATGTCGAAAAAAATAAAGCAGAAAGTTTTGAAGTTGGCAGGAGGTCGAGGACCGGGACTCCGAGATGGCGGAACGGAGGCTGTCCTGAGTGCGCGTGCGTCGTCGCTCCGGAAGGATATCAGATATAGAGCGGAGCGTGCCCCCACGTTGCTCATCTCCGCAGCGTGTCCCGTGAACAACTCCCGCAGAAAATACATTCCTCCAAAAATAACATACATGAGTCCATCCTAAGTCCGCGCGAGATAGAAGGGAATAGGGAGAATGTGCATTACAAGGTCAGGAAATCCTTGTCACTCCATGCGCCCGCGCCGAATGCGTCGTCAAAAGCAGTGGTATCCTCTGTCTGAACGGTAGCTCGTGCGTGTCCACCCCAGGCGAATCAATCGAAAACACCAACTCATCCTGTAGAGCGAGAGATTTATTTCACGGCGCGCGAGTCGAAAGGGGTTCACGCACCTGTACTTCCAACCGCTGTGCCGCAAACCCACCGCACTCAAGTCCAGGCGGAAGCTCGACAAGACCCCACCAACTCACCCAGCCCGTACCTCGTTCCCCCCTGTGAAGCGTTCCCTCCGCCAATACCTCCGTCGACTCGATCTTACCGACCACCACGACCTTCGTATCCCGCGCATCGACCCTGATCCGTCGCTCGAGCCACACCCGCACGGGCGCATAGGCACTGGGATCCCGCAGGAATATGGGAAACAGGGGGGGTCGTGTAGTTTTGAGTGAGGTGACCGAGTCCGCTTGAGGGCACTGGTACTGTCCGCGGAGGGAAGGCGCAGACGAGCTTGGAAGAGGCAGGAAGGACGGCAATGTCCGATGCCCCCTCCAAGAAAACAGACAAATACGCGTCTATGGCTCGAAGGTTGATGCGAAAGGGTATTCGATCCCCGATGGGTACTACCGTAGAATGTGGGAGAAAAACCTGGGACCTACGTCAGTAATTCCAGAACGACGTGCAATGCCTAAGCAGGACTTACCTCGGTTTCAATGTGGGGAACGTACTGCTGACGGGACCTAACGAGATCCGTGAACACCGTCCGAGGAAAGTCAGGCGACGTCCTGGCCTTCAAGAATGGGAAAGGACCAAGGGCGTGGGGCCGAGTTTGAGGCTGGTACACGAACGGGACGCGCAACCTGGCGTGGACATATGCAGACCGTCAGCGAAAAAATTCCCATGCTCATGACTGACCTATCCACGTACCGCGTCCGTCGTTTCCACAGGCCAACAGGCCCCGCCAATCGGCGCACCACGCTGACAACAAATTCGTACTGCACGGTGATCCTGAAGCCTGGGACGGCCGTGAGCCTACTGTCGTAGCTCGGTGGTAGCATCTGTCTTGGCGCCACACTCGCATACTTTGGTACCCTTGCCTCAAACTCGAATTCGGTAGGAACGAGATCCCGCTGGGTGTTGCGATCCCATACATATAACGTGTCGCTGATGAAGGTCGATGCTCCTTCACCACCGCCCTGAAGTTCGCGTACACGTACGGAACCCTCAAGCTGTTGGCTAATTTCAGAGACGTGATGGAGAGTGAACGTAAGAAGCGCGCACCTTGACAGTCCACGGACGTGATGTTTGATGTTTTGGAAAGGGTGACGAGGCCCTTCGCCAGACTCCCGCCCGCGTATACAAGTTGTTGATCTCCGCCGGCGTGGCCTGACAAGCTGAGGGTGATAAAGCTTTCCTGCTTGACATAGTGTGGATTCGACGTATGTTGGGCCAACAGTCGTTTGAGCGGGTAAAAGGGCTGGCCAGTCGTGGTCGATAGCACAATCGGCGGCTTGACCTTGGGTCGTTCTTCGAAGGAGACTCGTATTCGCTGGGAAGATATGCGAGAAGGATGTTGGGCGACCGAAAGCGACGATCCTGCCCGTGCGTAGGGATGCTGGGATAACATGGGTTCAAAAGCCGGAGTTCCTGGGGTTCAAGGACATCTGCAGGGAGGGTTGCGGTGGGGAATAGGGGAAACGCGAGAGCAGAGCGAAGGACCACCAGGACGAGAGACAAAAGGGAAAACGGGTGTCGTAAGGAATCACGAGGCGTCCCGTCTTCTGTCCATGGTGGAGCGTGGCCGTCCCAGATCAAGGTTTTGTGGTCTACACACAGGCAAACAAAATGGGCTCATTGAGTCCAGGAGAGCGCGGGTATGATGGGATCCGTGGGGCGCAGTGGGAGACATCAGGTCCTTCGAGCCTCGGGTCTGATACCGTCAAAACTTGAAGCAGGGCCTCCAGACTAAGATAGGGGTTTGAAGGTCAAATAAGCGAGAATTGAGATGCCCGCGGGGGTTCGTCTACGGGAATGCAGAAGACAAAGTCAACAACTTGACCCTTGGGGAGGGATTCGATGATGAGGGATGAGTGAAGGAAGTACTGCAGCCCGAGTGAAGCAAGGCTTCATTCTACGATCAAATGTTACGTAATTCATTTCATTCCCTTCAATTCGAACGGGGGTTTGCTTGCGCTCATCACGTCTTCCGCTGCTTCACCGCTTCACTCTCACTCAATGCCATACGATTTCATCTCTTCCGAGCCCTCGAGCGCCGAATCTCCAGTGGGATGAGAATCCCGGCAACATTCAAGACGTCCGAGTGGCAGAAACTCTCCGACGACTTCACCAATGTCTGTCGCGGCTCCATCATCTCCCCCGTCGGCTCTCCCTGACCTCGCACAGGCTGGTTATCGCGAGGGAATCACGGCCGGGAAAGGAGGGGGCGCTGCAGGAAGGCTTCGATGCCGGCTTCGCGCTCGTTGGCATTCCGCTCGGCCTCGAGCTCGGCATCCTGCGCGGACACGCCAACGCTCTGTATTCCTTCCTCGCTTCCGTGTCCGGGGATGCCATCGACATAGTCACAAGTGTCAGAAGCGCGCGCGATCGTCGACACGCTCGCTGAAGTGCGCTTCGCGGACGTCGCACCTCGCGATTTGGAGGCGGAGGCGCATGCGCGGGAACATCTTGAGACTGACGGGCGAGGACATCGACGATAACGAGGAGATCGCGGAGCGGCGCCGCGTGGAACAGTTGGAGGACATGATGAATCAACTCTCGGCTGGCGCGGGAGGACCGAGCGGAGTGAAGAGGACCCACGATCGAGGACGTGAGGACGTTGAAGACGCGTTTGGACGCGCTCTGTACGGCTGTGGGCATTGTGATCGATCCACAGCGGAGTTGAAGACGATCAGGCTTGCGATGCTGGTCCCTGCGATGTTTATTTCCCTCCTGGACTTCCTTCTTTGTCGGGGCACCGTCTCTCACATGGAGCTCGCCCTTGGGGTACGTGCCACGCATACAGTCGGCGCACCCGCAGGTGAACCAGCTTTCCTTTAGTAGCGGGCATCCTCTCATCACCTACTACCTTCAGGCATCTGTCCTGTGGATTCAACAGTTCGATCAAGCGGATGTAAAACAAGTTACCGGACTGCACAACGGTACGTGGCCAGACTAAGTATCTGTGGCGCTTCGGTTATTTATGTACTTTCAGATGTTCGACGGTTCTGGGACGGCGGCGCGGTTGGCTTCGGACCTTGGTCGGTGGTACGATAGACTCCGCAGGTTCGACCTAGCGTTCGCCTCTCTCGCCTCCGCGTCCTCCGCCTTGTTCGTCCAGTTTGAAACATACAGCCAACAAGATCCCCAGGGAGAAGCAATAGTATTTTTGAAGCACCTCGAAATAAATGCAGCATGTCACTACACTGTCAATCAGGAAACGAATCGTTCGTTGCCTGCCAGTGCCACGCCCCAAGAAATGTTCAAGGTATTGCAGTTCAGGGTACTACACCAAGTCGTCGACGAGATGACCCGGGATCGCCTGGGAAAGGTTTTGTTGAGAGGACGGCTAATCGATGGTCAAATGAAGAGGCTTACGCCGACCGCGTCCAGCATGCCCAGTCTTCCGGGTGCGCCGTTCATGTCACAAGGCACTCCCGCACTACAAGCCCCAACAGGCCTCTCATTACCGTTAGGAAGCCCTACGAGTCCAAGTAAAACGCGTTCGTCGCCGAAGAGGAGAAAAACACTGACCTCAAGGCAATCTTTCCATTGTCTCCTCCGGTGGCGTCGAGTAGCCCCTACAGAATGTATCATCGCATCTTCGCACAGGTGGAGGTCCACGTAGGACGTACCCCCTCAACAACGGGCTTCAGTCGGAATTTAGAATGAAAGTCGGTTGAGTTGTTCGTATCGTTATATGGGGCGATGCTGTCGATGGACACGGTGTGAAGCTTCCGAGTATCGAGAGTGAAGGGTGCGGCGGAGACCAAAGCCCCGGCAAGAAAATTGGATGCGAGCAAGATGAGTGTGACGGGAAGCATGGCGACAATGCCGGAATTCTTGAAAAGTGAAGGTGGGTAGAGGATGTAGGATATCAACAGGCTGGCGAAAGGGACATGTGTGAGCATCTGGGGTACCGAGGACAGCGGTGACGCGCTCACTATCCAGTACCGTTGAATGGGTGGTGGTTGAAGTTAGAGGATCTGGCCTGGGGGATGACTTCACCTGTATTTTCCTCAGGTTCTTATACTCCACCGTCGACACATCGGGGGCACTGTAAAAAGGGAACATGGATGGCATCGACCAGAGGTCTGATACTACTTGTTCCACGGGTCTGATAAGTGCACAGAAATAACGTTCATGCTGTGGGGACAAACAGATGTTTCCAGCGCGCATGGTAGCCAACAACTTCGATGAGCCCGTCTACCAGCGCCGAGGGATCGAGACGTACCAGATGAATAAATAGTATGCCATAATCTGACAATAACATCCCTTCTGCCACTGCGTGTTCGCTGCCAGCTCGTCGATCAGTAGGATCCAATCCGTTGTAGCCGTCAGCAAGGAACGTATCGAAACTTGAAAATGCGGCCTTTCCTATTACACGGAACGAACTAGCACTAGGTCAAACTTCAGAGGATATCAAGGTGATGGGCGAACCAAGATGTCGTCCCAGCTCACAGGCCGCCTCAACCCACCACCCACATTCGTCCAGCTGAAATTGGACATACTCGACGAAAATGGTCTCCCCAGGGAGTATTGAATAGGTTTTCAGAGACAAATGTTGTAACATGTGACGAAGTGAAGCGTAATAACCCGCCTAATTCTGGGTACAACAGCCTCCGTGGTAGGATATGAATCTGAAACGCGGTATAAGAGGGACCTATACGTTGGGTATAACAGATGGTTCTAGTAAAATCAACAGCCCTGAGCGACGATACTACACACGTACCGACCAGAGGAACAGACACCATAGAAACATCGTTAAGTACCTGAGGTACCCACCTTTTCCCTCCGCCGCGAACGTGTGTTTGTTGGTTCCGTGGGTTATTGTCAAACAAGCACCAGATAGGATTCGTAGTGAGCATCATCGATAGGTCAGGTTGCGGAAATGAAATGACGGGAGCAGATCCATTTCGCGGTACTACTTACATGACAGTACTGGTGCACCTTCCCATGATTCTATCACGGGCCAGAAATGAAGCATAATACGTCGCCAGGACGCCTACAAGATGCATATACGCGTCAACTCAGATATCCATTGCCGACATCGAGTCCTGGATCCGATACGAGGCCTTGGGGTCTGGCGCCGCATCTCTACAATGATGTCAGTTCGCCATTGTCCCCATTGAAAGTCGGCTTACAGTGTATGAACTCTCCGTGGGAAGCCATGCATTAGGATCATATCTGTAGAGCGTATCGAACAGTGAGCGGCAGATATGAGGTTCAATGGGCGGTTCTTGCCTTCTTCTTGACTCGTAACTCGAGATAGGAAGTGCGATAACTTGTATGAAAAGAGGAAGCAAGAGGAGACACAATAAACGGAGCATTGTGCGTCGGAAATATTGGGTGTGGCGATGGACGAAGAACTGGGTATCAATGATTACATAGTCAGTTCATGAAAGTGGTCGATAATGAACACTTACTGGGACGCGCAAAGGAAAGGGGAAGACGACCAGCGCACTGGCCCATCTTCTCGACTGTGGCGCTCTTTAAGTCGATGCCCCTGCGCCTATCAAGCAGCCCAACCACAATGTGGATCAACAGCATGCCGCAGGTTTCGGATAGCATTTCCGATGTGAGGGCTCGGAAGCCATGGGAAAACACCGGTCATCGGTAACAGAGACTGTTAGTATCGGAAAATCGGATTCCTCTCTTCGCAAGGTGTACCAAGAGTATCAATCCTTGTATTCCTGAAACAGCTGACAGACGTGCGGAAAACACCGCAGGGAAAGACCATCCTGATGGCATCCGTGATGGACCGCGTGTGGTGAGGGAACCGATGGTAAAAGGACTGTACCGGGTCGGCTGGAAGGTGAAGCTGGTCTCGGAAACGATGCAAGCCACATTGACGGAAAAGTAAAGCAGAACAGCCAACCTGTAACTGGGAGAAGGGGAGGCGCGATACTTGACTTATCGCACGACGCGTGGCGGTCGAAGACATGAGTACATTGGTGTTTATTGGCAGAATCTGGGCAAAGGACGTCAGGAAGCGTCAAACAGCCCCGGTCGGCTTCAAGCCGGGCTTGTGGGCAGTTGTGGCCGTATGTGGGACTGTCGACGAGTGCACTGTCGCTGCACTGGTGATCCGCTGGCGACTGTGCGCTGTGTGCGGTCGGATTAGCGTGGTGCGGTTCAACCGACTCCCGAGTATCGACTCCGAGTCGAAGAGAAAAAATAAATATTGAGACCCGTAGGTCTACCACTCTGGAGAAGCGTGTCATCCTTGTGCAGGGGCCATGCTAATCTTCTCTGTATCGTTCCAATTTTTTCGTATGCTACCCCGAAGGGAGCAAACAACTGAGGGGAGGTTGGAGGTGGTGAGAGCGAGAAACGGGATATGTTTGAGCGGCGGGTGTGCCAGCGGCCCAGCACCAGGCGAGATCCGGCCGTTGCCGATTCCAGAATGGTCTCGAGGCGAAAAGGACCGCTCCAGCGTTTGCTCCTCGTCTGTCCTCGAGGCCATCGCCCTCGACCCAGCGGACAACGACCTTCGTTTTTGCGTTCAAAGACGACCCTCCGAATCTCATTCTCCACCCACGACGACGACCAACGATCTCCCATGCGCCGACTCCGCCCCCTCCAGGCGCTTACCATCCTCATTTTGATTTCTGGAACCAGCGCTCACCCTTTGAGCTGGATCAGGAAGGTCTCAGCCTCCGTTCAAGGTGGCCTTCAAGACCACGCTTGGCTTTGGGGGTGGGCGTGGGGTCCCGATAGCACCGTCGCCATCGTCGACCGCTCCCCGCCCGTCACCTTCTACTCTCGTCCCGCAGGCTTTGGCGGGGATCTCACCGACCCACTCCTCGGATACGTCATCCCTCTCAACTCTTTCACCGCACCTTGTCCCAATTCTCAAGTCCTCGACTCGGGAATAAACAACTCGACCAACACTGCCTGTCCCACACTTTGCGTTGTAGGCAATAATAGGCCCGAGGGCAACGAGCCATGGATCGCGCTCGTACAGCGGGGCAAGTGTCAATTCGTGGACAAGACGAGAGAGGCGCAGAGATTGGGAGCCAAGGCGGTCGTGGTGGGAGGAGACGATCCAGACGTGAGCGGAAACCCGGACGTGCTGGTGAACATGTATAGTCCAGGTACGCTTTGGCTTGGTTTTGCTCTCTGCGATGTGAAGGCTGACGGTGGTGAGGAGGCGACTCCTCCGACGTCACCATCGCGGCCACCTTCATCAAATATTCGGATTATTTGCAACTTTACTCGCTCATCGCTACCTCGAACACCTCCCATTCTGGCCTCAAAACCCTTTCACTGCTCATCAGTTCCGAGTACTCCGCCTGGCAGTGGTATTCGTGCGTCTTTTCATTGCATGTATGCGATCGCCGCTTACCCCGTTCAGGCCTATCCTCACGTTTATAACTATCCTATTCATCCCATCTTCTTTAACCTTCTTGACCCTTCTTATCCACCGTATCCGAGCCGTCCGCGCTGCGCAACGCGACCGCGCGCCAGAAGACACCGTGCATAACCTTCCCTGGAGAGTGTGGACTGGCACCGCCTGGGAAAAACACGATGGACCGGTCCCGACCTCCGATTCAGACGTCGAACGCGGCGAGGGCACCCATGTCAACGTCGCGCACGTCAACAATGACGAGGACGAGGACCCGACGTGGTTCTCTTCCCAGGTGGAATGCACCATCTGTCTGGAGAGCTTCGCGAAGGGCGATCGTGTCCGCGTGCTCCCCTGCAAGCACATATTCCACCTGGACGAGGTCGACGAGTGGCTGATTCAGCGCAAGAAATTAGTGCGTCCATTTTGCTTTGTTGCTGCAGGGATCACTCGGAGGCTGACGAGGTCCGTTGATGACTTGTCTCAGTGTCCCGTGTGCAAGGCGGACGTAACGCAGCCTCCGCCGCCTCGCCCTCATATTGCCTCTCTGGACGCAACCACAGCTGCAGACCCGCTGCCGCCGCCCCTCACGGAGCCGACAACAGATCCTGCGACGCCCTCTGAACGCACGCCGCTCCTTCGTGCAACCTCGGACCACTAGCGATGATACTCCTTCCCTACCTAGGACGTTTCCCCCAGATGCCTCCCCTTTGGTTGCTATCCTCCCACCCCTCACCCGTGTACCAAACTATGTATAAATACCCTGCTCATAATTCCTAGGAAGTGTACGATCATCTCGCATGTATTGTACGTCGTGTTCTATTCTCATGCCCATGGGCGACGCATTGGGACGCAGTCGTGGGGATATCTAACACCGCCGTGAACACGCGCAAATCGGACGTCCAGATGGTGGTTTGTTGTTCGACTATCGTGGATGATGATCTGCTCAGGGCAGGGCGGCGCAGGGGAAGGGGGCTGGTTTGTAGGGCGTTCTGGATCGCGGTGATGGTGGTTGGTGGAAGAAGCAGCGTTCTGGGGTGCTAGGCCCTTGCATTTGCCGCTGGGGACCCTTAGCACTTCCATTGCCTGGCCAGATGTAACTTGAGAAAGCGACCCGTCCCCCAAAGGGAACAGTAGTCTCCAATTAGCCAAGTGACCATCTGGAAGTGAGGTGGACGCCAGGTTCGTGCTAGCTTATAGTAGTACGATGGAATGAAATGCTTCCGTGACTTCAACGTTATATTGGTCGACCTAGGTAATCTGCAGAACTGAAGTGATACAGCAGGATACAGCTGTGTGCACTGTGCTCCTTACGAACCGAGGAGCCGGAACCATCCTGCCATAAGCGGGATAGAGATCGGAGGTTTCAGATGTTATCACTCTCTGCGACCACGACCAGCCACCTCGCTGCACTCATCAGCCTCATCTTCTCCATGAATCTCATGATCAACTTCTGTTCTCTCGAGGTACATCTGCGGCGTGTATCCCTGTCGTCTTCGCACCCTCGAAAACAAAAAGACCACGCCCGGGCGGACGACCCGAGTCCGATATCACCTTCTCTGCTTATTGTTTGCGCACCTGGTCCCTCCCTGCCCTTCGTCTCCGACCATCAGCGGGGGATCTCAAGCGCGCTCGGGCCACCTGGATGCTGAACTCTGCGGGACGGCACCGGTCTGACCTTGGTCTGACCGAATGCGAATCGAATGCGGCCGCGCCTCTCGGCGGAGGCGCTCCATCCGTGTTGCTTTGTTTCGCGAATCGGGGGAGGTGGAAGGACCGCTCGTCTGAATTGTCTGCTCGTCTCCACCCTCGTCTTAATGTCTTGCATTTCCGTGCCTTCGCAGCCGGGTCTTCTTCTGCGACATCCAGGTGGCCCCGTCCCACACGCTTAAAAGGACCCGCGATCTGCAGCAGGCCAGCGCTTACCAACAAAGTTTCCCCCCACGCAGAACGCGCGAAGAGCACTCTCGTCATCCTTCACTACCCTCAGGTGAGCATCCGACTCGGCTCATTGAACATCTGTCGTTATTGTTGTTTTGCTCCGCGGATGGATGGGAGGGATGGGGTATCCCATGCTAGCGCTGTGGCTCACGCGCCGGGAGGCATCTTGATTACATCTCTTTTTCTTTTCCTTTTTTCTTTCCACCGTCGATGCTCGCACCTGCGAACCTATATCAGATTTCATTTCCCGGATCCATTGCGTCCTTCCTCTTTCCCACTTCCGTACGTCGCTGAACCTAACCTCCTCTGTCCGTGAACAGAATTCGCCGCCATCCCCGATATTAGCAGGCGTTTTTGTTTTGCAAGGGTCAGGACGCAAGACGCCGTGTACCTTCGCCATCCTTGAAAAAGACACCGTCGATTCTTCGGTGTTCATGCCTGCCACAATGATTTCACCTGTCCCCACCAACCGCTACGGTAAGTCACTCCCTTTTGCTTCGTGCTTCGATGATTGGTCGGAACTCACGCGTTCTATTTTGTAGCCAAGCCCTGCAAGCTATTCCAGGATGGCACCTGCCCCCTGGCGTCCGACCGCTGCGAGTTTGCGCACGTCAAGATCTCTACCCGAATGTGCTACGACTACGCGCGCGGCTTGTGCGCATACGGCGACAACTGTCGCTGGTCGCATTCCCCCCTCGCTCGTAAGCAAGGTAATAGTCGCTACCCACCTATCCCTACCTCTGGCCACTCACTGTGCTTATTCTTCCCCCCGCTCCCTGTAGCGGGTCTCCGTCATGAGAAGAAGAAAGAACAAGAACAGCGCGAGCGCGAGCGCATTATCCTCGCCGAGCACCGTGACAACCCGCCCACCCTGCTGCCGCCATCATGTGCGTCTTTGTTCTTATTTCTGCCCTCCGCCTCGTGGAGCCTTCGATTACACGGTCACTGACAAACGCGCGGTAAACAGACCCACACTGCACACGTGTTGCCCATGCCCTCCCTCCGCTCTCGCCCATATTTGTTCCTCATCCCTACCACCACGGCCATATCTATCAACAGCAACAACAAGATGCATTCCCATGGCCCGTTCCTCCCGCGCCCGCGCCCTCCCCGGCATCAGTCGTGAGCTCGAGTACACACGACTCGGACGTTCTCTCGCCCACCGCGAGTGATGCCCCAAGCCTCAGCCCCAGCAACGCATCTTCTGACACGGAGTCCGTCGCTGGAGGAGAGCTCTTTTCTCAGGACGAGGGCTACGGATACGGATATGGATACGACTCCCCGATCGATGCGTCGTACGGATACCCGCCATGGTGTCCGCCCGCGCCGATGTACCCTGTGCCCAACGCCGTGATGTATACCCCTGGCCAGCCCTACATCCCGCACGTGCCGACGCCTTTTGTCGGGATCGGACGGTTCGATCGAATGGTTCGATCTGTGGAGTCTAAGCCGCGAAAGATGGATATGTACAAGAGTATGTTTGTCTCCTCTCCTTGAGTGTCATACGGCAGCCTGACCGTGTTCCAGCGAAACCGTGCAAGTTCTTCTTGCGCAACCAGACGTGCTCCAAAGGAGACGATTGCCTGTTGTACGCATACCGTTTTTCCTTGTACAAACTGGATGGCTAACGTCGATCGCCTGTCTAGTATCCACACGCAGGACACGAAATACGTAGCCGCGACCGCGCCTCGCACCCGTACGACCCGCTCGAACAGCACTGCGAGCATTCTCTCTGCCTCTTCTGAGCACTCCAGCCGGTCTAGCTCGGACTCCAGTTCTGATTCGGGGGCGGTAACGTCCGTTCCGAGTCGCCCGCTCTCGCGCATCGCAGAGCTCCGCGCGCGCGATTTCTACCCAATAACATGGAGAGTTATCGGGGGTGGGGTTATGATGAGCGGACAGCGTGAGTTTAATATTTTTGAAGAAGGATGTGTGACGCTGATAGAACCTTGGGATATCAGGACGGGCGTGCAAGGCTTATATGCAGGGCCATTGTGCTATGGGGGATGATTGTCCGGAGAGGCATCCGGGGAGCGAGAAAGGTGGGATATATCTGCGCCTCTACCTTCCATATTTTCAGAACTGACAGGACGTTTCGCAGACATCGTTCCGGATACGATACCTCAAAAGACCACGATGCAGCGCCGCGGAACAGTGGCCGGCATCCGCACCATGCCCACCCCGCCAGTGCAGGTCGACACTGAGGAGAAGCACAAGCTAGTGGCGGTAGTGCAGGCGGAAGAGCCAATCCGCAAGGTGACGGCGGACGACGTGAGTCCGCTGCCGCCTTCGCCGTGTCGGGATCGCGCGATCGTCGCTCCGAAAATTGAGCCTCTGCATAGGGCGCGCTCAGCGCCGCCGAGGCTGTATGGTCGGCTTGCCTTTGTCGTAAGCGATCAGGTGCGTTTTCGCGACCTGTTTGGGCTTGGGATTTTGGTCTGACGCTATAGCTGCAGGTCTTCCCCGCGGAGCGCTGAAGCAAAGTTGCATTGTGACATGCAAGATGCGAGCTATACCTGTGTTGGTCGGTGAGAGCCCCCGGTCTTCGAATTTCTTGATGGCCTCTCCGATGTTGTGTTATGGACTCTTGGGACTTTCTCTGTCTCTGTCTCTTTGTGTCTTCATTCTGTATGCTTATCCATCGTCCATGTTGTTGTACCCTCCCCCCCCATATCTTGGCCAGTGCGCAGTTACACTCCCATCTATTTCTATATCTTTCGGGTTCTCTCCTTGTGTCACGAACTCTCTGCGCTACCCCTACCCCATTCGCAACCATAGGAACCCCTCGATTACACCGACCCGGACACCGCCTTTGTCTGTTCTTGTAGATATTTTTATTGCCTGCAGCGTGTACTTATGCGCTCGTGCGGCATCCGCGCGCTACCCCCTCCTTTCCTCCATCGTTCGTGTTTTGGACTAGATCCTGTTCAGTTTTGACATGTATTTTTACACGGAAGAGAATCGATGTCAGTCAAGATGAGAGCGGGCACATTAGGAACTGAAGCTCTGAAGTAGGAAGTTGTTGCTTCACGATGGCGCTTTGACTCGGAGTCCGGGGCGTGCGACCGTCACCTAGCAGCACCTCAGAGCGCGCGTAAGCGCGTAAATACTTCGTGACTTCTCCACCACACATATCCACAGCGTTCACATCCCTTGACGTGCACAACGAATACGGAAGCTCACATCAAATCAACAAGCGGGAACGCGGTGATGTGGCCTCACTACAGTGGCGCGTTGCAATTATATGACATTACACCCGTAAGTACCACAGGGATGATCGCAGGCCTGAATGCACCGCCGAAGGCAAGCCACTGGTAGCAACTAGCATCCGGTATGCAGATGACCAGTCTTTGCTGAACGCCAAGAGTGGCTGTTCCGCTACCGTCACTTTCACGCTGTCAAATTGCTCCTGGATGTCTGGCTTCTGAACACGATTGAGCGCCACGCAGCTCTTATAAACCTATCCCTCAGATTCGCTCTACCCCGGTAACCGCAAGTACCACCGTTGTGAATGCACGATGTCTTCTCCTTGCTCGACTCAAGAACAAGAGAACTACTGGGAGTTCTTCCAAGCGCTTTTCAGTTCATTCGGGGCAGAGTCTATACTTTTCGGTCGGTCGTTTAAAGCATTCCGAGATTCTAGTCATTGACCTGAAGAACAGGAACCTATCTCACTCTGACCATCTTCTCAATGATCTATCTTGTGTATGCCTCACATTTGTCCGCCTCGCAGATGGTCACTCACGATAAACTCGTATACCAGATCCAAGAAGGCGCACAGCAGAGCCGATTACGTCTTTATGGGAGCCATCATCATTATGTTCGCCACCGCCCTCACACACTGGATCCTTCATGCTCTTTATACATGGTCCTTCGCCCGAAGCCTAGCGTGATGCACGGAGCTTCCCTCATTCCAAGTCCAAGTCGCTATAGGCAGCCTTCAGATCGTCAACGTACGTCGCTACCCGATAGTCACAGTTCACAGTGGCAGACGAAATGACTTCCGCATCAGTCAGCCTTCAGCGATATCATTGTCACCTGGAGGGCATGGATCCTGTGGGGTCGTCCGGGGTGGATTTTGATTATCAACGGTCTGCTCATGTTGATAGGAGTTAGTACGTTTCCCATTCTCTCTATGGTCGCCGTCGTCGTGGTCGAATTTCCGCCAACCTTATTATTTCAAGTCGTGACAGTGGTGGACCTGACTTCAGTCATCGATACACGACTTTTCAGTGTGAACAAGTATATCACCCCAGCGTGTGTTGCAGCCTCAGCTATAATCAACATATGGGGCACATCACTAGTTGCATATAAAGCATGGTATACTGTCCCTTTGATACCCGCGAAAAGGTGCTTATAGTCCATCCGAAGGGAGCTCCGTCGAGATTGGCGAAACCTTATGGGGACGAGGACACGCACTTTTGCTACCAATGCACTTCTCCTTGTGTCGGGATCAGGCGCGATATACAACATCCTCTGGGTCTGCACCCGGAGTCATTCTTTTCATATGCAGAATGCCTTATTCTTTCACAGGTCGTCTACTTTCTCGCCTTTTTCAACCTTCTGGGCGAGGCGAACACAGCCGTACAGATGTCCATGATCCAAGTCACGGTAAACACAGGTTTCATCTTCGTGGAGTCGCTCTCGCTCATTACCCGTAGGGTATCTATCCGACCCTCGTCATCTTACTGGTCTTCTTGGAGAAGAAACACTCTGATAACAAGGACTTGCCGCTCAATCCTACCACTTTGCCATGGGTCGTGGCTTGATTGCCCTATGCTCATTCTTTGACGATGCCTGCGGGCCCTAACCATACACAACGTTGTGTAAAGTAGAAATGGCTACCGCAAGCAGCGACGCCTACGCTGCATGCATGTACTTGTACTGATGATCCGCGTGTGCACTAGTTTCCGAGATAACAGCATCACTATTGACCTCCTTCAGTGGTGTGTCAGTATCGCCCTTTGCACCTCTCGACACATGTACGACCGAGTGGGATCCAAAATCGTAATACGGCTTACGGAGCGAGCATACTCCAAGTCCGCCGAAAGGTGAGAGTAAGGTGGGGATGCGTGCGCGCGTTGTAGGCTGGACTAACCTGTTCCTACCTTTCGTGTTCCGGAGGTGAAGTTGAACGGGAACAATGATCGTGTTGCAAAAGACTATTCCCTTCTTCTCCCTGCCCTATCTACATGGATCAAGCAGCAGCTCATTTCAGTACTTCATAAGACAGACACTTGCTCTCAGCCTCTTCTAACGACGTTCAAGCCATCCCAAGTGCCGCTCATAGGATTTCGGCTGTCTGTCACGAACAACGGGGGAACAAGTGGGAAGGCTTCCGCGTTTCACTTTGACTCCATTCGGGGCTGAATATGTGTTTTTGGGTGCGTCATCCCATACCCAGCAGCATTAGATGCTGACACGAAGAGCAAAGATATATCGACGCTGGCCATTTTCTCAACAACCGTACTTACGTATCTTATACCTGCCTTACATACACTCGGGGGACCCGCGCCAAACGGACTCCGAAATGGTCAATCGCCCCAAAATCGCCCTTAACACTTACCTTAACCTCCTCTGCCACGTCCCCGTTTGTCTTTTGAAACCACACATCAAGTCAAAAGTCGGGAACGTTATTCCGACGGTGCTGATCATGGTAATACGCACATGTCGAAATCGTGCTGCGGCCTCGTCGTGGCCCATGATCGATGTTCACCTATTCTCCGTGAGTACTTATCTGAACAGTCAAGTCGAAAACCTCTGACGCCACATATCCTCACCGTGCGTGGACCACAGACCTCCAGAACAGCTCAGCCAGTGGACCGCTTATGATGGGCTCGGTGGCTGTACCGTTGAAGATAAGCAGCTAGGACCGGTCAATGATCTGCTTTGCTACTGAGTGTACCATCGCGCCGCCCGTCGCGGGTTCTCCGTCAATATGCGCCCAACACGGCTCTCACATATAAGAGGACAGACTTGCACTCTTCTCAGATTCCTTTCCTCGGGTCGGAAGGCCTCAGGCCCTTAGCATCGCATACAATGTCTCTCTGCTCGGCGGAACAGCGAGATATCTACTTCGACAACTTTCGTGGTATTTTCTTCGCATTTGCGGCAGAGTCTATTTTTTTCGGTGCGTTTCACACATACCAGAGCCTCTATTAGACGCTAAAATGGAAGTCAGGGATATACGTAACCTTAGCTATCTTCTCGACGGTTCATCTCGGGTACGCGTTCACATCAGTTGTGGCAAGCAGTCGCTCACAACCGACTCTCAGATCCAAGGCAGCGCGAACCAAAATGGATCGAGGCCTCATCGGAGCTATCGTTATTATGTTCGCCACGGCCCTCACGCATTGGATAGTCCATTTGCTTCTCACATGGTTCTTCGCTCGAAGCATGGTACGATGCACGGAGCTTCCTTCTTCCTCAACCGGGATGCGAACTGCTTTGGACAGCTTTCAAATTGTAAATGTGTGTCATCGCACTTAAGCCCTTGATCAACGTCAGCAATCGCTGACGCAACCTTCCGCTCAGTCGACCATTGGTGATCTCGTTGTTTGCTGGAGGGCATGGATCTTATGGGGTCGGCCGAGATGGATCCCTCCTATAATCGCCCTTTTTGGTTTATCGGCTATCAGTGCGTCGTCCGTTCGCGCTTTCGACACTCTTCGCAAACTAACCTCCACTATCCCTTCAAGTTCTATCCGCGGTTAACCTGACGTCAAACCACGATAAACGACTCCCGGGAACTGCAGACCAGTATCGTACCCTCACGCTTGTCATCACATCCGCTCTAATCAACTTATGGGGTACGTCACTTATCGCGTACAAAGCCTGGTATGAATTTCCCCCGATGACCGCGACAACGCGCTGATTCCAGCGGTTCGTGGTCAAGGGCCATCCGGAATGAATGGCGAGAGTTTATGGGAACGGGGACGAGACAACGCTCCTTCAGTACCAATGCACTTGCTCTTATAACGGGATCGGGGGTGGTATACAACATTTTCTGGGTACGCGATTCCTACAGGACGTGCGCAGCACACCTGACGCTTCTGTAGGCCCTGTTTGTATGCTCTGAATTTGAATTTTTTGGGCTGGCGAGCCCGATCGTGCAGATGTCCATGATACAAGTCACGGTAAGCTTTGTCCTCGCCGTACCCCGCTGTTGCTTATTAGGGACACAGGGCATCTATCCTACCCTCGTCATCTTCCTGGTGTTTGTGGAGAAAAAGCATTCGGACCTGCCGTTTAACTCCACCAGTTCCTTACCATGGGTCGTGGCATCGTGATTCGCAGGGCTGGTTGCCGTCTGTCCTTTGTATTTGTCGAGAAGCTGTGGGAAAGCACCTTCGACCCAAAGCATTAACTTGTATTTCTATAGACCAAACTCGGGTTGAATCAGAGCGCGGACAGTGTCTTATTGAACGCTGGACGTTGAATTTTATATTAGCGGGCCCAATCAGTCCATGTGATGGACCAAGGGTTCTATGTCCTACTTGTCAACCTCAACCTTGACCAAATTCCCTCTCTCAAAAGACCCACGCCGGCCCTTAATGAACGTACAAATGAGGCCTTATCTCACACACCCTTTGACAGCTACTTTAGCTGATAGCTTGACTTCCTCCGCCACAATTCCCTCTGTCTCTTCCAACGCCCCCGTCAAGTCTAAGGTCAATATGCGGGAACGGCGTGAAGCTAATGGTTCGCACCTGTCGTGGCCCAATCCACACATGATCATCGATTCTCTCTGATCTGAGCAGCCTCTCCTGGCCTCTCCTGGTCCGAGCAACCTGAACTCGGTCAGTGTACAATTGGCTCGGTGGAGTAGGTGATAGTGGCGTATCCCCCGACTATACGTCGGGGCACTGTAGGCTTAGTCAGCAGTAGGATACGCGTGTTCTCATGTCTGTCACTAGCCTGAGACTACATAGATCATCATCATTGTATCTGCCCGCAGCTCGAGGTATCCTCGCAGGCATTCTTAGGCAGGACCCCACCTGTTCATCAGCGGCCGTACCACTAAAGATAAACAGTTGGGACCGGTCTGCTTTGCTAAATTGTACCGCTCATCGCGGGTTTCCATCAATATGCGCCCAACACAAGACAACGGAGCCCCCACATATAAATTAAGTCTACCTCGAAGTTCAAAGACTGACGCTTTTCCCGACTTCCTTTCCCTGGGTCGCAGGCCACAGGCCCTTAGCGTCACATGCAATGTCTCTCTGCTCGGCGGAACAGCGAGATATCGACTTCGACAACCTTCGTGGACTTTTCTTCGCATTTGCGGCAGAATCTATTTTTTTCGGTGTGTTGTACACATATCAGAGCCTCTATCAGATGCTAAAATGGAAGTCAGGGATATACGTAACCTTAGCTATCTTCTCGACGGTTCATCTCGGGTACGCGTTTACATCAGTTGTGGCAAGCAGTCGCTCACAACCGACTCTCAGATCCAAGGCAGCGCGAACCAAAATGGATCGGGGCCTTATTGGAGCTATCGTTATCATGTTCGCCACAGCCCTCACGCATTGGATACTCCATTTGCTCCTCACATGGTTCTTTGCTCAAAGCATGGTACGATGTACGGAGCTTCCTTCTTCCTCAACCGGGATGCGAACTGCTTTGGACAACTTTCAAACTGTAAATGTGTGTCATCGTACTTAAGCCCTTGATCGACGTCAGCAATCGCTAACGCAACCTTCCTCTCAGTCGACCATTAGTGATATCATTGTTTGCCGGAGGGCATATATCTTATGGGGTCGGCCAAGATGGATCACACCTATATCCATTCTGCTTGGTTATTCAGCCATCAGTGCGTCGTTCGTCCGCACTTTCGCCACTATTGGCAGACTGACCTCCACTATTCCTTTTAAGTTCTATCAGTGGTTAGCCTAACGTCAAACATCGATAAACGACTCCCGAGAACTCTAGACAAGTATAGCAGCCTCGCGGTTGTCATCATATCCGCTCTAATCAACTTATGGGGTACGTCACTTATCGCGTACAAAGCCTGGTATGAATTTTCCCCCGACAACCGCGACAACGCGCTGATTCCAGCGGTTCGTGTTCAAGGGCCATCCGGAAAGAGTGGCGAGAGCTTATGGGAACGGGGACGGGCCAACGCTCCTTTGGCACCAACGCGCTTGCTCTTATAGCGGGATTGGGGGTGGTATACAACATTTTCTGGGTACGCGATTCCTACAGGACGTGCGCAGCACACCTGACGTTTCTGTAGGCCCTGTTCGTATGCTCTGAATTTGAATTTTTTGGGCTGGCGAGCCCGATCGTGCAGATGTCCATGATACAAGTCACGGTAAGCTTTGTCCTCGCCGTACCCCGCTGTTGCTTATTAGGGACACAGGGCATCTATCCTACCCTCGTCACCTTCCTGGTGTTTCTGGAGAAAAGGCATTCGGACCTGCCGTTCAATTCCACCAGTTCCTTACCATGGGTCGTGGCATCGTGATTCGCAGGGCTGGTTGCCGTCTGTCCTTTGTATTTGTCGAGTAGCTGTGGGAAGCACCTTCGACCCAACGCATTAGCTTGTATTTCTATAGACCAAACTCGGGTTGAATCAGAGCGCGGACAGTGTCTTATTGAACGCTGGACGTTGAATTTTATATTAGCGTGCCCAATCAGTCCATGTGATGGACCAAGGGTTCTACGTTCTACTTGTCAAACTCAACCTCAACTTACCTCAACCTCAACCTCAACCTTGACCAGATTCCCTCCCTCAAAAGACCCCGCGCCGGGCCTTCTTCCCTGGGTCGTCGGTGCCCAGGGGCCAGGACCCACTGTCGGCACTCGTGCTAAGTTCGTCTCATCCTCGGAGTATGACACATCGCGGCGGCACTGCCACTGCACACAACTGCCAGCGACTCGCCCAAGGCAAGTACACCGTGCATCGATCGTCTGACTTGCTATGGACGCCCTCGCACCGCCGGATCTTGTCTTCCTTGGACGCCCAGGAATCCGCCTTTCCGATCCCGTAGTATGCAGGACCCGAGGGAAGCAGATAAACGTGCGTACAGGGAGGCCCTGCCAGTTGGACCTATGTACGCGTGTTCTGCCGGCACTGCACGGATCCCCAGCGGTCGCAAACCTCCCAGCTGCTCGGTAAGGATGAATGGTTGCGGTGTCCTGGGTGCGAATGGCGTGAGGTGAGGTCCTCGGGAGAGGGTGGGACCAGGCTGTGAGCTGATAATGGAAGATCAAGGTTATCAGATAAGGCCGATCACGGATGCTTGCCGACCCCAGGTCCTCTCTTTTATCCCCTTCCCTTCCCTTCCTCCTCCACTCATCTTTCCTCTTCACCACCATGGACGCCGCACCACTCACACCCCCCGTCGCCGCCGACCTCGACCTCGACCTCCCCATCGCCACCCTCCTCCGCGAGGGCACCGCCGCCGCCCACCAGTCTGCCGAGACCAGCGAGGGTGCAGGCTGGCTCACGCGAGGCGAGCTCGACAAGGAGGAATACGTCCGTTTCCTCATCATGCTCTACCACGTCTACCGGTTGCGTCCCCCCCTCCCGCCATCCCATCTCGACCGTCGCCATGACTAACCCGTTCTTCTCACCCTTCCCTTGATCGCCCGCCCGCACACAGAGATCTCGAGCAGGGCCTCGAACGGCACGCGGCCCACCCCGTCCTCAGCCCAACCTACAATCCGACCCTCTTCGCGCGCACGGACGCGCTCCTATCCGACATCGCCCACCTCCTCCGCGTTCCCACCGCCACCGTGCTCTCCGACCCGCTCTTCCAATCCACAACCACCCACCCCCCGCCCGCGCTCGCGACCTACACCGCGCGCCTGCGCGCCCTGACGGACGGCCCAGACCCGTCCCCCCTGCTCGCGCACGCGTACGTGCGCTACCTCGGCGACCTCAGCGGCGGACAGTTCATCCGCCGACGCGTCGCGCGGGCGTACGCGCTCGAGGACGACGACGGCGCGGGCGTCGCGTTTTACGAGTTTTCCAAGCTCGGCGGCGGGCGCGGGGCGGGGATCGGGGACATGAAGAAGATCAAGGAGTGGTTCCGGGACGGGATGAACGCGGGCGTGGGCGACAACCGCGATTTGAAGGGTGCGTTCGTCAAGCGCGCGCACACGCATGGGCTGAACCTGTTGCTTGGGGGGCGTGTGCAGTGATCATCGTCGCGGAGGCAAACAAAGCGTTCGAGCTCAACGCCGGACTTTTCGCGGCGCTTAAACCCCCCTCAAACCCCCCTTCACCTCCGCCCTCGCCCTCGCCCACGCTCGCCCACCCGACCTTGGGCGACCCCACGTCCCCGGTGGCGACCGAACCCAAGGAGAAGTCGTTCGCGCGCGCGCAGGAGGGACCGATCGAGATCTACTCCGCGCCGGAGAACGCGCGGGACGAGGGCACGTTCACGACCGAGGGCGTCGTCGCGTTCATCCTCGCGATGTGCCTCGCGCATTTCGTGCTCGTCGTCGGCGGCTTTACGGGCGCGAGGGGGTGGGACAAGCTTGAGGCGGCGCAGGCGTGGATAGAGGGTTTGTTTGCGTAACTTGCGCCGCCGCGTCTCCCCGCCCCCCAGGACGGGCGTATGCGTGGGCGATGGGCTTGCTGTGGACTGTGGGTACCCCGTACAGTTGGGTTAGGCGGATACCGTACTCTCTCCGGGTGGGAGGCGGGGAATCCACGTGTAATACTTATCTGAGACGCCGAATGCTATCTCGTTCTTCACTTTCGTGGGCTGTCCCAACTCGCGGCACATTTGTACGGCCACCTTTCGCACGATGTCTTCCAACCAGACCTTGCGAACGGAACCTTGGTGGGCACCGGAACAGTCGATACGGGCGCCTACACGAGTGTCGCGGTCACGTGGTACGAGATGAACTCACGCGTCGTGACCAAAGCCCCAGTCGCAAAGTGCGACAGCAGCTGCCAGTGTCACTTGAGGAATAGAGAGGAACCCCTCGCCGCGAGACTCAAGCGACGTGACATGAAGAGCGTAAAGTAATTAGTGTATCGAGGCAAACGTATTGACGAAGCGTTTACACGCATACATTGCCCTAAAGGGTATCCTTGGTATACATTTTGTACTAGATACTTATGCTGCAACCCCTTGCAGCAACCCCCGCCGTCAAAATTCAAGCGAAAACGCCCGCAGCATCGGCCGCCCAAGAACTCGACTCATGAGTACAACAAGAAAGAGCACGACCCACACCAATCAAAACAAGAAAACAGAAAAGCGACCGAAGGGGGAAAGGGGAAGGAAACGACTCCGCGCTCGCTCGCTCAGGCTCACCTCCACGAGTCGCTCTGGGTGGACGACCCGCTCGCGGACGTGGTGATCTGGTTGTTGGGGTCGGACTCCCAGGTGACCGCGCCGTTGTTCTTGCGGATGTACTTGTACTGCACCGCGGTGCTCGCGGGGAGGTTAAGGGTGACTGTGCGTCGGCGCGGCCCGTCAGCGTCCGAGAAGGAGGGAAGGGAGCAGGGGGACGACGGGAGGGGACGTACTGGACCAGGTGGGGTAGTTCGCGGGATCGAGTTTCAGCGCGTTGTCCGGGGACCAGTTCTGGAGCGCGTCGACCGAGCCGGTGATGTAGATGTTCTCTGAGATGACGAGTGAGGGACGTCAGCGGCGTGTCCTCCTGCTCGCAAAGGGGAGATGAGAAGCACTGACCACCGAGCACAGTCGTCGCCTGCACGTTGAACGTCACCGCGACCGTGGAGCCGCTGCCGCCGCTCCCACTCCCGCTCGTCGAGCACGTCGAGGGCACCGTGAGGCCCTTGGCACCCCAGCTGGCGGACACGACGCCGTTCCTCGCGCCGAACGCGGTGATGGCCGAGGCGTAGCTCCAGGTGAGGTCGACGGCGCTGACGGGCGAGCCGTCGCTCCTGCTGTACTGCTCGGCGAGGACCAGCCGTTGCTCGGAGTGTATTTCTCGGACGACCGCGACGAAGCCGTCCGCGAAGGTCTTGATGGCGGTGGTGAGCGATGGTGTACGTGGCCGGAGCTCGTACGCGTACGAGCCCACAGGCGACGGACGAGTCGAATTGCTGGAAGAACCCGAGCGAGGTCGACGTCACGTTCAGCCCGCCGAGCTGCTTCCAGGTCAGCAGCGCGTCGTACAGCTGCTCCGCGACCGCGAGCGTGGTCAGGTACCACGGCTGTGCAGCAGTCATCGTCAGTGTATGCGTATGCGCGGGTACGGGTGGATGTATGCGCACGTTTCCGCCTTGGTAGCTGTCCTCGGGGTAGCGGCCGGTGGCAACGGCCGCCGTGGACGCGATCCCGCTGTTGATCGAGTACACGGACCGGAACGCGTCCACGT
Organism: Amylostereum areolatum; assembly: GCA_012932865.1. Classification (NCBI taxonomy): domain Eukaryota; kingdom Fungi; phylum Basidiomycota; class Agaricomycetes; order Russulales; family Stereaceae; genus Amylostereum; species Amylostereum areolatum. The sequence continues at coordinate 1,265,424 of SAXG01000002.1, forward strand.
ACACCTTCAGGTTCGAGAGCGCCTTGTCCGAGCACGGCTGGAACGTCGCCGCGTCGCACCCGGCCGCGATGTCGAACGTGTGGATCGACGTCAGCACCGTGTTCGAGTCCTTGCCGGACCGTCCGCCGCCGGTGTTGGCCGTGACGTAGCCGGCCGAGGGGTTCCAGTAGGACTGGAGGAAGCAGAGCAGGTTGGCGGCCTGCGTGTTGTAGTTCGTCACCGAGCCCGTTTGGCCGATGCGCGTGGCGAACGTGGCGCCTTCGCGGAGCGAGCGGTGCTGGACGGCGGTCGTGAAGAAGGACGAGGAGGACACTTCCTCCCAGAGATCGAACCTGGTGCGGGGATCGGTTGTCGAAGGCAAAAAACAAACAAACAAAGCGAGACGAACGTGGTCTGGTTCCAGTTGGCGGCGACGTAGTCCAGGTCGAGTTTGATGATGGGCCAGAGGGTGTTGGTGACAAAGGTGGCGTTGTTGTTGTCGAGCAGCCAGTTGGCGTACGTGATGATCGCCGTCGAGCGGAGGGCGGGGCCATCTGTGCGCGTCGTCTCAGTCACTTTGCTACTAACCCAAGCGAAGAAAACGGTGTAGCGTACCGCGCTGAGGGCGACCCCACGCTCCGGTGAACGCGGTCTCGTCGACGTTGAACTTGGGCTCGCCGAGGCCGCCGGTGGAGACGGTGCCAGCTCGGGTTGGAGACCTGCTGGAGGATGGCCTGGGACGGTGATGAAGTTGTCGACCTGGTTGCGGAGGGTGGTGTCGATGCCGAGGGTGAGCTGGTCGATGAGGGCCTTGAAGACGAGGGAAGAATCGCGGGTCCAAGCGTAGACGTAGTCCGGGTTCGACGTGCTCGGGCTAGCAACGACGATGCCGGCCTGGGTTGGACGGTGAGCGGGCGATCTTTAAGTGGCTGGATGGGGAATATACCTTGGCACCCTGGGACTTTGCGCCGTCAGGACCGATGTTGGCGAGGAGGCCGGTCTTCGCGATGGGGCCCTCTGTGGAGATGTAGGAGTCGACGGACTGGGCGACGGAGACGGCGGCGAGAGCGCACGCGGTGAGACCGGAGAGGAAGCGCATCTTGGCGGAGGCCCTGGGGGAGGAGGACGAGGACGGTGAGGGAGCTCGACATGTCTGTGTGTGTTTTATACTACTTTGAGGTGGGTAGAGTGAGCGAGGGTCGGGGGGCGTCGAGGTACGCCAGGGGAGAAAAGAAAATACCTCGAACGGTGAGCGAAAGGGCACGGGCGATGGACGGCAGCCACTGCCAGGTCGAGGACGACGGCCATGATCAGATGACGACCGAGCGCATGCTCCTCCTCGCCGTCCACGATCCATTATCCTCCAACTCCGAAACAGGCTTCTCCACTGGCGCCCACGTCGTGTTCGAACCCTCGGTCGTGGAACTTCACGGTCAGCTCGGTCCAGTCGAGCACATCGACGACATCTTGTTGGGCGGTGGTATGTAGAGGACGAGAGCGCGCCGTTACACATCGTTCATTTGTTCATTGGGCATTGGCGTATGTAATTTGCAAATACTCCGTTGCCATCTACTTACCAGATTTCACGTGGCACCTCCCACTAGTCAGCGTCATTGTCGGTTCCGCGGCAATGTTCCGAGCGAGCGCCCTGTTCGTCGGCCTCGAGCTCGACAATCACCTCTCCGATGCAAATCAATGCCTAATCGCACGCACTTCAGGCTCGTTCCTTCCACATCCTGTCTTCTTTCCGCTCGAGCTCAAGTCTGAACCTCAAGCGCTACAGCACCGCTGGGCAACACCTCCAAACGAACGCCCGCCGTCCTTCGCGTGGCAATGGCACGTCACGGTCCCACACGCAACCGATCCACTTGCGTTCAGTCAGCCCTGGCACCTGCCCGGCCTGCCCGCCTGCGCCTTTCCCATCTCACGACATTTTCTTTGAGCGCCGAGAGCCAAACGAGGACCCCGGCCTCGGTTTTTAGCCCTCCTTCGCCCCTCTGAGCACTCTTTCGATCGCGCGCGGGAGCGGTATGTGATATGTGTTTTAGCGATCCATTGCGACCGTCTGTCCCACTCCGACGACAGCAGACCTGGTCTAGAAGCCTCCTTCCTCCCAAGCCCGGCCCCTGCAGGCAACTGGCACGCGCACTTGTCGCCATTTTTTCCCGTCAGCGTGCGCATGCTCCCACGTGCTGGCGACGTCGTTGGACGGTGGGACGTGTGTCGGACGTGTCGGACGTCAGCCTGCGAAGGGTGCGCGGCGATTCGGAGGACGCGCGGCGTGCGTCCTGTCGGGGACGGTTTCGGGACGAACAATCTCCGTGGGTCGAGCGTGTCATGCGGTTGGATTTTGTCGAGGTCACCGTCGTCGCGCGGGGACGACATGTTTGAGAGCAAGTCGACACATCGGAGTCCATCTCAGTGTCCTCCCCGCCCCCGCTTCCCCGCGATACCCCACCCCCGCGCGGGGGTTTCCCACAAGGTAATCAAGCGCTCTGCCGAAGCGCCTGGCAAGATCGACTACATGGAGTGATTGCTAGAGTCCTCGTCGCTCGACACAAAATATATAAAACATGTTTTCCTGCGCCGTGTGCACGGCCCGCCCTCTCATCGTGCGGTCCAACCGCAATTTCCCGCTGTTCTGGCGGGCGTAAGTACACGAATCGAGGCGGTAATTCGTTCAGTCCAGTCGACGCAAGCATGCTACATCCTCCATCGCTCGCACGAATTGTCCGAATGACATCCAGCCAGGGTGTAGAGACGCATACATCCATATCGAATGCGCATATATGCACCTAGCTCCGCCCCAGCTAAAGTACCGGCCAATACAACCCCTCACGCCTCAAATCGTCGACTCGACAGTTCCGGAGGGACGACTCGCAGCCAGCGCGTTCGACTCGACGACTTGGAAAAGCTTCGCCTCTCGGTCACGTGGCGGGAGCCCTTGGTTTCAACCGGTCGGTCGTGCAAGCTGCACAGGGTCGAATCGGAGGATTTCAGCTAATAGTACGCACGGTTGTCGCTGGGCGCGCTCGGCGTATGCTGTAGAACGATGTATGGACTTGCGACAATACAACTGGCTCGGGTCGGGCGAGGGTGTGAAGGAGGTCTTGCGGATTCCACCAGGCATCATCGGGCGAATCCCCCAAGCATCTTGACAGTGGGGGTACAGCACGAAGGGACGGTGACTGTTGAAGTTCAAGGAGGAGAGCGCGCGCGATGATCCATGAAACTCGGGCCCCGACAAGAAAACAGTGAGCGGCGCGCGTATCAGGAAACAATCCGACGTCGTCCGACAGCGAACCCCCGCGCTTCAAGTCCATCCAGGAGAAGGGAAACGCCCGTGATAGGCATACGAGAGAAAAGGCACGGCGCCGTTGGGCGCGCGTCCGGGAGGGGGCCGCGGCAATTATTTTTTGTCGTCGATCGACTTGAGAGAAGAGACTCAGAGCACCCGCTCGCCCGCTCGTGTGGTCCGAATTCCATATTTTCCCGTTCCTTGGGGACTCCGCGAGCGCGTGGCGCACGTGCGAGGATGTTCCTCTCCCGGACTTCATCCAGAGCGACATCGGCGAGAGAAAAGAGGGTGAACTATATGAGAACCTGGGAGCGGATGACCCCTCGTCTGAATGTCGAAATCCAGTGGCGTAGGTCGACGACTTCACGAGGTTTGGCGAACCTTGGTCGTGACTCAGCTGTAGTAGAGGTGCAAGTGAGAGACGGCGACAGCGTGAGTGGCGACTTTATTTGATGATTGGGGTATGTGTCCGACGTTGACATCGACTGCGGGGCTGGGCGGGGTCAAGGTCGTCACTTCGCCGCAAATAATCCGAAACCTCCGAAACCGCTCATTGCGAGAGAGGGAAAAAAAACCCTGAACGGTGGCCGCCATAGCATCAGGGCACTTAGCATCAGGGCACTTGCGATGAAAAACCGACGTCTGCACACCGAGCAGAAAACCAGCGAAAACGCGCCAGATAGGATATTGATACGACCGAGAAGCAAGACGTGGCCCCCACGTCACGCTGGAAGACGTCTTCCGATACGGAGGAGGTACCGTGCAGCGTAATACACCTTGGCGCACGATGCCTGGCGACGGGGCTCGAAGCTCGAGCAGTTGATTTTCTTTCACTTTGTTCTGCTCGATGGCGGGCGGCGGAACGCATGCTCGACGGGAGGGGCGCGATTGGCTAGGTTTGGGGAGTCGGCGGGAAACGTCCTGGAGCGTCGCGCGATAATCGTACGGGTGCCTTGCAGACGAAACTCGTCGAGGGGCCAAAAGTGGACGGTGGAAACGGGAGAGAAGGGGGCGGCGCCTGATTCCAAGCTGCTTCTGCCTCCGCACGTTGGAAACCGAGGATGGATGTCCTAAAATGGGGAGGAGGACCAGGTGTCCCTTGATGATTCAGGTGCCATGTAAAATATTGGGAGGTTGCCTGCAGGGGCGTTGTGGGCAGGACGAGCTTCTAGGGTGGTTGTGTCGCCGCGCCCGAGTTCGAACAGATGACGACGGCTTGAAGGAGCGAGGAAGGGCGAAAAAACGCGGCTGGCAGCCTGGTATGGGACGTTCAAATAGTTCCATGGGGCTCCAAACTCCAAGGAGACAAACGCGGGGAACAGGTGCCAGGCAGCCAGGGGTGAGTGGGAACCGGCGTACTTACGATGGTGGGGGACAGTCTGCCAGGGTACGAATTGGACCATTGTCGTTGGGCGTCGTTGTCGAAGACGGCGGGGGTGGTTCCTTGAGCGAGAACATTGAGCTGTAAGATGGTCGACTCCTGGCACGCGTTGGACGAAGTACTCGGAGAGAAGTCGGCAAAGGAAGGAGTGTTCAAGTGGGCGTCGTGGCTGGAGAGGAGCCAATGGGAGGGCTGGAAAGGGGGTTGCACGTGAAAGCGGAAGAACGGCCACATGGAATGAGATCGGAAATGCGAACCGTTTGCAAATTCGGACAGAGCAAAGTCTCAGCAAGTCCTGCAAGGCGTCGAACTGGAGCCTGGAAGCAGGCTCATCGAGGCTGAGCGTCGTCCAAACGCGCTCGTCGACGCGCTCGCCGTCGACCGCAACATGCGAACGCCGGGGTTCCATGACGGAAGGGGGGGCGTCGGGGGCGGGATCGGGGGATGGAAGGGGCGGGGACGTGGGCGGAGTGCTGAGTGGGCGGGGGAGCATGCGCTCGACGGTCATCTGACGTAGTCTCCCCAAGGCAGACGAGATATTTCGTCAACACTTCTCAGGCTCAGGATCCTCTTATCTGGCGTCTGCTTTCATTACGGTGGGTGTTACCGAGTGCGCGAGGGAATTGTGATTGCCGAGCTTCGGCATGTCACGTGCACTGAAAGCAGAATCTGTCTAATGTCCAACAAGCGTCGAGCTGAACACCCTCCGAGCACAATACGTTGGTTTCTTCCAAGTCCAATCTGATTCATTATGGAAAAGAACTCATATGTGGGAGGAGCACAAGGCTTGAAGTTTAAATAAAAATGGAGCACTAATATAAACCAGTGAACCATGATCAAGCTCAAGTTGAGTTACTGAGTAGGGTCCAGTAGTACACCACGCCTTCCGATGTAAGTATGTCGGCATATTCTCGGACTCGAGAGGCTGAATCTCTCAAGTCAACAAGATGAAAATGTACCTATGGTATTCCCGACTCGGGCCTCGGCAGCTCCTCCATCATTCTTCTTCCAAAGGCTTCATGTATTTTGTAAGTTGTGGATGAGGGTTGAGACCTTGGGACATGGTACGAAGTGCCAGTGTATCCGCTGCGGATCCAGTGGAGAAAGTATAGGGATCTCGAAGGCCTGCTGACACCTGTAGCGTCGGTGGGCCTTCGAGTCAACCACGAGTAGCGAGGCATCCACAACTCGATTGGCCTTTTTTACTCGAAAGGATGCTGTGTAGGATATGCATATGCACCTTGCGTCGCCTCGTGCTACCGTTTTATCATGAGCCAGGGTAGCTCCAAGAAAGCTCCCAGGACTCGAAGAACACTGCGACTTTTGTTTATCGCGCGTGGAAAGCGCGGTCTCTGTTTGAACTTTCTAAGCTAAGGCGGGAACATGTTGAATGACAATAAAGAGGTAAATGTACCAGTAGCCGTCGATGTCTCGACTGCCATTAAGGGCTGACGGTCTGACGGTCCTCGACGCGTGTGCTCGACCAAGTCTTGGACGCGCTCGCTCTTTTCGTTCGCTTCGCCAACTCTGCACCCGCCTTGTCTCCCCTGAACACGCCCGGAGCCCGACGCGCCCCCCTGGTACGGACCAGCCCGCCTTGCCTGTATAAAATGGCCAGGAAAATATCCTCCATCGACAGCATCCTCGTCCAGGCTCTCCCCCGTTCAAGATGCGTTTCTTCTCTTGCCTTGCTGCCTTCTCCCTGGCCGCCGGCGCCGCCGCCCAGTCCATCGACAACTACATCTCCACGGAAGGCCCCATCGCAAAGACTGGCCTCCTCGCCAACATCGGTCCCGATGGCGCCAAATCCAAGGGTGCAAAGGTATCTTTCCCTCCCTCCAACCACGAAAGATTGATCTCTGACCGTCCATCCCGTTCTCCAGGCTGGCATCGTCGTTGCTAGCCCGAGCACGTCGAACCCGGATTACCTCTACTCCTGGACCCGCGACACCTCCCTCGTCTTCAAGGCCCTCATCGACCAGCTCACCCTTGGCGTCGACACCACCCTCCGCAACCAGGTCGATAACTTCATCAGGTCCCAGGCCATCCTTCAGCAGGTCTCCAACCCGAGCGGTACCGTCTCCACCGGCGGCCTCGGCGAGCCCAAGTTCAACGTCGACGAGACCGCGTTCACCGGAGCGTGGGGTCGCCCTCAGCGCGGTACGCTACACCGTTTTCTTCGCTTGGGTTAGTAGCAAAGTGACTGAGACGACGCGCACAGATGGCCCCGCCCTCCGCTCGACGGCGATCATCACGTACGCCAACTGGCTGCTCGACAACAACAACGCCACCTTTGTCACCAACACCCTCTGGCCCATCATCAAACTCGACCTGGACTACGTCGCCGCCAACTGGAACCAGACCACGTTCGTCTCGCTTTGTTTGTTTCTTTTTTGCCTTCGACAACTGATCCCCGCACCAGGTTCGATCTCTGGGAGGAAGTGTCCTCCTCGTCCTTCTTCACGACCGCCGTCCAGCACCGCTCGCTCCGCGAAGGCGCCACGTTCGCCACGCGCATCGGCCAAACGGGCTCGGTGACGAACTACAACACGCAGGCCGCCAACCTGCTCTGCTTCCTCCAGTCCTACTGGAACCCCTCGGCCGGCTACGTCACGGCCAACACCGGCGGCGGACGGTCCGGCAAGGACTCGAACACGGTGCTGACGTCGATCCACACGTTCGACATCGCGGCCGGGTGCGACGCGGCGACGTTCCAGCCGTGCTCGGACAAGGCGCTCTCGAACCTGAAGGTGTACGTGGACGCGTTCCGGTCCGTGTACTCGATCAACAGCGGGATCGCGTCCACGGCGGCCGTTGCCACCGGCCGCTACCCCGAGGACAGCTACCAAGGCGGAAACGTGCGCATACATCCACCCGTACCCGCCCAGACGCATATACTGACGATACCCGCTGACAGCCATGGTACCTGACCACGCTCGCGGTTGCGGAGCAGCTGTACGACGCGCTGCTGACCTGGAAGCAGCTCGGCGGGCTGAACGTGACGTCGACCTCGCTCGGGTTCTTCCAGCAATTCGACTCGTCCGTCGCCGTGGGCTCGTACGCGTCGAGCTCGGCCACGTACACTTCGCTCACCACCGCCATCAAGACCTTCGCGGACGGCTTCGTCGCGGTCGTCCAGAAATACACCCCTAGCAACGGCGGTCTCGCCGAGCAGTACAGCAGGAGCAATGGCTCGCCCGTCAGCGCCGTCGACCTCACCTGGAGCTATGCCTCGGTCCTGACCACCTTCGCCGCGCGCGACGGCGTTGTGTCCGCCAGCTGGGGTGCCAAGGGCCTCACGGTACCCTCGACGTGCTCCACGAGCGGGAGCGGGAGCGGCGGCAACGGCGGCGGCAGTTCCGGCACGGTCCCGGTGACGTTCAACGTTAAGGCGACGACCGTTTTGGGTGGTAAGCGCTAAGCCTCCGTTTCTCGTTCGCGTCCAGGACCGCTCACGCTCGATCGCAGAGAACATCTACATCACCGGCTCGGTCGACGCGCTCCAGAACTGGTCCCCGGGCAACGCGCTGAAACTTGATCCCGCAAACTACCCCACCTGGTCCAGTACGTCTCCTGTCCTTTTTTTTGCCTTCCCTTCGTCGCGGGCGCTGACGGCGCGTAGTTACCGTTAACGTCCCCGCCGGCACCGCGGTGCAGTACAAGTACATTCGCAAGAACAACGGCGCGGTCACCTGGGAGTCCGACCCCAACAACCAGATCACGACGCCCGCGAGCGGGTCGTCCACCCAGAGCGACTCGTGGAGGTGAACAGGCCCCGGTGTGGGATCGAATGCCCCGGGAAGAAAAGCAGTCGTTTTGTTTTGCTGTAATGCTTTAATGCCTTTGATGCCGTTGTGTTTCGTGCCGCCATGACTTCTGCCCTGCCGGCGGCGATCCCTCGAAAGCAGCTTGTAGACTGTGTACTTGTATATTCGAAGATTTTCCAATGACATGTTGCTGCCTGCGCCCAATCCTTTGTCCTTGTAAGCTTAGTGAGCGATGCTGATAAGTAAACGAAAAGAGCAAAGCTCCCAGGCAATGCCTCGGACAGGGCCGTGCGCGCAGGCCACTCATTTAGTCTTAGTCTTAGTCTCATCCCACCGCTCGCGAGACAAATCAATGAAGACGCATGTATTCGTCGACAATCTAGGATGTACATAGGTGTTGGTACAACATATACCACAAAGCGGTTTACTGAAACCTCTCTTCTCTAAATTCTACGTCGAGCCGGATAAATTCAGCGGCTCGCGTGTGCGCACTCGCGAAACCACGCCTGGACGAAAAAAAACGGACGCCCTCAATAATTCTTCACGAGTCCCATATGGCACCGAACGCGGGGACGCCCCGACTCCTGAGCCCGTACACGACCTTGCGCGTGAGCTTCTCGTTCGAGATGATGCACACCGCCTCGGCCTCGAACTCGCGGTACATCTTGTAGCTCAGCTTGAGCATGTCCGGCTTGCCGTGCTTGCGCGTGTCTGCCCCCGCCGACGCCGTCAGCATCCCTTCCCAAAGCCGCAGGGAAAGAGCGAGAGAACGTGCCGTAGATCACCGCGTCCGGGTCGTTGTCCAAAAGCGCGTCGACGTACGCGTCGCCGTACGTCTCCCGCACCTTGGGCGCCGTCCACAGCAGCCTCAGGGGGATTTTCTTCGCGAGGATCACGGGCGTCATGGGCCCGATGCCGCTGCCGGTGGCCACGAGGATGACGCGCCGGAACAAGATCGTGGTGCTCACGACGCCGAACGTCGGGATGCCGCGCACCCAGAGCGTCGTCGGGGGATGGTCGATCACGCGCGAGGTCCAGTCGCCCGCGCGCGAGACGACGGCGGAGTACCCCTGCACCCCGGGGACGGCGATGGTGGCGAAGGAGTGCCATTCGGTGAGGGGGCTCGTGGACATGCGCGTGAAGCTGCCGGGTTTGGGCGTCACTAGGATGGGAGGGGGTTTTAGATGTGGGAGAGAGGGGGATGGAAAGCGGCGCGGGCTCACCGTAATCGAAGTAGATGCGCACGCAATGGGAGGAGAGGACTTCGGAGCGGACGGTGACTTTGCGGAGGCGCGTCCACGGGTGCACGATGGACAGGGTCAGGACGACGACGAGCCAAAAGGGCGCTGAGTGGACGAGAGCGCGGTGGAGAGGCTGGCCGCTGGGTCGATAGTCGTTGGCCAGAAGGATGACCTGGGCCCATACCAATGCAGTGGCAGTCCTGAAACATCGGAGCCATAAAGTCAGGGTGGATACAATCGGATTAGTGAATGGCGTACCAGCCCAAGAAGCGGTGGACCATCTCGAACTGGTTGTGAAAGAGGACGCGGAATCGCGGGTGGGCGAGTGCGATCATGACCAGTAATAACATCAAGACGACCCAGGAGACGACTACAGTTGGTATAGATGCCTATGGAGTGGACATAGAATGTAAGATAACAGACATGCAGAAGGAAGCGCGATGCAATATCGGATGGAATACACTTACCGGGCCACCATCGATTACCTCCCTCGTCGCCTGCACTACGAACACGATGAGCCAAGCGGTGCCCGATGTTGCCGCACCCGAATGTACTATGCATACATGTGAGCGTCTGTCGCACCAAAACAGGAAACGAGCCGCGTACTGCCTCCAATGTGATAGACCTGAGCGGCTTGACGGCGGATGAACAACGGCCACCTATAAATACAAAGAACCCATGGGCGATATTTCGCGTCAAAGTCTAAAAGGCAACTCACGACAGCGGGACGGCACAGCAGATGGTGAAGAAAGCATTCACGACGTGTTCCAGACGCATCAGGATGCTGACGAACAGATTGGCGATGACGATGAGACCGAGGTGGCTCGTGCCGGAGTTGCCGTCGACGAGGGTGGCGATGAGTATTGAGATGTTCGCGATGAATACGACGCCGAAGAGCCGGCGATAGAGGTAGAAAACTTGGTGACGAAGATTGCGTAGCGCGTGGCCTTGCGTCTTCTCGGGAATGTTGTCGTCCAAATAGCCGTCCCACCAGTCCCCCTTCTCGAGCGATGACGACGAAGGAATATTCTTGATGTCGAGTGCCGAGCCCATCGTCGTGCCACTCCGACTTGAAGGGAGCTCCCTCGAAACGGGATGTCCATCGGCCATGGGGGAGCCGTGGTGAGCAGGAGAGGGGTATGCAAGCACCTGAACAGTATCCATAGAAGGGGAAGCTGGGGATAAGGGGAGCTGGATTTTGAGACAAGTTGGCGCAAGTCTTTTTGAGGCATCGTACGCATCCAGCCCCTTCTCCGTGTGCACGCACAGGATGGAGACATCTTCGGATTCTTTGGGAAGCTGATATAATCATCTTAACAGCGCGGAGGTCCTTGTCTGTGGGAGGAGTAAGGGTCAAACCATGAGAGATAACTGATGCACACAAACCATTTCCGGACCTCGCCCCTCGGCCAAATACAACTCAGCCTGAACTAGCAGTAATTCTATGCCCAATCTGGTGTATGAGTATGAGCACCGTCAAATACCACCCGACGCGTGCCGATTATTCTTCGACCAGGCGAGCAAGAACACAGACGATCGCTGGGTGCCGATATCGGCTGTAAGTTCCGTCGCCGGGGACCATGCTGATCCTCGTGTGTTACTCTATGATGCATGGGGAACCGGTGCCGATATCGAGTTTCTGGATTGTGTGAAGACAGGAGTACCAACTCGGGCGCGCGACGGGAGAAGCCAGTGTCAATGGGTTCCATCGGCGTGGTGCTTCAAGCGCCAATCGAACGGTCTGCATGTTGGATTGTTGTGCGAAGGACGGCGATTAAGGCGACACGAAGGTGTCAGAAACGCTATAGCGAGCGAGCGCTGGGGATGCTTCCTACACTGAGTGCGTACGAGTTAAGGCTTAACTCTATAAGGCTTGAGCTCCTGTGCGGTTAGACTGGTATCATAAATATATTGACAGTCAATAAGAAAGAACCGCATGGTTGAGATGATTTTCTTCGCGGAGAGAGATAAATCTACGCACATGTGCGCGAGGAGCATCTCAGATATCGTTTCCGGGTACACAACAGATATTGCTATACTAGGAGGACTACGTCTTCCAGTCCTGCGTGGATAGCACTTGGGCGGATGGGGATCGAAGCTTTGCAGATAACGAGGGAATGGGATCCGAGAGCATGTGCAGGGGCCTAAGCTCCAAGCCTTTACAGCCCTTCCAGGGCACGAAGGATCAGAAAGGCCCGACTGAAGGAGGTGGACATGATCCTAGCGGCGGCGTCATGGCAGAAAGAAAGCACGTCTGTCGCGCATCGGCGGGACCGTTACGTTACGCGTCACAGGTCACCCTTCTCATGGATTTCTCGTCACGACGTCGTGACATGCCGAGTTGTCTTCAACCTCGATGCGCTCAGCTCAGCTGCTCAGATCAGGACCGCCTGGATGTCCGGGCTGTGGATCCTCAAATATACAATATCCACCGGCTAGCTGTAGCAAGCATCCATGCAGTGTGGCGCACGCATACATCTCGTCAAACCGAAGCCTCTGCGCAAGTCTGTCAAAAACAGGCAAGGTTGTGACTCAGTGCTATCCAGCGTGGACATGCTGCATCTCCGCTGACGGTCAGGCCGACTTCGGCTCGTCGCCTCAACCTACAGGCACCTGAAGGACGCGCAAGGCCCCTCTTTTCTATCGAATCTGGGGGTGCCTTCCGTTTGATACGGATGGCTTGCGGATGGCGCTGTCCAGTTCCCGTGCCTTCATGAACACGAGCAACAGAGCCCAGAAACCTGGAAGCAGAGGGGCGTGTAAAATTAGGTGCGTAGAACGGAGTGTTGTCACTTAGATCGCGCAACTTATCAAAGTCTGTCTCGGTCTCGTACTGATTCTTCTCAGGCTTCTCCAAGACTGCACATGTCGAGGGGGTTGACGACATTCAGTTCTCTGTTTGCGTATGAGGAAGCACTACCTCATCCGAGCTCGATACCCAATCAGAAGAAGTTGAGGTCGCCGGTACCGAGACCGGTCGTATCACTAGGCTCTCAGCACCATGGACGCTATGTCCTCCATTCACCAGGATCCTCGGATATTCCGTGGTATCTTTGTACGAGAGTAGCCGGCACATGCGCTGCAGTGCCAGTGGAACTGATCGCTATCTTCAGCAATGCAAAAGGAGGTGGTCTGGATCATGGTCAAGGCTGTATCAAGGAGTATCAGAAGAGGACTGCAGAAAGGCAGTGAGCGCTCTGATATACATACGATACTTGCTGGCACTGTCAAACTTGTGTTCACGTTTTGACCTGAGCTTTCGCGAGACCAACGCGAGACTCGGAGCAGGATGATCAGAGTGGTTAAAATCTAAGAATTACATAATCCGTTAAGTGGTTAGGTCGACATCCGGCGGCAGCGCAGAAAGCAGCTGAGTTCCTAACCCCAACCGCATCTCTTCGTCCCCTCTTCACTCCCATTGCCCATGTCTATGCTAGACAAGTTTCGAAGGGGCGCTCAGAAGGCAGGAGTTCAGGCGTCGGCGTTCATGAAAGAGGGCTCAAGTCGCGTCCAAACTGGCTCGCAAACATTTGTGCAAGGATTCACTCTGCCTGGCGAGGCGGAGAAGGCGGCCAAGATCTTAGAGAGTTTCCTCGGTAAGTAAGTCGATCTTCAATGTTCACCTCGAGAGAGAAGCTGAATATGAGCCTACCGATCTTCCGTAGCCGACCCTGATCATCCCGAGTCTGCTCTTAACGCAATACCGAAAGCCGTCCTACAGCGCGCACGCGGTTCGCTCGCTATATACCTGTCTTCACTTTCTCGACGTTCATCTTCTCTTCCTCGCAGGTCTCGCTGTTTTCCAAGTCCTGAAAGCCGGTTTTGTATTCTCAGGAAAGGCAGGATCCGGTCTCGTTATCGCGCGTCTTCCCGATGGATCCTGGTCCGCACCTTCATGCATCGCGACCGGTGGTGTGGGTTGGGGGCTTCAAGTTGGCGCCGACATCACCGACTTTGTCGTCGTCCTCAATAGCGAAGAGGCCGTCCGCGCATTCTCCATCGGTGGAAATGTGACAATTGGAGGAAACGTCAGTGCAGCGGCGGGACCGATTGGGACGGGTGGCAGTGTGCAGGCGTCATTGGCGCACCCAGCGCCTATGTTCTCGTATTCGAAGTCGAAGGGTGCTTTTCCGTCGTTTCAATTCCTCGTGTCGTTGTGCTGAATACGGTGTATAGGTCTCTTCGCTGGGCTTTCCCTCGAAGGCACGGTCCTCATCGAACGCAAGGACGCGAACAAGGCGTTCTATGGCTCCTCCATCCCTGCAAGAGATATCCTTGGTGGACGTGTTCCTCCACCGGAGGTTGCTTCCAGGTTATACGAGATCATTGAAGCCGCAGAGGGTCTAGACGAGACAGGATTGCCTCATGAAGCCTATGTACCCACCGCTACGGGCGAGCACATAGCCGTCGACCACACAGTCTTCGATGCGGAAGGCCACTGAGAAGTCGCAGGATGGAGAACATGATAACAAGGATTGAGTACTTCGCATATATGACCTTACGATGCTCGCTTATTGTTTGTTGCTCGTTATTTTGGAAGTTTTTGTAGTGTACGCTAAACGTTCAATGTATAGTGCTATTGCACGATTCGTTTTTGGAAGCAAGTTCTACCCAATGCACATGATATTGCCTAGTCTTCCCAGCGCGTCGCCCGCGTTCTATGGATTGCTACTCTTTTCCCAGCTCCAGCACACGCGCACCAACCCAACCTTTTAGAAACCGTATTATAACTCGACATTCAGCGGGAAACCACGGTTCTCGTCCTGGAGGTCCTGAAGAATGCTCATGCCATTGATGTGGCTGGAGTTATCACCAGAGGAACCAATACTTTTCATACAATCTTCCCTCATGGTGAGCCCCCTTACTCGGGGTAGGGCCGCCCGGCTTTTGTATCAGCCCCGCACTCATACTTGGTTACAGGTGCTTTCCACGCCTATATACGCTCCGGGCTTCTCAGCTTATGTTGGCTATTTGTAGCAATCTCTTGCAAGCAAAGGCTCATTTTCCTCAGTGTCGTGTGGAGGCCTTCCATATTCCCCGCGTTAATTTATAAGTATAGGGTGGTATGCCTACCAGGTGGTCCCACACATGATGCATCTTTTATCTCTACTGTCGTTAGCTGTCTCGTTTGCGGATACTGCCTTCGCCAGTGATGATATCTCCTCCTATATCTCCAAGATGATACCCATCGCACGAAAGGGTGCGATCCAGAATATGGGAGACGCCATTGGCGCTGCGGTGAGTTCTTTACCAGTCGGTATATCCTACTGTGTTTATGACCATGTGTTTGCATCCAGCCTGGCGCTATCGCCGTTGCCCATGTCCCAAGCATCACAGATCCCGCCATGAGGAAAGGTTACTCGTACAGCTACATCCGCGACGCCAATATGGTTCAACATATGTGGAGCCGGCATTTCGCAGGAGGGCTTGACGAAACGTTGCGCCCGGCCCTGGACGACAGCGTGCACGCCAACGTTAGACAGCAGCATGTTAGTAGCCCTAGTGGCAACCTCTTCACTGGAGGGCTCGCTGAGCCCAAGTTGCTCCTCGACCTGTCGCCCGAGTTGGGATCCATGCCGCGACCGGAAAATGGTGAGTTTTTGAGATATTTTATAGACGAAGGGAGCTGACCGCTTGGTTTTACTCTAGATGGTCCTCCTCTTCGTTCGACGTTCTTGATGGACTATGGTTTTTGGCTTCTAGATCACAACAACGGAACCTGGGTCGCGGATTGGCTGTGGCCGATAATCCACATCGACCTCATGTGGACAGCCTTGCACTGGAACGAGAGTTCGTAAGTAGAATTGTGTATTGAATACAAGCTCTTGGTTGTGACGCTTCTTCTCTCTAGGTTCGAACTATGGGAGACAGTTTTCACTTCATCTTACTGGACCGCTTCTGTGCAACTCCACGCTCTTCATGAGGGTGCCCAATTGGCTAAGGCTATTGGACGTGAAGCGGATGTACCCATGATCGAGTCCCAAGCTGCCGCCGTGCTGGCTTTCATGCAGGTCCATCGTCCGCCTTCACTCTGAGTGCGATGTTTATTGAATAGCATCGACAGTCCTTCTGGAATGCGGATGAAGGTTACATGACAGCTAACACTCAGCCTGGTCGCAACGTCGATACCGCCCCCATTTATGCATCCAATTTCAACTACGACCAGGCAGCGGGGTGTGATCCTATCACGTTCCAGCCATGCTCCGATAAGGCACTGTCCAGTCTCAAAGTCATCGTCGACCGGTTCAAGAAGCTGTACCCCATCAGTCAGGACATCCCAAACGATCAGGCGGGGCCCTCTGGCATGTACTATGAAGATACTTACAACGGTGGACAGGTAGCAAACTCATGCGGTTCTTCTTTGAGGTATTCCTAACGAAGTTACGATATCAACAGCCGTGGTACTTCGCGGTCTTCGGCTGCGCCGAACAACTCTACAACGCACTCAACACCTGGGACTGCCTCGGCTCGCTGACAATCACCAATACTTCCCTCGCTTTCTTCCGCACCTTCCAACCCGGAGTTTTACCAGGGACCTACCATAAGGTCGGACTCGGCATGGTCTCGTACCTTCACCTCACGCAAGCCATACGCGTGTACGCGGACGGGTTTGTCGCACTGTGTGCCAAGTACACACCCGAGTCCGGTGTGTTGTATGAGGGGTTTAATAAGACGGACGGCACGCCCGTCGGAGCTCCCGGGCTGTCGTGGAGTTATGCGGCGGCCCTAACCGCGTTCAGTGCCCGGGACGGATTCGTACCGCGCTCCTGGGGCGCCAAGGACGTCGCTGCATCCTACCGTACCACGCTGCAACCGCCAGGCAAGGAGGAGAAGGTCGGCCTGGCGGTGCCTTTCTCCGCCGATACGATGGAAGGCGAAGCGGAAGATGATTGTGACGACATGTGGTCGGACACACAGGAGTTGATGAAGATTTCAAGGCAGGTCTCCTGTCCAATTCTTACTGTGTACAAAGCTAACACATAGAGGGTAGGATGTCCCGAGCGTACGAGATCGTGGTGCGCGGATGGCTAGGATGGTGGTAAATTGAGGTCAGGCTTGTGGATTCAGTCGATGGCAACTTTGTAAATCGCTGGCCGCCTGTTAGTAAGTGTGCTATTGTAGAGGAACCTCGAGACCATTATGCGTATCGACTCAATGACGTCCAGAAACCTCCGCTTAGAAAGGTTGTGAATAGAATTGTTAGTCATATGGTCAAACCGAGCCGTAACATTAGCGTACACATCTAACAATAAGTATGGATATATGGTATTGTCCAATGAACCGGTCAGAAAACGAAAACCAACATCCGAGCCTAGAAATACTTGTCCCAGAATGCAGATGTCCCGTTCGTGCTAGCAGCCTGCTGCTCGAGCCCGAGGAGCTTCATAACCAGGCTGTATATCTGCACGTTCTCAAAACCATCCATGATGTAAGTATCGTCCGCCGTGGAGTGCCATCCGTGGTTTGAATTCCACAACGCACGGGAGACGATGTTGGAGGTATAGTCGCGGCTCTGGTGCACGGCTTTGGCGACGGCAGAGAAGGGGCCATGGGCGACAAACATCGCATGCATAGATGATTCATTGTTATCGTATCCGTGGCTCTACAGGACGACGGACGGGATTCAGCTGAGGTGCATTGGATAAAGAGGGAATGAGCACTCACCCCCTTGTTCAAGCCAACGTCACCCTCCGCCCTTGTCGTCAAGACATATCCTATCTTGGGCACAACGTAGATAGGCGCGATACGGGGGCTGTGCGCGAAGTGATACCGTTCTGGCATGGTCTCCGGGGTAAAAACATTGAACTTGTGGGAGTGATCGTCTGCCGCGGCAAGGAGGACATTCAGATAGCGTGATACATTCGCCGTCGGCGCAAAATGAAGCCCCATAGAAGGCCATCCTGAGAAATGTCCCTGTGTGAGATCATGCCAAAGAAAGAGCACATTGCACTTGCCATCTTCGTGAGTAACCGCAGCCCAGCCTTCCTCTCCGAGAAGATCGTCTATGTAGACAAGTTCCGGGTGGCTGGTGTCCGTCATACCATGGTCACTAACGAACACGATGTCGACGATGTCTGTCAAGTTTCGCGCGACGATGGCAGTGTGAAGATCCTTGGCAAATGCATCTACGTTCCGAAGGGTGGCCTGCGCGAAGCATCTTTAGATCTTCAATGTGGTAAATGATGTTGTCCACTGACATTGACACGAGCTGAATATGGGCCTGTGGCATGTCCTGCTTGGTCGAGGGATGGTTCGTACGCTAGAAAGGCGTGTGTGAGCGACATCAAAGAGCATCAACCTTCACTGCTCGCAATCGTACCCATGATAAGCTGTGGCCGTTCAGCGAATGGAAGATCAATCCACTCCATTATTTGAGATAACTTCTCTCCAAGCGGAACATGGTCCTGGAAGAGTGTTCAAGTTTCATGGCCCATTGAAATGGAGACTGAGCGCACCCTCCAAGGGACGAAGTAGGTCGGGGCTGATCCAGACGTGGTTTTGGGAGGGCCCGGCCTGAGAGCAGCTCGTTAAACGTACGTAGATGCTGTTACAAGAGATACGCACCACATCAGGTTGGCGTTGATCCTTCCTGTCTTTCCAACCGTTTCCCACATCTTGTCGATGGTCGGTAAAGAACACGGGCACGAAACGACAAACATACCGGCTCTCCGAACCACCAATGAGGCTTCCAGCACGACGAGACTTGATTATAGTGAAACTCCGACTTGGTTGCGGCATCCCAGAAGTTCTGGGGGTGATATCGTAAGCTCGGGAAACCCTACCCGTCAAGGCGAAGGACCATACGTTGGCGACAATTCCGTGAGATTCTGCATAAAGCCCCGTCCTAGAAAATTGTTGGGGATGTGGGTCGGGAAAGTGAGAGTAATGACGTACATGAGTGCCCAGTGGTTCCTTCACGATTTGTGATAAGTACGAGCAGCCGCAAAAGGGTGATGAACTGCTTACGGGAATGTCAACGTCTATACGCAGTGAGTGTCAGTTAGGATATCAAGATGAATAACGCAGAGAACACACCGGAAATACGGGTTTCATATATTTGGCTCGAAGTCCTTGCTTGCTGATATCCAGAAGATGAGGAGTCAGGCCACGATCGAGATAGTCCGCCCTACAGAACTCAATTGTGAGCACTGAGATCTGCACACATACGAATGGATGACGGACCTTAAGCCATCGATGGAGACTATGAGAACTGTGCGCTTGAAGTCGTGAGTACCATTTGAACGAACTGTGTCCCCATCGAAATGCATCATCCTTGCACGAGCCAGAGATTGTGACCTCGCGTAGATAATTCCGCCAGAGTACGCTCCAAGAAGGACCGTGAAGAGTACTGCCCCGATGGCGAGAGTCTTCTTCCATTGCGTTTGTTGCTTGTCCGGAACAACATCGAAAGCGTCCTCGTTCGAGCCAGAGAGAAGGCCCTTTCTCTCTTCGTCATTTATAGTTTCATCGTAGTGTCGAGGGAGAGGCGAGTGTAGTCCCTTCTCCATACTGTAAGGATACGTGGACGAGAACGGAGAAGGAGAGTGGCACTGGCAAGCAGGCGGGTTCAGTGAGGCAGGCCCGCCGAGCCCGCCGTTTGAAGCATGGACGCTCACGTGATGTGAATTATTTGTAATCCTGAGCCCGAGAAGTGTTGACGAATTATCTCGTCTTCCTCTGGGAGACTAATTATTTGGTCTCGCGACTGCTCGGAGAACGCAATGGCAGATTCAAGAGCTCTCAGATAAAAGAAACAGTAACGTATATAACATACAAATCGTACAAAACTCTATTCGTCCGATATACGTTCGAAAAACTGCTTCAAAGTCCCCGCCAGCACCTCCGGCAACGCCTCCACATTCCGCAACACCACATAATATTCGAACGGGAACGAGTCCAGGTACCTCTGCATCTGCAGCTCCATCCTCCCATCCACATTTTTGTACGCCACCTGGTTCATAGACAGGATCGAGTTGTTGACCGCGCTTACTGCACCTGAAGAGGCCTTGGCGGCTTCCGTACTCGATTGAAGAGAGTCGATGATGACGAAGACAACCATAACGCGCTGTTCTTCCGCCTTCCGCAGGACGGTGCGGAGCTTTTCGTGGTCCTGACAGATTCCATCTGAGATGATAATCTCCAGCTGCCAAAGGTCAGCAGCCGAAGATGACCCAGTGGCGCGACGATCTCGGGCCTCTTCTAGGATCTTCAGGCTCGTCTCCACCAGCGAAAGCACGTTCGTCGCCCTTTGGTTGAACCCAAAGGCGCTCATGACCTGCATTCCCGCATGATCGGTGAACGGACCTTCATCGAACCCATGCAAGATATCGACGGCCTCGCCGAACTTTGCAATCCCAATGTCTCCTACTTCAAGGCGAGTGAGGGCCTTCGACACGAGGGCGAGAGTCTGGTACGCCAAGTGCACAGAGTGTGACTCTGACATCGACCGAGAGTCGTCCAGTGCAACGAGGACCTGGTATTCGCGTTGGCTGGGCCGCGTCCGACGAAGCCAAATCTTGTCTTTAGTGTATTCGCTCGCAATGTACGGGATGATCTTCTTCATGTTGAGTCTCTTTCCCGTACGATAGTCACCCTTAAGTCGGGTGGCAAGTGTAGGCTCCAGGATCAACCGTAGCTGCTCACAGAGCGCGTAGGACAAGTCGTGCGTGAGTGACTCGTACAAACGCCAGAGATGCTCGACACCTTCCGGTGGTTGGCCTTGGGATTGCCAGCGACGCAATTCAGCTTCAACAACTTCCTCAGCCTCGGGTACCTTCAATGTCAATTTCGGCCTTGACCTCGGTTGGATTTGGAACGACATCAGGGTCGGGAGCATCTCGTTGCGATCGTATCTGGCGCTCAGTGAGCGCATCCTCAATTCCAGGCTGAAGAGTCTCGATGTTGTCTTCGGACAGGAGCGATGTAGTGGGGGGTGGAGGTTGATCCGATGATGGCGTTGGATCGTCGATATCCATCATGTCCTGTGCGTCTGCACTGTCCCGGAGTTCTTCGTCGACCAACTTAAGTTCACTGAGCTTAGCGACCTGTTCAGCACCAGCAGGACCGAGGGCCTGCATGTCTTGGTCAACTGTCGTCAGGGCGAAGGTATTCCAGCTGCGAGGACTCGGCAGTGTTGCCAGGTTGTGGCGTATCCTCTTCAGTCCCTTCTAAGATGTCGTCGAATCGCTTGACGGATCTCCTTCACTGCATCTCCCAGACTTCGCAGCGGGTTGTTATTCAAATCCGCCGAATGTGTCTCGTGTGACGAAGCGTTTCCTTGTTGCGGTCCTGTATTGGCTGATCCACGACCTTCGGGTTCCTGTTGACTTGGGTCCGCCTGAGCATCCTTGGAATCCTGGCCAAGATCCTGCATGGCACTAGATTAACGTATAAGCAGCGTGCCAGAAACAATGAGGATAAATAGCTCATACCCGTCATCATCAGTTGGCATCTTCACCTGACCCGGAAGACTGACCCGCGCCGCCCCTTGTGCTCATTGCCTGGTCTTGAGGAGTGGATTCCGGAGCGTCGGCATTGAAAGAATCTGCCTTCGCATTGTTCGAAGAAGACTGGTCTCCGGCCTGTAGATCAGGTTGAGCAACTGCGTCATCTTTTTGCTCGTCGCCCATCTGGTCCTCGTCGTTCACATCTTGACCTTGAGCCTGACCTTGAGCCTCTGCCTCGGCGACTTCGTCCTCCATCGCATCAGGTGCACTGGACTCAAGATGTTGTTCTTCTGAAGGGCCAGTCCCCCTCTTCTGAGAAGTTGTCGTCCATGTCCTCGTCGTCGTCGTCGTCGCCCGTTTGCTCTTCCGGTATCATGTCGATATCGTCAGGAAGGTCAAGGGTGTTTCGCATCTTGGACATGGTCGTCAAGCGGTGCGCCTGCACCGTCTGGAGCGACTTCTCCAACCCCTTCGTCCGTATCGTCCCCCGGTAGCTCCTCATCCTCCGGCTCCTGTGCAGGCAGATGCTCTTCTTCCTGTTCCTCATGCTCTTTCTTCTGGCTTCGCCCCCTCCTTCTCCTTCGCTACAACCTCGGAATCCGGCTGTTTCTCGGTAGACCTGTCCTCCTCCACCTTCCCTTCCTCTCCCTTCCCTTCCGGACCCTTTTCATCTCCCCATAGCTTCTCATCGACCGCCGATGGGTCCGATGGGTCCAAATCTCCGATCTTGTCCTCAGGACCTTCGTCACCTTCGTCGCCTTCTTCCTCATCCTGTTGTCCCTCGTCATCTTCATCATCTGGCACGTCCTCCATATCTCCTTCGAAGTCATCGCCCATCTCAATCGCATCCTTCCCGTCATCCTTCCCCTTCTCGCGCTCCTCAGTTCGGCTCGTCGGCGTCACCCTGGAGTCCTTCCACTTGACTTTCATCTTCAATCTCCTTGCTGATGTTTTGCGCTCCGGTCCCTTCTCCCAAACCAACTCCTCCCGCAGACTCCCCTCCTTCACCATCATCTCCTGCATCTTCCGCGTCTGGCGGTTTGCAGAATCCCTTGGTAGCAACGCTGTGGACGACAGAGCACATGACGTATTCCAGCCGGAAAAGGTTACCCGTCCATTGCGCCAAACTAGAGATATGGCTCTCCACCAAGCGTAAAAAGCGTCGGATGAAGGGAAAGATGCGGCAGGAATGGTAGCGTAGATCGCCCTGGCTACATGCGGCGAGTTGCTCGAAGATGGATGACAAAGTGGTGGAAATCTTGTTGATGTGAAGGAGATCGGTGAGGCGACCCAGAACGACTGAAGTGGTTTTGACGTAACCGTCTGGATCATCTTCAGTGCCTTCGAGCGTCTCGGGGATAGCGGACAGGAGAGATTGGACCGTAACCAGGAGTGTGTCGATAATATGGTCTGCGTTGGCCAGTTGTAGATGAAGATCCGAACGTAGGAAGTGAGAAGTCTAGGGATTCGATCCATTCGCGAACTGGGATGAGAATGGGTTGAAGGTGAAGGTGTGCTGCCTCCCAAGAACGCAGCAGCTGCGAGATCTTCTGAGCGTGAGATACGCTTGCTTCTACGAGTGCAAGCTCGTCTGAACAAGAATGTCAGGATATTTGCGCGGCAGAGACAAAATTGACATACCCTCAAGAAGGATTGCAGTAGGCAGAATTCTGAACGCTTTCTGACAGCTGCCAGCAATGCATCCCGCATTTGATGGGTGTCCGCTAAAAGGTCCTGCGCCTCATCGTAAGAAGTACGACGGAGTCGGTGTGGAGAACGGTAATTGGCCGGCCAGCTGGCATTGGTCGATGGTTTCCTTCCACAGCATGCGAGACCCTACACATGGCGTTTTTGACCTGGAGAACGGCAATTAAGGCAATTGGTCCAGAAGCTATAATTTTTCTGGAACCGTCCAGTGACTCCAGTCTACGACCAAGAGTCCGCAGAGTAGTATACTCCTCAATTGCAGACGCCAACCTGCTCGCAGGATCAGTAAAAAAGTCACGCTGTGGTGTACTGTGGGTACTCACCGCCCCCGTATGTCTAGCGCCATCGATAGCCCGGATTCGACAAGCATGACTCCACGCTTGTAGCTCTCGCGTTGCTATGTCGCCATGGTGGTCGTGTAATGCAGCACGCAGTCGGGGAAACAAACCGGAAAGCCTGAGGAAATAGCTCTCCATCTTTTCAACCTCCACAAACTCTCGACTTGAAGGTGGCAAAATCGGCTGCTCGCGGTTCCAACGCATACTCCTTTGGCGTTCCAAAATGTGGGGCTGTACGTTGAAAGCAAAGCCGATCCTCTTCATTTCCTTAGAAGGTCGCTCCATGCCTTGCGTTTGCGCACTAAGAGGGCCTTGGCGTGCTTTTCACGACGCTCTGGGAGACTGTCCTGTTGGAAGTGTTACACTTGCCAGAGCCTTCGCTGTGGATAGGATTTCGTCGGTGAGATCCTGCAAGAGAGGCAGATGAACGCGATTGGACGAATGACTCGATACGGGAGGAGACCAGAGCGTCATATCTGCTAGTAGGTCCTAGACAAATCCTGGAGATGGGCGGGCGCGGCGGAAGTTGTCGTGTCCACAGGGAACGATATTGTGTCTGCGGTACTATCCGTCACGGAGCTAGGCAACTTGATGGCGGCTTCAACTGCCGTTAGCTTGTTCTGGTTGAAGCATGGGAGCGCATGGCTGGCGGAGAATGTCCCGGAATTTGCGGATGCTTTTGTAGAGCTGATGGTGCGTTCGTGTGGCACTTGCCTTGAGCGCCTGTACGTTGATGTCCCTCCAACTTGCCAGTTTGATGAAGCCTTTGATATCCGATTCCAGGCTTGCTCGCTGCGAAGAGAGAGAAGTCGATATGCGCGAGGATGAATTGGAGGTAATATGTCCGCGTCGCTGTGATGACGCGCAGGACACGGCGAAGGGCATCCCCTTCCGACGACGATTTAGTCGTCACCAGATGTTGGATCCATACCTCGAAACTCTGAAGAAGATCCAGACGTCGCTGGAACTGTCCAATTGGACACGACGTGATGAATCCATCGATGAGTGGGACTAGCTCGTCCAGGAAGCTGTCGAGATTGCCCTCCGCATGAAGGACATCGAACAATCCTCGCACACAAGCATTGTAAAGGCGGAACCACCACTCGGATACAGGCTCCTCGAACAGAGTGGCTTGTGTTTCCAGGAGACCTTGCCATGATGAAAGCTCGAGTTTTCTCCATTCAACGATGAGTAGGATCAACAAGTGTCGCTGTTCCTTCAAGCTGTTCTCCCGGTTGGCGTACATCTCCCAATCTTCGCTCTGTAGGAGTAATTGCTCGAGTGCGGCAAGAACTTTGGCCACGGGGCTGTGCACACTGAGGCGCAAGATTTGCTCGCAGCGGCCCTTCAGATGATGGAGAACCATCTGGTCTGGCCACTCCTGAATGATCGACTGCAGGCGCTGGATGATGCTCTGTACCAGCACAGCGCCCTTCCGAACCTCGGGGACGTTGGGATCGAGATAGAAATTTGAGGGCCTGGCAAATGAGGTGGAAGAGTGTTTGAGGTTCTGAAGCCGCATATGAACGAGTGACAGCTCGAAGTTGAAGGCTTGGTGGTCAACGGTGTCCGGGAGGGAGGCCGCGTCGTTGTTCAGGAGCCCCTGGATCAAATCTCTGCGCATGGTGGTAAACTGGCTGACGGGGTCAACAAGAGTCCGGCTTGTCCTTTCGCGACGCGAATACATGCAAGTGTAGGTCAGAAAGTAGACGAACTTGAGGAGATAGGGTAAGGGAAGGCGCAGGATGCTGTGCCACAGGGATGTCCCCTTCTTCTTGCGCCTCCTTGGTAAACGCAGATTCGTAGTCGGGGAACAGGGAAAGGAATTCTTCCGCCTCGAGCTCGGAATCATTGACAGCCTCGCTCTCGATGGCATGGGAGCGGTACAAGCTCTGGCCGGCCTTCTCTGCCTCTTCTTGACGGGCTCGGTCGATAAGCCAGAGCCGGATAGCCTGTTCATATATCGCATCAAGGGAATGAACCTGGCTTTCTATACCCATGCCCAGGTCGCATTCGAAGACGATGGCAACCACTTGGAGGAGGAGGTTGTCCATAACGGTTGAACCAAGCACGTGGAAGTCAGCTATCGTGCGGCTGGCTAAATCAGACGAAGCTCGGACAGCTGGAAAGGTGACCAAGGCGCCGGCCAAGGCCGCGAATCCACCCACGTCCTTATGGACACGTCCGTGCTGAACCAGTCGCAGACCTAGGCGAAGTTGGAGTAGGGCCAACTGCAGGGGGGCAGTTATGTCATCGAAGTCTTCGTATACCGTGTTCAGTCGCTGGGAGAAGCCGGCAATAGATTCCTGAACGACATGTTCCCTTGTAGACGCCGATGCGTCACCAACATCCAATAATTGCGTTAACCTCGAGGGCGAAACCACATTGGACAAAAACTGTGATACCTCGGCCCAATACTCGCGGAGGTGACTAACTGGCCGCGTTGAGCTATAAATGGTAGGCGTTGACTTGTGCAGATGACTATCGGCCTCCTCTATTTCAGACCCCAAGAAATCAATGACGCCGTTTGTGTCGTTTCCGGTGGTCCGTAGTTCGAGTTCTTTATGGAGATGGAGTTGCATCGAGAGTTCCGAGAGTTCTTTCGTCCAAAAGTCAATCTCGCATCGCTGAACAGCCGCAGGATCCAACGGAGCGTCTGGGACGTATAAATCGACGAAGAGTTGGAAGAGTGCGATGAAATTTTTGCCGAGTGATGTGATAAAGCTTGGCCGTGTGTGGGACGCGACAAGGGTGGTTATGGTTACACCAACAAACTGGTCAACCGCTGGTCCAAATCTCGGATGGGAGGATCTTCTGAGAACATCCAGGATATCGTTCAGCGAATACTGTGAGGGGTCTTCGTACGCAATTCGTAGCTCCTCGCGGCTGGCACTATCGAAGGTGTCCATGAAACAAAATGCCAGCTGCAGATGGGGTCGGTTAGGAAGGGGTCGTCTCTAAGCAATAAGATCATCTCACCAGCAACAGGCAATTGCGGTGCAGCTTCGCTAACCATTCAGTACGCGACTCGTTCGAGCGACCCGAAACAACAAGTTGACAGTGGCGTTCTAGGGAGAGTTCGTAAGGTTCTAGCGAGTCCAGCGTCACTGTCGTCCAATCCCTGCAGGATATCAGCCAACATTTTCTTGGACAATATGCAACCTACCATTTTTGAACGGTGGCACGTAGTTCAGTGGGTTGAAGAACGGCTGATGGCCCGGATATCTTATCTGCGTCCCATATAGCCTGTAGCCACGACTTGTAGAGCGATGCAACCAGACTAAGGTCAACTAGGGCATACATTGAGTAAGGACGACGACGAATAGTAGTGGATGGGCTTACGATGCCCAGCTTCAATGTTCCAGGCGGCGTGTCGATACGGGACAAAGCGACTGAGACGGGATCCGGGACGTCGACAAGCCATATCGAGGATAGTTCGCAAAGCCTTCGCGATCCCGTGAGCATGGCATTTTCGCAACGAGCAAGGGGACGCCTTACAGGAACAACCTCCCCTCTTGACCCCGTGGATAGATACGCGACTACACCGAGCTCTTTGATAACTGCGACCACTTCGTCGAGGCTATCGACGGAGATTGATTCGATCGTGGTCGTTGTACGAAGGAGTCTCTGCCGCCATCGAATTAGACTTGTATCGAAGGATAGACTGACAAACATACGGTTGTCGTATCTTCCAACCCTTCTTCGATCTCTTTGGTAGAGGCGGAGGTCGTTGGCAAGGCGTGGATGGCCATGAGGTTCAATACCTGCGACCGGAGATCTAAGAATGGGTCAGATAAACGCTGTAAATCTGGATCGACAACGACTAACCACTATGCCTTGCGGCCTGAACCAGAGCTTACGGCGACTTGCTCGAGACGAACGAGGTCATCCCTAAGATAACCTGCTTGAGATGTAAACAGAGTAGACCAGATGTCCCCCAAACCCAAACCCGAGGACGGTGTAACCAGCCCATTAAGAGACTCCGTCAGACTACTGAGTTCCGCAAAGACAGCAGGACCGTCACGAAGACTGTCAAGTATCCACCTGGATATCGCTTGGACGGCTGAGAAGTGGACACTTTCTTGGACCGCTGCGCGTAAGAACTTGGCCACTTTCTGTAGGTGATGAAGCTTCTCAACGTCGATCTACCGAAGGTGTCAGCCGTGCGCGTGGTACCTAGGTCGGCAAACTCACAGTGACGGGCTCGAATCTCTGCTGGGACAAAGAAGAAAGGATCATTGGAGCGAGCTGCATCTACGACGCGAATAATGCTCTGTACTCCCTGTACTATCTTCGATGATAATTCGTCGATAGCCGTACTTGGTTTTGAGTTCAGTTGCGGGGGAGGGTAATTTTGATGCTCGCCGACGATCATTCTCACAAATATGTCCATGGCACGTATGATGGTGCATGTCAGGCTTCGCTCATCGAGTTCAGGGAACGAGTGAGAAAGCGACATGCACTTCGTGAAAAAGTCCATGGGCTATATATATTCACCATGAGTACGTACAACGAGAAATCCATGCGAGAAATCACTGGCAAAAGTGTGAGTACTGACCTGGAAGCGGAGGAGAACAGAAGATACTGGCCAGATGAGTTCGAATGAACTACGCAATCCCTCTACTCCGCGCCACCGCTCGTCCTTCTCCAAGGCTTGCAGCACAGATCTAAACATGTCGTGCTGTGTGAGCGGCACTTGAGCAGATAGAATCCGGATAAAGTGTGGCAGGAAGGCGGGGACGGCCGAGCGCTGCAGTAAAGGCCAAGGAGGCATCCAGGGAGACTTGACCTTGCGCAGGACGGAGTAAAGTATGCGTTAGCGGAATTAGGGCCGAAGAAGATGAAGACTGGTGCAAAACCGGACCAATATCTGGCAGTGGGGTCGTAGAGCTAGCCGAACATACTCCTATACCGCGGCGGTAGATCTCAAAATCGAGGAGTCCGTTTGGCAGAGATACAGCCTGAGGGAGACGGTAGAAGCTTCGCAGACGAGCCTGATCTTCCTCATTCTCATCGTCGACTAGACAAACTTCGATGCCACGGTTCCGCATAGCTCTTGACAGCTCTCCGTGTTGAGGATCAACACACATGATAAGCCTGAAGTCAGAGTGCGGGATGATTACTGGAACAGCGCCGTCAACGACTCCTTGCTCGTTTAGAGTGAGAACCCCGGATGGCTCGCATAAGCCATTGAGCCTGTCCAGGACGGATGGGTTACACAGGTTAGCGTTGTCCAACAGAAGCCAATGACCGTTCTTGAGAGCGCGGACAAGGGGGCCATCAACCCATTCGAAACGCCCCACCGTTGAAGACGTGGACAGTTCGGCATGTATAGACTGGCGAAGGGATTCTATTTGCACGGGATCGACCTAGACCTTGAAGGCTATCTATAATGCCTAATGCCGTGGGAAGGGCTTGAGAAACGGAAGGTCGAGGAAGAGGCAGATGCCAGGATCCTTCGAAGACGTCCCAGTTCTGGGATTCGAATTCTGGAACCTTGCGATGTCGGGAGAACTTCTTGAAGGTACCCCAACAGGCGTTGGAGGAAGCTGTTCTGGAACGCCCCTGAGCGTCGACTTGTTCGAAACTACCGAGGATGTCAGTGGTATCTGTCGCGTTGTTCACAGATATTTGATGAAGGGGAGCGCCAGCCAGATCCGCCATAAGTCGTACCAGACTAGTCTTGCCGCTACTCCGATGGCCATTAACAATCACGAGCCATCCTTGCTTCAACGCGACGCCCATGGCTTCGACCCAAGGGAGATGTGATTGTAATAAAACCGGAGGAGGTGTGAGGGCGGTGTGATTTGCGCGGCAGCCAACGAAGTGGCCGACTTGAACGAGGGAAGGAGAGATCATCGGATGGGGGTTGCGGTCAAGATGATCGCAAGACAGGTCGAACGTGGCGGAGAAAAGCGCTTTGGCGGCAATGCGGTCAGCCTGTGTCCGGAAACGGGCTAGGTAAATGCTGCGCAGGTGCTCGAGAGGATGAAGAGGATGTTCGTGTCTTTGAAGCAGCGCGCCCCAGCGCGCCAAGTCACGTAGGTTGAACTCCCACGGACTGCCCGACCGCCCAAATGAGCGTTTAACCACGACTTCCTCCTGCAAACGAGAGTTAAACACGATCATCGCGTTCAGGAGGTCTTTAGGGTAGTCGGGGAACATATGGTGGCAGATATGCTGAAGGTCCACAGTGGTTAAGGACTCCACGAAAACCTTGGTAAACCGATTAACGTAGGACTTGGGGAGTCCCTTGCGACCGCCGCCTTGTTGAATGGGGTTCTGCGCTGCGAAGATACGGAAAGAAGGGATGTTTTTCGAATGAGCGTCCCAACTCGGGGATATACACCGTGCCCCGGTGGTCAAGCACGGCGTTTAGTCCCTCGAGTACGGATTGCGGCGCGAGGTTCATCTCATCCAGCAAAACCCAATGTCCTCGCTGCATAGCCGTCAAAAATTCTGCGTCCTTCCATGCAAATTCGCCGGGTGCGCCGCCCTCCACAGGAAGGTCCGTGCCAAAGAGGTCGGCAAGGTCGGTCTGATCTGACAGGTTGATGCGACAGAGGTGGTATCCGCAAATCTTCGCTAGGGCCGTGACTAAACTCGTCTTGCCAACGCCGGGGCTTCCCTCGAGGAGGATAGGTTTTGTGAGCTGGCATGCTCGTACAACTCGCATAGCATTGTCACGCGTTGTCGGGGCCTGAAGGTTGAATGAGTGCGCTGTCTGCTGTTTTGGTCCTCTTGGAATTGCGAATAGACCAAGTTGCACGAGGTCCGTGGACTGATGGCCAGGAGCGTAGGAAGTTTCTGTGTCAGAGGGAAAGGGTGCTAATTCTTGCAGCTTGAACCATGGCGTCACCCTTGAGCCTTGCTTAAGGCTTCCGGAGGGTAGGACGCGAGGGCGGGGAGTGAGCCGAGGCCGTCAAGACAGATCATATGAGCGGCATGATGCTAATCCAAACAAGTCATGAACAAGCGCCATACCATCAGATGAGATTACTTACAAAGATTTCGTTGGGCGGTATGTGCTGCATCACTTCTGAGTCCAGGAGAGTGTTTGAAAACGTCACCCAAGCCTGCCGATACATATTAACTCAGGTGACCTTTAAGTATATTGGTATTGGTCAAGAGTCTCCCACTTACCAAGATGTCGCGCAACCCGAGAAGGGCCTGCTCTGACGTTCGTGCACTCAACCACTCGCAAAAATTGAGCAATGGCTGCGTAAACGGCTGAAGGCTTGCGTGGCGCCATGAGCTTACCGACGATCTGTTCCAGGTCGATACGGTCATCCACCGCTGGTACCCAATATTTCGGTGAACCGGTTTCTAAGCGCAGGGGACAGTTCTTTCTTGCCGTAGTCTCCCCCAGGGTTCATTGTCGCAATGAGCTTGAATCCATCCTCAGCCTGGACAAACGACTCCTCCGTGCTATCTCCACCACGTTCGGCGAGGACGACGGTCCGTGCAGGCTCAAGCACGCTGTTCAATCGCTCAAGAACCGAATCGTCTGCCAAGGAAATTTCATCCAGCAGCAGCACGTTGCCCTGACGCATCGCCTCCACCAAGGGTCCATCGTGCCACTCGAAAATAGCGGCCAGACGTCGAATCCTTCTGGTGCACTTCCTCCACGCGGCCGGACAACTCGGGCAACGTCTTGGTCAACTTCTCCAGCGCGAGCACCAAGGACGACAGACCCCCTGGACACTTCAGGTAACTTGTTCTCTTTGAATAGTGCTGCGGCCTGTTGTAGCATTTCGGTTTCGAGAGCAGCCCTGTTGCGCACGGGCCGAAGCCCTCCAATGAGGTCCGCGGTTTCCGTATTTTGGTGACAGTTGACTGAGTAGAGGTGTTTCTGGACTGCATCGGCATACACCTGGCAGACAGACGTTTTTCCAGAGCCAGTCTCCCCGACGAGCAAAACGGGCTCGTTACAGCGGAGTGCCCGTGCTACGAGGACTAGCAAACGTTGCATGGCCTTGGTCCACACGAGCGTTGAAGTAGAGGGAATCTCGAAACCCATTGAGGATGGGAAATCGCCGCCCAGTCGTCGAAAATCGTACAGGGTTTGCTCGTTAATCCGCACTTTCATAACGGACTCGATGATCTCTCTGACGACCTGTTTATCGTCCTCTCGGCGGGCACGTTCGGCCAGGAGCATGTACCCATTTTCCGCGAGCTCTTGATACCCGACGGCGTCGCGTCCTGCCCAGCGGAAAAGATCTCGGAGTGTCGCAAACCCGTGCTTGCTCTCAAAGACACGGCTGGACTGGCGTCGCTTCTGAAGCTCGTGGAAAACGCTAACGATACGCTGGGCATACGAAGGGGCGATTCGGCAACGTCGATGCAAGATAGTCTCCAATTCCGCCTGTGGGACATCTTCGAAATGGACCTCGAGGAAACGATTCCGAAACGCGCGAGAAAGGACTTTCCGTCCCGCATATAAGCCAGGAGGATTTTGAGTGGCGAATAGCATGAAGTGAGGGTGGGGACGGACAACCTCTTGAGTCTCCGGAATAACCAACTCTCGGTTGTCATCGAGTAGCCGGTTGAGTGCCTCAAGAACGTCCGTTGGTGCGAGGTTTAGTTCATCCAATACGATCCAATCACCCTGGCGGAGAGCTTGAACGAGTAGTCCGTCTTTGAACACGAGCTTTCCCGTCTGAGAGTCCGAAACATACGACCCGAGATACTCTTGGATATCCGTGTGCTCATGGTTGTTGATACGAATGAACCTGTGGCCAGTGCACTTCGCCAAATACTCGATGGAACTTGTCTTTCCGCTGGAAGTTGGCCCCTCGATAAGTACTGGGAACCTTCGGGTAACGATAATCCGGGCTAGATCGATAAGTTTCTTCTCCACAGAAGGTGTCATAATGTAATCCACTTGGGGGTCGGGAGGTAAGAACCCCTTTTTCAAGGTAGAACGGCCCGAGTTTGACAAACTCGTCGCTTGACCTGCCCTGGGGTGGTGCCGGTTCCTTCGCCAAAAGCGAGCGAGTGTTGCGTACGCTAGACAGGATATGCCGTTCGGCCAAGGCAGTAACGACTTGCGTGCTAGGTTCATCCAACACCATGGTGAAGCCCATGAGGCATCCTTCCCACAGGGCTCGGCGAAGGCTGTATGAACTGGCGATGTCAGACGCAAATGTGAGGGCACGCGCCAGGGTTCGCATGCTGAAGTGAGGTCGATGGTTGGAACCATCAGCTATCTGCCGGGCTTCTGCTAATTGCTTGACGGCGATATAAAATTCGGCGACGTCCATGATGGCAGCCTTATCGCCCACAGCGACAGGACCAATGTATTGGGTGACGATGCTGAGGAGGGTGTCGCGGTCAGCATCCGGGGGTGGTACATCGATTTCTGTGAAACAAGAACGGATGCTTGGAGGGAGATCCTTCTTGCCAACGTCTGTGGCTGGATTCATGCAGGCAAACAGACGAAAGTCTGGGTGGCGAGGTACGGGTTCTAATGAGCCTTGCTCCGTAAGAGTGATGGAGGCTGTTGGTCCACGCAGAAGGCCTGCGACGGCTTCTAGAGTTTCAGGGCTCGACAAGTTGATTTCGTCCAGAAGAATCCTGAGAGACGCATCAGACACGATCAAGTACTCGGACGAAAGAATCCTCACCAATCACCAGATCGAAGCGCTTTGACCAGTGGACCCTCGATAAAGTTAAATGCGAACTTGCTCTTGCCTTGCACGTGCTGAACCTCGAAATGGGACACCGATTGTTCGAATGCGGCCCAAAGGGCTTCAGCCGATGTAAGATCAGCAAATTCCGTCCTACGCCGTTTGCGAGGAGCGTGGGAGTCGAGTTCATCGTCGGGCCTGTTAATGCAATGTCAGACATGGGATGACGCCATTAGACAAAACAGGTCAACTTACGTCGCGCATTCAGTGAGCTTGCTCTGGATACGATCCTTCGCCAGTCGAGCACTTTCTTTCCAAAGACCTACGGCACGCTTCCATTTGCCTTCCTGAACCGCCCTCCGTACCGACTCCTCGAATTTGGCGTTCTTCTTCTGGCTGAAGGTCCCGCGGAAAAGGTCTAAAAATTGCTCCTGTAGCGCGGAGCCGGGAACCCGTGCGTCAACAGGCTTGAAGCCACCGAGAAGGTCAGCAGACTCCGTTTGCTGTGAGAGATTGAGTGATACGAGGGGCCGATGGAGCAATGCTGCCATATGCGTGACAACGCTAGTCTTGCCCGTACCCGTCTCGCCCGTCAGCAGGACTGGTTCATTAAGCAATACAGCCTGCCGCAATC
Organism: Amylostereum areolatum; assembly: GCA_012932865.1. Taxonomy (NCBI): domain Eukaryota; kingdom Fungi; phylum Basidiomycota; class Agaricomycetes; order Russulales; family Stereaceae; genus Amylostereum; species Amylostereum areolatum. The sequence continues at coordinate 1,298,845 of SAXG01000002.1, forward strand.
CGCGAGATGAGGGAGATAGCCGGTCGGTGTAAAGCAAACGGTCGCTGTACAACCGGGGACACCTCGACCTTCCCTCGTAATGCCGTGAGTCTGACACGACCGACGCGAAGCGCCGTGCTCCTCCCATTTGCATCTCGCTCGATGTCGAATTCGGGCACGCGGCTACGCAAAACCCACTCGCATTGTTCGGAAGAAAGGCCCAGGTGTTCGCCCGCGACTGCTGAAATTGCCTCTGAATGAGCACGAGCTGCTGCCGTCAGAGCACCTGCACCAAAGAATACGTCCCGTGCCTCCAGGTATAGGTCCTCGCGTACTGACGGATTTGTGAACACAACAGGGAGAGACGCATTGTCCAGGTCCATCGCCTGGTAGGAAGACGGGAGCACGGCATTCACGCGAGCGCAATACTTCTCCAACTCGCGCAGCCCAACCGTGCGAGCGGAAGGTCGCGGAACCGAGTGACTTGATTGCGAGCCATAATGCGATGATTGCAGAGGCCGCCGCACCGGTAAGCCTTGGGAAGCGGACATCGACAATGGTGCGAAGTTCTTCGGGGGTCGGTGGCATGATAACCACTTCATGGAACTTGTGGGATCCGAAGAAAGAGGGTTTAGGAAAGGCGCCACCGCGGGATGGTTGTAGTGAACGCGTCGAGAATATTGCGAATCCCTCCGCCGCGATCACTTCTCCGCGACTGGGTACCTGCAATCGCGCTCGACCTCCGACCCACTTGCCCGCCCCTAGCGACGCAATGAGTGGTTCGATCGTCCCAAGAACCTCGTTACTGCCCCGATCGATATCTTCGAATATTATCCACCTCCCCTCGCGCATAGCGCGAACGAGAATACCCTCTTTCCATTCAAACGTTCCCGGGTTTGTCGGGGAGGATATGTATGAGCCTAGGAGTGAGCGTGGATCAAGGGAGGTATCCGCGAGCGCAATGGTGATGATTTGATTTGTGACGGTAGGGTGGAGCGTCGCAGCAAGATAGGAGAGGAATAGCGACTTCCCAGAGGAAGGAGGTGATGTGATTAAGGTTGGGAGACGCTGGGAGTGAAGGAGCGCCAAGGACCGTAGAGCACGTGTTGAGGTTACCGTTGGGACAAGAGGCGGTAAATCAACGACACCAGGAGGTCGAAAAACGAGGACGCCATGCACATTTGCGATAAAGGGACTTAAAAATGTATTAGTCCAGTGACAATTGACCAAAAGCGAGAATATACCTCAATTCAGACGGCAAAATATCCTGGCCTTCCTGGCCAGCATAATAATCTTGCAGGCTGCTCGTGACAGCATCCCGAGCATCGTGAACCCGTTTTGCCTCTATAAAAGGCAAAATCCAACCATCCACCACTCCCCTTTGACCATCGACGCCCTCTCCGTACTGGAGTGGACAGTCAACATTCCCCTCATCGCCAATGATTTCAGCTTCCATCTTCGTCCTTACATCCTCCCCCATTCCAACTTGCAGCGCATAGCACCGTATTGCTAGAAGGCGGACGGCGGTGTCGAGGTGGGGTGCCCATATGAGCTTTGAGAGCGGATCTAATGGCCAAAAAAGAAGACTCGGAAGTTCGCGGTTGATTTGAAGTATTCGGTAGTATGACAGAAGAAGTCGGTGGAGGCGGTCAGATGGTAGGGGAGATTGCGCGTGGTGGATGAAATCGAGGGGTCCGTTTTCTGGGAGCGCGTTTTGAAGGAAGTGGGAGAGAACGCTGGAAGTTTGTCAGGTTTAATGCAAAAAACCCCGAATTCGAGCAGGACATACGGATATATCTCTTCGTGAGGCTGGACTAACAAGCAAAAAGCAGTAAGTTTGCTTTCAAGCGCCTCGGTGTCGTTCAACCACCGAGCACAAAGGTCAAGAAGCAATGGACGAAATGCATCCGCGACCAGGAGGGTTGTTGAAGGATAGTACAGCGCCCGTGACAATGTATGGAGAAGATGCGATCGCGACAAAGGATTTTGGAGGGAGGAGATGTGAGGAAAGTGGGCCGGTATTTTTTCCAGGAGGTAGGAGAGCCGTGCACGTAGATTCACAGACAAAGGGTTTGGGGAATAATCCAGCGTGTTCATTGCGATCGCCGAGAAGTGAAGACGGACGCCCTGCTTTGCGGTAGCCACCACCAGTATCGTCGGGAGTGTGAGGAACCGTCGAAGACGACTCGCCAGCTGCAAAAACGTCGAGAATGTCACGTGCACGTGGCTTCTTGGGTTAGGTTAGGGTTCGACTAATGCCGACCACCGCCTCAGACCACCTCGACTCTCGAGCCTTAGCCCACGACCGTCTGACAACCAGCGCCATACAACCTACTCAAGCTATTAGTATTTCAAGCTTCAGTCCTGGCCGTATCTTATCCACCAATTTGCCCTCCCCTCCCATCAGGTCCTTCTCAAGTACGTGACAATCATCATGACCAGGACTCCAGGTGTCAACTGCTCCGAGTCCGGTGAGTACGCAGGGTCCATTTCGTGTATCTAACTATCAGTTTGAAGACTTTGTGCAATTGACGGAAATAATGCAGGTAATCGTCATAAAACACAGGCAGATTAACTCGCGCAATCTGGACGCTTTATATCCGTATAGGCCACATTCTCCATTGCTCTCACATACTCTCAGCAACCAGCAACATCTATGTGGGATGTACACGAGAGCAAACAGGATGTCATTGTCAGCGCACTCGGATAGGCTCTGATCACGGTAGCCAACTTTAGCCCTATCCGGAGCATCTCATGCAACCGTTCACGCCCTCGCATCATCACAACTTCTCTCGTGGAGATCTTACGAATCGGACCTGGCCTCTTTGATGATTTCAGCCTTTCCGTCGTGCGTGGTACGACCACGCTCGGCCGCAGCATAGTCGTCAATTCAAATGTGATCAATATCGATCCCCTTTGCAGAACGCATGGAACCTTCGGCCTCCGCGGAAAGCACGGGCTGGCGTGGTATCGGGGACACGGCGCTGGCCACGCACGAACTTAAGTGATGCAATAGCGGCACTGAACAGCCCACAGCTCCGAACGCAGACATGGACTTTCTCCCCAGGACTATCGCTACCCATTGTTTCCTTTTCTGCCACGATAAATTTGCATCTCACTTTCCTTTCCTGTAATATGGGGGCTTCAGTGAGACACTTGAGCTCTGACCTAAATGCTTGCGATGCCGTCTAATATATATGCATACAGTACGCTCATCGACGAGATGCCTTCATTGGGAACCTAAGTAGTGCTGAGTTGTGGAAATGAAAGCGATTCCCGTCACGTGGTTCTCGGGAACCAGACACGATCGCGAAGGAGGGCGTCTACGGTACGCCTCTTATTCACTCCACCATCTCCTGGGCTCGAGCAAAGGCAAAGTCCCAAGCGTTGAAAGCCTGGAGATCCGAATGGGCAGCCCGCCCACACAACAACCTCGCATCAGTTGCACTACGACATCCTCCATCCACCAACCTATCCCCCTTCCATCGCAATTTTGACGGCCCCCGCGACGTACACACCCGCATCATCCAAACCGTCCTTGGCCATGGATTCCGTGGCGACTACTATGCCCGATTCGTTCCCACAGAATCAACTGCCTGCCCGTGCTGCAACGCTCCCATCCAAACCCGAGACCACATTCTTGCCGACTGCCCACTCTTCGAAGACCATCGACACCACCTCCGCACCGCCTCGCGCACTCTTTCCACCCCCTTCATCCTAGGCACTCAAACCGGTCTGTCGGCCCTCGCCAAGTCCGTCGGTGCAACGCGCGCTTTTGCCAAGGTAGCCCCGATTGAACCTCCCCCCCCTCCCCCCGAACCAGACGACGTGGACCCAGGATAGATTCTATTAGACTACTCTACCATTAACTACATCTCACCCCTCCTACAATACAATGACCCTCATAGAACTTGTCCTACTCATACAACCCGCCTCCCTTCCGCACTACCATACTGCTGCCGCATTTAGTCATAGGTACTTGACACGGGATATAAATGTATTTAAAAATAAAATAAATAAATAATTCCCATCACGTGGACCCGTACGACGCGCCGGAAATTTCTTGATCGAACTCAACATTGCAGAACTTCGACTCTTTCCTTCATCTTCTCTCTATACCTCCCAGTCACGGACGATACCCTTGCACTATGAACTACTCGCTAGATGGAAGGTCTCTCAAGCTTGATACGCGCGCCGACATCGAACCCTATCTGCGCGAGATTGACCCATCCAACCTCGAAGAAATCCACCTCGGTGGGAACACCATCGGTGTAGAAGCAGCGCGGGCACTTGCAGAGACTCTTCAGAAGGCATCCAAACTTAAGGTAATATCGATCGATTGGACTCCTCCCACTCAGCTAATGCGCACGACAAACCCAAGGTCGCCGATTTCGCAGACATCTTCACTGGTCGTCTGATCAGCGAGATCCCACTTGCACTCTCCGCGCTCTGCGACGCGCTCATAGACAAACAGCAACTTGTCGAGATCAATCTTTCAGACAACGCTTTCGGAGGCCGCTCCGTCGACCCAATCGTTCCCTTCTTAACACAAAATCGCGCCTTCCAAGTCCTCAAGTTGAACAACAATGGCCTCGGACCGGCAGGCGGCACCGTCATCGCTGAAGCCTTGCGCACCTCAGCCGAGCTCAGCAAGAAGGAGGGCAGAACCAGCAACCTACGAACCGTTATCTGCGGTCGGAATCGTCTCGAGAACGGCAGCGCAGATGCGTGGGCAGCCGCATTTGCCGCGCATGGCACTCTCCAAGACGTCCGTATGCCACAGAATGGCATCCGAATGGAAGGCATCACTGCTCTCGCCGGTGGTCTGGCTGCCAATGCCAAGCTGGAACACCTCGACCTCCAAGACAACACATTCTCGCAGGCCGGAGAGCAAGCCTTCGCCAAATCACTTCCACTGTGGCCCGCTCTCCACACACTCAACTTCTCCGACTGCGTGCTCTCAGACGAAGGAGGAGAAGTTCCCCGAACAATCGAGGTACTCGCCCAGGGCTCGAACCCCGCGTTGCGAAATTTGTTCTTACAGAACAACAACCTCGACTCCAAGACAGCTGCCGTGCTCGCGGGTGGCATTGGCACACACCTCAAGGCCGTCACCCGGATCGAGTTCCAGTGGAATGAGGTGGAAGAAGACGACGAGGATGTGCAGACACTAGCGGATAATATGACGGCGAGGGGTGGCAAGTTCTTGTTGGAAGATGAAGACGAGGATGCGACCGACGTAGACGCAGCTGATGAGGAGCTCGACGAACCAGCTGTTCCCGCACCAGCATCGGATGTAGTCGAGGATGAAGCGAAAGCAGAGAAGGCAGCAGCAGACAAAGCAGCAGATGATCTCGCCGATATACTTGGGAAGGTATCGTTGGACAAGGCGTAACTGACGAGCATCGAACTCGAAACTTTGCAGTCTGTCTTCAATTTTTGTATTTACTTTTCATTGGGGTCAACGAACCATGGAGCAGATATCATAACACGAGTGTAGCATTCGTTGTACTGTACATGTGGAAAGGCAAAGTTAGCGCGTCACAAATTTATATAAGTAGCTTCAACGCTTGTTTTTCACGACCCAACGACCCTCCGCCCCTTCCTTTTGGCTGATTTCCTCCTTTTCTTCCCTGACTTTTAGCCACGCGTCGAGCGCCATCCCCGAAACCTCGGGAAGGAGAAGCTGGCGTGTAAGCCAGGTCCGAGTGTCTGCTACAGGAAGGCCAAACTCGTGATATGCGCTTCGCAGGATACGCCAAGAAGCTTGGCGAGACAGGTCGCGAATGGCTTCAAGAAGAGATTCTACGGCAAGGCCATGCAGTGGAGGAATCGTAGACTGGACGTTGTCTATTGTCTTCTGAGGGATAATGGTAGTAGGTCTTCTACTTGAGCAAGTTGAGCTCTCCTGGGAGAGCTGGAGGGGTTCATTCCTATGCAGTGAGCGGGCAACGCCTTTGATCCACAAGTCCAGAGCATGAGATAGACGGCATGATGGCAGTATCTCACGACATTTATCGTAGAATGCCTGTTGAGAGGGGTGGTGGGCGAGTAAAGAGTGTAACAGGGCGAGGAGGACCGTCCACTGAGATGGTGTCTTCTTCGAGGTAGCATATAGGTCCGGTAATAAATGAGATAAGATGGATATGGTTTGATTGGAGGAAGAGAAGATGACGGAGAGATGGAGTGAGGTTTCATATACTGCAAAAGCAGGTCGAGACTATGTTAGCCACGCGAAAGAAGAAAGCACACCTTCAACGGCGAAGTCGTCTTGCCGTTTGGAAGAGGAGATCCCCTCTCTGAGTTTTCCTGTGGAAGAGATCATAGATAAGAAGAGGGCGCAAGGCATTGCAACTCGACGCACGAAACATAATTAAAATGTTTCCTTCCATTTCAACACGTGTTCTCTCTGCGTTTGCATCCAGACAAATCCCCTCCGTCCGATATTGCTTCCAATACCCCTGAAGCTATACAGTTGAAGGGTGTGAGCTGATGTCTTACAGGCAACGGGAACACCCACTTTTTCCTGCACGAAACCACGATACTCTTCCTGTACGGAAGCATTCTTCAACCTGACAACATGTATTGTCATCGCGATCGACCCCACGACGTGTTGATGTACAAAAAACACTCACGTATCGCCGTCCTTTTCCAAACCACTGCTACGACTAACAGATGCAATAAATTCAAAGTTACGTCCTCGTTCATCTGCAGGGGCCACAAGTCCACGTCCGCGTCCTCGCCCGCGTCGCCACGGAACGGTGCTCTCTTGTATGGGGCGAGGTTGAATCTTTTGACCTCTAGGCGGCATTGTGGCGATGGAGGGATGCGATTGGAACGGTTGAAAAGCTTCAAACGGTTGCTCGCCTTACGGATTAGATAAGCGAGCCAAACAGCGAGAGTGGTGTCACCCAATCCACGACCAGTACAGTGTACACGTCGTTGAGCATCCCGCACGACTCACGAGCCATACATCTAGGTGCGTGGGCCTAGAGGCCGACGGTGACGCGGTGACGACTCATATTTACAGCGATGTAACAGACATTTAGAAGCAATCTTCGTACCTTGACCAGTATTCCTACTACGCTGCAAGTTTCATCCAATTTCCAGTTGACATCGTTGGATCTTCCGCCTCCATAGCCTCAGAAATACATTCAAAGATGACTTTGGATAGTGTTCATGGTGTGACCGACATCACCCTCTCGCCGGATACTGTGCCCCTTGGCGAAGGCCCTCCAACGAAGGAACAGATGCTCGTCTACTACCCGGCAAAGTTCACCTGGAAGCAGATCAAGACTTTTGTCAACTCGGGGTGCGTCAATCAATGTGACTTCGTGCTCGCTGGCCAATCATCAGTCTGCTAGCGACCTAGGCCTGCTAAAGCGCTCTCGCACTCTCCAGAAACGTTACGACGCATGGTCCGTAGGGATCAAGGAGGAGTATGGCTCGATGGGTCAGTGACCGTCGTGATTATGCCACGAACTTTGAGCTGATAGGTGCTTCAGTGAACTATCTTCTTAGCTACCGCCTCCAGTGGGGCAAGCCAGACACGCTTTCGAATCTGCCATCTAGGTTGGACCTCCCTAGAGACGTGCATGGTCTCAGCACCGAACCGAAAAACGGGATGACTTCCAATGGCATACGCCACCAAGCATCAATACCTACCGTTCCTCCTGACGCACCCATATATTTCACTGCGGACATCCGACCTGAGCTCATCAGTATCATCCAAAACGATTGGCCTTACTCTGGTGAGCTTTCTGCCCGATCAAACTTGGAAACCTTCGTCTCACAGAGTATCAAGTCCCTGCAAACATTGAACATACGCTCATATGGACAGTCGTTTCCATTCTGCCTTCCCTATATCCCCTCGGCGATCAAGCCCCGCCTCCACCAAGACGGCCTCTGGGGTTTCACGGGGTATCCCACCTAACTCTCCACCCCCTTCTCCCTCCCTTCTTTCCAACTGCCTCCCAGCCCTCGCAGAGTGGGGAGTTACAGAGGACAAGCTTGTACGCAGCGCTGAAAGGAAACGAGGATGAAGAGCGAGCAGTGAGAGAGGTCGGGAAGGAAATACAGACTTTCGTTAAGAAGAGATGGGATGAAGAGGAATGGGAGACAGCATGGTTCGTCAACCCTCCGGTGAGCTGATTATTTGAAGGTGATGCACTCTGAGTCGCAGTGCTGAGCAATGTTGTAGCGGTTACAAAGCGTGCCCGGACTGGCGCATATCCACGTCTTCGCTCGTTACAAAAGATATTGAGGCTTTCAAGGGCGTATGTCAGGGTTGTCGCTGAACCCATAGATCATCATCAGACTGTCTCGAAGTCGACACTTCATTGGAGGAACGGCTCACCTGTCCTTCCTCTGCTTGTTATATCCTTATTCGTCTTTCAGCGGATGGTCGTAGAACGATTACCAAGCCTTCGTCTGCTGAGTGTGTAAAATCGATTTTTCCTCCAAGACGAGTTCGGGTAAGAGGTCGGTCTTCGGCGTTCATAAGCATCATCGAGCTTGCTCACACATCAAGTACAGGCGCTGTGCACAACTGTATCGATACCATGCGAGATATTGCCGGTGGACTTTCTGAGCTCGTGAGACTGGTCCTTTGTCATGTTCGCGTTCAGGACGCATGCTCGTGACCGTTCTCTAGGACGCATTTCACATGTCTAGTATGGCAGGGCCAAAAAACTACTTATAACACCGACAGCTTTGAACACCATCCCCTAATTATCCCCGTTTCCTTTTATCCACATCATGTCTCAGGACACTCCTTCTGTCGCCATTTTTTCTCCGTGGCAGGTGGTGGCCAAAGCCAAACAAGGTGCAGTCTACAGCAAGATCCCGTCCCAATGGCGCATCGATGACATCCCGGACGCTAACGAGATGCGAGACGCGTCAAAGTATCCGAGGACATTAATGAGCCCGCGTGCGCACGAGATCACGGAAACAATTGATGCCTACACACTTCTATCCAAGATTGCGACTGGCGAGTATTCCGCCGTGGAAGTGACAGAAGCTTTTTGCCACCGCGCGGCTATCGCCCACCAAGTTGTACGTCCCTTTCTTCAAGCTTGTCTCAGGCCACTCGTCTGACACCATTCAAATTTGATTGTCAGGTCAATGCCCTCTCCGAGATCATGTTTGAAGAAGCTTTATCTCGCGCCCGGGAGCTTGACGAGTACTACGCTACATACAAGAAGACTGCGGGTCCACTTCACGGCCTGCCTGTCTCTCTCAAAGACTCGTTCCGCGTCAGAGGAACCAACGCGGCGATTGGCCTGGTCGGGCTCGTCGACGAGCTGGATACCCCCGATACAGAGTCGTTCGTAGTCAAGGAACTACGCGAACTTGGTGCCATCATTTATGTGAAAACAACCGTACCTATGGGGTCCAACGTCAGTGCAATGGCACACATGAACATAGACTTTCCTCATGTTGACTATTCATTCGCAGCACATCGACACGAGCAATAACGTCACTGGAATAACATACAGCCCGCGCAACAGACTGATGTCCGCCGGTGGATCATCCGGAGGTGAGTGTCCTTGTGACTCCACTGTCGAACATTGTCTTACAAGCAATTGCATCGCTGCAGGGGAAGGCGCGTTGATTAGCATGCACGGCAGTATCGTGGGGGATAGGTACTGACATCGGTATATCCTCCGCCTTCATAGCTCTGTCATTCGACCTCTGACCTGAGAACTCAACAGGCGCGTCTAGTCGTCTCCCGGCAGCGTTCAATGGAATTTATGGGCTAAAGCCTTCTCAAGGTCGATTCCCTTACATGGGGACGAGAGACATGGTGTGTGTTCGCGAGTATCACATGCTCTATCTATCGCCTAACCACGCGTGCAGATTATTGGCAACGATGCCGCGCCCTTTGTCGTCGGCCCCATGGGTACGACAGTAGCAAACCTCAAGCTCATGGCAGAGTCCCTCCTTCATCGACAACCTTGGTTGCACGACCCCAAGGTCATAGAACTTCCATGGCGTTCTTCGGAATACGACGATACCTTTGCGCGTGGTGAGCGCGGGGGCCTGGTACTTGGAATGCTGATGTTCGACGGTGTGATCATGCCTCATCCTCCAGTACTTCGTGCTATTAAGGAACTGAAGGAGAAACTGGAAGCCGCTGGGCACGAGGTATGCTCATGTTCGAATTGCGAATGCGTCGTGGAGTAAGTATGACTTTACAGGTTATTGACTGGACTCCTCCCCCTCATGCAGAAGCCACCGAGATTATGGTATGCCACCTGTGGATAGATAGTCTCCAACCCTGACGTGCATGTTCACATAGATGACTTTCCTCCAAGCAGATGGGAGAAACACCATACATTCAATCCTTGCTCGCGCTGGCGAACCACCTGTGAAGGCAACTGTCGACGTTATTGGCACGAAGCCCGGAAACCCCGTCTCCGTACTGGACCTCTGGAATGCGAACACCAAGAGATACACATACCAAACGAAGTATGCACATTTTGGAACAACACGAACAAGGTCACAAAGTCTGGACAAGTTGTCGACGCCGTAATCTTCCCAACGTATCCGGGGGCTTCATTCCGACCAGGAAATGGGCTTTACTTTGGTTTGCGCAGCGCATTGTATGTCAAACATTCTGTACTAATGAACCGATGACAGGATACACCATGCCCACAAACCTGTTGGACTACAGTTCTGTGGTCATCCCAGTATCACAGGGTGGACAAACTCAAAGATCACAGAGCAATCAATCATACGCCTGTCAACGATCTCGATAAACTCATCCAGTCTCACTGTAAGTGGTTTCACTGGTCCTGATTTAGTAGGTCTCTTACCAGCTCGGCCTGTCTAGACGACCCGGAAGAGTTCGATGGCTCGCCTATTGGCTTGCAGATCATGGGCCGTAGGCTACAGGAAGAGAAAGTACTTGCGCTAGCGGCTGTCATTGATCGCCTTGCCAGCAATCCTTTGATATCTCCGGCAAAAAACTCCAACTTGTAATTTACTTTCTGTCGCACTCCAATTCTTCTTGTCATATATTCTGACAGGGCCTAGAGCGCCATGTCTAGACGCGATCTGTGAAGTGCTATGTAAGCATTGCTGGAACTCTGACGCCGCTGGATCACCTTAGACCACCGTGACACCAGCACAAATACCCTAGGCTATAGTTGCTTTTGATCTCAACCACGCTTACGACGACCTCGACCGCGCCCAGATTCATCAACTAAGTACGACGCTCGCATCGGCACACCGACAGTGCTCTCCACTTGCAACCCGGTCTTGATCTTGCCTGCTCAGGGGTCAGGGTTTGGGCCACATGTCTTCTATATTTGCATATTGTCAAGGCTCCGTGCATTTGTCAGGACAGATTTCCACACACAGTACGTGCGTACAATGTCTGCAAGTTTCCCGTCTTTCTTATCTTGCGGTTATTACTTACCATCATGGGCACATGTATCGTGTTATATTGTACGTGCTCAGGGGTTGTTTTTCAAGTACGTTCGGGCTCATACAGCCATATCGGCAAGTGCTTGCGACTCTGGCCAAGTGCCCACCATCCCCACTGTCGTTACAACACCCCTCTTCGAACAAACTGTGCTAGTGTATGGCATGTGCTCAGTCTGTTCGCTTCACACACCGCTATACTTCCTGTCCAGAAGACCCGGTATTCCCCGTCCTCTCGCTATTCCACTCACTTGTGGCTTTGATGCAATTCGGGGGGCGCTCATGACCCCATCCGCGGCCTTCGTGTTCTATCCGAGCGCTTGGTCGAGCATAAGTAGGCTTGCAGATGATCACGCTTCGCAGTTTCGAAGCATCCTTCCAGATCGCTCCCCACGTTCATGAGAATTTTGTCTGCCGTCGAGAAGACCACAGACATCCAAATTGTGTTTCTGTCGTGTCTATTTATAGGTGTCGAGGCGTTCGCCGAGCCTATGGGGTGCACAGGCGCTTGTACCCCGCACGATATCGAACCTTGAAGCTGGCATTGCTACGGCATGGAGTAAAGAAGGCACCTCGTTGAATTGGTGTTGGTCTTCTGCGTTGACGCTCGAACTCCCCGCATTCGCGAATCGCCGCTCCCATAGTGGCCGTTCTATGCGAGCGATTGAATCACTTCCGTGAATATGATATGAATGGCCTTGCGGGTATGAGCGCGGATGGAAATGAACGTCTCAGAGAGCACGTAGGCATGCACCTGTACGTAAGTAACATACAGTGCGTCCTCGTCTTCGGACAAGGCGATGCCAGAATCGAACGTTGCTGATGTTGTGCTAATGTATACCGTGACTGCCGACATCACCACTAACCATCGAGCAGACGCTCGGTCAGCCAAAGGTGTTATGGGATATCGTGCGCGACGTGCTGGTCAGGTTTGTGAAGCATGTCCTAGGACCGAGCCGTGTCTGAGAGATAGATGGTTAGTCAAACCCTGCAGGAGCCACAACGACGGAACGAAGGATAGTGGGAGATGGTGACAGTGAATCTACGACAATAGATTCGGCTCGCCGCATCATCGATCCGACTGCTCGAGCAGCCCCATATGCCCATCTGAACAATGCCGTACAAGTTCACCACCGTCGTGATACTGGCCTGATGTGATAGAAAGGGGCCAAAAATGTCGAAGCACCAGCGCTTTCCCGAGGCGTACAGCGAAGTGCACGCAAAGTGCATGAGGCGCGAGTCCTGGCGAGGGCTATGCCGACAAAGTCGGGTGGAGGGGTTTGAACGGGAGACAAGTCCCTCGTCTCCCAGACATAGATTCGGCGAGGCCTCGCATAGGGAATCGTGGAAGGGAACCACATCTTTCTGACCGTACACCGTGTTCCGCGCGCGTCCACAGCCCCCAGCGCTTTTGCGATAGCACATACGAAAGGCGCACACGCCACACGAAAGAAACGGCAGCAGCCAACCAATTCCAAACCCAAAACATTCGACGGGGACTTCGCGCGTCGGCGTCAAAACCCAGGTTCCACAGGCCCTCCGGCTCCCTGCCGATTATCGGTAGTCACCGTGAGCGGCCCTGCGAGAGCAACGGCAAGGTGTGACTCTGCACAAGTGATCAAGTTCCTCTCATCACGGACAGACCTGTCTGGGACAGCACTTCGGACCGACATCGCACACCGGGGGAAGAGATACCACAACTGGATGAGAACGCTCACCAGGGACGACCCAATCCGATTGCCAACCCCGGGCCCCTAAACCCCTGCAAAACCCTCCGTGCCCTGCCTTTCCCGCCGTCCTTCCTCGCGCATCTTTTGCCTGTGACTCCCATGACGCAGTGTACCGACCCGGGGAAACGTCGTAGCCTTGAAGAAGACTTGCTATCACCGGGCAGCGCGGCACAATGAACGACGATCGATGTCTGGGGATTGCTAGTCAGAAACCCGTTTCGAGAGCGTCCGAGCCGATCGCAACGCGTTACGCAAGGCGCGGCGACACGAAACGTGCGAGCGGCTGTGTTAAGGCGGTCTTCACAGTTCACATGCGCGTCACCAGGAATCCACGCGCCGGAATTTTGCGGCCTCGCCTTCGCACGGCGCAAGGCGCAAGGTGATACTCGAGGAGGGGAACGAGGATCGAGGGGAACGATGTGTGGTGGGGGTGTTCGGCGGAGCGCTGGGGAGTATCCGAGCATACAGTCGCTGTGTGAACGCGTCGGAAGCCGGGGCGAGCAGAGGGCGCGTAAGGGGATGAAGACGCTCGTGTTCAACGGGGGAGTGTGCCGGAGAACGCGTCCCAAGGGAGGGAAGGTGCGCAACGCCCGCCGCCAACACGGTAGGTTAGGCGCCCCGTCGGTGCGGGACGTTACGGCATCCAGCATTCGAACGCGGGTGCGCAAAGAGCCGGCTAGACAAGACGATGTCACATCGGCGACTAAGACCGTGTTGTACGCTGGCGGGTGCTTCGCTGCTTGGACGCCGGGGGTCGGGATCGGCTGTTGTGCGTCGTTGGCCGCCCTTGACAGTGACCGACGGCATCCGGATTTGGTATCATCCCGACGTATGAAGGCGAGTAGTGTTTTTCTAGCCTGGGAATAACCCAAGTCTGGATGCCTGATTCGTAAACAAATGCAGGAGGAACGAGAGGGAGAAAATCGCACGTACGGGACAATACTCTTTGGATATAATCCGCTTCGAGGAACGAAGGCAATTTTGCCTCGTCTCCTTCCTACCGTCGTGACCTTCTGGATGGATGTGACCTTCTGTGGACGTATGAAACTAGGTTGACGGTATGTTGCGAAATTTGCTGTTCGTCATACTGTAACCATCTTATCAGGCGATGTCTAGGCAGTCGTGCAATGTCGAGACGAGGAATCTACCGCCAGAAATCATGGCTGCAACCACGGTAGGGTGAGCCCCGACGCAAAAAGAAAGGAAGACCAGAGCGACGAGGCGACGACAAAGGAAGGTGGTAGAATGATGATGGACGTGACTGAAGAGGAGCGTAGAGCTTGGAGTTGGAGCCACATCCAATCCCGAAATCACCTCCGACCTCTCCCGCCTCTCCCGCAGCCAAATCCGAGCCTTTTCTGCCGCACCATTCTCCTCGCCTTCAACGACGACGAGTGACACTTGCATCGCTTTGGACAGACGTCTACCTCCCAGCGCATTCCAAAAAGGTCTCATCGTTCCGTACGACGGGTATGCTTCGATGCTGTTTTCATTCCCGGGGAATGAGCTAACGAGAACTGAATTCAATCTCCTCGTTTCTCAGGTTCTTCGGAATGTCCGTCCTATCCTGGCAGATCGTTTCCATCGCAGCACACACATGGACCACGGTACGCATCCTCGGCCACTGAGTCTGAACATTGTGGGCAAACTTTTGTTCGTCGTATCCCTCAACACCAAGTCCTCTCTGAATCTCTGTACGCCGGATGCGACGCAGGCCACTCTGAAAGCCGATCCTTACGCTCTCCCCTATATCTCCCGTGCCGACACACACATATATATGACTGCATCGAACGGCGTCGCCTTTCTGCCTTTCCGCCTTCGCGCCCACCGCAAGTTACCGTCGGTCACTTATGCACCATGACTCACAGTCCGGGCTTCTAGCCGCAACGTGGTTCGACAGCATTTCGATCTTTCTCCAACAGTATCCACTCGACATAGACCCCCGTTGTCCAGAAACATCTGGACATGACCTCGTTCCGGTATCCGAGGCTCCATGAACTCACTGGGAACTATCATCTTTTAATACTTCCATGTCTCGTTCTGCACTCCATCTTGTTTTACCCACACACACCGAGCTCCAAATTAAACCTCCCTGCGTTCGCAAGTAGCCGCGCCCTCGCGATCAGCCGACATCTCGTTCGTCCGCGTTCCTCTCCCAGGATCGCAGCGATCATACGACCTCCTCCGGCGTCTTTCGACGCACCTTTGGGCCGCCGGTCGGCCTCTTATCGCATGCCCATCATACTGACCGACTGTCGACGTTCTTCTCGGGGCGCTCGAGCTATTGTGACATGATGAGGGGTATGCACGCGGGAGCCTGCGGGAGCACGTCCAAGTTCTAGGGGGCCGTCTCGTCCTGGGCTGGATGGGACTAACGGACGCAATATGCAGGCGGGTACGTCAACGCCCCCCCCCCTTTTCTCCCTGTCTCCCACTGACCGTGGTGCATCTGACCACATTTTCCTTCATTCTATCGGCAGACATACGGCAGGGCGTCCGTTTTCCTGCACGCACCTGACGGCCCACTCCCACGCCATCTCCTCGCCCTCGATTAGCGCGATCGCCTGCCCGGCTCTGGACGGCTACTTACCCCGGCAACTCGGCCGCCTTTCCCTACACCTTCGTCGATCTCGGGTCCCCCGTCAAGACGCCGGCGCAATTGTTGAAGTCGGTCGGTCACCTTGCTGGGCTTGTAACTAGAACGATCGGGCTGTGGGTCGCCGGTGAAGAGTAAGACTGGTATGCGGACACATTATGTGCGATCGTGGTGAATGATTGTGTGTTTGAGCTGCGTTTAGACATGAACTCTCCCCCGTACACTAAATGAACATGCGTAATTGATCGTTGAACGTTGACGGTTGAAGAGCTGCGATTCGCTGGGTCAAGAGCACGCAGGTTTAGGCCCTAGGGCAGAGGGTTGTACGGAGGGTGGGTCTGAACAGCGGGAAGGAAGCTTGTTGCTCGCGCCAGTGAGCCAGTCGTACGTCTTTCTCTCCGTTCACGCTTCTCGTCTTTGTAGGTCCGCATATACTTGTATTTTTCACCAAAATGAAAGAAAAACACTTGGCATCGCCAAGCAGGTCACCGACCCGTCGAGGCGTGGGAATTTCTAGATCGACGTCGCTCTTTGTCGTTCCGATCGTGTATCAAGAGGGGCGGGTGGAGCGGTGGCTGTGACGTCCCCCTCCGGGATCGACGTCGCGTCGGGTTCTGCCATTTGCCTTTTCTTTCATTTTGTTCGTTGCCTCCCGTCGGGGTTCCCGCCCCTTCCCGACATTTTCCCGCTCCCTCTGCCCCAACTCTGCCCCCGTCCCGTCGAAAAAAGGCTGTTTGGCTTGCGTCCCGACCGCAATTCTTTGTAAGTGCTGGCTTGGCGGTGGCGCGAGTCTGAGTAAAGTTGAAGGCTGGCTAAAAGGCTATCTGGTGTAGGCTGCGTTCACTCCGCCGTCAATCTTTTTTATGGTTCTCAATGTGGCGTCAAGGTTTTACACTACAGCGTTCTACTGGATATACCCCGCGATAGCGTGTATTGATGTCCTATACGAGGATCACGGGCAGAAAAACATCAACGACTCGCCTAGCAAAGACTCGGACGCGATCTGTGGCCGCCTGCCGTAATCTCAGTGCGTCTGTCATTTTTGTACACACGCACGTGTACGGCGTCGCCCGACGTCGTAAGCTCAAGCTCACGATGAGGGATAGGCTCACGGCGGCCATAACCTTGGCATATATGCGTCCTGACTCGCGATCAAAGGAGGGGACATTGTATGTATGCGCATACACGCATGCTACTAAGTAATATATGAAGTTGCATTTTCCTTGGATTTCATCAACACAAATGAACGGCCACTACCCGGAAATGGTACCGTAAACCCGCACTGTTGTCCACCCCGTATCCATCTTCACGAAACCACTCTCAGCCTCAGGGCCAGCCACGCAGCCAGGCTCGGAGATTATGCTGGCGCATTGCTATCGTCCACCCGGTGTAACGCAATGACGACGGGGTGTTCGTCTTCACCTTTTCGTTCTCCTTCTCCCGGCACACTCGGCGTCTCAAGAAGAAGGAGAGACAACGAAAACGAAACGCGCAGGCAGGATCGCCGGCCGTTGACCTTGTCACCTTGAGGCGCCCCTGCTCGTCATTCATTTCGTCCCGCGTGCGGACGCGCGGTGACCTCATGAGAACGTTTTCTACAGATGCTTCTTCTCTTGTGCGTGGACGCGATAACGGACGAAGGGATCAAAGGGACCGTGATCTGTGCGTGTAAATTTTAGGTGCAGTGGTTGATTTACAATGACGCGTTCTCCCGCCTTAAGCCTTCTCTGCCGCCGGTGCATGTGTTTGATCATCCATACCCCAACGGCCGCAGGATGCGAATATACCTGCATGATACGCTTTGCGCGCGGAGAACAGCTGACGACCGTCGACGTCCAGACATCAAAAGTGAGTTAAGAACATGATTGGATCGGGAGTAAACCTGATGGATTACCTTAGGAACACACAACGTATTGCCAGATGTTTAATGACGTTCGTGTGCGTTTTCTCGAAGATGAGTTGCCTTCGAGATGCCATACTAGGTCGGCGGTAGCGGATATAGATTTCAGGTATCCTTCGGACCACCGGTACGAGCAGACGAAGGGCGAGCCCACGTCGTCATGCGTGCGCTGATGCGGTCTCGAACTGGCAGGGATGCGGCATACGTACGGGGGCGTCGTTGCAGGCGTCGCCGCGCGTCATCCCGAACCTGAGCAAGGCGCGCATAGGAAGCGTACACTACCGGAGGGCCAACCGAAGTTCCGACCTGAAGTACTTACGCGCCGCCCGATTCTGGACGGTCGAGAAAGGCGGAACTGGCCTAGACTGGTGGCGTCATCGCACAGGTGGCAGACTCATCAAATAGAGTTTGCGTTTGACGTCGAGGTTTTGCGATAGGGGATAGGGACGAGGGCGGACGCGGTCGTGCTCGTTCCGTGAGCTCATGGAATGCGAGTCTGTCCCGGCTATCTGCGTCATCCACCGTACGGCGTCTTTCCGGCCTCGCGTTTCTACCTCGTATGGTCAGTTGGGTGCGCCCCGGTCACATACAGCGCGTATAATCGGTCCGTACTGACCTATGTTGCTTCCAAGGTGTGGCCTGTGCATCGTTCAGGAGAGCGGTTTGCAGAATGAAAGAACGCACGATCCAAGGACAACCTGCGTCATGATGTCGTGCATCACGGTGAGGACGAGGACGCGCATTGACGTCTATTAACACATCTTGGACCCCCTCGACGCAACGTGCGGGCATTCGTCCCGACAATCCGAGGGTCATTACGGTAACCTGGGATGCAAGCGCAGGCTAGGAGATGACCGAGATGACGGTTGAGGCTTTGGGTTCGAGTTATAATTACCGCGGCGGAGGCAAATCTTCCCCATTGGGTGTACGGCGACCTCGGACTTCGGACCGGAGAACATAGTGGCCGCGTCGACGAGTCCAGATCCCGGCGTCTTACGCGCGTCTACTGCCCATCCCGGTCCCCGCCTTTCCTCCCGCCACCTACCTCATTCTCCCGACTTCTTCGTACAACGCCTGTTCCGGTCCCCGCCCTCCTCACACACTCCTACACTCCTTGGAACATCGACGTGCCGCTCGCCGAATGCACCTCCGATACGCGTTCAATGCGTCCCCAAATTCATCCGCCACGCCGGGTCGTGATGATGTGGGCGCGGGAGGAGCCGTGATACGAACGAGCGAACGAGCGAACAAGTGGGCGCCTGCTGCCTGTCTGACACCGTGCCGCGGCCGCCACAGATGATGGTGCTTCGAGTTCGTTGCGCCCGCGCCCGCACGGCTTCCTGCGGTTCCATCCTGGGATCTGTACTCGCGCATCCTGCATTAGGACAAACCTCGCTTGCTCGATTATCGGTCCGAGGCCGAGTGCGTCCTCCAAAATTAAACACCGGGCATCGCCAGCCAGCAATCGGCCACGGCCGCGGCCGCATTGTTCGACGCCCATTGGCGGGGCTACGGGCTCGTTGGCCTGCGGGCGGGCGCGTGCAGAGTCGACGGTCATTCCGGGGCTATGTTGCTGAATGGGATGTTCAATGTGCAGACCGGCAGGAACCGAGGACGTGTAAGCGGGGCAGAGCGGGAGGAAGAGACGATCGAAGAACGTGATGCACAAGATGCAGAGAGGGGGGTGGAAGAAAATGCGGCGGAGGTCGGGGCAAAGGCCTGGCAGCGAGCGTCCGATCAATTGGCGAGATGGGTCGAGTAGGCGCTCATGCGGACGAGGGAAGAGGACGAGTGCCTGATGCGGATGCCACAGCCAGACTCTCAGTCTCTGCGCCTCTCTCACCCTCTCAGTTCTTCATGCCGGCAGCGCGGCTTCCGTCACTCGTTTCCCGCTTTTTGGCGCGTTCAAGTTGCGGGACGGACTCTCCGAATCGACCTCCTCCTCCAGCAGCCCTTTCTGGCACTTGGTTATAATCCATGGCCCTTACCCTCTGCCGTCCTCTTCACCCCCCTCCCCTTTACCAGACATGCAGGCATTCTACGACACACGACCCGCCTTGACGCACTCCCTCTCTGCCTCTTCCTCCGGCTCAGAGTCTAATTTGTCCACCGTGGGAGATCATCACTCTCCTCGGATGCGTTCCCATCGGGGCAACCGCCCATCGCTTCCTCAGACCAAGCACTGTCCTCTCTGCCCCGCCAAGTTCACCCGCACCACCCACCTCAACCGTCACCTTAGGACGCGTGAGTTCAACATTTGCCTTTGCGTTTTCGCCTATCTTTCCATTGCTTACGATATATCCCCTATGCAGACACCAACGAGCGCCTTCATCGCTGTGATGTAGGACAACCAACCAGCTCGTCCTCCTCCTTCCCCATCTCACCCCCTTCCCAGACTTGTCTCTCCGAATTCACCAGGAGTGACCTCCTTACTCGTCACAAACGCAGCTGCGGCGACCTGTACGTCTTATCTTATTCTCATGCACGCGCCAGCTCACACCTGCGACGGCGCCAGCGCCAACCAGAACAAGTCACGCCGCAAGTCATGTCAGGCTTGCGCCGAGTCCAAAGTCAAGTGCGATCTCAAGCAGCCCTGCACCAAGTGTACTACCCGCGGCAAGGAATGCGTCTTCATCAACGACCCCAAGGCCTCCCGCGAGAAAAAGGCCGCAGCCGCCGCACGCAAACGCGCCAAAGCGGCCGCTTATGAGGCCGAGTGCTCTTCTGGCCGCTCTTCTCCCTCACCACCCGCCTTCTCCGCCGACTATTCCACCGCGTCCGATGCACCACCAACACCCTCATGCGCATGCAGTGCACCACCCGCACTTCGCATACGATGGGAACACAGTGCTCAACGTGTCGACAGCCTCAGATATGTCTGTGTTTGACATGTCGGCGTCCGACTTCCTCTTCGCGTCACCCGTCGACGGCGCTCCGCCCTGCCCGCCCCTCACCACATCGAGCACCTCAAGCTCGTCCATGTCGCCCCGCTCGGATCTGTTCGACGTCCCACCCGAACTTTCCTATGCTATTCAGCCCGAGATGGATATGCTCGACGAGTCGCTGGCGAAGTTGATGCCGACGGACAGCATGATGATGTCTGCCTTTGGCGAGCACGGCGCGTACGGCCTCGGTGCACCAGACATGCACCACCTCAACTTCGGAGGTATGGATTTCGACGCGCAAAACTGGCTGAACGACAATGTGCCGACGCCGTCCTTTCGGATGATGTCCTCGTACATGGGCGCGCCTGAGGACGACTACACCGCCTTCAGCATACCCATCGTGGAGAGCGCTCACCCGCTCTCGGCGTACGAGGCTCCGTCGGACATTCCGCCTCCCGCGCTCTCGGAGTCCATCGGGGCGCCCGACGACTCGGAGTTGGACCTCTACAGTGCGTGTTAACTCCTTCTACTTTTCCATTGCGTATCTTCTCACATGCATACTGCAGTGTACCATTTCCAGAACACTTTCTTGTCGCACATGCCGATCCTGCACATGCCAACATGGAGATTCTCCGGCAAGCCGACCGGTGCTTGTGCGCTGCAATGCAGGCGTGCGGTGCGCTGTTCGTCAAGACCCGTACCTCTGAGGACTTCGTGGCCAACACTCTCGCGACCACACGGGAGACGCTCATCCAGGAGGTGGTGCGTGTACTTCATCCTTTTCACTTACACTACAGCAGCTAACCCGTGTTTTGCAGGCGAAAAACACGAAGGACCCGCAAGAGCAGATGTACTTAATTCTCGCGGGCCTCCTTCTGCAGTCCATTGGTCTCTTCGATCAGAACATTGACCAGCGCACCTCTTCCAACCTCTACCACGGCATGCTCGTCATGGTGCGTTCGATCTTTCCTTATCTCTTAGCAAGGACCTTCGCCGTCTGACCTCTTTCGGCCGCGGTATTCGCAGATGATCCATCGATGTGGCTTGATCACCAAGTGCACAAGTTGGACGCCCCCGGATTTGTCCGACGCAGACTCGGCCACGGTCGAAGCTGCATGGAAAGATTGGTCACTCCAGGAGACGATTAAGCGGTACGCAATCCTCCTATCTACGCTTCCTTCGCCATCATCTGACCTCTATCCTGCTCCGCAGAACTTTGTGGCTCGCCTATCTCCACGACACCTGCCACACCGTCTGGTTCTCCCTCCCGCCATCCTTCTCCCAGAACGAGCTCAACTGGTGTCTCCCCTCTGATGACGCCCTCTGGCGCGCCAGCTCATCTCGCGAGTGGCTTACGCTTCTCCGCCAGCCGTCGCCTTACGGTGCGGTGTCGACAAGACTGACCGGCTACAACATGCAGGCGGCACTCGCCGTCCTCGGGGACATGCACGTGACGCCCATCTCGCTCCCGCTCTCGCCATTCGCGCACTTTGTACTCATCCACGCGGTCCTTGCGGCCGTCTATCTCTCCTGCATCGACCTTGCGCCTTCCTCTTCCTCGTCGTCTTCCCACTCCATGCAACCCGTGCAACCTCCGCAGCCGCAACCTGCGGGCACGAAAGGCAGTTCTTTCGTCTTGCAATACACGCTGCACAACTGGCTGCACAGCTGGCTACACGCGCCAGATGCTCCCGAAGACACCGGAGGAGAAGCCCCGCGCTTCATGCAAAACGCGATGCCGTACTATTGGCTCGCACAGGTGTCGCTCATGGCCTCGCAGCAGGGTGCCACCGCGAGCTTCTTCACGTTTGCGCCCGAAGCGCGCTACCGCGTGCTCACGCGCTGGCTCTTCCACATCCGCGGGTTCCTGCGGAGCGGAGACCAGGCGCCTGCAACATTATGGACGGAGCTGATGGCTATGGCGGAGGAGGGCGGCGAGAGCGAGGAGGGGGACGTCGCGGAGAACCTCGTGTCGTTCTTCCCCGGCGATCTCTGAAGAGCGAGTGGTTGTTTTCTTCTTTGAAGTAACTTATCATCTTGCTCTTTTCTCCCCGTCTATTCTCTAAACGGCAGGCCCTTGTGTTTTTAGCTGTTTTCTATGTACTACAGATTCGCCCTCTCCACTGCATTGTTTCTGACTAGGACGTGCCTGCGGTCCTGCGATGTCGGCTATGTACTCTTTACAATCGTTTACGCCTTCCCTTATGCTCCTCTCATCGGGTTTGATGTTGTCGCTTTTCCTTGTACTACCAACTACTGTAGATGACCTTCTCACTTTTTATGGACACCCTCGAACGCCCCAGCGATTAGATTGTACTTATATGTATATGTAAACCTCTCCGTACCCGCATATACCATTCTCTTTTGCTCTCCACCTTGACCTTGAGTGCGTGACCGTCCCGAGAGATGCAGGAGGAAGACCGCGGCCCACAGATCTACGGTCTTGCGCATCGTGATGACTGGATGTTGCTTCGTATGACTCTGGACTCAAAAGATGCACGTTCGAAAGCTTGTTCCGAGCCCTTTTCGTCGGCGTAATTCGCGGGTGAAGCCTATGTGCGGTCCGTACCTTGGACTGCGGCCTCGACGAGGGCGTGTAGATACCATACATGGCATTCTGAGAAATGGCTATGGAATTCGGCAGGGTGGCCGGTGATCCTAAGAACGAAGGGTAGCGCTCGCTCGGGTTGGATGGTGAGAGTGACAGGCGGGAAGGATGTCAGATGAAGTGGATGGGGATTCGAGGGGAATGTGTACGAGTCGCTGTACTCGTACCGAACACCCGAGCATCCTCGCCGCCCATCGAAGGGCTGCGTCGAACGACGCCAGCGCCGCATAGGCACGTTCGCAGCAGATTCCTTTTCGAACTCAAGACGTCATCAATATACGGACCGTGGATCAGTGATCAGTGGGAACCCTTGGGGAACCCGCCGACAGCGCCTGTCATTCCGAGGCGTCGAGAGTTTGGGGGTGTTTAATAAGGGATGCAATCGGGCTCGGAGAGGCGTACCGGTGGACGACGAGCGTTGCACCTCGGGTTACGGTACGGGGTTCGGACGGCATTTATGGTCGGACCAGGCCCGGTGTTCCTGTTGTCATCGTTCTCCCAAATTATGAGACGTCGATGTTATATGTCATCTGTATTAATGAGCGTTGGACCTGGGTCGGTCAGCCCTTGACGAGTCTGTCGACGGTGGTGAGCCGTGGAGGCTACCACGCTCCAAATGAGGGAGGTGCCACTGGGTGGAGTCGGAGTCGAGTTGCAACTACCAAGAAGACACCTAGTGCAACAATGGGTTTTGATGGCATGTCGTCCGTGCGGAGATAGCTACGAGTAACACGAAGTTCTGAGGAAGGGTCGATCGGTTCTGGCCAGAGCCGGTTGAGCGACTTGCACGGGGATCAGGAGCGCCTACCGTACCGCGCAACCGCGATAGACAGTGTGAGAGGTAAAGATATGGAATGACGCTTTGAATGAAAAAGGTACTGGCTAGAAAGAAGATGGCGAGAACTCCGAGTCCGAGAGGATGCTGTGGGAAGTGTTGCCAAACCTGGTTCCATAGGCCTAGCCTAGGGTGGAGTACTCCGCCTGCTGGGTGTCGGACTGAAAAGGAGGTTGGAGATACCGCCGACAAGACCGCTGTCTCTGTGGTGTGCGACAGGGCCGAGACTCGAAGCTTTTCTCCGAAGGAACGAGCCCATACAAACGTCGTTGTTCGAGTCGCGCGATGAATCGATGGAAGTTCGATGAAAGTTCAAACTTCAAAGAGCGCGAACTTGAAGGAGAAATTTGAAAAACGGTCGACGCGCCGGGGCACGTGACCAATAGCCGGGGTATCTCCCGACCGGGAATGGCTTGCCTGACTTGTTTCGAGTTGTCACGGAGACTGGACGAGCTCATCGTCAACAACAGCGGCGACGGTGCTCTTGGACAACGACGATCCTCGCCCTCGACGACGGCACAGACGACGACACAACCTGACCCACCGACACTCGTTGACTCCCAGTCACTTCTGAATCTCTCGCTTCAACCAAGAACAACATAGAACATGTCTTTCTTCAACTCGATAGGGTGTGTTCTCCTTGCCCCCCTTCTCCTAGATGCTGGCATTCAACTCGCCTCGCTCGCAGGCGCTCCATGCAGCGCTCGGCGCCCCGCTCGCAGAAGCGATCACCGACCCCGACGTCCGCCACCTTCCCCACCTCTGCCGGCGACCTTCCTCCGCCTTCCCCCTCCTCCAACCCCAACCAGAAGCCTCTTTACCTCTGTAGCCCCTTCGTCGAAGCCGCCCTCGTCAAGGGCAACTTCAAGACCATTGTCATGCTTCCCAAGTACGTCGACGTCACGGAATGGGTCGCCGTTAACGGTGCGTTGTGCTTTCTCCTCTTTCTATACGATCGCGTGTTGACAGACTGTCCTGTCTTCGGCGCTCGTCACTCTCTGCTCTGCTCTACCAGTCTTCGACTTTTTTCAGAACCTGAATATGTTCTACGGTGTGATTTCTGAGTGCTGCACTCAGCAGTCGTGTCCGACTATGACCGCCGGTCCCGCGTACGTCTTCTCACCACCCCCGCGCGCCGCCGTTTTTACGTTGTGCTGATCGATCGACGCGTATTCTATTGCCTCGTGCTTTTCTCCATCTTCTCTAGCCTGAACTATACGTGGATCAACCAGGACCGCAAGAGCGTGCAGCTGCCCGCCCCAACCTATATTGACTATGTCATGACCTGGGTACAGAACCTGCTCGACGACGAAACTACGTTTCCCACTAAGTCGGGTATGTTCGCATTCCCTCTTTGTCTGCTCATCCCCCCCGCACCCCGCACTCTCCATTATCCATCCATCTTTCGATCTTGCCTTAGCACCTCGCTTACAACCGCATTCCCCTCTTCCCCTGTACTAGGCACTGAATTCCCCGCCACGTTCCCCGCGACAATCAAGCACGTCTACCGCCAGCTTCTACGCGTGTTTGCGCACATCTACCACGCGCACTACCCGCAGATTCTCCACCTCCGCTCCGAACCGCACTTTAACTCGCTCTTCGCGCACTTCCTCGCCTTCGGCCGTGAGTATGAGCTACTCGACATCAAGGATGTGCGCGGCCCACCTAACACGCCCGTCGTCGGCATCGGTGCGCTGTGGGAGAGGTGGAAGGAGATGGGCATTCTCGAGGGGTAGATCCCGAGGGACGGCGTGGGGGTTGGCGCTGGATCGGTAGTTTGCTCTCATTGGATTCTGGAATCGAAGTCGGGTGCGCGCGCACCGGGGCAGGCATGGGCGTGCTTTTTTGCATACTTACATTGATACACACATTCGCAGTACGTACACACATACACTCGAGTCTTGCCTTTGCTTTCATTGAGCTAGCCACCCGTGCCTCGTTCAACGAGAGAGGCGTCTGTGAGCTTGCGCATTCCACCTTCGTGGCGGCCGTTACGAGAGTATGGAAGTCAGGAGGGGAGCATTCGGGTTGTCGTCGGTGTATACTTGCGCACCGGGGTTGAAGTCGAATGTTGGCCAACAATTGACATGTCGCGCGTCTGAGCGTTCTTCGGCCCCATTGGATGGGAGGCTACACAACATCGGATCTGGAAAAAGGGTTCGCATTCCTGCTTCCTTATCGACATATGTTCGAGAAACAAGTTCTTCATTGGGAATGAACAAGTCGGCAACTGCCACAAAGTTCAGTCCGGAGATCGCCAAGTATGTGAGAATTTCGCGAAGAGCTTCGAGGGGGACTTCGAGCGTCTGCTATACATGTCGTACATAATGCATGGGAAATGGGTGGTGTGAGTGTGGTGGGGGAATTGGGAAGTCCGCGTGTAACGCATCCGCAAGCATAGATGATCCTGAGGGAACAGAGGGGGCACGCAGTACAAGCCCAACGCGAGTTGGACGCCCAAACATGCCTTGCACGCACGACAAATAATGCCGGCATAGTGCCCCCTCTTGTCTTCGCTATCCTTGGACCGCCTGCGAGTGAGAAGACCAAGTGCCAGAGCGCTCGTGGAGAGGCTTTGCATCACCTATCGTGTCCTTGTCCGAACATTGCGCGTTGAGCTTGGCTAAGTCCGCCGTAGACCTTGTCCCTCGAAGATAGCCGTGGTATTGCCATAAGACGGGAATAACTGGGGCTGCTGTCTGCACGTATGCCTGAGATGGTCTGGGAGATTAGGGGATAGCAGTGCAATCGCTCTCGTAACGGAAGGAACTCCCAGGGAGGAGCCTGCATTTGTCCTGCATCGCATAGGTAGAGCCGTCCGGCAACCCGAAAAAGATACATTCATGCAACCTGCTTTGGGTGTGTTGTGCTTCGCAGAGCTCATATTGGGACGCATGGAACGAGATCGAGCTGTGAAACAAAATCGGACCTATGTCGAGTGGAGAGGCTCGACATGAGGATATGGTCGTCGGAGTTGGGGTCTTGCACCGTTGAGTCGATACGGGCTAGTGCTCTCGTTGGCTGAGGAGAACGTAGTACTTAGAGTAGTTGGTAGAGTGGAGCATCTGCTCCAAAGGCGTCGGGGCTCCGGTACGAGGTCTTTCGTTGACCTAACAAAGAAAACGAGACGCAACTAGGAGTTCCTGCGCAGATTTGTTAGTGCGGGTATCAACCTGATATTAGTTGTGACATCTGTGGTGTGATGGCATATTCGCAGTTTGCGGGCAGTCGTTGAGGCGAAATACACGCACATGTTGACTGGAATGATTAAGCCATGATTTTACCATACCGGACTTGGAGGGACAAGGCATCGATTGTACGTTTGGGAGAGGCTTGGGAAAGGCTGGCCCGAGAGTAGAATCTAGAAGAGGAAAATGGATTATGTTCTTACGGCGACCGTGATACAACTTTAGTGTAATGAGGAGTATTTTGAAGGTTGACGCCACCACGAGTCTCTGCGAATCTACAACAGTGGACCGTGGACGACAGTCGGAGTCCGAGCTCTCGGGGTGCTGTTGACGCATGCTTGTCCTTGTTATGCAACAGCCTTAGAATCAAACAATGCCACGTGCGTTCCGTCTTGTTTGAGTTTGTCAGCTCAGGTCGTCTAGTCTACTTTTCTCCAAATGCCATATTGCCTTTTCGTTTGACATCCTCTATGACCTTACGTGTCCCATTTGATGCTTCCTCAAGTCGACGTGAGGGATACACTCATATACTTCTGATGACAACGGGTAGTGTTGCATCGGTCAAGGCTCCCCTCATCGTCGAAGAACTACAAACGGCGTGTTTGCTTGCCATTTATCCCTACTTTTCTTCTAACAGACTCTCTATTGCACAGTATGACAATGTTCTTATCCAGGTCGTCGCGACAAAACCTTCGCTGACGTTCTTCAATGCTGACGACATTCGGAAGCAAGGCGTCAATGTGTGGTTGGACGAGGATGAATGGGATGTACGCCAGTGACTTTTGACGATGCGCGACAGCTCTCAGCGCGTGGCACTGTAGTCAAGCTACCGCATAGGCGATCCGATCCTGCACATCGAGCTTCGACGGTGGGCCGATGTCGTTCTGATCGCGCCTTGCTCTGCCAACACTCTGGCGAAGATCGCCAATGGTATCTGTGACAACCTAGCGGTGCGTTTTCCTCTTCCTTTCTACTTGTGCTTTAACTTATACCTTATTCACCTTTTGGTGCTGCACAGACGTCCCTTCTACGCGCACTCTCACCCACCACACCCACCTTCGTATATCCGGCCATGAACACGCTCATGTACGAGCATCCTCTCACGGCCGAGCACCTACGGGTAGTCCGAGACGTGGATCGGATATACCTGTCGTTGGTCCCATATCGAAAAGGCCTTGCCTGTGGAGATATCGGCGTAGGCGCTATGGTTCGAGTGGCACGACATTGTGGGGAGCGCTCGTGGTGAAGTTTGGCCTGTCGAAGTGTCAAAGTAGGCTGGACCCGGCGTAGAAGTAGCAACGCCGAGGCCTTTGCACCTGGGTGGGCCAAAGTTGTTGATCTTCTTTTCTGGAGGCATACGGTGGTCCCATATTAGCTAGCAGAGCGTAAGTCCCTGATGCAGATGCTTCACTGCAAGCATAATGTCCCACATTCCAATGTCATTTACGGACGTTTTCGCCTTATTCATCCATTCTGTCCCAGCGACCGGCCTTGTCTGTACTAATGTTGGCGGACTGCATAACCCGTTAGCCCCAGTCACTGATCCAATCTGGCAACGGGAAGAAACCAGAGCACTTTTTTCAGTTTCCTGACTTTCGTACTTAGGTGTCGGTACCTGCAGGTGTCTGCTTGCTTTGTTCAGTTCAAGCCACCAGCGCATTTCAGCCGCTCCGACTCTTCGTGTGAGCTTGTACCGGCTTCATATACTCCGTGTTCTCATTTAGGCTGTCTAGGACAAGCGTGCCTTCTGCCTGCAACGTCAACATGGGGTGCCCTTGTCGATCGACGGTGGCAGAACTCTCTAAGCGCCCGTGCGTTGTTTTCTGATACACAAAGACATCCACTGGGCATGCGCTCTATATGGTACATTGGCTTTGTTTGTGGGCGTCGCTATCACTACCGTCAACTGATAAGCGTACATCGTCACAGGCTGGTCACCCATGCCCTCTCCTCGTGGCTGAAGACATTGTACTCTCGGATGCAGGTCGACTCGAAGGCTTTATCCTCCAGCACGTATAAAATGTCCCCACCATTTGCGCGAATAATTCGTCATGACAAGCGTACTATTCCATCTGTAGGCCATCCGCTTACCTTGGCCTATAAAACACTGAATCTTTCTTTCCCTTTCAAGTTGTATACCCCAAACCGACAATGTATCCCATCATACCAAGGCGCACATACGGCCTCCGCTACTGTCAGAGATACCCAGCCTGCTCTTCAATATCGGTCCCGCATCAATTCACAAGGCTACCCAAGCGGGCTATACGACGAATACCCTCGTACCATATCCGGTGCCACTATGTCTCACCCTCCTTTCACCCCGTCTCCAACGAAGCCCAATGTTTCCAATTCCTCCTCAATTCCGAGGTCCTCCCTCCTTGCACCCCCGCGCTGGATCGACTGTCTTCCCATGAATACTCTCACCAGTCCACACCCAGTGCCACAGGCAGGCAACATATCGCTCTTTCTCGCGAGCAGCGCGGGCGCTGTCATATAGCGGGTCTTCCCTTCGAGATCCTCTCCACTATCATGGGCCATGTCGCTGCGCGAGAGGAACCCATGGACATAAATGTCCGCCCCCGTCCGTTGGACAATCTCAAGGCTTTATCGCAGACATGCAGCCACTGGCGGAAGGTCTTGCTCGAGAGCAAAGAGGTGTGGACCGACATACCCCTGAGCAGTGCGGGCTGGACCAAGGTCGCATTAGCCAACTCTACTCCGCGGGCCATCCAGCTCGCGGCAAATTCTGACTTCGTCCGCACGAACAGCGAGCGATTGATGGAGTCTTTGGAACACATCCACCGCGCAGATTCCCTTGCCTTATACGAGCTATTTACCCCGGAGGTTCAAGCGAAGCTCATTGGTCGTCCTGCGCCGAAGCTCGAGAATTTAACCATCACTTACGACCCAAACCCCAGCGAGGGGTACAAGATCACCATTCACGAGGATTTGTTCGCCAGACAAGTTCCCAAGCTACGCATGCTCAACCTGGCTTCCTGCATAATACCATCAACCATTTTCCTTCTTCAAGCTCCTCTCACTATCCTTAACCTAGAAAATTGTGCCGTATGGCGCTCTATGAACGACCTGATAAACACTTTCCGTCACCTTTCCCGTCTAGAGCACCTTTCTCTCTTCCATTCCATACCAGTGGCCGAGGTTCCGCCGGAAGGCCCTCCCTCTGTTTACCTCCCACGCCTCAAAACCCTGAGTTTCTCAGGCCTATCAGAGCAACTGGCGCCCGCTCTGTGCACAGTCGGCTTTCCCGCTGCTCTCGATATCCTCAAAATGGAGCTCTGGCTTCAAACACCTCCCAACACAGCATTGACCCACGAGGAAGCCGTGTTGAACATGGACTACGTATTAGCGAAGCGCTTCTTTGTGGACGCCTATCCGAGCGGGCGTGTCCTATGATTATGTCGGGATAGAAGCGACCGAGTGTCGGTATCCCGGTATACGCTGTCTCGACCCGCCCCCGCACAGTGCTCTGCCGAGACGCCTTGATTTGCTCGTGCATTGCATCGAGCGGCCCAAGTATCAGGACCGACCTTGGACCAAGAGTGACTGGCACAGCATCCTGTATTTCCTCCGGAATGCCTTCCCTATCGCCAAAGCCAGTCAAGTGTTCGTCGGCCTTATACAGGTAGAGAACTGGCACTGGATCAGACTCCTCGGTGGATTCACCAACCTCGTCCAACTCGAACTATGTGGCATGGCTTGTACAAGTCTCGCACGACGACGGGAACGGGAGGAAGCCCTCGACATACTTCCGGAACTGGTAACCCTAGTTGTTCGAGGGGCCCCAATGGACGATCCAAAAACGTTCAAGGCCGTCGAGATCCTCATCGAGATCATGAAGAGAACACCAAGGAAACGCGGATGGAAAGGGTCGTTGGTATTGAAGAACTGCAGATTACCCCACAAACTTACGGGGTGGTTGAATCACGCCGAGGGGATGGGATATCTCGAGTGGCATGGTCCTCGCGGAACGATATAGACTATACCGCTAAAAAACAGAATACAGAATGTATGTTGTGACAACACAAATAGATGAAGGTTATGTTCCACGCAATACTGCCGATTCTAAATAATCACAGCCATCCCTGATAGCGTTCGAGACGGAGTCGACCTGCATACGATAAAACGGTATCTTCAGCGTTGATTGTATGTCAAACTAAGGGAAGACTTACATTCAGCGTATGGAACGGCGAGAAATGATGCCCAGGGATGTCGATGACCTTCACTGGCGAGCTGACAAGACTTTCCCAGCCCAACGTCGCCTGCTTTGGGTCGCGCCTATCCGCGAGCCATGCAGGTATGTCTGGAACGCCTACAGGGTTATAGCCGTCCCTGGAACGCAAAAGGACGAGTGGAGGGTAGGGGCCGCCACCCTTGCTGCCGTCATACTCGCCGAGGAGACGCGCGTTCATCTGGAACTGCATCTTGACAAGAAGGCCTAAATCGGAGGATGACGAACGTCCCTCCACCCGTGCGACAGTGTCGAGAAGGTCATCTGAAAGAGGAACATGGTCGACCGGGCTAGGAGAGTCGATGAGCACCACTCCCGTCACATCAACACCACTCCTCATGAGTTGACGAGCTGCCTCGAAGGCGACAACTCCGCCAAATGACCAACCTGGTGGAAGTGTAAGTACGAGGCGAACGAAACTCCTGAAAGGACGTACCACCGAGTATCACTGAGCCTGTCGCCGTTTTCTTGACGTGTTCCCCATATTCTTTTGCCATGGCTGAGAGACTGTCCCAAGGTTGTCCAGATAAGAGTTTCGGATTATTGAATCCCCAAAGGCTGCGACCGATGAGGGACAACCGGGTTAGGTAGTTGATCACACCTCCGCCGTCGTGAATGAGAAAGAAGGGGAGCGTGCGTCCTATCCGACGAGGGTTGTATCGACACCGGGATATTGTCCAACTGAAACGTCGCCGTCATGCGGTCTAGGACGGTTTGTGAGATTTGGTGACGATACAAAGGCTGCAATCCAGGACCTGTCGATAAGACCACAGGCGAGAGCGCCGGCGACTGAGAAGAAATATATGCCCGGATATCTCCTGGGGTCTTGTGGGAGACAAAAATGTCTGTGGGTAGGACCAAGTCGAAAACTTTCTGCAATGCCGCGTGCGCTTCTATCGCCGTCAACGAGTCTAACCCGAGGGCCTCGAAGTCAGCGTCGTCCGTGATCTCGTCGATGTCGACGCCCAATGCCAACGCTAGCACGTTCTTGACTTCCATGGCTTCATCCACGGCGGCAGTCGACGTCTCCGACGGGCAAGTGTCTGGGGACGGCACATCGAAGGGAACGGTAGGGGGGCTGCCGTTGGTTGCGACCCCTCGGATGATATCCCCTACTGTTCGACACGCGCTGAGCGCCTGAGAGTTGAAGCCCGCGTTAGGAAATGCTGCCGCGAGCTTGTGGAGGAGCTCGATAGACAGAAGTGAGTCAACGCCATGCGCCTCCAAGTCCGCATCCACGTCGAGCGCAGCAGGACTGATGTCGCACGTTTCAGCAACAATACGGACCACCTCGGACGTAACTTTTCGAAGCAGAGTTTGTGAGGTGGGGATGGCGGAAGGCGTTGTGGGACGTCCGGCAACGGTTCGTCGTAGTGACGGTTGTAATTGCTGGGGTTCTCGTTGGGATTGACCATTGCTGCTGGCCAGACTGCGCTTGAGGCTGCTCAGCTGCACTTTCCGGAAATGCATGCCCTTCAAATGTGCGACGACCTTCCGTGACGCGCCCAGATCGACAGCGTAAGCCTCTGCTAACATGACGCGTTCGTCCGCAAGCCAGGCGTTGCTGATGTATACTGCCATATGACGCATGAGCGTCAAAAAGCTCCGGGATGACCTTGACAGAGTCGACCTTGCTGCAAATGAACGCGTCTTTACTACCGCCCTGCATGTTGGCTACGAACCCAGCGACGTGCAGGAGAGTGTCCATGAATACTGGGTGGACCACGAAGGGGCTTTGATCATGGTTCTGCGGGAGTTGAATAATCGAATAACCTTCCATGCCGTCAGGACTGACGGTCAGGGTCTTCATGGTGTGGTACTCTTTGGCGTAGTCGACAACGCGTGGAAAGATGATCTCATAGGCGGTACGGGTAGAGAAGGTTTCGGCATCCCCATGGGCGATCACGGCTGCGATTTGACGCAAAACGACAGGTTGGACCTGTGTGAAACTTGGTAGTCGTCGTTGCCAAGGGCTGGAACCGGAATAACCCAACGCAGTTGTCGTTCTCAGGGGATGAATCTACTTGCGAGGAGACTTTCCATGAACCGGAACCATTGGGAATTCAGGGTGATGGATGTCCGAACAGAGCAGGATACGGCGTCACGGTAGACCAACGGCTTGGCGTAGTCGATACTTCCAAGGGCAACAAACGTATCTTTGAACTTCAGCCCAAGTTGCTTGGCGGTGAGCTGCACTCCTGAGAGGGCAAGTTCGTGGTAGACAGATGCTGGGCAAAGTGGGTGATCAGCCAACTTTGTGCCCGAGGATGGACTTGGCCAGGCGTGCGATGGGCGTCTCGAATATTGCAGTTTGCCCGTTAGTCTCCGACGGGTACTGCACCCATGCATGTAGCATAGAGTATTCCGATATGAGGTGCGACGGAGGAAGTTGCGAAGGAGACAGCCCGTGAGCGTCCTCCTTGAACGGGACCCAGAACTTGGACCTAGACCACGGGTAGGCGGGCAAAGGTATGCAGGCGATCGATGGTAGGTGGGAGAAAACTTTCCGCCACTTCACGTCGACCTGTGTGGTATAAAGCTGTGCTAACGTCGAGGCCATCGTCGTCCATCCGTCCTGGTGTTTCTTGGCCGACGCCAACAATTTAGACCCTTTCGCGAGTAAGGGGTGCACTTTGATCATTGGTAGTGTAGAGGGGTGTGGGCCAATTTCGATCCACACATCGATGTCCTCCAACCCTGTTGTCTGGAGTAGCGCCGTCATGCCCTTCAAGAATTGCACTGGTTCAGAGCAATGGCAGGGCGTAGTACTCTGGGTTGAACACGCCTTGCGTGCCAGGGATGGATGACCTTTCCGGAAGAGTTTGAGACGACGGGAATGGTGGGAGGTTGTATAGTGACGCGGTTGCCGACTTCGATGAGATCAGAGAGGAAAGGCTGCATGGCAGGGCTGTGGTACCCAAATGGCACAGACAGAAGGGCGTTCTTGCACTGCACCTCAGCATCGAGGTGGGTCTTCAGGATGTGCAACTGTTTGAGAGGTCCCGCTACTACGCAATCGCTGTGGCTGTTGTAACATGCGATAGATATCTCAGACAAAGATGATAGGGATGTCAGAATGGACTGGACGACATCCGGGCTTCTGTTGATTGCAATCATCCCCGTCGTGTTAACAGGGCATTGCGAAACCATGAACCTGACGCGGTTGGCGATCAAAGTCAATGCTCCTTTGAGAGACAACACGCCCGCGACCACATGTGCCGCGTATTCACCTAAGCTGGAGACCGCTGTCAGAAGACGCGCACAGAACAGGGGTGAAATAAACTGACCTGTGTCCGACGACAACCACAGGGGAAAGCCCCCAGGACATCCACACTCGTGCGAGCGCGTACTCCAATCGTAAATATGGCCGGCTGATACACCTCGAATTCCTCCTCCTTGCGACATGTCCCCCGGCATGTTCTCAGGTATGATGGCCTGCAAGACACCTGGAAACCCCGACGTCGTCAAGAACGAGTGACACTCGTCCACGATTTCCCTGAAGAGTGGAATGGTTCTGTAGAATGATGCGCCCATCCCGCGGTACTGGCTGCCCTGTCCAGAGAACACAAACGCGATCTTTCGTGTAGAAGGCGGCGACGACAGTCCCAGACGCTGCAGATAGTTTATGGATCGCTTCGTCCTTGCTGCTCGCCGTCAAGGCAAGTCGATGATCATACACAATGCGTCGCGCAGTGGAGGTGTAAGCGATGTCGGGAAGAGAGGTAGTGGCGTTTTCTGGGTTTCGAAGCCAGTCCAGGAAGCGGGTTTGGAGTTTGGATAGCGCCTCGTCTGTTTTAGCCGACAGTCCAATGACAAACGACGATGCGGGTGTTTCAAGAGCTCGGGTTGAGTTAGTAGGGAATGTGTTCCTCCAGCAGAAGGGCCCCGTTGGACCCATGCCGCCCCAAAGTTGTTCAATAGCGCAATCCGCGGTTCCTTCGTAGAAGTACAACCACGGTACGTGATCGGTGTCGATAAGGGTATTGTCCAATGTAAGGTCCGCGATTCGGGGGATTGAGTTCCTTCAGTGAGATCTGCCGAGGAATCATCTGATGCTTCAGCATGAGGAGCAGCTTTGCTAGTCCGGCACTGCCAGAGGCGGCCTCTAAATGGCCGATGTTAGCCTTGACGGATGTAATGTGCAGCGGGTTGCCCTTCGCTCGGCGGACGGCGAACACTCCACGAATGCTTTCCAGTTCATTTGGGTCGCCGGCCTGTGTACCCGTCCCGTGCGCCTCTACCACGCTCACGCGGTGTGCATCGATACCTGTGCGCTCCAGGATCTGCTTGAACAGCGCCATCTGCGTAGGGGGGTGGGGGTGCGTGATGGAGTGCGCCAGACCGCTTTGGTTGACCTCTACGCCGCGGATGATTCCTAGGATATTGTCATGTTCCTCGAGGGCATCGTCCAGCCGCTTGAGAACGAAGAGTCCACAGCCTTCGCTGCGGGAATAGCCATCGGCGGATGCATCAAATGCTTTGCACTGGCCAGTAGGACTGAGAAAATGTCCGCGGTCCAAACCAACGAACATCTGCGAGTATATGTGAGGATCGCTTGCTATAGCTCAAAAGGGGACGGAACGTACGTCAGGACTAGTGATGATGTTCACACCGCCCGCCAGAGCTGCGTTGCAATCGTGATTCATCAACGCACGACACGCTTGATAGATGGCCACCAAAGAACTAGAACACGCTGTGTCTACCACGACCGAAGGGCCGCCGAGTCTCATGGCATATGAAATCCGACCGCTCAGAAACGCGCGTAGGGTGCCTGTATGCGTTCATCGTCAGCTCAAGCTCTGTAGCTATTAGCACCGGGCGAAGCTTACCAGTACTGTAATAGACGTCGACGTCATTGCGCAAATTTTGCACGTAGTCACCCGTGGCCACGCCCACATAGCAGCCGAACGTCTCAGGCTGGAACGAAGGTGTTGCACCCGGTACGTATCCCGAGTCCTCCAGCGCTTCGTATGCGGTGTGTAGCAGCACGCGCGCCTGCGGGTCCATGCTCCGGGCCTCCCTCGGCGAAATCTTGAAAAA
This sequence comes from Amylostereum areolatum, assembly GCA_012932865.1. NCBI lineage: Eukaryota > Fungi > Basidiomycota > Agaricomycetes > Russulales > Stereaceae > Amylostereum > Amylostereum areolatum. The sequence goes on from SAXG01000002.1 coordinate 1,335,282, forward strand.
CTTGTGGTCGAACGCGTCAGGACAATCTATGAAATTGCCCGTGTGTGCATTCATGCTTCGCCCAGCGCTCGTCGAGGCTGGGTCCCTGTAGTCCGAAACTTTAAATCGGTGTTCGGGGATCTACAGGGGCTATAAGTGTTAGTATGGCGTCATCCCGAGTGTTACAACCGCGGGAGCGCGCACCTCAGAGATCGTGTTCATTCCCTTCTCGAGAACTTGCCAGAGCTTCGCCACATCCGGCGCGCCAGGCATATTCACAGCCATGCCCACAATAGCAACCGGCACTTGGATGGGGTACGAAGCGTTGTTGACTGCAAGTGGTTTCTGCGATACCGTCAGGTCTAACATGAGCACACTCTCCTGTGGAAACGGCGCGCTTCACAGACTTCGCGAGCCCCGAGCCAGGTCCGACATTAACGAGTCGCACATCGTGTTGCCCGGACGCGGTGACGAGGGATTGCATCACTTGATCCCAGTGAATGGGTTGCGTCAGGATCATGTCCACAATGGCAGCGACGAGAGACATAGATGCCTGTTGGTCAATCGGTTGACCCGTATATGTCGACCAGATAGGTACCTTGACGTCGTTGAAGGTGGGGAATCGGATATTACGACGGACAATGTCTTCAAGCACGGCGTTGCGAGTTGCTCCCGCGTGAACTTCTGTGTGGTAGAGCGTGTTGAGGGACGTCTTATGCATGATCATGGAAGCCGGAGCTTCTCTCGCAAAGACATCGAGGACGTCTGGGCGGCCGGATATGGTGACAGAAGACTCTGCCATTACCGCGGTGAGATACAGTGGAGGAAGATCCTGATGCTGTAGAGAGTGTGAGCTCAGAATCTGTGGACGATCGCGCATGGCTTACCGTCGCGGAAAATGTAGCAAGAGCGTCTGATGCCTCGAACTGCCCAACGCCAGAGAGAACAAGACTCCACGGCCTTGCATCGCCGACAGGAAGACCTGCAGCTTGCAACGAGGTGCGGCGATACTTCTGGGTGCGGACGCCAATCCAAAACGCCAGTCGAAACGCCGCGACAGTGTTGGCGATATATTCTAGCACCGTGGATGATGTCGCCGCCACGCATGCAGAAAGGGAGCCAGACGATAACCCGAATACACCGAGGGTCTGTTTGGCGCTATTCTGGCTGGATAGGAAAGTCGATGTGTTGGTGAGTGCGGCTTGGTAAGTCAAGGTCTGTATCAGAAGGAGGTTGATGCCGGATACGAGGGGGTTGAGGGCGTATTGGGGGAACGGGACGGTAAGAAGGGTCGAAGGGGTCTTGAAATCATCGAGGTCGATGGCGACTTCGAGCTGGTCGGAAGAACGCAAGGACTTAAATTCATCGTGGAAGGCCTCCCAGCATGAAGAGAGGAGGAGACTGCCTGGAGGGGACGACGCGTTCTGCAAGGCTTGTTCTCGCGTGTGGGGTGTGCCCACGGCTGAAGTACCTTGACCGGGAAAGATTGGGACGTTGAGTGGTTGCAACATGATGAGGCGCAATGCCGTACGACGAGTAAAGTGGGGGTGAGGGAGGCCGTAATGTTTTCGGCCTTGAGGGACGCGATCGATCTATGAAGGGTGAAAAAAGTGGACATGTCAGCAGCTGAGTTATGTTGAACCAAGGCGAAGTCGGAGAAAGAAGAAATGACCGGGTCCGTGAAAATCTGGTCGCAGCACAAGAGTATTGCAAAGCGAACGGTCCAGACGGATGAGCGCGGTATTGCCAGTAAGTGCCGGTACGTAACCTGATATTTGCAGCAAGTTTGCAGATAATTTTGGAACCAAGCGTTCGTCCAATCATCTGTGCGGCATGGCGACGACGTCATAGCCAGCCTCTTGGATGGGTATCTCCGCTCACTCCGCATCATGTCTCAGGGAAGGAGGATGGAGAGAGGGAAGGGGAATCGAAAACTCACCGAGCCCGATATCTCGATAATAATCACTCGAACACGATCGCTGGCTTCCACTGGCTACCCTGATCGCGGACTTGACTGACTTGCACGATTGCTGCCCCAAGTAGGTCGACACCAAAATCTTTATGACTGTGGCAAAGAGAAAGGCATAAAACTGGCTGACATGGGGATCTCGACCTTGTTTGGGTCGCCCTGTCCCGATCGCCAAAGATGGACGTGCATTGTGGAAGATGATCGATGACAAGCATGAATGAATGCACGACACAAACGATAGTCCAACAGTAGATGTAGCGGGGTGCAGTGGTAAGATCTCGGGTGGCGGTAGGTGGAAGATGTCGCCGGACACCGTTGTAAGACTTGGGCTCAGTCAAGGAGCCTTAGGCCTGCATTGGGCCTGCACAAGGCCTGCTCATTGAGTCGTAGCGTTCCGCAGTGCCACCAGAATTACTTACGTAACGGGACGGGGCGCGTCATTGAGTAGAGTTCAACAGTCAGTCCATCGTTCAACTCATCTCCAGACCTCTTCAGACCTCAAAGCTGCTCAAGCGCTGAACCACTCTCGCCCTGCGAGCTGTCCAGCGATTCTCGTATCGCATTCCCACAGAAGAATCGCAACATGAATACCCCTGTAGCTCTCCCGCTGGAACGTCTGTTACAGTCGGACAGGCAACTCGATACTATAGGCAACCGATATCCACCAGTAACTCGATCCAAATTTCGCTAACTCCGATTAGCCTACTTACTTAAGGCGTAAGTGTCTTATATATCCTATCCTCCACCAACGACACTCTACACTTTAACAGAACACTACCTGCTCGTCTCGTCAGTGTTCGTTAAAGACTCGGCCTCCAGTCCAACTCTACACTACATTCCGAATCCCTAACGGTTCCTCATGACGACCCAGGTCAAGGCATTCGTTCGACCATGTCTCAATGCAGGCCACAGCTCCAACACCCCCAATGTCATTCGTTCTCTTCCGGAGCTCATCGAGTTCAATGCGCAACACAACTCTGAACATGTTTTTGGCGCACAGATGCGCTCAGGAAATGGCCCCTCGCAGTGGCTGCGTATGACTTTCTCGGACCTTCAAACCGCTGCCGAGCGTGCATCTGCCTGGCTCATGCAATGTGGAGCAACAAGGGAAAGGCTGAGCAGAGATAAATCAGTGCCACCGGTCGCCATCTTCCTGGGAAGCGACATCACCATCTTCTTATACATGGCAGCACTTCTACGCATTGGGACCCCAGTGAGTCAGAGTCCATTGAAATTATTGCCAGGCCCTTTCGCTAAGCCTCCTCAGGTTCTACTGTTATCAGCGAGGCTGACGCCATTAGCTATCGTCCATCTCATTAAAGCAACCTCTCCTTCCACTGTTCTCATCAGTGCACAAACATCCAGGACCGCCAAGGAGACTAATCTGCTCCTGGATTCCCCTAGCCCATTATTTCTGAATACCTTAAGTTACGACAGATTTTTTGACAAGCCTAATCTCCCATCCCTGGATTTTCCGATCCCTCCAGCATATACTGGGTTTCATTATGGCGATTTGGACGCTATCATCATGCATTCTTCGGGGACGACAGGGCTTCCGAAGCCTATTTACCACGCTCATGCTTACCTTCTGAGTTACGCGGCTTGTCATCGCATTCCTGAGCAGCCGGACTCGCTCGACTTCAACGTTTCCACACTACCCCTCTATCATGTTTGTTGATCGTCATTTTCTTTGATATCGCTTTGACCGATTCATCCATCAGGGCTTTGGTCTTCTCGCCCCATCGTTATCCCTATCAATTGGAATGCCTTTTGTTCTTCCCTCGGCATCTGCCATACCTACGGCCCGCTCTACCATTGCAAGCCTGGAACTCACTGGCGCTCGTTCGATGTTCTCAGTCCCTTCTATACTCGAAGACATTGTCCGGCTTCCCGACGGTGCAGGTATCGAGGTACTGCAGAAGCTCGACTTCATCGCCATCGGAGGCGCGCCTATGAAAGAATCTGTAGCACTCACCCTGGCCTCCAACGGTGTCAACCTGCTCAATCATTGGGGTATGTCATTGTTTTCTCGTCTAGTGTTCTTAGCATAGTAACGTGGTCACACCCTGCAGGCGCAACTGAAATCGGCGCTATTGCACCCATACAACGGCCCCCACCAGGTTATGATTTTCACTATCTCATTCCGCGTGACGACATAGGGCTTCAAATCGTGCCCGTCGCAGACACGGAGCGTACGTTCCGACTCATCGGCCAAGCACCAGGCTGGAAAGAGCCGTTTGAGGTGCAAGATCTCCTCGAGGCGCACCCACATGATCCGACGCAATTCAGGATCCTCGGACGCACTGACGACCTCATTGTGCTTGGCACCGGGGAAAAGGTGCGGCCCTCGAACATGGAACACGCTGTGTCCGAGCATCCCAACGTCAAAGCCGCTCTCGTCTTCGGAGATGGACAGTTCTCCCTGGGCTTGCTCGTTGAGCTCCAAGTTCATGACATCGATGTGGCCCGCGACGCCCTCGTGGCCTCCATCGATCCCTTCCTAGTCCGCGGAAATAGGCTCATGGACAAGCACGCGAAGATAACGAAAGATATGCTCGTGTTCACCTATGCAGACGTGAAGCCCCTCATACGCACCGATAAAGGCAGCCTCGCGCGCAAAGAGACGTTCGCAGCCTTTGACCAGGAAATCAAAGCTTGCTATTATCATGCCGAAGTTTCCCCTTCCGACCCTTTCCCACTCCCCACTGCTGAATCCGGCGAGGCGCTTTCACGGGCGCTCCGCGCACTCGTCGCCTCAATGCTGAATGTCACGCATCTCAGCGACGATGCCGATTTTTTCGAGGCAGGCATGGATAGCTTGCAAGCGGCGCGCCTCCGACGGGCCATTCTCAATGGACTTCGTGCTACCCCTGACCTCCCGACGCCGATCAACGATTTGGAACCCGATTTCGTGTTCGAGAACTCCTCCTTCAGCAAGCTGCTCCAGAGCGTAAGTCAAGGTCATGGATGGAAATATCGTCAGTAAAAGCGAGCACCGTCTAGAAGGGAGGCGGGTTCAAGAGATGGAGGAGATTGTCATGGCGTACTCAGAGGAGCTTATGTCTTACGCGTCCCATGCTGAGCGCGCACACGAGGCTCGACGCAAGAGTACCCACACCAACGGCGAGAAAAACGAAGGAACGTGTTGTACTCCTCACCGGATCAACCGGAAGCCTGGGTTGTATGCTTTTAGCACGAATCGCTATGGATTCCGAGCATCAAGAAAGTCATATGTCTGAGCAGGGCACAGGAGGGCTTTGCAGATGTGCTTGCACGTCAGAAGGAGACAATGAAGCAACGCGGGGCCGTGCTTGAGAGCACAGCGTGGACGAAGGTCTCCGTCTTCGAATCTGACATGAGTCGTGCCGACTTTGGGCTATCGCACGACCACTTCCAGGAGGTGTGTAATATGCTTATCGCACGCACTTTGGGTTTCTTTTGACACTCACGCCTTTGAACTAGCTACTGGACGTGACCCACATCGTTCACAATGCGTGGCCAATGAACTTCAATCGTACTCTCACCTCTTTCAGTGCACACATCAAGGCGTTGTGTCACCTCATCAGGCTGGCCTTACTCAGCGTCGTCGCGTACCCATCCAAAACGTCCGCACGACGCATCCTCTTCTCCTCGTCCATCGCTGTTGTAGGCCGTTTTCCTTTATTACATCCAGGTCCAGTGCCAGAGGACCCACAGCCTGCCGACGCGACTGCCGACTTCGGGTACCCTGAAGCAAAATGGGTCTGCGAGCGGCTACTGCAAACGGCAACGGCGCTGTACGGCAAGAGCGAAGAGGGCACATCGCCGCTGCTCGCAACGTCGAGTGTGCGTATTGGGCAGATGACGGGCCCCGAGGGCTCAGGCGTGTGGAACGAAAACGAGCATTTCCCCCTCATTGTGCGCGCCTCTCAAAAAATCAACGCGGTTCCCGAACTTCACGGTGTGCGTCTCGTCTGCTTTCCTCTTGACAATGTCCACGGGCTGACGCATGCTCGTGATCCAGTCTTTGTCGTGGATGCCTGTCAACCGTGCAGCGGCAGTGATCTCCGAACTGCTCTTCTCCAAGCCCTTTAGACCCATGTACCACCTCGAGAACCCCAGTCGACAGCCCTTGGGCCCTGTCCTCGACGACTTCGCCTATCTCCTTGGCGGCCTTCCCTCGTCTCCCTTTCAATCAGTGGCTCGGACCAAGTGCGCGCGCTCGGCTCCGATCCCCGAAACCAACCCTGCACACGGCATCCTCGTCTTCTTGGAAAAGGACTTCGTCCGGATGGCTGCAGGCTCTGTGGTGTTGGGGACAAACAAGGCGCGAGAAGACTCTGCCACGATGCGGACGAGCGGAGCGTTGGAGAGGTGGCATCTGGCAGAGTATGTTACGTATTGGAAGAGTGTGAGTGCGTGGAAAGGTTAATAGGAATGTATAGCCTGCGTGCACAAGTGGCAATTATACATCGCCTCAGCTCGCTGTGGTGCCAGGACTTCAAAGTCATGCAACTATACGCCGTCGTCTCGAGTTTGTTCAGGGCCGATTGCTGGATGGCGTTCCCAGGGATTTGAAGGTCACTCAACATAGTTTCTCGGTATCACACTATAGACACAGGTCACAGTCGTCAATCGGGATCCCATGGACAGCGATGATCGCTCTGGGTATATCTAGCGCCCACAAGCTCCGAGGCTGCGTTCGATCCGAAACAAGAGTGTGGCACGGTATGATTTCTCCTTCAAGTCACATTTTCCGCACATTTAACGCAATTTTAGACAAGACAAAGGCACCTTGAAAAGTACCTCAATACATACTTACCCGTGGCGGCAGGCCTCGTTGCAGAGGAACCCGAACCTCTCTGGACTCCAGTAGGTACATACGTTGCCCTCTCGATTGCTCGGGATGGCCACGGATCTGATATTAACTTCTTTGCTCCGCTCTCTTTGCGCCGGCACGATGGTATCTGCTCCATGTTGCTCTAAATCGCGAGCAGCAAGTCGTGCGGCGACTCGTGGATCCTACGATTGGACCCGATAACCAACCAGGCGCTCCGACATCAATACCATCCTAAACACATTGTATCCCGCATCCACTGCGCCCGTCTTCTATGAACTCGATTTCAATAGGGACGGGCTTATGTTGTCGCGATCTGTGCTCTCGTGTTCTAGGCGAGGCAGATGGTGTCGGCGCTCCTGGAGATGGTCTTCGCGATACACGAGTTCGGGGAGCTATCGCGGCTCGACATGTTCCTCTATTTTCTCGCACTATCACACCCGCAAAGTTCTGGCGGCGGAGCAGTCCAATTGTGGATTCATTATCACCGGCACATACACAGTCGCTGTACAATCTAGTCGAAGCAATCCGCCTCCAACTTAGGATGGAGTATCATGTCTTACTCCCCGCCCCCAAAGTACCTTGTGCGGGGACACGACCGCATCCTCATGTTGAAGAAGGGTCGTGTAACACAACAACCTCCGCACTTCTAGCACTATATAAAGTCTGGCACAACAGTCGACCCAACTCCAACTTCCTTTCCTTCGCGCGCATTACCATAACCATGGCTTACCGCGCTAACCCACAGTATATGCCATCCCCTGTGTCCACGACCACATATGGCCCTTCCTCAAGCGTCTACGGCGGTCTCCGCCCCGAGATTTATCCCCAAGCCCCAGCAAACTATTATGCCATTCCTCCTCGTGTTTCCCCTCAAGCTTCTCCCGTCTTCAGTAGCTCCCCGCCAGCCCCTGTCGCCGCCGCCCTCAAGGTACCCCGCACACTCCTTCAGTGGACTAACAATGCCAAGGAAACAACATATGAAGTACAGAGGAATGGGTCCACGTCTCCATTCGCTTGGGTGAGTTGTTCTTTGTCACTCTGCGCATTACGGGATCGCTCATATCTGGACAGATCTTTGTTGAAGGTAACGATATTCCCCCGAACGCCATCGTTGGAGGCGACGACCGTGGCCGCCCTCTTTACATCGCTCGAACCTTCTATGAGGTATGGATCTTCTCTCGCCTTGCTTCTATCTTGGCCTTATGTTGTCTGTTCTAGGGTGGTATCCGTAAGTATACGTCCGATCACATCCAAGTTTATCTGATCTTCTGCGTCTTTCAGAGATCGGGAAGGCCGGGAGGCACTTGAGGCTGGGCGCCGCAGTGTCATACAACGGTCGTGAAATTGACGTAGGATTCAGTAAATTTTCTATATCGGGGCTTCTGACTATTTACAACAGGTTCCATCGTACGAAGTTCTGGTTGAATTGAACTCCCAACCTCGCTGGGTCTACCAACCATCGGGGGGCGCTGTTGAGATGCCTGCCGCCGGTGTCGGGCTCCGTCCTACCAGTCCCCGCGCTCTTCTTGAGCAGCGTCTGAAGTACGTCGCTTCTCTTCTGCGCTCTGTACCGCTTGATCTAAATCCCCGATAATTATAATATGAACATGTAGGGAATTCAAAACGGTCATCATTGTCGACGATTCCTTGTCGGTATGTGCAAAGTTCATTTCGCGCAATGTCGTGGCATCTAAATGACGACCTATAGATGGCAGGCCAAGCGTGGACCGATGCTAAGGAGGCTCTCGCTGGCGTCGCCGAGATGACGAGGAACTATGGTGCAGACGGCCTGGACATATATTTCTTGAATGATTTCCGCTCCCGCATTGACGTGAAGGTTCGTGTCGTACTGTTTCGACTCGAGGGATTGTGCCTTATGTCACTGCCCATAGGACCGTCAAGCTGTTCGGAGTTTATTCGAGGTGGTTGCCCCTGAAGGTATGTTCCCCTCTATGTTTTATGTTGTAGATCTCGACATGGGTTATACCAGGGCAAACCCCGACGGGCAAGAAACTCGACGAGGTTCTCAAGCTCTACATTCCCAGGCTCGAGGATCGCAGGATCCAGCAGAAGCCGATCAGTATCATCGTCATTACGGATGGTGTTCCAAGTACGTGGAGTCCATTCCATACTACTCGACCACTGCTTGACGGACCTACGACCAGCCGATGATCCCGAGGAAGTTATCATTCATGCTGCTCGTCGCCTCGACGCCAGCGGCGTCCCCTCGCGCATGTTGGGGATCCAGTTCGTTCAAATTGGGGACGACCTCCATGCGACGGAAGCCCTTCGCCAGCTCGATGACGACCTCGCTCACACGCACGGCATCAGGGTTCGTCTGCAATATCATTTCGCCTTCTTTGAACGATTACTCACTATTTTCCTTCGCTGCAGGATATGGTGGATACGACGTTGTTCAACCCGAACGACCCGCTCTTCGGCACTGAGACGATGATCAAGATATTAATGGGCTCGATGCATCACGCTTTGGACAACGAAGTCAGCTCCCCCCCTCCCGCTGTGCAGCCGTGGGGTGCCCCACTTATCTAAGGTTCGAGTAGATTCTCCTCCCTTCCACACGCTTCGAGTAGTCGCACTCTCCGTTCCATTTGGATGCAACCCCTTCTGCTTTGACTCCTCCACATTACCATAGCATCATAACATGTTTGTGTACTATATGCCTCTGTATTGTTTCATTTTCGATATCCTTGCTACCAGTGCTGGCGCTATCCGGCTCGTGCTCTCATTATGTGATGAGACTTGCCCATCAATGTCCCGGAGCACCACTTAGCTTTGTGTGGGATCACTGCGAGCGGCCCACTGGGATAATGTGACGGGATCTTGTTGCAAATTCGCTCGTGGGAGTGGCGCCAGCTCTCCCGGCCCTGTATTATAGCAATATCATTAGCATGACTCCCAAAGGGATGGTTTAGTAGCTTCATTCTGTCAGACTGCCGTGTTCTATAGACGGGTACCACCGTACCAGAAATTCAACATATCATGCCGCGCCGTAGTCCTGGGCCGACCCAGTCTGCCGGCGTCTGCCCGTTCAACGTTCAGATTTCTGTCGGGGGCTTTTAACGGACTCAGCGGACTCGGCTGCACCCCCCCCAACGTCATCGGACGACGGACTCTATCACAGACATTTCCAAGTTCACAGACGTTAGCCCAGGCTATCCCATCCATGGATAGTGAAAATTCCTCAGGATAGATTCCGCTCACGGCTGCACAAGAATCCGAACTATAGCAGAGGCATGCTTCTTTCTTCAAGTGACGGTATACTAATTCATTTTCCAGCATACTAACACGCGGGTTCAGACAAAGTAAAAGGCGCTCCCGCCCTCGAGCTTGCCATATATGTACTGTCCGCAGAAGCGAGAATTCTTCAAAGGAATCCCGCACGTCAGTACGTATGTTGCCATCTCTATTGCTCGGATGGCCACGTATCTGATATCAACACCTTTGCTCCACCCTCTTTGTATGATATCTACTCCGTTCTCTTCCAAATCGCGCACAGGAATTCGTACGAGGCCTATGATTGGACGTGATAAACGACGAGGCGCTCTGACGCGTCATGAAGGGCAATGCCATCCCGAACTTCGCATTGTATTCTCGATCCACGCGCTCCCATTTCAATGAATCAGGTCTCAATGCGGAATGGGCTCGTGTTTCTACGATGCGTTCTTTTGTGCCACAGGCGAGGCAGATGGCGCCTGCGATCTTGGAGATGGCCTTCGCGATACACGAGTTTGGGGGCCCACTGTCGTGACTCATTTTGTCGCTCTGTCTTCTCGCCTGGCTCTGGATTCTGGAATACGGAGCGCCGAATCATGGATTTATCAGGCAGTGTACCAGAGTTGCAGCACCGTGTAGCCGGGGTGACTCGGACCTAGACTGGCTTGGGCGTCGGATCGCTACCTTCCGCCCCTCAACTACGTTGTTGTCACTCGTGCGAAGACACAACCATATCTTCATGTTGGAACCGGTGGTGGAACACAAGAGTCAACACTTCTGCGTTATATAAAGTCTAGCACGACAGTCGGGTCAAACCCAGCGTCAGCTTCCCTTCACTCCTTCCACGCAATACTACAGTCATGGCTTACCGTCAGGGGCCAGGAAACCAGTACGGGACCCTCCCTCGTCTGTCTCCTCCCTCAGCCCCCCACAAGGTACCGAAAACACTCAAACAGTGGATCAACGACGCCAAGGAAACGACAGATGAAGTACAGAAGAATGGATCTACGTCTCCATTCGCTTGGGTGTGTTGCTCTTTGCTGCTCCTTGCTGCGTAATAGCGTCTCTCATTCTGGGACAGGTCTTCGTCGAAGGAACCGATATTCCGCCGAATGCTATCGTCGGAGGCGACGATCGTGGGCGGCCTCTTTACATTGCACGAGCTTTCTATGAGGTACGAGCTTTTCCGCTCCTTCGCTCCCCATGACCTCACGTTTTCTGTTCTAGGGTGGCCTCCGTAAGTATACGCCCGATTTAGTTCAATCCGTGTTTTACATTCTCGATCTTTCAGAGCTCGGGGAAGGCCGGGAAACACTTGAAGTCGGGCGCCGCAGTGTTCTATCACAGTCGTGAAATTGACGTAGGATCTTATGCGCCCTCCGCGTCGATTCCCTCTGACCGTCTTATAGGTCCCAGCATACGAAGTCCTGGTTGAATTGAACGCCCCGTCTCGCTGGGTGTACCAACCGTCATCAGGCGCCGTTGAAATGCCTGTCGCGGTGGTTGCGCCCCGCTCGCAAGCTCTTCTTGAGCAACGCTTCAAGTATACTGTTTCTCTTCAGTGCCTCTCATCACTTGACCCAATCACCGACATCTTTGATATCTAGGGAATTCAAAACGGTTATCATCGTGGACGATTCCCTGTCGGTATGTACAACATTTCCGCCATCAAGCTAGGCCCTCTTGTTGACGGACTCTAGATGGAAGGTCAATCGTGGATCGATGCTAGGGAGGCTCTCGCTGGAGTCGCCGAAATGACGAGGAACTACGGTGCAGATGGCCTGGATATATACTTCCTAAACGATTCCCGTTTCCGTCTTGATGTGAAGGTTCGTGCCGCAGTGCCTTGATTTGACTCAGGATCCTATCTTATGCAACCACTCATAGGATCGTGGAACAGTCCAGACCTTGTTCGGGATAGTTTCCCCTGAGGGTAAATTTCCCTCTACGCTATCAGTTGTAGAAGTTTTGACATATCTCATGCCAGGTCAAACCCCGACGGGAAAAAAGCTTGACGAGCTTTTCAACCGCTACATCCCCAAGCTCGAGGATCGTAATGTCCAGCAGAAACCGATCAGTATCATTGTTATCACGGATGGCGTTCCAAGTAAGTCTCACATTGCCAATGCCTCTGAGTCCATGGTTGACGCGTTTGCGGACAGCCGATGACCCCGAGGAAGTCATCATCAAAACCGCGCGCCGCCTCGACGACAGCGGTGTCCCCTCGCGCATGTTGGGCATTCAGTTCGTCCAAATCGGCGACGACCCCAATGCGACGGATGCCCTACGCGAGCTCGACGACGACCTCGCTCACAAACACGGCATCAGGGTCCGTCTCACCCATCGTTTAGTCCTCCTTGCACATTACTCACGCAGTATCTCGTTGCAGGATATGGTGGATACGACGTTGTTTAACCCGAACGACCCTCTCTTCGGCACTGAAACCATGGTCAAGATCCTGATGGGCTCGATGCAGCACGCTTTGGACAACGAAGTTGGCCCTCCCCCTGTTTAGCCATGGTCCAAACGTCTTTCAACAAAACGATTTTTCTCGCGTCTTGAGGAGTTGGTTCCTTTACTCCGCTACCAAATTTATACACTACTGCCCTTCTGCTTTGAATTTGTACTACAACGTCGCATCGTAACTCGTGCTTTTGCATTTGTCCTCCTTGTGTCCATCTAAGTTACTTATTCGCGTCGAAGCCGCCCTGAATATCCGGACCCGAGTCCGAGATGCTTAGGGTCATAGGCAAAGAGATTGCAAGTTTAACCATACCGACAAGGCGGACTACTTACTACGACTCCGAGCGAATATGGACGCTTGTTGACAGTTATAACTTAAATAAAAGGGTCCCTCGATCTCCGATTTGATCATGATGCAATGATAATCCAAGCTAATCTTATCTAGCTTCTCGGCGTTCGAGTTCCTAACGAACCTGGACCGACGGCATGGTGTCCCTCGGTAAACTTGCAAGACGAGCCATACGACCAGAATCTCCAGTGACACAGCTCCCGCTATGCAGGTTTCTTATAGCGTCCTTGGCCTTTTTATCCAGTCGTTCTTGAGCATAAACCCCTTGTGAATGGCCGGGCATAACCAGCCAAAACATATTGTCCGAGCCGGCGGAGGCTTCCTTAGATTCCCCTTGAACTCCCCTGATACGCGGGGCGAGCTTATGGCTTCCCTGCCCCCCCTTGCAAACCCCTGGCTCAACAGACACCAACAACTCGGTCCAAACCCTGCCATTTGCGAGAAAAGCGCTCCAGTTTTCTGCAGGCCTGGACGAGTGTCTTCTCGGTCTTTCCCCCGTGCGTAATGTCTTCCCATAATGTCTCGCGAAGTCCCGACATCGACGAGAAGACTCGGTCCTACGATGTGGAGTCTATGCATGTATCCAACCCGGAGACAAGTACTGAATTCTACAATGCCAATCTCGACAGGGTGCAGCGGAAGCTCAATGGACGGCATATGCAGATGTGCGTGGCGTTCTCAAGTTTGTCCCCAGTGCAACTGACCTATCCCTCTTGTGTGGCTTGCCTCTGTTAATGCCTATCAGGTTCGCGGTGCGTACTGCTTCTCCTCGATGTTTTCGCGAACCTGACTATTATACCTGCAGATTGGCACGGTGATTGGCACGGGTCTTTTCCTTGGGATGGGCCAGCTCCTCGCCGTCGCTGGTCCCCTCGGCGCTCTCCTCGTCTTCATTCATGTCGGCGGTGTAGGGTACGCGTGAGTGATGTCCGACCATCGCATCGTCGCTGTGTTCGACGCCTGCCTTCTGTAGGTCTCTTGCGTCCATTACGGAGATGGCAACATTCGCTCCCGTGTCTGGTTCCATGTCTCACTACGGTGCGTACGCCTGCGGTTCAGCGCCACTCGACCAATTGCTCACACTACTTCCGCTTGTTTACACAGCGGCACGTTGGGTGGATCCAGCGCTTGGTTTTGCGGTACGTTCCTAGTGTACGCCACATTTTTAGTCCCTGACTAGACTGTTCCTAGGTTGGCTGGGTACGAGCTCGCTCTTCCGACTCCTTACATCATACCTCACCTCTGTGCCCGACCTTCGCAGAACTATTTCTACGTGAGTGGTCGTGTGATACCCCAGGAAACCCGCGAGGGGGCTTATCCGGTTCTTTAGACATGCGCTATCACCCTCCCGGCTGAAATCACGGCAGCCGCAGTGCTCATCGGTTACTGGGACTCTAACGTATGTGCACTGTAATCATACTTACGCATACGACCTTCTTCCTGAAGAAATGAGTAGGCGGACCATGTGGCGATCTACATTGCTGTCTTCATTCTGGTGGCGTATGCTGTCAATCTAATCGGAGCTAGGTGAACATTCTCCTTTCAGGTATAGCGACTCACGCTGATACTGGTGGCAGGACGTTCGGAAACAGTACGTTGAGCCTCTTGTCACCAGATACCTTGGTTGACGGAAGGTTGATTAGCTGAGATCGTTTTTTCTACTTTGAAGTGTGCGTTCAAGTTCATGCCTATAGAAAGCAATGTTCTTTGCTGATCTCATTCTTCAGTGATGCTCGTAGCTGGCCTCGTACGTTGTTGGTAGACACTCCGTTCCTTGTTATCCATGACCTTGAATTCTCTTTCCTCTCGCAGATCATCGGCGGTCTTGCAATCAACCTGGGAGGGGGCCCTGATCACGAACGGTACGTCACATTCAATTTTTCTGTTCCGAGTACATGGACACCCATACGATGACAGGCACGGGTTCCAAGTGAGTGGCGTGGAAACGCGATTATAATGATTGCTCACAGCACCTAGTACTGGAAAAACCCTGGCCCGTTTGTGTCGTGTAAGTTATGCTCAACATCCTGTGCCATGTGCCTTAGATACTAAAGTCTGTGGATATGAAGCTCTTGAGCCGGGCGCGCGGGGGCGCTGGATAGGCTTGTTGCTAGCAGTCATCCCTGCGGCCTTTTCCATGAACGGGATGGAGATTCTCACTCTGTACGCTGGTGCCGCCTACCGGAGCCTATAGATCATCAACCTGAATTTTTTTCAATCCCCTCCTAGCGCCGCGGCAGAGACTCGCAATCCCCGGAAGAACCTGATTATCTCGATGAGGACGGTCTTCTTCCGCATCTTCGTCTGCTATGTGAGTGTTTAGAGAGGGCGCAGCCATGTGACCAAGAGATTGACGCCTCCCTGGGAGATTCTCACAACACTTGTGGTGGGAATGCTCATTCCGTCGGCGGATCCAGCTCTACTCAGGTAAATATTCCTCGCGACCGATTTCGCGCACTTCTATCTAGGTTAACTTGATCATGCTTGTAGGAAAACGGGCAATGCTGCCCAATCGCCCTTCGTCCTCGTTTTTGAACGCGCCGGCGTCAAAGGTTCGTGTGCATCCACTAATAATTCATCCTTTCTAACCCTCTAATCTCCAGTTCTCCCGCATATCGTGAATGCTGTGGTTATGACCAGCGCGCTTTCTTCAGGAAATGGCATGTTGTACTGCTCGTCGCGTATGCTCTTCTCCCTTGGTATACAGGGTCATGCACCAAAGATCGTCGCCCGCGTTAACCGCGATGGCCTTCCATATGTTGCTATCATGGTTTCAGTGCGTAGTCCCCTCCTAAAGTGTCCGTCCCGGGCCCAATAGACTATCTAGGGGTTATTCTCTTTCCTCGCGTTCTTGAACGTCAACAACGACGGTGGAACTGTCTTCACGTATGTGTAAACCTTCTGATGGTATCCCAGGGCGCTGATAACTGCTTGCTTCAGATGGTTCGCAAGCCTTTGTGAGCCACTTACAGTGCCATAATGGAAAGTTTTACTCACCTTATCCGTCCCTTAGCCGCTGTTGGTGGTCTGCTCAAGTACGTCTCCCACAAGGTCTCGAAATTCATCAGGAACTTACTCTATCCATCATAGCTGGCTATCTATCGGTATCACCTATCTACGATATTGTACGTGAAGTCTTTTGCTGGCGCATGTCCCTTCGTCTACTGAGCTTTCCCTTCAGATTATGGGTTGAAAAAACAAGGCCTAGCTCGTTCCAGCTTCGATGGAATCTATCGACCTCATATCCAGCCCTTTGCTTCGCTTTGGGTAATATTTTGGTACACCGCTAATTTCAGGCTAGGATCTCGAACTAAAGATAACATCGCAGGTCCACATTCTTCATCCTCGTCAGCGGCCTCTCTATCTTCTGGAAATTTGATGGCTCTGACTTTGTTGCTGCCTGTAAGCATTGAAACCACCCTTCCGTGACTCCCGCTTATTCGTTTTCGTGACAGACATCAACATCCCTATATTTGTGATGTTATACTCTGGGTGGAAAATCTGGAAGAGAACTAAGATCGTGCGCCATTCTTGACCAGTGTGCCCATGTTTTCTCTGAAGTCTTATTACATCCGCAGATTCCTCTAGCTGACCTTGACTTCGTCACTGTACGTCCTTCCGGAGTCTTCCATGCGAGCCTGCGGTCTGATGATGGTCTTCTTCAGGGCATTCCTTCTGTGGAGGAAACTGAGGAGACAGGCACCGTGGAAAAGGCTCACGGGCGCAAACAAGTTAGGCAATGGATGTAATAATTATAGTTGCAAGTCTATTTTGCACACCAGTCTATCTCGTACGCCCCCCCGCACTCTACCCCGTTGGTGTAATCACGCTTTGCCTATGTTTTCATGCTCTTCGATGCTCTTAGCCCCACGACCTGGGGTGCTGTTCCAAATGAACTGCATGTGCAATACGCATGGTCAGCCTCAGAGTTATGTATTAGATACTAGAGTCGGAAAGTTTTGCAGACTTGCAGTACTAGCTTTTACTTATCTGTATGTACCACGTACAGTGTCTATGTGCATTGTACACAGTACAAGACCCATTACCCGAAGCCCGTCGAAGGATTCCCATTTGCTCTGATAATGATTCTAATTCTCAATTGAGGATTTCTCATTCTGATTCTACCTCTGGAAGACTGGAATCTGGATCCGGAGTCTGTAGTTGTACTGTAAGTCTGTAAGTCTGTAACAAGTCTTAACTTTTAACTTTTAAGATGGTAGCTGACAAAGGCAACCTGGTTGGGAAAAAATTATATGCATTAACGGAGAATCGAACTCCGGGCGGGTCGAGTCAGGAATGGCAACGACCCAGGTTACCACTACCCCACTAATGCTTGGATATGACCTTGGTGGTGAACTTTACAACTGTCATGGTACACGTATCTCACAGTACTTAAGTACACATTCCCCTGAGTGGTTGTATGATTATCATTGTACATGTACATGTGCACAGTGTATCATGGATTGCTCAACGAGGCTGGCAAAGTGAAGTTACACCGCTGATAAGTATCATAGATTCGAAAGATAGATGCGACGGGTCCACCGTCGGCGTCTGGTCATGCCTCCCTGTACCTTCCAGTCGTCGACAGGCAGTGGATGGGGCTCTAGCCACGCATCGTTCGTATACACCCATCCACCTGAAGACGTGACGGATCAACATATAAGGACCAAAACACGACAGGAGATGCTCACCATCGTCTGACCCCACTGCGCTCCATCTAGCTTCCACATCGGTCCTCCAGTCCTCGGTCTCGACAAATGCCCATCTTGGTTCGAGGGCGAACGTTAGATTACTACTGCAAGACGTGAGAAACACGGATATACGCATGAGAAGGCCGTGGGGGTATACTGGAAGCACACGGACCTGACGTCGCCGCTTCCGTCAGCGGAGACCGCGCTCCAGCCATCTTGTCCTCGCGTCCACGCTACGCGGTCGATACTCTTGAGATGGCCTTTACTCCATCCACCAGTTTGCGAGTCCCCGC
This sequence comes from Amylostereum areolatum, assembly GCA_012932865.1. Classification (NCBI taxonomy): domain Eukaryota; kingdom Fungi; phylum Basidiomycota; class Agaricomycetes; order Russulales; family Stereaceae; genus Amylostereum; species Amylostereum areolatum. The sequence goes on from SAXG01000002.1 coordinate 1,353,079, forward strand.
TCCATCTTTCGTTCTCGAAAAGTTCGACCTCACGCAGAGGGCTTTGCCAGTGGTTATCCTTCAGCCGATCGTCGTCGATGAGACGCGTTGTTCGGGCCCGTATACTCCGCAGGGGAAGAGTGGATAAAACGAAGGGTAGCGTGTGCTGGACGAGAGGATGGGTGAGGACGAACGGCGCGAGACCAAAGATGAGAAAGACAGGTCGGAGGGGGATTGTAGGTAGAGAAGGGAGGGAAAAAAGCGAGAGGAGAACTACAAATGTGAGTATGTGGGGAGTGTAAGGCGTCGAATATGTAAGATGGAGGATGTGAGGAAAGACAGCGTCGTAGGCATCGGCGCTACAGTGAATGTCAGCGTCAACGACAAGCACAAGATGCGAGGAGCATACAATGCCCCCATAAGGTTTTGTATGCCTTGTATATTCGCCAACCATTCCGCGCTGCCTTCACGAGCATTAGCACGAGGCGGTAATCGCCTCTCCTCGACCTCAGGATCGGTCGAGCGACGAGAGGGGTGATTGGCTAATATGACACCGATAATGATAATATTCGGAAGAAGCAATATTAGCCTCGGGAAATAGCCTGCTCGGAGGCGAGTCAGCGACATGTGATGCAACAAAGCGAAGTTACAACGAACACAGAAAGGCGTACGCAGCCATCCACATCACCGTCGTTTTCCACCCCTTCCGCCAGAGCACGATCTCCTCTATTCGATCTTGCAGCCAAAACACAGGCCCAACCTTGCTTATGAAGCGCCGAAAGTTGACGGTGGTTATGGGCACGGACAAAGGGTCTCGCGTAGAGAGCAGTGGACCTTTTCTCGTGCTTCCTTCGGGAATGTTTGCAGGTATTGGAAGAGCGGAGGCCAGCAGCATGCCTGGAAGGTTGCCAAACGTGGAGCGGATCGGAGAATTTGAACGGATGGACGGCGAGGGAGGATTCTCCGATGTGGGAGAAGATACGGGTAAGGCAGTCGTGGATGTAGGAGCGGGCTGCATCTTTGACGTGTCCGATGATGGCACATCTGGTGGTAAACGGGTCGCGTATGTTGGAATCTCGACATATTCAAAATCGTCCATGTTTCCTGTAACTTTGTGAATGCGATGAATATGAGAAGGTGGATTGGTATGCACGGGCAACATGCCTGTACTCCTTGGAATCCTTGCACAGTTTGAGTGAGTTGGAAGAAATACCTACACGGATTCAATTTGCGAAAAGATGGACGAGGATGGGGAATCGGGGATGAGATACGCGAGTTGTTGGCGAGTCCGTTGTCAGTTGACTCCGCTGAGTCGGGGAACGGCGCGTTGTTTGTGCGTGTTGTACTCGACTCGCCTATTGTTCATTCACTGATTCAGTCGCCACTCGCCGTGTTCAACAGCGACGCCCACTACCACCCACTACCACCTCCCCGTTCAATACCGCTTTTTTGTTGGACCTGGGTTTATTATTCTCCAAGCTAGTATTTTTGTGCTGTCCAGGCTCGGTGCGTCTACCATGGTTCTTATGTATGTAATCATCGTATTAAACTCTCATTGAAGTTCGATCTACTTAGACTTCGTGACTTGACACGCTGCCGTCCGACGTTCTCAACCTGGGCCTAATTGACGATCCCATGTTGTCACAGGATTCCTTCAATGACCCTTTGGTATCGACTCTTAATCGCCTTCTAATGAGCATCGGCCTACCTTTCGATTTGGAGACACCTCTCGACCTCACTCCCTCCCTACTCCTTGCCATCTTGGAATCTCTCCTCGAAAACCGCCTTCCCATACCACAAGCAGTTCGAGAATCGCGAGACCACCCTTCCAAAGTACATGCAATGAAGGTTTTTCTCGGCGTGCTCGAGAGCGACGTAATCAAGCAAGACGTCGGTCTCAGTGACATTGATCCCCGCCGTCTCGCCTCCGGTGACTGGGAGGAGACCGTATTCGTTGGTGAACTATTATGCTGGCTGGGAAGGCAGACGGGCATTCTTCCTCCCATTCAAGGATCCAGCGAACCTCCCCCCGAACGCGCTACCAGTCGCTCCAGTGGAAGCCAACCTGCGCGCATGTTCTCCCCTTCCACGCACTCCTCCCTCACCACCAGTGCCCTCTCAGTCGCCGGAATCGAGGAGGATTCGAATACAACAATAACATCCTTTACAAGTGATGTACCAACACGTCATAATGATACCAGGCATACCAGCCTACCCCTCTGCATTCATGAACTCGAAGATCCCTCGTTCCTCGGACCGGTAGATCATGACGCTGATTCCGCGGGTGATGTGTCGCATTCTTTCTGCCATTGCGCCGAAGAGACCGGCGCGTCAATTGACCGTTCCGTGCTTCCTGTGCGTTACGACGGATATATCGAAGAAGTGGATGCCGAATTGGAGTTACGAGCATTCGAAAAGACGCGAACGAGGCAACCCCACACTCGCGTACGCCGGCCCCCTGGAGATGTCGTATGAGCGTTCATTCAATGAGTTTCGATAACGAGCTGACGAGTCTCTGACAGGTCGCGACCCCCCGTCCTGCCGGGAAACATGTGCTGACGAGACACACATCCCCTACACAACACACTCTAGCACTGCTCAACGAGCGCGCCAAACTATTGTCGGAGCTTGCTCGTCTGGATCTCACGCGCTAACATGTCCATATATGTCCATGTCGATCCGCGTCACATCCTCCTAATCCCAATCTTCCGTTTCTCCTGGGACGCCGCAAGCTACATTTCGTGTTTTGTCGATCCGGCTTAGTTCCTCTGGGCGAAGGTTTCATTTGTACCTCGATTTGCAAGATCTGTGCCGTCGTTGCGGCCAACATTACAATGTGTATCCCCTGGACCTTGAAGACATCCCGATCCTAGAGGAGATTTCTTGTCGATGGACAGGCGAAGGCTTCTGCATATATGCCGGGAGTGCGCTAATGTCCATTCTGTTCGGCGAATTGACCACGTGACCTCGTCAATTCGTGTGTTGTCTCCCCCCGGCTCAGGCGCCAGAGCACCGCCGGATGACTCTAATTGGCCAAACACTGCGCAAGGACTCCCCCCATACATCGTTATCGGCTCCCCGCGCTATTGTGTAATGTTTCGTGGTTAGGGCCGGCGGGAACCTGTTGCATATAATTGGCCGGTTACACCTCAGGATCGTGTCCGTGGTCCTTTTGTCCTCCCATTCCCCTTCGCATTGTCGCACACCATTGCCGCCTACAGGCTATCACCCTCAGATCCCCTCCACAATGACACATCCCTTCGCTCCGGCGTCATCTTCACCTCTCACCACTCCTCCGATCCTATCCCAAAGTCCACCCGCAACAACACCGTCATCGTCCACATCGTCGTCCCCAACATCATCTCCCCAATCTCGACCTCGACGACTTCCCCGTGTCAACTCCCGCAAACGCATCACGCCACGCCCCTCTCTCTCTAGCATCGTCGAAGAAGGTCAACCTGGGTCTATCAATGCACCGTCCAGTACCGGACGGGAATCTTCATCCTCGATCGTGCAAAGCTCTAAGCCCTCAGATCATGGGAAAGAGGGGGTAAACGTCGTCAAGTCCGGGGCGGTCCCACGGCCGTTGAACTGGAACGGGAAGAGCGGTATTTCAGTAGGGAAGGGCATGAGAGACGTCTGCGGGATATGGTGAGGCGATCTTGTTACCATATTTTCCCTGCGCGACGACTGATTGATAATCGGCAGCTTCGAGGTCGCAGTGAAACCGAACAAGACTCGATGCTGTGGGCAGCTTTTCTGCTTCCAACATCTCTCCGATGTATGTGCTCCCCTCTATGATCGGTTCCCCAACTTTGATGCTAATTACCCGTGTAGTGGCTGAATGCGCAGGGCGCCGATGGTCGTTGTCCATCATGTCGTGTTCCGCTGTCTATAGAATCGGATACCATCTTCTTGCACCCGCCACAGAAAGTGACGGTCTCCCTTCCCCCACCTTTACGACCTACCCTACGGAGTACATCCAGCCTTCCGCGCGCACTCAGACCTGGCCTTGCTATCTTGCACTCACGACACCGGGAGCCAAGCTCAAATTCAAGCGGTTCGGACGCGAGGATATCGGAAACCTCATCGTCAGATAGCGAGGACAGCATCCACCCACGCTCCCGTGGGAGGAGAACGCCCCCGCAGCAATCGTACTTGGTATACCCACAGTACGAGTCCGTGCAGGATCTTTTCTCGGCGCTCGTACCTCTGCGCGAGTTTGGTTCATTGCTGAGCGTGGTTGGATGTGCGCTCGTTGTCGGTACATTGCTGACATAGGTGTTGTCCATCGTTACACTGCTTATAGATTATGGTTAGATCTCCTGGAGCATCCTTCGTTCTCCTTGCTCAGCGCCAATATGGCCACCTGCTTCAAAGACCGTCGTGTTGTACCATACTGTACTTACTTGTAAGTTGTGTCCACGTTGGATATCTATCGCGATTGAAGATATATTGCCTTCTATTGTGTAGAGCTCCCCCGCGTCGTTTTGTCCATCCATCAGTGCATGTCGTGTCGACGACCACGAGATTTGCCAGAAATAGCTCGCGTACTGTTGGACAGGACCGTAAGAGGGGATCTCGGCGATGGCTGCGCGTGCCCAAGTAACGGTAAGTATACAAGTACGAATGCGTACGATGATCGAGAGTTCCCGTTGGTCCCACTCCTTTCTCCTTTCCCTCATTTTCTTGGGTTTTTCTGGTCTACATTCCCGCGCTGGTCGCTTCATACATCCACCTGCGCGATGAACCATGTCGTTCTTTACTTCTTCCTTCTCACTTTCGTCGGTTCTAGCCCCTCTGTCACCGGTCTACCTCACGTGTATTCCAACGACCGCCGCGCGGCGAATGTACCTCAACCCGCTACCTCAACCGCCGACCACTTCGGGTCTCCTAGGAGTTTCAGTTTACCTCTCAAGAGGACTGCATCGAAGAGGGCACAAAGCTTAGAAAGGCGCGGGATATACAGCGGGAACACGGGCCTGGGCGATTTTTTAGACTTGTAAGTCGCAGCGTTCCATGGCTCGTTCCTGCCTTCCGTCCGTCGCGTCGTTTGGTAATCTCTTTTTATGAAGGTTCTACACCGTCCCCATTACGCTCGGAAACACCACGACCGCTGTGAACATCGGTGAGCACATCGGTTTGATTCGTACCGTGCGACGTATTGATCAGTGCTACAAGACACGGGCTCGAGCGATCTGTGGGTGGTTTCCGACGCATGTTCGACGGATATATGTTCCAAGACCAACGAGCCGCCCTATCCCACGTCTCGGCTCAGTCCCGCTGGCGGCTCCGTGAATCTACTGTATGGAGATTCAGTGACGGGCACACACGCCTCGGGGCCGATTGGACTAGACACGGGCACGATTGCGGGACTCGCAATGGAGCAGCAGGCGTTCGCCGCGGTGTCGGACACGAACAATACGAGCGTTATGAACGGGGCCAATGGCATATTTGGCCTCGGATTTCCGAGCGGGAGGTACGTTCGCTTACTTTTCATTTCGGAGGCGGGACGATTTTCTGATGAGCAACCTCGTGGATGCAGCCAAGTGCAGGCAGCCGTTATCAACAACAAGGTGCGTTTGGTCTAGTGCGTGTGTACGAAGCAAGATTTGCTGACGAGCCATGGGTTCTAGTTCAATTCACCGAGCACGACGGATGATTTCATTCTCAATACCGCAACAGACGGACCATTACTAGCCCGCTTGACAATGTCCGGTTACCTGGAACAACCCATGTTCTCTGTGAGTCATCCTTTGTAACTTGCATTGGCGAACCCTTGGCTGAAGCTGGCGCAGATCATGCTACAACGAAACCTTATCGATCTCAGCGGAGGCAACGGCGAAGTTAGCGTCGGAAAGCTCCCCGACGGCATCGATAATTCTTCGCTGACCTGGCTTCCTGTTCGGTTGTATACCTCCCGCGAAGGTGGATTAAATGCGCCCACATTCGCCCCCAAAGAGGTCCGTGACTTTTTGGGCTCAATTGGGGTTATGCAAACTTATCTGTGTGCTAGGTCTACCCCTTGTAAGTCGCAAGCCGAGTGCTTCCTAAGTATATCTGTTGATCCTCCGCAGGCGATGGGAAGTCGAGCTCGATGGCGTCTACCTTGACGGACAAAAATTGAACGACCCTGCCTCGTCCACCAATGGTAGTAAGGTTTCTGCTCTCATTGATACTGTGCGCATGCATCGTTTCCCCCCTCAGCATTACTCTGACCTGTGATTGATATAGGGGAACAGCATCCTCCGCGGCCCCAGTGACGTTGTTACCAGCATCCTCAAGACAGTCTCTCCGGCCTTCGCAGCGAACCCCAACGCCGACCCTACCTATCCCTGCTTGACGCCCCATAACTTATCCTTCCAGTTCGGTGGAAAGATGTTCCCCATCGACCCCCGCGATTTCGTGTCACAAGACAAGTCGGGAGACGCGAAGACGTGCATCGCGAACAATGTCGTTGCGACAGATGCTCCCTCCTACGGAGCTTTGTTCAGCTGGAGTTTGGGAGACCCGTTTTTCAAGTCGTGCGTTTCCGACTCGTTAGTCATACGGCGCCTTCTCACCCTCCTTCTGTAGGAACCTCGTTGTATTCTATTATGGTAATATGACCCATCCATCGGTCGATCCACCTCGAATCGGATTCCTTTCCATGGTTCCTACCAACGCAGACGCGGAGCTGTCAGACGCTGTCAACCAGGCCGTGGCGAATGGCGGCAACTTCGAAAGTACGTGCATGTGCACGCTGTCCTCTTGACCTTGTCCGCCGTGCTTACATCTATTGCTAGGTACGTCGCAAGCAGCCCCGACGGCCTATGCATCCACTGTTGCTGTGGCTCCGACATCTCTTGTCACGCATGTCCCCACTGCAACGGGTTCAACCGTCCGACTCGTCCGGGGCTAGCGGCCAACGAGGCGGAGGTATGCAAACACAGGTTGGTTTATGGACAGCGTTTGTCTCTGTAGGTATTTGGATAGCATCCATCGCGCTTTGATTCTGGACTTTTTCTCGCATTGGACTCAGCATACATACGGACATTGGATAGATACGGACTTCGCACCCGCCTTCTTCGCACGTATACAATCAATACCCCTTATTCAGTGTTCATCGCTATCGCAAACTTGCATTTCGTTCCATCTGCACGCTACTTACGCTCAGTTGATTCCGGGTCGTTTGTCTCCTAATATCAGCACCAGGCGTTGCCTACCCACGATTGATTTTTACGCAGGTGGGCCGGAACAACGATACACGAAGTCAACGACTCCTAATATGTTGCACCGAAGGAAAAGTACATTTTTATTGGTGTTACACCATTGGCCATTCCTCGAACGCACCCTCGCCGAGGCGGAAGAAACTGATAACACTTGCGTCCACGGCAGCGATGACCACCATCTTCTTTCCCTGACGTAGCGCCATGAATGGGTTGACGCGGCGCTCACGTACTACAGGACCCGCCACTGATGCAGTCTCCCCCTGACGGAATGGTAAATGGGCAAGGATTCGAGCGAAGAAAGAGGGAGTCGGTGAAGATTCGGAAGGGATATGGGAGGGCGGGTTACGTTGGCGGGGGAGAGGTGGTGGGAGAATGGGAAGCGGGTCGAAAAGGGCCGTAAGTTCTGACAGTGTTGGTATTGGGGTGGTGCGTGCGCTACAAGAACACATTTAAATCATGTCGAACACAGACAAAAAAGGACACAGACTCGACCACGACGACGGACCACTCTGGAGGCGGAGGCGCTGTTTTTCGGAATGGTGTAGAAGGCTTGTATAGGTGGTAGAAGACCTCGTATGGGGAAGATGAGGGTTCCGAGGTCGTATTGAGAGGAATAGAGTGTCCGTGAGGTATGAAACGTAACGATTTGAAGATGGACGCTGATTTGAAAAGTCAATACACAGCCATGCTGGACACCGACAAATGTACACACGATAGTCCATGTTGTGATGAAGCCGACGTCTGTGTATCAGAGGTTTCCACCAATCGAAACCCGGGCGGAAGAGGGAGGAAAACAGGCGCGAGAAGGGACGAAAGAATAGATGTGATCATACTGTGAAGGTATGATGGCTTCAAAGTCGGAAGTTCGGGATAAGGGGCAGGAGGGGGGTAGGTTGGCGATGGAGGTTTTGCTCGCGTGACCATGTAGCCCAAACGGCGAAGATATGAAAATACCTAGAGACCGATTAGACCGCCAACTTGAACCAATACAAGGATATATACCTGGTATCGCTCGAGTGTGATATCTTCTGTTCCTATCATGGATGCAAAGGCTTCTTGAACGCTCATGGGAGCACCCTGCATCGCCCCGTCCGCGTCCACCTGGTCGCTGACATCCGTCACGCCGTCGACTGCCTTCCAGCAAAACAATGCGCCTTTTTCGACGAGGTAGAGGGCTTCTTCCGGAAGAAGTTCTAAGCGCTTGACCAATTTGTCGGACGTGGGCGATGGACGAGCTATGGAGTGGCCCATGGAGGTATTGAAGTGGATTCCGCGTGCAGTGGTAACGTGAGCACGAGCTAGCACAGGGTACCACACAGCGTAGCTGATGGATTTGCTGAAAAAATATCAAAGATCAGTATACTACACCATTATAACGTTATAAAGCACACCTTGAAATCGCGCGTGTAGACCTTAGCGCGTCGAACATGGCCAGGCGCGCACGGTCAAGGTTATGCATCTGCAGTCCCGATGGACCGTCCACATTGGGTTCGAAGTCTTTTTCTCCGCGTTTTGGAATGACTGGGCGATGTATGTTCGATCCTTTACTACCTTACGAGATGTCGGGATAGAACTCTCAGTGACGTGAAAGAAGAGAGACATACGGAAGCTTGGTCCAATCGAGTCCTCCGTCTTCGTCCCCCGAAGATTGTTCATCTGCATCGTCGCGTGTCACATCCGCTGCTTGGGAGATGGGGCTAGGCCGCTCAAAAATGTCGTCCATGTTGATGGATGTCGTTGGACGCGGAAGTGAACAGTGTGTACAGTGGAAAGAGGGAAAGAAAGAGTCACAAGGAGGCGTTGACATAGTATGTTCTCCGGCAAACCCCGACTCACCCTACCTTAGCTAAAGCTCAAGCTCAAGTCTCTAGGCTACCCTCAGTTCTAGGACTCAACTCTGACTGGTGAATAACATCGTGCCTTTGAGAGAAGTACAATTTCTTATGTATGTATATCATACAACGGCGTATACATACATCACCGTTTGATATTCGAAAATCTCATCATAGCTTTGCCTGACTTGAATACATGCCACCCTCCTGCAGCTTCCTTCGTAAAACTTTGCCCGTCGGTGATTTTGGTATCTATAAAAGTAAGCATTACCCTGTACCATCCTTGAGCAGAATGTGAAATAACGCACCTCCCGCACAACCTCGAACCCACCCCTGACCCACTTCGGACTGCTCAACCTCTCCCTCACCCACGCGTCCAACTCCCTGGCCACCGCCTGCCTTCCTAATTTGTAGCCTTTCTCTGAGAGCACTATCCACGCGCGGGGAACCTTTTCATCCAGCATACGCGACCCCGGGACACCGGCGACCGCTACGTCGGTTATGAGCCCTCCAGGGTGTTCGATGATTTCCACCTCGATCTCGCTGGGGGAGACTTGCGAGCCGGATACCTTGAGAGTATCCTGTTGCGGTGTTTGTCAACATCCGACGCAGGGATGACCTGAAAGCCGGTGTACTTACTTTTATCCGGTCTATATAACTGCGGTAGATTGTCAGCTTTGGTGCTCGAGGAGACTAGAAGCGGAACTGTAACATACAAAAACCTGCCCGCATCGTCCGCCCTGAAACGGTCCCCGGTCCTTAGCCACCCATCAGGAAGAAAAGTGTCTTTGGTCGCCCTCTCGTTGTTCCAATATCCCAGTCCGACATTAGGTCCGCGTAGGATAAGCTCCCCGGGTTCGCCTATGGCTGCGTCCGTCCCATTTTCACGCAGAATGCGTGCCTCCATGCCAGGCAAGAGAACACCCGTCATCCCAGGAATATAGTCAACTCGGCCACCGAGCGAACCTGGATACGACGCGAATATTGCGCTAACAGTCTGGGAGAGAGAGCCAGCGTTCGTCAGGGAACACGCTTTCCGACAGGAGGAAAACGTACACATTCCGACATTCCGTACCCTAACGTGGGCATCAGTACAAAAAGGGTACGTATAGCAAGGTCAGGGCTTGCCTTCCAGAAACCAATCAATGTTCATGCGCGCGGTGAACCGCTCTCGCAAATCGACCGGAAGATACGCGGCACCGGCACCGACGTTGGCGAGACTACTGAGATCCAACTTGGCGAATTTATCGGAGTTGACCAGCTGATGTACATGCGCCGGAACGAGGAAAAGGTTTGTCACAGTATGTCTGAATTGCGCATAGTCAGTTTCCGATTCGGGAGCGAAATCCTGAGCCCCGGGTAGGAAGAAGGCGCACTTAGGGATCAACTCGAGAACCAAATTTGTGTCCCACCTGGGTATGATGATACAGGTAGCGGGTGCGAGGAGGTGGCGCAGAACGTAGAAATGGAAACCCATGGCGTGGTACATCGGAGCAAGACCGATGCCTATGGGGATGCCTTCGGACGTCTTTAGCTGCGGAGGCTGGAGAACGATCATAAGTTGATGCACTGTGAACGAAAGGGAGAAGATGGAATTCACCGCGGCGACCTTTTCCATCTCCAACATTTGCAAGGCTGGTTGCAAGGCTGAACAGCCTAAATTACGGTGTGAGATCATGACGCCTGCATGGGACCACCTCGTCAGTAACGTGCGCGTGAACTTGATGGGGTCATACCCTTCGGTAGCCCACTGGTGCCGCTCGAAAAGACGATGTATGCAAGGGTATCCGATCGAATGGGATGGGTGTTGACTCTCACGCGGTTGGCCCGTGCATGGTCTATCATGGAGGAGAATGTTGGCATATGGCCGACACGCCCGTGTAGCAGATATATCTTATCCTGTGGAAGTCCTATGCTTTGGGCAGCCGTTTGGGCCATAGACAGCAGCTTGGGGCTGACGAACAAATGTGAGACCTTCGTCAGTTTGAATAGCGCGTTGATCTCTGTCGGGGTCGCGAAGGCGGGGAATAGTACATATGGCACCGCGATCTTGAGCAAGGAGCAGCAAATTGTGGCGTAGTCCTAAAGTAGGAATGGATCGAGCGTGTCAGATCAAAAGAGAGAAGGTAAGAGATGGACCACTCACCAAACAGTTTTCGCTCAGTACCCCAACCATCCCATTGTCTTCTATCCGTATCCCGAGCGAACCCGCGAGCGCGCCAGCCCCATTGTCTACGCGTCGCACAAACTCCCTGTACATCCACCTTTCACCTGTGATCCCGTCCATATAGACCGTGTAATCAGGCCATTGTGCAACCTCCGGGCGAGAGAACAGAAAGTCGTAGTAGTTGGTATCGGGAAGGATTGGAAGAGGAGGGTAAAGTGTCTGGTATATCATGATGGGGACTTGGAGAGTCGATGGATTCGTGACGCCACAGATCTGTGCTTATAAGGTGGGAGTTGCTGATGTACCAGGGAAATTGCATCCCCTGTTAGCACGCTATTGCATGCGAAAACAAACTTCGACTGGAAGTCAATGAGGAAGTTACGGCTCTGTATGCCGTGACCCGAATCGAGTTCCTGGAAGGTCAATGATGTTCTTCGCACGCTCCCAGGTCATGTAGCCGGGAGCGCTTACTACATAGGTATGCAACCAAGCTTTTTCTGGCGGCAGAGACAGACACGCCACGATAAGGAGAAGTTTTAGGTTTGGTGCAATAGAAGGAATTTCTTTGACATGTTCCCTCGATGTCTTCGCTGGAAAGAGTCCCTGTAGTGGGTTTGAAAGTTAGAGCACGACATGCGGAAAAGCTGATCAAACTTCAAGCGATGCATCTACGTGAATTCCTATGCATACGATAAGCTGCCGAGTCAGGCTAAGGTGACCTTTCCTATAATATAAGATACGCACTATTACACCTCGAGCGTGAACTGAATTTTCTTGAAGCCTTCAACTGTTGCTTCTCGATTCCATTTCGGCTCTGCCCTCAGTGCTCTGGCGCGCCGTTCACGTGCCCTCCACGATGCAATACGAAGCTTTGGACCGGGATCTAAAAACCAGTACCGTGCCCCGCTTATCCGCGCCCAAAGGGCCTTCTTCGGCTGCCGCGATACGAGCGCACTTCTGCAGGAAGTGTCGGAAAGGAAGTGGCTTGTGATACGCCAAAACGCGGTATGTCATGATCCTGCGTGCGAGATATGAGACACGGATGAAAGGAAGAAGTGGACGAACATTGCAATGAGATACTTTTGCAGATAGAGATAGAGAGAGGCAGGACTCGGTTGTTTTTGAAGGGGAGCCGCCGCCGTTGACGATTCGCGGCAAGCGGCAGGCCAGTACCGTGCGGTGATGGCGAAGCACCGAGACAAAAATGTGGAAGGAGTGGAATGAATAATAGTACGACATGATACAAAATCTGGTGGTGAGGATGTTCAATACATGACGATCCCTAAGATGGATCGGGATGCACAGTGCAAAACGCGTGATAACAAGTCACAAGTGCGGCAACGTTCGCGAGGGAATGCCCTGGAAAAAATAGGAGGTCAGCAGATGACTAAACATCCACAGTCAGAACGGTGCGGCCGATACAGACAGGAATACAAAGAACGCACCAAGGACCATCTTCTTTGCCTTTGTAAGTGTCAACTACAGCGAAGAGTCCATACAACGGGTTCCTCGTCTGGCTCGAGCCTAAAGAATTTCGGGATGATAAAGCGAGATCCCATACTATGGGGAGATGCCCAGGACGAGGGATGATGTGACAGAGAGGTACCTTCCAGGAGGTGAACCGTTCAGCGAATGCCTTGGACACATCGTCGTATGGAGTAATGTCATCCTCGACTCTTGCCCACCTTCATCTTCCACTGAATCTCCACAAAGTTTGCTTCGTCTCCGAGGTCTTCGCCAGTAAGTGGACCGATGAGAGTCTTGGGAATCCAGACGACATTGTCGACACAGGGCCAGTAGTATTGGGAACGACGGCATAGGATACTGTCGAGAGGGTTTGTCCGCATCAATGATATACCCGTACTCGGCAGAGGGCTTCGTCTTGACTGAGAAATGTGTATGTCGAAATAAGACGTTCAAGTTCGAGATGCGATATGATGGGAGAGGACAAGCCTGGGACGGTCACCGACTCACCGTTACGCGTTACGGCCCGTGTATGCCGGTGCCGCGGGTGAGATCTCGACATTGCATGGATGGCGCTTTCTCCCTTCGCACACGAGTTCATTGATTTCGGTGTAAAAAATCGGGAACGACGTATAAGGCATGAGGTGAACGAGTTTGACAAGCAGTCGGATGAGCATTTGGATGAGATTAGCTCAGATCAGTATGATTATCACAAGCCGCCTTTCTGTCCTTTCTGTCACGTGAGCGTGTTTTGCGCCAGGTTCGCAACGAAACCACCGCTCGGTGTTTCTTCATTTTCTTCAACCTCCTTTCCCCGGTACACCCTTTTTTTCTTCGCACAAGCGATGTCCGTATATCTCCGGGATTATCTGGCGCAATTTTGAGTCAGAAGTGTTCCGAACCTCTCTCGAACACATCCGAAACCCCCGACCCTGGGTAGTCAATGTCAGTCATCGCAATTTCCGCGTTCATACTGCCACCTATCTCCATGGTATTTCATACGGAGGATGCATGGACTCACATCGTTGAAGAAGGAATCCCGTGGAATGACGTGGCGATACCCAACTTCGCAGCGACGTGTGGGCGCAGGTCTGAGCCTTGAGGTGAATATCCTTTTCTCTGTTGCCGTCTTACCTCGCTTGCCTACAATTATGCCACGTAGACTGCGCGTGAAACGGCTTTTCAAGGTGATTGCGTTCCAAATCCCGTGGAAATTACGGTTGTGTAACTCCTTTGCTCGCATGCGCTTGCACCCCAAAGGACCGCGAGCATCGTTTCGTTCGCATTGTATCAGAACGTGTTAACCTCGCAGGTTACGATCGCCGTGCCTCCTTTCTATCGTTTCAACGCACCACTATGACCGTGTTTATAGGCCGGCGCCCTTTGCCATCGATGCGTTGACGTCACTGTTGCGATGGCCTCGACCGAACCTCAAGCTCCGTGGCCGATGAACGTCCTGCCCTCCGCATCTCCACTGGCCACGCCATTTACCCAGGTGTTTTCCCATGCCGGCATGCGTCCCCTTCGTCAACAAGCTATGCTCCACGGACGCTTACCCATCGTTGTCGGGGAAGGAAGGCCTTGCTGCAGTCCGGGCGCGCCTCCGAAGCTTCTGGTATTTTCCTTCCGTTCATGCTGACCATTTTGGACTCTATCCATTTCTCTAGTTCGGTCATGTGTGTACCTACCTTCATACCCTGTACGATGCATCCGTTTGGCCGATCTACAATAAAATTGCTGTGTGACCCGAGGTTTCATCTGAGAGTATGACGAGCGTGACCCCGTTTCAAGTGCATGCCGCGATGACCGTGCGGTTGTGGTTCCCGCGAATCGTAGCGCGAGATGACAAGAGCTGTGCGTGCTCGGAGGATAGCTGGATGCAAGTAGCCTCCGAGGCTGTGCTCAGAGCGTGCTCAGAGCTCGGGGCGTCCGTCTGGAGCGCTCGCCGCTCGAGCTGGGCCGTGGAGACACGCGCCCTGCGCTGCCTCATCCGGTGAGCCACGACCGCGTTTGCTTCCGACCCGCTTTCTTCCTTCATGGCCTACTCCCTATAAAAGGGTCATCGGTTGGTTCTCTCTTTCCCCCAGACTTCTGTCTAACGTTTTACGACCCCTCCCTTACCCACACCCACACTATTCCCCCCTTCACCGACTCCCCTCTCACCTACCTCACTCGCAACCATGAAGTTCACGACCGCTTTCTCTGCTCTCGCTCTCGCCATCGCTTCCACCACTTCCTTCGTCGCAGCGGCCCCCATTGAGGCCCGCGACATCTGGGATCCCAAAGTCCTCTACCCACACTCGGGCACCGTATGGAAGACCGGTTCCTACCACAACGTCACCTGGTGAGTCGGCCTTGTCGTGAGCTGGGTGAACGGGGTATTGACGATCTAATCGCAGGGACACCTCCAACCCGCCCCCACAGGTCAGCAACGGTGCCGCCGTGTACCTGAGGAAGGGTCCCTCGACCTTCATCGATCGTATGTCGCTTCCGATTCGACTCGATGTCTGATTTACTCACCTTTTGTCTGCACAGAACCCCTTGCTCAGGGTTTCGATCTTCACACCGGTCATGTCGAGGTTCAAGTTCCCACAAACCTGACCGCTGGTACCGACTACCGCATCGTCTGTGCGTGTCAGATCTCCTTCTCGTTGGAACATCGACGTACTCACTCGGGTTTATTGACAGTGTTCGGCGATTCTGGTAACTGGGGCCCCGAGTTCACCATTGTGAAGACCTAAACACCCTCTTCCTATGATCTCACGACTTGACACAAACGCGCGAGACGAGCAACGCCTCATGACGGACTTACATTTGGACATATTCATACTCACTTCCCCCTCGCACCTCTTCTCCACGGACTTCTCGGACTTCGTACTGATACGTCCCCACCCGTAATGCCACCCACCCCCCTTACGACAGCTCTGGCATCCTGTACTCATAGCACTT
Source organism: Amylostereum areolatum (assembly GCA_012932865.1). Lineage (NCBI taxonomy): Eukaryota > Fungi > Basidiomycota > Agaricomycetes > Russulales > Stereaceae > Amylostereum > Amylostereum areolatum. The sequence goes on from SAXG01000002.1 coordinate 1,368,681, forward strand.
TACACCTCCCACACCATTCTTCCTTGTATTTCGGCCTTCGACGGACATGGGTACCTCGGACCTTCACCTTTCCAGCATGTAGGCTTCTTGCCAACAGCGTTGTGCACTATTCTTTCACCACACACTTGTATCGCTTGTACTATAGGTCTGCAATGCATGTATTGCATCGTAGGATGATCAGCTCGATGTCGCCCTCTTCAGGTCATTAACTCCTGTTTGCACGCAATGAAGTGACGTCAGCTTCCCTCCGGCCCGTGGTTGAAAGCCGCGGTAAAGCATTTTGCAGGAACCTATCACGATGCTCCTGACCGCCACCGAGTCATCGGCCTCATCCTCTCCTGATCCTCTCCATTTACCTGGGCAGGTCTGACCCGCTCTTTTCAGCTGTTTCACAAATCATAGAATACCTCTCCCAGGCATACTCACACCACCTTGTTCAGGACGTGGCGCAGCAGCAATATCTGCTCATGATTTGTGAAATAGCAGTTATGGATGCTGAATCGTAGGTAACCTTCTACGATCACGTACAGTATACAGTTCAGATGACCACTAACAGGCTACTTTGTCTTGCAAGCTCCAGTGCCTCTTCAATCAGGGAACATTGAATTCCCGCTGAACTCATGCCATGTGATGGAGGAAATGTCGGGCCAAATGTTAGTGACATACGTCCTTGAGCACGCGCGACGTCAGGCGGTCAATTTCAATATGTCCCAAGACTGGCGGCGGACCGACGTCCTCGTTATAAAGGTGGACGCAACGTTCAGGCATATCCAGCTTTTCCCTGGCCGCCCGCCTTGCCATAATGAAGAGAGCATCTTTGGCTGTATTCGCGCTCGCGCTCCCGCATGTCAGCCACCCCCCTCCATCTGTCCACGATCACTACTGACATCTTCGTTCAGATTCGTGCACTCACGGTGGGGACGACGCCGACGCTGCAAATCGTCGTCAATCCCAAGCTACTGCCTGGAGAGGCCGTGCGTGAAGGAGCCTACGCTGCCTTGGCCGAGCTCGAGCCCGAATATCCTCGGTTCGTGCCATGGTTCCCCTACCCGCATCTCTCCGTCTTCGAGCTCGACGCGCCGACGGATAACCAAACGTCCTGGAACTTCACGCTCCCCGACCCGCTGGTCCTTGATTTCCTCGACGCTTCAATCGGTGTGTACCGGTATCCTTTGATCGTGCCTGTTTGAATGCTGATATGTGCTCAGGTCATAACCCTGTCGTGGGCTTCAGCACTATTCCTGTTTGGATGTTCCAAAATACGTCGAATATCACTATCCCTGAGGATCCGACAGAGGTCTTTTGGAACTATAACGGAGGCACAGAGCTTGTCGATCCCACCGGTAAGCAAGTTGGAGAGTATTACGCTCGGTACGTCCATTTCCTCGAACGTGACCGATCTTGCATAGTCTGAATCTTCTTCCCTAGCGTCGCGTCGTGGTACACTCAAGGCGGTTTTACCGATGAGCTTGGTGTGCGTCACGAGTCGGGCCACCACTACGACTTGCCGTTCTGGGAGGTTCTGAATGAACCCGACAGCGAGCACTCCACAACTCCAGAGCAGTACAACGTTCGATACGACGCAATCGTCCAGGCCGTCAGCGCAGTCAGTCCCAACACCTGAATTTATCGGGCTCTCCCTTGCCCAACCTGGAAGCGGCTACTCCGCCTTTGTCCCCTATTTCCTCAACGCGTCCAACCACGCACCCGGTATTCCCATCGACTGGATCTCCTACCACTTCTATGCAACCCCCGCCAACGGCACGACCGTCGAAGACTGGCAGAACACATTCTTCTCCCAGGCGGACACGTTCCTCGAGACGGTTTCCAATATCGAAGAAATTCGCAAGGATCTCTCGCCCAGCACACGCACGATGATTAACGAGGTCGGTGTTATCCTTGCCACGGACAACGCTCCCGGCGACGGCGTGATCCCGGATGCGTACTGGAACGCTGCGGGTGCCATGTATGCATACCTTTACGTCGGGATCACACGCCTGGGGCTCAACGGCACCATCGGGCAATCGCAGCTCGTCGGATACCCGAGTCAGTTCCCCAGCGTATCGCTCGTCAATTGGACGGACGGTTCTCCCAACGCGCGCTTCCGCGTTCTTCAACTCCTCAGGACGAACATCGGACCAGGGGACGAGATCCTGGACGATGCAGATTCACCCGTGGGCGATCTGCCGGACCAGGTCATTGCGCTGCCGTTCACGCGGGCGGGTGAGACGCGGACGAAGGTGCTACTTGTTAACCACTTGCTGGCCAACACGACGGCGACGATCAACGGGGCGGCAGGCGGGACGTTACAGGTCGTTGATTTAGTCAGTGGATCGGGTCCGATACGCAAGGAGAACTTGACGTCGGATGTGGTGCCTCTTGGAGGACTTTCGGTTACTGTTGTGGATCTTCCTGCATAGAACGGTCTCGTCCCTTCCTGAAACCTGCCGCACGTCCTTCACAAAATCTGTATTTGCATTAATATGTAAACAGTAAGCTATCTGTACGGCCACGAATCTTTCCCAACCATCCCCTCTTATGCATGCATCGATCCGAGAAACCACTCGCGTTACGAACCCCATGGTATCTTCGAGACAAAGACAACCCATAATGAAACCTGCAGCTCAACGATATTTATGCCTCCCCCAATCGAGTAGGCGCCTTTTCAACGATGACATCTAGTCTCCCCGACGACTGAGAGCCTATGCTCGCCGTCGACAGTCTGACCTCGGCGAACGCAATGCCGGAGTGTATGTTGATCGGAACATCTTCGTGTTGGGAGAGGGTGGAGCGCATGGAGGTGAGGGCAATCACCAATGTAGGGTAAATTCCCTAAGAACGGGGGCTTAGCTCGTATGAGGGTCATCAAGGGAGGAGACCTACAACAAGCTGAATGATAATCGCGTCGAAAGTAAGCTTAGCAACTTCGCTTGGTCCCGAAGTAGACCAGGATGTACACAATCTGTATGACAATATCGTCAGCATTAGTAGGAGCCGCGTCCAATAGACGTGTATACTCACCCAGACGCAAATATACAGTGCGCCCGACTCGATAAGCAGAGCAAGCATCTTTTCTGCTTTACTTCTGGCCGTGCCTTCACCCAGCTGTTTCTTGATGAACTGGCGGTGGCTCCTGATGTCGGCATAGTCGTCAACGATCCGAGCCGAGCCCCTCGAGTAAAAGAGAGATACAGACCATGCGCGAACGCCGACAGCGGCGGTTGCCCAGACATTCGTTAGAATAGTAAGAATCCAAGAAACGCCACCGTTTATAAGGCTGGCATCGCCGACAGAAGTATCCGTAAACAAAAACCAGCGGTATGATAACACTATGCTTGCGATGCTGACTCCTACAAGTAAGTGTCGTCAGACCCAGCCACCGTGTCGGAAGAATTTCGGTCGTACCGATCAAGGCGAGAAGGAAGAAGAAGGGAGGTATGAAGATACGGGTTCGGCGTTCGCATATGACCCATGCACGCCAGACGACGATCGCGTCGCTGAGAACATACTAGTGAGCAAATTTGGCACAGGTCAGCGTACGGTAAACTGACGAACTCATAGAGGTATGCATACGTTGATACACGGCAGATAGATAGCAGCGACGCCTTCTGCTATGGTGGGTTTCCAGCTTGGCGCCTGATCTGCGCCAGGGGGTGACAACGACTTGGACAGGGAGTAGACATAGATGGCCCAGTGGGACACCGAAGTGGCGTACATCACGGCCGACAGGAAGCAAAGTACACATCGGAGCCTCGAGGTCGAGCGAACGAATCTGCAACCCGATCTCTGTGAGCAACTGCATGGAAAATAAGAGACAAGACGATGTCGTACAAAAGATGGTATCCTGTGAAAATGAAAAGGATTGTGAAAACGCCTGCGCTCAGTGCCGTGAGTTCGCTGTACAGGGTATCTCATAGACCCGGAATCTCACCTAGGAAGAGAGCCTCAAACAACCCGGCGAGGAGTGCACTGCGAAAAGAAAGTGGCGAGGAGAACGTTGCCAGCTTGTGCGCACCGGCACGCGCAAGGCGGTGCATATAGGGCATCGAAGACATGCGACAGCCAGGAATACTACTGCAGCGAGAGTGTTCGGGGACGATATGCGATGCGAATCTGAGAGGGAACAGAACCACGCTTTATTCAGTAGACGAGACATGGCGCTTTTGAAAACAGTTGCTCTAGCCACCACTCGCGCGAGACTTCCATCTTATGCTGAATGTACGACAGAGGGCCATCTATCAACCTGATATTCATTAAATGGTAATCTTCAAGCTTCAAGTCCAATGGTATAGGCAGGAAGGGCCACACCGAATGTGAACGAATGTCTGACCTTGATCGTCGCGCTGTCGGATTTTCTGTCAGTTCAGACACTTCAGAATGTAAGGCAGCAAAAAGGAGTGATGGGTTCGCCTTTGCCGTGCGTCCAAGGACCATATTGGTATAACGAGGGTGGTTTGGAAGAGAATGATCCGTATTCTGCGGTGAGCCGTCTCGAAAGTTTTGTTCATATAGTATAGAAGAGGTAAACAAGGTGTTTCTCCAGGAGAGATCCTGTCAGATCCCTGGTTCCATCAAAGCTGGTCTCACTGGAAGTTTGGAATGAGCTTTTATGGAAAAAAGTGAACCTCGTCGGTGCGCGAGGCCAGGGGTCAAGTCGACTATGGCTTGCATTGACTCGCTCTCGCATGGAAAGTGGAAAGACGGACATATGGTTGCGATGCATCCGATCGTCACTGCGGGGGTGGCAAAGAAGTGTGAGGAAATACAGAAAATCAGGCCGGTTCCACACCAGGCCAACAAGTGTGCGGCAATCGCCGAGAGTAGCTCTGCTCTGCTTTCATTGTCGGCGCGGGAGAATCCGCTAGTGATCCAGTCTCGCCTTCATCATCGTTTTGCGGCCTTTGTCCAGCTTTGTCCAGCTTTGTCCATCCTCGCATTCGCTAACTTGTGCGGCCACGGAGGGAGAGCCAAGAAGAAAACCATGGCAATCACACCCACCTCAATTTATGCACGCTTTGTTGGATGCACGACGACCATTCACCGTCGCAAGTCATTGCCAGTGCCACTCATTTAGGTTCTTTGTCCCCCATCTCATAGTCCGACTTCCCAATGCGTGGCCCGTCCCAGATCGCCGAGGGTGCCTTTGTCCTTCATCCATTGTCCCCACACGATGCGTATCATCCGCCACTCCCCTTATAAGCCCCCGCTCGTTTGCGTACAATCCAGCTTGGTCTCACCCCACATCTCACCCCATTCATGTGCCCGTCTCTCCACCAACCCTCGGCCTCTTTCGACGTCAAGTCTCGAGAGTCCGCTTCGCACGAGATATGCTCGCCTTTCTATGACACCGTGGAGACCCTGCGGGCTCACCTGGATAGCGATAACTCGGAGGCCTCGATGTCGTCGGGATCGGGGAGCCTATGCGCGACGACTATGTTCACCCAACCGGTGTGGGCCTCAGGACCTCTGTATGGACCAGCAAAAATTCCAGCGCATATCCTCTCCCAGTTCCAAAGCCGTGCCGCGATCAAGGAGGGCTCAACGCCATCGTCTTCATCCTCGTCCTGCGTAAATCCATCCGGTGAAGAACTGCCGGTGCTCTCGAGTACTCCTTCCCCCACTGTGTCGGAAGGTGGTCTGGATTTTTCCAACTTCTTTGAGGACGACACGGAAGATTCAGACGACGAAGGTGGATATGATTCCTGTTCGGACGCAGACGCGAGAAGCGTGAAGTCGGATCTATCGCTTCGATGCCGTGGTTTGTCGCCGACAGGTTCGCAGGCGTCCCAGGTAAGGGCATCGCCTTCTCGCAGGTCGCGTTTTCTGACATGCATTACTTTAGGTCGATGACGATCGGCCAGATCCTGTCCTGCCAGAAAAGGAGAAAGACTGGGTCGACGTCCCCACCGAGGTCTATTCGGAGGGCGACTACATTGTCCTCGACGATGGTCGTATCTCGTATTCTATCCGTGGTCAATTGGGTGAGGGAGCGTACGGTACCGTATATCTTGCGCGAGCGACCCCCCACGACCCCAACTTGAGCGTCCCGGATTATGTCGCGGTGAAGGTGTTTCGCAAAGAAACACTAGAAGCCAATGCGTGGGCACATGAGAACATCGTGCGGGAGCTTTTCGCGCTTTCGCGGGCGATGGAAAATGAGTCTTCGCACCTTGTTTGTCCTATCAGTGCATTTCAAGACAGCAAGAACGTGTATGTGGTCATGGTGAGTTTTCCGCGATATATCTTATGATCTTTCGCTCAGCACGAGTTTTGCAGCAATTGTACGGCGAGGACCTTGCAAATCTTGTCGATTGGATTGGCATGCGACTATCGTCATGGGATATCCGTATCTACACCGCCGAACTGGTGTGTTATTTCCACCTTCGATTCATTCACTTTTCTCCTAACATGCTTTTCAGGTCCTCGCCATCGAGCAAGCGCACGCCATCGGCTTCATCCACCGCGACATCAAGCCACAAAATATCTTCATCGGTCCTGGCGGACACATCGTCCTGGGCGATTTCAGCCTCGTCGTATGGCCTCAGGTTGCCTCGGATGCAACTTGGGAGGACGGCGTAGTGCGAGAGGATTTTCCGGTGGCCACAGGCGGGAGGTATGCACCGGAACAGTTGCGAGGAGAGCCTTGCACTTACAAGGTAGATCTATGGGCGCTAGGCCTCGTTCTACTGGAGATGTACCAGGGGAACGGCAACGTAAGCCGTCTCTGTACGATGCCACAGGGTTGAGACTGACCATGTTTGCATTGGTTTTGAAGCCCCTTTTCAGGGACCATGCTGGGGAGAGATACGTCGGGGAGTGGGAGATCCTGAACAAAGATATCAGTAAAGAGGTGGAAACGGCGGTTCCATCTACGTTTGCTTGCGACTTGATCAAGCGGGTGAGCCATCCTCCCCCCACTACCCTTGTAAGTTGGCGTTTTGACGTGTTTCGGCAGCTCCTCAATCGCGATCCTGGGGAACGACCCACTATCGAGGAAATCAAGAGTCACCCCTTCTTCACCGCTTGTCTTGAGTTGTAAGTACAACCCGGTCTCTGTCACAGACAACCGTTCTAAATCGCGTCTGTTTAGTGATTGGGACGCGTGTGCGCGCGGCATGATCCAACGTACGCGCCTCCTATCTTGCCGCCTTGACGCCCTCGAGCTGACGTCACTTGCATGTTCAGCTTCATACCGACCCACACGCCCTCGCGAAGACTACTTGCCCCCAGTGCTCGACGTGGGCGAACCCATCAACCCAAACGACGCCGACGCGGTCAAGTTTCCGGACGTGTTCTTCAACTTTGCTTGCATGCCGCACCAGCTCGTTCCCGACGAAGCGTTCTTTCCGCCGTGGAAACTGCCCACCCCCTGGCCAAGGAGATTATAGGCTTTTCAAAAATGAGACGATGAATGGACTCGTACAAAAGGTTGGATCGGACAACTTGCTGTTTTACTTTTGTTTCTGTCGACTGCTGGGGACTGTAGTCCTTCCTCCACGTCGGCCGGTTCGACGGCGATGTACTATGCGCTTACCCTACTATCTAGATCGCGCTTGGATCCGCGAAGCCACACCTACTGAGCCCTCTGTATGTATAGTTGCTCTATAATCCTATTGACGAGACCTGGGTAGCGTTCAGCGTACCTATGATCCGTTTAACCATGTTGTAATTCCTGCAGAGTCCCTACACTCAGTGCAAGGTTGTGTACCGGCGATGCCGGGGCCACTGCCATGAGATCTGCAGAGGGCTGCGGGACTCGCGCGTTTTGATCCTGCCATGATGCTCTGACCGACGATTCTGACCCACATCAGTCGTCCTACGAATGCCGCCCGTTTTCGTCTTCGCGTGCCATTCGTCAGCAATCGGAATGATCACGGCCTCCTTCTATACAAAGGTCGTCGAGGGCCGTTTCCCATCCCCTTCACTCTTCCGTCCTCGCTTCCCACGCTGTCCGCCTTCACCCCTCTCACTTCCCGTATCGCAAGGCCTCTCCTTGCCCTCTTCCCGACAATGCGACACTCTGGATCCTCCTCCGAGAAAGCCGCTGCAGATGCGGCCGTCAGACCTCCCGCCATCGACGTCGCCGAACCTCCGCGACGTTTTCCCTCTGGCTATGTCGACGGCGCCCTGCCCGCGCATCACTTGAACGCAACCAAGACCAAATTCAAGAACCCATGGCCGTCTCACAGGTTCGTATCGAGCTTATATCCGAACCTTTCTGTGGCTAAGATTGAATCAGGGATTGGACCCGGAAAGACTTCCTCGCGGTCCGTGCTCTGGTTGCTCGTTGCTCGCCTGTTCTCCTAAATCCAGATGTTACGTTTAGCTCTTCCTTGGTGCAGCGGGGAGCTCGGCTCAAATCCCACCCAACGTCAAGGAGCTTATTCCGTGGCAAAAGCCGACGTGGGGGACAGATGCGGGGAACGAGGACAAGGCGAAGGCGACTTGGTTAGGGTACGTTCACTTTCTTCGATCCTCAAAGGTGGTCGATGATGTCCTAGATTTTTCGCCTGCCCTTTTGCAGGCATGCTTGTTACCTGCTGGAACTGCCCACACCCCCAGGCGCCGCACGCGGTCCCAGAATCATCTTCGACCCTGTATTTTCCAATCGGTGCTCCCCATTCCAGTGGCTTGGTCCAGCACGCTACACCGGTTCGTGGCCCCAGGCAGCCGCTCGTCTCGTGTTTGCTTATTCTTTGACCTCTTAGATCCGCCGTGTACTGCTGAGGAGGTTCCCGCCGTCGACGCGATCGTGCTTTCCGTGGGTGCTTCGCCCTCTTCAAATTATCGCTTGCGCTGACATGTGTCCACAGCATAACCATTATGACCAGTACGTTATTTGGCTCCTCGCCGCGATCTGTCCACCAATGAACTTCCCAAAGCACCGACATCCCCACCCTCCGCGGTCTCCTGAGCAACCCCTCCTGCGCCGCCCACGTCTTCGTCTCCCTCAACACCGGCCCGCTCATGCGGAACGAGCTCAAGCTCCCGGCTGAACGCGTGCACGAGCTCGACTGGTGGGACGAGCGTATTCTCCGCGTCTCCCTCCCCTCATCCTCGCCGTCTGCCCCCGCCGTCGACGCGCACGTACGCATGACCTCCACCCCCGCCCAGCACGTCTGCGCGCGCGGGCCGTTCGATCGGTGGGCGGCACTCTGGACGGCGTGGTTCGTTGAGGAGCTCGTCGGCCCCGCGAAAGAAGTGGGCAAGAAACTCTATTTTGCGGGGGATACAGCGTACAGGACCGTTAAGGAGGGCGAAGATGAGGACGAGGTCCCCGTGTGCCCTGCCTTTGCCGAGGTGGGAGAGCGGTTTGGTGGTGCGGACGTTGCACTGTTGCCTATCGGGTGAGTTTGTGAATCCCGCTGTGGTTGTGGGCTTATCTCATCGATGCCTCTTTCTCACAGTGCGTACGCCCCCCGAGAGATATTCTCGAATATGCACGCAACGCCCGGAGACGCTGTCCGCATGTTCAAGGACGTCCGTGCGAAGAAGGCCCTTGCGATGCACTGGGGGTACGTTCTACCTCTTACGAATCTCCGTGACCTAAAGGCTTACTTGGGTGTAGAACTTGGGTGTTGACCACGGAACCCGTGCTGGAGCCTCCAGAGCTGTTGCGGAAGGAATGCATGAAGGCGGGTGTGTCGGACGACGAGTTTCTCGTGCCTGGTTTGGGCGAGACGACGTTGTTTTGAACGGTCATGGACATCAAGTTTATTCTGGGGTTGATTATCAGTTCGCAAACGAATATACGCGCGTAAAGACTCGCAGCGGCATCGTCCAGCTGTTGACGCGTTGACGTTGAAGCATCCGAGTTGGTGGCCTTCGTTGTTTAATCCACTTACGTCCAGCCGAATCACTCTGGAATATAACGCGCCAGCTTTATACCCTCATAGCCTTGTTTCAGCATTCTGCCAAGATGACTTCGCTTTCCTCCCAGTTTACGCCCTGCATGAGGGCAAGCTGTTTACCCCTGCCAACGGCTGGGTTCATAAAGAAAAGGTGAGTCAAACGCGAGTATATGCGATAAACCACTTTTCGTATTCCTTGCAGAATTACTATCGTTGCTAGACTCGTACTAACCAGCTAAATTCGTCGTTGCTACTCCCAGCAAGCTTAGATTTTTTCCCACAGCTAGCTAGGTGTTGACAACGATCCACCGACGCTCACCTTCGGAATCGTCATGGATAACTCTGCGCTCGTGAGGGTAGTCTATTTGACCCGCACGACGCTCAAATCCTTCTATCCAACAAACTTTCCAACGCCCTTGCGCCACACTACTAGTCTCGAAGGAGGAATGCAATATGTAATCAGCCTTAGTTCTAACGAACCCGGTCTTGTTCCCTGCCGCGTTCGCCCTGTCATTCTGGAGGCCTTTGGGCTCAAGCCGGATGACATGCCACGGAGTCACCGTGGTATCTGGACACTGCAGTGGCGTTGGGTGCACATGAGAACCCTTGAGGAACGTTCAGTACGTTCAACATCGCGTCCTTCGCCATGATCGCATTTCTCTGACTATCCTACGTTGCTATCTCTGTATCATCTTTAGTATTTTCATACCCCGTCGCACTCCTTTTTCATTTGTTATTACCTTGGCCAATGAATGTCCCTACGATCAGCTTGGTGTCCCGCTTCCCGGACCATGAGCATACATATATGGTGAGGAAACGAGGAACAAATTAGGTTGTGTGAGTAAGTTCAGTTAATGTATGCTTCAAGCGCAGTTTCCTCGAGGGTAAACGTTATTGGCAAACGTATTGTCCGCTTCTTTAGGCCACGCGACGAACTCGGCACATACTTATAAAACAACGAGCCAAACCATCATCGACAAGTGATCCTTTATTTCTTCAACCCATCATGTCCGTGAACATTCATCCTCTCCACATCAACCCCAAGGCCCTGTTCGCACCTCGCAACGGGAAAACATACACCAAAGACGTGCGTTACCTGTCACTTGAACTGCGGAACAACTGACGCGACTCATTCGTCAATCGCTCCACCTTGCCACTCTGCAGGATGCTCAGCGTTGTTTCGCCCAACAACCCATTCCTCTCATCCCGAAATACCTCTGGGTTCATAACAACAAAATACACAGGCCACCTACCCTCTACTACGGCTGCATAATCAGCAAGCGTAAACTCCTGAAGATCGTGTGCCGGCACTTCAGCGATTGCGTCATTTGGGTCGATGAGCCTGGGGAAGACCCCGACGACGAATTCGACGATGAACCTATCGGAGGTCCCGACGATGAAACCACACAAGGTGGTCTGTTTCCGCACGATTTCGGCACCCTCTTGTCTGATTCGCTCACCGACGCCCTCGCCGAACGCTTCAATATCCCTCGGAGCGGAGCTTTATCCGTGCAGATCTTCGCGACAAGTGAGGGTGGGGCTAAATGGGGTATATCCTTTGGCTCGAATAAAGTAGGCGTCGTTCCCAAGCAATACCACGCCGCCGTTCTCGAGTTCTTTGAATTCGGGCCGGATGTAAAACCTCAGTGGCATCTGGATTTGACACAGTGGTACTGGACACTCATGAAACCGTACAAGAGGGCTTCGGTATGTACGCTCATACCATTTTAATCATTCGCACTGTCCTGAATATCATGGACGTCTAGTAAGATACACTATGTGGCATTTGTCACAGGGCTATCTATACACTGCGCGGTAGCGCTGCCAGGTTGTACACTGGTTTATGGGCCTAGTACTATGTAGTACCGTCTTTCCGTCTCGTTGACAATAACAGAGAGCAGTGTAGCCGATGTACTGTCATTTCCACGATTTCCGCGAGCAATTTAGGCTGTGGACTGGACTCAAAGTTCTATCAATTTCAAATGGTGTTGCAACTGGTGTCTCGGGCCGCCCCGAGCGCCTCGCAAAGTCGCATTGTTCGCTCCTTTGGTCCACGGCGCCCTACGGCGCCACGTGCCTTACATCTATTCAGACGACCAGCCTCTCCCCTTCCAACCCATCATGTCTGTGAACATCACCCCCATCAGCATAAACCCCAAGGCCCTCTTTGCTCCTCTCAACGGGGAAACTTACACCAGACGCGTGCGTTACCCGCCTCTCGAATCACCGCGCTTCATGAATATCTCTATATCTTTCTTCCTTCGCAGGATGCCGAGCGTTGCTTCGCACAACAGCCTTTTCCTCTCATCCCGAAGTACCTTTGGTTTCACAACAATAAAGCACACAAACCTCCCACACTCTACTACGGCTGCATCATCAAGAAACGTCAACTCTTGAAGATCGTTTGTCGACACTTCCGTCACTGCGTCATTTGGGTCGACGAGCGCGGGGAGGATCTTGAAGACGAATTGGACGACAGTGAAAGCGACACGGATTTCGAAACCGAAACCACACAAGGAGGTCTATTTCCACACGATTTCGACACCCTTCTATCCGATTCTCTCACCGACGCACTCGCCGAACGTTTCAGCCTCCCTGGGAGTGGTGTTCTATCCGTGCAGGTCTTTGCTACGCCCGAGGGTGGAACCAAATTTGGAATAGCCCTTGGTTCGAATGAGGTGGGGGTCGTCCCTATCCGAAGCCATGCCACCATCCTCGAGTTCTTCGGATTCGGGCCAGATGCTAAACCCCAGTGGCACCTAGATCCATTACGCTGGTGCTGGACGCGGATGAACTTGTCTGACAATGCCTGATCAGTAAGCTCTCTCATTCTTATTATCATTCACGCCGACCTGATTATTCTGGATGTCTAGTAACACGCAGATGCATTCATTACTTACACCCCGTTTGCTTTGTACTTAACCCCACTTGCTCCAAGTATACCCTGCAATGCACCGTTTTCAATGACGATTATCTCTCTTCTCGGAGTTTGCTGCTGCTGTTCGAGGCTTCGAGCTTCGAGCTTCGAGGCTTGTTCGAGCCCTGTTGGGCGCGAAGACGACAAGATTACGCGGCAACTGCCGAGTGTAATGCCATCTTTGACTCCGACTCTTTGAGATCTAGACCTCTCCAGCTCCCATCTTGTTTCACCGTCCTACGCTCTGTATCTTCATTTCATGTCCGTTTCGAGGACCCCATGTTCCAAACCACGCTCATTCACTCGCCTCACCCTCTATCATGCGCCACTGCAGTGCTCCATAGTATGTATGGAGAAATAAACTCAGAACTACGTTCTCCACTCACCGACTTGATGACATTGTCACGGCGGACCTAAGTATCTTGTGCATTCGGCGTCCAATCCAACATGCATCGAGGCCTCCATTCCGGCTTGATCCCTAATTTGGAGTGGGATGTTGAATTGGATCCGTCGGACCGAGCACCAGAATACAAATCCGTGGGGAGGAGGGGTCGTCGGAGCACAATGCCAATCACATTGTGTTGTCTTCTGACACGTAACAATAATGTGGCTTGAAAATATAATCCTATGGGGTTACATGAAGATCAGGACTGCCAACGATCCTTCGCATTCCCCTTCAACACGTCATGGCCAGCCATATCGCCTCCCTCTATATAAACTTCCAACGTTATGTTCGCTCCTCGGAACGGCAAGACGTATACAAAACAGGTCCGTTACTCACCTCTCGAACCAATGCGATCGCGCTTACCTTGATTTTCCACAGGATGCCGAGCGTTGCTTCGCAGCAACAACCTCTACCCCTCATCCCAAAGTACCTTCTGCTTCACAACAACAAACAGTACAAACCGCCCACGCTCTATCTCGGTTGCATAATTAAGAAACGTAAACTCTTGAAGATCGTTTGCAGGCACTTCAGTCACTGCGTCGCTTGGGTGGACGACCGCGGGGAAGATTTCGAAGATGAACTGGACGACAGTGAAAGCGATGCGGATTTCGAAACCGAAACTACCCAAGGAGGCCTATTTCCGCACGACTTTGATACCCTTCTATCCGACTCTCTCACCGATGCCCTCGCTGAGCGTTTCAATCCTCCCTGGGAGTGGTGTCCTATCCGTGAAGACTTTTGCGACAAGTGGGGGTGGGGCCAAGTTCGGGATAGCTCTTGGTTCGAACGAGATAGGTATCGTCCCTATACGATACCACACCGCCATCCTCGAGTTCTTTGGGTTCGAACCGGACGTCAAACCCCAGTGGTATCTAGATCCGTTGCAGTGGTATTGGACGCCCATAAGCGCACCTAGACGCTTCTAGGTGTGTGCATTCCTCCACCTTCTGTGCATTCGTTCCAACCTGACTGTGATGAGCATCCAGCAACATAAACCTTACCCTTCTATCTATACATCTTGTACAATCCAGCTATCTTCGATGACCATTCTCTCCCTCGAAGGTCCACAGTCTTTCCTTTGGCTCTAACCACACTGGTCTCATCGCCCCGGCGATTCGTCAACAAGTTCGCGAATTGTTCGGTATACCCCCTGAGCTCGAACCGCAGTGGTAACACCATCCTGCCCAGTGGAAGTGGACTCTAATCGCCTCCCGCCCTCCGAAAATCCAATGACCTGTGAGCGCTATTCTTTCATCGCCCCTCCACAGCCAATTCACTCGTCGCCAAGCTGGTTACCGTACTCATGCAACGAACACCCTTTCATTATCTGCCTTTGGGCTGCTCACGTTTGTCGTCTCATTTCCCCCGCTATCACGCTTTCTGTGTGTCCCTCCGTCTGAAATCGCTATCGCTACTGTCCGCCATCCACTGTATCATTGAGCCTTCAATATATTGTGATCGCAAGCATTGACTTGGGTTCCGCCGAATCGAACATCGTTCACTGGTGAATACGGCGCGTACAAGGATGAGCAAAAGGCCGACTTCAAGCGTAAGTCGTGTCAAAAGGTTGTCTTTCTCATACGCCTAAAGTCAATCGTGCCGCTGAACGTCCCATGAACCTAGCGAAAAGACGACGAGTAACACATGTGCTATGAAAGGATAATGCATGATGGATACATCATCATGTCTACTGTCCCGAAGGTCGTCGGCTGCTACGGAGCGAACAGCACGCGAGTTTTCGCCTGTTTCGTCCACGTCGAGATCATCGATCACCCCCACTGTCCTCCACACCAGCCTGTCGAGATATCCTTGGTTATCCAGTTGACCCAAACAAGACATAGCATACGCACCGACAGTGAAGCTTTCGATCTCTTTGACTTTGACTTTGGAATCCGTGTCCAGCGCCAATCAACGAGGCCGAGATACCAATGCGGTTTCGTATCGGGACCGATGCTGAACGTGTCGAGGACGGCGGGGTAGATGTGCTGAGGAACCATGCCCCCGTGGTTGGAGCCCAAAGCGAGGATATACTCGCAATTGTCCTCGAGGCTTGCAATCGCTCGTATGCACAAAGGGTGCACTTTGGTCCGCGGCAGGTTGAAGCGTTTGGCGAAAGCTTGTGAGAGCTCATAGGATAAGAAGGTTTCTTCAGGGCATCGGACCAAAGCTGGCTCCGCCAGAGTGCACGACGTCCCCCCCTTCTCCTCGTCCTCGTCCTCATCGTCCGAGTTTGAATCTGGGTAATCTACGAGCCAGACCACGGCCTCAGGGAATTCCTTCTCGATGACTTCCATCAACCTTTCCTTGCCGACAGGGTAGCCATAGTAGACGGTGGGTGGCCGGTGAACCTTGTTATTGGTCGGTAGCATGTACTGCGGTAGAAGTAGTAATGGATGCTGGGCGCAGCACCGCGCAAAATCCTATCTTTGTAGGTTAGAGGGCGAGGTGATCGGTCAACGAGAAGAAAGACACACATCGGAAGTGTAGTGTTTGCCGTTTGACGGCGCAAACACCGTGTCCTCGGATAAGCGGAGAGGGCGGGGAGGGGCAGGCTTAGGGAAGAATCTGCGAACGGACATTGTGGTTAGGAAGAACGATGTGAGCTGGCAGCCGAGTCAGCTATAAGTATATTGAAAACGTCCTGATTGTGACTGCCACTCGCTAGGCTAAACAGTAAAAGAGACGAACAATGAACAAACCGGTATTCGGCTCCACAAGAATGGTCGCCGTGACTCGAGACGATCCTGAGTCCAATGCAACTTCACAAGCTGCACACAGGTGGAAAGAGAATCAGCACGGTATAGCGATTATGATATCTTTAGGGTAAGGCAGAAAAAAACACGTAAACCCAATAAATTACGCCCAACTCGCCGACCTGCTCTCCTTCGCAGCGTCAGCGATCTCATTCCACGGCGACGGCAGCTTCGTCTCCTCCCTCCTCTCCGTATTGGCCCAGAACGATGGGCCCGCGTTCTCCCACGATTCCTCTGTGCTGCTGGAGTCCCACGTCCCGCCAAGGCTGAGCGTGTTTGCAGGACAGATATACTTGAATGTGGTGTCGGGGTATTCGAAATCGTACAGTGGCGCGGATGCTCGGTCGAGGGGCTCTGGAACGAAGTACTTCTTGGCGGTTTGACTGGGTAAAGGCAGTTCGGGTAGATACAGAGCTGAACGAGACAATTAGCCGATGTATGAGAGAAAGGATGACAAGGTGTACTCACGCGCATAAGCACGTTCTTCTACCATATCCCAGTCCCTGCGGATATAGAGATCAAATTCTGTCCAAAGGAACATGGAAGGAGGAAGCCTTACACAAAATGCGAGAAGTATGGGTGTCCCTTGATTTGACCGATGGTCAGCCGCTTAGCAGGATCGCGTTGGAGCACCTAGTAAAGATGACCAATGTCAAAAGGACACAACAAGCACAGGCGATATGAACACGCACCTTTGTTAGCAGATCTTGAGCGTGGGTAGCTTCTACCCAGATCCCAATGTCTTGAAGGAGGTCCCGCGTCAAGATATCGACCTCGCCAGAATACTTATCATTACCATCCTCGTCGAAGATGGACTGAAAGACATGTCAGTCAGAATTGGCGTGTTTCAATCAGAAAACGCCCTACCTGAGGCGAGCCCCGATACAGGTCCAAAAGTATCAGCCCAAAGGCCCAGATGTCCATCTTGTAGGTACACGGCCATTTCGCCATGAGCTGCTCCGGGGCATAGCGAAAAGGTGTTCCTTGGATGGCTGAATCCTCGTGGGATATAGATGCTTCCTTGAAAGATTCGCCCTTTGACATATCGGGGCGTACCGCAATGGTAAAATCGCCTAAGACAACGTGACCCTCCGCATCCAGAAATATGTTCTCTGGCTTGATGTCCCGGTGGATGATATTCACTTCGTGAAGCTTTTCGATAGCCACAAGCTTGAATAAAAGCGTTAGGCAACGAGGACAACGTTC
The DNA here is from genome assembly GCA_012932865.1 of Amylostereum areolatum. NCBI lineage: Eukaryota > Fungi > Basidiomycota > Agaricomycetes > Russulales > Stereaceae > Amylostereum > Amylostereum areolatum. Next base: position 1,385,853 of record SAXG01000002.1, read on the forward strand.
AACGTAGGTGACGTACCAGCTCAGCCGCATACATTCTGATCTCGTGATCAGGCATTCGTCGAGCCACCGAGTAGAAGCGCGTATGAAGGTCCTGCCCGTATAAGTGCTGGATAGGCATACAATAAGCTACACCCCCAACGAATGACAAGCCACTCACCATGACTGCGTAGCAGTTATGCTTGTCATGGAATGCGCTGATCAAATTCGTCAAGAAGGGCTTTTCGGCATCCGTGAGCGCGGCCAAGATGTCAAACTCCCCGACAATGTTCTGGTAGGAAATCGGGTCGGACTTGCACTTCTCCTTCGGGATGACCTTCACCGCGACGTAGGAAGGAAAGGGGGAAGACGAATCGTGGGGCGTCGCCTGTGCAAGGTAAACCGTCGACCACCCGCCTTCTCCAAGAATATTTTGAAGGGTATACTGACAACGACCGTCGTCGAGTACGGTGAGTTCTTTGACCTCTTCTACCAAGGGCACTACCATTGAATGTGGTGGCTTCCCAAGCTAGCCATGCAGTAAGCGAATAGCTGGAGTGAAGCGTAAGAGTTTCACGTACAGGAACGTCGAGCAACCTCTCGCTTGGAGCGCAGATCGACGACAGCGCGCATGCACGGAGGGAGGATAGGTTGGAGGAATGAGCTGGAGTGTCTTCGGGCTCTGGCTCGGGATGATGTTCTGGTGCTCCCTTTTCACATAAGGAGCATGAAGCGGCCGATGAGGATGCCCGATTATGAAAGGAAACCAAGGACTCGACCCGTCCGTAGAACCAGCCGAAAGCCAGTACCGGGGTCTGAATGGCTTTACGGATCTTGACGCGCGAGGACAGAAGTTTCCGAGGGCGAGGACCTGGCTCAGAGGACTGCATGGAGGAGTCGAGAGGTGGAGGAGGTCGGCTCTTCCGCTTGAAAGGCGATCTGATAGGAAGCGCATCCGGCGAAGGACTACGCGATGTTATGGGACTGATAGCTGCAAGCAGTTTCCGGAACATTGTAGGGAAGAATGGGGTGTAAGAGAGGATATGGGGCCAAAGGAGCCTTTGGCAGAGGCCCTTTATGGTCGTCGGCCATGCGTCCCTTGGTGGCCAAAACACCTAAAGAACGCAGTTGTGGCAAACGTGCGGCAACGAGCAGAAGGTGGCATACCGCAAGGTCTTGCGCATCCCGGAAGTTGCCACGCAATGGTGGCAAAGGCCCGGGGACAAGCTCAGATTCTCTCCAGTCCGATACTCGGGACGTTTTGACAACGGTATTGTGCCCATCTTGCGGTACAGCATATCTTTAGTGTGCGGTCGGACGGTCTACATCAGGATGTGTACTTTGGCCCGTGGGAGGGGAAGCGCGATAGTCGACAACAAGTGACAAAAGGACAAAGGACAAGCTGTGCGCGCCGTGGGCGGCGGCAAACCCTTGGCACTTGGGTCTTGGCAGTTGGCAGCTTGCAGGTGGGAATAAAATACCGGATTCGAGTGTTGTCACTTGAACGCGTGTCTTCTCTTCGTGACGAGTTCCAAAGTCTCCGAGTTCGAGACCTTTACACATGTACCACGAGTAAGATGTGGCAATCCTTGAGAGTGTGCTTTACATCCACGCGGGCTGAACCAAATAGCTGACTGCAGCCGCGGACTTGCACAGAGCGCATGGCATAAGGAGGACGGTATCAGATTTTCAGATCATCGCATAACATATATCTCGGACACAACTGATCAGTTACTGGTCGGAGGGAGAGCGGTAGCCCAAGGGTACGCCTCGGGGATGCGCCGGGAACGGAGAAGAGTTGCTAAAGTTGACGGTCGTCGGCGTTCCGAAGAATACTTTCTGCAAGAACGGCTGGATCAAGGTACTGCATGATTCTGGTCAACAAGCCATCGAAATAACAGAGTGGATGTGCAACATACTATCCACTTTCACCGCAATGGCCGTTGTCGGGAGCTTGGCGTACAGAGATGCCGATGTTGTCCCCTGCGCCTAGCCAATTGTAAACAACTTTAGCTGCCTCAAAGGTAACACCCAGTGAGCCTTCAGGATTGGTCTATGACCATGTTTGAAAGGTAGGTCTCCTCAAAAGAGTGTCCGTCCACTTACCCACCAGTCTGCGTCGCCCTCATCCCATATGACCGCACGCTGTACGCAGTCAGTACGTTATGAGGAATATGGTTGACAATGCGTGAACGGCTAGAAAAACTCACCGGGGCAATCAACGAAACCATCTCATCCGCGTCGAAAGGCAAACGAGACGAGTTGCCGGTCAAATTGACAAATTGACCCAACACGGAATTACTTCAGTAAGGGAATGCGCCGAATATATTTTGAATCTTCTCGGCCGCGCCCTCTGCACCGCGCCCTCAGAACTCGTGATTGTAGCCAGAAAGTCAAAGAAGATAACGTACGCGACTCGTAGTAGAACCTCCAGGGGCCAACGCCCTCTGCCCCGCTGGACAAAGCTAGAGTGAGACCGATCTGCACGAAGTTGATCCTTAGTTATTATTCTTAGAAGGTCGTGTTGAGGAATAAACCTACCCGTTCGTCGAAGATCCCAGCGGCCAGCGCACCCTTGCCCCACCTCGAGCACCCTATCGCGCCGACCTTCGTCGCGTCGATTTCGGGAACAACCTGTTCGATTGCATCCAGGATCCGGTGATAGCCCCAAGCCCAGGCCGTCAAAGTACCTTCATAAGGATACATGTCAGGAAGTACAAAGGAAGCGACGAAAAGATGGAGGGTACCAATATCTTCTGCCCCGTACAGCGTCCAAAAAGCACCCGTTCGCGCCGTAGAGTCCACCGCGACGTCGCCTACGTCGAATGTTGCGAGAGCGACGCCCGAGGTCAAGAACGGCTGGTTCGAGATCGATCCTGGGTTGATGACCACTGGAATCGGATTCTCAGCTGTGGCGTTGCCGGTGGGGGAACGTCAGCGTGGCCGGGAAGCTGGCGGTCTGGTTGCCAACGGTGATTGTAATGTCGAGGTTGTTTCCCGTGCGAGTCGCGTTAACCTGTTCCAGGGAATGGTCCGGGTAGTAGCCATAGAGATACTCTTGGACGAGCGTGAAGATCTCTTGCTTGCGGCAGGCCCAGTCGTCGGTGGAGTTGACAGTTGCATTAGACAAACGGAAAGTGAAAGGATCTGGCAAACCCGGGATGATAGGAAGGGCTGCGGGCTCAGGGAGTGCGTCCGGAAGTGCAGGACAAGCCTGAGCGGCTGCGGCTACAGTGAGAGCAAGGGAGAGCGGGACAACCAGCCCAAGAAGCATTGCGGCGACGATGCTGTTATGTTGCCCAAATGGCCAATGCATTGCAGCTTTATATGTGAGAATGGGGGGAGTCAGCGGTGGCTTTGAACTTCTGTCCTTGGAGGGTATGTAGGAGAAGGTCTCAGGATGGCAGACGGCAAGTGTCGCCAGTGAAATGTTCGTCAGATGATGAGCAGCATGCGCAGGCATAAACCGTTCATGACAGTGCGCGCCCTTCAGATGATTCATTGACTTCAAATCCCGGCCGAAATATCTCCGCGGAAGGTGATCTTCCTAGCGCTTCGTTGATAATGGGGTCCTAGCGAGACGGCGATGCATGCGAAAGGTGACGATGTCTACCAAATTTGCCACACGGAGTCGCCGTTTACTAAGCGCGTGTATTGTTCGCAATTCAGTACACTGTCTACGAGCTTCGTCAGGTTTTCACGAGAACACACCGAGAAGCCAATATCCGGACCTATATTTTCTCTTCGTCCCCTCCACCCAGCATCACCGCAGAGCCACGCTAAGTTCGTACCGATGGCGGTAGTATCGTGCAATATTTGGAGTCTGGAGTTCGCCCCCGCGCGGACCTCGCGCCGTAAAGAATTGAACTTGTTGTTTGGTTCAACGTTCATCCTACTGCTCCCAACTTCGCGGTCAAGGCGGCGTCAGGGTTAGGAGATATCCGCGGAAATACGAGGGGTCCGTGGTGCAAACGTCACGCCAGGGGATCGAATGAAGGGAGGACGTTATGAGAAACCGACGGGGCATCAACGAAGAACGGGGCAGAATATGTTCGAACAGCAAGCCATAGAAGTCACGATATTCATGAGACGATCCTGTGTTTCTGTCCGTATGCTTCATCCTAGCATAAGACCACTGACCAATCTCAAAGAAATAGGACGCAGAGCACATACCAAACTCGTCTAGCACCCCGCTGAGGGCCTGAGGCTCGCTCACCCCAGCATTCGTCCGGGCTCCTTCATCGGCGGGGAATGTTGCATGACTTCAATTATCTGGACACCTCTATGTGACTCGCGAACAGTCTTTGGCGATCGTTACGCCGTCCAACTTGGAGGAGTTGATTTCGAGAAATGAGGATGTCTGGGACTGGGAGAATCCTTTAATACAAAGAGAGACGCGGTGGAGCGCTGCGTCACGTCACGACACAAACCGCGAGACAAGTGAGCTTTCTGATTGGTTGTGGGACAACAGCCACGTCATCGTAACGCGACACGTGACAGGTCGCGTTGACAAATGCACGTGGCTGCTTGCGTCATCCTAGGCTTGCGCGTCGGCCGGGTCGCCGCGTCGCTCTTCGTCTTGACCTCCACCACGTACTTGGCCACCGTCATACCTTCCCACTCTCTATGGCACCTCTACGCACCGCCGTTAGCGTCAAAGTAGCCTCCATGGCACAGCCCTACTTATACCTTTTACTTTGTATATCAGAAAACTCCACCACGTACTTGGCCACCGTCATACCTTCCCACTCTCTATGGCACCTCTACGCACCGCCGTTAGCGTCAAAGTAGCCTCCATGGCACAGCCCTACTTATACCTTTTACTTTGTATATCAGAAAACAAATTCAAATCAATTTTCCTCCAAAGCAATGTTTGTGCAGCAACACGGACGTGTTTTGTCGCTTCGGTCACGATGACCGCGTCGCTCCCACCCCCCCTGATTGGATTTATTTATATATCTAGAGATTTTTCGGGAAATTTCCTCGGTGCTCGGATGAGGCGTGGTGGTCCCGAGCTCGAGTGATGTACGACACGACACGACCCGACACGACACAGTACAGCACACCCTGTCATCTGCATCCAGTGCATCTCGGTGCATTCATCTGGATCATGTGCGCATTTTCTTTCTCTCTTGCGAGACGAACTGACATGTACTATTTGTGCAGAAGAATCTATGCGAGTTGGGGGTGACATTGGCTGGCCATTGGGATGGTGCACCGAGCAGGAACGCAGGTCCACTGATTCCGTCCAAGATGCAGCCCCCAGAAACAGTGCCCATTCAACCTCCTCGCAAGCGAACGAGAACACGGCCGTCCAGGTATGACTGACCTTAACAAACTGATCAATGTCCTTGCTTACTATATTGTTGTCTACAGCTTTCCTCGGCTGACGCCATTGGCCACCGCCGGTCTTGAGTGCGAGCACAACGACATCCTCAGGATCCTGAAGGTCCGCAACAGCATTGTATTGTGTCGTCCACGTCCGAATCAACGACAGGTGACACGATAATGCAAGAACCCAACCAACCAGCAAGCCTCGAACGGAGCTTTCATAGATGGTACGTGCATACAGTATCAATCAATGTGATAGTAAAGGCTTTACTGATCCTTTTGTTATCCATATCACAGGTGATATGTCCTCATCGACATTGCATATTCGCAGGCCTACTCGGCCCTCAGCGACTTGCTTCCTACGCCCCCAAGGACTCCAGCTCTGAACCCTCAAGGAACAGAACAACCCACTCTGCTATCGAAATGGCAGATTGCCAAGAGAGCCCGACACGAGCGAGAGCATTTGGGACCGTCACAAACCCCTCTAGGCATCCCGGCTACAGTTTTCCTACTATCGGACTGCGAGTTGAATCTTCTACACTTCATGCTTAGTACTTAGTTATGCTTATTTGTTGCTTATTTGAATACAATCACCACAGCCTTGCTACTTGAATGAGTGCAATGCATGGGTCTATGCTAGTCCTTTAATACAAAGAGAGACGCGGTGGAGCGCTGCGTCACGTCACGACACAAACCGCGAGACAAGTGAGCTTTCTGATTGGTTGTGGGACAACAGCCACGTCATCGTAACGCGACGCGTGACAAGTCGCGTTGACAAATGCACGTGGCTGCTTGCGTCATCCTAGGCTTGCGCGTCGGCCGGGTCGCCGCGTCGCTCTTCATCTTGACCTCCACCACGTACTTGGCCACCGTCATACCTTCCCACTCTCTATGGCACCTCTACGCACCGCCGTTAGCGTCAAAGTAGCCTCCATGGCACAGCCCTACTTATACCTTTTACTTTGTATATCAGAAAACAAATTCAAATCAATTTTCCTCCAAAGCAATGTTTGTGCAGCAACATGGACGTGTTTTGTCGCTTCGGTCACGATGACCGCGTCGCTCCCACCCCCCCTGATTGGATTTATTTATATATCTAGAGATTTTTCGGGAAATTTCCTCGGTGCTCGGATGAGGCGTGGTGGTCCCGAGCTCGAGTGATGTACGACACGACCCGACCCGACACGACACAGTACAGCACACCCTGTCATCTGCATCCAGTGCATCTCGGTGCGTTCATCTGGATCATGTGCGCATTTTCTTTCTCTCTTGCGAGACGAACTGACATGTACTATTTGTGCAGAAGAATCTATGCGAGTTGGGGGTGACATTGGCTGGCCATTGGGACGGTGCACCGAGCAGGAACGCAGGTCCACTGATTCCGTCCAAGATGCAGCCCCCAGAAACAGTGCCCATTCAACCTCCTCGCAAGCGAACGAGAACACGGCCGTCCAGGTATGACTGACCTTAACAAACTGATCAATGTCCTTGCTTACTATATTGTTGTCTACAGCTTTCCTCGGCTGACGCCATTGGCCACCGCCGGTCTTGAGTGCGAGCACAACGACATCCTCAGGATCCTGAAGGTCCGCAACAGCATTGTATTGTGTCGTCCACGTCCGAATCAACGACAGGTGACACGATAATGCAAGAACCCAACCAACCAGCAAGCCTCGAACGGAGCTTTCATAGATGGTACGTGCATACAGTATCAATCAATGTGATAGTAAAGGCTTTACTGATCCTTTTGTTATCCATATCACAGGTGATATGTCCTCATCGACATTGCATATTCGCAGGCCTACTCGGCCCTCGGCGACTTGCTTCCTACGCCCCCAAGGACTCCAGCTCTGAACCCTCAAGGAACAGAACAACCCACTCTGCTATCGAAATGGCAGATTGCCAAGAGAGCCCGACACGAGCGAGAGCATTTGGGACCGTCACAAACCCCTCTACTGTAGGCGGCTGTAGTTTGGCAACTCGCAACCGGTGTCACATGACCGTGGGAGCGGGTAGAGGAGGGCAACCCGGCCTCGGGGACGGGGGACATCCACTTTAGGCAACGCAACCTCTTGTGAGTGAGCTCTCCCAAAGGGCCAAAGCTGTCCTATGTAGCGTCGAGTGATCATCCTCACGCTTTGGCCCATTACACTGTACACGAATCTGTATATGAATACAAGGTTTTGTGCACACTGACCACCTTATTTGTCACTGAGTGCTGATTAGCTCAGGACCCCTGAAATTCCCTATAAATGATTCATCTCGGACCACCGAAAATTTGGGCCTTATGGGAACCTATGTATGGTACTCTCCACCGAAAATGGGCCCCGTAGGGCCGACATGTTGGAGCTAAGAACCACTGAAAAGGAACCCGCCCGTCCGAAGTCCCATCTTCACCACCGAAAATGGTAAGCATCTGAACACGCCGAGGATCTGTCAGTTCCAATCACAAGTATTTTGCATATTTTGCTTCCCATGGGTCTATGGAAGCAAACTAGGCATGTTATAGCAAGCTTGTGCATAAAATGAGAGTTCTGCTCTGGAAACCTCGACGCCGAAGGCGTGGGAAATTAGACTATTTTTAGATATGTATAGTCTAAGAACCACTGAAAACGGCTGACTTGAAAAAATCTATCATGTAAATCACCGAAAATGGCCCAAATTCTGTCCCAGCGCACCACCGAAAACAGGTCACCCTGGGATGAATGCTCTATAGGGAATTTCAGGGGTCCTATTAGCTCATGAGGCTGGCAGCGCTGCGGCGGTTTGTAGAAAACAAAATACAATATGAGCGAACCTCATGTCGATTTCGTACTTGGTGCCGCTGGTGACGTATTCTTGAGGGTTTTTGACCTTTTTTTTGCGAAAATTAAGCATGGGTAAGCGGAAAGCAACTCAGCCTCGGGGACAGGGGACAACCCGCAAATTAGGCAACCGCAACCGACCCCCGGGGACAGGGGACGTTGCCTAACGTCGGCCGCGTACAGTAGGCATCCCGGCTACAGTTTCCCTACTATCGGACTGCGAGTTGAATCTTCTACACTTCATGCTTAGTACTTAGTTATGCTTATTTGTTGCTTATTTGAATACAATCACCACAGCCTTGCTACTTGAATGAGTGCAATGCACGGGTCTATGCTAGTACAAATTAAAACGCCGGTGGTGGAAGCTTACTCATCTTTGTACTCGTCCGTGGGAACTTCACTGAACTTCAACATAATAGTTGTACTAGTAGTAGTGCTCACCACTTCACTGGGTTTTAATCCTACACCGCACGTTCATCCTAGCCTTCTAACGAACTTGCCTCGCAGGCTCGCACCGCCAACGTAACCCCCATAATATATCTTATTCGCTTGGGAGCTTGAACTTCTTGCTACTGTTCAAACTTCAGGTTCTTCAGAAGGGTGCGTCGATTATATCGAACAGCAAATTCATGTAATGATCCAATACATCACAGCTGGAGGAATACAGTGACATGGACATGGCTGAGGTCGTGTCTAATACATCCAACTGGCCCTTTGTGAGTGAAGACATATCACAGATCGTGCGTGCGCCGTGTGGGCTGATTGAGTTTCTTTTCTAGCAGCCACCTGTCTCGCGGGTTCCTCGTGAACTTCTCATGGACATCTTCTCTTTGGTCGCGTCGTTCCGAATCGCCCGCGACTATTTTCTTACGGAAGACGACGACGACGACGACGACGACGACGACGAAGAGCCCATATCCTTCCTCACTACCATCGCTGTCTCGCAAGTTTGCCGTGAGTGGCGCCGTGTAGCCCTCGAATGTCGGCCACTATGGGCTGCCATCCCGTTGCAGTCGACAGAATTGACAAAACTCGCCCTGGAGCGATCGCACAATCACCCGCTTCTTATTGGCGGGAATTTCAATCATGAAGATCCTACTCAGAGACCAGTTCTTGAGGCGGTAGAATGTGGTTTGACCAAGTTGGAACGAGCTTTCGAGATTTCCTTGAAGGAAATCAGCAACGAGGACTGGCCTTCTGTCTCCGACTCTCTCACACTTCATCCGGCGCCCCTCCTCGAGGAGCTGACGATCAGTTGCGCGTCTGACCACGTGTCCCTTCCTGAAAACATATTTCAAGGTGCCGCGCCAACTGGTCTGGAGACGTTGAACTTGCAGTTCGTTTCCCTCTCGCCCATATCCTTCCTTTTATCATCTCCATCACTCTCCTGTCTCCATCTAGAAGGTTACGAGATCGCGCCGATATGGAACACCGCAGAAAGTTTTTTGGATACGATGTCCCGTATGCCATCGCTCGAAATACTGCGCCTGGCAGGAGTGTTCCTGTTTTCTCCTCACGATTATGAACGAGCTTATGCTCCCGTAAAGCTTACTAGCCTTCAAACGTTGGACCTTGAAAGTTCCATGGATTCCGTCGCCTTCGTCCTTGGCCATATATCCGCACCTGCCGTATCCGAGCTGGAACTCTGCCTCCTCCTTCCCCTCCACCAGGACATCAGAATTGAAGACCTCAAACGATTGGTCCTGTCCATGCTCTCTGCGCGTTTCCCCGTCGGCACCAGATGTTACGATTGGCTCCGCATTGAAAGAAATGGCGAAGATTTACACAGTCTTATCGTCACATTCAAACATCCCTACTCTCTTTCACCTCAAATTCCCAAGTCAACCCGCCTGGAATTCCTCACCGATTTGACGACGACTGCGACCATCGATATCGAGCCTTTTTGGACAGAACATATTGCCATGACCGCCTTTACAGGGTTGATCGGCGCGGGCATCGGTACTCTCGAAATTTCCAACGCCGAATTTTCGCTTCCATATGTTCAAAGAAGGCTGCTGATTCTCGCGGAGAACGTCCGGACGTTACATCTCGATGGACAAAAGTCGGTGTCGTCTTTCCTGTCCCAGCGTGAAGGAGTCACACGCTGGTCCAGATTTTTCCTCAGCGGCATATGCATGCTACATCTCGAGAACATCGATCTATACATGCCCTTGCACGACAGCTCTTTAGCAACGGTGTTCTGTGCGCTCATCGACAAATTCACGCCAAACCGAATGCGATCCCGAAGGTCTTTGCCTTTGCGTCTCAAGCTATCGCAATGTGCGTTTTCTGAGGAGATGCTATTGGTGATGCAGCAGAGATTCGGATACGATTGCGTGGAATGGACGTGACGACGATATTCCCGACGGTTCGACCTCCTGATATTCCCGAATGTCTTCTCTAGCGCACTTGGATCATTCTTGGATCACTACTTCAAACCGATGTGACCTGTGATATCTACCTACATTCGCGTTGGACCGAATGTCAGCATTCGTTGGTCTCGATAGTCACTGACTCATGGATTGCGGTCGTGCATATCTTAGCCCCACGTCATCCTCCTCTCATTTGATGATCTTCAAATTGCCATAAGTTCCCATGACCTACCCCAGACTTTCCCCAGACTTCCCCGCGTTCCGCAGGGGCGGCCTTTCAGGAGCCTTGATCGGCCCGGACGGCTTCTGCCGCGGACAGAGCGGACCCCGCGAATGTACATGTGAAGTTGTCTTTGACCACCGGCTACCCCAGGGCTGTCGAAGCCGACATGAGACCCGTATAACGCATCGCAGAGCGGTCGCAGAACTGCTTAGTCTGGGACCCTATCTCTCCTCCGATGATTTTCAAGTCGCCTTATGCCCCCCTTCCCGACCTCCCAAACGTCAATTATTATGACGCTATCTTTGGACGACCCGAAGTCGCGCAATGGCCAGACTATACCGTATACATCGACGGCATTACTGGAGAGAAGTGGGGGTTCAAGAAGTACAGGCAGCGTATAGACGACGCCGCCGCTGCGTTGGCCGGACCCCTTGGGATTAAGAAGGAAAATGGAGAAGTCGTTGGCGTGCTGAGCGAGAATTGCATGGTGAGTGATTTGCGATTCGTTCGTTTCTCTAGGTTCATATCTGAGGTTGCTTTCACCCTCTTCAGGATTACCCAACGATTGTCATGTCTCTTCTGAAAATAGCGGTGCCAGTGGTTTTGTTCCCCGCATTTTCAACGTCTTCGGAGACCACGGCTCTCATTAAGCTTTCCGAAATCACTCGACTATTCGTCAGTCCAAGGCTGCTGCCCATAGCTTTGTCGGCGGCCAAGGAGGTCGGACTACCGGAGAACAAGATATACATTCTCCATGGGCGCGCGGGACGCAGGGTCACCTTTTCATCTTTGGTCGACCGTGCAAAATCCAACAATCTCAAGGTCGATTCGCATCCTGTCCAAACGGACACGCTCGCATATCTCGTCTTCTCAAGCGGGACAAGCGGTCTCCCGAAAGGTGTGTGTATCCCATACCATACCTAATTGCTATCATTGACTAGTTTGTGCAGGTGTCATGCTATCGCATCGCAACCTTTGCTATTCGGCTTTACAGCCCGCGATGATGCTTATGGAGATCGAGAATGTTGCCCCAGTGCGTGCGACGCGCACATTGTTCTTACCATGTTTGACTGTTTCTCGATAGCAACCGCCGCCGAAGACGCCAGAAGGAATTCCTGTTACTATCGCCTTCTCCCCCATGTATCATGCCATGGGCCTCCACCTCTTCATTACCCGCCTTCCTCTCTCGCCAGCCACGTGCATTGTTCTCCCCAAATGGGAAGTGAACAAGGTCCTGGACATTATCCCCAAGTAAGTGTATCTGTGTTTTTGCCATTTCCTGTCCCACAAGGTTCCTTTGCGCAGATATAAAGTATCGACCGTACAATTCGTTCCAGCACAAGTTCTTCAACTGCTCAACTCCCCGAGGTTTGCAAAGGCAGATCTCAGCAGCATCGAGGGCGCCGGTGCGGGCGCAGCATACCTCCCTGTTGAGTTTCGAGATCGCCTAGTCCAGCGCTTGAAGCTTCCTTGGTTCTTGGAAGGTGTGTTCCGCTTTCTATTCATAGCTCGCACAGTTTTTAACTTCAATACTGCAAAGGTTATGGAATGTCCGAATGCGCACGTTGTTTTCACATATCTATCGCATGCAGCCGCTGACTTGTATTGCCTTCTAGACTGTATCCGCGATTGCCGCCACATTTCCTGGGAGCTTTGGGGGGAAACTCGAATACGTCTCCGGAATGACGGGTGTGCTCCTGGCTGGTATGGAGGCGCGGATCGTACGCGAAGATGGGACCGACGCAGACTTTGGCGAACCCGGGGAGCTTCACTTGCGCGGCGGGAACGTCGGGCTGGGATACTGGAAGAATGAGAAGGCGACAAGAGAGACCTTCCTGCCTGGCGGCTGGTTATGCACCGGAGATCGATTCAAGGCGGACGAGGCAGGCAGATTCTTGTGCGTTGTCTTCCTCATATCATCCCGTATTCACACTCTCATCCATGGTAACTTTTAGCTATGTGGATCGGACGAAGGTACACACCTCTCTGCTACCTGTCTCAAAATCTCTGACGCTCCAGCGCGACATGTCTTAGGATACCTTGAAGATCTCCGGCGTCCAAGTGTCTCCAAGTGAAATCGAGTCGACCTTGGTCGAACATCCGGGAGGACTCATCACCGATGCCGCGGTCGCCGGCGTCGCCGGTACGCGTATGTCAGATGAGAAAGTCCCGAAGGCGTGGATTGTTCTCTCTGCCAAGGGGAGGAAGATGGGAAAGAAGGCTGTCGTGAAGGAGCTCGACGCTTGGGTGAAGGAGAAGCTGAGCAGTCCGAAATGGATAAGGGGAGGGTACGAGATCCTTAGGGAGGTGCGCTTTGGTTTCCGTCGAAACAACCAAAGTCCGTTTACTCATGATACTGCGCGCAGATCCCCAAGTCTCCGACGGGCAAGGTGCTCCGTCGGGTCTTGCAGGAGAGTGGCAGGGAGCGCTCCATTGGTGTTCAGACGAAACTTTAAAGATAAGGATGGGCTAGCCTCTGGTGCTTGGTACTGAGAGGCTAGCCGATAATTATATTACGAACTTCTACCCTACAATATGCATGCAACTAGGAGTACCCTATGTAACCTATGTACCAGGCCGGATATCCTGAATCGTCAGCCGGTAATCTGAGTCGCGGAAATTAGGATTACATAACCGTATCGCAGGACTTTTCTCCGTCCGACCCTGTATCCCCGCATTCCCCATATTCCTGGAACGCTCGACGCAAATACTGTGCTCAACGTGTGGACATAAGTATGTGAATTCAGGGCACTCAAGGATCACCAGAAAATCAAGGAGATTACCTTGGTTCTGACAAACCAAGTAATGATCGCGTTCTCAGCTTTTCTGGTCACATCGTCCCGGAGCCTCGGTCGCGTGGTCAAGAAGTTGACAAGAACGTTGGGAAGGCCCCCAAGCCAAGGATTCCGACACGGAGAGTGGGCTTAACCCTGTTCGAATACTCGCATGCATCTAGTCTCCGTGGCTGACCTAACCAGAAGATAGTCGTTCTGGTTGTACGGCATGCATCCAGTTTCTGTCGTCGGCGTCGAGTGGCCATTACGACTCCATGCTGTTTTGCTACAGCTATCATCGCTGGCAGTGACTTTCAAGATTGGTATGGGCGTCCTCTAGCTGGCCAGTTTCGTACCTTCTTTTCAACAATCATCTATCTCGCTCACGTAAACCCTCTCAGGCGAACATCACGGACTCACGGAAGCCTGTTCGTAGCTGCAGCACGTAGAAGATCAGCTGAACCGTGCAAGTGAACTAGTCTGCTTTTCTCCGCGGACGCGCTTGTCGAGTGATAGGGGGAAGCTCGCTGATTGGCTGAGAGGACTTATCGAGACAGGTTACCACAGAGAAATATTGTTTAGACATACTGATCTGGATTGACGACGAGACGCAAACCAAACGAGTTAAATGGCAGTCGAGACCATCGACGGCTACTGGTACATTTACCTCTTTATTGTTCATTCAACATGTTCCCGCCTTAGCTTATGAAGTCAAAACATGAGACCGCGCTTTCCACGCGCGATAAACAAAAGTCGCAGTGTTCTTCGAGTCCTGGGAGCTTTCTTGGAGCTACCCTGGCTCATGATAAAACGGTAGCACGAGGCGACGCAAGGTGCGTATGCATATCCTACACAGCATCCTTTCGAGTAAAAAAGGCCAATCGAGTTGTGGATGCCTCGCTACTCGTGGTTGACTCGAAGGCCCACCGACGCTACAGGTGTCAGCAGGCCTTCGAGATCCCTATACTTTCTCCACTGGATCCGCAGCGGATACACTGGCACTTCGTACCATGTCCCAAGGTCTCAACCCTCATCCACAACTTACAAAATACATGAAGCCTTTGGAAGAAGAATGATGGAGGAGCTGCCGAGGCCCGAGTCGGGAATACCATAGGTACATTTTCATCTTGTTGACTTGAGAGATTCAGCCTCTCGAGTCCGAGAATATGCCGACATACTTACATCGGAAGGCGTGGTGTACTACTGGACCCTACTCAGTAACTCAACTTGAGCTTGATCATGGTTCACTGGTTTATATTAGTGCTCCATTTTTATTTAAACTTCAAGCCTTGTGCTCCTCCCACATATGAGTTCTTTTCCATAATGAATCAGATTGGACTTGGAAGAAACCAACGTATTGTGCTCGGAGGGTGTTCAGCTCGACGCTTGTTGGACATTAGACAGATTCTGCTTTCCAGTGCACGTGACATGCCGAAGCTCGGCAATCACAATTCCCTCGCGCACTCGGTAACACCCACCGTAATGAAAGCAGACGCCAGATAAGAGGATCCTGAGCCTGAGAAGTGTTGACGAAATATCTCGTCTGCCTTGGGGAGACTAAAGTGAACGACCCAACTGCGAGAAGAGTCGCATGGATCATTCCACCATAAGAAGCCACCGGTTAATCGCCTATAACTCCCGTCCCAAGCCTTCTCCCACAAAGCCCCCAAGGACCAACACGACTCCAGAGCACAAGCCTCTCCTCGCTCTCTGTCGTCGCCATGATCTTCCAGTCCCCCTATGGCCCTGTCCCCGACATACCCACGGTCAACTACTACACGTGGCTTCTTGAACGCCCCGACGTCGCACAATGGCCTGACTACGTCGCTTACGTGGATGGGCCCACAGGCCGAGCACGGCGATTGAGAGAGTTTCTAGCGCGAGTAGAGAGTCTGGCCGCGGCACTCGCCGCGCCCGCGTCGAAGGGGGGATTGGACCTTCGAGGTGATGCAGGAGAGATGGTTGGCATTCTCAGTGAGAACAACATAGTACGTTTCTGGCCGGTTCTGAAGCATTCACGCCAAGTGACGTCTCTCAATATGACAGGAATGGCCTACTTTGGCTTTTGCGCTGTTGAAGATTGCCGTGCCCATTGCTCTGTTCCCCGCGTCTTCGACCGACGGTGAAGTCACGGCACTCGCGAAGTTGTCCAAAATGACTCACCTTTTCGTGAGCCCTAAGCTGCTTCCCCAGGCGCTAGTGGTCGCCACGGCCATCCAGCTGCCCTATGATAGGATTTACATTATCCAAGGTCACGTTCCGGGGAGGAGAAGTTTGGACGACTTTGTAGCTCAGGCCAGAACCGATGATTTGAAGATTGCCACCCGCCCTGTACGGGTAAATACCATTGCGTATCTCATGTTTTCGAGCGGGACTAGTGGTTTGCCTAAGGGTACGTGCCGTAGCTGCCCCACGTGTTTATGTTATCTGACTAGCATTCCGCAGGTATAATCTCCTCGCACCAAAACTTATGTTACCAATCCGTCCAGCCAGTGGTCATGATTAAAGAAATCGAAAAGGTCTACACGGTACGACGACGATCTGGGTTCGCGTCGCATTTTCCTGATGCTCCGTTCTCTCACAGCCTCCGCCGCTTAACACCCCTGAAGGCATCCCCGTGGGCATTGGCTATGCTCCCCTGTACCACGTCATGGGCTTCCACTTGAACATCATTCGGCATTTTCTTCAGCCGCAGACTGTTGTCATGATTCCCAAGTGGGACACTGAGCTCATGTTCACACTTATTGCCAAGTAGGACTCTCTACTTTGAACACCTTTTCGTTCACTACTTACCCGTCCACACAGATATAAAGTTTCATTCCTAAGCCTGGTGCCGGCGCATGTTCACATGCTCACCCATTCGCCTTCATTTAAAGACGCCGACCTCAGTGGATTGGTGCAAATCGGCGGTGGGGCCGCCTACCTTCCAGATGATTTACGCCAGAAGTTCGTTTCCCGTATACGCAACGCGAAGTGGTGGATAGAAAGTGGGTTCTTTGCTTAGATCATGGCATTATCGCTCATCGATTTCTGTGCAGCTTTCGGAATGTCGGAAACGGTAGGATGCTATCCTTGGCCTTTGCTGCTTCGTTGACTTATTCGTGGATTAGACTGGCGCTTCTCTCATGGCCGCATGTCCAGGAACATTCGGGGATCGCTACAAACAAGTTGCAGGTTCGCTTGGAATCCTTGTCCCAGGCTTTGAAGGCAGGATCGTCCGAGAAGACGGTACGGACGCTGACATTGGTGAACCGGGCGAGCTGTGGCTTCGCGGGAAGGCCAACGCCTTGGGCTATTACAACAACGACAAAGCAACAAGAGAAACATTCTTGCCTGATGGCTGGATGAGGACAGGCGATCGATTCTCGGTCGATGAGGTTGGCAGGTTCTAGTGGGTATCATCCACACACTCTCCCCGAAGGTGGACTAATGAAGAGTGTGTCCCCGATAGCTACATAGAGCGCGTCAAAGTGAGCCTCCTGTTCGGTCTAGCCCTCGCAGTTCTGATGCAGCTGTTCGTCTAGGATACCCTGAAGATCTCTGGGGTTCAAGTCTCCCCAAGCGAAATTGAAGATGCTCTTCTCGAACACGCGGGGGGGCTCATCGTCGATGTCGCCGTCGCGGGGGTGCCGGGAACTCGCATGGTTGACGAGAAGGTTCCGCGTGCATGGGTAGTTCTCAGTGACCTGGGACGGCAGAAGGGCGAGAAAGCAGTGATAGAGATATTGGAGGTGTGGATCAAGGAGCGATTAAGCAAGCAGAAGTGGCTTCGTGGCGGGATTCAGGTGATCGACGAGGTGAGAGTAATCTGTTACCCCATCCGGGTGTGTTCTGAGTTCTTGGCTAGATTCCGAAGTCACCAACGGGCAAGGTCCTACGCCGCAAATTGATAGAACAGACTGCATCTCCGGGTGGGGGCGAAGGGGCCTTGCGAGCGAAGCTATAAAGCAGACTATATTCTGGGATAGCTGTGTAGGGTATCGTGTAAGTAAGTTAAATTCTTCATGTTTCTTGTCAGTACATTGGGCACTCCAAGATGCCGTCCAAGTACTGGCAACCCTGCAGACCCACATCGCGCGAAAAAAGGCGAAGTGGGTCAGAGATACGAAAGATCTCCCGGTCGAGTACACGATGTAGAGTTAAATTTTTGCCTCCCTCCTTCATACCGTTACCATGGCTGAGGGCAACTTCGAGCACAAGGTCCCATACGGTGAGTTTTCCCTTGGTATGATCGAGCCGCTGCTGATCTCATTGCATTCCTTCTAGTTTGTCTCGGAAACTCAGGATTGAAAAAATCAAAGATCATCTTGGGATGCATGGCCTACAGGAGTCCGGACTGGCAGGAATGGGTCCCAAAACATCACTTCGTTCGACCCACACCGCCCGCACACTGCTCCCAGTCAGTGGCTATTAGCACTCGTGATCCGGCTACTTTTAGCTGGAGATCCACATGAACGAAGCCTCTTCGGCACCTGACATACAGGTGGATATTATTGGCCCTTTTTTCTGTAACTGTGACTCAGCGCCGTGCCCAATGCCACTGCTAATAGAATTTTCGAGGAGCTTGTACAGTGTGTGCTGTTTGGTCAATGGTCAATTCACCTCAGATTCAGCACTATATTCTTCAAGTTACGTCTTGCAGAGCATCGGGCGGTGTGCAGGGCTTTCCACAGAAGCTCAGAAATAAGTCGTTCGCATCGGTTATCTCTCTCACTTCACGATCGTTTTCTTCTTTCACACGAATCCTAGTCAGCTGAACAATGAACTGAAGATTCGGAAGGTGCATCGGGCGACTATACATGCGATGATGTCCTTGACCGTGCGAAAAGGTGAGGTGGGTCAGCGACTCGAGGTACTTATATAAAAGCCTCTCTCGACGGAGAGTCGAAATCCCATCCTTCCATCAACGCCATGGCCGAAACCACTTTCGAGCGCAAAATCCCATATGGCAGGTCCTCACACGATCCAGTCAAATTGACATTAATCGGTCGCACTGTCTACTCTAGTTCGCCTCGGAAACTCTGGGCTGAAGATTTCGAAGGTCATCTTGGGATGTATGTCCTACGGCAGTCCAGAATGGCAGAAATGGGTCTTGGGCGAGGAAGAAGGAATCGCGCAAATCAAATACGCGTGCGTGGATTTGCACGTAGTGTCTCCGAGTCATCTTCATCCTAACTCGCTCCAACTGCAGGTATGAGCATGGTATTCAAACTTTCGACACGGCAAACGTAAGACGCACTGCTACCTTTAACTCAAACTGACCGCGGCTCTAATTGTGACCGAAGGTCTATTCAAACGGCGAGTCTGAAGTCATCCTTGGGAAGGCCATCAAGCAACTGAGGCTTCCCCGCGACGAGATTGTCGTAATGACCAAGGTATGCAAGTACGACTTGA
The DNA here is from genome assembly GCA_012932865.1 of Amylostereum areolatum. Classification (NCBI taxonomy): domain Eukaryota; kingdom Fungi; phylum Basidiomycota; class Agaricomycetes; order Russulales; family Stereaceae; genus Amylostereum; species Amylostereum areolatum. The sequence goes on from SAXG01000002.1 coordinate 1,404,727, forward strand.
TCGATAATGAAACCAAAGATTTTTAACGACCCATTCTACAGTTGTACGCAGTCGTCGGCAAGACCCCGTCGCAGACATACAGAGATACGGCAGTCATCGGCAAGACCCCGTCGCGGACATACAGAGATACGACGGTCGCCGACAAGAATGGGTACATTAACCAGCACGGCTTGAGTAGGAAGCATATCTTCGAATCCGTCAAGCACAGCTTGGACCGACTCCAATTGGACTACATCGATTTGCTTCAATGTACATTTCTCCCCTTAGATGGGTTCCCACTGTCAGCGCTGATCAGTATACGTGTTTAGGCCATCGTTTCGATCCGGAGACTCCCATCGAAGAAACTGTGAGTGAATTACACACGCACCTACGAGAGAGTATCCAATATTCATTTCTCACCTTATATATCATAGATGCAAGCTCTCCACGACGTCGTCAAGGCAGGCTACGTACGCTACATCGGCATGAGCTCCTGTTGGGCTTGGCAATGTACGTCCGTTCTCCACATCGTTCATGTGAAGCGCTGTTTATTTGCTCACATAGTCAGCGCCATGCAAAGTGGGTCTAACCCAACTCTCTATTCATCTGCACTTACATGATAGGGTTGTGCAGACTACGCACTTAACAACAAGCTCACACCTTTCATCTCGATGCAAAACCACTACAGTCTCATCTACCGCGAGGAAGAACGGGAGATGATGCCAACCTTGAAGGTTAGTGTCCCTTCCACGTTTCAACATTGATCATACCAACCCTCGCATCCCTTGCAGCATTTCGGCGTAGGCTCAATCCCATGGTCTCCCTTGGCTCGTGGGGCGCTGACCCATCCTTTGGGCGAGATCACGAAGCGTTCAGAAGTCGATATGTGCGTTGACGCGCATACCCCACCCACTATTAACATGCTAATTTCAGCATTCGGTTAGCTTTCATGGCACTTACCTCGAGGTGCCCTCCAACCAGGATATCGTCCGCCGCGTCGAGGAAGTGGCCAAGAAACACGGCGTGAAAATGGCCCAGGTCGCGCTCGCTTGGTGCATGACCAAGGACGTTGTCAGCGCGCCCATCGTAGGCACGACGTCAATCGAAAAGCTGAAGGAGTTGATTGGTATATATGCTCAGCTCGCCTCGTGGATCATATACCTTCTGACATGGGTGGATGTTAGATGCATTTGACGTCAAATTGACCGACGAAGACATCAAGTACCTCGAAGAGCCTTACAAGCCCATGAACATCATTGGGCATGCCTAAGCCAGCCCTTCGAGCAGGACTGGATTATACTACGCTTGTCACGGCAAGGCGATGTTCATAGCAGCCTCAGGGAGTGGGAGTACGAAGACGTGTATTTTAGCCTGTATCATCAGTCCATCCTGGACAAATCCATACACCCGACCTCGGAGTATTTTTGCACCTAGCACGGACAGTGTAGGAATAAACATACAACAGTCGGTAGGATAGATCTGAAGCCAGTGATATTCGGCCGGATCCAGCTGGCGTTTTCGATAGCAAGGGCCTCTGTTGGGAATACATGGATGTGTTCACATATATAGATATTGGATCGCAGAGCACCCAGGAGGTGCGAGCATACTACATCCCTGTATTCCAAGTTCTGCATGGCCGACCTTATGCACCGCCCCCGCTCCTCTCCACAGGAATGCGCCTGTGCAGCGACTTGGCAAGGTCCGTCGCCGGAGGCGCGAACGACACCTCCTTCAACTCCGCGCAAATCTACGAGCATCACAATCAGTTGCGTCACAGAAAGAACATAAAGGAGAGAGATAAACGCACCTCGATTAACTCGTCGAATGCGACATGCTTCTGCTTGTTGAACCCGGTCTCCTCCAGAACATAATCCACGTCCTTCGTCCCGACGCCGCTGAACGAAGACTAGCGTGGCTAAGAGCGTTTTCACCTCCTTCAGATCGACTAACGAATGCTCCTCAACCGTCTTCGCTCGTCTTGTGAACGCTTCGCGCAGTTCTTCCACCTCACCAGGCTCAAATTGCGCGCGTCCGTACGCCGAGGGCTTCACGCCTTCAACATTCAAGAGGCTCGACTTGTTTCCAAGGATCTCTGACCCGCTGCCGATCGTCCGGAGACCCATGGTCTGCAGGAACGAACCCGCGCTGGCGAGCTCCTTCTGCTTCTGCGCCTCGGTCCACTTTAATTCTTCGGCCATGATGTCGACAATACGCGGGAGCGCATCGAGCGTCGCCTGGGCGTTCAAGAAAGAGAGGCGTGTGCGCCGAGAGACCACGTCCGTCGCGGTGAGTGCGTATTCATGGCGAACGGCGTACCGGACCTCAGCCTCTATGACTAGAAACTGACTATTAGTCAAAGGAGAGGGGGGATGAGAGGGAGAAATGCTTACAAGGATAGGCGGGATCGAGTCGGACACCGTAAAGTGGCCAGTTGAGACCGGTGGGCGTAGCGAGTGTGAGAACGGTCCAAGCGCGGTCGCCATAATTGTCCGAAAGATGCTTCGCGACCTCTGTGTCAAGACCGTACTAGAAGGTTACGCAGTGAGCACTTCTCCAGTAACAAAATAGAGAGATAGCCTACCCGTTGAATCAAGCTGACGAACATATTCCTGCTCCAACCATCGCTGCCCACGAGCCTGACCTGTTCCGTGACGCAACCCGACTTGGGTTTCAAACCGAAGACCTTGACCGCCTCGTCGACCGTCTCCTCCGCCATGGCACGGTACGTCGTCCACTTCCCACCGACGATGGTCAACAGTCCAGATTCCGAAACCGTGATGAGATGTGAGCGGACGAGACCCTGCGTGCCACTGGCGCTCGGGTTCTTCACCAAAGGACGGAGACCGCTCCATGCACTGAGGACGTCTCCACGGCGGACCTTGATGTCGGGAGAGAGGTAACGGCGGACTTCGTCAAGCACCCAGCGGATTTCCTCCTCTTGTGCGCGGGGTTCGGCCTCGACGGGCGCGGGCGTATCCGTCGTGCCGGCGATGGTACCGCCTTCCCAGGGAAGGAAAAAGATAACGCGGCCGTCGGACGTCGCGGGGTCGAGCATGCCCATCTTGCGTGGGGAGTAATAGTTCGGGAGCGTAACGTGCACACCGGAGGATGCCTGGACGATGGGTTTGTGCTTGGGGTCGTCGAGCGAAAGCAGCGCGTCGGAGAAGGGGCCCGTCGCGTTGATAATGCCTTTGGCCTTGACTTGCCATTGCTCGCCCGTGAGATTGTCCTTGACGCGTGCACCGATAATTTTGCCGTTCGAGTCCTTGTTGAGGTCGGTGACCTCGACTTTGTTCGCCACCGTTGCACCGTGTTTAACGGCAGTCATGATGAGGGCCATGTTCATCCGGGAGTCATTGTGTTGTCCGTCGTAATAAACCAGGGAGCCGACAAGGCCATCGCTCTTGAGCATGGGGAAGGTTTCAAGAGTTTTGCCTCGGCTCATAAGGTAGGAAGTTTCCATGTTCTCTTTCCCGGCGAGTAAATCGTACATCTTGCAGCCTACCCAGTAGTACGGCACCTGCCAGTATCTAGGTGCGATCAGTGATGCTCAAGGTTGGAAGGGTAATGAAGCCGGATACACACTTGTAGATGGGCAGCATAATGGGGAGCATGTGAGAGAGATAGGGTGCAGTCTGTAGGAAGATACGGCGCTCGTGGAGGGCCTCCTTCACGAGCTTGTACTGTTCATAGTCCAGTTCCATAACGGCCTTCTGGAGGTAGCGAACACCGCCGTGGACGAGCTTTGTCGACTTCGACGATGTCCCTGCCCACTCGTCAGTCCACCACCTCCGTGCCAAATCTTGAAAACAGCTCACCTGCGCTAAAATCATCCCTCTCGACCAACGCAACCTTGAGCCCACGGGTAGCCGCATCGACGGCGACGCCTGCTCCCGTTGCGCCTCCGCCAATAATCAACAGGTCAAACTCGTCTTCCAAAGTTCCCGCGGAAGCCCTGAGCTTGTTGAGGTTCTCTTCGCGCGTCGGGGGCAGCCACGGGGGTGGTGGCCTGCGCTGCTCCTTGGTGGACACAGGGTAGGCAGGACCGGAATTGAGCCAGAGATACCCTCCGCCTGCGACGGCGGCGGCGGCGGTCGAGTAGTAACCGAGGGCCTTGCGCGAGACAAGGACGCGCGCGCGTCCTAGCATCCTTGCGCTGGCAATGTGTTTGTGTCGGGGGTGGTGGTGGTCAAGAGGAAGAGGTGGGGCTGTGCGGTTTTATTTTGGTTTTATTTCACGGGTGCATCATCGCACAAGAACATTCGGGCCTACGGTCTCGCGCGCTCTTGCATCCGCACATCTCAGATCTTCTCCGGGCCGATCCTTTCAATATTGCAACTTGCAAGTTCATCTCACCGGTAAGCCGGCGCTACATTGAATGTTGAATGTTGAATGTTGAACTCTGCTAAGTAGCACAAGAAATTCATAGAGAAGAGCGAGAGGAGAGTACTCGTCGTAACCTCGGGCACGCTCGCAGGCACGCACTCTTCAGTCTCTTGCAACGAATGAGAGCATGAACGTGGAAGGCACATCATCTCACTACAGCTGCGATGACTGGGCTCGGGGTACGGTCCGTTTGGTCCCCAGCCCGGTTCGTGCGCGAGACAGGCCGTGATTCTCCACCGATGATTCTATGTAAAAGTTCTTCTACTTACGAAGAAAGAGAATGGGCGCTGGTATCTCAGGACAGGAGGAGATATATGAGCCGGCCATGATGTACAAGAGCTCTCGAGGTACGCGACATAAAGCTTAAAGCCCAGCGGACACCTGGCGGACACCATTCACAACTTCGCCCTCACACCACCTTCTTTTAGTTTCGCCGCCCTTAGATACTCCTCCTGCAACTTTCGCCTCAACACCTTTCCTGTCGGCAGCTTGGGTATCTTGCAAAGGACGATAACTTAGTCTAGCCCGTTCCATCGATTCGACGCGCTCACCTCCACAACGACCTGGAATCCGCCCCGCAGCCACTTCGGCTTGCTGAGCCTCGCCCGCACCCAGCCCTCCAGCTCCTGAAACACAGCATCCTGTCCACGTTGCCTGCCCTTGGCGCTGAGCACCACCCACGCGTGGGGCGAGAGCTCGTCCGTAAAGCGGGAGGACGGAAGGGGAACGCCTGCTACAGCGACGTCGTCGATGAGGCCGCCTGAGTGTTGCAGGAGCGTGCTCTCGATCTCAGAGGGCGATACTTGGGTGCCGGATATCTTGAGCGTGTCCTGTTCGCTGTGGATCAGCTCGCGCTCGCCGACAGCGAAGGAAAGGAAACATACCTTGATACGATCCACGAAACTGTAATTTTCAACGTCAGGGAAACTTCATTCCAAGCAAACAGCAAAAAACCGACGCACAAGAACCGACCCTGTTTGTCTATCTTGAATCGGTCTCCTGTTCTCAGCCACCCACCCTCCAAAAACGTTTCTCGATTCGCCTTGTCGTTGTCCTTGTATCCCAGCACGACGTTCCCGCCCCGCACGAGCAACTCCCCAGGCTCGTCGAAATCGGCCTCGGACCCGTCGTCGCGCAAGATGCGCGCTTCCATGCTAGGAAGGAGGACGCCGGTCATCCCTGGAACACGCTCGGCGTGCGGGAAAACCCCAGGGAAGGCGAGGACGGCGATTGCGACGGTCTGAAAGGGTTTGGACGAGGCTCGCGGGCGGGAAAGCGGGGATGACTCACGGATTCAGACATTCCGTATCCTGTATATGCTAGTCAGCCTTTGCACGCCAGAGTATATGCAGACCCGTCTCACCTTCACCAAAATCTAAGAGGTTGGGTGCACGGGAGGCAAGTCGGTCGCGAAGTTCTGGGGGGAGGTACGCCGCTCCCGAGTTCATCTTCACCATCCCACTCAAGTCAACATTCATTAATTTGGGGTGTGTCATGAGGTGGTGTGCCATCGCGGGGACCATGGGCATCTGTGTGACCGTGTATCTGTTGGATATAAGTATCCTGAAGAGAGAAAAAGTGTGGGAGCCCTACTTGGGTATGACGTCCGCGACGCGGTCAACGATCCATTTAGGAAGGATCACGACGGTACCAGGGGCGAGGAGGAGACGCATGACGAAGGTGTGGAGGCCCATAACATGATAGGTTGGTAAGACACAAAGCGTGACAGGAATTTTCTCTAGAGTGTCTGGAGGCGGTGGCTAGGCAAGTGGTGGATAAGCAACACACTACAAATGCATACCTGTGATACATACTGTGTATATCCTCGCCATTGCAAGAGATGTTGCACTGATCTGAGCCATCATGACATATATATTCTTATGAGACGCGAGGACACCTGAAGTACGCACGAAGTGAATAAGCTTAATCGGGACAGTGTGCGTTGAAAACGTACCCTTGGGCAAGCCACTGGTCCCACTCGAAAACACCATATATGCGACCGTATCCTCCTTCACAGGTCGAGAATGTACTCTTGCGACCTTCTTCGTGCGCACAACCTCGATGAGATCTCCAAAACTCGTCTTCCCTGGCACTTGCCCGCCGATAATGAAGATCTTATCTTCAGGAAGGCCAATCTCTCTCGCTGCCGAGCGAGCGAGCTTGAGCAGATTTGGGCCAACGAACAGGTGCGTCACTTTCGATAGTTTGAGTAAGGCGACCACTTCTCCGGGCGTGAGTAGTGAGGGAATCAGTGCCATGGGCGTCGCGATCTTGAGCAAGGAAAACACGATGACGGGGTAATCCTGTCAAGTCGAATATGCATTGAATGACATATGAACCGTAAGAACACGGTATAGGAGAACGCACCAAGCAGTTCTCGCTCAGGATACCGACGAAATGCCCGTCCTCGGCGCGCAAACCCAGACCACCGGCTTCGATCTCAGTCCCCAGTGCCGTCGCGCCGTCCGCAACCCTCTCAATATACTCGCGCAGCCGCCTCCTCTCGCCTGTGATCCCGTCGATGTGCAGAGTGTAGTTCGGGTATTCGCGCAACTCCGGGCGATTCATAACAATGTCGTGGTAGTTGGCGCCTGGCCAAGGTGGCACATCTGGGTACATGGACTTGACGCGAGGCATAACTTGAACGCGGTAGTCTGTGGGGTTTCTGGGAGAAAAGCAGGTTCGGGCTTTGTATGTGCGAGTTGCCCGTTGCGTCGGCTATTGGTGAGCCGGGGTTGGGAGGTCAAGTGAGCAGCTGGTGAGAGACATCTGCGTCAGGCCCGCCGTCCCGTCAAGGTCCCATGGGGCTACCTATCAGAAAGCGCCAACGGTAAGGTTAGTAAGAGTTTTCGTAAGATAGATGGTAGACTCGACTTTACGTTTTGGACAATGTCGTCCCAGCCGTGCAGGGAGTCAGAGCCTCCGAGGCCACTGTCAACACCGATCTGAAGAGAAGGCCATCTTGATGACGCGGCAAGCCCGATGAAAGCCGATCGGCACCGGAGCGGGCCGATCTGAGATCTGAAATGCGGGGGGTCTTTGATTGGCTTTTTCAGATTTTTCCCACGGGGTACTTCGCTTTGCCGACTCCTGAAGACTCCGACTGCTCTTCACTTGCACGACCACCATCTCCCACCACTTTCCCCTCATTTCTCTCCCCATACTCCAACCACACTTTCTATACCTCCCCTTTGCATGTACCAAGAGCGGAGTCACTCTCCAATAGAAGGGCTTCCCATTTCCCGCCCCCGCCCGCCCCGGATCTTCACACGAGAAAATATCGACCATGAAGAGGGAGGGATAGCGGCAAGGGTGGCTTTCTCTGAAGATGATAGCTCAGACCTCGACCAAAAGGTCTCCCAGCAACTTCTGCACTTCCCCGACTCCGACTTGACCCTTGTTCAATCGGCCCCAAACCCCGAGCATGACGTTCTACCGTTCGACGATCTACCTAACCTGTCCATGTCTCCCGCCGCCATGTTTCTTTCTGCGTTCAGCAGCCCCTCTCCTTCTGTCTCCGAACTGCCTGACACCGAGGGCGCACAGGTGGACGGCTACACGCTCGGTCCCAGCATAGGAAGCGGCGGCTTCTCCACCATTCGCAGCGCCAATTCATCTTCGGGCGACGTCGTTGCCGTCAAAATCGTTCGTCGGGCGGATCTAGCCAAAACCGCGTCCCCAGAGCAGGCTCGCAAACGCCTCGACACCGAAGAAGCCATATGGTCCGCGCTCTCCCATGAGCACATTCTTCCTCTCTTCCACGTCTTCCACTCTCCCACCGCAGATTATTTCTTCATGCTGTACTGCCCCGCAGGCACGCTGTTTGATATTCTCCAACGTGATGGCACCCCCGCACTTCCCCATGATGATGCTGGAATGATGTTCCGACAGGTCACACGCGGCGTTCGGTATCTACACGAACAGGCTCAGCTCGTTCACGGCGACCTCAAGCTTGAAAACGTCCTGGTCGACGAGGCTGGTATCTGCCGCATCGCCGACTTCGGCATGGCTCGCCAGATAAATTCGCACCACGAACGCACACCCGTGCGTCGTCAGCGCTCCACCATCTCGGAGAACAAACGAGTATTTCCCAAGGGTCGCAGCTCCCTCAAGTCTGCACTACCTATGCACCTTTCACTCCTGCGACACCACAGTGGGCCCCGCCATCGTGCCTCGTCACCTCTCCCGGCCGCCGCTCAGTCTGTAAAGGCTTTAGTCGACTTACCTCCAGGCTCATTGCCCTACGCTGCTCCGGAGCTCCTCCGTCCTCCGTCACAATCGCATCCTTACCGCCCTGATCCTGCGCAAGACATCTGGGCGCTCGGTGTGATGTTATATGCCCTACTTACCGGGAGGCTCCCGTTTATGGACTCATTTGAGCCCCGCCTGACCATGAAAATATTGCACGGTGAGTTATTCCTTGTTCCGTCCGTTGCGCCCTGATCACGTTGGGTTTCTTCCCCAGGTGCATACGATATGCCCTCTGATATCGGTCGTGGCGCGGAGTTGGTCCTGCGCGGTTGCCTCGAGTACAATGTCTCTCAGCGTTGGACGATCGCCGCCGTCGACGAGGTCGGCTGGAGCGTAGGGTGGGGTGACGACTCCCCCGCGGAGCAAGAGATCGAACGCATGGTGGATGAGGCTCATCGTTCTCCCTCATGTTCTACCCGTTCGTCCACGTCCTGCTCGAGGTCGCGCTCACGCGCCCCCCGCGCCATTCCAGAACGCGATGATATCCTCGCCTCTCCCATCACGCGGTCATCTACATCTCCAGGACGTTTCAGCCTATCTCGAAGCCGCTCCCCCCGTCGTCCCTCTATCCCGATGGCGACACCCATCCTCACTCCATCGTCCTCGACATCCAGTGCTTATCCACCCATCTGGTCCTCGTCACCCCCGCGCGGGCGCGATCCCACCAAATCTCATACCCATACCTCCTCGCGTTCTCCCAGTCCAAGTGTCCCCCCAACCACACCTATCGACATCAAGGCGGGCGACCGCTATTCGCCGTTCGTGATTGGTGACGACTACCGCGGCCGAGCGACCCTGCGTCCCCGGAGTATCGAACGCGCCTCTCCATACCCACGTTCCGGATCGAAAGATTCCGAACAACATCTGCCCGTTCCTCGCTGGACACTTTCCCCCGACCCCACAGATGCAGGCCGCTCCCTCTCCCGAACGGGTCTTGCTCCACCCCAACCGGAGAAGACGCTGCAGCCGGAGGTTGGGAAGCGCGCGGGTAGCCAGCCACCAGCAAACTCGGCGCCGTGGACAATGCACCGCGTAAAGCCATCCGTAGGGACGTCGTCTGCGGTGTCGGTCGCGGTGTCCACCCCTGGCGCCGATGGGCAGTTCGTGCTGCAATCCGGGACCACCACCCCGCGGGTGCGCTCGAAGAGCGTTGTTGGACATCGTGATGAGTGGCGGTGGCCCTGCTGAAGAGCGCCACTATCCCCTCTCTTCGTCCGGTATTTATGATGGACTCTCTTGCGTATGGTATCTTAATGTGTGTCATTCGTGTGCATATTGGTTTTCGCCTACTACTTAGGTCCGCTCTTTTCATATTTACGGTCACGCTATCATATTGTTGTACTGTACCAGCTATAAATCGATTCCCCCCTCATTTACCCCCTCCATTCCTGCCAGTGTCATATCTTTTGCCTGATGTATTCGTAGTGTGTATGTAGCTCTCCTTCCACCTTTCTCTCGCGGTACGGTCTTCACAACGTCTCACCTTCATCGGCCTCAATTCTCAGCGGCTCTGTTTGCTTCCTGTTTATAATCCTTGCAATGTCCCGTCGCCGCTGTTGAAGTGTACCTCACATGTCCTTCAATACTTGTATGTACTTACTATCACCCGCCCCGCAATGTGCTGTACCTCTTGCGCGCTTGTGCGTATACTACCGTTTTACGCATCCGCTTGTGTGGGGAGAGTATTGCGCAGTGCACGTGTGAGGACGCAGCTCAGTACAAACCACGGTTGATGGTTGGGCAGTTCAAAGGGGTTCATGGTGGTGAATCGCCAATGCTTCAAGATTTGTCCCTTGACAGAGGCCTGAGTGGCATTGTACCATTTCTAAAGGAGCACTGGGAGAAGACAAAAAGGTATGTACCTGCAGTAGGTATGAGCGCAAAGGTAAGCAACCTCCGGGCGTCTAACTCGAGTCGATGAGAACCTGCCGGCGATGGCGGGCCGGATCCATTAACGCATTTGAGCAACTTTCCAGCTAGACTCGAACCAGTCCCGACGTGCGAGATGACAGTCGATCTCGCAGCCGTAGGGACTGGAGTCGAACAGGCGCGCGGTGGTACAGGCAAAAAGTTCCCACGCGATAGTTGGGACTTAGAATTTTGGACGCGGTGACGCGTCTCCTCGTCTCTCAACTTACGCGTCTTCGACCCCGCCTCTCACTATGCTACCTTCTCCCCCGCTCTCCTTCCAATATTTTCTTGTATATCTCACTCATATATATCGAATATATCGTTCTTCTCGCATCTGACCAGTCCGGTAAGCAATTACTACTCACTTCTGCCTCTCTAGCATACCATGGCGGCTCCGACTGGTCTGAGACATGACGGCCCCCTCTTCCAGGCCGCGATGTCTATCTGTTTGCTCGCAAAATATCCCCCAGTCTCTTCCCCTCTCTTCTATGACGGATTCCGGTCCTCACCCCGATCCTGAACGTGTGCAACTGGCGTCTCGGCGACTATGTGATACCTTCGGTATCCCAGCGGTACACCCTTTCCAAGAAGAAACAGGGGTGCTCATCCTGAACAAAAAAAGCGTTATCCTGGACGTTCCAACAGGCGGTGGCAAGACTCTCGCTTTCGCCTACCCGCTTTTCTATTATTGGTCCCCGACGGCCACAGACTCCGAGGCTACTTTGGCGAAGATCATTGTGGTCGTTAGCCCTCTCATTGCGCTCATGGAACAGCAGGTATGTAGCCAGCATCATGAACACAATTAACCATCTAATAGGGGTACTTGCCAGGCCAAGGATTTTGTGTCCAAAGGCATTCCGGCCGTCGCCATACACTCCGAGACTCCAGAGAGAGAGAAGCGGATGATTGTACGTATACTCTCAGTATATCATGCCTCCCTCTCACCGCACAATCGCTAGGAACTCGGGCAAGGGAAATACCGCATCGGAATAGTGGGTCCAGAGACGGCTCGCAGCAGCGCGTTCGGAAGTGCGGTATTTCAGGCCAAGGTCTTCCGCCGCGACGTGATCTGCATGGTCATTGATGAGGGGCATGCGATCTCAGAGTGGGGAACTGACGACTTCCGGCCAGAGTTCTCCAACTTGGGCACACTTCGATCGCGGTTACCTCCTGGTACTCCCATTCTTGTCGCATCTGCGACTCTTCCTGCATCTGTTGTCGCCGACATTCAAGAGAAGCTTGGCCTGGATCAAGATGTTGCCCGTGTAATGGTGTCAAATGCAAAGCCTAACGTCGCGCTCTCAGTGCGAATTATGCAGCACCCGGAAGATACCATGGCCGACCTTATAGCGTTGATCCCGAAGGATGCAGCATCACCCGAGGACATCCCCCCCACACTGGTTTATGTACAAGGTCGGACGGATGCCGAGGATGTCCAAGACACGCTTCGCGCACATGCAGAGACTGTGAACGTAGATCCCAGCACCATCGAGTTCTACCATCGCCATGTCGATTCAAGGCGAAAGGAGTATGTCCTTGACGCTCTCAAGGATGGACGAATCCGAATCGTCGCTGCGACGGATGCATTGGGCTGGGTACGAAGTCGTTTTTGTCTCCTCATCATCAATTTACTCTCTAACATTTCTCCAGGGGTTGGACCTCAGAAACATCCAGCGCGTTGTTTTCTGGAAGGCCCCCAAAACATTTTGCTCTCTGGTGCAAAAAATCGGCCGCTGTGTCCGGGACTTTCAACAGATCGGAGAGGCGATTCTCATCGTCTCGGCGGGTTACCATGAAAAGCAACGTGTCATTGTCGACGCAGCGGAACTGGACAATCATTCGGGGCGAAGGCCAGGAAATGAAACGGTACCCAGGGATATCAACGCACGGCCTCTTCATGCCGATGAAGATGAGCCAATACGTCCCGAAACAACCGATGTCCAGCTGGACCGACAGGTTGGAAAACGGACCCGGTTCCACGGCGTCTTGGCTTCACGAGACGCGTTGTATTTGGCGAAGTACGTTTCAACAAAACATTGTCGTCGCGTGCCATGGGACGAGTTCTTTGAAAACTCGAAAAAGAGTGAGTGCTGACCTTGGTGTACGCATACCAGACTAACTAGCCAGCTATAGGAGCTTTACCTATCCACGAGCCCTGGGCCACCGCTCCCTGCTGTGACAATTGCGAAGCTTCATCGTTTCGGATGGAGACTATCACGGTTGAAGATGATGCCCGCCTGAGGGCAGGCCGTCGGTCCCAGAGCAGTCGTGAGGTCCGAGATCGCGCAACAGCTGCTCTGATGTCTCTGCGCGAGCTCATAGTGGCGCGTGATTGGCCAGGACAAGACATTATGACAGGGGCCGATATCATGAGCGACCAGGTCTTACAGCAGATTGCGTCGGGGGCGAGCTTTCTAGACACACATGCTAAGTTGAATGACCGTGTGCGTTGGCACTGGTCATTCAAGTATGCCGACGAGGTGTTGAACTGCTTGCAGTCAATCCTTACTGATGCTAACACCAACACGGACGCGGCGACGAACGACCCTGTCGGTGCGGTGTTCACCAACGAGGTGCTCAGTGCCCTACATACCACAGTGGCCACCGTTCCTGAGAAAACTACCCGCGGACTCCTCAAACAGGTCTTCGACGAGTGCTCTGACCTGGTCGAGCATCTCATTGATGGTGCAGGCCAGCCACGGATACGCTCGATCAAGCGTGTGCCACCAGAGACAGTACGTGCTACGTGCTATCGAGATGTTCATTGCTGAGATTTAGTTGGATAGAATGTTATGTACCATGGTGCCGTCGATGTTCCTATGTCCGTTGGCAAGATCCGTACACGCATGCGGAAGGTTGGTGGTGGATACAACTCGCTGGTAGAGTTTCTGCATGACTGGCAACTGATCTCATTAAATTCTCGCAAAGTTTACGGGGACCACAGTGCAGTCGCAAACAATGCAGATGAGGTGGAACATGTTGTCCTTCATAAGCTATACGAGTGCAGCCGGCGCGATCCTACCCTTCCCGGTGCCAATGAGGTTATTCAACTGGTTCAACTAGGTGCGTGCTACTACTTCCAGTCCCACAGCAACTATTGAAAAAAAAATTCGTCGCTAGCTGCATCCTCATCGCCATCACCGACAGGTGCCCAATCCATGTCCCCACCTGGAGCACCAGAGTCGATGATCCCACTTGTCACCGAAGGTCCTGGCCCGTCTGCACATGCATCATCCTCCATATCAGAGTCGTCCTCTAGGCCTTGAGGGTACGCCTCGATTTCTTCGACAATGCTAATGGCTTGTGCTAAAATATGATCCGCTAGACCATGAAACTCCTCATCGTCGACAGCAAGGTCCTCCTGAGATGGATGTTCGTCCTCAGGCTCCTCTCCATCACCTAGATCACTGTCGTGGTCACCTCCATCATTGATACCAAACCCGTCAAATGTTTCTCCAGGCGCTTCATCCGCAAGGTTTGGATCATCGTTGGTGTGCGGGGATACACTAGATTGGCTTGCGGTCATCTCCTGTGGAACACCGCAGTTCTTCATGCGACGAGTGGGGGTGCGGAACGCCTGAAATGCCTTCGGATTGTCGGGGTATTTTGTGCCGAGGTGGAAGAGGTCGCGCACAGGTTGAATTGCGTGTTTCGATGGACGATTTGCAACGTATACTTGTAGCTTTTGCACTCCAATCTCATCCGACAACTTGGCTTTCTCCTCGTCGCTTTTTGGAGAGGTGTGGCTGACACCGTACTCGGGTATCTTGTATGCCTTCTGCACAGTACGCATGATATCACGGAGCGTGAATATGCATACAGTAATCATTGAGAGCCATTTCCAGCTCTTGTTGACACCCTTTGCATTGTATATAACCTGTAGAAAAGTGCAACATTATAATCTTACTGACCATGCGAAGAGAAAACAAAGGTGTATCAACCTTGGCCCAAAAATTCTGATGCTCTTGGAGCAAGTCCACCTCTTTGAAGCCATCGGGATGTCCTGAGAGGTTAACCAGCCAGTTATACAGGAAGAGAAGCCTAGTAGGATGTGAATACTAAGTGATCATATAGGGTCATGGACGAGCACTGCCAGCTTACCGGAGCTTCTCAGGATATGTGGCTAAACGGCGGAGAGTCTCAAAGATGATGTCCGCATACTTTGGCATGGATCCACTTCCGCGCATGATGATCCCCCATACCCGCAATGCATTGACCACACATCCAATATCCCCTCGCTTGATTGCACGTGCAAAGACGATGTAGTATAGTGCATCACGGTTATAGAGAATGTTGTTTTCCAGTGAGTAATCACGTCGGTCCTCGGGGAGCTTTCGAAGCACATCGACAGCTGCCGTTGAGAAGAGCTCATGCTTGACGGTCTCGCTCACCCGTTTGAAATCTTCAAGTGACACTGTGGCTGCCCAATCTTGCAAATCAGGATGACCGCAGTGAATACGAAATGCGTCAATGACATGCGCGGGGAGGGAGATGCTGATGAGCTCATGTGATGGTGCCCATGGTGTTGATTTCTTTGCTTTCCAACCTGCCGAAAAGGCTTTCCGTTGTAGGAAGCCATTCTCCCAGCACAAGCCGCCTGCCCATTCTGAATTCGGCTTCCCCCAGTGCTCATTTGCAACGGCTCGTGTAATTGCCATCTTCCCATGAAAGAGTCCAAAGCGGCGGACAAGATGGTTGGTGGCCGCCACGGTTTCGGGATCGCTATTTCGGCGTGCGGCTTCAATCTTTTTAGACAGAGTCCGTTAGCAATGACAGTAGACACAACGGGACCATTGCAAGCCCTACCTTGTCAGATAGAAGTACCGTCAGAAGGTCACCGTCTGCAAAGAACAGGCCATGCTTCTTGAGGAACGCATCGTCCACTCCAAGGTCGGAAGAGAATGTGCGAAGTAACTCTATTGTGCCATCAATCGATGACTCGTCGATCTCGCGCGCTGGCATTGGCATTGGCTCGGTCTTGTGGACTGGGATCTGGAGAACAACGGGCGGTCCACCGAGTTCCTCTCGCAGGCGACCAAGACCTGGGATATTCTCGAGTGCGAGCTCCTGTAGCTGCCAGAGACAATATGTTGAAAATTCCGCGGCCTGTGTTGCAGTGGGAAGGACATCCTCTGGGTTATAGTCCAGAAGTGGCCGACGACTGGTCCGTGGCGGTTTCATTTCTAGGGGAAGTGTTCCGTGTGCGACACGCCCATCGGGAGATGAAGGGTCGTAAACCGGGATCAGTGTGGCCGTCGTTCCGTTATCGAAATGGTTGCGGTTGTTGAAACGTTGCTCTCCAACGCGAAATGGTATATTGATGTTGTCCCATACAATCCCGCACATCTGTGTCGCGAGGATCTTCCGGTACCGCTCAACTCCCTCCTGCGAGAGCATTTTGACGTGTGAGATGGCGGTCGTGTAGGAGACGGATAATCCTGCATGCGCGAGGACCTCTATTACACGCTTGGCTGCTCCGGAGGCTAGAAGGAAGAGGCCGATGACACGCTGAAACGCCGTAGATTTGCGTGACTGAAGAACAGCCATCATAGCGGCCACTGTTGTAAATATCTGGTGCACATTAGAATGGGAGGACAATGGAGTCTTTAGAATGGACACACCATGGTGGGATCGCGCCCTTCCACACCGTGTCGCGTGGAGGGTACAGCAACGTCCTCGAGTAGTTTCCAAAGTGTCGGAGCAACAGTCTTGATCCTCTCGGCCAGCTCGTCCATTGAGAACTCCTGCAACAGATCCGTGATGGTATTGTACCACTTGTTGGCGAATAAGTTCTTCAGAGCCTTGCCTTCCATCTGCAGAGTCGACGAGACAATGTTCAAGCTCGCATTTGTGGCTTGCTCGGGTGCACGCGCGGCAATCCTCTCAATGAGTTCCTCACCATGTTGCTGGCAGTAGATAGTGACACGAGACGAGAGCTGCTGATCCTTGGATGTGAAGAGAGAGTCCATGAAGTCGCCAAAGTTCTTGAATCCGTGGCCACCATCATCTTCGTCGGTCATCATATCCTGCAGTACACGAGAAACGCGTTCGTTCCGCTTCTTCTCTTCGGCTTTCTCTTGTGCTTCGCGTTCACGGATCTTTGCTGCTCGAATAGTCTCTGGTGCTTCCCAAAATACAAACCCTGCGGGAGGCTGTATTGGGCCTGTGGGTGTCCGAGACGATGTTGTGGCATGATATTGTCGAGCAAGCGGGGATGACTCGGACAGCAGTCCAGCCGGGGACGAGGGTGGATCGGGAGGGGATGAAGGAGCTTGCAGAGGAGACTCATCGTTATATCCCATGCCAGCATTTGACGGCCCCTCCGCTGTTGAGCTCGAAGCCTGAGGCCGAAAAGATGGCCCAGGTGCCTTCCGGATATGCCGGACAAAGTCAGTTCCTGTGAACTTCCTCTTCACTGGACGGCCAGCCTTCTTCTCACTGAACAGAACACTGAGAGGAGACTCTACATCATCTTGCGTGTCATTCGCTGGTGTGCGGGGGGAGCCAGGATTGGCCTCATGCGTATGGGTGTGCATAGGGGTGCTCGTGTCCGAGATTGCTGGGTTGGGTGCCGAAGTTGAGGGTTGGGGACTTGATAATGACCGTGGATGGAGCATGATAGACGTTTGGTATGATAAATGAACGTTTTTATTGTTCAATGACGACGGAGGGTGTAGCGGTAGGTCGAGAGCGCGGAAATCGCGAGCTGAATTTCACTAAGTCTCGTCAATCCCGTGGGAACTTTTTGCCTCTACTATCACGCGACCGTTCAACTCCAGTCCCTGCACCGACGTGATGTTTCCGGCTCGGGCAGGACTGGTTCGAGTCTACTTTCCAGCCATCTTCCGCTCAATCATCTCGCTCGCCGTCTCCAAGCACTCCTTCCACTTTCAAGCCACCCACCTTCCATCTCGCCTTTCTGAACCTGTGTCGTAGTCTTTATCATGGACGCCCGTCTCCGCCGCGTAAGCAAGGAGATCGCAGGCGAGTTACCTCAATCATTCCAGCTCGAGCCACACTGACACCGATTCTTCCCCACGACGGTGTGGCCAGACTGCAAGAACGATAAATCGTCTAACATCAACGTCGACCTCATCGATAACTCACCATATCACTTGCGAGGTTCTTTCAAGGGTCCAGAAGACACGCCCTACGCCGGCGGGCTCTACGAAGTGGTGCGTGCGGTCCCCTTCGCCCTGCCCCTTCGCGACTTCCCTGACCTCGCATTCTAACGGCATTGAAAATAGGACATCGTCATCCCGGACTCATACCCCTTTCAGCCCGTCAAAATGAAGTTCATCACGAAAGTCTACCACCCGAACGTCTCCTCCGCCTCGGGCGCGATCTGCCTCGACATCCTCAAGGACGCGTGGTCGCCCGTGCTCACGCTCAAATCTACGCTCATCTCGCTACAGAGCATGCTCTGCAGCCCCGAACCGAATGATCCGCAGGACGCGGAGGTCGCGAAGCATTACATGACCAGTCGCCCCAGCTTCGAGGACACCGCGAGGTATTGGGCGCAGGCGTACGCGGGCGCGCCAGGTGGGGATGGTAAGGCGGGCGTTAAGTCGGGTGCGGGAGCGGGGAGGGACGAGGTGGCGATGGCGGGGCTAGAGAGGGCGCATGTGGACCAGTTCGAGGGCCTCGGGTTCGAGAGGAGCAAAGTGGTGTGTTCACTCTGTTTGGTCGATCTTTGTCGCGGATACTGGGCTGATGGGTTGATAGATCGACGTGCTACGACGGTTGAACTATCGCGGGGCGAATGTGGCGAAGATCAACGACGACAAGGTGGTGGAGGAGCTGCTGAAGAATTAATGTGTATGTATGACATGTGTCGTCGTTGTTTTTATATCATCCATCCTTCGCTTTCGTTGCATCAATATCGTCTGTGACCTGTCAAAAGCAATATTCATCAAGTTGTTCAATGTCTGTAAGGTTACTGATAGGGGAGTAGAACAGCCTCACAGACAATGTAGGATGCCTATAGGTCATCCGAGATTCCAACTTGCTTGGGAATGACGGTCGGTCACAATTATTCGTTGTGCTAGTAGACTCATCGCCTTCAAACTCAACATGTGGGCCAAGACATTTTGGAACAGGGCTGAGGATAATAGCACCCGCCTGATAGACGAATGCGTCGAGCTCGACAGAGCCTCTCGCCAACGTATCCCGTCCGAGACCGAGACGACTGAACCAAGATGGTGGTACGCACATGTTCAAAGTTGAGTATGGTATCCTTTTACAACATTGTGTTCTCTAACTCCTCTATCCACATTCGCAGTATAAGGTTTATTATATTCCATTGCGTCGGTCGTGAAGATAATGATGAGTGTCAACCCAGAAGAGTAGGGCAATGACCACTTGGTACAGATTATGTGTGTTGAGGTACTACATGAACGTGCAAGAACTCCCTGGCTATGAAGAAGTGATGGTCATAATACGATCCTGGAACAGCGCTAGAGAGGAACTCACCGAAGCCATCAGCATTCCTTCGGGAGCCATCGCCATTCCAAAGGGTCTAAATACCACAATGACCTCTCAGTCGCTGGGATGCCGAAGAACTCGAGGATGGGAGGAAGATAGGACACTGGGACGAGACCGGTGTAATTTGAACCGAGGGAAAGTCCCCACTCAGTCTTGCCGTCCTTGCGAATGAAAAGCTCAATCGCTATCATGTGTCGACACCTCCTGGGAAGGCTGAAACGATCGACAAGCGCATCGGAGAGAAGTTGATTCCTGAAAGTGCTCATGATGTGAGGAACGAGTCTCTCCCCTCTCTCGTTCACCGGGTCGTCTTCCTCCGCTTCCTCGTCTTCTCCCTCTCCCTCCTCGTCTTCCTCGTCTTCCTAGTCTTCCTCTTCCTCCTTGTCCTCGTTCCCCTCTTCGTCTTCGCTCTCCTCCTCCTCTATCTCTTCGGTTGTCCATACGATGCACTCTTTAAAGTGCTGGCGGATGATGGCTAACGCTTTATCCTCTTCAATGATATAGCCGTGATATAACGTTGGCGGATCGAACTCGTGGCAATTTTTCGCCCACAGGAAGGTGGGTATGAGGCGAAATGGCTGCTGTGAGTAACATCGCTTGAAATCCTGGACAACGGGTGAGAAACTGGATATATGCATTAGGAATGGGGGCACGCACGCTGTTCGTGTAGAGTTTGCCGTTAGCAGGTGCGAAAGGTATCTTCCTGGATATGTTCAGGGGCATGTAGTAGTCCAGCATGGCGAACGAAAAGAATATGAGGGAGAGTGTTTGGGTGATGCTGCCACAGCCTACAGCTCCTACAGGCTGCCACCTGGAGGCCGGAAGAATAGAAACGAACTATTGTCGACGACGCAGCAACGCCGTCCGGTGGTCGGCCCGATTTTGCCAAGTGGCTTCGGCGGTAGAGTCAGACTGTCAACGAGGCAAAAAAGCCGCCGTGATTATGCCATCAAAAACCAGCTCACGTCCTTCATCTCGATGCAGAACCGCCACAGCCTTATTTACCGCCAGGAGGCGAGAGATGAAGCCTACGCTGAAGGTCGGCACCTTTCACCTTTTCCTTTACAATGTGGACTCACTTTTTTCTTGAAGCACTTTGGTGTGGGTGCGATCCCGCGGTCTCCCCTCGCTCGCGGAGCGCTCACTCACCATTTTGGCGAATCAACAACACGTTCGAAAGCCGACATATATGCCGGCTGATCTCACACTTCCGTCCTCGTTTGCTAATTGCAAGGTGCCATGAGCTGGCACGACGCCTACCTCAAAGAGTCTGCCAACCAGGCCATCGTGAACCTGGTCGAGGAAGTGGCCAAGAAGCATGGCGTGAATTGAAATGGCCCAGATCGCCCTTGCTTGGTCCATGTCCAAGGACATTGTCAGTGCGCCCTTCGTGGGCACGACGTCTATCGAGAAACTGAAAGAACCGATCAGTATATACCATTTTGTTATCGCGGACAACTCACGTCTTGACATGAATGGATTGTAGATGCGCTCCAAGTCAAGTTGACCGACGAAGACATCAAAGTACCCCGAAGAACCGTACGAGCCCATGAACATCATCGGTCACGAATGAGCGCCTGCTTCGCACGCTGTGCCATATTCATATACATATGGATGGCTCGTAAGACCTCTATACGTTGAAGTGTACTAAAACTTGTTAGATGATCCATCCGGCTTGAGCGAGACTTGAGCTTGAGCACGCTCCACTGAATGGCTCCCCCAATATTGTGATAGTAGAGCAAGTATAGTAAGTCGCGAGCGTAGGTGAGGGTGTCGCTAACAGGCAGAAACCTGTGAATACTGTTACGGCCACGATGTTTCAGGCTCAAAGGACGTCAGTAATCCATCCAAAACATCACTTCGTTCGACCCACACCGTTATGTACCAGTCAGTGACTAGCACTCGTGAACCGGCTACTTTTAGCTGGAGATCCACATGAACGAAGCCTCTTCGGCACCTGACATACAGGTGGATATTGTTGTCCCTTTTTCTCTGTAACGGTGACTCAGCGCCGTGTCCAATGCTATGTACTGCTAGAATCGTCAAGAAGCTTTTACAGTGTGCGCTGTTTGGTCAATGGTCAATTCATCTCAGAATCAGTGGCACTACATTCTTCAAGTTACATTTTGCAGTGCATCGGAAGCTGTGCAGGGCTTTCCACAGAAGCTGAGAAATAAGTCGTCCGCGCTCTCACCTCACGATCGGGTTCTTCTTTCACACGAACACGAATACTAGCCTTCAGCTGAACAATGAACTGAAGATTCGGAAGCTACATGCGATGATGTCATTGACCGTGCGAAAAGGTGAGGTGGGTCAGCGACTCGAGGTACTAAGTATATAAAAGCCTTTCTCAACGGAGAGCCGCATTGAATCCCATCCTCCCATCAACGCCATGGCTGAAACCACCTTCGAGCGCAAGATTCCATACGGCAGGTTTTCCCACGATCCAGTCAAATTGACATTAATCGATCACACTGTCTACTAGTCCGCCTTGGAAACTCTGGGCTGAAGATTTCGAAGGTCATCTTGGGATGCATGTCCTATGGCAGTCCAGAATGGCGGAAGTGGGTCTTGGGCGAGGAGGAAGGAATCGCGCAAATCAAATACGCGTACGTGGATTTTCTACTATAGTGTGTCCAAATCTTTGTCCTAATCGCTCCAACTGCAGGTATGAGCATGGCATCCAAACCTTCGACACGGCAAACGTAAGTCGCACCACTACCAAGTAGCACCTAAACTGACCGCAACTCTGATTATGAATGAAGGTCTATTCGAACGGCGAGTCCGAAGTCATCCTTGGGAAGGCTATCAAGCAGCTCAATCTTCCCCGCGATGAGATTGTCGTGATGACCAAGGTATGTAGTCTTCACCGGTAACGAAGGGTTTCTGGTGATACATTGTACCGTACTCAACAGCTGCGCGGAGTCGTCGGCAAAACCCTGTCGGAGAGATACAGAGATACGACAGTAGCCGACAACAACGGGTACATCAACCAGCACGGCTTGAGCAGGAAGCATATCTTCGAATCCGTCAAGCACAGCTTGGACCGACTCCAATTGGACTACATCGATTTGCTCCAATGTACATCTCTTTTCCTGGATTGGCTTCTACCATCGGCGCTGATCGCTTTGCGCGTTTAGGCCATCGTTTCGATCAGGAGACCCCCATCGAAGAAACCGTCAGTGAATCCTGCATGAACCCATAAGAGTGTAGTCCTTGCTCACTTGGCAGGCTTTGGTATTTCATAGATGCAAGCTCTCCATGATGTCGTCAAGGCAGGCTACGTGCGCTACATCGGCATGAGCTCCTGCTGGGCTTGGCAATGTACGTCCGTTTCCCTCATCGTTCATGCATCATGTTGTATGCTGATTTTCTGCTCACACAGTCAGCGCTATGCAAAGTGGGTGTAATCTAGCTCTCGATCGAAACTGCCCTGACATGATACATGTGCAGACTACGCACTTAACAACAAGCTCACGCCTTTCATTTCGATGCAGAACCACTACAGTCTCATTTATCGCGAGGAAGAACGTGAGATGATGCCTACACTGAAGGTTGGTCTTTCTTCCAAGGTTTAACACCGGTCAATACCAACTCTCGCGTCCTGGCAGCATTTCGGCGTAGGATCGATCCCATGGTCTCCTTTGGCTCGTGGAGCGCTGACCCACCCTCTGGGCGAGACCACGAAGCGTTCAGAAGTCGACATGTGCGTCGACGCGCATGCCCCGCCCACTCGTAACATGCTAATTTCAGCATTCGGTTAGCTGGCATGACACTTATCTCAAGGAGCCCTCCAACCAGGATATTGTCCGCCGCGTCGAGGAAGTGGCCAAGAAACACGGCGTGAAAATGGCCCAGGTCGCGCTCGCTTGGTGCATGACCAAGGACGTTGTCAGCGCGCCCATCGTAGGCACGACGTCAATCGAAAAGCTGAAGGAGTTGATTGGTATATATGCTCAGCTCGCCTCGTGGATCATATACCTTCTGACATGGGTGGATGTTAGATGCATTTGACGTCAAATTGACCGACGAAGACATCAAGTACCTCGAAGAGCCTTACAAGCCCATGAACATCATTGGACATGCCTAAGCCAGCCCTTCGAACAGGACTGGATTATGCCACGCTCGTCACGGAAAGGCAATGGTCATAGCAGCCTCAGGAAGTTGGAGTACGAAAACGTGTATTTTAGCCTGTATCATCAGTCCATCCTGGACAAATCCATACACCTGACCTCGGAATATTTTTGCACCTAGCACGGATAGTGATAGTGTGATACAAACAACCAGCCCTTCTCTTATCGTCCTGCTTTGTACATCATAAGTCTGCAACAAATTTCCTTAGCGGGTGCGTGCCGACATCTTGCGTACTACTTGGACCGGGATCTTGAATATTCCCGTCAGGGTGTGAGTTCAAGGACGCGTGCCTGATGAAGTAATCAATGAAGCTATTGTCCTCCCGATCAATCTCAGATTTCCGGGAACTGTGTCAAGCTTCCTCAGACTTCTTACCTTGAGCTATCCTATGGTAAGTACGTCTTTTGGCCTGTATCCGCTCAAGCGATGATTCGTGGTGCTAATGATACTCCTCGTTGCTCTCACATGCAATGTAGTGACAGAACAGAGACGTATAAAGTACGACTCCCACTTCCTGTTGGTACTATAGTATGTATACCCAATTCCCTGTAGAGAGCATTAAGTGGTCAGGATGCGACGACAGAACAGGAGCTTAACATCACCTTCATTATCCAATCCAGAAGTCACCGCCATTCACAAGGTTCAAATGCCACATTGGCTTGTCGGTTGGCAGAATACCGAAGAAGTCGAGAATGGAGAGGCAATATTTCACATGGCCAGCACTTTCTTCCGGACAATGGTCAACTTAAACTGTGTAGATGCGGCTACGCAGACTGATATCAAAAAAGCCAAACACGTGTTTGACGTTATTATTTATATAATGAAGCTCTTACCCTCCCGACTTGGACCCAGAGCCAGTGCACTAAGCATATAACTTATATCAAGTGCATTGCGATCGAGTATGATAGACAGGGTTCGTGGTCCACGAAGGGATGTAGAGCATTGGTAGCGAAAGAAAACGTAGGAAGTCGAGGAAGCTATAGGGAGGCGTGCTGTGGACTTGTTACAAACAGAATGTAAAAGAAGGTTGAAAACACGTACTGCAGGGGTGGATTCCATGGACGTGACCGTGCGCGTTCGTAGTCGGTTCCAATACCAGTTCGGGGGATTCAGGTGCCACATGGGTTTGACGTCTTCTGGTATGCGGAAGAACTCGCGAACGCCTTGATGCAACTCATCTGGAAGAATGCCAACATAGTTCGATCCTAAGGCCAGACCGTAATCGAACCTGCCCGTAGTTTTTGCGAACAGTGCGACACGAACGAAATCGTCGGGGATCTGTAGATAGCTTGAGATATCCTTGGTGAGTGAAGACGCCCTGAGCGTCTTGGAGGCGTCGGGAAGGGTCTCTTCCACCCAAGCCGTCTCATCAGGGTTGCCTTCGACGGGGACGCGTCGGCTTTTGCGCATCGACTTGACACTGTTGGGAAGGCGGGTTCGAATGACGTCCCACAGCTCATTCATTCCCAGAAAAAAGCCATAGTAGAGGATTGGGGGTTGGAGGTCAGGATATATCCCTGCCCACAGATAATCCGGGATCGATTCAAGCGGCTGTTGGGAGCAGCAATGTTTATAGTCCTGAGAAGCAATCGTAAGCCGAGAAGATGAGAACAAAACAGAAATCCTCACTGTGCGACCGGAATAGGTGGTTCCCTTCTCAGGATAAAACAACCTGACGGTGGCTGCCTTGGACTCTGACTTTATCGGAGAGAGATTCGACATGACGGAGAATGAGAGCGAAATGTGATAAGGATACGGGGATGGGATGAGGAACAACGATGTCTGGGTGTGCGATGTCGATGATGGGCAACCGGGAGATATGTTGCGTTGGAAAGTTCCAATTTGGTTGTTATAAGTTTGCCTCTGCCAGCGGTCGGAGTACGAACTTTTATAGAACAACGGCCCGGCGAACGTCGGACCGGTCACCGTAGAGTCCCGTCCGGGCCTCTTTTCCCTCTACTTATCTTCACTTCTTAGATCTTATTACTCAGGCTCCCCAAGTCGCGACGATGATATCCTTTCGTCCAGTTACTGGGCCCGGCGTCCCTTTCCCTCCATCCTGGGTGAATAAGCTGGACTGGACGGGCTTATCTTTGATTCACCATTCAATGAACCAATGCGCCTCGATTAGTTGACGATTAGTATGATCTTCCACTGATCGCAATCCAAGGTGATATTAACTCTTGCCGCATTCTACACACAATAGCGTATTTAGGGGGACAATGGAATCGGTCGAGCCGTTGGAATGTATAAGTATCTGGCTTCGACACTTACTGGCACCCAAATCCCCCTACCATGTCTCCGAAGCGGCGAAATGTGGGACGAAACCCCCGGAAACTAAAATCGAAGAAGACACAGACCAGTGCCTCAGGGTATTCGCGCATCTGGCCTGCCAACATTCCACTTCCCGAGGACGAGCAAATTTTTCATCTCCGCCATTCTTTTTCCTTTGCGCATGGCCAAACAAGCGAAAGCTTCCTGTACGAATTCATGAACGAGTCCTTCCTCTACCCCGCCGAGTATTTCATGGACAAGTACGCTTGCTTGATTCACTGGACGCCTCAAGATCTCCTTCTTTATCGACGACTCGTTGAGCGTCAAGCATTGGACGACGCCCGGGCCATGCCTGCAGCTCTTCCGAGACAAACTCGGACGGCTATCGAAGTTCGAGCAAGAAACCCCGGTACGTATACTCTTATACTCACCATCCTAACTCCTCAGACGTGCTCAGTCGGATTCGATTTGACTCCCTTTCATAGAACTGTTTCTTGAAGATTTCACCCTTGATTCCGCGGATATCGTTCAACTAGAGTCACGCCGCATCACAGACTTTCTCCTCGCTATCTCTTCCTTGGGTCCCAAAGACCTTCCCACTTCCCGGGCTCTTATATCGGTCATCGAAGGGAAGTCATTGCCCGAATGGGTGGAGGACTTGGGCGGCGACGAAGAACTAGAGGCAGCTAAAGGAGTTGCGGTACAGGCCTTACCCCAGCTTCTCGAACAAGCCCAGCATGCTTTCGAACATTACCCTTCGCAGGACGAGCTGTGGGGCATCATCGTGGTCGGTCGGTGCTGCCAATTCTACAAGTTCGAGAGGGCATGTGTCGAAAAACTCAAATTCCCGACGTTCAAGGCTTCCGACAGATTAACAACGGATGATGCAGAGAAGTATGCGACGTTGGTCGACGATACACACTTCATATTCGACCCGGTCCTCGATTGCTACACGGAGATGTTCATAAAAAGGATGGAAGACATGATGGCGTGGGCATCGAACACATTCCTGGGTTGATGTCTCTACAAAGGCTTGGATGTTTATACATACTTATACAATATGCATGATGGTCTGATCACCAACACGTTTGACTCTGTCTTCCGGCTATGTCGGCAGCTAGCGGAAAACTAGGATGGGGCGCAACAATCGTGCAGTGCGTGGATGTGTGGGAGGTCAGTAGGAGAAGAAAGGTGGCGGCGAGGGTGTCTTGTTGCATATGAAGGTGTATGCCACTGGAGGACGGGGTGTTGGCGAACTGCCAGTGTCAGACGACCGTGCTGTTTATCCGGGGCCACAGGAGTCCTCTTACTACACGCCGTCCTAGACAGATTCACACCAGTTAAGTAGACCAAATTCAGTCCTCCAGCTTGGGAAGCGGAGCTCGCTTGAGCTCGGGAGAGCTAAAAGTGCGCTAGCGGCATTGAAACGGTAGGAATACATGAAAAACCGAACATAGCGATAGCGGTGAGTTGTTCGATCTGGCTCTCTGTGGATAATTGTCAGGATACGAAGGCAAACGAAATAAAGATGGAACTGGCCGATATCATCAACATTCCTTTGGAAGCCATCGCCAATCGATAGCATCCAAGTACCACATTCCCTTATCCGTCGCTGGAATTTGGAAGAGTTCGAGAATGGGAGGAACGAAGCGCGCTGGGACAAGGCCGGTGTAATTTGAGCCAAGAGAGAGACCCCAGACGGGCTCGCCGTTCTTGCGTAGGAATAGCTCGACTGCTATCATGTGTCGACATGCCTTCGGCAGACCAAAACGTTCGACGAGCGTGTCGGAGAGAACTTGGGACCTGAAGGTACTCACGGCGTGAGGAACAAGTCGCTCCTCCGCCTCCTCCGCCTCCTCGTCCTCATCCTCGTCGTCATCGTCCGACTGTTCTGCAGTTTCCTCCGTGTCGTCTTCGTCTTCATCCTCTCCATCCTCTTCGTCATCGCTCTCGCTATACCCTGGACTGCCCCATACGATACACTTGTCAAAGTGCTTGCGAATGATGGCCAACGCTTTTTTCTCTCCAATATCATAACCGAAGTACAGTGTTGGCGGATCGAATTCGTGACAGTCCTTCGCCCACAGGTAAGAAGGCATGACAAAGAGTGGCTGTTGTGAGTAGCAGCGCTTGAAATCCTAGAAATGAATGTCGATGAGCTTGAACAGTATGCCTGAGGAATGGAACCCGCACGTGGTTCGTGTAAAGCTGGCCGTTGGCAGGCGCAAAAAGTGCCTTCTTGGAGATATTCAAGGGGGTGTAGTCGCCTAGCATGGTGAGGGGGGACGAGCAGAGGGCGCGAATAACTTGCTGGATGGAAACCGGCGGTGATTTGTATGATATGTATCTGGGACTGAGTACTGATGAGGGAACAGAAGGAACGGAGCCATTGTCCAATGTATCATGCGGCCCGAAGGCCTCCGGAAAAGGCCGAAGATATCGATAAGCACTAGAGTGGCAGTGCCAGCGCTAGCTTTCTCTCAACGTCGATTGTAAGTATACTGTACAGTATACGCTAAGTACCTGGCGACCAAGTTGAGGCAAAGTCGAAGCAAACTCATTGACCGGAGCCTGAAGGCCTGATTATCTTCTCATGTAGCCATCGCTTTCGAAATCATATGGATACTGACAAACTGGTAAACTTTCCCATTATCATTTTCGCCTTTTGTCCACCTAATCAGGCGGCAGCGATTCCGAGAAACTATTGTCTAGATGTACGGCTTGGGGCCGATGCGCGAAGTATAATGGTTGACCCGTGGCTCAAAGGCATCTATAGATACGCCTGCCATTGCATTTGACTAACCAGCATCCCTCGGTCCTTCAAACTACCTCCACGCCGCCACGAATCACGATGGCCTCTCTTCCCCAGTCCCCGCTCGCAGAATTCGTCGAACGCGCTCAAGGACAATCCATTCCTGCTCCACGAACATGGGCACCACGGCTCTCGCTCGATGTCTCTCGTAGCGTTCGCAAAACCAGGCTAGCCTTTGCTCGCGCCGAAGAGTTGAACAGCGAACATCATGGTTATGAGGCCATCAACGAAGGATTCCGGGTTCCCGTCAAGCACTACTCCAGGAAGGGGCACCGCACAGTGCACCTGACACCTCAAGGCACCCTCGAGGTCAATGCAACGGTTACACGCTGCGACGTCGAACTCGCCAAAGATCCCACATTTCCTCTCTCAACCGATTCCTCGCCTGTTCCTCCTATGACAATATCTACGCGTTCCAGGCGCCGTGCAGCGGAAGATTCTGTCCACTATACCACAACTTTCCGACGTCCCAGATATAGCAGGCGCAGATTTCTTCTATAACCCGAATATTAATGACACTGCAGAAGGTGTGTTTTGCAGTATTTAACTTGTTCGTAACTTGCATTGACATGTTCCGCATCTTCTAGGAAATGTGAATCCCAACACCGGCCCAGTACCACCTTCCCTTTTCGCAGGACAAGTACTATCCTCTGGATCAACTGCTGCTTCCCTCATCGCTTCATCTACCCCGTCCTCTCTCACGACACTCTCTACTTCTACGGCTGTCGTAAATTCTTCCATCTCCGCAGCATCATCTGCGGCAGCGAGCACAAGCTCTGCGGGATCAAGTATCCTTCAGAGTTGGAAGTCGTATCGCCTCACCGACTTTCTCCTCGCGGTATCCGGGTTCGATGCTGAGGGAAAGCCATCCCGCCGTGGTTTAGTGGCTGTCGTAGAGGCCAAGAAGATGCCGAAGTACGACCCGGAAGGAACCACCTCGAGAAAAGAGCTTTCTGTGGCGGCGGTCGAGGTAGAAAACACCCTCCCACAATTGGTTCAGCAGGCGCGATACGCGTTGAAGCAGTATCCCGACCAGGATACCATCTGGGGGATTATCATCGTTGGTTCGCTGCTGTCAATTCTACAAATTCCATCGCGAGCAATTACCCGAATTCAAGCTCTCGGACAAATACGAACGCGTGTTTCGCCCTGCAGAGGGAAAGACGATTGGAGACTATGCGACATCGCATGGTAGGATACATCGCATGATCGAACCGAAGAAAGATCGCTATACGGACACTTTCATGAACCATTTTCATGATATGATGGAGTGGTCAGAAGTGTTGTTGAAGTGAATGGAGAAATGCTGGCCCCAGAACAACAGTTGATGTGTTTTTTGGTGTGCTTTATGATTAATTGACTGTCGGATGCCGGATATGTACTTAAGTACATTACGTTTGCCTGTCATAGTGGCAAGGTGTTTTCTTATAGGCAATGATGCTTTCCTCAGTGAGCTGACCTACGGGAAAGCGCGGGCAAGTTCCCCAAGTCCTCCGGTCTCCGAGAAGCTAGTGCGTAGAAACGAGCTGAATCCACCGAATGCATCGTGACTCCCGACGGAAGGCCGTCAACTTTCAAGCTTCAGGAGTAGGGAGGGGTGCCTTGCTCGTCAGTAGTGGCTAGTTGAAGTCGTTAGACCAAACTGGTTACATGTCTAAGGGATGCCAGCAGCATCACGACTCCTTAAACATGCATAACGTGGACTAGCAAAAACACACCGACTTCTACGTGGTGCAAATTAGCTTCAAAATGTAACGTAAAAACAAGAGAAGTCGAGGGAACACTGCATAGTCTTCTACGTTCTCGTGGAAGGCGCTGGACCAATCTTCAGAATCACCCTGGGCAGTTTCTTCTGCGGCGCAATGGCGGGAGGCTCTTCGTCCGATAATTCGGACAGGGACGACTCCGTCTCTTCCGAGCCCGTGGACGTAGGTGCTCTAGCATCCAAAGGTAGAGCCTGTACCGGTGCGTTGGAGTTGGGTGGGGGGCTCGCAGGCTTCCTCGCGCGCAAGGTACGCGTACTTGGGGGAACAAACGCGGTCCGGGTCGAACTCGCGACCGCCGGGTCCAGCTTCGCGAGGAGCGCGGTTGCGCGTTCTAGCCACGCAGGGGGATGGGCGTCCGAGGCAGAGAGGGACGTCTTTGGGCCTCGGCGTTTCTTCGCCAACTTCGCCAACTGCAAATAGGTCGGCAGGGGTACCATAGATGTAGGAGAAACAAACTCACCATGTCGACGATGTCGGGCGTCCACCATGATCCACGATCGAGTGGGCTGTCTGCACCGCCAACAAGGCCTGTGAGATGCGCCATTGATCCGCTGAGCAGAGCCTTGTCGCTGTACCCTCCCTCGAGTACGCTCACGACCCGACCACGAGCCCATTTGTCCGCGAAAGCGCATGCGTCCCGAGTGAACCGATGGAAGAAGGATGTTGGGACTTTGCGTGCATGACGGGACATGGAAGAGTATTCGTGCTCAGATGCATCGAAACCGCAGCTATGTATCAGAGGGGGTGGCTTCAGTTTGAGAGACGGGAAGTCAGGAATCCCCAGTTCTACCTGATGAATACCATCGTATCATCCTCACCCTCGCCAGTGCTCCTCAGGAAGTATTCCGCTTTCTTCAATAATCGATTGTATGCGCCATTGTAGAGCTTCTCCCAGAACTGTTCTTCAGATTCATATGGCTCAAGATGAACGTTCTCAATGTATTGTCCATGGGGTCCGTGGATCGATACCGAAGCTGCCTGTACGAGCTCCTGTCTCCCATCCTGAAAAATTAAGGGTAAGTTGATGATGATAATGGACGAGAGAGAAAGACACACTTCACAAGGATAGGAGAGGACATCGTGCACAGATCCATAGTAGATTTGCAAGCTCTTCTTATCACTGACTGGCGCGCCCGATTCCCTCTCAAGCTTCTCCCTGTAGGCGTCTTCGTTGATCTGCCAAGCGATCGACTGGGTACCGTTACCTGTAACTCGAGCGTGAGGATAGATTCGTTTCTCGTGACGAAATTAGCGCGCACCATGGTGTAGATCGATGTCGAAGATGACCACTCTGTTAACCCCATGTTTCAAGTGCGCTAAGAGTGGTTCATCAGACGGAGATATCTTGGAATAAAAGTCAACATACCGTGGGCCGCTGCGATAGCGACATTGTTCAGAAAGCAGAATCCGGACGGTGTATCTTCGCCACAGTGATGACCGGGCGGCCTGATCGCAACGAATGCATGTGGTGCTGGTGGAGGCTTAGAAGGACCCGCGGCGCCGACGACCGCGTCCACCGCCTCGCAGACTGTCCCAATTGCCCCTTGCATCGCATCCAACGACGTCGGGCTCACTGGAAATGCATGGGTTCAGCCAAGACTTCGCAGGATAGAAAGAGAGCACTTACGGTATAGATCGCCCTGCGACCACCCTTCTGGAATCTCTGATTGTCCGTCTGCCACTTTCTCCCCGCTCTCGCGAACAAGTCGACACAGTTTCTCCAGGTAAACGTCCCCGTCCACATCTCCATGGATGAATTTGACCGCTGGATCGTGAATAAGGTCTACCTTGGCCGAGCTCCGAATGACGCGAAGAGGGGCTGCGCCTTCCAGTGGAATTTCCTCGGTAGTGTCGCTTTGTACGAGGTTCATACGCCCGATCGCGTCTGCGAGCGCGTCTGCATCCGCATCTGTCTCCTCCGTCTTGACTGCAGCTGAGTGCGCAGCAGCAGGATACACTTCCTCTAGACGGGCGATTGCTGCAGCAAGACCGATCTTGACTGCGCGCAAACGTTCGGGTCGTTCGACGATGGTAGAGGTATCCCTTGAACGGATGAATCGGTGTTGAAGGCACGCATCTTGAAGGAAGACGGTTGTGAAAGCCATATGGTGGCTCTGAGGTTCTTCGTAGCTGGTCGATGCCACTGTGGACGAAGACGAAGACGCCATGGGTCGAGAAGTTGCACCGAGTTCAACTTGTTGCTTATCAACAACGTCAGTAGAGCTATATATATGAAAGCGGATTAGACGATGCTATAATCAGTAGAACTGTAGCATGATGCATTACCTCACTTGTGTACCGAGTACTTAAGTGGGATGATAGGGTTGGTAAAGACGGGTTCGTTCGAGCAACAAAGAGTCGGGGTCGAAGTGTGGCCGAGATGGCCGATGCGTTATTTGGGTTTCTTGACGACGATCGCGAAGCACGAGATCGTGACTTGCCACCTCTTCCAAGTTCCTCTTCCCGCCGTCCATATCATCTCCTCTTTGCCGATTAGCCCCCTTTCTTCCTCCCGGCGACGCGCGTTCATGGTATCAGCAACCCCTAGAACGAGGTAGAAGGCTGTAGAGGATCGCGCGAGAGGACATCGTTTGTCAGCTATCGACACCGCCCTATAATACAAAGTGCACATCACTTACGCGTCCATCCGAACCCACCACTCTCCTCTTCAAAGCACCATGTCGACCGATGTCTGGGTATTGTCCTTCGAGCATCTCAGAGGACGTCCGAGGGAAGACGAGGCGTTGGTCATGCTGCAAAAGATCGCGTCGCTTGTCAAGCCTATCATGCGGAAGCATGGGTGGCGACTGCCTGCCCTAGCAGAGTTCTTCCCGGAAAGCCCTAACCTCATAGGTATGTAGCGCTTTAACTGTCTCGTTTGTCGTACTGATCCAGTTGCCAGGCTTGAGTGCGTCCGGTGCTTGGTGGGAGACCGTTCTGGGTCTAACTTGGCTATAGACATCAACGGCGGGCAGAAGATCCTGCTTCGTTTGAGACCTGCATGGGCACCCGACACCTTCTATCCTCAAGAAGATGTTATACGAACCATGTTGCACGAGGTATGTATTTTCAACTTCAATGTCATCCACTGCTTACACTTTTTTCAGCTCACCCACAACGTCCACGGCCCACACGATCAACATTTCTACAAGTTCCTATCTGGCCTTGAGGACGAATACGAGGCTCTTCAACGGTCTGGATACGCTGGTGAAGGCTTCTTCACCAAGGGTCACCGACTCGGTGCAGGCGCCTCGCACAACCTCCCACGACACGTTGCACGCCTACGGGCGCTTCAGGCTGCAGAACGGAGGAAACAAGTCGGATCCGTGCTGGGTGGTGGCGGACGTTTAGGTGGGGGAGATCTTGCAAATCTAGGTCTTTCACCGCGAGAGTTGGCAGTTCTGGTACGTACTTTGCAGGAGATCCACCACCATGGCGTATGCTAATGGAACATTCCCAGGCTGCGGACATGCGTGCGGCGGACGAGAAAGCGTGTGCATCTGGCGATTTAGCGCGCCAGGAGGCCGAAAGAGCGTTCAAGGAGAGCATCCAAAGCGCGGGCTTCGACCGATCTGCCCAAGACGACGACGACGACGACATCATTATTCTCGATAGTCCGCCCCCCACCGCGGGCTCTTCGCGCAATGGTTCTACATCTCGAACAGAAAGGAACCGGCCACCTCCCATACCATCCTCCACGAAACCTAGTCGGCTTCGCGCCCAAGTCAGCGTGAGTACAGGTTGTCCTCTCAGTTTCAATCCCCACAGAGTCCTCGATGGACGGCGACGAGCGCGGGTTATGTAAGCAGTATTCATTTTCGTCGTCGCGCCAAGTCATCCTCGACTCCTTGTTTCCTCTCACCACGTCCTTCTCTTCTCCCCGTCCTTCACCTGGCCATAACCCCTCATCTGTAATGGGCGACTCCGACGTACCGAGATTTGGACGGCGCGTCAGGGTTTCCGTGGATGTACGAAGGGTTGGGTATGGACTCTCCCTTCGACACTCTCATGTGGGCATCATCCAGAGTCTGGACCATGGTGCGTGTTCTATTCACTTACCGCCCACCTGCCCTCGCGACAGCATTCAGGATTTGCACATGCTCCGGCGCCCCTCTTGTTGTCGCTGGCAGTCGTCCTCACCTTCGCTCGCGGCCTTGAACTTTACTCCTGGTCTTGAACTTTGCTCGTGGTCTTGAACTTTACTCTCGGTCTCTCGATTTTTGCTTGCGGTCTTGGTCCTCGCTCGCGATCTTGGTCCCGCTCGCGCTCCTCTCTGGTCCTGGCTCTCTGTCCCCTGGCTCACTGGGTTCCCTGGTCTTATCTCGGTCTCCGTCTGGTCCACCTGCTTTGTTGGCATCCCAGGTAACCCTCTCTCACCTGTCATCCCTCTCCATATATCCCGTAGCAGCCCCCATATACTCTGTAGTTATCAAATGAAAATATCATGATTTTCTTCCTTCTACATCAGGATAAGATCGCGATAAGCACGATTTAAGCCAGCAACCCGCCGAGCGATTCTTGATGAGCTTAGTAAGATTATTGGATTGAATCCAAAGAACCTCAGCTTCGGGCCCAAGGGAATTCGTTGAGCGTGATATCCGCTTGACATTTTTGGATTCCATCCATCGGCACACCAACTTCAAACTCAGGGGCGTGATATCGGAATGAAGCTGAGGGATCGCCTGGTGGTGTAAACCTCCCCCGGTCGACCGCAGCTCTCGCCCTGCGCAGTGGACGTGTACCACATGCACACTCATCAATGAGCCGCACGCCGCAGCATGCGAGGCATGTCTCGCCCTTCGAGCCAAGACCAAACCAAACCCCCCGCCGCCACCCGTACCTCTGCCCAGTGGATGGGACTGTGCAGTATGCGGTGAGAAGGGGATGGAACACCAGTTTTGGACATGTACGTTCTGTGGCTCGGTGAAGGCGTCCAGTGCTTTGGGATGATCGTATTCCTTCTCTTGAATACCGTGTCTTGTTTTGCGTGCTCTTGTTCTCCTGTAAATTACAGTTCGTCGCGCTTTGTACCCGTAGATCTATAATTTTTCTCTAGACATGCTACATATCATATATTGTGAAATTCTCACGGGTGCGACTGTAAGTTTCTGTTTCGCTCTCTGACGGCCTGCTTTCTTCCTTTCACCTCCATCGTTTCTAATATCCCTATTTCCTTTCGCATGCAGATTGTTCCTTGCTTTCGTTTACTTTGATCTCCTGTCACGGATGACTAGCGTCCGCAGTCGCTTGCTCTGACTCGCGCCATCCCCCTCGCCGCCGAAATAACATCCTAGTTTGGAGCTCGTAGATGAGCATGTTGATCAGAGAAACACCCCGTTCATCTATAAAGGCCCACTCCTCCATTGGCGATCAGCACTGATCAGCTCCTAGTGTCTAACATGTTCCTCCTCTGGGTGTTGCTGTTCGGGGCCGGCACGGCGTCTGGCCTTCCAACGTCTGACGTCGAGTTTGGCCAACAGACCCCGTTGGGGTTTGGTCAGACGCCCAAGAGGATCGCTATTGTGGGTGCAGGCGCGGCAGGCATTAGCCAGCTAAAGGCCATCGCGGAGCTACCTGAGGATATACGACGGGGTTGGGAGGTTGTGGCCTTCGAGGAACGACATAGCGTTGGTGGTGTCTGGTACGTGAACCCTCTATCTCTTTGGCGTTACCTACATCGTTACTTACCAATCTTGTTACGCAGGCTTCCTGATACGAAGATCCCCCACCCGCCGGAGATTCCAGAAACTCCTTTATATCCAAGTCTTAGAACGAATGGCCCTCATCCTTTCAGTGTGTATCCTCTCTAATTTTAACGTATCATTCTTGTCAGCTAAACCGCTCATAGTGACCATCCCTCATGTCCCTTTCCCTCCCGAGACCGTCTTGCTTCCATCGCACCAGCAGGTCTTGAAATATCACGAGGGCGTCGTCGCAGCAGCCAATGTTTCCGGTCAGATCCGCCTGCAACACTCTGTCAGCGAAGCAAAATGGGTTGGCTCGTCGACCGAGGGGCGCTGGAACCTCATCATCGAGGACCGCGCGCGTAGGGTTCAAATCACCTCACAATTTGATCATCTCATCGTCGCGACGGGCGTGAACCATTTCCCCCATTCTCCGTTCATCAAAGGACAGGACGACTTTCTCGCTGCAAACAGAACAATAGTGCACTCGATGTACTTTCGGGAAATGTCAGACTTTGACGGGAAGAACGTGGTCGTCGCTGGGGGCGGCCCTAGCGGGTGGGATATCGTGGTGAAGCTTGCTGACCATGCGAAGACAGTGCGTTTTATTCAAGCTTGAGACGTCCATTTATTCATCATATTTGTTTTCTGCTAGCTGTACTGGTCTAGAGATACGAAAGAAGAAAATCCTGGCAGTCCGAATTTTCCTCCTGTACCGGGCACCACGGACAGGCCACGCGTCGCCGAGCTGACGAAGACTGCCGTTCGTTTCGCCGACGACACAGAGGTGAATGACATTGATGTGCTCATCCTGGCCACGGGCTACAATATCCGTATACCTTTCCTTTCTTCTGGCGGACACCTGGAGGAAGTCGCTCGCAGCATTACGCCGGTGGGCGACCGCCTCTCCACAAACATGCGCTACATACGTCCCTTGTATGAGCACGTACTCTCTCTCGATACCTCCTATCCTCTCGGCGCTCTCTACTTCAACGGCCTCCTCACGTACAACCCCACTGGCGTATGCACGTACGCTCAAGCTCTCTTCGCGGCATATACCATTGCAGAGCCGGCTCTACTCCAGACGCGCGACGAACT
This sequence comes from Amylostereum areolatum, assembly GCA_012932865.1. NCBI lineage: Eukaryota > Fungi > Basidiomycota > Agaricomycetes > Russulales > Stereaceae > Amylostereum > Amylostereum areolatum. Next base: position 1,441,506 of record SAXG01000002.1, read on the forward strand.
ATACACCGCACTTCTCGAGCGCGAGGCTTCCACACGCGCTGGGGGGTTCGACCCTGCGCAATTTGGACACAGGGTCATCCCGGGGTATGGTGGCAGAGACGGAACGCCGTACCAGGACGTACTCGTGCAGTACCTTCAGAAGCGCGGGCTGGCAGGTCAACCTGGAATTCCGCCTTCCGGGGTCAACTTTACGGAACAGTGGCGGACTTATGGCCTTTACAACTCGAGCAAGATACTCGATGCTTGGAAGAGCGTGCAAGGGATGGGGGAGGAGTACGAGAAAGAGTGGGTGAAGGGGACGGAGACTGAGGAGGATTATGCGGATATGATGACGAAGCTTGTCAAGTGGTGGGAGAAGGAAAACGGCGAGGGAGGTTTGACAATGGATGAGATCTAGTTTTGATTTTTCCTCATTCGTCTGTGCAGCCACGCTCGAAACCCGATATCTCATCCACGTCCCCCCATCGCTCTGTCGTTTCCGTTTGTTTCAATGACGCACACACGCCAAGGTGTTTGTACGTTGTTTTTAACCGTCGTTTTCCCGATTCGTTGGGTTGTACCATACACTCCACAAGATGGTGTTGGGCGCTTCAAAAGCGCCGCGGCCCTTTACTCCTACCATCAACAACTCTTCCCCATTTCTTGCAAACTGCACCACCTTGAACCCTACGACGCATATATTCAACTACTTGTTTGTTTAGATGAGTCTTCGGTCACGAGCCGAGTTTGAGGCTGCACACGCAGGTGCGTCTCTCAGTCTGCCTCCTTTGCTTTATCATTTCACGGGGTCGTCGAGCTCATTCTTATTAGATACACATGGCTTGGCCTTTTCCTGCAATGACAATCATACGGCCTCGCACGTGTCCATGTAACCCCACATGCGTTCACCTTGGTAGATTGCATTCCGGTCCAGTCAGTATCCTCAACTCCGACTGAGAAGGTTTGGTTGATTCGGGCTACCCTATGTAAGTGCTTTTCGTACATGAGCGCCAAGCACTCTTTTCGTTACAGTAACGTTCAACCTCATTCTCTCCCTAGAGGGTCGCTGTTTGGACCGGGGGCCCTCCGCTGTTCCCGAACCTCGTTCACAATCACGCTGGATGCGTAATCGCAACGTCGTCCCCCGACTCTCCACCTAAAAACATCCCACAATGTCATCCGCAGTAGGCGCCACATTGAAGCACGTCCCTGAGGGGGTCATCGAGACCTCCTAAACCCCGAACGCCGTACCGCAAACGGAAGATGGATAGGATGACGAATGAAAGAAGCCGACTCCTGAAGGATATCGCCCGCTGCTGTGTGCTCCCGTGGCTGATCTTCCCAGGTCTGGTTTCACAGACGTGATTCATCCTAGACGTGGCCTCTATTCCTCGGATCCTTGGACATTATCATCGGCGGAGTGGTGCTGTAGTTCACGCTGACGACGGTGCCGAACGCTTCTGGCAGATAGCAACGGAAGTCCTCGGGCATGAATATGAATGCAAGCGGTTTACTCATCTCACCCGGTTTTCGCAGCTCATCGACCTTGGCCCATCCAAGTCCTCATTGTTCATTCTCAGTCACGATTCAGCATCTATGTTTACAACTCCAACAAGCTGCATAATTCTCAAAAAATCACCGTGTTTCCTTCTAGCTTCGTTGATCATCTTCGATGTCGATGTCTACTGCGAAGGCGGTTGCCCGCGGGTTAACGGACTTCCATTCCGTCTATCAGCTTCGATGTGGGGGTCGAAGTCTGGATGGCATGCGAAGTCTGGAGTCAAACGTCAGCTGTCCGAGAGACGGTCCACTGCAACGGATCACGTATGTGTTTTCCGTACTTACGATGGACACGCTGGACATGCCGGACTCACGATGTTTGGTCATCTCCCTTGGCTACAGGTCATCATACGCTTGTACGTCCTGCTTCTGTGCGTGTTTCTGCACCGCGGAGATGGATACGATGGAATCACCATTGTGGGGTAAGGTCTAGGTCTATTCCAGTCTTTCAACAGATAGTCCGTGAGTTCGGCCGAGCATGTGTACTCGTGTGAGTGTGCCCTTGCTTTCGTGCTTTCCCTCCCTTGTTGCTTATGTTCAATTACCTCCGAAGGTCTTCTCGACTTCTCTCCCGCACAATTTGAATCTTTCCACCTTAAATAACTCATCTGCGCAGAATGAATTAGATCTCGTGTTATCTCTTACCGTCCAGGCAAAAGCATCGTCCGACATGCCGTCTTAGGAACGAGGGCCCCAAAGGGAAATCAATTCATTCGCATCTCAGGTTGGGAGGGCGGCTGGGCAGACCGTGGCGCCCTCCAGTTACCCGTGGTCAGTCGTGAACACATATAAGGAGAGGGCGTCAGAATCTCATTGGCAACTTTTTCTCCCCGTTTCTCAGGCTCTAAGGCTCTAAGGCAATGTCCACTACTACCATTGTTCAAACTGTGACCCTTCCACTGGCACCCAAGTCGTTCGGTGCGGTGTATGTTCTATCGGTGTGTCCCTTTGTCGTTATTGCAAGCAATCTGCACTTAGCATTGACCACGTCTTCTAGGCGGAGCCCGAAGCCGAGGCAGACAGGTATATCCCATGCACCGGAGCTCAATGTCAACCCGCGCTCATATGACTAGGTTAGATGGTTGGCACCAAGGGATTAGGCGGTACATCGGAGACAAGTTGACGATGGCACCACTAAAAAACCCGAAGAGGATCTTAGAGCTGGGGTACGCCTTGACTGAACCGAAGTTTGCCCTCGTCTGACAGTGCCCACCCTCTTGTCAGTGTTGGGTCTGGTGCATGGTGAGTCGGAGGGCGATTGCATCATTATGTGGCTCGTTTCATGCCTCGTTGTCTAGGGTGATCGAAGCAGCCAATACCTATCCTGAAGCAGAGGTCGTCGCGGTGGATATCTCCCCCGGACCAGGACGGTGAGCGCCGATCGTGGCCTTTCTGATCATCGCCAATACGTACCCAGACCTCTCCCCTCCAACGCGACCTATGTCCAGCGCAACATCCTCGACCCCATGCCTTGGCCAGAGGCCTCCTTCGACGTCATCCATTGTCGCTTCATCCTTTGTCACGTATGTCCGTCTTCTATCTTGCCTCACTTACTCGTTAACCCCTTTCCTAGCTCCCGAACCTGCCCGCTGTGCTCCCCCGTATCATCGCCCTTCTCAAACCCGGCGGGTGGCTGCTCGTTGACGATGCCGATTGTCGTAGCGCGTACGAAGGCAACGCATCCACCGTTGGTCGGTGCATGGACGTTTACATCAACTTTATGACCTCGCGGGATCAGGACCCACACATCGGCGCTAAGCTCGCAACCATGCTTCAGCAGTCGAATCAATTCGACCAGGTTCACACCAGGACCGCGCTCGTCCCACTCAATCCCCACTTGGTCCCGGGTAATTACTACCTTTCCCCTGGTCAGAAAAGCCGTGCTCATCGTCATCGCAGACCCCGACGTTCGCATTCTGACGGAGACAATGTTGAAAGCCTACTCTGACGCTATGCATGGCTCCCTTTCCCAAAAACTCGGACCGCAAGCTCCAGAGCTTCTCAAACAATGGCGAGAAGAGACGAGTCGCAAGTCTGGGTGGAAATGTGATCAACTATTCACTGTAACCTGGTCTCGAAAACGTCTCTATTAGTCGCATCCCTTTCGTTGCGTCCCTCCTCCCTCCAGTGTAACAATAGACCTGTCTTGGGTATTCATAGTTATAGCGTGTAAGTATGTATGGCATGACTGAAATAGTCCTACATGGTATCCCCGTAAATGAAATACGGCTAAGATCAGCGAACGATAGCAAAAATGAGTGCGACATAAGGTTGCTAGCAAGGTGCTCGGGTCCGATTCGAAAGCGCCAAACCCAGAGGTCGAGGTAAATCCAGCTCCAGTCACAAGCCCTGCAGTCTGTCGATCAGGATCGCCCACTCGACGACGGTGACCCCCATCTTGAGCGCCTCTTCCTTCACCTCTCGATCGCGCGTCTCCTCTCTCATACGCGCTAGCGCGGAGAGATGTTCGTCGCGGCGGACGCCGAGTTCCTCGAGGACGGGCGCAATGTGCATGAGGGAGGGTTGACACGATGAAAGCACGCGCTCGATCGAGGGCGCGATGGGCGGGTTGCCCGAGCGGTCCGAGGAGGACGTCGTCTGTTCCGTCCTTGCGGCAGATTTTCGTGGTGAGGCCTGGGCACCTGGAGCCCGCGGGGGCGAAGAGGCGTTGGAAAGGGAGCGCTGAAGGGAGGTGCGGTTAGGCTTTCATTTGCCCGAGCCCAGAAGTCAGTAAAACATCAAATAACATGAGAAGGGCAGAGACAAGCGCACCTGTGTCAAGTCAATGGACCTCCTAAGCGCTCTTACTTTTCCATTCGTACCCCGACTTCCCGTTGCTTGGCCCTGCTCGTCTCGCCTTTTGCCTTCGGCGGCTTGGGTGCTCGCGCTCACTCTTCTTCGACCAGCATGACTGTCTGCCTCCGTCTTCGCCTCCTCCTCTCCGAGCTCACTCGAGCTTTTCGCCACGCCCTCCCTCCAAATAGAGATCGTGCGCTCCGGCCCGTCTTCCAAGATTTTCCGCTGCACAAGCTGCCCAGGAGGTGCACCCTTATTGCCACGCGCGTCCTTCCGCGGTGACGAGTGTGAATGGGTAAGTGCGTGGCCTTCGAGCCCACCCGCCACGCTGTTCGCCTTGCCACGCCCAAGAGCGTGCTGCGAGTTGACCCTTTCTCGGCTCGGGGAGGCCATGCCCAAGAGGTTGAGACTTCGTGTAGGACTTGTCGTGCGCCGTGCCTGTTGGGACCGTGAAGGGGGTTGTTGCTGAGGTTGCGGTGGCCGATGGCGCGACGGTGACAAGGGATGGCGAGGAGACATGGGTGGGGGCGTAACCCGCGAAGACACAAGAGGTGTATCCATCACATAGGCTGGAGCGACGGTAATGTCATCGTAGTCGATGTCGAGCTGGGAGCCATCCGCCCATTCAGCGGGGTCAGGGACTGTGGTGTCGCGGGTGATAGTCATGGCATCGAAGTCATCTGGAAGGGGCGCTGTCGTTGGCGGTGGGTGCGGGCGGCGTACCAACCGTTTTCCAGTGCCATCGCGGTTGGGGACGAGGTAGAGAGGAGCCTCTAGACGAGATGTTGACACAAGACCGCATTGGCGAAGACAGTAATAACATACCACTGACGCTATCGTTGTACATGTCACTAAAACGTCGGCAGGGAAGCGAGGAGTGGAAGATCGTGCAGAACGCGCCGTCACCGGCGGACTCGTGCTCGTCGTGCGCGACGACGAGCAAGCGCTTCGTTCGACGCGCAATCAGATTGTCTCACGTGGGTCGTGATTCGTTCACGTGATACGGCGCGTCGCGCGTCTGGTAACAATCCTGGGCAGTTGGCACAACTCATCATCGTTCAACGTTCAACATGGACAAGCTCTCAAGGAGGCAGACAGCGTTACACAGAGTAAGCATAGTGATGGACATTGATACAGTCAAAAGGTCCCAATCCTACATAGACGGCTGACAGACATAACATAGAAGGGAATAAAGATAGAGATGATAACGCCGAATCTAACTCCTCTCGCCGCGCAGACGGCGAGCAAGGGCAAGATCTTTGGGTTGGCTGTATAGTGTGTTAGACGACGTTCCAAAAATATTGGGAAGGGACGTACATAGTAACACGCTTGGCGTGGATGGCGGCCAAGTTGGTGTCCTCGAACAATGAGACGAGGTACGCCTCAGCAGCCTCCTGGAGGGCCATGACGGCGGATGACTGGAAGCGGAGATCCGTCTACAGAGCAAATGAGTCAAGATGCAAAGTGCATGCGGTGAATGCGCACCTTGAAGTCTTGTGCAATCTCGCGAACAAGGCGTTGGAATGGCAACTTCCGGATGAGGAGCTCAGTAGACTTCTGGTAGCGACGGATCTCGCGGAGGGCGACGGTCCCAGGGCGGAAGCGATGAGGCTTCTTGACGCCACCGGTCGCAGCAACAGCGGCTGTCTTGCGAGCGGCTTTGGAGGCGAGCTGAAGGACAGTATAAGCGGACAACTAGATGCAGAGATGAAGATGAAGAACGCGCCTGTTTACGGGGTGCCTTTCCTCCAGTAGACTTGCGGGCGGTTTGCTTGGTGCGGGCCATTGATGTTTGAGTTTGGCGGATGTGAAATACAGGCGATAGTGGTGGTTGAGAACAAGAAGTGAATAGTAAATGATCAACGAGCACGGCGGGCTTTTGTAGGATGTCGCGTTGTGTGACCATCACGTGAGCTTGTTGATTGCGCTACAGGGTCACCATGGGTTACATTTCTGTCACAGACATCACGCGGTCGGCAGGAACGAAATCGACTCCTCCGTCTTGTGGCTTGCCAGTGCCCGTGCGACTATTTGGTTTACTGTCTCCTCCACCCTCCGCAAGATATCGTCGACAACGCGCCTGGGATATCCGGCTCTACTGGATGGTCGATGAAGCTTGTAGTCCGCCGTACAATCTTGATACGGACCGCTCTTGAAGGAATGATGAAGGGCTTCCCCACTTGGTCCGCCGTAGAATGGATCGCGGTTCAGACCAGGCTCGAGTTGACGGCAGTTCTCCGACATCTCAAGACATCCGCAATTGGTCCTCCGGTGAAGTATAAAGACGCTTCGGACTGGACGTGGGCGGTCTTCAGCCCCTCTTATCATCTCCGCTTTCACCTGCTCGACGACGTTCACAACCAGATACCTCTTTTTACCGCGAAGCTATCCTCTTGGCGTAAGCTAGATGTATACTCCTGTAACGCGTCGCGACAACGACTCTTCATCTCGATGCAAGGTCCCCATCGGGTCCACATCTATATGTGCGACCGACTTCATTGTCGTAGGTGTGTGTATTCAAACCTGTCAAAATATCACTTTCTCATCCTTGCGTAGGCATTGTGTTGCTCTTCATCGCCTACCTCATCTTCGGGGTACGCCCGACTATTCGTTTGTGGCAGAACTACCAGGTTTGGCGAGCCACAAGACGTCCAGCCCCCGTCGCTCGCAGCCGCTCCCACTTTACTGCCATTCCTCGGCGCAAAAAGGCACCCTTCTCAATTGACACCGATTCGACCCGCACTGCGGTCTCGCCCACGCTCGCTGACGACAAACGTAAGTCGGCGTTCTCGTGGCTTCTTGTCTTACGTTCACTCACCACCGTCCTGAATCTCCCAATCAGAGGCCCTTCCCTTCAGCGATCCTTACCTCGTCGTAAACCGCTCTCTCGACGCGTCAATTCTCCTCAAGCAGGGCCTGGTCGATTCGACTACGCGCCCCGCCGCTGTCCTCAACACCCACGACGACCACCCCCACATCGTTCTCGCAGCGCAGGAGGAGAACACCGTGGCGTTGACGCGCGACGAAACGTCATCGGTGTCGTCGGCTTCGAGTGTGGCGAGCAGTTGCGAGCCTGATCCGCGCCTCGTCCTCCATCGTTATGGCGAGGCTGACTCGGATATGGCGTCGCTGGGAACCACCCTAGTGGCATCGGACTCGCTGGAGGAGGTACCTCGCGTCCCGCGTCCTCCCCCTGCACACTAGAGATGATGATGTGATAATACCCTATAGTAGACGAGGGCATGTATAAGTAGGCTGTGTTTTGTTACATCTTGTTGTCTTTGTATTTTACCTTCGCTGTATTCTGTAGTCCCCGTGAACCGTATTATCTGCTACACCTTGCATAGGGCTACACAACTTTTTGGCCATGAATATGGATGAGTGACTGACAGCGACCTGCGAGTGGTCCGGCCTTTTGACTTGAGAAAGTAACGTAGATTCGCATTTCATTCTCGGTCCGCCGTAGGACATACATTGGGAATTGCTACTAATTAGAACCCAAATGGACTGTACTTGGGCCGAAGGTACTGGTGGAAGGATACTAGTATGCCCGAATCCCTGACCTTCGCCACCCAACTCTCGGTCGAAAAACGTTCGGGAAGACAAATGGATCGGAGCGAGCCACCGACCTCCTGGAGTTCCTGGACCAAGGCGGCGAGCTTGTCCATGTCCAACTTGTCATCGCCGCTATGTTTAAGATGAGGAATCAATGTCGTCTCATCCTGTTCGATAAAGACAAGCCGTTCGAAAGCAGGAAACAGGACATGGCCGTCCTGCACCTCGTCTCGGCGCAGCGCTACAACTTCCTCCAGGAGTGAGAAGGCGGTGTAGAGGTTTCCTACCTCGATACTCTCGACCGCTCTCGCGTTGCGAAACATTGTTGACCATTTCGGGAATCTCAAACCTTTCCCGCCACGATCGGATTCCTTGGTGAAGACGACGTCCAGATTCTTCAGCTTCGAGAGGTCAAATCCCTTGCACGGATTGCGTCCTTCCTCCACTTCGAAAGCGAGCGCTCCATTAGGAGGTCCGCAAGCCGGGTCGCAGAGGGTGTACGGGATAGCAGGGGCATGAGATGCGTGCGTAGTCCAGAGACAGGCTTCTGTCAAGAACTCAAGACCGTTGTCTCTAAGGTGTAACCTCAACCATGCCGGGGAGCGCTCGTATGCCCCGAGAAGAACGCGCAGGCGGGAGTGGTGAAGATCAGCGCTGTCGTTGAGCGTTATGCGCACGCGGGTCGACGGATGAGTGACGAGGTGGATCGCAAGAGCGGCGCAACGGTCCGCTAACATATCGCCATAAAGACAGAGCTGTTTTAATGATTGTGGAAGGCGGACGGGGGGGATGTTTTGGCGCGAAGAATCTTGACCTGAGTGCTCTGCGATGTGAAGAAGAGGAAAGTCGTCAAGGATTTCCAAAACTTCGAGCTTCGGCATGCACGCCATAGGGAAAGAATTGGTCAAGCTTTCCGGGGGGACGGGTGGCGCACTTTCGTCGTCGTCGGAGAGATCAAAACAGTCGGTGCGGAAGTAAATCAAACTGCTAAAGAGTGGCGTTTTGAGGTCGGATTCCTCGATGTGCAGACTGCATCCGGTCAGATGCAGACGCTTGAGGGAGGGCATGTGTGAAGCTATGGTGCGGGCGGGGAGAAACACAGCGCTCAGCGAGCCGTCTTGAGCCAAGGTGAGCGCTTCGAGATTTGAAATGACATGGGTGAAAAGTGATAGGACATCTCCGATGTTGTGTTGGTGAAGCTCGGGTTCGATGCTCAAAGGACATGTGACATCCAATGAACGCATCACAGCCACTCGTCGCTTCGTCAAGGCTGACTTGAGCGCGTTCCAGTAGCGAGCCATCCTTCTGCCGCAGGCATCCTGTTCGAGGCAGATCGTGAACTTCAGCGGCGCGTTCTTCGCGCGCTTGAGCATATCCTTCGCTAGTTTGTGCGGTGCGGAGGTGTAGTCTATGTCGGCCCATAACGCGCCCTGCGACAGTGCCAACTGGCATAACATCGATATGAGCAAGATTATGAAGCAGAACAAGTGTTAGTCTCACCTTTCGCCACTGTGCGCAGACATGAGTAACCTTAATCCAGCCCAACTCGTACTGGGGTCCGACGGGGGGGGCCTAACTGAGGATGTCGACGAATGTTCTCTTCGTAAGGCCACACTCGCTTCAACGCATGGAGGATTTCCAGGAGGATATCTGATAGAGTGCGAATGGTTAGCCAGAACATCAAGTTGAAAGGACGAGCGATCGACCTTGATTGCTGAACATAGAGGGACTCGTTGAAATGACCGACTCGTTCGGCATCGATGTCCGAGCGTATACACTAGAGGTTGGTCACAAAACCACTCCCAAGAACAAACGAAGACACTCATATATCATACCTTGAAGGTCGATTCATTGTTGTCACGTCACGTACTGAGCGAGATATTCAAGAATATGCGGTGCGAGCTATAATCCGCAAAGCGTGTTAGCGCATAAGTTGACATTTGAGGGCAACGGAGGAAAGGGCTGCCTACCGTTGTTGTGTATTATGTCACGGAGGGAATGGGTGCGTCGGTTCGATTTCGATAAAACGGTCCTTTTTTGTATCGCGGGCAAAAGCGGCAAAAGATAAGACCCCCGCACTACTCAAAGCCCAGAGTGGCCAGTGGCCACATTTGGCCGCATGCGGCCCAGAGAAGTTGAAAGAACGTTCGACCGGTGGCATCTGGGTGGCATTGTTCCAAGACGGGTATCAGAGGAGACTAGTCAGCAACTCTCAACGAACGAACTTCAACCCGAAGGTGTCAAGCAGGGCGAATAAGATGGGGCAAAAGCTTGGTGCTCTACATGACGCGACCAAAGTTGCACGTGACATACTAGTACAAAGGGAATACGGACTAAAATTCCATGGCAGCGGCTTCTTCATCGTCCGTCACCCACATACACTGGGTTACGCCTCTGTAAACGTAGTTGTTCCACCGAATTCGCGTGCTTTCTAGAGGAACAGTTTCTTTGAGGAACGTGTTGAAGAGACTCGGCAGATTAAGCTCCGGGATGTCGTACCCGTACTGCCGCCTGATCGCTAGACACTCCACCAGTCGTTCGACCTCCTGGCGATTGACCGTCGTGTTGCGGGAAGCAGAGACTGACACCGAGATGCTCTGTAAAAATGGGAATAGAGCATTGGCGGAGGAACACAGCGGATCGTCCTTCTTGAGTCCCTCGACCAGCGCCTCAAACAAGGCAAACGATGAGGACACGTCTGAGACGCTTATCCTTCGCACCTTGCGCGCGCGCGCAAACGTCCTTGTCCAATCTTCCTTCGAGACGGTGTGAATGTCCTCTACCGCGATGTCCTGAACTAGAGCAAGATTAATCTCCACCGCTTCGAGCTGATCCATGCACAACCCAGGACACGGCAAAGAGCCTGTGACGATGCCGAACGCGAAGTCTTCGTCTCCTTCATACAGCCGGTCGAAGGGCCGCTGCGGCCAATCTTCGGGGCTGTAAGACCATGTTTGCATGTTGACTGTCGAGTGTGTGTAGTGATGCTGAGTAATGGCGAGTCGAAGGGCCTTAGGAAGGCGAACAAAGCCAACGCGCGCCTCGACAGCGCGGTGGATAAGAAGTGGTAGCCTAGGAGTATCCGCGCATTGCTCGATGTGGACGCTGACTTGCATGTTCGAAGACGGCGTGGTCATTTGTGCGGCCAAGTGAACACAGTACTCATTGCAATAGGAGGCAGTCAATGACACGTGCTTGACGGTCAAGGGAAGACGGAAAGGAGACGCATTGAGTTGGAGGTTGCTAGTGTCGGGGTGCATGTAAGGAACCGCGTCGTGTAGGTGGAGCTCCTCAAGCTTAGGCATACAGCCCAGAAGACCGGATAAGGCTTGGCTCTCTTGCTTGTCGGCCGTGTTGATACCTTCCGTCAGCTCCGGGGGAACCGAGCAGGCGATGGTCAATTGGACAAGCTCGGGGAATGTCAAGGCATCGGCGGGGTCCACGCATACTGAGCACTGGGCCATCACCAAACGTTTGAGGGAAGGCACAAATGCAGCGATGTCTTTCGCTGAGAGAATAGAGATTCCAACGCCCTCCTCCTCCGGCTGTTGAAGTACGAGAGACTTCAGGTTAGGAAGTCTGAACCTCAGCAATTCGAGCATGCCTTGGTTCCACGACATAATCTGCAACGAGCCCAAACGTGCGGAATAAGGCGGCGATACGGCTATGCGTAGAACGTTCACGGACGCTTCGTCTTCTTCACCGATGTCTCCCAGTTCTGCGGCTGTATTGAGGGAGAAATCGATTGGTACACAAGACGTCGCGTCCGAGTGGGCGCGCCGAAGCATTTCTTCTGCCCACGGTATAGATGCGCGCTCGCAGTCAATGGTGGCCCACATGCTGGGGTGGGCGAGCAGGATCTATGTACGGGCCGTGGTCAGAGAGTACAAGACTATACCATGCTACCCGAAAGCTTACCTCTCGCCATCGGTGGCACACGTGGGAGCACAGGATCCATCCAAGGCTGAACGGCGTGCGAAAATGTAGGTTTGTGGCGAATCCTGCCAGGGATTGAGAAGCGTCGTGATGTTGGCCTTCGTCGTAGCTCCACTGCAGTCGTAGGATATGGAAAATTCCCAACATAAGTTCCGGGGGAAGAGAAGAGATATGCAGTAGGGAATTCGTGTAACGCCTAAATGCGACTGACGGCGAAACCGTTCTATAGCAAGGTCAGAAACATAATGCAAAGAAGGGGGCCTTGCTCACGGAGGTGAAGTAGTCATCGTCGACATCGCCATGGAAAGAGAGCCGGAAGGACAAGAGGACACGAAGGACGGTATGAACGGGACGTGGACGCCGACAATGTGGATGGAAAGGCCCTGCTTATGTATGGTATTTGAGACGGTGGTCGCAATTGCCACGGACCACCTTGCAGATTGGCCACAGACAGATGAGCGCCCTTGCCACAGATTTGGCAGGTTTGTCGCGGTGGCCTCCCTGCGAATGTTGTTGCACGGTTCCAGTGACCGCTGAGGCGCGCCCAAAACCAGCTATTAGTATGAATGTCATGATACGGTAAGCGATCGGCTTACGCTCAGTCGTCCGTTCCAGGGGACGTGAGACAACCTTCAGTGAGCTCTATCTGACGATATTATACGTCGTGTGCCACACAGCACCACGCCACGGATGTACCAGGGCCACGAACAAAGGAAATCGATCTTTTCTTCCCCAATTTGCAGGATATATGTATATCATAGTATAGGGAAGGTCTGGGTATCCTTGTCCACGCCTTGTGCCAAACGGATTGCAGCACGGCCCCAAGAACTCGATATTCTACTTGCTTCTGGTGGCAACTTTCGGTATTTGAGGATGCCATGATCCGACATGGAAACGAAACTCCTGGAATCTGTTGAGGGGAGAACGTGTGATAAGTTGAAAAGAAAACTCAACGATAAAAGTCTTCCGACTCCTCTTCGCAGAACCGGTCCTTGGGGAGCCATTCCCAAGCCTGAAGCTTGAAGCTTGAAGCTCCAACGTTCTGTCAATGATCAGAGAATTTAGCAGACCCAATCCGGCGCAGGGTCAAAGTACGCACCCCGTGTCATTCAGTACGCAGTACGGGTCCACCTCAAGATCGCCATGGAACCGTTGGATACGATTTCGGTGTTTCTGTCCAGCATACATGGAGCCTTGATATTCTCATTCCAAGAACAGCGTCCCACTCTTTCCAGCGGGCAATCGGAAGACCGTGTAGGCTAGGAAAAGGTCAATTTATCCCGAGCCGTTGTTCCGTCCCCTGTACTGAGTGGACTTGTGGCCCATATATGACGCGTTGAATGGCGCGTAGAGAAGGATCCTACTTGGTGGCGATGGGAATCATGATAGGATGGGATGGGAAAGGATTGTGTGGGGGTGTGTCGACGCTGCGACTTGAACTTGGCTTACAAGTTACAACTTCAGTCCGGAACTTACCGGGGCATCAGCGCAGCAAAACCGTCCCTCCTGTTCTCTTCTCTCCTCTTCTCTCCCCATGATACTAGAGCGCGCCACCCGTCTCTTATCTCTCTCTCAAAAGAAAAGCTCTACGAGTGAGAGTCTGATACTGATAGAACATCGTTCCTGACACAGGCGTCTGAACTCGGCCCGTACACTGGTCCAACTTGATCATGCTGAACCGCTGAACGCCGCGGCCTTCTTCCAGTATCGCCTCATGGCGATATCCTAGTCCACTCGTTGACTTTCGCCACATCCTCTCATCTCCTGTCCTACATGCCGATTCCCATAACCTGCAACTCCCTCGGGGACATCGTCGCCATCACCCAGATCGTCTTACAACTGGTTACGGCACTCAACGAGACCACGGGTTCCCCTGCCGAATATCGTGCCTTCGCGTTGAGAGTCCAATCCTTGTACGGCACTCTCCAACATACCATTGCGATCGTCCAAACTTTGGCGATAAAAGAGCTGTCCACCCAAAACGTTTGTTCAAGAGATCGAGGGCTGTGTTCAGGACATGGAACGTGCTTGGAGTATTATTACCAAGTACAAGACCACCCTGGGCGACGGTTCTGGAGGTCGCGTTAAACGAACGATATCCAAGACGCAATGGTTCTTGACCAAAGGAAAGGTCAATCACTTGAAGATGGAGATATTCGAGCGTCAACAGATCATCGCGAACATCCTTGTATCCATCATCGCGTACGTGAGCGCACACAAGTGCTGAGAACTTGCTCCTGACATAACAACTCTACATAGGCATACTACGACAGATATCGCCAGCACAATGGTGGAGATCATGCAAGATATACGTGAGGATGCGGTTAAAGTCACTCGGCGATCACAGCACAGCGTGCTCGACATGCTGAGACAGATCATGTTCATGGTGAAGGATATCCCAAATCATGTCGGCCAATCAAGAATCAATGAGATCTCCCCAGACGGCGATCACATTTCACGGGGGAATGGAAAGGTCACGTCTTCGCACCCGAACTCCTCCCGTCGTTCTTCAGATGCCAGACGTTCAGTACCGAGAGTACACTGGATGATTCTCCCTTTCAACGAGAATCAGCACAAGGCCAAAGTCCACTATGACGTCTCGGGCCTGACGGACAACATCACACTCGAGGACGGCTTCAACCGTCACCGCATGCTCTCGAGAGAGGACCGGGAGAAGTCTGCGTGCAAGATTCCCATCCAGTCTATCGTCATCTTCCACCAGGAATTTCCCAACTGGAAGACGTTCATCAACAAGCCGCGGTCCTATGTGCGGGTCATCGACGTCCTCGACGCCATTCACGACATGTTCGACGTCCCCATCACCGCCATGGAGCGCGGCGTGTACGCGAACTTGGTCAGGAGCTCCCTGGCCCTCCCAGATCCTATCAGGTACAGTTCGCCGTCTGAGCGCGCGAGGAACATGCGCCGGTTCGATCTGCTTTTGGACAAAAAATACTTTGGAGGGCTCGAGTGGATCGAGCCGTGCGAGGACCTCCCCAACGGTGCATGGATGCTAGCTATGAAAACCAAAAAGGAGATCGAAGCGTATTGACAGTTTGGGCACCGTCTCGTTTCCGTAAAGTTGGATCCTTCGCTGTAACGTCGTTTCGCCATTTTCTGTGCGTACAGGGTGGAAACCCCATTCGACCTCCTTGACCGCTTTGCTTTCCCATATCTGTCCGTCACGCCTCATATGTTCGCTCGGCATCCTACGGCTCTTTCACCATACCACCCAACTCATGTAAATCCCTCCCCCACTATACCTCTCCCGTCATTCACACTTAATCTAACGGTAACCAGGTTTCTTGTCAAAACTATCTTTGCTACATTTCCACTTGCACTCTCTGTTGTCATTGCGTTTGATGTACTCCTTTCCAGCCTATTGCCTTCGACATGCTGGTTTGGTGACCTTGCTTTCGTGCTTGTCAGGTTGTTTTGTCGCTATCGTCGCCTGTTTTCATATCGCCCTCCGTCGTATCGAGTCCCTTTCCGCCCCGTTCAACCCATAGCTGATTAATGTCTATATATATTTAGGGATGTCAAAGGAGAGAATGAAGCCGATCATGCCATCTATATGCGGTGCCAGTGACAGCAGGATAAAGCCTCTTTTCAGTTGCTTTCGCGGTGGCCAAGATCGAGCATGATACCTTTTCACATAATATATGGTCTCAAACTCTCGTGATCTCAAGGGCCGGCGTCGGGGGTGTTATAGCTTGCACGCGCGTGTCGACGATCTTCGAAATGGCAAAGAATGCCATAAAATGTTACGAGAGATCTTGACACGGTGAGCAGATGAGTTTGCGAAGCACTTCTCACCGAAATGGATCTGAGGGAAGGCTGTTATCTTATCAGATAGAGTTTAGGGCCGGTTCCTTCGTGTACTTTTCATCTTGCATTGAGCAGTCTCACACCCAAGTCCCCTCTTCTCCCTTCCTCCTATAATGCCCAGCCCGAAGATCCGTCAATACTCGCCCACAAAACCACCGAGCCTCTCCATGAGCGAGCTCGTCTGCAAGACCCTCGACCACGACGCGACCGACGTCCTCATTGACAAATGGCTCGAGCATCGAAATGACGCGTACTGGGACTGGTTTCTTCGCGTCCGCGAACGTCGTCATTTGGCTCTTCATAATCAGCTTGTCCGCGGAGAACAGGTGCTCGTCTGGAACAAGGGCGACTTCGTCCCCGAGAACATCTTCCTCAGAACCGTCGACACCGCGCGTTTGATCCCTCTCGATCGAACGTGGACTACGCATGTCTACCATCACCGCTCTATGCAAGAACGGAAGCTCTCCATGATGCCTGTAGTCTTTACAATGGTGCGCTCTCTTTGCATGTATGCGCGGTCTTCATCTGACGCGACGCGTCTTTCCAGTTACCCGAGTTGATGCTCCTCCGTGGCATGCACGATCACGGTTGCGACGACATATTCATCATCGTCACCGACATGAAGCGCGCAGAAATGGACGCCGCGACAACGTACTTTAAACTCGTGTGTCAACACACGCTCGGTCAGAACGTCAAACCCAGCACGGAGCATGAGATCTACAATCAACGTCAGTCGCACGGTACCTTGCTATTTCTCTGTTGACAAGAACATCTTTTCCAGACACCCGCTTGAAACACACTCTCGAGCATCAACGGCGTACGCCATGCTTCCCTCAGATCGACCTTATCTTCCGCGCGATCCTCCATGAGCGACGCCCACCCTTCATCATCCTTTTCTCTCACCAGACGACGTCCTACTCCCAGATCTTCTTCGCACATCCACTCTACGTTCCCTCGCCCGACATCTACTTCGACTTTCCCTCCGGCTGCCCCAACCCATCCTGTACCGAGGATTGCGAGATGATTCGATTCCCGCGCCGCGGCCTAGAAGGAGCCGCCGTCCTTCCTCTCAAACGTGGGAGCACGCGCGGGAAAAAGGGCGTCTTCAAGCGTGTGCGCGCACGGGAGATGTGCAACTGGATCGACTGCGACGTCTCGTTTGTGGAGGACACACCGGCGTTCGTGGAGGACATCCCGGACGGGAGCGAGACTTCGGGCACGAGCTCGACGTCGAGCGTGGAGTCGGGGGAGAGCAGCAGCAGTGGCAGCAGTGGACAGGGATCAGGGACCAGAGGACAAGTTTGCAGCAAGTGCAAGCTGGTCAAATATTGCAGCGCAGCGCATCAGCGGAAGGACTGGGACGAGCACCGGCGCGTCTGTGTTAAGCCATCATCGACGGGCGATGTTGACTACTAGCCCCCCCTTCCGTTAGGATGTTGATCCCTAGTTCATGCCTCTTTCCATAGACGATGTTCGGTTTTCTAGTTGTTTGTGGCCCTTCTGTAAATGTCCTTATCCTCCGAGTCCTTCCCCCCTGATTCCTGTATCATGTCCCTTGTACGATACCCTGTCAGTGTACGCGCATACGTAGGAGGCTTGTTATCATGTTGTTACTTTTCGTTGTCAGCTGTAGTTGGCATTTGTATCATTTTCGGTTGTTCTTTCGCCGACGTAGCGTCTCGCTCTGACAGTTATTCGGCCGTCCGGATGCGAGCTGAAATATGCAGTTCCGTCTCTTTGCACACACACAGCCTAGTCTAGTGATTCCTCTGCTGAGAGCATCTATTTAGTCGCCACATTTGACCATCTCTTGTGTCGGAAGGCTCAATGGACGCGTGAATCGCTTTCAAGAACAAGAAAGCTGACGGACTTCGAAGCATGGCCTTCAACAGACCAATGGCCGATCTCCCAGCATCGACAGCGTGCTCGACCTGGGGGAATGGGCGGTAAATAACCAAAGGATGTGAGTGATGCTAAATGCGGCATACGTTACAGCGAGCGCCCAGACCACACAAATATTTCACGGAACATTCGACCTTCTTCGGACCAAGGAGGCGTGCTGCGAGGACATCTTCCTTGGAAAGGCGAGTACTGTAATGGCCAACCATATTTCGGCTGGAGTATGGTAAATGGCTGTCGGTCCTAGGAGCTGCATGGAGATACGTCTCCATGATACAGCTTCAATGCCTAAAGTGTCAAAGAAGAGCCCGAGAGAGAAGCGGCGCAGGAAGAATGAGAACGGATGATACATTATAAATGGGTCTGAATTACTCTGGCGGTAAGAGAAGCTGGTGGACTTTTAAGGCTGCCGGCTCACCTGGAATTTAGTTGTTGGTGAAGAAAGGTTCGGGAGGGCCTATTCCTCGTCCGCGGACCACCGAGATACTTATACCAAGGGTGGTAACCTGATTTTGTGGGGAGCGAAGGTCGCGCCGAACGAACCGCCATGGTGGGGGGTCTCTTCTTGAGAGAAGACCAGATTCAGTGGCTCCATTACGTTGCGTTCTGCAAGGAAAATGACCAAATATTGGAGGAACAACGTAGTGAGGTAAACATCAAGGATATATCTATGACATATATCTAGGAAGGTGACATACCTCAAGTCTCAATGACGATTGCTAGTGTGCTACCACAGCTGGTAGAACCTTGCCCTAGGTCTACTTCACAACCCCGTAGAGGAGGCGAAAGAGTAAAAATGGATGCATTGAAGTGGTATATAGGGCAGGGCGATGGACTGCGAACAGGTAAGATGACAGGCACTGGTGTGCAATCAAGAGTACTACTACATATCTTCCTCATCCTCATCCTCATCCTCATCCTCATCCTCGTCCTCGTCCTCGTCCTCGTCCTCGTCCTCGTCCTGATGATCCGATACCATGTCCGGATGAAGGGGTTTCCTTGCCTTCGAGTCCCTCGACCAGCGCCTCGAACAAGGCGAGTGCGGAGAGAGCGTCCTTCACGCAAACCTTGCGGACGTTGCGGGCGCTGCGAAACAATCCAAGCCATTCGGTCTTGGGGAACAGTACGCGCTCGACGTCGATGTACCCTTCTTCGAACCCGGCCTGAACGTCGAGTGTCTCCAATTCGGCAACGCACATGCCAGAGATGTGCGCGCCGTCGTCGGCCCTGTAATCTTGACTGACCGCCGTATATCCCGTTACATCGCCGTCTGCAGATGATCCCTTGACCGTGACGGTGAGGATATTCGAACAACGCATGGAGAGCCTTAAATAAAGCGTCTTGGGCGGGCGTCGAGGGCCAAACAGGGCTTCTAGCGCAAACGCAAAGCGTTCGGGTGGGATAATGCCGTGGCGCAGAAAGAGTGCCAAACGGGCACGTGGGCACGCTATCGCGACCTCAGAAAGCAGCTGGATGCAATGATAAGTGCAGGAGTTCGCGCCGAGTGCTATAGCGGCCAGGTTAGGAGGGAGGGAAATGGGGGGACCGAAAGGTGTATCTTCCTGCTTGTTGTTGATGCGCATAAAGGGGACCGCATCTTCCAGGTCTAGCTCTTCGAGCTGTGGCATGTTCTTCAACAGACGTGGGAGGTCATTATGCTCGAGAAGAACCTTGATGTCAAGGTCCTGCGTAGATTCCGGGGAGGCCTTGCATCTGATGGCCAAATCGCGGAGATGAGGAAAGGTGCATCCGTCGTCCGCCGCGGTCCAAAAGAGTATAAACTGGCTCAAGGATAGTCCCTTCAAGGAAGGAGCGAGCGAGGCCAGGGTCTCCGCATGGATTGTGTGAATGGCGCCATTGACATCATCCTTCTAGAGCGCAAGTTTTTGGAGGTTGGGGAGGGAGTGTGTGTTTGCAGGATTTGAGGATCGCATCGGCGTCCAGCGATCAAATGTGCAAAGACATCAAACCTGCTGCATACTAAGGAGCTACAGCTAGGGATAGGATATCCACGAAGGCCTTGTCATGGGGAACAACACGGCCGGATGAGACCACGTCAACGGTAAATTCGATGATCGCCGGGGATTTGGAAGTAGGATATGCACGTTTAAGCATCTTCTCGATCCATGGTATCGGAGCGTCATCACACTTGATGTCATTCCACAAAGAGGGTAGACCAAGGAGGAGCTGCGGCATATCGTCAGAAAACATAACACGTGGCCAACCGAACACTCACCTCCCACCATTCATGACATACATGCGAAACACTTATCCACGCAAGCTTAAACCTGGTTGCAGAGCGCTTTCCTGCGCATTTCTTGTGGGGCCACTCGAGCCTGAGAAACCGGAACACTTCAAGTAGAATTTCCGGTGGAAGATATGAGACTGATTGAACGTAGTTGTGATAGCGATGAAGAGATATCTGCAAGTCAACTGCGAGCTGCAAGTCCTGCTTTGCGCGAGCTGTCGATGTGGGATGCCGTTGGAAGGGTGCGATGGCCTTGCTGGCTGAGGGAACTGGTGTAAAGCCCGCGTCAAATGGGCTCTACGCGGAGGTGAGCCACGGGATGCCGAAATAAAGAAGCCACTTACGTGGGGGCGGTAATGCTTGTCATTGATGACCGTTGGGACGACTCGGAGAGAGGAGATTTTGGAAGGATGACTTCGATATACCACTTGACAAGACTTCGTGGCCGAAGTCGAGGCTATGGCAGGGGAGTGGGTGAGCAAAATAGAGCTGGCGGTTGATATTTTTCGTCCTTATAGCACCTATTAGATTTGCTCTGAAATTTGCCGTCTTGAACAATGGGAATCAGGAAGAGCATGCCGCGGCCCGCCGTCGCGTGGGCTATTGTTCGCGAGACATTTCCTGCCCGAGAAGAAGGAAAAATAGATCCGTCCTTCGATACTGTTCGACTGTGAGCTAGCCTGGAAGGACGGTCCGAAGATGGTTTGGCAACGTACGTTTGGCCTATTTATGATAATGGTCCCTCAAACCTACGACCCAGAATATCCGCATCTCTCCAAAGAAGAAGACATTCTAGTACATGGTCGAAATTGGGAGGACGGGAGCTGGAAGTGTGCGTCAGATGCATTGACTGCGCCGAAAAAGCCGCGTGTGCTGCGAAAACAATCAGACATGGCACGTATAGGAGTGTGAGGGTAGCCGACTTACAACTTGCAGAGTTGCGTTCACTTTGTCCGTTGGGAAGGTCAAGGAGGAGGAGGCTCGGACTCGAGAGCGCCCGCCGCCCGCAGCGCTGGCCATCAGTAAATCCCTCGAAATATGGGCGCTTCAAATCCGCACCGGTCAATCCGGCCTTGCATTGCGGAGTCTCGCGAGGCATCGCGACGCCCTCGCGAGCCCTCGTGATCTTCTGCCAGCTGTCAATGCGTACGCGCATATATAACGATACGGTACGCGGTGTGTGTATGGCGGTGAGACAGCGCATATAAACGTAAACTACTATCCATGCCCGTGCTGTAACTTACTAAGGCCCGCATGAGTCGATGGCCGCCGTGTCCTGGTGTCCATGTCCGTAATAAGTGGTACTAATAAGAAGCAGGACCCGGGGGTCCCAATCCTACACGAGAGAATAAAAAAGAGGAAAATCCCTGCTATGCAGCTTCAGCTTCAGTCCCTGGGCAGAGTCATCGGCATGTGCGCGTGGGACCTTAGGGAAATAGGAACTAGTAAGGACGACGGACTCGGAGACGGCGTAAACACTGCGAAAACGCGGGACTCGAACGTCCGGGACTCTACATGGCATTCAGAGGGGTGCAAATACCTCCTCATCGAGCACGCGTTTGTCGGGATTTTCTCTCCCGGGCTCTTCTTCCAACTCCCCGTCGACGTCTACGCCTTCCTCCCGGTCCTCACCATCTGTATCCACCCAATAACACTCGTCCGGGCCCATTGCCGTGTTCATCGCTGGTTTGCATCCTACACACCTTTGTCCGCAGAGCTAGTCCAGAGCTTGAAGATAAGATATGTTGCGTTGAATCTGGTTAAGGGATGGGATGTGGATGAAGGGGAGTGAGGGAAATAGAAAAATGACTTCGGCAACCGCGCGACGCGCGTTCAGCACGATCACGTGCACATGCGTCTTTACTCGCCGTCACGATTGTCGGGGCTTCAAACATCTCTTCCTTCTCGACCACGATCTCTCCGTGTGTCTCCTCCATGTCATCCGCTCCTTCGCCAGGATCTCTCTCTTAAACCAAACTCCGAATCGTGACCTTACCTTCTTCACACTGTTGCGCATTTTCACAGGTCTGCTCCCTCGCTGTCGGTGCACGAAAGACCCCCCCGCGGCTGCACACTCTACGACGATCTCGGAGTTATCCGCGTCGGTACACGGCTAGAAGCAGCAGGACTCGGTAAGAATTTGGATGGACTAGGTATGTACGCTACCGCTCACCAGTCTGCTCACCGAAAACTCATCTCAGTAGGGCCGAGACGAAGAAGAAATGGCATCGCTGTTTATACGGCCGCATCTTTTCTACTGTAGATGGGCTGGGTGAGTATATCACCCATGCCTCACCATCTACCATTGACGTGGTTGTCGGGAAGGTGAGTATATGCGCGCATAATTATATATCTACCCGCTCTATACTCATATCGCCTTAGATTACCAATACCACCCAGAATGCACGTCCGGAGGACACGGCCAACCTTCGCACGATGACTTCGGCATGTCTACGTTGAGTGAGTTGCCACAAGCCAGTCAGGAAATCCCGCTGACGCGCTCCAAGGACAAATGTCGGATAAGCCACCCAGAGTTCAAGTTTCTGCTCCTTGCTCGAGACCTCGTAAGGATTTTGACCCTACAGAGTAAGTTCAATGTTGTATTCACACGCGTACACTCGCTGACCTGTGGGCTCGGCGCGGTAGTGGTTTGCTCTTCATATTTCCTCGCGGTCTAATCTATTTCCTTATTCCGATCAGACTGGCGCCGCACAGGAGCGCGACGACGTCTAGAGGCTGCAGAACGAGCTGAAGACCCAGCGCTCGAAGCTCGAGCTAGTCATCGCGACTAACCCTGGTGTTATCAACCAGTATGAGCGGCGCAAGGCCGAGGTACGACCCATGCGTCTGTGTGAGGCTGTTTGTCGCGCTGTACTGACGGGTGCGGAGGGTAGATCGAGACGCTCACAAAGAAGACAAATATACCTGGGAAGATACCGCAGTGGGCACAAAAAGCGAAGGGTGCAATGAAGGCGAAGGCAGTGGCGACTCGGAGTCGCGACGGTGAAGGTGACAAGGGCGACGGCGAAGGCAACAAAGGCGGCGGCGGCGATGGTGAATGTGATGAGGAAGGCGGTGGCGCCGCGCTGGACTACTAGTGCGTCTCCCCCTTCCCTGCTCTCGTCTGCTGGACGCACCCCGCTAAGCGAGCCTGCGCCAGCCACGCCGCGTGCGCCTCAGGCAGATCCTCTTCCCGCTCTTCGCGCTCGAGCTGGACCTCCCGAGACGTTCTTCGACAACGAGGTACGTGTCCCGCTCCCGCTCCCTTCCCGCACGCTCTCACCCTCTCTATTCAAACAGACCACGACCTCGGCGGTGATCATGCGCCTGCTGTACCACCCGCCGCAGATCGGCGTCACGGACGATCGCAGGCTCGGGATCGGCACGCACACGGAGTGAGCGACCCCCCTCAATCGTTCTGCGCCCTTACGCGACCTTCGCTGACGAGGCACGCATGCCGTTGCGAGGTGTGCACCACACCGGGAGCGCGGGCGGACGCTGACGCACGGCGGGCAGTGCTTCACGATACTCCACTGTTGTAGTATTACTTATATAACTAGCATTTAATTATCACTAGCATAGACCCATGCATTGCACTCATTCAAGTAGCAAGGCTGTGGTGATTGTATTCAAATAAGCAACAAATAAGCATAACTAAGTACTAAGCATGAAGTGTAGAAGATTCAACTCGCAGTCCGATAGTAGGAAAACTGTAGCCGGGATGCCTAGAGGGGTTTGTGACGGTCCCAAATGCTCTCGCTCGTGTCGGGCTCTCTTGGCAATCTGCCATTTCGATAGCAGAGTGGGTTGTTCTGTTCCTTGAGGGTTCAGAGCTGGAGTCCTTGGGGGCGTAGGAAGCAAGTCGCTGAGGGCCGAGTAGGCCTGCGAATATGCAATGTCGATGAGGACATATCACCTGTGATATGGATAACAAAAGGATCAGTAAAGCCTTTACTATCACATTGATTGATACTGTATGCACGTACCATCTATGAAAGCTCCGTTCGAGGCTTGCTGGTTGGTTGGGTTCTTGCATTATCGTGTCGCCTGTCGTTGATTCGGACGTGGACGACACAATACAATGCTGTTGCGGACCTTCAGGATCCTGAGGATGTCGTTGTGCTCGCACTCAAGACCGGCGGTGGCCAATGGCGTCAGCCGAGGAAAGCTGTAGACAACAATATAGTAAGCAAGGACATTGATCAGTTTGTTAAGGTCAGTCATACCTGGACGGCCGTGTTCTCGTTCGCTTGCGAGGAGGTTGAATGGGCACTGTTTCTGGGGGCTGCATCTTGGACGGAATCAGTGGACCTGCGTTCCTGCTCGGTGCACCATCCCAATGGCCAGCCAATGTCACCCCCAACTCGCATAGATTCTTCTGCACAAATAGTACATGTCAGTTCGTCTCGCAAGAGAGAAAGAAAATGCGCACATGATCCAGATGAATGCACCGAGATGCACTGGATGCAGATGACAGGGTGTGCTGTACTGTGTCGTGTCGGGTCGTGTCGTGTCGTACATCACTCGAGCTCGGGACCACCACGCCTCATCCGAGCACCGAGGAAATTTCCCGAAAAATCTCTAGATATATAAATAAATCCAATCAGGGGGGGTGGGAGCGACGCGGTCATCGTGACCGAAGCGACAAAACACGTCCGTGTTGCTGCACAAACATTGCTTTGGAGGAAAATTGATTTGAATTTGTTTTCTGATATACAAAGTAAAAGGTATAAGTAGGGCTGTGCCATGGAGGCTACTTTGACGCTAACGGCGGTGCGTAGAGGTGCCATAGAGAGTGGGAAGGTATGACGGTGGCCAAGTACGTGGTGGAGGTCAAGACGAAGAGCGACGCGGCGACCCGGCCGACGCGCAAGCCTAGGATGACGCAAGCAGCCACGTGCATTTGTCAACGCGACCTGTCACGTGTCGCGTTACGATGACGTGGCTGTTGTCCCACAACCAATCAGAAAGCTCACTTGTCTCGCGGTTTGTGTCGTGACGTGACGCAGCGCTCCACCGCGTCTCTCTTTGTATTAAAGGATGATGTCAAACAAGTCTGGCAAGGCCTCGCGAGTCGCACAGAACCTGGCAATACTGGTCGAATCCGGCAATACTGCCCGAATTCGACCATACTGGCCAAATCGGCAGGTGCGCCGGTGGTGCATGGTCAACGGGTCAGTGCATTGTTGCATTGTCCGTCTCGCGAGGCCTCGCGAGGGCCTCGCGATGCCTGGTGATAATTTGAGGGTTTTACTGATGTGCGGCCAGGACCGAACTGCTCGAACCGTGTCGGAAATTTGGGAATGCATTATCATCAAGTGATCATCAATGATCACGGGTTAGATTTGCTTGTCATGGTGATTAGGCTGAAATCCATGATAATGGCCTGATAATGGCCTGATCACGGCCTGATCACGGCCTGATCATGGCTTGATAAGAAATAATTGACCTGATAATGGCTAATTATGGCCATAATTGGCCATAATAGCGGTCAGGAGAAATGCCCGGTTGATAATGCAAAACAAAATTTCCGACATCGGTTCGAGCGGCGACTCGAGTCGAACTTGTTACTTTAACGTTCTTGGACCTATTTGATTTCTCACTCTTGACTCCCAGATCTACCTCTGTGACTCTGTCATTTATGCTCACCTTGAAGGATGGCTTGAGCCATGGAGCAGCCCCCAAACGGCAGGGGAAATTCCCGACAATGGACAACCTTTGCAAGCTGAGGATTTTAAGTACACCACCAGCAGTTGCCTCAGCATGACTCTATGCGGGGCCATTCGGATGAGTCTGATGGCGTGACCAAGGGTTCACGCTAGCATCGTGTCAGCTTCAATCCAACCCCCTCAATCTCGGCGCCATTCCGATTATCCGTTGCGAGAAAGTCGGCTTCGCGCCCAAGTCAGCGTGAGTACAGGTTGTCCTCTCAGTTTCAATCCCCACAGAGTCCTCGATGGACGGCGACGAGCGCGGGTTATGTAAGCAGTATTCATTTTCGTCGTCGCGCCAAGTCATCCTCGACTCCTTGTTTCCTCTCACCACGTCCTTCTCTTCTCCCCGTCCTTCACCTGGCCATAACCCCTCATCTGTAATGGGCGACTCCGACGTACCGAGATTTGGACGGCGCGTCAGGGTTTCCGTGGATGTACGAAGGGTTGGGTATGGACTCTCCCTTCGACACTCTCATGTGGGCATCATCCAGAGTCTGGACCATGGTGCGTGTTCTATTCACTTACCGCCCACCTGCCCTCGCGACAGCATTCAGGATTTGCACATGCTCCGGCGCCCCTCTTGTTGTCGCTGGCAGTCGTCCTCACCTTCGCTCGCGGCCTTGAACTTTACTCCTGGTCTTGAACTTTGCTCGTGGTCTTGAACTTTACTCTCGGTCTCTCGATTTTTGCTTGCGGTCTTGGTCCTCGCTCGCGATCTTGGTCCCGCTCGCGCTCCTCTCTGGTCCTGGCTCTCTGTCCCCTGGCTCACTGGGTTCCCTGGTCTTATCTCGGTCTCCGTCTGGTCCACCTGCTTTGTTGGCATCCCAGGTAACCCTCTCTCACCTGTCATCCCTCTCCATATATCCCGTAGCAGCCCCCATATACTCTGTAGTTATCAAATGAAAATATCATGATTTTCTTCCTTCTACATCAGGATAAGATCGCGATAAGCACGATTTAAGCCAGCAACCCGCCGAGCGATTCTTGATGAGCTTAGTAAGATTATTGGATTGAATCCAAAGAACCTCAGCTTCGGGCCCAAGGGAATTCGTTGAGCGTGATATCCGCTTGACATTTTTGGATTCCATCCATCGGCACACCAACTTCAAACTCAGGGGCGTGATATCGGAATGAAGCTGAGGGATCGCCTGGTGGTGTACGTCACGGTTCTTTGGCCGCTTGAGCTGACGTCGATTGATCATGGCACAGGTAGAAATCCTTTGTTACCATATTATCCTCGTACAGAAATTTCTCCGTCGTTTCTAAAGACCGCAGGTTCGCTTGATCTTCCCTTCACAAATATATTCCACGGTAGCCCGCTGGCAGCCGTGTGCCAGGACACAGTGGACGTGCGGATCATAACCACTCGCTATGACTCTCTTGCCCCAATCAACCGTGACTCCGTCCTCCGTTACGACCGTCTCTCAACGCGCCGATCCTACGTTCTACTCAGTATCGTCATCCATCTCCAACACGAAACTCCGGCAGTACATGACGCCAGCCGCATTGAGGCAGGATAACATAGAATGTCCCACCGCAGGTGGGGCGGTCATGAGACAGGGCAAGCTTCGGTGTCCTGGGCGTCGGATTGAGTGTGAAGGGTTCCGCGATGGGCAGGTCGGTTCCGGTGTGGCGTTCGGGGGGGGGTGTGCTGTGGGAGGTAGGCACGCCCATCATATCGGCGTGCAGTGTGCACGCGCCCCCTCCCTCCTCCAGGCTCAACCCATCTCTGCTCGCGTGCCCGACCTCAAACGGGACTTCAGCGTCTTCCTCGCCTCGTTGCGATGCCTTCAGGCGTACAGGCCCGCAGGAACAGAAGAGAAGAGAAGAGAAGGCGACGGAAGGCTGAAAGGGGGACAGATGAATGAGCACCGGTGAAGGTGCACCATGGAAACGTGCAGCAGGATGCGATGGAATGCGGCTTCCAGGTGTGATATCCCACACACGGGCAGGGAGGTGCCCGCAGGACACGCTCTCCCGAACTCAGTCCCAGCCTCGTTGCATATCCCCAGAGGGAGCGATTCCGATTCCATGGACGGCACCACGCCCTCCTGACGCCTTCACTTCCTTCCAGTGCACCATCAGCATCAGACTTCAAGCTTTGGCCCCAAGATGAGACGTGGGGTGCGTGGCCGCATAGTCACCCCCCACCCCCCTCTAGCCCGAACCTAACTATGTGTAAGCACAACGCCACCGCACACCATGGCGTCAAGCCCGCCCCACTTGACCCCATAAACTCACCTCGAACTCGATCTTAGACCCGATGATCTCCCAGCCACAACCCGCGATACGGCCCCAACTCAAGGCCCTGCCCGAAGGTTTCTAACCTGGTTCGACTCACCCAGCGGGCCGGGGAGCTGGAAGCTTATCGCCACTGTGCTCCTGAATTTTCATCAACTCGCGCTGGCCGACCGGCCTGAGGTCTCAACTTCGCCATTTAATAATGTCGACCCCGCACTCGGGGTCGATCGTTGAACGTTGGACGGCCGATCGGTAACTCGCAAGTGTGGTAGGTGCCGGGCGAGGAGATCGTCCTGCTCTGAGCTTGCACGGCGGCCGGGGCTCCTCACCTGCTTTTCCCGGTCCAGCGCGATCGATGGGGGGGGAAGGGGAAGCCGGGGGAGATGAAGGGGGAGGAGCACGTCATTTCATTTTCTGCCCGTGGGCCGAGTTCCAGTGCCGCGCGTCGAGCGTGCGAGATGGCGAAGGGGGGATGAGCGTAGATGCTCTTGTCGATGGTCCGCACGCGTTCTCTGCCAAACCCATGGGCATCACGTCTTCCAACACTTGCGGCCGCGAGAGGGTCCCCCAGGACGCGCGGCGGACGCTCGCGGTGCTGCTGTGTGCCAGCGGTCAAACTCTGATACCCAGTCGATAGGGCGCACTGGGGTGCGATTGCCAGGAAGCTGGGACGAAACGTGCGGGCGGAGTCGCACGGACAGTGGGTCGACATCGACTTCGCCCATCGATAGACCTGAGGCCAGAAGGACCGTCACTAATGCGATCTGAACGCTCGGGTGGCTCTGTGGTTCAATCGTGATCAATTCTGATAGTTTGTGCCAGTGTGTATGTAAGTATTCGAGCACGTAGTACGGGTCACCGCAGACGTGTTTAGTACACACGCAATCCGACCTCCGCTCGGCTGTAAGGAATGATTATGATTTTTTCCGGATGATCGTGGCTACGAACTGGGCTGGCATGGTTGATGTGGGAGGGGGGCAGGGGGAGTTATTGGTAAGTATGTGGGCATGAGTGAGGGATTTGATGGGGAGAGAGGGTGCGATGCAAAGGATGGTACGTACAACAAACAACAGCGACAACGACGAAAACAGACGAGGAAAAAGCGTAACGACTGGTACAAGTACAACACCGCCGGGCGAGCACGAATAACCGAAACTGAGGAATAAAAAAACATTGTGAGTACAACGCCGTCGCGGGAACCGGGGAGTGGGGAGTGGAGGGGGTAGGGGATTGGTCCAGCGAGAGAGCTGCTTAGATAAATGTTGAATGATGATGAGGGGGGGAGGGATATGTGGAAAGGGATATGCATGGGGTGGGTGGTATGTTGAGATGGGTGGGGGATATCGAGCGAAAACAGAAAACGGAACGTCCGCCGTGAGAGTTGAAAAACGAGTCGTGGATGTGGCGTGAAGAGGCGAGGGATGCGAGACGGGTTCACCGCCAGTTTATCGTTAAGCGAAGAGGGGGGAAAGAGCCACGGGCACTGCCCTGCTCGTGTGCGAGATGGCGAACGTGGAAGCGACAAGCGCCGCTGCCGCTCAGTAGGCGTCGATCTCCTCCTTGGTCTTCATGACCAGCGTCCATGCGCCGTCGGGGAAGTCCTCGCACGGCTCGATCCACTCGAGCCCTCCAAAGTATTTCTTTTCCAAAAGCAGATCGAACCGGCGCATGTTCCTGGCGCGCTCAGACTGCGACCTGTAGTTGATACGATCTTCCTGCGCATGGAGAGCCAGGGAGCTCCTGACTATGTTCGCGTACACGCCACGCTCCATGGCGGTGATGGGGACGTCGAACATGTCGTGAATGGCATCGAGGACGTCGATGACCCGCACATAGGACCGCGGCTTGTCGATGAACGTCTTCCAGTTGGGAAATTCCTGGTGGAAGATGACGATAGACTGGATGGGGATCTTGCACGCAGACTTCTCCCGGTCCTCCCTCGAGAGCATGCGGTGATGGTTGAAGCCGTCCTCGAGTGTGATGTTGTCCGTCAGATCCGAAACGTCATAGTGGACTTTGGCCTTGTGCTGATTCTCGTTGAAAGGGAGAATCATCCAGTGTAGGGCGTAGCCCAGTCGGCGTCCTATGTGGGGGAGACACGTTCGTCAGGGTCGTCGTTCAAATCAGCGGGGGGGGGGTGCATACCTTCGGAAAGAGGTTCAAAGGGGCGACGCCCGGGAGGGGTGGAAGGGTTTGATCTTTCCTTCGGTGGCACGCTGGCGGATCGCTCGACGGCTGGAGGACGACCTGCACGTGCGGGCGCTTATCAGTGGTGTATCGGTGCGGGGAAGGACAAGGGAAGGTAAGTACCGCTGCTCGGGCTACGTTTGAGGATGCCTCTCGGTGGCGTGCGTCCGGCGTCCGATGGACGACGGAAGGTGTGCGGGTGGGGAGACGTGACCTTTCCATCGCCCCAGGTGATGTAGTCGCCCTCCGGATTGGACTGGTAGAGGGATGCGGAAGCGGCTTCGGCCTGGGCCTGGGGCTGGGGCTGGGGCTGGAGGGGAGGGGGCAGGTGAGGCCGAGTGGACTGAGGGGTAGGAGGTGGGCGGGTGGACTGGGGGCGGGGTTGCAGAATCTGAGGAGGACGAGTCGATTGAGGGGTGGAGGGAGGGCGGGTGGACTGAGGCCGAACGGAATGCGGGGTCGGAGGAGGGTAGATCGGCTGAGGCGGCTGAAAGGTCGAAGGGTTCGGATGGGATCGAGGGGTGGGGTAGTGACCGTGGTGGCGGCGGGAGGAGGGGGCCGGAAGGGGTTGTGGGCTCACGATCGGCGTCGGCGTGGCCTTTTGTCGCATGATCGACGCCGACATGCGAGAGAGTACGGGGACCTCGGAGCGCGACGGCGGCCTCTGTGACGAGTAATGGTGGTTGGGGGCTTGTGAAGGCATATCTGGTGGAATCGGAAGGGGGATCGTGCCTCTTAAAGGTGCTGGTGGTAACGGTGTGGGCGATGTCGGTGGGTGTGGTGTCGACGGATGGGATGAGTGACTGCTGGGCGTTCGTGATGTCGATATCTTTTTTGTAAACCAATTGCTCATAATCTGGGGTTTAAGAAGTCGGAGAGATCGTCGTGCGCCGTGCAGAGGGGATGTATGCGCGAGCTGTGGGCGATCGTGAATCGGATATGAGCGCGGGGGCGAAGCGAAGAAGCGAGGGCGAGACTACCTGGAAGTCGGACGGGAGAAGAGGGAAGAGGAAAGAGCGAGCCTTGAACGTTGAACGCGAAGTCCCGGGGTCGACCCCGCGATCGACACGAACGACTATAAGGGATGGGGAAAGGGGGAGCGGAGGAAGGGGGCGTGGTGGAAAACGCGCACGAACACTCGTAGATATCTTCCTCGCGTTCTGCACGAGGCGCCCGCGACCATCAGGCGTAATCTGGGTTCTATACAGGCCGGCAGTCAAAGCGCGGGTCCGCTGTGGCTTGGGTTGGGGATGACCAGACCCTTGCCACCGTTCGTTCAAAGCGCGAGCTCCGACCTTCAGGTCACTTGATGAGTCCTTGCCGATGTCACATTTCGTACAGCGTCCGTTCATCTCAGATAACGCTTTGAACTTCCCCCAGATCTGTGGGCGCACCGTTTGCCATATCCACAAAACATACATTCTGCGACGAAACTCGGTCACATCCTGGGTTCTGTTCCCCGGCGTGTACGGATGAGAGAACAGGCAAGTGGCAAAAACATACGGATATGGCTCTGGCTGAGCCGAGCCCCCACTGCCTCGTGTAAAGGAAGCGTCTTCGCGACTTTCGATGATGGGGCCAGCTAGTAGGGACCCCTGGACTCGGGGCGCGGAACGTCCTTCCGTCGAGCGCTCTCAGTGCTTGTGTTATGGGGCACGCCGCGGTTGTTCGATATGCCTACACACATCGGGGCGCCCGTGATTGACAGGCTACCTGGGTCGGGGAACCGAACGCCCGAGGGACTGATGTCTCGTAATTGCCGCTCAACCAATCGCCTCATCGGATGGATCATGCACGAAACGAAGTTCAGATCTTCGCTCTTCAAGGCGGTAAGCGGCACGGGATAGCACTCAAAACCTTCGCACACGCATCCTCGATCTAGAGCCGCCGGCACCGAAGGGACACACAGTGGCACACACCGCGCTCTGTCGAATATGGCACGCCGTTAGCAAAACACAGGTGTGACACGAAGGGGTATCTCACCTTCTACGCTTTGAAGTCCACCGCGATTCGTTTTCTGGAAGCTGAATAGCGTTGTTGGAGCCTGGCGCAATCAGTGGATTGTAGTATCTTCTTTCTCACACACAGCTTTGATATCGATGAGGAGAAATGCGCGCTTGTACCAGGCCACGCGTGGTGGAGCATCTGCGGCCTGCCGCTCTGCGTCGGAGACAGCAAGGCGGAGTGTGGGGAAGATGGGAAAATGGGCTGTTCGCTTATCTAACGAAAGAAGCCCTCGGAGTTCGAAAAATCGTCCGCCGTCGCGGACCTTGCACGTGACCAGCTGGGCAGATTTGCGTCGGCGTCGTGGACGACAGCGACGAGCTCTCCTTTCTCCCGCCATGGCGACACATCTCCTCTTCGAATCCGCGTCCGGCTATGCCATTTTTGAGGTCAAGCTGCGCGAGGAGGTCGCCGCCATGACCAAGGCCGTCCAGGACTCCATTCAGGACCTCGCAAAGTTTGGAAAAATGGTGTCCCTCGTCAGCTTTTCACCGTTCAAAAGCGCGGCCCATGCCCTCGAAAACGCAAATGACGTTTCCGAAGGTACGTTGTCCTCGGATTGACGGTGGATGTATGCGCTGAAAAGACTTCATTTAGGGACCGTGAACGAGGACCTCAAGTCCCTGCTCGAGCTCAACCTGTCCAAACCGGCAAAGGGCTCCTCCATCATCCTCGGCGTCTCTGAGCCCATCTTTGCCAATGCCATCAAGGCTGCCATTAGCATCCGCTGCGATACATCCGAGTCCACCCTCGAGCTCCTGCGCGGCGTCCGCCTACACGCCACCAAACTTCTCAAGGGGCTCCAAGCAGACGACCTCACCAAAGCCCAGCTCGGCCTCGGTCACTCCTACTCCCGCGCCAAGCTGAAGTTCAACGTGAACAGGATCGACAACATGATCATCCAGGCTATCGCGCTTCTCGACCAGCTCGACAAGGACGTCAACCTGTTCTCGATGCGCATCCGCGAGTGGTACGGCTACCACTTCCCAGAGCTCGTCAAGATCGTACCCGACAATTACGACTACGCCCGCGTTGCGCAATTCATTGGGCCTAAGGAGTCTCTCACGACTGAGAAGCTGCCCGACCTTGCCGCGCTGCTCGAGGACGACATGACGCGCGCACAGAATGTGCTCGACGCCGCAAACGGGTCCATGGGCTCGTCCCTATCCGAGATTGACATGCTCAACATATCCGCGTTTGCTGCACGCGTCGTGTCCATCGCCGAATACCGCAAGTCCCTCACCTCATACCTGTCCGAGAAGATGAACCTCGTCGCGCCGAGCCTGACCGCGCTCCTGGGCGAGCGCATCGCCGCACGCCTCATCAGCCATGCCGGAAGTCTCACCAACTTGAGCAAGTACCCTGCCAGCACTGTGCAGATTCTTGGAGCCGAGAAGGCGCTCTTCCGCGCGCTCAAAACCAAGGGGAACACCCCCAAGGTATGTTGTCCTTGCCCCTATTTTTATTTTCGAACGTGTGTGAGCTGAAGTTTCCTACGTCAGTATGGTCTCATTTACCACTCGACGTTTATCGGCCGGGCGGGGCCCAAGCACAAGGGCCGGATCTCTCGGTTCCTCGCAAACAAATGCTCCATCGCTTCGCGCATCGACTGCTTCTCAGGTGCGCTTTGTGCCTCCCATTACGGGCGAGGACTCAGCTAACGGCCCCGCAGAAACGCCGACACCCAAGTTCGGCGAGGCTCTGCGCGAGCAGGTCGAGGAGCGCCTTCGGTTCTTCGAGACGGGCGAGGCTCCGTCGAAGAACGCGGACGCGATTCGCAAGGTGATCGACCAGCTCGCGATGGACGTCGATGAGGAGGATGCGGACGACATGGATGCGGAGCCGGCACTGCCGCTTATTGAGGCAGAGCCCCCGCGGAAGAAGGAAAAGAAGGACAAGAAAAAGAGGAAGCACGACGATATGGAGGTCGACGATGAGGAGGGCGAACCTGTGAAGAAGGTCAAGCTATCCAAGGAGGAGAAGAAGGCGTTGAAGAGGGAGAAGAAGGAGCGCAAGGAGAAGAAGGCGGCTGCAGAGGCAGAGTCGGATGCAGGCGAGGTGCGTTTTTTATCCTGCTTGTGTTTTGAGTACGAATTTAAGCTAACGGGCGCGGGCGTTGTAGGATGCGTCTCCGAAGAAGGAGAAAAAATCAAAAAAGGAGAAGAAGGAGAAGAAGAGCAAGGCGTAATATGTATCCGCCTATACTGCTCTCACCTCTCCACCTCCACACCCCCACCTCCACGCTGTCCTAAGTTATTTCCAGGCTGTAATCTCTCACTGTGCTTTCTTTCACCTTGTATTCATTTCGCTTCTCCTCGGCCTCGCGTCACCCACGCCGTCTGATCGTCACCGGCATCTGAGCCAAATTGTGATATTGACTATCGTACAGTGAATGCTATGAACAAGAATCGTTCCCCCACAGCGACCAACGGCGCATATGGAGGGATGCTAAATCGTAAATATGCTGGATCGTGAAAGCCAAGATGTTATGTATGCTATGTCATGTCAGGGTCATTGCCAAACAAAAGGTATACATGTCGTGCCACTTCGAGTACAAACTTCTCTCCGTCCTTCGCCATCCGCCTAGTCAGACTCGACCGTCGCGGCCTGCATGACGATCAAGCCCGCGTGTACGCCGGAGAGCACGAACGCGGTCGCGACGTCCCCGAGCGTCTTCTTCACCTCGCTCCCGACGCGCTCGTTCGAGGGACGCTCGTCCATCATCTCCTTCAGCTCCTGGTGGTGGTCCTCGACCGCGAGCCGCCGCGAGCGCCCGAGCACGACCATCAATCGCGCGGACGCGGCCGACGCCGTCACGCCGTGCTGCACGATCGCGTGCAGCGGGACGGGCGTGGCGAGGTCTTGGAAGGCGACGCGGGAGAGCGCCGCGGCGAGCGCGGGCTCCGGGGGTGGACCGCGAGGCGCGGCGTACCGCTCCCAGGCGACGCTGTCCGCCGTCTCGGATTGCAGCCGCGTTTGCGTCGTGTGGTTGCCGTAGACCGTGTCAGGGAACCCTACCGTCTGTCGGGACCGACGTGGTTCAGATCAGGAGCCCCGTTCGCGTGAGAAAAGTGGAAAGGAGGGACATACAGAGTTGACGGTGACGGAATTAATTTGCGAGTGGTCAAAGACGTCGCCCGTGGGTTTTGTGGGATCGAGGAAGGCGGAGGCAGGCGAGTCGATCTCGCCGTCGTCTGGCCGCACGTCCCGCTTGATCACGCGCACCACCGTCGCGCTCACCTTGGGGTTCGCGCAGAGCTGCACCACAAAGTCGAGCGCGAGGCGGTCGTCCGGTCCACCGAAGAAGGGCAGGAATAGATGTTGACCTTGCGCCGCGCCGGAGGGTTGGAAGGAAACGCGGGCGGGATGGGTGCGATCGACGAAGAGCGCGACGTCTGTGCCGGCTTGGTGGAACACGCCGCGGATGAAATGGGAGTGCAGGACGGAGGCGGAGCGTTCGGAGGCACCGGTGCGGAATAGCGCGTCGAAAGGGTTGTGCGAGGTCGCGGTGGCTCCACCTGCTGGGGTGCGGGGCGTTCCTGGGATCGCGTTGTGTGTGTTCTCGGCTTGGGAGGTGTGGGCAGGAAGCCAGGGGACAAGGACGAGTTGGGCGCCAACTTTGCGTGCGTGCTCGCCGACGCTGGATGCGAGGGCGTCGTAGGGAACGATGGAGAGGGCCGAGTTGACGGACAGGTCGTTCAGCTCGCCGAACATCCGGAAGATATTCAATACCGGGTCCGTGTTCACGAGCGAATCCGCGACGGAGGACTTCATCACGTCGGACGGGCGGTTGGAGAGTTCGATCAGGCGGAGTGCGTCGATGTGGATACCTCCAGGCCCCGCACGCTGTGCGCGCACCTTTCCCGATGCACGAGTGCCAGCCTCCTTCTCCTTCTCGGTTTCTGTGTACTCGGGTGGAGGCATCTGGATGAGTTGAGTGAGGGCCATCAACCCTGGGAGGTGCTCGATCTTGTCCAGGACGATCGTGAAGCGCCGTTTCCACAGCCCGGTGTCGGTGTCGCTGGAACGCATACTACCACTAGAGCGTTCGTTGTCGCCCTCGCCGTTCACATTGCTGAAAGGCGAACCCGTGGCGGAGACGCGGATGCGAAGTTCTGGGGGGTACAAATAGCTAACCAGGGGCGTTGTTGCGCAGGTCAAGACGACGGCTTCCAAGACGAACATAGAGAACACCAGCGGTGTCAGGATCCCGGCAGAAAGACCGACATTAAGAACGATCAGCTCGATAAGACTGATCACAATGTTGTAAGTGTAAGTGTCCAGTGTGTGTTGGCAGAAGTATTGCACGTACCCTTTGCAACTCATCAACGAGCCAATGGTGCTGGCTTCGCGCCACCTGAAGCCGATACCGCGCGCGGCGAGCGTGCACCCGCCGAACTTGCCTACAAAGGCGAGGGAGCAGATGGCAACGACGTAGCCCCAGATCTTGCCTACATCGTGTCGTCAAGTTCAGTTCTACATGACATGTATTGTGGGACGACGTACCGCTGTTGAGAAGGCCTAGATTGGTGGAGAGCCCAGAAAGCGTAAAATATAGAGGAAGGAAAATGATGGACACCATGTCTTCTAGTTTCTCGGTTAGCGCGATAGCAAGTCCGCCTTCTCTCGGGACGACAAGACCGGAAAGAAAAGCTCCTATTGTCGTACCGTGGTGAGCCAACGGCGCTTTTGATGGGAAGGAAAGAAAAAAGGACACACCAAAGATGGCATGAACCCCAATGACGTCGGTAAAGAATGCTGAACCAAAAAGGACCAGGATCGTGATGGTCATAAAAAAGATAGAGGGTCCGTTCTCGATGGAGCCGGTCTGGCGCGCGACCCAGCCAAAGAACAAGCGTACGGGCACAAGGAGGAATATCGTCCAACCAACGCAGACGAGTAGGATATAGAGAGCAGTAAGGCCGGAACCGGCGTTGACGAGGGCCACACTGAGGGCAAGGAGGACCCATCCTATGATATCGTTGCCGACGCCGGCGGAGAGGACAACGATGCCAACCGTAGTGTCGAGGAGCTTCAATTCCGTGAGGATGCGACAGAGAACGGGGAAAGCAGTGATGGAGTACGCCACCCCGGTGAAGAGCATGAAATGTGTGTACACAACCTCGTCGGCGTTGATGAACTGATTGTAGAGCGGGACCGCGAGGGCCGCACCGAATCCGAAGGGAATCGCGATTCCAGCCAGAGCGACTGTGGCTGATAGCTTCGCATTGCGTTTGACGACGACGGTGTCAATTTCAAGTCCGACTAGGAAGAGGAAGAGGCAGAGTCCAATGTTCGCGACGAGGGAGAGGTACGGTATAGAGTCTTTAGGGAAGATGTGTTCGCTGAAGCCAGGAATGCGACCGAACGCGGTGGGGCCTTTGAGTGTGTCAGACCGTGCACTTGTAACGAAACATCATAAGCAAAAACGTACCAAGGAGAATCCCTCCAAGGACTTCAGCGATGACTTTAGGCTGTCGGAGCTTACGCAGGCCTAGGGCTAGGATCTGTGTTGTGATGATAATAATACCTGGGCTAAGCGTTAGCGCGTGCACCGGTGTACAAAAATATAACGCGAAACATTGAGAACGACGACATGTGCCACTGCACCAGTCCAATAAGACCTGCGTCTCTCCTGTAGACTTCGCCTAGGGCGAGCACTGGGATGGGCCATCCCCGAACAACTGACGTGACTTTGCACGCGAACATTTCCCTCGGAGTTGGAAAGAGACACAGTCTCTTCTACACATGCCGATCTCTCCTTCAATCCCGCGAGAGGTGGGAGGAGCGGGAGAAGTTCTGAGGAGAAGGGACTCACCAACTTGGATGATCCATAGCCGGAGGGGGTCGGCGGAGTTAAACTCTGTCGGATCTTTTCCTGTAAGCAGTCCTCCCTGTTGAAGTGACCGTGAGTGGGTGGTTTGGGAACAATGTCAAGAGTAAAGAAACGCACCTGGTCCGGCGCGGCTCTCTTCTGGTAAAACGACTTGGATATGCTAATAATGTTCCTGGAGAACTCTGGCATGGCGGACGTTGGCAGTCCTCGCGGTCGTTGTTCGTGAAGAAGAAGTCGTGGAGGAGAAAGGAGGACGTGAGGGGAGGATGGAAGCCGCGAAGGGGCGGATATCGGCTCGCGCGCGTCGCGTGAGTTCTTATAGGTTATGAAGCTGGACGAATAGGCGCCGGAAGGTGTGGGGTAGATCAATTGTTATCTTCTAGACAATGATTACAATCGCGTAAAGTGCGTTCGAGCTCAGGCCGCCTCAGGGTAATCAGCCGCCTATTTGATTTCACTCTCCGTTCTCAACAGGTCCCAACAGGTTTGAAGTTCCCGCCGGGAACGCCTCGAGGCTCGACAACCAAGTATGTATTGCAGTCGCATCGATTATCATACGCCCGCGTTCCGCGGTGGAGCTCCCCCCTCGCACCTACTCTTCGACTTCTAACCTGGAAAAACACCCTGGAAAAAACACCCTCGACTTGACCGGAGAACATAAGTATAGAGCATGCCGGCGCTCGTCACACCATCGCCGCAACCCCGCCTGGGAATTCAAGCCCACTTTCCCCCGGCAACGAGGCGACATCATCCATCGACCCTGCAAACCTCGCCGCGTCCATTTCCGCGGCAGAAATCCTGGACACACGCTTTGTTTGCACTTCTATTGGCCCCTCCTTGAAAGATACCGAGCCCTGCATGCTCGCACAAGAGGGAGACCTGTACGATCGGGCGTAAATGAAAGTTCAACGAGGGACAGTGCGGCAGGACAACTCACACTGTCATATCTTTCTTCACCTTGCTCTCGAGTTTGAACGCGTTTAAGTTAGTCGGCGGAGGCCTCCGAATAGCCTTGATCCGGTTCCAGAACAACCGCACGAGGGTCATGAACATGTTGCGGTACGTCGTCCTTGCTTCGGTTGCGAGTCCAAATAGAGCGAAGAACACAAAGGCCAGCACAGCATTCGTCCACATCGAGGCCGTCACGTTTAAGCGCGACCAAAAGTTGGACCTCCATACCGCAGCCGCAATCGAGGACGAGCCCCAGCCAGCCGGGACGGTCGACGAGTCGGGCAGGAAGTGTGTCGATAGAAGTTTCGCGTCCGAGATAAGGTAAATCGTACCGACTGGAAAGACGATGACACAATCGAGGCAACCGACGGCCAGCCCGCGTAAGTACCGCGTGCGGTTAACGTTGCATCTGGCCAGAATTTCGTTCATCTCTTTCGTCTGTCGATAGAGCTTCCAGACGATCTTGGCTAGCAGAGGACAGGTCAGAAAGATAGATGGGATGACGAAGGTTTGGCATTACGACAGTAGAAGAATATCGAAAGGGCGGGCAGGATGACGCTCGTACAGTCGACCATCACGAGGTAGAGGACGGATCCGGAGATAGTTGAGCTGCATCCGTACTCCTCCTCAATGACGAACTGCACCGGCTTGATGATAGATACTTGTTCAATTCGTCAGCATCGAAACCATCCAGTGATGATATCGAGGCGCTCACATAATGCCATGATGAAGAAAGGTAGACCCATCCCGAGACAGATATCAAACGCAAGGGCACGGATCCTCTGCAAAGGGATGCGAAAGAGGTTAAGTCACATATGACGCAGTGGTCGACAAGGACACGCACTTCGCGCCTAGAGGATACTAGGGACCGTGGATTGTATATGATGTTGTACAGTCGGCGGACAATAACCATAGAGCACGCAGGGACGCCAACATCCGATGCGATGGCTACATGTGCCCCTGGTACGAAGTCGATCAGCGTGGGAGACGACGGATAGGAAACCAACAAACGTACAGATCTTACACCATACCGGAATGACAACGCGAGCGTCCCTTGCCCAGACAATCGTGTCAACACCCAACCAGATGGCCACAATGAGGAGCCATATGCCCAACATCACCACACCCGCGTTCGCCGACCGTCCCAGAGCGGAGGCGAGCAGGGTGAGAGATACTAAGACGGCGGAAAGTATATTCACGACGGGAACGAGTGGATAGGTGGGATCCATAGTCTAGATGGTCGAGTCACTATCATCAGGACCTCCCCCCGCAGGGACTTTATAGAAATATCTTGGCCCGAGCGGTGGTCCGAGTAGTGGTCCGAGCGGGGCTTCGAGGCGACGACCTAGGCGGGGAACAAAGTGATGTCGATGGCCAGGAATGAAGCTGGGCGGTCCGAAGAGCAGGAGATTTACTGTCTTGGAGAGCTGATTACGGTATTGAGCCAGGGAATAAAATCGGCACAAAGGACAGGGCGTTATGGCTGTATATGAAACGAGGCAGGAAGCATTCCGACGTGAATAGCATATTCGTTCCAGTTGACCATCGATGGAATCCCTTGTGTTTTCCATGTTCGCATTCTGGCGTAGGCTTGTGCTCAGTTGAGGAAATGTCTACACAACTAGCGGACGGTGCGAGGAAAAGATGTCAGCTCCTGGATGTCAGTTTGATCAAGCTGGTCATCTTGTGGTGGTATGAAGGTGGGCCTGATAGTGGCACAGGGTGTTCCGCTCGCGATGTGCCCTAGATTCATACGTATTGTATATAAGACGCGATAAGAAATCCATACTTAACTTACTTGACAGGAGTAGTAGTGCCACATATAATCGATTACCGAGACGCGATGAGACGCGATGAGTGAATTCAGAAGTTCTGTTGATAACGACAGACTGTCGCCGTCAGGTTGGTATGCCGAGAGATCAAAAGAGAGTATGAGGGACTATAGAAGGCATCCCTTTGTTGCCACCAAAATCGGTTACAAGGCGCCTGAGTGAGCGAACTGAAGATAGACGGGGGACTCATGCCACGAAGCGCATTCATGAAAGATGACTCACGATTGTATAGCTTGAAGCAACGGGCCCAAAACTCGGGTCTGAGAAAAAGAGTATTATTGGAAGCTCTTCTGGATGAGAATGGCCGTCTTTTCGATCTCAAAAGATATACCGATGTCCTGGAAAACGTGCCCGCTAAGTTAGGTATGATATATGATCGCTGTGGTCGTCGAGTTTGTAGGAAGCGCTGAACTTGGAAGGCACGGCAGCTCCCGGTTCCTTGGGCGCTTGCTGTGTGAATCTTTGTCGGGGACTTTTCCGGGGCGTCAGGCAATCGTCGTGATAATCTCTGGAAAACTCGTGCAGCTCGACTGCTGCTCAAGTGCACCCGTGATATCCTCCGAGATAACACGACAGTGGTAGAATCAAGGAATATATCAAATTTAATAACACGATCTAGCTCGGTCTTCGATATTTGAGTGTTTGGAGAGAAAGTAGTAGTCGTCCTATCGACCCTCGATTTGACCAGAGAGAGGTCCGGCGCTCGTCACACCACCACCACCACTACAGCATCGCCCAGGGTGACGCCTCCATCACCACATACTGCTACGCCATCTCCAGACCGTGAGAGCCTCGCCGCGTCCATTTCCGCGGCGGATATCCTGGACACGCGCTTCGGCTCTGCTTCCAGTCCATCTTTCAATGCAGTCGGCATGGCGGCATCGGGGGCGCTCGCGCATATGTCGATGAAAGAGACGGTCCTGAACGCAGGGCAGCGATCACGTCAACGATTGGAGGGAACGAGAGGAAAGCGCGGAACAACGCACACTGTGGTATCGTTCTTCACCTCTTTCTCGAGTTCGGTGACATCCGAGTCGGCATCCGATGGAGGCGCTTCGGTTGTTTTAGTGCGTTTGAGCAACCGCACAACGGTGAAGAAAGCGCCGTGATAGGTAGCCCTTGCGTCCGCCGTGAGCCCAAATATGGTAAAGAACGCTAGCGAGAGCACGGAGTTCGTCCACATGGATGCCGTGACGCTCATGAACGACCAAACGTTTGATCGCCATTGCGTGGCCTCGATGTAGGATCCGCCCCAACTGTTCGGGTTTGACGACGACTCGGGGAAGAATTGAGTCGATAGCAGTTTCACGTCCGACAGCATATATATCACGCCAGTGGGAAAGAAAATGGCGCTGTCGAAGCAGCCGATGGCCAGCCAACGAAAGTACGATTTTCGATGGATGTTGCTCCTGTCCATGAGGTCGTTCATCTGTTTCGTGTGGCGGTAGAGTTTCCATACAATTCGGGCTAGCAGGAACGGCGTAAGAGGGAGGGATCGCGGAATCAAAGGGGGGCTTACGGCAGTACCACAGTATGGACAAAGCGGGGAAAAAGACGGTCCACCCAGCAATTAACACAATAGACAACGCAGATGCAGGGACGGTGGAGCTACATCCATACTGTTGCTGGATGACATACTTTACTGGTCGTATGATGGATACTGTTGCACGGCGTCAGAGGAGCCCGGTTATGAACGGTAGGTTGCTCACCCAGTGCCATCATGAACAAGGGCAGGCCAACCCCGAGACAAATGTCGAAAGCGAGAGCACGAATCCTCTGTACAAGTGTTCAAACCCCGTGACGCGCAGGTTAAAATGCACACGCACTTCACGCTTGCCGGGCTTTTTGAGCTGGGGGCTGCATAGGATATTGTGCAGTCGACGGTTAATTACGGTACAACACGCGGGGCCACCGACGTCCGCTGCGATCGCTATATGCGCCCCTGTTCTCGGATCAACACCAAGATTCAAGTTCATGAAAGAGAAAGCATACATATTTTACACCACACTGGGGCGACGTCGCGTGCATCCTTGGCCCAAACAATAGTGTCGACACCCACCCAAATCGCGATGATGAGTAGCCATACACCCAACATTACCACACCGATGTTTGCTTTTCGGCGCAGGGCAAACGTGAGCAGGGTAAGCGACAGCAACACGGCCGAAAGAATGTTCATGAAAGGAACGAGCGGGTAGGTTGGATCCATGGTGCAGAACCAGGATGTGGTGATCGTGAAGGCCAGCCTTGGTATGCACTTTATAGCGTATCTGGAAGTGAGCGATGCGCGATGGCGCCATAGATGCAGATTAAGTATACTGAGAGTGAGGCTGAATGGTCTGCGGCCCGTGAAGGGAAGGAGTTGGTGGAAATCCGATCACGGATTTCAGTCAGGAAAAGAGCGAGAGGGGGGGGTGAGGTGGCTTGATGTTATGTCGGAAGTATTCCGCAGAGGACAGGATCCTCCATGACATTATTAGTATCCCTTGTATTTCATCTGTCAGTCGGCGTCGTTTTCGGATGCAACTGAGAACATACCTCTGGCCTGGGGTTCGGTGGGCATGCCTGAGTTGACCTTGCCAAGTCAAAGGTGGGGATTCGACCATGCCGTTGAGCGGAACACAATCGCGATTCTGACAGGATGGCAAGGGGGATGTTTCGCAGGGCGTTGCCGCACATGTAGAATGATGAACTACTGGCCATACGTATTGCTTGTGGGAACGCATCTGGTGCCAGTAGAGACATTAGCCGCCAGAAGTACCAGTAAGTCGGCGGGCGTCTATGACCCCGTCCGACCAGCGCCAAATATACAAGGAGTTCTTAAGTAGACCAGACGGTGAGAATCGACAGGGATAGAGGCTAGAGCAAACAAATGAACAAGCAGGTCGAACTTGAAGCTTGAAGCTTGAAGGGTTATTTGAGGAACCGGCTTGATCACGACATTTGCCGTTGTTTGCCTCGAGGACAATTCAAGCTTCCCTCCGACGCACGACCCTGACACACACCGACCCGCCCTCCAGTTACGCCATCTCCCACCGCCATGTTGCCCAAACCTCCAAGACCTCCCAAACCACTCAATCTGAAGCAGCGGCTGGCCGCGCTCACTCAAACTCCTTTGTCTCCGTCATCTTATGATTCTACCCAGTCTCCCAAGTCTCCCATCGTCGGCAAGAGGAAGCTGAACGTGCCATGGACGCGACGTCAGGACAGTGCCAGCAGTTTATCGGGAGAGGATAAACTCCAGGAGGTCATGAGCAAGATGATCTACCAGGCAGGAGTGGACTACGAGTACGTGTTAGACTTCGCTATCCTCGACTACCACTCACGGTATCTCCTTCAGGACCCGACCGATGTAAGTCTTATTTGTGACTTGAAGTCCTTCGAAGGTTTATGTCCTGCTCAGGGTTGTTCTCAATGCGTCGTCACTACCAGACACGCGAGAAGTGAACTATGATCTGCTACTTGCGTGCGTCTATTCATGACCTGTTCCCAAACACTCCTTGACGCGTACATCAGCCGTATTCTATCATATCTCGACCTCTATGGTGCGTTTTCGCCCTTCTCAACGTGACATCACACCTCATGTATGCCGCTAGTTGAGTCCGACTATACTGTCGTCTTCTTTGCTGCGGGCAGTAAGCATACACCCGGGTGGAATTGGGTGTGGAAGGCCTACCGCAGCCTTAGCAGGAAGTACCGCAAAAACCTGAAACGCCTGGTGAGTCCATCCTTGACTGGTATTTCTTCCGTCACGCTGATCCATCACCAGTTCATCGTCCACTCTAACTTTTTCTCCAAAAGTACGTGTTTTGTCCACATCCGTAGTCCGAGTGCCTGACGTCACGTTCCCTTCATGGCAGTG
Source organism: Amylostereum areolatum (assembly GCA_012932865.1). Taxonomy (NCBI): domain Eukaryota; kingdom Fungi; phylum Basidiomycota; class Agaricomycetes; order Russulales; family Stereaceae; genus Amylostereum; species Amylostereum areolatum. The sequence continues at coordinate 1,485,931 of SAXG01000002.1, forward strand.
CTTTTCTCGCTTGCGGGTGCTTTCATAAGGTGGGTATTACCGCCAAGTTTATATAGCTCAAGCTCATGTGGTGTGGTCGCCCCACTGCAGCCCCAAGTTCTTCCGCAAAATCACGTATATTGACACCCTCTCTGAGCTTGCGTACCACGTACCTCTCACGCAGATCGACGTTCCGCCTGCGGTATATCAGTACGTCAGCCTACCCCGTCAATCTTTTCCATGGGTGCGCTAAGTTCACGCAGAGAGAACTTGAAGCACGAACGGCAGATTACGCTTCCTGTGCCATCACAGTCGAGCCTGTTTGGCGTGCCCCTCGAAGAGCTTATGGGATACGACGGGGAGAAGGGTGGGATTCCGAGGGTGGTCAAGGATGCGATACAGTACCTCCGCGAGACCGGTGTGTACCGCTTTATTCAGTCACGTCTTACCCTGACCATTGTGTAGGATTGAACGAGGAGGGGCTCTTTCGACGGTCGCCCAATTCTGCACTCCTGCGTCAGATCAAGGAGGCCTATGACCGAGGTCTGTTCTGTCTGGTCTTCATATTTTTGCTTCGCTCTTTGACTTCGGTGTATAGGCCATGTCGTTTCTCTGGAAAACTTTGGCGATCCACACCTCGCCGCCGTGCTCCTAAAGAAATACATTCGTGATCTTCCTGAGCCCCTCTTCCCGGAGTCGATGTACGACGTCATCGCAAGGTGTCCCGCACCCACATTTGAGCCCGACGATTGGTCCGCCGTACTCTATCTCCGGGAGCACCTATTCCCCTTCCTACCTCGATGCAACTATATACTTCTCAGCCATGTCCTCCGTAAGTCCATCTCTTGCTTGGTTCGTTCGAGGTGTGTTAACGCTCAATTTTAGACCTGATGCATGAAGTGTCCCTGCGGTCGTCCACCAACCTCATGGACGCGCACAATCTCGCGATTGTCCTCTGCCCCAACCTCGTCTCTAGCTCCTCCCCCGCACGCGACATCATGATGTGTGCCGTTGGAGGCGGAGTGGTGTTACCTCCAAGCCTCAACGGTGGCGCGCCCCCTCCTCAACACGAAGGCCGAACGACCCTCGGTATGCTGATCAAGCTCTGTGTCCAGCGGTATTACGAGGTGTTCGATGAGGTCGAGGACCGCTCGGAGGCGCTGCCGCTACCGCGCACGCCCGACGGCGACGCGCCCTCCAGCGGGTCGTCCAGTCCGCGCATGCCGAACGCGCAGTTCAAGCGCATGTCCGTGCTCTCCAAGGGCTCATCCAATCGCGACAGCAGAGGCTTCGACGATGACGAGAGCATCGACGACGCCATGCTCGTCATGCCCATCGGCCCTGGGGGCGGTCCGCCCAGCTCGTGGGCAGGCGCAGGCAGCACTACCGTCGGTCCTGGCGCGTTTCGGCCAAGGCATCGAACGGGGCTGTCCGGTGGCGGCTCGCGGGGTTCGTCCTCAGCAGCTAAGTCGATGCACACGATGGGGAACGGGGCCGGGAACGGAGGTGTCGGTGGGGCGGCGCGCGCGCATTCGACGATCAGCGTGGAGAATGGCACGATGCGCAGGGGCTCGATCTCGGTCGGGAGGGGTACGACGAGGAAGGCGAGTGGGGCAGCGGTGCAGGCAATCGGGGTGACCGCATCGGGGTTCTTCAGCGCACCGCCGGGGGCGCCTCCAGTTCCATCGCGGAGGGGCACCAGGGACGAGTGAGCGAGCTATGCGAATCTGTTCTCGACGTGGTCTGGGTGCTCGAGCTGGAGGCAGAGCTAGCTCTGTTCGGACTCGGAGCGGTCTGGAGGAAAGGACTGGTATTGTACGGCTTTTGCGAGTATCGGCGTATATTGTAGGTTTCTGGACGTGCCTTGGACGCGTTCTTTATTTCGATACCCCATGGATTTTGCGTAATTTATCCGCGACGACAGTTCATATAGTACTCGTATCTACAAGTTTCCCTTTCTTCAACGTGCGCTGTCGACAGACTCTGAAGATTTGAGGTCTGACTTGGACTTTGGGGCGAGACGAAGGTCCGCCGGACTTGTCACGCTGTGCACCGGAAGAGTGCACGTGATGAGATTGAGACCGCGGTGGTCCACCGGGAAAAGGCGCTGGTCCCGGTGCCGGCGGCTCTCAATTGTTCGAGTCTTTTCCGTCCGTCATCATTTCGACTCATGCTCCAGCTTACATAGGGGGTATAAAGGAGAGGTCGTGCATTACTCAGGGGTGTGGCATTTTTCTTTCCCTCTCGACCTTCCCCCCTTCTCGCTGTCGCAGGTGCGATGGGCTCGAGGACGATGCGGCCCGGCGTTACATGGACATTGGACGTGATGTAGTTTGGAACTACTGCGTGGAGGGGCGCATTGGAACGAAAATGTGCGCAGTTCCCGGCCTTGTTGAATTGCGGACGCGTTTACGACTGCACCTGTCTTCGGCATCTGCAGAGGCCTCCCTCCTCGTCATAACTTACGAACTCGAGTTCTCTATACTGCGCATGTTGAGCGCTATGCAAGGGTGGATGGTCAAACACAAAAGGTGCGCAGCTCCTGTGACCGTCCACGAATGCGCTCACTGGCTTATTCGCGGGCAGACATCCTCGGCTACTCTATGAGTCTGTGAACCAATCCTCTCTCACTGCGCATATAGGACGCTTTATGGGTGGCTCTCCGTTTATGCTGCGCATATACGCATGGATGACAACAGCTGACAGGTCTCTCCCTATCAGTAGGACTTGCAGGGCGCCCACCGCGTTCAAGTTAACCTTCTTAGGTCAGGTTAGATCAAACAAACAAACAAGCATTCCTCTTTTGGATTCCTGCGACCTCGTGCCGCCTGAAGTCATTCGCAACGATCACTCAATATGCTCCTCTCTCGCGTTTGCTGTGCATATATTCACTCCGACTAGTCCAGTCTGTCGAGGACGCTCCCCGGCCGTTAGTACTCAGGTATGCTGCGCAGAAATGATGATTTCCCCAAGACGCCCACGACCTCCTCGTATTGCTCTGCGCATACATCCACCTCTACAAGACCACCGCTAGACCCAATTTCCAGGTACGACGGAAACTATGCCCAAGTCGGAGAAAGAGCATCAATCCGTCTACGGTGGCGAGGCGCTTCGCGTTTCCCCCGACCCCGCCCTTGGGTATCACAAAACCCCGAGATCGACCCGCCCCACCGCAAGCCCTGCAGTCCTAGTATGTATAACACATCCCGACTGCGATCTCCGTCCCTTGTTCTCTTTCGTCCTCCCATGGCCACACCTAAGACCAAGGTCAATAACTGATTGCTCCATTCCATTGCATTTCTCCTCACCGCAGTACAGACGGGGAGCTGGAACGGGCGCAGCGCGGCACCCATGGTTCCCCACTTGCACATGGACGTACGCGCTTCCTTCGATTTAGTTTTATTGACGGACGATCCAGGATGCTCGAATATCGGGGCGCTTTTTCTTGGGGTCCCCCTCTTGGAGGGGAATATCGGGGAAAGCTGGAACGCTGCGGACTGTGATTTGCCTTGCTGGAGGATTCAAGAGGACGGGGGGGCTGAAATTGGACGAGGAAGGGAACGGGCTGCCTTGGGATGAACTCGGAATGACCTGGCGGCGCGCTACGATGGCGGATCCTCCGATCGGGCTTGCGGGTTCATCGGTCAAAGGTGACAGGAGAACCGTCGACTTGCTCTCGAAGACGTCGTCCAATTTCCCGGATGATCGTCCTCCTGGACGAAAGCTTCAATGCGGTCCTACGGCGAGGTCTAGAGATCGGGCATAGCACGACGCCGCCGGTTGGTTCGGAGATGGCGGGGATCTTAGAGACAAAGTACGGAAGCAAGAACGCTTGTTCGAGGCGGCGGCGCCGATAACGTTTCCCCAGAATCCGATCCCAGATTGCGCCGAACTTCGAAGGGATTGTGCCGACCCGCGGACGCGCGTACGTGCAAGCCAACCGGCGGACTGCGGATCTGGGACTTTCTCTTTCCTTCAGCTGGTTTGTGACCGCGGATTAGGACATCGACTGTACCACTTGGGGACAACGTTCGAAGACACCCTGATGCACGCAGGTCAAACATCCCGCCTTCAATCGACCCTTTTCCCAAGCGTCAAAACCCCATTGTTCGGCCGTTCACTTTTCATTTGGCACCGGTGTATTTTTGAACAGCCGGGCCAATGACGGTACATCTCGGTACATACGGAACACCTACGGAACACGCGGCGGGCTTGTGGGTCCGTGTGTGGGGTGCATGTGAAGACAGCGCACACTGGCATTAGGACCTGATTCATTATTTCCTCTGGCACGCGATGTCGCGGCCTACGATGGGCGACGCGTTCGTCGGGACGACAACGCTGGTGTGCTACGACGGTCTTCAGGGAATTGGGAGCAAAGTGCGCAACGTCGGCTTCGTCTCTGCCATCATGCTATGAACTGGTGACCTATGCGGTGCAACGGGCCTCCAACTTCCGCTACGTCCCCTCGCCCTACCTTGTTCCTCCCCTGGGTCGGGTTGGTCATCAAATGAGCTTTGCTTGATCAGTGGCCGATATGTGCTGATATGTGTCTCTGTCATCCGTTGGGCGCTACCACGATCCGCGAGCGCTACCCCGCCGGTCGCGACATCTCGAACTTTGGGGTGCTTGGGCAGAGGGCAACGTCAAATGACCCCGTGCGGGTGTGGCGGTCCCCCTCATGAAAGGCGGCGTACGATGAAGCCTGGGAGCAGGTTGTTGGGACGAGCGGGCACTGGTACGGGGAGCGCGTGCGATGGCGGTGTGGCCGGACCGGCATATAGGATATTGGGTCCTCGGTTCCTGCCGCCCTGGGTTAAACGAGTCAATACGGCGATGCGGGTCCGCGGTCGTCGGGAGCGGCGACGAGCTTGCTCATCGAGTGCGGTGGTGAGGACGAGGAGTGTAGGATATGTAGAACATATGTTCTTATCGCTGGGAGAAGTGAGGACAGGGAAAGGACCGGAGGAACAGAGAGCGGACACTGCCCCTGGGGGAAAGAGCGGTGAAAGCGGACAGCGCCATCCCCGTGGGCGTCTCTGAGTTTGAAAATTTGTTAGATATAAGAGATCCTGCCGAGTCACCGACGATTCATTCCCCTTTTGCCTCTTGCCACCACTTTCCTCTGACTCCTCGAACGTTTTCTTCCGTTCGAGCACCAGAGACCCCCTCTCCCGGAATCCGTGAGTTCTCCATTCCATCTTTTCGTGGCGTGTTTCCTCTATATCGTCCTGTGCATCGCATCGGTTGCATCGCGCTCGCGCCCCCACGAAGTTTGCTTTGTTGAATCGCGCCCCGCTCGCCCTCGAGGCAGTCGCTTTAATCGCGCCTCCGTGTCCTACGTTCCTATCAATGTCCGAGCCTTCGTCGAGCTCCGGGGAGCAACAGCGCATGTACCACCAGCCTGCACGGGCGACATGGACACACGTCCAACGTTTGGATGGATCCGGCGGTTCCAGGGACTCTCACCCACCCCGTTCTCCCGTCGCGTTGGCCACGGCGCGTCTCCCAGCGCCAGAGTCTGCTCCTTCACCAGCTGCCGTCGAGAGCCCCATGCTGATTCAGTCGTCGCCTCGCAGAACCCCGCGGCTTTCCACGTTGCAGCCGCCCCCGTCCTCGAGCTCCCTTTCTCCTCACTCCGACGCAATTTCGGCCCCCCTGAATCACTCAAATCAACAAGACAATCGCAATGTTCCGCCTCTTCTTGTAAACGGTCAACCCATCCCCTCTCCATCGGACTCTACCCGACGTTACGGCACCCCGTCCCAGTCCTACCTTGAAAGTCTTGCACTTTCCAGTTATCAATCTTCCCCCCAACATGGTTTAACCAACTCGTCCTCTTCCCGTCCTCGGACGTTAACCCGGTCTTCCACAACCCTTCAGATCTTGCAGCCCATCATGGAATCCCCCAACACCTGCCCCCACTTCCCTCTCTGTCCAATCGTCGCCCAACAGAAAATACAAACTTGTCGTCGCCCGACTACCAAAGCCTTCTCTCCAACTATCTATCTATGCTACGCACATCACAAAACGTAGAATCGACCCCCTCGACTGCCGCGCAGAACATCCTTCCACCCACAGCCATGGTCGACGACGAAGCCGCTGCTAAAGCCGTCTTGGACGCCATCGGAGGTGAGTCTATCATTTCTTTGCGCTCGAGTCAAGTCGAGTCTAACGCGTGGCGCTGCTCTACTAGGTGCTTTCGACATGGCGGAGTTCCTCACGTCTCCGTTCGAGTCACCAATGGACGATATGCTGACGACGCCCTTCGGCTCCGACCTGGGAACCAGTCCCGATATATTTGCGAGCCCCATGCTCGAGGGTTTCGGTGATTCCTTCGACGACTCTATGCCATTGTTTGGTCCCATGCCTGGCTATGACCCCTACGAGTCGAAGCCTGCTCGTCGTCCCATCCCATCGTATGACCCGGGTCTCAATAATCTTATCCCGATGTCACCCGGAACCCCTGCCACCCCTGCGCTTGACCCCTCCTCATTTCATGCATCACCGATACCTGGTTCAGCCAGCTCGGCCACAAGGAGGCGGAATGCCCCAACGGGTACCCGAAAGAATTTAACTCCCGAGTCGTTGGTTCCCCTCAACGCACCCATCCAACCCCGCAAGTATGTCACGCCCTCGCAGACGTCGAAGAAGGAGCTTCCTGCGACCTTCGCGCGCAAGAGGGCAAGGTCTCAGGCTTTCGGAGAGGACGATGAACTTGCGGCTGAGGACGGTTCGCTTCCGACGCTGACGGAGGAAGAGGCGATCAAGGCGAAACGGCTGCAGAACACATTGGCAGCTCGCCGCAGTCGCAAGCGCAAACTCGAGTACCAACGCGAGCTTGAGGAAGCGTTGGAGGCCGAGAGGAAGGAGAAGGAGATGTGGAAGTCGCGGGCGTTGGTGTTGGAGGCGCTTCTGCGGGACAAGGGCTTCAACGTCCCCCCGATAGAAAACATGTAAGCGTCTCGACGCCTTCGCTCCAGTCTCGCATCGTCCCCTCTTGTTCGCTGCTTTGTTTTTCCCCGCCGTCACCCATCGCGCATATGTTACCCTGCCCACTGTCTCCGGATTCCCCTGCTCTGTGTTAATTCCCCTCACTCCCGTCGCACGCTCTTCGCCGTCGACTCTTCGGTGCTCCTTGTATATTACATGATTCCTTCATTCCCCATCCCCAATCCCCCCCACTCACTGGCTTATGAGCATCGTCGTACCCCCATCCCCCATCACCTGTCCCCACCTAGGTTTCTTTCGTTTTTTCACCGTTCACTACATTACAGATATTCCCCTCCCTGCCCCTTGCCCTTTGGACGCGTCTCGCACCGTCCACCGAAAGTACTATGTAGTTATGCTCTGTCTCCGTACGTACGCACCCTGTAGCTACGCCATCTTCGGCGAATGAACAGTCTCGGTGCCACTTGTTCCAACTGGTTTTTTTGAGTGAATCGACCTGGAAGCTGTGTGAGGAGTGATAGTGATATATAGTATCAAGGCGATTGGGCGGTGTTTGGTTGTATGTTTAGCTTGCGGCGGATTCGTTGTTCCTTCGTTGTTCCACGTCGCGTATGAGCGGCCGTACCTCTCTTCATCGTCGACGACCCACTACCCAGTCCTCAGTCCCTCCTTTTAGCTCTAGCTCTCCCATTTTCCAAAATACCAGCCGTTTCAGTTGGCTGAAGATGCTCTCGCCTCGGAGCAGTAGCTACGAGCGGCTCGAGGGTGGCATGGGCCCCGGCCGTCTCGCCAACCGTCGCCCGTTTGCTTGGAAGAAGTGCGCTCTCGCTGCTGTCGTCGTTCTCGGTGTCGTAGTGGATCATGACACCATCGGGCACCCGACCAAGTACGTACTCGTCCTGTGTTCTCTTTGGATCCACACCAACCGACCGACTACCTCCACCAGCCTGGACGGGATCCTGCATCCTCCGACCTCGACTTGGATCCCCTACCACCTCCCCCGCAATCAGGAGAGCCTCACTGGAACGACGGAGGAGCGGTCGATGGCCCCACCCGCCCCTCTAAACCCGACGCCGCCCACGACGCCGCCCCCGCCCTTCCCCGTCCAACCTCATTCGAATCCGACCCGGACCCACTCAAAACCGTCCACTGCACCGTGCCCCACACCCCCGGTTCCTCCCTGGTACAATGGGCCCTCATGATCGACGCCGGCTCGACGGGTTCCCGCATCCACGTCTACAAGTTCCACAACTGCGGACCCTCACCCACGTACGAATACGAGGTGTTCCAGCAGACCCAGCCCGGCCTGTCGGATTACGCAGGCCGCCCCAAGGACGCCGCCGAGAGCCTCGACCCGCTCCTCCAAACGGCCCTGCGCATCGTGCCCGAGGCCCTGCGCACCTGCACGCCCGTCGCCGTCAAGGCCACCGCGGGCTTGCGCCTGCTGGACGCGCAGAACCCCGGACAGAGCGGCGTGATCCTCGGACGCCGTGCGCTCGCACCTCGAGACGGCGTACCTGTTCCCGGTGTCGAAAGACGCGGAGGCGATCGCGGTCATGGACGGCAAGGACGAGGGCGTGTACGCGTGGATCACCGCGAACTACCTCCTGAACACGATCCGCGCTGACTCGCCCAAGGACGCGGTCCCGCACGCCGTGCTCGATCTCGGAGGTGCATCGACGCAAATCGTGTTCGAGCCCGCGTTCGGCGATTCCAGCGCGCGCCTTGCTCGAGGGCGAGCACAAGTACGAGCTGGAGTTCGGCGGGAGGACGCATGTGCTCTACCAACACTCGTACCTTGGGTACGGCCTCAAGCGCGCGCGCAAGAGCGTGCACAGGCTCGTGGAATTCATGGCGTCCGTGCGTCCCTCTGGACGCAAGCCCGAGGCGGAGATCGCGAACCCGTGCTTGGCGAGGGGGACGAGACGCGAGGTCGAGATCGAGGACGAGCTCACGCAGATGAAGACGGTGACGATGGCGGGCGAGGACGTGGGCGGATTCGAGGCTTGCAATCGGGTCGTCGAGCTCATTATGGCGAAGGACGCGTGCGTATCCTTTCAAATCATTGGTTCGAGGTGCAATTTGGCTTAACGTTGAATGCAGGATCTGCGAAGTCAAGCCTTGTTCGTTCGATGGCGTGTACCAGCCTTCGCTTTTGGACACCTTCCCCGCTGGCAAGATCCTCTTGCTCTCGTACTTCTACGACCGTATCCAGCCCCTCGTCGCGTCCTCTACGACATCCGCGCCGCTGACCATCGCATCTATTGCGCAGCTTGCAACGGACGTCTGTCAAGGACGGACCTGCATGGGAGCGCCGTTGGGCGGGCGACAAGGCCGCGTTGGACGAGCTCGAGGATCGCCCGGAGTACTGCCTAGGATCTAACGTTCATGCACGGGCTCCTCAGGCTCGGATACGAGTTCGGAGGGGAGAGGGAGGTCGGGATCGGGAAGCAGATCGAGGGGACGGAGTTGGGGTGGGCGTTGGGCGCCGCGATCGCGATGGTCGGTGGCGAGCTGACGTGCAAGGCGTAGAGGGAAGGGATGAAGTGGGCCGTTGGATGGTGTATTCTACGTATGTTTGGATTCCTATCTTCTCTCTCGGGACGCTCGTGCTGATTCGTTGAGTGTTTTCTAGTGAGTTTTGTATAGACATTGCTGCAGCTTAATTCTCATAATTCGCTGAGGTCGGTGTGGGCGCGTCGGGACAGTCGTTTGTGAGATGTATCTGGGTGGCAGAGACCCCGAAATACTATTTTTCTTATCCTGAAAGTGTGCAAGGGGTCACGGAGACGCTCAATGTCAACTATGTTAGCAAGCGGTGGAAGCAAACACGATGGCGGGGGTTAAACGTAAGGTCGAATATGCCATACTTTTCAGCTATGATATATGAATCGCGGTCGGATGACTACTACGCGACGTTTATTCTCAACTTCCATCTCGGTCGAACTTGTCCTCCAATTATGACCGCACCTTCAGGCCACCATCCTCGCTATTCCCTCAGTGGCGAACGTCCGTGATCGTATTGATATCAAGCTGGGAGTGATAAAAGTACACCTCGAGCACACCTGCGGGGCTCACCGCTCACAGACTGATTTAGTATCATGGCCAATGGCCGCCTTTTCGTCTGTGCTCATCTGTCAATTAATGGTCATGATTCATTGCCACTGAGGACACGTTGAGGGTGGTGGAGATGTACGCATGGATGGCGCGCTCGGCCCATCCGCTATACTTACAACTCCTCACGTAGACGCCATGCGCCCCACCGCTTCCTCAACTCGATCAAGATGCACGCATACAGTATATGCAGCGAATGCATAGCACGACTGTATTGACTGCTATCATCGACAAACGACGCCTGGTGTGTACTTTCGCTCTGCTGCGGTCCTTCCAGTTCGAGGCTGACGATGTGCCGTTTCGCTAGGGCCCCGGCTGGGAGAACAGGCAAATCCACTTTGAGTCCGTGACCGTTCAGATGGGACCAAGATGGGACTCGCGGAGATTCAACCAGAACATCACCGGCTACGTGAACGGTTGAATTTCCTGAAGGGCACGAGGCCCGCGGATTCTCTGGATCGCATGGTTCTCAAACAACGTGGATGTTGCTTGGCCAAAGGTACCGGTACGCCACCAGCCCGGCCTTGACCAGACCTAAGCTAGGCTTACATGAGAAACAGTGTCGAGGACCACCGCGCTGTGCCACAACCTCTGGGTCATAATCGTGCAACGTTGTCAAGTTTCACCGCGTCCAGAGCGAAGCGAAGGGGTGGCCTGAAGGCCAAGGCGTTGGTTGCATTGTTCCAATCCATCCGGCGGTCAGAGCAAATCTCGCGTACAATGGACCGCGCGACGGGGGCGTGCCCATCCGTCCTCATTGTGTGGGGTGGCAAATATAGCCATTTCGGAGCCGTCTGATGGCCACTTTGGCACATTTGGCACCCATTGACCTCCATAAAACGAAGAAGCCTCAGCTCGCCGTCGCCGTCCTGCCATCTTGCCTCTACCCACGGATTCTTGTCGTCCTTCCAACATCGCCTATCTTCATCTCACTCCTTTCTGACAATGTCGGTCATCACCACCACCGCGTAAGTGGTTCACTCCTTTCTCTTCTATTCCTTCGTTGACATTGTCACAGGCATCTACCGGGAGGTTCACTCGATCGTCACCCTATAATGTCTTCGGCTCCTCCAATGAGTCAACTCATTGCATTGCAGTTGGAGAACAGCGAGGCTCTTAAATGACTTGAAAATCGCCTTTCGCCGTCACTTCAACAGACCCCAGCCGATATCGCGGCTTCCAGCCGGAGATATTACTGGAAATATTCCGGATCCTAAGGATGAGGTGGTGGTATCAGAGTTGCCCACAGAGTGAGGCATCCTCTACGACCGAACATATCCCATTCGAGCTTGGATGGATTCAAAGTTTCTCATGTGTGTCATAGATGGCGAGAGGTGAGTTTTTAGCTGCACGCGCATGGTCGCCTGTCTCTGATGGAGTTTACCAGATTCTCATTGCTCATCCCTCTCTGTGGAACTACCGTCGACTGTACGCGGGCTTCAATACCATGGATCGAGGAAATGCTTCGACGTGCCCACCTAACTACCGACTCCCAGATGCCCATCGAATTCACCGTGAACACGACCTCGCCCGACGACAATGTGGGTCATGACGGGGCGTCCATGAAGATCTTGTCCATAGCTGTATCTCTTCCATACGCGGCGGCCTTGCAATCCTTGGAAATCACATCATGGGAGTCGGATACGATGCTAGAGCTCTGCAAACGCACACTCCCAAATCTCGAGTCCCTCACACTCCTGCAGGATGAACATAGTGGTATCATCGACATCCACGCGGAGACCTTGGCCTCGCTCGCCCCCTCCTTGAAGGATTTATTTCTATTCCAATGTACCATTTCCTGGGCCACGACCGGCAACGAACCCACCTTTCCTCACCTCACCGATTTGGTGATCGACTGCACGGCCTTCCCGGACTCGATGGAAGCCATTGACGTCCGAGCTCTTCACGAGCACAACAACCTCACTCGTCTGCTCAAAGACATGCCCAAGCTCGAAACCCTCAAGCTACACGATGCGGTTCCCTATATGCAGCCGGACCTCCCCAAGGGCCGTACCCTCCCTATACATCTACCTCCGCATCTACGATACATAGATATCAGCGGACAATACTGTGCAAATCATTGCGTCGAACTGGCCTCCCGGATCGTATTATCTCCGCGCACGGAAATCATCGTTGACATGCAGTCAGGCCTCATCCTCCCATACACCTCCTTTCGCTCCACCCTCGAACCTCATATCGGCCCTCGACATCCTCCCAAAGCGCTTCGCCTGTGGGTTTCCAAGTCTTTGCGCAAGACCTCCGTCGAAGTCAGGGCATGGTCAGGCGAGGCCTACGACAAGTTAGAATGGCTCGCCGACCCCGACGCGATGGGGAAACGTGTGCGTTGCTTTTGACATGGAAGTCAACGCCGGCGCGCTCTGTCCCGGCCTGTGCGCGACTCAGCTGGAGCTCCTCGAAGTCCAGCTCTGGTTCGAACAGTACATCGACGTCGAGCGCGTCCTGTTCCCCAAAGGCTCGTTTTCCAGCGCTCGCAAGGTCCGCAAGATCCGCCTCAACGACGTTCCCTCCGCGCTCGCACTCTTCGAGGCGTTGGTCGAGGGACTCGAAGGGAGAGAAACACCGCCACCCGCTCAGGACGTCCTGTTCCCCTCTCTGGACACTTTACTGGTGGCAAATTCCCAGCATTCTCACTGTGCGCTCGTCAGCGAGATGGAAACGGAGCGTATGATAGAGTGCGTGGATATCAGACGGCGACACGGATACCCGATCCCAAGCCTCTGCCTTCCACTCAATTTCTGGCGGATACACCGGAATAAATCGGCATTGCCAAAGGGGTCTGAGCTGTGCTGGAATCTGCAGTGGGGGGTCAATGTCAGGGATGGCCATGGCGTGGTGGAGAGCGCCTTGAAGGAGAAGGATGTAAAGCTGGTCGTTCAGAACGTTCAGACGTGTGAGATCATGATATAATTACAACACTACTCTACATACATGCATATATTGGTTGGGTTCATGACATTCTAGTTTATATTCTCGTCCCCATCGTCGCTTTCGACTTCCTCGTCAGGTTCATCGTCTGGTAATATACTCTCGACATCACTGACGAGGCTGGCACTGCGTCCTGCCAGACAGAAGTCAGACACTGCGACGAACGCGCGCAACTTCTCGATGTAGGGATTCACCCCGTCCAGGTCATCCACAGTAGTAATGATGTCAATGTTCAGCTGCTGCAGATCCACATGCTCTGAGCGATAAGTGACCATGGCTGCAAACGCATCGCGCGCCTGCGTATACGCGTCGCTTCCGTCAAAGTCAATGTGATAGAACCAAAGAGTGCGGAGGCTGGGAAAGAGAACTGCGGATGGTTCCACGGTTGCATCATGGGCGCCAGGTCGGTCAAGTGCTGAGATGAGACCATCATAGGGATGTTGCCCCGCTTGGTCGTCGATGAACAACGTGTGGATGGATGTGAGAGGTGCGAGAACTTCTCTCCACCGTTGTTCCGGATAATCTTGAAATGCCAACGTGAACTCCAATATCTCGATGTGCGAGAAAGATGATGCGGCGGTCAAGGACGCGAAGGTTGAAAGGAGATTGGGCCCATCGGGCCCAGGCGACCATTGGAAGATTTGGACATTTGTTTTTCAAATCGAACCCGTCCCCAAACGGACCTGTCCAAGCTTGCTTTGCTCCCGGATTGCGTGTACAAAGACAGGTTTGGAGGGTGTAATTGCCCACATATTCCGTGTGGGCAAGACCTACGACGGGGCGGGAGGGAGTAGTGCCGTAGATGTAGGGCTCCAGCGCGTGAACCACGGTTGAGAAGACTTCTGAAGGGGGAAGTGGAGGGTCACCGTTGTAAGGAGGGAAGATGGGATCCAGCTTGAAAAAAAGATCGATGGAAGGAAGGGGTATCGAGGCATTTTTTTGAGCGCTACGCATCGCCTTGTCGAGTTCTCCAACCGGAGTTCCTCCAGGCGCGGAAGGGAGATGACTCGGGGAGTCTCCTGGTGGTAGAGTGATACGTCAGGAAAACAGTTTTCGAGAAAGAGTTTCTCCAGAGTTGAAGACGCGGACTGGAGGAAGGAGAGAAAGTCTTGGGCAGAAGGAAGACTAGTCATCTCTTGTGATGTTTCCAAAATTCATATCCAATACCCGCAGAGAATATGAGATGAAGGGGAACGAAGACATTCTCGAATCGCACAGACTCCAGGTTAGGGGCGGTGCATTGAGCGACGTCGAACATTTCTGGCCTGACAGGGTATGCGGCGACTAATGGCAAGGGTCCGCAAAGTCGGGAGGTTTTTCGCTGAAAACTGCGTCCCGCCACGACCTCCACAGAAAGTCTCCGTAGCTTCGTGTCGGCCATGCTGATCTCCTGGGCGCGAGCGACTTGCGACGCTGACGCCTCGATGACGGCGAAGGGTATTCGGGCGTCGATCAAGTCGAAATGGATGGTAAGAGGGGACACTTTGAGAGCGCGCGAGCCGTGCTTCGTGCCCCGATGGAAGTGTGAAGGCGCATTGAGCCCATAGTAAAGGCATGGACAACGCGAGCTCGCGCCAATCGTGGCAGACATGGGCGATTCTGATCCATCCGATCGACCCCGTGCGAAAACCCGTGTTGAATTCCGGAGGAGTCAGGGTACAAACGGTAAAGAATATCTTGCCCAGGAGTTCTGTGGGCAGAAGAAGGATACGACAACGGGTTCGATTCCGGTAGAGCCGGAGGGCAGAGGCGACGTGGTCGATATGCTCAAGGGTCTCGTCCAGGTCTTTCTCTTCGTACATTCCATTGTGTCTTCGAGTATGAAGGATGTGGCAAGCGTCCATGAGGGCCCCGCCTAACCTATCTCCCCATAGGGAAAAGCTAAAATAGAGCAGTCGTGAGACGAAATCGGACTTGAAGACAACGTGAAACGTATTAGAGGAAGCTCACAGTTCATCTGTAGGTTGTTTGCCACCATCAGTCTGTAGCCTCCCCTTCGTTCTGCGCGCTTGTAGTCCATGTCCGTGGATGTTGTGAACAAGTATGAAGCCTCAACAGCACGTCGTGAAGTTGCCACAAGTGGTAGCCACGAGTCCGACGGACTATCCGATATACGTTTTCCGTTAGGTTTCATGCTAGTAAGCGAGAAGAACTGCGACGCACAAATCTGTCGCCTACGATGAAAGATGGCCTGGAGACGGTTTGCGGGCTTTACAGGCCAGTGGCGGTAGGAACCAAAGCCCCACAACCACCACCACCCCAACTAGTAGGTAGGCAGTGTTACATAGGAACAATTGGCGCGGGCCGCCGCCAGCCGCCGCCATCCGTTGATTGGTGATATTCCCAGTGAGCGCGCTTGAGCCTGCATGCTCTTCGACTTCGACTATTTCTCACTTGTGCCCCTCTCATCCCACTACTTCTCCATCGTGATACTGACGTTGTTCCGAGAAGAGACTGGTCTCGAAAGGGACAACATTGTGCGCGGAAGCAAAGACGTGAAGCACGTATGTATGTCGTCCATATGTAATTCGCAACCTCATATCTCATGGCCGGACCTCCAGGCTACCTTCGTCTCAAGACACCGGTGGATCCAGTATATGCCTTTCGACGTGGTATGACATCGACTATGTTCATTTCTCAGCCGGTCAAGACGTAGAGAAGGAGGGAACTGCCCTAGTTGCATCGACCGAACGGCCGCTTCAAAGTATGTGTAGTTGTCGTCCCACTCTCTTGTCGTGGTTAGTTATTCTGTGTAGATAAAGCCCTTTTCCCAGCCGAAGAATCCGATCGTCGTCTTCCACCAAAACTTATATCATCGATATCCGGAGGACCCTTGTTTCTCAGACCCAGTCCCGGTCATACAGCCTTAAATGGATTATAGTCTCTTACGTTTACCGTCGCCGATGGAGGCAAGTGCGTTTTGACTCGACCTTTCTTCTCAACTAGAACTGACTTGACACCTGTCCTCAGGATTGCTTTCAGCATGCACGGTCTCTGGTTTGACATCGCCATCGGATTGCTTCGTTTCTATCGGGATCTCCGAAGTAATCGCCGTCTCTTCGTTGGTTCTATCCTTGGAAGCGGCATGGTAGCGCATCAAGAGCCCTCGACCAACTTGTCTGCATGTTCGTCGACGAAGGCGAAAATCAATAGCGAGTCTCAATATAGTCTGACTATGATTTGGACGGATACGACGATCCCCCAAGATCAAATCTCGACCCGGCGGCCTTTCGATCTCTCACCGGACGCGCAGGACGTTCACACTGTTTCAGCTGGCCTGTTTCTTGACGAGTCTCCTTGAAGCTCTACGCTGTCACCGAAAATTGAACTATCACGAAGGCTGAATGGATGGCCATGTTCGGCGCAACCAATCAATGTAACCACCGCGAAGGCTGTGCTATGTTTGCTCTCATCTTCCTATAGAAAAAGAATTTATTCCTCCTGCACCCAATGCAACTACGTCCTCGCGCGAAGCCCTGAAGCGGACCAAGGGATTCGATGGACTCGATGGACCAAAACTCACCTGTTTTGGCTGTGTGATGGTCAAATTACTGGTAAGTTTCTCCGTCGGCGTCATGTACATGATTTCTTACTAGAGCATATTTCCACCCACCTTTTTCCAGCGGCTACCTCTGGCTTCTGTCCCCTCAGTCTTGACTATGTGAAATATTTTCTTTTTTGGAGGGACACAGACCTTTTGGGTTGCCTGCTTGAAGAATTTGCATCAAGCACCAAGCAAAGATACGCCGCGAAACCATCTACAGACCGACCTTCCCTAACCTCAAAGACTCGCAAGTGGAAGGACGGTCATTGCGCGACTGCCGTACACGGTCGCCTCTAGAGCAATGGGCCTGAATAACAAAGAGCGGGAGTTTCTTCCTAGCGGCCACGAAATGTCTCGCGAACAATAACCCGCTGCGACGGCGGCACGCTCTTCCTGATCCCCATTGTGCAAAGCGGCAAATTGCATTACAGAGCCAATTCGATTGTTGAATCTGGCCTCTTAAGGACGACATATCTCAACCGGGGTCAACTCTATCTTGTTCATCCACCCCCCTGCCATCGCCTCGACCTCGCCCACGAAGGCTTGCCATTCTTCTACATCAACTTCGTCTTTACAACGCTCCCTCTCTCCTCATCCTTGCTGAGGTTTGCGATCATCAATGTCAAACATCACTGCTTCCACGTAAGTGGCCTCTTCGTTTCGGCATCCCGTCGCTAACTGCGGTGCAGAGACCTTTCGGCGACGGATTCATACCTGTTCCCTCAGCCAACACGGCCATTGTGTCCTTCCGACGGCGCTCTATGTCGACAGCTCGCAGAGCGGAACTTGCAGCTCGCGGCCTGACCTGCAGATAACTCTTCGTCGCTATCACAACCATGTTCAGCCCATCTCTTTCCTTCCGCCGGAGATTCTACTTGAAGTATTTTGAATTCTCAGGCTGGAATGGGGTCACGAAAAATGCTCAGGAAAGCGCCGTCGAACCAAGTTCAAGCTTGCGTGGATCAGTGTTTCGCATGTATGCCACGAATGGCGGGAGGTGAGTGTTCAATCAGCTGTTGTGTATCACATTTTCTGACGATATGTCACAGCTTCTCCTTGATCTACCCGCTTTATGGAAGGATATCAACTATCATAACGCTCCAATACCGTGGATGAAGAAGATGCGTGACCGTGCATACCCTACCCCCAACTCCCCAGCGATCATCGAATTCATCGTGGACGTGGTCTCACCAGGCCGTGTTGCTCGCCATGACGAAGCCTTCGTGGATATTTTATCCCTAGCTGTAGCTCCTCAGTACGCAGCGGGTTTGATGTCCTTAGAAATTACATCGCTGGACGCCGATGCGATACTCAAGCTTTGCAAACACACGCTTCCCAACCTCCAAAAACTTGCGCTCTGGAACGATTTAGTCGATGGCGCCATCACTACTATCCACGCGGAGACCTTGGCATCGCTCGTTCCCTTCTTTGGAGGAGTTGACCTTGAGCCAGTTTGTATTCTTTTGGACCGCGGCGGACAACGGGTGCACCTTTCCTCATCTCCGCGATTTGGCTATCGAATGTAAGCCCTCCGCGAAATCTATAGGAGCCCTTGACATGAGGGCTCTTTGCGAGCACAACGACCTCTCGCGTCTGCTCGAGAACATGCCCCAGCTCGAAACGCTTAATCTGACCGATGCGGTGCCCTTCATGCAGATGGACGAACAGGAAGATCCACCTTTAGGTCCTCCCATATTCCTTCCCCCCAACCTGGACCTTGTGGAACTCGGTGCATACTTCTGCACTGATCACTGCGTCCAGCTGGTCTGTGAAGCTGCGATAGCGTCGCCACGGACCAGCCTGTCGCTCCTCCTGCACCACATCATTACCCCACCCGAACGCTTCGCGTTTGCGCTTGAAGCCCTGTTCGGCCCACGACGTCCTCCCAAGTCGCTTTGCTTAAGGCTCTCCATGCGTTGTTCGGATATGCTCGCCATCGCGGTCGGGGGATCATCCGCAGACGGCGACGTAACGGGACATATAGCGGCCAATCAAGATTACAGTGCCGGCGACGGCGCGCACATCTCTGGCATGTGCGTTGCCGAACTGGAGGCTATTGACATCCAAGTCGGGTTCGAAGAAGAGCACATCGACGTCGAGCACGTTGTGTTCTCCAAGACCGAATGGCTTGGGACGTTTCCCCGCGCCCATACAGCAATTTGCAGAACCTTGTAGCGGCCGTGATTCGAACTCGAGGGCACGGGTTTCATGATCCGACCGGGTGACGCCGAAAAGAGTTCCAGGGGCTGTCGCCGCCGGGGCCCCCCCGCCCGACGTCTCGCCCGACTTGGGCGGCAGCGCACCGCGGCGGCATCGTCATCCTCGACGTCGACGGCATACCAATCTCGTCCTCAGCGCAAACTTCTGTATTGAGCTTCAGCAGAGTGTACGTGCCTTCTCTCCGACATGAAATACAGTTGAGGGGAGCGGGGATGGAGTGGCGGGAGCGAGCGATGGGCAACGCGGTCATCGGTGAGCGGAGGGCGGGGACGTGGCGGGGTCATCAGCGTCGGCAAGTCACGTGATACCCAGACGGGGCGACCCACCTCGGCATCGATCGGCATTCCGTCGGTGATCAAACTCCCACAAATGTATTTGAAATGGGACCGCTACAAGGTTCTGCAAATTGCTGACATACCGTTATCGTCGCTGATACGTCGTTTCTGCGGGCCATCAGGTGATTCGAGCTTGACAGTCGGCGACGTGCGTTGCTGGTATTTGACCTCTCCTACCACCAGGACCCCTCGCTCTTCTTCTATCATCTCCTCCTTCATGTACCGCTTTTTACTCTCTCTGCCATGTCCCTTCATCATTACTGTTGTGTTCTTGATCATTGCCTCGGCAAGGTTGTAGAGTAGACGGATGTCGCTTGCTGCAATATGCTCAAAGGTATGTAAGGCCAATTCTTTCTCGGAAATCTCGTTGATGTCTTCCAGCGCAATAAAACCGGCGCGTTGCAAGAGCTCTTTGATCCGCGAAATGTCCGCATTCGAACGCTTGAGCTGGAACTCAGCGAGGAGGGAGTCAACAGAAGGGTACGTGATATCTGGTTCCACTGTCACTTGGCGCGCAATTGATTGCAAACGGCCTTCGTCAATTGGGGTCGATGCCGATACCGACTCCTCAGAAGAGGCCGATCGTACGATTGCTGTGGATGCACCGGGCGTGGACGTCTCGATCACGACACGAACCTCCTGCGTTGGTCTAGCTCCGCTACCTCGGGGAATTCTGGAAGGGCGTTCGAATCTCAAGGAATGGGGTGGGTGTTCGAGATCAGCCTCCTTGCGATGCTATGAGTCCATCGAACTGTTACACGGTGTGTAGTGCAAATATGAATGATGATACACTTACCCATTTTCTCCCCCATAAGGTCATCATCTTGATATCGAGCGCACAGTGGCTACCGTTGGGTACAATATGGCAATGACCGCCGTGTTTCTCGCATCGCTTCTTTTCTTGCAAGGTCATGAATTTCTTCCGAATGCTATCGCGCGCCTCCTCGTCAGGCTCGTTCTCTAGTTCCTTATCAAGAGCGTCTATGTCGTCGTCCACTTTGGTACGCTGTTTCTTTGCTGGCTGCTTCTTCTTTTTCTTCTCATTATTGATGTCCCTTTTCGCCTCAATCTTTGAGAACAATTAGATGCCGACCAGGGAAGGAAACAAAGTGAGTACTCACCCCCGTGTCGCGTATGTCAATACCTGCAAAAATCCTCCTAGCCCTGACATTAACTCCATTAATCTTCTCAATAACCTGCTTCCAGTCCGCACGACTTCTCAGCGGTGTAGGTGGGTCTCGACGGGGCTCATTGGAGAGTTTGTAGGTCAGGTCCGCTGTGTCCGCATCGATGTCAAGGTGATTTGCGGCTCGTATGAGGAAGTCGTTCCACGATATATCGGTGCGGAATTGAAAGTTGTGTTTCTCTTTCAAGCCAAAAGCTGTCGCAGTGACATCCCAGACTGTCCCGCTATGGTGAGTGATACTATGGCATGGGAGCTTGGAAAAACTTACTCCGTACTCCCTCAGGCTCGTTCTGCACATTCCGAAGTTGCTGAACACCTTGCCGGGCATTGACCAGGTGGGGGCCATGAGGTGGTGGTGGCGGCGGCGGCGGCGGCAGTGCAGCAGCATGCGGGTTTGGGTATGGACCAGCATATAGAGGTTGCGCTGGATACAGTGGATACGGCATGGCATGGGGCTGGGGGCCGTTATGGAGCCAAGGAGGTGGCATGCCATAATTGGCGTACATCAAAGCAGCAGGTGCATATGGCGCGGGTGGACCAGGAGGATTGTAAGCGGGATTGTAGGTAACAGGTGGAGGGGCATCCGGCGGTGGATAGTATACGTTCCGGGGCTGTGGAATGTTGTTGACCGGTGGCATGAGGGTAAATTGAGGCAAAGTGGTCGACAAAGTGTGAATGGTACGGGTGAGCAATACATCTTCTCAATGGCCAGCGTAATGTACGTTCCCAAATATTCCATGTTATTCTATGAGCGCAGTGTATCTTACCGTAACCGACACCGATCGTTGCGTGAGCCGCGAGGTTCTCAAGTCTCAGGCGCGTCGGCTAGCTCTAGCACGTGACCGTTACTACCTGGCCTGGGCGAGGGCGTTCGGCAACGACTCGGCATCGTCGGGGTCTGTACCCCCTACGCGCGTGTCCGGATCAGGGCCGCTACAAGGTTCTGCAAATTGCTGTCATCCAAGTACATACCTAGGTTCGGAACAAGCCGCCTTCTTTCAAAGTCAATTCCGGCTCCGCCGCCCTTTGTCAGAAGGGGCTTGCTTCAAGAGCGCATCTTGAAGCAAGCCCCTCTGCAGAGGTGCCCGCGGAGCGCGGCCCGGAGCAAGGGCTTGCTCCGAACCTAGTACATACCGTGCTGGATTCGCCTTCGGAGCTGTTCATTCGTTCGAACGCCCGTTATCCTTCTTTGCAGTATCTCTCTTACAATGCAATCTACCTTCAGCTCGTCCACGCAGTCGTCATTTACCACGGGGCAGTCAATCAGCGCGCATTCCACCGATATCGGTGACACGGACACGGACAACACTTACACGATGGATGGAAATGGCGACGAGAATCACAAAGGTGTGCTTTTCCGTGTATCCATGTAACTCTATGTTGACCTCTCGGGTGAAGACCATGCTCTACTCCAGCTTGTCTTGCGCCAGTAGCAGCAATCCCTCGGCAGGGACAACGCAACTGCCGCAAGATGCAAGGTGCAGTGCGCTTTGTATCCCTCGCTCTCGTTCAGCAGTTCAGTGCATCTGTTACAGTGTGGCCTGGATGGCCTTGGCCCACTCCCGATTTCCTGTTCAAACTCCTTCAGTGTCAGCTCAAATCGCCTGTCAACGCATGGACACGGAGCTAGCCGCCATAGAGAAACTCGTACTCTTCTCTCGTCGGCACAGAAACACTTTGGCGGCCATATCCATCCTCCCGGTGGAGATCATGCTGGTACATTATCCGCCTGCTCAAACGTGACTGGCGTCCTTCAGACGGCACACCCGGTGGGGTTTACAAGACTGGCTTGCCCAAACTCCCGTATCAGCTAGGATGGATGACCGTTTCTCATGTTTGTCGTCATTGGCGGCAGGTATGTTCCATGGTGTGTATCTATCCCTTATTCCTGACCGATCCGTACCAGCTGGCTCTCGACCACTCCAGTCTATGGGCAGACATATTCTGCGATGGTCTATTATCGTCCTGGAGCATGGAGATGATCCGTCGATCCAAGACGGCCCCTAAAACCTTATCAATCAACATGGGCTGCTACGGGAAGCCTGAAGTGTCACTGTCCGTTCTCAAACTTGCTCTCGAGTCACCCTCCCTATCGACACTCCGTGTCCTCAACATACTCAGCCCTGATATAGAAGCAGCCATGTCGAGCCTTAACCAGCCTATGCATGGTCTCGAGACCTTCGCTCTCGGAGCATCACAACCTCAACGACGTATCACATTACTTTCCCCAACCCTACTCACTTCCTTGGTACCATCGCTCAAGCACCTGACGCCTCTCACAGTGCTCTATGATTTGGGACGTTTTACACCAGCCCGTCTTTCTCCATCTTACTTCCCTGTCCATAAACTTCCATGGCCTCCCCGAAGTCATGACTTTCAACTGACACGTCGTCTCCTCAGCAACTCGCTCTCCTTCTCAAAGGGATGCCCAATCTCGAAGACCTCGATCTTGTGGATCCAGTTCCATTTATGCAGCCCGACCTCGATAGGCATTGGGAAAACTCACCCCTCAATATCCCTCTCTCGACGAGTCTGAAGAAGATATATATGTCAGTCACGGACTGTATCATTGACTGCGTTCGATTTGCCATCAATATGGTCCTTCCTTCCTCAACACGTCTGGTTCTTTATATCGACGGAGGAGGCCAGGCGTCTACTTTGCTGTCTCGTCTCCTGCGAAAATTTGCTGGCAGTTCCCTACCCCCCCGAATTCTCCAGTTTAGCGTCTTCAATTCTGATTCACCCGAAAGCCCTTCGCTTTATTTTCGCGCTTGGGACAACCTGCACGAACACACTCAACCCAGTCGTCAAGATTCGCTCATCCCATCCGTACCGCCTCGGTTTTGCCTGTTTTTTGATGCGTTGGGGCTTAACGGATCCCATCCTATCCAACCTTTGCGAAGGTCTCTATGTTGATGACCTCGTTGACGTCATCATCAACAGCGAACCGCAAGGTCTTTCGAAGGCGCAGGCATTGTCCATATTCAAGCCTGCGCGCCAGGTTCGCCGAGTCCAGTTTCAGGATTTGGTTACAGGATTTATGTTTTTAGAAATACTCCTTGAGTCTCAAGACGACCCCTCCGGCGCCCTCCTACCTGGAAGTAACGTCCTACGCACCCCGGTCTTGTTCCCGGTCTTGGAAACGTTGATCCTTGGAGACGAGGAGGGTCCCCCAGTGGAACTTGAAGAGTTCCCGCTACAGGATGTCAGTACACTACTGTCCATTGTCAAGTTCCGCCTACGTCTCGGCACACCCATTCAGCATTTATTTCTTCCAAGCCGTTTTGAGCAAGAAGAGTGGGTGCCTTGGGTCAAGGAGTTGGTGGCCGACGTGCAGTTCTTCGAGCAAAGAGTGGAGATGCAATATTTATAGAGGCGCCAAGTTCAATCTATCTCGGTGGGTTCGTAGTCCTCAGGCCTCAGGTATGAGTGCTGTATACGTCGGGTTATCAATCGTCTTCAGTGTGCCTGCCTTTCTGCGCGTTGCAGTGCGCTGTGTACATATCGTTATATCCACCTTCAATGCACCGCTCTGTCACTCTTGCGCCCCCTTTACGGGGTCGTGAAGCAGATCCTTGGCAAGGTTCTTTCAGCTGTGGCGGCAAGCCTCGTCAAGGTACGCCACCGCCATAGATATTCATCCCTATACCGCTGACGTTTGCCTCGCTTCAAGCTTCATCATTGACATCCCTCGAGCCATTGGCCACTTTCCTCGCAGAACGAAACACAATGGAGCGACTGTATGTGGTCTCCTCTCAAGAAGTGGCCTTCCTCCGTGGCTCCTCTTTCGCGGCCTTAGTTTGCCACATGAATCGGATTGCCACCCTCAGCGCGATGCAGTATAACTACCTTGGTCCACGGGCGAAGAACAATATCTCCCAAACACCCACCTTTCTTAATCAGCAACCAGATTCCAGGTAAGCGAGCAGGGAACAACTACCAGCTTCCCTTACTGATTGTAGTACTCTTATTCAGATCTACAATGTATCATCCGTCCTCATCTGCACACCAGCAGGCGGTTCGATCTGCCATCGGCAACATTCCCGTTGAGATCCTTGCCAAGATATTCTTAGAGGTGGTGACCAACCACACTCCTCCTGAAGGCGCATCTTCAGTCAATGCGGGCTATCCGCCTTGGCTCACTCTCGAGCTCGTTTGCAAGCACTGGCGGGACGTCGTCGAACAACATCCGGATTTCTACGCTCTTCAGCCCATTCCTATCCACAACTCGGGGTGGACGGAAACTGTGATCCAGCGTTCGAGAACCCGCTCTCTATTCCTCTGCATTGATGACCATCAGTGGAGCAATGACGCCTTGCAGCAAGTCTCAGTCCAGCCGCATCGCGTGGATCGACTGTTCATCGACGTGCGCCGTTTCCCCTCCGAACAACGCTGGATTTCTGCAGTCACACCCCTGGTTATCAACAAGCCTTATCTCAACCTGCGCGAATTCAAACTCGCAGGGCACGATGCCTTCCAAGTTGTTCTGTATGAAGACGCCTTTGCTGACGGTTCCATCTCCTTCCCCCACGCTATCGACTTAACCTCCGCATGGATGCACGGCACACACCTCACGAAACTTATGCACCCGGAGCTCGTGAAACTATCTTTGGCAAACGTCTGGAGGGTTGATTCGAGCACCTTCAACTACAAGTTATGGACAAATCTCCGTGAGATGGCCAACGCCCTCAACGCCATGCCAAAGCTTCAGACCCTAACGTTGACGGATGATATACTTCCGTATGAGGGGATTCCTGAGGGCGAAAACCCTTCGCTGTCCATCATCCACCTTCCGCGCCTGCAGGCCCTCACCCTCGGCGGCCTCACGGGGGAAGTTCTCATGGCTTGGAAACAGTTCACCATCCCCGCTTCGACGGACTTGTCGTTCGAGATCATCGAAGGGGACGCTCCCTGAAGACACGGATGTCGATACTCACTCTCTTACGAGGTCGGCAAAGCTCGTTCAAGCCATATTCTCTCCGAACCGCTTCTCTTCAAGGCTCGTCTTTGACACCTTAAGCATCGTGGAGACGCATTTCCACGCAGCTCCCAGGACCCATAGCCATTATCGGACCACAGCCAACATACGATTGACCGTTGCTCGCCTTCCCAAGGAAGATGAGCTCGCAGGACACCCCCTTGGTCCGAAGACGGTCGACTATTCCGTGAAATATCGGGGCTCCTCCGTCTTCCAGGTTATGCAAGCACTGTTCGATGCCCTACCTCCCCCCATTCCGTGCGATCCGCTGCGCTCACCGTGACGCATCCCGCGTTTGGCACCAATCACGTTCCGTGGTTATTCATCGCGAACACATTCCTCCAGGTCGAGCGCGTGGCCGTCGAGGGCAGATCCGCCATTTGTCTGCTGGAGGTCGTGCTTCGAAATGCGTCGGCTTTCCCGGCCCTCAAAGTGCTTCAGATCCATACGTCCAACATTTCGGCACAAGACATGGTCCGATGGGGCGACCATCCCGGGCAGGTCTTCTCGGTGGGGGAAGCACTGGTTCAGGTGCGCGCAGGGAGACAGAACTGCATATTCCAGCTCGTGCCCGGACAGCCATCCCATGCACAGTGACAGAATTCTGAATCATCGGGAGAAGGATTCGTAAAGTATCGGTTCATGTGCGGATTCGTAAACTAAATTGTGTTATGAGAGTCGTTCTCTAATGTCATGCATCTTATTCTAAGGACCTGTTTGAACGGGCGCAAATGGTTTCCAAGCACTCCCTACACGACTGTTGGCGACCATATATAGGTGGCTTGTGCTCACGAGTGTCAGCCTTTCTTTTGACAGCTACCGGCGTCGTTGACTGGCGCTCCTTTCATCGAGAGTGACGCGTGACTCTGTATGGTATGTCGCAACAAACTGGGCATATATGTATGAAGTCAAGCGCAGGACGACCTCGCCATGGCCGACAGAAGATCTTGGTCGCCGCTCAAGCTGCGAGACGTAACGACACCTACGAGAGGACTGCTATAGCTAGGCAACCTACCACTGCAACTCCCTAAAATGAAATCGATCCGACTTGAAACGCCCAAGAAAGCCCACCGTCGCAACACGACGATTTCAATCACTATTGATGGGTGGCGACTTACGGCGACGAATATTGTACCATTTTGGTAGTCTCCGTGGCTGACCTAACCAGAAGATAGTCGTTCTGGTTGTACGCCATTTTGGCAGCAACCTTTCCTTTTCTGTTTGTTTTGTCGAGCAGACTTTGCGTAGGTGGCGGTGCTGTTGATGCAGGGTGCAGGCTGGTGCTGCTGGTGCAGGCAGTCTCCATGTCGACTCGGGCCAATAAATCCGTCGCTCCATATCCATTTCACCTGAGGTCCTGATCTCATCAAAACGCGGGCGCGAAGGGCGCACCTATGGTGAAATATCGGATTGCGCGGTGGTGGTGGGCGTGTCATCCCTCCCCCAGATACCCCACACCAGAGTTTTCGTCTACGCGCCGTTCAGAACACCCTGACCTCGGCCGGTACGAGTTCTATACGTGTCTTTGACTCTGGTTACACGCTTGGGTATAACGATGGACGCTAATGCCGCGCTTCGAGAGGAGCTCATACGAGGGGCTCGGGACGCTGTTGGGATTCGATACCTCTCTGGTGCGTAGCCTATTTTCTTGTTCACGGTCACCGATCACTGAATGACATACGTCTAAAGTTATCGGTCTTGTATGCCTATGTTATGACCATGTACAGACATTTCCCGACGAGGTGGTCCTTGTTTGGAAAGCACCGAACTCCATCGCCAAATGGATTTTTCTCTTCAACCGCTATCTCGTCTTGGGCTGCCTTCTCGCCATAGCACACAGTGCGTTTTCCTTGTGTTTATTCACCTGTGCTGTTTCCTAAACAGTCGCCTGCCTATAGTGATGTGTGGTTTTGGTGGGGGTGGGTTGTACACGGACGCAGTGCGTAAACATTCCTTCGTTCCTTCTAATCAAACTGTTCACTGACTTTCCCTAACGAACAGAGGTATCTTCCAGTCGGTCCTGAAGCCTGCCCAATCTAACAATGTTACCCTTAGCTGTAAAGGGATTGCTGTCTACCACGTCTTTTGCCTCGGTGATATCGATCGGAATGGCCAATATTCTTGTACTTTTCCGCGTCCTGCTCCTCTGGGACAACAATCGTGTACGGCACACTACCTCCACCGAATTCATTCGCTTCGTCGTGCTTACTTTCCTAAATGACTCCCCAGAATATCCTGATCGTCCTGGCAGCAACATTCGTGGTCAGCTTTAGTTGCACCCTCGGTTTCATGATCGCGTCTGTCGTCAAATTGCGGGGTACGTGACCAGTCGTGTCTTTTTTCCGTTGCCTTGACCAAAAATTATGTCCAGACGGTGTACAATATATCGAATACGTCCATGCCTGTTCGACCACCACCACGACGCCCGCGTGGGTAGGCGTATGGGCATCTCCGGTACCAAGCTACCTTATGTATGCAATGGCTCACCCATACTGACAACGCCCACAGCTTCTCTTTGAACTCGTGACTCTGCTCTTAACGCTATACAACGCCTTTTCACGACCGCGGTCAGAAAACACAGGACTCACGAGCACTCTGCATCGTGATGGCCTGGCGTTTTTCTTCGTGCGCTCGCTCCCTGATAGATGAGGACTGCCATGCTGACCACCTTTCTAGGCTGTGACTTGCTTTCGCACCATCAATATCGTATTCGCAACAAGCCGATATCCGAATCGCATCCTTTATGCAGGCTTGTACGCAGTCTCCCGTCCGCAGCGATGTTTCCAGTACTGACCCTTGAATTCCTCGCAGCGCCGTCTGGGCCTTTAACACCGTCATCCTCAACCGTCTCCTCATCCACATACGGCGTTCCGAGATCAGGCTCGCTGTATCCCAGAAGTTCGCCCTCGAGGCCGCCGGGAACCTGTATGATTCGGACGATGACGAGTCTGCGAACAATCATGATGAGCCACCTCCGAGCGCGGTCGTCGCACCGCAAGGAGGCGCCTTTTCGTTAAACGGGCGCGCGTCGCCTTTTGGATTGCATGTCCATTTGGACGAGTACTCGCACCACGATCATGCGGCCGAGGTCCCGACGACGTATATTGAGATGCAGAGCTTTTGGAGGTAGTTTTGTGACTCCAAAGCACATACACGGTCTTCACCTGACGCCTTTCCTTGATGAGTCAGTGAGTGTCTTGATTCCGCCCACCGCCGCACCCGTCCTGACCAACCGCAGACGCACCTTCCGTTCTGTTTCAATTGTGTCTATGATGTAGTCTACGTTCATCTATTCTATGTAATTGCTACTATTATTGTTTTCGCTTCGTCGTCGTCCACACACTACCCCCCAGTTATCTTCTTGGTTTTACACATATCGCTCCTTGGACTTATTCTCAGTATGTATAATTTATGCATGTTGTATGCATGTTGTTGTCGAAGAATGGCCGAACAGGGAGAACAAGGAAAAGAAGAAGGCCATCCATTACAAAAGCTACACAGATATTTCATGGGGTAAGGCTACAAGAGACTAGATATAACCAGGTGCTATCCTCCGAATCGAGTGTACGCCGGTAGCTGGTCGTCGCCCGCCGATCCGCTTCCCTGTGCCCCGATCATCTGTCCGACATGACCCTCGACGCGCCACGCCCAGTCATTCCCCTCCTTCCACACAAAACCTGCGCTGCCAAAATTGACTTCTAGTTCGTTCTCGCCGTCGACACCGATAGCTGCGTACACGTCCTGTGCGATGCGGGGAACGTAAATGCCTTTGAAGGCATCGGTAAGGCGCGCACCGTTGTAGGTGAAGAATAAGGCGCCGCTGGAAAACTCGTAACCGCACCCTATGATGCAACCGGGGTAGATAGAGTCGGGCTTGAGGGGAGAGTCATAATCCCGGCCACCGTCAGGATCTTCGAAGAATTTGCGGAGATCATCGAGGTGGAGGGCGGCACTTTGGCGGTTCCAACCAGGCATGCGGAAGGATGGATACGGCTTGCAAGCCGTCCCTACACAGATTATTCAAAGGTATGTACGTGACACGAGAGAAAGCAAAGTGCTCACCGACTGCAATAACGCCCTCCATCTTGTGTATCTTCACCTCGTAATACACCCCACGTTTACCTTTGACATCATACATCCCTCCCATGATAGGCAAATCGCTCAGCAAACAGCAATCCTTGCATCCCTTCTCCGTGCGCACTCTCCACGCGCCAGCCAGCCCGCTCTTGAGATCGGTCTGGAGGCTACCGAAGAAACCGGGGGTTATTGGGCCAGCTCAAGGCCCCAAGCGCCACATCCATGCTCTTGGATACGCTCTATGGCTGCCGAAGGTATGAGCTTGGGAGGATCGAGCGGGTATGTAGCACAGAAAGCCTCGGCACGCTCATAGTCGTCTTCGGAAGCTTCATTGTAGAGCCCGTCGGTGTGCGACCGTTCAGGAGCGGGGGACCCATTGTGGTGGCGGTGGTTCAGTCGATGGGGGAGGTCCTGGGGGAGGCGCGTAATCCATGTTTCGCCTGGTGGTTCTCCAGAGTGGCATTGCAGTGACGTGAGAGTTGGTGAGAGATAGTTCAGGTGAATGCAAACAGCAGGTGGGTCGAAGGCCTAAGAAAGGTATGTAGTGGTCAGGGAGAAAGAAGCGGGCTGAACTGCGCCGCTCGACCTGGCTCGATGGCTGTTGTACTAATGGAATGATTAGCACACATCTACTAAGTACTGTCTAACTCTGATCAAACTCTGATTTCACATCTTCTCTACTTAGTTCAACTTCACCTCGTAGGGCGGCTCAAGCTATTCCACCCGACGTCGAAACAACACGGCCAGCACACTTATCGATACTTACGAGACATTGAGATGAACGGGAACTGGCGACGTACATAAGCCTATTGACTTGGAGCCCGTAGTATAGCACTGCGAGTACAAATACAACATATCGATGGGACCAACCTCACGCTAGTCTCCTAAAGCATTAGCAGACGTCGATGGAGTCAACCCTCGTACCTCGAGATCCTCTCATCAGACCTCACGCATGCTTAGACTTCTTCCCGCCTTGCTGGCGTAACCGTTTCTGTTCCCTCATCTGCCGCCGCCACCACGCGTCTTTCCTCTTGTCAAAGTCGTCCAACTCGCCTGGGTCGTCCATCACCCCCAGCTGTGGTTCCTTCGGGATACTGCCGCCACTCCTCGTCCTTAAATACCTCGCGAAGAGTCAGCGTATGGCCGCGAACGAGATCCATGGCGAGTTTGGTCTCTTCGGGGGCGATTGTCCGACCTGCAAGGTCCGCCATGAAGTTGGTTACCGCCCTTTCGTCATCAGTATGGTTGAAGAGTTCCTCTGGAGCGCTGCCCACAGACCCCCGGGCCACCGCGGTTTGGAGACCAACGTTTCGCATGATACTCTTGCGAGTGCGTTCGGTGTGCAGCGTCACGGGTAGGGTCTGGCGTATCTCCCGAGCTTGGAAATAACCGGGAACGGCCCCGCCTCCGCGTGCCTCCTCTCCCCACTGTCGAGGGACGTAGGGGTCGATCGTGACAACCATATTCATACTGAACGTAAACATCGCGCAGTCCAGCGTGAGCTCTTCGCCGCGCACAGTGCGGAAGTAGATCCAGTAATGGTCCTCGGGATCCTGGCCACGCGTTTGGCGCGTCGGGTCGACGTCCATGTCGACGTATCCAAGCTTGTCCTGGTTCGTGACGCGCGCAGAGCCCGAAACGATGCCAAAGTCGGCGACAGTGCCGGTCTTGTAGCGGAGACGGGGCGCATGCGTACCGCGTATGTATGCTTCGGAAAGGAGTGCTACGCAGACGGAGGTGAGGATAGGGAGAACGTAACCTTCCCGCAAGATGCGCAGGTAAAGTTTGCGCCTGATAGGGGGCGGGATAACTTGGGTTGGGGTGACTTGGGGCCACCACTGCGAGAGCGAAGAGGGAAGAAGCGGACGCGGAAGACGGCCTTTGGACATGAGGATGACTGGGTTGGCCTCCCAGCCGTCGTCGAAATAGACAGGATTCGAACCCGGACGCGGGTCATTGACGATAGATTTGTCGAAGGCATGGTGGTATGGTTTGGAAGGATGCCCGTGGGATATGTCGACAAGGAGAGCCAGAAGAGGATAGAAGGAGGTCAAGTCGACATGAGGGGTTGGAACGCAGGTGGACTTGTGTAATCTTCTGTCTTCGCGCTGACAGTCTGCAGAGCAATAGGTCGCCTGCATTGCAACGTTAAAACATCTCCGAAGGACATGATGCAGTGACTCACTTCGTTGCAAGCACAGAGCTTGCGTCCCTTGGGTTTATACGCCCCACATCCGGCGCAATTGTCAAGAGTTTGAGGTGGGAGGCGAACCCGCCTCAACTCTACGTTCCCAGAAATTTGCATTTCATCTAACAGTCGCGCAGCTTCAGCTTCCTCTTCCGCATCCTTCTTCCACCGCTCTATGCACAACATGACCCCTATTCAGACCAGTGGCGATCGCTAGGATATTGAGAGATAACGCACTGCAATCCACCTTATGTCCCTTCCACTTTGATTTTTGGCACTCCGGAGAGCAGTACTTGGCCTGCAGGGTGTGGGACGACAAGTTCAATGACATCCAGATAACCAACAGTATAAGGGTTCAAAGTGCAGTGCGCGCTCACCTTATGACACGCAGAACAGAAGTTGACCTTGCCCTTCACACCACACGCATCGCATTCAGACGGGGTAGACGTTGCCATATGGTTCGTATTCGCAGGCTTTCGGGTTGATGGTGGTGGGATGAGCGAAGAGCTGAGACACGCCAGTCCGAACAAAGAGGACCATCGTAGAATCTCGTGACGTAATGTATGAGAGATCACATGACCGCGTACAAGCTGGTTTGCAAGTTGGGACAGAAACTGAGAAAGAGCCTTGCACAATGAGGTGCACAACACAACGTGCGCGAGCGGAGTGACGATAATGGCGGCATTGAAAAGAGGTCAGTAGCGACATCCAACCAAAACCATTCCACTCAAAGTTCAAAGGTCACTTCAGCATTTACAAAACGCGACCGACATCCATGCACCATGATCCATCTGATTCCATCCGACATCCAGTCTAGATACACGATTATGATTATTTTACATAGCACCCGCATCCGGACATGATACGACTAGAGCACGATCCCAACGAACGAAGAAAGCGACTATGACTGGAAAGCATCAATCCAACTCGAGCTGCGCCTCCAACGCACGCACGCCCTCCTCCCACTCCTCCAACGGCAACGCCCCGACCGCTCGACACACCGGACACCCAACCTCCACCCAACCGTCCGTCGCCTCTTTCTCCTTCGCTTCGTCCGCCTCCGCCCCCCACCCTGCGACCCGTTCCGCGCTCACCAAGCACGGCAGATGGAACGCGTGCGCGCACACCCTCTGCTCCGCCCCATGCATGTGCCCGTGCCCGTGCGGGCGCATGGACACCATCCGCTTCGCGCGCTCGTCGAGCCTCGGCTCCGGGTTCCTCGTCCGACGGCCCCACGCCACAGGAAACATCGTCGCACCGCAGGCCCTTCTCGCGCTCCTGCTGTTCCACGCGCTGCCGTAACGTCGGCCCAGGAGGTGGGGGTGGCGCCCACGCCCGCTTCTCCCGCGGAGGCGGAGGCCGTCGCGGTGGGTTTCCGTTGAACGGGTTTGCGTTCACGTTCGCGCTCTCGTTCGGGTTCGGAGGCTGGAACGCGAACCAGGTTCCATCGGGCCCTTGCGTCATCTGCGGCATTGGGAAGGGGAACGCGCGGGCTCGTTGACCCTGGGTGCCCTGCGCTTGGGGGGCTGGTCCGTTTCGTGCTGGGCGAGCACCACTAGGTTGCCCCTGAGGTCGAGCAGGGGACAGGCTGCTGTTGGGGTGGTGGTGGCGGGGCTGGGGCTTGGGGTGGAGCTGGAGTAGTGTTTCCTTCCGTTGTCTGAGGAGCAGAAGGCGAAGACCCTGCCGCTGCCGTTGGTGGTGGTGCAGCTGTATGTCCCGGAGGGAACGGGCCCGCAGCTCCAATGTAGATATCGGCGACGACAGTGGCCCATCCCGCACGAGGTGGCCCATCCGTAGGCTGACCAGGAGGGTGCGGATGCACGTGGGGATTCTGCGTCTGCAAGTTGGGGGCAGGACCTTGCGGTTGGGGGTTGGGAGCGGGAGGCTGCTGGGGAACGGACGACGATGGTCCAGCTTGTTCAGATCCTTGAACTGGACTAGGAGCAGCAGCGTCAGGTTGGGATGGCGGAGAGGGTTGGGGGGCCTGTTGCTGAGGTGCGGCGGTTGGTGGTGATTGTTGTTGTGCAGGCGGAATGACTTGTCCAGTAGCAGTAGGGAGAGGAATGACGAACTCTGTCTCCCATTGTTGCGGCGGTTGTCCGGGCGCAGGGTTTACCTGAGCACCGGCACCGTGGGTAGGGATGAAGCGGGCATGGGTTCTGATGCGAATAGACTCTCCCGGAATGTGAAGGGGTGGCTGTTGTGGTGGTTCAGTTTGTTGGGGTGTTGGGTTTGGAGAAGCGTTCTGAGCGGGCGGTCGGAGGTTCGGCACTTGAAATGGTAGTGCGCTAAAGGCAGTGCGGAAGAACTCCTCCGCCGATGGAACCTGCTGCTGCTGCGGGCCTGCACCCGGTGCTGCCCCAGCCGTCGTCGGAGGGGCGCCAGTAGTCGCAGTCGTAGGAGGCGCGGGCGCGGGACGTGTCGGACGCGGCCGAGGCTCATACGTGAGGCTTTCGGGATCCACGTCGAACCGACAAGAGGGACAGGTTGTTTGGTGGAGACGCGTGAACCACGGGAGAAGGCAGGCGGTGTGGAAGACGTGTGAGCATGGCAGAGCGACGACCTTCAGGAGTGGCTCCTCCTTCGCCGTTTCGGCAGAGGGAGTCGCCTCTGGTGTCTCCACATCCATACTATCCTGATGTCGTTCTTCCGCGGGTGTGGGCTTGTCCTTCGTCCAGAGGTCTGCAACATCATTTTCCAACAGGGAGTCCCAGCAGATCGCGCATAGCCCACTACCTCCTTCCTCACCATCGCTGACGCGCGTGATGCGCTTGACCATACCGTCGTTCACAGCCTCAAGTCCACGGATGAGGCGTCTGGCACGCTTGGGGTCTTCGGCCTGTTCTTCTCGCATGGGACCACCGAGACCAAATAGTAGATTGAACAGACCAGCGCCAGGACCTGTACCCAAGCCAAGGTCTGGCCCACCGTCGCCGGCGACCAGGTCAAATAGATCTTCTATAGAAGGGAATAAGTTTGCATTGAGGTTTGGCGGCGGCTGCGCGTTCGTATTGGCACGCGGTGGTATGTTAAGCGGTGGAGGGGGGCCCGTGTTCCAAAAGTCGGCAGGGGGCATCTGCGGTTGGCCTTGACCTTCTTGTGGGGAGCCGAACACGGGGACATCCCAGTTGAGGTCGCCACCTTGACCCGTGACGCGAGAAATGATATCGGCGAGCATGGGCTGAAACATTTGACGGAATCCAGGGAGATCTTGACCTGGGCTTGCCGCGAAGAAGGGTGGAGGAGGTGGCATAGGAGGGCGAGCGTTTGCCTGAGCTCGGGGATTTCTGCGGGGATTGGCGTTTG
This sequence comes from Amylostereum areolatum, assembly GCA_012932865.1. Classification (NCBI taxonomy): domain Eukaryota; kingdom Fungi; phylum Basidiomycota; class Agaricomycetes; order Russulales; family Stereaceae; genus Amylostereum; species Amylostereum areolatum. The sequence continues at coordinate 1,520,752 of SAXG01000002.1, forward strand.
CTGATGGTAAGCGGTCAGTGATGATCCTATAGATGAGTAAGCAGACAACATACCAGCCGCTGGGGCGTCGGGCTCGATCACCTCCTCGATGCTGACTGTACGACGAATGGGACCAGACCCGTCGGAGACATGCTCAAGGGAGGGCATGCTATCGTCGGACCATGCACTGTCTCCGTCGTCCTCCACGGGAGCAAGATCAGGCATCATCTCCACGTCGCGGGCATCGCGTGCGGATTCGTCTTCTGAGTATTCGTGTTCTGAGGTCCACGCGTCTTCATCGAGATGCCCATCCGAATCCGAATCGGAGACAGAGACAAGGTCGGGCATAGAGGTATTGCTCCGGGCTCCAGGCGATCGCGCACGACGGCGGGAAGTTGTCGGGGGGAGCAGATCCGGCATTTCGTCGTCCGAGTCATTTGCGGCAGGTGCGCCAACGTGTGGATCTGCGGAAGGATGTGAAGTGGTAGGGACAAGACTCGGCATATCATCGTCTATGTCCTCCGCTGGCGACGAGGCAGTTGATGTATGCGGTAATACATCCGCACGGGTTGTGGGGAGAAGATCGGGCATATCATCGTCTGAGTCTTCAGCTTGGGCCGCCGTAGGGGGGTGGGCTTGGTGGTACATTGTCCTTTCCGGCACGGCGGGAGGAGGTCGGTCGGTAGGGGGAGCGGGGGAATGAGATGGAGCGGTGTAGGTGAGCGCCGACGGAGATGATGTCGACGATGTGAAATCATCGTCGACGGCAGTCAGAGGTGGCATGTCAACGTCTTCGTCTCTGTCAACCCCGTGTTCTGTTGAGGACAGTTCTTGGTGTGCTGGGGTCATATCGCGGTCTTCGTCGTGCTGTCAGTGGCGGTTAGCTCACACGGTAGTGGTAGAGTGGCCAACAACGTACTTGCAACTGAGGGGGCTGGTCTGAGACACCTGCCCCGCGAAAGAGGTTATGGAGGGCATTGGAAAAGAAACCGTTCGAGTGAGTCTGGCTCATGAGGGGGATGTCGATATTCAATCGTCGTGGTTGAACGTTGAGAGGCGCTTGGCTCCCGCTCGATGAGATGACCCGTGCCCCAGAACATCCCAGAATGTCTCCGAATACTCCCGAATCTCCATTATGGCACAAATCCGCTCCTTCTTTGGACCGCTCTCCGCTCAAAGACTTGCTTGCCATGATGTGGCCTTGAAATGGAGATTCTAAATTCCCATTCTGGGATCAGTACTCCCAGGACTGCTCACGGAGTCTTTCCTCTACGACTCCATTCTACTCTTTCTCTGAGCCTTTCTCACTCCCTTAAGACCTAAGTTCAATCTTCGATTAAGCTCTGCGCGGAACTCAGGTGACCCATGCGATTTCGATGTTTGCCAAATTTCCGTCGTCTCAAATGACATGCTCCGAGAGCCCGAAGTCCTGTGTGAGTCCCTGTGAGTCCAATACCCACTCTGCACTCCCCGACTATCACAGGCTTTGGAAGAGTGTCTGGATGGTCGTCTCGAAGGAAGGGACAGATGGCCATCCATCTCCGAGACGGACTGCGATCGAAGCTCACTTCAAGTTCAAAATCCATTGTGATCCTGTTTAGGCTGCTTACTTGCAACTCCGACCTCATTGTTTTTTTGCGGTGTATATAGATGCCTTGGATACCGGTACGCGACAGACAGCCTTTCCCCCTCAACCGTGTCGCCCTTCCTCGCATCCCCGCGAAGACGAGCAGTTGAACCAAGTAAGTCGTCCTTGATAGTCACTGAGAGGTTCCTCGTCACTGAGCTCTGCATGCTCTTCCAGCATGGCATTCACATCAGCGCCCGTTCGTGCAGAACTCATATCCCAAGGCATTTCCAAACTGCCTTGTGAGATGCTCATCAAGATCTTCAAATACAGCAAGCCATCGTGCACCGTCCTTGATCAAATCTGCAAGCAGTGGCGTAAAATCATGCACGAAAACAGGACCCTTTGGACTCGCGTGTGTTTGTTGAACCCCGACCTGGCGGAGGATACGCTCTCGATTTCCCATCCTTTGGCCGTCTCCGTATATGCAAGCAGGCAACCTTCTCGCATGTCTGCGTTGGCGGAGCAAGAGCCAATGCTTCCTGGTCAATCGGTCAACTTCAAGGCCACGAAGTTGGCGCTCAGAAACCTCTCTCGCGTGCGCGAGCTCGTTCTTGACGACGCGACATTCCGAGCCGTGGACAACATTTTGCGCGGGCGCCCAGCGCCCAACCTCCAAGCATTGGATCTCCAACTCCAAGTACCCGATGCAATACACGACCCCAGTGCTCGCTTCAAACTCTTCACTCGCATTCGGAACCTCCGGCCCCTCAGCTCCACCCTCTTTGGGGGCCGACTCCCAGCCCTGCGTCATTTCGCAGCCTCGGCCTGCAAAATTTGCAACCCTTCCGCCTCCCCATTCCTCCTCGCGCCCTTGCGATCTCTTAACCTCGAGTGCGCTTTCATGTGGATAAAGATCTCCGACATGGTCGATGTTTTAAACCGCATCTCCACCCTCGAGCACCTTACGCTCATCGACACCGTTCCCCTCCGTGAGGAGATGCAACCGGAGCTTCAAGCCCGCCTCCCTAATCTTCAAACCCTCGTCATCGACTCCCCTCTCGAATATGTCGCCGCATCCGCCCTCTCTTTCAACATCCCCTCCACCTGCACCATCCGCCTCGTTTTCAGATCTTCGAGCAAGGCAATCGAAGGCTGCTTCGTTGCGTTCTTCCCCCTCTTCCTCAGCGCCGCTTCGCGGGCCGGTCAAGTTTTCGACAGGCTCATCGTCTCGAGGGACGCATCCGAGGGCGACCCATACGCATCCGATCCCAGCATGGTTGTGCGGCTGATCGCCGTCAAGGACACAACCCGCGACGCCGCAACGCTCCTGCCTCCTCGCGCCGAATTCGTCTTTTTCCACTCCGGCGGCGATGCCATGGCCGTGCTCGCGCCCCTTCTCCATTATCTCTCTCCCGTCTTCAAAGACGTCCCTCGCCTATTCTGGCACCACCAAGGAGTCACCTCACCCTGGTGGGACACACTCAACTTTCCTCGAGTGAAGGAGTTCGTAACCTCCGGAGCTCTCAACGCGCGTGCTCTGCTTTACTACCTCGCCAACCGTCGCCCATACGTCCAGGAAATGATAGAGATGGCCTTGGACACCATGGGCATGGAAGCAATCGTAAAAACCTTGCTCTCGTGTTTCGCGATACCCTCCGCCCCACGAACGGCCGACGTCGATCGCAACTACAACGCGCTGGCGAGGTTGATGGACCAGGATTTCCTTCCCTCGTTGCAGCGCGTTGTCCTTCAAGACATCGAAATCGATCCCAGCAGCATTCTCGGAGGAGAAGAGCGGGGACTCGTCCAGGAATCGGACGATTTTTTCATTCCTGCGAATCCACTGCTCCTGGCGCTACGAGGCCGACGCGGGTACGGCCTTGGCTTTCACGTATCCTTCATGAGGTGCAACATCACGAGGGAGCTCGTGGAGAGTATGCGGACGATTCATGGTCTGGAAGGGTTGGGGTACTATGGTGGTGTGGGCGGTAATGTTGAATGGGATGGGGACGAGAAGGGGCTCAAGGAGAAAGGCGAGCGGTTACTCTCGTACGACTGGTTTGAACGCGGGGAAGAACCACGTTCGAGGGGGTGATATCCTTTAATACAAAGAGAGACGCGGTGGAGCGCTGCGTCACGTCACGACACAAACCGCGAGACAAGTGAGCTTTCTGATTGGTTGTGGGACAACAGCCACGTCATCGTAACGCGACGCGTGACAAGTCGCGTTGACAAATGCACGTGGCTGCTTGCGTCATCCTAGGCTTGCGCGTCGGCCGGGTCGCCGCGTCGCTCTTCGTCTTGACCTCCACCACGTACTTGGCCACCGTCATACCTTCCCACTCTCTATGGCACCTCTACGCACCGCCGTTAGCGTCAAAGTAGCCTCCATGGCACAGCCCTACTTATACCTTTTACTTTGTATATCAGAAAACAAATTCAAATCAATTTTCCTCCAAAGCAATGTTTGTGCAGCAACATGGACGTGTTTTGTCGCTTCGGTCACGATGACCGCGTCGCTCCCACCCCCCCTGATTGGATTTATTTATATATCTAGAGATTTTTCGGGAAATTTCCTCGGTGCTCGGATGAGGCGTGGTGGTCCCGAGCTCGAGTGATGTACGACACGACCCGACCCGACACGACACAGTACAGCACACCCTGTCATCTGCATCCAGTGCATCTCGGTGCGTTCATCTGGATCATGTGCGCATTTTCTTTCTCTCTTGCGAGACGAACTGACATGTACTATTTGTGCAGAAGAATCTATGCGAGTTGGGGGTGACATTGGCTGGCCATTGGGACGGTGCACCGAGCAGGAACGCAGGTCCACTGATTCCGTCCAAGATGCAGCCCCCAGAAACAGTGCCCATTCAACCTCCTCGCAAGCGAACGAGAACACGGCCGTCCAGGTATGACTGACCTTAACAAACTGATCAATGTCCTTGCTTACTATATTGTTGTCTACAGCTTTCCTCGGCTGACGCCATTGGCCACCGCCGGTCTTGAGTGCGAGCACAACGACATCCTCAGGATCCTGAAGGTCCGCAACAGCATTGTATTGTGTCGTCCACGTCCGAATCAACGACAGGTGACACGATAATGCAAGAACCCAACCAACCAGCAAGCCTCGAACGGAGCTTTCATAGATGGTACGTGCATACAGTATCAATCAATGTGATAGTAAAGGCTTTACTGATCCTTTTGTTATCCATATCACAGGTGATATGTCCTCATCGACATTGCATATTCGCAGGCCTACTCGGCCCTCGGCGACTTGCTTCCTACGCCCCCAAGGACTCCAGCTCTGAACCCTCAAGGAACAGAACAACCCACTCTGCTATCGAAATGGCAGATTGCCAAGAGAGCCCGACACGAGCGAGAGCATTTGGGACCGTCACAAACCCCTCTACTGTAGGCGGCTGTAGTTTGGCAACTCGCAACCGGTGTCACATGACCGTGGGAGCGGGTAGAGGAGGGCAACCCGGCCTCGGGGACGGGGGACATCCACTTTAGGCAACGCAACCTCTTGTGAGTGAGCTCTCCCAAAGGGCCAAAGCTGTCCTATGTAGCGTCGAGTGATCATCCTCACGCTTTGGCCCATTACACTGTACACGAATCTGTATATGAATACAAGGTTTTGTGCACACTGACCACCTTATTTGTCACTGAGTGCTGATTAGCTCAGGACCCCTGAAATTCCCTATAAATGATTCATCTCGGACCACCGAAAATTTGGGCCTTATGGGAACCTATGTATGGTACTCTCCACCGAAAATGGGCCCCGTAGGGCCGACATGTTGGAGCTAAGAACCACTGAAAAGGAACCCGCCCGTCCGAAGTCCCATCTTCACCACCGAAAATGGTAAGCATCTGAACACGCCGAGGATCTGTCAGTTCCAATCACAAGTATTTTGCATATTTTGCTTCCCATGGGTCTATGGAAGCAAACTAGGCATGTTATAGCAAGCTTGTGCATAAAATGAGAGTTCTGCTCTGGAAACCTCGACGCCGAAGGCGTGGGAAATTAGACTATTTTTAGATATGTATAGTCTAAGAACCACTGAAAACGGCTGACTTGAAAAAATCTATCATGTAAATCACCGAAAATGGCCCAAATTCTGTCCCAGCGCACCACCGAAAACAGGTCACCCTGGGATGAATGCTCTATAGGGAATTTCAGGGGTCCTATTAGCTCATGAGGCTGGCAGCGCTGCGGCGGTTTGTAGAAAACAAAATACAATATGAGCGAACCTCATGTCGATTTCGTACTTGGTGCCGCTGGTGACGTATTCTTGAGGGTTTTTGACCTTTTTTTTGCGAAAATTAAGCATGGGTAAGCGGAAAGCAACTCAGCCTCGGGGACAGGGGACAACCCGCAAATTAGGCAACCGCAACCGACCCCCGGGGACAGGGGACGTTGCCTAACGTCGGCCGCGTACAGTAGGCATCCCGGCTACAGTTTCCCTACTATCGGACTGCGAGTTGAATCTTCTACACTTCATGCTTAGTACTTAGTTATGCTTATTTGTTGCTTATTTGAATACAATCACCACAGCCTTGCTACTTGAATGAGTGCAATGCACGGGTCTATGCTAGTCCACATATAAGTATGTAGTTGTAAACTGTATAAAGCTACTCATATCGTGTAGATCATTGCTGTATTGCCTTTGCCTGGCTAGGTGGTCTTTGACCCAGTGTCCTCAGATATGTGACCTTGATGGACATTGCCCGGGCACGTACGACAGACTACCCACCTCCACGGTCGAACAAGCCTTCCAAGTACCCAAGTATCAGTGTACTAGGACTTCAGATGTTTCAAGGCCACGAGGTGGAAGTTTGATTGCTCGTGGAAACTGGTTTGCGTCTCTTCAATATGGTCAATACATGTGTGCATACAAATTCACATTCCGAGGACCACTGCTTTCCGTCAAAGCCTCTGTGACGTCGCGTCTGACGGAAGCTCCACGACTTGGTCGAAGCCGGGATACAATGGCAAATTGAGCTCAAATTTTTCTTCCAAAGTTCTGATACCGTCAATGACATCGATCAGACTCGCGATATTCGCGGAAATGAGGAGACCATAGTTAAGATAACGCACTTTGGAACGAACCGTCCGCCGAGGAAGTGCCGCCCCTTGAAGGCACGCACGCCTTCCTTGGGTGCTGTGAGGCTGATGAGGACATCTGGGTTTAGCCCGACACCCTCTGCGTTTCCCTTTTCGACATCCCAGCCAGATGGGACATCAACCGAGACGATCGGAAGACCAGACTGGGAGAGGAGGGGTAAGGCGACGTCGAAAGGGGAGCGTACGGGGGGTTTGAAAGAAAACCCGAATATGGCGTCAAGGACGACGTCGTGCGAAGATAAGGCATCTTTCAGGGTAGACGAGGCGAGGGAAATGTCGGTGGTAGAAAGTGTGGGGATGTGCATGTTTGAGCACTGCGAGTGGAGACGCTACATAACGGGCGCCGATGAGATGGCATGATCAGTGGAAAACGATCCAAAAGAGGGCCTTACCTTGTAGATATCCTTAGACCCGGGCTGTATCCTCCTTGTGATGTCGGGTTTAGATAATAGAACATGTGTAGCGCACCTTTGGCATCCAGATCGTCGGCTTATACCCGAACATTCCTGTCCACGGAGAGTATCAGCCCACCTGTCATTGACAAGCGAGCCGAGCACGCACCGAGGTGTCTAGCTGCGACGAGACCATCTCCACCCTGATTCCCGGGGCCACAGCAGACCAGCACACGAGGATGAGTTTTGCTGTCGAACACCGTCGCCAGCGTCTGCGCACAAGCGAGACCGGCCAGCTCCATCAGCTAAGTTAGACGCGTGTCAGGCAAAATGAAAAAAATGTCATAAGCCGGTTTCAACGCGCCTGGTCAAGGCTGAATGCGCCAGCGGCGCTCATGAGTTCCTCATCGATCTGTAGCGGTGCAAGGAGTGTAGGATCAGGTTCATTCAAATTTCAATACCAGCGCCATGGGGCTCAAACAGAGCTACGCGCTAACTGACTTGCCTGTTGTGCGGTTCGAGCGGAAAGATACCTCAGTGACATTTTTAGAAGTGGGTGTTGATTTGAGGTAAGAGTCGTACGGGGAAAGTAAAGGTGTGTACTGGCAGCGAGTAACGTTATAACGGTGCATCTGTGCTGAGACTGTGCAGCACGGACGCCATTGGTTACGTAATTTTAGACGTCATCGTCTTGGGATATTAACAAGTACAAACAAACATCTTATTTTCACACCTTGACAGCGACCTCTGAGCTGCTTAACCCAGAACCCCCGCATCTCTTAACTTTCGGCACTAAATCTGCAGTCATATCATGTGCGTTCCTTCTTGAACATGGCTCTCAGGTTTTGGTGATTTGAAGCCGCCTAGTAGCTCTAGGTCGAAGTAGACCCAGGTGAGGTGCTTTCAGAACTCATACATCCTTCAAATTGGCGACGAGTCGGGAGCAGACCGCTTCGTGACTCTGGGTTATTTCAGTTGCTACTGTAGGTATGAGACCATACATCTCTCAACAGCCCTTCATGCTGCCGCTGACAGGGTATCCGACTCTTTGCAAGGTGTTTCTTCGCCAGTCTCCTCTCACCCGTTTTCTTGGAACACAAATGTCACCGATCCGTCCCACAGAAGACGAAAAGTTTTTTCCGAAGATACGTATCACCTGTTGTCGGATCATGAACCCTATGACCTGTCTGTCCCGGCATTCTGTCTCACCCAAGGACGACGATACTAGGTTCCTAGTTTTTTCTTCCATTTCACTTTATACTTACAGGTAACCACCCCCGCGCGTGTCAATGTGACGTTACCTTATCGATTCATGTGTAGGATTCACGGTCCAGGGCTTGGGATGAAGCCCTGGACATGTGTAAGAACTCCACGTGCCAGTGCATCGACCAGCTCTAGTTCTCTTAGAAAAACCGCGTCTACATCGCAGCCACGTCCACGGGCTTCCAAGGATATACAGTTACTCTCGAGAGTTTGACAAGTTTCCGCCTTTCCTTTCTCTCACCTGACGTGCTATGACCGTCCGCGTGGTTTCGTAGTTGGAAAGCGCCTGTACCGACGTATAAAGGGCTTTCGTACGTAGTCTAGGCGGTCCTCACTCCTCAGACAATCTGACATCTCAGCTCTCCACACATGGCTCGTCCATTCAGTCCTATCCCCATTACGCAATTTCAGTCTTCCATGGGACCCACACCATGGGACATGCCAGGCTGTTATCCAGTGACAACCAACCCTGCGTCGGAACCCATACTCCTCATATTGTGCTACAAGAAAAAGCCCACGTACGCCCTCGCGGAGTCCATGAAAAGCTACGAAGTGAGTCTGCGATGGACTGCTCCCAATGGCTCGTACCGATTTTATGATAAACAATCGCAGGGGGCGATCTCGAATGTCCGGATGCACTTTCCCAATCTAAACGGTGTCGATGCCGATAAAATTTCATTCTACGTCTTCACCGATAACGAACTCGTTCGCATACCCGCCGTCGTATGGGCAGTCGCGTTTCATGCACTCGGAGAGTCGCGCTTCATCTGCATCGAGGTCGACGGAGAATCTTCCTCGCTTCCCGCCTTTCCGTTTCGTTTCAGCATTAGCCAATGGTTCGTTCCGCCCATGGAGTTTCCGCCTCTGCCGCCCGCAAGCTGGAACCCGTATCCACTTCCATCGTGGAGTAGCGTCGAGTCGCCTTACCCGCCACCCCCTTTCACGACGATCCCTGAAAAAGCACCTCAGACGGCACTGGAAAAGTCGCCGAAGGAAAAAACGAAGAGGATATTTTTGTTAAGATGGATGAAGACCCTACTCCGCGGCTCCGACTAAGAAAGGCCCGATCAACGTGAGATACAGTGCGGCTTTATGGTTTTGTGGGCTCCAATTCTCTCTTCACACCCCGTTCTTACAACGCGCTTGCACAGGAAAATGAACGCATCGGATGACAATATCCTCGCATCATGTGTACGGCACGACTCCATGCTTGTATGTATGACATTGAATTCTGATCTGATTTAACAACTGGATGAAGGTGGTGTGAGTGTTGCCGCGGAACGCTCGCCTACTTGACAGTCCAGATGACTTTATACGTACAGACGCAGGCCTCCCAGATGACCCGGTATCCTCTCTTCTCGTCGCGCCGGGAGCCACCGCCTACTGGTCTCATATATTGCTCGAACTTACCGGCAACTCACCAATGTCAATCTTTGGATAATACCTGCTGGCGCTGAGGTATTTGCGTGGCTAGGTTCCAACCCGCGGCGCCTATTCTGAAAAGATAATCCCTCACAGTTTCAGAAACAAATCCTTGCGCTAGTACGCCGTTGCTACCTTTCCCGACTGGCCATCAACGTGCCAACTTTAAACCTATCTGATATGAAAAGCAATACACAATGTTGCCTCCAATGGTATGGATTCAGTTCCTGTCGACGGTAATGCATTCCTAATATACTGAAATGACAATCGAACAATGCCTCGTGGCGAAGAACAGATAAAGGAACGAGAGACCAAGGTTTGCTGTGGTGTACTTTTCTCCTTAGCGTGATGTATTTGGGGGGCGAGCGATAGTAGCGAACCATCCTCCTGTATCTGTATAGACAATTATTATCTTAGGTGTCTGTAGTCGTAAAAGCCATTCAAGCGTCAGACTTCACACTGATCACAGGACGAATCAACATCGGTAGCTGCGGTCCGGTTTGGATACCCTCGACCCAAGGACGACCCACGACCATGGTTCTACGTACGATCTCTTCCGGTGAAACGGCAAACTCGAACTCAAAAGCGTGGACCAAGGTGTAGATAAGCACCTTCATTCTAGCATCGGAAACTGTTCAGCCAGCGTCTTAAATGAAACAAGCCGGGAACATACTCGATGACGGAAAAGCGGAACCCAATGCATGCGTGAGGGCCGCCAAGAAAGGTGAGCAAGTGGCTGAACACGCCTGGCATGGTGTGAACTGACTCAGGGAGCTTCTCTCATCGTTCTAGCCTGCAGCAACCAAATTTATCTCCTCGTATACAAACAACAAATAAAGCATCAAGATGCGCACCTAAACTCATTGGCATCCTCACCCCAGATGTCGACGGACCTATTCAAAACCCAGATAGGAATATTGATTACGTCTCCAGCATTGACACTGTTGGAGACCCAAAGAAGGACCCAATTGAGTAAACACTGTACTGGTCGAGTTTGTCGAACAGATTGCCGTACCGGATCTCCTGTTGAGTCACACCATTGGCGTCTGTGTATGGCTTTCCAACAGGGATAACATCTGACTTGGTTTGAAGAGGAAGAGTGGTCCATAGTTCCGAAGAGTTGAGGGCCATTTCACGCCAGTCTCGGCATACCCAACTAAGGATGAGAACTGCGGGTGTGTCTGGTGCAGCCTGGTCGAGACCTATATGAGTAAGGATGGTCCACCTGAATATTTCGAGGAGAATTTCATTCGGGAAGAGGGTGAAGGGCGAAACAGCGTTCGGTGGTGAGTATTCAGTAGGAATATGGGGTGTGTCTTCTATAGGGATATATGCCTGTAGTTCAACTGTAAGACTGTGTACCATGTCTGCTGTAGAACATTATGCGCACGATCTCTAGAGGGAGATTGCTCGAGTTACCGAAACCAACTTGCTGGATAATGTGCTTCGCAAACGTTTTTTATGGAGGGAGCATAGCCCTCGCAACCTTGATATAGACGAGGCATTGGTGGAGGTTGTGTGTTTAGAGGGTGCATCAAGGGATGGCAGAAACGGAAGGGAATATCTGGCCGTCGGCAGGCCTGGCATGTCTATCCCGTGGGAAACCACACGTGATCGATCTAATCGGTCTTTGCTTTTCTTCAGTACAACTTCGACAGAAGCACGGGGGCGAAATTAGAGGGGGAGGCTGGCGCTGTTACTGTAATAGTCGGTAGATCGGCAAGACGAAGAGGTTCGGACATTTCGATTCTCGACTACTTGTGAAAAGCTTGCCATAGAGGCAGAAGTGCAGACAGAAAATCAAATAACTTCGTCATTCGATCCATATACTAATACGCATAGGTCGCGTCGTGGAGTATTACCCCCTCCGGATATCGTCTTGACCCACTTGGTCGACAATCAACGTTCGACGTTCAACACTTGGGTTCACGTGGATTCTTCCTCATCCTCTCTAGGTACTCCTTGTCGTCCTCGAGCGAGAAATGAAGAGGTTCAGACAATGACTGGAACCCGTTCCCGCCATGGGCCTCGATCTGCGCGAGCCTAGCACGCGTCGCAGGACGTGACATATTCACGCTGTAGATCTTGATGCGATGGCACGAAGAGGTAACGTGAAGGTCCCAGCTACAACGTAAGATGCCCCATTAGAAACCAAGGATGACGGGAAGATAGAAAAGAAGACGTACTTCCAAGCAGAACGAACGAATGTCGGCTGGGTGTTGTTGGACGAGTCCCACGCGCGGACGCAAAGTTCGACCCAGCCCTCCGTATCGACGGGAAGTTTGGTCTTCCAAAGGCGCCAGGCATGGTAGTGTTTCTCGGTCATGTCTTCCTGGTCAACTTCATACCATGCGTGACCACTGCAACATTCGTCATCGTACGTCAGTACTTCATCTACTAACAGCACAAAAAGCCACGCACCCATCGGGCGAAACCTCCACACGGACGACCCAGTTCCCGTTCCCGCTGTACGACCAGCCTTGGAGCTCAATCTTCCCATCGTGTACGATCACCTGCTTATCCATCGGGGTCAAGATAGCACTCCTATCGTCGACAATCGCGTTAGCACGTGTATGGGAAGGTGATGTGACGTAGAACAAGATGAAGAGCAAGAAGAGCAAAGGAACACTTACGAAACAGGCATCGCCTGGATCGAGAATCCATTCGAGTACAAGCGCGTTCTGTTTTCCGGTCTGGAAGGAGTAATATAGGTATTCCTTGCTTTGCACGGGCCCCATACTCGGCTCGCGCAACGCATTGATCCGGTACAACCACTTGCAACTACGAAACCGAGTAAGCGCCTGGACGTCCTCGGAAAGTCGACCCAAAACAGTACCTGCGTGCACCGATATAGCCAGCCACGACCGCGCGGAGTGGGTATCCATGTATTTTCGGCAGAGGTTCGCCGTTCATCTCCCAAGCGAGGAGAACTTCTTCACTCTGCCGTACTTTGCGCCATGGAACGGAGACCGCATAGTTGAAGACGTCCCCTTTCTTGAAATAGGTGTCTGCACCGATGAATTCGAGGTGCTCGCAATCGGGGGTGACACCACCACAAGCAATCTTCAGGACTTTCTTAAGAGGTACACCTCGATAAACGGCCGTTCCACTAAGATAAGTCCGTCAGTCTCCTTTGTGAGGACCAGGATCCAGAGGCAATGATCAACTTACATGGCACCTTCACCCCAAGGCGCGTTGATCAGCTCATCGCCATCTCCAGGATATTGCTGGATCTGTTCGATACGGCGGGTTCCACTGCACTGCAGCGTGACAGTGACTTCAGCTTGCCTACATCGCCGTACCAAGTCATGAGTCTAACATCGAGCCGGAAATGCGAGTGGAGACACACGGGAATTTGTTCGGGTTTTTGAGGTCCCGTAGGGTGATAGTAGTGGGGTTATTAACCAGCCCACCGATCTCGAGTTCTAATGCATCTTCATCGATATCCGGCACGCCCCCATGGTTTCGGACGCTATAAAGGTGGCATGAGCACATCAGCTTCGACGAGCGCCACCCCAAACGCCGACAGAGGGTGTGCACGCACAAGTGATACTTGTTGTCCGTTATCTTGCCCTCGAGTAGCTGTGGCCGCCTCGTCTCGCCGTTGTAAGGAAAGTCAAGGAGGTGGATGAGATCGGGTTTCTCGCGCTGAACAGTGGCCCAGCTGAAGTCGACAATGCTACTCAGACCGAGCGCTGCATGATATTCTTTCCATCGATAGCCGATAAGCACTGGGTTGGTTTTCGGGAGGGGGACAAACTGGAACTCTGTACGACAGTGAGAAACTGAGCATGGAATGGCATAATATTGGGGAGCTCGCCTGGCGATGGTGTGAATTTGTGAGTCTTGAGGAGTTCGCGAGCGAGAGCCTTGCGCTCTGGGTATTTCTCCCACTCGACGTACCTACATGAAAGATGAGCATCGTAGGCACTGCGCTGACGATCCACGCACCCTCTCCAGTCCTCTTTCTCCTCGGGGAACAGGTCGGCGAGGGTTGAGCTGGACTGTAGCAACGACGGACGGTGGTGTGACATGGAGGGCTGTCAGGATAACAAAGCGTAGAGAAGAGTTCACCTTTAAATAGGTGCAGTTGACGATTAGGGTGGGTTTCCCCGCGTGGATAGGCTTCTTCGAGGACAGCTCCGGTACCGCGCCTATACTTGCGGCGTGGAAAGTACTTTCCCAACGCACTTGTCACAGCAGTTCCAGGCCTCGTTTTGTGAGAATTCGCATTGACCCTTGAAGCTTGGAGCTTGCCCGTAAGTTGATGCAAAAGAAACCAAACCTCTCCCCGCGACCCTGGTATCTTATATTCCGTCTGATGCTCGCTCCTTTCTTGCCTTCCACTCCCGTGTCGTCTTAGGATGGCTTCGATGTAATGGTCAGAGGTCACGGAGGGCCGAAAGTACGCCACACGATGATCCACTTTATACCCACAGTTCTGAAAGAAGAAAGGGTATTGGCCTGTGGACGATAAAACATGCGCGATGTGTGCGAGGATAGCATTCGCAGGTCGAACATTACGTATCGTCCTACACCAGGTGACATGCAAAAGTGGACTGAACAAACATTCGTCAGCGAAGGCCAGACACATGATGTAAAGGACGTCACCATAGCTGTAGGTGTAGCAACACGCCCACCCATGTGTTCATGATCGACTCTTCGCCGCGATTCGCTTGCTCTTCCCAGGTCTCTGAGCGCCACCTCGTCCTCCTCCGTGTCCTCCTTCACCGCGTCCACCGCCGCGTCCACCGCCGCGTCCTCCCCCACGTCCACCACCGCGACCACCACCACGACCGCCCCTGCTTCCCCCGCGACCACCCCGCACACCCCCGCCACCTCCTTCGAAATCGTCCGTAGAAGAACGCGTGTTCTGCTTCCCCCGTTTCCCAGCCCCGCCAAACCCGAACTTCTGGTCACGCGCATTCCGAGGGATATGCTTCTTATCGGACCCTCCGGGGCCTTTTGAGCGTTTTGCGGGACGCTCTGAAAGCGCGTCCTCGACAGCGATATCGAAACCGTCATCGTCCGCTGTTGCTGTGTCCAGTGCGCCTTTACGTTCTGAAGAACTGGTTCAGGGTCGCGATCACGTTACAAAGCGACGGGTTACTTACTGCGTTTCAGGCCCTTGACGCGCTCCTCCATATCTTTCTTCGCTCGCTCGCGTTCCTTGAGCTTCTCCATCTGCACCTGCTTCCCGAACTTCTTCCCTTCACGCTCACGTCGTTTGTCCTCACTGCTTTTGATACCTGCTTGTTCGTCAAGTAGGCGTTGGCGTATACGTTGCATATGGGAGTCGGACTTCACCATCTCGGCAAAGTAATCGGAGGGGCGGGTGAAGGGGAGCAGGTGTTTTTGGGCGAGGGTACGGGCCGTGTTCGCGCCATGGAGAGCCTGTTTGTAGCTGGAGAACGATTGGGCTAGTGTGAAGTGTCAAGATGCGACGAAAACTTACAAGGCAAGTTCGCGATTCAGGTCATCGTTAACATCGACATCAATGGGTTCTGGATAAGAAACAACAAGAGTTTCCGTCCAAGGTAGTGATGGGTCAAGTTTGATGGTGTCGCGAATGCGCTCCAGTGCAATCTAGAGAGCAAAAATTAAACAGAGAATAACGGAGGATGAAATCAGTAGCACGCACTTTGTTGTTGATCTCTATCTTTTGTCGAGGAACGGCGTCGGACATGACGGACTCAACCTCGTCCAGTGCGACGTCCTCCTCATTTTCCTCCTCATCGTCCGCCCCCGACGCAGCCCCAACCCTCTTCCGCGTCCTCGGCGTCGTCGTCTCCGTCCCTCCTCGGTCTCGTCTTCTTCTCCACTCCCCTCCAAGCTCTCATCCTCTCCACTGGTTCCTATCACTTCTCATCTCCAGATTCGTCTCCAGCAAGGGCTTCTAGTTGAGCCTGGCCGACCTCGTCCAGCCCGTCCTCCCCAAGGAGCTTCATGAGCTTTTGCATGCCCTCCTCGTCGACACCGCTATCCTCGTCCTCGCTATCATCCTCTTCATATGAGCCTGACCCAGAGGCGGAATCACCATCCTGAAGGTCGCCAATGTCTTCATCTTCGTCATTTTCATCTGAGGAAACTGAGTCCTCTCGCGCGCGCTGCACGACTTTTGGAAGGACGTCTTCTTCCGTTTTTCCTTTGCCCTTCGCGTGTGATGACGAATCCTTGGATTTAAACTTCTTCGACTCTGGCTTGAGGGCCTCTTTGGTACGCGCCATGTTGGGGGGAAGGGGAGGATGAAGTGCGGGATGAAGAAACTTCGGTTACGTAATTAGCAAGCCTTCAAAAATTAGCGTTCCCGTTTTGGACAGGATATCCTCCCATTATACTGTTTTTCACGGATCCAGCTCGCATTTGGGCCGCTCTATTGTAGCCGCGCGCATGGGCGGCTGGGGAAGGCGGGTGGCGGGAACCGACGCCATATCGTCGCAGCGGGGACTCGTATCATGCACCTTTCCGTTTCATTCTCATCGTTCACAGCGCTCAACGCGACTTCAAGCCCCACATGAAGCTCGTCGTCCTCACTTCCCTTATCTTTGTCTCCCATACCCTCGCTTTTCCATTCAGTTCATACTGGTCAGCATGGTCAGTGTCCGATGAAACGGTCCTATCAGCGGGCGCGCAGGTCGTATCGGTGTCGTCGTCGCGGCCTTCAGAAGAGGTCGATATCAGTGCAGGCTGGGTAGACCCTCGTATCAATGGCTGGAAGACTCCTTGACGTGCGTCTGCTCTCTCGATTCTTGGTGGTGTGCTGAACGACGACATACAAACAGTTCACCCTCCCGAAGCTCGGCGAGCCTCTCAATATCATCGTCTCCGGACTCTCCGACCCATTTATTCTGACCGACTCCGGCTTCCGTCACTATGCATTGTATGCAATGCTTGTTCCGTGCAACTCGCATCGACTGACCGTGCGTATGTCCACGTTTGCAGGTCCATCGGATATTCAGAAGAATGCTTGGGTCTACATTATGGGAACATACACGAGGCCAACCTTGGGGACGGTGACGGGCGCAAGCCAGAGCAGTATCTCGCGAGGCAGCATTACTTCCCGGTGCTGGGCACCTGCTGGGAGAGCTTCGCGGGAGGGCATCACTTTCGAGCGTGGCGGCAAAACGGCACAGCCGCGGGTAGCGGGGCGTGGTTCATCGGGTACGTTTTTCTCCACTTTGGCTCCGATGTAGATGGGAATGACTGATGATCGGCCCGTAGTGCGTCGAAGGAAGAGCACTCTCGCAAGAACCACAAGATCTCCAAGGATGGATACAACCAAGGACGCGACTGGTTCGTGGAACGTGCTGTCGCAGGGACTCAGTGGAAGGGAATCTGGTGGAAAGCTGAGGTCGAATGGAAGAAGGGCCTGTTGGCACCGGGCAGTAAGGGTGTGTTACCTCCGTTTTTGTTCCTCACCTTCGCTCTGACCCACCACACTCAGGTGTCAACCATGGCATCGCACAGGACGGTCTCGTTGCGATATTAACCGTCAATCGTGTCTGATGTTCATTGTTTCCCGGAAAGCCCCCTCCCTACACTCTGAATTTATATCCATCTCACGACCGCGACGGTATTACACAGACTTACGCCCTCCAGTGATATATATATCTATCGCAACTGTATCATAGTCTACCATGCCTCGTCATTAGACGTTTTCTGTACTTCACGGACTGTCCTTGGTCGATTATGCATGTCTGTCTCCAACTCCTCGCATGTAAATACCGCACCAACCTTCACTGTGGAATCTTCTTTACTATTACTTCTCTGCAGGTTTATGTTGATTGAGCTACTTCTGAGCTTGACTACATATCGAATCGAGCCTAAGATCGTGTGAGACGACCTCGTTGAGACTTCTGTCCCCGTAAGTTAGACTTAGACCTATACTTACTACTCAGTAAGTACCTACTCCCCTGTCTGCGACTCTGAGCGGATACGAATATTTACACAGAGTGCCACCACCACTGGGGATATCCTACTGGACCCCAAATAATTGGATAGATGCTGCTCGGCTTGGATAACGAATGTCGTCAAGTACAGTAGGGACTTTCGTGACTTGGGCGGTGCGAGAGTTCGAGCGTCACGTGCCATTGTTCCCACGGGGCGCGTCGTCTCAATTCTGGCAGAGATGGCAGGTCTGGTATTCCCTGGCAGCCATGATATCCCTGATGAACCCTCTAAACACACAACCCCCACCTATGACGGGTACATTATGGGCGTGGGGGACCACTCCCATTCTCCCACCGGACATTCACGAACGACTTCGTTCAAGTTCGGGACTCAAATACTTCGTTTTCAAGCGGTAAGCTTCGGCGTCGTCTTCCTCAACATCGTATGTAACTTATCATGTCCGTGTATAATTATAAAGACATAGATGGAGAGCCCTATTGCTTTCACTACCGCTGGCCAAGCTGCACCATCAGTCAATAGTCTTCCTGATGAAGTCCTAGAGATGATCTTCAAGTTGGCCACCGGCGCCGGCCAAGCTATAGCCCTTTCCACAGCCATGCCCGATGTCCCATTCGCCTTGATCCTGACATGGGTCTGTCATCGTTGGCGTTTGGTTACGCGCGACTCTTCCGGGTTGTGGACAGTCCTTCCTCTGCAGGCCCTCGAACTGTTGGAAATGGCCATCGAGCTCTCAGGCGTGCGACGTCTATCCCTCCATGCCCTCCCACCCAACCTCCCCATCATCGACCTCCAGCACCACGTCGAGACTTTGAGGGTCGCATTCCAGCGATCCAATCGTATCTTCGAGCTGGTCATCGGACATAACGACGCGCTCGTCGAACAGGAAGATGAAGATTCTGTAGACGAATTGGAGGAACGAGGTTCCAGCGAGGTGGACAACACGCTCGATGCGCAAGAGGAAGTTCACGCCCAACTTATCTCCTTCGTTCCTTCCACCTTGCAACGCTTCACTGCCAGCCACGTTCAAATGGATTCATCCCTCTTCTCCGGCACACTTCCTCCCCTCCTCACCTATCTCTACCTTGCGTTTTGCGATACCGCCAGCGACTGCTCCGTGTTTCGCGCCCCAATCACCTTCCTCATTCTCATCGAATGCGGTTGTCTTCCTAGTCACGACAACATATCCGAACTCATGAAGATCCTCACGCTCGTGCACTCAACCCTCGAATATTTCGTTGTGCAATATCTCGACGGTCATTTGTTCGCTCACCTCGGCCCGGGAGACATGCAGCCAATCGCCCTCCCCCACCTCCAATACTTCGAGATTGTCGACGTGGTCTACATGGTCATGAACGTCCTCTCCTCTATCATCATCCCCCCCACCACGGAGCTCCATATAACGGCCTTTCTTCCCGAAGATGCCGACGAGCCCGCCGCCTACATCGAGGTTCTCCAGGAGCTCCTTCAACGGCTCACCAGCCATTTCGCGTCCTCGGTTGCAGCTGGCCTCTGCATGCGGCGCTTCACAATGCGTTTCAAGGAGGGGGACGATACGACGGTCATCTGCCTTTCGGAGCCGTTTGAAGAAGCGCCCATTCCCGGATTAAGCGCCCAGAACCGACCGACCCGGGTCGTCCTCACCACCAACTGCATCCTCCCTACTCCCGTCCCTGCCTTTACCCCCACCCCTACCTACCATGGAACTCACGTAACTCCTCAAGGCCAAGACATGCCCTCCGAAAGCCTGGTAGAACCGCTTCTAGGTGCGCACACAACACAGGCTGCTACCAACGTCAATGTTATTGCCAGTGGCCTTCGACCTATCCTTCATGGCGCTCCTTTGGTCGGCACCGCACGTATCGTCGACGGAGAACATCCGATGCTCGAGTACACCGAGAACTGGCGCGCTATTTCCCACCGCTGTGTTGCTGTCGAGGAGATCGCTGTACGGGGCGTGTCGGCCTTTGGACTTGTAGCCTTCCTGGCTGAGGCGAACGGTACCGGGGCATTCCCAATGCTACGCTCCATCTCCATCCTTGGAGTTTCGTTCTCGCATCAGGATGCTACGGGAGCCACATTCTCCCAGCGTTTCGCGCAATCTTTGGCGGCAAGGGTGGCGAACAGCATCGTGCTGTCGGTGCAGGCGTGCACGGTCGAGGAGGATATGATTGTGGATCTTCGCAACGTTGCAGCCATCGCTGACGTCGATTGGGATGGTTTGACGGTTTAGATTCTAGGCTCCAAGAGAATGGTGCGTCTCGTGGGTCTCCTTGACGAGATTGACCTCTGACATCTCTCTGCCTCAGGCCTCGGGCGTCACTCAATCCTTCTATCCTACTCCTATATATTTATTTCATCCCTTTTCTCTTCCACTTCCATCTTGTGTTACGTACTTGTTTACCCCTCCTCCCGTTGATCTACTCCTCGAAGTTTGTCCCCATATTTCGGTATCTTTTACCCGCATCCATGCTTTGCTGGACTCGCCTTGAAGCTTGAACGTTGAACCTCTATGCCCTTATGCCTTGTGAATATATGCTTATTTATGTGTAAACCTGGCTGGACGAGAGTTGTCTATGGGCATCGCGTCCCATGGTTGAGAATAATGTTTGTAAGTGGTAGCTTGTTTGTAGATCACAATATTCAAGAAGAGATTACTGTTACGCCTATTCGCGTCTACCACACTTATGCCGCTTTTTATGCTCTTTCCAGCCTTCCTTCTGGCAATCGGTATCACAGAAGAATGCAAGCCCACCGCAAGTCCCTTGAATATAAGATCAGCACTGACGCCTTCGACGACACTAGTAAGAAAATATCACCTCCACACTTCTTCCAAGGTCCCACATCTCCACACGTTGTCAGATCAAAAGTGGGTTTAAACACTTTCCTAGATATATCGGGTTTTCCTCTTTCCCAGATGATACCTAGTTGTTCGGGGGTTTAGGGAAATGTGTTAGGGGATATGCTACCAAAGGTTGCCTTTCCTTCCAATTGTTTTTCCAAACAATGGGGGGGGGGAATGTGTAAGGAGACGGTCACGGTAGACGGGCTCGGTACACGGACGGACGTGGAGATACTGAATCTACCTTTCAGTGATAGACACAATATATAGAGAACGGAACTTAGATTATAACTTGACTTGCAGAGACTGAAACTTGAACTTGGATTGAACGGGGGACTAAACTGGGACTGAAACTAACTTGAGAACTGAGAGAGAACTAGCTGAAAACTGACTTGATCGTGGGAACTGGGGACTACTGAATAACTGGGTGATGGGAACTTCTTGGGTATGGAACTTGGTACGTTATCTATCTCTGATGCCTGAAGCAGGGCCTTTATATAGTGCTCTAGCTTTGTTTGTGCACTGTTCGTTGTTGGCTATGCAAGGGCAGTGCAGTCCTGCCTCATGAGCAATCAACGCAGCCGTATCAGTGCCACACAGGCAACGTAGCCTTTTCTGATCTGCGGCTATGCTGACTACTTAAGGCAGTGCAGCGTTGAGAGAGGGGAGGATGGCAAACATAACCAAGGCGTACGTAGAAGTATGACATAGAGGGGGGGAGAGACAGTAAGCGACACGAGACAGCACAACCAGAGCCGGTAATCGTACAACGAGGCAAGCTAATCTAATAAGGACATCAACAAACGGAGTGCAGATAAGAAAGGCCTAGGTGAAGAGTCAGCTCCTACTGGCGAGTGTATAACCCAGCCTCCCTGTTCCGTCCTACCTCCGCCACCCGCTCCTGAACCTCGTGCGAGAGCTGGACCATGGCATCGTACTTTGCCTCAGCGATCAGCTGGGAGAGTGCCGTCTCCACCGTCTCGTACGAGTTGGGATAGATTGCGTGCCGGATACGCTTGAAGTATCTAGCTACTTCGTCTATGGGCGTCCAGGGATCTATCTTGTATATGCCTGGCAGATATGTTGAGGTAGGTGGACAAGCAGTGTATGGGGGTTGAGCGGCGTACCTGTGGCATTTCCCCAAGGGGGAAACACGAATACCGAGTACCCCTCGCACCCAGTGGCGTGTAAAGCATCTGGGGGAGGTGGCGATCGACGAGACGGGCGATTGCTACAGCGACTTGCGAGGGGGGACCGATAAGACCGTCGCGACGAAGGTTGAAAGTCCAGTACCAGTCGGCGGCGATGGAACTGGAGACTGGGGTGTTGGGCTCAAGGTTGAGCGTCCAGTTGATATTGCAGATGATGAACACGATTAGTTCTGGTGGCAGGTTAGTGTGTGTTGCGAACAAGACAGACAGTGACGCACCAGCGGAGGTATGATTCCGCACTCGTCCTACATAGATTGCGCTCTGTCCGTCGCTCCCAAGGCACTCGCCGGCCGTTGCGTAGTAATGGAAGCCACATCCAGTGACGGCTTCGACGAGCATGGCGGGTCCGAGCTGCTGTGCCTTTCCCTCCACGATCCATAGACCATTTATCTCGACGGGGCCGGTGGACGGGTTAGGTCCCCATCCCGCGTTAAGGGCCTCATTGGCCTCCAGCCACTGCTGGTGCGAGGCGTCGTCCTTGACCAGTTTGGCCAGAACCTTGGCCCGTGTGGTCGCCATGTCGTCGCGGGCCTGATAGGAAGGAATGGATGGAACCATATAGGGGTGGTTAATCAGCCTGTTCGACAAGACAGGATCGTAAATTACGTCGTCGACGTGGCCTTGGTGGGAGCGTAGGCGGGCGTCCAGGATTCGTGCCGAGGTGTACGGGTCGGGAGATGCTGACTGGCGTGTCGAGGGTGGAGCGGTTGAAGAGGGAAGGGGGGCAAACAGGCTGCTGGCAGGGGAGGAGGAGCTTTGCATGGTGTGAGAGATGGGGGGAACAAAGAGGGAGGTGTCTGCGTGCCGCCTGCCTATACGCTGCGGGATCAGCCTTCTGGATCTGCATTCTATTTTGGGCTTCTTGGATGCCGATCTTCGGTGTTTTCTTTGTCCGGCCCTTCCTGTCTCCGGGTGACTCTGCTCTGGCTATTACCTGGTTGTTGTCTGTCCTGTCCCGCCCATAACCATTTGTGGGCGTGACAACGTGTAGCACCTCTGCCACGGCCCCGCCGTCGCCGTCCTTGCCTCCTCCTCCAGATCGACGCCTTCGAAAAAGCCGCCCTCGACGTCCAGCTTCAACTGCCAGATGTCGCTGAAGCTGCGTGACGCCATCACGTCCTTCCCGGGGACGTACTGCGAGTTAGTGTACCCTCCGAAGAGGAAGATCTTCCCCGTCGCGGGATCAGTGAATAGCCTGGCCTCGGCGCGATAGGATGGGAAACCGCGCGTGAGGACGTGTTTCCATTTCGGTCCCGAGTCGGCGCTCAAGTTCGAGGGAGAAACGTCGAGCATGAAGGTGTCAGCGTAGTACGAGAACGGGCCCACGACTCCCTGACGGTACGTTGTCGGCATGCTTGGGTTGTATCCACCGAAGACGACGACCTTGTCAAGGACTGGGTTCTGCAAAGGACCAAGGTCAGCATTATGGACCAAAGGTTACTGAAAACCGACCTACATATGTAGATGACATCTCTGAGCGGGGCGATGGCGGGTTTCCGGACATTCGCTCCCGCTGCCACTTCTCCCGCGCAATGTCCCACGTCCAGCAGTCCTCGCACGCATGTGAACTCATCGATCCAAACTTCTCCATCCTTGTCGAGGCACCCTTGCGATCGGCTTCGCCAAACATCATCCATATCTTCTCCTCCCTTTTATCCACCCACATAACCGGATACCGTCGCGGCCCCGGGAATGAGTAATCGGGAACAAGGTCAGGACCAGGATATCCACCAAGACGCCGCCACCTTCGCGTTCGCAGATCGAGCACCATCCATAGATTACCACCAACAGCACAGATCTCGTGCGTCCCACCGAACACATACATCTTTCGATCCACAATGACGACTCCAAAATCGATCAGCGTCTGCGGAACGGGCCATGGGCTCTGCCCTGGAGCCATCATGGTGTGTATCTTGAGCCACTGTTTCTTCTTCAGGTCAAAAACGTCGACGGCGGTAAGACCGATGAAGAGGTACGCCTTGGCTTCGGTCTCGTCGACGTGCATCTCCCAGCCGGGAGTTCGTACGATGGTCCAAACGGGACAGTCTGGAAGCCTGTGCCAGCCATCTTCTATGTGGTCCAAGTCGATATAATTGAAGTCGCGCAGACAGGGTGGTTCCCCGTCTTTTTCGCCACCGCATACGTAAAATTTCCCTGTAAACATGGTGAGCATCTGCGTCACAGCGTCAAGGAGCTACCCACCCTTCCAAACGAAACTTGCGTACGAGTGCCTTCCGATGACGGTCCGCGCCTTTTTGATCTGTATCTTCTGCCAGCTTCCGCGCACTTGGAGCTCCGGCACTTTCACTTCGAGTTTGGCGGTTAGGTGTGGCTCGGGATGACGCAGCTGGGCCATCCGACGGAGGGCATCTGCAGGCACAATGGTATCGAGGATGTTGCCGTCCACAGAGGAACCGGGTCGGAGAGAGTATCGAAGCCTGGAGGCCGACCAGAAACGATGAACAGCGGAAGATGTGTTTCCGAGGTCCATGAGGATGCTGCTGGTGCCAACGAGTCCAAAGAGACGGGTGTTGAAGTATATTTGGTCGTCGAGAGTGTAGTCAGCCCAGTCTAACGGACAACGTCAGGACGCGGGCCGCTTCGAAGAGAGAAAAGTTATGGCGAACCAAAGACTGGCATCGACGAGGTATAGTAGTGATTCTGGCAGATGACCTCCATTTCCTCGAGCCACGCCAGCGCCTGTGACGTGTGAGCTCGTGCGAGAGAAAACAGACGAAAAAAATACCTCCACAATGCGGCCCATCTTATGGTAGCACTCCCCGATAAGTTCGCAGCAGTCCAGCAGAACCACCATCTTTTCCCTATCCATCCGGATGTACGTTTCATTTCGGATCCCGTGGCGCGCAGGGATGGGGATTTGGAAGTTGCTACCGACCAGTGTTGCGATTGCTTCTTTGTCTTTCGCGATCGACTCGTTGTATCTTGCATTCCCAAAGAATCTCGATGCATTCGCATGTATGTCCTTCGCTAACGCAAGCGTCATGAGGGTATCGGGTTCTGTAAATGGGTCCGAGTGGGTCCTGGTCCTGGTCGGACCTACTGAAACGAGGGGCACTACGTACGCATGGTGCCTGCAGGTTTCACGGAGACGTGGGTGAGATTATCGCACATCTCTTTGAATGAGCGCGACCAGGACGTCGCGTTTATGCAGGCTTCAGGAGGAAGGTTCATTGTGTGAGGATGCTGAGGAGGTCGATATGGCAGAGTTCAAATTCTCGACGACTCGACGGATAACACGGTTTACCGGAGTCCGAATTTGTTGTTCACCGGGCACGTGGTGACCGACCTCCCCCAGACGTCCTGAACACAAAACAGTCCTCTGTACTATTGCTTTCACACTTAATGAAAATCGTCCTTATTTTCTAAGTAGCCGCGTTCGTTTCGCTCGTATCCTGCACGGAACTGGTAGAACGAGTCAAGGAAGACGCGATGATGACGCGTCATACTGTCCACGTGATCGTGTAAGCTTGACGGATCATGGGGTACTTATACTATAAGTTATACTCTCACCGCACGACACACACTCCCATAACTACTCACACACCCCCACTTATCACCATGGACGCCGAATATCTCATTCCAATGCTCCAGAGAGGTGAGGCCGATCCCATCAGTATCTCTCCTTATCCCGAGTAACTTCTATGTATTTGCAGACCCAACCCTGCACCAGGTCATAGCGAACGCAAAGGATCTGCGAATGCTCTCGACTACGCTCATCGCCGATAAGAAGCACGACACCGCTATTCAAAAATTGACGGAAGCCCTTACAGTGCTGGCTGGTAATGACGCACAAATTCCGCTGGAGTGGAAACATGGGGGAGGTATCCGCTCAGATCTTTATGTGAGAATGGACTTGGAAAAGTTAATGGAGGTCATGATTTGTTGCGAGATGATGGGCAAGTGCTACCAGAAAATGGGGCGGCTGGAAACTGTGTGTCATCTTTGTTTTAGTTGCACTTCCTGGGGCTAATCGTGATTGCAGGCTTTGACATGGCTTGAAGAACTCAGTGTTATCCACCGTAACACGTATTTTTCTCGGCCCATCCCTACATTCGGTACATCATCCCTCCTCATGTGTGTTTGCGGCTACCCTGACGCGTAAGTTGTCAGACTGGATGGACTCAACGCCCACCTCTGAGGATTTTTTCACTGCCCGTCTATCCGGACTTACACGGGCTTCCAACATCTTCCTGAAGCTTGGAAACACTGCCGCCGCCGTTCACCGTCTTCACATTGCCATCACCCTCGAAACCCACGGCAAGGCAGCAGGTCTCGACCCTGCGAGATTGGACGAACCGGGTCGCATGGAGCGGTACGCCAAAATGGCGAAGTTGCGTCATCCCGAGCCCAGGTTGACGGACACGCTCGAACTCCAGGATCCGAATCTCCAAATTTTGGGTAGCTGGCGAAAGCTCGAGGTAAAGAAGACCAAAATGATTACGCCGCGCCAGGGATTCGCAAGTTTTGTGTGGAACGGTGAGTTACACTGGCTCAAAATCATTCAGGAGCCCTCATTCATGACTCAATAGGACGTTTCTATGTTTTTGGTGGGGAGAAGATGGCCTACGGACCATATTATCGCGATTTCTACTGCATCGAGCTCGAAAAGCTCGACGAAGGCTGGCAAAAGCTTCCCGATTATCCCACACCGCCCCAACAGAGCGGTGTCCGAGCCACTGGTTGGGAAATGCTCGTCGACGACACGGACGCGAAGGCCTACCTTTTTAACGGACGCAAAACGCTCGACGTCTTCGACCTGCGATCTAACACCTGGTCTCGCATGCGGACGACCATGGCATCGGGCGCGGGTGGCTGGCCCGTCGGAATTGGTCTTTCAAGCTCCTCCATGGCTCTTGTTAGGCGTCGCCTGTATGTCTTCGGCGGAGCACACGATGAATCTGTACTAGGGACCAGCCTGTGGATCGTGCTCGACCTCCGAACGAAGCGGTGGCGTCATCTCTCTGGGGAACCAGGCCCGTCATTCACGCCGAATTCAATGTGCCCGGGCCCACGAAAACACGCGTCGATGTGGGTGGATGGGGCCGAGGAACGGATTTGGTTGATGTACGGGGAGGCGGAGCGTTCCGGGGGCCAGGTCCTGTACCAACCGCACGAGGAATCACGCTCGTTTGCATATGACGACTGCTGGACGTGGGACATTATAGAAGAGTCGTGGAGGAGAGAACGTATCGCGGGAAATCCTCCTTGTCCTCGTTCAGAGATAGCGTCTACATACGTTGGTGCCTCCCCCGCTTCACGTCCTCGGCGTTGACTGTTCTTCAGAACCCGCGATTGAACAGGGTGATTATGTTTGGCGGGTACAACCCACTCCTCACGACTGTCTACCCGGACGGTGGCTTCGTTGGATTTTCCTACTACGCCGACACTTTCGTGTACGAACCTTCGCCCGCGGATGGCGCTGCACCCAAGTGGAAACACGTTCTCACCCGCGGGTTTCCCATCTACCGGGCCCAAGGCAAGCTCTTTTCGGACCCAGCCACGGGAAAGACGTATCTATTTGGGGGGTACACCAACTCTCAGTACGTGCCGGACAGGAAGAACACCATCTCCCGGAGCTTTGGAGACCTTTGGCAGCTGCGGCTGGACATTCCAGGCGGGGAATTTCAAGGCGTTGACATCGAGGAGGAGGCCAGGACCGCGAAGGTCGGACCGTGGCAGCGGTGTTTCGCGTGCGGGGCTGCGGGTCAGTGGAAGAGATGCTCAGGTATGCCGAGTGTTTGAAGAGGTATCATCCACGCTGATGCATTCGTTGTAGGCTCGTGCCAAGGGAAGGCATTTTTCTGCGACGTGCAGTGCCAGAAGGATGGGTGGAAGGAGCACAAAGAACGACACAAATGCTCGAAGATATGACTACTGACAAACTGACCATGAAATCTTGTTTGTATGAAGGTTTTACGATCCCTTATCATCATGATCGTGTTCTCTCTCTCTGGTATACTTGAGAAACGTTTTGGGGTAATATCTAGTATGTATGTAAGTGAGTTTGTAAATGTCGCCGGGTCTGAAGTATCTGGATCGGACAAACAAGCATGTCCCTTCCTGTTCCCTCCGCTAAATTATCTCTTGGAACTCTATCAAATTGCAATGGGAGCATCGTGTCGAGGCTAGAGGATGTCTGGCCTCCGAAACATGAGGTGGTCTGCATGACAGGAAGGATCTGAGGAAACTAGAATGGGTCCAGAGGCAGCGCGTGGGCCGGGGCGCGTCCTGGGCGCGTCCCGCGCGGCGACGCCCGATCAAAACGACCTTCGTCTCTTCCTCCTGTCCTCCATCCCTCCCCTCTCGCGCCCCAACATGTCCAAGCGAATTCGCATCTTCACCGCCTCGGACGTCGCCCAGCACAACAATGTGAACAGCTGCTGGGTCACCCGCAAGGGCAAAGTCTACGACGTGACCAACTTCGCCCGGGACCACCCAGGCGGCGAAGAGTACATCCTCAAGTTCGCGGGCAAGGACGTCGAGGAAGCCATGACGGACGTCGACGAGCACGTACACTCGGACAGCGCGTACGACATGCTGCAGGAGCTCGTCGTGGGCCGGGTCGGCGTGGGCGAGCTGACGGTGAACGACCATTGGGAGGCGACGGACGATTACCACCCGGAGAACACGGACGAGGCGGAGGACTTCAGGAAGAACGAGTTTTTGGACCTTCGCAAGCCGTTGTTCATGCAGATGTGGGAGGGTCGGTTCAGGTGCGTTTGGGTTTTGTTTCGCGTTCGCGGGCGAGGAGGTTGACGATGTACACAGCAAGGCGTATTACCTTCAGCAAGTGCACCAGCCCCGGCATCTGGGGGAGACCGCGCGCATGTTCAAGTCGCCGTATCTCGAGGTGAACCGTATGCTTTCCCCCTCCGCCGTCCCCTTCTCACTTCACAGTAGGTCTTCACGCGTACGGAGTGGTATGTCGTGCCCGTCATCTGGCTTCCCATTGCCATCTACATCGGCCTGCGCTCGCTTTTCCAATTCGCCGGCATCCCGCTCGCCTCGTTCAAAGTGGACGCGTCCCTGCCCATCTCCAGCGTTTTCTTCCTCCCGGTCGACGCGTACGTCAAGCTCGCTCTGTGCTTCTTCCTCGGCAACGCCGTGTGGACCATCCTGGAGTACGCGTTCCACCGTTTCCTCTTCCACCTGGACGAGCATCTCCCGGACACGCCCGTGTTCTTAACGTTGCATTTCCTCATGCACGGCGTGCACCACTATATGCCCATGGACCCGTGAGCCTGCACTGCGTATGGGCTTGGTTCATATGGCTAACCAACGAACGAACACAGGTTGCGGCTCGTCATGCCCCCTGTCATGTTCTTCGCGCTCTCATTCCCCATGACCCGCCTTGCCCACACGCTCTTCTCTCCGGCCATGGCCAACGGCGTCATCTCTGGCGCGTTTTCTTTCTGTGAGCCATGCCAATCGCTTCAGTTTTGCGATGCTAACCCCACTCGTTCCAGACGTACTTTACGACTGCATGCACTACGCGTGAGTTTGTCCTCCGCCCTCCTTTCCAATTCTTGCTGAGACTTTTGTAGGATGCATCACACCAGGCTCCCGGCTTACCTCCGCGAGATGAAGAAGTACCACCTCGGTCACCATTATAAGAACTACGAGCTCGGCTTCGGCGTCACCAGTGCGTTTCATCCCGTCTTTTCTCAGTTTGTCGACACGCTAACGGGTGCTCCCCTATCGCGCAGGCAAAGTGTGGGACTACGTCTTCAACACCGTTCTTCCCCTGTAAACCCTTCTTTCTTGGTCCTTGGATTATCCATGTTTGCGAATCTTGACATATTTAGTGTCCCTCTCTCAGAGTCTCTGTAACTACTTACTTTTACTAATGCGTAACCTTTTCGGGTCTACTCGCTTCGATGTCGAAGACAGTTCGTTCATCACCTCCATACAAATAAATAAGCATATATTCCCGATATAGATAAGAGGGCCTAAATGAACAGCGAGATAGCAGAGTGATAGCAATGATGGCTAGGGCAACGCGAAACTGGACAGAGCAAATCACGACAGCGGACGTATTGTGACGTACATGGTGGGAATCGATAGCAAACCGACAGCAAATAGACAGCGTGGGTTGGTGAAGATGTGGAGAACAAGATTGACAAACACCCGTAGTCGAGGAGTAGCGCCTTTCTGCATTGTTAGGGACTCGTGAGACAGACCGACTCGTGAGACAGACACACACCTCATTGGGATACAACTCAATATCAGACCGTCGCGCCATCCCACTCAACAGCGAGCACGGCAGGAGATGCGCGAAGTTGCTCGATGGACCCCGCTTCGACGGTGCACTCTCGCACGGAGATGCGAACACTGGCGGGTGTCCTAACGCCCAAACCATGCACAAGGCGTTGAGTGAAGGTGACCCCGCGCCCCCACGCGACCTTGCGACGCGCGAAGGTGACGCGCCGCACGGAGAGCACGCGAAGCTCGGGGAACGCGTCCTTGCCATCGACCTTCCCAAGGAGCGTGACCAGTCCATAGGCAGCCGGGCCCGTCACGGCGATCTCCCGCACGCGGACGCAATACACGGCGATGGTGCCCCATCCTACGTCGGTATACAGAACGGGATGGTCGACCTCGAGCTTGCCCACTTGACCAACAAACGGGAGGGTGCCGCCGAGCGTACGCTGCAACCAATCGAGGTCGTCCTTCTGGACGACCTGCGGCACGTTGAAGGTCGATGAGGTGCCGGACCAGTCGCTGCCTCCCATCCCGGTCGCAGCGTGGACGACGACGCCGCCTATGACGACCGGCGCGCCCGCAGAGACGAGCTGAACCTCCTCTTCGGGAGCGCCGTCCTCGTCCTCGTCCGCCGCTCCCGTGTCCGGGCCAACGGGCAAAACAAAATCGGCCGTGAAGGTGAACATGACCGGAGTCGCAAGCTCGGCGTCTGCTTCGCCTGCGGGCGCTTCTTGAAACCTTCGCGGGTGGTAAAAGACGAACGTAGTGCCGGCGGCGGCGGTGCGGATGGCGAGGGTGCCCATAGTATTACCAGGGTATATTCTTCCGGCGAAGAAGGTTTGAATCCAGACATTGACCTGCTCGAGGGATGCGATATACGCCGTGGGCGAGTCGGCCCCGTCCGGGAGGTGTGCGACGATGTCCACCCTAGCATTTGGCTGGACGACGACGGAGGCCAGGAGGGGGCCGAGAACGTCTAGTCTGTCGACTACGTGGAAAGACTCCACGTTGGGGAGGAAGATGGGGATAGGATCGGCCTCGTCGTCCGCACGCTCGACGAGGCTCAGGCTGGAGTTCTCCACCGTAACGTTCTTCGCCGACGACTGGATGCGTTCGAAGATCTTCGAAAGGACGGACTGCGCGTCCACACTGAGGTTGGAGCGGCACCGAACGAACGTGAGATCCGAGAGCTGCGGGGAACCAAAGACAGGGGAGGTGCTCGCGACGTGGTACTCCTTGAGTTTCAGGACGCGGAGGCTGGAGGGTGTTTCGCCGTGAAACGTCTGCGCCGTGACGCTTCCTCCGCAGGCGTTGAGTTCGACGAGGTTCGGAGCGGCGGAACGCTCGAGGTAAGCGGTGGAATCCTCGTTCGCACCGATGGAAAGACGCTCGACGCGATGGATATGGTTCCAAGCCTCGTCGAGTACGGCCTTGTGCGCGTCGATACCAGAGGAGGGGACGTTGGGGGGGAAGACATGGTACGAAAGTGGGCGATCCCTGGAGCGTTGGATGGCGGCCTGAAGGGTGTCTTGGTTTCTGAGAGGAGCGGTGGCCCACATATCTGGAGAGCGATGAACGAGCGCCTCGAAGTCCGTGCACACCGACGACACGGCGGCCAAGGTAGTGACTCCCGATATGGGCTGGTCGGCGTCCTTGAGGTCATCCTTGAGGTGGGAGAAGATATCTAACTTGATCTCAGGAGGGAGGGTGCGGAAGGGCGAGTTGGCGTAAGGTTCGGGACGTGACGGTGGCGGCGGGGGTGCATGACCGGGGATGGCGACGAAGTCCATTGATGCCTGTTGGTATCGACGGTGTGAGTACGAGCGACAAGACAGATATGTAGAGGTGCGCGTACTGCTTCGCGGTGGAGTGAGCGAGAGCTGGGGGATGCGGAGGAGTTGGTGGGTATCCGTTAGGACTCTGAGAGGATATGGGGGGAAACGGGCCCCCCCATATATACGGGTGAAGGTTGGCTGTGTGTGCATAACGAGCGCGACAGGAAGTCGGCGAGGACCAAACAACGTCGGACTGGTGGATGGTCGTGATCAAGCTTCGAAAGGCGCATCAAACAATGGCCACGGGCAACGGCGGTGCGCAGTCGTGACGGTCACGTGACCTCGACGCGCCCAAATCCCAGCTCAAAGATGGCGACGCCGTGTACAGTCCAGTATGTACAACATGAAGCTCTGAAAATATTTACAGAATATCACAATGATGGTAGTAGTATATATGTACAGTAGCTATACAGAATCATCTCGGGAAAATGAAGTAATGAGTATTCTCTCCAGTTCTTCAACTTGAAGCTGCTCATTGTCGGACTCTGTTTCCACTCCAACCTCCTCCAATTATTCACTGGTGTGCGGAATGGTTCCTGAGGATCAAACACATGCCGCACAATGCGGTGTGCATTGCTTTTGGCATCCACCGCTTCTCAAATATGCCATGATGTTGAACTAGACAAGAAATCCGGCAGTTGCATAAGATAAAGACTGTGGCTTGAGATAGGATCAGCCTTCACTAGAGCACCCCATAGCATTGCCCGCGAAATTTCGCGTCGAGCGTGGCTGGATCGGAGTAAAAGAGTTCTGAGAGGGGAGACATGACAGTGATTATGTAATCGTCAAGGTGTGCGCGACGCGTCTCATCGAGAGCACTGTGGTGCATGTCCAGGCTTCCACATCGCGCATTCAATCAAATATAAGATGCATATGAACCTAGGAAAGGAAGGAATACAAACGTATGCACGAAAATCCCGAAGATTAACCCCTCTTGAAGACCACTATCATATCAGAGACATGAATATTCCTGTTCTCACACATGTTCGTGCATACGTTCAAAGGTACCGCTTTTACATGTTTTATCGTGTGGTCAACATATTGCACTTTTGTCGTAGGATGACGGTGCATGCACCGCCGCTCATCGTCGAATATCTCGAGCACGCGTCGGAGTTTGAATTTGGTGCGCGTTGCCCGTGGCCACAAACAAACAATCTGGTCCGCCGCCCTCACGTGACCGTTTCTTCTCAGGCCCCCGACAGTCGAATCTTCGAATCTCGACCGTCACTGAGGCATCTTCGCAGTCCCCGCCTTGCGTCTGTACATCGATGCCCACGACCTGGACAAGTACAGCCTCCGAAGACTTGCGGAAGACGGTTCTTCATCTCCTTCGGGCCTACAATGCGGGACAACCGTGAGAGCTAATCACGGATACTGACCAGGGACTTCCTGCCAGTGGTGGCCAAGGGCGGCTATCTCCTGCACGAGCTCCAGTGTTCATTTCAAGATAAAGTTTGTTCTTGGTGTGTAGCGCGAGCCCTCGGAGAGCCAGCCTTTCAACGGATCTGTGGAGCGCCACATCCAAAAGTGGAGGAGTCTCACGAAGTCTCGTGGAGCTCACCCCCTCCGGATCCCTGCCATCCGGATTGCTGGGGGCTTCGCGCGCCGTGCTTGCGCAAAGTTCGGTCTACAGAAGGACGTCGAGAGCATCTCCCTGTTCAGTCTTCTGATTCTCAAGTCAACCAGTCAGTACTAGTCAGTACGTCAAGCTTTAGTCTTTGTCCCTGTCCGAACTGGCAGGCTGTCCGAACCAGGTTGAGCCTCTTATCCAAACCGGCTCGACATGCCCTGTATCCGCAGTCAACGCTTCTACGCCACCACCTACATCCCGTCGAGATCCACCAACATTCTGGACCACATCTGTTGGCGCTCTCTTGACTCGAGCTCACCAACGCTAAGTCTCAAGCGCCAATCCCGTGGCCGTAGCCACACGAGTCTCAGCAAATACCTCGCGCTGTGTGTATCAGTACTGGCTGTTTGGCGGTGAGGAGTATGAGCAGGAGCTCTCGTCGACTTCTCCGCCCGCTTTGAAGGATCTCGTACGAGTCGCTTGCCAGTGGTTTACGCTCCCCGGTGGTCCAACTACTCGGTACTCATTGTCGTAGAGATGTTATCGGACTCCACCCCAATTTGTTCCCATGTGATGGTGCCGCGGGCTCGCTCTCTGTAAGTAATGGTCCACAGGTCCACCTGAAGTGATGGAATCGCCGCGCGGCTTTCACCCGGAAGGGCCCACTGCCCTGTTCGGCTTGCTCTCTCACGGAACCACCATGTAGCCCATAGTAGAGCAGACGGAATACAGTTCCATACATAGGCGTGCAGGAACGCTGCAGGCACCAAGTCCAGCGGCCCCACCGCTCCACTGGCCAGCTGGGCCTGCAAGCTCCTGCAAGCCCAACCAGCCGACCGGCGGGCCCTGTGCTGGCCCTAGCACAGCGACAATACTACCTACTTCACCTGCGTATACAAATAAATAAACATATATTCACATTGACATAAATACGGCATGGGGCATAAGATGGGGAGATAGCATGAGCAGAGAAGGTTCGAATGCGGTACTAATCACCAATGCACGGTGGAGAATCGACATCGACTGCATACAGATGTGGCTCGTTGTAAGATGGGAAAAGGTTCAAAAGAGATGGACACCCGTCGAGGAGCTGTGGCTGCAGCCTCAGCCTGCCCAAACCCTCGTTAGTGTCTCGTCACCCATCCCGATAATAAACACGCACCGTGACAGGCCCTTACGGACACGAACAAATGTTAGATATCGTTAGATCGTTGCGCCATCCCACTCCACGGCGAGCACGGAAGGAGATGTGCGAAGATGTTCAACAGCCCCCGCTTCGACGATGCATTCTCGCACGGAAATATGAACGCTGGCGGGAGCCCTAAGGCCCAAGCCATGGACGAGACGCTGAGCGAAGGTAACCCCACGGCCCCATATCTGCTTGCGACGCGCGAAGGCAGCACGCTCTATGGAGAGGGCACGAAGCTCGGGGAATGCGTCCTTCCCGGTGACCTTGCCGAGCAGCGTAGCCAGGCCATACGCCGCTGGGCCCGCCACGGTGACCTCTTGGACACAAGCGCAGTACAGGGCGATCGTAGCCCATCCCGCGTCGGTGTAGAGGACAGGATGTTCGACTTTGAGCTTGCGCACTTGATCGACGAATGAGAGGTTCCCGCCGAACGTCCGCTTCAACCAATCGACGTCGTCCTTCTGGGCGGCGACATGCGGCACGTCGATGGTCGATGAGGTGGCAGACCAGTCGCTGTCTCCCATCCCGATTGCAGCGTGGACAACGACACCGCCTATGACGACCGACGCGCCCGCGGACACGAGCTCAACTTCCTCATGTTCGGGACCGCCGTCGTCGTCTTCGTCGGCCGCTGTCGTGTCTGGGCCGGCGGGCATCACAAAGCGGGCCGTGAAGGTGAACTCCGCCGAGTCGGCGCCTATTTCGCCAGTGGGCGCTTGTTGAAACCTTGGTGTCTGGGGAGTCTGGGGAAAGGTGAACGTCGTCCCGCCGCCCGCAGCGGCGCGGATGGCGAGGGCGTCCATGGCGCCCCTGGTTCTTCCAGCGAAAGATGACTGAACCCAAGCGTTGACCTGCTCGAACGGCTCAATGTACGCCGCAGGCGAGTCGGTCTCGTCTGGGAGGTACGCGACGATATCGACCTTGGCATATCGGTGGACGATGACGGAGGCCAGGAGGGGGCCGAGAACGTCGAGCCTGTCGACGACACGGAAAGACTCCACGTTGGGGAGGAAGATGGGGACAGGGTCGGCCTCGTCGTCTGCACGCTCGACGAAGCCCAGGCTGCAGTTCTCCACATCGACGTTCTTCGCCGTGGATTGGACGCGCACTAATGTCTTCGCGAACACGGATTGAGTGTCTTGGCTGAGCGGGGAGCGACATTGAATGAAGGTGATGTCGGAGAGCTGCGGGGAACCAAAGATGGGGGAGGTGTTCGCGACGTTGCACTCCTTTAGCTTGAGGACGCGGAGGTTAGAAGGGATCTCGCCGTGAAATGCCTGGGCCGTGATGTTTCCGCCACAGACGTTGAGCTGAATAATGTTGGGAGCTGCGGCGCGTTCGAGGTAAGCGGTGGTATCTTCGTTCGCGCCGATGGCAAGACGCTGGAGGCGATGGATGTGGTTCCAAACCTCGTCGAGTAAAGCCTTGTGGGCGTTGATACCGGAAGGAGGAACGTTGGGCGGAAACGCGTGGCAGGAGAGGTAGCGGTCTCTTGAGTGCTGAATGGCGGCCTGGAGGCCATCTTGATTCCGCAGAGGAAGGGTCGCCCACATATCTGGAGAGTTATTCACTAATGCCTGGAAGTCCTTGCACACTAACGATACAGCGAATGAGGTAGCGACTTCGGGTACAGGTTGGTCGGAATCCTCGAGTTCATCTTGGAGGTTTGAAAAGATATGTAACTTTATCTCGGGAGGGATATTGCGGAGGGGCGAGTTGGCATAAGGGTCGGGACGCGATGGGGATGAGAGCGAGGGTGCATGACTGGGGGCGTTGACGTGTTCCATTGACGCCTACAAGAACACATAACATCAATATAATGCATGCGAAAAGCAAAGGGGCGCAGACATACAATTTAATGACAGAAAGTTTGGGTGCTGAACGACGAAGAAGGGTATTCGCAAGTGTCCAGTGGGAGGCGACGAGGGGGCGAAAGCCCCCCATATAAGCGTGAGTCATGCTTGGCCGTGTGTGCATAGAAGGCGCGCCAGAGGGAGGATTGTGGACCAGGAGTGTCGGAGCGACGACCAGATTGTCGAATGTATCAGGATGGCGGTAACGACCTGAGTTGCATCTGTCAGATATATCTGGCGCATCTGGCGCATCTGGCATATCACGTGACCGCTCACCTCGGCCGTCGCCGAGCCTTATGCCTCACTTCAGACTCTCTACTGCCATCCAGACGTCCACCATCGCATATTGGAGAGCCCCGAAAGACTGTGCAAGCAGCCAATATTCTATAATGACAGGTCAGAAGAGACTGGTAATTTTTTTCAGTATGCGCAGGACCTCCAGTCAAAGTTTCCACAGCCGAAATTCTATACACGCAGTGCCAGCAAGCCTAAGGCCTGAATGTGCACCTCGGGCAGTATGTAGCATATTCGTCGAAGGAAGGATCCTATTCATGCGTCTATTTTCTATCATGATAAAGGTACATAGTGGGTCCTCGCGTTCGTGCAAAAGGTCCGCGGCAATAGCGCTCAACCCGCGCTTCTTCGAAATCCCCGACCGCGACAGCGAGTGCCCATTACGGCCGCCAGTCTCTGTACCGGTTCCGTATCTTCCTGACATTTGCTCTGTTAGGATCGAGTACTTATAGGCCGTCGCATTCTTGTTTTGTCCTGGACACGCTCTCTCCATCACTCCCGAGTTGACGCCTTCAATGTACACTATGTCTACAAGTGGCCCACTGGCCTCCCCGGCCTCACCCTCCGTCGACTCCCATCGTTCAAAGTCAAGCACGTCGTTTCATGAGGAGGAATCCGTCTCGTCGACACGCCGCGATACAGAGGGTAGCGCTGGTTTTTACCGCGTCGAGCGCGACAAGGTGCAGCGAAAGCTCACCGGTCGACATGTTCAGATGTTCGTCTCTCTCCACTCTTCGTCACGTATTTACCCACCATCGATGCTTTCGCATAGGTTTGCGGTGTGTGAAAGATTTCTCCAGCTCGCTTGACCATACTGACCAGATACAGATCGGGACAGTCGTAGGGACGGGTCTCTTCCTTGGGTTGGGACAGATACTGGCCGTTGCGGGCCCTCTCGGCGCCCTCCTAGTCTTCCTTCACGTCGGCACCGTTTCTTATTCGTATGTCGCTTCCCATTTTAATTTCTGCGATACCTGAGAAGCGCCGACGGTGTAGTTCTGTCGCATCTATCACGGAGATGGTGACATTCGCTCCAGTATCCGGTTCGATGTCGCATTATGGTCAGTTTTCCATCCCATTCACGCATTTCCTCTGAACTCATCTCCACACATCTAGCTTCTCGATGGGTAGATCCTGCTCTCGGGTTTGCTGTAAGTCTCCACCACTCTAGTAGAGTCACCAGGCAGACTAACCAGGGGGGAAATCTCGCAGGTTGGATGGGTGCGATCAGTTCCGCTCGTGTTCCAGTGATGACTTCTTACCGCATTGCTTCAGAACTTCTTCTATGTGAGGGCTCCGCGCTTCCGTCTTCTCCGCTACTTCGCCCTGACCGTCCCTTTTCGAGGTGTGCGCCATTACGCTTCCGGCTGAGATCACGGCAGCCGCCGTTCTGGTCGGATTTTGGGATACCGATGTGCGTATGTGGATGCTCCGGTGCTGCTGTTTGTTTCATATTGAGGATAGGCAAATCATACCGGGATATACGTCGCGGCGTTTATCATTGTCGCATACACCGTCAACTTGATCGGGTCAAGGTAAGAGCGGCGTCCACCGAACAACCCACTCCGTTTCTCAGCGTCTCTCTGTTTGTAGGTCTTTTGGAAATAGTACGTTCCGGCTTTTCAATATCCTCCACTTTCAATAGGCTGACCACCGGTATTCGCAGCGGAGATCGTCTTCTCCACACTGAAGCGTAAGTATTTTCACACCCATTACCCCCGCCTTGATTCTGAGCGCGTCTTCGGCAGTGATGCTAGTAGCCGGTTTAGTGTGTCCTTCTCATCATCGTATGAGTCCCGGAACCTTATTCTATACGCAGACCATCGGTGGCTTAGTTATCAGCCTCGGAGGGGGGCCTGACCACAAAAGGTACGTGCCATTGCGTAGCCCAGAGCGTTGGTTGACAGTGATTGACCCGCTCTCAGGCGCGGATTCCAGGTGGGTCGTTTCCGAACCTCCTCCGACACAGTCGTCTTATTTTAAAACCAGTACTGGCGGGACCCTGGCCCTTTCGTTTCTTGTGAGTCTTACGTTTGTCATGCTTTTCGACACGTTGACGCAATGTTTTTAGCTCTTGCGCCAGGCGCGAGGGGGCGTTGGATCGGTATCCTCCTAGCTATTACACCCGCGGCGTTCGCCATGAATGGAATGGAGATACTTACCTTGTAAGTCTTCTCTGTCGATACGTGTGTCCTGCAGTGCTGAGGCAAGTTCATTCCGCATCTACATAGAGCCGCCGCGGAAACCCGCAACCCACGACGGAACATGAGAATCGCGATGAAAACCGTGTTCTTCCGTATCTTCTTTTGCTACGTACGTATGCGCCACACGTGAGACGACGGAACTGATATGCGATGCGTGATACTTGAGCTAGATTTTGACAACATTTGTTATCGGGATGTTGGTTCCGTCTACAGACCCGTCTTTGCTCAAGTCCGTGATGCCATTCGCGAGTCGCCATTTCGACGAACTGCCTGATACTCAACTTGATGTACAGGAAAACAGGAACCGCTGCCCAGTCGCCGTTCGTGCTCGTCTTCGAACGCGCCGGTGTCGAAGGTCTTCGTCCCGTTCCTGTGGTCTATTACGACGCGCTCAGATTGAAAACACAGGACTCCCTCATATCGTCAATGCGGTGGTGCTCACCAGCGCCGTGTCCTCAGGAAACGGAATGCTCTTCTCTGCATCCCGTATGCTATTTTCCCTCGGAGTGCAAGGCCACGCGCCCAAGATTTTCACTCGTGTCACACACGATGGCGTTCCGTACGTCGCGATTCTATCTGCAGTGAGTTGCACTCTTTTCCCGTTTCCGGGATACTAAGTCGAATGATCAGGGCTCCTTTTCTTTCCTCGCGTTCTTGAATGTAAACAACGCAGCGGGGCAAGTTTTCAAGTAAGCGTCATCATGCTTCGCTTTCTCGTTACAACCTTTCTTTATGACCCGTGCTCGTACCAGTTGGTTTGCCAGTCTATGTGAGTTGGAAACCTGCTGTCATTAGACTAAATTACTCAACCACATACCCCCATAAGCTACGGTCGGCGGACTTCTCAGGTACGCTATTCAGAGCCCGAAGAGTCTATCAAGGTGTTCACGATTTCAATGAACTTTCCGTAGCGCGCTCATGATAGGCGTTACCTACTTGCGATTTTGTGCGTCTTTCTCCCCTTTGTTTTCGTCTTGTTGACTTACATCGTTCAGATTACGGTCTCAAGAAACAGGGCATAACGCGATCTGAAATTCCGGGCATGTATCGCTTCAAAGCCCAACCTTTCGCCGCGATGTGGGTCGTGTTTTGGTGAGCCCAGCTTTCAGTCTCACAAGATGCGAACTCATCATTGACGCTGCCCTCACAGGTCAACCTTCTTTATCCTCGTCAGTGGCATTGGCGTATTCTGGAATTTCAACGGACCCGATTTCGTTGCGGCCTGTGGGTGTGCCCGCATGCATCCATGATATTTCCGTTGCTCACATTAGGCTTTTGAAGATATCAATCTACCCGTTTACGCACTTCTGTT
This sequence comes from Amylostereum areolatum, assembly GCA_012932865.1. Taxonomy (NCBI): domain Eukaryota; kingdom Fungi; phylum Basidiomycota; class Agaricomycetes; order Russulales; family Stereaceae; genus Amylostereum; species Amylostereum areolatum. The sequence continues at coordinate 1,560,947 of SAXG01000002.1, forward strand.
CATCGGATGGAAGATCTGGAAAAAGACCAAAGTTGTACGTCTAAGCTTTGAGCCGATGCCGCGTGCGATCGCTCACCAACTTGCATACCACAGGTTCCCCTATCCGAGTTGGACTTCGTGACGGTGAGTTTTCCTGGCTTAACGGGATGATAGCTTCTGCTGAGCCTTGAATGCGAAGAACATACCCTCTGTGGGGGAAACCGAAGATGGGGGATTGATCCAGAAGACCCGTGGCCTTCGGAGGCTGCGGGAGTTTGTGTAGAGTACCATCGACTTCGGGTTAATCCACCGTCAGTCCTCATAGCGGTAAATAGACAGGCTCACGAATGCTTACCTCAAACCTAAAGCTGAAGTGTACACCTCTGTATATTGTCAGGAATCACACCAAGGCAGGCCACAACAGTTTACTGATCTATGTTGCATGCACACATTTCGGCTGGCAGTCCCTTTCATGTGGTATATATCACCCTCTCTTTCGCACCAAAGCCTGTAGACGAGAAACTGTCCGTCCGATATTCGCAGTGCTTGAAAGGACGTGGGGGTGCCGAGTTCTAGCGAAACTCGTTAGGAGATTGTTTGTCTTGTGAATCCGAGACAGAGCTGCTCACAAAGTTGTAGGCCTTTCCATTCTCGCATAGCTGTGGAAGCTTCGAGACTGTCTAAGACACCATCATCGCTGCCGCCGCGTCGCGTCACTCGACACCCCCTCCGTCTTTTCTTCAACGCCAGTAACCCTCATCATATACACACCATTTCATCATTGCGCCCTTCCGGAGAAAATCCTATGGGCATTGTGAAGGAGAGTAGTGGTCGGGTGGTTGGTCGAGGCTCAAATGGCCGCCGCTCTTGACATCGACATGCCGCGGAGTCCTACCGAGGTACGTGTCGCTTCATTCTTTCCCCAATCCCTTGTCCATACGCTTAGTATGTCTGGTGCTGTGCTAATGACGTAGCATTCAGTTTACAGAAGACTGCTGCGCCTGCCACTGTCAACTCAAGTGCAGTGATGACCTTGTTGTCACCTTCAAGTTCAGCGGTTTCCGTTATCACCGTTCGCCATCTCTACACACGCGGAATGCCCTCACAAGACCATTCCTCCCCACGGACGACATCCGGCATCCGTGTGTTTCATGTCACGATGTGGAGATCTCGCGCGTGGCTAGCATTGGCGATTGGTTTTTTTCTAGAATCAGGAGAACGGAGATTGAACGCACTTCAGGCCTTCAGGTGTGTATGCACCCAAGTATCCCTAGGGAGAGGCCTTCGCGCTTCATCCACACGACTATTCTCAGAGTACCCTCGTCGGTGGGAGATAGGAAGCGAAAAGTAGACAAAAACGCACTCCATGCGCTCGAGCATTGACCGACGAGCTTGGACATCTGACATCCAACCTTTCTTCTTGCCTCGAGCAAACGACTCGAGCCAGAACGCGTTCTCCGGTTTCAAACTCTTCGCGATGGCGACAATTGCAGGGGCTATGTCGCCGTTCTCGAGAAGGAAATACTCGGTGCGAAGGTCATACAAGATTATGTACGAGATGTAGACGGTGATGTTTCGCGTAAGCCCTCGGTGGCAAAATCCAATAGACGGCTCGAGCATGGTGCCAGGTGATCAAGGAATCCAAGAAAGACGTTGTGTTCGGGAAACGGATGTTCGAATGCGGTGGCGACAACGGGGGGACGAGGGCGACAGAGAGAGAAGGATCATGGACATCAAAGGACCAGTAAGAAGCGGGATGGAGGACCACATTGCCAGGGTCGTCCTCGTGGCGAGCCGATGGTGGAGTCGTCAGCTGGAGCCACACAGAGTTGGGATGACAGCTCGGCATGGTTGGGTCACACATGGATGTCTCCAACCAACTGGGTTTCGGGCCTATCATGGACTTGTATTGCAGCGTGGACATGATTGCGCGAGCAGCCTGTTCGATTTTTTCGTCGGGAATGAGGAGATGGAGGTCAAAGAACAAAGTGGGGACGAATTGCACGAAGCTAAGCGCATCTTCTGCCCACACCAAACATGGTAGGGCGGAATCTGTCACGGCCCTGGCAGGCTTCAAACGTGTCTCCATTGTGTGGACAGAATACGGGGAGGTGTCGTAAAAGTGGGTAACCATCTTTGAAGTTGGTGCGACTGGTGCGACTGAAGCACAGAGGAGTCCCGTACTAGTAACTACAGATGCGAATTGCCGGCGGCAATCGTCGACCATCGTAAGTAGTCAAAATACGCCCTTTGATAGTAGATACGAATTCCATGGCCCATCCCTTTACAAGCCCCTAGATCTTCATAGGGATGATGCCCGATCCTCCCGGCAAGACCTTCTTGAATATGAATGGCACACGCCGCTCTGCTCGCGCCTTCGCCGCCTGTCTGAGGAGGTCACGCGTCCTGAAGTCCCCTCCCGCGTTCAACGCCCTTCCCGCAGGCGGAGTATTTTCCAGATCGGCCTCTTGCAGATAGAGAGCCTTGAGCTTCGGAAATAATTCCGGGGGAGTTTTCAGTGCCTGTGACAAGCCAACGGACACCGAACCGATGGCGCGCAGGTCTTTGACCTGACGGAAGGTGGAAAAACATTCGCGCCACACCGCGCTCGTGTTGAAAGCTTCGTGTTGAACGTCGAGACTTGGTGTATTGCGTATAGCGGGGGGGAGTCCACGGAGGACGGGAGAGAACAACGCCATTGGACTGAACGGTTGCCCGGGAGAAGAGAAACGCAAGTGTAGGGAAAATATGTGGTACAGCCTTCTCTCTCCTTTTCTTGCGCCCGGGGGCAGAGGCATCCATATCCCCGCGGATAGGTTCATAGTGATCTCAACCGGATCACGCTTCGAACCTGGGCTCACGAACACAGACTTGAATGGACGTGTGCCCCATGCAGTATCCTTGAAGTAGTTGTTTACCATGTCGCAAACATGGGGTAAAAGCTCGGTGGAAACATCCTCGCAATAGATCCGAAACTTTGAGGTGCAAGGGATTGACAGGCCGCCCACAATGTAGCGCACAATGTGCACCTTGTCGTACAGCACAAATCGCTTCATGTTCGGGAGGTGAACGCGTCGTCGAAGGGGGGAAATGGGAGTCGGCGTAGCGTCTTGTAAACCCGAGGAGATACAATTGTTGATATAGAGTTCCTCGATATTTGGAATGGAATAGATGGTGTCGAGGACGTCTGGAAGGGTCCTCCACTGCGACACCGTGACCAAAGTAAGGCGGATCGATGTTAGTGATGAGGCGTTGAAAAGGGAGAATGTCGAGGAAACTTTGAGCTGGTAGAGTTTTAGGGACTGTAGGGTGGGAGCGTTGCCTCTGAACAGGTTTCCTAGTTCGGTGTCGGATTGCACTCGTCCTGCGATTACGAGGGAGCGCAAGACGGGAGCGCTATTTTCTTCGAGGAACGTGCGAACGATGTGCCAATCGCAGCCAGGAAAACATCTCATATCGAGGTCGAGGGCGCGGACGCGAGTGATCTGTGCTAAGGCCAGCTCCAAAGCACGTACCGGTTCCCATTCTTGGGATTCAGAATGGGTGGCGTCGAGGATGATAGACTTTTTCCCTACCCTTTTCAGCATATACTCCATGTCCTCGAGGCCGAGCACATATATGGGAAATACAGCCCAAAAGTCCGGGCACTTTGTGAAGATTATATCGCGCCAGCGATGGCAGACATTCAACAGGGCGCTAGGCACTTTCCTGTCATGGTCGCGCGCATAGGTCTCTGCGCAGAAGACAAATATTGTGCAAAGAGTTTCGGGGGATAGCTCTGAAATGTGCCGTCGAAGATGGAGAGGACGGCGCAGGATTTCGGCCGGAGTGGCTGTTGACGAAGAGGGGTGGACTAGCATGGGATATTGATCTGGACGCTGCAAGGGACAATTCAGCATTGTTGAAACACGGAAAGGAGGAGGTGCTAGTGCTCACTGAGCCGATTGGCGGCGAGGAAATCATTAACCTGGGGGTTTCTTCTCGCAAGAAGGCGAGAAAGGGTGGTGAGACCGCCGGCGGGGAGAGCGTGCGTACAAAAAGTTCTGGGGAGCCTTTATATTCCGCGAGGCCGGTCCCTCCGATTAAGTAACCGGCCCCATTGTTCTTCGCGCTATTGTTCGTGGCTGGTTCCCATTGTCCAATGTATATTGCACCGCCGGACCCGGACCCTCCCTCTTAGTAACCCGTAAACTGATCGGCGTTCCGACGTCCTACGGCAGTCCTCATTTTTCAATATCGATCCTCCTGAACTTGAGATGCTACTTGTGACTGTGTATAGCTAACCCGTGACGATACATGTACATGACATAAATGCATTCTACTTTAGACAACGTAAGTTTCGATGGTAAGATAGAAAGATAAGGAATGACAGACCTTTGTATCAACTGGCATCTCGTTGAAAACGGATTGGTCACCCGAAAACTACGTGTGGAATGACACGTCGAATTTCTTCAACCCAGTCTCCTGCGTTGGACCACTGAGGGATGCGCAGTGTGTGTAATGGCGACCCCGACGCCGCGCGGATATTTGCAAACCTGATGATGAGTTCGATGTCCTCCCTCGTAGGTTGCGGGGACCTGTTCTTCTGCTCGAAATGACATTCCGAGTCGTCTGTGATATCTAAAGTGCATAGAACGGGAAGGTGGCACCGACGCCGGTCGTCCGGGGCCTGTTCCGAAGAAGACTGCAAATCGGACTCCGTCAAGTGTTCTATAAAGTCGAGCCCTTCTAGGTAGTCATTGATTTTGATGTGGTGAACCTTCGTGGCGCGGCGGAATAGGGGCCTCCATTGAAGTGCAGAGCTTCGATACCCTTTGATGGACATGAAGACGGTCTTGTCAAGGTATATGCCATCGCATGGGTCCTTTATTTCTTCTGACTCATTCACGTTCATAGATAACGTGAGATTGAAGGCCGACCTTGAGGGTTCGGGATCACGGAAACCATGCATGAGTGCATTGGGCAATGCATATTCCGTCCAACCCATGATGTCGAAAGTGTGGTCCTTGGTTTCAATAGCGAGAGAAACCATGAGGGCTCGGGGTGCGCGTGATGGACCGTTATAACGCCGGAGAAGTTCGGCGAGGGGAAGGGGTTCAGATGAAAAGTCCAAGTGGATTTTGACACGAGTCGCAGGGGAAAGAACCAGACAGGAGGCGAAACGTGCGCACGGTAAAGCGTAGAGCCATACACCCGACAGGGTCACTTCTTTAAGCTGAGGGGGTAGCATGATTGCTTGATCCCATTGTGTAGCCGTTGGCGACGGATCGACACTCATAAATGGCGGGGCGCTGTTGAGCGAGAGCGTTTGAAGCTTCGGTATGCTTTCCAGGAAGTGCACCATATCATGGTGTTGACGCGTGAAACCGCTGAGACCAGGTACACTGTCAAGTCCGTATTGATGGAACCAGATCGATAGACGATTGAGGTTTGGAAGGATCGGGTGGTCAGCTCTGTTCCACGTCACCGTGCATTGGATTAACGTGAGCGACCGAAGCGCTGGGGCGACGAATGTGAGAATATCGGCGGGGAGCAGAGGAAGTGGGCGGTCATAGAAGCCATATAGTGTGAGCTCCTCGAGACCCGACATTGGCACCTTCAGCAGAGGTATGAGGTCATCCGCGCGGTAAGATGTCAGATGTAGAAGCTGAATCTGAGAAATATGTAGAGGCGAGAAAAGCGTCTGGAGAAGACCCCCCGATACAGCTATCGGGTCAAAGTAGTCGCCATCATATTTATCGTCGTAGACCCGGAGGTCCATGCTGAAGCGCAAGGAAGCGGATCCAGAACGGTGCAGCATATCGAGCGCCCATGTTGAGGAAACTTCACCGCAGTTGACTGTGGACCACAGGGTTGACTCGTATATGGCTATCTGGGAGGATTGAGACACACTTGAGACACACGAACTGGTTTTATTGCAGGGCATGCTTACCTCGCGCCATTCGTGACACACATGCGTGACGTATATCCACCCAAGGGCCAGAAGTACGCCAGTGGTATGGCGCAGGTTATTGCGCAGGTAGATGGGGTGCCAAACAGCCTTGAGTTGCCGGAAGATTTCGAGCAAAATCTCGGGGGGTAAGACGCTGATGGACGACAATGCATTGCGGCGATGCTTCGCGTGAAGAAGAACCTTTTCGATAGCTTCTATATGTTTTTCCATGAGGTTGCGAGCTCCTTGAGCCACTTTCACGTCTCTTGTGACTAGGCTATGTGCAGGGAGAAGTGCGCAAGCCGCCGACATCCACGTAGTTCTGCCGTGGTGCTTGATTAACCGGCGAGGTGCACTACTAGTATGCAGAAAACATAGCTCACTCTAGAGATGTTGGTTCGGCCATGTTTTCAGATGTACCAGTGCATCGAGGACGTCGATCGCGATACCAGGAAGATTGAAGTTGATGTGAGCACTTCAAGACGGATGCAATTCACGGGTCGTACATAGTGATTTTCCCACCATCCTCCCCGCTCACGACCACCACTGCGACCCCAATGCCGTTCACACCCCCGCCCCTTCTCACGGCATCCCCCGCCTCACCTCCACCTTCTAACCATCCAGAAATTCCACCGTCACGTCCAGGTTCTGGGTCTACTGATAAGTTAACCCCCGACGTGAAGTCGATCGGTAACGTTTTCTCCAACGATGGCTCCTTCCTTGAGAAATTCCAACGTCTTCAAAAGGTGCGGTTTTCACCCACAGTCCCTCCAGTTGGTCTGACGATTTCCCCCCTCAGGATGACGATGGTAAGAAAAAACGGGAAGCCCTCGCGCGGTAGGCTCATTTTACCACCCTTACTCTCCAAAATGTTCCTCACCATCCTCTTCGTGTCAGAAAAAGGACATTAGATAACCGTTTTGTGGGCCGGTTCTCGTCCCTTTGTATCTGGCGGACTTGCTCATAACCCCTCGCCACAGAAATCTCGTGGAAAACGGCCTTCGCCCAACGAGTCCGATTCAACGCATTCCCCTGCTGTAGACTCAGCGCGTCCTCCCATCAAGAAGCCCAAGAAAGATCACACAATGAGCACGTCCTCCCTCTCATTATCGACGTGTATGTAGGCTGAACATAACCGACAGCCGACTACCAGAAGCAAGTAAAAGCTTTCGCAGGCCGAAGTCTCAAAGACGATGGCATGGGCGTGCGCCCCCTCGTCAAATAATGTCATGAAGCCATCGCAAATCTCGTGTTTTGTGAGTGCCGTTCTTGTTTTTGTGAGACTGATCAGTACCCCTCCCTGCATACACTGATCACCTAGAATGCCCGCCAGCCAAATCTTGTCGAACATCTGCTCTCATCTTGAATACCGAGTATCCTTGTATCCATCTTCTTTGCCTCCGCTCTCTGTACCATGCGATACCCAAGGCTTCCTGTACTCCAACCGATGACGCTGTACTCAAACAATGGTGTAATCCATATGCATACCGCTGTACGATAGTTATAGAATGTGGAAACCAATCCAAATGTCCAATTTACACGGAACATACTTTATACTGTACTTCCTCCCCGTCAAATCGTACACGACAAAGACCAACTTTTCCCGCTAATGGGATACACGAAAAATAGGTATGGTGTAGTCAGATTTCAAGCCTCTAGGACGCGATAGACCTGCGCGATGCTCCTGTCAGCCGTCCGCTCCAGGAAGTAAGAGAAAACAACAGACCTTGATCGTCCCGCTCTTCAGATCTTCTAACTTGTAGCTGACGCTCTCCACGGTCTATAGATCCCACCTTGTTAGATGCCGACCCACGATTGACCGCAAAATAACACTCACAGCCTGGCCCACATGCTGGTTCGCCTGCAACGCCTTGATCTTTACCTTCTTCGTCTCAAACTCCGCGACGACACCCAACCCCGGCACCCCAGGCTCTCCCACATTCAACGTATACGCATGCAACCCCTTATGCCCTTTCAGTCTCGCCTCCTCGAGCACCACCACATCCCCAGGCAAGATCTCGTCCGCCCGCGCATGCACCGACGCGCCCGTCTGCGCGTACACGAGGTACCCGTACTCGGTCGAGCCCGCGGGCGGGTGCGCCGCGTTGGGCACCTGCGCGAGCACCGCGTGCACGAACCCGGCGTACGACCCGTTCCCGACGAGCGTCCGCTTCGAGCGTTCGTGCAGCGTCGTGGCCACTTCGCACATCTGCACGCCCACGCGACCCCACACCGCCCTGAGCTGTTCCCCGCTCATCTCCCTCGGCACCACCGGGGGAGCAGGCGCACACGGCTTCTCGTTCTGTGCGGGAGGAGGGGGCGCCGGGGCGTCGGTTGAGGGGTAAGCTGTGGAATCTTCGGACCACAAGGAGGCTGAGAGATCGCTCGTCGCGCCAGCATCGTCGAAGTTGATCGATGGCATTTCCCATTGTCCGCTAGTTGAGTTGTCGTCAGGAGTTGGAGCCGGTGGCGGTACACGAGGTGGAGGTGGACCGCGGGGCGGAGGGCGAGACTTCTGCAACGGCGGTGGCAGGTCGTCTTCGTCATCTACCATCACATATTCCGAGTGAGAGGACGGAGGAGGGATGGACGGGCGTGGTGGGGACATGGTAAAAGTCTCGTAAGATTCTCCGCGAGCATGAGGATGGACCTGGGGAGAGCTTTCGATAGTCGCCTTCCTCGTTGGAGGCGGAATCGGTGGTCTCCCCATGGGTACTGGGGGACGCGCGCTTGGACGAGGCGGGGGAGGTGGCGCATCTTCCTCCTCAGGCTCCTCTTGGTATTCCGCATCTGCATGGTGTACCTCCTCCATCTCGCTTTCTTCCTCCTCGACCTTGACCCCATCCGAAGACGCGCTCTGTTGCTCGAACTCATAGTCCGACTCGACTGGATGCGACATCGCCGGCGCAGGCGAATGCTCCTCGGAATCTTGCTTTGCATGTCGCGGTGGTTCTGGGGCGGCAGGCTGCATGGGTAACATTCCAAAGCGCATCCCACCCATACCCGCCAACTTCGTCGCAATACGCGCACGACGAGCGTGCTCTTCTTCCTCCCCTTCCTCCTGGGATTCTTCAACACGTTCGTTGGGCGCCGGGGCAGGTGGAGAGGCTTCGGATACCTCGGCATCGCCCTCAGGGACAGTAGGCGGAGGTGGCGGTTGGGGACGCCTGAAAGGCGGCGGGGCACCAGGCGGAGCACCAAACTTGATTCCGCCAAGCTTGGCCATCCTTTCGGCGATGGTCCGTCGTCGAGTCTGGTCCTCACTTTCTTCAGTAGCAGAGGATGCGGGTAGAGGTGGAGGCTCAGAGGGCTCGACGATTGGGGCCAGTTCTTGTTCCGGGGGTGGGATCTGGGACCGCGACAGAGACGACCTCGAAGGACTGTGGAATCTTGGATCAATGGGATCTGTGGACAACGTGCCCTAGTCAGCGGCGAGATTAAGAACAAAGTGGCCGAGCTCACCTCCGTCCTCGTCGTCCAAAATCTCATGTTCCGGTACGGCTGGTGCAATCGCAACAGGAACAGGTGGCGGCGGAGGAAGCGTAAACATGCGTGGTGAGTCTATGCTCCGCCTCACCTCCTGGCTCGAGCGACGGGAACCGGAGGAGGCTGACATGACGGGACTGTGGATCGACGTCGGGAGCGAAGGTTTCCGCGGAGGCGGGGATGGAGGCGCCTCCTCTTCCATATCGAACTCGTCGGGCTCCTGGGCTAGCGGCCGTTCCTGCACAATCTTATCCTCCGCTGGCGTGTACACTGGGACGGCTCTGGAGGGGGGAGGCATGGACGTCCGCTTGGTAGATGACCTAGGCGGCGATGTCGGAGGAGACGAGGGAAGCGCACGCGCGGGCGGCTGCATCGGAGTTCTACGAGAATCAGGGCTGTTGGTCGCATCGTCTTGTTCTTGCGATTCTGTCTTTGTGTGTGAATACTCGGTGGTATAGGGTGTGGGCACGCCCCGCGATGGTGGTGGGATGGAGGTCCTCTTCGAAGGGGGTTGGGGCGGATACATCTCTTCTGTCTCGTTCATAGGTGCCGGGACCGGAATCGCTCGAGTCGCTGGGGACATCGAGACACGTTTCGGAAGTGAGGGCGGTGGCGGAGAAGTGGGGTATCGTGTGCTCATGTCCGAAGCGGGTGCGGGAGGCGGAGGGGGGAGAGATCGCGTCGGGCGGGGAGGAGCCATCTCTTCGTCGTCGTTGTTGTCGTTGACAAGTTGGAGGTGTTCGTTGTTGACGTCGTCGGTGGGCACAGGGACAGGCGCTGGCGAAGGAGGGAGCAGGTCGGATACAAAGTGGGCGTCGACCACAGCCCCTTCGTCATCGTCTCCATCCAACGGACGCTCTTCCTCCGCGCCGTCGCCTTCTTGCGAGATGCCGGTGTCAATTTCAGCACCCTCGTGCCCAACACGTGCAGTGCCTTCGCGTCTAACATCACCCTCGTCGTGATCACTGGCATGTTCCTCGTCATTATCGGCGCGGACGGGAGAAGACACAAAGCCACTCTCCATCTCCGACACTACATGTTCAGTTCCTTGGGCCGGGATTTCCACTTGCGAACGATCAGGCAGACGAGGTCCTATGGATAGAGCGTTGCATTCAGTCCACCGAATTCTATAGTACAAATTGCCCGGACAAGAAAAGATAAAAAGATTCGACTCAACGCGTTGGTCCAGCCCCATTTACCTCTACGTAGACGACCAAGAAAAGAAGAAATCAATAATCACCTTCGTCTCCGTCTTCTTCGTCATCGGCCACCTTCCTGCCCCCACCAATTTGAGTGACAGTGTACGACTGCATACTGCTCGAACTATCCTTGCGCGCCAGCACTGGCGGACTAGGAACGGACAGCTGAGTTGGGCTGGCGATATCGATGCTTGCTTGGCGTTGGGGAACAACATTCAGGCTTTCTTTGCGAACAGGCATGGGGGGCCTCTCAGCTTCTACCTCCTCCTCGTGCTGCGGCGGGGCGAAAAAGGCGGAGTCCTTGCGTTCGGGGACGGAGGATGAATAGACCGAGCCCATGCTCTCCTTGCGCGAGGGGAAAGACGTAGAACCCACACTAGCCACACTTGACTTGCGCTGAGGTATAGTTGGCGATTCGATCTCCTCTGGCTCTGTGGAAGTCGCCTCGGGCGGCGGGGGAGCAGTGAACGGGTTGAAGCCACCCATCTTGGCCACACGCTCGGCGATGCGCTTGCGACGGGTCTCTTCATCCTCCTCCTCTTCCTGGATAACCGGAGCTGGTTCTTCTCGCTCGACAGCGGCCTCTTCCGGTTCGTCGATGTGCGTCGCAGGTTCTGGATCGGGAAGGCGCGTAACCGAAGGAACTGCAGATTCGATAATGGGCTCGGCCGGCTTGATGTCAGGTGAGGTGACTGGAGACTCCGGACGGAGGTCGGACGACGAGGAAAGCGGGCGCTCTTTAATGGGCTCTGGAGCGTCCTCCTTGACCTCATCGGCGCTCTGGATGACCCCGCCGATCTCCTTCTCCGTATCGCCGGACATGGCACCTTCCTCCTTCGCAAGTTGAGCCTCAGACACGCTGCTCTCGGTCGTATCAACAGGTTCGGGGCTCTTGTGGATAGCATCTTCAGAGAGCACGGGTTCTGGTGCAGGTGCAGGGGGCGTGGACACGGGCTCTTCAGAGGGGGGAGCGGGGGAGGGAGACTTGGTGGCTGTCTTGCGACGAGGAGGACCAGCGCGCTTGGGAGCGGCAGGGATAGGCATCGACGTTGGAGGGCTGCTACTGTTAGATGCAAGAGACAGATTGTCTAAGAGAATACGTTAGCGGCGGTCGTACATGGTTATGAACACAATCGTACCTGTCGAAGCGCCAGGATGAGGTTCGGATGATGATGAAGGTGTATCGTCCATCGACACTCGCACAGGCGGTACTGAAGCGACTGTCAGCATAACTGTACGGCACCCCAACACAAGCAATCCGCTTACCCTCATCTACAGCCTTCTCCTCCGTCTTCTCCGCTGGCTTGGTATCGTCCATCGATGGCTTCTTGGGGGGTGGCACAGGCTTCTTCCCGAACACAGGCGGTCCCATCCCGACGCGGGCACCACCAAGCCTCGCCATCCTCGCCGCGATCGCCGCGCGTCGTTGTCGCTCCTCCTCCTCAGGATCAAGTTCGCCCGCCTCTCCCGCCTCTCCCTCAGGCGCGCTAGGAGGCTGCGCCTCTTCAGAGTCTGCCATCGCAGCCGGCTGCGAGGCGATCTCCTCGCCTGGCGTGTGCACGGGCGGGAGGAACGGCTTGGGAGGTGTCTCCTCACCGTCGTCGCCAATCGGGGGCGACATCTGCACCTGGGGCGGGGGCTTCCACTTGGGCTTCTCCGTCGGCGGACGAGGTTTATCGGCGGGCGGCGCGCCCCCGCCAAATGCCCCGAGGCCTTGCAGCGCCGCCATGCGCTCCTTGAGCGAGCCACCTTGCCCGATGCTGCTCTTGGCATCGCTGGCGTTCATCCCCCCTTCGACGTTGCGCACCGGTGCAGAGGCAGAGGTGGGCGAGGGCGGATCGGCGGGCTTGGGCGTCCATTTGGAGAGTCCGCCGGGTTTGGGACGCGGGGCGGGGGCGGGGGCGGCGTTTGCGGCTGGTTTCTGCTCGAAGGCGGCGATGCGGTCGCGCAGCGAGCCGGGTTTGGGCCTTGGAGGTGTTGAATCGGACATGAGGGGGTGTGTGGGGGGTCGTTGAAGTGGTCGTTGCGAAGGAAAGTGAGCGGCGGACTGGAGGGCGAGGGTTGCGTCGAGATATCACTTGCGTCGTCGCTGCGGCGTGCTAGGGAGGTGCCTACTTTGGAAGGTCGTTCTCACGCTCTTCCGGTTCCCATCCTTTCCCCATCCTCTTCGTTTACGAGCCAAGTACGGGTACAGAGGGGTACAGGCGTAGATACATCCATCTAGTAATGGCCATGAACCCCGGTAGACACACTGACACATATGATCGTAGTCCATCCAAGCGCCAACAGGTTTCACGGACTCTCCAATTCCGCATCTGCACCACCGGAAATCTTGTGCATCCAGACAGGACCTATGAAGAACGGCGACATCAGCAATGAAGCAGACCTAAGCGGAAAGGGTACCCACCTGCTGGGTCGTGCTCGTGATGAAACACCGTGGTCCAAGCGCCTACGACGCCGAAAGGTGAGCGAACGCTGCCTACTTGCACGCCCTCGCAACTAGACCAAGTCAGCAACGAGAGGTCGTCCAGTAAACTGGTCATCCAACGCACTTCCACACTGGATCCCCGTCTTCGCCTGCCGTCTTCAAATCCTAGCTCGCATCAGGTGTGCGGAAGCGTACAGGAAGAGGGCACGCACCCAGTGCCAGCGCACGTCGCGGTGCGGCGTCAGCTCCACCGTACCAACGATCGTGTAATCTGCGTGCTTGCCGCCAAAGTGTATTCTGGGATACTTCGGGTGTTTCGGGTCGTCCTCGATGGACAGCACACGCAGCTCGAGGGGCATCGATCGGAACGCTTCGTCGAAGTCGGGATTCCCGAAAAAGGATGGGTCAAGCGGCGTTGAAGGCGCGCGCTGGAACATTGCTCGGTAAGGAGGAAAGATCGGTAGGGCCGATGAGCTCACTTTGTAGTTATTGTATCCTGAGGATCATCCGTCAGAGGTGTAAGAAAGAAATTAGAGAGCACTCACTGAGCAGAACCCTGTGGTCGATAAAGCAGAACACCATCCGCCAATTTCCTGAAATTCCTGCCCAATCGTCGCCAAACGTCTCCAGAGGCCGCGGAATGACACTCTGGCAGTACGGCAAGCTCATGGGAAAGATAACATACTCGAACACGCCTGCCTCATCAACGTCCACTAGATGCATGCTCATATCATGGTGCAGCGCCAGCACATGTTCCCAGTTCACACGCCAGTTGCCGTCGGGGATGTACGGACCAAACGCGTTGTCGTACCGATAATGGCTCAAGTCGTACACATATCCGAGCGTCTTGACCTTGCGTGCGGGGCGGGCGTCGAGCGGCGTCAAGCCGAAGCATGTGTGCAGGTGGGCGCGCAGTTGGGCTTCCTCCGCCGAGAGTTGCCACAGGGTGTGGTCGAGGAGGTCGCCCCCACGCAACGTGGCGGCGACCCAGATAAGGTTGAGCGACACGTCGTCGCTGAGGACGGAGGGCATCGGCGGGGTGAAGGTGGCCATGTCGAGGAACGTCTGCAACACAGTTTCGCGCTCGTGCGGCTTGCAGAGGGTCGGACAAGCGGCGATCGTGCGCGCGCGCATGATGCGTTGCAGGGAGGTCTTCCAATCGATCGATTCTGGCTCGACGGGTTCGAGAAGGGGAGATATGCATTTGCGCGGGTCGTCGAAGGGTTGGAGAAGGTAGAGCGAGCGCCAGAGGTGGGTACCGGGGGAGTGGTAGACAATCAAGTCGTATGCCCTGCAAGTTTGAGCAAACTGGGAGACGTCGAGGGGGTCGAGTTCGAGTAGGATATGCTCGATGAGTTCTGTTGGGAGAGAGTGAATGGGCGTTTCTCCTGGCATCGTTACTGTCTCTGAGATTCCTGCAAGTAACTTTGGTTGGATCAAGATAAGTAAGCCAGGCGATTGATGGTGCACACTAACAAGTTGACGAATCACCTAGAATGAGTTCAGGCTGAGTTTGCAGCGTTTATGTTCTCGCCCGACCTTGTGAAGATGATATGATCCAAGGGGCCTGGTATCTTTGAGGACGATGGAGAGGAGTGGAAGAGTCGACGAAGTGGGCGGAGGTTAGGCTTACTCACAAGTTACTTGTCAAGCTGAGTCAGCCACCGGCTCACCGCAGCCTCCGTCGGTCAGCCCTCTGAGATCTGAACAACGAAGACACGATAGTCGCGTCAACCCACCCTCAGGTATGTAGGACCCGGTGGGCGGTAGAAGTAGATGTCTTCAATGAGGCAAGCGAGGAAATCCCCAAGAGGGGGTGACGCGGTGCGAGCACGTGCTGGGAATCTCATAACATCCAAGTCAGACTGTTTGTTCTCAACTTCCTTCTCTCTCGTAACTCGTTCACCTCAGTGTACTGTGTATCGTGTAACTCCAGCGATCTCCAGCGCAAAGCTTCCGGTTAGCTCTCGAGGTTCATCTATTGCTATGAGAATGCATATTGACATGAGCATGAGGCTCTTACTTACCGCAGGACTGGCAGGGATAAGACGTCCGATTCGCTCAACGTGTGTCGTAGACCGTTTGTTATCCATGGACGCGGACGTGCTAGGTATTTCTTCTCGTACACAAAGGTGACGATAGATAACGCGCTCTCCGGAAGCTCAATAGCGTGAAGCATTGTCTTCTCTCGTTTACCAGTCGGTCCAGGGGCTGCGAACCATATCTATACACCAGGAGATGTGCCGATTAACTCTTCAAAAGTGAAACTTCTACCCGATGATGGATCACACCTTCAGACCGGTGCACGGTATGTTCATACAGCTGCAGGCCTGCCAGGCAGTATTGAAATCGCTCGTAACGCATTTAGATTCCTGGACCCGACGACATATAGGTCCACACGCATACTGAGCTGCCTATCCCCAACCCCGAGTCGTCTGTCTCGACGGCAGCACATGCTCTGCTAGCTCGAGAAGTCTTTCAATGAGGCGGTCTCCCCCGGGGGCCAATGTGTTCTGGCGAACGTAAAACCACCCGCACCAGGGCCCAGTTTCGTCACAGCCGGTGAGGGGATCGAAGGGTGGTCCGTCTTCTGGTCTGATATTTCAGGCCTGCTAGTATTTTTTATCTCTTTGTTTACGCTCACGATGCAAGGCTCAGGTCATTATGCCGGATATCCGAGGGAAGTACCAGCTTGCTAAAATAAATGCGAGCCTCACGGACACATGTCCATACATTCCCACCCTCTCCTTTTGACTTCCAGGAGCGCTGAACATTCCAGAGACCACAGCTAATAAAAGTAGCAGGGTACCCAATACCAACCCAACACCCTTGACCCACATCGTCGAAAGCGCCATAATTATCCTCCGATCATGCATATTTTCCACTGTCCGGTTCGTAGGCTCCAAATTACCGTGAGCGGATGTGCCAATGGAAATGGGCATAGATGAGCCGCAGAAACCCCAATCACGATCGTGTCCATGATCTCGGTTCGATCGCAAGCTGCAGAAGAGGGATCGGAAAGATGTCATCGTGCTGTTTGTGAGTCGATAGCGACACATCGCGGGTGCAGATAGATTTTATTTCGACCAGCTTGGGGAGTAGCAGAGAATTTCAGTAGAGTAGTCACCCTGGCAATCGGAATGGCAGCAACAGTTGACTTGGAGGCGCGAGAGGTCTCCCATCACGTGAGGTCGACGTGTGCGAAGCAGAGGCGGGTTTACTTGAAGCCCTTGCGAAAGTCCCTGCAAGCCCTGGGAGGAGAGATATCAGAACGTCGAACTCACGTCTTTCCTCGCGATCATATCCCGTTTGCAAATCGTCCGTCGACGATCGAGAACAAATCGCCACTGCGGGCTCACCGACATAGATCGGGCCCCTCCTTTCCTTCTCTCCGCCGACAACTTTGACCGTCGCGTTCCGTTTATGGTCATGTCTCAGATACCCGCCCTTGTTTGACCCCCGCTCTTTTACTTATACCCTCTCCTTTGCTTTTCTGTCTCGGTCTCTTCCCAGCACCAACCTGCACCAACCTGCACAACACGTCCGTCGCTGTCTCCCCGTCCCCTTTCTCACTCACCAGCGCCGACTTCACGGTGTACGTGCGCTCACATCTAGTGCAGCTTTCTCTGACGGCGCCCCATCTTCTACTTCCTCAAGAGCCGTATCAACGTCGCACGATTCCGGTGCGCATCTGGTTGGCGTCTGTGTAGCCTTCTCCCGTTGACATAGCGCCCTAGGTCGCCCTCGGTGTTAGGTGTATCCCACCACCTCCTTTGACTCCAGCAAGAGCAGCCCTTTCCTTTCAACACCCGCAATGGCTGCCATCTATCGTGCGTAACGTCTTTGTTTTCCTCTTCTTTCAAACTCACGGGCGGTGGCTTTCTGTAGACGAAAAGACACGCTTGCTGTGCATGATTAATGGCACCCGCACCCTCCTCGACGATTCCCCCCACCCCCCAAAGAAACACGCTCCCGAATCCGTCAAAACCGACGTGATCACCCTACCCTCCCTGCGCTCCCCTATCGCCCAGCACCGCGTCCCCTTCGAGATTCTTATCACTATATTCGCCGACCTTCTCCCGGCCCCATACCACCACGATCCCTCTCGCCAGCGCAGCAAGTCCCCTGATTGGCTTGTTGTCACCCACGTATGTCGCTATTGGCGCGCCGTGGCGTACGGCTGGACGAGTTTTTGGGCCTACCTACCGTTGGAGAGCCCGGGATGGACGAGGACGGCTTTGGACGCGTCCAGAACAGCACCGGTCTACATCGACGCCGGGCTGAACACATACGGCTCCGTCGTGCATCCGCATGCCCTCGAAATTGCGCTCTCGGGTCTCAGGCGCGCCCGACAAGTCACCGTGGCGTCCAAAGACGCCGTAGGCATCATGCGAACCTTCGAGGGGCTCAGAGCCAGCGAAGCGCCTTTGCTCGAGAAGTTGGAGCTCATCTGGACCGGCCACGACCTCGAGCCGCATCGGAGGATGCCAAAAGACGTCTTCCGAGGGAAAGTCCCCCCGAACCTCCGTGTGCTCAACCTGGTCAACATCGTCGTCGAGCCTCTTTCTCCCGTTTTCAGCGCCTCCCTCACCCACCTCGAGATCGTGCTGCTTACCCCCTTATGGCACAACCTCTCCCAGGTGTTCGACACCCTCGCGACTCTTCCTAACCTCCAACACCTCGCTCTCAATCGCGGTGCCGTCCTACCCGTGTGGTTCACTGGGCCCGATCCGCTCACGACGGACAACATGCGAAAAATACCCCTCCCGGCGCTCAAGCTTCTTCGTCTCAACGGCGACTCCTGCGTCGTCCTGCGCATCCTCCAATGCATCCAAGCGCCCCACTGCGAAACCAGCTGTATCGTCTTCGCCGCGGAAAGAGAGTTCGCAGGGGAGGGCTTTGAGCACCCTTCCCGCTGGCAAGAACTCCCCACCATCGTCTCCGCCGTGTCATCCCTATACCTCCCCAAACCCAACCTCCCCTGTACTACCCTCAACAGACTCGTTTTAACCACGGGCATGGACACCCTCTTCCATACCGTGTCGGAGATGACCGAGTTCCTCCGCCACTTCCCTAACCTCGAAACGCTCATCCTCCGATTCTCCCCTTGGAGCGCCCTCCCTACACATCCCTATGAAGATGTCGCCCCGGTGTACATGCCGCGCATCGCCCGCTTGCACCTCTGGGGCCGCTATCTCCACGTCGTCGCCACCGCCTCCGAGTACATATCCATCCCGCCCACCGCTGAGCGCCTCGTGACCATCGACGGCGGGCCTCCGCCCGAGCTCCCGCCCGTGGCCATCATCTCAACCTTCAAATCCGTCTTCCAGCCCCGCACGGACCCCGCCGCGCCTTCCAACGCATCCTACACCCGCCTTCAAGTCCACGAGCTGCCCGACCCCTACTTCTTCGGCGCATACATCGTCGCTTCGCACCCCACGCCCGTTGGACCCGGCGAGAAGCCCCTCCCGGCGCGGATGGAGCTCAACGTCCCGCTCTTCGCCATGGGCATGCTCGAACCTGTGATCCCGCGCCCGGAGATCGTGCATTCGCTCGCGGCGCTCCTTCCCTGGCTCGTGCGCGTGTTCCCGCTCACGCGCTGCACCAGCCTCGAGGTCTCCCACCTCCTGTTCGAAGACGACGCACTGTGGGCAAGGGCGTTCGGCCACCTGCTCGCCGTCGAAGAGCTCCGCGTCAGGCCTGGCGTGCTCATGGCCGGTGCAGCGGCGCGCGCGCTGTCCCGGGCGCACACGCGCTCGCGCTCGCCGCCGTCGTCCCCGAGCTTGAGGCGAAGCCCCGACGTCATTTCGCCCCCAACGCCGATCTTCCCCGCCCTGCGTGCGCTCTGCGTGGACGCCGTCGACTTTTCCTCACCCGCTTGGTCGACGAAGGCCTTCGGGCTGGAGAGCGAGGGCGGGAGGCGGGGGTTCACGCTCAGCATCGTGCGCTCGTGCGTGCCGCAGGCTGTGCTGGGTGCGCTGAAGAGGGGATTGGGGGCGGAGAACGTGCGGTGGGATGGTGTGGACGACGCCGGGGCGAAGAGGGTGTACAGGTCGTGGAGGCGCGCGCCGCAGATGCCGCAGGTGGTGCAGGTGCAGCCGCTCATGGTGCAGGAGCTGCCGTCGATGCATGGGGGCCCGCAGACGGGGCCCGTGATCTCGAGTTGGACGCCGCCGTCGTCGTGAGCGAGGTGGGGCTGGAATATATCTTGGATATATAAACATTGGATCTGTTGAGTGCTTTATCTAGTCCTTTTGCTGTCGGACGCTACCATGTTGTTTCGTATCTTCTCCCCCTCCTCAGTCGCTCGGTTTCCTTCTTGGAGCTTTCTTCGGGATGTGTATATTATGGTGTACTTATCTTGGACGGATCGCGACGCTGTTTTGCTGCTTGTATCACGCATGGGTCGCATTTTCTCTCGACGTTTAATGTTTTGAAATCTTTCTCCTGACGGTTGAGGTTCGAGTTCGAGAGATCGCAAGACGGTGTGCTAGTGCTCCGGATCCGACGTTCAACGTTCAGCTCAACCGTGGTGACTGGCCCGATGACATCCCGTCGTGTCATCCTAGATGTCACGCTCAACTAGTAACCGCACCCGTGAGACGTATATGCGTGTGAGTGGCCCATCATTCTCAACATTGTTGTCGGCGATCCTAATAATACCAAAGCCTCAAATTCATGTCGATATCTGCCAGTGGATAGTGGAATCCCTATAACCTAAAGTAGTCGAGCTTGAGCTTGCCGTCGTCGTCGGTGTATGTAATTGTATCAGTGAGTAGTGTGCTGGTTTGTTCTCGGCCCCTTATGGGAAAAGTCACGACAAACTTACCATAGGAGATTCGGGCTGGATGAATAGTAACGGACACAATTCAGTAAGTCGCGCTTTCTCAATAGTCAAGGATTTCTCTCCCATGTCCTACGTTTGTGGGAAAGTGACAATCGCTTCGGCGTGCTGCATCGCTATAAGGCACGGAAATTTCAGCAATACACCCGAAAGTACAAGAGTAATGTACCGACCGTATCCTATTTTCTTCGGAAGCGCTCACAGTACCGTCTTCCGCGTGTTTCACTCGCCAAACCACCCATTCATTCTCCCCATACGCTCTAAGGATGAAAGCTACCTCCACGAGACCTGGTCCAATGATTTCCGCACAGCGTTCTGCCCGGAACATCATGTCATCTTCTACGGCATCTGTTAGAAAGAATGGGAGACGATCGTAAGGATGGAGTTGATGAGTTGGGAGGTCGAGGTTTAGCCGAAGACTGGATATGTTGTCCAACGCGGCAAGCATCTCCGCAATGTGATCCTGTGATACAAAACATTAACGCGGCGAATCGTGTATACATCGGATGTCGGATGTGCACGTACCATAGGAACGTTCTCGTCGGTATACTCACGATATCGATGCAGCTCAATGGTCGTGAGCAGCGGGAATGACGTCACTATGTGGCCAAACAAAGCGTCTTCCGCGCTGTCTGCGCGATATACCACCTCAAGGCTGACAAGTTGAGGGCAATGGCAACGTCGAAGAATTGCCAGGCATTCTGACGCTGCCAATATCGGCATGGCAAGGCCAAGTTCCCCAGGACTATCTTCATCGTCGGGGTCCTGGAGGAAATAATATCGAGGCCAGTCGCGGAGGGATAGGTGGCGAAGCTTGACAGGGAGAAGGTCAAATATTCCGTCGACTGGACTGGGAAACGCGATGGTGAATCGCTTTAGGCAGCTTAAGGCCATACTTGTAGTACTAGATTGCCTTACCAGGATGGGCTTCTTCGCGTCCACCGTCCTGGCTAATTTCAAGCCAAGTACTTGAAGATTTGGCAAGTTTGAGATAAGCGACCGGATGGCACGGAGGTCGCCTTTGTCCAGATACATCCCGTCCAAGCACAACTCGCGGAGGCGCGGCCAATGGACAGACGACATCCATGAAAATAAGCCATGATGAGAGCTTATTTCTAGAGACCGGAGCGATTCCCGCATGGGCTCCAGGAGCTCACGCAGCCCCTGCGACGGAATAGAGAGGTGATGACCCCGTGCACGGCGATCCCTGTCGTGGATAGCATATAGGAACAATTGCCAGTGATTGATGGAATAGACGAATCGGGACAAAAAAGCCAATGCCGGTTTCGAGGTCACGACGCGGGGTATGTCCAGGTGCGTGAGTTGTGTTTCCGTTATCTCCAAGGAGTGCAAGGAAGGAGTGTCCTCACAACAGGCAAGATACTGCATAGGTATGCCTCTTCGAACATCTTGGACGCGGACGGTGTGGACAGAGGGGAGGTCGGGTATAGTTCTGAAGAAGCTGTCGATCATCTCCATGTCTCTGGCGTCGTGGTAAGAGAAAATCCTATTGGGCCCAACCAAACATTGAAACCACAAGGAAGAGGTTGACATACGATAGTCACGCACCGTATAAGCGGAAACAGATAAGTTGGTGGAGGGCATGGCCGATTGCAGTAGGAACCAATGACAGAGTAGTGGCGGAACATGATGGGCATGCAGATGCCACGAAATTGGCGAGAAGTTGAGGAGAAGCATATAAGAGAGGCGGGATCGAGAAACTCTGCTATCAAGTAGAGTGCACCTTCGTGAAGGATTGTAATGTTTCTGCAGACCAAAGTGAATCATCAGTCTGTAGTCAAAAAAGAAACGTACATCAGCCGTTTATTGAATCCAAGCCCCCTCTGTATTTTCTTGACGAGCGCCTTCATTCTCATTTTGCCAGACGCCGGTGTGGACGTGGTTGTTGCTGGATCTGACCTGACTTGGCAGTGCTAGCCGTCGAAAGCGGTTGAAATTGAAATGATATCACGTCTGGACGTCTGGACCAATGACGGTAGGGTAGTCAGAATCTTGTGGTGGACAAAGCAAGAAGAAGACAGCGTTGGGACCGGGTTGGGAGTCTGGGACAGCGCCACAGTAACTGGGGGACCGCCTAGTCTGCTTTTCTCCGCGACGCGCTTGTCGAGTGAGAGGGGGAGCTCGCTGATTGGTTGAGCGACCTTATCGAGACACGTTATCGCAGAACAATATTATTTGAAGTAATAGATCAACGCACTGAATGCGATGTCGACGACGATTCTTCACCATCTTTGGGCTCCTCCTCATTCCGTGGAAAAGCATAAGGCAATGCAATACAAGGTGTGCATATGAATCCTACTCATTTGTTCCAACCAGTGTACCCAACGACTTCAAGCACTCAGGCTTCAGGCTTCACCGGTCACCGGTCACCACTGTGCGTTAGGTCTCGTTAGGTCCATTACTAACCCCCGCGGCACACAATGCTTTCCATTGCGACGATGATGTACTACGAGGACGACGCGCTGTCCACGCGCTCCATGCACGGTGTCATGAAGAACATTGCCCATCACTCACTGTAAGTGCGGGCGTAATAAGATGTGTGGGAAGGACAGCTGGAAGAAGGTCATTGTTTGCATCGTCTCCTACGGTCGGCAGAAGAGCAACCTTTGCGCGCTATCCGTCATTGCGGCCATGGATGCGCACCACCACGTACCACTGGCAAGAAGGACAAAAAGCACCGTCAATTGTTGCAGCCCACTGCATCTATGAATACACCACTCAAAGTACGTTGCTCGTCGTCAATTTAAACATATACCAATCAACTACCCAGCTCTCGAGCCCAAGCTTGATGCCTCTAGGCAAGGAACTTCATTAAAGGAAGGGTCAAGCTCGATTGTTGTTTTCATTCGTGCTCTATCCTGCTCTATCTGTATTATACTCAAGGCCTCAGGGCTTCTGATCTTCCTTTACACATACTTGTGCTATTATACATGTGCTAACAAATTGTGTTGAACTCGAAGGAGGTCCTTGAGGCCTGAGGCTCTAATTTATGCTCGTCAACTTGTGAGCGGCTTGACTGACGAGCTCTGATGTCTTGTACACGTGACATGCCGAAATCCGGCAATCACGCTCCCTTGGACACTCGATAACAACGCCCGTAATGGAAGCAGACGCCAGATAAGAGGATCCTGAACTTGAGAAGTGTTGACGAATTATCTCGTCTGCCTCTGGGAGACTAGGACCGCCTACATATACACTACATAGTAGTACTTATTACAGTACTTAGTAATAGTAATAGTATTATTATTCAATAGCATCACACTCGAGTAGCGCACAGCGCCGGCCGGGAAGTAAGTGGCCGGTCCTTTGTCCAGGTTTGCTCTATGCTCTTGTTCCCCCCCTACTAGCAGTACCAATTCCACCCATGCGCATGCGGCATTAAGGTCTTGAGGTAATATTTGGTTCGGAAACCCCATCTGACTATGCTCTTATATTTTCAAAGCCCATTGCGGCGGGTCTTCTCAACCCCCTGTGCCTGCCGACACTTCAAGCTTCAAGCTTCACATGCTCGAAGCCAGCCTTGTTCATGTGGCGTTATGAACAATAGATTTCTCTGTTTCGGGTCGAAGAAAATCGCCTGATAGGGCTATCATCTCGGTCGACAGATGATCGATGGAGGACGGAATGTACCACCGCGCAAATACAATAACGATATCGAGGGACGCAGATTCTGAGTGGGTGCTGGACAGAACGTCCCGAAGGCGATACCAGCGCAGGAGGTTGAGTCTATTGTCTACTTCGTTATTGTTGTTGTTTCTGAATAATGTCCCGCTGTTGCCACTACGGCGCTGCGGGTATGAACTTCAAGGTGAGAGTCGAGCTCACTGTTCGTCTATAAAAGCAGCAGTACCTACTACTCTCTTCATCAGACACAACTTCCTCACTTCAACTCATACATCCCCAACAGCATCAGCACGATATGGTCTCAGACGATCCATTTGAACCATTTATCCCATTCCCTCTAGAGGAACCCGAACATACGTCGCCCGTCCATCGGGTATGTTATGAATTGTCGACGGCTCGTAGCGGAGAATATCTGATGGCGGCTTTTGACACAGCTAATCTCAAATGTACTCTACCGCATATCGCATGGACTGTCGGCGGAGATTTACGACAACTGCCCTCACGGAGTCTACTGGGTCCCCGATAAAAAGGCCTTGTTATATTTCGTTTACGGACGCAATGTTCATGACGCGCTGAGGCAGGCCGCGCGGAAGTACTCTCAGGCCCATGATCAGACTGACGTTCAACCCGAGGTAGTGTATCTTTGTCTAGATTGTTGATAATCCTCATCCACATAAACTCACGGTGTTCTAATCATCTCTGACAGCAATCTTCCTCATCGTCGGAGGAAGGCACCTCTTGGCCGAATGTTCGCAGACATAGTAACATGTCTACAGAACCTGCCTTGATGGGATTGAATGCCCTGTTTCCGCTCGACGAATCTAAACCTAGTGCGCTTTTTGTGTCTATCCGTTCGTATGCATACTGGACCTCTAACCGCAGAGTGCTTGTACACTTTAATGATGGTTCGTAAAGCCGTATACTAGTATCCGGAGTTACTCACGAAAAGTTGTATGATCTATTAGGAATTGAAAAATCAACATACCAGGGTTCAGGAATTCAAGCTTCCCATAGATACAGGTGTTGTAATTTGATCTGGCTTGACCTCGATGACTCTGACACCGGGAAACAATCCAACTCAGGTTCCATACATTCGTAAGTCCACCGATTTTCGATATACATATATACAGTATCGTTGATCTGTGTTATCGTCGTGTTCTGTAGATGGGTGTTTGGTCGCGGGTTTTCTCGCATCAGGAAAAGTTCGCCTACTCCTGTGAACTGGACTGAAGGAATGTTTTTTCTTGTCAAGTCGTTGATTCCACCAGAAGGGTGGAATAGATACGTCTCGCCACGAGACGACCGTGGGGAGTTCTGTATCAAGTACGAGGATGACAATCGCGCATGTGCGTCCTCATCTACCACTGTCTCATAGGCTACTCACTTCTTTTCTCCTTTCAGATCTACGCTTTCCACGCGACACTCCTACCGAAGTGGAGTTGCAACCCTCGCATCGTGCTCTTTTTGGGTCCGCTCGGTTCGAATATGATTTCGCACTTGCCTATGCGGTTAGTCGTAAACTTACCCGTCCTCCCGTATATGACGGGATTCTTGGTATTGGCCCGCAACGGTACGATTTGCCACATTTATTGTAGTCTCTTCCCCAAGTCTTTCTCGTCCTGATTTGTTGAACACAGCGTCTCTCAAACGTTGCCTGTCGCGGGTGTGAGTCATGCGCAGTTGTCGTGGGTCTCGCTGACGGACTCGCGGATGGCCCCATAACAGCATTA
Organism: Amylostereum areolatum; assembly: GCA_012932865.1. NCBI lineage: Eukaryota > Fungi > Basidiomycota > Agaricomycetes > Russulales > Stereaceae > Amylostereum > Amylostereum areolatum. Next base: position 1,586,190 of record SAXG01000002.1, read on the forward strand.
TCTGAGAGTTCTACAGAGTGAGACTTCCATCAAGACGGTAAGACCTATCATATCCTATCCCGCTTTCTTCAAATGAATCTAATCGTCTGGCAAGACCAGTTTTTATATTCGGCTTCTTCCGAGCTCCCTTGTGGATAGCGGAATCGACGGAGTGTATGACTATTTCTTCATTCGACGTATGTTACATCCCGAGCGCTAAGATTTTTCGATCGTATAGGACCAGCCTGCTTAGCTTTGGGCGACGGTGCCCGTTCACACGTCCCGGCGGTGTTCACTTTTCTCTCCCGCTCAAAATTCAGAGAACCAGCGATCGTCAGTTTAGGCGTTGGGATGTGCTGATGACCTCCATTTCCGTGTTGCAGGGCAGTCGGGTATTGCTAGGACCTATCAACACAGCGAAAACCGATAAACTGGGACGGGAGATTCCGTTGCGCACCACAATTGATACAGGTATGCACCATTCAGCTTACGCATTCGGACAAAGTCTGGTACCCAATCTGCACTGCATTTAGGTTGTACTTCCACCTTGCTCCCTGAGGATATAGTACAACGCTTAAAGGCGTTCTATATGCCTTCATCTCGGGAAGAAATTTCATTTATGGTGAAGGCAAACACGCGGTGGGAAGATGTGGACGTCGTTTTCGAATTTAAGACCCTCGATGAGAAGAAGGAGTTGGTGCGCTGCCCAGCAAAAGACTTTTTCACGACAGAGAGCCCTTCTTTCGAAGTCAAAAGTTCGGACTGGCTTGATTGCCCTATCGAAGTTCTCCGAGGCGGGCATGCCCGCACCGCGATTCTGGGAACGGTACGTCCCCTCTTCTAATCACGAGGCTTTATACGACTTCCGACGTTATATCCCTTTATGATGCGAAAAGAACTTCATGCGTACTGCCATCGTGTACTTTAGCAACCCGGAGGAACCAGGGAAGCAACCATTTGTCCAAATTGCTGGGCAATTCAAACCAGAAGAGTTTCAGTTGCTGCCTCAACTGAACACTCATGGTATTGATACAAGGACTGCGATTGTCGAACCGCACACTACCTTGCAACATCAAGCTGGACCGTCACAGGATCGGGGCCGGGCTTCGTCGCGTGCCCCACACCACACGGATCCAAGCTACCAGGCGCCAGTCCGCTCGCGATCGTATAATAATAGACCGGCGACCGCAGATCAGCCCGTAGGTAGAGGTGCCTCCGTGACCCGCCAGCGCGTGCCTTCCCAACAGCCAGTCGTCCCGCCGCCTCAACATGGACGCTCACAATCGCAGCATCGTCCAGATCACCCGACAGTCACCGAACGGCTATTTCACAAGATTCCTCTGTTTCAGAGACCTCCCCCCAGTCCACAATCCCAACAGCCTTTTCCTCGGAGTCCCAAGATAGCGGCGGGATCCTCAGGGCTCCAGCCTCGGTCCACGTCGCGTCCCATTCAGCGTTATGTTCCTCCAACGCTGGAGAGCGATCAACGGGGAAGAACACAGAATCGTGAACCTACAAGACCTACTGGAGCTGTTCAGCAAGGCCGTGATCGCTCAGCATCTGCTACTGGTAGGGGACTCGCGGGGATAGCCAAAGGTGTGGCTAATATATTCAGGCCTCGGAGCCGTTCTCAAGCACCTCCCCGATCCGCCTCAGCTCAGGGATGGTATGATCGGTCCGAATCTCAGAGAGGAGGCATGACCAACCACCCAAACTCATCTTTCAGTGGCTTTGTCTATATAGCGGACCCGCCGGCAGCATCAGGTTCCCGCACTAGCAGACCGCATCCCCCTCACGGTGAAGCTACCACTGGCGATCGCAAAATATCTCAACAATCTCAGCGAGATCCGGTTGTCCCAGCACCTCCCAGACGTCCAGAGCGTTCGGCAAATACGGGTCTTCCGGGTCCTCCCCCCGTGCCACGTCGCGCTGGCCTTGACTATGCACAGATGAGACCGTCAAACAGAACTCGGCACCACACAGAGCAAGAAGGTCAGATTGGTTTGCTTTCTACCGCGCGAACAAGCTCGAGATCAGTATTTTATTGCAGCATCGCGCCGGGCACAGACTTCGCTTGAAGTTCCCGCTGGGGGTAATGCTAGTAACGCGCGGCAGGGTACACACACTGTACCTTCGCCAAACCTAGTACCCCGACCTTTAGAAGCGCCCCTGGGTCCCCAACGCACGGTCGGGACCTCTTCACCGGGGGTACGGCAGGGGCTGCCAGGCTCCACTTTACCGGCCGTGACACAAGTCCCACCGTCCCCAAACGTACGTGAGGACATCGGTATCGATCGGTTTGACTTGACTAACATTTCTCCTACAATTGTCTCGCGTACTACTTCGCATATCTTATCGTAGCGTCACCGTCATGCGGGTTCCCAGTCCCTCCCCTACAGTCAGAACGCTCCCCCCATCGCACACAATGCATCGAGTGGTGGCCCCGGACCTGGGATCGCAGGCCCTTCTACGTCGCGGGCCCATCATCATTCTAGGAGTGCCATGCCGGGGGCTTCGGGTTCCCGTCCTTCTGGCGAGTATACTAGTAACAAGCAACCACGACGGGAACATTCAAGAGATCGTCGTTATTAATACGTGCGCGGGCTCCTTCGCTGAACAATGTTATAGATCTCAGCCAGCCCAGGCTCAGGAGCAGCTCACCCTACGAGGATACCTGTGGTTTTTTGCATTACCGTGTTCTTTGTCCCTTTCCACCTTTCTACGCTTTCATGTCCAGCCAGCCTCGCGTGTACCAATTACAGGTTTGACAGAATAAGAACTATTTATCAGCTCGCGACTCGGACTCGAGAATCCAGATCTTATTCTAAGGGCTTGGTAAAATAGAACCGAACTATTGCCTTACGGACAAACAACACGAGTAAAATCACTCCACCTCCTCCCATGCTTGCCTTAACGTTCTTTCCCTCTCTGCCTCCCCTTCTCGCACCACGACCACAGCGTCCCCCTTCTTTTTCGCCTCCTCGCTTTCCCTCATACCATATCCATCGTTCCCTGTGGACGACCGGCTCTGCTTTGAGCAAAGTTCAGTGGGTAGATACACGACAAGTATGCGCAATTATGTACCTGCAAGACCTGAGTCGGGCGCGGAGGAATTCGGGGAGGAGGCCCAGGATTCCTAGGATTTGGTCGCAAGTTTGGGTTCGCAACATTGGGAGCGCTGACACCAAACGACGGCGCGAAGTTGGTGTACGGTGGGGGGCGGTCAAAGTTCATGATCGCTGTGGTCGTTGTCGAGGTCAGCCAAAGCTGAAATCCCGAGTGGGCTCTGCAAGGTTTATGAGACGGCGGCGGTTGTGCGCCGTGTTCCTCGTGCACGAGGTCGAACGACTGACAGCGCTATCAACATAGCCTCCTCACGCAGTCAACGATAGCATCTACATATGATACATAGAAGAGATGAGCGCCGACACGACTCGGAAAAAAGGAGTGTACTCACCGAGTTTGTCCGCGCCTCGATGTAATTCAAGGCAGGATCTTGAGCGCTGAGTTTGGGAAGGAAGGTTGACGGTCGCAAAAGTGCCTTTGTGACCCTGTTTCCGGACGAGGACGGGCGGATGTTTATCGTTAGTGGCATTCTCCAACTTTGACAGTGGGAGCGAGAGCGAAGGAGTTTTTAGCGAGAAAGAGTGCGCCGACCGCGCCGGCGCGTCGTCGAGCTCACCTGTCTCATGCTCACACACCTCAACTCCGAGTCCCGACCCTCATCTCGTCGCTGACCGCATGCAACGATGGCGCACGTCTTCCCGCCCGCTCATTGACCAGCATCGAAAACTCTCCACCGCACCCTCATATCAACCTTCCGCCACCTCTCTCGAACATCGAACGCAACTTGCTCGCTTGATCAGCCCCCTCAAGTCTGTGCGGCCTCACACTCCGTTCTGGAAGCTCCGCGCCCACCGCATTCCAACCTTATGGAATTTATACCGTGGACTCCTGCGACTGTCTCCGAACGAGGACGTGCGTGTTGCTGTTGCGCTTATTCTACTGCGAGGACTAACGCGGTGTAGGTCAGGTTCCGGGTGACGAAGCTCTTCAAACGGTACCAATGCCTCACTAGTCCGACGACGACAAAACTACGGCTGGAAATGAGCCATCGTGTGCGTGCAAGTTTTTTGTCTCCACGACGTTCACTCACGTTGGCCGTTGCAGTGGTCGGAAAAGTTCCAGCTGGCACGCGACGGAGACCCCCATTGGATCGCCGTGCTCGCTCGCTACGGCCGGATGATCGCCATGCGTCGAGAAAAGGAGCACTGGAAACAACCCCTGCGCGACGAGCTTGTAAGCACGTTCTTACCACCCCTAAAATGTCGTATTCTCATGCTCCTCTATCAGGCCTGGCAGCAGCGCCTGGCCTCCCGTCCGATCCTCACTGGTGCATACATGTACTCCAACATCTACCACGGACCCCTCCCCCGCATGAAGCCCCAACCCCTGCACGTCGCCGGCATGATAGTCAAACGGAAACGCGCCGTACTTGTTGTGCCGACGCCCTCTGCCTTCTCCTACAAACATGAACGAGGGGATGTCTATCAAGTGAGAAGCCAGGATGGATATACTTATGTCACACACGTGTGCCACCAATCGCGAGAGGTGAGCACTCCACGCGTTACGTTCGGTGTACAGTTGTTGAATATTGAATTCTTAATCACCCTGATCACGGTTACTAGATTGCACTCAACCAGCCGACTCTGCGGTCAAAAATCGACTGTCAACAAGTTTCCTCCGCGTGGGTATCAGAAATGCTACGCCGCTCGGAGCCTGCTCCTTAATTGCACTTCGACATGGACATTGGGCGGTACGACGACAGTGAAAACATGACCACGGTGCACAAGTCGATGCGCCTTGTCAAGACTCTTTTGTCTCCTTGCCATCTCTCGCAAATTAGGCGTCTAGAATTCCTCTCTCCAGACGTACCCGGTCTCCTCTCCCTCCTGGATCAGACAATGCCGGCTCGTGAGACGCTTGTCCTACCCGGCTACGAAGAAAACCCAATTACGGTCCTTCCCGAGGACATTCTCGTGCATATCGCCCTGGCCTTGCGCTCACTCCGAGCTAAACATTGGAATGCCGTGGACCATCGCACTTTCCCTAACCTCAGGCACTTGGCCATCGGCTGCGACTACTCGCCCTCCAATGCCCCCGAACTCGAGCCATGCACGCATCGGGAGATAGTTCATATCCTGGAAGGGATGCCGAGGCTGGAAAGCCCCCAACGCGCGCCGACTCGGATCTTCCCCGCGAACGTGGTCGGATTCTCAAATCTTGCATCCTTCAAGCTTCACGGACGAAGAGAGCGAGAGTGGCCGGCGCGGTTTCAAGTTCTTGCTTCAGTGGTCATGCTACCAGTACTTCCTGACCATCAATCGGTCTGTGCTGCGTTTCGAATGCCAGTGCGCACAAAGCCTGGATTTATAGTTTGCTGGGAGTGCATTCGCCGTATTCTCTCTCTGCTTCCTTGTTCATTTTCGCCAGATACCCACTTAACACATACTTACTACTAAACATAAGCAGCGGGCCCGTGAAAATACAGAACGTTTGCAATGGCAGACTAATGGATGATGGGGGACATAGTATATTCGAAATCCTTCACCACTCGGTGGGACCGCGAATGTCGTTCCGGCACGATGCATCGCTATAAAGGCACGATTATCAGTCATGCATATGAGATGCGTGAGGGGTACACGGACCGTATACTTTTCTCTTGACGAGCACTGACAACGCCTTTGTCCGAGCGCTGCAACCGCCACACAATCCACTCGTTCTTCGCGTGCATCCTGAAGATGAAGGAAACCTCCTTGAGGTTTGGTCCAATGATCTCTGCACATCGTTCCGCTCGGTAGATCATGTCTTTTTTCACGGGCTCCAGCGAGAACGTAATCCACATGTAGGGATGAAGTTGGTGGGCCGTTAGGTCAAGGTTCAGTCGCAGACTACACAGGCTGTTCAGCTTGGCGAGAATCTGCACGATGTGTTCCTGAAGGTACAAGGGATGAATCGGGTTCGGTGGCTGGATGAAGAGTAAATATACATACCATAGGTACGTCCTCGTCGGCATAAGAACGATAACGATGAAGTTCAAACATCTTGAGTGACGGAAATGATGCCACAATGTGTCCAAACAACGCGTCCTCTCCATCGTCTGCACGATATACCACCTCCAGATTACGGAGGTGAGGGCAATGACAACGGCGAAGGATCATTAAGCATTCTGATGCTGCCAATATCGGCATGTTAATTCCGAGAAAAGAAGGGGCCATTTGGAGATCCCAAACGAAATAATATCGAGGCCAGTCACGGAGAGATAGGTGTCGAAGTCTGGTCGGGAGAAGGTCGAATATGCCGTCGTCGGGGCTGGGAAAAGCGATCGTGAATTGTTCTAGGAAGTTTAGGGTTATTCTTGTAGTGCGAGATCGCTTCACCAGTATAGGCTCGCTCGTGTCCGCCGTTCGTGCTAATTTGAGGCCAAGCACTCGAAGATCTGGTAAGTTCGATAGAAGCGACCGGATGGCACGGACATCGCCTTCGTCAAGATACATTCCGTCCAAGCACAACTCGCGGATGCGCGGCCAGCGAACAGACGACATCCACGAGAATAGGCCGTGATGGGAACATACTTCTAGAGACTGAAGGGATTTTCGCATAGGCTCCAGAAGATGATTACACAACCCCTCGGAAGGGATGGAAAGGGGAACCCCCTGCGCGCGCCGCGTCTTGTCGCCGACAGCGAGTCGGAACAACATCCAATGGTTGAGGGAATAGACGAACCGTGACAATGAACGCAATTTCAGGCTCGATGCCATGAAATTGGGGGGGGTCCAAGTTCGTGAGATGCGTGTCCGTTATCTCCAAGGAGCGCAAAGTAGGGACGAAGTGGCAGTAGGTGAGGCATTGTGTGGGTACACCACAGACGGCATCTTGGATTTGGACGGTCTGGACAGAGACAAGAGAGACGATGGATCTGAAAAATTTTTGGACGTCCATGACGTCTCTAACATGACGATACGAGTAGATCCTGGCGAGTCCAATAGGATGTCATTGCGGTCATTTCCATGAGGTTACTAGTTATCCTACTTACTGGATGAATGGAGACACATGAGCTGGCGGGGGGAATGGTCCACTGCGGTCGACGCCAATGATTGAGTAGTGGCGAAATAAGATGGGTAAGCAAATGCCGCGAATTCGACGAGAAGTCGCAGAGAAAGATTGAAGAGTGTCGAATTCGAGGGTTTGGGCTATCAAGTAGAGGACATCCTCGTTCAGAGACGTTATCCCGCTGCAGGAAAGAGTAAATCATGAGACCTAGACAAGCAGGGCTGGCAGAGCACGTACGTCTGCTGGTTACTATACCTAAGCATCCTTCGTATCCTTCCAAAAAGTCCTTTTACCCTCTGTTTGCTGAGTGGGAGAACTGTGGTCATCGTGCTTCACAGTGGTCTGGGTAAGGAGAGGGAGCGAACACTGGCCCTTGAGCTCGAAGCTTGACTACTGTACTTTTACGACCAACTGTTCGTCACTGGTCACAGGGACCTGCCGTGGCGAACAGTTGGCCTGTTCAGTCCCGCGTCCGTCCCGGGTTTGAACACCAAAAGTGTGACATCCATGCATTTACGAAAAAGTCGCTACAAGTACATATTTAATGCATCCCAAACTCCTTGTACCGAGTGTTAGCCATCTTGCGACGCTTTCCGCGCCCCAAACTTTCTGGATCCGGGATGGTCATCTCTCCCGGGTCCAAATCCTCAGCCAAGCCAAGATCCCCTCCTTCCGCTTCGGCAGCCGAAAGCATAGCTGCCATCAAGCTAGCAGGCTCGAGCGCGGTATCATCGCCAAAATCATTGTCCTTGCTGTCGGAATCACCATCACCGTCTTCAGCATTCTCATCATCAGTGTCCAACTCGTCGTCCGTGAAGGGGCAGTCGTCGTCAACGCCTGAGCCCGTGTGTACCGACTCCGACTCCGAATTGGCCCCGTCCTCGCCATTTAAGCCACAGTCAGCCGAAATCTTGTTCCAAAGGACGGGGTCCGTTCGCGGGAGGTCGCGTACAAGCTTGAGAGCGGTGGAGCTCGTTATTGAGTCGAAGCTGAGATTGAAGCCTCCCGGGACCGCACAATGCTCAAATGCCTGTGGAGAAGGGGTGAGAAGGAATGATCAGAGCGAGCTAACTTCACAGAAATACCTTTTTTACCAAGGCAGGCTGGTTGATATCATTCCATGCCTTGACAAACCAAGACACCGAGCGGTCGCGCAATGTCTTGATACGCATATCGAGCTTGAACGTCGATGGATCACCATTGTTCCTCAGATGGTCCAGGGTCTCGTCCACGATGTCATTTAGTTGCGACTTCTTGATCGACAATTTGTACGGACGCTGTATTCCGACATCGCAAGGCTGTGCGAGGCCGGTCATCCCACCAGGAATGTAACGGAGGCGGATCCAAGGCCATCGGTCCCCAACCAGCTCCCGAAAGTCCTTGCTACGATGCACCGACCATGCATCAAGAAGAACGACACATTCCTGGTCATCAGCACATTTGAGTGCCTTCTTTTGACGTGCAAAGTATGGAACAAGGATGCGCTCGAAGTATTCCTCGAGCAGTGGCAAACTGGACCAGTAGTTTTTTGGATTTGTGTTGAAGAGGAGCCCTAGGCGGTCGGCATCATTGTGGAGCGGAGCCTTGGGAGAAGGAAGCGAGCGTTCAGTTCCTCCCTTCATAATAATCTGAGTAGGAAGAACGGAGCCATTGGCAGAGACACCGACAACTGCAGTCCAAGCACGTTTCTCCTCTTTACTTATCACATCAACCTGCTTGACACCTTCGCGCTCGAACTGTCACGGATCGCTCCATTTCTCTCTTCGTTTGCAGACCTCGTACACGCGACGCGTCACGGCACATGACTTTCCCTTGCATCACATGCTTCAACGACGTCATTGCCCGGACTTCCGAGCGGGGTTCCGCATCCTTATCTATGACATCATCGCTCCGGACCTTCGTCCTCCACCCCATGACTCCTTTCTTATTGTTCCCCCCGCTCGCACCACTATTGCATCGCATCGCACCATCGTACCCACTTGTATATAAGGACAGTGTTTCTCTTCCCTTCTCCCTAGACTGTCCATCTCGTCATACGGTACTGTAGCACACGTTGCACTACCCTAGACCCCGGCACTCTCGAATCTACTCTCTTCTCGCTCCTCCCATCGTCACGACTTAGGCGGTTCATCGGTCTCATAAACTGCGTTTCTGACACCTGGACAGTCTACCCCTACGCCTACCTCGCACCCCTCTCTCCATCTACCTCTGCCGTCTCTACGACGTTAAAAACTCCCACCACGGACCTCCCGAACGCACCGGTTTTCCTCCCGTTCAACGGAAAGCCGATCACCCCCCGCAACGACGCACCACTCCCCTACCCTTGGTCCGACGCCGTCACCGTCAACTGCCTCGTCCCCGTACAGAACCTCTGCAAGAAAGATCCCTGGACCGCGCACGGCCTCAACTTCCGCATCTTCGAGTGGAGGTGGCACAAGGATCACGGTACTGTCGTCCTCGCCCTATACGTCCGGATCACTACGTGCATCAACGTAGATCTCGAACGCCTTGAATTCACCCTCCACGCCCCCACCTACCACACATACCTCATCCAGGACGCCCCCAACCCGATCCTCCAAACCAGTTTCACCTCCGTCTCCCAGTTTAACCGCCGGACCCCCGAATCCACCCCACCACCAGTCCTCCGTCCCACCATCAAGGGTAAGACCCTTCGTCGCCGCCACCACGAACATAAGATCCGCCAGGCAGTAAAAGCCGGCTACCTCACCAAGAAACTCCTCGGCCGTCGCCCCATCGCGGCGGACTTCTTCTAGACCATCATCACGTCCTCCACAGCCCCTCGTACCCCCACTCCGAACCTCCCCCCAGGCGTTTTTCGAGACTACTGTCCCGAAGAATACTATATCCTCACCTCGCAGCAGACTAAGGAATCCGTACATTGGCTGCACGACGAACCAAACCGGCAACGTCGAGACTGGTACTTCGACGACCGTGACGAACAACCCTACGTCGAAGAATCAGATTTTGCCACCGCTGCGGACGTTCTACAGCGCTTCCTGAACCCCCCTCCGACCAACTCGCCCCCCACCCCGTCGACGTACTGTAATCGAAGTCCCAGAAGGGATCAACCACAACGACACAACTGGGAAGTGGTACGCCTATAGACGGAACAAGAACGGAACCCCAGGACGATCAGTAGTTGAGTGGCAGCCCACTTCGTTCAGTCCCGTCCAAGATCACTGGTCGTGGCATCATAACCAGCAATTCCTCACCCCCGCCGACTTCCTTGTCGCAAAACAAGTCGAGGACGAAGTTGAAGAAGCAGAAGAACGCCGACGAGAAACCCTACGCCGCCTTGATCAAGAACTCGCCCAATCCCTCACCGTCCCCCTCCCCTTCGACAAGATGTCCGATGCCGAATCCAAACCTGCCGTCTCCAAGCGGGAGATCGGCCCCAAGCCAAAGCCATTCAAAGGCGATAGACGCGACACCCTCCGGTTCTCCCTCGAGCTCCGCATGTTCCTGCGCGTTAACAAAGATGTTTATGCCACAGATGACGCCAAGATGATGCTCCTCCTCAGCCTGATGGAGGACGACACGGCGAAAGCCTGGGCCACGCATCGCCGCATGGAACTCTTCGCCGACGAAGACGAGAAGGAAGACGCCGACACCCTCGACCCCACGCCCCCAACACTCCACTATAGCTCCTACAAAGAGCTCTTCGAGAGGTTTGGCAAAGACTTCGTGCCCGTCGATCCGAAGATAGAGGCTCAGCGTAAGATCAACGAGCTCGCAATGACCACCCGGGACGTCACTGACTTTATCACCGAGTTTGAGATGCTGGCAACCATGTCAGCGTATGACGACGAGGCGCTAATCCACTTTTTCAAAAAGGGACTTCAGCGTGACCTCGGCAAGCAGGTGGCCCGGTCGTACCCGTTCCCCACCAAGCTCGCGGAGTGGAAGGAGCGCGCCCGCCGCATCAACCACCAGTGGCTCGAAGAGAACCCGGAGAGGAAGAGCAGTCAGTCCAAGGGGGCTGTCGCGCTCACCTCAAACGGTTCGACCAACGACTCCGCGTCACGCCGAGTTGGCGCCTTCACCAACACCTCGACCCGCCCTGCAAAGCTGACGGACGACGAGCGCGCGAAGATGATGCGCGAAGGCAAGTGCTTCATGTGTCGACAAGCCGGTCACGTCTCTCGCGACTGCCCCAACCGCGATTCGAGCGCGCGACGAGTGGGCGCAGTAGAGACTGGGTCCAAGGCCCCTCCCCTCCCGACGAACACGGCTCCGTCCACTGCGAAAGCAGCTCTCGACCCGTCCAAAACCATCGCGGCAATCACCCGCCAGCTGAAGGATCTGGACGTGGAAGGTAAGGAACAGGCAGTGGCACTGTTGAAGGATATCCTGGAGTCGCAGGATTTTTGAAACGCCCCCCAGTCGCGTCGTCTGGCGGAGGCAAAGGACTTGTATCATCGGCATCTTACAATCGCTTTTCTGTATTATCATCTATGACCTCATGTGAGCAATCGTATCCATCGTGTGTGCACCTCTCTACTGTCACGAAGAACAGGCAAACACCCTCGATAACGCTCAGAGTCAAGATGATTGGACGAGCGACAGGCCGACAAATCGATGCAGATGCACTGCTTGACAGCGGTGCAGAAGGAATCATCATCAATCGAAGCTTTGCTGAACGCAAGAAGCTGACCACGAGAAAACTAGAAAACCCGTTCCCCGTGCGTAACGTGGATGGCACCGAGAACATCATGGGCTGGGTACGTGACACGACGACCCAGCGAATCCGGATATACTCGCAAGACTCAAAGGCATACCATGAGGAAGAAGCTGAGTTCTTCATCACCGACATCGGTGATCACGATATGATCCTTGGAACAGACTGGCTCGATGAGCATAACCCCACCATAGACTGGCAGCAAGATCGTGTTGACATGCTCCGCTGCCCTCCCTCCTGCACCCTCTCCGAACCGACCGTGACAAACCTTGCAACAAAGCCGCGAACATCATTGTCGACCCGATCACAGCGAAAGGTTCAAGCTGATGCGCCCCCTAAGGTACCTCTAGTCCTGGACGACCCCTTCCCAGAACCAGTGTATGTCTCCTGGGCCCCTATCCCTACGTATGTCATCCCCGCGCGCAGGGTCAAAGGTGTTCGTATCCGCACATCCCATCTCTCACCTCTACCTGCCCGCCTTTTCACTGAAGACGACGACGAACGACCCAGAGTCTTCCGAGACTGGGAGATCAATGGCCTGCGTTGTGCTGGGATTCTTCCTGAAGTTGACGGCCCTAACCCGGAGGCAGTACCAATCCGCGCGGGCTTCACCAAGGCGCAGGAGCTTGCAGAGCACTCAAAGGAAAATGCACGTCCGCAAACCTTTGAAGACTTGGTTCCCCCTCCATACCGCAACTTTGCACCCGTATTCGACAAGAAAACCTCTGAACGACTACCCGACCGACGACCATGGGATCATGCCATCAACATGAAGGACGGCTTCGAACCCAAGCCGTGCAAGATCTATCCGCTCTCCCCCTCCGAGCAGATCGAGCTCGATACCTTCCTCGACGACCACCTGAAGAAGGGCTACATTCGCCCATCGAAGTCGCCGCAGGCAAGTCCGTTCTTTTTCGTCAAAAAGAAGGATGGGAAGCTGCGGCCTGTACAGGACTATCGAGAGCTAAACAAGGGTACCATCAAGAACGAGTATCCCTTGCCGCTGATCTCAGAAATTGTCGACCGCCTCAAAGGTGCAAAGATCTTCTCCAAGATGGACGTCCGCTGGGGGTACAACAACGTCCGCATCAAGGAAGGCGACGAGTGGAAGGCTGCGTTCAAGACGAATCGTGGCCTCTTTGAACCTACGGTGATGTTCTTCGGCCTTATGAACTCCCCCGCGACGTTCCAGGCAATGATGAACGAACTTTTCAAGGACCTTATTGTCACGGATCGCTCCATTTCTCTCTTCGTTTGCAGACCTCGTACACGCGACGTGTCACGGCACATGACTTTCCCTTGCATCACATGCTTCAACGACGTCATTGCCCGGACTTCCGAGCGGGGTTCCGCATCCTTATCTATGACATCACTGCTCCGGACCTTCGTCCTCCGCCCCATGACTCCTTTCCTATTGTCCCCCCCGCTCGCACCACTATCGCATCGCATCGCACCATCGTTCCCACTTGTATATAAGGACAGTGTTTCTCTTCCCTTTTCCCTAGACTGTCCATCTCGTCATACGGTACTGTAGCGCACGTTGCACTACCCTAGACCCCGGCACTCTCGAATCTATTTTCTTCTCGCTCCTCTCATCGTCGCGACTTAGGCGGTTCATCGGTCTCATAAACTGCGTTTCTGACACCTGGACAGTCTACCCCTACGCCTACCTCGCACCCCTCTCTCCATCTACCTCTGCCGTCTCTACGACGTTAAAAACTCCCACCACGGACCTCCCGAACGCACCGGTCTTCCTCCCGTTCAACGGAAAGCCGATCACCCCCCGCGACGACGCACCACTCCCCTACCCTTGGTCCGACGCCGTCACCGTCAACTGCCTCGTCCCCGTACAGAACCTCTGCAAGAAAGATCCCTGGACCGCGCACAGTCTCAACTTCCGCATCTTCGAGTGGAGGTGGCACAAGGATCACGGTACTGTCGTCCTCGCCCTATACGTCCGAATCACTACGTGCATCAACATAGATCTCGAACGCCTTGAATTCACCCTCCACGCCCCCACCTACCACACATACCTCATCCAAGACGCCCCCAACCCGATCCTCCAAACCAGTTTCACCTCCGTCTCCCAGTTTAACCGTCGGACCCCCGAATCCACCCCGCCACCAGTCCTCCGTCCCACCATCAAGGGTAAGACCCTTCGTCGCCGCCACCACGAACATAAGATCCGCCAGGCAGTAAAAGCCGGCTACCTCACCAAGAAACTCCTCGGCCGTCGCCCCATCGCGGCGGACTTCTTCTAGACCATCATCACGTCCTCCACAGCCCCTCGTCCCCCCACCCCGAACCTTCCCCCAGGCGTCTTTCGAGACTACTGTCCCGAAGAATACTATATCCTCACCTCGCAGCAGACTAAGGAATCCGTACGTTGGCTACACGACGAACCAAACCGGCAACGTCGAGACTGGTACTTCGACGACCGCGACGAACAACCCTACGTCGAAGAATCGGATTTTGCCACCGCTGCGGACGTTCTACAGCGCTTCCTGAACCCCCCTCCGACCAACTCGCCCCCACCCCGTCGACGTACTGTAATCGAAGTCCCAGAAGGGATCAACCACAACGACACAACTGGGAAGTGGTACGCCTATAGACGGAACAAGAACGGAACCCCAGGACGATCAGTAGTTGAGTGGCAGCCCACTTCGTTCAGTCCCGTCCAAGATCACTGGTCGTGGCATCATAACCAGCAATTCCTCACCCCCGCCGACTTCCTTGTCGCAAAACAAGTTGAGGACGAAGTTGAAGAAGCAGAAGAACGCCGACGAGAAACTCTACGCCGCCTTGATCAAGAACTCGCCCAATCCCTCACCGTCCCCCTCCCCTTCGACAAGATGTCCGACGCCGAATCCAAACCTGCCGTCTCCAAGCGGGAGATCGGCCCCAAGCCAAAGCCATTCAAAGGCGATAGACGCGACACCCTCCGGTTCTCCCTCGAGCTCCGCATGTTCCTGCGCGTTAACAAGGATGTTTATGCCACAGATGACGCCAAGATGATGCTCCTCCTCAGCCTGATGGAGGACGACACGGCGAAAGCCTGGGCCACGCATCGCCGCATGGAACTATTCGCCGACGAAGACGAGAAGGAAGACGCCGACACCCTCGACCCCACGCCCCCCACACTCCACTATAGCTCCTACAAAGAGCTCTTCGAGAGGTTTGGCAAAGACTTCGTGCCCGTCGATCCGAAGATAGAGGCTCAGCGTAAGATCAACGAGCTCGCAATGACCACCCGGGACGTCACTGACTTTATCACCGAGTTTGAGATGCTGGCAACCATGTCAGCGTACGACGACAAGGCGCTAATCCACTTTTTCAAGAAGGGACTTCAGCATGACCTCGGCAAGCAGGTGGCCCGGTCGTACCCGTTCCCCACCAAGCTCGCGGAGTGGAAGGAGCGCGCCCGCCGCATCAACCACCAGTGGCTCGAAGAGAACCCGGAGAGGAAGAGCAGTCAGTCCAAGGGGGCTGTCGCGCTCACCTCAAACGGTTCGACCAACGACTCCTCGTCGCGCCGAGTCGGCGCCTTCACCAACACCTCGACCCGCCCTGCAAAGCTGACGGACGACGAGCGCGCAAAGATGATGCGCGAAGGCAAGTGCTTCATGTGTCGACAAGCCGGTCACGTCTCTCGCGACTGCCCCAACCGCGACTCGAGCGCGCGACGGGTGGGCGCGGCAGAGACTGGGTCCAAGGCCCCTCCCCTGCCGACGAACACGGCTCCGTCCACTGCGAAAGCAGCTCCCGACCCATCCAAAACCATCGCGGCGATCACTCGCCAGCTGAAGGATCTGGACGCGGAAGGCAAGGAGCAGGCAGTAGCGCTGTTGAAGGACATCCTGGAATCGCAGGATTTTTTAAACGCCCCCCAGTCGCGTCGTCTGGTGGAGGCAAAGGACTTTTGGTATCATCGTCGAATCGTTTCGCTGTATTATCATCCATGCATACCTGTGAGCAATCGTATCCCCCGTGTTTGTATCTGTCTACTGTCACCAAGAACAGGCAAACGCCATCGATCACGCTCAAAGTCAAGCTGATCGGACGAGTTACCAAAAGAGAAATCGACGCAGACGCGCTGCTTGATAGCGGCGCAGAAGGAATTATCCTGAACCGAAGCTTCGTTGAACGCAAGAAGCTCACCACAAGAAAACTAGAAAACCCGTTCCCCGTGCGTAATGTGGATGGCACCGAGAACGTCATGGGCTGGGTACGCGACACAACGACCCAGCGGATCCGGATATACTCGCAAGATTCAAGGGCGTACCATGAGGAAGAAGCTGAGTTCTTCATCACCGACATCGGCGATCATGACATGATCCTTGGAACAGACTGGCTCGACGAGCACAATCCCACCATAGACTGGCAACGAGACCGTGTTGACATGCTCCGCTGCCCTCCCTCGTGCACTCTGTCCAAACCTCCTGTGACGAACCTCGCAACCAAGCCACGGAGACCATCATCGGTCCAATCACAGTGTAAGCTTGAAGCAGGTAAAACCCCGAGGACACCTCTCGTCGTGGACGATCCCTTCCCAGAGCCGACATATGTATCCTGGACCCCAGTCCCCACTTATGTTATTCCTGCACGCAGAGTCAAAGGTGTTCGTGTCCGCACGGTCCATCGCTCCCCTCTACCCGCACGACTCTTCACTGAAGACGACGACGAGCGGCCCATGGTATTCCGAGACTGGGAGATCAATGGACTACGCCGCGCCGGAATCCTCCCTGAAACCGATGGTCCTAATCCAGATGCAATACCCATCCGCGCGGGCTTTACAAAAGCGCAGGAGCTTGCAGAGCATTCGAAAGAGAACGCACGCCCGCAAACCTTTGAAGACTTAGTCCCCCCGCCGTACCGCGACTTTGCGCCTGTATTCGACAAGAAAACCTCCGAGCGACTTCCTGACCGACGACCATGGGACCATGCTATCGACATGAAAGACGGCTTTGAACCCAAACCGTGCAAGATCTACCCCCTCTCACCTTCCGAGCAGATCGAACTCGACACCTTCCTCGATGACCACCTGAAGAAGGGCTATATCCGCCCATCGAAGTCACCTCAGGCGAGTCCGTTCTTCTTTGTGAAGAAAAAGGATGGAAAGCTGCGTCCCGTACAGGACTATCGAGAATTAAACAAGGGCACTGTCAAGAATGAATACCCCTTGCCACTGATCTCTGAAATCGTCGACCGCCTCAAAGGTGCAGAAATCTTCTCCAAGATGGATGTTCGCTGGGGCTACAACAATGTCCGCATCAAGGAAGGCGACGAGTGGAAGGCTGCGTTCAAGACGAATCGCGGTCTCTTCGAACCTACGGTGATGTTCTTTGGGCTTATGAACTCCCCTGCAACATTTCAGGCAATGATGAATGAACTGTTCAAGGATCTCATCGACTCGGGCAAGGTCATCATCTACATGGACGACATCTTGGTGTTCACTCGCACCATGGACGAACACCGTGCCATAGTGCGGCAGGTTCTGCAGCGTTTGCAAGACAACGACCTCTTCCTCAAACCGGAGAAATGCGTCTTTGAGCAAGACTCTGTCGAATACCTCGGACTCATCATCTCGCACGACAAGATCGCTATGGACCCCGTCAAGGTAGCAGGTATTCAGGACTGGCCGACACCACGAACGGTCAAAGATGTGCAATCCTTCCTCGGCTTTGGCAACTTCTACCGACGTTTCATCAAGGACTTCTCCAAGGTTGCACGGCCCCTATTTGATCTGACAAAGAAGGACTGCACATGGGACTGGTCGACGGACTGCCAAACTGCGTTTGACGCACTGAAAGCTGCGTTTACTTCCTCCCCCGTCTTAGTCATGCCTGACCCAAAGAAGCCTTACCTCGTTGAAGTCGATGCCTCGGACTTTGCTACTGGAGGTATACTCTCGCAGAAAGGCGACGACGGTCACTGGCATCCAGTGGCGTATCTGTCCAAGGCCCTATCGGAACCGGAACGGAACTACGACATCTACGACAAGGAGCTGCTTGCGATCATCCGTGCGCTTGAAGCCTGGCGCCACTACCTCGAAGGCGCCCCCGACACCGTCGAAATCTGGACAGATCACAAGAACCTGGAGCACTTCAAGACGGCACAGAAGCTGAGCCGCCGACAGGCACGTTGGGCTCTATTCCTCACTCGATTTGACTTCTCGCTCGTTCATAAACCAGGAATTTCCCACCGCCCAGATCCAATGTCTCGACGACCCGATCACAAGGATGGTGTTGAAAACGACAACAAGGAACGCGTATTGCTTGACCCCAAGTACTTCCAAGTACGCGCAACAAGGCCAGGAGCAGTAACCTCCCTCGGTGATGTCGAACTCCGACGACGCATCCGCGACTGCAAAACCAAGGACATCGAGGTCGTTCAAGCCCTGGACGCCATCTTACGAAACGGACCACGTACACTCGTCAAGAACCTTCAAGAGTGGAACTACGAAGAAGGCCTGGTCCTGTTTAGAGGAAAGGTATACGTCCCTGCGGATGACGAGTTGCGACGCGACATTGTCAAAATGTACCATGAATCGCCCCTGGCTGGACACCCCGGTCGCTTCAAGACTTACGAGCTTGTGAGTCGTGAATATTGGTGGCCTGGCATGTCTGTCTTTGTCCGCGACTTTGTAGCAGGATGCGCAACCTGCCAGTCGACAAAGACGCAGAGCAGCCGACCCCACGTCGACATGATCCCGAACGAAGTACCCGACCGACCATTTGGCGTCATCTCTACCGACTTCATTGTCGAGCTCCCTGACTGCGAAGGCTATAATGCCGTCAATGTCGTGGTTGACCGCCTCACCAAGATGGTGGTTACCACCCCATGTACAACGAAGATCACCAGTGATGGCACGGCCGACATTCTCTTCGACAAGGTATACCGACACTACGGCTTAGCAGACAAGATCATCTCGGATCGTGGACCCCAATTTGCTGGACAGGTGATGCGTACACTCAACGAGAAGCTCGGGATCAAGTCCGCCCTCAGCACAGCGTATCACCCACAGACAGACGGCCAAACCGAACGCGAGAACCAGAACCTTGAGCAGTTCCTGCGAGTATTCTGCAACTACCGTCAGGATGACTGGGTGAAGTGGCTGCCCTTCTTCGAGTTTTCTCACAACTCCCGCACCCATGCAGCTACTGGAAAGGCCCCCTTTGAAGTCCTCTACGGCTTCCTCCCCAAGATGTACCCATCCGTAAACCCGTCCTCAAAGGTCCCTGCAGTTGAAGAACGCCTCCGTCAACTTGAAGAAGTCCGACAGGAGATTAAGGCCAGCCTTGCCCTCGCATCCGACTTAATGAAGCACTACAACGGTGACACGATCAGCAAATCGACACTGTTTGCCGTCGGAGACAAGGTCTGGCTCGAAGGCAAAAACCTGAAGACGACGAGGCCGAAAGCTAAGCTTGCTGCCAAACGATTTGGACCCTTCGAGATCATTGACGTCATTAGCCCAGTAAACTACCGCCTGAAGCTGCCAAAGACGTGGAGAATCCACCCGGTCTTCCATGCTTCGCTGCTCACCGCGTACAAAGAGACAACGGCACATGGTCCAAACTATGAACAACCGCCGCCTGACCTCGTTGATGACGAGGAAGAATATGACGTTGAAGACATCATCGACTCGAAGCCGACCCGCAACAAGAAAGGCATACAATACCTCGTCAAGTGGGCAGGCTATCCTGACTCCGAGAATACCTGGCTCCCTCGCTCCTCGCTCTCAAAAGTCACCGACATGATCGACGCCTTCCACAAACGCCATCCAAATGCGCCCCGCCCTGTGCGTTCCCTCGGCATCTCCTTTGACGATTTCCTCGCATCTACCCTTGCAGATGACATTGCGCTCCAGGCGAAAGCGCGTCTTAAAGGGGGGGTAATGTCACGGATCGCTCCATTTCTCTCTTCGTTTGCAGACCTCGTACACGCGACGTGTCACGGCACATGACTTTCCCTTGCATCACATGCTTCAACGACGTCATTACCCGGACTTCCGAGCGGGGTTCCGCATCCTTATCTATGACATCATCGCTCCGGACCTTCGTCCTCCACCCCATGACTCCTTTCTTATTGTTCCCCCCGCTCGCACCACTATTGCATCACATCGCACCATCGTACCCACTTGTATATAAGGACAGTGTTTCTCTTCCCTTCTCCCTAGACTGTCCATCTCGTCATACGGTACTGTAGCACACGTTGCACTACCCTAGACCCCGGCACTCTCGAATCTACTCTCTTCTCGCTCCTCCCATCGTCGCGACTTAGGCGGTTCATCGGTCTCATAAACTGCGTTTCTGACACGAACGTACACTTAGACGGGTCTGCAACCACAACCTGGGTCTGGTCGAAGTTGATAAAGAGGGATGGATGACGGATGCCTGCATCGCGGAAGATAAGGACTAATCGGATGAATAGCTCCAAGAGCTGCTGGTCTGCGTCATCTGGAGTTTTCTGGGCAGCACGCGTAGATGCCCGGGGTACCCATCGCAGATGAGCGTAGAGAAATTTGCGGACATAAGCATCAGAGCAACGAAAGCGGCTCCCATCGCGAGCGGTCGCTTCGAGCACCTCTGGGGCATGATGGTAGATGTGGGCGAGCATAATGCCACGGGCAGCCTCGACAGAAATAGGGATACCCGTGCGCCGTAAGGCAAGAAGCTGGTCGGTGACCTCGTTCACGAGATTCGGATAAGTATCCTATAGATATTGACATCAGCAAACAATCCCAGTAGTATGCGAAGAATATACATACAAGGACGCCGCTTCGTGTATTATGTCCTCCAGGTTTTGCTCCTGCCTGATCCGCAACACGGTCAAGGACAGATGGCTTCCACTTGGGAAGAGAGGAAGAGCGGTCAATATACCGACCAATGACTTGAGGTGTTATCTTTGCGAAGTCTTTTGGGTTGCGGCGCTGGAGGATTTTCACGATTTCGGTTGGTCGCATGCGAGGCCCAGCCTCACGCCCCGCACGGACAATCTGCTCGAAGAGCAAGCTGTTCGTCCAATTACTTGTTCGAGCTTGTTCATCCTCATGTTTACGCTTACGCCCGCGATTGTCCCTTGAAGCTCGTTGCTCGATCTTGAACGCACGATGGGGACGCGAACGTTCCATAATGGAAGATGGTTTGTCAGCTGAGACTGATGCTGATCCAGCCATGAGAACATTGTCGGCAGGGAGCTGCGATGCAGCTGCAGCTCTCTGAGACATGTGTAAGCGCAAATGATATGATCTGAAAGCTAGCATAGGAAACGTACCTTCTTAGCCTTCTGCCGTTTCCTAGACTCCCGCTTACGCTCTCGAGCCTTTGCACGATCTCTCTCAAGCTTTGCAACTTGTTTTGCCTCCTCCTGAGTTCGTGCCATACGCCGACGCTCCGCTTCTTCTTCAAGGCGCTCGGTTTTGGTTGCAATGCGACGCAATTCGGCCTCCTGGCGAGACAGCCGCTCAAAGTACGATTGGATTGTCCGTGTCTGAGGAGACTTGGTCGGATGCATTGGAGGTAGAGGAGAGGAGCACAGAGGTGGAGGAGAGGAGCATGGAGGTGGAGGAGAGGAGCATGGATGTGGAGATTCCATTGGCTGCCAGTGACACATAGGAACGGCACCGTCGGACATGTCATTGTCATCTGAGTTGGAAAGGTTATCGTCGATGTTGCAGCCATATGGTTCGGCATCAGTGTCATTGTAAGCCTCTGAGATAAAACTGGAGTCTTTTCGCCGACCATTGTGGCGTGCAGCTACAATGTCGTCGGTTAATCCAAAATCTCCCTGTAGGCCAGTGAACCAAATCATGATGAGAAAATGACGACAAAAGAATAGAAGAACAACTTACCAATGTGTACATGCTGGACGAGAATTGTGTAGCTAGGAGCAGAGCATACTCCATACGCTCGAGAGGCTTGCCCATGCCCTGCCATGGACGGCTATTGGGCCACACAGCGCGCTCAATGGTGTTCCATGTTAGATCACCGCACGAGTACATGTCGTCCTGCCATGAATGAGGCATTTCAACGAGAGGCAGATCGGGCTGCTCGTCGGTACGCCGCACCGCTCGAAAGAAGCGGTTGAGACCAATGCGATCTCGCTGCTTGATACGAGCCATCCTGCTAAGTGAGTCGCCATATGCGATTGTGTTCATCCTGAAATCGAGCTTTGCGGCTGTGAAGTGGTTGTCGTTACCCGTGTGCAGCGGGCAGATAAGGATGTCGAAGTGATTGTCCACAATGTGTGACGCAAGCTGACGAAGATATGAGAGAGGGTCACCAAGAGGTCCGCGACGGGGTTCATGGAAGTGATCCCAGTCGACATCGGACTCGGGAAGGAGGAAGGGATACTGAAAATCAAGGGTCTCGATATGGATACGGGAAAGGGCGGGGTCCTTCGTGGCCCAGGTGCGAAACATAAGAAGGACGGAGTCGATTAGGGTACCGGTGAGGAAGGATTTGGAGAAGAGCATCACAAGATGCCTCGACCGTAAGCCAGTCCCATGGACGAGCGGAATGTCCCATCCAAGAACAGAAAACATGGCACGGAGGGCAGTGGGGATGGTGGATAAGTGAGGGGGGATTGGATGGCCTCTGGATAATATTGCTTCAAACCAATTGAAGGTGTCCGTCCACGCGCGGCGGCCGTCGATGGCGTCGTTCATGTTGATCCAGAAATAGACCGTCCAAAAAGGCAGTGCACGACCTCCCACTGGATCTAAGCCTTGCAGGCTACGATAGCTGTGGTCCATTGGTGTTGGTTGGCCAGGATCAGGGTTGAGGGCATCGCGAAGACGAATAAGAAGGTTGAGGGGGGGTACAGGAATCGTTGTGAGAGGGATAGGATTGTGTGTGGGAGTGTTAGGAGAGAATATCTCCGTGACCGTGATGTGAGAAAGTGCCAAGTCCGTGGAGACGGGAGGAAGCTCGGTGGACATGAGCTGTTGAACTGACATCGTGTTGGCAGGGACTAGGCATGCATAATAGAGCGGAATCGCACATTCGGTGTGCGCAGGGGTAGACATGTTGAGTGTTTTTCAGTGCGGGTGAAGTGGGAGAGTTTGAATGGAAACAAAATACCTGTGACTTATATATGTCCTTACTTCATTGTCTTGAGCACAATGAGGGCCACAGTACTTTGTTGAGTGAGGTAGCCACGGCCCTGTGGAGCTGAGGCCAGCTTGTAGGAGGTGGCCCGTGGCGCGGGCCCGGTACTGTTCATTGTCCTATGTCACGACGCGGTTTGAACCGAACTTCCGACGAACCGAGGATCTGGTCACAGGTCACGCTTTTTCAAACTGAATAGTTGGTCGTAAAAGTACAGTAATGACTAAAACAAGTGACGCGATGACGTGCTCGAGCTTGGCTCGGCGGCAGCGCGCCATTGTTCAACACGGTTCAGCTTTTGACTGCATCGAACAAGCATCTCCCTGGCATCTATGTTCAAAGCGGACGGACTTCTCCCCAGTTGTTCAGGGCGAAATCGGGAACGGTATGTTGATTTTCAGACCTCCTTACCTCTCCATTGACCTACTCTTTTGTCTGCCTGTCCTTGTTACGAGCGACTCAGGAGCCTCGACCTCGCGCTGATCGTCGTCCGGCCGCCACTGCATGTATACGTTGACTTCCTACTCTTTCTCCCCGCGAATACGACGCCTTGTTCTCGCCTGAGACGTCTCTGTCGCCGTTTCTGTATATCTCTTCTTCTCCCTCAGGCTGTGTTCAGTTAGGTACGGCTACTATCACTCTTCGCTAGAGCGGTTGGCAATTGGCAATCAAGCAGTAGCATAACTCGTTTCTGTTCGTCTGGATGAATTGGTGAACGTTCAATTTTTCGATCCCGCGCTATTTCTCAGTGTATATGGAAGCAGCTAGAAGAGTACAGGTCGGCGTTCGTCTCGTTCTTCAGGTCTGTCCGATTTGATGTCAAGCATTCACTTATTTCCCGAATTGTCCAGCCTTGTCAAGTGTTTGACTCCTAGCGCCCAGCTTCCTTCAACGGATGTCCTATTGTACTCGCACGAGCGGGGATCAATTCTACCCTCAACGCTGCTTATTTACAATTATTTTTGACAGGGCGCAAGTCTTCCATCTGGAACACCCATGACGGAAGCACCGTTCTGTTCATCTTCATCATTATCGGGCATCTCGCTATTGTATATGAACGTCGCATCATAACAGAGCATTGAGGAAACCTCGGGTATGAAAGTGAGGGCAGCTATGCAGCCCCTCTATAAAAGCAAGCTCGCGGACGGCCGCATCAGCAATTCAGCCAATGTCTGGTAGGATCTGAACATACCTGGACAAGGCTGATCTCTCTGGTCATCTGGAAGATCCCCATCAAAATATGATCGGGCCCAGGACAGGATCCATCAGGTCCATCAGCTCGGCCCAATCTTGTCAGACCGCCAGATAAACTGGCCTCAAGTCGCTACCAGTCAAAGCAGTACAGTATTTCATTGCAATGTCCTAAGTACTCAGTACAACATGTAGTGTAACTTCGTATTCGCTCGCGCCGTCGCGCCTCCATCGCCCGCCATACAAGCCCGTCCGCGCCGTGCCCAATCTTCTTCGCCGGCGCGCAAGCGAGAATCGCGCCACCGTGCTCGGACCCGTAGTACCGCCTTGGGTTCTGTGCGTAAACGGTGTACAGTGAGGCGGGACGTGATCTGATCGTCTGATCTTGTCGCCAGTGTCGTGTCGTGGGACTGGTCACCAACGGCCTTGACGTCGTAGCCGGTCGTGTTGAGAGCAATCAGGGCGAGATGGAGGAGGTGGGGGATGCTGAGATCGAGCGGATGGATCCTGCCATTAGCCGACTTCAGGAGTTGGGGAGGCGTCGGTGGGAGTTCGGTGGGTGAGTGGGCAGAACGAAGCGGGGGAAGAGGCGCAGGCGTGGTCGCCGCTCGGGTTGCAAGGTGCAATTGGGGAGGGCTTGGGCGAGGGCGGCGGAGGCAGCGGAGGCCAAAGAAGGGGAGAGATGCGCATGGACGCTTGGGGATGCGGAACATGGGTCTACCGTCGACGATGGTGACGCGGTCGCCGCGGGGTGGGAGGGTTGAGAGTCGGGGAGGTCGAGCAGGCTGCTGTTGAGCTTGGTCGGGACAGGTTTGGAAAGGGAGGAGTCGGTGAGGGCAAGGCTTGTGAGCTGGGAGAAATCAGGGTGGGCATGTATGAGTACTGAACAAGCCAGGACACGCACCGCTCCTTCGGATCAAAATGCTAAACTTCCGGTCCATGTCTTTTCTCTCGTGAAAGGGGACAGCGGCCTCCTGGCGCGCGCGCGGTTCCCCTGCCTGGTGTTTGCAGGCCGGAGCGATGCTAGCCTTGTTGCGGTCAAGGGCGAGCTTGTTGTTGGGAGTGACGAGTTGCGTCTTGAGCGCGTCAAGTTTGGCGGGAGATGCAGCGGTGGCGGGAGCGTCTTTTCGACACGAGATGGAGTGCGTGGAGGTGCAAGAGGGGAAGGGGTGATGATCACGATGGAGAGCGTAACGACCTCGAACGGAAAGCCAGGGGTCGAGTCACATGATCTTCGGGTACCCTCCGTCCTCTTGAAGCTACAGCTTCATTCTATTAAGCCTATCTCGCTAGGTGTATTTTTGTTTCATAAGTAGTCTAGTTATGTGGCCAAATCTGGAATCTTGTGCCAATACGAGTCCATTAATCGATCTTCGGAATCCAAATAGTTGCGCGGCTGCCTCAGAGCCTGAGGAGAGTATATTCCCACGCTCGCCCAAATGCGGCAACTCCTGTCTCCGCCTCTCGCAATTTTTGCTCTGTTCCCTCACTGTCCCTTCCCTTTCATTGACGATCTCATGGGGGAAAAGCCGTACGCAATTCACCTGGGGACCGCGTGGCAGGTGCGTATTTTTGTCATCAATTTAACAAGTAAGAGACATTGACCCGATTGA
Organism: Amylostereum areolatum; assembly: GCA_012932865.1. Taxonomy (NCBI): domain Eukaryota; kingdom Fungi; phylum Basidiomycota; class Agaricomycetes; order Russulales; family Stereaceae; genus Amylostereum; species Amylostereum areolatum. The sequence goes on from SAXG01000002.1 coordinate 1,611,896, forward strand.
CACTCGGCAGATTATCGATTGCACTCAACCCGGCGACTCGGATATCTCGTCCGCGACGGGCACGGAAGGCAGCCCTCCAGTTGCTGATCCTGAGCAAGGTATCACCGTCGCTTTTTACGGCTACGGAGTCTGCGATATTCAGCTCAATCCCGGGCTGAATCCCCAACCATTAGTATGTGTCCTCGTTTCACAGTGCAATTCAGAGTCTGAATATGCTCTTTAGCGCATTCAGATTGTTAACGGTTACCTACAACGCACATCCGAAGCCACCCCTCGCACTCCGGCCAGCAATAACAAGCGAACACCGCCCCAAACCGGCGGTTCCGATTCGGTACCTTCGCTTCGCTATGTGTCCGACTCTGAGCCCGATCGTCTCGCCGGGATGGCACCGGGGGGGTGGGATGACGAGGGATTGGACGATGCTTGCGTCCGCGGACGTGCAGGTGCGTATCTGATCCATTGCATCACTCAATATTACTAACAACAAACTGTATCCCCATCGCGCTTTAGAGCCCGATCCCTACACCATTGCAACACCCTGTTCATCCCCCCCACCTCACCATCTCAATCCTCCTGTTCTCAAGCTGATCCCAGCTTCGCAAAGCAAGTTTGGACGCCTTCCATCCTCTGACCCTCCTGGTCCAGGGTCAATAGATGCACGGGAGTGTGGATCCGAGCGGTATGATTTCGTCGTCTCGGTCTCGTATATACTCCCTCGCTCATGCTCCTGTTAGTTCGACTTCTGACACAGATGACGATCAACTGTCTCCTCGCCCCCACGCAGGAAACAGTACCAAAAGGCAACACTCACCTCCGAGTGTCTACCGCGCCACTAAGCGACAATGTTCGCAATCGCTTCCATCGTTGCCTTCGACTCCACGGGGCCACCCTCCTGTCACCCTACCTAACACTGCTGTCAACGCCACACCACCCCCAAACCCACCATCTCCAAGCAGCCCTCATCTTCCTCCAGCAGCCACCCAAGAGGTAGTGGATGGGACATTGTTCAACGAGCCGGGTTATAGTGCGGTATTTGAGTTCCTTGACATGATTGTGAACCCGACGCAAACTCCGGGTGCGGATTCGGCAGTAGGTTAGAGTGTTACATCAAAAAGCAATCTCGTACATATGATGATCGGCAAATTTGTTAACGTAGTACGATATGAACGAGTCCAACGAGTAAGAAAAGTGGAAATCAAATGGGATGAATCCTTCCCCAAAGACGGGGAGGAGATGTGCGCTACGAAGCACGGTGTCCAGGTGTTTGTCATGAACGTTACCATTCCGGACATCTCGGACACCTCGGGGACCTCGGGGATAATATCCCAATTCATTTTTATTTTCATTTCTATCTGACTACTCATCACTTAGTAACACTCCGTCACTCCGGTGGAGACTCGGCTTATCCTTGTTCCTTCCTGACGTCATGACTCCAGGCTCGTCTTATCATCGCTTCTCTTGACTCCACATGACATCATAATGCTGCGCATGACATCATGCCGCTCCGGACCCGGCTCATCCTTATTGTCTCGCTTACTGATCCTGCTGCGCATGTATCTATACTTAGCTCTGCTTACTGACCGCCATGTGTCGTAGCTTACTAAGTGACTCTGCCTCGTAGTATATAAGGGCTCCGTTCCTCCTGTACATATTCCCCATCTCGACCTGGTCAATACTACCGACCTTACCCCCCATCGTCCCTCTTCACTTGTGTCACACGTAGTCGCCTAGTGCTCGTCACTAAGGCCGTTGCTGACATAAGGTCGAGATCTACTTCACCATCGCACTACCCGACGACCATCGTAGCGTAGCATACCTGTCCGTAGTAGACGCCTTATTGCGCTACTAACTCCACTTTTTCTTCGTGCCGCCTCGGATCATTGCCCCCAGCGTACGCGACTAGTCACCCCGATTCTGTGGTCGTGTGCACGCATCAGCGGCGCCGGCTTGACGTAACCGCGTTACGTTACACGTACTCGGGGCCCCTCGAACACCACGAGAACCCAGACGTGACAGTTGAAGGTGCACCTAACGGTGTAGGAGGCTAGTAAAAGCGACAAAGGGAAAGTGACCCGAGAAGTTCTTGGGCTCGTGACCCTTGAACGAAGAGACAGCCAACAGGCCGAGAAGGCTGAGGCAGACCGTCTTGCGATTGGAAAGACCAGTGACATATCCCTCGACACCCGATCCCCTTGCCGTACTAGTAACCGTCCTCGACTCGGGGGCTAGTACATGGGAGAGGAACACCAAGCCTTGGAAGAAGAAAACTTCCATTTCCCCGACTTCGACTTCGTGTATGAACGCGAAGAATTCACAGCCGTCACCGAAATCGAACGTGACACCGCCATCACCGCCTACTTTGGCGACAACCTCTTCGACGCCCACAACTGGGTCTACGCCTCTGCGAGCAACCCTGATTGGGGATTTCGGGTTCGAGTTGACTGGACTCGGATCATCGTATCAATTGAACAGGGCCATCCCCGGCTTGAGTTCCGGCCCTATTTCTCTGCAATCTACCGGAACGAACAACTACCAAATCAGTGGTACAGGCCCCACACCCCCATCCCCCTCTACACCACGACCAGCCCAGAAGGTGGGAGGCCAACGCCAACGCCAAGCCCGCCACCGCAAGAAGAAGGCTTCTGGACAGCCCCCAGCAGTCCCCTCCCCTCAACCCACGAGGATTCAGATTCCAGCGGGTCCGCACCCCGTAGCTTGCGATCCCTGGACGGATCCCCGCGGATTTATCCACTTGGGCCTTGGACCATCGGAGACGGAGGAGGAATTGGAAGCGAACTAGACGAAGTTGACGACATCCTCGACCTATACCTCTCCGACACTACCACCCTCATCGACGACGACTCCCTTGAATACGACCCCGACAACCTCGAGTGGGGAGAACCAGAAAACCTCAATAACAACGACTGGGATCAGATCCCCGTCCCCTACATCGCAACTCCGCCCCAAATCCCTCGCCCACTCTAAACCGTGTCGTCCACTTACGGATTACGCCCCCGCAGTCCCCATCCCCTCCCCCGAGGAATCACCGAAGAATACCTCCGAAGGGAACGAAGATTTCTTTACTTCATCCACTTAGAAGGAGACGAAGAAGAAGAACAAGTCTACTTTGTTGACGGAGAGTGGTGTGCCGACGAAGAAGGGAATCAAACCCTCACCGAAGACCACCTCGCCCTCATCGCCCTAGACTACGACCGACGTGAAGAACGTCTAAGGAACCAACCTCCCCCCGCACCACCCCCACCCCCACCATATAACCCACCCCCTCGAACCTTCCAAGTCCAAACCCACACCGGACCCCTACGACCCCGCTCCCCCCCCTCGTCCGCCTGGAAAAGAAGACAAGCCATGGCCGCCACTGTCCTCAACCGCCGCGCGGCCGATCAAACCAACTGCCCCGCCAACATCGCCGCATTCGCCCCCGTCATCGGAAATACCCGCTACGCTTTCCTTAATGGAATAGCGTACGAAGTCGCCAAATTCGAATTCACCGACGACCCATTAAATGGAACACAATGGGCCTATGTCGACGCCGGAAACTGGCACGCCTTCAGTAACCTAATCATCGCCGCATTCACTCCCGCCGCCCCAGGAGCGCCGACAGTCGCTACCGCTAAACGAAAAATCCACGCCGCCAAACCACGGGAGTACAGCGGAAAACGTTCTGAATACGCGGACTTCAAACATGAAGTCACCAGTTACATCGAAGCGGCCCCCCAAGACTTCATCAGTGAAATCGACCAAGTCCGCTTTATTCTCAGTTACATGAGGGAAGGCGCCGCCAAGGAATGGGCGCGCAACTTCAAAGACGCCAATGTCCTCACCGCCGGAACCACGGTCACTATGGCCAACTTCATCACCGCCCTCGACGCCTCCTTCGTCAGCACCTCGGATCAGCAAGACGCGCTCAATGAACTGGATCAGTTCAAAATGGGGAACAAATCAGCCGACGAATTCTTCGTTAAGTTCGAACAAATTGCGCGACGCGCTAACGTTATCCCCACCAACGACGACGCCTGGTTCCTTCGTATTCTCAAAGCCAACATCAAGATAGAGATACTGAAGAACATCTTCCGCAGCCCGCCGGTCCCCACCACATACACCGACTGGAAGAAACGCGTCACCGAGATGGACAATGCCTGGCGCGAAATCTCCGAAATGCACCGCGGACACCCCTCCTCCTCCACCCATACCACCTCCAAACCCAAAGACGTCAAAGATGCCACGGGTACCATTCATGGAGGCGGTGGACAAGCCATGGACATAGGCGCCGTCGATACCAAGGGACGCTGCTTCAAATGTGGAATGACCAACCACATCTCCAAGGACTGCAAAGCGTCGGTCGAATATATCCGAAAAAAGTGGGGACGCGATCGCTACAGCACGTCTCCCAATTACAAAGGACCCCGCTCCTCGAACACCCCGCGACCGCCTCCCTTCAAACGCAACCCCAACCAGCAAGCAAGGTCCCAGACCACGGAAGAGTTCGCCTCGCCCAAAGAATGGATTAACACTCTAGATGACGAGCAGCGAAAAATGATCCTCCGCGCTCTGGTGGAAACCGACGGCAAAACCACGCCGACGCCCAAGACGGAAGCAAAGAAGAAGAAGAAGGACAAAGACAAGGTAGTCGACGACAGGAGCACCAAGAGCGGTGGATCGGATGCCGACGCGGAGTCGGATTTTTAGAGGGGCGAAGGATGAACACGGCATCCAACGCCTCGAAACCAGTTTCTCGATGGCCTCTTTCTCGCATTCTATCATCAGGACTCTCTGTACCCTCTCGCTTCCCTGACCCGGATTTCTTCAATCGCTGGCCCCATTCTCGTTTACGATCACATGTACATCCCTCACTGGAAAAGGACTCGGTGAAGACCGAGACTACGACGCGCGATGGCTGGGGCGCGTCGCTGGACACAATTAAATCCCCTCCTCCCCCGTATATGTCGCTCCGCACGTCCAACACGACGATAAACTGTAGCCCAGGTGAGAAGCCTGCCCTCAAGAAGGACGAAGAAAGGAAGAAATTCACGGTCGGATGGACGGCCTTCAACACCGTCGACTGGGCCGCCCCGAAAATCCTGGATCCAATTAAGCCGCGGACCTTCACATGGCCCGCGTTCAACCCCTTCCTCCGAGTGCCACCGGTGAAACTCCCTAAGACATCGCGCGCTCATGTGGGCACCATCCATGAGGAGGATACGGATGTCACCCAACCACCTCCCCGAGAGGAAAAGGGCATAGTTCGACCTCCTCAGGGCGGATACACGCCAGATCCTTCTGGCAAGGTCGGGGACACGAAGCCGGAAAACGGAGACGGGGGTTGCATTGACAGGGAAATCCCGGTGGACCCGAGTTTAGCTCGGGACAGGGGAGGCGCGACGGCAGGGGCGCCCCCCACAGGTGTAGATACGTCACGAAAATATGCGTTACCAAGAACTGCGCAATGGACCTTGAAACGCTTAAGGGAAAACAAACCTGAAAGCGCGATCGCAGAACTACGGATATGGACTCATCATAAGCGACGAGAAGAAGCCACCCACGAAGCCGTTCAAGAGATCGGCCAAATGGGAGACGAACAAGCGATCCAAGCCTTGCACGAGCTTCACTCACCCATGAGGTTCATACGATCAAACGGACGACGAGAGCAGATCAACGTCCCCATCCGGCTCCAGTTCGGTCCAAAGACAGTAAACGCCCAGGCCCTAATCGATAGCGGATGTACGGGGTCGTGCATTGACGAAGCCTTCGTCAAAAAACACGACATCCCTACTAAGAAAACCGCACGACCGATTCCGGTTAAAAACGCAGACGGAACCCACAACTCGGGAGGACCAATAACCGAGTACGTTACGGCGCATGTAACCATTCACGGACACGAAGAAGACCTTGACTTGGCGGTTTCACACCTCGGAATGAACGTCTACATCGGTCACGAATGGCTTCGACAGCACAACCCGTCGATCAATTGGACAGAAGGGACTATCACGTTCGACAGGTGCCCCCAGGAATGCCAACCCACGAAATTCAACATCGATGAGAAAGATGAGGAAACACCTGACGAAGTCTATCCTCTAGAAGAAGGCGAACAATTATACGCCTTTGACTGGGAAGGTTACCAATCATCGACCTCGCTATACGTCAGGACACTTGCTTCGGACATCGCCATTGCGGAAAACGCGAAGAAAAAGGCTCAAACCTTCGCGGAACGCGTCCCCTCGGATTATCACGAATTTAAGGACATCTTCGACAAAGACGACTTTGATAAACTCCCAAAAAGACGACCTTGGGACCACGCCATCGAACTCAAGCCCGATTTCACACCCGTAGATTGCAAAGTCTACCCATTGACGCTTGACGAGCAAGGGAAACTAGACGACTTTCTCGAAGAAAACCTACGCTCCGGACGCATCCGCAACTCAAAATCCCCGATGGCCTCACCGTTTTTCTTCATTAAAAAGAAAGACGGATCCCTCCGACCGGTGCAAGACTACAGACGGCTTAACGACATGACCATAAAAAATCGTTATCCACTCCCACTCGTACAGGAACTCCTCGACAAGTTAAAAGGAGCCAAGGTATTCACCAAACTCGACGTACGATGGGGATACAACAACGTCCGCATCAAGGAAGGAGACGAATGGAAAGCCGCATTCCGCACCAACAAGGGACTCTTTGAACCAACGGTCATGTTTTTTGGCCTCACGAACTCGCCCGCCACCTTCCAAGCCATGATGAACGACCTCTTCCGAGACCTGATCCATGAAGGCATTATAGTTGTCTACCTCGATGACATCCTGATCTTTACGGAAACGCTTGAACAACACCGGCGGGCCGTCAAACAGGTACTCCAAATCCTACGCGACAACAACCTGTACCTAAAACCGGAAAAATGCGACTTCGAGCAGGAAGAAATCGAATACCTAGGAATGATCGTAGGACACGGCAAGGTCCGAATGGACCCCGCCAAAGTCGCAGCTATTACCAACTGGACCGCCCCCACGACAAAAAAACAATTACAATCGTTCCTCGGATTCTGCAACTTCTACAGACGCTTCGTACCGGATTTCAGTCGAATCGCGCATGATCTAACCAAGCTCACGGGTCATACGGACTGGGAATGGACAGACGCTCAACAAGTGGCCTTCGAAGAACTCAAACGGCGAATCACATCACAACCGGTCCTAGCCATTCCCACGGATAACGAAAAGTTCCGTGTCGAAGCCGATTCATCCGACTACGCCACCGGAGCAGTACTATCGCAGAAGCAAGCCAACGGCCAATGGCACCCCATTGCCTACTTTTCCAAAGCACTAAGCCCAGCCGAACGCAACTACGAAATCTACGATAAGGAACTGCTAGCGATTATGTCGGCCCTAGACGAATGGCGACAATACCTTATGGGCGCCCGACAACCGTTCGACATATGGACCGATCACCGTAACCTGACCTACTTCCGGAAAGCGCAGAAACTCAACCGACGACAAGCAAGATGGTTAATGGAGTTACAAGAGTACAACTTCACCCTGACGCATAAAGCCGGCAACCAAGTGGGCAAGCCCGACGCCATTTCACGACAGGCGGGGCTTAAAAAGGGGGAAAATGACAACAAAGACGTCGTCCTCCTTAAAACCGAGCTGTTCCGTGCACTCAGGACACCCGAAGGATCAGGAATAATGGTGGATGGACCGGAAAACGCCTTCATCACGCGCATAAAAGGGACAACCAAGCAGGATGACTCAGTAAAAAGAGCGCTAGCCATGAAAGTCAAGGGATGGAAGGAACAAGAAAACAATCTTTTTACGTTCCAACAACGAATCTACGTACCCCGCGACAAAAAGCTACGCGCAGACATCATCCAGGCTCACCATGACGGACCACTCAATGGACACCCAGGACGCTACAAAACACACGAACTCATCACGCGCAACTATTGGTGGCCGGCAATACGAGACGACGTACGAAAGTACGTCGAAGGCTGCGAAACGTGCCAACGGAACAAAATACGCCACGACCAAATAGCCGCCCCGCTGCATCCACACGAGCCTCCCAAGGGACCATGGGAGCACGTCTCAATCGACTTTGTCATGCCGTTACCCGTCTCAGAAGGATACGACGCCATCTGTAATGTCAACTGCATGGGCACCAAGCAAGTCGTATTCTGGGCCACAACCAAAGACCTCACCGAAGACGAATTAGCCAAAGAATTCTTACGCAATGTCGTGCCCCATCATGGTGTCCCGCGAAAGATCGTCAGCGATCGAGGCAGCGTATTCGTCTCCAAATTCACGAAGGCCTTGTGCGAACAACTAGGAATTGAAGCCAACCCCTCCACGGCGTACCACCCCCAAACCGATGGACAAACCGAACGCTCCAATATGACGATGGAAAACTACCTCCGCATCTATGTAAACCATCGTCAGGACAACTGGGCCCATTTCCTACCCCTGGCCATGACCGCGTTCAACAATATGACCCATTCATCCATCGGCATGTCCCCTAACTTCGCCAATTATGGTCGCGAACTCTACCTCGGAACAAATCCCCGCCGCGAAACAACCAACCCCACGGCCAACGAACTCGCTCAGCGAATGCGAGACATCTACACCGAAGCACGCTCCGCCCTCAAGGCCGCTCAAAATGATCAGAAGCGGTTCTATGATCGTAACAAAGCCGACCCCGTGGACTACCATGTCGGGGACTTCGTATGGTTGGAAGCCAAAACTCGCGACGGACAGACGGTGATCCATACCGTACGACCAATGCAGAAGCTAGACGCCAAACGATTCGGGCCGTTCAAAGTTCTGAAAAAGGTTGGGGCATCGGCGTACCATCTTCAACTCCCGAAGACGTGGGGACGTAAATACACAGTGTTCAACGAATCCCTCTTATCACCGCACAACAGTCCTGCCTTCGACCAACAGAAAAAAGCACCACCTCCGCCCCCTGACCTTATCCAAGGAGAAGAATTCTACGAAGTAGAATCCATCGTCGACGTCCGTAGAAAGTCGAAACGCCTCGAATTCCTGGTCCATTGGAAAGGGTACGATCAAAGTGAAGATACCTGGGAACCAAAGACAAATCTGGGGAAAGCCAAGAAACCCCTAGACGACTTCTACCGCCGCCACCCCACCGCCTTAAGACTGCTCAAATGGCTCCTCATACGCCGATTACGATAGAAGCCAACCATACGATCATGAAGGCTGCCCATGAGCGTCTGGACAAACATCTTGTGTGCCGAAGGGTTTATCGTCGGGATTCAACGAGGACGTTGAATCTAACGGGAAGGTGATGTCATGAACGTTACCATTCCGGACATCTCGGACACCTCGGGGACCTCGGGGATAATATCCCAATTCATTTTTATTTTCATTTCTATCTGACTACTCATCACTTAGTAACACTCCGTCACTCCGGTGGAGACTCGGCTTATCCTTGTTCCTTCCTGACGTCATGACTCCAGGCTCGTCTTATCATCGCTTCTCTTGACTCCACATGACATCATAATGCTGCGCATGACATCATGCCGCTCCGGACCTGGCTCATCCTTATTGTCTCGCTTACTGATCCTGCTGCGCATGTATCTATACTTAGCTCTGCTTACTGACCGCCGTGTGTCGTAGCTTACTAAGTGACTCTGCCTCGTAGTATATAAGGGCTCCGTTCCTCCTGTACATATTCCCCATCTCGACCTGGTCAATACTACCGACCTTACCCCCCATCGTCCCTCTTCACTTGTGTCACACGTCGTCGCCTAGTGCTCGTCACTAAGGCCGTTGCTGACAGTGTTCAACCGATTGAACTCGCACACCGCCGTGCACCGTCTGTGGTCGAACTCTCCACATCCCGGTTAATGGATCCGGCGTGCGTCCGGTACGGGTGAAGTGGTCCAGGAAGACGCATGGATATGTAGTGCCCTCGTACTTGAATGAGAAAAATAGCTTGACACGACCAATGGCCATGCCCTTCATCCCCGGCTTCTCTTCGTCTTCCACCATAAGTACACAGTCTCGTCTCGGGCCTTGCTTGCGCCAATTGGGAGATGATCGGATGATCTCGCGACGCATGCCTTGGAGGCCGGAGACATCGCTGGGGGCATGGAAGGTGGCCGTCGCTGAGTGAAAGACTTTGATACGGGATTCAATGTCGGGTAGATGATCGTTGGGAATGGTCGTCGCACGAGGGCCGTCCGGGTGAAGTTGCTCATAGAGGAATTGGCGTAGCAAGGAGGGGAGGTCTGCGTAGTCAGGCCCCAGCATGTTGGCGAGGTTGGCAACATATGATGGGTATTGGTGCATCGGTTCTGCAGAGGCGAATATGGTGAGCTCAGAAGATTCAAAAAGCGACTGGGACACGCACGAGGCCGTAATGGGAGAACAACATCTGTAGGTGCTATCTCATCGACTGGACGACTCTCGTTGACCGCGTCGTATTCAGTGCGATGCTGCACTTCGTTGTCGTCTTCATTGTCTTGTTGGTTGGTGGAGGGTTCGTCTCGTGTTGAGAGATGTGAAACCAATGGTGTGAGCGCGGCATTGTGTCCAGGAAGCATTCCTCGTGCAACGAAGTCAGCGCGAGCAGCGACGAGCTTGTCCAAACGTTGATTGGTTAGAAGCATTTGCCCAAGGGCATTGTATCGGTTGGATCGGCGCCAGGGCTTCTTGACCGCGGTTATGTGCCGTGACTCTGTGATCGACGAACAAAGGCCGCCGGGGGCACCAAATTCTTGGATGAGAACACGGTAATGTGTCACAGCGTGTTGACGCGGAAGGGAGAATCCAGTTGGTCGAACACCGACGTGCTCAAAGACTTTGCGGTGGTGATGGAAGCGGGAGACGGCATTGTCAACGGCCTGAAGGGTGTCGGGATCGAACTCAGCCTGACGGACCAGGTAGTAGAAGTCCAGGAGAGCCGCAATTGTTTGGACCATGTCAGCGGGCACGTAATCCACAATCGCTGGCAGATAAACCTTACGAGTCTGGATCAATACGGAAATAAAAAAAATGGGTGAGACGGAAGCGCACCTTCATCAATGCTTTTGAATCATCACCGGTCCAGTGTTTGAATCGACGACCTTCAGGAAACCGTCGAAGGCCTGGAAATGGAGGTGCGGCAGCGATTCTGGAGGATATGAGCCAGGGTCGATTAGACGAGGTAAGTGCATGGCCCACCGTCGGTCAATGTCATCCATGATTTCACCCGCACGAGCCTCACCATGGGTCATGTGAAGGTATTGGCCGACCCACTCGACCAGATGATCCTTGAACGTCCCTTTGATCACTTGGTGCAAGAGGTCGGGGGCGATCAGTTCATGGATATCGGCATGAGGAAAATCATGCGTGAATGGCTGTAGACGAGCATGAGACCAGTAGTGAATGAAAACCATAGGCAAAGCACATACCACCACTCCGTCATCAATTCCGTACTCATCCCAAGCGATACGCGCTGACCACGAGGATAGGATGAGGTCTGTCCATTCCTGGGTTCGTCTACCACCCTCTCCGTCGAGGTCTTGATTTCGGGAAGTGCATCTGTTGCGACTATCAGCATAGACGTAGAGAGAGGAAATATGCTGGTGACTCACCGAGAGCACCAGCCCTGCACAATCGCGCCAAGCATGACCTGCTCAGGATAGTCCGCAATGATTGGTCCGAAGTCCAAGATGATGCGCCGATAATGTCCATCAGGGCACCGACGAACGACCGGGGTGTGCATTGCTGACTTGACGGACTGGAAGATGGCACTGAGAGAGGCATGGTAAAGCTGCCGTTTGAATGTGCGAAACACGGGATCCTTGTCGTATTTGCGGTCCGCTACACACTATAAGTGAGCATCGACGATCCCGTTAGGACAGAGAAGAACAAGCGTACATTTTGGGATGGCCAGGAAACCGATAGGGACCACGGCATTTCGATGAGCTCGGCGAGCTCCGTTATGGACGTTCCCAATTGAAAGGTATAGTGGGTGATATTCTACATGGCCTGTTGCGACAGAGACTGTCGTCTTGTCGCTTCCAGTGATGATCGACACATACATGGCACCCTTGGTCGACTCATCGGCATTGTATATTTTGTCCTGGATGGACAAGGTTAGCGAAAAGAGCGATCAGAGATAGTAGAACCGTGAACGGCGTACAGATTGCCTCCATGCGAAGTTCCCGGACATAAAGTTGTTCCAGCGACGTTGGCCAGACGAGTCCGTGAAAATATAGGGGGAATAGTCGAACTGGTCTTTGAAGTCCGGGTTGTCGAGCAGATTGCTGATCACGGTGTCAGGGTCGCGGTACCAAACCTGGTATGTTTGTTTTTTCCACCGGGGGGCTTCGTCGGGCACCTCGCCTTGAAAAGACGTCGTAAAACACTTCCATGGAGCGTCGCCGTGTTCGATCTTGTCGATCATCTCGTAGACATGCTTGACAGAGTCGAAGGGGCCGGTATCATCGTGTTTGGCCATGTCGAAAGCCCAGAGTTCTAATAGGTGATCGATATCGCCTGCGGACAGCTCGCCTTTGCGGAAGACGAAGTCAGCCACTGCGAACTGGGTTTGATCGCGGAATGGGGACCAATCGCTAGACTCCTTCGTCGTGCGGAGGGGTGGTGGAGTTCCGGGAGGTAAGTCCTGGCCATTGATATCACATGGGCAGCCTAAAGAAGGTGTGTGAGCATCATGGTGAATGCTGTCAGAGCTAAGGAGGACAAAATCACGGAAGAAAACGAACCTGTAAGAAACGGATGACGCTCAACTGTTCGTTGCTTTGGAGGTGTCATATCAGCCATCTCAGCATCCCCAATGTCGTTGTACGGGACCCCTTCGGCCATCACTACATCCTCATCGTCGACATCTTCGACGGTCACTGTTGTCCGTTGATTGGCCAGAGGGGGGGCTTGAGGAGGGACCGCAATACTGGCTGGAGCGTCGACTGGGTGTGTTGCGCGAATGTGATACGTTCGTCCATTTTGATTCTTGAAGGTCCGACTGCAGTACGGACACGGAAGGCGGTTGAGATATTGGGGCAGCATGTAGTAATTGGGAGAGAGTGGAGGGGATAGTACAAGTATAAGATGCGGTGCGCGAGCAGGTAATATAGGGGCCTTCAAGTGGTGGATAAGTAAACTGCCCAGTTGACGTCGGAGTTGGAACCAACCTTGTCAAAATTTACAGCACCATCCGCCGCCGTTTTCTCCCCCACCATTTATTCGGTCCCCTCCTTCTTATTCTGTCACCTTTGTCGCCCCTCCAATATGAGCACACCCGGTCGTGCCCACCTTTCCCGCAAGAAGGCCTGTGTTCACCCTGGTGAACTCGAAGTTCAGTCAGCACCGCACCGGACCCCTACCCAAAAAAAAGACGATGATAAGCGCACCGAGCTGGCCAAAGTCGCAGCACTCGCCGCTGCTGCTGAGACAGAACAGGCAAAGGCCAAGGCCATCGCCACCCTCGAAGATCGTTATCGTCGCGAGGACATGGAAAATGTCGTTTGGCGTCGGTCGTACGCCCACATCCCATCTGTCCAGGCTAAGGTTGCTGAGCTCGCTGCCGCCAGTCATTCATCCGCGAAAGCCTCACCTGGTATGAAGAAATCGGCCGGCGGACATCTGAAAGATTCCCTCCACGAAGATACTGCCATGAACGGTGAGTTGTTGAACGAATATACCACATAATGCTTACCTTTTTCATGTAAAAGTCGACAACTTCGATGGCAGTGTTGAAGACGGTGCAGACTCCCCCAGCAACGCTCCTGCATCCCTCGGCCCCTCAGGGGTCGATTCTGAAGAGTATCAGCCAGCTGAAGCTGACATGGGCTTTAGCGGCGAAGACTCAGAGAAATACGGTGAGGGGGAGGAAGAAGAAAGTGTTCTATCCTCCAAGAAGACGCCCAAGGTTCGAAATGGCTTCTTATTCCCCACGCACCGCTTACACAATCGTTGTCGTCAGACGCCCAAGCCCAAGTTGAAGAAAACTGCCGTGGTCCAGCAAGCTCGGACCATGACGGCCACCACTGGAACTCCGCACATCGTCAAGAAGCGCAAGGAGCCGACGGAGATGACAGTGTAAGTATCTTTCACCAATGTCCAATAATCAACACGTACCAAACATCTGACCTTCCGCACTGTAGCGTCAAGTCCGAGAAACGTACCAAAACATCGAACGTGTCGGTCGCTCGCAACCTCAAGCCAACGTGGGGCAAGCAACCAACGCCCACCACTACAAGCGCGACTCACAATGCCAAATCTCGGGCCAAGACCATACCTCCCACTGCGCTGAGCTCCAAGGATGACAATGTATCCATGGGTGTTTTTGATGATGACGAGGATCCTGGTGCGCTCGAAGCTGCACGGACTAGCAAATCGGTCATCAAGTCAGGTCCAGCCGGCGACTTGAATGTGGGCCAGAGAACCACTGCGCAGGTACGTTGATGTTGTTCCGCAGTATCCCTCGTGATGTGACGGTGTTGGTCTTACCTCGTCATTCCCAGATGGGCCTCAAGCTCGAGAACATAGAGGCCAACCGTGCGGTTGACGAAACCCAGGCCACGTCCACCAAAAAGCCGGCAAGCAAGCTCAAGTTTAGCGACCTCCCTTTCGACACCCTCGACCCTGACGCCGTTTCGCGGTGGGACCGTGTCGTCCGCAGTGTCCTTGAATGGGCTGGTACCTGCAACGACCCGTTTGGTACAAATGAGCATCCTGACTTCGCTATCGCTTTACAAGATGCCTGGGATTCTGAGTTTGAGGATCTCTCGCTCGATGTCAAGGATTCAGAACACCCTGCGATTATCAAAGTGGTAAGTGTACCCTGCATTTACCCCTTCTGTCATATCATACTCATATATTCTTCTCATGAGGCTTGTGATCGCCTCAATGACTGGCGCAGCGGTCTGGGCAAGCGGGCAGTCACCGCTGTTTCCATGAAGCTCAACACACCACAGTTCATCAACGATGTCGATGCTCGTGTTGCATGGGTCGCATCGCAGCTCCCTACCAAGGACAGCGGCTTTGTCCCGTTCATCTGGGAGAATCCTGAGGTATGATGGATCCGTTACCTCTGTGCAATTGACAAAGTCAGGATAATTACTGATAATACATCTTTCTAGACTAAGACCGGCTCGTGGTCCTCGAGCCTTATGCGCGACGTGCTCGGGTGGCATGTCAAGCGTACGCAGAAAAGTTCGATCACATTTGGAGAGCCTGCGGGGGCTCTGGCCGCGTGCGCCTCTTCTGTGAGTGACCATTGTGTAAAGTCTGTTATCAACGGTACATGGCTCATGCATACATAGGTCGAACGTGCATTGACGCTACACCAGACGGGGCACAATGCGAAGGCGGTCTCGAAGGCGACCGAGCAGGACTCTCCGGACAATGACAACAGCAAGAAGGCCGTTGGGTCGGACGCGAAGGGGTTCAGCTTCGATGAAGACAACTGGGGCCAAGCGACGCGCGATTACTTCAAGTCAACCAGCACCATTCCCGAGAAGAAGTGGATCAAGATCCTCACGCGTCTTTCAACTCACGAAGCAGCCCTTCAACCCGTCGTCGCTGTTGAGCGCGCATCCAAGTCCTCTGCTCGTGCAACTATCGTCATCTCGGATGATGAGGTCGAGGACAATGAGACCTAAGTGTGTCGCCCCCATCATTTCAGTGTTCTAAACATCCTGACGCCGCTGTTGTAGTTTGTTTGCATCGGGGGTACATCCACTCTATCGCGGACTCGTAAGTGATAGCCATAATGTTGCGTTAAACAATCCACATTCATATTGTCTCGCTTGTTCCCCAGATTACGTTCATCTCGCACCCGTTGTCACGCCCACAAATGGTTATGGGCGGGACAGGACAGACAACAACCAGGTAATAGCCAGAGCAGAGTCACCCGGAGACAGGAAGGGCCGGACAAAGAAAACACCGAAGATCGGCATCCAAGAAGCCCAAAATAGAATGCAGATCCAGAAGGCTGATCCCGCAGCGTATAGGCAGGCGGCACGCAGACACCTCCCTCTTTGTTCCCCCCATCTCTCACACCATGCAAAGCTCCTCCTCCCCTGCCAGCAGCCTGTTTTCCCCCCTTCCCTCTTCAACCGCTCCACCCTCGACACGCCAGTCAGCATCTCCCGACCCGTACACCTCGGCACGAATCCTGGACGCCCGCCTACGCTCCCACCAAGGCCACGTCGACGACGTAATTTACGATCCTGTCTTGTCGAACAGGCTGATTAACCACCCCTATATGGTTCCATCCATTCCTTCCTATCAGGCCCGCGACGACATGGCGACCACACGGGCCAAGGTTCTGGCCAAACTGGTCAAGGACGACGCCTCGCACCAGCAGTGGCTGGAGGCCAATGAGGCCCTTAACGCGGGATGGGGACCTAACCCGTCCACCGGCCCCGTCGAGATAAATGGTCTATGGATCGTGGAGGGAAAGGCACAGCAGCTCGGACCCGCCATGCTCGTCGAAGCCGTCACTGGATGTGGCTTCCATTACTACGCAACGGCTGGCGAGTGCCTTGGGAGCGACGGACAGAGCGCAATCTATGTAGGACGAGTGCGGAATCATACCTCCGCTGGTGCGTCACTGTCTGTCTTGTTCGCAACACACACTAACCTGCCACCAGAACTAATCGTGTTCATCATCTGCAATATCAACTGGACGCTCAACCTTGAGCCCAACACCCCAGTCTCCAGTTCCATCGCCGCCGACTGGTACTGGACTTTCAACCTTCGTCGCGACGGTCTTATCGGTCCCCCCTCGCAAGTCGCTGTAGCAATCGCCCGTCTCGTCGATCGCCACCTCCCCCAGATGCTTTACTACGCCACTGGGTGCGAGGGGTACTCGGTATTCGTGTTTCCCCCTTGGGGAAATGCCACAGGTACGCCGCTCAACCCCCATACACTGCTTGTCCACCTACCTCAACATATCTGCCAGGCATATACAAGATAGATCCCTGGACGCCCATAGACGAAGTAGCTAGATACTTCAAGCGTATCCGGCACGCAATCTATCCCAACTCGTACGAGACGGTGGAGACGGCACTCTCCCAGCTGATCGCTGAGGCAAAGTACGATGCCATGGTCCAGCTCTCGCACGAGGTTCAGGAGCGGGTGGCGGAGGTAGGACGGAACAGGGAGGCTGGGTTATACACTCGCCAGTAGGAGCTGACTCTTCACCTAGGCCTTTCTTATCTGCACTCCGTTTGTTGATGTCCTTATTAGATTAGCTTGCCTCGTTGTACGATTACCGGCTCTGGTTGTGCTGTCTCGTGTCGCTTACTGTCTCTCCCCCCCTCTATGTCATACTTCTACGTACGCCTTGGTTATGTTTGCCATCCTCCCCTCTCTCAACGCTGCACTGCCTTAAGTAGTCAGCATAGCCGCAGATCAGAAAAGGCTACGTTGCCTGTGTGGCACTGATACGGCTGCGTTGATTGCTCATGAGGCAGGACTGCACTGCCCTTGCATAGCCAACAACGAACAGTGCACAAACAAAGCTAGAGCACTATATAAAGGCCCTGCTTCAGGCATCAGAGATAGATAACGTACCAAGTTCCATACCCAAGAAGTTCCCATCACCCAGTTATTCAGTAGTCCCCAGTTCCCACGATCAAGTCAGTTTTCAGCTAGTTCTCTCTCAGTTCTCAAGTTAGTTTCAGTCCCAGTTTAGTCCCCCGTTCAATCCAAGTTCAAGTTTCAGTCTCTGCAAGTCAAGTTATAATCTAAGTTCCGTTCTCTATATATTGTGTCTATCACTGAAAGGTAGATTCAGTATCTCCACGTCCGTCCGTGTACCGAGCCCGTCTACCGTGACCGTCTCCTTACACATTCCCCCCCCCCCATTGTTTGGAAAAACAATTGGAAGGAAAGGCAACCTTTGGTAGCATATCCCCTAACACATTTCCCTAAACCCCCGAACAACTAGGTATCATCTGGGAAAGAGGAAAACCCGATATATCTAGGAAAGTGTTTAAACCCACTTTTGATCTGACACCGTGAGTTGCACCACCGTCTCTACCAATGTCTCTGACTCATGCCTCGTTCTCTCCCTCTTTACAGTATTACAATCTTTGCAAATTCCAAAGACCACAGTACGTCTCATGTCTGTGTCCGTCTCGTGTCTGGCCAGCGTGTCCGTGCAAAAGACATTGTCGCTAACGGCTTCCATATCTAGCTACGTGGACAATCAACTTGCCTGCCAATCCTTTCAAGCTTCTTTTAACCGCACTCCGTCTCAATCTGTCCAACTCATATTCCGGTCCTTTCTCCGTCGTTTCGGCAAACCTCGCACCACTGCGATTGTCACCACTGTCTTTTCCGATGATATCACTGAATCAGCTGTATGTTATCTGTCCTTCTCGTGATGTACATCTTTGTTATCGCATACGGGGGGGTACAATATATTGATATGTTTTACTGTTTTACAACCTGTCAATAACCTCGGCTCTGGGATCCTGGCTCGAGGTGTGAATCTGGCCCATATTTTCCTGTCTGGTGCCAACCTGGCATATGATCTGGAATCGGAGGGGATATGTGGAAGGGACCAAGTCATCTGGATCCACAGCGCCTTCTGACAGCCTGATTCCTCTGGTACCAGAGGATCCAGGTGGTAGGTCAAATTGCTGATGCGGTCGACTATACATTCCCCAGCAGCACCAGCGACTCGTACTATATGGCTACAGCTTCGCGCGATTCACGTCAACCCTTTTACCCGTTCACCTTACGCGAGCCCGAGGAACGCGACCGTGACCCAGTGCGTCAGGTATGTGATGAATACTCGAAAATCGACGACAAATTCTCAGCAGCCTTCTGGACAGATGTTCTCGGACCTTTTATCCCGCCTGTCAAAAGGCCGTAGCGCAGAATTCTACGACGGATGCCCTCACGGCGTCTACATTGTCAAGAACTCTAGTCACCCTGTGTTCTGCTTTTTCGAAGGGAAGCTTGCTTCAAAGGCTCTGAAAGAGGCGGCGGAGATATCTAACACCGATCCTACTATGGCCCAGGTGCGTGGCCACGGCCTTCCTATTAGCGTAGGATAGGAATCCCTTCTCCGAGTCCGAGATCGAGATATCGGAATTTTCTCAAGCCCTGATTTCGCATGATAACAGCATCACGGCCACAAGAGTTATGCAACTGCACCAAACACAATCCAAAGCGAGGTTTACAGGCTAAGCACCTCATCTGCCGGCTCTCTCACTTTGCCAGCGGGGAATTGTCTGCTGCCGCTCAGCTTCTTTCAAGATATCAGTGCGCTCGGTTTATATTCATCGCTGCGTGCATACTATCTCATAACCATGATTCTCTGCAGAAACCATGTACACTCTGACCTTGGTCCGTGACATCATGGTTCTATGAAACGATCATGGACTCCCAGCACTCACGTGTACCCTCTAAGCAGACGTTGAAAAACCAGCATACGGAATACTGGCGGAAGTTTCGTCTTCCTGTGGATACAGGTATTGAATTCTTAAGTTGAATCTGTAAGTTGACTAGGATGACATTCTATAATCCAGGTGCCTCGTATTCGTGAGTACTCTCGTCCGTTGAACCTTGTCGAGTGCCAGTATGATGCCAATACGTCGACACGATATTGCTTAGGTGGGTTTTCGGTAGTGGGTTTTCTTACATCCAACAGGACGGCACTATCACGACGACCTTACCTCAGAACAATGCCTTAAGAAACCTTCGAATTGACTCCTTCTCTGAATCCACCACCACATTGGGATGTATCTACGTACCCACGCGAACAATATGGGGAACACTTGATCTCATACTACGGGAACCAATCTGGACGTGCATGTATGCTTCGTCGATTGGTTGCTACGGGAAGACCTCTCCGCTCACTGCGCTTCTTTCTAGATCTACGTATCCCGGTGAACACGCCTAGTACTAGTTTCGGGTGCGCCATTTGAGGCTTATCATGCTAACAGCTTCGCTGATTTGCGACATAATACTTAGCACTTCTTAACAGCATTTCAGGAGGGGACATCCGTCAAGACGGTAGGACATTTTTTAACAAGATTCTATCAGATGCTGACTAGTAGTGTCTTCTATCTAGTCAAGCTTTTACATTCGCCTCCTGCCGATTTCCCTCGAGAACAGTCCAAAGGACAGGGTGTACAAAGTTGATAATTGTTCTGCGTCGTGTGTCGTCTCTGAATGGTCTTTTCATTACAGGAATAGTCTGATTAGCTTTGGGCAGCAGTGCCCGTGGAATCTTCCTAGAACCGTCCACCTGTCAAACAAACTTGCGATCTGGGGTAAAAAACATTGGATCGTGGGGCTCACATCTATTTCCGTGCTGAAAGATCATGACCAGAAACTGTATATTGACACGACGACTAGCGATCCGGAGGGGAACTCGAAGCCGCTGTATGCCTCAATAGATACAGGTGTGTACCCGTGATATATAACTACGCGAACCCAGGTTAGATTTGATACTGAAAAGCTGCTATTAGGCGCCACTGCTTCCCTCCTCCCTGCACATGCAATCGAAAGTATGCGGCAATTTCTGGGGACGAGCCCGGAAATCCCGGCACTCATGGTAAATCCCAATATGCGATGGAAAGGCATGGTGGTCGTCTTTGAATTTGTAGACATCAATGGCAAAAAGGAGCGAGTACGTTGCCCAGCGAAGGATTTTTTCACGACCGGTCAACCTTCTCCTTCCGATATATCATCGGGGTGGCTCTATTGTCCCGTTCGAAAAAGTAGGGTTGATGATAAGGTGGCCCTCTTGGGTGCGGTAAGTCCATTACACTGGCCCGAGCGTTTCTAATTCTGACACATCATTGAATGTCATACAGAATTTCATGCGTACTGCCATTGTGTTCTTCAACGACTTGTCGGATGGGGACAGGCCGGAGAAAGCTTTCGTTCAGATTGCTGGGCAGTTTGACCCAGAGGAGTTTCAGTTGCTGGCATAGCCGAATGCACCTCAGGGTATTGATACAAGGATGGCGTTGGTCGGACACGATGCTTCCGGCAGTTCGCAATCTCAAGCAGGACCTTCAAATACTACACGGTATCGGTCTTCGTCGCGCGCCAGACATCACACAAATTCGTCCCAGGCTGAAGCTCACTCGTGAGCTCAGAACATATCGGCGACGGCGATAGTTCCACCCCAGAGTGGACGTTCACAGTCTCAACAGCCCCCGGAACGAAAGAAAACATCGTTTCTGCGCAGAGTCCTGGGACTTCGTCCCAGGGATCCAGAATCTCAACGGCCGGTGGCAGGCTCTTCAATGCAAGGGTCCACCTCCATCCAGCACGACGATCGTCCGAGTCCATCGCAAGATGATGGAGGTGAAGTTCTGCGGGGCAGGTCAGCTCGAAGGCGAGATCACGAACCCGCACGAGCGACAGTACAGGCAACTCGCCAACGCTCCCAGGCTGCGTCTGCTGTTAGACAGGGTATCGCGGGCGTGGCTAACATGTTCAATAGGAATCGGAGCCATTCTAGAGCACCGCCCCGGGCTGAATCGGCTCAGGGTTGGTATAACCAATCTTTAGCAGGCCATTCACAGCATCACGCTGAACCAGATATCGCCAGCTTTCACCCAAGCCCACCTTCGGGTAGTATTGGCCATGCACCGAACAATCCAGCCGCTTCAACGGGGCATCCATGGCACGGGTACCATGCTACAGGATCCACCAGTTCCCACCCGCAGATCAACCCATCATTGACTAGCCTTGGCCATACACTAAACAATCTGACATTGAGCGAGCTAATACAGAGACGTAAGGCTGCCATGGCTTCAGGTCAGACCAATGTAGCTCCTCCTCCCGCGTCGCATCGGTCTGGTCTTGAATATTCACAGCAAGGGTCCCCGAACATCTCTCAGCAATCTGCCGCAGAACAGAACGGTAAGATTATTGCTACTTCGTCGCGTGAACCTCGGGCTCGTATTCAATATTTCACTCTAGTGCACCAGGCACAGGCCACGCCTGAGCTCCCCGGTGGGATTGCTGGGGGTAGTACTACTAATCACCCGCCGTGGAAGCCATACTCTATACCTTCACCAATCATACGGCCACCCCAACCCCAACACGGCGCGAACCTTTCACAAGGAGTGCAGCCAGAGTCATCGACGGGCTCGGCTGCTACCCAGGCCCAGGCCCCGCCGACGATCGTACGTGAAGACTTCGATAAATCGTTGATGGGTGTGATTCAACTGACATCTCGCCAACGACTGCCCTCAGACGCCTCCGTTCTCGTATAGTCCATCTCAACCTCTCCAACGTAGCGAATCCTTGTCTTACAACCAGAACGTTCTACCAAGTTACCACGATAGTGCATCGAGGGGCGGTCTCGCTCCCCAGGCTTCTACACGGGAACGCAGTGGTCATCCTTCCGGCGGTCGCACGAGAGAGTCTACAGGGGCTTCGGGCTCTCGTCCTTCTCGCGGTCATGGCAAGCGACCTCATAGGGAACCTTCACGAGATCGTTACGGCGGTTGATAAATACGGGGGCGTCCTTCAATGCCAAACAACGTCGGGGATCCTAAAGCTCGTCAAGCTCGACATCATATGTATCATGTATTCAGGAATTCGAAGACTCCAAGCTCCAATACTTACTCTTGTTTCTCCGCCGTTGGGTTCCGAGCATCGTTGTCAATTTGGTGATTTTCGCACCCATGTACTAGCCTGTCATATACCAAATACCTATCTTATGTATGCCGTTGAATTTATATGTCAACTCGCTGGTACGAGAGGGACATGTTCCATACAAGTTTGAACTCCACGAGATACGCGCCAAGTGAACTAGATGGACGTCATTATTCAATAGTTCAATACCAGCGGAATTGTTTGGCGATGCTACATTGCTACCTCTTCCCAAGCCCGCCTTAACATCGTTTCCTTCTCTGCCTCCCCCTCTCGCACCACGGCTACAGCGTCCCCCTTCTTTTTCGCCTCCTCGCTTTCCCTCATACTCCTCACCGCAAGCAGCCCACAACGAGTGCATCGTCGGGCTCATCGCTCGCGCCGGCTCACGCTCTCAAGATCTCACACCTCAACTCCGAGTCCGGACCCTCATCTCGTCGCGGACCGCATGCAACGATGGCGCACGTCTACCCGCCCGCTCATTAGCCCTTTTCGCAGATTCTCCACCGCACCCTCATATCAACCTTCCGCCGCCTCTCTCGAGCATCGAGCGCAACTTGCTCACTTGATCAGCCCCCTCAAGTCTGTGCGGCCTCACACTCCGTTCTGGAAGCTCCGCGCCCACCGCATTCCAACATTATGGAATCTATACCGTGGACTCCTGCGACTGTCTCCGAACGAGGACGTGCGTGTTGCTGTAGCGCTTATTCTACTGCGAGGACTAACGCGGTGTAGGTCAGGTTCCGGGTGACGAAGCTCTTCAAGCGGTACCAATGCCTCACTAGTCCGACGACGACAAAACTCCGGCTGGAAATGAGCCATCGTGTGCGTGCAAGTTTTTTGTCTCCACGACGTTCACTCACGTTGGCCGTTGCAGTGGTCGGAAAAGTTCCAGCTGGCACGCGACGGAGACCCCCATTGGATCGCCGTGCTCGCTCGCTACGGCCGGATGATTGCCATGCGTCGAGAAAAGGAGCACTGGAAACAGCTCCTGCGCGACGAGCTTGTAAGCACGTTCTTACCATCCATAAAATGTCGTATTCTCATGCTCCTCTATCAGGCCTGGCAGCAGCGTTTAGCCTCCCGTCCGATCCTCACTGGCGCATACATGTACCCCAACATCTACCACGGACCCCTCCCCCGCATGAAACCCCAACCCCTGCACGTCACCGGCATGATAGTCAAACGGAAACGCGCCCGCGTCGAACGCATCGGCCGCTAGCGTCGCCTGGTCAAATGGCGCAGCCACCTCATCGCGGAAAGCAAGTTCGAGGACGCGTTGGCGCGCGAGAGCGCGGTGCCGTTCGAGCCGGCCTTTGGCGGAGGCCATGAGATGCTCGACGCGCACTTAGACGCTATTCAGGACGCGTTTGCTCGCGATGTGGCGCGTGCGAAGCGGCCGTTCCCCGAGGCCCTCCTTCGCCAGGTGCGCCTGGCGCGGAAGGAGAAGGTGCGGAACAAGCTTGCGGAGCGGGAGCGGGAGAAGCGGGGCGAGGTGACGAACCTGACGCGCAAGCGGCGGAATCGCGGATACCCTGCCGCTGTCATGGACTTGTGGGGCGAGAAGGAGATGCTGACAGTGAGGAGGAGCATTTCGGCGGTGAGGTACGTCGGGATGCTAAAGCGGAAGATGGGGTGAAAAATCGGGCCACCGGAGGACGTGCTGGAGGGAGAGGCCATGGCGAAGGTCGAGTATTTGATCGCGCTGGAGAACAGAAAGCGGGTGGAGGCGCGGGCGTGGTGGGAGAAGGCCCAGCTCAGGCGTAGACGAGCGTTGAGTAGTCCTACGTACGTTTACCTCCTGCATCTTCTGATTAACCGCGTGCTCACACATCGTTCTCTGACAGATTGTATTTTGTCCATACCTCGGCTTCACTGTGCTTCGCGACGACGTTGCATGTGCTCTCGTCGGGGACTGCGTGAGCATCTGTTAGGTTTATCAAGACGCGCTTGGTTACGACCTCTCGGAAGTCATCGCCGATTCGCCCTCCAACGTCAGACGTACCCTTCCCGGACTTTTTGACATACAAACCTTGCTTATCATGCAGTCGTCGGCTACAGAACAGGCCGTGCTCGCTTCTACTACGTTAACCAATGCACTCATACCCATTCCATCAAAGCAAGGTGTATGCGACATATAGTACGGAGAGTAGCAAGGGTCGGAGCAGTTAGAATGACTTGAAATGATGACGGGCGCGGTGACAAAGTGACGCATTAATATACTTCACTCCCACGTTCCATGTAGGGTGTGGGCACCCTGATGTCGCAGCGGCGGGCGGCATCGCTATAAGATGAGGATATCAGCGATGCCTCGGAAAGCTCAAAACAATGTACTGACCGTATCTTCTTTCCTTCGTAGGCACCCACAGCCCCGCCCTCCGCATGTTGCATTCGCCACACCACCCATTTATTCTTCGCGTACACTCTGAGGATGAAAGCGACCTCCACGAGGTTTGGTCCAATGATTTCCGCGCACTGTTCCGCTCGGTACATCATGTCGTCTTTTACGGCATCAATTTCAGAGTATTCGATCAATTCGTGAGGCGGGAGTTGGTGAGTCGGGAGGTCGAGGTTCAGCCGCAGGGTGCTTAGGCCATCCAGCCTGGAGAGCATTTCCGCAATGTGCTCCTGGAATGCAGACCGTGAACATAGTGGCCCAAGGATAGATACAAGAGTACACGTACCATAGGTACATCTTCGTCGCCATACGCACGATACCGATGAAGCTCGAACTTCGCGAGCAGCGGGAACGACGCTACAATGTGTGCAAACAAAGCATCTTCTTCACCGTCAGCACGATATACCAGTTCTAAACTGCGAAGATGAGGGCAATGGCAACGCTGAAGGATCGCCAAGCATTCTGACGCTGTCAATATCGGCATGGCAAGGCGAAGGTCCCAGGGGCTATTTTCTTCGTCGGGGTCCTGGAGGAAATAATATCGAGGCCAATCACGGAGGGATAGGTGGCGAAGTCTGACAGGGAGAAGGTCGAATATTCCGTCGAGTGGACTGGGAAAGGCGATCGTGAACTGCTCCAGGCAACCCAACGTCATGCCTGTAGCGCTGGATCGCCTTACCAGGATGGGCTCCTCTGCGTCCAAGGTGCGGGCCAATTTCAGGCTAAGCACCTGAAGGTCTGGTAAATTTGAAACGAGCGACCGGATGGCACGCAGGTCGCGTTTGTCAAAATACATTCCGTCTAAGCACAGCTCGCGGATGTGCGGCCAATGGACGGACGACATCCACACGAATAGGCCGTAATGGGAGCTTATTTCCAGAGACCGAAGCGATCGCCGCATAGGCTCCAACAATTCGCATAAGCCCTGGGACGGAAGGGATAAAGGAGTGCCCCTTTTACGACCACGTTTGTCAACGGCGGAGAGTATGAACACTACCCAATGATTGACGGAATACACGAATCGGGACAGCGAGGACAATGTCGGTTTCAATACCACAAAATTTGGGGTGTCAGCGTCCAGGTTCTTCAGCTGCGTCTCTGTTATCTCCAAGGAGCTCAACGTAGGAATGTCCTCGCAATAGCCGAGATATTGCATAGGTAGGCCACTGCCGACATCGTGGACGCGGACGGTGTGTACAGAAGAGAGTTCGGCGATGGATTCGAAGAAATGCTCCATCATCCCAGGATTTCTCGCTTTGCGATAGGAGAAGATTCTGACGTGTTGAGCCAGACATTAACGTGGTAGTATGGAGGTGGATATGCGATGATCACTCACTGTATGAACTGAGATAGATAGGGTGGCGGAGGGCACGGTCTACTGTAGTAGCGGCCAGAGACCGAGTAGCGGCGAAATAAGATGGGCAAGCAGACACCGCGAATCCGACGGGAGGTAGATGAGAAACATATAAGAGAGCCGAATTCGAGGGTTTCCGCGATCGAATGGAGCGCGTCTTCGTGAAGAGCTGTGATACTACTGCAGACCGAAGTGAATCGTGAGATACGAAAGTTGGCATATGAAAGACGTACATTAGCCGTCTATCAGTTGTAAGCTTCCGCTGTATTTTCCTGACAAACGATTTCATGTTCGTGCTGGCCTAGGTGACACTGTGCCAGTGGGTGTAGTCGTTGCAGCTTCTGATCGACTATGGAGATACGTCGAAGACTCGAATGGATCAGGCTAGATGTAGGATATTGTTGGACTAGGAAGAGGAGCGACCGGTGCTTCATTGGAGAAGGGAAGACAGTGGCCAAGTCTCGCGACAAAACTCCGGCTCGGCTGTTTCCAATTGCAATCCTCCGAGCGTCACGCGCGAACATGTAACCGCGGTGATGCGGCTTGTTCTGAGTCGCTCTTAACAATAATTGACCTTGGCCTTGTTCTTCCGGGTGGTTGTTGTCGTGTCGCTGACTCGCTGAGCGATTGGGACGGCCGCTCTGGTAATACAATAGCAAGGAGCTCGGCATTTGATCGATGATCGTCGAAGCTTGAGGAGACAAGCACCTGGACGTCATGTCTATTGTCCAAGTACGTCGCGATCTCCGAGTCGCACCCCGTTGTTACCCTGCAGGTATGAATGTGAAGCTCGCCAACATACCAACCCTGTTCCCCTATAAAAGCGACGAAACATAGGCCTAGGAAGGCGTCCTCAAATATTTCCTCTTCTCCAACACCAACACCCGGGCCACAGAATCAACACATTATGTCTCAGCTCTCCAAGTACACGGTCTCATACGATCCAACCGCTCCACGTTACGTGTTCCCCTTAGACGAGCCAAGGGACACCTTGCCACTTCATCGAGTATGTCTTGAGTTTTGACGACTTACTGGAAAGCGGCAGATCTGACGGGAACCTCGAACAGATCATCTCAGATGTCTACTATCGCCTCTCACAGGGGCTTAAGTGGAAAGGATTTATACGGGTTGCCCTCATGGAGTCTATTATGTCTCTGAGGAAAACGCCTTTTTCTGTTTCTTTTCTGGTAGAAATGTGCATGAAGCGTTGAAACTAGCTTTGCAGAAGAAGCACCTGGCTGCCACTCAGCTTCAACAGGTGATATATCATCCAGAATGCGTCTAGAACGAGGCTAATCAACATATACGGGATCGTAATCACTTCCGACAGCTGCCTACCCCCGGCGAGCTGGTGGGAATAGATCGCAGACATAGTGCTGCCGGGCCGTCTCCGGAAATTCTGCTACTTGCTTCAAATACCGTGTTTTCGCTCGAAGATGATAAACCTCGTGCGTTATCTCAATGATGTCTGGATGTATAGTACCCACTGACCAGTGTGACATGGGTGTTAACGTTACAGGCTCACTGTACACTCTGTCGATGGTCCGTGATTATTGAATTCTTGTAGCATAAGGATGTTATCTGGATGCTCACGTCTGTTTTCAGGAACTGAAAAACACATATACTACCAAGACTCAGGAATTCAGGCTACCTGTAGATACAGGTGCTGTGATACATAGCATCTTACTAACTTCAACCTGAGCGTAATCGCTCTTCATCGTGTAAGAATGTCCCATAAACTACACACGGTCCGATGCTATGTCAACCTCTCCACGAATACCGCACGAGCTGTGTGGGACAAGATCTTTTGGATGGCCGTCGCGATCGACGGTTTAATGGATATTAGGAACAATGGCCAATTTTGCTTCCGTCGATTGTTCGCGGCCCCGGCGCCGATGCATCGCAGGCTGGGGACGGGACCGTGCCACACAGACGGCCCACGGGCGGAGAGTCGAATGCATCCTCTGGCTGTGCGATCATGTATCCACGCTCGTCAAAGGAGAAGCTTCATATCATAGTAGTCACTGTGCCATTGAATGCTGCGATCGAAGCGGGTGGCTTTTCGCAGTCCAATCAGTTCGAGCTCAAACAAAGAGACATTCGTACGTGCTGCATCGTGGTCCGGGTGGCCTGGTGCAGGAAATGAGAATGCGTCACAGTTGTATTGTGATATTTATTATACCGGACCGGAGGCAACTGTCAACGAGTGGCGTGGGCAGTCGTTTGGGACGATGCGCGTGTCTTGACTCTTGAAAGGGGGACGAAGGCCAGCCCGGCGTAGCCTTGCCAAATGAGAACGCTTGAGCTCGCATTGTCCCTTCGCGGAACACGGAGCAATTGACCGTGGTGGCCATGACAGCTTCGCCCTTTCAGCAGAACTGTTTATAAAGTAGAGAGAGCGGGGAGGGGCGTCCACAACCTTGAACCCCCCCACCCCCCAGAAACTTACACACACACCACCTCTCGTATAACTCGCCCCCGCTCACGATGTCTCGCTTCGATCAGAACAAACTCGGTAGCAGTGGTATGGCCTCCCGAGCGATCCAGGATGACAACACCGCGCCGTCGATAGATGAGACATGCGTGTTTAACCAGGAACTTGTAAGCTGTCTGAACCTTTCTTTTGTGTTCGACGCTCACCGTATTTCAGGCAGCTCCTCCGCTTGCTACCGGAGGTCCTCTATTCCAGAGCCACTATGCCTTCGACGCACCCAACGCGTATGGTCGCGCTGATGACGCTCTCTTCTTCCACGACGGCCAGGGGATGCTTCCTTCCAACGACGTATCGGTGAGCATCGTATCGCGCTGAACCTCCAATAACTTGCACTCATTGACGACTAGCATGGACTTTTGCAGCAGTCGCAATATCGCCCAGATGCGCCGTTTGACTTCGGCGGCCTCTTCTCCACTCCACATGACGTTGCGCATGCTCAGCAGTCCGTTGGCCCATGGATCCCCAACGGCTCTGTCAGCGACTACACTGTGAGCTGGTGATCGGTTCTAATCGCAAGGGCCTCACGCTGACTTCGCCTATAGTTCCCTCAGCAGCAGATGTTTCTCCCGACGGAGCCCCAGAACTTCATGGCAGCGGGCTTCGACAATATGCTCCAGCAGAACGAGGTTAGTCGTCTGTCATTCCATGTCAAGAGAAACACGTATAACATACATCCATAGCACCGTGCACCCCAGCCCGATCCGTTCGCCTTCGACGAGTTCTCGCTGCCCTTCGCCCCGCAACCTGTGAACCCCCATCCGCCGACCTACGTTCCACAGCAAACTTTCCAGCCTTTCAGGACTCGCCCTCGCCCCCCGCCGCGACCTATGAGGTGAGTACAACCTTGCCCATTGCAACGGACCGTCGTCCTGATCACTGTTTCCGATGTTAGTTTCAGCAGCGAGGCTACGAAGCCGTCTCCCATCACGCCGACCCTTCGCTGGTCGCACACCGGCCTGCACCCCAAGACCACGGAGGTACGCCGTTCCCATCCTTAGTCTGCACAATGACCCGATCTGACCCAAACTCCAGCTCTCTTCATGCCGAACACGGGCTCGCTCGGCTCGATAGGCGTCCGTCCAGCGTCAACATCTGTCCACACGCGTCGTCCAGCAGCCGTTCAGGCCCCTTCGGCCGGACTGTCGAGGACGTCGGAGCAACACATACAGCAGCCCCCAGTGACCGGCTCGTCGACGCTCGCGCCCTCCCACTCCAATCAGGAGTACTACAAGCAGGGTCTTTACCAGACCCTGAATCCAAAGAACAATGAATCCTCGAAGCGATCCTTTGAGGAATATTTCCCTGGGGCTTCGACCTCTGGAACCTCGTCGTCCTCAGCCTCAGGGTCGACAAGCCAAGCTCCCATCAACCACTCGGTATCGAGGGCTCAAAACGGGTCGGGCGCGACAAAAGCGGGAGGCGAACCCACCACCGAGACTCCCTTGCGTTGCTGTGGCGAGACGTTCGGCCGGCGCAAGGATCTCCTCCGCCACTTGACGTCGACCAGCGCCCACTGCGACACCAAAACGCAGCCCATCCACTACTGCGCCTATTTCTGGAACTCTTCTTCCATGCGCAAGGACAATGTCAGGCGCCATTTCAGACTATGCCCCAAGTTCGACGGGACGCGCCGGATGGGCCCTCGGGGAAAGCTGATCTACGATGGCAAGATCAGTCGCGTGACGAAGGCGGAAGCGACGTGGCTTAAGGCCCTGTGTGAGGGCAGGTGGTAGGGGCGCGGCGCATAGAGGGAGACGGCGAAGAGGACTTGCGAGGTGAGGACGGAGGGTGAAGATCGTCTGCGATCGGACGCGATGAGAACGATATTTAACGCGTAAGAAAGACATAGACATACCATGCACTGCGTCACTTTAGATTTCTTCTGGTATATCTTGTGCTTGTGTATGCCGCGAGCTCGAGATGAGAATGGGACAAGACGAGGTCGAGGGTCGAAGGAAAAAGGAAAGAGCTGTAACCGCAGCGTTCTTATTGCGCGATGTCGTTGATATCTTCAATCGATGGCTTTCTTTGCTTTCTGTTTGCGCAGGAACGAAAATCAGACGTGGCTGAGAAGCGGACAAGGTACCACGTACCTCACACCTCCGCACGCATCGAACGGAAACCACGTCATTGGACCATGGCATGAGTCGCCAGCTCTGTCCTCGATGTCACGGTCTTGCTGACATTTCGAGTTTCAAGCTAGGTAATCGACGATTTCCCCAGAAAATGGCATGTGTGACGTGTCGTCACCGGGTTAAGACTCCAGAGTAAGTCGGAAAGGTGGTTGAATGCAGGTTGGCTGCAGGCTACGTCCAGGACGGACTGTCTTCTGGTAATGTCTGCGATGGGAGACTATGTGCGACCGTGTTCCTCGTGCACGACGTCGGACGACTGACAGCGTCATCGACATAGCCTCCTCACGCTGTCAACGATAGCATCTCCATATGATACATAGAAGAGATGAGCGCCGACACGACTCGGAAAAAAGGAGGTGTACTCACCGAGTTTGTCCACGCCTCAATGTAATTCAAGGCAGGATCCTGAGAGCTTGGGATAGTTGACGGTCGCAAAAGCGCCTTTGTGACCCTGTTTCCGGATGAGGACGGGCGAATGTTTATCGTTAGTGGCATTCTCCAACCTGGACAGTGGGGGCGAGAGCGAAGGAGTGTTCAGCGAGAAAGAGTGCGCCGGCGCGTCGTCCGACGAGCTCACCTCATGCTCACAGCTACACGCCTCAGGCCTCAACGTCAACTCCGAGTCCCGACCCTCATCTCGTCGCGGACCGCATGCAACGATGGCGCACGTCCACCCGCCCGCTCATTAGCCCCTTTCGCAGATTCTCCACCGCACCCTCATATCAACCTTCCGCCGCCTCTCTCGAGCATCGAGCGCAACTTGCTCGCTTGATCAGCCCCCTCAAGTCTGTGCGGCCTCACATTCCGTTCTGGAAGCTCCGCGCCCACCGCATTCCAACCTTATGGAATCTATACCGTGGACTCCTGCGACTTTCTCCGAACGAGGACGTGCGTGTTGCCGTTGCGGTTATTCTACTGCGAGCACTAACGCGGTGTAGGTCAGATTCCGGGTGACGAAGCTCTTCAAGCGGTACCAATGCCTCACTAGTCCGACGACGACAAAAGCTCGGCTGGAAATGGGCCATCGTGTGCGTCCAAGCTTTTTGTCTCCACGACGTTCACTCACGTTGGCCGTTGCAGTGGTTGGAAAAGTTCAAGCTGGCTCACGATGGAGACCCCTCACTGGATCGCCGTGCTCGCTCGCTACGGCCGGATGATCGCCATGCGTCGAGAAAAGGAGCACTGGAAACAGCTTCTGCGCGACGAGCTTGTAAGCACGTTCTCTACCATCCCTATAAATGTCGTATCACTAACGCTCCTCTATCAGGCCTGGCAGCAGCGTCTAGCCTCCCGTCCGATCCTCACTGGCGCATACATGTACCCCAAGATCTACCACGGACCCTCTCCCCCGCATGAAGCCCCAACCCCTGCACGTCACCGGCATGATAGTCAAACGGAAACGCGCCCGCGTCGAGCGCATCGGCCGCCAGCGTCGCCTGGTCAAGTGGCGCGGCCACCTCATCGCGGAAAGCAAGTTCGAGGACGCGCTGGCGCGCGAGAGCACGGTGCCGTTCGAGCCGGTCTTTGGCGGGGGCCATGAGAAGGAATGGACGGAGATGCTCGACGGGCACTTGGACGCTATCCAGGACGCGTTCGCGCGCGACATGGCGCGTGCGAAGCGGCCGTTCCCCGAGGCCCTCATTCGCCAGGTGCGCCTGGCGCGGAAGGAGAAGGTGCGGAACAAGGTTGCGGAGCGGGAGCGGGAGAAGCGGGGCGAGGTGACGAACCTGACGCGCAAGCGGCGGAATCGCGGATACCCTGCCGCTGTCATGGACCTGTGGGACAAGAGGAAGAAGAAGGAGATGTTGGCCGTGAGGAGGAGCGTCTCGGAGGTGGGGTACGTCGGGATGTTGAAGCGGAAGATGGGGTGGAAGATCAGGCCACCGGAGGACGTATTGGAAGGAGAGACGAAAGCGAAGGTCAAGTATTTGGAGAATATGATCGCGCTGGAGAACAGAAAGCGGGAGGAGGCGCGGGCACGGGAGGAGAAGGCCCAGCAGGCGCAGGCGAGCGCGGAGTAGTCCCAAGTGTGTTTTCCTCCTGTGTTTTCCTCATAACTGCGGGCTTACGGGTAGATTGTGTTTTGTGTCTGTAATCTCCAAGCGTCCCTTGGTCTTCTTAATTGGCATTCCATCTGTCTCCTCCGTGAACGCTATTAGGTTTCTCAGCTGCGTCTTCGATTATCAATGCGGCAGTATGAGCTCCCGCCCATGGCTTGTATATGCTCTATCCCGGGCACGAGGCGAGTGACCCCCTGATGCGACGCCGCCGTACTCGAAGGTCCGACGCCCGTTCACTCTTATAGCGGAGGCAGGGCTCCGCACCCTCTCGCAGGTCCTCAATGTTGTCCGCCAACGTTTCTTCCCAAACTAGTCATAAAGGCAGGACGTCAAACACCAGCTCATCTACTTACAGTAGCTTGAGCTTTGGTCGTCACAATCACACGACTTCTCGTCTAGCTTCTCCCCAGGACGCTGGACCGTCTACTCTCCCGGTGAAATGGCCAGGCCATGGGCATTTTGCTTTCAACCATACAACCCCTGGCCAACACCACCCTCCTTCCGGGAGTCCTCGCCCTCCAACGTTTCCTCCACAACCGCCATCCCTGCGACATCGTGCGAGGTTTGCTCCTAACGATGTACCGACCCCATATCAATCTCTTCCTGCCTCCCCGCAAGGACGAGCCCGCAGCAAGTCTAGCCGAGGCAGCGACACAAGCACCTCCAGCTTTGTTTCGCTGTCTTCCTCCGGAAGTTCACGGTCACGCGGCGGCTCCAAATCCAGTGTCCGCAGCATTTCTTCCACTCTATCGTCCCGGGGAGGCGGACGGCCTACTCGCAATGTGCGGCGGAGTCCCCAACGGTTGGACACTTCGCAACGTGGTGGCGTTCCAGAACCCGCGCCTGCACCCGTTTCTCCCGTTCCAGAGATCACGTCGCCACCGTCGCCGCCCGCCGCCCGAACGGAGCCACGAGTTTTGGGATACACCTTCCGCGGGGAGGTGGTCTACGTCCCCTTCGGCCGCACTTACGACGTCAGTTTAGATTCTCCTATCGCTTGAGCGGTCCTGACTTGGTTCGAAACAGGACGCGGTGGCTCTGGCGCGCGGTGCCTTTCCGTCTTTAGAAGACGTCGACCCGGCCGTTCCTCTCGCTGTGTATCGAACATCCGCAGAACGGGGGTTTGCGCGCGCGGATTTCGCGCGACGCCTGGACGGAGATTGCGGATACGTTGCCGGCGTTCACGGCCGTGGATGTTGACGTGAGGGAGGTTGTGCCAACTGGCAAAGCAGGAGGGATAGGAAGGTCGAATAGCGTATTGGGGCGAATGAGGCGGGTCTTTCGGAGGTCGACGCGATGATTGGAAGGTAAGGTTTGGGGTTGGCGAACCAACGAATCGTAGAAGGAGAACACGAAGGAGGGACGGCATGCAGAAATTTCTATTCCATGGTAATACATTCTTACAGCGTCCCATGTGGGTAGACGCAACTTGAAGCAGTTCTTCCCTCGGGTCTCGCGCACACAGACCTGTCATAAATTCCTCTATCCAAAACACGCAAATTCAGCTTCTTATCCCCATTATTACTCCCACCAAAGATAGGCTACTTTGGCGGGGCCTGTCCATCTGCATCATCCACCTGCACGTACACCACCTCAGAATCGTACTTTTCCAACTCCTCCTCCACCGCCCCCCACGCACTCGGCACGATTTTCACAAGCTTGTCCTTGCCAAATTCATGTGTCGACGAGATGCGGACTAGGAAGGAGATGCACGCGGGATCAAGGACGGTAGAGAGGACGGGGAAAGCTTCGAGGGCATAGTCGAGGGCCTCCTGCAGTACTGGCGACGGGTGAGACAGCGCGAAACGGACAACGCCGACAGTACCGCGTTCAACTTGCGTTCAACCCGGCGTCATGTCGACGCATACTGACGAGGAAACCGCAACGCCGTCACAAGGATCAGCCCGCACGAAGATATAAACTATTCACCCTAACCATCTCTGGCTGCCATGATGATGAAGTGCCATCCCTCAAGGCCTCACCACTCCGACTCGTCCCACCGTGACCGGCAGATACGCCGATTCTTGTCGAAGACTACAAATCTCTACGGACTTCAATTCCGACAGACCTCTCTCGTTTGCCTTCTTGTCTGGTGCAAAATGACGCAAGGGACCCAGGGATAAGGACACCATGTTCTTGTCTCGACACATCTTCTTCGAGGTGCGCAGTCACGGCCGCAACCGTGACGATCACCAGTCCTTGTTCAGTTTCCTCTCCTCGTTATTATACCTCGCCGTTGCCAGGTATCGTATCCCTCGCCATATCCCGAGCAGAACCTCTTGCTTTATTGTCGAACGGGCGCAAGATCGCGCGTCGCGTGGGATGCCAAACGGTCCTTTGTGCGGACCAGGCACGATGCCGGTGCGTACGCCATCCTTTGTTAGCTTTGTTCTACCTATAAAACCCCTTTGGCGTCGACCCACGATTCCCTTTCATCCAACCTGCTACGCATCCGCCCACCCCGGCCTCGTACTTTGTCTCCAACTCGCAGAACCCTGGATATGTGCGGGCCACAATACTTCCAAGCGCCACCGGGCACGGCACCCCCCTTTGAGTGGACGCCACCAGGCTCCCGCTCGCCGAGCCGTCCCAGGCAGAGAAACAAACCTGGGCCTGCCATCCCGACCTCGCCACCGCCAACGTACACCGAACGGGCTTCGACTTCTGTCCAACGGGGTCGCTCTGAAAACCGCCCCGGCTCCGACGCTCGTCACTTCGAACTGCGGAGCCATCGCACCCCTCAGGCTGGTCCACATCAAAGCTACACTTCCGCGCAAGCCAACCACGGATCTGGTCGTTCCTCCCGTTCAGAGCCCACTGTCGTCGCGTCCTCGTCGCATCGCACGCGCTCGGACCAAGGCAGCTCCGACCCGTCGCCCGTCGTCTCTCCGAACATCGTTCTGGGACCGCCTCCGCAGAAGAGGCCCGCGATCCACTTTTCTGGCTCGACCAAGAAGGCCTCGGCGCCGTACCTTCCCCCGATATTGCGCGGATCCCCTCAGCGTCCTCCGCATCATGGCCACAGCCCTCCGTCCCCCGCCCGCGTCGTCGCGGAGCCGGCGCACCCTCTGACTCGGCCGCTTGTCTCTGACGCTCAGAAAGCCGCGTTCAAGCGAGGAAACCCCCCTTGCCTTCCCCGTCCGACCGTCTTCAGCGAGCAGGTCCGGAAAACGTCGTCCGCGCCTCAGCTGCCGTCGGCGCGTCCCCCGCGTCCCTTGCCCCGTCAGACGTCGGGCCCGAGCGTGTTCAACACCCTTCCGCCCCGACGACGAGCGCAAGTGCCCACCAGCCAGCCCTCAGCACCCGTTCGTCTGCCTCAAGCTGTCCCTCGTCCGCCTCAAGCACCCAACCGCTCGATGCACGCATCCAACCGTCCGTACCGTGCGCCTTACGCGACCCCGAAACCGAGCACCTCCTCCTTCCACCTTGAACCGACCCAACGGACGACCGTCTTCAGCCAGCAAGTCCGCCACCCCTACACCCCGCCCAAGATCGCCCTCCCGCTCCCCGCGGGCACGCCGCCCCCGCCGCACTTCATCCGACTGCCCCCGCGCCCCTCCGCCTCCGTCTGGGCCGAGCCCGCCGACTCCGACTCGGGCTCCTACACGTCCGGCGCGTCGTCGTTCGACGCCTCGAGCGAGGACGAGACGAGCTCCGGGTACGGGGAGGTGTTGTACAGGCCGCGCGGGACGCCGTCGAAGGCGCAGGCCGGGAAGCCGAGACCGGTCCTGAGGAAGGAGAGGCGCGTCGCACATGCGACGCGGCGGGTGTCGCCCACGTCGTCGTCGTCTTCGCCGGGAGGCGGAAAGAAAGCGGGGGGAGGTGGGTTGTTTAAGTGGGCGAAGCGAAAGCTGACGACGGGACGATGATTCCTGGCGACTAGACTGTCAGAACCGGTGCTTTTCTGTGCGGATTTGGAGCTCACGCTGTTTGTTTTTGCGCGGTGGGCCCGATCCGGATTACGACCCAATGATCTCCTAATAGACGAGACCTGAACATACTAACGACCTTCATAACCACGGAGCTATCACGATATCTTCACGCTAATAACATCACGATCTGAGTGTATTATTACCATTCTCGCACTTCAACGCATCTTATTCACGTCCGTAGTCTCCTTTTACGAGTTTCTGTTGGAGGTCAAGTCGAGGGCGCGCTGGGTTTTCGCATCACGTGCACTTATGTAAATGCTCGAATTCCCCCCCCCTCCGCGGAACATCTGCCCTCCGCGTCCTTGTCCCCCGCACGCTATCTCCTCCTCCCCCTCCTCCCCCTCCAGAGTCTCCAATGCGATCATCCTTCCGCAGCAACTCTCACCTTCCGATTTCAATAGGCAACGCGAGCTAGACCGTCGCGATCCCTCTTCCAAACCTTCTAATTGCACCGAGACCTTCACAAGTTCACGGATCGTACGAGGGCGTAGTCTCCACGCGCGATGGTGAATTCAGATTCACGAACAAGGGACGAGGAAAGGACGTCACACTCGGGTCACTCCAAGCTATCTCCCGTTGGTTCCTGTCGGAGTGGATGTGGTGGGGTGACGAGGGGCCGGAATGGGAGCAGGGGGAGGGGCCAAAGGTCCTAGGAATGAGGATGAGCAGCGACGGAAGCGGGCGCGCGTACGTAGCTGGATTCGAGGTTTGGTTTACGCCGTCCGGAGGACACGGGGACGGAAACGTGCCCGGCTCCCAACCCTTCCTTTTGCCACACGCATACATCCACGCGTACGGCCGTACTTCAAAACGTGGACGCGACCGCTCCTCCTCCTCCTCCTCCTCCTCCTCCTCGTCGTCCCCATGTGCGCGCCCAAAGCCATCGAGGCCTCCTACGCCCCCCCGCCCTTTTTTCCATGGACGCCCCCGCCCTCCCGATCACCCAGCCGCACCCGAAGACCCGCGCCCAAAGCCCAGCCACATGCGCACACGCCCTCGGTCCACTCCGAGCTGACGTACCAAGACGCCCCCGCCACACCGCTCCAAAACCCCCTCGCCACACCCCCTCCAGAGGACCAGCACGCGTCCGCAGGGCTCACGCCCCCGCCACGCGGTCGCTCCTCCCACCGCAGCCACCGCTCGTCCCACCGAAGCCACCGCACGGCCCCGTTCTTCTCCGATCACCGCCTGCTCGACGCCACACCGCCCCCCGTCCAACACAGTCCCCTCCCCGCCTCGCTCGCCCACGACGGATTCCCAGCGGATGACCGCCACTCGGACACGTCACGCCCGCACGAGGCGGAGTACGCCGACGCGGAGCTCGACGACGACGACGAGTACCCGCCATTCTTCGCGGACGACGCGCCTGAGACCTCCCTCCGAAGCCCTCGCCGAGACCAAGGCGACTTCGACACCCACGACACCCACGACGCCGACCACGACTCCGTCTCGGGCTTCGACCTGCTGAACGCGCCAGTCGGTGGACACGCCCTCCGTTCCGCGGGGGCGCTCGGCAGCCCGATACGTCCCTTCCCGACCATGGGCCCCTCCTCCACACGATCCGCCCACCTCTCCGCCGCAGCCACAAACTCCCCCCTCCCGCTCATGCTACCCCCTCTCGCCAGCGGCGGCGTCATCCCGCCCTTCTTCGCCTCGCCCAAATCCACAGCCCACAGCATCCCGCACCCGACCGGCCGCCCCGCGCCCGCGTCCCAGCCGTCCGTCCAGGGCTCGATCCGCTTCACGCCCTCGACGAAGGACGACGCGCACGCGCTCGTGCCCCCGCGCATGCGCACGCCGCGCGAACGCGCGCACGCGGAGGCTCCACGACCCGCTCGTCGCCCCGCCCGCGCATCTGGCCGTGGCCCCCGTCTCCGCCGGCGCGCCCGCCGCCCGCCGCGAGCGCGATCTGCAGCGCGGGCCCTCGAACAACGCCCGCCTGGCCTCCCTCCGCGCGTCCTCGCGCCAGACCCGCGCGACGGCGTCCTCCCGGCCGCCCCTCACGCACGGGCTGTCGAACGGGCGGTACCCGCCCCCGCGCGGGTTCACGCTCGTCGCGGGCTTTCGGGACGACCATTCGGTGGAGGGATGGGAGGGCTCGAGCATCAGCATGGGCTCCGCCTCTCCGCGCTCGCGGACGCGCGGACGGGACGTCGCGCGTCGGCCGCCGCCGCCGCCGCCGAAGCCGATTTTTCCGCCGCCGATGGAGGAGGGGTGGAAAGAGGAGGACGAGGAGGAAGAGCACGGGCATGAGAGGAGGGTGCTGAGGAAGAAGAGGAGGGGCGGGATGGGGGAGACGGGGCATCTTCCAGGGCATGGGACGTCAAAGGAGGTGGAGGGTGGGGAGGAGAAGGAGAAGGGCGGGGAGGGGGGCGGGCTTGGGCTTGGGCGGTGGATGAAGGGAAAGCTCGTGAGGCGGTGATGTTGCGGAACGTGGCTGCCTTGCGTAGTTTCTTGCAGTGCGTGCACTTGTACTTGCTTACTTGCTCGGGATGGTCGAGGGGCATGATTGGGAATGTAAATTCGACGCGTCGATTTGCTGTGTAACGTGACGTCGTACGCGCATCACGTGCTACGCGTCTTTCAGTCCTCCGCCGTCGCCTTCCCCTTCTTCCTCCTAGCTTCTCCCTCAACGGAAACTGCTCCTTCATCGTTCCTAACATCCACGCTCTAAGCTAGGAACATCCTCTGGATTTTTTTTTCTCTGGTGCGCCTGCTCTGCGTACCTGAACTCGGCGGACGCTCACGACATCCTGTGTTATGTACCCTACCCCGGCATGGCAACGCTGGCGTTCTCGAAGACGCGCCCAATATCATGCTGCTATGATTGGCACAGACTGTCGCTGTATGCTATACCGGAGATGGCCAAGTAGCGGGGGCGAGGGAGATGACGGGGCTCGGACCCCAGGCACACACTCACCCCAGTGACGACGCTATATCTTCCGTCTCCGTCTCCGTCTCCCACCCATTCTCTCTCTCGTCGCTTCCCCATTCCCCCACCTCCACCATGTGCGCCCCGACCTCCTTCGACCCGCCCCCCGCCATGCCGCCCCCGAAGTTCTACTGGAAACCCCCAGCCGAGCGCTCCCCCAGCCGCGCTCGCGGCCCCGCCCGCACGCTCCCCAAACGCCCGTACACCACCCCCGCCGCCCACCCCCACCTCAACCCAGCGCGCGCACCGGGCGCACCCCGCGGCCGTCCCGCCCACCGCCCCCCGCTGTCCTCGACCGTCTCCGTGCACCACTTCCCGGGCCCGAGCGTGCCCCTCGCGCACGTCCCCTCCGTCTCCGTCCACTTCCCCGCCTCCACGCCCGCCTCCAAGCCCCACATCCCCTCCCCCGTCGCTCGTCGAAGGCCCCGGATGGACGTCGCGCAGCCACCCGCGCCCCGCGCGGTCCCTGCACGAACAGCTCTCGAGCGCCGGCTCGCATCTCTCCCGCATGCCCTCGACGCTCTCGCACCCTCTCTCCGTCCCGCCGCCCTCTTCCGCCTCCTCGCGCCCCCTCCGCCCGATCGGCCTCTCTCAGATCGCACGTCTCCCCACCCCCAGAATCGCACGTCCAACTCCCCCGCGAGCCCCTCACGCCGTGGCCTCCCGCGCCGCCCGTGAACGACGAGGGCCGGAGAGAGAGGAACCCGCGTTCGAGGAGCACCGTCGGTCTGTGGCGGGCGCGGGCGGGCGGCGCGTGCTGAAGAAGCGGAGCAAGCCGGCGGGGACGGGCGAGCGCTCGGGGCTGGCGCAGTTGGTGCGGCGGACGTTTGGAGGGCGGCGCTCATGATCATGATGCGTGGTTGTGATCGTGGTTGTGGTTGTCGAGGCTGCGGGATGCCGAGGTGAGCGGTCGTGGGTTGATTCAGACCGGCGTTCGTTGATGGTGGCTGATTCTGGAGAATGCAGATGGGTTGATTGTGCGGGGTCTGGTTTACTCATGGCCTGTTCGGTGTTCGAGATCGAGTTTTCGCGTGGGCGTCACCGCACCGTCCCGACGAGGTGGTTATGTCCCGCCACTGGCGATGATCGTGTTCAGGGTGCGGAACACTCGTGATCGTGCGGTGTTGATCGCATGGATGGCTACCGCCAGGCGAGGACACTGCCTTCGTCCTGTGTGCGTTTATCGGTCTCCTTTCCGGATGTATGCGCCCGCATATAGCGAGGACGCGATCCATCAAAGGGACTGTATGAGGCCCTACAGCGCAACAAAAGAACACCGAGACCCTCTTCCAACCCTTACGGCCCCTGCTCCAACCCTCCCTAGCGATGCCATCTCCGAGCACGTCCCCCGCTCGCGCCCTCGTGTCGAATACAATACGGCCCTCAAAGCTTCCATACCCACTATCCCCATCCATTCCATCATTCGGGTCGTCCTAGGATTCCCACCCAACAGAGACGACGACGACAACCGTCCCGCCTTCCCCGGTCACCAAATCGGATGCTGTGGCGTCCGCCCCACGCGCATACATAAATACCACCCACCCTGCGGATAGGTCGCCTTCTTCGTCCCTTCTCAACGCTGTCCCCGCCGCCCAAAAAATGACTTCCTACGTGCCGAGCTACTTCCCGCCCGCGCTGACCTCGCCTTTCGAACCCGCCTTCCCCCCCGCCGATGCGCAAGAAACTGTTGACGTACTCCTACCGAGGCAAACTGGCGTACGTGCCCTGCGCGGACTCGCATCAGGTGCGTCCCGCCCGTCCCCGCTTCCTCTCCTCGCTTCCTCAAATTCAAAAAAAAATCCTGCACCCCCCTCCCCCTCCCCCAACCTGGCGCGCAAATAGGAAGCCTTCGAGATCGCGCGAGAAGTCTACCCTTCGCTTGCCGCGCACCCGCCGAGCGCGCTCGCGTTCTACGTGCTCTTCGTCGACGCAGCGGGCGTGCGGGCTGGAAGGGGGACGTGTATGGGGTCCAGAATCTGTGTGGGGGCGGCGGCGAGTGCGGGAACGTGCGGACGCTCGAGGCGGTCGGGGAACGCGTCGGGATCGCGCCGCGCGTGTGGGCGTCGCTCGTGGCGGACCTGCCCGCGTACAACATCGTGTACGTGAGCGTGGACGGGGAGGAGGAGGAGGAGGGGGAGGAGGGTGAGGATGTCGGGGTGCTGCGTGCCGCTGGGGGTGAAAGGGGGGGAGGGGAAGGGAAGGGCGCTGGGTCGCGGCGGGGAATATGGAAGTCGATGTGGCGTCGTCGTCGAGAGAACGTCGCGGGCGCGGCGGTCGTCCCATGGCCCCCGCGAGGGGTCTGACTTTGAGACCCAGACCGCTTTCTCGATCGCCCCGGGAGACGTGCTCCCCCATTCCATTCTATTCCCCCGCCGTTGTCGCCCCCCAGCGGTTCTCGCGAGTTACTTACCGAGCGGTATGCTGCGACATGCAGCGCGTTCGTCGCCCCCCAGCTTGGTGCCCCACTTCTTGATGCTCTCGCTGTTCTTGTTTTCCGCCCTGAGTGCTCAATACATACCAAATTACACATGGCCGTTTGTTGCGCTCTGTTATGCAGTCTCGTCGTGTGCGTCTGAGATGTACGATAGCTGCGTCCTCGTCAGGTCGTCGATCAACGTTGACGCCAACCTCCTGCGCACAGCGCCTGAACGTAGGGTTAGGGTTAGCGCATCTGGGATACGTAACCCTATGTGAGGGACGCACCCGAAGTTGCGAGTGCCACTGTGTTAGACTGCGTTCAAGTTGTCATCTTGAGCTTGATGAGCGACCACTCCGTCTGGATTCGACGTACCCCCCACCCCCGTCGCAAGGGCCGAAGCTGGCCCATAGATTACCTCAACTTGCGCTCTCCAACAAACCTTCGATACGTCCCTCTTCGATTCTCCCTCGTAGTTATCAAGTTCTCCCCCTCCTTCAGTGCCAGGTGAGGCTGTCGTCTCGTCTCGCGTGCTGCTGGACGAATGAAAGCTACAGTTGTTCATCCTCTTGCCCGTCCCCCATCCGCGCCGTTCTCACGTCGGTTTGTTCAGCCGCCGTCCGCCATCCAGATTCCATGTACCGGCCGCGATCGTCTCCAGGTTATCCACCTCCGGGAAGCGCGGCAACGCGCGGAGAGCTCGGACAGTGGGAGGGATATCCGGAGGACAGGCCCATAGGACCAGCGGAACGTTCGAGTGAGCGATCTCTCAGCGTTGAGGGTGCGCTAGGCTGTTCTTTCTCGTCTGGTCGCTCGTTCGACTCGTCCGATGTCCACCACCTGCTCTGCCGGTCATGCCGCTCTCTGGACTCTGTCGACCTTATGGACGCCTTTCACGAAGTTGGACTTTGCCCGCACCCCTCCCTCGCCTCCTGACCGCACGGCGAAGCCGCTCGCTTTTCGTCGACTCCCCGCGCTCGTCCTTTACATAGTGAGTCCCGCCGACAAGATTTCCGGATGCAAGTGCAGGGGTAAGCAGGAGGGTGGGCGAGACTCGAGAACGCGTCCTGGACGTTGGGAGAGTGACTCAGTGAGTCCCTGCACCGTCGCTTGACTGCCGCTCTGTTCCGTGCCATGGCGATCTCCCCAAACACTGAAGATTATGCATCTGGGAGCGCTGGGGCGTCCCTGGCAGGCATCCACCGTCACGCTTCAACTCCAGTGCTCCCATACTTAACGACTTTGAAGTTTATTTACCCACATCGCACCCACTGTCACGAACGCTCCCCCCTCTCCTCAGGCTCTCCGTGTAAGTATGAGGGCATGAAATACGATACGAGCTGTTTACGAATACGACGACGACGTCCTCGCGACCCCGATCGTCGCGCCACGGTTTCTCCTGAAGCCGAGGGAACACGCGGCGACGCGGGCGAGCCTAGGGGTCGGCATCACACTACGACGGGGGTCCAGCGGGGCCTGCAGCGCGTCCAGTCCCGGCTGGACCCCTCTCCGCGGCGACAATGGAACGAGGCTCCCAGCCTCGACTGCTTGTGCCGCATTCAGCGTCTGTACACATAGTAACGCGGGTGTCCTCCGTCCCTCAGGGCGCCGCGCTCGTTCGTGTACTTATAAGCGTCGGCGTCCGGGGAGCGGCGCAGAGAGTGCTGGATAACTCCCTCCCCCGCCCGCGCTAGACCGCCGCCGCTTGCTATTCTATCAGCATCAGACGTTGATCGTCCAGGCGGCGAACGCAAAGGCGCAGCGCAAGCGCACACAAGCGAAGTCCCTCTCCCCTCCCACTGGCAAGTCGAAGTTCATCGAAGATGGCCGTCGTCGCATCGCCGCCGCGCGTCACAGACGCGTTCCGCGCACGTGATGCCGTGTTTCCGCCTCTTCCTTCTCCTCCACCACCTCTCCACCTGTCCACGCACTCCCCGCCGACGGTGCACCGCATCGGCCTCTACCATTCCCTCTCCCACCACTCCCTCTCCCGCGCATTCCGCGCCGCCGTCGCCGAGCGCGATGCGCACAACAACAACAACAACAACAACAAC
Organism: Amylostereum areolatum; assembly: GCA_012932865.1. NCBI lineage: Eukaryota > Fungi > Basidiomycota > Agaricomycetes > Russulales > Stereaceae > Amylostereum > Amylostereum areolatum. The sequence goes on from SAXG01000002.1 coordinate 1,656,281, forward strand.
AACAACAACAACAACAACAACAACAACAACAACAACGGCAGCAGCATCGCCAGCAGCCCCACCCTCGCGCGCTCGCGCTCGTTGACGGCCTCGGTCGCGTCTCCTCACGCGCACGCGCACGGCTCGCACGACGGCTGTCAGCACCACAAGCACTTCTGCAAGCCGAGCGTGTCCTCGCGCTCCTCCGTCCTTACCGGCACCAGCAGCACCGTCGACACCAGCGGAAGCGACGCGGAGAGCTTCCCGAGCAGGAGCAGGAGCAGGAGCAGGAGCAGCTCGCCCTCGTCCGCGTCGACGCTGGACATGGACAAGGACAAGGACAAGGACGACGGGGCGCGGCTCGTGTTCGAGCATCCGCGCGGACGGTCGCTCGAGCGCGAGCGCGAGCGCCGGACGTCCGCGGGCACCTTTGCGTCGTCGTCGTCGTCGACGTGGGCACACTCCCCCGACGAGACGCCGTACGCGTTCCTCAGCCGCGAGTACCTGCCCCCTCCCCCGCGGCGCCGGACGCGCATGACCAGGTCACGATCGACGCGCGCGCGCTCGAGGTCGGTCGTGTCCGTGCGGGACTCGGCGGAGGCGGACGGGGTCCGCGAGGAGGAGCCCGCGGTGTTGTTGACGTACGCAGTTCGAGGGCGAGATGGCGTACGTGCCCGCGGGGCGGACATACGACGTGCGTGCCCACCCCCTTCTCTTTTCTCACCGCTATCCGGATCTGACCTTATATATATATGTGTGTGTGTGTGTGTTCACAGGAAGCGATCGCGTACGCCTCCGAGGCTTTCCCCGCCCTCGGCGCGTACCCTCGCGCTTCCATCCGGCTGCACGTGGCGGGGGCGGACGGGGCAGGGCGGGTGCGGGTGCCGCGGGTGGCGTGGGCGGAGCTTCGGGGGGATTTGCCGCGGTACGGGGTGGTGTATGTGGAGGTGGCGATGGAGGAGGAGGCGCCGCCGAGGTACGATGGGAAGAGGAGGGGCGAGGAGAAGGAAAGGGGGCGGGGCGAGGAGGAAGACAAGGAAAAAGTGGATGGGCTGGGGGGGTGGATGAAGGGGTTGTTTCGACATGGGCACGGGCAGCATCGCGTGTGAGGGGTGCGTTTCATTGTCGTGAAGTTTCTATTTCTTTGGGTCATTGTCCATGGAAGGGTCCCCGGTCGAGGCTGTACTACCACTACTGATTTGTATGTTTTTTTACCCATCGCGCGGTCCTGAAAACATATGTTTTGTCGCGCGCGAACGATAGCCTATCGGTCTCCTCTCCTCTCCTCCTCTCCCCAACTTGAGCATGCTCTCTTCACACACCACGCTCATTGTCGTCATTCGCACCCCTCTCCACGATTCCCTCACCTTCTCGACTCCTTTTCCCCACGACCTTCCCTATTCGAGCCTGCTCAAGCTCGCCCTCTCGCACCGCCTCGCCCCAAGTCGCCGCAAACAAGCTCGCGAAGCTCCCGGTCTTTTTTTTCCCACTTTCTCTCCAACATACGTATGCGCTGATAAGTGCGCTGAAACGCGATCCAATCGAACGTCGCAGCGTGGCTGGACTGATTCCCAGCGGCGGGGCCCTGGCTGGCTATCTATCGAAAAGGCTCAAGCTCTAGCTTCGAACTCTCTCTGGCCTCGTTTCCGCATATAAAGCGCACGGGGGCCCGCGAGGCGCGAGGCGTCCTCCCTTCTTGGAACAGCATCGCTGGGAGCCTCGTTTTTTTCCTCTCTCTTCCTCTCCTGCGACGAGCTTCTGTCCGTCCGCCCTCGCCCTCGCCGTCCCCGCCTCGACTCCCGTCTCGTCTCGTTCGACGGCCATGCATCTCTTTCGCGGACGCTCCCACTCGGACGACGGCGCCGCGCCCGAAAAATCCACGCCGGTCGCCCCACCGCCCCGACCGCCCCGCTCCCTGTCACGCCCCTCGACGTCCTCCTCCTCCTCGGTGAGGTCCCCGCAGATATGCCCGCATCCACCCCCGACCCTCGTCCACGCCCTCTACGCCCCCTCAGACGCTCCTTACACGCCCATCCCCACCCCGTCCGTCGTGCGCGCCCCCTCCCCTGTCGCCCTGCACGATCTCCCTCCTCTCCCCCATCCCACACCCACCCCCCAAATCAACCTCAACATCGACCTCGACCCGAGCTGGTCGCCCGCCTCCCAATTCAGCACGCCCTCCACCCCGTTCCAGCTCACGACCACGCTCTCCGAGTCGGCGCCCTCGGAAATATCGGGCATGACCGCGCTCGCGAGCTCGATGTCGATCGGGAAGCGCGAGCCCGCGGAGCTGCTCACGTTCGCGTTCGGGGACAGCATGGCGTACGTGCCGTCCGCGAGGACCTACGACGTGCGTCCCTGTCCACACACCCCCACTGTTCTGATGTCCTTTGCGCGCCGTTGGGCCGTGCGACGGACGCTGACGTTCCGATGACGTACCCACCTGCAGGAAGCCATCGCGCACGCGCTCGACGCCTTCCCCGCTCTCCACGCCTACGACCGCGCGCACCTCGCGCTCGCCGTCGGCGGCTCGAGCGCGGGCTCGAGCGCGAGCGTCACCGACCGCGCGCGCCTCGGACGCGTGCGGGTGCCGCGGCGGGCGTGGGCCGAGCTCGTGCTCGACCTGCGCAAGTACGAGGTCGTGCACGTGCTCGTGGACGAGGACCGGCCGCCGAGCTACAAGGCGAGGAGGAGCGGGGTCGTCGGCTGGGTGAAGGAGGTGGTCAAGTGGAAGAGGCGGGACGGCAGTCGGCGGATCGCGATGGGGCCTGCGGTGGGAGACGTTCGGACTTTTGGACCGCGAGGACAGTGAGCTTGTTTACTACATACTATGCTTTCTCCGCCGTGTTTTCCGACGTGTACTTTGTTCGACTTTTTTTGCTACATTGTTCTGAGGCTCGGGTACTCGACGTAGTACATACATACATGCTTACGGGGGTACGTTTGGGGATGAGTGGGCTGGACCCCAACCAGTGAACCACTGGGGAACTACTGTATACTTATACACACTCAGCTGTGCGACGATTCACGCTTACGGGCCACGGCCACGATCCACCCACGAGGCGAACTTCACTCACATATTCCCAACTTCACTCTGCCCCCGAGCTCTCGCTCAGTTGCACACACCTCGTGAACCCTCCCCAAAAACGCATCGCAACGTCCACCAGGGTCCAGGATGCGGCTGCCTGAGCTCTCTCCCAGTCCCCGCTCGACCTCCTCGCCCCATCACAGTGCAGACGGCTCCCTCGACGAAGAGATCGACAACCCGTTGGACGACGACAGCGCCGGCTTGCAACTCAGGCTTCCAATGCAGGACGGCGACTCCGAGTCCCTGAACCAGACTCCGTATATCGTACGCCCGCCGACCACCGCTACCCCGCCGCCAGACAGTCCGTCCTCGGACGGGCGCCATGCCCCCTCGTCCCATCCACCGTCCCGCCGACGGCCCCTCGCCATACCCTCCGAGTCCCCGCACTCAACCAACTTCGGGCCCTGCACCCCCATCATCATCCGCCCTCTCCCCCGGTCTCCCCACGTCGTCGAGCCAGCGAACGACGCTTCCGAGGACGTCGACGCCGCGCCGCGCGGCCGCGGACGGTCCCCCCTCCCAGCACGCTCGCGCTCCCCGTTCGACGCGCCCTTCGTCGTCCGCCACTTGCCCAGCCGCTCCAGACCAAGTCGCAGTCGCACCCCCTCACGATGTCCAGGCGATATCATCTCCAGCTCGTTCGCGCCCACCGGCGGCAGAGGCTCGCCCGATCATGCACATGGCTGGGCCCAGACCGGACTCCCTGCAAACGTCCGTTCAGGGAGCGTCCATCGCCATGTCTGCCGATCGCGCTCGCGCTCGACGTCACCGTCGAAGTCAAGAGCGGCGAGGCGGCGCTCCCACTCGTGCGCCCCGCCGACGCTGCTGACGTACTCGTACCGGAACAAGCTCACCTACGTGCGCGCGGGGAAAACTCACCAGGCAAGGGGTCCCTTTTTTTCTTCTCTTTCCCGCAGCTCAAGGACTGAAGTACTGAATGCTGACTGCCGTCTCCTTCGCGGTGTCCCACGCGCGCCGTCACCCACTTGGCACTGGCACTGGCAGGACGCCCTCGCCTACGCGCTCGAGGCGTTCCCCGCCCTCTCCGCCCTCCCCCCCGACGCGCACACGCGCATCTCCCTCCTCATCCGTCCGCGCGGCGCCGGCGGCGGTGGCGCACTCGGCGATTCGGAGCGCACGCTTGGTCGGGATCGCGCCGAGCGCGTGGGGGGAGGTGGTGCGGGAGTTGGAGAAGTACGAGGTGGTGCATGTGCAGGTGGACGAGGGGCCGGGGGATGCGCCGCCGAAGTATCCTGTGGTGGTGGGTGGTGGGGAGCCGAGCGGGGAAGGGCGGGGGAAGGGTGGGGAGGTGTGGAGGTGGGTGAGGAGGTTGGTGTGTGCTGCATACTGAGGGGCGATTTACGGAGATTTGCCAGTGTATGTTTCAAGGAAGAAGAACCGCACGTATGTTTGGTACCGAAGATTTAGATGTTGTAACAATACTCATGACTCGTCACTAATAGTAACCTGCTGGTTGTTGTTGCTGCCTATCACCAGCCCGAGGTCGTTCGTCTCGGGTCCGAGCGAGCTGATAGATATAGGCTCATTCAAACGCGTACTTGGTACATGCAGGCTGGCAGGATGTGATAGATGAAAGCGTAGGTAGGTGGGATAGGGAGAAAGAACGCGACGACGAGGAAAATGGCAGTTATCCTCGAGTATGATGATGCCGAGCTTCGGTTGAGCCTGGGCGAGACCCGCGCACGTATCAATAACGGCGATCTCTTGAATGTTCCCGTCGTGGTCGCTTGTTACTTGTATACTCGCCAGAAGGACGGGAACCCGAAGCCCTCGCCATAGCCCTCTCAGGATGATGATGGGCTCGCGACGTAGAAGGGCCTGCGATCCCAGGTCCGGGGCCACCTTTCAATGCATCGCGGACAATGTTGGGTGGAGCATTCTGATGGGAGGGGAGGGACTGGGAGCCCGTGTGACGGTGAGGTTACGGTAAAATATGCGAGTACGCGAAACAATTGTCAGAGAAATGTCAGTCAAGTCGAACCCATCGATGTCGATGTCCTCACGTACGTTTGGGGACGGTGGGACTTGGATCACGGTCGGTACTAAAGTGGGGCCCGATGCAGATGACTCTTGCGGTACCCTTGGTGAAGAGGTCACAACCGCGCGTTGGGGGTCCAGGGGCGCTTCTAGCGAAGGGCGGGGTACTATGTTTAGTGAGCGTATGGCGTGCGCCGTTTCCTGTCGCGCACCACTACTACTATCCCCGACGGGAACTTGAGGCGAAGTCTGTGCCCGGAGCGATGCTGAAATAAAGTACTGATTTCGAGCCTGTCCGCGCGGTAGAAAGCAAGACAATCTGACCTTCACTGGCAGCTTGTTCTGTGTGTTGCCGAGATCTATTTGACGGTCTCATCTGTGCATAGTCAAGGCCAGGGTAACGTTGTACGGGAGGAGGACCCGGAGGACTCGTATTCGCCGAACGCTCTTGACGTCTGGTATGTACTGGGCCAACTGAACCTCGCTGAGATTGCTGAGGTATTTCGCGGTCACCAGTGGCAGCTTCACCGCGAGGGGGGCACAATCTGCCAGTGCGCGCGCCTGATGCTACCGGCGGCTCCGCTACTACATAGACAAGGCTACTCAAAGATGAGTTTGGCTGATTGATCATGCCTCCTCTCTGAGATTCGGACAGATCATACCATCCCTGAGCTGAGGCGGCTCGGGAGGGCCCTGCTTGAGAACGGCTCCGATTACGCCTGAACAGGTTAGCCACACCTGTGACCAATGACCCAAAACCCCTCACAGAAGCAGAGGTCACTGAGGCCGCTGAGGGCTCGCGAGCGTGCCGTGCACCTTCGGCCGCAGCTGGAAGTGGTCTCGTCAGCTCAGGATTCGGCGTGAAACTTGGCGACGTGGAGCACTGCCGCCAGAGCCCTGAAGACCCGGCCACTGTCGTTTCACCGGGACGAGGTCTGACTCCAGTCATCTTGTGAAAGACCCGTGAAAATGTCGAATGGTCTTGTTCCCGATGGTGAGATTGTGAGCGCACAGCTTGGGATGGGATGACCGGTTGTTGGAAAGGCGCGCCATGGCGGGACTGGGATGTTTCTCTACCGACGGGTCGGTCTTCCGTTGTTGTAGCCCCAGGTCTGTTGTGTGATTGCGAGCGAACTCCAGCCTGGCGCCTTGGCTCCGTACGATGCTGGGCGCGGGAAAAAGACCAGCCTCTGTTCTGCGATGGTCCTGCTTGTGGTTGAGGACTACTGTGCGTAGCATCTTGCCCGCTGACGACTATCGCAGTCCTTGTATGGATTCCGCGAGGTGCGCTTAGGTGGGGCAGCAAATGGAATTCCTCCGGATCGAATTGCCCAGCAATTCGAACAAACGGTTTCTCCGTTGCGATGTCCGGATTGCTGAAAAACACCAGGGCAATACGCATGAAATTCTGCTCGAAACATACGGTCACGCGGCATGAGAATCCATACAATACTCCAGTTCAGAGACAAGGAGACATACCGCTCCCAAGACTGCCTTGTGAGGGTCGCCATTTTGGGTTGCAATGATGGGAGAATCATCCCATCCCGGGTTAAAGGGAGAGCGTGCACCCGTGGTGAAGAAGTCTTCCGCTGGACAACGCACCTGTACGTTCCGATTATAGATGTCCTTGAAGCTGAAAGTGACGACCAAGCCCTCCCATGACATATATCTCTTGACCATGAGGTGTCTGCCACCATTATGTGATGCCTGGAAGTCTGAGAGCATATTTATGCCGTTCATGACATCACGGGGGAAGATGGTGGAAGCTGAACCTGAATTCAGTGCTTTAGCACCGAACTTTGCACGAAAGTAGATTCAATACACACCCGTGTCCATGGTAGCGCGCAATGGCAGCACATTGAGGTTATCATCGAGATACGTTGTATCAATTGTTACCAATTCCTCAGTGCCTTTTAGCACGGAGATAGAAGTGATTAGCACATCCCATCTCCTGAATTCGCCGTCCGCGCTCTCCTGGATCTTGAGTGCGGGCGAGAAGCAAGCGCTATCAGGAAGCTTTAACGGACACTGTTTCCCAAAGCTAATGAGGCTGGTCCTGTATGAAAAATGCTATTGTTCGTGTGTGACCCACATCGGACAAACCAATCATTATACGTACACTCCGTCTACTCCGCTTTGTAAGAGAGAGCTTGGAAGGAAGCGGATATAGAAGCATGTCTTCTCAAGCACCATTGATCAGTTTCGTCCGAGGGGAGTGCGTCAAGAACGTACTGTCTTAACGGCGGAAGTTTGGCTAGACTGGTAAACTTTCAGATAATGCTATCATGTCCTCCGTCAGCACACTACTCATTTTTTAATCATCTTCATGCAACTCGAGCTTACTTTCGCAGCAGACAAGCTCTGAGTTCCACTAGATTCAGACGATCAATGAGAGAACCAATAAAACCAATACAAAATGCGTGAAACATACCGCCGTGGGCCAATACCAAAATTTCCGTCATACACAGGCGACTCGATTAGATGAATGCTGGCGGCATAAAGAAGCGCGAAGTCGTATTCAAAACGAACGGGCCCATCAGGATCCGGATAAGATGGTCGTATTACCACTTCGGTAGGTGCGTCTTCTGGAATACGCAAATCTAAAAGAAGCATGGTGAGTACGCTCCAGGAAGAGGTAAGTGATTGATGATCGGGGCGTACATCCACGCCTGCCATCGCTGTATTCCGTCCTGAACTCCTCGAATTCCGAGCGTGGTTCCGTGTACGTATCCCAGGGCTCCGGAGGAACCAGCGAGTTGACTATATATTTCCATTGGAAACTAGAAGGTCTGTCGTGATTGCTGGGCCAGTCTTTGGGAGTGTTTGAATCGGCATCGAGGTAAGAAAACCCGCGGCCAAATACCCATCTGCACATCATGCTCGTGCCTCAGCAGTAAACAATGTACATCAAAAGACAGACGTACGAATGTATGGAGCCTGAGTAAGAGGTTTTCTGTGTCAGAGAAATCGAACTCAAGCTAATATGTGTCACAGCACCTGTATCCACAGGAAGGCTGAATTCCCACGCCTTGGTATACTTGTTTTTCAGTTCCTAGACCAGATGCAGGTTGTTCATGAGCCCCCAGATAGCACTCTGATCCTATATCACAGACCATCGACACTGTGTACATGGAACCTGTGACATGGTCCGAGTCACACTTATCAGTGCGTATTACCAAGATAAACGAGAGAAAACGCACGAGGTCTATTTCCGTCTAGCGAAAACAAGGTGTTTGATGCAGGTAACGAGATACCCGAAAACGGGTCACTATGTCTGCGAATCATTTCCGCTAGCTCGGGGGTAGACGACTGTCGGAAGTGATCGCCATCACGTATATGATCAGCCTCGATCTAGACGCATTACGGACAATGTATCACCTGGGTGGCATGGCTGGCATCAGCTAGGTGCTTCCGCTGCAAGGCTAGCTCCAACGCTTCATGGGCATTTTCTCCAGAGAAGAAACAGAAAAAGGCATCTTCTTCAGGGAGATAATAGAATCCATGAGGGCAACCCGCATAAATCCTGTCCACTGGAAGTCTCTGCGAGAGGCGATAGTAGGCATCTGATATGAGCTGTTCAAAGTTTCCGTCATAGTATCCGCGATTCCGCTCTCCTGTGGGTCGTCAAAAAACCGTGACATACCCGACGCAGTGGCAAGATGTCCCTTGGTTCGTCTAAGGGAAACAAGTAAAACGGATCGGTTGGATCGTATGATTTCCTATGTTCGGAGAGCTGTGGCATGGCGTGTTGGTCATGCGGTGTTGGAAACGAGATACTTGAGGATGTTTTCCTGGGTTTATGTTTCCTCGCTTTTATTGAAACGGCTTCGGCGAGTTTCACCTTCATGTCCACAGAGAAACAACGGGGTACGGTCAGCGCCACTGGCAGGGACAACGATCGCGTTTGAATTGTTTGTACTTGAGTTGCTTACCGGTTACTGACTCCGGTACCGGCAACAACCGAGCCGCCGTGTCGACCATACTGTCTTCCCTTTGCACTTATAACCCACCAAAAGTTTGAAGTTGTTCGCTCCAGTTTTTCTAGTCCAGCCATACTCAGCCTCATCGTTGCATTATCGATTCGAGTCCGAGTCTTCCGTGCCGGAGTAATAGCGTCAACTTCAAAGCATCAACGACCACACCCACAGCGACACCCAACACGAAGATGAAATCGTTTGTTGGAAAAATACGGCGGAGGCTCAAATCTGATAAACGGCCAACGTACGCGTCTCCCCGCGTACTAACTGTCGTATCCCATGACTCACGTTGGTCTGCAGTAATTTCGCATCTCTCCACCAAGACGTGCTTTATCCGATAGCAGAAACCCTTGAGTTTGACTCTCTTAGGTGTTTCTCATCTACCTCCCGTCGCATTCGCAGCATTTGCTTGCCCATCTTATTTCGCCACTACTCAATCGCTGGCAGACACTTCAACAGACCGTGCCCTCCGCCACCCCATTTATCTCAGTTTATACAGTGAGTCATCATCACACATCCACCCCCTGACTGCCACGCTGATACCTAGTTCAACGCGTCAGAATCTTCTCCTACCGCAAAGGGAGAGATCGTGAAATGATCGAGGATTTCTTTGTATCCATCGCCGAACTTCCTTCTGTACACACCGTCCGCATTCACGATGTCGGCAGTGGTGTACCTATGCAACATCTTGGCCATTACGAGGACGTCTCCTTGAGGTCATTGGAGATAACGGAGACGCAGTTGAAGAACCTAGACGCCAACACGCCCAAATTTGTGGTATTGAAACCCATGTTGTCCTCACTGTCCCGATTCGTCTATTCCATCAACCATTGGCTAGTGTTCATACTCTCCGTCGCGGACAAACGTGGTCGTAAAAGGGGAAATTCCTTGTCCCTTCCGTCCCAGGGTTTGTGCGAACTGTTGGAGCCCATGCGGGAATCGCTTCGGTCTCTGGAAATAAGCTCCCATTACGGCCTATTCTCGTGGATGTCGTCCGTCCATTGGCCGCGCATCCGTGAGCTGTGCTTGGACGGGATGTATATTGACAAACACGACCTGCGTGCCGTCCGGTCGCTTGTCTCAAGTTTACCGGACCTTCAGGTGCTTAGCCTGAAATTGGCCCGCACGGTGGACGCAGAGGAGCCCATGCTGCTGATGCCATCTAGTGCCACGGACAAGGCTACAGACATAACGTTAAGTTGTTTGGAGCGATTCACTATCGCCTTTCCCATCCCAGTCGACGGGATATTTGGCGTTCTCCCTGTCAGCCTTCGCCATCTATCCCTCCGCGATTGGCCTCGCTATTATTTCCTCCAGGATCCTGACGAGGAAGATGGCCCTCGGGACCTTGGCCTCGCCATGCCGATAGTGACATCGTCAGAATGCCTGGAAATTCTTCAGCGTTGCCATTGCCCTCATCTTCGCAGTCTGGAAGTGGTATATCGTGCGGATTGGGAAGAAGACGCATTGTTTGGACACATTGTAGCGTCGTTCCCGCTGCTCACGAAGTTCGAGCTTCATCGCTATCGTGCGTATACAGACGAAGATGTACCTATGGTAAGTCATGTGTCCTTTGGTATCTGACCCTAGGTTACCTTGTTCACAGTCTGTATGCCAGGAACACATTGCGGGGATGCTCTCCAGGCTGGACGACCTATGCAGTCTGCGGCTAAACCTCGACCTCCCGACTCACCAACTTCCGCCTCACGAATTGCTTGCATACACTGCAATTGACGCCGTAAAAGACGACATGATGTACCGGGCGGTGCAATGTGCGGAAATCATTGGACCGAACCTCGTGGAGGTCGCCTTCATCCTCAGAGTGTACGCGAAGAATAAATGGGTGGTGTGGCGAATACAACATGCGGAGGGCGGGGCCGTAAGCGCGGTCAAAGGAAAGAAGATATGGTCAGTAATGTGTTTTTGAGCTTTCCGAGGCATCGCTGATATCCCCATTCTTGTAGTGACGCAGCACGCCGCTGCGACATCAGCGTGCCCACACCCTACATGGGACATGGGAGGGAAGTCTATTGATGCATTACTTTGTCACCGTGCCCAGGCAATTCAAACTGCTCCAACCCTTGCTGCTTTCCGTACTATATGTTGTATACACCTTGCTTTGAATAGATGGGCACGAGTGCGTTGAGTAACGTAGTAGAAGCGAGCACAACCTCCATGGAGGGAGGGTCGGCGACGACTGCCAGAGATATGAGAGGTCGTGAACAAGCACGCCTTGATAAACCTAACAGATGACCACGCAGTACCCGACGAGAGAGCATATACAAAGTCCGCGAAGTATAGTGAAGCCGAGGTATAGACAGAATACAACCTGTCAGAGAACGATGTGTGAGCATGCGGTTCATCAGAGGATGCAGGAGGAGAACGTACGTAGGACTATTCCACGCTCGTCTACGCTTGCTGGGCCTTCTCCCACCGTACCCGCGCCGCCTCCCGCTTTCTGTTCTCCAGCGCGATCATATTCTCCAGATACTCGACCTTCGCCCTCGTCTCTCCTTCCAATACGTCCTCCGGTGGCCTGATCCTCCACCCCATCTTCCGCTTCAACATCCCGACGTACCCCACCTCCGAAACGCTCCTCCTCACCGCCAACATCTCCTTCTTCTTCCTCTCGTCCCACAGGTCCATGACTGCAGCAGGGTATCCGCGATTCCGCCGCTTGCGCGTGAGGTTCGTCACCTCGCCCCGCTTCTCCCGCTCCCGCTCCGCAACCTTGTTCCGCACCTTCTCCTTCCGCGCCAGGCGCACCTGGCGGATGAGGGCCTCGGGGAACGGCCGCTTCGCACGCGCCATGTCGCGCGCGAACGCGTCCTGGATAGCGTCCAAGTGCCCGTCGAGCATCTCCGTCCATTCCTTCTCATGGCCCCCCCCAAAGACCGGCTCAAACGGCACCGTGCTCTCGCGCGCCAGCGCGTCCTCGAACTTGCTTTCCGCGATGAGGTGGCCGCGCCACTTGACCAGGCGACGCTGGCGGCCGATGCGCTCGACGCGGGCGCGTTTCCGTTTGACTATCATGCCGGTGACGTGCAGGGGTTGGGGCTTCATGCGGGGGAGGGGTACGTGGTAGATGTTGGGGTACATGTATGCGCCAGTCAGGATCGGACGGGAGGCTAGACGCTGCTGCCAGGCCTGATAGAGGAGCGTTAGTGTAACGTTATAAGGATGGCAGAGAAACGTTCTTACAAGCTCGTCGCGCAGAAGCTGTTTCCAGTGCTCCTTTTCTCGACGCATGGCGATCATCCGGCCGTAGCGAGCGAGCACGGCGATCCAGTGAGGGTCTTCATCGCGAGCCAGCTGGAACTTTTCCAACCACTGCAACGGCCAACGTGAGTGAACGTCGTGGAGACCAGAAACTGGCACGCACACGATGGCCCATTTCCAGCCGGGCTTTTGTCATCGTCGGACTAGTGAGGCATTGGTACCGTTTGAAGAGCTTCGTCACCCGGAACCTGACCTACACCGCGTTAGTGCTCGCAGTAGAACATCGCGACGGCAACACGCACGTCCTCGTTCGGAGAAAGTCGCAGGAGTCCACGGTATAGATTCCATAAGGTTGGAATGCGGTGGGCGCGGAGCTTCCAGAACGGAGTGTGAGGCCGCACAGACTTGAGGGGGCTGATCAAGCGAGCAAGTTGCGCTCGATGCTCGAGAGAGGCGGCAGAAGGTTGATATGAGGGTGCGGTGGAGAATCTGCGAAAGGGGCTAATGAGCGGGCGGGTAGACGTGCGCCATCGTTGCATGCGGTCAGCGACGAGATGAGGGTCGGGACTCGGAGTTGACGTTGAGGCCTGAGGCGTGTACTGTGAGCATGAGGTGAGCTCGTCGGACGACGCGCCGGCGCGCTCTTTCTCGCTGAACACTCCTTCGCTCTCGCCCCCACTGTCCAGGTTGGAGAATGCCACTAACGATAAACATTCGCCCGTCCTCATCCGGAAACAGGGTCACAAAGGCGCTTTTGCGACCGTCAACTATCCCAAGCTCTCAGGATCCTGCCTTGAATTACATTGAGGCGTGGACAAACTCGGTGAGTACACCCTCTTTTTCCGAATCGTGTCGGCGCTCATCTCTTCTATGTATCATATGGAGATGCTATCGTTGACAGCGTGAGGAGGCTATGTCGATGACGCTGTCAGTCGTCCGACGTCGTGCACGAGGAACACGGTCGCACATAGTCTCCCATCGCAGACATTACCAGAAGACAGTCCTTCTGGACGTAGCCTGCAGCCAACCTGCATTCAACCACCTTTCCGACTTACTCTGGAGTCTTAACCCGGTGACGACACGTCACACATGCCATTTTCTGGGGAAATCGTCGATTGCCTAGCTTGAAACTCGAAATGTTGGCAAGACCGTGACATCGAGGACAGAGCCGGCGACTCATGTCATGGTCCAATGACATGGTTCCCGTTCGATGCGTGCGGAGTTGTGAGGTACGTGGTACCTTGTCCGCTTCTCAGCCACGTCTGATTTTCGTTCCTGCGCAAACAGAAAGCAAAGAAAGCCATCGATTGAAGATATCAACGACATCGCGCAATAAGAACGCTGCGGTTACAGCTCTTTCCTTTTTCCTTCGACCCTCGACCTCGTCTTCTCCCATTCTCATCTCGAGCTCGCGGCATACACAAGCACAAGATATACCAGAAGAAATCTAAAGTGACGCAGTGCATGGTATGTCTATGTCTTTCTTACGCGTTAAATATCGTTCTCATCGCGTCCGATCGCAGACGATCTTCACCCTCCGTCCTCACCTCGCCTAAGTCCTCTTCGCCGTCTCCCTCTATGCGCCGCGCCCCTACCACCTGCCCTCACACAGGGCCTTAAGCCACGTCGCTTCCGCCTTCGTCACGCGACTGATCTTGCCATCGTAGATCAGCTTTCCCCGAGGGCCCATCCGGCGCGTCCCGTCGAACTTGGGGCATAGTCTGAAATGGCGCCTGACATTGTCCTTGCGCATGGAAGAAGAGTTCCAGAAATAGGCGCAGTAGTGGATGGGCTGCGTTTTGGTGTCGCAGTGGGCGCTGGTCGACGTCAAGTGGCGGAGGAGATCCTTGCGCCGGCCGAACGTCTCGCCACAGCAACGCAAGGGAGTCTCGGTGGTGGGTTCGCCTCCCGCTTTTGTCGCGCCCGACCCGTTTTGAGCCCTCGATACCGAGTGGTTGATGGGAGCTTGGCTTGTCGACCCTGAGGCTGAGGACGACGAGGTTCCAGAGGTCGAAGCCCCAGGGAAATATTCCTCAAAGGATCGCTTCGAGGATTCATTGTTCTTTGGATTCAGGGTCTGGTAAAGACCCTGCTTGTAGTACTCCTGATTGGAGTGGGAGGGCGCGAGCGTCGACGAGCCGGTCACTGGGGGCTGCTGTATGTGTTGCTCCGACGTCCTCGACAGTCCGGCCGAAGGGGCCTGAACGGCTGCTGGACGACGCGTGTGGACAGATGTTGACGCTGGACGGACGCCTATCGAGCCGAGCGAGCCCGTGTTCGGCATGAAGAGAGCTGGAGTTTGGGTCAGATCGGGTCATTGTGCAGACTAAGGATGGGAACGGCGTACCTCCGTGGTCTTGGGGTGCAGGCCGGTGTGCGACCAGCGAAGGGTCGGCGTGATGGGAGACGGCTTCGTAGCCTCGCTGCTGAAACTAACATCGGAAACAGTGATCAGGACGACGGTCCGTTGCAATGGGCAAGGTTGTACTCACCTCATAGGTCGCGGCGGGGGCGAGGGCGAGTCTGAAAGGCTGGAAAGTTTGCTGTGGAACGTAGGTCGGCGGATGGGGGTTCACAGGTTGCGGGGCGAAGGGCAGCGAGAACTCGTCGAAGGCGAACGGATCGGGCTGGGGTGCACGGTGCTATGGATGTATGTTATACGTGTTTCTCTTGACATGGAATGACAGACGACTAACCTCGTTCTGCTGGAGCATATTGTCGAAGCCCGCTGCCATGAAGTTCTGGGGCTCCGTCGGGAGAAACATCTGCTGCTGAGGGAACTATAGGCGAAGTCAGCGTGAGGCCCTTGCGATTAGAACCGATCACCAGCTCACAGTGTAGTCGCTGACAGAGCCGTTGGGGATCCATGGGCCAACGGACTGCTGAGCATGCGCAACGTCATGTGGAGTGGAGAAGAGGCCGCCGAAGTCAAACGGCGCATCTGGGCGATATTGCGACTGCTGCAAAAGTCCATGCTAGTCGTCAATGAGTGCAAGTTATTGGAGGTTCAGCGCGATACGATGCTCACCGATACGTCGTTGGAAGGAAGCATCCCCTGGCCGTCGTGGAAGAAGAGAGCGTCATCAGCGCGACCATACGCGTTGGGTGCGTCGAAGACATAGTGGTTCTGGAATAGAGGACCTCCGGTAGCAAGCGGAGGTGCTGCCTGAAATACGGTGAGCGTCGAACACAAGAGAAAGGTTAGACAGCTTACAAGGTCCTGGTTAAACACAAATGTCTCATATATCGACGGCGCGGTGTTGTCATCCTGGATCGCTCGGGAGGCCATACCACTGCTACCGAGTGTGTTCTGATCGAAGCGAGACATCGTGAGCGGGGGCGAGTTGTACGAGAGGTGGTGTGTGTGTAAGTTTCTGGGGGGTGGGGGGGTTCAAGGTTGTGGACGCCCCTCCCCGCTCTCTCTACTTTATAAACAGTTCTGCTGAAAGGGCGAAGCTGTCATGGCCACCACGGTCAATTGCTCCGTGTTCCGCGAAGGGACAATGCGAGCTCAAGCGTTCTCATTGGCAAGGCTATGCCGGGCTGGCCTTCGTCCCCCTTTCAAGAGTCAAGACACGCGCATCGTCCCAAACGACTGCCCACGCCACTCGTTGACAGTTGCCTCCGGTCCGGTATAATAAATATCACAATACAACTGTGACGCATTCTCATTTCCTGCACCAGGCCACCCGGACCACGATGCAGCACGTACGAATGTCTCTTTGTTTGAGCTCGAACTGATTGGACTGCGAAAAGCCACCCGCTTCGATCGCAGCATTCAATGGCACAGTGACTACTATGATATGAAGCTTCTCCTTTGACGAGCGTGGATACATGATCGCACAGCCAGAGGATGCATTCGACTCTCCGCCCGTGGGCCGTCTGTGTGGCACGGTCCCGTCCCCAGCCTGCGATGCATCGGCGCCGGGGCCGCGAACAATCGACGGAAGCAAAATTGGCCATTGTTCCTAATATCCATTAAACCGTCGATCGCGACGGCCATCCAAAAGATCTTGTCCCACACAGCTCGTGCGGTATTCGTGGAGAGGTTGACATAGCATCGGACCGTGTGTAGTTTATGGGACATTCTTACACGATGAAGAGCGATTACGCTCAGTGATACAAGCAAAGGATGTTATCATATTCTTGTGGATTCGTGCAGAGCGTAAATGATACATCGAGTACTAAACCGTACTAAGAATTGACCGAAGCGGACCCTTCGTAACTTGTCCCAGGCTCTTGGACAGTGTACTTCTCGCGGATGTTGGACCCAGAGCATCGGCAAAAGTGCCGAAAAAAGGTAGCCCATTTCGATCTATTCCAGGTGACCTCAGGCGACAGGTTCCATTCCAGGCCTGTATATTACCAATGCCTACGATTCCGGCCTTGAACAAGCTATTTCGCCGACCTTCATTAGCCTTCACGCCATAGAATACCTTGTATTTAAATCTCGAAGCATTCTACCCTAATGCAATCATCCCCACGTAGTATTCTGAGTTCGACTTGTCGCGCGTGTCGCCGCCGAGGGTCACGTGCTTTACAAGTTCATGTTTCGCTCCTGCTCTCTTCGTTGTTCCTTGTCCTTCGTCAACCTCCTTCCTCCCACTGTCATCGAACCTCTCTACCGGGCCTCCCCGGCGCCATCTACTCCGCCGCACTGTATATCGCCCAGACACCGTCATGCACCGGTTAGCAGTCGGGATCGGCAGCGCAGTGCACGCGGGACCCGAATGGCTATTCAGCTTGCTAGTCTCTTGGTAAGTCGTTTGTTCTGCGTCTCTGTCTTCCTCCCATTCTCCCTCTATCCGTCTCGGCTCTCGTGGGGTGCACGTCGAAGTCAGCGGATGAGTCACGCCCTGGCACTGGCGCGGCAGACGCGTGCGCCGCTCGTTGTAGCTTTGGCACTCGTCCCTTGACCCCATCCGTCCCATGTTCTGCTAACCTTCCACACCCTTTAGGTTTCTAGGTACTGTACCGACGGAAGCCTCAGCGGCGGCATCGTTCAGAAAGGCAAAGCGACCCGTAGTATATCACACACCCCTGCTTTATTGGCTTGTACATACAACACAATGAATATGTTTATACTGCCACAAAACACGCGTGTGGTTCTCCCAAAGTAAAGCTAGTGAAGGTCACGGCGGAGCGAAGCCGAACTCGTTCAAGATCACCTCGTTGTCGTTTCCCTCGCCATCGAGCTCATCCTCATCCTCACTAGGTTCTTCATCCTCACTAGCCTCTTCATCCTCGTCCCATCCTAGGCCTCCATCGTCGCCTTCGTCGTCCTCATCGATGCTGTCACCTTCATCCTCTTCATCGCCCTCCTCACCTTCAT
The DNA here is from genome assembly GCA_012932865.1 of Amylostereum areolatum. Lineage (NCBI taxonomy): Eukaryota > Fungi > Basidiomycota > Agaricomycetes > Russulales > Stereaceae > Amylostereum > Amylostereum areolatum. Next base: position 1,673,874 of record SAXG01000002.1, read on the forward strand.
CCTCGTCTTCTTCGCCGCCTGAAGCCATGGTAATGTCCCCGTGTTGGATACTACCTGTTAGCGCCCCAGAACTGTGCAGGTCTTCCGCCAGCTGCTCATCGTACTCGCGTGTGACGGTGTGCCCGACGCCTCCGCCTCGGTGACGCATCATCATGTCTCTATCAGGAAACCTACATGAATGTGAGATGCAGTAAATGAGGGAGCGAGAGGTAACGCAACACGTTGACATGATAGACCATCCAGTCTAGGTCGTGTTCCCTGGGTTGTCGAACGACGGAGGGGCCAAGTATTTCGTCCGTTTGGCCATACATGAAAGCAGGAACCACGTAGGCGGCGCGAACGACCTGACCCGGGTCCAGAAAGCTAAAGGCATCGGGTCCTGCCCCGTCGATGAAGCCGACACTGGGCAACCGCTTGGCATTCCAACCGCTCGGCTGGGATGTGTCCAAACCAAACCAACGAACATACAAAATATCCATATGCTGTAGCTTCGCCTTTGAGCTTCGCCCGACTGTCGGTTCAACGCGCTCCGGGTGGGTGTAGTTGTACTCAACATGGAAGACGTTCACCACGCGTGCGTACCAATAAGGGTGCTTGGGAAGAACGCCTTCCTCCTCGCAAGGCGCAAGGACCATGATGTCGGCGCGGGTGCGAGGGTTGACGGTGTCTTGCTGGCGGCGGACGTCGTAGCTTGTGTAGTTGATTCTAAAGGTCCGATGGTGATAGAACTTGTCGTTGCGGATGTGAACGCGCGCGCGCACCTCTGGGGAGTATTGGAGCTCATCCCCGTCGAAAGCGCAGTCGTGTATGCGCGCGAGCATATGGTCTTTGAGGCTAGGGATGAACGTCTGCAGGCTAGAGCTCAGCCACTGGTATCGAAACAAAGAGAAAATGTCTTACATCGCGGTCAAAGGCCGGATCTGCGTCGCGGTCATCCAAGAAGTCGGATATGAAGCTTGATGTCCTTCGAGAGTTGGAGATGTGATAATGTTGTGCAGGAGGGGTGTGAGGGAGAGGATCCTCTGTGGCCGTTTTCCGCTTGCGACGCGCGTTCGGCTCCTCCCCAGGGTCTGTAGCGCCGTGCATGAATCGCCGCCGAGTCTCGATCTTCGCCAGCTGTTTGAGCCATTGGTTCTTGTTGGTCAAGGCGAAATTCTTCTTGCTGTATCCGTGCTCAAGTTCAAACTGTCCATAAGTTCAATGGTTGTCAGCTCAGAGTGAAGCAAGGAAGGCATTGAGTACCTTACAGTTTGTGTGCTATAAGACTCCGTTGTACCCACCCACACGATGGAATCCGGATAGTAGCCAAGCATGTGGTACTTGCTCGAGGTGAGGACGGTAAACTCTTTTCTTTTGGGACCGCGCGATGAAGTCGCGTCGACAGCGGTCCCGTTTTTTTTTGCAAGTGCCGCCTTCTTCCGACCACGAGCTTGTGTCTCTTGAGGAAGTTCAGATGCTATCCAATGCTGGCACGTCTTGGATTGAAACCGTCGGAAGGAAGTGCCGAGAGATTGAGTGACAGTGCGAAAGGCGGCGATTGTAGTTTCCGTGTGGACGCGCATCTTCGCATACCCATGCCAGGTGCAGAGATCGAAAAGGAGATCCATGACAATTTTGTCGTGGACATGATTGTCTGGCTCGTTGTCGGAAATAAAAAGCCCCTCGAACACGGGGATAGAACACTAAATGTTTGTAGGGTCAGCAGCAGCCCCAGGCCGAGCGACGAAGGGTTAGTACACACCTGAAGGATGTCCTCAAAGTTTCGCGCTGCCAGTTGCTTCATGGCGGAAGTGTTGTGAGTGAAAGGTCGTATAGTTTCTCGCCCAAACGCAGGCGTGTTACGAAAGCTTTACACAGAAACATGAGTCGAGGTGGATTATAGCTCAGATGAGACTGACCGCTTATTGAGCTCATTGACGCGTGTTCCGCCCATGGCAAAAAGAAGCCGCAGCAAATGGATGAATGTGTTCTTCCAGACTCCTAACTCAAACTCGTGCAGAAGATCGTTGGTGAGCATGCGATAGTGGTTGAATCCTGAGGGGCTGAGGCGTGTGGCGAACGCATTCTGGGAGGTAATATTAACGACGGCACGAACGTGCTGATGTCAAGGGAAGTATGCGCACTCGAACGGGGAGCAAGCCCTTGCCGCCGAGGACCACATCTATGCGAGCAGAGTTGACCGGTACACCCTTTTCGAAGATCATCTTGCGTGCCTTCTCCACCGCACGACGCTCAATGTCAGTACTGACCCGAGCATTGCGCTCGCGGCGGTTGATATCCACGGTTTTCCCTAGATCTTTGATTTGGTCTTTGGGTACGATACACCGAGGACATGGGCAGGCGCCAAGGTATTTGATACTTGCGAGGATGACCCTATGATCCAGTCAGACATCGGCTACAATGGAGGCTATAAATGTGCTTACTTTTCGGGATAGTCCGCAGAATACGTGAAGAACCGAGGGAAGATGCGTCGGACGATACCGTCGCCGCACATGACAACGACACCGTGGTGGTAGGCGTGCATGAACTCCTCATCCAAGAGGAGCATCCATATTGCATGGAAGAGCTCGCGCTTACAGTGGGTGAGCACCGCTGCACTCGCGGGAATACCATGCTCTCGTGTATATATGTCTTGGAAGTCGGCGGGGAGCTGAAGTATATTCCCGTGTGTGAGCTATGAAGTCCGAGCATGCAAATGAAAGAAAACATACCTTCTTCATGTAGAGAACGTGCTGGCAGGCACGACACGTAGGCCGACATCGTACATACTTGGTTTGGTTGCCGGACTGAATGTACCCTGGCCAGAGAGATGCGGGACCGAAGTTGGTGAGCTGAGTCTCATCGGAACTTCCCATCATGGCGGCTACAACACGCGGGACGTCGGGACCATCCCCAGGAGTGAGTTGGATGTTGTGGACCTCTTCGTCGGCTTCAAGCATTGCGTCAGATGTGTAGATCTCCGAGTAGAGCCGTTCAGGTTCGACGTCGGGGCTCCGTTGCCAGAACTGTTTGAATGGGGTCATGTGGAACGTCTTAGCGTTCTCGCCTTGGAAGAGCCCGACAACAACCTCGAGAAGTGGCCTGTAAAATATTCCATCAACCTCGAGGTGTGGAGCCTCCCCCTCGCTCGGCCAGGATTCCCCTTCACATGGAAGAGGGATCTGAATGGAGGTCTCTCGCCATCCGTCTGCAGCCGGAAAGCTGTTGAGATGATCTTCCAGCTTCTTGTTTTCCACTTTGTAGTTGAAATCTTCCAGGTCCTCGGCCTCGAACCCTTCCGCCTGCATCATCCGCGTGAGGCGGTTGACCTCTGATCCTGACTTGAGGATGCCGCCAGAGTCCTTCCAGCCCATCATGACCGCGGCTGCGACGCTGGAGAAGGGCTCCCCCGTCTTCATATTGACAGGAGTAGGGCGTGGCGGGCCATATGTGACAAAATCATCGGGGATGGGAGGAGGGGCCGCGAGAGTTGGCGCGTCGCACACACTGTCGAGAGACTCACCCTCCAATGGGTCTATGGTTGGGCGACGTGGATAGACCCGGAATAGGCCCATGTTGTTGGGCTCTGTTGTAACGGTTGTGTCGAGGGGCTCGGCAAAGACGATGCTCTCTACACTTGGAGTCTCTGAGACTTCTGAGATGGCGCGGGGGTTATTGAGAGCGGTGAGGCGAGCTTGAGCCAGTATTTGACGGCGAGAAGGAGGCATGTGGGGGAGCAACATGTGTGCTTCGGGTTGAAAGTCGGTATATCGTTTGGGAAATTTGAGAGCACGACCAGAGCGCTGTGACTTGAAAGCCACTTCCGGCGGCGGGGGGCTTGAGTTGTTTTCTTCAGGTGAGCAATGGTTGAGGCTCTAAAATTAAGCTTTCTGTAAGTATGCGGTGAGTTGATATGGTGACATAGGTAGCATACCGGTGAGCGCGTAAGGTCCATGTTGCTCGTAGGGGACAGAGCTCGTTCGGAGGCCTTCATGCCGCATTAAATCAGACAGCTTTGGACGGGAAAAAAAGCGTACCTCAGAGATACCATCTGAGCAATATCCTTCTTGTATCCGGACGCGTTTCTTTCTCTCGTCTCCGTCTGTATCCTCCACCGAATGTTTCCTCTTGAAGAGTGCTGTGAATGAGTGTACCTTCCGGAATCCAGCGCATTTTCGCTCATGGACTCGAAGAGCGCGGCGGTCGTCTGCAAAATATGCACCACAACCATCACATTGAAATGAAGAGGAGGAGGACATGGTGGGACGGGTCGTGCGCGTGAGGCCTGAGGCAGGTTGGAGCAAGCGAGACGCGAAATTCTCAAGCTGCAATTGAACGCGTACCACGTGATCCTAGACGCAAAGTCAATGGCGATTATGCCGTTATCCTCTCTTCTACCCACCACGTCCCCCCCATACTTATCCTCCTCGCGATGCCTAAACGTGCTCGTCCTTCTCCATCAGCATCTGACGACGAGGATCCTCTTCCTTCCCCTTCTCCGAGTCACCGACAGAAAAAGTCCAAACTGCGTCGCTCCCACTTCGAGGTCAAAGAGGCGTCATTGCCGGTTAACAAGCCCCCGACGCGCGTTACTAGGACACCATCCCTACAGGAGTCGTCCCAGGAAGTACGAAAATCTGGTTCGTCCAAAAAGACACACAAGTGCGTATTCTTCTCTGGTGAATGTATGCACCCGAACTGAAAATGTCATGCTTGAACAGATCAACGAAGAAACCCCCTACAGACGTTAGTGGTAGCCCAAGCCCGAAGCTCAACCTGTGAGTCTCCGAGATGTTTTTTGTTGTTGTTGGAGGTTTGATACCTACCCCGGCCTCGCTAGAACGGTGTGTCAGAAGACGGTCCTTGGAAAGCTTGGTCGGGCTGTTATCCGGAGCGTTGGGTTCCACCTGGACCTTGACAAGATCTTCCGGGTTGGGATCACTCGCGACCGCTCAAAATCGAAGTCGCGCATGTACGCTTCCGCTCCCTCTATATTGCTCTCGGTCTCACCGCATACATCGCTAGGACCGACGAAGAAACTGTTATGTACACCTTATATTGCAAGATTCTAGCGCTCTCCCCGCTCCTTACCTTCTTTGTCAAGAACGAGAAGAGCAGCCTTCTTGAGATATCTCTTCGCAAGGTAAATCATTGCGCGCATACATGCACTCTAATCCTTGTCTGTGTTTTCCTTATCATAGGTTATGGATGCAAGCTCCGGTGCACGGTCGGCGGACTCCAATAAACTCAAGGAGGCCGTCCCGCGATACGCACCATCTGGTGACTTCAAGACCAATCCTCTCGTGCCTGCCATCGACCCCGGAATCAAAAGCGACCGTGGGTTGAACCACATGCAGCTCGGTCGACTAATCTGTCCTGTCAAGTACCTCAGGCAGTTTGACAACAACCCAACCAAGTACGTCTCACTCGAACCATGTTGATGGCTCACAAACCGGCCCCGTAGAACGCTCGAAAACCTTCAATCGGGCCGCTTAGAGCTCTCCAGTAAAGAAGACAAACTACCAACATTCTTATTCGAAGGATATCTCTGGGACAAGAACGACGCTCTCTCAGGCTTTGGCCTCGGAGAGTATTTTCTCAGGGTATGCTTCATGTTACCAGGCCGCGCGCGTACACTCTCACAACCACTCACAGTGCTACCGACATATTTTCACCTCGCCATCGTCTGCGATTAAGGGCGAAAATAAGTCGTCTCGCGCATGCAACTCCAAGATCACTGGCATCTCCGAAGCAACGCCCGAGGGCGTCGCCTACGTTGCAGTCCAGGTACGGCGTTGTGTTTCTTCTGGGCTCGATACCAACTGATCGTTTCAGGCTCATTTTGCAGCGACGTCGTGGTCCAGCTGGAACAAGATCCTCAAGTACGGAAAGTTCAGCTATGTCGAATTTTACGACACCGTAGTCCGACTCTTTTCTGTCGACCCCGATGGCGAGTGGCAGCAAGCGACTCTCAAGGCGATCACGAAGTATGTCCGTCGATTTCACGCTATCCATGTACTGAAATCGTCATTAGCGAGGTCTTCGAGAAGATTGACGACTCGGGAAGCGAGTCCGATGACTCGAGCCCAGGATTCTCAGCTCTCATCGCCGCGCGCAACAAGCAAGCAAGGGATCGACCGTCTAAGTTATCCTCAAGCTCTTCTGAACCAGAAGATTTACCCAGGACATCCTCGCCCGAAGGTACATGTCCGTAATTCTCGTTTGTTTTTGAACTATACTCACTATCAAATATTCCTGGGTCTCTCGCTGGCGCGGCGTCATGGCATGCATCACTAGGTTCCCAGTCAAGTATCGTCTCGGCCCCCGAACCTCCTCCTCGCGCACGTCCCGCCAACGCGACAGTGTCAAAGAATAAACCTGGCCGAGATGACACTGACGCGGATGGACACCGGGAAGAGTCTCCCTCAGCGGGACGTACTCATTTTCCGACCCCTGCTGCTGCCGGTGGGTTTATAAGCTCTCTGACCATCTTGCCGCTGACTTCAGTGTAGATGGTGACGCAAGGAGCACTTCGTCGAGCCCGGCTCCACGTTCTCTCCCCAGGCGCAAGCCAAAACAGAGTATGCCCCTCGACGATGGCGGTAAGACTGCCCCGATCTCGGCTCATCTTGGATCTGACCCTTGTGCTCCCAGAAGCGGAAGACATCGAGGCCGAAGGTTCCCTTTTAGTTACAAGCCCGCCTAACGCTCCTAGCTTGACGAAGCCTGCCTCAACATCGGAGAAGGTGCAGCGTCTTGGAGCGTCAAAGAAGAAACACGGGACGGGCCTCCCTGTTGAGCCCACTTGGCTCAGTCCTTGGTCTTCAGACGAGGAGGGGAATGCATCTAAAGACGGTATGATTCGAGCTTGTCATGTCCTACACCTTGCTCACCGTATTTTTTTTTCCCAGGACCAGACACCGGTGACCTGTCGCCGATTGTCAACAAGTCGCTCGACACTACCGACCATCCGAAACTCCCGGCACAGAAAAAGCGCAAGGTGAAGCATTTGGCGCAACCTGCCGCCAGTGGATCTCGTTCGACTCGCTTGACGCGAGCGAATGCCGGTGCGCCGGGCTAGACGTCGTGAGTGTACCTACTGTGTTTCTCCCCCTACCTTGCTCACCATGACTGCCGACAGAGTCGATTGGTGATGCTGTGTGCTACGGTGTAGAGATTCGGACGCCGACGGACACATCTGTATTCTTATCGTACCGCCTGTCTGTACTGCCTGTATCATCCGCAATTGTATCCATTTGTCGTGCTGTAATGCATGCTTGTGCATCAGTTCAAGGTCAATGCAAAGAATTCCGGCCATATATGCTCGCCATATATTCGCCTTGGAAGAACCGGAGGTGTCTTATTTTAGAATAGAGTCCCGTCCGGATTATTCTACGCATTCCAGGGTTTTCAGGGTTTATATACGTTTACAGCCTATATATTGGTATATATAACCCTTGGGAGAGTTTGACACTTTTGCCGATGAGCCTGTGGTATCATTAGAGTCTGTAGGTGATTTCGTCGACCCTGTCCCCTGTGGCGCGGCTACTTGTCCCTCTACATCAGGGTGCAGAGACACGACATATGACAACCGCGACCTGTAGTATTGAAAGTTAGGACCAGACTACACCCAACATCGGGTAGGGGGGAGACGCGCCCTATATCTCGCGTGTTGATGTTGCTCCCGAACGCAATAGCCGGCAGATCTTGTTTCATGCTCCGCCTCCACCCGCATCGTTCTGCAGTCGTCCAGAAGGCATGGTAGTAGAACGCGCGAGCGTCACCGGTGAGACCGAACAATGCGAAGAACAGGAGGGCAAACACGACATTGATGTATTCGCCCCATATAGTCCCGAACGCACTCAGTCGGGTGCTTCTCCACTCCGCGGCGGGGATGGGAACAGGTTCGTCCCAGTCTTCATGGATGGACGACCAACCGGGCCAAAAGCCGATGTCGCCAGCTACGGTGTTTTGGATGTCGGTGGCAAAGATGAGGAAGCCGATTGGAAGCGTCAACAGGATGTCGATGCAACCTATGGCGAAGACACGGATGTACTTCGCCCGATTGACAGAGGCGTTGGTCCGGAGGAAGGCGTTTGTCTGCCTGGAGTGGCGGTAGAAATGCCATAGAATCCTAGCTAGAGGACAGGTAAGCATCGTCGTAACGCTAGTGGGGCCGGTACAACGACTACTCACAGCAATAAAACACAATTGAGATGATCGGAAGGATGATTCCCCAACCGTCGATAAATAGGATCTCCAGTCCAGAAACGTCGTATGCGTCGCTGCATCCGAACTCTTCGAGAATCAAGAACCGAGCGCCTTGTACGACGTAGTCTGTGAGAAGAATGAGCGGGGTTTAGTACCTTCTCTCTGACCGCACAGTGAGAGCGACATCATACTCACAGAATCCTGTGACAAGGGTCGGCAGACCAAGCCCCAGGAAGAGGTCAAATAACAGCTCAATATGCTTCTACAGAGAAATTAGGCCCTTGTCCAAACAATGAATTGAAGGGAGCCCGCCGCCGTACCATGCGCTTTGTCCTCGGTTCAACTGCCTGCCTTTGGATGATCTTATACAGCCTATGCGTAATGACGAGGGAGCTTGCTGGTATGCCCACATTTGATGCGACTTCAAGGTGGGAGCCTTGCATAACAAGGTAAATATAAGGAGGTCGCCGGAATATGAGTGACGCACTGATATCGCACCACACAGGGGCGCTGTTGTTTGTGTTATCGGACCACACGATGGTGTTGACACCGATACATACGGCAACGACGAAGATCCAGAAACCAAACATGGTGACACCTGTGTTCCAGGACTGGCGAACACCGTTGGACAGGAGAGCTAGGAGGACGAAAAAAGCGGAGAGCAAGTTGGCGATGGGTACCAAAGGGTACGTCGGATCCATGGTGGTAAACGGCTAAGCACTGAGTAGTGACCCTGGGCGCCATATTTTGCTGGAAGATTGGAAAGCTATATAGCGCAACCAATGTATGCAAATACTTACTAGTATGATATCCCTTGCGCGGTGTCTTGGATGGTACCCAGATGACTGCAAATAGCATCCAGTCCACACGCAATACGTTTCACCCTGACGAGAACAGCATCAAGCGGCTGCTGATAGCTCTCTCCGTAAACAGATATTGACACGAAAGCGGGAGGGAAAGTCGCACATTCCTCGGAGTAAGATTGAATGGAGAATGCAGCGTCGCGCTCTTGTTTCTCACCAAGAACCCGTCTCCATGATAGTAAGATACCGTACGAACCCGACTGCCCTTTTGAACCGCTTGATCGTTGTAAGACAAGCATTGTCGGCTCGAAAATTAGTAGCCAAATTCCGGCAAAGTTACGGGTGAAAAGCGCGAGGTAGGCGATACTGTGGATTCTGGGATACTAGCCTAGTAGATGCCCGAATATTTTGGCTTTGGAATGAAGGGGACGAAGGGATTGCTAGGAAAGTATCAATCACAGCTGCCAGCGACAAACCGCGGGGGAAGGTCCCGACATCATAGTGCTCGATATACATACTTAGCAGGAAGGGCAGCGGGAGAAGAATCCATGATGATGGTATCTAGAAGTCTGAAGGTGCCCGTCACTTGCGTTCAGTTTCATCGCCTTGAGGCCCAGGAGGGCGGGAGAAGTGGAGGAGACCATGGGTTTCGTCACTTTCGTGAGAAACTTGAACTTTGGAGTCAAAACTTGCCAGCATAGAAAGGGACTCCGGGAGCTGTAACGTAACTGTTATCGATCGGTTGTCACGGCGCGCCATTGGACAAATGTTCCGCATAGACTGAGTTGACCTTGCGAATGAAAGATCAGAGCGTCGTGAAGTAATACTCAGTCAAGAGAGATGGCACTCTGAACTTATGAGGGGAGCCGCGCGCGCGAGCGACGTCATGGAAATGCGATGCGTGGGAATTTCATTGTTGACTCGCTCAACGCGCAGCCACAGTGCTCTGCCCAATTGTCTCCACTCTCGTCCTTCCCTCGACATGAAATTCAACAATCTCGACGAACTTTCCTTCTTGTTTGTTCCTGCACCGGCATCGTATGTGGCGGGTCTTGGCAGAGGGTGCGCTCGCCTTGTCATAAATGCAGGTCAACGTCTGATCCGTTCTTTGCAGTGCATCTGGGTTCACGACTCGGTCGGATATTGGTCCAGCACGTGGGGGCCCTTCCAGCGAAACCATAGCGTGCGTGCATTTCTGCCTCTTTCTGCTCCGCTAGAATGACGATAAAGCAGCTCGGCACAGGCTCGTCATAACGAAGAGACGGAGATTGATCCAGAGCAATTTCAGGATCCCGACAATGAGCATGGCCTATTCTCAGGGATACCATATGAGGCCGATGACGAGGAAGCGGACAAGATCTACGACATGGTCGAACAGAGCATGGATTCTCGCCGTCGTGCGCGAAGGTGTGTGACAATCATCCCCCTCATTTACTTCACCTGACGTTCCCGCATCTCATTCCACAGAGAGGCGCGAGAAGAAACTGAGCTCGCGGAGCGCCGCGCTGAACGACCCAAGGTTCAACATCAATTTGCCAACCTCAAGCGCGGCCTAAGCATGGTGACCGACTCCGAGTGGGAGAGCATTCCAGAGGTGGGCAATCTCACCAGGAGGAAACGTAAACGGTCCGAACTGTCATTTTCTGTACCCGACAGCGTTATCATCGGCAACCGCTCCAAGAGCGAATATGAGAACTCGTTGGGTCCGTTACAGCAGGAAGTAGGTTTTGACCTTCGTGTGTGGTCTAGGTGGACACTGACGGATGCATGTGTGCAGAATGACGGGATCTCGACGCCTGCAGATGGGACAATGGCAAGCTTCAGTCAAGCTCGCGACAAGGTGCTTTCCTTGAAACTCGACCAGGTAAGGCTTCCATCGTGCAAATCCGCGTATCATACCGACGAGACTGACATGTAGATATCCGGGGCGTCTACCTCTTCGGCCATAGATCAAGCAGTCTACCTCAAATCTCTAGATTCCGCCCACCAAACAACTGCCGAGATTGGTAACATCAAGCGAGCCCGTATACTATTCAACTCGTTGATCAAATCCAACCCAAATCATGCACCAGGCTGGATATCTGCTGCCGCGCTGGAAGAGCACGCTGGGCACATGGTCACCGCACGAAAACTGATTAAAGCGGGTTGTGAACAGTGCCCAAAGAATGAGGACGTATGGCTGGAAGCGGCGAGGCTTCATGTCAGTCCCTTTCATATTTATGTGACGTGACGGGCTAACATTGCGGTAGAATAACGATGACGCCAAAGTCATCCTCGCGAATGCAGTACAACACGTTGGCCAAAGCGTGAAGATATGGCTGGCCGCGGCAGACCTGGAACACGACGTCAAGGCCAAGAAGCGCGTTCTCCGTAAAGGTATGTCCCCCTCCATCCTCCACGAAATCTACCTGATGAAGGCTACCTATCTAGCCCTTGAAAGCATCCCGAACTCTGTCCGTTTATGGAAGGAAACAGTCAACCTCGAATCTTCTGCGGCTGACGCTCGCATCCTCCTCTCTCGCGCCGTCGAAGTCATCCCATTATCCGTCGAGTTATGGATCGCTCTAGCCCGTCTCGAAACGCCTGAACGTGCTCAAGCCGTGCTCAATAAGGCCCACAAGGCCGTCCCGACATCCCACGACATCTGGATCGCCGCTGGCCGTCTACTCGAGCAAGAAGCGTACGCAACCAAGGAAAACACCGATGCAGACCGCGAGAAGGCCCTTGCCTCTGTTGACAAGACGATCGAGGCTGGCGTGAAGGAGCTCAGGCGACATCAAGTCCTGCTGACACGAGAGCAGTGGCTCAAGGAGGCAGAGAAGTGCGAGGCGGATGGGTCGCCGAGGACATGCGAGTCCATAGTGAAGGCCACAGTGTCCATGGAGATTGAAGAGACCGACCGGTTCGACACATGGGTGGGCGATGCAGAGGCAGCCGAAGCCCGCGGTCGCGTCGGCACCGCGCGCGCTATCATTGCCTATGCACTACGCGTGTTCCCCGACAGGCGAGAGCTCTGGAGGCGGGCGGCGGACCTCGAGAAAGCGCACGGGACGCACGATGCGCTGGACAGCGTCCTCGAGCGCGCGGTACACCATTGTCCACAGGCGGAGGTGCTCTGGCTGATGTGGGCGAAGGAGAAGTGGGTCATGGGCGATGTTCCCCGCTCACGAGAGGTCCTGGAGAAGGCCTTTGTCGCGAATCCGGAGAGCGAGCAGATCTGGCTTGCGGCCGTCAAGCTCGAGGCGGAGAACGGAGAGCTGGGTGTCGCACGCGAGCTGTTGGTGCGTGCGCGGACGGTGGCCGATACTGAGAGGGTATGTTTTTATTCACCATCCTTGGATACATCAGCTAACGTTTCCTCATAGATATGGATGAAGTCTGCCGTGTTTGAGAGACAGCAGGGGCAGACTGAGCTGGCGTTATCGACTGTCGCCTCTGCCCTTGCGAAATACCCTAAGTTTGCGAAGCTGTACATGATCCAAGGTCAAATCCACCAGGCTCAGAAGGACTATTCTGCTGCTCGTGCTTCCTATGCCGCGGGTGTCAAGGCCGCCCCCAAAGAAGTCAACCTGTGGATCCTTGCCAGCCGGCTGGAGGAGGCAGATAACAAGAGCATTCGTGCGCGTGCCATCCTGGACAAAGCCAGACTGGTCAATCCCAAGACGGACCTGCTGTGGGCGGAGGCCGTGGGCGTGGAGGAGCGTTCCGGCGGGGCGGCGCAGGCCAAGACGATGCTCGCACGGGGCCTCCAAGAATGTCCCGACTCTGGCTTACTATGGTCCCTCGCGATCTGGGCAGAACCCCGCCCGTCGCGTAAGTCACGGTCGGTCGACGCTCTGAAGAAGGCGCAGGACGACCCGATCGTGATATGCACGGTCGCACGGCTGTTTTGGGGGGAGAGGAAAATCGAGAAGGCGAGGCAGTGGTTTGGGAGGAGCGTGGGTGCGAACCCGGATTTGGGTGATACATGGGGCTGGTGGCTCAAGTTCGAGCGGCAGCATGGGACCAAGGTTCGCGTTTCCGCTAGACGTTCTGGTCAGATGCTGATGAGTGGTCATTGTAGGAACATCAGGACGATGTAATTAACAAGTGTGCTGCGGCGGAGCCCCACCGCGGACTGACATGGCAGGCGATCGCGAAAGACGACGTGAACAAGGGGAAGAATGTCAAGGAGGTATTGGAGCTAGTTGCAGCCGCTTTGAAGTAGTCTGTACTGGGATATCTTTCGCCTGTCTTTACTGCTGTATTCTCCTAGCTATCATCTCCGTCACCTCGACACAGTTGCAGAATTCCATTGTCGCGCTCCTATGTCCGCTTTCCACGGGGGAAACATAACGGATGGGCCCTGCCTGCGATCATTGGTGTAAAACGCGGGGGAGGTGACAAACGTCATGGCAAGATCTGTTCGCGGAGTTCCTCCTAACTAAGTAGAGACAGCCGGGACCTCACAATGTAGATCCGTGCTTTCTGAATCCATTTAGGCTTTAGAGCGGGGGTGCGTTGACGTCGATCGGGATTTGTTGGACAGTTGGTTTATGTACCCACTCGAACCTCCATCTCGTTCTTGGCGGACCCGGAAGAGGAACCAACAGGCTTGCAGCTCTTACAACTCGATGTCTATCTGAGCTTTATCGCCGACATGTGGTACCAGGAGCTAATCTTCCCGTCGAGTTGTACATGTACGTACTCTCTGTTCCAGGTCGACGTGGGGTGAGCACCGTTCACATCGGAAGTGGATAGCTGTGATGATAACCTTACCCGCTAGACTTTCACGCGCTTCAACGGGGTTGCAGCCAGTTGAGTAGATTCTTGCCCATAAACAAAAGGCGGTTCGTTTCGACATATCGAACCATAAGACGGGTCAAAGCGTAGGCAACGTGAGGTTCGTCAGGCAGTCCTCGTCTTGTTGAAATCTGCCAACCACGCCCGCACGAACTCGATCTCCTCCTGGTGGATCTTCTGGATCTCAGGAGGCTCCTGGGTGCTGTTCGCGAGCCCGTTCTCGTCCCAGTGGTGCACCGCCCCTACACATCTGGTAAACAACCATCCTCCGAAGGCGGCGTCAGAGGGCAGACTGAAGAATCGCACCTGGAATGAGCTTGAAAGGACGGATGATCGTGTCGGTTCGGTTCTTGGCACCGTACTGGCTGTGAGGCGTGTTTGGACGCCACGGGTCCTCTGAACCACGCAAACGAAGCCGGACAGTGATCAGTGACCAGCGAAGGTGCCTTGACGGGTGACTCACGCTCTCCATCGATGATTGCCAACCTGTCGGCGGCAATGTCATAGTCCCCGAGCACATCCACCGATTCGACGTCCGGAAGGGGCGGCACGGTGAAATGCTCCCCGGGCGGAAACGCCTGTTGTCGCAACGCGCGTCAGGATGAGAGGAGGCGCGCAGACGGGGGGCTGGGAAACGCACCTGCACGCATATCTTGTGCTCGTACTCCAGATCGAGCACGCGCGAGATGATGGGCGGGAATTGGGCCGGGTCTGGCGGTGCAGTCTGCGGCAGAACCACGGTCAGTTTGAGTGCTCGCGGTTACGGACACGGGCACGGAAGACGCACGGTCAGGAATCCCCACTGCGTGCAGTATTGGAATGTCCACAGGCGCCATGTTTGGCTGAGGTCCGTCCCCTGATACAATGAGTCGTCGTTCGTGCCATAACATTCCTCCGCCGTGCTCTGAGATAGGCAGTCTGATATAAAGTTCTGTGATAGGCGTCAGTCGACCTCGTTCCGCTAGGTGAAAAAAAAACACTGACCGTCTTCATATAATCCGCATAGGACGGGAGAGCGATGTTTACGGTGACATTTCCCGGAAGAGCCACGGTCTTCTCAGTGTCGGCCAACGTCGATGTGTTGGCGTTCAACGCGGTACAAAAGTCGTCGAAATCGGTCGAACTGACGGTGGGATCCCAGTTGATCTCCTGCCACGCCCCCAACGGAATCTTTGCATGCGGTATATGATGGTGATAATGAGAAGGATTTCGTTAAGTGTAAAGGGACAGCGTACGTTGAGGACGGACGCGAAGTCTTGGTCGGACTCGAGCGTAGTAAGGTTGAAGAGGCCCTTGACAGTGGCGCGGGCGTCGGTGTCGTTGAGGAGCCTATCGACGGTGGCGATGGATTGGACGAGATTGGCGGAGCATATGGGGTCGGCGTAGGTGCGAATGACATCCATGTATTCCCAGTTGGAAAGGGCGGCATGGGTGACCCCTGCATCTTGTGAGTAGAGATGACGCTTGAGTGTATCGCGGACGTACCACTGGACGCAATAGCCCCGTATACGATGTCCGGGTAAAGCACCTTCATAATGGCAGAGCGAGCGCCCGCATAGGATCCCTGTGCTCGTTAGAACGGCGGCCTGTATTCGAGAGGGACGGGTGCGTACTCCGTAATAGATCCACGGCGTGTTCGGGGCCGTGAGATCTTCGTCGATGCCCCCAAGCTTGACATTGCGCATGAAGTGGGCAGAATCCTCCAAAGCTTGCGTGTTGTTCAACCAGCTGTTGGTCTATTCAGCGCGCCTTCTTTGCGGACCCCCGACTTGGAAACGCACCGCAACGAATCCGTGGTGAAGTTCTGGACGCCGACAGACTCTCCTACGGAAACATCAGCTCACCGTTCGTTCACGTCTCGGAATGCAACGCACCGTAATAGCGATGTTCGAGTACAACCGCCACGCCACCGGTCGCCTTTGCCAGGATATCCCCGATTCCCGTGTCCAGATACACCAGCCTATCCTCTCCGCTGGTCTCCCCTCCATCGATGACAATCACAGGCGCGCCCGTGCCTGGCGTGTAATGCCGCGTGCTGACCCAGTACCGCTGCTCGAAGGTCGCGTTCGTAGAGTTGAAGAAGTGGTCGAGCGGCTGCGTGAACGTGAACACGGGGAATTCGCTGGCGGCCGCGGATTGGGCGACGAGCGACGCGTCCGGGGCAAGCGATGGCGTGTTGTGACGTAGTCTCCACGTGTTGATGCTCTGCGCGCCTCGGAGACTGTGGGCGTCGATGGCGAGGGTGCGTTGCGAGAGGACCAAGGCCAGCAAGAGCGAGACAGTGCGGGAAAGCACCTTCATCTTGAGCAGCACGGTAGTGAATGTTGAGCGCTGAGCACTGAGCACTGAGCGTCGAGCCTGAGACCCCCAAAAGGCTGCACAGTGCGCGCAAGTACTATGATGTGTAGTACTGACTGCATACTATAGCACGGGACGCGTACCCTGGGCATTCCTGTCCAAACATAGACTCGAGCTCCTCGTCCACATGTCCTGCAAGGCCCGAAGTTTGATAAAAAGTGATGGTACATGATGCACGGATGCATGGCGAGGTAAGTACCGCCGCCGGCGGAGCGCGTTCGGCGGCCCCAGCGCACGCCTGGAAGGGTACACTGACCTACGCATTGAGAAGAGCATCCAGGAAACACCCTGTAAGCATCAGACCCCGGAGTGCCAAATCGAGGATTCTGTCGCCGGTGCAGGAGGTGTGGGCTATGTATCCGGGGCTAGTGGTAAGGAAGATAGTTTCCGCCAGGGGATCAGGGTGAGTCCGCATGGACGAGTTTGCCTTCCTTGTACCTTCCGCGCTGGCTCGTCTCCTCGCCATTTTCTCCGTAGTATATAGGACTGTGCATACGTGAGATGACATCTTAGGATAAGTAGAAGTGAAAGCGAAATATCGATATCGTGGGCCCGACTTCGATTCAGAGGGAACCAGAGCCGTCACCTTATCAGATAAAAATGGGGTTACGTAATCATGACGCATGTGACTTATCGCGCAAATGTCAGCCCTCGGAGTCGGTCTTCCTCGGTCTCATTCTCCCTCACTCGCGGAATGCTCATTCCAACATTCACTCCCCTTTTATGCTTAACCTTACAAGGCGTCTTCAACATCGCTTCCAAGTCTTGGAGCCGGCGTAGAGGTGCAGTGCACAGGTTACTAGCCGCGGGTCCCCACCGATAGCAAGCATGGACTGCATTCGTATGCTAATAAGGTTTGTGGGTCCCTCTCGATGGACCGCTGTACCAGTGGCAAAACTACGTATGTACTTATGTTTATCATGCCCAAAGGTTCTTCGCCAGCTGACCCTGGTATGGCCCCAACTCCGGTTAGCATCCTTCTGCGGCATGCGGTTTCCGTCTCGAGGATCACTACACGAAATCACCACGTCGACATCGATACATGTGTCTACGCCTACAGCCATGGTGATTCGTTCAATTGGTGGGCAGCGAATGGCCCCGAGCGCTGTTCGTGTGCGCTGTGCGCGTTAGATGTCCCTCTTTCGTCCCAAAAACACACTCTGCGCCCTCAGATGAGTGGTTTAAATAAGAAGCCCGATGCTGCGAACCATACCCATCCATTCCGTTGCTCGCATTCTTCCTGAGCGGGTTCCCAACGCCAGCCCCACCATCCATGTTCAACAGCACCGATATGCCGGCTCCAGAGGAGATGGCGGCGCCTACCTTAACGGCCCATAAACCGACTCTTCTGACATACTGCTACAACGGGAGAATGGCCTACGTTCCGGCCGCGGAGGCTTACGATGTGGGCTTGGTTCTTTTCTATGTTTGACGGTTATCGTGCTGACGAAAAGGCTCGCGTTCCTCCAGGACGCCGTCGACATTGCGCAAGAGGTCTTCCCTGCGCTCAAGAGCGTTCGTCGTTCGTCGTTGTCCTTCTCCATCAAGTTCACCCCTATCTCGAACGACGAGTCGATCCCCGATGCGGAGATTCAGGTCACCCCCGCCACTTGGGGGCAGATCGTTACGGATCTGCCCAAGTACAACGTCGTCCACCTGGCTATCAGCGCAGAGCGCGACGACGCCCTAGCGTGCTGCTCGGAGAGAGGCGGTCTCTTTTGGATGCAGAACAGAGGAAACGTGGGTCCGACGACGTCGTACGCTGCCCAGGTCGTCGTCCCTGGGAGATCATCCTAGGATTGGTGTCCTAGCATTCTAGGGCTCGGCAATGTCCGCTACATATGGGTGCGGGACTTGCTCGGAATCGATAGTATCCAGGAGAAGTACTTTTATACTGTATGTGCCCAATGGAACGCGAAATGCTGTGTGGTCTGTGGACCTGCCATAGACGCGGTAGACTTTTTTGTTACGCGCTTATCGATATTCCCTTCCAGATCTGTACCCGGTGACCTACATACTCTCTGAACTCACACTCGCTCAAGCCAATGAGCCCTCTGCCACTCCCGAACACGAGGACGGATGGCGGTGTAGAGAGAAGACGGAACGACGACCCCATCGCGTTACGTTCGAAAGGCGCCAATCGCGGGTTCTAGATGGACTACACGAGGGAAGGTGCAGGCTGCGTCACTGCGACGAGGCCCGTGAGGCGTGGGGACGAAGTGGTTGGGGGCGATGCAGATGTTAAATACCCCCACACCTTTCAAGGCAGGCAGCCGCTACCCCGCTGCGTCCGCGTTCACACCACCATGGTTCCTGCTGATATAACCACTCCGTCCCCTGCGTCCTCCTTAGCCTCCCTCTTCATCCCCGTCCCTCCCAGCCCAAGACTCCCCAAGGCCACCGACTCTTTCGACCACATCTTACCCGAAAGTCCATTCCCCAGTCCGCCTGCCTCTCCTATTCCTGTTCACCAACCTCTAAACGGTTACGACATGTTCGGAATCCGCGATACCCCTCGCTCTTCTCGTTCTCCCTCTCCTCATCCTCGGCGGGCACGCGCCCTCTCGCGAGACATGCGCAGCCCGCGCCTGAGCCGAGCCCCGTCGACGGTGTCCTCGAGCAGCTCACGATCACGATCACGCTCGAGGTCGTGCTCCCCTTATCTCCGCGTACGTCGACGGAGTCGGACCCCCACGCCGCCATCGCCGCTCTGCGACTTGAACTACCCGCCTTTCTGTGGTGGAGCGTTGCCTCCAGCCCAATACAGTAGCTGTTTACCCGGGACCATCATCCAGCCTTCGATTCCAGTCTGGCCTCCCGCGCCGAAGCCCGTCGAAATCCTGACGTACTCGTTCAAGGGCAAAATGGCCTATGTCCCCGCCGGACCGACGTACGAGGTAAGGCTGTGTCCGCTTCCACGCCTCTTCCGCGTTCCCGCCTTGCTGACACCCCTCCTCCGCTCCGTCGTTCCGCTTGTGATCAGGACGCGCTCAATCACGCGCAGGAAGTGTATCCGGCGCTCGCACTCGTCGAGCGCCACCGCATCTCGTTCCACGTCACCGGTCGGGACCAGCTCGTCCGCGTGCCCAAGCTCGCGTGGCCTGACCTCCTGCTCGATCTGCCCAAGTACGAAGTCATGTACATCGAGGTCGACGACGACGCGCCGCCGAAGTACCAGGGGAAGCATCAGCCGGTGATCGTTGATGAGAAGGAGATCGACAGGCCGTCGTCGTCGTCGTCCAAGGGCGGGATTGTGGGATGGTTCAAGGCTTTGTTCGGGCGTAAGGCGTAAAAAAATGACGCGCGCGGGCGGTTCCGCCAGGCGCAGAGCTCTCCCTATATTATCCACATGAATTCCTCCACGTATTCGTATCCATGTTGTATGATATATTATGTACCGATATGGGCTTCTTGGGTCGACCTCAGCAACCAATATTCGATGCTCACTTTTATGTGCCAAGTAACGACCGCGGACTTCGCTGAGCCAGTACAAGACATAGTTGTACATGTCGGTGCGCGGGAAGGAGCCTGGGCGAAGCTAGGCTCAAAGTGTTGAGATGGCGTGGACGTGAAAAGAACGATCTAGCAAACATACCTGTATAAGTTACAGCCTCGAGTGGCTGTACCCACGAAGACCAGAAGGTAGAAACCGGTGGTCCTAGTGTGTAGGTTTCGTGCGAAGTAGTAACTCCTATTCGTTGCCGAGAAAAATGTGAAGCGATACGTATGGAGTATCGTCCTGGTCGGAGCACTGGAGGACAATTCGGCGATACTAATCGCCACTCGGCTGTGTCAGTTGTCCTTGGGGTTTCAAATACGGTTTTCAAGTAACATTCACGCCACGAATGTACTAAGGAGTGGTGATGTCAACCGTCGTGTCATTGCAAGCGAGATCCGAAACAAAGTGATTGCCAGGACGTACGCTCGAGACCCGAACGGAACAACCTAGGCAGCCTACCGACTCCCAAACTTGCGCATCGGAAGTGCACGACAAAGCGATCTCTTGACGGTGACCCAGCAGCATATGGGACGGCGATATGTGAGCAAGGCAAATGCAGCGTCCTAGGGTATTCATGCACTGGCATGCTGTACCCAATCTCTATTGATCGCCTTCCAGAACAGGAACGTACCGCACGCCAGTCTCCATATCCAAATAAATCCCGAGAGAGTGGAACATCAAGTGATTGTTGCACGGAATCGGTACTCTTGTAGTGTTACTCATCTTGGAGGGACCACGCTTTCAGTGATGAAGCAGGCGGGACGTCCAGTGTCCACAGCACCTTACATTTCCGAGAAGGACGCAGGGGACTATAGATGGCCCACACACTCTCGGTTCTCTGCACTGCGGGCTGTACCACAAGCTTGCATATAAATGGTGGTGGGATGGTAGACACTTTCTCACCCGCGCGATATCCACTGCTACCTATACCCACCGACATCCTCGCATTCCCCATGTCTTCCCCACTGAAGCTATCTGTACCTTCAGCTTCTGCATCCGTTGCGGGATCTGCACGCGCACCTTGTGATGTTGTGACCTTGAACCACAAAGGTGTCATGGTGTATACGGACGTCGCCGACACCTACGAGGTATCGTATTCTCTCTCTTTATCTGCATTCTTCCTTGATTTTACGCCGTAAAAAGGGCGCAATCGACAAAGCAGTCCTGGCCTACGACGACTTGAGGAATGTGCCGCGCGAACGCGTCACATTTTCCGTACGCGCGAAGGTCAACCACAATGCCTGCCACCAAGTGATACCGGTCCGCATCGCGCCTACAACCGAGACGTGGACACGCGTCGTGCGCGGCCTCATCAGATTCGAGGTTGTCGAAGTCCACGTTCTTGACGCGAAGGGGCAGCCGGAGGCTGCACCGCCTGGCTATACCACAGCGAACCCCGATTCGAAACCTGGATCGAGCGAGAAAGACGCGAGGCTGGACGTCCCGCAGGCGGCACCCGCAAGGCCCTCCAGCCCGAGGCTCTTTGTCAGGCTGCGCGATGCCATCCGGGGAGATTGATTCCGACAGTTGTTGCCCATGCTGTGAGTTGCTCGTTGACGACCCTGTCAAGAATAACCATTGACGGTATTGTGCCCAGGATATCGTCCGACCTGGACCTTGTTTTCCCCGCCTTCCACTATTAATCGAGTAGTGTCGGCATCCTTGACCTACAATTAGTTTTTATTTGACCTACAAGCTTTCCTACTCTAATCTCTGTACAGCAGCGCGCGATAGCCGGACAGGTTTGCATTATGCAGGTACCATAATCGAATCCAGTGATGCTTACAGCTTCCTAGTGTTGTCTTTTCAGTTACGGACATACATCCACTGTAATGGTGGACTCTCACATTCATATGTCTATCCCGTGGCTCCTATCGTCTGAAGCCGCATCCACTCGAATGGATGCGCCCACGTCTTCAGCATCATCTGCTTTTCCTTTTCCGCGAGGGCCCACTGCTTTGTCAAAGTAGGTGCCCGCGCCGCCCATTGAGCACGATCGATCAGGACGGGGCGGAAGCGGCGAGCTAGTGGTAGCATTTCCTCTTCGTCCTCCTCCTGACCATCCTCAGCCTCCTCGTCTTCTTGTGCAGATACGCCAGCCTCCGCCGCACCGTCCTCACCCGCATTATCGCCGTCGTCCGAGAGCACGGCGAGCGGGTCTACCACGGGAACCTCGGGTGCCGAACGATACGCGGAACGTCGAAGAGACCTAGACGCGGTAGCAGAGGCTGGAGTCGATTCTGTCCGTGCTCGAGACACGGTGGCAGGGGCCATTTCCACGTCCGAGTCTGAGTCCAGGGCGACCTTCGATGAAGAGGCGATGAGGGCCGCGGGAGGAATAGGCATCTCGAGATGGTTGTAAACATCTCGAGCTAAGGGTGTATGCGGCGTCTTGTACGGCGAAGAGCGTCTTTGACGCTTCGAGGGACTATCCGGGGCGAACACCCCGTCGTCCTCGTCGACCTCCGCGTCTGACGTAGTCTGGAAAGTCAATTTGCGCTTCAGCCTGGGTTCGGAGGGCGTGGTGCTTTGGGAATTGCGTAGGGCTGATTTGGTCGGGGACATAAGGGCGGCGATGGACTTGAGCTCGTCGGGTCGTGGCCGGGGGATTCGCCGGTGTGGTGGTTCCGCGCGTCGAACTGCGTCCTCCTGTCTGGCTGGATTTTGCCTTTTTGATGTCAGCCTCGACGCCGGGGCAGGCCTGCTGCACGGTCTCTACGAGTCGTGAATGGAGGTTCATGGGTACGCCATACTGCGCCGTAAGAGGTTCGGACTTCACGCGAGACTGGCGTGTCGAGAATGAGAAAAGGATGAAGAAGTTACGCGACGTCAACCAACGCACCGTGATCATCCTGGCCACCCACACGAACACTGCGAGCCGGACCGCCGTACTTCCCGGGGCCAACGTGTAGTTTTTTAAAAACGCCTGGTTCGTCATGAGCGTTTTCTCCGCTGTTTCCATCCAGGCGATGATTGCCTCCTTTGCGCTGATGTCGTGTTGAATGAGAAGTTCGAGATAGGCCGGTGGTCGCCTGGTGCTTGTACCTGCTTTGTGGGGGGTAGAGGGGTGTGGCGCAACGCTAGGCGTGTTAAGATGTGCTTTGAGAGCCGCTGTGACGGTCTTCAGAGTCTTGGAGAAAACCTTCTTGTCCAAACAGAGGTAGTCTGTGCGACGTTGTAAACGACGTCGTCGTAGCCAGCACTGAGCATGATTGTCATCAATTGTCTGACATGCAATCCAAAAGATAGTGTACGCACTCCTTGGATGCCAGATAGGCACAAATGGCTGCCAGACCTGTCTTCCCGTTGCCGATGTCATAGCCCGAGCCCGGGGCCGTGCGAGAACGCGCTTTAGTGAAGGAGACCTTCAGCTTGGAAACGGACATCCGGATTGCTACAGAGAGCGTCAAGTTGCTTCTTCTCTATGGAAGACATGATTCAAGAGAGGTTATCGAGGAGACCGCGGGTATACGAGGTAGGGGGAGAGGTGGTCGTGGTCGTTGGATGGAGAGAGCCTCTCGCGTCGCCCTGGATTCGCGGTAATGTGACTGTGGGAATAACATTCTATACAAGTATCAACTATCATTCGTGAAGCCACACTCTGGTCCTCCTCGCGACATCGAACAGTGAAGTCAACAGCAGACATAACCACAGAAAGCTGTCCGAACCTTCAAATTCCTGTGTATATCACAGGTATACGGATCTGGTATTATATTTTCTCTCTCCGCAGGCTTCATTGACTAAATGGTTTTGCGGTGTTCCGTTCTCGATCGTAAAACTTCTTCAATAGAAATAGCTTCGTCCCCCCCGCCCGAGCATTCCACTCTGAGCACTCGCGCTACGACTAGTGGTTTCCAACGATACCGACGCTTATTTTCGAGACCTACGTCGGGCACAGAAGCAGCCATGTAGCAACGCACGCGCCTGTGGCACCTCATTCAAACGCTAGCTTTGCACCAAACCCCCGTAAGCTTTCCGACTTGAAAAAGTCATATGTGATATGCTCTTCACCGTTGGCGAAGGCCTCGCCTTTCTGTGTCGTCGGAAGGGGCTCAGCGCGAGAAGAAGCTGAAATGAGAATAGAATGGGCTGGAGCAATTTGAATGAAACGACGCTGAGTACGAGTCCCACCGTGATAATTCCGCCGTCAGTGGCGGCCTGGCGGTCCTTCTAGAGCCTCGCAACAGGTGCACATCGCACTCGACGACCCCAACGACACAGTTCGAACAGACAACCGTTCGACGAGCACTCACGCCAGTTGGTTGCCCAATCTTTCGACGCGCTCCTCTTGGTGTCAAAGGCGCCAGTCCTTCATCATACTTGCACTCTTCCTATCATGATCGCCCCACGCCTGATTGCAGCTTCGGGGAAAGCTCCTCACGTTGCACAATCGCGTTCGACCGCAGACGCCGCTAATATACGTCAGGACGGCGCGGCATAGCAAGGCCGTGACCGGCGAACATACAGAGCCAGTCGCAGGGACCTGTTTTCCCGCGGAGGTGCGACCAGCTTCACGAGTCAAACCGACAGCAGGCGGAATTCCTCTGAAGCGGGTGCGTTCCACGGTTATACTCCTGGGTCGCTGAACTACCGAACGATAACCGCGGCGTGGTAGATATGTGAGAAGGCGTGCACGTTATCATTGTATCTGTGGCGGAATGCACGATCGGTGATGTTACATGAAGTGATGATGGAGGAGAGAAGAGAAACCGTCCTCGATGTCGCGCAGGACCGGGCTGTCAGATCATTGCGTCTTGTGCCTCGGTTTGCGAATGTGTTTCCGTATGTACCTTCTCGCGCTCGGCACTCCGAAC
This sequence comes from Amylostereum areolatum, assembly GCA_012932865.1. NCBI lineage: Eukaryota > Fungi > Basidiomycota > Agaricomycetes > Russulales > Stereaceae > Amylostereum > Amylostereum areolatum. The sequence goes on from SAXG01000002.1 coordinate 1,698,320, forward strand.
TGTTCGAAGGGGAGCGTTCCGTCAGCATCGATCAGAACCGGTCGAGAAACGCGCGGTACGCACGCTCGCCGTCGGATATAGCACGAGCAGACATGCGCCCATCGCCCAACCGTACCGGACCGCCTTGGGGAACGGCTCGGGGAACTGGCCTTGGCTCCATTTCAAGATGACGAGCAATTCAGTTCCAATGGTCGCGAGGAGCAGCCAGGTGTGCTGGCCCATCCGGACCGCCTTTCTGTGGACACGAGGGGAGAAGCGGTCAGTATCTTCCCGCACCGACGAGGGAGACGTATGAGAGATTAGGGTACGGTGCGTCAAGTGACACGTTCTCCATGATGAAACGAGGTGCAAGAAGACTGAAGGCGCGTACCTGGGATCGTTGATGTACTGATACAATTCGCGCACGGCCGGAAGCGCGCACATAAACACGCCTGCGAGCCGGGCGATGACGAAGGGGTGGTCAGGTTCCATCCATAGCAGGGTCTGTGCAACGTTTGTTTGACATTCGACAACCACAGCGGGGAGGCGTGAGACATGCCTTTAGGTAAAATGGGTTCAGCTCGGCGGCGAGGAAGACGGCGAGGAGCATCACGACGGTAGTGTAATGCAGAAAGTCGGTCGTTCCATGCCAATGAAATGCGGTGAAGTCATGGGGCGAGAACTGGGTCAGCACGCGCTTGGTCTTGGATCGGATGCCGCGGCTTTGACGGAACCCACGCCAGGTGTAATGCTTAAATAAAGAAAAAGGACGGCAGTGAGCGGCTTTGCGTTTTCCGGAGTGGTCGAACGGTACCTTGACTTCAAAATACTCGCAGGCTTTCATCCCTATGATGAACAGATGAGCAGGGCCTCGCTCTGATAGTGGCAGACGACGTACCAAGCCAAGTTCCGAGCCAGTTGCACACGAGAACGTCCAATATCCACTAAACGGAGACGACTATGAATGGGACGGGCACGGCGAGCTCGACCAGACTCACATGGTCCCACCAACACTGACGAAGATAACCGACGGGGGTGAGAAACCGACCGTGAACGAGGCAAAACGCTTTACCTCTGCGAAGTTGGCCAGCTGGTGTTGCAGGCTGTACTCCGCGAATTCAAACGCGACACTCAAGATCTGGAAGCGGCCATTGCGTCAGGGATCGCGTCAGAGAAAGAATGCCGAAAGGAGCCGCGCACCCAACAGAACCAGTAATCTCTCAAAATGAGAGCCTTCCCGAACCAGCCTAGCGCATGGGCGAGACAAAATATATCGACCGCGTCCTATCTTACGATCAGCCGCACGCCGTACCCAGGAGAGGCGCGGGGCTTACCCAAACGTTCTTCGGTGTGAACGCGCAGTTTTCGGCGTAGCTCTTCTCGGGAAGGGGGCGACCGAGGTTGGAGTCGAGGTAGGTCATCATCAGACGGGCCGACGGGAGATCTTGGAAGAGGAGGAAGACGAGCGCCAGCTCGTATAGGAGGTTGATGCCGAGAACGATGCGCCAGAACGCAGGATGGGGACGGATGTAGGGCCCGTCGCGGAACTGAATCATAGAAAACAGAAGGAAGCCCGCGATTGCGGCGTACGCGCCTCTGCGTGGGCCGCGCCGGGACGTCAACTGTATGTCCGGGAGGGAGGGAAGAACGTCAGGGATGCCGACTCACACTCTGCGCTTGTCTCGTCCTTCTTCGAGAACATCCTGCGTGGTTGCTATGTACCCGAGCGCTGCGAGCGCGACGGCGAGAGCGGTCAGCGTGATGGGTTTAAAAAAGAACCTGGGCCAGGCAGGGAGCGAGAGCAAAGAGCATTAGGCATGACAGAGAATCACGGAGAGAATGAAGACGCACTCGACGCTCGTGTCCTGCGTCTCCTGGAACGGTTCGATTCGGGTGTAGGGCTCTGTGCGGTCCGCCTTGGATGGGCGAAAAGCGAGACTGAGCTCACTCAGGGTTTGGCGAGCGGGAGAAGGTTACATACGTCGAACCCTGGGTGAAGTTCAGTGGATGCATCCGGGAAAGCCGAGGGCCCCTTGAAAGGCGGAAAGACGCACACTGGACTGGGTTGCCGTGCAGACCTGGCTTTGGCTCTGGCTCTGGCTCTCCCGGAGGAGACAGCGCGGAATCCGAGTCCTCCGTGGGCGATGTCGGCGACAGATCCGGGTCTCCTTCCAAGTTCATGGGTCGGTCGAAAAAGGTGGTTCAAGGGCCGTCGGGCTGGGATGCGGAAGACGGGAAGGCGGAGTCGTGGTCAACGTTCGCCAGCGCCATCCCGTTTGCCGACCCCACAGACCACGTGGTTTGCACGTGGATCGCGCGTCGCGTTCTCCCCGCGTCTCCTCCTTCTCGCTCTCGATCTGTTTACGATGCAAGAAGCCGATTTACACGCCCACGTACCTCTCCGCATGATTCTCATACATTTCATACCGTCAAGTTTGCAAAGAACGCGCCGGCGCCCCAATGCGAACGGGCGGCTGGAAAGGACTTCACACGCAGCTATATATCGATATAGAGTACACCGTACGAACCTGCGTCAGGAGACAGTGCCAAGGCCGGGAGCAGCTCGCGACAATACATCCCGCATATGCCGTCTCGGCACAGACATGCACCGCGGAGACCGCAGAGTCGAAACCAATCGACCAACTCGCTTCCTCTAGCAGTCCCGCTCGACCGTCCGCATCCGGAAAGGAAGTGACTCGACGCACCCCGACACGAAAAGTGCGCGATTTCTCGCAAAAGCCGTTTTCATCTCCCCGGCCGCCGAAACGTCTCCCTATCTTACTTACTAGCTCGTGGTCTGCGCCGATGTCGTGGGATCGCATGCAGTGGCGATGGCAGGGAAGGCGTTGAAGTCCGCTACAATGGGTGCCGCGATGAACTCCATCCATCGCAGCACAGTCAGGGTGCGCCGGGGAACGACGGCCTTCCTCGCACGCCAAAGCGACATGTCCGCTCCCCATGCAGCTCGTCCAAGTCCATCTCCATTTCCCCATAATCATCATCCAGCGGCTCGCGCGCGCTGGTTCCAATCATGGGTGGCAAGGGGTGGGTACTGACTGGCACTGGGGACCGCCGTTCGGGGCTGAGGACGATAGTATCGACGCAAGGAGGAACGAGGGACCCTTCTCGACGCGCGATGGCGGCTGGCCTAAGCTACGTCCCGCCGTCGTGAGGGCGCGACAGACCGCTGACAGCCATGTTGTTTGACCCCACGATCACGCTCGCCGTGCGGGGAAAGCGAGAAGACGCAGTGCGCTCGAGATGCGCCGGGCGAAGCGCGTTCGAACGGCCCTCGCTATCATCAACCGCATCCGCCAGTTGGTCGCGGTCTGCGCCCCCCCTCCCCCAGAGCCGTGCCTTTATGGTCGTCGCGCGAAAAAAACAAATAGCGCCGTCGAGGTCGGACGCGCAGCCCGTCACAGAACGTGCGTTGCATGTCGGCGAAGTCCAGTGTGATGAAGCGGGGGGAGTGGAAGTCGGCGACCGTGCGTGCGTGGAGTCACCGCCGGAGATGTTAACGTTCTGCAGAGGCTCGCCCACGAGTTCGGGCCTTCCGAAATTCATGAAACGCAGCGCCAGGACGCCTGCATCGGTTTCGTCTCTTCCCCTTCCATCGTCCCCGCCGTGCACAACGTCCGCACGCAAGCTGCGAAGAATCCCGATCGACCCCGTTCGCCGCGACGCGGATGTTGACTCACTGTCAGGCTCGCCTAAGGCCGCGCCCGCCCCGCGCCTGTGCCCCCCCCCCCCCCCCCTCCCAAAAAAACCGACCACGCACGGACTCACTCAGCCAAATACGCACGGACGCGCCCACGACCCTTCTTCGCCAAAAGGCAGGCGCGTCCCAGCGGGCGGGCGCCGTCCCTCACGCCTCAGGGGAGACTCGAACGAAAAGAGTGCTCCGCGTTTACGTCCGCGCCGTGCCTTCGTCGTGGCCCGACCCAGAACGCCCCGTCCTCTCCTCGCTTTCCCGCACAAACCCAAACCCAAACCCAAACCCAAATTCAAGCCACCAAGCCGTTCCCGGTGGGCCGGACGGGCGTCGCGCAGGATGGAGAACGACGCGAACCGAGCTGGGTGCGTGAGGGTGCGTGAGAGTGGGCCCGCGCAGGATGCGGAATCGTCGGCGGAACCGCGGGGCTGGTCTTATCTGATATATTCTTCCTGCGCGACGACAAGGGACTTGGAAAAACACCCCAAGCCATCGCCGTGCTCTTGTTCGCCTCGCGCGAGAGATCTATGCGCCAGTTGGGGAACGCGAGATAGCCGAAGGTTGGGTGCGGGATGGAATGGAATTGGCATTGGCAGGCGTGGGCCCGGGTCGTCGAAGATAGACGTGAGGTAGGAATCAGGCCGCGATCGCGCGGGAGAGGAGAGCTTGTCAGTTTAGCGCGGACGTGGCAGCGAAACCAGCAGAAATGGCGCAGTTCGAAACGCGATAACGAGACTCCAATATCCGGTTTGCATCCAGAACGAGGCGACTGCTAGAAAGTAGCGGGGAATTAGGACCCATCGGAGGGTCGTCCCTGGTGATGACGGCCTGTTGAGGTCAGACTTTCTGAGATCATCGCTGACGAGCGACGGACAGAGCACGCGTAGCTGCCTGTGCACGACATGTTTAAAGGCTCCGCGCCAGGAGCTAGACCTTGGCAACCTCGAGAAGAGCGTGAGCTCGCGCGACTTACCGTGAATTCCAAGCCACACTGCTGTTCCCCGAATCGCATGCCCGAGTTCCCCGTCCGCCTTGCTTCCCTGGTGCGTCCAGGTCCAGTAAGCTTTACGCGTTGAGCGCAGACGAATGACGATGGTACCCGAGTGGGTGCTCCACCAACGTCGTGGTCTCTGCATTCGACTCCCTCGGAGGTTCCCAGTGACCCCACGGGGCGCTCGGGTACGGCCGAGCGGAGAGTCGATCGGCACGTTGAGCGCCGTACCCAAGCCGTACCCCGATTGGGTTACAGTTTCGAGGCTCCGGCCCATTGGCTGGCCCCCGTGTCGGTGCGCGCTTCTCGTGTCGGCCACAGTGTCCTCCCCCGTCTTGAACTCCTTGCGAATGTTCCCTTGGTACTTACGCTCGTTTCTCGGACGGACGGCGTGCGAACGCACGCGCCTGCTGCTTCGTTCGGAGATCAGAACACCCATCTCTTTGCTGTCCGAAGACTGGAAGAGCTCCGGACAGCCCGAGGACAGCCCCGAGCCATTTCTGCTCCTTCGCTGGTGTGGAACAGGAAGGACTGCCGGCCCTCCCCCCCCTTCAAAGTATGATACGCACCCGTCCCCCTTCGCCGATGCGTCCCTCCGTTCTCGCTTTCCATTCCGTCCGAACACCCTGTTTGACCGCGCCCCACGACGTACGCGCGGGGCATACTTCCCCGACGCTTCGCTGGCAGAGCTTTCCTCATCGACCTTGACGTCGACGTCGACGCGCGCGTTCGCGTCCTTCGCCTTCGTCGGCGCATCCGCACGCTCTATCGCTCCACCCCGTCGGTACTTACTTACTTCTTACTTACGACAGCATCCGAACCTCCGCTCGCAACGTGAAGGAGAATCGAACGAATCGACGTCCAAATACGAACCCGCCGACGCGAAGCAGAGTCGGAGTCCCGGCGAGTCTCGGACGCCTCCTCCCATTCGCGATCCGCTATCGATCCTTGACACCTTCCCACACCCCACATCCCCCCCCCCCCCGGCGCAACACAGCAAAAAAGTCAATTCCCGCGACCCACCCACCGCCGCAGGCGCGATCGAACGCGAACACGTTACTACGGCGGCGGCGATGCAGAAGTACTTACTTTCGATCGAACAGAGCAGAACACACTCGCCGCAGAACCGTGGCGTGCGGCCCCGATTCTCCATCGCGATCGGGCGCGCGTCTGCCACGGCCTGTCGGGCGGCGGTCGTCCTTTGTCTTGCCTGTGCTCGTCTAAATTACGTCTCCCGCGAGCGGTGCACGGGCGATCGGATGCTGACGCAATATATGTGCAGGACATGATGGCATTGTCGACGTTCGACCCTGCGAGCGCGGTGGACGCACGGTTCCGGCGCGGACGGTCCTTCGGTCAAATGCGACGTCGTGTGCTGCGAGTGCAAGTTCAGAAGTGTAGGTCGGCGAGACGGGATCCGGGCTGGGGGTTACTGTACTCAAGCTCCTGATGCCTGCGCCGCGCCGGTTTCCACCCACCCCCCCACCCCTCCCCATATCGTGCGCACCCCGACGGCGAGATCAACGCCTCCAATTCGATCCACGGGAGGACTCCGCGGTGGGATTGGTGGGACGAACGCTATCGGGTCGAGACATCAGGGTGCTACATACTACCGTCGACATCCCCCAGGACACGTTCGAGTCGCGCGCTCCCGACGAAGTCCCCCGAGCCGTCCTCGACCTCCGTCCTGCCCATGCCACGCCGGGCCCGCCCCGCCAAAAACACACATACAAACAAAAGCCACCTCGAGTCGAAAGCAGCAGCAACGCACCTCGTCTGGAGGGGCTTCCGTGTTCATTTTTTTCGTCGCCGTCAGCTTCGCCCTCGCCCCCCCGCTTTTCGCACCCGAGAACGAGGACCAGGCTCGGCGGGGTCGTTCAGGAGATGAGACGAGGCACGGCGCGCGTACTCCAAGCTGGGTCGGGGCCCGCTTCGCGGTGGCACGCCTGCACGGGCGACGGGAACGGGGACGTCCCTTTCCAATTTTTTCTTCTTTTTATTTGCTTCCTTCCTCAGGCTCCCGCTGCGTCCCCGGGGAGCGCGCGCGATCGGGAGGCGGCGTCGGCCGACACGTCGCGCTCGAGGTTCGGCCCTGCTCGACTCTCATTGTAGCAGCGTGTTCTGATATTATTATTATTATTATACGGTAAGCATGCATACACGGCGACGGCGCACGTCGACCGACGTCTGCAGGCAGCAGGACCCACCCCCAGGGCCTCACGCAACAGACAACGGACGACAGACACAGCCTCCCGAACTTTGCGCTTGCGAGCCTCCGGCGAAACGAGGGGAGCTTCCGCGTTTTCGTCGAGGGCGTGTTTCCGGAGCCGGCGCCGGGGTGGCGTCGTCGACGCGTCGAGTTGTCGCGGTCGCCCTGATCGGGCGCGGTGGTGGGGGGTGGGGGCTTATCTAGGGGTGGACGACTTGGGGGGGCCCGGGGGGGGGGGACGTGTCTCCTGGATGTGACTGGCCGCCGTTGCAATCTGCCTTTCTTCTGCCAAACACCACGGCATCGGAATGGAATCCATTGAGCGATGGCCCGATCGCCCCGCGTCCTTTCGACCTCGCGTCGCCCCCCCGCGATTTTCCCCGCCGATCGCGCGCGTTTGGGATCGCATATGTGCCGGTGGGTGCGAACTCTGCAGTGCACCGCGCCGTGAAATCCATCTGTCTGTCTGTCTGGTCTGTCTGAATTGTCCGACAGGTGACGCGGGTGCCTAGCACGGACGGACGGAGCGCGTTGATTTGCGATGATCGAGGATCAGGTCGACCTGGGGGGGAGAGGGGAGGGGGGACGGATGGATGGATGCAGATGGATGGTACACCCACCCCGCGCCTGTACGTAGTATGTATACCTGCTTCTTCCGGCGGCGTGGTGGCGGGGGCCGAGGGGCCGAGCCCACGACGGACGCGGAGACGGGCAACGTTGAAGTCGTTCGCAGACGAAAGCACCGTGGATGGTCGATGGCGCGTCGCTGAGAACGAAGCCAGCGGGGCCGGGACGATCGCGCGATAAGGGCGATGGGAGACGATCCGGTGGACGGAGGGAGGGCGAGAGGAGAGGCGGGCGGGCGGGCGGGCGGGCGCTTGGAGTGTGTGTATAGTCGTGTCGGGGGGGGCAGGCGACGCCGACGCGCGCGGGATGGCGGGGGGCGTCGGGCGTCTGCGAGGGGTGACGTTGAGAGATGGGAGGGGGCTGAGCAAAGTTACAGCCGTTTGCATAACCGACTGGAATCCGCGCGTCGAGAAACTTGTTTGTCAGAGCCAAACATTGCCTTTTCGGGAAATCACGTCTGCTGCGGGAGTGACAGCTGTGCGTCGCGAGGTCAGCTTTGCAGTGTCTTGAGTCCTGACCGCAATGGCACCTCCCCTTAACCCTCAACTTCGAGAACGCATTGTCGAATGGCGGGAGCGTTTTACAGTCTCCGAGATCACTGAACTCGCGCAGTGCTCAAAAAGCACAGTCTATGAAATCCTCCGCCTTTATCGCGAGACAGGTTCAGTGCATAGTCCCCATGGACTGTTGTCCCATGGCCGCTCCCGCATCCTTTCATTTGGAGAGCTCACATCCATCAACTCCTGGTTGGTCCAAGAGCCAGCAATGTTTCTTGACGAGATTCAAGACCGTCTTGACAAGGAGCTCGGAGTGTACGTTTCACTTGCAACCGTCGCCCGCGCTGTTCGCAGCCTTGCTCTCACTCACAAGCGGATATCAAAGGAGGCATTGGAACGAAACGATGCCGTTCGCGCAATGTGGGATGCAGCTTGGGGGGATATACCCATGGAGAGCATAGTCTGGTTGGATGAATCTGGGGTGGATGATCGGGCACATCAGCGGACAATGGGAAGGGCACCACTGGGATCTGCATGCGTCCGCCGTGACCTGTTCTTCCATGGCACACGCCTGACAATGCTCCCAGTGCTCTCCTGTGATGGGATCATTGCTTTGGATCTTCTCGAAGGATCAGTCAACCGTGAGAGGTTCCTCCATTTTCTGCGGGAGGATGTTGTACGCTTCAATTTCTTCTGGATGTCTGTGTCATGCTTATGCCTGTGTTGTGCTCATATAGGCACCCCTTCTCAACTCATATACTCCAGACAATCCAAGCCGTAATTCTGTGGTAGTCATGGATAATGTTGCCTTTCATCATGGAGACGAAGTGCGGGAGATCATTGAGAATGACTGTGGTGCGTTGTGCTGTCTGAAAGCTCCGGCTTCAAGGTATACTAACCAGTTTTAATGACAGGTGCAAAGCTTATATACCTACCACCATACTCCCCCGACATGAATCTCATCGAGCAAGCTTTCAGTAGTATCAAAGCCTTCTTGCGCCGTAATGAAAGCCACTTCACTGGACCTCACATGCGCGCTGAACTCATCCATCTTGCTATGGAAGAAATAACGAATGAAGATGCCATTGGCTGGATTACAAACTGCGGGTATTCGTAAAGTAGGTAACGAACGTGGGGTAGATGTATGGACAGAGGTGATTATGCGACAGATGAGGGAGTAGTAGGTTAGCGGAAGGTTATGCAGTGTAGTAAAGAGTGGGGGGTCAGGACAGCATGGTGTATGTACAGAAAATATTAGGCAACATTATAAAGGTTCGAGAAACTCACTTATCCCCGAAGACATCGTACTCTGAAAAGAGAGACCGTACATAGTCTTTCTTCATGCGTAAACGCCTAGAGAATTGCTCTGCGGATGCAACGAGAACTCTCAGGCTATCGCTATCACCCCCGGTGAGTGACACCAAGGTGTCAAGGTCTAGCGAGGGCAAGGTTTCAAGGGTGATCTCCGCCGAAACAAGCATGGAGTGGTACTGCAACAGTTCATGTCCATCACGTTCAAGGATAGTGAGGAAAAAGTAATATAACTCATCCTGACGCCGAGGCATAGGAGAGAAAGGCAGGGCAGGAGGCGGTGCTGGAGATAACATGGAAGCGGGGGTCGCCGATGAACCTGCGGCGGAGGGAAGGGGAGGCGGAGAAATGCCGAGAACAGCAGATATCATAGCACTTTGTTGATTGACGAGGCCAGCGATGACGGGGACAAGAGCGGTGGCGGCATCTGTGGGTGCAGCGGGTGTGGCGGTAGGTGTCATCACAGAATGTGGGCCTGAACGTCCACGGGCCTTGTGCGGGCGCAGACGACCATCGCGCACGCCATCAAACTCCTCAGTATTAGGAGGGTACTTGACAGTCGTTTCTTTCGCATCCTATCGAGATAGAGAAGGTCAGTACAGCATTGATCATATTCACAGAGGCTACTCACAACAGCGGATGCCCAACGCTTCAATCGCTTCCGATTAAGGCCAATGTGTCCATCTTGGGTTGGATAACAGAAGCCTTGCTCGTTGTGCTCGCCGCGATGCTTGTCACACTTGTACATTTCCTTCAGCTCGAGAATGATAGTACCCTGACGCTTGATCGAGTCAGAGTACGAGTCCGTGTTTGGAACCTGAGAAATACAATAAGTTTGGCAGGTTCATTAAATATACGTGCAGGCTTACCTCGGTTCCAGCACACGTTGGTCCGAGTTCCTTGTCGTGCTGGAGCACGGCATCAAACGGCTACAAGTCCCAATATTAGTCAAAGCAGAAGAACAGGGATGAAACCACATACACGCTTGCGCAGCCGGAAAGCCTCCATGGCGTCAAGGTCAAGTTCGATGTAGACATCACGAGGCCGTTTACGGAGTAAGGCCTCCCGAATTGCGAACCAGTCTTCATCTGAATCGACACTTGATGCATCACCCTTGCTGCAGGTAACAGAACGTTTAGGTATATGTTTGTATAACAATAGACGGAACAACTTACTTGACACCAGTCCAACGAATCTTGAAGGGTACGTTGATGGAGAACTGCCCATCCAACCCATGGATACGAAGGCCTTCAGCTACGAGAGACTCACGCGGAGTACTCGGGGTGATAGCGACAGTGGTGACCTTCGTGTCGTGAGTCCTCTTTGAACTCGCAGAGCTCTTGCCCTTCGCGGAACGTGGCACAGCCGGGGTGTAATAGACAGTGTAATGTGTGGTGTAGCCTGCAGGTAATTGGTCAGTATGCTCATTGTTAATGAAGAATGGATCAACGCACGGTCATTCGATGACGACGCAGCAGATCCTGGGGCGGAGGGTAGAAACCCAATGGCATCGCTTGTGTTCCCAGCCAAGGGAGTGCCGGAGTTAGCCTGGAGGGCGACTGGTGCCGACTGTTGAGGCATAGGTGGAGGCGGCGGCGGCAACTGTGGGCCTGGAGGTGGTGGTGGTGGCAGCGGCAGGCCTGGGGGCGGCGGAACTGGGGGCAGCGGAACTCGAGGTAGTGAGGCGAGCGTTGGGGCAACTACTCCGGGGTTGGCAGCCTGCCATCGTGCCGTCAACATATCGAGAACACGACGTTGATCTTGAGGCGACAGGCGCGCGAAGCCGGCTTGTCGCGACTCCTCCATCTCATCTTGGGATGTGTAGAATTGAGGAGGATTGACCGCTCCATCTAGAGAAAGTCAGCACCGCACACAAACTCTACTGGTACGTAACGTACCAATCCCTCCCGGGTTCACAAGCCAGTGGATCGACACAGGTCGGGGAGCCTGCGGGTGTCGATAAGGAACGAATCGCGGTGTCAAAGGACGAGACGGTCCACGAGGGTCTGGAGAGGACATGAGGGAGGGAGCGGGAAAAAGATGGGGATGGAACTCACAAGCTCAAAACCCGAGGCTTTTTATCATCTTCGCCAACTTCACCGCAACTTCGCCGTGCTCCTGTCATCCACCAGAATCCCACCCTCGTTGTTGCCCTTCAATCATGCGCAGTTTTGGTTTCTAGAGAGATCCAAATTAAGTGTAAGCATCCAAGACCACGAGGGGGACGTCTCCGAGGCTCCCGACTCCTCACTCACCGAGTATCCAAGCAACAAGGGTGGTTTGTGCTCGTTGTTGAGGTTTTTCAGGGTATTGAAGGCTTCTAGGCCAGCTATGAGGAGTTTTCATGACTCCCGAAGCCCGACACGGAGAGTGTTGATCACTCTGGAGAGGTCATTTGGGTGGAAAGTAGATGGAACATGTCGTCAATGGTCATCGCAAAGATCAGGAAGCCCGCTCCTGAACAGCACGAAGTCACAAATGAGTCACTGCGTGACGAATGTGATAAGCACTCCCAATAAGGCAATGTTTGGCTCTGACAAACAAGTTTCTCGACGCGCGGATTCCAGTCGGTTATGCAAACGGCTGTAACGTTGGGAGATGCGACGAGATGGCGAGTGGGGAGGCCTTGGCGGGCGTGGGTGTGTCCGAGCCCGGTGGGAAGGCGGGGGACGGGGGAGCGTGCGTTCATTGTGAATAAATGACGGAACGTAGGCAGAATTGAATGAGGGGAGGTACCGCTTCCTAGGAGGGGAGCGCGCGCGCGAGTGGGTGCGTATAAGTGGTGAATATTGAAGTGTTGGTGGAGTTTGTTGGTCGTCGTCGTTCGGGGGCACGACGCTGCGAAGGGGTGGGGCATTGAATGCATGATGCCGAAAGGGAAAAGGCAAAGGTGGAGAGATCTCGAGAAGTGAATGGGGGGCGGCGGGCGTGTAAAGCGGTAGTGGGGGATGTTGGACCGCGACCCGTACTGAGGCAAATGAAGCGCAGCCGTCGGGGAGACGTGCGCGTCTCTGGCGTCGAGGGCACCGACGACGGAGGTCGAGGGAGGGGAAGGGCAAAGTAAGCGCGGGAGGGGAAGGGCGTGCCTGGGACAGGGGGGGACGGAAGCGGGATCTCCGATCGAGGCCCCCGGCGTTTGCGAACGCGGTCAGACTGCTGTGCCTGTCAAATGTACTTGGCGCGAGCGGAACGGAATTCGATGGGGGATCGAGTCGGTTCGGTTCGAGGGGGAGAGGACCGAGGGTGGGTGGCGCAGACGGGCGGGGATGGGAGGCTGAGGGGAGCCCGGAGGGGGTGGCAGGTAGGGGCAGAAGCAGGCTTCGGGTGGATGTGCCAGATTGGAGTTTGGGGATGGAAATGGGAAATATGGGGTCCTGGGACACGGCTGGAGAGGGAGAGACGGGGAGCAATCAGGGGCCACTCTCGTCCTCTCCTCCCGATCCGTCCTTCCCTTCCTCCTCATCTTTCAAATACCCGCCCTGTCCTCTCCCCTCTCCTCCTCCCATCCCCATCTCCCACCTTCCACCCTCCACGTTGCCCGCCGCCTCCACCCCATGGATTTGTCCCCCGGCGGCTTTGATCCCCAGCTCAAGACGGAAGACATGCCCCAGCTCGACTTTGAGTTCACGCTCGACCTCGACCACCGCAAACGCAGGCGAAATCGGACCACCCAATCCTGCCTCAACTGCCACACCTCCAAACGAAAAGTACTTCGCCGCCTTCCCGTCTTCTCCCACTTCCCCTCATCGTCATCGCCCCTTCTCTCTTCAGTGCGACAGAAAGCGCCCCTGCCAGCGCTGCATCCAGCTCGGCCTCGTACGTTCCCTCTTCGCTCCCTCCACCTTCCTTCGTCCTTATCCCCGCCCGCCCAGACCGGTCTGTGCGTGTACGAGATCGACGACCCCGCCCTCAGGTGCGCGCTCTCTCTCTCTCCCTCCCGCCCTTTTTTCCCCCTCCTCCCCCCCGCCTTCCCGCCCATCCCCGTGCATCCCCGATCGCCCTCCTTATCCCTACCGCCCGTCCCTGCCCATCTTTCCCACCGCCCTCGCATCTCTCTTCGCCTCTTTTCGCGCCCTGATTGACCTCACCGCCCCCTGCCTCCTCCCCGCCCCCACCGCCCCCGTCCTGCCCGCCATCCACGATCCTTTCCTTTCCTTTCCTCACGCTTCCCGTTTCCTGTTCGTACCTGTTCGACTCGTCTCGCCCCCCCACGTTCCGCTTGTTCCCGCACGCTCCTGCCCTCCATTGACGCCCGACCTCCCAGAGATGACCCGAACGTGGACGAGACCACCCGTCTCCGAAATCGCATCGCAGAGCTCGAGAGCCTCGTCCGTGAACTGCGCGGTCAGTCCCCCCCCCCCTTTTCCGCCTTCCCCACCCTCCTCTCCGCGGTCCCCGTGCCCCCTTCGAACGATCCTCCCCATCCCGAATCGCTCGATTCGATCGCCTCGTTGCCCCCTCCCCTTTCCAGCACGCGAATCCCTCCTTCCCGATGTTGCCCCGCCCCGGCTCATCCGTCCTTCCGCCCACCACCGCATCCTCCTCCCCTTTCTCCTCCTCCCTCCTCCTCCTCCCGTCCTCCAGCTCACCCTTCCCCCCCATTCCCAGGCAAACCCCATCCCCGCTGGGCCGACGCCAGCTTCTGCGACGGCGACCCCGCCGAGAAATGGCATTCCCGCGCCGCCAAGCGCCCTCCCATGCAGCTCAACCTCCGCCGCCAGCGCGACGCCCTCGTCCTCGGTCAGATGCCGCCCCCGAACCCCCTCGCCGCCGCCCACTACCCGCTCACCTCCCCCTCCGTCAAATCGGAACCCGGCGACCTCGCCGCCGCCGCCCACTTCCCCTTCCGCTTCTCCCCCTCCCCCGACTCCGCCACCAGCTCCCCCTACGCCATCTTCCCGCCCCAGCACCCCTACGAGCAGGACCATCCGATGTCCGCCGCCGCCGCCACCTCCTACCAGGACTCGCCCTCCGCCGACGCCTTCTACAGTCCGTACTCCCAACATCCCCAGCTCGCCTTCCACACCGACCCCGGCGACAGTCGGTATACCGCCGCCGCGCCCGGAGGCCAACACGCCCACTCCCCGCACGGCCCCTTCTGCGCGTGCTTGACGAACCCCGCCGCGGCGCACACCCTCATCGCCCTCTCCCAGCAGCTCCGCAACGCGCTCCAACTCCTGCTCACCCTGCCCGAACACGCCGTCGACGCGTGCGTGCTCACGCGCCAGATCCAGGTCCTCAACGACGTGCTGCAGTACGTCCCCTCCCGCTCGCTCTCGCTCGTCGTATCCCTCCGTTCCGACACTTTTTGCGCGCGCGCTCTTTTTTTGTTTTGTTTTTGTGGGGTCTGGCGCTCCCGTTGGTAGCTCATGCCTCGATCATCATAGCGGGAACGCGAACGGCGGGGCGGGGTTCCATTCGCAGCAGCAGCAGCAACACGAACACGAGCAACAGCGGCAGCAGCAGCAGCAGCAGCAGCAGCAGCAACAGCAGCAGCAACAGCAGCAACAACAGCACATGCACGCGCAACACGCCCACCCGCACACGCCCTCCCGCCCCCATCCGCACGCGCAACACTCCCCGCACCACCACGTCCCACCCCACCTCACCCACTCTCAACACCACCCACCACCCGCACCACCCCCAACAGCAGCCCGCACCCGCACCACCACCACCCCGCCGGCGCCCCCTCCGCCCGCTACACCGACCACGAGATGCGCGGGTACGAGGGCAGCACCCCGCCCGACAGCGACGTCATGACCCCGCTCTCGAGCGCCGAGTCCGCGCCCCCCGGCGCCGGCGCCGGCCACGTCCTCCACGAGTCCCACGACCCGCACGAGCACGCGGAGTGGGCGGCCGCGCTCGCGCAGGCGCGCGGGCACGGCGCGTCCTTCAACCCGTATTTTCCGCCGCTGCCGCCGGGCGAGAAGGGCGTGGGCGGCGGGGGGCCCGGCGGGGGAGGCGGCGGTGGGGGGATGGAGGAGTACGGGGTGATGTGATCGGACGCGTCGAGGGGCGCGCGTGTGTGTGTGTGTTGGGTGGGGTCTGGTCCACCGAGCGCGCCTCGGTTTCTTGCTTGCGTCGGGGGGCCCGTCCGTCGGTCGTCCGCTCGCCTTTCTTCTCCGTTCAGAACGTGGGGCATGCGAACTTTGGTGGTCGTGGCCTGGAGATCGGGATACCCGCGCTCCCCCTTCGACTTTTCTCCGCGACTTTTTGTGTATTGGTACGATCCCCGTGTTTCCTTTGGTACTACGAGCCCCCCTCGCTTCTTGTGTCGTCGTCGTCGTCGTCGTTCCTACTTTACCACCCGGGGGGAGGGGGTCGTCGTCAGGAAATGGACCAGGTCCTCTGTTTCGTCGCTGTTTCGTTGTTTTTTCGGGCGGTCGCCCGTGTACTACTTTATTTAGCCTAGGATGGCAGGGTATTCGGTGTGCGTTCTACTCGGGGTCGCTTCTTACTTTGGGTCGGGTGCGTACGTACGTACGTACGCACGCACGGGGTCTTTTTTTGTGTGTGTTTTTTTTTGTCTGGGGCCGCTTGTCGTGTGTAAGGGTATATATAACGCGTCCGATCGGGACGGCGAATTCGCGCGATGCGTCGTCGTGTCGCTCTCCTCCCTTTTTGTTGTTGTTGTTGTTGTTTTGGTTTGGTTTGTGGAATGTATACGAGTTCTACAGCTAGCAGTCTCGGTATGTTTGGCGTCGGCGCTTCAGCTTCAGCGTCTGGCCCGGGGGAGGCCGCGGCCGGTCCACATGGCGGGCAGGGTGAGTTCAATAAATACTTAAGCATGTGGCGGTCGACTCTGATCCTTAGGGGCTGCCAGTTGGCGGTCTCGTCAGGTCTCGTCGGTCGTTTGCAATTGGGGGCGACGGACGTCGACGCACGGCGCGTGACTCGGCTGGGCCATTTGCTGCAGACGGACGAGTCACGTTGTGTGGACTGTGGTGGGCGCTTGTCGGTGCCCCCCGAACAAGCGCCTACGGGAGGTAACGATTAAATAAGTCACTTCACTTTATGCGAGCGCGGGGCACCTCTCGTGCGCGCCACGAATATTGTGATGCTTATTCCACGTCCTCTGGGACTAGATATGAGGATGCGACACGTGCACCGGTTCCACGAACCCAAGTGCAGGCCCCGGCGTACTACGAGTCTACGACACGATGCAGCATGTAAGGCAGCAGCGGACCGACTCCGCCGGCCCATGTAATCGTCTAGCTCAAGCTCGAAGGCCCACCTCCCCTCGCTGCACTCAACCGCCGTCCAACCGGAACCGAAACACCCTCTCCCCCGCCTTGCCCACCTCCGTCACTTGCCCCTCGCCCTCCCCCTCGCCCGCGCCCTCCGCACCGAGCGCCCACCGCGGCCGCTCCGCGAAATACACCCTCCTTCCGCCTCCCCCACCGTCCCCCCCGCCCGGCGCGCGGGCGACGAGCACGACCGTCGACGCGCGCGTGCCGTACGCCGCGGCGGGGCGGGGCGGGATCGAGATGCTCTGGCGGCGGTCGAGCGGGTTGGCGGGGTCGGGCGGGGGGTCGGAGCGCAGTCTATCGGAGGAAGGGAGGGCGCTCGTCAGCGGGGGGACTGGCGCGGTTTGAAAAGCAGGGACTGAAGGGGAAGCGCGAACGCGAACGCGAACGGAGGACCGGAATGGCCGACGCGAGAGCCAAGCACGTCGCGCGGGCGGCGGCCGGGCGGCTCGAGGGGTTCGCGCCATACGTACGTCGTCGTTTGTCCGTTAGAGGCGGCGTGACGAGCGGGAGAAGAGAAGAAAGAGGGGAGAGAGAGAGAGAGGATCTCCCCCTGCCCCCCTGCCGCCCCGCGCTCCACCCTCGCCCTGCCCCGCCTCATCCGCTCGCACGAGGCCGAGATGAAAGCCCAAAATGAAGTGTGGAGCGAAGCGGAGAGAGTTGCGCGCTCCAAAGCGGCGGGAGATCGTTCGCGGGGCACCGAGCCACAGCGACCCGAACCCCGGGGGTCGGGCGGAGGGCGGAGAGGGAAGGGGGGGGGGCCGGAATTCAAGGTTGACGGGGAACAAACACACGCACGCTAAGAGCGCGAACAGGCGGTCCGCGAGCTCCTCTTCGCTTGCGCCCGCCGGGAGCGCGTCCAGGGTATCGTTCAGGACGGCCGTGCCCTGCGCGACCTTGGGCCACGGCGCCGCGCGCCCTTCCGTGTCCGCCGCGTTCGACAGGCCGCCGCACGCGCGTTCCGCGACGGACAGCGCGCGGTGACGCAGCGGGCCGCCGCCGCCGCCGTTCGTCACCAGCGCGGCGTGCGCGGCGCCGGGGGAGGCGGCGTCGAAGAGGAGCAGGTTGAAGCCCGCGTAGGGCGTGTGCGCGTTCGTCCGGACGAGGGACTCTGCGGCGTCCGCGACGGATTTAGGGTCGGAAGGGGGGGAATGTTCGAGGAGGAAGGACTCGAGGAGGTGGCCGCGCGAGGACGGGTAGGGCGTCTCGGGCGGTGGCTCGGTGATGTTCGTCCTAAGTTAGAAAGCGGTGAGTGTCAGTTGTTTGTCCCGGGTTTTTTTTAATAATATTTTTTCACGAGTGGGTCAGCGAAGCCGATTAGAAGCGATGGGGAGGGGTGACCGGGGAGGGAAATAAGTGCGGATCGGGAGGAGCGTAAGGTGTAAGTGACAGCCTAGGCTTACTTACAGGAATGCGAGTCGTCCGCGCCGAGAGAGGCCCAGCCATGTGCCGCCGGCAACGAGGATCGCGTCCGGAGAGCACGCGTGCGTTCTCCGGGGCGTGCGGGAGCGAGCGGCGATCTTCGTCGGACTCGGGGCCTGGGGGAGGGGGGGCGCTTGGGACGGTGGACTCGAACGCGTGGAAATGCGCGGGCACGGTCGGGCGCGCGAGGAACTCGTCTCGGTTCGCGCAGAGGATGCTGGGTGGAGCGTTGGCAAACGCGATGGTCTGATCAGCGGGTCACGGCGAGGATACGTGGGCGTGGGCCGACGTACAGTGCGTATTCGGGGTGCGTGAGGGACCAGAAGCCGACGCACATAGTCGTGGAGGGGTCGATGGGCGCGCACGCGAGAAAAGATGGATGGATTGTCGATGGCGTTTGAGTCGAGCGCTCGGAAGATCCGGTCGGATGGGCCCAGGGTGCGCGGAGATAATTCTATTCTGTCCGTTGGAGCGGGGGGGGGACTTTGCCAGGTATAGTGCAAGGTTCAACGCGGACGTGTTCGTGCCTTTTGCCCGACTTGGTGACTTGGTGGGTATCGTCTATCCCTAGAGGTTAATCCGATCTGCTGATTGAGAAGTCGAGGGAGTCCGAGGCGCTCGGAGGAGGAGGGGGGGAGAGGATAGAAGTTGGAAGCAAGTGAGGGGCTCGACCGCGCGCGAGAGCCGGGGACAGTGCCTGCTGGAACGATCAACATTCAACTTCATTGTTCGACGCGGCGAACTGGAGGGGGGCAGGCACGCAGGCTATCCCTACGTGAGTGAGCGATCTCGTCGGGAGATGGACGAAGACAGGCAAGCTGTTGCTCCCTTCGAAGTGAACAATCGTATGAACCTGGGAGAAAGATCCCTGAGCCTGGCCGCCGTGCCAATCACGACGACTCGGTCTGCTGGCGGCGGTTCATCAGAAACCTCGAACCAGGCCACACACGCAGAATCGATTCGTTCCGTCGACGCAGGCTGGCGGGGGGGGGATGAAATGACGCGCTCACCCGGAGAGAGAGATGTTGTCAGCTGCAGTGGGGAAGTGTGGGGCGATTTTGACTATTAAGCGTTACATAATGCAATGTGCGTTTCTCATCGGCAGTTTCCGACGCATCCGTCTGAGTCTGAACTTCTACACGGCATTGAAGTCAAGGCTCAGCCCAGGCTGCCCAGTGCCCACACGTCTACCGCCCCGGTCTCTCGACTGTATTGCGCAGAGTCCGAGGGAAGGTTCGGCCTAAACTTCACAACGCTCGTCCCCCTTGCCGCCGTCTCAAGTCAAGAACCGTGTGGTGGCACGCGCTGGGCGGCCGACTCTACTCAGTACACAGTAACACAACGGCGCCCTCGTGCAATTGCTCGCGTGCAGCTAGTTCGAAGAAGCAAACCCGCACCCCCCGGCTGTTAGCGCGTCGTTCAGCGCCCGGTTAATGTAATCATACAGCGTGTGCGTATCTCTGATACGTACGATGCATACAAACGACTCGAGACCGAGGGCGGGCCCACCGCCGCCCCCACCGCGCAAAGGCCGACCCCGACACGCACAGAATACAGTACACGATCAGCATTGGAAAGAGGCGATCAGAATGAGAAGAGCGCTTAGCGCGCGATGCCGTACACGACCTTCGTCTCAGGCTCGGGCCCGGCGAGAGTGTTGAATGAGAGCTCGCTCGCGCCAGGCGCGGCGTGCGCGAACGGTTTCGCCGGTAGTGTGGGGATCAGCACGGAGGAAGTCGAGGTCGAGTGGTGTGTGCTGGCGGTGCGGGTGGTGCCACGGGGGGCGAAACGACGCGTGTTTAGGCTGGGGAGGATTGTCAGTGTGAGTATTTGTTGTGCGGATGGCAATATGGCGATGGAACGCACGTTCCGATGCTGGCAATAACATATACTGAACGATGAGTTATGAGAGGGATGAGAGAGTTTGTGGTCATTTAGGAGGGGAACTTACGTTTGCTGGCGACGAAGTAGAGCCCGATGTAGATAAAGTTGTTGCGCATCGCGCGGTTCTGGATGCGAACGTCAGCCGAAGGGCGCGTCGAGTACGATGGTGAGAACGAACGCACGCAGACGAGCACCGCGATGCTGCACGCGCTGTATACAGGATTAGCGACAAACAAAGAACATGATGGTATGGTACGGTGAGAGACCTCACCAGGTAATGAAACCCGTGTTAAGCGAGAAGAAAGTGAGTCGGTTGATGAGCGTGTCTCTGGAGGGCATCGACGCTCAGTTCGAGGCGAGATCAGTCTGGAAGGGAGGCGACACACGTGGGGGAGCCCGTGCGCATTCGGTGGAGGAAGAACGCCATCGCGGTCGTCGTCACGATGTCGACCGCCGCTCTCAGGGCGAGGGAGATCGTCCCGAGGTACTGTTCTTTCGTTGAGACGCACGCACGAGAGAAAGATGACTTGAAGAGAGCTGCGTACCGAGATCGTGCTTTCTTGACTGACCTCGATGGTGAAGCTGGCCAGCACGATGAGTCGTCCATAGTGGCACGACAAACCGAGGGCATGACGAACCTTTTGATGACGTAGACTGGGGAGCAACGCGTGTCAGACGTGAGGAGAACGGATGGGGGAGGGGAACACGCACCGAGCGCGAGGCCTGATCGGAAATCGCGGTCATGTGCGTCACACATCCGCGGGGGGGAGGGGAAGCATAGTACGTACCTAGATGGACCAGGACCATCGCAATCTAATCCTGAACTTCAGTCTCGAGGACATAAACGGGGCCGGGGGGCTCGCGACTCACGAGGGGGGCAGCGGCGAGGATGCTGCCGTTGCTGACTGCGACCGTCGGTCAGTCTCGTCCCCAGTCTCAGAGCTGACGGCGTACATTTCCAAAGGCGCATGGCGTAGCAGCTGAAACCGATGGTGGGCGACACAGGAAAGCGTTATATACGGTGAATGCGTACATTTGGACGACGGTAGCTATTGTTGCCTGCGTCCACGGTGTCAGAGACGGGCAAAATTCAAGAAAGAGACAAAAGATAACGCACCCCGAGAACGACCTGAATCTGAGATGAAATTCGATAAAATTCATTGGAGAAAATGGGAACAACCTCATGACTCACGCTCAAGCTCCTACGGGATGGGCCCGCGTCATGGTCTATACAGCCAGGGCGGAGAAAGAGCAACGCACCAGACAGGCCTCTCGTTAAACGCGTCCGTATCTCCAAAATTCCTGTACGAGACATATTGTGGGTCGGGGAGCCGGGAGAGCATAAATAGAATGCGCACGCTATTGCATAAAACCAGACGACGTGACCGACGAGTGCTTGGTGGAACAGTTCGCAGAGCCTTGACAGGATATCGACTACATGTATAAACACGAAAGGCAGGACGGTACACCCACCATAAAAAAGCGACCTTACGCGGCGATACATGTCGGCGGGAGGCGCGTGCAGAAAACGACGTGATTGCTCACTAGTAATTTGTTACCCGCACCGTCGTTCGGATACCGCCCATAGTACCTCCACGCCTGGGTGCAAATGATGCCAAGCAGACTGCAGGCGGTGTCACCTATAAAATTTTGTGCTGACAGAACGGAAAACGCTCACAGACAGGAAACCCCCCAACCGACGAACAAGGCGCCTATTGTGTTGGCGAGCGAGGGAGTTCCGGACCCCATGTTCCGCAAGTTACACTGGGATGCAAAAAGAGCACCAAACGCGCGGGCGGGGCAAGGAAAGCGGGGAGAAGCGATGCGCGCCTCGCGCATCGACTCGCTTTTTGTAGGTTTCCCCATGTCTAGTAGATTCCTGATGGGTAGCCACATGCTCCGGTGAAAATTGCGCAGTTTCAGCGATGCGGAAAGAGCTGGCGCCGAAAGTTTGGCTTTTCATATCTATCGTCAGCGACGATGATGGTGGCGAGCACGCCCATGACGAATACATACATATCGCGGGTCCAGTCGGGAAACAGTCGCGCCAGAACCTGGTACATACGTGCGGCGACAAACGACAAAAGGAGGTTTGCGCCTCGGGTGTGACGGATCTTGCTTGATACCGGGCGCTGGTTTTGAACAAACGGGTGCTCTCTTGAGGTTATATTCACCGATGCCGGACGGGAAATGGGTTGCGGTGTACTTGGGATGATGGGGCTTCGGGGGCGTGGTGCGTCATGCGGGGCATTATCGGCTTCATAGAAAAGGTGGGAAGAAGGCTGAAGGAGCTAGGAAGAACGTCGATCAGGGTTCGGTCTATAGCTGTGGCAGTACATCCGGAGGAAACCTACTTATCGGTGGACAGGAATGGACCGGAATGGTGGCCGTGGAGCATAGCCGTCGTTGCAAACTTGCAGTACGCACCGATTAGCCGATAGAGACCGCGACTTCAGTCTTCATCAAGTCGTCAGAAGACGAGCCTGTGGCGTTGATAATTTTAATGAGCGCATAACTATGCCCTTGTACGTCGATGTTCAATTGGGCGAGATGAGTACGGAGTCGGCTACAGCTGTATTTCGCGATGGAAGGGGCGATGGAAGAAGGCTGTGGGGTGCAAGAAGTCGTGGGTTGTCCACCGTAAACCAGTGTTTGAGCTCTGAGATCTTTCTTTCTAGAAGAAGTATATAGTGGCACTTTCCTACGGGATGCACAATGGGCCTGCGAGTGACTTTAGTTCACCTTCTGACAACCTTCTGACTCTGGATTCGGAGTTAGTGATTTTTAAGGAAGAAGGACAAGAGACGGACGCATGTTACTGAGAGCACTCAGATGCTTCTTGCTGTCGGTGGGATGAGAAAGGGGTGCAGACTGAGACTCGTTACCAGTCGACCGAAGTAACACTTTTTGGGATCATGGCCGCTGGCGAGACAAAACTTGGAAGTGAACGCAGGAAACCGTGGGAATCTTCGTCGGCATCCTCGGGGTTCGTGGTCTTCGCGCGGTCGTCGCCAGCGTCCGAGTCCTACTCGCGTCCCACACGACCTCTCCCTCACCGTCTGCCCCGGCTGAAGCCATTAGAGACCGTGCATCTCACCGATATGATCCTGAGTCGCGTCCTCCATCTCTCGTTCGGCCTCTCAGTCGCACAATACGCTCTCGCGATCGACGCGAATAGTCTCCGCGTCCAAGGCCCGCAGAGCATCAACCTGTGGAGGCTTCGTCAGCGCACATCATCGCTCTCTGAACAGTCGTTACTCGTCCAGGAGCACAGCGACGCGTACTCACACGTCGCACCGGCCTCGGCACCCGAGTTTCCAGCGTACACGTTCGCCCAGCCATTGGACCACTTCTCGAACTCTACCACACAAACGTTCGAACAACGGTACTGGTTCAACGCGAGGCACTACAAGCCGGGCACGGGAGCCCCCGTTATCGTCATTGACGGCGGAGAGACAAGCGGTGAGGATCGGCTGCCGTTCTTGGATACTGGGATAGCGGATATTCTGGCCAAGGCAACGGGTGGGGTCGGCGTCGTGTTGGAACATCGCTACTATGGTGCGTTCCATGATCACATTGCGCGATATATGCGTGCTGAATTCTTTCCAGGCGAGTCGATCAGTGTCAAGAACCTATCCACAGATTCTCTTCGGTGTGTAAACATCCGCTGGGCGGATTGTTCCTCTGTGACGCGGTTCCAGGTGGCTGGACAACGAACAGTCTATGGAAGACTCGGCCAACTTCATGCGCAACGTCAAGTTCGACGGCATCGACGAGGATCTCACGGCGCCAAGCACGCCCTGGATTTACTACGGCGTGCGCCTTTCTATTATTTCACGACTTCCGCAGACTGATACCAAGATGCTCAGGGTTCTTACGCCGGCGCTCGTGCAGCCCATATGAGGGTGGTTTATCCCGACATCGTGTACGGGGCCATCGCATCCAGCGGTAATTGCGTTGTGCTTATCGGACTCTATCCTTTTTTTCTCACATCGTTCCCCCGAAGCTGTCACCCACGCCGCGCTCACGAACTGGGAATACATGGACACCATCCGCCTCGCGGCAGACCCTATATGTTCCGCCAATCTGGTACACTCCGTCGCGGCCGTGGATACACTGCTCAAGGTCCCCGTCGTCCGGAACCGCGTCAAAGCTCTCTTCGGTCTCGAAGGTCTCGAATCCGACCAAGATTTCGTGCAACTTCTCACCGTGAGCCACTTCTGCGACCCCGTTATCTGGTCATATGCCTCATCACGCTACATCTCAGAGTCCCCTTGGTTCGTGGCAGGGAAAGAATTGGGACCCCGCCGTTGGCGCCACCGAGTTCGATAGATTTTGCGATATTCTAAGCGGAAACACCTCAACGCTGGCTGACACCGAACGGACCATACAAATGCCGGGAGGCTTCTCTGTCAACCTCGCCTTTCTCAATTACGCTAAATATATCAAGGAGGCGAGCAGGTCCCTCTCGCAGAGCGTCCCAGGGTACTGACTCCTCCGCGGCGTTGTGTCTAGAACATCGTAGCGCAATGTCCTGAAGAGAATACCGTCGAGCAGTGCTTTGGGACGAACGACGATGCCGTTTACCAGGTCACGGACCTCGACCAGGAATGGCGGCTGTGGTTGTTCCAGGTGTGCACGCAATGGGGCTACCTGACCGTGCGTTCCGATCATCGCTTCGAAGCGATACCCACCCTAACCCTTCTGGACAGACGGCGCCTCCAGATACAAAGAAGTACCCGCCTATCATCTCCCGACTGCTCGACCTCGACTATGAACACAAGATATGCACACAGGTACATGCTCCGCTTCCAGCAACAAACCTAACACGCTGACTTTGTCCTCCCGCGTACAGGCTTTCCCTCCCGGCAAGCACATGGTCGTGCCTCGTCTCCCCAACGTCGCTGCCGTGAACACGCTCGGTGATTTCGAGATCGCTGCGGACAGACTGGCGTTCATCGACGGCGAGGGCGAGTGACGTCTCCCGAGACCTTTCTATTCGGCTGTATTGACTCCGGGCTCTTGGCTCTTTAGTCGACCCATGGCGTCCAGATACTCCTCATAGCCAATACTATGCAAAGGACAGGCCAGACACAATCTTGCGGCCGTTCAAAGTCATCCCAGGTACTCGCTTCCTTCCGCCGCTGTCGTTTATATTGACCCCTTTCTCTTTTCACAAGGCGGCGTTCACCACTGGGATGAAAACGGGCTAGCGGATAGCACTCAAGAGCCGTTATATATCCAGAAGATTCATAGGGAGGAAATTGAATTCGTACGGGCGTGGCTGAAGGACTTCAACACGACAAGGCACACGTGAGATTGACGAGTCGACCGTTGTAAACTTGTAAAGGTTTCGTGACAAACGACGTCCTGTGGATCTATCCAGACATTTCGTCTTCTTGCGGTAGGGTTGAGTCATGGAACTTGCAGACTCGTTCGGACCATCGTAAGAAACTGTACTGTATTCTTTCCGTGGACAGCGGGCGCACGCAAGTCTTACGACAGACGGTGTACAAGCGAGGTTTCTGTACCCCGTAACTCGTGAAGCCAGGAGGGTCCAAGGAGCAAGGATGGATAACACGAATGGTACATTTGTTTCGGGCTGAGTCTTTGAGCACACAGTCCGAGGTGGGAACATGCATTTTCTTCGCACTGGTTTGGCCTGACAGGTTAGGCTTCCTGGGTACTTCAAACTGCGCGACTAACACCGACGGCATATGTAAGGCCCGAGAATACTAACACTTGGTACGTTTTCTCGTCGCATGCAACATTGCCACCTCAAGATTTTCACTGCTGTTTGGTGAGGGGAACAATCTTCGAAGGTCTAGCTAGTGTCCATATTCTTCAACTTGGTTGTCCAAGAAATAAATAACGGGCGGATGAAGTTGGGAAGCGCCTTCCATCGCGTTTCGGTTCAACATCCTTCTCTCGACACAGATATCAGATGAAGGTTAATATCGGGACCTCACGCAGGACTTCTATGCCCACTGCGCAATCCCTTCGCGCCTTGTCATTCTCAACAAATTATCCTCTCATCGAGGGAAGTATCCACTATAGCACCTTTACTCGTGTTCCGGTTCAATCCATCCGCTGACCTTGTACGATCCCCACGCCGTCCTCCACAGGGGATGGGGCGGCTGCTTTCCTCAAGCCGCTCAGCATGATCGTGCGAGGGATGCCCGCCAATATGGATCCAAGAACAACGCCGCAGACTTACGCTCTCCCGCTCGGTGACACCAGCGTGGTAGGCAGGCCACCGTGCGGCGGAAGACGAGGGGACGATGTCGGGACGACGGTTAAACGGCAATCACACTCGGCGGGCGTCGTGCTGCATGCAGATCATTGCATTCAATACACATCCCACCAGGGAGGAGCGGGAACGAAACGAACCGCGCGGTATATATACTCCCTGCGCGGCGGGCACACGTGACCGACGCGACTGTTGATTGCACTGACGAGCACCGCCACCCGCCAGAGGTTTAAATACGTGCAGCTCTGAGCCTTTGGTCTTCAGACCGCCGCCCCCTTCTCTTCCCCTTCTCATGTCTTGTCTTTTCCACTTCCCCCTTTCTACCACGTTGTTGTTCGGTTGAAAGTCGAGGCGGACCCGTGGGCTGGTACCACGGTGCGCCGTATGCCGTCTTGCAGGAGCGGTTCGGTCACCGCGTCCTGCGCGGGCGTGGCAAGCTGGCCGAACATGGTCTGCGGGCAGTCAACGACACTTTCCTCCGAGGCAGGCGTCCTTTGTCTCATCTCTCACAGGTTCATTGCGCTGGCGGACAGGTTGAGGCGGACCCGTGGGCTCGTACCACGGTGCGCCGTATGCCGTCTTGCAGGAGCGGCTTGGTCACCACGTCTCGCGTGGGCGTGGCAATCTGGCCAGACGCGGTCTGCGGGCAGTCGACGACACCTCCCGTTGGTGTGGTGTTCCTTTTTTACTTACTTTTCTGGTCGAGCGGCTACCGTCTTGCAGGAGCATCACAGTCACCGCGTGCCGCGCGCCGCGGCAACCTGGCTTGATGCGGTCTGCGGGCAGTCACCGACTTCTTGTTTTACTGTACTTTTTCTCTTGAGGCGGGAGACGGTTTCTTTTTTCCCCTCACGGTTTGCGCTCGCCTGCATGGTGGCTTGCGCGAGCCCGTGAGGGGTTTTTTGAGGGTCGGACGATGCTCTAACCCTAACCCTAAACACGTTATACTCTCTCCATCGCTTCGGGTGGGAGCCATTTTGCAATATTACTGTGACGAGTTCATGGCCATTTCGCACTCGCCGTGTTTGCTATACTGTCCTAGCTGCATAGATCAGGCGTCAAAACCAAGTATGACTGGACTGAGTTGCTGTGGAGAGCAGGGCGAAGTCCGCCCGCAGGCGGCGCTTCTCCAGTGCGAAGTAGACGAGGGTAATGTATAGTCGAAACGTCGAAGTCAAAGTCGATGATGACCTTCATCAATCAGTCCCAGCGCAGGGCAGTACAGCAGCAAAAGAGCGAAAAAGATCCCAGTACAAACTACTTCAAAGCAACGGCGACTAGTTCCAAAACTTCCTTGACATTCTTCCCCTTGTTCACGTCGTCTTTCGCGATGGCCTGCCATGTCAGTCCGTGGTGGGGCTCCGCCGCAGCACACTTGTTGATCACGTCGTCCTGATGTTCCTACAATGACCACTCATCAGCATCTGACAAGAACGTTCAGCAGAAACACGTACCTTGGTCCCATGCTGCCGCTCAAACTTGAGCCACCAGCCCCATGTGTCACCCAAGTCCGGGTTCGCACCCACGCTCCTCCCAAACCACTGCCTCGCCTTCTCGATCTTCCTCTCTCCCCAAAACAGCCGCGCGACCGTGCATATCACGATCGGGTCGTCCTGCGCCTTTCTTCAAAGCGTCGACTGACCGTGACTTGCGCGACGGGCGGGGTTCTACCCAGATCGCGAGGGACCATAGTAGGCCAGAGTCGGGACATTCTTGGAGGCCTCGTGCGAGCATCGTCTTGGCCTGCGCCGCTCCGCCAGAACGCTCCTCCTACGCCCACGGCCTCCGCCCACAGCAGGTCCGTCTTGGGATTGACCAGTCTGGCTTTGTCCAGGATGGCACGCGCACGGATGCTCTTGTTATCTGCCTCCTCCAGCCGGCTGGCAAGGATCCACAGGTTGACTTCTTTGGGGGCAGCCTTGACACCCGCGGCGTAGGAAGCACGGGCAGCAGAGAAGTTCTTCTGAGCCTGGTGGATCTGGCCTTGGATCATGTACAGCTTCGCAAACTTGGGGTATTTCGCAAGGGCAGAGGCGATAGTCGATAACGCTAGCTCAGTTTGGCCCTTGCTGTCTCTCAAACACGGCAGACTTCATCCATATCTAGGGTGGAACGTTAGTTAATGTATCCAAGGATGGTGAAGAAAAGCATACCCTCTCAGTATCGGCCACCGTCCGCGCACGCACCAACAGCTCGCGTGCGACACCCAGCTCTCCGTTCTCCGCCTCCAGCTTGACGGCCGCAAGCCAGATCTGCTCGCTCTCCGGATTCGCGACAAAGGCCTTCTCGAGGACCTCTCGTGAGCGGGGAACATCGCCCATGACCCACTTCTCCTTCGCCCACATCAGCCAGAGCACCTCCGCCTGTGGACAATGGTGTACCGCGCGCTCGAGGACGCTGTCCAGCGCATCGTGCGTCCCGTGCGCTTTCTCGAGGTCCGCCGCCCGCCTCCAGAGCTCTCGCCTGTCGGGGAACACGCGTAGTGCATAGGCAATGATAGCGCGCGCGGTGCCGACGCGACCGCGGGCTTCGGCTGCCTCTGCATCGCCCACCCATGTGTCGAACCGGTCCGGTCCTCTTCAATCTCCATGGACACTGTGGCCTTCACTATGGACTCGCATGTCCTCGGCGACCCATCCGCCTCGCACTTCTCCTGCCTCCTTTGAGCCACTGCTTCTCGTGTCAGCAGGACTTGATGTCGCCTGAGCTCCTTCACGCCAGCCTCGATCGTCTTGTCAACAGAGGCAAGGGCCTTCTCGCGGTCTGCAGTCGGTGTTTTCCTTGTTTGCGTACGCTTCTTGTTCGAGTAGACGGCCAGCGGCGATCCAGATGTCGTGGGATGTGGGGACTGCTTTGCGGGCCTTATTGAGCACCGCTTTGGCACGTTCTGGGGTCTCGAGACGAGCAAGAGCAAGCCACAGCTCGACCGACAATGGGATAACTTCTACCGCACGAGAGAGGAGGATGCGGGCGTCAGCGGCGGAAGATTCAAGGTTGACCGTTTCCTTCCATAAACGGACAGAGTTCGGGATGCTTTCAAGGGCTAGATAGGTAGCCTTCATCAGGTAAATTTCGCGGAGGATGGAGGAGGACATACCTTTACGGAGAACGCGCTTCTTGGCCTTGACGTCGTGTTCCAGGTCTGCCGCGGCCAGCCATATCTTCACGCTTTGGCCAACGTGTTGTACTGCATTCGCAAGGATGACTTTGGCGTCATCGTTATTCTACCGCAATGTTAGCCCGTCACGTCACATAAATATGAAAGGGACTGACATGAAGCCTCGCCGCTTCCAGCCATACGTCCTCATTCTTCGGGCACTGTTCACACCCCGCTTTAATCAGTTTTCGTGCGGCGACCATGCGCCCTGCGTGCTCTTCCAGCGCGGCAGCAGCTATCCAGCCTGGAGAGTGTTTTGGATTTGATTTGACCAAGGAGTCGAAGAGCATTCGGGCCCGCTTAATGTCGCCGATTTCAGCGTCCGACTTGATAACAACACTGTCCAGGGATGTAAGGTAGCCTTTCGGATCTACAGACGTCGCGGAGCCGGAGGAGGTGGCTGTCCCGGATACCTACAAAGTGCCTCGTTAGTATGGTCTATGTAGTTGCATACATGGACAATTACCTGATCGAGCTTCAAGGAAAGGATTTTGTCGCGAGCTTGACCAATCTCGACGAAGTTTGTCATCGTTCCGTCTGCTGGTGTCGAAAATCCACCATTCTACACACCCAAACAGATCAGCACTGAAGTTGATGGCGCACAGAAACGGAAACATACGTCTTGTTGCATCGGGTCCAGCGCGTTTTCGTACTCGCCCTTGGAGCGGTCGCCGACAATAACGCTATCAGGTACAACAAATGATCGCTCGTCCCGCTTGCGTTTCTTCCTTGTAAGATTGCCCACCTCTGGAATGTTCTCCCATTCGGAGTCGGTCACAGGCGCTCAGACCACGCTTGAGGTCGGCGAATTGCTGTTGGATTTTCGGCCTTTCGGAACGGTGCTTCGCGAGCTCGATTTCTTCTCGGGCTTCTCTGAGGCGCACAAACGAAATGGTCAGAACGTGCCGGGAAAGAGGGCACCTAGACGCACCTTCGCGCTCGACGACGAGCGTCCATACTCTGATCCACCATGTCATAGATCTTGTCTGCCTCCTCATCATCGGCCTCGTAAGTCGTTCCTGCGAATAGACCGTACTCGTTGTCCGGGTCCTGGAACTGTTCCGGATCGACTTCTGCCTCTTCGCCACGACGCGCCTGAGCATCACTGTTCAACGTTAGCGCCTACATATAGGATAGAGAGGACTGGATTCACGCACGCCACAGCTTCAGCTGAAGGACCCTCTCGTGCAGGACCGATATCTGACCGTGTTGTGAAACCGGATGCACTACGAAGAAGGAATCAGATTACTGCCCAGATGGAAAGAATACATAAAACGCACCCTCTACCAAGACCTGCCACATATGATGCCGGTGCCGGCATGGACAGAAATGCGAGTTTGTTGGGCTTATTGGATGCCATGGTGGATGTGAAGTCGGGGGAGGTCAAGCGGTTTGATTGGTAGAGCTAAGACGCATTCAAACAAGACCTTAACTCTCTGCAGTTGCGCGTACAGGGGAAGGCTTTGTAGAGAAAATGGGAAGGATATGGAGGGTTTTGTGGAGGGGAATGCTTGAGCGTCGAGCGGGTTGGCGACAACGCCGCGTCGAAAAGTTCCCACGCATCTGGGCCAGCCATTCAGTCACCGTCCAGGCTCAGTGCATTCAAGTGTATCCAAAAGCTAGACTCCAACTGGTCAGCGCTCACTTTCAACGCAAAAAAAGACTCGGAGTATAGCAGTATGCAATTCCATAGTTTATCATGTAAAGGTACTACATACTAGTACTAGTGAGTATGCAACCAGTCTCATAAGTACTTCCCCGGAATTATGAAGCAACCTGGCCACCTTTTCAGAAAAGAGAAAGTCGTAAGTATACATGCTTCATTCAAC
Organism: Amylostereum areolatum; assembly: GCA_012932865.1. Classification (NCBI taxonomy): domain Eukaryota; kingdom Fungi; phylum Basidiomycota; class Agaricomycetes; order Russulales; family Stereaceae; genus Amylostereum; species Amylostereum areolatum. Next base: position 1,729,435 of record SAXG01000002.1, read on the forward strand.
ATTCAAAGAACTCAAGATCGGGGACGATGGGACGGAGTGGTTCTGCATATTCTTCCAGAACCGAGGGGAGACGAAGAGACCAGATGGCACACAGGCTCTGTATGCGAACCTGAAGCAGCTGCTCCAGCTGCAGCACGACGTCTTCGAAGTATGCTGGCGAACAATTCTTCCTCCCATGAAAATGAACGATCAACGTTTCCAGCGACGGACAAAAGTGCATTTTGTGGTCGGGCGCGACGCCGGTCTCTGGTGGGTGACTCTCGTAAGATCGAGTTAGGAGATTAAGGAGGAGAACCGCGTGGGCCGCCTTTGGACGTCTCGGGGCAGCATTGAGGTCATGACTTGTTGTAAGACTACGCGAATTCTTAGACGGTGCGGATATGCCGATCTCGATCACCCGGGTGCTCCCTCGCTTTCTCCAGTATTGAGACGATGTCTCCGCTCCTGAACTTGGGTATATTTCCATCCTTCAGGATGAGGCGAACGAGTCCCGGCGTGAAAAAGGTGTTCGAAAGCGGGACAAGATAGTCCCTGTCCCTCTGTCCCCGCAGTTGAAACCGAGAGTGGGGTACTGTTGTGGGGGCGAACGGGCCAGCGCCGCGAGCTGACGTCGTCCTCCTCCAACCAGCCGGTGACGGTCATATGCGTTTGGAAATCGTTTGTGGATATCTGCAGTACACGAGCAGCGCGTGGTCCTCCGCCCAGCGCCTCGAGTAAGCTCTCCAACGACGAATCAAGTGGTAGGTGGTGGCCATCGAAATCGACGTGGGTGTGGACTGGAACAAGGAAACGAGACGCAAGATTGACAGCGTCGATTGCATAGGTGTCCGTACCCAGGATAGTGAGGTGCTTCAGATTCGGGGGTAAGAGGACGGATGAAGACCATACAGTGCGTGGGCGATGATGTCTGGGATACATGAAAGGGGGGGCTGATAGGGCGAGTTCTTCCAGATTTGACATATCGGTGAAGGTTTTGGAAAGGGCCTCTGAAGTGAGGGAAGGAACACAAAAGAGATCATCGTTCCCCCATTCAGAGGGTATGTATGCGACACAGAAGTGAGTGAGACAGGATAGCACGGAGGCCGCGACGGTTTGTAGATCAATTGTGCACTGGGACAACGAAAGGCGTCGGAGGCGGGGCGCGAATGAGTCCAGATCTTCGGCGGGAAGTTGTATCAAGCCTTGGTAGGCGTGAAGTCGTAGAACTTCAAGGAGAGGCATGCTCGTCTTGAATAAACGTCGCACAGAGTCCTGCGCTTCAGGATAGCAGGGCGATGTCTAGGTGGCGGACCTGGACCATGCATCCCCACTTCTGGAGGGCGTGTGTGAGATCAAGCTTTCGCTGATTTTTCCCTGTGGGATTCTTCCTGTCCTCTCTGAGTACCATGGAGAGAGGCGCGCTTTTCGCGCGTTTGACAATCTGTTGGAAGGCGCGCATGGAACGCTCCTCCGCGGGTGTTAAGCTTGTCCAGAGATGGGGAGAATCCAAGGCAAGCTAAAGCGAGACCGATCAGCCGCGACAGCGAGAACCAGTAATGATAGGATTCAATTCACCTCGCGCCAAAAATGACATACATGCGTGATTTTGACAATCTCCGCGATATGCGACTCGGGCAGCTCCCAGCCTGCATTTTGCGTATGGCGAATCCACGAATCTGTTCCATTTCCTAGGATCCACGAATCAAGCCGTCCACCCGCATGATCGAAAATCTTGAGAAGGATCTCGTGCGGGAGAGTGTGGATGGGTGCGAAAACGTTGCGTCGTTGGCTCGTCATGATGTAGATATCGCGCAAGGCATCAAGATGAATCTGCATGGTTCTAAACGTGAGACTTCGTGGTTGACCTATGATATTGCCCATCGGCGGTAGTAGCGAGGACGCAGCAGAGGTCCACATCGCCCTACAGCATGCGGGGTCCAGTTCAAGGCAGGACCGTGTGTATCTGCCCCGGTGGAGCTCACCTGATACTACTCTCGCCGGGGTCGGAACCTCCTCGTTGAGCGTTTGTAAGGGCCGGAGTGGCGGAAGGCAGCATTTCTCGACGACGTGAATCTGAGTCGCAGACTCGCAGTCAGGAGTCGGGACTTATACACCGCCGGACGAAGCAAACCCTGACTAAGTACTGCAGTCGGTCCGTACCCCGTCAGGGCTTCGGTCGGTGCCGACCCATCCAAATTCGGACATGGGTACGGCAGGGACCGCCGGTGGCTACTCGCGGGGGGCTAATCTGTCAGGGTTCTGTCAGTACGGGCAAGGTACAGACGGAGTACCACAAGAATACTCTGCGAGCACCCTCCGGTCTTGACCTTGTATATACTTCCTAGACAGTACCTATCAATTAGTGACCATGGGCTGAACTAAGGGTAACATAGACCAAACAAATCAATGGCAGAAAGCCATGTCAGTAACTGCTAGTCAAGGTACCGGGCTGCCCACAGTGCATGCTTGCCGCTCGGGTGCGCTATTAGTAGTATGCTTTCATTGGCACTGGCAGACACGCAGCAATCCCACCAATGAAATACGAAAATGAATGTGCAATTGAGGACCGGTGGGGTATTAGCGTAGCGTACACCGGGTGTAACTAATACTATATGACAAGAAAGCAGTATCGTATGAGTCGTAGGTGGATAGTCTAGAGTGCCATGTGAACCAGCAACGGCACAAATATCAGAGCGGGATAGAGCGCGAGCAAAATGTGAGCAAAGCGGGATAGAGAGCGAGCAAAACATGATAGATAGCGATTAAAGCACGATAGGTAGTGAATCAAATGACGGTAGAGTTCGATGAGCGGAGTGGGAACAGTTCATTACGCTGAGTGAGCGACAACGTGCACGTTGTGCCACTGGAGGTGTTTCTCGAGAACCCGTTGCCATTCATTGTGAACTTCCCGCATGGGAACTGTAGTGGCACGGTTCATGGGGTTCTCAGACTGCCACGTCTTCAGATCTTCTTGGAGAATGTGCGAAAAGAACCTATAGAAATCGAAAACATTGTTAGTCATTGAATACACCACACAATGTTCAACCTACTCGTTGTACAAGGCTGTTCCCTCTTCCGTGGTAGATGCGTTAGCGCGACGCTGGCGGATTATAAAGAGTTCTTCGTCAACAAACTTCCAGAAATCGCGCGGCTTGAAGGATGTCACGCCATTGTCCTCATTTGGTGGCTGAGATTGCTGCGGTTCGCCGTCGTCATCGTCATCCCCCGTGCCGTGATCTGGAGCAGAGGTTGGCTCCGCCAACATCGCCTCGAATTCCTGGAGACAGAGGCGCTATTTTCAAGGTCAAATGTGGTTCGGTCACAATTCGCAAGGCATACACGACGTACCAAAAAGGCGACACGGGTCCAGTGAGCAGGAGTGACATCGAATGTCTTGGTCACTAACGACCTGGTAAGCTGTTGCACGTTGAGGACCTTCCGCCCACCCCGTCCCATCGAAAACCCAAGCTAGAGAGAGGTTACTATCAAACAGAATATTCTGAATTCTGACGGACAGACCTTTTGCTTTATGTTCGCTCGCTCGTCGGTGAGCATTTCCTTCACCATTGAAAGGAGGTCTGAAGCTATGGAAGTGTCGTAGAGCATCTCGCGCGGGACTTCGAAGGCGCTTGGGAAACACTTCAGGACGTTCTAACCGGTGAAATGATGTTAGTTTGATATTCCACCATGGACAACTCGGAGAGTGGCTTACGATGAAGTTGTCCAACGCCTGAGTGACATACGCGGTCAAGTGGGCCGCCATGAGACCATCACACAGACGGTCACCAAGCACATCCTATAAAGTAGAAGTAGTCAAATACGGCCCTGTTCTAGAGGAGAACGGAGCCTGGCACTTACTTCGAAATCCTGGGAGCCAAATTTCTCTTGCAGTTCGGTTTTCTTGACCTTCATCTCGTGGGCTTCGACTGCACCGAGAACTGCAACCATCAAGAAGCGATCGGTGAGCTGCGAAGCATAAGTAGTACGAGTCAGCAACATGTCAAGGGCAATGTATGAACAAATACTTACCCCTGCGACATGGTCAAGAGTTTCGACGGGCATGTTCAGCCTCTCGCAAGTCTCCCGTGCAAATAATTTGGTCCGTTTGGCCGTGCGCGGCGTGACACAGTCAGAACTTTCATTGTCATTGTCTTCTTCTCTGGGACGACGAGCTGGGCGAGGCGACGGAGATGCCATAAAGAGTGTGTTAGTTGTGGAAGTATCTCCAGGTTGAGTGGCAGAGGCCGGCTGGCCACGGGGAGGTGTTGAGGGACGTTCTAAGTTGTCGGAGCGGCTGGCCTCAAAGCGTTGCAAGAGGCCCCGAGCCATTGTGTTGGATGCGTGTAGATTCTGGAATAACGTGAAAGAGAAAAGACGAGGAGAAATGGAGACGCAAAAGAAAAAAGACGAGGACGGAGGATGTGAAGACAGAGAGAACGTGGGTGTTGAATACTGACGTGAAACGTTGAAGTTCGAAGGGGTGGCGAGTGGACTTTCATCATTGTGCGGTGGCAAAATCCGGAATTCCCATGCCCTCTGCTCATTGATTGCATGGAACGGAACTTCACGTCGCGTCGCGAGTCAAGTATTTCTTATGAACAGAACGGTAAAGTAGGTTATATCATACATATTATCAGGATGGATACTGCCACGGAAGTTGGTACATTGGGGTCGCATAACTAGACGGCTGATTCGGATGCCAACCGCCACTGCCAGGTTGCATTGGTGGGGGCTGGTTCATGGTGTACTGCCAGGGAGGTGGATACGAAGGCCCTAGCATAATGTACTACATCAGCCGAGAAAATGGAGAAAAAGCGAAATGCATACCAGGTGTTCCTGCTAGAGGCATGGCGCTGGGAGGGTAGAATGGTGCTGGTACCGAATGTCTTGTCGAATTGGAAGTTGCCTGGTGCACTACCTGTGATGTTGACGCAACAGGATCCCTCCGCAATGTAGCGCTGGATGAAGCTGTCTGTGGGGCAGATACTTTTGATGGGGGAGCTTTTCGTTGGCGCTTTGCCGGAGGCGGCTTTGCGCGGTCAAACGCTGGTGCATTCACCGCTTGCGAAGTGAGCCCAGTGTTGCCTTCGTCACTTGCCGACACCTTTGATTTCATCTGAGCGACAGCTTGGTGGCGTACTGCATCAGGATCAGCAACGTAGGGTAAGCTCCGCTGAAGATGCGACGGAATCAGACGAGCGATAAACTGATAGTTGTGCAGAGAGTATGTGTTGAGGACGAAGTGCTTGGAACAGACATGATTGATGACGTTGTGTGTACGGCTCGTCCCAGACCGCTCCTGGTGGGTTTCAACGGCGTGTAAGCGACGAGAACACTGCGATTTTACACAGTCATGCTGAAGATTGACACTACACATGAGAACCTGTGTTTGTTAATTGGAATCTCATTAATTAGTCGGAGCAGGGGGGTACATACTGAAGGATTCACCACGACCGTGGTTTCTGTGAGCTTGAGACACGGAATATTGAGCGTAGCATGTAAGCTGTCTTCAAATGAGAAAAGCTGGATTGCGACATGGGTCGCGTCAGAGGAATGGCGCGGGTCATCGGGCACCAAAATCTCGACGATTCTACCAATTTGCGGGTCCTCAGAGGCTGGACTTGCAAATATAACAGCATCTTGCACCGCTAGCGAATCGCTGCTTTGCACGACAATCGATTTTGCCCGAAAGAAACTCGCGTGCGAAGGGGGAGGTGCCTCCGTCATCCTGTCTATCTGAAAACCCTGGCCTTGAATAGCCGCACATGTTGTCTTGTGCCATGAAATACAGTTGCCGTCGGATGTCCGTTCTTTCGCCGACGGAAGACGAGCTTGGCCTGGAGATGAAGTGCTCTTCAGACTTGCAGTGGAGCAGTGCACGAAAGCGATGCGTACCTGCCGTTTTTTCGTTACCAGTGATAGCATTGTGTAGTCCAAGAAGGCGGGCTTGTGCAGGATGGTCTCGGAGGTATTGCGTGACAAACGTGCTCGCGTGTCTCCACCTCCTCTCTTGCGGATCAAACCAAAAGCCGCCAGTGACAACGTGCTTGACTGCGTCCAGAATAGCGAATGATCGACAGGAGTCGAGGCTAGACGCGCTCCGATTGCTGTGGACGCAAGAAAGCCGGAATGTCATGAACGGTCTATAATTTTCTTTTTACTTTACATCGGTTACACGCTTTAGGACTTATCGACTTATCACCGGTCCGGCTCCACCTTGGCCCGGACCCGGCTCATCTATATCCCGCCCGGACCCACGTGACTCATCTCGGTCCGGGTCTGACTCCTTTCTCTTGACTCATGCTGTACAATACTGACTCACGCTGTGCTCTTTTACATACGACTGCTTACTTATACTTGGTCTGCTTACTGATCGCCGTGTATTGGTTGCTTACCTAAGTCTCTCTCCTCTTGTGTATATAAGGCTCGCTCTCGCTGTACATATTCCTTATCTCGAGCTAGTCAATTCTACCGACTTTGCTTGCTTTCCCTCGTCTGTCGCCGTGTCTGATCGGCTCCCCTCTGTCGTCCTCATCTTCTAGTCAGCTGTGTCGTAACTTGGTGCTGTCGCACTAGTCGTTGCTGACATAAGCTCGAGATCTGTTTACTCTTGCACCACCCTACGACCGTCCCTACGTACTGTAGCGTAGTAGTAGTAGTACCCGTCTGGTACTGACCTTGTTCTTCCCCCGTGCCGCCCTAGACCGTTGCCCCCAGAGTACGCGACTCGTTACCCTGACATTGTGGTCGTGCGCACGTATACCGGTGCCGGCTTGACGTTTCCTCGAAACGTTACACCTACTCGAGACTCTCCAATACCAGGAGTTGAAAGCTCAGAGGTGACAGTAGAAGGTGCACCTTTGGTGTAGGAAACGAGTAAAAGCGGCGAAAGGAAAGCGGTTTAGGAAGTCTTTGGGCTCGCGTCCCCTAGACGAAGAGACAGCCAACAGGTCGAGAAGACTGAGGCAGACCGTCTTGCGATCTCATAACAGAACCACCTTCCCTCGACAAAATCTTCCCTTGCCGCACAGAGTAACCATTTCGACTGGGGGCTCGTGCATGGAAGATTGGCACTCGCAAGTACAAGAATTCATCCCCATCAGCCACGACGCTATCATCTCCCTCATCAACGAATCTAAAGACCCTTGGGCCTGGCACAATTGGAAGGTCGCCCTCGGCGTAGAAGAACTTGAAGACTCCATCATAGACGTCCACTTCTATCGCCTCAAAATAAGCGAACAAGGAAACGGAAACCTCTACGTCTACTCCTGCCCATACGTCACCTACCGCTACAAACTCGAGCAACCCCCAAAAACCTTCTACGCGCCCAACGAGAAAATACCAGTGGACACTCGACACACCCACCGCCTCCTTACACCAGGCAACACCCCCAGCCCCACACCAGAGCCAGAGGTCATCGACCTCACCCAGCCAGAGGTCATCGACCTCACCCACTTATAAACAATTCCCTCGTTCGGACTCAACGGCTCCGACTCCAGTTCTGACTCCGACACTGACGTTGAGGACGAAAACTGCTACATATATCCCCTCCCTCTAGGCTTCACTGAACGAGGAAACGACTTCTTTGTCCAACTCGGAGACACCACTGTCGAAGTCGCCTTCGTAGCAACCCAAACAAGTGGCATCAGTTGGTACTTCGCCAACGAAAGCCAAGACGACCTCACTGAAGCCGACTTCAACCTCATCGCCGCCTCCGCCCTACCGCCTGTCACCGACGAAGACTTCTCCGACCTCGACGAACCAATCATGGCTGCCCAGTGGATCCGCACCGACCCCCAACCCCCTCTCCCCGCCGAACTTGCCAACTGCACCGAAATTGGTGGAACATGGAACATCGTCATCGGCCAAACTGGCTCTCCCATCCAACACATGAATAACGGCACCGACGATGCCTGGCTCATGGAAGTAAATGGCCAATGGGTCGCCATCCCTGCCGTGCTTGTTGCTGCCCTCAACCTGCCACCCCCCACTGTCAACGTCACGGCCCCCCCCATCACCGTCAACCCCCCTGCGGTCACTATTAGTGCCCCAGCCGCCGCCGCCGCCAGACCCCCCCGAAAGAAAGTCCACGCGAAAACTCCTGAAGGCTTCTCTGGGAAACGAGAGGACTTCAATGACTGGATGCGGTCGTGCGAGGAATACATGCGAGCCGCTGAGGATGACCTCGTGACGGACAAGGACAAAGTCCTCTTCATTCTCACCTACATGACGGGGGAGGCAGCACGCACCTGGAAGGCCGAGTATGAGGATGCACACTTGGCCAATGGAGCCATGGTCGCCTGGGTGGACTTCCACAAAGCACTCAAAGGGGCCTTCACCGACGTCAATGAGCAGCACCGTGCCGCAGTCGAACTGGACGGGTTCAAACAGACGAAGGGTACCACTGCCCATGAATACTTCGCCAAGTTCGAGCAACTCGCAAGGAAGGCAGGATACTCCACGGCGCAGGACCCTATCCACCTCATGCAGCTGCTCAAACACAACGTCTACTATCGGACCATCGACTCCATCTACGACAGCGGTCACGTTCCTCAGAAATATGAGGACCTCAAAGAGCGCATCATCCTGGTCGACGGTCTACGACAGGAGCGGGAGGACCTTAAGACCCAGCGCAGTGGACCCGTGCAGAACCAAAAACCCAAAGGACAAGGATCGACCAATGGGCAACAAGGGGGGCAGGTCCCATGGCGCCGCGATGGAACCGGCACGGTGCACGGTGGCAAAGGTCAGCCGATGGACGTCAACCGTGTCGATATCAAGGGGCGATGCTTCCGCTGCGGACAGAATGGCCACCAGGTGCGGGACTGCAGGGTGGATGTGAAGAACATCCGAGACATGTGGGGGAGGGACCGGTACACGGAACCACCAAAGCGGGAGGCTCGAGCACAGACGTTCGAGACACCCACCGCCTGGGCTAGGAGCCTGTCGGCCGAAGATCGGAAAAGCGTGATGGACGCGCTTCAAGCTCAGCCGAAGGTGGAGGAGAAGAAGGAGGGTTTTTGAGGGGGCTGACGATGTACACGGCATCTGAAGCCCAAGTTTCTGTCTCTCGCTCATCTGGTTTTGTGGCGCCTCGGTGGCCTGGTTCTCGTTTACATATGCGCATTGTTGATTCGGACTGTACTACTACGGGGGATATCCCCATTATGACTTCTCTTACGGACTCTATCGGTACGGGCACGCGTCCCGTTGTTATTTTAGATACTCAGGCTTCGATTTGTGAGCCTTCGGCTTTGGATATGGCTTCGGTTTCGGCCTCAGTTTTGGATACGGCTTTGGACTCGGTTTTGGATATGGACCCTGTGAAGTCAGGGACAACGCCGTGCGATGGAAGGGGCACGGCGCCCAAATCATGTTATATGGCACCTGGAACGGCTCAATGGACGCTTCGTCGCTTAAGGGAAGACAAACCCGAAAGTGCGATTGCAATCCTTCGCATCTGGACACACCACCGACGCCGTGACGAGGCTACTTATGAAGCCATCAAGGAAATAACTGGCATGGGAGACGAGTTAGCATGTCAAGCTCTACTAGAGCTCGCCACTCCTATGCAGTTCATACGCTCCTCCAGCGCCAAGGAACAAACGGTCATTCCCACACAATTGGTGGTAAATTCCAAGCGCATTGTCAAAGCTCTCGCACTCCTGGACAGTGGTTGCACTGGCTCGTGTATCAACACGAAGTTTGTGCAGGAAAATCACATCCCCACGCGACGGACTGCTCGCCCAATCCCAGTACGAAATGCAGACGGCACTCTCAACACAGGAGGTCCCATCACGGAATATGTCACACTTCGCCTAAATATTCAAGACCATGAAGAAAACATTGACCTGGCGGTCTCCAATCTAGGAGATACAGACCTTTTCATTGGACATGAGTGGCTAAAGAAGCACAACCCTCACATCGACTGGAAATCCGGGTCAATTGAATTTGACCGATGCCCTATCAGCTGCTCTCGTCCCCCTCCCCTCCTCAATATCGATGATGATGAAGAGGAGGAGGAAGAGCCAGTCCACATGGAAAAAGACGAGCAGCTGTTTGCCTTCGACTGGGATGGCTACAAAGCGACATACCACATCCGGACCCATGCATCGGACATTGCAATTGAAGAGCATGCTAAGAAAAAGGAACAGACCTTCTCTGAGCGAGTCCCAACGGCGTACCACGAATTCAAGGACATCTTTGACAAAGACGACTTCGACAAGCTCCCTGAGCGACGCCCATGGGACCACGCCATTGAGCTCACTCCTAACTTCAAACCGGTCGATTGCAAAGTTTACCCCCTCACATTGGACGAGCAGAAGCAACTGGACGCCTTTTTGGAAGAGAACCTGAGATCTGGCCGGATCCAACCATCCAAATCACCCATGGCCTCCCCATTCTTCTTCATCAAGAAAAAAGATGGCTCGCTACGTCCTGTGCAGGACTATCGAAAGCTCAATGAGATGACAATAAAGAACCGTTACCCGCTCCCGCTCATCCAAGAGTTGGTTGACAAACTTAAAGGAGCACGGCACTTTACCAAGCTCGATGTCCGATGGGGGTACAACAATGTTCGGATTAAAGAAGGGGACGAGTGGAAAGCTGCATTCCGCACGAACAAAGGTCTCTACGAGCCTACGGTCATGTTCTTTGGACTCACCAACTCCCCGTCTACGTTCCAAGCCATGATGAATGACCTGTTCAAAGACTTGATCCATCAAGGAGTCGTGGTCGTCTATTTGGACGACATCCTCATCTTCACACATACGCTAGAAGAACATCGTCGGATAGTCAAGGAGGTCCTTCGAATCCTGCGAGAAAACAAACTCTATCTGAAGCCAGAAAAGTGCGAGTTTGAGAAGGCAGAAATCGAATACCTGGGCATGATTGTAGGCGGAGGAAGGGTTCGCATGGATCCAGCAAAGGTCGCGGCAATCACCAATTGGCCAGCCCCCAAAACGAAGAAACAACTTCAATCGTTTTTGGGCTTTTGCAACTTCTACCGTCGCTTTATCAAGGACTTCAGCGGCATTGCTCACCCAATGACTAAACTCACTGGGAAGACGGAATGGGTCTGGGACACCCCACAGCAGGAGGCTTTTGAGGAACTCAAGCGACGTATAACATCACAGCCAGTTCTAGCAATCCCTACAGACGATGGGCAGTTCCGTGTCGAGGCGGACTCCTCTGACTATGCCACGGGCGTGGTACTTTCGCAACAACAGGACAATGGCAAATGGCACCCGGTCGCCTTCCTCTCAAAGTCCCTCAGCGAAGCTGAGAGGAACTATGAGATTTATGACAAGGAATTACTGGCCATCATGACGGCGCTAGAGGAATGGAGACAATACCTCATGGGGGCACGACAGGAGTTTGAAATCTGGTCGGATCATCGCAATCTCACGTACTTCCGCAAGGCGCAGAAGCTAAATCGGAGACAAGCACGATGGTTAACGGAGCTACAAGAGTATCATTGTACACTACTCCACAAGCCTGGCAAAACAATGGGTAAACCCGATGCTATTTCCCGACTAGCGGGCCTTGAGAAGGGGGAGAAAGACAATGAAAACATTGTCCTCCTGAAACCAGAACTCTTTCGCGCCCTCAACCATGCAGGAATTATAACCAATGGACCTGACAATGTCTTCATTGAGCGGATTCAGGAGGCTACCTTACTCCGAGACCATGCAGTAGAACGCGCCTTAGCACTCAAAGTGAAGGGATGGCTGGAACATGCAGATGGAACGATCACCTGGCAACACAGACTCTATGTCCCAAGAGACAAAGGACTCCATGCAGACATCATCCAAGCTCATCATGACGGCCCGCTTGTCGGTCATCCAGGACGATACAAGGCCCATGAGCTCATCACGCGCAACTACTGGTGGCCTGCCATTAGAGACGATGTCCGGAAATATGTTGAAGGATGTGAGACCTGCCAACGTACCAAGATTAGACATGATCGTATTGCCGCTCCACTCCACCCACACGACCCGCCACAAGCGCCTTGGGAGCATGTATCCATCGACTTTGTCATGCCGCTCCCAGTCTCGGATGGAAAAGACGCCATCTGCAATGTGAACTGCATGGGTACCAAGCAGGTTGTATTCTGGGCCACGACCAAAGACCTAACGGAGGACGAACTCGCCTTCGAGTACCTACGCGAGGTGGTCCCCCATCATGGAATTCCTAGAAAGATCGTCAGCGACCGTGGCAGCGTGTTTGTCTCCAAATTCACCACGGCATTGTTCCAACTGTTAGGCATTGAAGGGAACCCGTCCACGGCGTATCACCCTCAGACGGACGGACAGACCGAACGCTCCAACATGACCATGGAAAACTACCTTCGCATCTTCGTCAATCAACGACAGGACAATTGGACACGTTACCTCCCACTTGCCATGACTGCGCTCAACAACATAGTCCATAGTTCGATTGGGATGTCTCCCAACTTTGCCAACTATGGTCGGGAACTCTACCTGGGGACAAACCCTCGACGTGAAACAGACAACCCATCGGCGAACGAGTTTGCACAACGCATGCGAGACATCTATAAGGAAGCCCGCTCTGCGCTAAAGGCAGCACAGGACGATCAAAAGCGCTTTTACGATCGCAAGAAGGACGAACCAATAGATTACAAAATAGGCGACTTCGTCTGGCTGGAAGCCAAGACAAGAGATGGCCAAACCGTAATCAAAACGGCACGTCCTATGCAAAAGCTAGATGACAAGCGCTTTGGTCCTTTCGAAATCCTGGAGAAAGTCGGAGCGTCGGCTTACAAGCTTCGCCTCCCTACATCCTGGTCACGAAAACATCCAGTCTTCAACGAGTCCCTCCTATCTCCACACAACGGTCCCGCCTTTGACAATCAGAAAGCACCTACACCTCCACCACCAGAGTTAGTCCAAGGAGAGGAAGTCTATGAGGTCGAAAAGATTATAGACTCCAAAAAGGTTGGTCGCGGCTTCAAGTACCTCGTCAAATGGAAAGGCTACCCAGACAATGACAATACTTGGGAGCCTCTCACCAATCTCCAGAATGCCAAGAAACGCATTGACGACTTCCACCGTGAACATCCGGGTGCCCCGAAACCTGCACGCCTTAATCGTTGGAAACTTCTGTCGGAGGAAGAAACTGGATCTGATTACGACGAGGACGTCGAATCTAAGGAAGGGGTGATGTCATGAACGGTCTATAATTTTCTTTTTACTTTACATCGGTTACACGCTTTAGGACTTATCGACTTATCACCGGTCCGGCTCCACCTTGGCCCGGACCCGGCTCATCTATATCCCGCCCGGACCCACGTGACTCATCTCGGTCCGGGTCTGACTCCTTTCTCTTGACTCATGCTGTACGATACTGACTCACGCTGTGCTCTTTTACATACGACTGCTTACTTATACTTGGTCTGCTTACTGATCGCCGTGTATTGGTTGCTTACCTAAGTCTCTCTCCTCTTGTGTATATAAGGCTCGCTCTCGCTGTACATATTCCTTATCTCGAGCTAGTCAATTCTACCGACTTTGCTTGCTTTCCCTCGTCTGTCGCCGTGTCTGATCGGCTCCCCTCTGTCGTCCTCATCTTCTAGTCAGCTGTGTCGTAACTTGGTGCTGTCGCACTAGTCGTTGCTGACACGGAAGACGTGATTGAAAGATTCGTACCGTTCGGTGGAAAATAGGATAGCGGGGCCGAAACGTCGGATGTACAGTGGCAAATGAACAAGAAAGTGGAACTTGGGCTTCGCGATGAGGATGCTTGGTGCGCATTGAGCGGTAATGTTCAAAAAGTCGTTGATGGTCATTCTAAGACGTGCCTAACATGTTGATGTGGGTATACACATCGTGAGCAGGGATAAAGCAAAGAAGGGACGTACCAGATATGCCTCAGTATCATCGATGGTGGTGTGCCATAGCATGACCACCAGATCCCCGATGACATTCCATGCGTTGAGGACAGTTTTCGGCACAAGATCGTAGATGATGAATGGCATCACTTGCGCAAGACTCTTGAAGTGTTTTCCGATGAGACTTCCGCTGTATTGACAAAGGTAGCTTGCGTCGAGACGCTTCGCGTTCAACCCTTGCACATTGAGCAAATTTATACGGGCACAGAACACGGCAAGTTTGGCGTGCTTCTTGACCAGAAAGATTGTCTGCCCCCAGAAATATTTGACCACACCCAGGAGGACTGTATGCAAGATCTCCGTTGGTGTGTCTTTATGCATATCAACACCTAGCGCGACGTTAGAATGTGAACAAGAATGTGTTAATACTCTTACCTGGCATGCCGATGAGAGGATTGATATCCTCGGTACGCAACTTTTCCTTCAACACATCTTCAAGGTATCTCGACGCGTCGTCAGCCGACATTGGCCCGGGTCCAGACGTCTCTCCGCTATCACCGTCGTTACCCTCTCCGACAACTTGCTCATGCTCGTCTCCGTCCACGGCGTTGAAAGATGCACCTGTAAGGTCGTTCTCGTCTTCTTTGGATGGGGGTTCGCCGCGTAGTTTGCGACCGAGTTGCATGATAAACTTCAATACCGAACTCGTCGCCGTATCTCGCACCCCGGTTGACGTGATGTCTTTTTTGACCTTAGATTCAGCACCTCGTTGTGTTGAAAGCTCCAGTTGGTGACGGATCTTCTGTTCAGTTGCGGCTGGTGTACGCAGAGATCCTTCCTACAGTAGGTTCAGTTAGTAGGTATAGTAGCAAACCTGAGACGTGCCACACCTCAAATATTGTTTTGTAGCCCTCGTCGGAGGCTTTGTATTTCTTTGAGCCACCAACCTCGCATGTCCTACAGAACACATTGCAGGCCAAACCCGCTTGACTACACTCCTCCGCTTGCATGGGATTGTCGCCCGCAAAAAAGCAGCTACATGGAAGAAGCATGATTTCTTCACGCTCTTTACAGTCCCAGGTGATTATGCCGTCTTTACAGGCTTCCCTAATGATGAGATATAAGTGACCGTTGAGGGATCGTGCTTACACTAGCTAGCACGCACTTGATAGACTGTCGGAATGAATCCATTAGTTCCATCGGCGGCGAATTCGGTGACGACGTCACGTAGCGGATTGCCCATTCCTTCCCCAGCATTTCACGGGGGAGCCACGCGTTTGATGTGTAGATTACATGGTGCTTGTTCCACTGGCGAGTGATATTACCGGAAACATCGTCCATAAAGACGATGAGGGGAACCGATTTGACCAGACGGTTACCGGCTTTTGCTCTCCACGGGTTCGGCATCTTTGTTGCCCAGTCCTTTGAGCTATCTTCATTGGAACATTCAATACAGGCTGAGCTTTATTAGAGATGGCTGTGAACGTACCAACGAATCTGCATACAAATTCATCTGTTGCAGCGCAGATCTCCGTGAACGGGCGTTCAAACGAATCCACCGGTGCATAAACCATTTGATCTGAAACCGAGAACCCCTCCTGCAGGAAATCACCGGTGAGGAATCACCATCGAAGCGAGTGTGAGTGGGCTCACCATAGTGCGAACGACATCCCGGCCCAGTGCATAGAGAGGAGCGGAATCAAATAATGACGCATGATGTCTGCCATCGGGGCTTGGGACATGGTCAGAGTCGTCGCGGGCATAAAAGAAGCATTCGGGAATAAAATATGCGCCACTTTCTTGCTGAAGAAGCTCCTCGACGTAGAAGATCTTGTCGCGGACGCGTACATTGGGATGAACAAGTGCAGTTGGCATCTCTTCCAGAAGTTTCGAGCCGTGATATACTTGCGACATTCCACCGCCCATGTCCTCGGGATAATCGGGCATGCTGTACCTTGTCAGCAGGTTCGAATAGTCCTATACAAGGTAAACGTCACGGTATAGCCCGAATGCAATATACGAGCAACTATACTTTTGAGATGCCCGACTTGATGGCATTGACAAACGATATGTTGCCAGATCCAGACACGAACTTGGTCACCGGGTCGCCGAGAAGGGCCAAGAGATCTTTCTGACATTTTTCAAGAGCGTACATTGTCGGAACATCGGGTGCTTGTAGCTGTCGGGCCCAGTCAAGTACCGCCAACTTCTGCGCTTCAGAGAAGCGAATCCGAGGCGAGCTGAATAGAAGTTGGGTGATAAAAATCTACAAATACATCAAGAGTGATCGTGTTCAGAGATAATGGCGCGGACTCACCGCTTTTGACGGCCATGGATACGTCTCCGAAGACGGATTCGACTTCAAGGTCCGTCTCCGAGAACCTGCAAGAGTAAATGTCATTGCAAATCCCGCATTGTGCGACAATGTTACCCACCGCCGGGACAAGCGGTACTATCGCCTGTATAGCTCGTGTTCGCTACATCATCAAGCCCACCCTCAAGCTCCACACGGAAGTATTCTTCTTCGGCCGTCTGTACCCTATCCAGCTCAGTATCAAAGGGGTCCTCTGGCTGCTGTTCAAACTCTGTAACCTGGAATTCTCCGTTCGCGATACCTTCCATGGTGGCCTGAAAGTAGTCAGAGTCGAGGCCGTCAACGAGAATTTCCCGGTCATTCATACGGCCAGACCATAAGTCTGACAAGGACTCCATGCGGTTGTCTTCTGGAAATACATCGTCGAGAAGTTGAAAAACTTCAGGAACGTTGATTGTCGACTGGGCGGTCTGTGCATCGTCGGAAGAATCTGTCTCTTGTCCCGGAAGTCGAAAGTTTGGGATTGGAGAGCTATCCGTATCGATTTCAATTGTGGGCGTACACCCTCGTTGTCTACGAAAGGAAACATTTAGGTATGGCAGCGATAGAATCATAAGTCGAGCGTACTCTTGATCCACGGATCCATTGCCGCCGTCTTGCTGAGTTTGACAGGGCCGTTTGCGGGCAATTTTGAGTCCGTCGATGTGGCGCAGGGTTTTGCAATGTTGTTTAATGTGCGATACATGCATCAATGGGCCAGTTTGTGCATACACGGGACGACAGACGAGACATTCATATCGGCTCGAGGTCGTTTTTCTGAAGGCTAGAAAAAGCGGTCAGATATGACTCACAGCCACAACACATGAGATGCAGAAAGAAAACACAAACTATTTTCATCGAGAGAGGGATCTTGAGGACGTTTGTCGTTCTGTGAGGCCGGCATTGTTGCAAACTTGGTTGCGCGGCAAGCGTTCGCGTTCGACTTCACTGCAAGAATCGACTTCGGCATTCTCCGACCCTCTTTGAACCAGTTCCCTCACCACCTCACTCACCGCTCGGATGTCCAACTCTGTCACCATCGCTCATGCACCCCTTTTGCCCCATGCGCATCTCAACGCAGACTTCTCCCGTGGAAGATATCATCCAGCTTGGGTGAAAGTCGGTCTCAGCGGGGCAGGACTCAACAATGACACGGTGCGTTCATCACCACCCGATGTTGACTCTGTATAGTTGTTAATCAAGCCTCTTTAAGCCTGTCACAGTTCATGTAACTATACCCCAAGAGTTGGAGAACTCGGTGTCGGCGACGATAGAGGTGGTAGGCGACGCGCTGTCCATGTCAACTCACTCCGGGGTAAGTTTCCTTACATGTTTTCACGACTCAGACCCGCTCATGACTGCTGTATTCCTCGCAGTCCCCTCCCTCGGACGTGCCAACCCTTTTCCCTTCTTCCTTCGAGTTCTCCATGTTCGATCCCACGAACGATGCCCAACGGAAGACGCTACTCTCCATCCTCGAGCGATCGTTGGTGTCCGGCACCTTACGTGCATCTGTGCTGCGCTCGCATGGGCTGGAGCTATTTTGGATGGCCTTCATAGGATCGTATCCGAACTTTCCGAATGGAGACTGGGCAAGCTGGCACCCGAGCATCGCCTTGGACGGGGCATTTGTTTGCGCTTGGTTTGGGTCGGGGTACAGTATGTCGGAGGGTACAGCGGACCAGGTTTCAAACTTCCGCCGATGGTTGTGGGATATGTTCTGCGATTATGTCTGCGACTACTTTGTTTAGATGCCTGGGGCTGTATGTTGTTGCTATATTGTTGCGTAGTTAACTTTGCTTTTGCTTTGCTGTGTTAGATAGACTATGATATATGAATTTTCGTTGAAGGTTACGGCGCAGAGGCATGTGTGCATAAGTGTAGTAATATTTTGAACAATGCGACATGTGCGGTCGGCGGGTGGGACCCCGCAGGCCACATGACGAGAATCGTCGCTGGCAGTCGGTGTCTCAGGCCCAGCACCCGCCGGCGGGCGTCAGCGGACCGAGAGCGGACATACCTCCTGCCAGTGCTCTGCGGTCAACCCTGACAGACTACTGACGGGTGGATTGACTGGGACTGGTTCCATCCCGCTTCATTCCTCACGCTCCAGCGCCTACAACACACGGACGGGCCAACGATCAATCGGGGTTTTCGAACAGCACTTCGGCTAGACTGACGGCTGGACGAACCGACGCTGACGAAACGAGCCATCAGTGGAGTTCGGACATCCCTCGGTTAGCCCCAGGAACGTCTGGCGGTGTAAGACTTGATAAGAAGTGTAACTACCTAGCATAGATTACGTAATCGAGAAACCTCGACAATGAACTAATCCCCGAGCCGGCTCAGTGTCATCCGCACCTTTCACATGTCGTCCGCAACAGTCCACCGGCCCCAGCTCGTTTTATACCGCGAACATCCCTCTTTTCCGTTTCCATAATCTGCGCGACTCGCGCGGCTCTTCCAACTGACAGCGATAAAGATAATGGCGCCGTTTCATGAAGCCGCAAAGGTCGAATACGCCGGCGAACGGGAGGGCGCGCAGGTCTACGTCGGAAGCGCGGACAAGGATTGGACGGTCGGATCGTGAGGCGATTCTGGTCACTTCACGCGATGAGAGAGCTAATCTACTTGTACATAGCGTCCCGCACGGAGGTGAGCATTTGACGAAACAGTTCACGCGTTGTACCGACCAAAGCTACAGGTTACGTCCTCGCTCTCGTCCTCGGCGCGTGCGTCAAGCAGCAGTCGTCGACGGCGCACGTCGACCCTCTTCATCTGACGGCTCACTACATGCGCTCGACGACTCCTGGACCCTTCGAAGTCCGCGTTAAGACCCTGCGTACGGGCAAATCGTTGACGAACCTTACGGCGGAACTAATCCAAGACGTACGCACTATATGCCCCTTATCATATATACATTCGTCTCACAGAAATCTCGCAGAATACCATCAAAGTCACCACGCACGCGATCTTCGGCGTGCTCGAGGCGCCAGCATCGTCACCGACTTCCCTCACCTTGGCCCCGCCCGCACCCTTCGCCCGCGTCACCCCCTTCACGACTCACCCGTCCACTGCTACCCTCGTCCCCCTCGCCCCCCGGCTTTCTTTTGCTCCCCACCTTACCTTCGCACGCGATCCCACCATCTCCGATCGTTCTTCCCTTCAACAACGCTCGCCCGAACCCTCGGGCGGCGTGGAGCTTGGTGACTGGTACGGTTTTGCAAGCCCAGATGAGCACCTGTCTCCTACCGCACTTGCGCTTTTCGCGGACCTCTTCCCGAACGTTCTTCCACACCTGGTCAACGGGAAACTGCCCCGGAGCTGGCATCCCACAGTCGTCATATCGCTGGAGTTCAAGTTCCCGCTACCACGTGCCGGAGACGGCAGGTCGACGCGTACACTGGGCTCTTTCGCATCAAGCAGGTTTGTGAACGATCCCCAAGGTCGACACGATATCTACGTTGAGTTGTGGACCGCTCCTGGGGATATTGCCGAAGGGGGCAGCGGCGTGAAGACGGAATGGCGAGAGGAACAGAGGTGTCTATTGGTCGCCCATCAGACGGCGTTGGTGGTGCCATTCGAGGTCAACGAGAGGAGGGGTAAGACCCAGGCGAAGCTCTAGATATACCTTACTATCCATCGTCTAGTTTTACATACCATACAATTCAGATACATCGCGAAAGAAGTGTTGTATCTACTTACTACATACACGTTATCCAGCTACTACCTATTGCCGTCTCGTGAAGGTCAACTCAAGACGTTCGCCTGGCGAAAAGATGATACAAGGGCATTACATTCACCCGTCTTCGTAATCGGGACAACACCGTAAAGAAGCTATGGATACACGACCTGAAGCCAATCGGGATGACCCAGCATCGTAACCGTCGTAAAGTGCGTACAGATGGAGGGAGTGAAGGACAGTATGCGATGATGAATGCGAACCACGAGCAGAGGTAAGGGAAAGTAAAAAACAGATGCGTAGACGTGATAGTGAGACAAGACGAAAAGAGAAAAAATGATACAGCATCTACAACATTTACTTCTTCTTGGTCGCCTTCTCCGCAGACTTGGTCACTGCGCGTAGCAAGAGATTAGTGACGTCGACGAAGAATCATGGAAAAAGCGCTTACCCTTGCCACCAGCCTTCTCAGTCTTGTCGACGGACTTGATGACACCGACGGCAACCGTCTGCCTCATGTCACGGACAGCGAAACGACCAAGAGGGGGGTACTCGTTGTACGACTCCACACACATTGGCTTACTCGGGACGA
The DNA here is from genome assembly GCA_012932865.1 of Amylostereum areolatum. Classification (NCBI taxonomy): domain Eukaryota; kingdom Fungi; phylum Basidiomycota; class Agaricomycetes; order Russulales; family Stereaceae; genus Amylostereum; species Amylostereum areolatum. The sequence continues at coordinate 1,749,890 of SAXG01000002.1, forward strand.
GCTTGACAATGCATGCATCACCGGACTTGACGAACTTGGGCGACGCCTCCATAACCTTTCCTGACCGACGGTCGATCTTCTCGATGAGCTCGGCGAACTTGCAGGCAATGTGGGCGGTGTGGCAATCGAGGACAGGTGCGTAGCCAGCACCGATTTGACCAGGGTGGTTGAGAACGATGACCTGGGCGTTGAAGGAAGCGGCCTCCTTAGCGGGGTCGTTCTTAGAGTCGGAGGCGACGTTGCCACGGCGGATATCCTTGACGGACACGTTCCTAAAAGCACAATCAGCCCAGGCAGCAGGAGCACAAGTGAGAGCACGTACTTGACGTTGAAGCCAACGTTATCACCAGGGGAACCCTGCTCGAGCTGCTCGTGGTGCATCTCGACGGACTTGACTTCCGTGGTGACGTTGGTAGGCGCGAAGGTGACGATCATACCGGCCTTGATGACACCGGTCTCAACACGGCCAACGGGCACAGTGCCGATACCACCAATTTTGTAGACATCCTGGAGAGGAAGGCGGAGAGGCTTGTCGGAGGGACGGACTGGGGGCTCGATAGCGTCGATAGCATCGAGGAGAGTCTTGCCCTTGACGACACCGGCCTTGGTCTCCTTGGTCCAGCCCTTGTACCACGGCATGCTGTACGGCACGAATCAGAGGGTGTTGAGCACGAGTCGAGCAGGTTGTGACTCACTTGGGGGACTCCTCCAACATGTTGTCACCGTGCCAACCTGAGATGGGAACGAAAGCGACGGCCTTGGGGTTGTAGCCGACCTTCTTGATGAAGGTGGACGTCTCCTTGATGATTTCGTTGAAACGATCCTCGCTCCACTGGATAAAGAACATAAAGTCAACATCGAGCGAGATCGACAGATAGACAGAACGCACCTTCGTGGTGTCCATCTTGTTGACAGCGACGATGAGCTGGCGAACACCGAGGGTGAACGCAAGGAGGGCGTGCTCGCGAGTCTGACCGTCCTTGGAGATACCAGCCTCGAACTCACCGGTACCGCCGGCGATGATGAGGATGGCGCAGTCAGCCTGCGAGGTACCCGTGATCATGTTCTTGATGAAGTCACGGTGACCGGGGGCGTCGATGACCTAGGGGGGCAAGAAGTTATGGGAGGGTTACATCAAGATGATCTAATGCGATACGCACGGTGACCATGTACTTGGGCGTCTCGAACTTCCAGAGGGCGATATCGATGGTGATACCACGCTCACGCTCGGCCTTCAGCTTGTCGAGCACCCAGGCTGAGGAGGAAATGGTAAGTATTGAGAAATAAAAGAGATCGCATGAAGTGTGAAAATTTTGCGTACCATACTTGAAGGATCCCTTGCCGAGCTCAGCGGCCTCCTTCTCGAACTTCTCGATGGTACGCTTGTCGATACCGCCGCACTTGTAAATGAGATGGCCGGTGGTGGTCGACTTGCCGGAGTCGACGTGACCGATGACTGGAGGATGGAAAAAAAGATCAGCGCTAAGATGGGGGGTTCGGCACCAAGCTACGCACCGACGACGTTAACATGGATCTTCTCCTTGCCCATTTTTTGAATCTGATACCCGCATTGTCAGTACGGATGTAGGGGAAGATCGAAGCCGAGAAAATTGCAAGGAAAGTGGTCGGACGGGAGGGTAGATCGCCTTCATCTCCTTTGCCCGATCCTAATCCACCGATTCCAGGACGTCGAACGATCGCGGGAGAGTGCAGATGGCGATGAAAGCGGGGAAAAGAGAAGGAAAACTCACTGAAAGTATGAAAGGAAAGGGTTGGGGTCGTGAGAGGGAGGAGGGAGGGGTGCGGAAGGCGAGCGAAACGCGATTGCGTCCAGATATACCGCGGCGTTTGAATTTTTTTTCTTGATCGATGCCGAATCCGATAACCGGCCGGTACATCGTCTCCGAGTCACCCCGTCTCCAGCCTCGCACCGGCCGGATCCTCGCCGGGATCCCTCAACTCTGAGTCGCTCCTTTCTGTCTAACCAACTCTCCTTTTTTCAGCTCCCACTAAGAACCCGGGGAGGAGTCGCGGCGTGAATGCTGTGAGCACCCAGGTCTGCCACTCGCAAGTGTAAGAATCCGATCTCGATCGCGTACGCGGCGGATTCATTTCATACTAAGTCATCGCCCTCGCATCGTCGCCCCTGCTTTATCAGGGAAATACACCTGCAAACCATCATGTATCATGCGTGAATCGGAGACGGTTCGCGATGTGTCGTTGAGGTACCTGATACACCGTCGTATTGCCTGCAAGTTAGCCATGATGAGCCCCTTGGGGATCGAACGTTGACGGAAGTAAGTAGTGCTTCCCCGTGCGCCTTGGGGCGATCTTCGCGGCTTCGAGTCATTATCGATGATAGGAAACTGCATGCCATGTCCTCGCGAATCATACGTGATAGCCATCCAAGGATTGGAGATAGCGTGGTCGAGCTAGATATCATGTACGTTCTACCTATTTCAGCACCTGTTTCAGCACCAAGGAGAATCCAATGAAGAGCTACTCACCTACAGCTGAATTCGAGCATCCCGACGCCCAGAATGTGCACGAATGAGTCGCGTTGCATGCTTGCGTCGAATATTCGATGCGGCCGGAATTATAGGCTTAGGCTGTCATTAACAGGCGCGAAAGAAATCGCTAGAGATGAGGCGTGCTGCACAGATTGGAAATATATCCATAATGTTACACCTGATAATACAACAGACCGCCCCAGGACGACCCGGGTCAGAAAAAAGTCAAGATTGGCCAGAACGTACGTGAAAGATAGCGAGAGCGAATGAACAACGAGGGGGAGAAGTGTCTGTACGACCATCATTTCTTGGTCTTGGCTTTCTTGCTGTTACCCGTCTCCTTTTCGTCAGCCTGCGAGACCGTCAGCGTTTCCAAACAGTCCTGCTCGGCAAGCAAGGGGCGCACCTTCCTCTTTGCTCCCTTCTTCTCCTTCTCCTTCTCCTTGCTGCCCTTCTTACCCTTCGCCCCGCCGTCCTTGTCTGCCTTGGGTTGAACAGTGAAAAATCCATCTAGTCGACCCTGCTGCTTCGCGTTCAGGAATTTCGTGAGCTTTTCCGCGCCTTTCCGCACACGGTCCTCACTACAAGCTCGTCAGTACATTGTTGCGGTGAAAGCAGGAACAACCGTACTTGAAGCCCTTATCCCGGACCAAGAAATCGACTAGCCCATCCACGTCTGGTGCCTTCCATTCCAGCTACGGTATGTCATGAGAACCGAAAAAAATGCGGTCGAACCCTGGCTTACCTCGACCTCGTCCGCAGGCAAAACGTCTGGTTTTTCAAACACCTTCTTAGCCTCTTCCCAAGGCCACTCGTCGGGCACCCGCACGCCGCCTTTCTTCTTCTTTCCATCCTCCTCAGCATCTTCCTTGGCAGCTTGCCTGAGCATGCCCATCAGGAACCTTGTTCAAGGATGAAAAGGGCGACTCACTTTTCTCGTAGGTGCTCGACCACCGCACCTAGCCCTCCGTGTTCCCTGATCAGCTTCAGTGCCGATTTGGGACCAACGCCGCGGATAGGCTCCAAGTAATCACATCCCAGAAGTATACATAGGTCGATGAACTGAAACAATCCATCAATCCAGTACGCGAGATGAGATCCCCGAAGAGTGCGAAAGAGCTAGATCTTCACCTGGGACATGGTCATGTCGAGGCCCTCTAGAGCCCTCTTCAGGTTGATCTCACTGATAGGCTGTTTTTTGGCCTCCGAGAATGTGAGGTGGCGGTAAAGTGTCGGCGCGTTGAACGTAAGGGTGTCCATATCTTCCGAACCGGCCGCGTACACCTATGACAGTAGACATATAGTTAAGCTTGATGTAGCTGGCGAGACATGTACCTTTCCTCCGCGGGCGAGCTCTGCACATTGTGCCTCCGCTTCCGATGGCGCCTGGGAGAAGCGGTTTTCAGAAATGAGAGTTTGTAAGAAATAAATGGGAACAGACCACGACGACAGGGATGCCCATGAGCTTCAGCAACTTTCGACATTCCTCGTTGTGTTCACGCGTCACCTTGACCGTCCGTCTTGAAAAGCGGTCCATGTCCTCCGCCGTACCTCCACGCATCTATTAGCAGTGTCTACCCAGAATGTGAAGACACTTACCCGTCTCTTTCGCTTCCTCGCCCTCCTCCTTTGCCTCCTCACGCTTCTCGAACCGTTTCGCAAGCTACGTCCACGCGTTCGTCATCAACATCAGACCCCTCCACCCAACATGAACCATGAAGAAGCACCCACCACGCCTGACTTGAGTTCTGGAGGCTTCCCATCAAAGACGTACGCTGGCTTGATCCCATTTTCGACGATACGTATTGTGCGGTAGAAGAATCCCATGAGGTGACTTCGTTGAAACCGGTTTCAGGAGTCTGAAGCGATATGAAAAGGCGAGTGCGCACCTGGTCGTCTCTCCCGCGTCGTTTGTTAGCATCTCTCCGTCTTGTTGTCTGACTGCTATCAGAAATTGGTAGATGGACATGGACGCGTCGATGGCAACCTTGCGGCCGAAGAGGGTTTTGATCTCATGTTCCTGTTTCAGAGGGTTAGATGTGTTGGGTAACAACGTGGATCTTTGAGAGACCTGAATAGACTTTGGAGCGTGTTCTGCGAGGAGGGCAGTCAGACCTTTGATACCCATGGTGAGGGGGAAGTGGTGGGCGGGAAGGAAGGGCGACGTTGAAGGCGCCGTGACGCCGCTTGACGCGCTCGTGACGTGACTGGCGCGACTCGTCACCGATCGTGACGGGCCTTGCTCGGCCGGCGACGCCGTTGCCAGTGCTCACCTGTGCCCACGTCCTCTGAGTCTCCATCCAACCTCATTTTCCCAGCTACACGATACGATGGATGTGATGGATGCGGGCTCACGAAAGAAGCGCAAAATATTGCATGAACCCCCCGAGGATAATGGTATTACTCTCCAACTCAACCGTAGAACAAGGTTGCTCAAGCGTACCTTCCTCCAATGTAGAAGTTCTACGCAGGGCTCGCCAACTCGTGCTCGAAGAAGTCGACCTCGAAATTGGCATACGGCAGAGGCTAGAAGAAACCATCCACTCACGGATTACCTGGGCATTAATGCTCCAGAAAACACTCGAGTCGAGTGGATATCGCATTGGTTTGCAGTCACTTGTTTCTTCCACGTACACTCACATTTCTTACCTGTCAATCCTTGCAGATCAAGCTCCATATTCTAACGATGACTATCAAAATGCTGCTCTAATTGCTCTCCAAGCATCTGAAGCACCGATTCTCCCAATACTTTCTCGCGAGGCGCAGTGGGATGCAATTCCTCGCTCACGCCCAGAATCTGACCTTGCGCCGACGGAATCCACGCCAACACCGCCACCGCCACCACCTACACCTACACCACCCTACACACAACGCTCCTCCGCCCGCCACAGCCGCCAGCGCCCTCTTTCCATCTTTGTCCCACCCCCCAAAAGGCACCTCTTCCTCCGTAATACGGCGACTACCCCGCCCACCATCGCCAAACTTGCCTGCCCAGACTGTCTTCGTGCAGACTTTCCCAAGGTCCAGGGCCTCCTCAACCACTGCCGCATCCGACACGGACGCGAATTTGGAAGTCACGACGAGTGCATTCGGCAGTGCGCCGTGCACGTCCCGCCCGAGGAGGAAGCGTGGGTCGTGGAAAACGGAGTTGAGCAGGCGGAGGTCAGCCTTCCGAGCTTGAGGCGCCTGTTTGAGATGGCGGTGGGCGAGCCTAGGCTTGAGGCCGCGGTCGAGGAGGACATGGTGGACGGGACCTCCGTTTCCGAGGATACACCCGAGGATGCAGATGGGCCAAGGCACAGCGAACCATCCGAGAATCCGCTCAACCATCCGCCGGTGAACAAAGCGTCTGTCAATACCAGCACTCACTTGTCCCGGACTCTGGGCCATCATATTGACACGCCGGCCCTGGCCGCTTTCCTCGGACGCGCTCCGAAGCGACGCTGTATCGCCATCCTTGACGAAGACGACGAGGTGGACATCCTGGAGGGTATCCGGCCTACCGAGGAGGACACGAAATCGTCTTGGCATGTGACACTCACGCACCGTAGTCTTGCCCGTCCTGCCCTCGACGCTGTGGACCACATGCAAAGGATGATTAATCAGTCGGAAGACTTGGACGAACCCGTTCCTGCATCTCTCCCTAAATCGCTCATTGTACAGGCGCAGCTACCCCCAGACGGCGAGGGTAGTCGATTTCACATAACAGCTCACATGTCCATATCCGACCGGAGTCTATGGATACCAACCGGTATGTGACTCATTGTCTTGGAGCCGGCAGATTTGAATTGAATGGTGTTCTATCCCTAGGTCGTCGCCTTCCTGATGATCAGGACCATACCCACCTGTGGATGCTCAGCGTCGACTCACCCTCCTATGTAACCATCTTCTCTCGCAAATGCCTATCGCACGCATCACTAACCTTCCGCATGACACAGAGCCTGCCCATCTCGTCCTTTCTCACAAAAATGACAGTTCTATCTCTGACCAACCCACCTCCATCGAAGTTGGCCCAACCGGTTGAAATCGCGCAGCCCCCCTTTGTGCTCAAGGGCTCAGCAGATCGTCCGTTTCTCGCCGAGATAACCCTCACATGGGTGGGGAATCAGAATCCTCCAATGGTTGTGCAGCATTGGGTCGAGGTAGAGTATCTTCACGGCTGTGCGCACCTCGAATAATCCGCTAATATTGACTTGCGCTGGGCTTCACAGCTGGATCTCGTAAAGACTGGAGCCAACGTGCTGGGAGATGAACAGACCCTCAATATTGAGCTTGATCGTAACACGGAACTTCTTCCGGCAATTGTGCATCCTCCCGTCCGCCTGAGCTTGTCCGAGATGATATCAGAAAGAAGCCAACATTTGGCTAATCTCGAGGAGGCCGCACATGGCTCGGAAGGCGACAGTATACCAGGTACACATTCTACAGTATCTCTGCAACGCCCTTCTCACCGTCCATTAATAGCCTATACAGTCCTCTTGAAATCACTCTTGCCCAATTTCCCGCTGACCGCGAAAGGTGCGCTCAACTCATAGAAATTTGCCTATTTGTATATGCACTGATATCAAAGATCAGATTTCGCCGGAAAAGGACGAACGTCGCCCCAGGTTTCTTACAAGTTGGTTTCTGGCCCGAACGCCCTACGCGCGCTCGTTCCCGGCAGGCGCAAGGCCATCGAAGTGCGTCGTTCGATTGTTCTTCTTTGAGAAATAATCATAGGTCGAACTGAAAATTTTCCTTGATTTCCACTAGTGGCTGCGCGCTCGGGCTCTATGCGAAGCGTACGAACAAACTCGGCTGTCCTCTCCCCCGACTGCGGCCTACATTCCGCTGAGCCCCGCGGACGTCTTCTCCTGGCTGGATGACGAAGGCCACTTCCTGCGCCCGCCGCCCATCAAACCTGCGCCGAAAGCGAGGGCGAGCCGACAAAAGAAGGAGCTTCTATCCTTGTTCTGTGGCGCATGCGGTCTGAATCTGGCCTCCCACCCCCCTCATATGAAGGAAGAAACAGCAATCCCCGGATCGTTTGCATGCCCTTTCTCTCCGGCTCCCTGTATTCCTCGGATGCCCATCCTTGACACGAAGGCGCTCCTTCGCCACCAGCACATGACTGTCGAGGATCACATTCCCCAAAGCTACCTCCCCCTGTATGCCTCCCTGTTATCGTCTGTGGTGATCCCCAAGCCGACCCCAAGGCGTTGGCGATGGTCGAGACGCGACGGTGCTCACGACAGCCGATCCGAGGATGATCCAGGCTGTTATAAGTTTTTCAGGTGCCTTGGAAAACCCCAGCATTCGGCGAACATGCAGATTTTGAGCAATTCGATTCCAACGACTCCCGTCTGGAATCTTCAGCTATCCTCTCTCTCACCCTCCGCCCCCTTGTCCACCGTCTGCTCGCGGGCGGTGTCGAGGCAATGAAGGTCGATATGAAGAATGCGCGGCAGTCCAATAGCACAGCGGGGATTTTGTCCTTGCAGGGTGTGCGACAGCATCGGCCAGGCTTGGCGGTTCTCGCGCCGTCTCACGTCGTTGGAGGTCTTGTGGATGTCTCTTCAATCGGGACTGGAAGTCGATCTCAGGGCGTGCGGGAGAGAAATAACACCACGGTCGCGTTCTCAGCACTTGGCGGCTATCTTCGGACCCGCCCGTTGTCGATTGCCATGGATACGCAAGCTCACGATTTCGTGCAGGTCAAGCAGGAGGAGGCGTAGGCTCCCGCTTCGAAGCTCATGTACGCTACGTTCGTGCGTACGTATGGCGGTACGCACTTGCCCCTAATATATCCCGCGCTTGCAACGAATGCGATGATGAAACGCCCGCGGCTGTACGTGGAAGGTATCATCCGGCGTGTGTGCGAGCGGAACATTGAAAAGAAGCTTCAGGTACAGTATGGGGAAGTAAAGAATTAGAAAGGTTCCGTGCGATTCAAATATGGGCGATTGTACGCGCGCGAGCTCATCCAGGTCCGACACCGGCGGTCATCACGCTCATCGCCCAAACATCCGGCCTTCGCAACATCACCAGTACGCTTCCAGATCGCCTGTTCTTTTTATTTCTATCTAGACCACCTTCTCTATAAGTTAACCCCTCGTCGGGTTCAGGACCCCTCCCGCCCACACTTCTTCTTTCCCCTCTTGCTCTCTCTTACCCTCCCGCCGCGCTGCGTCTCCCCTCCTTCTCCTCCACTGGGTTCGTGATACAGGATGTCTACTGTGCCGCCCGCGGGACTTCCCCCCATTTTCAATACTATTGGAGCGATTTTTGTGGGATGGGGCGTGTCTTGTCTGTGAGGAGCTTCTTACGCGTTCTTGTCTGCTCCTATCCGTGCTCACATGCCTGCGTCCGCTCCTTTCAGCGCCTTTGGGATCCTGTGCATCCAAGTTTACACGTACTACACACGGTATACGAACGATGCATGGACATACAAAACCCTGGTGAGTAACCCCTTTCCTTTGGCGGCCTTTGGCTGAGTCGCGCATCGGGTACAGGTGGGCGCGTTGTGGTACGTCTGCAGATTATCGCTTGCGGAGGTTGACCTCATCGCTGTGAAGGATACTCGAGGCCGCCCATCAGGCATTCGTAGGACATGTTGGGTGGTTCTATGGCGTCGAGTACGTCATCTGGGGGGTTGGTCGTATCTTCTCATGAACTGACAGTGTTTCGCAATGCAGAAAGTACGGTCACCCGGAGGTGTTTCTGGACAAACCACTATGGTATGCCTATTTTGCTCGTGTTTTCAGTGACCCTGTTCATGATGTCGGATGACCTAGGTCTTTGAGCGTATGTTTTCTCTCTTTAGCGCGCGGGGAGCTTTTTTCTGATCATGTGCGCGAATTAGGTTCAAGTCGCTTGGGGGGTGAGTTGTTTTTTCGTCGATCACCCCGAAGAAGCTAATGCGAGTTTCATGTGCGGCGTCTAGGCATTTGTGGGCACGATTGTCAAGATGTGAGCGTGGTTCGATCTGTCAAGGTGTTCGCGTCGGCTGATGCTTGACCTTGAATGACAGATGCTTCGCTTTGCGGGTGTGGAAATTTAGCAAGGGGAACATTCCTATCACACTAATCATTGTAAGCCCTCTTTTCTCTACGGTTTTGCCGTTGCCAGAATTTGACGGACATCCGGCCAGGTGTCAATGACCTTGGCACAATTCGGTGAGTATGCTTGCACCATCGAAACTGTCCATATCGGCTCACCAGACCCGGTGCATGATCGTTCAACCATAGGCCTTGCGATTGGTACGCTCTACACCCGTTTTCCAGCACTGCTTTGATACTGACCTTACTGTACTAGCATTCACCGCGGATTCGTAAGCGTCCATCAATTTCGTCGAGCACCGTTCTCACCTGCAGTCCTCACTAGCTTTCACACAAGGCTTATCCAGGCAGAAAGGATCAAAGTTAGAAGCAGTCCACCTCTTTAACGGCGCTGCCGCTGACTAGGCACTATACAGACCATCGCTTCTGCTTCGCTGGCTGTAGGCGTCGCCACCGACATGTTCACCGCTCTATCCCTCTCCTATTTCCTTCACACCATGCGGACGGGCTATACTGCGTATGTTCGCATATGTATCTCGGGTTGTCACCGTCTGACTTCTTCTGGCACAGGTCGGATACCTTGATCAACCGCCTGATCATGTACTCTGTTAACACGGGTGTAGTTACGAGGTACGTAGGCTTTCGCACCACTACCGACGTGCTCGCATCTCAACTTGATGTTTGCTTTCCCTGTGCAGTGCTTGTAGCCTGGCAGTGCTAATTCTTGTACGATCCTCGTCACCATATGATCATCTCCCGCTGATTCCCGATGCAGTACAATGTAATGCCCAAGAACTTCATCTTCATGGGTTGCTACTTCGTTCTCAGCAAACGTGAGCGATTGACCTATTCTCGTCGTATCGGATGCTGATCTCTCTTATCAGTCTACGCAAACTCTTGTTTGGCGACGTGAGATTCTTCAGTCAAGCCTCCGAGCGTTCGTCGATTCTGATCGTATCTTAGCCTTAACACGCGACGGTTCGTACGTGGGCGGGGAACCGACCATGAGTCTGGCAGTACCGCCCCTACATTCCTCATGGTGGCGCGTCAAGCGGGCTCCAGACACCAAAGCGAACAGAGAAGCAAGGTACATTTTCCACCAGTCTCCCCAAGGTGTCGCGTGTCCAATATTACCCCTTTGTAGCCTCGTGTGGAGATCGATGTACACCACGAAGTCTCTGTTACATCGGATGTTGGCGAGGGGAAGGTAATTTTGCGTGCTTAGCGCGATCATTACATGCGCGCGCTCCTACCAACAGTTGTCGCTGACGATAGGATCTTTTTGGACAGGGGCTTGCTTCACCAGGTTACGCCGTGCCCCAATATGGGACTGCGTGGTGAAGAATACTTCTTCACCTTCAACCCGCTTCCTACTCCTGCCTCAGTTCCGACCCCATCTACGTTACCTATCCTTGGCGACACTTCTCCCTCGCCCCTCTTTCCCTCATCAATGCTATCTACTGTATCAGAAACCTCCTCACTTGTAGTACTAGACCGGATCTTCCCCTTCCATATCACGTAGCCCCCACAGCACCTCGTTCTCCCACTCTTCATCTGTCCCTTGCTGGCTCCGTTGGGTACAGCTGTACTCGTGACACCTGATCTCTCTACCTGTCTCCCCTGCACGCTACCTTCGTTTTCACTCCACAATCGTTAACCGTATCTGCCTTTTGGTTCAGCAGAAAATGGTGGGTGTGGCCACTTTTGGGTTAGATTATACAGCTGCCACTTTCCGCGACAGATCTTGGGTCACTACAGACATACCATCACTACCGTCCCGACTTGTTCACGGCATGTGTATCGGGGTAATCCCCAGGCAAGGCTAGCAGTGGCAAGCTCCAACCCGACACGCGTAGTGATCACATGACAGAGATTTGAAGTCACACGTTACGCGTTCTCGTCGTTGGCGGCAGCATTGGGCAGGTCTGCTACATTGTACCAAGTACCACAGTACTTACACTTATCAACCCCTCCATTTCCCCTTCGGACCGCGCACATTATTTGATCCAAGCATACGCTCGAACAGTGAACCCAAAATATACGACTTCTAAACTCGCTGTACGTCGCAGCCAAAGCTTTGTAGCCCAATAATTTGACACTGTCGTTCTGCAGATACGTCGAACGGCCAACGTTATATGCTCTCACTACATCAGGAAATACTTCCTCCCAGCGGGGTCGAGTATGCTACGACATTGAGGCTCACCCCATCTACCGTCACCCACGACCTCAGCTCCATTCCCTCTACCTCCACATCCCCACAACCCATCCGCGTGCTTTGCAATGTCGTCGTGGCACGCTCAAACTACCTTCGCATCTTTGAAGTCAGAGAGGAGCCTGCGCCATTCTCCGCACAGGCAGATATAGAACGCGAACGACGATCCGATGTGAGGAAGGGCACGGAGGCCGTGGAGGGCGAGGTCGAGATGGACGAGCAAGGGGAGGGATTTGTGAACATGGGTTCCGTCAAGGTGATTCCGCGTTTGCTACTTGCCTACGAATGTCTTCCCTTTATACAATGCCACATTCTTTGCCCTCGGCCTGTTCTGTTGGCGAACTCTAGCAGTGAGGAGTTGTACTGACATTGACCCTGCTACCTTCCAGTCTATCGCATTCAATGCCCCAACCACGCCACACACCGTTGTCCGATTCCACTTCGTTCGAGAACATCGTTTGCACGGCACCGTGACCGGCATGGAAAGCGTTCGCATCATGTCCTCGGCGGAGGACCGCTTGGACCGTCTCCTTGTGTCTTTTAAGGATGCCAAAGTATGTCGCGCTCTTTTCGGCCAGGAAACCGACACTGATGTGCACGACAGATTGCGCTGCTGGAGTGGTCTTCTGAGATAGATGATCTTCTTACAGTCTCTATCCACACCTACGAGCGCGCGCCACAACTAGTGAGACTCGTTTTGTCGACGTCTCCCCGCTTTCTAATCGCGTCGTTCCACTCAGTTGTCGCTGGAGTATCCCTTCCATTCAGAACTACGTACGGACCCCACATCACGTTGTGCCGCCCTTCTGCTTCCCAAAGACGCCCTCGCCATCCTGCCTTTTTACCAGTCACAAGCTGAGCTAGACATGATGGACCAGGACCAAGGCAGCCGGAAGTGCGTCCTCATGCCTAATCCTTTGAAGCGTGCTGCTTTAACTAACGTACCGCCAGGGATATCCCTTATTCACCGAGCTTCATACTTGATTTGCGCGAGGACGTGGACGAGCGTATACAAAATGTAGTCGATTTTGTCTTCCTTCCCGGGTTCACCAACCCAACCATGGCCGTGCTCTTCGAGGCCCAGAGGACGTGGACTGGGTGCGCTCTCTCCCGACACCCATACCCCTCGCTCACCCATCCATACTTTCAGTCGTCTCAAGGAGTTTAAAGACACCATGAAACTTTTCATCGTCACACTCGACCTGGTCACTCGCAATTGCCCCGTGATCACCGCTGTAGAAGGTCTTCCATACGACTGCCTCTCCCTCCTTCCGTGCCCCCCAGCTCTGGGCGGTGTTGTCATATTAACAGCCAACGCGGTGATCCACGTCGACCAGGCTTCACGTCGCATCGCTCTCCCGGTGAATGGTTGGCCATCTCGAATCAGTGACATGCCAATGCAACCACCACTCTCGGGCGAAGAGAACCGTAACCTGCAGCTCGAAGGAGCAGTCCTCGCCTTCGTTGACGACCGTACGCTGTTCGTCATCCTCCGAGATGGCTTGGTATACCCGGTCGAATTTTCGGTAGACGGAAAGATCGTGTCAAGGTTGACAATAGGAGCGGCGCTAGCGCAGACGACGGCTCCGAGCCTGGTGAGGAGAGTCGTAGACGAGCATCTTTTCATCGGGAGTGTCATGGGACCGTCCATATTGATGAGGACGGCAAGTGTGGAAGAAGCGATAGAGATCGGAGACACTACGAGCCCATCTGCCGTCGTGGACCAGGCAGTGGACCCGATGGATTTGGACGACGACGGTAAAGTTCGCATTACTCTTTCCTCTTGTTAGTGTTGATTGTATGCGCAGATATCTACGGTACCTCGCTGCCTACTCCTCAACCAAACTTGGTGAATGGAATTGCACCGAAGGCGAAGGCAAAGACGAAGATGCGCACCGTCATCCACACGTCTATGTGCGACTACCTGCCTGCTTACGGGCCTATCTCTGACCTCACGTTCTCTCTGGCCAAGAATGGGGCAAGCCTGCATTCTTCTGTGGAGAACACCCTATTGATGGATTAAAGTAGGAACGTTTCGTACCCGAGCTCGTGGCAGCCACCGGCTTTGGGTCATTGGGGGGGTTCACTCTCTTCCAAGTATAGTCTCGCTCTGCCTCTTGCTCTCACCTAGACACTGACCCTCCTTCGTAGCGTGATCTGCCCATACGAGCTAAGCGGAAACTGCATATAATCGGTGGTGCCCGCGGGCTCTGGTCACTGCCAGTGCGCCAGCCCGTTAAAGTCAACGGTGCATCGTACGACAAGCCGGCCAACCCATTCCAAACTGAAAACGATTCCGTCATTATCAGCACTGATGCTACCCCTTCTCCTGGCTTCTCCAGGGTATGTAAATTTCGTCGTTGACCGGACGCGAAGTTAACCTATACGCTAGGTGGCGAAAAGGTCGCCTACGAACGACATCAATATCACTAATCGCATCCCCAGCTTGACGGTTGGCGCCGCCGCCTTCTTCAACGGCACTGCAATCTTGCATGTTCTTTCCAACGCCATTCGAGTTCTGGAGCCTGGTTCGGACCGTATACTATTGGCCTGGAGACAGCATACTCATATTTCTATACAGATGGAACTGAGAGGCAAATCATCAAGGACATGGATGGCAACACCTATCGACCGAAGATCAAGCATTGCAGCATCTGCGATCCTTTCGTCCTAATCATCCGCGATGACGAGACCATTGGACTCTTCATTGGCGAGCCTGAACGTGGGAAGGTCAGACGAAAAGACATGTCTCCGATGGGCGAAAAGGCACGTTAGAAACCACTTTTATCTTAGTTCCAGGCTGACCGGGCTTTAGACTTCGCGATATGTTGCTGGTAGCTTCCACACGGATACAACAGGCTTGTTTCGACTACAGACGACCGACGACCCTACCAGTCCAACAGCAGGTCCTCAAGGGAACACATCGACGTTGCAGATGGCAATGGACGCTGGTCAGAAGAGTCAATGGCTGATCCTTTGCAGGCCTCAGGGCGTTATGGAGGTATGACTTCTATAACGTTTTTACCCTTCCTCTCTAACCGGTCACTCTTCTAGATATGGTCACTCCCAAAACTAGCCCTGGTCTTTTCGACAACGGCCATTGCCTCTCTTCGGGGTCTCCTAGTAGATTCCTTTGACCCTCCCGCCCTTTCCTTGCCCCAAGATCCGCGGCGAAAACCTCAGGACCTCGATATCGAACAGATAGTCATCGCCCCACTTGGCGAATCCTCACCCCTTCCTCATCTTCTGGTATGTTGTCCATCCGCCCCCCGCCCCCCCTCGCTCGCGGTTCTCATCCTTGTTTGTCCAGGTATTCCTGCGGTCGGGTCAAATGGCCATCTATAAGACGATCGGAGCCGAGTCAGCGCTGCCCGCAGAACATCCAGCCTCTCGAACGTCCTTCCTTTCCATCAAGTTTGTCAAAGTCCTTTCCCGTGCTTTCGACATTCAACGCCCGGAGGAGCAAGACAAGTCCGTCCTGGCGGAGCAACGACGGATCTCTCGCCAGTTCATTCCTTTTGTGACCTCACCCACTCCGAATTCATCGTTCTCCGGAGTATTCTTTACGGGCGATAGACCGTGTTGGATCCTGGGAACGGATAGGGCGGGTCTCAAGATTCACCCATCGGGACATGCGGTCGTACATTCGTTCACGAGTTGTTCGTTATGGGACTCCAAGGGCGACTTCTTGCTCTATACCGAGGAGGCGAGCTTGTCCATGTATGTGTTGGGTTGGCCCCTCTGCTGACATAATCATGCATAGGGCCCGACGTTGCTAGAGTGGATTCCCAACCTGCAACTGGACACCGAGCTTGTTTCAAGATTTGTTCCAAGGTCAAGGTCGTACTCCAATGTCCTCTTTGACCCGTCGTCGTGCTTGATTGTGGCCGCCTCGCGCCTTCAGGCGGATTTTTCCTCCTTCGATGAAGAGGACAATGAAGTCTGGACACCCGACGGTAGGATGACTGGTTGGAAAGTTGGAAGGTTTGCGCTGACTTGACGTTATCCTAGCACCGAATGTGTCCTACCCGAAGACTGACTGTTCAGCGCTAGAGCTACTAAACCCGGACGGATGGGTTGCGATGGATGGGTACTTGCATGCACATTTGCAAACTGCAATAGCCCTGACGACGTCCTTCTATCAGATTTGACTTCGCGTATAACGAATTCGTGACCGCCATGGACTGCGTCTCTCTCGAAACCCAGAGCACCGATTCCGGGCGCAAGAATTACATCGCCGTGGGCACCACCATCAATCGAGGAGAAGATCTGGCGGTCAAGGGCGCAGTACGTCTATGACCAGTGCTTTCGCTTTGTGGCTCACCCACCGTCTCCATAGACCTACATCTTCGAAATCGTAGAAGTTGTCCCGGACCCCGCATCTGGCCTGTCCCGCTCCTTCAAACTTCGCCTGCGCTGTCGGGACGAGGCCAAGGGCCCCGTAACCGCCGTTTGCGGCATCGATGGCTACTTGGTGTCTTCCATGGGACAAAAGGTTGGTCCTTCTGTTTAGCATCTACCTCGCGTCGGTATCTGACCTCACCCCCGCCAAATTAGATCTTCATCCGCGCGTTCGACCTTGACGAACGCCTCGTCGGCGTCGCGTTTCTGGACATCGGCGTTTACGTCACTTCCATCCGCGCCCTCAAGAACCTCCTGATATTGGGAGACGCGGTCAAGAGCGTGTGGTTTGTCGCCTTCCAGGTACGTTTGCCCATTCTTCGTCATCGCAGCGACCAGGCCTAGATGACATTCTTAATAGGAGGACCCATACAAACTCGTCGTCCTGGCCAAAGACCCGCGCAAAGTCTGCGTCACGGCTGCCGACTTCTTTTTCGTCGACCAGTCGCTGTCGATCTTGACCTGCGACGAAGAGGGCATCGTGCGCCTGTACGAGTACGATCCGCATGGTACGTTCCCCCTCTCCCATCTTGCCCTCCACCACCTTGCACCGACACCGAGACATCGCGCGCCGTCTTTCAGATCCGGAGTCCAAAAACGGCCAAGCGCTCCTCTGCCGCACCGAGTTCCACGCACAAATGGAATACCGCACGTCGACGACGGTCGCGCGTCGCGCCAAGGCCCCCGACATGTCCATCCCGCAAGCCAAGCTCATCTGCGGTGCGTCCACCTGTCTTTCTTTCCTCGTCGTGGACGAAACCTAATGGCCATGGTGCAGGCTCTCCGGACGGCTCGCTCACCGCGTTCATCCCCATCGACGACGCGACGCACAAAAGGCTGCATCTGCTCCAGGGCCAGCTCACCCGGAACGTGCAACACACCGCCGGCCTCAACCCTCGCGCGTTCCGGTGCGTTCTTCTTCCTCCTTTTCCATCGCTTGCGTGGATCCCGAGACTGACGCGTGCGTGCGTTCTGGGGGCGTTAGAACGGTGCGCAACGACACGGTGGGAAAGTCGCTCACGCGCGGCGTCCTGGATGGGATGCTGCTCGACGCTTTTGGCGACCTGTCCGTGGCGAAGCAGGCGGAGCTCACGAGGCAGATCGGGACGGAGCGTGCGGTCGTCGTGCGAGATCTGGTTGCGTTGAGTGGGCCATGGTGAAGTCGAACGTTCCGGGCAATCAAGGGTGCATGCTGTATCTATGTAGAAGCCTGGCAGTGAACTGTATGTAAGGGATCAACTCTGTAAGCTACGAGCAAATGGTAAAGTAATATAAACGGCCCGTACGCCACTCTAGTCCTGGTTTGAATCCTCTGGTGGCCCGGGACAGTGACCAGTCGGTCTGAAAAATGCACGTCGCAAGTGGCTGATGACTGAAGCAGTACTTGTTGGATCTCTGTGGCGTAGGGGGCCCGGGGACGATGTCCCTTATTGGGCTTCGATAATCCCCGGAAACCGGTTGTTCCTTGTGTAGCAGTGCCGTGAAATCTATCTATCTATCTAAGTATCTGTCTATCTATCTGTCCACCCATCCACCGATCTATTTCATGCCGTACAAACTATTTATCGCTGCCCTAAAGCCCCTCACTTCACTCCATCGTCTGTCAGTGCTTCACGAGACTGCTCATCTCGACCACGGGGGCGGTCCCAGCTGTTTCTTCAGTGTAGGGCCGAGTATTACTTGTCCGTTCATTCATCTTACTTCCAAACGCGTGCAAGGTAAAGATCATTTCATACAGCATACAAATACATAGCAGTCGTAGCAATGAAGTCGTGGACTGCTCGAACGAGGCAGCAGTTGGGTCAGTTATGTTTGTTCACCATCGTCTCTTTCTGCACCCCCTTCTTCCCTACATTCTCACACATGCTCGCGCTTCTCGTCGATCGCCTTTTCATCGACGGAGCGGATGGACCCGGGGCTGTCGGGCGTCGCCTCCTCGTCCACGACCGCGTTGTCGTCGCCTCCGCCCTCCTCGAACGCCGTTTTGTGCTTCTCGAAGTGCGAGGAATGGTTCCTGCGAAACCGTCAGCCTCGTCGGGTCTTCGGGTCATAGGCGGGGAAGGGGGGAATAAGAGGAAAGGGACGCACTCGGGCCCGATGATGGTGATGATGAGCACGAAGGCGGCGACGACACCGATGAGGATGCCCTGCACGGTCGCGTAGTCGGGCACGTCCTTGAGCTCGCCCGTCGCGGGGTCGCGGATGGTCGTGCGCAAGTTGTTGCCGCCCGTCGCCTCAATCTGCGCGGACGCGGACGACACCATCTGCACGTGCAAGCGGGTCAGTCTCGTGTCGACTCGGAAAGGGACAGAAATAAAAGGGAAAGAGCACGTACGTTGCCGACTTGGTATGCGACGCCGGGGAACGTCGCGCGGAACGCGGGCGGGGAGATCTCGCCGAGCTGGATGGGGATCACGCCCCACGCGCCCTGCACGCCGAACTGGACGAAGAACGCGCCGGCGGACAGGCCGCCGAAGGTACTGGGGATGATCCAGAGCGGGATGAAGGCGCCGAGCCAGAGCACGAAAATCACGATCGTCAGCCGTCGGCCAATGTACTGCGACACGAAGCCCGCGAGCGCGCCGCCGGTGATGGCGCCGCAGTTGGAGATGATCGTGGCCACGGTGGAGTGGTACGAGTCGAAGCCCTTGGACTCCTGGAGGTAGGTCGGGTACAGATCCTGGGAACCGTGCGAGAGGAAGTTGAAGCCTGCGCGGTCCACGGTTCAGCAAGAGAGATCGAGAGCGGGATAAGCGGGAAAAGACGCACCGGTCATGAGCAGGATGGCGTAGATGACGAGCAACCAGTGGGTCTTGAGCATGACCCCGACCTCGTGGATGAACACCTTCGTCTTCTTGGTCGTGTCGGTGCCACGCGCGCGCTCGGCGGCCTTGGCGCGGACGAACACCTCGCTCTCAGGGAGAACGGCGCGAACGGCGGCGGCGAAGAAGGACATGCCGGAGGCGGCCCAGAAAAGGGTGCGCCATGTGGTCGAGGTCTCGGGGACGAGGCGGAGGTTCATGCACGCGGCGAAGAGGTAGCCGGCGGCGTAGCCTTGCTGGAGGACGCCGGAGGCGAGCCCGCGAGTCTCGACGGGAAGATTTTCGAGCGCGGTGGCAGACGCGAGGCCCCAGATGCCGCCCATGGCGACACCGAAGAGGGAGCGCACGGCGAGGAACTGCTTGAAGGTCTGCACGAAGCCGGAACCCAACTCGAGGACGCCGCACAGCACCAGGTTCCACACCAAGGGCCATTTGCGACCGAACCGGTCAGAGATGATGCCGAAGACGACCTGGAACGCTCGTCAGCCTCGGTCTGACAGACCATAACGAAGAAGGAATAAAGTTGCTCTGCCGCGGCTGTCATCGTCGGCGACTCGATGAAGAGTCGGGTGGATCCGAGGTAAACGTGCGAATGGACAGATTGGGAAAGTCGCTCGGAGTCGATGTGCTGGGCATCGCTGGGCATCGACAGGCAACGACCAAGAGAAAGTGGGGGTGCGGGGGAGCAGGCTTGGCGACCCCGTGGGGCAACGAAAGGGAAACTCAATCACTCACCGCGCCCACAGAACGGAAGAGAAGCGTGAGGGTGATCGAGGTCGTCTAGAGGGTTCGATTGAGAATCAGCATCGACGACGACGGCGAAAAAAGGCGGGTGAAAACGCACGATGTCAGATACGGAGTCCTTGTGGAACTGGTCCTTGAGACGGGTGACGCTGAGGGAGACGGAGAAAAAGTCGACAGCGTCGCAGGTCCAAGCGAGCCAGCTGTACTTGGCGATGAGCTCCAAGACGCTTGGGGGCGGGGCGGACGACGTACCCAGAGAAAAAGAGCGCCCACTGGATCCAGGTAAGCTCACGAATGACGGTGAGCAGCGGTCTGCCCTCCTCCTTCTTTTCGCGACGGGGAATGAGGTTGCGTAAAAAGTAGGGGGCCATGGTGGGGGAACGAGCGCAGGAGCCGCAAGGAAGGAAGGGCGGAGGGCTGCCGTGCTTTATACCACTCGGGAGCCCTCGAGATGGATCAAACTCTGACTTCTCAAGATAAGTTATGCGCCATCTCCGATCTGAACACAAACTGCCGGTTACCCTTGGGTTACCCCGCAGACGTCGTCGCTTGCCCCACCACCTGGCCCTGGCGTCGGCCTCCTCTTGATCTCCGTTACACCCCTCTTCCGGTTCCCCCACTCCTCATCCCTCTCCCTCTCCCTCTCCCTCTTTTCCTCTCATTTTTCTCTCATCTCGTTCTCCGACCTTCTCCGCTCTCACGTCACCCACACCGTGTTACGACCCTCAAAGCCCTATCGCAGTTCTCGAGCCCACACAGAAGCGAACAGAAGAGAACACCCACCCGATGCCTCGGGACCTTCCCTCGCGCAAAAATATCACCCGCACCGTCGAACCCCGCGCGCGATTGGCCAAAATCGGGCTGACCCCAAATATAATCATAACTTCATCCCAGCCAAGCAGCCAAGGCGTTCCCCTCGGGCCTCCTACAGGCGCATCAATACGAATGCATTGTCAGGCGCGCGCAATATACACATCAAGGGTTGCAATGGATTGAGGAGACGCAGAGCGCACATCGTTTGAGGTTTTCAGGGCTTGGGGTTCCGGCCGTTCCGGTCCGAACGTCCGACGGAACTTACTGTTTTTACATATGCAGCTGTGCAACAATACATAATAGGGGGCGTTCGCCGTGTCGATTTCGAAGTCAAAACCGTCGTTCATCGGTTCCTGCCAGACGAGAAAAAGAAGTGGTATCCTGAATGTCAACTACTTACAGGCTCGTAAACGTCCGTCGTCTGGGTCCGGAAGGGTCAGCCGGCCCACCAACCACAATGTCACCGTGCGAAGACCTACGCTTCCGTGGCTGACCTTACTCAGACGACAGTCTGCAGGGTATTGAAGAAAGGCCCTAGGTCTGAATCTTTCGTGGTCATCGGAGGGTGGGATCGGGGACCTTCGGAAGGTTCTTACAGTAGCTCTAGAGACGTGGGTGAGGGATCCCGACGGATAGGTGTGTCGCCCTGTATAAGATATCGGTGTCGGTGTAATACTAACGCGGATCCTAGAGCATCGAGAAAGGAAGCGGCTTTCCACCGTCCCGCGTCCATCTTTAGGTTGCAACTGCGTCGATAAACATAAGATAATATGCGAAACTGAAAGCTATACCACAAGGCCTTCGTGTCCTCTGTCCAAGCAAGGGCGAAGCCGCGCAGGTACGAGCATCCCGAGGGACGGAAGTGGGGTGATACCTCAGTCCAAGGGACCGAGTTTCGCATCTCTGGCTCCCAAGGCTCTCGGCGAGGATCAGTCGACACAATGGTCCCTAGCCTGATCAGCGTCACAACTCACAGATCGTGCCAGCCCGGGGGAAAAACTTGAAGAAGGGACGAAGGATGCGCCTCGCGACCTGCGAGATATGAAAATGCGGGTGAATACGGTCTAAGCGGGTGCACCCCCGCACGCGGCCCCCCGCATTCCCTCCGCCCTCGTCGGTTCCATCGGACTAGGGGAGGCGAGGGGCGGCGTCGACCGGACGACGCGGATTGAATCGTTATGCACAAGCTTTCTGGGCGGGATATTGCCAAGTTTGATTGAGCGGGCTTGTCAGGGATTGGGTTGGCGATGATGCATCAGCGGGCCAGCGGCAGATGAAAACAATTATTGTGTGGCGAGCGCTGAGGATAGGAAAAAAATGAGAGTACTGGAACGTTTAGATCGAGGCAGAGGCTTGACACACGTTCACGAGTCCGAAGAACATCGTAAGTAATGGTGCAAGACCTGGTCAGCCCCGGTGAGCGCCGTCTTCCCGAGGTAGACGACAAGCTTTCGGAAAACCTTCTCAAGTTCTAGATCTTCGTCTCGTGTCAAAGGGCAAGAAACTGACTTGCCTTTACCCTCGCTAACGTCTCCGTGGGTGTTTCGCCCACGACTGACGGTCTTCGTTTTGGAGACCGTAAGTAGTCACGTAGCTTCTCATGGGCGGTCACCAACGCAGACAACTTGGTGGCTCTTGGTGGATTTCCTGCTGTGTGTTTCCTTGGCGAGATACTTAACTCAAACGGGGGGTGGTTCCCTCACGGAGATTATAAGGGCAGATTTTCAGTTTGGTGTGCAATGGGTGGTCGAAGTTAGAAGTTATTTATTTATGTAAGCTCGACTCGCAAGTGGGTACGTTGCAGAACAAACCGTGGGAAATACATCTGCTACTGACCCGGCTACACTTCAGATGAAGCACCTGTTCTTTCGTCTGAGCGTGAGCCCATCCAGTCTACATCCCATTACTTTCGCAGTTTGGTATAACCAAGTTTCCATCGGGGAAATACATCCAACATGACGCTCTCCGCATTTCTTCTGGGGTCTAAAAAAGCACAGGCCGACACGGAACTCGACGCGCTTTTCGTGCGTTGCCCTCTTCGTAACTTACACCCTTTTCGATCGCGGCTGACCGGGGCCGTCGTGTTGGCGTTATCCAGAAAACCACACCACCTGCACCATCTACGAGCGCCGGACCGTCCAAGGAAAGTCGCAAGAAGCGCAAACAGGACGCTCCCGTCGTAAGTGAGCGCTCGACGAAAAAAAGCAGGAAGGATGGTGCTGGCGCAGGGGCCGTCGAAGGGCCATCGTCTCCCACATCCCTAAAGCCGAAGGAAAGCAAACGGGAGGGTAAGGCCGGGGACAATGTAGAGAAGGACAAGAAGGAGAAGAACGCCCGCGTGCTGGATGACAGTGAGGAGGACGAGGAGGACAACGCCGATCTGGAGGACGCGTATTTGGTGAGCAAGACCAAGCACAGGGGGAAGATTGCGGACAAGGCCGCAGAAGCGG
Organism: Amylostereum areolatum; assembly: GCA_012932865.1. Classification (NCBI taxonomy): domain Eukaryota; kingdom Fungi; phylum Basidiomycota; class Agaricomycetes; order Russulales; family Stereaceae; genus Amylostereum; species Amylostereum areolatum. The sequence continues at coordinate 1,772,879 of SAXG01000002.1, forward strand.
GAGATGACGGAGAAGAAGGGAGCGATGAAGATGAAGAAGAAGATACCGCCCCTCCTGTGCACGAATCTCTCCTCGGCAGGAAAACGTATTCGAAGAAGAAGGCTCCGCGATATGTTCCCTTGGAAGAGACATCGGAGAGGAGGGATGACAGGACAGTCTTCGTGGGGAATGTCCCTGTCGAAGTCGCAAAGAACAAGGTATGTTGCCTTCGTTGGCTCTACCGATATCGTTTCCCGTCCCACATCCTTCATCATGCATTATCTACACTTGATTTACTCCCTCCCTCCTCCGTCGGCTACGCACAAGTATTGATCTAATTTTTACAGTCCGCTCTCAAACAATTCAAACGACACATCCTCTCCTTCGCCCCCACCGCCAAAATCGAATCCACCCGCTTCCGCTCCGTCGCATTCCAAAAACCTACCACCAAACTCACAGAGGAGCCTTCCGCCTCCGCGACCACCCCCGCACAAGCCAGCACCTCCGCCGACGGCCGTGCGCACGAGCGGGCACGCGCGGCCGAGTGGCGCGCAACGAACGAGGACTACGATGCGGACAAGGATCCCGCGAAAAAACGACTAACGCCGCAGGAGAAGAAGCGGATCGCGTTTATCAAACACGAGATCCACGACGAGGCTGGGTCCGTGCATGCCTATGTCGTCTTCGCGCATCCGAGCGCGGCTCCCCGTGCGGCGAACCTACCCCAGATCGTGGTCATGGACCCGTACGACGCAGCGCGTGAGGTCGTTGCCAAAGCGGATGGCTCTGTCTTCTTGGAGAGGACCTTGCGGGTGGACAGGACGAAAAAAGGCGGGGATAAACGCGTCGAGAGCGAGGGAATGAAGGGCGACCCGAAGCGGACGGTCTTCGTGGGCAATCTGGATTTCGCGAGTCGGGAGGAGGATCTCAGAGTTTTCTTTGAGCAAGTGGTTGTCGCGGAAAGGGGCGCAAGAAGTGCGGATGCGGAGAGCGACGAGGACGACGAGGAAGACGAGGAAGACGAGGAGAAGAAGACCGAGGTTGGTCGACCGAAGACATGGGTAGCGAGGGTGCGCATCATCCGGGACAAGGACACACAACTTGGAAAGGGCTTCGCATACGTCCAGTTCGCGGTGCGCTCTTCGCCTTATCCTCGAGGGTGCGCTAGTCTGATCGGTGTTTTTTTTTTCTAGGACCGCGAATGCGTCGATGAAATCCTCGCCATGGAAGAGGGGAAGCTCAAGTTCGCAAAACGTAAATTACGCGTTCAACGGTGCAAGACCCTCCCCGGTGGCGCGAAGGCCAAACCGTCGACCCCCGGCGCAAAGGCCCCCGCATCCGCCAAGCCTGCCGTCCCCAGACCCCAAACACGCACTCCCGTCGTCATCCCCAAGGGTAATCCGCTCCTCGGCGAAAAGCTCGCCCACCTTCCTAAGGAGCAGCGCAAGGAGGTCAAGGCCTCAGACGCAGACCGCGTCGCGCGCCGCCTGGCCAAGAAAAAGGCGCGCAATGCGCTTGTGAAGGCCGGGGTGAAGGAGCAGAATAGGGGCAGGGAGCGCGTGCGGAAGACGCCGCTCGAGCGCAAGGCCGCGCCGAAGCACGAGCAGAAGAAAGGGCGAGTGCGGAGTGAGAAGAGTCTGTCGAAGAGGAATGGGAAGAAATAGGGCGTATTCCTCGTGGACACTCTGCTTGGTTTGTCCATACGTCTTTATAACTTCATGTTATACTTTATCGTCGGGCTTTTCTTCGAGAATATTTGAGCCAGGGCCCAGTGGGGTACAATGCAGACGTGGGCTGTGGAAGTGAATGCCCATAACACGACCAGGGAGGACGAACTAATTCGAAGGTAGCAAGTACGCTGAGACCTCCTGAGCGCCGGTACATTTAAACAGCATTGGAGAGATGATACAACGTTTTCATTCCTAGAAAAAAATCTTTACACGATACGTGCTACAATGGAAGGTCACTTTTGACCAACCACGTCCGAGAAAGAGGGGTTGTTCGTGGTGACGCCGCCAACACCACCTGTGAGCACGGTGTCGATCGCAACATCCAAGCTGGGCGTGATTGCCGTTGGGCTCATAGCCCAGAGAGCGACCGCGATTGTGCTGAAAGGCTCATATCAGCATTGAACCAACATCGCAAACACGGACAACTTACTTCGTGCCGCTGTAATCCAAGATGCCTTCATGCACAGGGAACTTGACTTGTGGTCTATACCAGACAACTCCATGAACGAGAGACCAAGAAGACACCAAACTCAGAACGCACCCGAGGTTAGCGACACGCTTGCCCATCATCCACCCGTTGACGAAGAGGAGAGCGCGGTACGGCTGCGTGCTGTTGTCGAAGTTGAACGACATCAACACGTCGAAACCGCTCGGCACGTCCAGCGCGAACGTCGTAACGAAGAAGCCCACGCCCACGGTCGCGTTTGGCAGACCCTGGGACAAGTCGCGACTCTCCCAAGAAGAAGTGTCGAACCCGGGCAAGTGCCAGCCTTCACGCTGGGCGAAGAGCCCGCCATCGTTCATCACGCCACGGGTTTTGTCCAGGAAACTAGTAGAACGACGCATAAGCAAATGAGAGGGACAAGCAAGGGAGAACATACCCAGTGTACCCGCCCACTTTGCCTTGAACCTTCCACTCGCCGAAGGTACCGTTGTTGAGTTGGAAGCCGCGCACACCACGAGCAGATTTGCCTGCCAAAGCACGTTAGCCCATGGTGACTTTTGGAGATATACTATGGAGACCTACTTCCTTCGTCGATACCCATGTTGTCCTACGCAGGCGAAGGATGAGCATTGAACATCTGAGAAATACGCATAACTACGCACCTGGACAATCGTGATAACATTGTCAACGCCAACTTTCACCGCGCCATCTGGGAAGTTGTACACGGCATCGACCTGGTCAATGTTGTTATTGTTGTTAGTTTCGCTAAGGGCGCCACAGTCAGACTATTTCGAGGAATGGATAGCCGTTACACTCACTTCCCGAAGGCGGTTCCGATGAAGACGTCGTTCAAGAATACGCTCGCGGCGAAAGCTGTACCCCTAAGGTGAGACGATGGCCATTGCGAAGAAAAACGTCGGACACTACCATCGCCGCCGATGATCGACAGATTCGCAGACGTTTCGGAGCCTGTTGCATTAAAGTGACCACGCCACAGGACTACGTTCTCGCAGCTATAGGATCTCAAGTCAGCACGCAGCCCACCAGAAGCGGCGAAATAAGAGACTACTTACAAGCCATAGTCGCACCCATACAACACTCTTCCGTCGCCATACAACGGCTTTTCCGTGATGTTCGTTGTAGTATGGTTGGCCACAATCCACTCCGAGTCGTCGAAGCCCGCCTGGATCTCAGGCAAGCTATCCTTGAACTTCCACCCTGAGAGCGTAGGAGCGGATGGTACACCGTCTGTAGAGTACGTCACTGTGCCCACGAAAACGCCTGTGCTTGAGATCTCCTGGGCAGCCGTCGCATTCGGGGCGACAGTCTCCCCGTTCCATGTCACACCCTTGAGCTCGTCGGGCCCAATAACGACAAGTCGCGTAGTCTGGTTGAGGTCACCGAAGAGCGCGAGCGTGCCGTCCGCGCCGAGCGAGGCGTTACGCACGAGATGCGGTCCACCCACAAGCACCGTCGCATTCGTTCCCGATCTGCCAGTATTCAGCGAGGGAGTCGCTGGCGTCGCCCGCGAGTACCGGCGCGAAGAACGAGCCCGCCGTCGGCGTGTCAGGAGAACAGGATTAGCTGGTCCATCCGTCTCGTGGACCTGGGCGGGTCCGCCAACAGTCCCACCTGGGAAGCTTAGGAGGGGGTCTGAGTTGTTGCCAACGGCGATTTCGTGGGCTTGGTTGGAGTCTCCGTACGCGAACAGAACATCGCGCGAGCCGATGCGCCCAGGCGAACAGGATGGGTGCGGTCGAATAGCGAAGGAAGCTGCTCTGGCCGAAATTATAATCCGTCACGATCGTCTTGGATTGGCGGCCGCTGAGCGTGATGTTAGAGACGGTGCTTGGGATGCTGAGCGTCCCGGCAGAGGTCGTGACGTTGAGCTTGAACGCGATAGTGTCCCTACGATTAGTCTTATATTAGCAACGAAGCCTTGCGCCATAGGATATCTGACTCACGTAGACGTCGAGTCTGCCTGCCTGGCGATCCAGAAGGTCGCATTAGTGTCCGGGTTTTGCAATTTGACCACGAAGGCAGCCGAGTTCGACACCGACACCGCGCTCGTGCTGCTGTTCCCGACCCAGTCTGTCTTGTAAAATTCGGGCGACGTGCGCAAGAATAGGCCTTGCAACTTGAGCTCGGTATACTTGTCGCCACCCAACTCGCGGGACTCTTGGATAGCACTACCGTAGTCGTAGGAGGCTGTCACAACGGTCAGCGACACGAAAAGGTTGACGTCCAAGGAGAAGCTCACTGTAGACGCCTGGGAAGGGGAGAGCACCCCACGACGTGCCGCTGGAGAGTATGAACATGAGTCATGGTGTCAATCGATCAACTCGCGCCCACGTACCCGTATACCATGTAGAAGCTCATCATCTTGGCGTTCGACGCCCATAGTCCCTTGTAAAAGACCTGTTCGAAGTCGGCGCCCGTCAAGATACGGCAGTTGGGATACCCCGGTGCTGATTGGTCCCCACGCGTCGAACGCGCCACCTTGGAACTCGGGGAAGTACCATGGCTGGCTTGGGTTCGTGTCTAGAGTAACCACTTTAATCACGTATCGGAAGTTGCAAGGGAGACACACATACTTGCGTGGTAATCGTGATAGTTCGTGGTAACTCCCCGCCAGCTCGTCGGATGCGAGCAGTCGAAGCCCTGAGGGTAGGCGTCCAAGCTGAATAAGTCGAACTGTCAGTCAGTGTGCAACGGAGAATGCTACGTCACATACCCATAAATCTCGACAGCGCCCTATTGTAATGCATCGTCAGTTTTACATACGTACCCAGGGACAAAAAGCAGAAGGCTTACCGTGCCATTGACGAAGTTCTTGCCTTCCTGGGGGTCGTTGTACGTGAGCGGAACGACAATGCCAGACGAGTTGTACGTCGCTTCCAGGTTGACAAAGTACCCTTGCGCGCCACTGGAGCCCTGACTATACTCGTTGTCTGGATGACGGACCGCATCAGCGTTCAGTTCAGAATGTCATTCCCAGCACTGCGCCAAGAGCTTACCGATTTGTACCGCGATGACCGGCCCACCCTCCGAAATCTGGTTGTGCACTGTCTGCTCGGTGATCCCGGCAATGTAATCCTTCCACGCCGCGGTGTAGTCGGTCGCATTCGTCCTCAGCAAGCCCGCGACCTCCGAGGTAACCCAGTGGGCGATTCCTCCCGCCGTCGTCTCCGCGTTGATGTATGGACCAGGGCGGAAGCACGATGAAAATGCCTGCCGCCCGCGCAGCATCAGTACAATGGCTGCAGAGCGCGGTACGCGTCGAAGTCGATGACGCCTGGGGAAGGGTTAATGACACCCCAGTGAGTGTAGACGGAGACAGCGTTGAGGCCTGCAGCTTTGACTTTCTGAAGGATGTCGAGCCAGAGGGAAGGAACGGGGAGACGGAAGGTGTGGAATTCGCCGGAACTTGTAAGAGAAGCTTCTATGAGAAAGCGCACGAGGGTGAAGAGGTTGGGAAACGTACTAGATGAGGACGCGCTGGCCTTTGATGAGAAGGCTATATTCGTCCCATTGTACGTCCTCTGTGCGCCCATTGGAAGAAAACAGCTGCCTGCGGCCCCGCGTCTTCGTCGGCCAGCAGCCCGCTCCTCGGGTATGGATCGCGCAGGCGAGTTGCTCCTCGCTGGTGAGCCAAATCGCCACGAAGAGTTCCAGGAGAGAAAGCGGTCACGGCGACGGCGAACTGACGCGAGACCCAGGAGGGTCCATGCTGCCCACGTCCGCGGCATTCTTCCCCGAGTTCGAGTCTTGCTCTCCATTACGAAAGGCATCGCGTTCGAAGGGGTGTCGACGAAGCCCCGCACCCCCTCCTGCTTTATATACCCTTGAGAGCTCGGTGAACGTCACCGTCGATGACCTGGCGCGTGATGTCGTTGGGAACGATTGACCGTTGACGCAATGTGGTCAGTCCTTCTCGTGACCCGAGATGAGGCCCAAGTTCGCCCATCAGTAGATGGGTAATGCTTCCAGGCGATTTTCCAACCTTCTTGTGCCGTTCAGGTGGATGCTTTCGGATTCTGTATTCACATATTTGCGGACATAACAGCGAGCGTGATGCGGACGGAGAAGCTGGAGGACGGCCGCACCTGGGCGCACCGACGGCCCGAGTCCCGACGCTACAGCTATAGGTCCAGATTGGAGTGCCCAGAGAGAACCCTCGAAGATGGAAGAAAGGAAGAAGCTGCAGACGGGGAACTCAGCCAGCGTGAGATGTTGAGGAGAGGACGCACCTACTCCGCTCGTGCCGAAGTCCGGGTCACGCAGGACGTGGCGAGCGCGGGGCATTGCTGGTCAGAATGAAGAATAAGTAGAGTACAAAAAATATGAATAAAATTGCGTTGACGTCCGTCCGTGCTGTGGACTATATACACGGGACCCGATGGAAGAGGGCAACTACGTAGGAACTGTCGTATGTGTGTAGCGGGGTATATCGTGGTATATGATAGTAGAGTGAACAGGTAAGAAGAAGCAAAACATCACCTGGAAGATGTAAGTGTAGTCTGTATACGGCAGACGTACTCGTGTCCAGGGGGAGGAGGTTTTCATTCATCTTCGAGTGCAACAATGTCATTTGCGAGGCGCGCGAGCATGTCCTCCGCTCGTGAGTTGTGAGGGAAGACCGTGCCATCTCCAACGCTATTGAAAGCGAGTTAGGTACCCAGCAGCAGACCAGAAGAAACGAACGCACGAGACGCCGCCCCAAAATATGCGAGCCAGGAGCTTCTTCAAGCTACCATGTAGGGGAGCGAACACTTGGGAAATATTCTTCCTCCAGCCGAGATCATACAGGCGGATGTGGCGATGAGCAGTTCGCACCAGCCGGTGCTGGTCGAAAGATAATTCATGCTCCATGGGCGGGTTGGAAAGTTTGTTATTGCGCGAGGGAGGAAGAGGAGGAAGTTGTCGAAGGAGTTGGAAGGGGGTGATATTCTCGATGGTCGTTTGGTTCGTCCTTGATCGATGTGTTAGTCAACGAGAGACGCGGAAGAGCTATGGGACGCACAAGACAAGATAGACGTGATAGCTGAAGAAGGAGCCCACGACAAGAGAGAAGATGACTCCAACGAATGAGAGAAACAACATGTGTACAGGTGTTTCCTCGCCCTGAAGGCAAGGTAAAAGAGCGTGATTGTGGACAGGAGAGAAGAACGAACCATAGAGGGAGAGGCGTTGTGGAAAGCAAAATACAGGCCTTGGATACAAATGCAAGCGACGTACAACGCATACGCAGTTACGCATGCGAGAAAATGCAGGAAGGAAGGGTAGGTGCGGTACCCGACACATTTTGCACCCATCCACGGGCAATGGTGGTCTGTCAAGAAACATCAATACACCGTTGTGTGGGGGATGGATACGATGCGGTCGAGAGGGAAACAAAACTCACCCATTTTCAATACACATCGCCCACACACTGAACAGTGGTGTGTTCTCTCTGGCTTGGGACCCCAACATATACGACACCATCGACCCGGCTTGAGATAATCGTCGTCCGGGGGACCCATAAGGGCATCGGTGAGGCTCATCTCACCCTCTACGTCAGTCTGATCTTTCGCAGAAGGCGCAGGACCTGGATCTCGTACAGCGCATACGATCAACGAACAAAGCGCAAGGAAGGTGAGGCTGTATGTAGCAGCCACATGGGTGATGAGGAGATGGGCCGAGTTCAGAGTAAGAAAATGGTAGTGGATGAAGATGTGGAGGAGAGAGGGATGAGGGGCTAAAAGCAAAACGACCGTCACTGCGTGATCGGTGAAGTTTAGTGAATTACACGGGGGGCAAGGGTGGAAAGATGCTCACAGCACAATGGAATATAGTGGTACCAACGCCTTTTATCCCCAGCGTGGCCGTCATCCGAGTCGTCATCGTACAGTGGAGGTTGGAGTGGTTGTTGGGTGGCGAGTTCTGAAGAGTTGAAGGTGACGAGCGGTACCCTCGCTTCGGCTGGCATATTCCGTATTCGATTCGTAACGATAACTTGTGTGAAGTGAAGAGGTCAAGAACTTGAACTTGAAGCTATTAGGATAGCATATGTCGTGAGTGCGGACTCATGAAGGTATGGGCAAAGGACAAGGCGGACCACGGAACGTGTGAGTAAACTCGGCTGACAAGAGGCTGAGCAGAGCATTATTGATCGCGTCTTGTTTTCCTCTGCCATCATCCTTTCATTCGCATATGCTTAAACACCCACGCAGTGTCGAGCTTGCGAGCAGTGAGCATGAGGTCGGAATCTGTCGGAGTCCGCTTGCGGTCAAAAGTCAAGTGAAGCCCGAGGTAGGAGGATCGACGCAGCGGCCAATGACCTCAACATCGCCATGACTTCTTCCTCCGAACTCCGCGACGGACGCAGCCCGCAGGCTTGGAGAGCACGGTCAGGGCCTAGTTACAACTCAGATGTTATGATTTACGCATCCAAGCGTGCTGCGTGACCTAGGAAAGGTGCATATGTTTAATCGGTACGTTTCTTAAGCCGACCTGTCAAGACATCGGAATCCCTGGGCAACGCATATATAAACCGCCCTGTCTCCACGCGAGCGACACCTACAAACCCCTAGACCGACATGCCTCCCTATCAAGATGCCACGGCCGTCAAGGACGCGGGAACCCAGCCTAACGGAGACCATATCTACAGCGGAAACATCAGCGGGGAGTGGACGGTGGCCAAGTACGTCCCGCTATTTTTCGCTCGCCGTCGTCTTGTGCTTATACGCCGTATAGGGTTTCGCATGGAGGTGTGTTGGTTTATGCATCTGCAGCATGAAGCGCTGTTGACACTCACGCCTTTTGCTCCAGGTTACCTCACGGGCATAGCGATGGAGGCATGCATACAGCACCAGTCATCCACCTCACATCGTGATCCCATCCATTTCACCGCCTATTTCATGCTCTCCCCCACAATAGGACCTTGCGAGGTTGCCGTACGGACGATCCGATCGGGCAAGACATTCACCAACCTCGCTCTCGATCTAAAACGCAACGTATGCCCACCCCTCTTGATAGCAGCCCCGCGTTGACCATTCTTATAGGAGGATATCATCATCACGGCCCATGCCATCTTTGGTGTGCTCGACCCAGCCATGGCACCTCCAGATCCTTTCCAATTGACCCTCTCTCCCCCGCATCCGTTCGCCCGCCGAACTCCCTTCCACGCCCATCCCTCCACACTCAAGGCACATCGCTACGGCCCCATCGCAACCCTGCGTGAACATGTACGCCTTGCGGACGACCCCACCGTCCACGAGGGCCACGAGTCGACACTCCCAAACGACACGGGTGGCGTCCAGCTCGGTTACTGGGCCAGCCTCTCCCACCCCTTCGACATGCTCACTCCTGCTTCACTTCTCTTCTTCGCGGATCCACATCCGTGTCTTATCCCTCACCTCACAAAAGGCTCTCTACCCCCTACAACACATACGACCGTCGTGCTCAGCATCGAGTTCAAGGCGCCGATTCCTCGCGAAGCAGCGAAACACACGGTCGGCACGTTCCTGAACGCACGTTTCATCCAGGATCCCAAGGGCCGCCATGACCTCAACGTCGAGCTTTGGACCGCGCCGTCGGATATCGGTGACCAGGAGAGCACGGTCAAGGATGGGTGGAGAGAGGAGCAGAAGTGTTTGCTGATCGCGCGGCATATGACACTCATCGTGCCGATGGAGACTGTGGGCAGGAAGAAGAAGGCGAATAAGGCCGAAGGGAAGTTGTAGAGGTATGGACATGTTGCTTGTCGTTCGTGATGCTTGTACATGAGGTGCACACATATAGTGCTATATTCCCTAAATCAGATGTAACAAGAGTATCGGGAGGAAGTGGCGTCCCAGCCCACTATAGAGTGTGGTCAGCTCTGCCGAGACATTGCAATGGAACTAATTCAGACTCACCACAATGCCAACACTCGAGCAGGCGATAGGGATCGCTAACACGCTGGTTAGCTTCTCTTTCAGCACGAGATGAAGAGAAACGTACTATTTCCTCTTGATCTTCAGCAATCGGGGGTAGTGCTCTCCCCAGAACGCAACTACGTGAGAGACTAGGTCAATACATGAGCACAGAGGGGAAATAACCGAATCTCACACTCATGGTTTGGTTCATGCACATCGGCCTCGTTCTTAACCATCCACAAGTTTGCGTCAGCCACTCCCGTCTTCAAAGCATCCTCTGGAAGACCCACCGAGTATACCCCATCCGGCGTAATCTGCCTCAGATGTTCAATCGCGCTGCTCACGCCCTCGTATGCATCCCTCTTCTCTTCCTGTGTCGAGTTCCAGTTCCAGCGCCTCACGAGCGTGACATGGTATACTGCGTCGCGCCAGGCGGGGGTGACACTTGTCGCCCCATCGACGCCTGGGAACGTCGACGGCGGGCTGACGAGAAGACGCATGCCAGGGGCAATGTCGTGTGCACGGAGGAGTGCTTCAACGAGCTCGGCGCGGGAAGTTGGCGTCGCAAAGTTGGCGCGGGGGACGAGCCGTGAGGCAAGTGCCAAACTCGTGCCAACAGTCTTCCACCGCAAATCTCCGTCAGTCGACGTTCACGGCTGGAAACAGTGTGACCCACCGCCGCTTTCTCGTCCGCAAATGTATTGAAGAACGTCCCCCAGCTCGGGAACTGAAGCTTCAAGACCGTCGCCCCGCGTACGCCGCTCGCCTTCAGCCCCTCTCCAAACTCTTGATGACCAGATGGGTACCCGTATTTCGCACGTATCTGAACGCGGCGGCGACGTCCTCTGGCTTCCTTACGTCGATCTGCGGATGCCCAAGTTAGAACGGAAGGGATCAGCCGTTTTGACAGATGCACGAGGTAATTGATGCCCACATAATAGTACGGCACGCTTCCTTGACGGCACGTCCTTGGAGGAAATGTCGGGTCCTCGTTCCACAAATTTTCACGGTCCAGAAGACACGCGTCGTCAAGTCCATCGCCTCGATCCGCTTGGCACGTCTCCCAGTTAGTATTCATGTATGCACCGAAGTATTGCGAGCGGAAAGCTGTCAAAAGTGACTATGTTATCAGCTCATCGTGACGGTGTCAACGCGGGAAGTACGGAGCCTGGACGTCTCGATGCTTCTGCGCCTGCAAGGCCAGATATTGTATCGGCGTCTATGGCATAAGGAAAGGACGCCACAATCACCATTGCGCCTCCAAATGGCTACGATGTCGCCGATATCAAAGAGAAGAGGAGCACGCACTGTCGTTGGTGTATCCTGATCGGATAGCTTTGCATTGGTCGGAGTGAAAATTGTCGTAGCATTGTTCGGAGAGTGGTAATCCTGCGTAGAGTCTTCCTTCGACTCGGTCACGTAGCTCTTGTATCGTTGTCGGCGGCAGGACTGTACTAAGTGGGCGTTGGTCGGCAATAATCGCGGCAGATCCTGCGACAAGGGAGAGGAGAGCCAAACAAAAATAGCGATGGCGGCAAGGCATGGACAGTGCGAATCCTGGTGAGAATGGGGGGTACTCGACTACTTGCCCGCAAATCCCGTGTCTCTTATAGAAAACGCCGGTCCACTGCTGCTGTTCAACTTGATGGTGATATATCCCGAGGCTTCGGAGGTATGGGTCCAATACTCTATCCAGCAAGGTCGTCATATCGGCCCTTCCAATCGTCCGTTATAGACATCGCTATTTGAGAACATATGGAGTAAGGGTCCCCCATAGGATGCGCGGCTACAACTCGAGGCAGATTAGGAGCGCTAATTAATGAGCGATCAATGAGAGATGAACAAGGAAGGAAGTGTGAGTTTCCGGAGGTGTCAAGTTGCGGTTGGTCGAGCCTGAGCCTCGGTGTAATACCCCTTATTTGAGCGCTCGAGGTCGGCGAAGGGAAATGGAACGTAAAGTCATTGTTGAAAAATCCATTGGTTGCCCTAAGTACCTGTGTTACATACCATTCCAGTGGTGGTATCGAGTAGAGGATCCCGAGGTACGAGGGTTGACTCTGCTTTAGGAGACTAAAAGATGACGCCGCTCGGATTGAACCGAGAAACACAGCATCATATATGTATTGTGGGAGCTCAGTTTCCAAGGGCGTGTAGCGCAGTGGTAGCGCGTTCGCTTTGCAAGCTGACTCAGCTGCTTGCGAAAGGTCCAGGTTTCGATCACCTGCTCGTCCAATGGGTTCCGATCAAGAACTCTTTAACATTTTGCTTTTTCTCTACTCGAGGCTCAGTGACCAGTCTGTACTAGACCTAAGACTACTTAGTGTTGAACAAACTATAGAGTATATTCAAATATAATCATAATAATATGCAAAAATACCATTAAATAGATGGCTGCCCATAATCGTAATTACAAGATATGATTAGATATGGGCTAAATAATATAATATATCTACTCCTGGGTCATTGCAGCTGGATCACAGCTTACAAGGAGTCAATCCTTGGCTATACATCTGTTCTCTAAGGTCAATTTCCCCAATAGAGTCAGCAGACATAACATTGACATCAACTTTCTCATGTTTACACTGTGGACAGCCATCTCCCAGTCATCTCAGCATTTTCCAAAGCATGTTAACAAGCTTGGGGAGGCTTTAATGAGAGCTTGTATACATATAACACTTCAGAAGCACTGATATACAATCATGTACTGTCATATCTGTCCGAGAATAGACCTGATTTGGAGTGATTTAGAGACAGGAAATGTGGGAGTAAATACAAAGTAAATATGATTAAATACGGATATGAATAAATATTCTTCTCTCCATACTCATATTTTTTCGTATCCATTATAATATGGCTCCTCAAGATATTTATTTGTATTTGTGCAACACTAAGACTACTAGTCTAGAGACTAGTAGTATACTAGTAACTATTACTATGTAGTATGTACGATTGTAAAATCCTAGATAGTAAGCTTCCTGTAAGCACCAGCTGTAAGCCTACGACGTAATGCTGTCGGTGTAACATACCTCAGCGCGAAGCTCGAGCCGTTCGTGACATCTTTCCCAAAAGTTCTCCATCTGGACCCGCCATCGCGATGCACTAGCTTCTCCATGAGATTCAGGACCAGAATGAGGGTGTTTACTTGTATACATGACAAAGCTCGGTAACATCGAAATATACTAACACCCACATTTACAGCTTCCCCTTCCTCTTCACGGGCACAGTAAGTGTCATATGCCGCGCGATCGCCAAACATCTCTGCTCCTCCCTCCAACCCTCCTTCACCTCCCCCTCCCCAATATCCACAGGCGCAGTCCACAACTCCACGTTCAAATCATGCCTTCCCTGCGGATCCTGCACGAACCGCGTGCCCATCGTCACCCCCACCGTCCGCTTACCCACCGCCGCACCCCGTGGAATCGGAGCCTTGAACTCGACCGACAGCGTCACAGTCGGGTACAAAGCGGGAGGAAAAGCGCCCTGGGTTAGGCGTGCGATGACGCCGGAGAAGGGATCGGCGAGGAAGAGGAGGCCTGCGGGGGCGAGGGTGTCGCGCTCGTCCGTGAACGCGGACCAAAACCCGAGCTTCACGCCGCCGACGGTGGGGAGAACGTCCTCGTGCGTCTCGTGGACGGTGTGATCTTGCGCGAGGTGTGTCTGCTCGCGCATTGCGACGGGCTTGGGGTAACGTTGGCGTTTAAGGAGGGAGGGGTGCGTGTGGAATGGGATGAGCGGGGCGTAGAGGTTCGGAGGGGTGAGTGTGAGGGGGTGGGTGGGTGGCGGGGAGGCAGCGGGGTCGAGAATTCCAAAAACGGCGTGGACCATGATCACGACCGTTTCCTGCAGATCTCCGCATCAGAGAAACATGCTGGGGAGAAGTGATAGAGAAGAACGACGCATACATTCTGGCACAGCTCGACAACGAGGTTGGTGAGGGCCTTTCCGGAGCGCACGGTGCGCACGACAATCTCGCATGGGCCTGGGACAGCGGCGCGTAGGAAATAAGCGGTGATGTGGATCGGATCTTGGTGGTCGGTCGAGGACTGGTAGGAGATGCATGCTTCAATCGTAATGCCCAGCAGATAGCCTACGAATGCAGAACGAGTCAGTTCTGGCAACTCAGAACGTACGTTGTGAGACACATGCCTCCGTGTGGCACTCTGTCAAAGCATAAGTATCGATAGTGCTGCTACGGAGTCAAAAAGAGGAACTCGAGACGCACCCTCCTACCGTCCAACCCTCACTGACGTCCCCTTTGTAGACTTGATCTCCGTTGTTTCGAGAACCTGCATAGTGAACAGTCGTAGCTTCCCGATAGGTAGACATGGTGCTCTTCAAGTAGTATGCAACCTGTCATCACAACTATCATAAACCGCTGACTCCCAGGGCTCGGGCTTGGGCTCGGGCTTCCCCAAAGCGTCATGCATCAAGCCGCGTATAGATTCCTGGTCGAGCAGTCTTGGAACCACGGATTCCTGAAGCCCGGGAGGGTATGGACTCCTTGTAAGTATGTGGAGAAAGCAGTGCGGCTGATACGCAGTGGTATAGAAAGGCAGTGGTACCAAGGACGCGTTGGGTCACGTTTTTTTGAACCAACGTTTTCGCGTACATTACTACATACTTACAAGTTACTCCTTATTTTCGACGACAAGATTCACAGAATATCGTATGGCGTTTATCTGGCCAACTAGTTATACAAAACAATAACGACGAGATACACATGCGATGATGATGACAAAAAATATACCAGGATCGCCAAAACTCAATATACCGTCGAGTCCTGCAACCTCCACCGCCGTAGTGGTCCCCACCACCACACCGATGCCCTCGGGTCCCGTATCGACTTCGGTGTTGGAGGTAACTCCCCTATGCGCACCTCCACCCTCTCCTCCGTTGTCCCTTCATCCTCCCCGTGGTCGTGTCTTCTCCTCACAAGCCCCTCGAACCCCTCCATCTCTATCGACCCCTCCTCCCTCTCCCGCTGTCGTATCCCAAAGCTCCCCAAACCCCATCCATGCACCGCCGGAGGCCGATCGGGCGTGTCATGCGCGGCCTCCTCCCCAAACGCGGCGTTCATACGCGCGACCTGACCCTCGGCCCGCTGTTGCGCTGCGACGATGTGCGAGTGGCGGAGGTACTGCATCGTGGCGCGAATGTAGGCCAAGCTGGTGTTTAGTACTCTTCGCCCGAGCCACGCGTTCTGGAGGACGGAAGCAGAAGGCGTGGAGAGGGACGTTGCTGATGTCGGGGAGGTCGGGGAGGTGGGCGGTTCGGACGCGGAGGAGGTCGAGGACGAGCCCCGGCGGGCACGTCCGGTCAGCTTGCCCGTCATATCCGACCAGAGCACGCGCGCCTTTTCCTTGTGTTCCTTTCTCCGCGCGTCCCGGACGCGCTTTTTCCGCCTGCGCTTCTCCTCGCGGCGCATGAGCTCTTCGACCTCCCCAACGCCCATCCCGGCGCCGACCCACCACCACCAGCCGAGGAAGCTTTGCCAAAGCATGACAGCGCCGGTGAGCGGCGGTAGATAGTCGTACTGCTCCGCACTCGGGATGTATACGAACGTGAGCGCGGTGGAGGAGATAGCAAGGAAGAGTGCTCCGGCGCCGAAGATCGCCGTGCCGCCGTCGGTACGCCAAGCTTGCTTCCTGTTGACAACGAAACCCCAAAGAAATAGGGCGATGGTGAAGAGGAGGGAGAGCGTCGCGTTGCATATATTGCGCACGGCATCGGGGATGCCGGTCGCAGTCCCCTTCTGGCTGATCTCGAACATTTGCATTACCGCCGCGACAATCGCAAGAGGGCCTGTAGGGAGGATGAGAGCAGTAAAGGAGGTAAAAGAAAAGAGCGCGAACCAAGGAGGATGAAGATAAGTCGTGCTTCCAACCGTGAAGGGTAGAGCAACGTGAGGAATTGAATGTGGGTAAGCTAGAACGTTATGAGCGGAGCAGGGATTTTAGGAACGCATCGCTGACCTGTATGAGGGCAGACCACAGGGCGTTTCCGAGGGTCCAAGCGGCGAGAGTGCCCATGGACCAGGTCTCCGCCGCGCCGGAATTGGGAGAGAGAGGTGGGAGATCAACGGCGATATAGCTGAGCATGTACGGCCAAGTCTGGCTTTCGTCCATGGTATTATTGAGGATAGTGACGATGGACGCGATGGTGGATCCAAGGAGGGCTAGGAGGGCGGTGATCTGGAGGACAAAGTTGAGGCGGGCGAGCTGCCAGTGATACTGCGCGGTGAAGACGAGCTGAAGGAGGAGAACGGCGAGAAGGGTGAGAACAGCGGTGGTAGCGACGATCTGACTGGGGAGAGAGCGAGAGAAATGAGGGCGATATTGGAGGTAAGGGTTCGCGGGGTAGCTGTCGAGTATCAGGTCAGTGAGGGAGTCGTCGCGAGGGCGCGGTCTAGACACACGCATTGCCATCGCCGTTACTCGCATTTGCGCTCGCTGTAGCGGTCGAGGTAGAGCTCGACGCAGACTGGGAGGCGTCTTGGGCGAGGACAATGGCGGTACCGAGCAAAAAAGAGGCGGCAGCGCGCCGGGACATGATGTGTTGCTTGGCCTTGGCGACTCGGATGATCACATACGGAAGTCTTGGCCTTCACGTACACGGCGGCGGCGTGCTTGCAATACTGGACGGGGTTGCTTGAGCTGCGACGAGCTCGATGAGATGTTAGAAACGGAGGTGAGCAAGGCGTGGGGGACGGGTCAGACGACGACGAGAAAGCTATCGCCGCTTCGCGCCGTCGTCGTGCGCAATGCCACGAGCGCATACAGCTCCGGCGCGTCGCCGATCCCGCCCCGCCCTCTCCGGCCATAATCTGCCTTTTTTGGACAGAAATTTCAACCTCCGCTCCTCCCGCGATATTTGAAGTCGTGCTTGCGCCATCGGGGTAACGATGACTCTTCCTCCTTCCCTCTTGCTTCCCCCCACCATGTCCCGTACAACGTGTAATTTTTCTCGGAAATCTGTATTTTTATGCCAACTTCGTGAACTTTCTGTGATGCGATCCTGGACGTCTGACTCGATCTTCCTCTCTTTCACATTCTTCCTCTGCGTACTTATATGCACCACAATCCAGGTGCGCAGACCCCGTAATCCCACGCGGTCACCTGTGCTTGCAGATTATGCGGTGCCCATATGAACGTTCCCGTGCGTATCCATTCCCTCATCAAAATGGCCTGCTTGCTATGCATATACTTATCTTTGACGGCCGCCATTGGCGCACGGTTCTCAGCTTCGAGATCGCAGGATGTGTGTGAGATTGTGGTCCGGTGGTATTTGGAATGGCTGACATAGACCACCGCCTGCAGTGCGCTCGAAGCAGCTCGTCGCACACTCCCCGCACTACGCCCGGATGGTCTCTTCCATGCAAGCCTCTGTGCTGCGTCACCGCTTGGTCACCTATCCACCGCGGCCAGCCCGTGTCTTACACATTTCGACTCTGCAGATCACGCCGTCGCTTTGGTCATCTACACGCACGCGCACTAAGCTTGGTCGCGAGGATCCTGCGGGTGTATATTCGGATGAAGCAAAGTCATCCGATTCTCCTTCGCTTCGCAGATGCTGAACGGTGCACGTCTATCTGATCGGCCGCAAAGAAAGTGGAGAACGGACGGGTGCGCATTGTCTCCCGGCGGAACTTCGTACGGCAACATAGATTCACCATGATCCACGACGGTGTATGCGAGGTCATCTGGGGTTCGCGCCTGGAGCTTAGAGGCGCCGGGGTGAGGATTTTGAGGTCCATGGGAACGATGGCAAGTACAAATCGGTAGGTGCTTTCTGCTCTGGAAAGGCCGGCATCGAATATCGACCCCTCGCTGCGTCCTCCTGATCCATCTGCCGTGTATCCTGACTGATCAACGTTGTTAGCACATTGCTACTTCTCCCAACAAAGAGCCATTCTAGTCACGGAACTTGTTCAGGTTTCATGCAGGGCGGTTGGGCTACTCGGACGCATTCGTTACCTTCGCGGTGGGCGTCGAAGAGGGACGCTGGCACGGGATGAGCGAGGTCGACGAAAAGGGGAACGCCATCGCCAAGAGGGCGGTGCAGCGATGCCAAATGCGGAGGGGGGCGTTGCTTAGTCATGTGATGTCACGGTGAACGGCTTTGATGGGCGCCTGACGGCTACTCAGGTGCGCTCCTCTCCAGTCCCGTCCAGACATATATATAACCACCACCTCCTTTCATTTCCTCTCACCTTTTCCTTCCACCACCTCGCTCTTCCACCACTTCCTCTTCCCGTCACACTCAAATGGCCTCTGCTGAAGTTCAGATCGTGGACGTCCGCGTCAACGACCAAGCTCACAACGGCGAAGTAAACATACGTGCCGAAGTCCTCGCTGGCCTCGTTCGTCCTCAAGGACAGAAAACTCTTCCTACCCTCCTGCTCTACGATGAGCCAGGTCTTCGCATTTACGATGAAATCACCACCGATGCCGACGAATACTACCTTTTTGGAGCCGAGGAGAAGTTACTCAAAGAGCATGGCGATGATATTGTCCGGATCATGAACACGCGCAATGATGGCAGTCTCAACACCGAAGGCATTGTCCTCGAGCTCGGCGCGGGGTGAGTCCTTCTTCTCCAGCCCCCCTCCCCACGCCGACCACCATCTTTGCACCACTCGCCAATATCCATTCGCATTTCGTCGTTGTTACGAGGTTTCGGCGCGTAGTCAATCACCACGGGCGTATCTCATCGACCTCCGCGTCTATCATTGCGGTCCCGATCTTTCGTTCCCTTTTGTCTCTAACAGGCAACCGCTGTGATCGGTAATCGTCTGACCCGCATCTTCCCCTAGTTCCTTGCGGAAGACCTCCCACATCCTCAAGGCCCTCTCCGACATTGTGCCCCAGGCCGATCCCGCACCCTTCACCTACTATGCGCTCGATCTCGAGCAGCGCGAGCTTCAACGTACCCTTATCCAACTTGCCAGCTCCGACGTTGGCCCCGCACTCCAGGGCAAGGTCGCAACCAAGGGTATGTGGGGCACATACGACGGCGGTCTTAAGTTTGTACAAGAGGGCGGGCTTCGCGGCCGAGACATTGTCGATAAGGCAACTCCGTCCGTGTCCAAGGCGGCCGACATCGGGCGCGACCACTCCCCCAGCTCGGACAGCACAGCATCTCTTACTTCCAGTGAGCACGCATCTGCAGACACCACCCCATCTACCCCCGACGTAACGTCGTCCGAGGAGCCTTTCCATCTCCTCTTTTTGGGCTCCTCTCTCGGCAATTTCACACCGGGCGCCGATGCCAAATTCCTCAAGGACCTTCCGCTCCGGCCGGGTTCAGGTGACACCCTTCTCCTCGGCCTCGACCACGGGCGCGACAAGGACAAGATCGAGCGAGCTTACAATGACAGCAAGGGCATCACTGCTCGCTTCATTCTGAATGGACTCAAAGGTGCTGGCCGCGCACTCGGAGACGTGAACCTGTTTGCCGAGGGAAAATGGGAGTATGTGGGCCGATACAATGTCGCAGAACGTGCGTATCTGTTCCTTGTGATCCTCAAGCCCCTTTATCTATCGTTCATTCTCGCCCTGACCTGCATGTTTCTCAGGGAAGCACGAGGCGTACTACAAGTCCAAAGGCGCTCAGACCCTTGTCGTCCCGCAGACCGCGCAGGAGATCTCCTTCGCTGATGGCGAGCTGATTAATGTGGAGGTCTCATACAAGGTACGGTGGACCCGCTCATTCCACGTCTCTGTCATCAACTTATGAATCTATACTAGTTCTCCGAACGGGACGTTTGGTCGCTCTTCACAGACGCGAACCTGCGTCCTATTCAGCGATGGACGGACGAAGCAACTGGATATTCTCTGTGGCTTCTCGAACGTCCGCCTTTCATCTTCCCGCGGCTCCAGCCCTCCACGCTGTCGACTTCGCTCGCTGGCGTGCCGACGTTGCAGGACTTCCACGAGATGTGGGCCGCGTGGGACTTCATCACGCTCAAGATGATCCCTGACTCGATGCTCCTCCAGAAGCCAATCGACCTTCGCCACATCTGCCTGTTCTACACCGGCCACATCCCGACATTCTTGGACATCCATCTATCTAGGTTGTTGAAGGAACCACACACAGAGCCTGACGGTTACAAGGTATATTCTTTGGGATTCATTCCGCTGCTCCCACTGATGTCTTTTCTTAGTACATCTTTGAGGTACCCTCTTTGTTGACCATCTTGGGATCCTTCTTCACTGACACAACGTAGCGTGGTATCGACCCCAACGTCGACGATCCCACCGAGTGCCACGTGAGTCTGCTTTCTCCTTGTCCTTGTATCCCAACTGACCTTGTCCTTCAGCCGCACTCCGAGGTCCCCCAGAATGACGACGAATGGCCATCATTGGTGGATATCCTCTCGTTCCAGTCCCGCGTCCGTCAACGTCTTCGCAGCCTCTACGCCGACATTGAATCAGGCAAGCGTCCACTCACCAAGAAGATTGCTCGGGTCCTGTTCCTTACCCTCGAGCACGAGGGCTTCCACGCGGAGGTTGGTATCTTGCCATGGAATCGACCCCGAAAGCATCGTTAATGCCCCACGTATTTAGACTCTACTCTACATGCTTCTCCAGCGTGCAGGCACTGGAACTGTCGCCCCCTCGACGAACGGTTTCTGCCTCCCACCTTGGGAATCGCTCCGCCTTGCTTGGGATGCGGCACCCACGCCCACGACGGCAAGCGTCACCCTCGGCCCCGCCAAGGTGACCCTCGGCCACGACGACATCGAAACCGAGGACGAGGAGACGGCATTGTACCCCAAGGACCGCGAACTGGGCTGGGACAACGAGAGCCCCAAACGAGTGGTCGACGTCGGCAAGTTCAGAATCGAGTGGCGGCCCGTAACCAACGGACAGTTTTACGAGTTCTGGAAAGGCGAGGGCAATGACAAGGTCGAGATGCCCAAGTCGTGGATCGAAATTGGTGGCGAGATTATGGTGGGTTCCTCCGTATCCTTCGCTATCTTCCGTATGCCAACCAATCGACGATAGGTTCGCACCCTGGATGGCGCAGCGCCGCTCAAGATCGCGCACCTCTGGCCCGTGCTGACGGACTACGTTAGCCTGTCGACCTATGCTAGCGTCAAGGGTGGCCGCCTGCCGACCGAGCCGGAACTCCGCTTGTTTTATGACAAGTTCGAGTGCGGATACGAGGGTGGAAAGAACATCGGGTTCCGAAACTGGCACCCTGTGCCGTGAGTCCCTCTTCGCCTGTATCCCGAGGAACACTGATTAAGCCCTTTGCCTTCTTCGATTTTAGAGCGACGACGGGTGGGGAGGAGGACGGCGGGCGGGGGCATAATGGTGGCGTCTGGGAGTGGACGTCGACCGTGTTTGATAAATATGAAGGGTTCACTCCGATGAACTTGTACCCTGGGTACGAGTTCCTTTACCCTAATTCCCTCTAGTCGTGCTTACCAGTCCCATCCCCATACTTAGGTACTCCACCGACTTCTTCGATACCCGCCACAACACCGTCGTACGCATCTCTCTTTCCTCCTGTCGCTCGCATGTCTGATGAGCACTCCGCAGATTGGCGGCTCGTATGCGACCATCCCGCGTCTGGCCGAGCGCCGCTCGCTGCGCAACTACTACCAGCGCAACTATCCATACGCTTGGATCGGCGGGCGCATCGCCTACGACAATTGAACCAGCAGACTCAAGTGAAGTCCGGAGAATGAGACGTGCGCAGAATCTGTGCTATCCATGCTATGTGTAACTCCCGCGATTGTCTATCAACCTGCATGTCTGTGCTTATGTTGTGAGTGCATATCCTGCTGTTATGTTCGGGCGACACCGTCAATTGTATGTACGAGTAGGGCGGCCGTCTTGGCCCCATAGAGTTTGGTTTCGCGCTGGCGGTTGTATCAGTATGTTGCTTTATTTTACAGTAGCGTGCGCCTCAAGGCCACCGGAAGGCTTTCCGCGGACCTATCGGGTGCTCCGCCATCTATAAACATACTAGCCTCGCTCAACGCTCAACCGGACACCCGGTACCACAGCTGGCGAGCTCGGGCCCATCTTCGTCTTTAGGCTCTCAATTCCCCACCGCTCGGCCTCAAGTCTCCTTCCTTCTTCGGGTAGGAGCTCCGTTGTCCTTATATATATCGACACATGAATGATGATGTTCCGCAAATGAAGCCGTCATATAAATACTGACGACTCGAGGGATATTACTGTACTCTTCTCCGGCCTACCCATCCTCGCTTCATCGTTCCACGCTATGCACGCACTCCTCACCCTATCCATCTTGACTCTCAAGGCGCTAGTCGCACCCGCGCCCACACTCGACGTCGTCACCACAGCGGGCACGTATCGCGGCGTGTCCGTCTCGAACGGCACCGAGCGCTGGCTCGGAATCCCGTTCGCACAGGCGCCCGTGGGCGGTCTTCGGTTCAAGGCGCCGGTGCCGCTTGCGGAGCCCGCGATAGGCGTACAGGTGGCAGATACGTTCGGGGACGCGTGTCCACAGCCTGCGAGGTCGACGTTGGGCGCACCCATCAGCGAAGACTGTTTACACCTAAATGTGGGTGGGGGGTAGGGGTGAAGACGATTGAGCTGATTGGATTGCGCATAGATCTGGAGGCCCCGGGGTACGCCGGCGGACGCGAAGCTTCCTGTGCTATTCTACATACATGTGGGTCTCTTTCATCAGTCGCGTGCGACGCTGAATACTGAGTAACACTGGCATCGCGCCTTTGCAGGGAGGGTTCTTTATGATAGGGTAAGGCCCGTAATCACCGTTGCTCGGTCCAGAGCTTCCATTACATTTCCAGCGCCTCGTCCGACCATACGTTTGATCCAACCCGTAGGATCTTCTCGTCGTTGTGACCCGTGAGGCAGTTTGCTCACAGTACTATCATCTCAGGGATCATTCAACGTAGTGTGGATAACGGGAGACCTATCATGTTTGCCTCTGCGTACGCCATTTCCCTCTTGAATTCGAGAGTCTCCGACTTGTAACGTCGGTCGAACACCCCCCTCAGTAATTATCGTCTGAACTCCTTCGGCTTTGTGGGTACAAAGCTGTATGATTTTCGGGATACAAGCGACCTAACCGATCCTCCATGTTCTTCTAGCTGGCGAGCGCGAACGTGCCAGAAGCCGACCTCAATGTCGGATTTCAAGATAATCGAGCCGCGTTGGAATTCATACAGGATAATATTGAGGCCTTTGGAGGCGATCCAGGCAAGGTACATTGTGGAGGTTTCCACCACCGTATTTATGGGCTGACGCCTGACATGCGGTTCTTCTAGGTTACGCTCTGGGGACAAGTTAGTTTCTGGTCACTCAGGCCACCGTAGGCCTTGCTTTTGACGAATCTCTACATAGTCTGCAGGTGGTGGAGCAGTGGAAACACAGCTCGTGTACCCTTCTCAACGTGACCTCTTCCGAGCGGTTATCACGGATTCGTCTACAGGACCTTTGTACGCATCCTTCAGTTGTCCAGCTAGAACGTTTCTCTCATTACGGCCCCCACGAACAGCAAGACCTCGCCGTCCCCTGCTGTCTTTGACCAGGAAGGAATGACATACAGCTCACTTCTGAAGGCCGTCGACTGTCCCTCGGGCGAGGCGTCCTTCCAGTGTTTGCAAGGCGCTGATTTCAAGGTGCCTCTTTGGTTTTTTCTCGAATAAGTCTTGGATCAGTCTGACGTTTGCCACGACATAGACCTTTATGAACGCAAGCAACGCGCTGATCAAGGCGACGATGAACGACCACATCTGGGAACCGGTCCTTGCCGCGGGCAACTTCATCTCGGAAAGGTCATCGGTTAGAATCGCCAACGGGAACTTTTCTCGCGTGCCAATCATTGCAGGGTCCAACGTGAGTTTTTCCACTTATCCCTCTATTTCCACACTGTGTTAAAGACATCCCTTAGCTGAATGATGGCTCCCGCTTCAGCACCACCACCCGCAATCAGAATCTCACAGGCGCGGCGCAGGACGACGCGTTCAGCAAGTACATCCTTGCTGCTTCTCTCATCGACACCTCGAAGGTGACACCCGATCTTCTCGACAAAATCCATAAGGTCTACCCCCAGAATGATACCTCATTGGGAGCACCGTTCAACACTGGCGATTCGCTCTACGACCGCTCGTCCGCGTTCTACGGGGACAACGCATACACGGCTCCACGACGTCGGCTGTTGAAGACAGCTGCGGGGACCCAGAAGGTGTGGGGATACCGGTTTGATGAATTTATCACTGGTGCCGACGCAAGATTGGGAGGTACATGGATGTCCTTTGCACGCGTCCAAGTATTGACATAGAGCGACAGTTGCCCACGGCTCGGAGCTAAGCTTCCTCTTTGGACCTGTGCCCGCCAACGAGTCAGTGGATTTCGCAAACATGTACTTGGACTTTTATCTCAACTTCGTCACGGATTTGAACCCGGGAGGTAATTAGCTCTTGCAGCGAGCAAAATGAGGCGAGATCACTGATGAACTCTCCTCATAGATGGATGGGAACCATACACGGCACATAACCCGATGGTCCTGCGACTGAAAAGCAGCGACACGAAGATGATTGACGATGGTGGGCTCTTCCTACTTCTGTTAGTTCCGACGTAACCCTGATAGACATTCTCTAAATCGACAGACTTTTGGAACGCACGACTGAACTTGCTGAACACGCACCAATTCTTGGATGAGTTCATTCGGTGATCAGGAAGAATGCGACTGCTCCCATGTCGATGCGTAGTGCTCTGCGTAGTATGTAGACGACATTGAATGCTATTTCAGACTTGATAGAGCAGAACCCACGGAGGCTCGGCCGATATGCGGCCAGTTTTACTCCCCATATGGGCTTATTCCGGCGTTCGCCGCTTGTTACACCGGCGGCTTAGCCGAAGTCTCTCTTGAGTGCACCACTTGTGTCTCACCCCCTCCCGCACTCTGAGCCATGGCCCACCTCACGAAACCCGTGAAATACAATATTGAGGATTCGAACATCGCCCTCTTTGGCTCAGATGTATGATCTCACGTTTCGCGGAACCGCCATCCTCTGACACGAACTCGTCAATTATCGGCCGCACGTAGTTGGAGAAACGTGTCCACGAACATGCAGGAGACATCGAACACGCATGGACCGATGCTGGATTGGAGCCTGGCCTTCAAGTTTGGCGGGTCGAGAAGTTCACTATCGTAGACTGGCCGAAAGAACGCCACGATTCCTTCTACGACGGCGACTCTTACATTGTTTTACACGTAAGGGCACATCTCCTGTGGAGGCGGTACAACGAGTGCGCTTACGAACTCACCTTTCGCCGGTACATCATGTAGACGTATAAGAAGGACCCCGATTCCGAGGCATTATACTATGATCTTCACTTCTGGCTAGGAGAGAACACTAGCCAGGACGAGGCCGGCACAGCCGCTTATAAGACAGTTGAACTCGATGATCGTAAGGGAAGGTGCATCTTGCTGGGACCTTACTAATTTACCTCTGTAGATTTGAAGGGACGCCCCGTTCAGCATCGCGAAGTCCAAGGATTTGAATCTGTACGGTTTATCTCTTACTTCCCTCAGTTTACAACGCTTCGCGGGGGAGTCTCCACTGGTTTCCACCATGTCACCGCTCCTCCTCCGGACGATATCAGCCGTCTATACCGCGTCGGCGTTGTTCAGGACCACGCTCACCCAGGAAAGTCTGTGCTCTTGGTCCGCGAAGTCCCATCCGACGCGACAAGTCTTGAGCGGGGCGACGTGTTTGTGCTCGACAAGGGTGCTGTCATATGGCAGCTGAACACCAGGGACAGTGTGGGCAAAGAGAAGTTCAGGGCGGCCGAATTCGTGCAATCGATCGTCAATGAACGGAAGGGACAATGCGAGTCTACAGTCTTCGGTGGGTGCACTGCAAAAGGCTTCCAGTATCAGACTCATCCGATCCCATCTTTCAGACGAAGGTGGCTCTGGTGCAGGCATTTTCCTGTCTGCCCTCGGATTGGACGTGTTTCCTACTCGTTCTCATCGGAATGCAACCAGCGGACGGGGCACCGTCAAGCTTTTCCGCTTGTCCGACTCAACAGGCACAATGGAACTCGCCCCTGCATCCTCCCTCTCTTCAGACGACGCTTTTCTACTCGATGCTGCGACAGACGATGCGCAACCCGCCGTATACGTTTGGATTGGCCGCAACGCAGTCGCTCAAGGAACGACGTTCTGCGCTGCAGTACGCGCAGGCCCATCTCTATGAGAAGCGTCGCCGAGGGGAGATTGCAAGTGCAGGTATAAGCGTCGTTGCAATGCGCGAGGGTTCAGAAAGTGACGATTTTACGGAGGCACTGACACGATCGTAGGCCTTCCCCAAACTGATGATATATGTATTTGTACAGTGGCGGCGGATCTTGTAGCTATGTATCGTCGAACTCGACAGTCACTCCATTTTACCCAGCTGGATCCGAGAGACACAATGACCTACAACCCCGAAAAGCGATCCTTAATCCAAATATATTCCAGATGAGTCCCCCATCGATGCAGCTACCTGCGCAATGCATCATATCCCATCGTCCTTCTGCTTCCTCTCCCACTCGGACAACCGCTTCATGAACTGTGCCCACTGCTCCTCCGTCTTTACACCTTTGAGCCACGCCTTCGCCGTCTCCTCGCCAGTACCCCTCGACCCGTTTCCACCCCTGCTTCAACAACAGAGCTTGGTCCCGGCCGAACCTACGCCACTCCTCCGTGTAATTCTGCTGGACATCCGGGATGCCCGGGTTGCCCGCCAGCCCTCGCTCCTGCAAAAAGCGTACAAGTCCATCCTGGTATTTCACCCCAGCTTGCTCGCCTAGGATCAACCGGTGGCCAATATAGCCAGGGTCGTAACCCGCGTCGCGCAAGTGAGTCTCGTCCTGGTTCAATTCGTCCAACAAGGCCGCACGAGAAGGGAGGAGCGACGGATTCGCGATAGTGTGGCCCGTGAACAGAGCCTGGGCGTGGTCGGAGAACGCGTTGGCAACAAAGATGGGGAGGCCGATGAAATAGAGAGCGCCTTGGGGATATGAAGGGTCGAGGGATAGAAGATGATTGTATAGTGGACGAATGTAACGCAAGTTGTTGGTGAGGGTGCGAGAACTGTTGTTGGTCGTCGGCACAATGTCAAGATGGCCGCCTTGTGTGAGAAAAGGTATCTGGTTTTCATAACCCGTGGCAAGGATTACGGTGTCGATATGGGTTAGTGTCGTGTTGTCGTCGAACTCGATGGCGGAGGTTGTTAACCGTGCGATACGAGATTTATAAGATACACCGGGGATAGGAGGCAACGAAGGGATACCGCGGTAGTCGGTGCGTTTCAAGGAAAGGGTTGTCTGGATGTCCAAGTCCGTTTAGCGAACATGTTGCGAGGAAAATCAAGATACACGCACCGAATTCGCAGAACCAACAACATGGTGAGCGATATCTTGTCCGCTCGCCCCGCCTCCTACAACAAGGACATTCTTGCCCTTGAAATCTTCCGGTCCTCTGAAGAAGATGGAATGCACGAAAGTCCTGTTCGGCGCGGCATCTAGCCATTCCTGTCGCCCTTCGAAGGTCGGCTCGTAAGGATAATGATTGTGTCCGTTAGCTATGATGAGGTGGTCAAATTCTCCATGCGAAGCCTGCTGTTCTGCGCCGTGACGGGCTTCAACCGTGACAATCCAATGTCCCGTCGACTCAGGTGCCATGCCATCGGGTATTGGTAACAGTGTGGTTGAGTCGGATGTGAGACGACAGGTTCCAATGGTTGACGACGTCGTCGTGGTACTGTTGGACAGAAGCACACCCGGGGAAAAGTGGTGTTTCTGGTTGGAATGTAAAATGGGGGATAGTCACTGGAAAGGATAATTATTAGTCACCGTTTGCATAGCACGTTACACAACTCACTGGTAGGATGAGGCGTATTTGTGACCAGACCAGGATAAAGAGGCGTCTCCGGGAGGTCATCCGTCCCTTGGGAAATGCTTTTGTATGTATCGGCGAGCCTAGAGCAGTCGTCGAAGTTAGCCTAAGACAAACGGGCACAACGAAGGTAGCACGCACCATACTCCTCCCAGTCCCGCCCTCTGCTCGTACAACACCACCTCCCAGTGCTGTCTCAGTTCTGCGGGTATGTCCACAAGCAACGTCTTCAGTGTAGTGACACCACCCGTTCCTCCTCCGACAATGGCTATCCGTTTTCGTTGGTCGTGTCCAGGGTACAGCAACGGCTGTTGTTCGTTCTGCATTGTAAGAGCCAAAGACGGTGGTGCGATCAACGTCGCGAGAAGCAGACATTTCGTCAACGCGTCCAAGACGATCATCACGACGAGCGCGAAGGGGAATAACACAATATTGGATAGACGACAGGCATACTTAGAGCACGGAATAGCGCCCGATGGACGACATGATCGACGCGTCTTGCGCAATCAATGGCGGAATCTTCGAAAGCAACCCTGGGAACAAGTGCAGAAGTGCAGTGATAAATAAGCATGCGGAAACCACGAGCAAAAGCGTAAGAATGATGCGCGAGCACGCACCACAAACGGCTCTTAACTATCCCTGTACGAGATAAGTACATGACACAGTGAGCCACGGTCTCGAAAACACCTCGAACGCCAGCGCGGCGCTGATTCACGGCCGTATAGTATGTTCCAATATATAGATTACTCATGGTATTATGGGGGTATTGTGCATCACGGCTGCGTGTAGGCATTTCACCTCACCAGTGGACCAGTCTCATCATGGGACCGGAGGGAGTGGGTCTGGGTCGATCCCAGAAACACGTTGTACCCAGGTGTCTGCTTTAATCGCTCCATATCCGCATGTACAATCTCGCGACAAAAGAGGTCCAGATCCAGGTCGTTCTGCATGCTAAGTAAGCCAGACAGTCCTCTTGGAAGGCTACAAAGAAGGACGAGACACACCTCGTCATAGCCTATTGAATAGAACATGAACGTCATACACAAGTGAAGGATGTAACAGGGGCCTACCGAAAGGCTGTTCAATCTCTTCACCTGCCGCTAAGAAGCCAAGGTATATGAAGGATGCGATCGCCACGCCGGGGATGGTATACCACCCAAATAGGTCCACCAACTGGAACGGGAGGAAGAAAAGGTATATCCACACGGTACTAATGTGCTGTGAGAGCCTGATTCAACTTGATGGGCGAGAAACCTTACTGTCTGTGGATCATGTCGTCAGAGACGGGAGAATCACCCAAAAACGGCGACGAACCTGATGTGTACCGAGTAAACGCTGTGTGGATTGGACCAAGTCAACAAGCGGAACACAACTGACTACGAGAGGCAGCTCACAAAGGCAAAGGCGTAGTCAAAATCCTTTCCAAAGCTGCATCATGAGTAAGCACCCGTTATTTTTCTACTTCCATGTCTTGTAGCACTCACCAGAGAGGTTATCTTCAAACGAGGATAAACAACCAATCATTGAGCCAAGGCTTGTCCCTACACGCAACTCATGAAAAACGTGGTCTGGATCCTTCCATGAAAAGCCTACCCGGAACAGTCCCGCGATCCTCCAACATGCTCATCCAGTCGCTCAAGTAGCGTAGGATTTCAATAGGCATGTTCTCGCCCGAGCCGGCAACGCGTGGTCGATATTTCGATCCTTGCGAATGCTGAGGGGTCTCTCCAATCCACCGTCGTTGAACGCCACCATCTTCATCTCCACCATTCTGTCAATTATCGTGTTAACGCAAGCTCTCGAAATGGCAAGAAAGGGCTCACGTCGAGAAAAGAAGTGGGCTGAGAGCGATAAACCGACAGGAGAGACCGAAACATGCTCGCGAACGGTATAAGGTCGGCGGAAGCCTTGGAAAAGAGCGACGAAGTGGCCGGGGTGCTGGAAGGTAATAATGGTCTGTATTCCTCCCTGTCGCTGTAACGCGAAGAGCTCCGCGAGGAGAGGCTAGATTGGGTATGTGTCGAGTAGTTTGTGGAACCGTAGGAATTGATAGGCGGTATAACCGGGTCACGAACTGAAGCAGCAAGACTTAGTGTTAGGGCCGAAGATCTCAACATTGCTGGTGAGGTATCCGGGGATGGGAGGTCGTGGCGGCGGCCACGGTGGGCACGCTAAGCGGACATATACTTAGAAACGATATCGATGCGGAGGCATGAGTGCGCACCTTATGCAGCGGGTGGGTTAGGTGATAAAGATCTTCATAATATAAGCCTGGTTCACCTATAACTATTCAATGTCGGAACCCTTCAATAAGAAGAAAAAACATGTTTACCACGAAGATGGTGCTTCAGGGCGACTACATAACTATACGAAAAGAAAGGATCTTAGCACCGATCCCGAAACACAGTCGTGGAAACGCACGTACGCCTCCACAAGCTCAACGGCGGTCCGCTTTTCCTTCATGACGGCTTTCATTTCATCAAGACCTCGGTTATGTGGATTTGAGGTTTCCTCTGGTGTCTTTGGGGTAAGGCGAAGAGGTGTATGGAACCAAACGAGGCGCGCGAAGGTACGCGTATTGCGAATGACGTCGCCCCACGAGGTGCGACCTTGCCAGTAGCGATCATAGCTGACGATGCCAGATTTGATTAGTGCACGCATATTGCGGAATGGTGAGACGGCGTACCCGCTAGACGCGCGGTAGGAAATCACAAACCCAATAACCATACCTGCGGTATTTGTTAATAAGATTGGCGAGATTGAAAACATGGATGTCACGCACCGAGCACAGTCACCATGACGTTGGGAATACCGAGGTATAACTTGGTCCTGAGTGAAAGGACCGTCACAACTATGGAACAATGAACGGGGAATTAGAATTGGTGGCAGCTCCATAGTCATCCAAGTCAACAATCCCCGGGCGCCCTTCCACCGTTGCCGTGCATACATTATGTCCAACATTCTCACACGTACAGGGAGGTCGAGCTTTGCTGCAACAAGCTGGGAACACGATGAGGAAACTCACCAGTTGCAAAAAGAGTGTGCATCAGCACCGCAGGCCATATCCTCCAGAGCTATGCTTACACTTGTCAGCAGTGTCCTCCAGCCCACACAGGTTCGCAACACACCACGGTACCCCTTCCAAAGGTCCACACCAAAAAGCTACGCGGAGTAACGATGGTCGTTAACACGGCTCCACGAGATTCGGAAGAAGGTAGTAGGTCATGGCGGCCCGTAGAGGAACGTTTCTTGCGTAGGTTGTTGGAGCCAGCCATGGATGGACGGACTGGCGAGACAAAACGAACGTGGTGGTCGGACAAAAAGAATGTGGAGAGACAAAGATGGACGACATCGGCGAGGGTGTTCGAGCTTCGGGGCGTAGCGCGGGCGCTAGTATTTCCAAAGCACGGTCACGTGTCAACATTATCCCACTGAGCTCTCCAGCGCGTACAGTGCGTCCACTTTAGTCTCGGTTCCAGACGTTCTACTCAAACCGGCGACGCGAGGACTCGTAGAACGTCTGGGGCAGTTCGTCAATGAAATGCACCTCTGTGACTGCCGTCACAGGAACTGATCTGACTAAGCGCTCCACGTGAGGAAACGCGCTCGTACGCGTTCAAATGCCGTCATCTTGAGAGTGTAAGATACCTAAATATTACTGCTAGAAAACCCAGTCCGCCCTCATTGATCCGCGTTCGTGCATGCACCACACGGACCCGACCACACCCTACCTCTCCTCTCTGTGGCAGCTGTGCAACCTCATTCTCCAAGACGAGCACTCGGTTGCACGGCAACACCGGCTGTGAGACCAGGTCAAGCGCGTGGTGGAAGGGAACACGAGAAATGCGCGTGAATTCGGAGGAGGTGCAGGGTGGGGACAAGCTGAGGATGTGGATGTGGATGAGGAGCACAGGGAGAAGGAAGGTGCAGTTCGAGGGGGTGGCGAGGAGGGTCATCAGAGGGTGTCAATTCGGATATTGAGTCCCTGATATCTCATCTTCCAGTTTTCTGTCTGCATACAGAAACCCACTGCGCTGGCCGGCTTGTAACGACCAGGCTATGTATCTTGTTTCTTTCCATTCGGTTCTCGTTTAATCCGTGCTTGTTGCTGTCGATCAGTCGATGACCATCTTGGTTGTTTCTATTGTGTATGCTGAATTTCATTGGCTGTGGTCCCGTCTGACCGCGTTCATCATTACCCATGGCGGCGCGCGAACAGGCACGAACCAACGCACAAGCAGTGCCAGTCACTAGTTACCCAACTTTATGGGCTTGCCTGGGACAAAACCTATAGTACTGTTACAACTCGTTCAAGGTACTTCATTTCTGTTGCCTTATTAGGAAGGACGTCGCTAAACGACGAGTTACGACTGTGCCCCAGCTCGTAACCGTCCCGACGACATAGCCACGACCGCGCCACAGCTCGTCGGCATCTCGACAACACAGCTCCGACAGTGCCACAGTTCGTCGACATGTCGACAACACAGCTACGACTGTGCCACAGTCGCGTCCCCGTAGATACTTGATACGATCGTTGCCTTATGTACATTTATTTACTCGACCTCCTTTCATATAAAAGGAGGCTCAACGAACGAGCTATTCCTCAGCTCGTTCTCTTTGTAAATACAGGACTGTTCTAATAAGAACCTCCTCTTCAAATGCTAAAGAGAATCCTAAGCCAACTAAGCCGATAGACTCGCCTAAGTCTTCCGCGAAGACTTACTGCCTCGTCTATCGACCTTCACCTTCGTATAACCGAGACGTCTGGATCACCTGATCCCACCTCTCACGCGTAAGAGTACTGTAGCCTGAGCCGCTTGTCACGTGATAAGGACCGTCCTTAACACTAGAACGAGCTCTCCTCTACACTAGCTCACCCTACAGTTTGGCGCAGAGCGTCAAACAAAACACCCACCACGGAGTCAGCGGAACAACCCACTGAAAAAAGACCATCAGATTTTGAGATCCCTCAACTCCAATCAAACTACAGTCGAGACTTCCCTAACGGAAACGAAAATCATCGCTGGACATTTGACCCCTATCATCTCCTTTTTTACTACGACGGAGCCCTCGTCGCGAAAGAAAGCAAAGGGACATACGCATACCAGTGGAACCCGCCCATATACAGATACAACCTGTCAGAAACACAGTTTATGAGACCGATGAACCGCCTAAGTCGCGACGATGGGAGGAGCGAGAAGAAGATAGATTCGAGAGTGCCGGGGTCTAGGGTAGTGCAACGTGCGCTACAGTACCGTATGACGAGATGGACAGTCTAGGGAAAAGGGAAGAGAAACACTGTCCTTATATACAAGTGGGTACGATGGTGCGATGCGATGCAATAGTGGTGCGAGCGGGGGGAACAATAAGAAAGGAGTCATGGGGCGGAGGACGAAGGTCCGGAGCAATGATGTCATAGATAAGGATGCGGAACCCCGCTCGGAAGTCCGGGCAATGACGTCGTTGAAGCATGTGATGCAAGGGAAAGTCATGTGCCGTGACGCGTCGCGTGTACGAGGTCTGCAAACGAAGAGAGAAATGGAGCGATCCGTGACATTACCCCCCCCTTTAAGACGCGCTTTCGCCTGGAGCGCAATGTCATCTGCAAGGGTAGATGCGAGAAAATCGTCAAAGGAGATGCCGAGGGAACGCACAGGGCGGGGCGCGTTTGGATGGCGTTTGTGGAAGGCGTCGATCATGTCGGTGACCTTTGAGAGCGAGGAGCGAGGGAGCCAGGTATTCTCGGAGTCAGGATAGCCTGCCCACTTGACGAGGTATTGTATGCCTTTCTTGTTGCGGGTCGGCTTCGAGTCGACGATGTCTTCAACGTCATATTCTTCTTCGTCATCAACGAGGTCAGGCGGCGGTTGTTCATAGTTTGGACCATGTGCTGTTGTCTCCTTGTACGCGGTGAGCAGCGAAGCATGGAAGACTGGGTGGATTCTCCATGTCTTTGGCAGCTTCAGGCGGTAGTTCACTGGGCTAATGATGTCAACGATCTCGAAGGGTCCAAATCGTTTGGCAGCAAGCTTAGCTTTCGGCCTCGTGGTCTTCAGGTTTTTGCCTTCGAGCCAGACCTTGTCTCCGACGGCGAACAGTGTCGATTTGCTGATTGTGTCACCGTTGTAGTGCTTCATTAAGTCAGATGCGAGGGCAAGGCTGGCTTTGATCTCTTGTCGGACTTCTTCAAGTTGACGGAGGCGTTCTTCAACTGCAGGGACCTTTGAGGACAGGTTTACGGATGGGTACATCTTGGGGAGGAAGCCGTAGAGGACTTCAAAGGGAGCCTTTCCAGTAGCTGCATGGGTGCGAGAGTTGTGAGAAAACTCGAAGAAGGGCAACCACTTCACCCAGTCGTCTTGACGGTAGTTGCAGAATACTCGCAGGAACTGCTCGAGGTTCTGGTTCTCGCGTTCGGTTTGGCCGTCTGTCTGTGGGTGATACGCTGTGCTGAGGGCGGATTTGATCCCGAGCTTCTCGTTGAGTGTACGCATCACCTGTCCAGCAAATTGGGGTCCACGATCCGAGATGATCTTGTCTGCTAAGCCGTAGTGTCGGTATACCTTATCGAAGAGAATGTCGGCCGTGCCATCGCTGGTGATCTTCGTTGTACATGGGGTGGTAACCACCATCTTGGTGAGGCGATCGACCACGACATTGACGGCGTTATAGCCTTCACAGTCAGGGAGTTCGACGATGAAGTCGGTGGAGATGACGCCAAATGGTCGATCGGGTACTTCGTTTGGGATCATGTCGACGTGGGGTCGGCTGCTCTGTGTCTTCGTCGACTGGCAGGTTGCGCATCCTGCTACAAAGTCGCGGACAAAGACAGACATGCCAGGCCACCAATATTCACGACTCACAAGCTCGTAAGTCTTGAAGCGACCGGGGTGTCCAGCCAGGGGCGATTCATGGTACATCTTGACAATGTCGCGTCGCAACTCGTCATCTGCAGGGACATATACCTTTCCTCTAAACAGGACCAGGCCTTCTTCGTAGTTCCACTCTTGAAGGTTCTTGACGAGTGTACGTGGTCCGTTTCGTAAGATGGCGTCCAGGGCTTGAACGACCTCGATGTCCTTGGTTTTGCAGTCGCGGATACGTCGTCGGAGTTCGACATCACCGAGGGAGGTTACTGCTCCTGGCCTTGTTGCGCGTACTTGGAAGTACTTGGGGTCAAGCAAGACGCGCTCCTTGTTGTCGTTTTCAACACCATCCTTGTGATCGGGTCGTCGAGACATTGGATCCGGGCGGTGGGAAATTCCTGGTTTATGAACGAGCGAGAAGTCAAATCGAGTGAGGAATAGAGCCCAACGTGCCTGTCGGCGGCTCAGCTTCTGTGCTGTCTTGAAGTGCTCCAGGTTCTTGTGATCTGTCCAGATTTCGACGGTGTCGGGGGCGCCTTCGAGGTAGTGGCGCCAGGCTTCAAGCGCACGGATGATTCGCAAGCAGCTCCTTGTCGTAGATGTCGTAGTTCCGTTCCGGTTCCGATAGGGCCTTGGACAGATACGCCACTGGATGCCAGTGACCGTCGTCGCCTTTCTGCGAGAGTATACCTCCAGTAGCAAAGTCCGAGGCATCGACTTCAACGAGGTAAGGCTTCTTTGGGTCAGGCATGACCAAGACGGGGGAGGAAGTAAACGCAGCTTTCAGTGCGTCAAACGCAGTTTGGCAGTCCGTCGACCAGTCCCATGTGCAGTCCTTCTTTGTCAGATCAAATAGGGGTCGTGCAACCTTGGAGAAGTCCTTGATGAAACGTCGGTAGAAGTTGCCAAAGCCGAGGAAGGATTGCACATCTTTGACCGTTCGTGGTATCGGCCAGTCCTGAATACCTGCTACCTTGACGGGGTCCATAGCGATTTTGTCGTGCGAGATGATGAGTCCGAGGTATTCGACAGAGTCTTGTTCAAAGACGCATTTCTCCGGTTTGAGGAAGAGGTCGTTGTCTTGCAAACGCTGCAGAACCTGCCGCACTATGGCACGGTGTTCGTCCATGGTGCGAGTGAACACCAAGATGTCGTCCATGTAGATGATGACCTTGCCCGAGTCGATGAGATCCTTGAACAGTTCATTCATCATTGCCTGAAATGTCGCAGGGGAGTTCATAAGCCCGAAAAACATCACCGTAGGTTCGAAGAGACCGCGATTCGTCTTGAACGCAGCCTTCCACTCGTCGCCTTCCTTGATGCGGACATTGTTGTAGCCCCAGCGAACATCCATCTTGGAGAAGATCTTTGCACCTTTGAGGCGGTCGACAATTTCAGAGATCAGTGGCAAGGGGTATTCATTCTTGACAGTGCCCTTGTTTAATTCTCGATAGTCCTGTACGGGACGCAGCTTTCCATCCTTTTTCTTCACAAAGAAGAACGGACTCGCCTGAGGTGACTTCGAAGGGCGGATATAGCCCTTCTTCAGGTGGTCGTCGAGGAAGGTGTCGAGTTCGATCTGCTCGGAAGGTGAGAGGGGGTAGATTTTGCACGGTTTGGGTTCAAAGCCATCTTTCATGTCGATAGCATGGTCCCATGGTCGTCGGTCAGGAAGTCGCTCGGAGGTTTTTTTGTCGAATACAGGCGCGAAGTCGCGGTACGGCGGGGGGACTAAGTCTTCAAAGGTTTGCGGGCGTGCGTTCTCTTTTGAATGCTCTGCAAGCTCCTGCGCCTTTGTAAAGCCCGCGCGGATGGGTATTGCATCTGGATTAGGACCATCGGTTTCAGGGAGGATTCCGGCGTGGCGTAGTCCATTGATCTCCCAGTCTCGGAATACCATGGGCCGCTCATCGTCGTCTTCAGTGAAGAGTCGTGCGGGTAGAGGGGAGCGATGGACCGTGCGGACGCGAACACCTTTGACTCTGCGTGCAGGAATAACATAAGTGGGGACTGGGGTCCAGGACACATATGTCGGCTCTGGGAAGGGATCGTCCACGACGAGAGGTGTCCTCGGGGTTTTACCCGCTTCAACCTTACGCTGTGATTGGACCGATGATGGTTTCCGTGGCTTGGTCGCGAGGTTCGTCACAGGAGGTTTGGACAGAGTGCATGAGGGAGGGCAGCGGAGCATGTCAACACGGTCTCGTTGCCAGTCTATGGTTGGATTGTGCTCATCGAGCCAGTCTGTTCCAAGGATCATGTCATGATCGCCGATGTCGGTGATGAAGAACTCAGCTTCTTCCTCATGGTATGCCTTTGAATCTTGCGAGTATATCCGGATCCGCTGGGTCGTTGTGTCGCGTACCCAGCCCATGATGTTCTCGGTGCCGTCCACATTACGCACGGGGAACGGGTTTTCTAGTTTTCTTGTGGTGAGCTTCTTGCGTTCAACGAAGCTTCGGTTCAGGATAATTCCTTCTGCGCCGCTATCAAGCAGCGCGTCTGCGTCGATTTCTCTTTTGGTAACTCGTCCGATCAGCTTGACTTTGAGCGTGATCGATGGTGTTTGCCTGTTCTTGGTGACAGTAGACAGATACAGACACGGGGGATACGATTGCTCACAGGTATGCATGGATGATAATACAGCGAAACGATTCGACGATGATACCAAAAGTCCTTTGCCTCCACCAGACGACGCGACTGGGGGGCGTTTCAAAAATCCTGTGATTCCAGGATGTCCTTCAACAGCGCTACTGCCTGCTCCTTGCCTTCCGCGTCCAGATCCTTCAGCTGACGAGTGATCGCCGCGATGGTTTTGGATGGGTCGGGAGCTGCTTTCGCAGTGGACGGAGCCGTGTTCGTTGGCAGGGGAGGGGCCTTGGACCCAGTCTCTACTGCGCCCACCCGTCGCGCGCTCGAGTCGCGGTTGGGGCAGTCGCGAGAGACGTGACCGGCTTGTCGACACATGAAGCACTTGCCTTCGCGCATCATCTTTGCGCGCTCGTCGTCCGTCAGCTTTGCAGGGCGGGTCGAGGTGTTGGTGAAGGCGCCGACTCGGCGCGACGAGGAGTCGTTGGTCGAACCGTTCGAGGTGAGCGCGACAGCCCCCTTGGACTGACTGCTCTTCCTCTCCGGGTTCTCTTCGAGCCACTGGTGGTTGATGCGGCGGGCGCGCTCCTTCCACTCCGCGAGCTTGGTGGGGAACGGGTACGACCGGGCCACCTGCTTGCCGAGGTCACGCTGAAGTCCCTTCTTGAAAAAGTGGATTAGCGCCTCGTCGTCGTACGCTGACATGGTTGCCAGCATCTCAAACTCGGTGATAAAGTCAGTGACGTCCCGGGTGGTCATTGCGAGCTCGTTGATCTTACGCTGAGCCTCTATCTTCGGGTCGACGGGCACGAAGTCTTTGCCAAACCTCTCGAAGAGCTCTTTGTAGGAGCTATAGTGGAGTGTTGGGGGCGTGGGGTCGAGGGTGTCGGCGTCTTCCTTCTCGTCTTCGTCGGCGAAGAGTTCCATGCGGCGATGCGTGGCCCAGGCTTTCGCCGTGTCGTCCTCCATCAGGCTGAGGAGGAGCATCATCTTGGCATCATCTGTGGCATAAACATCTTTGTTAACACGCAGGAACATGCGGAGCTCGAGGGAGAACCGGAGGGTGTCGCGTCTATCGCCTTTGAATGGCTTTGGCTTGGGGCCGATCTCCCGCTTGGAGACGGCAGGTTTGGATTCGGCATCGGACATCTTGTCGAAGGGGAGGGGGACGGTGAGGGATTGGGCGAGTTCTTGATCAAGGCGGCGTAGGGTTTCTCGTCGGTGTTCTTCTGCTTCTTCAACTTCGTCCTCAACTTGTTTTGCGACAAGGAAGTCGGCGGGGGTGAGGAATTGCTGGTTATGATGCCACGACCAGTGATCTTGGACGGGACTGAACGAAGTGGGCTGCCACTCAACTACCGATCGTCCTGGGGTTCCGTTCTTGTTCCGTCTATAGGCGTACCACTTCCCAGTTGTGTCGTTGTGGTTGATCCCTTCTGGGACTTCGATTACAGTACGTCGACGGGGTGGGGGCGAGTTGGTCAGAGGGGGGTTCAGGAAGCGCTGTAGAACGTCCGCAGCGGTGGCAAAATCCGATTCTTCGACGTAGGGTTGTTCGTCGCGGTCGTCGAAATACCAGTCTCGACGTTGCCGGTTTGGTTCGTCGTGCAGCCAACGTACGGATTCCTTAGTCTGCTGCGAGGTGAGGATATAGTATTCTTCGGGACAGTAGTCTCGAAAAACGCCTAGGGGGAGGTTCGGAGTGGGGGGACGAGGGGCTGTGGAGGACGTGATGATGGTCTAGAAGAAGTCCGCCGCGATGGGGCGACGGCCGAGGAGTTTCTTGGTGAGGTAGCTGGCTTTTACTGCCTGGCGGATCTTATGTTCGTGGTGGCGGCGACGAAGGGTCTTACCCTTGATGGTGGGACGGAGGACTGGTGGCGGGGTGGATTCGGGGGTCCGGCGGTTAAACTGGGAGACGGAGGTGAAACTGGTTTGGAGGATCGGGTTGGGGGCGTCCTGGATGAGGTATGTGTGGTAGGTGGGGGCGTGGAGGGTGAATTCAAGGCGTTCGAGATCTATGTTGATGCACGTAGTGATCCGGACGTATAGGGCGAGGACGACAGTACCGTGATCCTTGTGCCACCTCCACTCGAAGATGCGGAAGTTGAGGCCGTGCGCGGTCCAGGGATCTTTCTTGCAGAGGTTCTGTACGGGGACGAGGCAGTTGACGGTGACGGCGTCGGACCAAGGGTAGGGGAGTGGTGCGTCGTCGTGGGGGGTGATCGGCTTTCCGTTGAACGGGAGGAAAACCGGTGCGTTCGGGAGGTCCGTGGTGGGAGTTTTTAACGTCGTAGAGACGGCAGAGGTAGATGGAGAGAGGGGTGCGAGGTAGGCGTAGGGGAGACTGTCCAGGTGTCAGAAACGCAGTTTATGAGACCGATGGAACCGCCTAAGTCGCAACGATGGGAGGAGCAAGAGAGAACAGATGGATTTGAGAGTGTCAGGCCTAGGGTAGTGCAACGTGCGCTACAGTACCGTATGACGAGATGGACAGTCTGAGGAAAAGGGAAAAGGGATACTGTCCTTATATACAAGTGGGAACGATGGTGCGATGCGATGCGATAGTGGTGTGAGCGGGGGGAACAATAAGAAAGGAGTCATGGGGAGGAGGGCGGGAGTCCGGAGCAATGATGTCATAGATAAGGATGCGGAACACCGTTCGGAAGTCCGGGCAGTGACGTCGTTGGAGCATGTGATGCGAAGGAAAGTCATGTGCCGTGACGCGTCGCGTGTACAAGGTCTGCAAACGAAGAAAGAAATGGAGCGATCCGTGACACCGGGGGGATATGACGGTGACGATGCGGATGGACTTGCAAGGTATGTGCCCCATGTTGCTTAGCTTTGGTACGTCAATTCCGTGCGTCCCGTCACACCCACACTAATATATGTTTCAGCCCCCGGTACTTGCTCACATATATGCCCGGTATCTGTGCGCGGCCCTCTCCAGGACGGGGTGCTTGCCAGCACTCGTGCTTTCACTCGCGCGTTTCGGCGCCCGAGATGTCTGGGCAGCGGCTGATGTTGAGGTTGTCCGGGTAGCGGATGTCGTCGAGGACGACATCCAGCTTCTGCGCTGACGTGCACACACTCCACCCTGCTTTGCCCCTGCCATGTTCCCATTGATATACGCATGCTCCCCTCCTCCCGAAATGTGTACATATGTAGCCTACATAAATCATAATATATCTGTTTTCACATAATCAGCAAAGAAAGGCAAGCAGAAGGAGCCCAGAAATGGGCCAAAGAACCGTGACTACTCTAGCACCCACTGCCGAGCTTCCGTGCTAGGCACATTTCCGATACATAAGGATAGGGAGGGATAGAATAACGATATGATGCTATATGCAGGTCCGATACATAAGGATACAACGGATACAACGGCAACATTTGAGATACGAAGAGATACGAACGGGGTCGGGCGCCTAACGCGAATCGTATCTGTTTGTATTGGTTTGTATTGTATTGTATCTTGATTGTATCCTATCCTATCGACCGACTTTTCACTGGGATTTAGTATTAGCTATTAAGATATGGCCCAAGCATAACCTGGTACATCACGTGCGTGTGACCGCTGTGTGATGCATGACAGATTGGCAGACAAGGGACTTATCGTGTCGTAGCTGCTCACGCGTGTACGCTGATCAATTAATATCCTGCCGTTTCGGGATGGCCACTACCCATAGATCGCAAAATAAGCGCCCAGATGGTGCGCGGACTGCTGTAAGCGCTCGTACTTCGCGTTGAACAAGCTTGAATAACTTTGTCAACACGATGGTTGGCCTGGATGTTGATGGACGTATAGGACAGTATACAAACTCATGAGACTTTGTAGTGGGCCAATTTTATTTTTCTGCTCTCGAAAGCGACTGGCATGGTCATCTGTTCGTTCTCCCTGCCATTGAGGGTACACATTGTACTAAAGCTTGAATAAGTTGACTGTGACTGTGCTTTTTTGTAAATCTAAGAAGTACAGTGATCTAGGAGCGCAGGTCCCAAGACTTTGTAGTGAGCAAAATGACCGAAAATGCTGTTAGAAGATTGTTATTGGAAAAACATCGTCTGCGGGGGTGGGTGTGACGGGCCAGATGCACGTGATGTACCAGGTTATGCTTGGGCCATATCTTATGAAGTTGAACTAGTATGAGTATCATAGTATGGACCATGGTCCAGCATGGTCCCGACTCCCCAGGTCACCGTCCATTAGAATCTTCTTTTAGTGCCAATGCTAAATCATAAATGGCCATGGGCCCATGGGCCGTAGCCCATCTGGATTCTGGACGCAGGACGCAGCGGGAGCACTGTGACTTCGCCAATGGCCCACGATCCATGATCCATCCGGTCAGCAGCACTGGTGATACTGTCACACTGTGGTACCAAATAGCAAGTAGAGTAAGTGAAGAATCTTAGAGGTAGAGACATTGACACGACATAGAGAGCAGTGGTGAGATGGTCAGTACAACATCATCATTTAAGTAGTGGCAGCCTCCTGAGAACCCGCGTCCCACACATGTACGTACGTTACCAGAAAGCCTCTCCAGAACGCCTCCTGGTCATCGAAATTATCCAACTGCGGCACGATAGAGAATGGATCCGAGCCAGAGTTACATAAGGCGGCACACAAACACGCGTAGGAACAGTCAGAGTCATAGAGTCTTGCCGAAATGACTAGACCCGGGCAAGGGGAATCGGAGCCAAACGCTCCAGGAGGCTCCAGAAAGGTGGCCATCGTGCCAGTGAGCGGAGGAGAAAAGGGGGGAGAGGAACGGCGGTTCGCGTCACGCGTGGACTTGACTGGGGTTCGTTCCAGTTCCAGGCTTGAACGCAACTTCCAATTGCAGGCGCGTCTGTGTTGTTTGTAGCCGCCACCGTCGGCATCCATTCTCGCGCTATTGTCGCCATCCCAGGACATCCATCTTGTTCTCCCTTCCCCGGACTGCCCGTAACAGCTCTCCTTCTAACCCGTTACCCGCCACTCGCAGCAGTCGCCGCTTTCCCGCGACTCGCGCGGTGTGCACAGGTTGACTGCTCACGGCCAGGAGAGGAACGATCTTCAGATTGGTGTTGCAGACCGGGGTGCGTTCTTCTCCATAAAACACTTCTCGCTCTCATCTCGACCCCTCCTTCAACCCGATCTTCCCAGAAACTCCCAGATCCCATGTATCCACCTCAGCACGCACATCGCTCCGATCCATGGGCCTTCCGCGCTCCCCCCCATGCAGCTCCCTCCTCTTCAGCCTCGGCTGCGGCTGCTGCTGCTGCTGCTGCTACTTCCGTCGTCGCCCCCGCCATTCCTCCCGGATCTCAACCAGCCACTTTGGCCTCCGGTTCTGGCTGGCCGCCCCGTCAACAAGCTGCCTCGACGAATGGCTATTACCAGAACCCGAGCGCTTCCTTTCCTGCGCCCCCCGTCCCGCCGGGGGTTAACCCTCAGTTTTGGCAAACAGGCCAGTGGAAGTACAACGCTACTGCCGGCCAGGTCAACGCGGCTGCTGCCGCCGCCGCCAATGCGCGCAACGCCGCCGCCTATGGTCCGCCGTCGATGACAGGTTGGAACGTTCATTCTGGCTGGGGGATTCCCGCGCAGTACTACCACCCATCTGTATTGACGCAGAAGCAAAGAGATCCTAGCTATTGGAATACTCAGCTCACTGATAACGGATTGAAGTTAGAAAACATGCACATCAAGTGCGTATGACCGACCGCATATATCCCTTCCAAGTCGACTTACCGATCATTGTAGACAGGAGCCCGGAGAGGGTACTACTGGCACACGCGGGAAGGCCCCCCACACGCCCTGGACTTGGGCTCCCCGAGAGCTGACCGACGACGACGACCCTGTCGCCAGTTCTTCTGTCCGTCGCTCGACAGCGTCCGGTGCTGCCGCCGCTCAGGCGCTGGCCCAAACTCAAGCCCAAGACAACGGTCAACGGCTGCAGGCCCCATCAAATCAAAGTGGGGCGAGGACGAACGGGACAGCGGCGGCAGCTTTCTACGGTACACATAGCCAGCAGCAACAGATTCCGCAACAACAATCTCAACAACAACAGCAGCAGCAGCAGCAGCAGCAGCAGCAGCAGCAGCCACAGACACAGCAGCCTATATCGCAGGCCTCTCAAGCGGCAAGAGTCCAGCCCCCGCCTTCTGCTTACCGGCCACCTCCGCCACAAACCTCACAATCGCAGTCCCAGTATCCGCAACCCTCTCAGACTTCTTCCCAACCTACCATTCCCCTCTCTGCCTCCGGCGACTCGCGCCTCACAGGCCTCATCACAAACTCATCCTCAAACGAACGCTCGCGAGATACAACGCTCGCATACGCTTCCCGCGCCGGTCGCACAGCGTCCTGAAGAGGCGACCCCCATGGGCCAACCCGAGACTTACGCCCAAGTCAGACAGCTTCGAACGACCTTCTCTCCTGCGATCGTCAGGACCCCCAATCACTACCGTCAAGTCTCCGGAAACACGCCACGGACAACTGGCTCGCAGTACCCCGAGGGTGGCGCCACTGCATCGTCAAACGTCCAGAGGACCGGTACCTCAGGCCTTCAGCGTTCTCAGACTGTTCCAGATCTGCAACCTACAAGTACGGCCTCCGCTTCCGCCGCTGCCTCTGCCTCCGCCTCTGCCTCCGCCTCCGCAATCGCACGGCAAAATTCGGCACCTTTCATACCTTCTCCCCCTTCACGAGATGAACGGATCAGAGAAACGGATCGCGACTCTGATCGTGATCGTGACCGTGATCGTGACCGCGATCGAAA
Source organism: Amylostereum areolatum (assembly GCA_012932865.1). Taxonomy (NCBI): domain Eukaryota; kingdom Fungi; phylum Basidiomycota; class Agaricomycetes; order Russulales; family Stereaceae; genus Amylostereum; species Amylostereum areolatum. Next base: position 1,817,039 of record SAXG01000002.1, read on the forward strand.
TCGAGAACGGGATAGTAGAGACGGCGATAGGGATCGTGACAAGAAACGCGGACGTCCTGCCGTCAACACTACTATCTCTAATCTGACGCACTTTTCTGAAGAGCCAGATGGTTCACTGAGCCCATTAATTGAGGATGCTATACTCTCTGCTGCACAAGTTGCCACTGCAGCTTCGTCCGGATCGGCGTCGGCGTCAGCGTCGGTGTCAACAACACGGCAAGGGAGTCGAGACAGCAGCCGGCATCCACACCATCGCAGTCGAGAGAGCAGTAGGCATACGCGTCAGCAGCCGCGAAGTCCCACATATCCATTTCCCCCGGATCAAAGCAAGTTTTATACGAGCGTCCCAATGGAGCGGTCGACCTCGGGAGCGACCTCGGCGGCGGCAAGCCCACTGTCGAATCATACACGCAGCACACCTTCTTCGGCACGTCATTCCAACCCACCTTCTCTTCAACCTTCACCAAATCGTTCCCACTTTTCCACCGCTTCTATACCTGCCTCCACTTCCACCTCTACATCCGCATCCCAGGCCACTTATAATACACCATCTTCTGCTTCTTCATATCCCTCCCAAGCTGCATCCTCTCACACGTATCCGCAGGCAGGACAGACAGCGCCCGCGTCCACCCATCAGCCATACACCTCGGCTTCTCAGCAGGTATATGCGACTACCTCCCGTGGGTACTCTTCTGCGTCGCAGTCTGCGCACGCTCCTGCTGGCCAAGCGCCGGCCACTGTCCCTATGCCTCAATCGTATCCTTCTGCATCGTCTCGGCAGGCCTACACGTCTGTGTCACAGCAGGCGTCAACTGCCAGTGCCCAAAACAGTGCCTCGAAGCAAGCCGCAGCTTCCCAGCCGTACTCATCCGCCTCACAGCAAACATACCAATCCGCCTCACAGCAAGCATACCATTCTGCTTCGCAAAGCTCCGCGTCCCCGTACGGCTCAACTCCAGCCACCACGTCCTCCTCTTCGCCTTATGCACAACCTTCACCCTCCTCCAACAACTCTCACTCCCGTTCGCATACCACGCCTATAACGGCCTCTTCCCAAGCATACGCTCAACCGTCCTCTTCCCGGTCAGCGACGCAACCCGTGACGTCCTATCCCTCGCACTCGAGATCGCAGTCCTCAAATCCGCTCCCGGAACCTCCTCGGGATATGATCAGTGGGCGCATGCCTTCCAGTTGTTCCCCACCCGAGATGTCCACTCGTCGGATCCGTCGCGGGTACTGGAACAAGCGGGGGGACCACCTCACGGCGGACAAGACGGTCGTGTATGCTCCCTCTGAGCGCGCGAATCCTCCGGAGCTTGCGGATTACCCCAACCCCACGGATGGCTTCCTAAACCACAAGGGCGATTTCATCAAGTATGCGCGGTTCCACGAGGAGCGGGACAGCCTACCCTATCATGGAAGGTTTCCTGCAAGGCCTTACGACTCGGTACGTGTTGGCATTCGTGTTCTCAGCGAGACGGGCTCTGATCGATCTGCTTTCGGCATTCAGTGGGTGCGATATGTATAGGCCCTCGGACGGGTCAGATCTACTGGCGCAGATTGCGGACGAATGTACGATGAGATATATGGCGGGTGCTTTTATGTATTTTTTGCACGCTGTGGATTTTGGGAATTGTATCTTTTAGGTTTTGCTACAGACTTTTGGAATGTAGAATACGCCGATTGAGTATCTGTATGAGTATGCACAGGCAAGCTCGCCGCTCCCTCAGTCTCACTCTCTGGCAGTTATCTGGGTAGTAGTATATCCTTAATTGTATTGCTACTAGAACAGGAACTAGGTGGTAGGTACCCGTACGTCCGGGACCTACGGTGTACCACCTTGTTGATCGATCGAATCACTAGTTGGTAACTTGGCATGTACTATATATATAGTCTATGGTAGTAAATTTAAAATTGTAATCACTGATGAAAAAGCTTTAGGAGAGGGTGCAATAAGGCAAAAATGACCACCGCAGGGGTCGAACCTGCAATCTCCTGATAACGCAATCGTAGTCAGACGCGATGCCATTTCGCCAGGCGGCCATGTGTAATAGGCAGTTACAATAACAACTAAGCACCTAATAGCGAAATCCAGAGCGCGTATGGTCACAATCGGTCACCAAGAGTGACTAAACCATCACGTCGTTACGGTGACGCGACGCGCGTCCAGTCAAGCAGTCGAGCACGGCCGCGGTCATCTCTCCCCTTATTTCCACCATCCACCATGCCTGAACCATCCGAAATCGCGATCTCTGTTCCGTCTGAGGATCCCAAGAAAAAGGAAGAGAAGCCAGATGGTGCGTCAGGAAAGCAGAAGCCAGAGGAGAAGAAGGAGGAGGATTTGGTGCGTACACCCCTCGGCGAGCGCGTGTTTGTCTAACATCTGTTTTGAATTAGTCGGAGGAGGACCTCCAACTTCAGGGGGAGTTGGAGATGCTCATTGAGCGATTGAAGGCACGCCGTCAACGAAGAGTTTAACCTATTTATCATGCACTAACCTGCCTTCGTAGGAATCAAACACCAGTCTGTACAGACCTGCATTGGAGACCCTTCGGACATTAATCAGGACGTCAACTTCCTCGATGACATCTGTTCCAAAACCCCTCAAATTTCTGCGTCCCCATTACCCTGCTCTGCAAACTCTTTACGAAACTTGGACACCCTCGGAAGACAAGGTCGGTCCCGTGCGACATTGAAGACTTGTGAAGTCATCACTGACCGATTGTATAGAGTCTATTTGCCGACATCCTTTCAGTTCTAGCCATGACCTATTCCGACACTGAACCCCGCGGCACCCTTCGATACCGCCTGCTCGCGTCTTCCATGCGCGCACGTACCTCCCCTCTCGACGATCCTGGTGACTGGGGACACGAATACGTTCGCCATCTCGCCGCAGAACTCGGAGAAGAGTTCAACCTCCGGCTGGAGGTAGATTCTACCCTTCCACCGGCTCCTATCGAGCAAACGAAGCCCGCAGAAGGCTCGTCAAGCGAAGGAGCCGCAGAGAAACTGCCGCCAGCTCCGTTAGAGGTTGGCACCGTCGATGATCTTCACAACCTTGCAGTCGTCTGCGCCAAATTTCTCATCGCTCATAATGCGGAACCAGATGCCGTCGATCTGCTTGAGGAGCTGGAAATCGTTGACCGGATCGTCGAATTTCTCGACGAGAATACCTATCAGCGCGTCGCAGCATACATGATGGCGTACGCAATTCGTCGCTCTACTCCTTGCTAGTGCTGATTTCATATCCCAGTTGTGTCAATCTACTGCCTCCACAGGATGACCTCGCATTCCTCCAAACTGTGCACAGGATATACGAGAAGCATCTCAAATTCCCTGAGGCTCTTGCCGTTGCAATCCGACTCAACGACCCCGCACTGATTCGGAAGGATTTCCAGGCCCCGGGGAACCCGTATGGTTTTATGTCGTTTACATTCTGTAACTGCCGTCTCACGAAGATGTTTGTCAGATCCATGAAGCGTCAACTAGCATTGATTCTAGCTCGTGCCAATGTGCCTCTTCTCTGGCTTCAAAGCACGACGCTTGATGCGGACGGCGACGAAACCTTGGAAGAATTCCCAGAAGATATTCAGGAGATCTTGAACAACTCGCGACTGAGTGAGCACTTCCGCCAGTTTGGGAAGGAAGTTGGCGTGGAGGAAGCCAAGTCATTAGAGGACGTGTACAAGACACACCTGGAGAACACCCGTAAGCATGTTTGTTTCATCAGCCTCGGGATGCTCACTAGTGCGTCAGGTGGCCCTACCGCTGGGAATGTGGACTCGGCAAGAGGAAACTTGGCGAGCACTTTCGTGAATGCGTTTGTAAACGCCGGGTTCGGTAACGACAAACTCATGGTGGACGCGGAAGAAGGAAATGCCTGGATCTACAAGAACAAAGATCACGGTATGTTTATACACGTTCTTTGTCCTGCACATCTGGACTTTTTTCTCCAGGTATGATGTCAGCGGCGGCGAGTCTTGGGTTGAGCTTATTGTGGGATACCGACGTCGGTCTCAGTCACGTCGACAAGTACACCTATTCGTCCGAAGAATACATCAAGGTTGGGTGGTCCTTTGCTTTGCGTATAGTTTTGTTCTTATCTTGTATTAACCAGGCGGGTGCACTCCTTGCGACCGGTATCCTAAACTCCGGTGTGAAGTCGGACGCGGACGCGGCACTTGCTCTGCTTGGTGAACAAATCGATAACAAGTCCGTCCCTCTCAAGACGAGCGCGATTGTGGGACTTGGCCTGGCATACGCCGGTTCGCATCGAGAGGACATCCTTGCCATGCTCATACCGTTCGTCGCGGACGAGGAGGTGAGCATGGAGATCGCCGGCCTTGCGGCTCTGGCGATCGGGTTCATATTTGTCGGTAGCGAGAACGGCGAAGCGTCGAGTGTGATCCTGCAAACATTCATGGAGCGGGAAGACAAGTATCTTGCGGAGAAGTGGGCGCGATTTATGGGTCTCGGATTGGCTCTTCTTTACCTTGGTATACGAATCCTGCTGCCTTACCCTGACCAACGATGCGCTAATTTTCGTTTCAGGGGTACAAGGAACAGATTCTTACGATGCAACCATTGAAACATTAAAGGCGATCCCCCATACTATATCCCACCAGACCCAAATCATGGTCGAGATGTGCGCGTACGCCGGGACGGGTAATGTGCTCAAGGTACAGGAGATGCTGCACTATTGCGACGAGCACGTGGGAGTGGGTGAACAGGAGGAAGGAGGTGGGAAGAAGGAGGAGGAGAAGAAGGAAGACGAGCAGAAAAAGGAGGAAAGTGAACCCGCGGAGGGTGACAAAAAGGAGGAGAAAGAGGAGGAGAAAGAAAAGGACGAGAAGAAGGAGAAGAAGGACGACACATTTCAGGCTTTCGCCGTGCTTGGGATCGCGCTCGTTGCAATGGGGGAAGACATTGGTTCGCAGATGTCACTACGGCAGTTCAACCACCTGGTAGCGGTCTTCTATGCATTGTTTGTACGTCAACTGACTGACTCTGTTAGATGCACTATGGCGAGCCTGTTATCCGTCGGACCGTGCCTCTCGCCCTCGGCCTGGTGTCCGCGTCAAATCCTCAGTTGTCGATCTTGGACACGCTGTCAAAATACAGTCACGACAATGACCTTGCCGTCGCGCTGAACGCAATCTTCGCGATGGGTCTTGTGGGCGCGGGTACGAACAATGCTCGGCTAGCGCAGATGCTCCGTCAACTCGCGGGATACTATGCGAAGGAGCCAGATTGTTTGTTCATGGTCCGCATAGCTCAAGGTTTGGTCCACATGGGGAAGGGCACGATTGGCATCAATCCGTTCTTCATGGATCGGTCGGTGATGAGCAAGACTGCGGTGGCAGGACTGCTTGCGACGTTCACGGCATTTACGGACGCGAAGGCTTGTAAGTCGCATCGCATTTGCGTCGCCACAGGACACTGTTGCTGACGGCTGGGGCCTTTCAGTCATCTTGGATAAGTACCACTGGATGATTTACTTCCTTGTGACTGCCATGTACCCGCGATTCCTGATCAGCCTGGATGAGGAGCTGAACCCGATGCCGGTCACGGTTCGCGTCGGACAGGTACGCTCCCTGTTTTCTTTCCCACACCGTGTTCTGACAAACGTGCAGGCGGTCGATGTTGTTGGTCAAGCAGGCAAGCCGCGAACGATCTCCGGCTTCCAAACGTACCAGACGCCTGTGCGTGTGGCGACGACGGAACGCGCAGAGTTGGCGACGGAGGAATACATCCCATTCGCTCCTATCCTTGAGGGATTCGTGATTCTTCAAAAGAATCCAGGATGGGAAGCGGAAGACAAGATGGACCTATAGCCGTTGAAGCCAGATTGCGCTGTGTACTTCATGCTGTAACGCGATGCATACTCCATCCTCTTTATTACACTTTCTGCTGCTACGTACTGTAGACTGTAGTGGTAGATACGTGCTACATTGTTCTCGAATGTTTTGTCAAAGATGTGGGGAGAGCGAGACCCGTGGGAAACTGATCAACGGTGATTTGGTTCCATTCGGTTAGCCGGCGGCGAACGGGCGCTCCGAGGTTCCAACCGACCAACAAGATTTGTTCCCACTCGCTCCTCTCTGCATGGCGACCGTGTAGCCTGCTCTTCCTCGCTCCCTCCTTCGCTCTCTGCTCTACGACAACGACGATAACGTCGATCTCGAAGACGTGCGTGCCCTTTCGTCTGACCGCGCCGCCTTCTCTACAAGCACAAGTCCGACTTCCACCACGGTACCACCCCATAGAAATTAGACGCGTTCAAGTTTCCGCGCGTTCTTCGGCTCTTCATTGGACATCCCCACTTTGCAAGGCTTTGTCACTACCATTTACATTATAATTTAACATGGTGCGTTTGGCCTTCTCTGTGCTTTGCTCGTTGTCTCAAGAACGACATCGACAGACTAATCGACCTACTTCCCCATCTCTGTCCCCACCGAGCCTAATGTCCTCGTCGGACACTTCAGCCACCGGTTCCCAGCCATCTACCTCCCGTTTTTCTCCCCCGAGCACACCGCCACGAAATAGCCGGGGCAGGGCACCTGCGCGATATCCTCTCGCGCTCGCCAAAGGGAACGATCCGAGCCGCGTCCCTCTCCACCGCCGGGGCACGTCGCGCACTTATGAACGTTTGGAGGATCTTTTACGCGAGGCGGGATACAAGGAGACTCGCATATTTACCCCAGATTCGGAGCGGCGAGAAGGAGGCAACGCCATCAAGGAGGCCAGTGATCAGAGTCGCAGAAAGGGTGTCGGCGGGGCCGTCGTAGGATTCTTCGCAGGCCTTGTGCACGGTGGGGTGCAGGATCACCAAGAAACTGCTCCTCCATTACCTGTTGTCCGACGCCGCGAGTCGTTCTCTCTACCTCCGTCCCCACTCGGCCACAAGAATGTCACAGCTGCACAAGACCGTCCTGCGTCCCCCATCTCAGGTTACGCGTCTTCTTCGTCCTCCAAAGCGCCAAGCCGCGCTCGCCAACAGCGCCAACCCTACTCCCATCACCCCCATCCTCACGCCCATCATCCGCACCCGCACCCGCACCCGCACCATCGTATTCGTCAATACATCGCCGACGAGCGCGTGATTCGCCCCCAGCCTTCACTGCCGACTTACACCGAAGCCTCCCCTGCCCGTGCATATCTTCGTCACATGGCCTCCGCTCCGTCCATGCAGCGATCCCCTCACACCGCTTCCAGTCCGGATGTCCGTCATCGGGTCGTCGATTTGGACGAACAACCTCCAATGCCTGCCACATGGCTCGAGACCGTTGCCCGGGCGATCCTTGGTGTGCCAGGTGCCCACGCTGGTGGGCCAACTCCTGCGGCGCCTGACACCTCGCCAGTGGTTTCATCCGCTGCGTTTACATCCCACCCTGCATCGCGCAGCAGCACGATTCGTGGACGGCGACCAGCGATGCCCTTGTCCGACAACACCAATGGTGCATTGAGGGGGCGCAAGCCACGCCTTGATACGAGTTTGGCCCCGCCGACGTTACTGACAAGCGTGCAACCTGCATCCCCTGGACTGGTCGTGATGACGCAGGTTGTGTGCCGTTCTGCTCCAGCGTCGCGTTCGACATCGCTGGCCAGACCGAGGGATGTCGCTGCGGACATGGGAAGCGTGCGTGGCAAGGGTAAACCTAAACCGAAGGCGAAGGCGAGGACGACAGGAAAGGGGCGCAAGACGGGTGGCCCGAGTTTGAGTGGACGCGTGGAAGGAGATGGGTGGGAGGCGGAGATGGAGGCGGACGGTGAAGAGGAAGAGGAGGAGGAGGGTGAGATTAACCTCGCGCGACTGCTCGTAAGCCCGAAACGCCAGCAGTCCATCCAGTCTCTCCGACGGCACTTGCATCGCCCAACGCACGGTCTTCGAACGGCGAGTGGCGTTTCTCCGATCCCCGCTATACCGTGGTCACCCGAAGACGACGATATCCAGCCCGCGAGCGAAGGCGAATGGGAACAGCAGCGTCTTCGCGCCCGGCTGAGGAAGCGAAGGGAATCGCTCAATGCGGGGGATTGGCTCGCGGGGGTGAGGGAGGGGACGGAATCCCCAGCGAACACTCGCAAGCGACGCGGCTTGCCGCGGACATGGGCACAGGATGGGGCGGAGAGAAGTTAGGAGCGGTGGGTAGGTGTTGTTGTCCCATCTTCTAGATCAGCCGAATTGATTCGAAAGTCGACTGTCCAGGTGCGGCGGGTTTAGGCCCCTGGCTGTCCTCGGAGGAGCTGTGTCTTTATCCTAGGTTCCCTGAGGTTCTGCCGTTGCAGAGTTTATCGGCAGAGATCATGCGGACTGTTTATGTCCCCCTCGATGGTCGCAGCATTCTGTTTCCGGCAGGAGGACACGTTGCACTTCTGTGAGCCTCGTGGAGAAGCGCGGAGAGTTTATGCTGCCCGTTCCATTTCCTAGGACCCGGATGGAGAATTTTCTGGTAACGTCATTATGCATAATCGATTTTTGGTGGCCTGTATTGCATAGCCCTGTTACATATCGCTGCAGCGCCTCGTGCGCCACACAATAATACACATACGAAGAGGGGGGATTTCGGGTAAGCTCTGGACGTATTCTGGGAACGCGGAGGACAATAAGGTGCGGTGGGAGCGAAACCGGGAGTAGGGACAGAGGCGAACTAAACGCGATGGGCTTTTCAACACGATCACGTGGGAAGAGGCTACATAAGTGCCGTGGGTTTCACATTTGCTGTCGCTGGGCGGCTGCCATTTTGAACCTAACCGTGTCGACCGTCGCCTTTTCCTTTCTTCGCTCGCCGTTGTCCCCGCCCCCCGCCCCCGCCCCTCGCTCGCCATGCCTTTGTCCACCTCAACAAACTTCCACGCCAACAAACACCAGTCCTTCAACGTCCCCGCTTCAGCTCCGGTCACCCCCGCTTATTCCCGCCACCATCGCCCGTCCTCGGACGGCCCCCCGCCGGTCACCCCCCAGCGCATTCCCCGCTCACAGAGACATCAAACTCAGCTCCAGAACTACTTCAACTCGCCGTTCACCCCGTCAAGCACCCTCTCCACCCCTTACACGCCTCTCGGTCTCCGTACCCCCTGGTCGAACAACTCAGCGCTTACCACCCCAGGCTCGGTCAGCAGCGGCAAGCACCGTCACGACTACGAAAACTCGTTCGAGAGCCCCTTGCATGAGCGAGACCGCAAGGGTCGTGCAGACAACACCGACGATTGGCGATCCCGCGCAAACGAGAACGGTATCCGGGTAACGCACGGCGCGCACGCTCGATACGATGACGACGAGAGTGCGTTTTTCTCCGCTCCTCCTTCTCCTTCCTCGTCCCGGTTTTCCCTCGTTTCCTTTCTTGTGCCCCATTTGGCCGCCTTGGCCCCCGCCGCTTTCGCGCTCGCTATATGCGCATATATTCACCCATTTTTTCGACTGGATGGACGAATCGGTGCTGACGGCTTCTTTTCCTCACCCCTATGTGTTGTTTGCCATGCATGTACGGCGATTCTCCCGCTTCTTCATTCCGCCTGTCTCCTGATCCCATCGCCGTCTTAGATTGCCCGTTCCCGTTTGCAGATGGTGCGTGGCGTGCCCCATTCTCCTTCCCTTGCCGAATTTGCGCTGACCGTTCGCTTCTGCGCTGCTTTGTTCGTCCTCGTTCACAGCCGGTCAGTGTCCTGACCGTTTCCCGCCTGGAAGCGGACGCATATACTCATTCATATCGGTGCAGTCATCAGCGCCCCACCCCTCTTTTCCGCCGCCCCACGCCGTCCTCGTGCCCATACCCAAGTTCTTCATTCGCCTCCGCCCGTGGCCCCGGCGCAACCCCACACCCCTGCTCGGCGTACCCTCGCAGCTTTGAACACCCCTTCACCCCGCGCTTCCAACGTTGACAGACTCAAACTCAAAGGCTCTCTCACCGACCCGGCTTATTCCCGTAGACGACCTGCGTTCGGTCAGGTGCGTGCACTTCTGCCTCATCTCCACCTCGTTACATTGTCCGGTCGCTGACTCAGCTGCCTAGTCCGACCTTTTCGACATCGAGGAGAACGAGTACGCCGCGTATCCACCGATCTTCCCTGCTCAGCCTCTCGCTCTCCCCCTCGCCCTTAACGACCCCTTTGATGGCTCTGGGTTTCCTGGCATTGGCGATTCTCTGCACAAGCTTTCCCGTTTCCACGTTCCGGATCCGATCAGACACGAGGTGCCGCCACCCCCACCACGGGATGATGCGTGCCCTGTCTGCGGTAACTCGTCTGCATCGCGAGTGGAACTCCTCCCGTGCGAACATGTTTTGTGCTCCGGCTGCTTCACAAGCTCGTTGAACATCGTGGGCGAGAAGACCATGGAATGTGCAGTCTGCCACCAGGGCGTAGAGAGCTTCCATATGCGCACCGTGGCCGGTCCACGTTCCACTCCCCTGCAATTCAATCCGGATTTCGATAGCATGTTCGATCCCGAACGGCCGAACTTCTTCGAGCTTCAGCGGTCCTCAACACCGGTAGGAATGACTAGCCGATCGCGTACGGGCGAGTCCCCGGTGCTGCGAATTGACAACGTTCCCTGGGTGCGGTCCCCTTTATTCGCCGCGCGGCCAGGATGGATTTCTGATTTCGTTCCTTCACGTTATAGGACATCACACCTCCTGCCATCCGGTCCTGGTTGAAGCACCCTGTCAAACGCGTGCACGTTCTACTCGACCGCAAGGGAAAAACACAGAGCCATGCCTTTGTTGAAATGGTGGACGAGGAGGCGGCGCGTGCCGCGCTGCGGACGGCACAGAACTCGGTCCTTGGTCGAGGGAAGCGTGCACGTGGCGTCACTGTGACGCGCAGTGGCCAGCAAGAGCTGATGAAGGCGCTTTTCCCCGCGTGGCGTGGACATTTCGACGGAGAGAAGCCCTCGATCATGGGTATGGGTGAAGCAGACCAGATCGCTGCGTTGAGCGTTGGTTTGGTGGAGGATGTGGAGCTCAGGTCGTTGTTGCATCTAATCCGTGCGCCCGATGTAAGTTCCCGAGCTGCTATCTTAAATGACTCTACGACTGACGAGCGCCATGCTAGTCGCACTTTCTCAAGGTCCCTTCCCTCCCGTTTCACTCCCTCATCAGTATGTTGTCCAAATTCCCCGGCAGCCCGGACAGTCGCCAGTTTTGGACCCCGACCACGCGCGACCTATTGTTCGGTACGTTGACTCGTTCGACCGTCTCGGTAGAGTTTATGCTTATGTCCGAGTGTCTGATTTACCGCAGACATCACTTTCGGTGAGTCATTCTGGCAATTATATATTTGCACTCAGCTGACCTGCCCGCCTTCGGGATTATAGCTGCGATCCAGATACTGGCCACGGACGATGGCAAACGGCGTGACCTCAACGATCCCGAACTGCTGGCGCAGTTGCTCCACGTAGCAATTCATTGTGATGGTATGTCTCCGTGCGTTATGTTGTACGGGGTCTAACACAAATCCCAGCCTTCACTATCGAGCAGCGCGCGACCCTCGCCAACCTCGTGGATACCTCTCCCGTAATGATGAGCCCGGCCTCATCTGTCAGTGGCCTGAGCGCTGTCACCGATCTTTCGTCACCCGACGCGCATGTTCTTCGGAGCATGCAATATTCTCAGCAGCATCCTCCGCAACAGCCGTACCGCCAGCTGGCGCGCGAGTTTGGCGTCGACCCGCATGTTGTGGAAGCGCTTGCCCAACGTCTTTCGGGCATCTGCTGAGACGGCCCACGAACATGGCTCAAGCCTTTCCCCATAGACACGGCTTCCTTCAACGCAACCTTTTCGCAATTTTTAACTCATCGCCAACGACATTACTCGCATCATGGACTGCCTTTCCCTCTTCTCACGACTTGCAAAATGCCCTTTCACGGATTTCTTCTTTCTTTCTCTCAAGGTTTTTCATGCATACTGGGTTCTGCTACTCCTCCTGGGAGATCCCAATCCACCGCCCAAGCCCGCGTGCGGGCGCGGCTCATGATCACGATCACGACTTCCATGCTGGCACCTTCTCTCCGTCTCCTGCACACAAAGATGACTTGATTCAAAACCCCCCACCCATGCATATCATCTTCACTCCCCGTTTCCCTTCGCCCTTTACCTTACGCGACTAATTCTTCCACCGGTTTATATGCTCTCGTACCGCCCCCCGTACCCTATTTCTCGCTTTGAGTCTGCAATCGCTTTCGTATATGCTGCCTGCTGCCATACATACTCTCTACCGTTCAGTGGATCCCCTTCGCCCTTGCCGCCTCCTCACCCCCTCCATTTCCCCGTTCTCTTGCACCCGTTCCCGCCTTCTCCCCACTCACCCACTGCCACCTTTCACCTCCCGCCCTCTCATCCCCCTTTCCCACATTCAGCGCTGTATCGTATTATATGCATGGCGAAATCGTCCCTCTTCCCTTCCCAATCGTGTATCATCGCGCCCCAAAAGCTGCAAATACTGTACTTAGATGTTCCCTGCCCCCCCTCCCCTACCGCCCCCTCCCCTTCTCCATATCTTCGGTCTTCATGCGTACTTTCTTTTTTTTCGTTCTTTGACTCCGCGCAGGCGTAGTACACGTACGGTTCTTCGACTTCGGTGCGCCGTGCGCTTCCCAGGGTTTTTCCTCCTTCTCTTTTTGCGTTCGCGATGTCCAACCCATTCCATGTGGAACTTTATTTTTATAACGCGAGGGACAGTCTTCGAAGGTCGACGCGCGTCCGGTGTGAAGATCCGTTGGTATATAAAAGAATAAGTCTAGCGGGCGTATCGTGTACTGTAGTCGTACAGGGTGGGGTGCTCTAAAGCCCATCGAAAAGGGCGAATGGAACAACTATGTATGTGTGTGCGTGCGTGCGTGCATTCGTGGTGTGTATGATACGGGTCTTCGTGCGGGTAGCGTAGCATGTGAACTCGCGACGTGCATGGGGGTAGAAGATAGGGGCTATCCAGGGGGTGGAAGGAGGGGGTGGAGACCGTGGATGTAAAGTAAAGTTCATGTTATGTGGATTCGATGGCGTGGAAATGGCCGGGGGGGGGGGGGGGGGGGGGGGGGGGGGGGGGGGAGGGGGAGAAGGGGTGCGCTACCAGCCCCACCGCGGAGAACGCGTTTCTTTACTCGAATGCGGGTTGAACGCTGAGCCCGTAGGGCTGGATACCTCGGACGAGAGCGGGGTAGACGACCTAGAAGAGTACGCCGAAGGAGGCGGGGAGGGTGCGGGAGATGCGTGAGAAACGAGGTGCGGTGGGGAAGCGAGAATGAGGGAGAAGGGGGTGGAGGATGCGTGGCGATGCGAAGACAAAAAAAAGGGAGTGAGAAAGGTGAAGGGAGAGAAGTGAACTACCAGTTCCAATCGTCGTCGTCGTCGTCGTCCTGCGCGGGGGCAGCGACGTTGGCGGCAGACGTGTTGATGGGCGCGGGGGATCGGGGGGTCCCCTTGGGCGTCGGCATCGCCTTGGGCTTGGGCTGAGGCTTGAGTGGGGCGGGTGTGCGTGGGGATGCGGACGAGTCCGGGAGCATGACGCCGCTCAGGCCGAGGCCGGGCATATCGTCGTCTTCGTCGAGAAGAGACTTGCGGGAGGGAGAAGGGGAAGGGGTCGCACGCGATCCAGGACCAGGACTCAGCCACGTAGACGAAGGGGCGGGCGAGCAGGGCGCGGGCGACGACGTGGGGGACAGCGCCGCGAAAAGGGACTGGGAAACGTCCGAAATGAGCACGGACGCGCGCTTTTGTGACTTTGTGAATCTGGAGAAGTCGATGAGGACCGGGAGAGAGAAGTGACGGAAAAAAGCTTACGTCTTTCCGCTCTCCGACCAACGCTTCCCGACACTGTCCATCCATCCTTGAGCGGCGGAGATGTCCATGTTCACGCCCATGGCGGCGAGGGAGCCGATGCCCGGGACGGATGCGGGCGGAGGAAGCGTACTCGGCCGTCGATGATGGCTGTCGTCTTCCACCTCGACTGGAGCCGGGACCGGGACGAGCGATGCTGCGTCGCGCGACCGTCTTCGGAGGCCCCTCGCGCTTGCGGCCGTGTCTTTCGACGACGACAAGAATGCGGGATTCGGGCTAAACGTCGGCGTTGCGCCGGTGTCGCGCACGATGAGCTCCTCGACGGGTTTCTTCTGTCCGACCAGGGTCTCCTCGGAGGCGTGCTTCGCGTCTGGTTCTTCCTCGAGCGAGGACGCGCTGCTCTGGGAGAACCGCACGCTGCTGTTCGTCATCGTGGCGCTGGAGGCGGTCGTCGAGGCCGACGGACTGGATGCGTGTGCTTGGCGCTTTGCGAAAGGAGATGGACGTTGGGCGGACGAGTGCGTACGAGGACTAGGGGAAGGTTCGGCCGCAGGGGGCGCGAGGGCGAGGATGCGACCGAGTGAGGGCATGTTCTCGAGCAGGCTGTCTAGTCCGGAGGCAGACGGCGCATGGCGGGAAGTGGGAGGAGTCGAGGGGAGGGGCGCTGGGGGGGACGCGGACGGGGCAGAGGCGGCGACGTTGAACGTCTTGCCAAAGTCGCGACGGACGATGCGTTCCCAAGCCTGCTTGAGCGCCAGCAGTTCCGATTCGTGCACGGCGAGCTGCGAACGAAGCTCGAGACATTTCGACTCTTTCTGCGCGATGAACTGCAACAGCGGCGCGTGTCTGGCGGGAGGTACCACTGTGTCAACACGCCTATATACACATACGGCAACGAGAGAAAGGGCGCACTTCTCGGCGAGCGTGAGCACGTTTGCTTCCGTCTTTCCGCCACCGTCGCCCACCCCGGCAAACATGCTCCTCCGCCGAACCTCCTTCGCGTCGCGATTGGGCGTGATGGCGCCGAGGGCGACAGAGGCGCGTTTGTACGCGTTGTTCGGGGGCGGTATGCGCGGGGACCATGAACGCGGACTGTCGCTGGGAAAGTAGGAGATGGAGCTCTGTCTCCTGTTCTCCGGGCGTCGGGACGCGGTGCGGGGTACGCCGGTCAAAGGCGGGTCGGCGAGGGAGTGGGAGTAGGATGTGGGAGAAGAGGACGTTGAAGGAAGGGGAAGCGGGGCCGTTTGAGGGCCTGGCGAATCTGAAAGCGAGCGGGAGGGTAGATGCAGCGGTCGGGGAGCACCGGTGGAGATGGTGAGCGCACCGCGCTTGCTGGTGCCCGGCTGATCCATGGCGGGGGCGGCGGGGGCGGCGGGAGCGGCGGGGAGGAAGGCGGGGAGGACGTTATGAACGTCTGAGACGATGACGGGAACGACGAGATGAAAAGCGAAGACGCGGTGAACGGCCTCGGTCTCGGCCATCGAACGCTTTGGCCGTGTCTCTATGGCAGCCATTGCGCTCGTCCACGTTCCTCTCCCCCCCACTTTTCTCTCGCGATACATATACTTGCATTCCAAAGCGTGATGTATTTTGCATGAACGTCGAACACATGAACACACATCGCGCACACCGTCTATCTCCGCCCTAGACCACACCAGGCTGTCTAATGTCCCGACCCGCTCTCCTTCTCCGCCTCCTTCAGGAAGTTCTTGATGCTGTTCAAACGACCGTTCACAAACCCGCCCTGAATCAAAAGGAACACCGTGCACGTACAAGTCCTCCTCATCCCTGTAAGAAGAAAATGCGGCGATCAGCTCAATGCAACCAAGGAAGACGCGGGCAAGCAAGTCGATGCGCCAATTTCCACCAGGTTCACCGCCAACTCACGACCGCGTACAGGAGAGAGAACACTCACTTTGAGCTCGCGTCCACTTTCACGCTCTCCTTGACCTCCTTCAGCGACTTGGGCGCGTCCTTGGACCCTCCTGACGTAGCGGCCACCGACAGGCCAACTGTAGAGATAAGCGTACCCAACGCGAGGTACTCGGTTTTGATGACACGGCCAAGGATAGTACTACACGCGTAAATTGTGAGGTCGGACGAGGGCACGAACAGCGAATGTCCGAAGAGAACCAGGACGTATAACGGGACGTGCAAGCCAGCCAAAATACGGCAAGCGCGATATGATTGAAAACACTGTCAGTGGTTCGTTTTTAAAAGGCGAAGAAATAACGCACTAAGACATGACGAAGGATGCAGAAGTGAGTGGGACCGTTGGAATGTGTCCGACAGCGAGCAAGCACTTCCGGCCTTCACCGGGACTTCCCGAGGCACTTGATGTAATTTATTTTACTCTCCACCTTCACATGGCCGCCTGGCGAAATGGCATCGCGTCTGACTACGATGACGTTATCAGGAGATTGCAGGTTCGACCCCTGCGGTGGTCATTTTTTCATCCATACATACTAGCCACAGTGTCGTATTTTCCTAATTACTACTATAATCTATTTTTTGGCAAACAGCCGAACTCTAAGGCGGCGAGTTTGAAGGACCCCATTCAGATCGTGAACTTATACACTAAACGTTGATACAAGATCGTGTCGCTCGCCGCGGGGATCGCAAACGGGGGACAAGAAGCACAGGACGCAGAGCGAGCCAGTGTGTTTTGGAAAGGAGAAGTCGGTTTCATCCTTTAATACAAAGAGAGACGCGGTGGAGCGCTGCGTCACGTCACGACACAAACCGCGAGACAAGTGAGCTTTCTGATTGGTTGTGGGACAACAGCCACGTCATCGTAACGCGACGCGTGACAAGTCGCGTTGACAAATGCACGTGGCTGCTTGCGTCATCCTAGGCTTGCGCGTCGGCCGGGTCGCCGCGTCGCTCTTCGTCTTGACCTCCACCACGTACTTGGCCACCGTCATACCTTCCCACTCTCTATGGCACCTCTACGCACCGCCGTTAGCGTCAAAGTAGCCTCCATGGCACAGCCCTACTTATACCTTTTACTTTGTATATCAGAAAACAAATTCAAATCAATTTTCCTCCAAAGCAATGTTTGTGCAGCAACATGGACGTGTTTTGTCGCTTCGGTCACGATGACCGCGTCGCTCCCACCCCCCCTGATTGGATTTATTTATATATCTAGAGATTTTTCGGGAAATTTCCTCGGTGCTCGGATGAGGCGTGGTGGTCCCGAGCTCGAGTGATGTACGACACGACCCGACCCGACACGACACAGTACAGCACACCCTGTCATCTGCATCCAGTGCATCTCGGTGCGTTCATCTGGATCATGTGCGCATTTTCTTTCTCTCTTGCGAGACGAACTGACATGTACTATTTGTGCAGAAGAATCTATGCGAGTTGGGGGTGACATTGGCTGGCCATTGGGACGGTGCACCGAGCAGGAACGCAGGTCCACTGATTCCGTCCAAGATGCAGCCCCCAGAAACAGTGCCCATTCAACCTCCTCGCAAGCGAACGAGAACACGGCCGTCCAGGTATGACTGACCTTAACAAACTGATCAATGTCCTTGCTTACTATATTGTTGTCTACAGCTTTCCTCGGCTGACGCCATTGGCCACCGCCGGTCTTGAGTGCGAGCACAACGACATCCTCAGGATCCTGAAGGTCCGCAACAGCATTGTATTGTGTCGTCCACGTCCGAATCAACGACAGGTGACACGATAATGCAAGAACCCAACCAACCAGCAAGCCTCGAACGGAGCTTTCATAGATGGTACGTGCATACAGTATCAATCAATGTGATAGTAAAGGCTTTACTGATCCTTTTGTTATCCATATCACAGGTGATATGTCCTCATCGACATTGCATATTCGCAGGCCTACTCGGCCCTCGGCGACTTGCTTCCTACGCCCCCAAGGACTCCAGCTCTGAACCCTCAAGGAACAGAACAACCCACTCTGCTATCGAAATGGCAGATTGCCAAGAGAGCCCGACACGAGCGAGAGCATTTGGGACCGTCACAAACCCCTCTACTGTAGGCGGCTGTAGTTTGGCAACTCGCAACCGGTGTCACATGACCGTGGGAGCGGGTAGAGGAGGGCAACCCGGCCTCGGGGACGGGGGACATCCACTTTAGGCAACGCAACCTCTTGTGAGTGAGCTCTCCCAAAGGGCCAAAGCTGTCCTATGTAGCGTCGAGTGATCATCCTCACGCTTTGGCCCATTACACTGTACACGAATCTGTATATGAATACAAGGTTTTGTGCACACTGACCACCTTATTTGTCACTGAGTGCTGATTAGCTCAGGACCCCTGAAATTCCCTATAAATGATTCATCTCGGACCACCGAAAATTTGGGCCTTATGGGAACCTATGTATGGTACTCTCCACCGAAAATGGGCCCCGTAGGGCCGACATGTTGGAGCTAAGAACCACTGAAAAGGAACCCGCCCGTCCGAAGTCCCATCTTCACCACCGAAAATGGTAAGCATCTGAACACGCCGAGGATCTGTCAGTTCCAATCACAAGTATTTTGCATATTTTGCTTCCCATGGGTCTATGGAAGCAAACTAGGCATGTTATAGCAAGCTTGTGCATAAAATGAGAGTTCTGCTCTGGAAACCTCGACGCCGAAGGCGTGGGAAATTAGACTATTTTTAGATATGTATAGTCTAAGAACCACTGAAAACGGCTGACTTGAAAAAATCTATCATGTAAATCACCGAAAATGGCCCAAATTCTGTCCCAGCGCACCACCGAAAACAGGTCACCCTGGGATGAATGCTCTATAGGGAATTTCAGGGGTCCTATTAGCTCATGAGGCTGGCAGCGCTGCGGCGGTTTGTAGAAAACAAAATACAATATGAGCGAACCTCATGTCGATTTCGTACTTGGTGCCGCTGGTGACGTATTCTTGAGGGTTTTTGACCTTTTTTTTGCGAAAATTAAGCATGGGTAAGCGGAAAGCAACTCAGCCTCGGGGACAGGAGACAACCCGCAAATTAGGCAACCGCAACCGACCCCCGGGGACAGGGGACGTTGCCTAACGTCGGCCGCGTACAGTAGGCATCCCGGCTACAGTTTCCCTACTATCGGACTGCGAGTTGAATCTTCTACACTTCATGCTTAGTACTTAGTTATGCTTATTTGTTGCTTATTTGAATACAATCACCACAGCCTTGCTACTTGAATGAGTGCAATGCACGGGTCTATGCTAGTTTGATACATATACATAAGAAAGTACAGCATAAGAGACACCCCAATACGTAACCTAACCCTACACTCTTGTGTGCCCACGTCGAGAAAAGAGGCGAAACCCCGGGAAACAACAGAGATAATGTTATGCACTTGCAAGCGTTCGTGTTTCTTGGACTCGCAGCGGAGCGCCCGGTCGAGAGTGAGATCACTGGAACTCCGGCGCGAGAGCGTCGTAGGTTGGGCAAAGGTCGCTGTGCAGAGGACGCGATCAGTTCGTCTCGGACGCTTGTAGAAGGGGAGGAATACGTACTCCCAAGACTGCGGGACGATCTGCGATTGAGGACCGCTCACGTTGTCCTCAGGACGCTCTCCGAAAACGATCGCAAGACCAGCTTCAAGATGCCAGTCTACGGAGATCATGATGGTTGTCAGCACCTTGGGTATCTTGTCGATTGAAGCAAGTTGGGAGTTGCTCACCAATGTGGCAATGCAGGAACCATGCGCCGGGATTGCCAGAGAAGAAGCGGAAGGTGGTGTTGCCACCGTTAACTGCACGGCACCGGATGAGCGATTGTGCACAAAGGAGGGAAGTGAGAATGGCGTACTGGGAAGGACGTCGCGGCGTGGGGGATTGGCGTAGTTGATAACATCGCTGTTCGACGTCTGCACGATGTCGAACGTGTGGCCATGCAAGTGGAACGGGTGCGCGCCGCCACCGGGGATCTGGACCTCGATGATCGTGTTGGGCGGGATAACCTGGACCTGCTCGGACGGGAAGAAGTCCTCCGGTTTCTTCGCTCCGCTCAGGATTTGCAGTAGCACAGGTACGGTTGGGGAGATGTATGAGATGTTGTTGATGTCGAAGAAGGGAGGGTTCGGCTGGAGTGACGTAACCGTTAGCCAGGTGGCCCGCGATAATGAACAAGAGCGGCGGCGTACCTGCGCGATGTTGAGGGTGATGTGGTGCACGGGGCCATCCGCGTCGGAGAGCCCTCCGGGGCCAACTTCAGCGATGGGGTGCATCTCGGCGTCGTCCAACTTCTTGCCTGGAACGTTCGTAGTCGTGGGCTCGACCTCAGCAGCGCCCTTGTACCGGAGTACGGCCTTGGTCAGGCTGGGGTCCACTAGGAGCAAGGTCAATGCTGAAGTTCAACACTGTCAAGAGGCGAACTCACAGTTGGGGTTGCCCGCGGCCCCGCCAGCACCACCCGTACCACTAATGAAAGCGTTAGAGACGACGAGTCCGAGAGGCGGAAAAACATACGGAGCGCGGATCCAGTAATTGTCGACAGGCTGGTTGGCATTCAGAACGACGGAAACGCGTTGAGCTGGTCTCGTCTCGTCAGCCAGGATCTATCTTAAAGCAAGCGGGACCGCATCTCACCAGCGTAAACATCCGCATTCTGAACCTCGACGGGGTCGTGTTCAATACCATCGAGCTCGATAACCGTCAGGTTGTGGCCGTCCACAGAGAACGTGAAGAAAGGACGACACGAGAGGCTGATGAGGCGCAGGCTGGATAGAGAGATGAATACATGCGGCGGGCGGGAGAGAAACTTGCTCTGACCGGTAGCGCTTGCCTTGCTCGACGTTGATGACGGAATACGGGACCTCGGGACCGCCGACGTAGCGTCCAACACCGTTGATGAGGCCAGAATCGGGGATCCTGGGTTCCACGATGGTTGAGTAAAGGTTGTTAAAAAGAGTACACGATACTTACGGCACTCTTCCACTCTTGAAGAACGCGTCCTGTGCATCGGGAGCCACCGTGTGGTACCTACACGAGTGAGAAACTAACGCACGAATCAAGCATGTGAACATACCAGTCAGCAAGCGTGACGATGGTAGTTTCTGAAGAGGAGATCAGTAAATGCATCAATGGCGGGCGGTAAAATGTGAAGCTGACCATCGTCAACGTCGTACAGGTCCTGAAGTGGGTCGTTCGGGTCTACATACAGAAATTTAGAGCCGGGTTTAACCATGAGCGTGAGAGTCTCACCATAGATGACCAGCGCTCCACGCAGGCCATCACAATATTGGGTAGACAGATGGCTATGGTACCAGAAGGTGCCCTGCATAATATCTCAGCCAACAATCCGGGGCTCGATGGCCGTCAGGTACTTACTGTTTGTTCATCCAGAGGGTAGGCGTAGCTAGGAGCACCATAAGCATAGTGCAGCAATGACAGTGATGAGACACTTACGTGAACGTGTGATCCGGAGCGATGGGACATTGGTTGACGAAGCTGTATAGGAGTGTGAAAATCGATAGAAACGGTAAGAGCATAGTAACGCACGCAGGGCCATCCATTACAGAGTGACGAGCCTGGAAGAGCCCGTGCCAGTGCTATAGACATAAGGTCATTAGAGCTGATCAGAGATGAGGAGTAGTCAAACGCACGATAGAAGTGCTCCGGCGCATGGTAGGGTCGTTCAGGGTGTTTTTCGTGACGATCTAGTGAAGGGAAATTCAGCAAAGCAAGGCAGGGTGCTGCGGCAGCGCATACCTCCAAGTCATCGCCTTTGCTTGCCGTGATGACTGGACAAGCCATCAGTGACATTCAACAAAGGGGGGGATCATCCGTACGTGTCCCGGGGAAAATATCGTTGACCGTGATAGCGCTGCAAGGATACACGATGAGCGTTACAGTACATGTGGTAGATTACAACTACGAGGCCACGAACCTGCGCTCGAATCCATCTGGAGCTATCACTGTATTCTTAATGTCGAAGTCGTAGTGACGGGTGACCGCAAAAGCCGCAGGAAGGAGAGCGAGACTCAGGAAGTTGGGGAAAGAGACGAAGCCCATGATAGTCTGAACGTTGATGTTCTTGGAACTGGCTGCTCCCAACCTCAGCCAGCTGCCTTTTAACAAGAAATCAGAGCGCCCTACCAAGCGATCATCGGCTCTGTCTTGACAGGCGGGATGGCTTGAGTTCCCACCGTACGAGAGGGCCAGGACACGGCGGGGAGGGTGAAGCCGCCAAACCAGCAGAGGCGCGTAGCCGGGTCGGTAATGCGTATATTGCGCCTCGTACCGCCATGGAACTCAAACATTGTACCCCTGAATGCCGAGCAAAAAATGCCCCAATAAACGCAAGGCAGTTTTAGTCGTCGCGAGCCTGCGTGAACGGTCCGTCACTTGTGCAGTGAGTGGACTGCAGTTCATCTCTCCACGACATCAGCTCAGAAACACCCCTCGAACGGCGCGATAGTTGTGTCTGAGTGTCAGAAAGTGGTGAACGTAGCAATTAAATGTACTCACCTGTACGCTCGTGCCTACTGAGCGGGATAGCAGCGTACTCTCTGAAACTCACGATACCGAGATCCGTGGGAGTTAGATACAGGCGCGTTGGGCCATGTGTCTCATCCATAGGATCTATAAGCGTTGAACGTTGAACGTTGAGCCCTGACCGAAAGTCCCTGCTCCTGAAGCCTGAGGCTTGGGCGCTGGGCGCCTGTACTTCCGAACCAGTGCTACAGCAATCCTGTGGAGTCAAAGAAAGCGGTGTGTATGTCAACAGGTAGCATCCGGTTGCGCATACATTGCCATCTCAATGCATGCATAGGTGACAGGACTGTATAATGGAGCAGGAGTGAGCACCACGACGTGAGAGAGGCCAGCTTCATCCGTCTCGAGCCGGGAGCCATCCTAATCTTGTCGGCACCTGAAAGCAAATCCGTGAGAATGAGAAAAGAGCAGTCAAGGATTGCTCTATCAGCCCAACCATGGCAAGACGACTTGAGGCTCCGGCGGCGTATGACTGAGCGTATTTTGCGAATGGTTACACAACACGGCGACACAAAGTGGCCTGGGAAGAACTACACGTTTCTCACAGCGGGGTTCAGCAGAGCGGCGTTAGTAGTATGATTGACGTTAAATCTTGGCACGATACTACCATTACATGGCTCGGGATCTTCATGAGAAAGTGAGCGGCGACACGCCGACAAGAGGACTGACCGTGAGACTGACCACGAGAAGCCACACCGGTTTCATGTAACGTACGTTTCCGAATACCGGGGCGGTTCGACTATCTTCTCACGTTGTCGATGTACGTTTGATGTGGGCCTGGGGGCCTGTTGGAGGAGCTGGCCTCTCGCACAACATTGCGTGAATGAAATGTGCCGACTGGCCAGAAGCTGGGAAGATCATACAGCGGAAGTACCAGACTCAGTACCTGAGGCTATTTCGACAAACATCTTCACACCATCACGTGTACGTTCGGTCTTGTACTCTCCAAACTCTACATAGAGCCTCCCGCTTCGCCAAATTTGCGCTTGGCGTATGTCCATAGAGTATGTGCATAGCAGGTGTATGTTATCAGTCGATCATAGTATCCCCATCCGTCGCAGACCAGTGAGCTGGCAGTTCGTTATATCGCGCAATGCGGAGACGCTGCGAGGACGGCATCACCTTTTCCTCTAGAGCGTGCGGGTGACCCCCATGAAGAATGCCCACACGCATCATGGACAAAAGCTGTGAAATACGATGAGACTTGAACACTCAGATAGAGGGGCTTAACTCACGTTGTGAGCAGCATTCGAATGTTCGTAAACACCACCGAAAAACGCAAATGAAGCGTCCTTGCCGATATGGTTAAGCAGAATGTGCGAACCTCCTGGGTGCTCTTCTATGAAGGCAGATACGTCGTAGATGAACCCTGAGATAAGAATCACTTGGTGTTTTTTCGCTTGATCTTGGACTATAAGACGATACTATGAGCATTACTGATGCTCACGGATTCAGAAGAAACTCACAGCTGGACCATGATACCACGGGGAGATTCGCGATATCTGGAGGCCATCGTAAGGCCCCTTGCTCTTTATAAAGTTGCTTCAGCTTCATCGTCAATTGACCCTTTGCCACTTCGTTCTGCGGGAAGACCTGTGGTTTCCGTCAGCCGGAATACGTATCTGGGGAGAACGCGTTACATACCTTCAGGTGCGATGCTAATCCCGCCTTACTGCATGCCCAGATGAACCATTTGGTGGGATCATACTGGTACCATTCAATGGCACTCCTGTAGTCGGTAGGGAATTGGTGATGGAAGTTATGATAACCCTCGCCGTTCGTCGCAAGCGCAGTGATAACATGGTCCCGAGGAGTATGTTTGTCGTCGAACGGCGCGTCGCCTAGATAATGGGCAAGGGAGTTGACGCACCAAGTGCTATGGTAAACACAGCACAACCGAACGGCGCCCGCGTATACGAACCCCCCGCGCCAATCACCCCAGCAAAGGCCGGGTATGAGTGTAGGTAGCCCGAGCGCCATGAATAGCAGGAGCCAAAGATAATGTTTGGCTTGCCAACGAACGACATGGCTCGCGCGAAGGTCGCTAATGTCTGACACCCCCTGACGCCGACGAGGCTTGAATACGATCCAACCGATGTGGGCCCACATGAGGCCTTTTGTGATATCGTACGGGTCCAAGGGGGTGTCGGTGTACCGATGATGAGCACGATGGCCCCGTGCCCACCATTTGATAGTTCCCTGACCTGCACCAGACCCTGCGATGGCAAGGAAATACTGCAGAGGCTGTGATGCGTTGTATGAACGATGTGCCCAGTATCGATGGTACCCCGCGGTGATGCCTACTCAAGAAATCAGCCTCAGTCTATTCATTTCTTCCCTGTGGTGGAAACCTTACCTAGACCCGTGATAAAATAATACAACGCCGCGAACATGGCCGTGGTCCGCTCGAGGTTTGTAGTTGGCACGCCATAAAGGACGAGAAGATGGGGGATGCCCGTGACAGCGAGGTTGACGTAGTTCAACTCTCTCCAAAAGTTTGACCAGGTAATTGGACGTAAAGGTTCGGTAGTTTGTAGGGTGTGGTGAATATAATTATCGGGTATGTCGACGTCGACGGACAAATCGTTTGTCGAGGAGTCCTGGGTGGGCATATTGGGCGACGGGTCGCCTCGAGGCCAGTTCGACTCATTATATAGTAGGAAGGGACACGATGTTGGGGTTGGGGAAGGAAATTTGGCGGCGCCTTCGTGGCCCCAAACCCCTCGTACAGTAAGCACTTGAGCGAAGCGCTGGTGATTGACTGTTAAGTACGCGGCAGCCATGCCGGCATCCGTCGCTCAACGCCCGTGAGCCTTCGGAGGATTGGCTGCATGTCTGAGTCTGTGCGTGATAATATGATCGTTGGGGTCCAGGGTGCCCTCCACATACAACTCCTGTCTAAGGCCGTCTGTGCTTCGAATTGAACTTCCTCCGATGGGTGCGACACGTGGTCCGTATACCGTCAAGGGTAGTTGACGGGATTCCAGCTGACCGCCCCATCCTTACCCCGGTCGAGGCTATTGAGCCGAGTCATGTCGTGCTCATCAAGCGTGAAATCGTATAACGCGGTGTTCGACTTTATGCGGGAGGAGGTAGCAGATTTTGGTAGAGGAACGTATCCACTTTGAAGAGACCAACGAAGGAGAATATGTGCTGGATCGCGGCCGTACTGCCGAAAAAGGGGATCGATACATCCATCGTTCTGCGTGAAACAACTCACATACCTTCTTTGCAATGTCGATTATGACGGTGTCGTCCATCTTTCCACGCAAGATGGGACAATAGGCTTGAACCATTATGCCACGTCCACGACACCACTCCACGATGGGCTTCTGCTGGCAGAACGGGTGTAGCTGCGGGGAAGCATCATGGAGCTTGAGATTCGGCATTTTACAAAGAATATAGAGAACTTGTACTTCGATTTGGTTTACAACGGGCAGCTCCAGTCCCGCTTCTATGATCTCTTCGAGGTGATGAATACCGCTATCCAATTGTGGTTTAGTCTGTGGAACAGTCTTGGAAACGATGAGGTTGAACGCACTAATTCGACACGCCAACGCTCCTGATTTTGCCTTCCTCTCGGGCCTTCAGGAGGGCGCGATATGTATCAAGGCGTCGTTCATGACCGGACATAGGATCGTGTATGAGAAATAGATCGATGTAATCTACCATGGATATCAGTCCGGTTTCCTGGAATACATCCTAAATGACGCACCGAATCCGAACTTCTCGAGCGATATGTCGACACCCCGCAGCGTGCTCTCGTATCCATGCGTTTTGTTGATACATTTCGTCGCTAAGAACGTTCAACTGAGCCCATCCTCCTTCCTCGATCATGATGCTACCAGACACGCACTGACGAAAACATCGGAGCGCGGGAGCCCGCTTTGACGGATAGCTTCTCCGACGTGAGCTTCATTGCGATACGCCTGTGCACTATCAACATGTCTAGTGAGAGACCGGTCAACAAAGAACATCCAACATTATCTGTATTGAGTATGTTACCTGT
Source organism: Amylostereum areolatum (assembly GCA_012932865.1). Lineage (NCBI taxonomy): Eukaryota > Fungi > Basidiomycota > Agaricomycetes > Russulales > Stereaceae > Amylostereum > Amylostereum areolatum. The sequence goes on from SAXG01000002.1 coordinate 1,843,279, forward strand.
AGCCAACTTTGAGGGCTTCAAGAACAGAGGCGGTGGTGGTATAGTTTTGATATACTCCGAAGCCTAACAAGGGCATGAGATACCCTAAAAGTCAAACCATTGTATTAATTTCCAACTTCATGCTGAGATCGTCAGTCCCTCGGGAGGCTCACCAGAAGAAAGGCTCGCTGTCGACGAGAGCGCGAGAGTCCCAGAAGATGTCATATTGTCGGAGCCAATTCAAGTGCGATGTGGTTTACGAAGGAAGTCCACAATACGCGTTATAATAAGCGAGAAACGTATAAAGCTCATGCACGTGACATTGAAATCTATAGTTCGGACGATGGGTTCAGGCAGACTGGAATACAGAAGAGTTGCAGAAGAGGGCATAAACGGTAATTGTGACATGGTGATTGCGAGCGCAGCGAGCAATCATTGGTTTCGTGAGGCTGGGAGAGTCCTGGAACAAATAGATGTAAACTGTTAATTCAACGACGCGACGCGAAATCCGCGACGATTTTTGCATGAATTGCTCTCCACCGCAAATACGGCTACACGTGTCGACATAGTTTTTACACCAGACAATTCTTTACATCCCAACGATCACGATGATGTAACTTTCGTATAGGTTTGAGACGATGAAGTACATCAAAAGTGACGAGGAAAAAGGCAGAGCGCGCAAACGGAACGCGCACGACCACAACCGAACACCGGGCCACCTCCTCCCGGCAGCTGAACTGTGGACTGGGATCAAAGGAATTCGCAACGGGCCTAACCTTCGTAGCCTGATCACGAGTCAGAGATCGCCAGTCTATTGTACTGACCGAGAAAGTCGACTCCCACCGTGTTCAAAAGTTCTCTGGCAAGAATTTTGATTATAGATTGGCGGACAAAGTGCGTAGATATCCTGTACTACTCGACATGTAGCCTTCTCTCTGTACTTCCGATGAACCCGACAGCTACGAATCTCAGAGGGAACGCTGCGCGAGCACCTACTGCGTTACGCAGCATCGATATTAATATATACAGCAGGCATACAACACAGCATAAATACACATAAAGCACAGACTATAACAGTACAACCGATGCATAGAACGGCAGAAGGGTTAATGTAGAGACTGAGTACGACACGGATGGCGGAACGACGGACAACGAAGGAAAGCGTTGATATAGCAAACGTTGTGCTGTTAAGCCCTGACAGGAGAACGTAAAACGCTTGGACCGAGGGATAGAGTGAGATCCTCGGATCACTCTATCCCTTGGTACAAGTTTGCTGTGCCCCGCCGGGGATAAACAGCCATCGTTCGCTGCGTCAGAGGAGAGCGGCAGATGAAGCAGTACAGGTTGAAGAACGAATGAATAATTTACGCGCAAACACCACAAGGAAGATAGACACCGCACTCGGAGAGGGGGAGGCTTTCACATATCCCCCATAGTAGCAGGGCGGAGATATACGAATGTCTTCGACGCTCTCGACCCTCCGTACGAACTCGCGGGTAATAAAGGCGATTTTCAGATCCACCATCCCTAGCCTTGCCCACCAGGATCGAGGCGTGGCCTGACTCACAGACCGATGCTCCCATGCTCCTGCCGCATATGATCGTATATGCCTTGTCCTTTGGGGAATGTCTCTAGACACACCCAGCAGGTGTGTGTGTGGCAGCGGGTGCACGTCATGTGGTTGCACCCCTCGGCGCGTTCGATAGGAGCCTTGCAGCCTGGACATTTTTTCACGTCGTGCGTGCTCGCCCACTGGTCGAACAGCCGGTCGAACCCGTCCTCACGATCGGCACAGGTCACGCCTTCGTGGTATTCGACGTGACAGTGCGGGCAGATGCGGCACAGACACGTCGGGCAGGCGTACACGGAGTCCCGAGGGCCCGGGCGGTACACTTGAGGGCAGTCAGGCGTGGGGCAGTAATGAAACTCCTCGGGTCTTGCATGGACGTAGGCGTCGAACGCAGCACGCGTGAGGGTTTCGAAAGTAGATGGCGAAAGGACGTCGCGGGCAACATATAGGGGAATGCATTCCTTGCAGGAGGCCTCATTGCCGAGACAATTGAGCGGGAATTGTCTGGTGTCCATAGCGGCAGTGAGGTAGCCAGCAAGACAGGCTTTGCACCATGTGTGTCCACAAAAGAGCGTAACGGGGGTCGTCGGATCCTCGAAACACACTGGGCAACGGCCGTGGGACTTCTCATCGGGATGGCGGTCCTTGACCCGGTGTACGATGTGTTGCACTTCCTCGTAAACCTCTTCACTGCCTCTGACACATAGCGTCCGCTTCATGAGATCCAACCACACGTTCTCCGGCCCATGTTTTTGTTGCACCTGCATCAGATCCGCGCTCATAAACAGGCCAATGAGTCTTCCTTGAAGAGGGACAGTGTGGATGCGTTGTGAACGGCGGAAAGCGATCTTCGACAAGAGAGAGGCGACCACCACTTTGCGTTTCTCTCGTTCACCGATGACGCGAATCGTCCTGCGATTACGATCGACGTGCACCAAAACGTCGGGATTTGATGCATGTAGTCCATTCACAAACTCTTGACCGAATGGATGGCCGAAGAAATCGTCCCAGACCTGACGTCCGCCCTCCATGACCAACTCTCCGCGAGTGAGCTCCGTAAGTCGCGCCTTGATCTCGGCTAGAGTTTTGCTGTCCTCTGCTACGAGCTTGACCGACACTGAATCTAGCATCTCAGGCTTGTCGATCACGGTCATTGTTGTCCCACGAGAGAACTGGGAGAGAGATGTCCGCAGCCTTACGATCTCCGTGCGAATGGCGTCATGAACTTTCCGGTCAATCGCTTGCTTGACCGAATGGACCCTGTGCATCCAGATTTTTTCTCCGCCGAGCGTGCGCTGCTTGACCCCGCTTTTCTCGCAAGCGAACCTTGCAACGTCCGGGGAATCGAAGCGACACCATGCACGGACGACCCCGTCCTTATACGGGGGAGGAAGGGCCTCGAAATAAGCCATTGAACCACAGTCGCGTAGAATAGCTTCCACAGCAGGGATCCCAAACTCAGGCGAAGAGTAGTTCGGTCGCTCGAGCATGGTGTCCTGGGAGTGACCAAACTTCTTGATGTTCTTGGCAAGCGCATCGTGAGGCAGGCCATGGAAGCGCACGTTATACTGGCCGATGACAGGAAGGCCGTCGTACATTGTGGCAGTAACCCAGTGCCCTCGTAGGATGGAACCGTCGGCTTCGGTTACGGCTTTTTGTGCGGCTTTCAAGGTTTCAAAGCCAGCGTATCCATTCCTAGAAGGGACAGCCCATGAGACACGAATGTCGCCGTCTTGAACACGCTGCATCTCCATAGTTCTGCCCAGCGAAGAGCGGACAGAAATCTTGCTGCCGAAGACGGTCGTCTCGTCCAGAGCTTCAATTGCAGCCACGGCTTCAGGGTAACTCGCCATCTGTGCACTGATGGTAACGGTAGGTTCGTTCGCATGCTTGCTCTGGGGGAATCGGATATCCACGACATGTCCAAATGGGGTCAAAAGTCGCTCCAAAGCCCCACGATTCGCGTCTCCCGGAATATTTGCGATGGTGATCCACAACGACTCCGATGCCGTCACAATTTTGTTGACGCTAAACCCAGGACCGAAAGTAACACGGATGGGATCTACCACCATAATGGTTTGCTCCTGGGGGGGCTGGCGTTTGGGCACAGTGGGAGGGCTCTCAATCTTCCAACCAGGAATGATTAGTCTGAGCACTTTCCCGAGTTTCGTAGCACTTACTGCTGATCGTGTAGACTGATCCTTCAATTTGGTAACAGGAATGTCCTTCATTTGAGCAGTCGGCTGAGAATTAAACCTCGCAGGCTGAGCGGAGGATGACTTGATCGTTAGCGAGGTAGATCTGGCGGTTGACGTGTTGCGATTCGTCGCTGTGATGCAAGGTGTGGTAGTTGCAGAAGATTCGATTGCGATGTCATGCAAAACTGCCGACATAGTCGTGCGATGGTTGAGGCGCGTTGAAAGGTGTGAAAGCGTGGGGGCTTCGGTTGATTTCCTGACATCTGCAGTTTGGACGGGTGATGGATTGGAGAGCACCATCAGACTTGAAACAGAAGTCATATCCTGTAAATGTAGGTTAACATAAGATTACGCGCAAGAGATATAAGGCCAACCTTCTCGACCTTAGGCGGGGGGGTTTCGTGTTTGAAGTGACAGAAATGTCGGGGACAATATCTTCGACGAAGCCATTCAAAGCAATATCCATAAGGGAGTTCTTGGTGACTAGATTGAGCTACAAAAGAACCAGGGCGGCCGCTGGTATCCGGTAGCTTCACATTGTCGAGGCGCGCAGGGGTCTGGGACACACCGAAAGTCAAGACCGGAGCGTGAGAGAGGATGCTGATGACCTACTGCATCACTAGACAAACCAAGCTCCTCCCTGGGCGCTTGTGACCTACCCACTTGAGGGTGGACCGGGTGGGAAACAGTAGGTGTAGTCGTTGGGGCTTGTACATTGGGACGGATGTGCTGAAAGCGGCATGTTTCCTTGTCACATCGTCCCTTCATCCAGTCCAAACAAACGGGCGGAGGAAGATTGACAATCGGACGCTGTATCTTCCCGTTAGAATTTTCTGAGGATTCGATCTAAACAAGATCTGATGAGGTCAAGTTGTGTTGGGAAGGTCGGATCCACAAACCAAAGAGGTTGAGCTCTTGCGAGATGAAATGGAAATTGTGTCCGAGGGTTCGTCAGCAGGGATCGGACAAGATTTCACTACAGAATTCGGTCGCGGCGTCGCCCTGGCGGGCGCTGTCAAAGCTATGGGTAGCCCCTCATCGCGAGAGACCGCTGTCCTACGGTTCCGCTCCCGGCCATTGGGCCAAGGTGTCGTACGGGCGTCATCAGACACATCCTAAGAGGGATGAGAATAAACTTCAAAAGGATGGGATAGTTATGTCTTACAAGAGACTCAGTGCTGCTCTTGTCCGAAAAAGAACTATCCGTATCCACCATACTCAGGTCGCTGGAGCTCTGCGAGTCTTGGAAGTTGAATTCGTCCACGGAGGGCAACGGACGCGCCCGAGGAGGCTAGAAAAGGCGTTAGCACATTGACTCGAGTATAGGCCTTCGGACTTGCCGATGAGCATCTTTCACTGGCATTGGAGAGCTCCCTGGAATCATGTCTGACTCCTTCCCCGCCCAGATATTCGTCTCCAGTCACGATTTGCACAGGTATACCCAATAGTTGCGTGGGCCTGGTCAATCTTCCGTTTTGTGACCTCGTATGTGACGTAGAAGATGGAATGTCCCTGGGAGTCTGTGACTCGTGAGGGGCGCCAGGTGAGCGTTCGGAAGGGGGGGCTATCTGAAGAGGCCGCACATCCTTTTGCAGGACGCGAACTAAGTCATCCACAGGAAGATGGAGTCGAGGACACCGCGTGATGTCGGGGCATTTCCCGTAAAGGAACTTGAAACAATTCTCAGGTTGGGGACCAAGCTACATGCAAACAGATATCACATAAGTCTTGCTCCGTAGAAGGTAGCCAAAGGCACACACTTGATTTGGAGGATCCCCACCACCATTATGAAGCCATACTATATTCGACTGGGGGTCAATTCGTCCCATTTGAACCAGTCTATCAACCACCTCGATCTGGGGTTGAGGCCGTCAGGCAAGCAAGTGAGCCCCGAGGCCACAAAGACATACCATATTTCGTGCAGGAGGATGAATAAGACCGCAGCGTGCTCTGTTTGTACAGCACCCCTGGAAGTAGTCAATGCAGACTGCTCGTTGGCGACCATTAGATGTCCCTCTCGATGATGTCTGGGATGGAGCAGAGTCCGGAATATGGGGGCGAGGATGGGAATAGGCAGGTCCTCGGACGACGGGAACCTGGGGACGGGGAGGAGCGCCAGCTCCCGTGTAATGGGGACGAGAAGGCGGGTGCGAAAGTGGATGCATTCGCGGAGGTACGAAGGGGGGTGAGCCCGTTGACATAGGGCTAGAACCAAGTTCTGTCCTTCGTGTTTGTGAAGGTGACATGACCATGGTGCTCAAATTTCGCAAGATTTATATGGCTGAAAAAACACAATGAGTCGGGGCCACTTTTCCAATTGGGTCGATGGCCACACCGAAAGAGTAACCCCGACGGCACGCACCTGATTCCGACTGTACGGGCCACAATTATACTGCGGATAGCTGGGGGAATGACCTGCGCCGCCGTCAAGCCAGAACACACACGGCAGGAATCGGTAGATGTGCTTACCGAGCGAGTTGCGGGTAAACCGGCACTAGGCAGATTTTGGAGGGATACTTCAGGAATTGGGCAGGAACAATGTATTATTTAGCGCAGTGTTGGGCCTCTGGAACATATCCTGTCGGCTCAGAAGCAGGCCAAAAAGCGTGGGAGGGGGACGAGGGATAGGGGGTGAAAGGGTAAGAGTAAGAAGACGAGGAAAGGTCTGTGCGCGCGTCGCCGTCGGGCTGATTCCGGAACGGCCGCGGGTCCTCCTTGGGCTTACCCCTTCTGACTCCAACCAACTCCTCTCCCCCTTTCGGTCCCGATAACGTCCGCAAACTGGAGGCCTGTGGGTTGAAACCGAAGCATGGATGTAAGAGGTCGGCATACTTAGTGGCCCCAGCTCGTCGATTGGATCGTGGTTGATGCTCGAGGAAGCCAGCTCTCGATTATCTCAAGCGTGTCAGAACCACGTTTTTACAGACGCCCGTAGCCCAAGGACCAGAAATTGCCAAACGGGATCATCTGGATATCCCTGCGATATCTCAAGTCGGGATATCCTGCGCGCCTGAGGCTTCCATCAATTTGCAGGATGCCTCCGGTACTTTACACCTCACTGGCCTCATGCCTCGGCCCCCTTGTTTTTCTTCTACTCCCGAGGATTCAGGAACCTCTGTCTCAATTCTCATACTTATCTCGACTCTCAAGGCCTCGAGCCAAGGTTTGAGCTTCAAGCTTCACTTTCAATTTTTCTGGTAACTGCCGACTAAGTTTACCCTTCTTGCCAATCCCTGGAGCTCAATCTCTCGGTCTGTACCATCCGTGTCATGCTGGTCGCTCCCCGGTCGAACGGTCTTGTTCCAACCTAACATTCTGGCAATTTTTTTGGGCTATCCTTGCTAGTCTGTTTGCTCTGGCTGGGCGTTATGTCGTTATAACCCTAGACGACAGACAGGCCAACGACCGATGGTGATTTACATGCCGATGAACGACGAGGATGATCTGACCACGAAGTTGTTCGCTTTCCGTCGCCACCTCCCCCCCAAAAAAACAACAGAACCCACTCAATCAATCAATCAACTATAGAAGACAAAAGATGTATGCGTCGCCGTCTACGCTGAGGCGAACGATCCCTTTCTGCCTCTGTGGAGTTCTGACTGGCTAGTTCTATTCCCGTCTGCGGTGACAACCTGGAGACGGCATAACAAGGCTCCTGGTTCCTTCTCCGTTCCGAGTGGAATCACGCGTGCTCGTCTGGTGCCAGTCACCAACGCCATGGAGAAAGCAATGGCCGAGGAAAGGTTGTGTGGTCGTGCGTGGACACGGGTTCTGGAACCATGCGGAAAGGTATAGAAGCACTTCACCCATCGACAATCTCTTCTCACCGCTCACAAACAAAGGTCTCCTCCTTCACTCAGCATGAAATCCGCCTTTGTTGCTGTTATCGTCTCTGCCCTCAGTGCATCTGCACAAAGCCCACTCACGATCAATACTCCGTACGAATTTTATTCCTTCTCTCTTCCTCGTTGTCTGTCTCATCTCTCGTCATAGAGCGAGCTCGGTACCTGCGATCCAGTGTCAAGTATTCGATATCACCTAGACCGGCGGTGTCGGTAAGCTCTTCGGCTTCGTACCGCTGTCTCCCAGCAGCCTCACATCTCTTGATAGCGCCTTTCGCTCTCAAGTATGGTCGTCAACCTTCCCAAATCCTCCCGCTTCTGAATCTTGGCTCTTCAGACTCAATGACGCCAACCAGGACTTCGTCGAAGAGATCGGCAGTGGCCTCCAGGGGCCTCCCTTTGCGTGGACGGTCAATCAGCCCTCAGGTCTTTTTTCTCCTACTTTTCCCGAGTGTCATACCGTTCGTTAAAATAGTTTCATCACGGGGGAAGGACTCCTCGCGTCCTTGGTCGTTACCGATGCTGAAGGAGACGTTGGCGTCACTGCGCCCTTCACCATCCAGCCTAGTGGCGAGCAATCTTCGCCCTTCCAAGTGCATGCATCCAACTGATCGTATTTGCGCAGATGATAATAGCTGCCTCAGCTCTTGAACAAGTACAACAGTCGCCTTTCTCTCGCTTTCCCTTGGTCGGTCGACGAAAGAGCAGGCGGTGTATAGTAGCCGTATCCATGAATACTTGGCAGTGCGTATCAGATGTACGTGGTGATGGTGGGCAAAAGAAGTGCATACTGAATGGTAGTCGTTGATACTGGGTTTTCATATCGACCAACATATGTGAACGTCCGACTCTAGATTTATTACCCCGAGGGGTGGAAAGCAATTGCTACACGTGCGAATATACATAGCGTGACCATGCATTTACCAAGAAATACAGCAAAGGGGATCGTGACAGTTCGTAAAGTCGTGTGTAAGCAGGTGTCCGTCGCGGTCACTATGAAACGATGCAAAATCATCTAAGCCAGGATTTGGCAGCATATAAGTAGCCCTTCGCGGCCAGACCAGGGCCCGATAAAGATAGTTCCATCTAAAGTCCCACCGTACGATGCGTTAACGGATGAGAAGAACCGCAGTGGTCGCACCCACCAGGAATGCGATGAGTACGCCCAGCACACTCCGGGATCCCTCGTTGGAGGCATTCGGCGACGTGTTGACACCTGCCGATGGGCCATTGAATGTCGCCGTTGGGGCGGGCAGTGTCGAGAATGTGTTGATGACGCTAGAGCCACTGATCCAGGCATCACCGCTTGGCGTCGGCGCAGGTGCACCTGTGGTGTAGGCGCGCAAGTAGTTCACTTCAAAATATGCCTCGTCGTACTTGGGGGAGCCGGGGCCGACGACATTATCGTTGTACTGAATAGTGAAGAGAAATCAGGTATAGATAGCTGCGGGTAGAACACAATGCACATACACAGATACCAGTCGTACCGGCATTGCCACACTGTGGGCCATACAATTCCGGAATTCCTGCCCTGGGATACGATGGCAATCAGTTCCAGTTGCCACAATACGCAGAACAGCCCTGCTGTGCATGACGTACCATGCTCCACACAGGGTTATATCGAATACAAGCTGCTGTGCGGTGAAATATTCCGCGATATTGCAGGAAGACGCAGGATAGCTAGCCGATGGAACGCCCCATCCAGTTATATCGATCGAGGATGTTGAAGTGGCTTGAAGGACCGAAGCCGGAACATTGGGACGCTGAGTTCCGCTATTAGCTGTGAAGGACGCGAGTGAATTAGCCTTCACTTACGCTCCAGAACCATATGCTACACCGGCCCCCGTCAGTATATACTCTATAGGCAATCGAGCTGGAACTCACAATATTCCTTCGACGTCGAACTGGGCTGCCCAGACACCACCGCCCGCGGCCGCGAATCCAGACAAATAACTGTTGGGCGCGGTTTCTTGGACGACACATCCGCTTGGCTGGGAGCAGTCTGTTTGGCCGGATATCCCAGACTGCGCTACACCTGCCGCTTGAGAGCATCCACCGGTGGTATGGAGGGCGTACTGGTTGCTGCAAGGTACGGTCAGAGAAAGCATGGGCTATACACGAAACGAACGCACTTGTCGTTGAGGTTGATCCCTTCGATGATATCTATTTCACCGTTGTTTGGCCATGTCGGGCCCTTGGTCCAAAATGCCGGCCAGACCTGATAACATGCCTTTGCTTAGCTACTTGGATAGAGCCAAAGCCGGCAACTATGCGAATACGTACCGAGCAGCCCCATGGGAGGTGGGCAAGGTCGACGATCCACAGACTTCCAACGCCGTAGAAGTCCTGAGACGTGATGCGAACCGTGTTGCGTTTCTCGTTGAAGGGGACGTTAGATGTATTGTCGACCTTGAGGATGGCGTGACCGTTCTCGTCGACATATGCGAGTTGTTGCTGAGTTGCAGATGCGCGGTCAAGCCACCAGACGTCACCTGGATCCGGAAGAGGTAAGAGAAAGACAGTAAAGGTACGAAAGCGGGCGAACGCACCGAGTGTAAGGTTGTCCCAACTGCCATAAAAATCCCATCGGTCGAAGAACGTTGTGCCCGAGTATTCTCTGACGACGTCGTATGCAGTCACAAGAGATAGAAGAGGGACGATGGACGCGATCGTGTTAGACCACCGCATCTTGACCGAGTGAGAGGGTCAGAGTTACGTTGTCCGAGTCGTTGAGTGTGGTTTAAAAAGGCGAAGAGGGGGAAAGCTGTGCAGTGGAGAATCGTATGACGTCTAGATCAGGCAGGAACAAGCTATTTCAGGGGAGCAACGAGGCCAGCACGAGGAGAGAAGAACGCCCTCGACGGTGACAAACGGATGTTCGAACTTCGCCAGCCAGGAAATGAACATGCGCCTGTTGGGAGATCAAAACATACGCGCCTCCACGTGACAGATCCACGTACCTGCCATGCGCCTGCGCGCCTTTGTGTCGTACGAATCCAATTCGTTTGAATGTGTGCAAAGTTCTGCAAACTACACAAGTACATATGTACATGTAGCAAGGCGCGAAGAGGCGCGAAGGCGAACGTATGCCGCTGCGGAAACTCGGAGGATAACAAATGAAATAATCTGATAAGATCTGTACATGGCGCGCCAATAATAACACGCGCACTCCCGCCAAGCTCGGTGAGTCTCAAATCCACGCAGCGGCTGTCCAACCGCGTTTTGCTCTCTCCCTCGTTACCCGGCCCTTCTCGAGATTCTTCTCATGCACACAAGTTAGCACAACGCGTCATCCTCACCTCATCCTGCGCGTTTGGGTCAAACTTCTGACACCGGACGACTCATAACACGCCAGAAATATCTGAGTCTCTGACCAACGGCTATACACACGACCACGCAAACCCGCCCGTAAACCAAATGGAGACAGGCCCAGATGCCCTCGCACCGCAACCTTTAGATGGTGCTCGACAGGGTTCGCCAGCCGTGCGCGCCGCGAAGGACATCACCTTCGGAAGTGTACGCATCTTCTCTTCGTTATAGCTACTCAGAACGTAATGGCCTGGATGGTAGATCGCAGGAATGGTGTCAAAAGTGCTGGAACATCCATTTGACCTCACCAAGGTTCGCCTGCAGACTCAGGTCTTGGACGCGACGGCGCGCTTCAATGGTCCGCTTGACTGTCTCGCCCAAACGTACAAAAACGAGGGGATCCGAGGTCTCTACAGGGTGCGTCGCTCGGTCTATCCCCTCCGTGCAACTCCACTTCGATGGTTTTTTCATGTTATTCATGCATCATGCCCAGGGCCTTCCAGCGCCGGTAGTAGGCGCAATGGCCGAAAACGCGACGCTTTTCCTCGCTTATGGCGAACTGCAGAATGCCGTACGAGCAGTCGAAGGCGTGCCATTGGGTCAGAGCCTCTCACTACCCCAGCTTGCCATAGCAGCCGCGGGTGCGGGTGCCATCACCAGCTTCGTCCTGTACGCATCCATATTTCTGTGCTATCCCCCACTCTGAGGCTCCATATTGTGTCCTCACCCCTTCTCCGGATATCCTCCTGACGAATCCACAGTACCCCGGTCGAGCTGGTGAAATGCAAAATGCAGGTGCAGATGCTCATCGGGTCACCTCTCCCTTCCGCCACCGCAATGACCCTTCCAGGCCCATTCGAAATTATACGCGATGTCCTACGCTCCTCCGGCCTACGAGGAATGTGGCTCGGGCACACCGGCACCCTGATTCGCGAAACTGGAGGAGGAGCCGCCTGGTTTAGCACGAAGGAGTTTGTGGCAAGTCATCTCCTCGCACGGCATTCTCCCGATGCCCCGCGCGAGCTCGCCGCATGGGAGAGCGCGGTGAGTGGCGCATGCGCCGGCGCCATGTTCAACCTTGTCCTCTTTCCTGCGGACACCGTGAAGAGCACGATGCAGACCGAGGCGGAGCTGCGTCCTGGCACACAGGGTGGTCGGTCGTTTTTGGCGGTGGGTCGGGAGCTATGGCGAGCGCAGGGGCTGCGAGGACTTTACGCGGGCTGTGGGATCACGATCGCGCGGTCTATACCGAGCAGCGCGATTATATTCTGGATATATGACGGCCTTAGGCAGAGATTTGGATAGAGAGCTTTAGAGCTTAGACACTGCTAGGCAACTTCCAGCAGGAGTATCAGCCGACACGACATTATAGAAGGATAAGTTCACCGCTAATTTAAGAAGAGGTGGGGCGTCTCGTAGCCAGCCTTCAAATAGAAGATAGTCGTTCTGCCTGAACGTGGACAAGGGTTGGACAAGGGCACTGGAAATGCATCGGTGGAGAAACTCCGTCGCAGAACTAAGCGCGATTGTAACTTGCACCGTGACTTGCATGTCCTTTCTCCGCACATCTCTTCGCGCCTCTACACGGCACCATGTCGCACCTTCTTCGGTCTTGGCTGGCCCAAGTCCCTTGACCTCCACCCTCATATCTTACCGCGCCTACGCCAAAAAATCCCGCGACCAGGCGTCTTCACCAGCGCCAGACAAGGGCAAACGGGGTCCCATCGACACAGGTCGCCTGGTCCCAGGCTCTCAGCAGGCTGTATCCAATCCGGAAGCTCAGGCAGACTATGAGCGCACGGAGGAGAAGATGGCCACCGCCGTCGCCTGGTTCCGTCGCGAGACCGCACAGCTCGAGACGCGCGCGAGCGGACGCGTTACGCCAGCGCTTCTCTCGCCTGTACGCGTCTCTGTCGATGCTGGCGATGGGCACCCGACAACGGTGAAGCTGGAGGAAGTAGCCACGGTCGGCGTGCGCGATGGGAGCGTGTTGGTCGTCACCGCGTTTGAGGCAGATGTGAGTACGCAGGTTCGAGCGGTGTCGAATGAATGCTTACGAAAGGGCTTAGTAGACACTGAAAGCGATCGAGGCAGCACTATACGATGCGAAAATACCTGGCGTCGTCCCTCAGCGCGCGGACGAACGCACCATCCGGATCCCTATCCCTAAGTACGCTGTTATATCGCCGTTACCTGCCTCATGCTCACCGGATTTAACATCTCAGGCCTACGATTGATGCCCGTCTTTCGCTATATAATACGGCTGCACGGCATGCGGAAGAGATTCGCGTGCAGATCCGCCGCGCCCACCAGTCAAGCCTGAAGAAGGGCAAATACGGCAAGCACTCGTCCGAGCTCGACCAGGTCTGTTCCGCTTGTTTCTTCAATCTTTTGCTGTTGCAGGCTCTCTTACCTCTCCCCTATTTCACAGTTTCAAAAGCTTTTGGACCGGCATATAGCAGAAGTCGACAGTATCCTCGCGCAGCTTAAGAAGAGCACCGCCGCGCGCTGAGCCCGTTTATCTGGCCAGGTCTTTTCGGACAGCCTCCAGCCCCATTCACTGTTCACGATTCGGGGAGGCTTAGTAGAGTAGAGTTGTCTACGTACAATGTCACTCGCGATAAGATCATTTCCACTTCTCACTCCATTCAGCTTTTGGAGATTGTCCGATTATTCAAGTCGCCCGAAGCTCTCCTTGTAGGAACCGTTCCTCTCACATCTTAAGGAACAGAAAATGTTTCGATTGGCTGGCACATACAAATCTCGAACGTACATAACTATACGAGGAAAGGTACGAGTAATCAAGACTGTTGGACGATAATAGTGTTGTAAAAGGTGTATATAAACGATGAAACTATAGGGACAGTGTGCAAACAAGGAAGTGTTTTATACTATCGGGAAGCGCAGGGATGGTAAGCAAGTCAACAAGCAATGGGCCGGGGCCATCGCGAATAGAGAAAGATAATAATATGACACATAAGGAAAAGCAAAGGAGGGACAAGTAGGGCGGTATATGTGTGATAGTCCGTTGGTTGACATGCCGGAGCAAAAATGATTAGGATGTATGGTTATGTAACTGAGGCCATAAGGTGCATATAAAACGAGTAGAACACAATTCATAAGGCGATCTTCTAATTCTGTATCTTCTATTTTCGACGACGTTGATATAATGTTGATGTGCAGGTCTTCGATGTGACCTTATATCTAAGGCCCTCCCAAACCAAAAACTAGAAGGACGATCAACACGGTGGTACAGGCAGGAAGGGCTGAAACCTACGTCTAGTAAGGTCGCGAACGGTGAGACCTGTGCAAATTGGTGAGCACAAAACATATGGAGGTGAAGGCAATGAATACGCACGACCCAGCTTCTTTCCGTCTCCTTCGCCCAAGCTGCCCTCCGCAAGAAGGCGCTGAAACACGAAAGTTAATCATTTGTTAATATCAATATAACTGAAAATCGCCCACCTTACGCTCCTGAAGAGCGAGAATGCGGTCTTCGACGGTGTCTGCGATCACAAAACGTTCAACGACGACCTCGCGAGCCTGTCCAAGACGGTGAACGCGGGACCAAGCCTGGTTTTCGACCGCCTCGCTCCAAGCAAGGTCCAAGCAGATCATGCCTACAAGAATGGCGCGAGTCAGCGTAAAGTCCAACGAGTCCAAAGGCACAGACGTACGGTTAGCACGAGTAAGGTTCAGGCCCACACCGCCGCATTTGAGCGACATGAGCATAATCTTGGCCTTGTCGCGCGACATGAAGACCTGGACGGCTTTGTCGCGGTGCGCTCGGACCATGTTCCCCTGGTACTTGACGTGCACGAAGTTCTTCTCAGAGAGATAGTCCGACACCAGATCAAGACACTGAGTCCACTGAGAAATGATGAGAACCTGGAGGATACGGTGAGTATCAAAATCGGTGATGGATGTTGACTGGAGAGATTCCGACCTTTTCGTCGGGGTGCCTTTCGCTCCACTGAACGAGAGTATCCATCATTTGCTGTAAGGCGACGAGTAAGTGAATGCGTCGAGGGCGATAAATTCTTGATAAGGCTTACCTTCATCTTGGTGGAAGGCATGAAGCTCGGCATGAGCTTCATTTCCTCAGGCGACACCGTAATCTTCTTGGGACGACCAAACACGACCTCGGTCTCCTCTTCCTCCCACTCGTCGTCCGAGTCAAGGACGATCGCGCGTTTCTTGCCTTTGGACAGACGCTTCCTGAGCCGCCGACGGGCAGCATTCTCCTCGTAATCCTCGTCGTCCTCATCGTCTTCGACAATGAAGTCGCTCATGCCATCGTCCGACTCAGCATGTTCGGAATCGTCTTCTGAGTCGTAAGCGCGCTTCTTGATAGCCTTTCCCTTGCCTTTGCCCTTGCCTTTAGCTTTGACCGGTGCTTCCTCAGCCTCGCTGTCAAGCATCTCGATATCCGAGTCTACCTGGACGAAGCGAACGACGGATGTTTCCTCCGACTTGACCTTGCCGGCCTTCGACGATCCTGCAGATCCCGTGGGGTTGAGCTCTGCGTCGGTTGGTTCGAACGCGGACAGGGTAAAAAGCTTCGTCTTGGATATGGCGGAGCGACAGCTTGGGCCTACAACATCCAGCTGAGTCATGACGAGCTCCCGGAACAAAAACGCGAGTATGGCTTACAGTCGCGGTCATGGGTATGATGGTATGTCCCATCGGCTTGTGCGCGAGGCAGATTGAAAACGTTGTCTGGCAGAAAACCAATTAAAAGGGAAAAGCATATATCGACGATACGGTGGCTCACCAAGACACTCCCGGCAGAAAACGTGAGTGCAGGGTGTCACGATCGCATCCGTAAGGTTATCGAAGCAAATTGGGCATTCGTCAGCTTCAGCGGCGACGTCTCCACCCTATGCCAAAAAATTAGGAAGTGTGAGGTCGAAATCGAGACTGACACCCACTTCTTTCTCAGCGGTGATCCTCTTCAATGCAATTTCTTTCCTCTGGTGTTTCACCTTCGCTACGAACGCGGCGGATACAAGCTCTGCCGCCCTGGTCAACTCGTCTTTGCTATTAGAAGAGCGTCCTTCATCGAACTCGTCGTGAAGGGCCTTCGCATCCGCGTTCTCTTGTATCAAACAAGGGTGCGAGCACAACTGGCGAAGACGTAGGAGCATAGTGAGAACCTGATGGTAGTTCCTGCAAACGCGCTATTAAGCATTCCGTGAAAATGGTATTGATGATTCACATACTTGAGGACCGTCCCGGCGCGTAAGAAACGATTAAATTTAGCTTGACTTTGTGTCTCGACCTACACAGTATTAGACAACCTTCCTCAACACAGTCGCAAGAAACCTACCATCGTGTATATAGTCCGCTCTTCTTCGGAAAATTCGAGCCTAGTGACTCGTATCTCCATCTTGGGTAGGTCAATGAGTGCTTTGCCGTCCAGCAGGGAGTCCTTCTTGCGGCGAAGCTGGACGGTACGATAAATCGACTGCAGACGCGAAGCAGCCAAAGCCGCTGAGAAAAACTGATTAGAGTGATATAAATTTGTCAACGGGACAACGTACGTTGTTTGCGCTCAATACGAGCGATCCTGTCATTGAACTCCTTCCAGTCATACCAGGGACGAATTTGCAAGAACCGCAGGATGGGGTACGCATCCGCCAAACCGTTCACGATCGGAGTTCTGTGCAAGTTTGATGAGCAATCATCGCAGTGAATAAAGAAAGAAAAACAGTACCCTGTAAGAGCCCAGCGAATTGTGGAGGTAAGCTTGGAGACCGCTCGGGATAGCCGCGTTTTCCTATGCCCCTTGAGTACAGTGATGAAGGAGATTGACCTGGGCTACTCACTTGGAACGAATGACATGAGCTTCATCAAGCACGATACGGTACCACTGGTAAGAAGTCAGCTACGTGTAGGACAACAATGGGGCACTACATACCTCCATCTGAAGCAAAAGTCCCTCGCGTGCTTGCTTCTTGCGGGGCTTCTTGGTCTGTGGCTCATCGCTATCATCGTCGGAAACAATGAATTCGAGGCCCTTCTTCGCCGCTTTTTTCTTCTTCTTGAGCTTCCTGTCCTCCTCATCTGGGTCGGGCCATTCCCGAGCCACCGTCTACCAAGTTGGCATGACATTAGCAGCTGGATTGGAAATTAGAACCCGGGTACTTACGCTGTGGCTGGTCAGAACGAAATCATACTGTTGCAAGTCGGCCTTGTGCTTGGGTTTGTTTGACCCTGTACGAAAGCTAGGTTAGAACATGCATGGACGGCGGCAGAAGACAGGCGGACCGTGATATATAAGGCTAGTCATGCCACAGTTGGTTTTCTCTGCAATCTCAGTCTGCCACTGACTAAGGAGCGCGACCGGACCGATGATCAACGTGCTCCTCCGGGAAGGATCCGTGGGACGATTGGAAACCATCGTGGCGATACTGCGCTAGAGATCAGTACGTGGATCACACACAACCAAGGACCGGCCTACGTCTGCACTGTCTAGAGAAGGATTGAGAAGTTGTAAGAAACAAGCTGAAAAGATAATGACAATAGCTAACCTTTCCGAGACCCATCTCGTCAGCGAGACACCCGCCTTTAAGAGTGCCTCTTTCGCGTTCAAGCATCCAGGCTACTCCAATAGCTTGATAAGGCATCAGTGCGACGGTCATGCCGGGCAACAAAGAGACCAAGTCCGGGAGGCCTAATTTGCGGAGAGCATCCCCGACCTTCACGTTACCGTCGAACAGTTCAGCATTTCCAGCATCGACGAGGAACTTCTCAATACTAAGGTGATCATTAGCAGTGCACGGGCGAAAGAATAGTATGTGTACTCACTCGTCTGCTTGCGCAACAGGGCCATTGAATGTATCCTTTCCGCGACCGAAATAGTCCCCGTTTTCGTCGTACGGGTCATCGTCGACCCTGGCGAAAGCGTTGAGGTGGTCATTTACCTCGACGGGGTCACGAGGCTTCGAAAAAGCCGGGACAGGGTCTTCGATGTGGCTATTGAGAATGGATGGCTTTATGTCAACGAGGACGGGACCGCCAGTGGGAAGGCGCCGGGAAGGCGACAGCTTGACATTGGAGCCAGATGCCTGGGCATTCGACGGGGTGCGCTTGGGAGTCGAAGGGACGACCGGGAGCGCGCGACCGGGAAGCAGCTCCAACGACGGTTCTGCCTTGACGAGCAACGGAACGCGAGGTTTCACGTCCCGAGACTCGGGACGTGGTGCAAGGGTGGGTATACGATTACCGAGGTCAGCCTTCTTCGTGACCAGCTTCGCCCTCTCGAGCTCGAGTTTCTTAAGTCTGGTCAAATCGGCCTTGCTTTTGCGGGATTTGTGATGGATCATCTGTATACGCCTGTCAAGATTGAGGATGTTCTGTTGTAGAGCAGCGGCCTCTTCACGAAGAGCGACCACATAGGATGGTTTGGAGGGAGGTGCTGCAGCGGTGAGTTGTAGCGGCTTGATGTCCTTGGACTGGGTGATGACCTTCTGCTTTTTTACCGGAGACGGCGACGATGGTAGAGTGCCTGATTGGAAGAAGTCGTTGTCGTCGTCGTCTGAAAGCTCGATGACGTCGGGCTCCTGCTTGACCATAGCGAGGCTACGTTTGCGAGACATAGAGGATATAATCGGCTGGTCGAAGTCGGGGTCTTCTTTCTTCGCAATGCCACGCAAGACGGGGCGGGGTTTGGGTTGGGAGCCCCGTTTCTGCAGACGTGTAAGCCTTTTATAATGTAGAATGGACAATGCATTTACCGTCGAGTCATCCATTGTCGAGCTAGCCATTGTTACTCGGACTTTAGTTTCTTGTTTATTAATTCGTTCATTACGGGCCGCCCTGTGAGTCGGATGCCTGCGGATATGTGACTGAACAAAGATTAGATTGTGCCACTTGGAATGAGGCGGTCCACCAACCCTGTACGAGGACAATGAGCAAAGTTGCCCTTGATTGTCGCACTCGGACCAAAGTTCTATATCGGCGACCTTGCACCCGTCCTCGAGACAGAATACCCGTCCAGCTAGTATACATTATGCATAAGTATGTCTCCAGCACATAAAAAGAGTAAAGAGCCGTACATCGGTCAGCATCGTCCGATAACTGGAGGAGGAACTGTGGGCGCCGGTGCATCCATAAGTATATGCGCGCCCATAAAGACGAAAAGAACCCTTACGTTCGTGTCGTTCGGGCACAAGCGAACATGCTCTCGAAGCTCTGGGAGGTATCTCTTCAGTTGATCCGGGTCCTGGGGGGAAATGTGGTCAGCAACAACGCAGCGACCGTAAATGGGAGGTCAGCGCACCGAGGACTTGGACGAGAAGCCGAGGTGCTTCTCAGCCAGGGCAATGAGGTCCCTTTCAGCGAGGGCCATTGGGTGTTTAATAAAATCAAAAGTTTAACTGTGAAGGCCCAGCTACGTTCAGAGGAGGGTAGGTTAAAGAGGGGGAAATGGGGGATGGAAATGGATGAAGGACAAGACGCGACGACGCGACGCGACGCGAAGAGGTGTGGTTGGCCCCCGGTCACCTGGTCGTCTGTGGCGCCTGATCTTTTCTCGGTGGCAACGCCGACTCCGGCTCTTATCCTGCGGCATCGGTCCATCTTGGGAGGAACATCACCGCTCGCGGTCATTCGGACAGCCGACTTGGCACACTCCGGGACCAAAACGCGCTAGATTTTGACTCAATCACGTCCGGGCCAGACCGCTTCCGAATATAGATATGTCATATCCTCAATTCCACTGATGCATGCATCAGAGGTAGCTCTGCCACCCCCGGACCTGTCCAACCTCGTCCAAGGACCGACTGTAGCCAAGCGCTCTCTACTAGCATGTTCTGGAAGTATCAGTGGTCCGGCAACCTCGGAACTTGAGAAAACAGCACGATCCTGCGATAACAGTTGTAGGGATTATTTCCTGTTTTCTTTCTCCGCCCGAGCTCTGCTATGTCTGATTTACTTGCTAGTAGTTTATTCTGTTGGATCGTACAGATGTTTTCATCGTGGCGCAACCCGAGTAAACATCCCTAAGTTGATATCCACTTCGTCCTGCACCACTTCGAACCCGTCCTCCAGATCGCAACTGTATACATGGAAATGTGGGCCGCAAGCTCTTTGGCGAAGGCTCCTGATAGACTCAGTCCAATTCGGCCCCCGGAACCTCGTCCCCAACCATACCACCAAAGGTCCCAGCCACCCCTTTGGCACCTTGCCCTTCTTGATCCTGGTTCTGACCCACCAGTACATCCACAATCTTGCTCCCGCCGGTTTCCTTCGCCCGCGCCGCGAGCGATGACAACGATGCTGGTGGTACATGCTCTTTCACCACACCTGCGATCGCGACCGCCAGTTCGGAATCCGGCATCCCCAGCGCCTTCGCCAACTCCTCAATACGTCTCTCCACACCCATATTCCCGTGCTCTTCGTGTCCGCTCTCCGGCTTCCCGCTCTTTGCGTTCGACCCCGATCGCCCGAGCCCCAACATCCATAGGATACCACCGCTGCTCGGGGGCGAAGAACCCTTGGAAAATCCCAGTGCCATCGTCGCTGCACTGTAGGCGTACCAGCAGAAAACAGCGAGGAGCATGGCCGTGAGGCCGTGAAGGAAGGTGGAGAAGCTGACGCGAGCAAAGGGCGGTCGAACAT
The DNA here is from genome assembly GCA_012932865.1 of Amylostereum areolatum. Taxonomy (NCBI): domain Eukaryota; kingdom Fungi; phylum Basidiomycota; class Agaricomycetes; order Russulales; family Stereaceae; genus Amylostereum; species Amylostereum areolatum. Next base: position 1,863,801 of record SAXG01000002.1, read on the forward strand.
CCGTTCGGACTCCGCGATCCTCCTTCGGTCTTGAGGGTGGCAGATCGTCCTTGGATGTTTTCTCGGGTGTAGGATTACTCATAGTATAACGCGCTTGACAACTTGAAGGGTAACGATGTGTAAGTCTTGGGTGAGTTGGGTCACTGCCGATACATAGATATCAGTTTAGAACCCGCTCGATGCGACAATATGGATGCTCGACTTACCTGCCCTGCCTTGAGTTATACAAAGGGTCGGGGGTGTGGTCGTGGTTAATAGATGGCCTGGCGCGTTACGGCTGGCGTACAAGTACTACGCGCGATGCGATACGTCTACGTCATTTCTTCATGACGTCACTTACGATGGCGTCGGTCTGCGTCGGTGTTCAGCTGGACTGAAGGACTGAAGCTTGAAGCTTGAAGGATCAACGAATTACCACACATATTACAGTCCAGCCTGATAATTCAACCGGTAGCGTCAGGCAATGCCTGTCTATACAGTAACAGCGAGAAGTGGAAGACAGTAAAAGATACAGGATACAGTGGTGTGCGAGAGCCGATGCTGACAATACAATGCGACAGTGGGGATGTGATTGACAATGCAGATACGAGTGGGGATGAAGAGTCTCATGCGATGGGAAGCGTCCGAAAGTGATGAGGAGAATGTATGAAAACAAGTGTCAGTCCCAGTTGGTCGACCTGTGCGGAATCCTCCAGACGCGCGCTTGCTTTGCCCACGGGAAATTGGTACTGTGCACTCGAGCAGAAGGAGCACCGTTGTAGCGGAAGTCACTGTATGTCGGGCCGCCTGTCCACGGTCTGAAAGAAGAGTCGGTTATGCGCGAGTCAATGAAGGGTGGCCCTGAGACGGGTTGAGGATAGCCTTTCCAGGAAGCCGGGGAGAACAGCCGTCGATATGTCCAACGAAGGAAGAACGCGAGAAAGCAAACCAGCATCTGCGTAGGCATGGGTATCAGTGCAATGCTTGATGGAATTTAAACTCACCTGTAACGGAGACGATAACATTGTTCGCGACAGCCACCACATCACTCTAAAGAAAAACCACCCCCCAGCAAAGCTCCAGTGAGACGTATAGCCAGCAGCTACAAAAGAGCATCTCGATTATCAGTAGATATGTACGTCGTAAACCACTCACATCTTGGGTCCCAAAAATTGAGAAGCCCTGAAATACGGCCCTCGAGACTAGATCTCAATCCTGTCCTTACGGCCATTGCGGTGTGGTTGATATGGACCATTTCCTCCAGAGCGGTGGTAGCAAGATGAGTAATTGTCTGAGCTAGTTGAGCCGTTCTGCGAGATACATCGGTATGGGCCTTGTACAGCCCATTGGCCTTCTTCAGGCTTTGATCCAAGCTAGACGAGGTGTCGTTTGCAGAGCCAGCGACACGTTGAACTACCTGTATCATGCCAAGAATGTCAGGTGTTACCCGAAAGGCGACGACAGCAGAGCTCGTACTTCACCTAAGGAAGAAAGGCGACTCTCGACTTGTGCAAGATTGTCCTGGATGGCAACCTTTGAGATACTAGTCAATACGAGCAGAAGAGAACTGAGGACGGGAGACCATACTGTGAGAGGTAACATGTCCTGGACACGGTTCATGAACTGCGCGTACATGAGGTCAAGTCTAGATGCCACTGCTAGCTCCGTTGTTTCAACCATCGTAGACAAAGACCTCGAGTGCTAATACGTAAATCAGAGAAATATACAAGCATCAAAACGAAGGAGAAGGCATACAGTGGACAATGTAAGGTCCAATTCATCCTGCGTCAGACGCCTTGATTCGTCTATACGATCGCGAAAACCGCGGATGATCTGGGAAACAGATTCAGTGGATTTGAAAGTAAAATGACAAGTAAATAAGCACCTCCTCGAGTGCGTCTTGTGTACGCAGAACGACTTGAGAGAGTTGATCGTTCGTTACAGAGGGCGACAGACGCAAGTCCACTAAAGCCTTCTGCGTCTCCTGCCCACGGGTGTGAGTACACGCCCAAGCTCTACAATTGAAACACACCTCGACAAGGTTCCGCCAAAGGAGACGATTCTGGAGATCTTCTTTGGCGCGTCCAGACATATAACCAAGGAGTGTGACCATCTCCGAAGTCGTGTTTTGATAAAGGTCCCGAGCGCGATCTTCGACGGCCACATGAATTCAGCAGAAGGTCAAAGATGGATAGGATGCTTACCGATGTCATTGCCTTTCTGAAAAGCGAAACACAACTGAGCTGCATGGAGATGCTTGAGCGATGATAGTGCTCAAGCAGATACCAGGACGTACGGATTTCTCGGAGGTATCCAGAGTAGCTAGCCCAAAATTGAGTGCTCCGCGAGAGTGCTCTATTCAGATGATTAGCAGGCGGGACGTTGGACATCTTGGGAGTAAACGCACTCGACGCAGAAGGAATGGTCATCCCCGGCTGCAGAGTTCTGGTCCGTGCCAGAATCAAAAGGGCTGCATTCCATAGGAAGCGAGCGATGCTGAGCGGTCTTGAGTTCGCATAAGGTCATGGAAATGGCCGCTGAGAGAAATATTTGACATGAGACGACAGATAAACTGAGGTAATGCGCACCTCTGACTCTGGCTGGCTCATCTACCTCCAACGTGTCACACCGAGTGCGTATATGCGCGGCAGCACGGCGGAAGCAATCCGGTTTGCGATGGACACTTACGACGTCCAGATCTGCACAAAAACGGTCGAAAATTTCCATGAATGCATGCTTGGTGAGAAACGTACCCGATGTTTTCAGGAAGTCAGCGAGGTGACCTTGAAGAGCAAAGATTTCATGAGGAGGATGGAAATGAACGGAACGCGATCTGCCTACTCTGCCGACCGTCCAGGCCGAGGATGGCCGAATTTTGACCCAATGAAAATGCGCATATAGGCACGAAAAGGTGTACTAGAAAGAGAAGGAAGGCAGTGCGCTCGGGCATCGTGCACAGGTAGGGAGCGATGGTGAGAGGACGAGAGGAAGGTCCAAGCTAAGTTGAGGAGATATCTGATAACCCTGTTATCAGTTATCGCTCGGGCTCGGGAGTCGGGGACTTGTGCGCGTCCCGAGTAGCGATCGGGGCTCGGGGAAAGGCTTCGAGGGCTCGATAGCTTGCCGTCGACGTCGTTCAGACCCTCGCCATCGACTCTACACAAGCTAGTGAACGTTTCCCCGCGGCGGACCCACCTTCAAGTCATGGTCATTCGACCTCAGTCATCGATTTCAATTCACGGATCCGGTTGTCTGAAAGCCGGTACAGCCCATATGTACCCCAGGTTCGCACCGTCCCTCTTTCCTCACCTCTTCCCCCATCCTCACAATGTCCACAGGTATGTCGCCCGTTTTCTTTCGGTTATGGCTCCTCTTCACGATACGTTGCAGAAGCCGCTCAGCCGTCGTCCGCCCCCCTTGTTCTCCATCACTTGAACAAGTCGCGTTCCTTGCGCATTCTCTGGCTCTTGGTGCGTTTCCTCCTATACTAGACCCTCACAGCTCTGACGCAACTCGCAGGAGGAGCTCGAGGTTCCTTACGAGATCAAGTTCTACAAGCGTGTACCCCCGGGACTGGCGCCTAAGGAGCTCCTCGCCGTTCATCCCCTCGGAAAGTCCCCTGTCATCACCCACGGAGACGTCACCTTGGCCGAGAGCGGCGCCATTGTCGGTGCGCAATCTACTACCAACGTGTTTGTTTTTGTCTTATAGACGATTCCCAGAGTACATCATCCGTACCTTCGGCAACGGCAAGGCTCGTCCTCCCCCTTCAGGAGAGATTCACGACCTGTACTGTGCGTATATCTAGTTTCATACACCTCTACCTCCACTAGACATGCTTTTCAGTCTCTCATTACGCGGAGGGCTCCCTCATGCCACCTATCGTGAACAAGCACGTCTTTAACTTGGTCCCGAGCCAAGCACCCTTCTTCGTCCGACCTCTCATCAGGAGCGTCCTGAGCACAATCACCAACGGCTGGATTGACCCCACATTGAAGAAGCACATCGCGTTGGTTCGTATATTTTCCTTCCTTCTCTAGACTTAATCTCATCTTGAACTCCTCTTCTCCAGGTTGAAGCCCATCTGGAGAAGTCCGGTGACTGGTTCGCCGGGGGCTCCGAGCCTACCTCGGCCGACTTCCTTATGGCTTACGCCGTTGAGGCCTTGAACACCCTCTTCCCCGATGTTGCTGGGCCCAAGATGAAGGCATGGGTCGACCGTGTTCACAACCAGGTGCGCATACTTCCCACCGTTCTTGAACTCACCCCCTAATGCACCGTCCCCGTAGGCCCGCGTTTAAACGAGTGAGTGGTTATGCTGACTGGGAGAACGACCCGATCCGAGCCAAACTGTGATTTTCCACTCAGGGGGTCGAGAAGAGCGGAGAACCCGATCCTTTCTTCGGGTAGCTGCAGCCTGGTTGCCTGAACCGTCGTATACCCAGAGTAGCGGTACCCACGAGGTCAAGTCTAAAATTGACGTAGGCGTCTAAGTGTCTTCCATATCCGTGTTTTTTTACCTTTTGATTCTGTCCCGTCGATCTTGAATGATTAGCAAGATGCTTCGAAATTACGAGTGTTCAGCTTCATGTGTTCTTGGATGCGTATAGATGATATTGCTACCAATGGAGTGTTCTATGGATTAGGCTCTACGAGGCCATGAGCGGCTCGAGGTGATGATATGGGCTATGATGGACGTATGAACCTAAGTATACAGCAGCGGATGGAAGGACAGCGAGATGCAGGTATGCACGACGACGAAGCCGTGGTAAGTAGTAAGAGACAACAGAGCGAGTACTGGAAAGAGGAGAGGTTAAAAGAAGCATGGGGGGATGAAACGAAATGTTCGATGAGAAACATCCGTGGGTATACAACGTACAGGTGTTATACATCGTGGTGGGTGGTGAGGCTGAAGCGTTGAAAAGAGTGGACGCAGTCAGAGACGTTCAACGACGCTCGTCTGCTCGATGTTTCCGGTGGCTGGACGAACCAGCAAGAGCTTTCGCCTCCCAATAAGCATGTCCTTCCCCGTCGCGCCAATTTCCGGTGGTCCCGTCGCGTTCGAAGTCGCCGTCACGATATCCGTACCTCTCCTGCAGCACCTTGAGGAGGGGATTGCGAAGTGCGGGATCCATGCGCACGTTCTCGCCTGGATGATAGCTTCCAACTCCATGACGAGCGAGGCTTTCCTCGAACAGCGCCTCCTCGAACGTGCACCCGCAATTGAGGTGCCCCTCGGGCGCCATACGCGGCGGGTGAGCACGTCTTTCGCGTCGCGAGTCATGCCAGGCGCATAGCGCGTTTCCGGCGCGGTTGAGCGAGCAGAAGAGTTTGATACGGGCATCGGTGCGTGCTCTCCACGAGGCGGAAAATGAGGGGGATACCGTCGGCTGGGATATAGACGACGATGACATGCCCCCGCCGCCACTAGACGATTGAAACGACGGAGGGTTGCCCTGTACAGGGGTAGCGAGCTCGCTTTCGAGCTCCCGGATACGAAGACGCGCGGATTCGTTGATGAGCTCGAGCTCTCTGACTTTGTTTCGGAGCATGCGCAATTCGTCGTCGGAAGATCGAGGTGGACGAGTGGCGGGGGGGATCGATGTGGGGGAAATGGGGATAGGGCCACGGCTGCCCGTATAGTTATCGGAGTGTGTGATCATGCCGGGTCCACCCAACGATGATTGAGATCGGGAATGGGGATGAGGCTGAGGTTGCGGCTGCTGGGAGTAGTATTGTTGATTTTGGTAATGGGCGGAGGTAAAGATGGGCGATGATTGAGATGCGGGGTGAGGCGTCGAAGAAGATGGAAAGTTAGGATTGGGGGTCGCGTATTCTGGATACTGGATGTAAGAACCCGAAGAAGCGCTTGAGGGGTGAGATGACGGGGAAGAGGACATGGTGTATGGGATGGAAGAGGGCTGATGGTGATGGGCGACGTTGTCGAACCCGGACGGAGGCAACGTGGCTTGGTGTTCTGGAACGTCGGGGTTCGTTTGGGTCCAAACCATGCCGGAAGGCATACTATAAGAACCCGATCTTTGTAGAGGGGCATCACTTGTCGGAGAGGGCGAACCCGAATATTCCGAGTTGGACGATAACTGAATATCGCCCATCGCCCCCCGCAAGCTCGAAGAGGTCATAGATGACCTTGACGAGCCTGGGCGCGCGTCTTCCCCCATAAATGATCGACGTACGCCGGGCTAAGGGTTTGAAATTTTGGAGGAGAACAAGTGAGACAAAGCAGTCGGACAATTAGATAAATTTAAGCGCGCATGAACGGGAAACGCACCTGGGCGCCCTGCGCGATCGCAAAGGCTTGATGCCGGTCGACTTCTAGGACGGATTTATGATCAGCTTGCCTTATACGAGCAGTGGATAGGACGATCACCAACCATTTTCTGATTTTATCCACTGGTTATATCCCGGATGTGCCATTTCTCGTCGCGTCTTCTCCACGCCGTTCGTGGGTGCGGAGATCACGTGCAGGGATCGGGTACGGCGGCTTGACACGTCTTGATTGCGAGCCCGTCGATGTGGAGGACGCGCGGCGCTGAAGGAGGGAACTAGAAGAAGAACTGGAAGGGACAGACTTGGGTAGGAAAGTGGAAACGGGGGGGAGGAAGGGCGCGATGGTCTTTCGGTAGCCGGCTCTGACTTGACCTCGAGGGGGCTAGAGGAACCAGAGGACAGAGACCTCTGGTGGTCCCAATTAAAAGCGTCGGGAGTCGTCGCCAGCATCATGATATGCGGTGCTGGCGTTCGACGGATGGCGGGGCGGGCGTAGCAGGAGACGTTGGCTGCCTGGACGAAATGATGACGGGATTCGAGACGGGGTAACGGAGTGATGTGAGGTCGCGAAGGGGAGAAATCCTGTGTCCTCGAGCCGCCATGCTTAAGAGATGTGCGCTGCCAGCAGGCTGTACTAAATCCATGTCAATAAGCGAAAGTAGCCTTTCAGCCGGCACTCTGCTTGGTGCCCATGTCCCGGCCCCCCCTGGCTTACCTTCCCACTAGAAACAGATCTCCGAAGTCCACCCTTTGAAATATCGCCGATGGTGGTTTCACAACAACCGCGTCATAAGGACAAAAGTTGATCCAAGAAGCAAAAAGAAGACGTCGCTGTCGCTTCAAACTCCAGAGCTTCAGATTTCGAAAGCTCCCCCGTATCCTTCTCCCAACCCAGTCGTCCTGGCTCACGGCCACACGTGGCCACCTTCCCTCAGATCGTATCGGTGATCTCCTTGCGATTAACCCGTTCGCCCCAACAAGCGTGCATGACGAGTCCTTGCGCGGTTGTTTGATGGGCCTCGTTGATGCAAGTAGTTTCGCATCGCGGACGAGCCACCTCGCTGCGCCAATGCACCGCTGATCGTATTTCATGTCTGCCACAACTGTAAGCCCCAGTCCCAAGGTGGCGAGCAACAGATGGGACCGTCTTTACATGAAACGCACCTGAATTCATCGTAAAATTTGGTCATCAAGAAAGGGTCACCACGTGTTATCACCTATCGCTCGCGCCGGCGGGCGTCTGAAGCTTCACCGACAAGTTGCTCACAGGATGAGCAATCTATTATGTACTATCAACCCCACGCTTCGGCCTCCCTATATTCGGCCCCGTTGCATAGACGTTTCCGCGGTCGACGACCTGCCACTTTGAGATATCCTCGCGCCCCGCGCCTTCGCCATACAATCAAGCAGGCTAAAAAAGGGAATGCGGGACACCCGAGATACGAAGGCCCAGGAGTCTGGCGAAGTCTTGGCCACCCCCAAAGTGCGACCCCGTCGTACCACTTCTTCTGCTTCTCGGGGGAGATCTGCCATGATCTTCGGTTCGGGGGGTCGGATCAATTTCACCGGCGGGTACTGCCTGGTACTGCGCGCTCATCGACATCACTCGGCGCTTGAGCAAAAGACTTTTGTAACACTTCACGTCCGTAGCATCCAGCCACGGCACGGGATGACTTCGAACCTGATTCGCCTCCAAACACGAACAGAGGGTGACCGGACCAGACGTGCTGGATACGTGATACGTAGGACAAGGTTAGAACAGCTGCTGAAACGGACCGGAGCAGATGACAATAAACCGTGACGGTCGATAGTTGTGTGTAAAGTGTGAGAAGACGGTGTAACTACCGGCGGCGGTCACTAATCCGAGGTCTCGAGGTGTCTTCAGGTCCACATCCGTGATCCGATAGCCAAGGGTGTTGTTGTCTCCGATACAGTCGGGGAAGTGAGTAGATGGTCCAGTTCGCTGAGTTGTGCTAGACGAGTTGCAGAAGCAATGAACAGCATTGCAGAAGCTGCACACATATGGCGCATTTTGTGCACAGATAAACTGTAGTCAGGAGTGACTGCGATCAGGATTCAGAATTGGGTTGACAGAGGTCGTTTTGTGTTCGAACGATATCTCGCCAGACTTTGGCCCTGGGAAGTTTCTGGCTGCATATTCCTGTCCAAAAAACACACACAAGGGAGGATAAGAGTACAACATACCTAGCGTCGGTAGGGATGTGAACTTCACCGGTGGCCACGTCGATATCAACCTGCCGAGTGATTTCAACGGCGGGACGGCCTTCGCATCTGGCAGACGGTCAACACGCTGCTGATTGTAGACAAACAGATGGCACACATGCGAAGTATACGAGGAAAAGGAAAGCAGTTTAGCTGTGGTCGACCGTAAGCATCCATTTGCGCTTCACAGGAATACTGGACGATCTCCGCAATACGACACTTCGGCGGTACCTTATCTTGCGGCAACTTGAATGACATCTGTGTCACCGTTAAAGACCGTTAGAGGATGGAGCAAAATGGCTACCGCTTTCTCACCTCGACCCAGCCGGCGGCACAGTTGAGTTGGGCGTCGAGACTCAAAGAGCCTAGCAAGTCTGAGTGCTGGTGGACGAGAACTTAGAAGATAGACTGAATTTCTCACGCCGAAAAGGATCAGGCCTGCGTGGGGAAGCACGTGACGTTTCATCCGATAAAACTTGTTTTTGTCGACATCGAACGGTTTTCTCTTCTCTTCAGACCTTCACCTTGTCCTCCTTCCCCTTCCTCCCCTTCACGATCTCGCAATGGTTTTCAAAGTCGCTGGTCAGAATATTTGGTCATTGAACGCACGATCATCCCTTGATGCGATCTTAACCCTTTAGACATCTCTCTAGCTGCCTTCGGTCGTAAGGAGCTTGAGATCGCTGAGGTATATGGCCTTCAATATACCACCTCATGCTGAAAATGCTGAACATGGCCACGGCTTTTTAGAACGAGATGCCGGGTCTCATGTACATGCGTGCCAAGGTTCGTCGTCACTCATCGTTCCCACACCGCAGGCTTACATTGGTCATTAGCACGCCGCGTCCAAACCCCTCAAGGGTGCTCGCATTGCTGGATGTCTCCACATGTAAATATTTTTGTTCTTTCATTGCTTGGTTTCTCATACTTAAACACCACCAGGACCGTGCAGACCGCTATCCTCATCGAGACCCTGACCGCGTTGGGCGCTGAGGTCGCATGGTCGTCCTGCGTAAGTCGACACGTTGAACAGGTGTGCGCTGTGCATAGGCTAACCCATCGATTAAACAGAACATCTTCTCGACGCAAGACCACGCTGCTGCCGCGTGGGTGTCTTCTTTCACATGGTGTCACATAATCTGATTGTAACATCCAGCATTGCCGCCACGGGTGTTCCCGTATTCGCATGGAAGGGAGAGACCGAGGAGGAGTACACCTGGTGCATCGAGCAGACCTTGTCCGCGTTTTCCAACAACCAGCCCCTCAACATGATCTTGGACGACGGCGGCGACCTTACCAATCTCGTCCACGAGAAGTACCCGCAATATCTTCCTGGTAAACTCATTGTTGGTGACTGTATGAAGATCTTAACGCTCATTATCATCGAAGGTATCCGCGGTTTGTCGGAGGAGACCACGACCGGTGTGCACCACCTTTACAAGTCCTTCAGGGAAGGCAAGTTGAAGATTCCGGCAATCAATGTTAACGACTCCGTCACCAAGTCCAAGTTCGACAACTACTATGGCTGCCGCGAGTCGCTTGTCGATGGCATCAAGCGTGCGACGGATGTCATGCTTGCGGGCAAGGTCGCTGTCGTCGCCGGCTTTGGTGATGTTGGCAAGGGTGTACGTTCTAATACTCCTCGGTGCACGCTTGTATTGACCCAGCCTTTTCAGTGCGCGGAGTCTCTTCGCTCCTACGGTGCCCGTGTCCTCATCACCGAGATTGACCCCATCAACGCTCTTCAGGCTGCGATGGCGGGCTTCGAGGTCACGACCATGGAGGATGCTGCTCCCCGTGCAAACGTCTTCGTCACCACGACCGGCAACAGGGACATCATCACCTCGAAGCATTTCGAGGTTATGCGCGAAGATGCTATCGTGTCTAAGTAAGTCATGTTGGCGTCGCTTATCGCTCTACTAACTAACTGGCATTGTTAGCATCGGCCACTTCGACATCGAGATCGATGTCGCTTGGCTCAAAGCCAACGCGAAGCAGGTCATTAACATCAAGCCCCAGGTGGACCGTTACACCATGGCTTCCGGCCGCCACATCCTTCTTCTCGCTGAAGGTCGTCTTGTCAACCTGGGGTACGTGAAAAGCTACTTTTACAGAAATGCAGTACTGATCTATCCCTGCCTTTATCTAGCTGTGCGACAGGCCACCCATCGTTCGTCATGTCCTGCTCGTTCACGAACCAGGTTCTCGCACAGATCGCTCTTTGGACGACCCCGGAGAAGTTCCCTCTCGGTGTTCACATACTTCCCAAGGATCTCGATGAGGAAGTCGCCCGTGCCCACTTGGCGAGCTTGAACGTAAACCTCACGGTCCTGACCGAAACCCAGTCGAAGTACCTCGACATCCCCGCCAACGGGCCCTACAAGGCAAACCACTATCGCTACTAAGCGATTCGACGGCTTAGCACGCCATGTTCGCCCCCGACGGCCTCAACGCCGCCTTTACCGACTCAGATAAATTGACGAACTTCAACGTTCCCTGGTGTGGTGGTTCGTAGACGAGTCTCAACGCTCTCGTCTGTAGACTGTTAGGGAAGCAGAGTACCAGCTTTGGTATGCGGTTCGCCAAGGTCGGGGGGTGGAGCGTAATTGGTGGATGGGATGGATGGTTTTGCTTGGCGTAGACTTCAACCTGTTGTATTTACTCTTCATTCGCTTCGGGCCTCAACGAGCCTAACATCGCTGTATTTTTCAACTCCGTCGCCCTCCGTTTCCCTGGCTTGTTTCTTTCCCTTGTTGAAGATACATCTTGGTGGGTCCACAGTGTAAACCCGACAACTTCCCGACGCCCATCACCCGCCTTCCTCGACGTCCTCTTTGCACATCTCCTGTGTGCACAGCCTATGCCCTGATTTTCGCGATAACTTTTATTTCTCAGGGCATCCATGGACCACGAACCCGCACCCTGTGCAAACGTCGATTGATCACTGATCAGTGGCACGGGCCCAGCTGGCACGGTTGATAAAAATATCGTCCTTGAGCTTACGACGATACCCTGGGCTTGTGTCAGAGATCTCATCAAGAGTCGACGTCGTACCTGCGGATAGACACGTTCACGGGGTAGCATCGGATCTGAAGTCGTCGTTACCAGCGCTTCAATACGAGCTTCAGGTACTCCGCTTTTGGTATTCTTACCACCCAGATAATAGTACTCGTTCGCCGACTACTTCCACCTTGGATTTGGGTCAAACGGAACTATGGCCACACCAAGTGCGGATATCTCTCCCCTGGGCCCGATAGACCCTGGATCAATTGCCACTGCCGAGGAAGAAAGGGCTGCGCCATGGATCGTGCGCAAGCTCGTGGGGGTGAGTGGGTTTCTTGACGTGATTTATGACCTGCCACACTGCATCAAGCCAGTGTTTCGTCGATCTTCTTGCTCATGAAGGGCTCTCTCCTTGATCGTCGCGCATGGTGTCGGTGGCTGCGTCATGTCTGGACGACGAACAAACATTCTACCCATCTTCCTCTCCTCGCTGCCTCTGCCATTCAATTTGTGATACAATGTACGGATAACCCGGTTCCATTCGATGGACGTTGGCCATCATACTTCCTGATCCCTTTCAATTTATGGTATTCGTGGGCCTAATGGCGATTGGGTGTATAGTCGATGACGGGGAGGATCGTGATGTCCTCGTACGAGTCCCTTCGCGCTGCCGGAACAAGTGTGGTCTGCCTATCACCGGTACGTCTCCGTTCGATGGCGATTTGCATGTGGGTCTTACTTTATTACACATGCACCAGTGGGGCGACTCCTCGCCGTTTCTACTCCCATGCATACGTTTTCGCGATCTTGCAGTGCACACCGTAGTGGCAGCAACCGTGCGTTCTCATCTGATTTAGTCTCTAGGGCCTTTACTCATTACATCGCTTCGTGTTCCTTGGTGGAATAGGGTGGAATGGCAGCGATTGCCGCACCTGTGATGGGCCCGGTGGCAGACGTGGTGGTGTCGACCGTTGGAGATTCGATCCTGGTCGAAGTCGGGATGCACGCAGGGTTTCACGTCGCGAACGCGGTTGCGGACGACCTTTTCATTGCGAAACCGTTGGAGGTTTTCATACCAAAGAAATCAGCCGTGCTTCAGACCACGAGCGTAAAGACGATATTGGTCACGCTCAAATACAAGCAAACCATGACGGATGCTGCCCTGGGATTTTATCGCAGCAGCTTGCACAAGTAGGTTCGGATCCGTGAGCGCTGAGCTATACTGACGAACAAGGTTTGCACAGAGATAATTCCCTCTTTTCAACCGTCAAAGATTACCTCGCAGTGGAGAAGGGATGGTTTTCGCCGTACTTGTTTGCTAGCGGACGCAGGCCAATCATTCCTCGTGCGATGACTCCCGATGTCATGTTCTGTCACGGCCCCTTCCTGCCCGGTGAGTGATAGCCAAAAGATAGGTTGTTGTTCCACGCTTATGCGCTGTGTCGAAGGCGACTACAAGCTCGGGGAAACACTCCTGCAAGAATCAGCAACCGCAATCGTGTTTGCTGCCGCAGCAACCCTTCCCACACAGGATCCCCCGTCTGGTCACGCTGACCGTCTGTCCATCTCAAACCTACCTTCCCTCTCAAGCGTCTTCGCGCGGTCGCGCACGCCTTCTCCGGAGCCGACATTAACCGCCCTTGCTCCTCCCCCAATGCCGCGACGCATGGTGCTCGTGGTCGTAGGTCTCAAACCCCACCGGCGACTTTGGTCCACTAGCGCTCGTCCTAGTGAGAGCGTAATGTACTACCACCTTCTCAACGGGTGTCCCGCCCTCGTTGTACCTGTGAAGACCGGCGCTCCGCTGGTAGCATGGGATGGCCTCACGCTTGAAGAATTCTGGAAAGTGAATATTCCCGAAGGCGAAGGCGGCCTCGAGCCTGACAGCAAGTTTGAAGGCATTGTCGGCGTCCTTGCAGAATTCTTGGAGATGTGCGTGGATTGGGAGAGGCTGCGTGTTCCTAAGTTGGAAGCGGTGAAGGAAGAAGACGAAAAAGACAAGGTGGAGGTAGCAGCTATCCAGCCAGGCGAACCGATGGCCTCGGAGGAGGAAAAAAGGGAGGAGTTGAAGAAAGCGTTGAGATTGTTAGTTGCTGGTGCAATACGGAGTGGCGAGAGCAAGGCCGTTAGAGCAGAAGTAGACAAGGAGCGCTCTGGGATCGCAATGTGGAGAATATTGTGAATGAGTCAATAGGGAAGAATGTACATGGACGTTGCATGGTGTTTTGAATATAAGTAGACTGTCCGACTATCCAATATTCAGCACGCAGAATGTTTGTGCGACACCTTGAATCTTCGAGGTCCGTTGCTTGCAAGGAGGCAAAAACACGCCACATTCTCATCGCACATGAAAAGGACAGAGCAAAAATGAGGAATATCATCACGTATCGCGAACCGTCCGTCATTACAGAAGTGACACAAACAACAGGCCAAAACAGGGTTCTTACAAAATGAATCCCAGTGGATGCCTATCCGGTGGGATGTAGCCGGTCCGTCAGCACTATAGCTAGTTAACGACCAGTGGCACCGTAGTTGGGAACAGGAGCAGCCAACGGAGCTTGGGGCGCTCCAGGTTGATATTGTCCATTGCCCAAGTCTATATAGAATGTGAGCATCAGAGACTGAAACATTGACTGGGAGGTAAAAAGATGGACAATAACATCGGCGAAAGCAGTAGCCTGCGAGGGGAGCGATTGATGACTGAAGTACTCACACATGTATCCGCCGCGACCGTACTGCTCTTCCGCCTTCATCCTGCGGTATATTAACCAGAACGCATGCTATGAATGTATCTATCAGGCAAGAACACCCTCGGATAGGAAGAGAGGAACGCACGATATGTCCCGGGAGATAACCAAGGCTGCAGAACCAATCGGTCAAGTTGAACAGAGAACAGAAGGCGATAGAAAGCGTACATGGTCAAAGCAATATTGATGAGAAGGTCACAGCTGCAACCAGTGATAAAGGCAGCAGTAGCTGGAGGGAATATGATAGCAACCTGTCGCACCCCATTGTGAACCAAGTGTTAGCAAAACACCCTACTAACTCTGAAGAGCGAAGGCACGGACAAGAATGAGAAGAACGTCGGAGCCGCGAATGCCCATTGTTCTTAGTCTCGGAGAGCGTATGGGGGAGGTTGGATGCGAGTGTGGGTTAAGGGGAACAGGATGCGAAGAAAGAGTGGTGGTGCGCAGCATGACCGTGACGTCGTTGATGCATCGACGAACGATCACGTGAAGACAATGAGGCGCAGTTCTCGCAGTAACGGTAAAGTAGGAGATGGACGGCGCGTATGTACACGATCAATAGGTCTAACTGTACACGTAGATTAGGTAGAGAGGGATGGATATCATGCCCTTATAAGAAGAATAACGTAACCGGCCTCGAAGCTGGAAGGTAGCCTGTGATATACAGAATTACAACAGATCTGCGCTCTCGAAATTCGTCGTAAAGATCACTTCTCGCACTAATGAGTGCCGTGTGAGAAATCGGAAAAGAAAGAGGGGAGGGGTAGCTTACCGCGGAGCAGGACGATATCCATGGCCGATGAATCCTACACATTCACTACGTCAGAAGGAGTATCCCAGTCATGTACATCATGGCGCACCGTTGCACATGTAACATGAACGTGCAGAAGCCTACCGGCCGTTGCATTTTGCTTATAGATGGAGCCAAACTTTTCCTTGAGGTCTACACAACCCGCCCCGTAAGCCTCTGTCCACCCAAAAAGCAGTCCAAAGACGTACAAATCAGCACATGCTCCGTCTCATTCGGACGCATCCGATACGAGGTAACAAAATGAGAAAAGGGGGTGCCAGCCTTCAGCTTGGCGTCGAGAATGTCCGATTTGTTGAGAAGTAGGATAAACGTGACATGACGAAGGAGCTTGTTCGCGCACACCGTCTTCCAGAGCAGAAACGAGTCCCACTATCCGAGGAGGGGTCAGAGGATGGCTAGGCGTTTGATAAGCACCCACCAGTCGATTCACGGTCGGGTCCTCTGACAAATTCTGGTCGAACGCCGACACCGGTGCGAGGAATAGCAGCACATTCACTAGAAACAATGAGAGGGTCATCAAGATGAGGGAGGGGAGAGCTCTCACCGTCATCGAAAAAGGGTACCCATGCTGCTCGTTGTGCTCGACTGCCACCGACATCAATGATTGACCACGTTTGACCGCTTTCTGCAGCTATAGGGGGGAACCGATGCTCGAATACAAACTCTGCCGAGAATCGTATGGCGGGTGCTCACCAGTCTCCATGCGGAGGTGATGCTCCTCGACACCCATGGTTTGTATTCGTGCTTTGAGAATGTCCGCTAGAATAAGCAACAGAGATAACAATCATTACTCATGAGCTGTCGACCCTTGAAAGTTCATACATACACGATGATGGAATGTATCCAGACCTTGCTATCCGATCGACTTCATCCAGGAAACTATACAAACATCAGCCTCAACCCTGACCACGACGTAAAAATGATGCGAGGGATCGCACGTACAAACCGGAACGAAATTGCAGCGACACGCTCTGCTTATCCAGCGCCGACCGCACGATGGGATCTGTCCATAAGGCCAGCATGTCCTCCCTGCACGCCTCGATGACCCTCCTCGCGTTGAGGACCTCCTCATACCCATGGATGTACGACCTCGACGTAGTCGCCATGGCATTGCGATTGAACAATGACTTCCACCGCGATCCCGAGCGTACGTTAACCTCGAACCCTCGCAAGCCTGGCTGGGAAACACGCGCCGCTGGGTCGTCCGGGGACAAGAATTTTGCCAGCTGTTCCTCCACGCTCCTCAGCGGCCCTAGGCTCACCCTCAGCCTCCTGAGCTGATCTGATAACGTGACGCCGTTCTCCAAGCCCTCGTTGAGCACATTCAGGATGAACGTCACCGAGCGCACGAGGTTGAGGTCGATGACTGCGCGCCAGGCTTCGGCCTCGGCGTGGAAGGCGGCCGGCGTGAACTTGAGCTGGAAATTTCGGAGCATCGTGGACTTGCCCGACTCTGCTTGACCGAGGAGGAGGAATCTTGACGTTGACTTTCCGCTTGCGCAGCTCGTTCCGCTCGAGCTCGAGCTCGTGGTCAATCGCAGTCGTTGATGCGCTTCGCCTCGAGTTCGCTCTCGAGCCGCACATTACGATCCGAGGGGGTTTCTTGGGCGACGTCAGAAGGGGGCCAGCTGCCATCGAGTTGTTCGAGGTCGACCTGAGGAAGGGGGGTGGCGGAGCCGTCCTCGAGCCTCGGTGAGCGGGATTTGAAGCGGTCACGGAGGGTCATGAGGGTGATTTGAGGGAAGGAGAACAGGAAGGTGAAGGGAGCCAGTAGAATTGACGATGCCGAAGAGGGGAAAAGAGAGCTGATAATGATATCGGATAGGACTAATGAGTGGGGGATGATCACCAGGCGAAAACAAACGACATGAACACGAGCAGGAGGAAACGCAAGATGAGGCGCACGAGGCAAGAGGCGTGTAGGGAGCGTTGGCGCAGCCAAAACGAGGGTGTGGGCAGGCTGACGTCGGTGGCCGTGGGGGTGAGTGGAGGGAACCGACTGAGTGACAAGACGTCTTACTTACGGAAACGCAGCACAAGCGGTTTTCAAGTGTTTCAGCCGAGGGCTGTGCGCAGTGCGTCCCGGTCCAGCAGGTCCAGCAGCCTCACCTGAATTTGACAAATTGACCATCTGGCCGCCGACGCCGCGCGCTATCGACTTATAAGCACGAACCTCGGCTACCCTGGAGACGACCACCCTTCGCGCGCGCGTTGAACGAGGTACATCCAAGCTTACCCTGACCCAAGCCAGTCAGAGTTCTCCAGAACGTTCAACAGCGCCAAATTTAGGCTTTTGTGCGAGTTTCCCGGACGGGGTTTGTGGTCTGACGAAAGGAAGGACCGACCTTCGCGATCTCGTTCGATCTCACTGAGGGAGATTGACGAGCAAGGAACGATCGATTCGCCCCTGCGGCATCCAATCCCCACCGGTGCAGACCAGTGCCTGGTTCACATTTCTGCATTATCACAAGTCGCCACTCCACTTCGACAGCGTCAAGCCGCCGGTCAAACTCTGTTATGCGTGATATATGCAAGGCGGCAGGCAAACATTCGAGGATCGTGACAGTGAAGCCAGGAGATGACATGAGCAGATTAATATCGTGACAGTGTTGGGGAGTGGCAGCGGGAGTGAAGGCCTGGCGACGAACAGTCGACGATGGGGATAGATACAGAAAACGGAACGAAACGAGTGTGTACGTACGACAGAGCGGGTGGGTTAATGCCAGTATGTGTGTGTGTTGCAACAAGAAAGCGACCACGCGTCCGTGATCTTGCAAACCAAGCCAAGACATCCACGGAAACGATTAGCGTATCCCCAGAATACCATCAGTTAAGAAAAGGATGGAACAAGAATATCAGGTTCAAGCCGCAAGAGTCAACCATGCGACCAAGGGGTCCACGCCGGGTCGGCATATAGGGGTACAGAAGTCCAACGTTCAACAGTCGACGATGAACACAGGCGCTCGCCACTATACAAGCCATCTTTCATGAGTGAACCGTCCCGGAGGAGAAGAGCATGCTTACCACGTTAAGACGCGACCCATGGGTGGTCGGCTTCCTGCCCCATGACAAATTCGACCTCTTCCTCCTCTTCCTCCTCCCCTTCAACGTCGGCAACGTCGAGCTGTTCGACTGTACTAAGCGGCGCTCCCGGGAGGACAAACCGCTCCCACTCCCCGCTACCCATCCGCGCGTGATCCTCCCGAACCTCCACCACAAGGGATAGCCCCATCACATCCTTGACCAAGCGTTCGTCCGACGCCAACTGCTTCACCCGGTTAAACGATGCCAATAGCGATATCGGGATCCACCCCCGAGAATCCATCTACAGCGGAGAACAAATCAACGTCAGAGCGAGCTGGTGAATTCAGTAGACGTGTACACGCACCCTCTTTCGAAGGAACAGATCCTGCGCCATATTTTGCGGGCTGAGATAGTACTCCAGCTGCCCCAGAAGATGGAACCTCGTCGGGTCGAGTGGAAAAGTAAGCTGTGATATGGGACGAGGGAGCGGCACTGAAGTGACGGCTGAGCCTGGCACTGTACCCGCGCTTGGCGCATTGGGCACCGTTGGCGTAAAAGATGGATAATATTGCTCGAAACCTTGTGGGGGTACGTAGGGTTGCGGTTGGTGCGGCGGAATGAACACTCCGATATCCCCGTGAAGTGGTGGGGTCGGGGGTGGTAATGGTCGGAAAGGTTGGGAGGGCGGCGTAATGGTGAATGGCGGGGCTTGCTGTGGCTGTGGGCGAATGCCTCCCCGCCCAAACCCACGCCCGCCCAAACCACCACGACCGAAGCCCCGTCCACGGCGTCCGGTAAACCCGCCTCGATCGTTCATCATTCCGCCGCGCCCAGGGGTCGACGGTCCGTCATATACTCCAGGTGCAAAGCCACTATAGGAGCCTCTCCTAGGCCGGACAACGAAGGCAGACTCGCGGTGCAATTTCCTGTCTTCGTGGGACATGTTCATGGTAGCAGGTGGGTGGATCGCCACGCCCCCTCGTCCAAAGCCGTACCCATAGTCTTTCACCTCCCATTCATCTATGCTCGACCCAGAGGGGGGCTGAGGTGGGATGGGCTGCGATGTCTGCATCCGCAATTGCAAGCCATTTGGCGGCGAGGGCGGAGGCGAGGGTTGTTGCTGGGGGCTTCTTTGCGGTTGTGGAGGGCGAATGCCGTTTTCGACGGCATCTCCGGAGTGGGGGAAGCACCTAATCCCGAATCTGGCTACGTCGACAGCGGTTGTAGGCAGTATAGAGACTTCGTTCACGCTCACATCACCCTCGTCATACATCGTCGTTCCAAATTCCCACTTCGTCTCGGGGTCAGTGAGATCAACGACTGTCGCCCCATTATCCTCACCACCATCGAGAGAGACCCGCTGTATCGTGTAATCGCTGTAATCGAGCGCGTTCTTGAGCGTATATGTGAGGGCCCAGCCTCGCCCGGTGCCACACCGACTGTGAATTGCAGGACAGGTCGTTCCTTTTCCGTTCGTTCATCTTGCCCTGATATGCCTTCGACTGGGGACGGACTAGTAGCTCCTTCAGGATGTCCAAAGCTCCCGAATACGACATCTCGAGACTGTCCGGCCTCGGGTAACGCCTACGCCAGCCACCACATCCGATGCCGGGGGTGGTGGTGGCCGCGGAATGGTCGGAACACGATCTCCCGCGGCGGGTTCGTCTTGTGCGTCAGGGTCTGAAAGCCGCTTCTGGCTAGTTGGTGGTACGGGAGGGGGAGCCGGAGGTGGCGCATAAGGTGGCATAGGGAAAGGGTCCATGATGGTGTGACCTATTAGACTCTTGAGGTACACCGTTCCAATAGGGGTAGGGCTGTCCATACGGATAGCCGTAAGGACCGTACATGGCGTAGGGGTGGCGAGCCAGGATATCCCTGCATCAACGGTGGAACCCCATGC
Organism: Amylostereum areolatum; assembly: GCA_012932865.1. NCBI lineage: Eukaryota > Fungi > Basidiomycota > Agaricomycetes > Russulales > Stereaceae > Amylostereum > Amylostereum areolatum. The sequence continues at coordinate 1,883,779 of SAXG01000002.1, forward strand.
GAAGTTGACACAAAACCGTTTGGTTGTACAGCAAAAGGAGAATGGAATGGAGATGCAGAGGCGGGCGAGTAAGGAGTTCGTGACTGACTGGGACTGGGCTGGATGGATGAGGGCATGCCGGGTGGTAGTGGATGCATATAGAATGTGGCGCCGTTTGTCGGATGGACTGGTGACGCGGACGCGTCATGTTTATAAACGCTTTGGTGTATGGACATAAACGGCACGGGTGCGGCAAATGTAGTCTCAGCGAAAACACGTGGCGAATTTGTTCGAGATAGACGAGGGGGTACATCGGCAGAGAGGCTCGACGACGCTACCAACGCAACTGGCCCAGGTAGATCGCTGCTCGGGAGTTGGCGACCTCTTGTTTGTCGATGAGGGCTCGAATGTACACTGCTAGCTTTGGATGTTCGTCCAGACCCTGCCTTGCTCTGCCCTCTGGACGCGTTTGCAGAACCAGGACCAGAACCAGGTGTTCCTCTGGTAGGTATATGGGAATGATTTCGAGAATGAGGTTGTGAGCGATGTGGCCGATGCGGTTCACTCGATGCCTGCCATTCCTCACGAGGGATTGGAACCCATCTTGTTCGTTCGCCTGCAAAGGGGCGGCGGGTGGGAGGATGGTGGAGGTAACAAGAACCGTCAGCGCACAATGTAATGACATTGAATTGAACCGAGCACAGACAAGAAAAACCAGGCCTCGAAGGATGGTTGTGTGTGAACTATACAGGGAAACGATGGAAAAAAGAAGCACGTACTCTTCTTAATCGCCACTGGTGCATCATCGCCCTTGTCGTCGTGGTCTCCTGTCTCCTCTCCCTTCTCCCTCTCCCTCTCCCTCTCCTTCTCCTCAACTGATTCTCGACTTGACATTGGCTGTGACGCCTTGAGCAGGAGCGTTGCCGCCCTTCCCACTTCAGGCCAGCTCTCCGGGTCTCCGACTAAGGGAGGCGGTGCAGTAAGGCTGGCTGCGGGAGGCGCATGGGGCGCCTGGACGGGCGGGGAGTATTCCTTCTTGCTGGCTGTTCCTGGTGTGGAACCGCGTCCGGTCGGCGATGGACATACGTCTTGGGAACGAGTGGTCGGAGATACGGATGCGTTGGTTGATGAATGAGGGGCAGACAAGGAAGACGAGCCATTCGTATTATTGCGCGTTGATGAAGGAGTTGGGTTAGCGTCGGTGTTTTGGGATATTGATTGAAGAGGACGCGTCTGAGCACGGGCCTCCATGCGTTGATTCCATACATTGACTGGAGGCTTTTTAGACGAAGAGGAGGGTACAGTCAAGGGTGCAGGATCGGGGTGCATTGACTTCGGATGTCAAAATATGATCGGGTTGCGAATGGGCCGACTTGTCGTCTGTGGCGACCGAGTACGACTGGGAAGATCGGGACGCGGTGGGGAGGGAAGCGAGAACAGAAGCGGAGGAGGGTGGAGGAAATTCGTCAGGGGAGGGTAGAGAGGAGGATTTCCCATTGAGTTGTAACTCGACGACCGGCGACCTATTCGAGATGGACGGTGCGTCACCAACTTTGAGGGATAGCGGCGGTTGGGCCTTGTATGTAGATGTAGAGGCACCTTTAACGCCTGGAGCCTTTTTGGCACGGTCGGCGTAGGAGAGAGGGGGAGGATTAGAGGACGTCGTCATGGGAGGATGAGCGAGAGCAGCGCAGTACAACACTCGAACACCCTGGACAGAACGAGGAGACGCAGTCTGAGGATCGGTCTTGAGGTACCGGGAGAAGGAAGTTTATAGGCCGACGGGCGTGGGGCAGATCAGCGTCGTTGTGAGCGACAAGAGGAGTAAAAAAAACAGCGTCTGCGCCGGAGCTGTCGATGAGCAGACGGGGGCGGGCGGGAGGAAGAGAGGGTGGGCGGGGAAGGGGTCGCGGCGGGCACACGCGAGAGAGGCGAGCGGGCGCTTGATCTTTCCTTCGGCACTTTCCGAGTCCTCGACCTCGCCGAGTCGCTTGCCACCCTTGCCTTCCACGGTTCCACCTTCATTTTATATGCCACAGGGTTCCGAAATGCTCCTCCGAAACGTCCATTCGATTTTCGTGCCCCTCCCATCATGAAAGCGCCTCGGAAATCCGCCGCCGCCTTTTCAACGGAGACTTCCTGTCAGTTCCAGTTCATTGTCCAACAAGTTTCACTTCCGCTTGCAGGTACAGTACAGGCGAAGACGTTCTGATAAACGTTAGACGTCAATCTTTCACCGTTCGTCACCGTTCGTCTCGTGCCTCGGATAAAGTAGACCGTCTGGGGATATGCTAGCGCTGTGCTTCTAGGTGGCATATAAGTACTGCTATTGATCCTCGAGCTTCGAAACCTGCAAGTCGAGTCGGATCGACCTCAACACAATGAGCGCGTTCACCTGGGTGGATGCTGTGGCCGGCACTCTGTTCATCTTCTTCCTGTGGAAATGGATCCGCCGCGGCCAACGGTTGCCTTTCCCTCCCGGGCCCCCCGGTCTCCCACTTGTAGGCAGCCTGTTCGAGTTTCCTGCCCATCACCCATGGTATACATTTGCGGACTGGGGTGAAAAGTGGGGTATGTACCCTAATTAGTTTCGTTGAACCGAACTACGGGCACTTACGACATGAAATTCGATCCAGGCGGTATCCTCTCCGTGAACCTCTTTGGTCAGAAATTCGTCATCATCAACGACTCAGATATCGCCTCGGACCTGCTCGACAAAAGAGGATCGATCTATGCAGACAGGCCGTCGATGCCTATGGCGGCCTTGTGCGGCTGGACTCGCTCGATCGCCCTTTCCCGCTCTAGTCCGAAGTGCGCGTCTTCTGACCTGCGCGCCACATCTCCTTATACATCTTGCTATCGCAGACTTCGTGAGCAACGCAGGCTAATCGGACGCGTGATTGGAACCCGTGGAACCATGGTCAAATTCTACCCCGCCGCGGATTATCAAGCCACGATGTGTTTGAAGCGTATCCTAGACGCCCCCAAGAGACTGGACGAGGTATAGTACGCTTTCGGACCGTCATGCGCTGGCGCTGATATTATCTCTTTGCAGGCGACACGCAAGTAAGAGCGATTGCTATCCCTCCCGGACCGCCGTTTGTCTGATAGCATCTCTCCTTTACTTGTGGAGAACTGCAGGGGCGTTGGTATTGCACATAACATATGGCTACAAGATTAAGGAGGACGGTCGCGACGAACTCATCGATTTAGCGGACAACGTGAGTCCCTCTCATTCCTCTTTACCAAGTTTACCTTCTCACCAAGGCTCGAATGTAGGCGATAGCTGAATTCTCTTCTATCGTCACCCCAGGCGCCTACCTTGTTGACACATTTCCCTGGCTGATGTACGTACCCTCATGGATGCCTGGTGGGGGTTTCAAGCAGGCGGCAGTCCAGTATAAAAAGAACAGCGACGCTCTCGCCGATGTCCCTTTCACCTGGTTACAGGAGCAGATGGTGGGTACTTCGGCTTGAGTTGACGTGATTTCCGCATTTAGTCCCCTCGTTGTTCAGGCGAAGGAAGAAGGAAATACGTCTTATACACATGACCTTCTCCTGGATCAGAACGCGTCTGAGGAGCGCATGTACGATATCAAATGGAGTGCAGCGTCCTTTTACGGAGGTAAAGTCTCTCGTGTCTATCTAAAAAGATAACTGCCAGTGACGTTATGCATTCATAGCCGGAGCGGACACGGTGAGCCAGGGATCTACCTGCTGACCACAATGATATGGACCATCTTCGCAGACGGTGTCGATTATCTACGCATATTTCCTCGCGATGTGTCTCTATCCGGAAGTGCAACAGAAGGCTCACGACGAGATCGACATGGTCGTGGGCAAGGCTCGCTTCCCGTCTTTTGGCGATCGCCCGCGCCTTTTGTACGTGGAAGCGATCTGCAAGGAGGTGAGGTCGTTCCGAAAACAACATCTTGTCAATCCCTAACCGCATCCATTATACAGCTACTGAGGTGGCATCCTGTTGTGCCATTGGTTCTCTCCATACCGCATGCATGTCACGGGCCAGTGATCTGAAGCACATATACAGGCCGTCCCCCATCGTGCTTTGAAAAGCGACATCTACAGGGGATATCTCATACCCGAAGGCACCTTGGTACTAGTTTCTATTGGTAGCATTCATGGATGTTGCTCACGTTCCGTGCTCAGGTCATCCCAAACATCTGGTAAAGAAATTCCGACCCCCCCGTGCACTGTTTACTCAAACACGCAAACAAGGAAATTCCTCCACGATCCCGAGGTATACAAAGATCCCTACATTTTCAACCCCGACCGGTATGTACTTTTGCGCGCTTCAGGGACGTATCCTGAACGTGTGACGACATCCTCATTCGTACAGCTTCCTGGGTCCCAACCCAGAACGCGACCCAACACAATTCTGTTTCGGCTACGGAAGACGGTACGCACTTGTAAGAAACCTCTGCCATCCCCGCTCACTCCTGCTCTCCAGGGTATGCCCGGGCGCCCACCTCGCGGACATTTCTATCTGGATTACCGTAGCCAAGGCTTGCGCGGCATTCGATATCACGAAGGATGTTGACCCAGAGGGAAAGACTGTCGAGCCAATAAATGAACTCGAGGGAAGCACCATTGTGTAAGTACGCGCTTTCATACCTTCGTCGAACCTTGCACTAAGCTGTGCTGTGCAGGCGATCCAAGCCCTTTGCGTGTAACGTGAAGCCTCGGTCAGATGTAATTCCTGGAATGGTGGTGGACGCGCTCTCAAAGTACTGATCATGGTTCTGAGGTGGGAACACAGCGAGTATGGCTCGGAGATTATCTTATGAGCATCAGTCGAATGTATGTCGAAACAAGTGCATCTAGCCGATACAGTGATACTACATCTTAAGACGGGAGCTCTACAATAGTACACCATCCGTTCTACAGCATTTTAGTACACATTCGACTTAGATACCTGCAGCAGCAGCAACAGTAATATCTGAAGCAGGTTCAACTGTAACCAGCGGGCTCTCGTTCTGCTCAGTATGAATAATGGGAGTCGCAGATCCTGAAGCTTGCCCAATCTGCTTCTTTTTTTGTTTCTCTGCAGCTTCACGTCCGGCAACAGTCAGATCCTCTCCAAAAACGCGAAGACTCAGTGCGCTAGACCCACCAGTCAGCACTCCAGCGTCCCATTTCACAGCAGAACAGAAGGATATACCTCTTGGCTTTTTTATCCACCATAAGCGCGATGGATGCGTTTGACTTCCAGATAGGAAGGACAAGGTCGTGCATAAGTCTATAGATCGGTTAGCAAGGTGCGCATTATGTGCGGGTAGATCGGCAAAACTTACGACCCCCCCTGCAGCGAGCCTGCTTTAAAGCGCACAGCATGGCTCCCTAGGGCTGATATCCACTTCAGCGTGATTCGAACCACAAAGATGCGCCATCGCTCACATTTCGCATCTACAGTATTCCTAAACTCCTCGTCGAAGGCACTCGTTAGTGGATAATATTCTTGCACGAGGACCTTCAAAGCTTTGATGTCCGCGTCCGCAATTGCCTCGTCCTTGATGAATGGCAACACTGCCGGAAGACCCTCCGCAAGTAACCTGAACAATGATGCGCCCTGGTTCTCGGTGCTGGCCTCTCCCTTGCCCCTCCCGAACCCGCCTTCCTGCTTCGTGAATATTTTCGTACCCGCGGTCATAAGCCGGATACGCTTGAAGTCGTTGTTTTGGACTACACGTCGAACAAGGTCGTTGGTGAGATACAGAGAGCGTGCTGGTTCGCCGCTTGGATTGCGCACAAGGATGTTGTGTCGAGGGAATTCGTCCGTCAAAGATACCTGGCGCCTGTCTGCTCGTCAATGCAAGACCACAAAGTCGAAGTCGGTCTCCTTACATGCAACCTTCGACAATAGGATCATCGGCAGATATGTACGTATATGGCATCTCCTTGAAACCGCTATCGCCAGATCTTCTCTTCTGTTTTTCTGTCGGCATTCCGGCTTGGTTGTCGTTTCCAGGAGCTATGGATTCGGTGGTTGGTGGCGATTCGCTCACGTCATCATCATCGCCTGGAGGAATCTGAGCGGTTTCTAGACGGACATTCAGACGGCTTACCTGCTTCAGCCTCATCTTCAAAGGCAACCGTTTGATCCATATCGACATCTTGAGGACCGTCATTGTCTTCAAGTCGCGCTTTCTTGGCCTCGGGCACCTCAGTATCTGGGACGTCGTCTGCAGAACGCTTTCCTTCCCTGTTCAGGAATCAGACAGGAATGTCATATACGGGGACATGCATACTTTATCACTTGAGGGACGACCTTGGAAGGGGTCTTTTTGTGAAGGACAGCGACGAAGAATCCGCCAGTGTCTTGCAGATTTGGGTAGATGCGCATACTTCGAGCAATACTTGTCAACACCACACATCAGGCCAATATAGGGCAGAAAAACACACCATTTCTCCAAATGGAGGTCCACAGCAACTTGCTGCGAAGGTGGCCAGTGACTTCGATCGAGTTTCGCGGCATCTCTCTTATCGTGCGGCAATGACTCGATATATGCCTCGTACGTTTCAAAGAACGTCAGTGTGCGATCAACTGCCGGTATCCACGTATGCAGTCCTGGGCGACGCTGAAGCGTTGGCAAGTGTGTGGAGGCATCCATGAGCTCAAAACCTACACGAGTCTCAGATAAAACCAATCGTAGATGGAAGGAATGCGTCTACCAGGGATCGTGGTCAGCGCTGCCGCGATGACGGCCTCGTTCTCTATCGGGTTCAGAGAGCAAGTCGAGTAAACTATGCGCCCGTCTGGGTGAAGCATACGCATCGCACGCTGCAGTATCCGCAGTTGTAATCTGATCATACTCGCTTAACGACTTCCAAACACCGCCAGACGCAAAAAACTCACGAGTGCAATCCATTTCCGTCCATCGGGTTCCAGTACTTCCATATACCGAGATTCTTGCGAATGGTGCCATCCCCGCTGCATGGGACATCGCAGAGGATCCGATCAAAGAGTAGGGGTTCGGCACCAGCGGGGAGACCCTTGATTTTCTTGCGGCGGAGCGTTGGTTCTGAAGGAATGCCTAAGCTGAGAGTGGGGAATATAGACGCGTCTACATTGGTCACGAACATGGCGGGACTGGGCAGACGGGCAGATTGGTGGATAAGGAGGTGAGTGCGTTTGTAGTCGCTGTCGTTGGCCACGAGCAAGCCTTCGGGGACAGACGATGCATAAGGGGAAGGGGATGAGTGCAGAAATTCCAGCAGCTGGGATGTCTGGACAGATGTCAGTGACACGTGAGAGATATCGGCATAGTAGATGTAAGTACCTTGGACCCAGGTGCAGCACACATATCTATGACCTTGTGGTGAGGTTCTACATCGAGAAACAGCGGAGGAAGCATGGACACTGCTTCTTGGCGAGTGATATTTCCCTGGACCGTTCCATGAACACACAAGCGGAGGAGAATAGGGTATACACGCACGACTTCAGTCTCGAAGACGAGAAAGGAGTGGAATTTTTTGAACTCGGGGGACTTGCGAAGTACCTTTTTGGGTACGTTGAACTGCCATCCAAGACCGCCGGGATACCTAAAGCAACTGGTCGTCAGAACTTGGAAGAAAGATGGAGGCACGATATTTGGGCGATCATGGCAGAGGTAGAGAGACAGCTCACCATGAGAGCGGCACAGGTGGAGACACTGGCTCGTCTTCGAACACGACCGCAGACAATTGGGGCACATACATCTTTTCAATCGCGGTTTTCAGCACTTCTGCCGTTCTGCTCAACAATTCTCAGCAATCAACGTACCTCAAAGCAAAGACATGGTAACGCACTCCCTGCCCGCCGCGATCCGGAACGTCGTCGGCAACGGGTCCCTACAGGACTCCATGAAGTTGAACCAGTCTTCTTCCCTAGCATCCTCTCCTAGTAGCGCCTGCTTCTTGTAGTACATCTCAAATTTGGCATTGTGCATGTCCGTACGGGCAAGAAGATCCGTACGGTTGTCGTCGGGATTGATGATTGTCGGTTGGGCACCATTTTCGTTTCGAGCAGACTGAGATTTACCACCACGGCCGCGCCCGCGACCTCTCTAGAGCGATGGAGTATGAGTAGCTATTTATATTACAGCGTGAAAATGTAGTACCTTTGCACCTCGAGCCATAATACACTATGGCAAGAGTATAGACGAACAGCGAGATGAGGGAGAATGAAAGAGAATCAGAAGGGGACTGTCCGCGACTCCGCGGCTGCATTGGGCCAGGCGGGAAAGTAGCTGCCAAATCGAGCCGACGTTTCTCATGGCTCTGAAGAACTGAGACTACTGGTACTCGCTCACGCGGCGTCATTCCGATGTAGCAAAGCGATTGAGTAGATAGCAAGAGGACAGCGTATGCGAAGGGGGTACCGACATTGTAATATACAGTGACAAGAGGACAGCCGGAGAAAGAGAGATGCTATCTAGAGAGATGCGATCACGTTTTGTACCCAAAGATTCTGGTCGAGCCGTGATTGATATTCAGCAAACAACGTCTTGAGCTCATCAAGCTGAGCCTCCGGAGAGACATCATGTACGTCGGACATCACGACATCGTCCCCATCTGTTGCTCCGTTCGCAGACGACACGCGTGAAGACCAAGTTTTGAGCAGCTCTTCGACGAGGCGGATGCCTTCTTCGGTGACTTCTGGGGAAATGTTTGGCTCCTCAGATGTCTTGTCTGGAAAGCGATGTCAAGGAAAAGACTAAGGCGAGATAAGTAAGACAGTAGTAACGAACCAGTATTGAAGTCTTCGAGTTCGTCGGCTTTTCGTCGAGCGAGCTGATGGAATTTTGAGTGTGCGCCGGAATAGAGCAAGAGAATACTTACCTTCACGACAGACTCTGGGAAGTTTGCCAGCTCAGCAACGTGTATTCCGAAGCTTTGATCGGAGATCCCTGTGCCACCATTAAGGTGTCGCTCAAGGACGAAGCTCAGCGATAGTCTTACCAGGCTCAACCTTGTATAACAGTGTAATATCTCGCTCACGGCCGGCTTGTTCAGATTCCGACACATGGGCAACGACGTGGAGGTTTTTTACATGAGACACCTCTTGATCAAGCGCCGTGAGCTCGTGGAAATGCGTTGCAAACAGGCAAAAGGCGCGGATGTCGGACGCGATTTTCCTGTCTCTTGAGTTGAATAAAATGAGCGAGCTGATGCGTATACACGCACTCAGATATTGCCCAAGCCAACCCGAAGCCGTCGTATGTCGACGTTCCTAGTGACATGAGCGTAGTAAGGATCTAGGAGGCTCAATTTTCTGGCAGACAACGCTTACCACGACCAAGTTCATCGATTATGATCAGCGAATCTTTTGTGGCCGACTAATTGACCCAGTCAGCTACGATGTGGCGGAGGAGTGAGGACATAGATACCTTCAAAATTGTCGCCGTCTCAAGCATCTCGGCCATGAATGTCGATATACCTTTTAGCTGACTGTCACCAGCTCCTACTCGGCACAGTATTGAATCGAATATTGGAATCTGTGCCTCAGAGCAGGGAACGTATGATCCTGTTTGCGCCATGAGGGCGATCACACCAGTCTGGGATGGCGGTCAATGGAGGTTACGCATAAGCAAGATTGGGATGCAGACCTGTCGAATGTACGTGCTCTTTCCGCCCATGTTTGGGCCAGCTGCAAGATGTGTCAGAAAGGAAGCGCCCAAGGAGGATGCAACGACGTACTGATGATCTGGAACTCGCTTTCCCCTAGGATATAAGTTAGATGAGGTAACTTGGAAAGACATAACAGCAGACCTCTTAACATTTCAATGTCATTAGGGATAAAGCTTAAATCGTCTTGTACTTCGAGACATGGATGCCGTGCATCTTTCATGATGAGGTTCCCCGATCCTACGCACAGACAGTTAGCTCTAACCGCGGCCAAATCCAAAGGCGTAGATAAACCTTGTTCAAGAATTGTGGGTTTCACGTAAGCCTCAGGGAGCATTCACTGCAACGTGAGCAAGACTAAAATGTGTATCGGTGAGAGAACGTTCACTGGAACGAAGAGGCCCACCTCAATATGACATCGAGATGTGCCAAAACAACGTTCAGCGATTCCAGGACAGGCGTATAAGTAGCTTCGGTTCAGCATTAGTTGATGAAGCGATTTGTGATGAACAAGCCACCATACCTGCAATCGAGACAACTTCTTTGACCAGTCCGCTCTGCGTGCGCGCATATGCTTCGTTTGCCTCCTGATAATCGTTCGCAGCCGCCTTCAGTTGGACTGTGGTAAAATGAAGGCCACTCTTTGTCGTTCCAAGGTGGATATAGCCAGGCTTTCCATCGACAACTCGCGAATCCTACGAGCCAGTGAAAATAGGGCCGCGAAATAAGGATGTCCGACTCACGTTCTTGGTCAAACGCAAGCAGTAGCCGTACGTCTGATTGTTTTCTAGATGAAGCTTCTTGTCCAGCTCCATTCCCGTTTTCTTCCCGACCCTGGCGTGCTCCTCGTCGAGGGCATCCCGCGCAGCAGCTATCTGTTCAGCCAGCTTCTGAAGGCGAGCGTCGTAGTCTGGCTTGATGACGTAGTTATGCCGCTCCAATTCACTAAGGTCGAGTGTTTGCTCAACCATTTCTGCATATTTATCGAGGCTTTCAGAGTACTCCTGTTAAATGCACAAGCTGGGAGTCAGATACAAATCGATAGCGCGAGAGATAGCCGCTGACTGACTTCGAGTTGCGTCAAATATGTTTCAATGATCAGTTCCTTTCCGCGATCTGTTGGAGTATCCACACGTTTGAGCGCTTCAACAAGTCCTGAAAGCTACAATAGAATTAGTGTGCGTGGAGAGAGTATGTTGACAATGTTGACACCCGCTTTCAAAACCGCTTGGTATATGCGGACAACATCTTCCAACGACGCGACAGATTTCTGGAACCTTTTACTGATACGAGTCATGTCTGGCATCAACTTCATGAAGTCATCCTGATTACGCACATCTTCAGATCCCTGTGCATTACAGCCTTTGACACACAGACCACGTACCTGGAGTGTCCGACGCGTGGACGAATCGTCAACGAAGAGTTCGACAAGATCTTGTCGTTTCGCTGCCATTAATTGAAGGAGGCATGAGGACAGCCCTCACATACACGGAGACATCACATACATATTTCGTGTTGGTTGACTAGAGGTTGTTTAAGCCAACTGCCCAGCATGCGTGTTCCCTGGCCAGTTTTGCACTTGTTTAACAAACCCAAGAGAGTGGTGTTTCTCGTATTCGGACCCTGGGTCAAGTCTGTGAGCCGGTATGCAAAGCAGACCGCCAAGTACAAACTCACCGAACCGGAGTCAACTAGGTTGAGAGCCCGTAAAGCACTAGCGTCGAGACGCATAAACTGGCCTAGGTCATGAGTTCGTATTGACCAAGCACCATGGTTGGATGGATCCGACATGAGACTAAGGTATGTAATTAAGGCGGCAAGGGCACCGGGAGCTGTTGGTAGATTGAGTTGAGCTGGCAGTAAGAACAGCATCAATGTCATGAATCATTCTAGAAAATCGGCCACTGACGAATCACGCTTGATGCATCAGATGTGGCGCTCGGACCGGCTACGGTAGAACTAAGAAGTCGAGTAACATCTTCGTCCAAGGTTTTCGCAATGAATTCCGCTGGCGGGAAGATTCAGAATTGAAACTTCTTCCTGCCGAGCAGGACCATACTTACTGGGTTTCCGTTCGGTAATCACGACCCCACATCGATCCAATACGTCTTTAAGCTTTTTGAGATCAATATCACGGTCCGTTTTTCCGGATGCCGTGCCAGTCGTGATGAGAGCTTCCTTGATACCCAGTTGTATAACAAGCGTCTGTGTCGTGCGTCAATGGTGGCAGATAAACAGGTCGCAAACTCGCGTACCTCAGTGTTGGAGAAAGCATCGTTCTCTACAAAACTTGACACACCAAACTGCCGACTGCTTGTGTCCGCGAACGCGATTCCTACGGTTCTGTTTCTGTCCTTCGTGGCCGCTCCTGGGGCAGCCGCTGTCGATGCAACTTTGATAGCCATGACTACAGGTGCTGACATGATGTCCGTGTCGGTAAAAAGCATGTCCTCCACTGCCTGTAAATTCCCAGGTGATGCCTACAGGTGAAAGGTTACAGCTTCCTGTAAACTTACCAGGGAAACGGGCACGCACCTCTTTGTCAATGACGAATTTAGTTGCCCTTTTCCCCAGACCCGCCTCCGGTACCCATATCTGCACTTTGAGCTGTTTGCTGGTCAACGCTTCTCGGAGGAATGATGTTGCAATTGATGGTCGAAGGGATACGCTAGGTAGGCCTGCGGACTTGCCCCCAGAGCCCCAGTACTTCAATACAGAATTTGTATGGAAGACATGATGGGCTACGTATAACGCCTCTGGTCCATGGGCAGTGTAGTAATCTTCGTTGCTAGCCTTCCTGTAGAATAATCGAATGGTGCCTGTGGTATCGGGTGATTGTGCAGGCAGTTTGGAAAAGAACGATATGAAGCCAGGGTCGAACGTCTCTGCACGAGTATAAGCAGGAGATGAACAGCATATTTGCACATATATTACCGGGATCATCGTCCTTCTCCTTCCCATACATTTGAGACATGTTGAAGACCAGTTGGGAGCGTCGTGCGCGTAAGTAGATGAGGTGGAGAACGTAACAACTTGAACGCGTCCGCCCGTTCGCGTCCAAGGAGTTCTGTCACTTGTGTGATCACCGCGTGACGGAACGCGCATGCTACGTAATCTAACGTGGACGTGGCTCCAAATTTTTCGTCCCATCCTGACCGACCTCTTGTCGTCGTCGCCAGCAATCCATGTCCTTTCCAACTGTGTTTATATCCCATCGCTTTTCCGTTCACTTCTTATCGCAGGTCACCCTTTTCTCTTGTCTTCTTCGCACCCGTGTGTACAGACGCCGCGTAGTCCCCCCCGCAGCCTCTGAAGTATAGTGGTGCAACATCGACTTGCCTTCCTTGTTCGTCGTTTGACGTCTTTCACTCGTTTGCTTGCTCTACCAAGTAAGGGGGCCGTTAGGAAGCCAACAAGCACTGTCCACCGCGTTACGAAGCGGGTCGTATCGTTCATGGTTCCTGTTCAATACGATGTTGCATTTCATTCCTTGTAACTGGCCATCTTACGTCGTTCCTGTTGTGCTGCACGGCGAAGCAAGTGAACGTACGATTGCTATCAAGACCGCCCGCCAAAGTCCCCAGAACGAAGCTTCGTCTTCCCACCCGACGGTTCCATTTGGACCGGCATGATGGACTCAGTGGAAGGCTTCACGTGTCCGAGCTCACCGAGTCCAATGTTTGGGACCTCGCATGTCTGTATTCTTCTGCAAACGCTCTCCGCGATGGTTCTGATTTGACTTTGATCGCCTAGTGCATCACATCGGCGTCGACATATCCGTCAAGCTGAAGATATCCAGCGCCGGGCTCAAGCTGTTTGGACTGTCACCCCTGTCACCTCTCTTTAGTCTTCGCGCATTCCATTTTTATGCAGTATCTCCTCAAATCTCTTGGAATGTATAAAAGGGATGCATATCACGAGGCGCCCTCATCACCTATCCTGCTCAACCCTCCACTTCAATTCCCGTGATGACGCCGCCGCCCCAAGTCAAGATTTTGCGTTCGTCCGACGGCCATGAAATATTTGCCGAAGCCAGTGGGGATCCAGCTCACCCACATGTCGTTCTCCTGCACGGATTCTCTCTCTGCAGTGCAGTTTTCGATGCATTCTGCCAACGCCAAGACCTCCTCAAGGCCCTCTACATCGTAAGACATATCCTTCAGTCTCAACGGAAAATGAACAGTGGTATAGGTTCGTTTCGATCTGCGCGGTCATGGGCGAAGCGGCAAACCTACCACATCGCAAGGCCACCTGTCAAGTCTTTACGCTGAGGATTTCCAGGTCGTGCTCAACGCATTTGGTTTGAGAACGCCAGTTCTCGTTGGTTGGTGAGTACAGTACTCCATCATTAGGGACAACTTTCTGATAACGGCATCAGGAGCATGGGCGGTAGGTGACAGCACTAGGCAAATGAGATGTTCTGCTCATATTAATTTTACCAAGGTATCATAGGAGCCGATATCGTTGCCTACCTCCCTTCTGACATCCTGTCGGGCATACTCTATATCAGCGGCATACCTCACGCCCCTTGCCTTTTTGCTGGCGCTGGTATGCCAGCCCTCGGCAGCCTATTCACACGCTCCACGAATCCGCTTACTTCCCAAGCGGCTATGGTCGAGTTCGTTGACGGTTGCCTGGCCTCTCCCTCGGCGCCCAAAATTACGTTCGAAATGCGGTGCATGTTTCTCGGCATGGGTGCCCTCCAATCGTTTGACATCAGAAGCGCTATTTTATCGCGACAGCAAGACGCCGAGGCTTTCGCCAACGCCGCTGGAACTATCCCGATGTCAATTATGTACGGCACGGGTGACCAACTGATCAACGGCGCATATGTGGAGTTGGCGCTGAAGGACATTGCCTCGGATGTCGAGGTGACCGTGGTTCCTAACGCAGGACACACTCTGTTCTGGGAGCAGCCAGATTTAACGGCGAAAACCGTGATCAACTTCGTACAGAGAGTCTGGAGTAAGGTGAGTCATCACCGTCACACACATGTCGAGTTATCTGATCAAGATCCGTGGAAGTAGGAATGAGTGGCGGCGAATGAGGTGTCTCTCATTTCTGCTTGTTCCTGTAGAGCCGTTATCGCACCAGGAGGGAAACTAGTTGGTGAACAATGGAAGTCGTGCAGATCCAGTGTCGTAGCAGTTCAATTTCGAATTGACGCTGTTCCCTTTGTTTTGCGCACGAGTCAGACGCACCCATCGCTTGGGTAAGTAGAGATGAACCTGACCGTTGGCTTTTTAACCGAGAACGAAAAGGACCATACGAGTCCCTTCCGCTATTAATCACTACCAGGTGCTTGGGTGAAAAATGCTGTAAGTAAATCTGCCCTTGGTGTCGCCACTCGTTCAAATACTCCTACTGATAGCTATGACAGCCTCTCCTGAAGTGGAACGCCACTCTTAGGGTTCCGAATTTAATCCGTGTGACGGCCGCCCATTTTTCCTATCGATTTCAGCCACGAGGTCGATACACGATGCACCGCCGTCTGTCACGAAACAAAGAAAGTCACCGGCGGTGCCACTCGACAGGAGCCAGAACATGGCGTACAAAGCAAGCTCTCGCAATCTGGGACGTCGACTTTCACATAAATTCAGCGGCTCCCCCATCGTGAAAACTGATCCACCCACGTATCTCCAATACCGACGGCTTGTTTTGCACCCATTGCTCTCTCCTCCACATGTCTAACCAGCACAACACTGGTGCCAATCCTATTCACACCACCTTCGTGCAATTACCCCCGTTGGCATATCCATATCCAGTGTATCAAGGCAATCAGCCGGTGATGCATACGGGTTCATACCAATCAGATCAGCATTCTTACTCATGTTCGTCACAGCTCCATCCCAATTATATGGAGTGCACTCTTCCCGACTCGCCTGGAGGAAGTGCCGAGACTTTATTCAACGACAACAAGTCAGGTTCAAAACATCCCCTCGTTAAATTAGGATACGATTGCGCAAACGCTCGTAAGCACCTCCGTATCTTTATAAACCAGTCCGTGATTTGTTCGCAGTGACATTCAAATTTAAATGGAAACCTGGGCTCGCTTTCTACTGGATTGCGCTCTGTCTTGCGATGGTGGCGTTTACCATTATCTTGGAGTATTTAATGACAGTCAATCACCAAGCCAAGGGTATAGTACCGCCTTCTTCACCGTATCCCCTTCTTACTGTTGTCACAGGCTGGCCTGTACAGGCATCGTCTGAAAATGGCTTCATCCATTACCTTTACGTACGTTTCCCCGTCTTTTTTCTATCATTTCCTAACTGGCGCGTGTAGACGGTGCCCTCCTCTGTGTTATTCATGCTTTTATTGGCCTTGTGGAGCTTGGATGGTCTCCAAAGTCCAGGGCGCCCAAGTGAGCAAATTCGGTTTCAGGGCGCCTGCTCGTTTGCTAATCGTGTTTTCTAGCCGGTGATAGAGTTACAGCAAGGCAGTTCGCAAGCGAAACATAGTGTTTTTCTCAACTACAATGATATGAAGTACATTCCTGTCTATTGTTCTAGGTCCGAGTCGTGCTGACGGCTAATGCGATGAAGCACTTTTCTCGCGCTCCCCCGAGCCTGCTTAAACAAGCACTTCATTGTGGCTGGGATGTCCTTCATGTCAATCTTGGGTATATTCTTCCAGCCGCTGTCCGGCTCTCTTGTTTCCATCCGGGACACCAACCTGACGCTCCCAGGTAAAAGTACCTCTTTTTTCTTATCATGCTCTCGCTCAAGCACTTCTTAGATGTGATGGTGAGCAACAGGCAACTTATAGGCCTCAACAACGATACCCAATTCCAAGACCTTACTAGTAAGAACTCAACATGACGATATTCCTGGTCTTTAATACTCCGTTCTGCACTGTTTAGCCTTTTTGGGTGCCTCCGGATTTGCAGCAGCTTCCGTTGTGTATGGGCTTCCGGAGCCACCCTTCATCAAGGACGGATATACCGTTGGCAACTTCGACGTGAGTACCCCCCGCCTCTTATTGGCGATGGAAATACTTATCATTATCGCAGCTTCCTCTGGGTCTCGCTGCAAACGGAACATTATCTGCCAACACCACCGCCATATATAGTGATCCCCAATGCCGCGACCCAGATGAGGTGCGCCGCTGTGCTGTCATTTCAAGGATCTCGGATACTAATCCACGACGAAGTATTCGATGGTGCAATGGCCTGATGGGTCCGGCTGGAACAACACCGCGGTTTTCAGTGGATGCTCTTTCTCGTGGTCCGTCAGCAACAGCTCTGAACAGCTGTTCGGGGTGGACACAATGCCTCTTTCCATTCCTTGCCCCGAACTGGACGTTACAGTTTCTTCTGAAGTCGCCCAAGTTCCCGTCATATTTTGGTTCTTCACTTACCAACCATCTGTTATGGGATCCGTCACCCTCTGCTATCCAACCATACATTTGGAGAATGTCGCCATCACAGTGGACATGTCCTCTGCAAATCTTAGCAGCGTGCAATACATCAGCGACGTATTTCCCGGAGAAGCCAGCTTCACCGACTACGCGGGGAATATCACGGACGCACCCCTGAACTACAAAGCATACAACGGATTGGCCTGGCCTGAGGCACAAATCATCCACGATCCTTTCGTCAATGCTCGCGCAGACGCTATTCGTCTCCAACTTCCCGCTGCGGTTATGGAATTTGCGGTGCAGAGTCCTGGTGGGTTGACCGCCGCGTTTGAAAACAATCTTTTCGCTTCGATGTCGTCCGTGATATACGTGAGTCTGTCTGTCTACCTTGCTTTTGGCTAAAGAATGACTGTCGTCCCAGAGGCGCTACTTGTCGATGATCGCTGGGATGATATACTTCCTTGATGGCGATGAACCTTTGAACGTAAAGGTCGAGACAACAAGGAAAAGGGTATGGCTCTCGTAAGTTAGCAAACTATGTTCAATATCATAGCGACTCACCTCCTCTTTGTCAGGGATATCGCCGGACACGGGTTAGCGGGCGTCATGGCCGTCTTCGGGTTGGGCGGAATTGTCCTCTTCCGTTTCCATCATCGCCGATTGAAGGGTACAAAGCTTCCCGAGGTGCCTTCGAACTTCGTATTCTCTGCACAGTATACGGTGGATACAGTGTTCGCAGCTATGGCGGGCAACATCAGCGACCCCAAGGACCTCGAACGCGCCTATCAGAACTACCTGTTCGACCTCGATAGCGGGGGAAGGATCAAGATGACGCCTGCCCCGAACGCCTCACCTCAACAGCCATCTTGGCGAAAGAAGATACACAAGGTATCTGCTGGATGGTTCGCCCAACTTTCGAGCCGATGCATGTCTTCAGCCGAACAATTCTCCGCCTAATTCCATTTTATATTTGTTCGTT
Organism: Amylostereum areolatum; assembly: GCA_012932865.1. Taxonomy (NCBI): domain Eukaryota; kingdom Fungi; phylum Basidiomycota; class Agaricomycetes; order Russulales; family Stereaceae; genus Amylostereum; species Amylostereum areolatum. The sequence goes on from SAXG01000002.1 coordinate 1,901,720, forward strand.
CTTTTCGAGAGACCGTTTCCTCGAGTCATTTACTTACCTTTCGTTCACTGTTCAACACCGGTGTATCCCGCTTTTGATTGCAGACCTCGCCCTATTTGCAGACTTTCTTCGACTTCGTTTTCGAGCCGGGTTTTCCCTTTCTTCTCTTCCATCATGGCAAGCACAAGCGCTTCTGCATATCAAACTAAACAACGAACGTACATCATATAAACATCTACACGTCAGACACATGCAGTTTACTTATTTTCGATTCATTATTTCGCCAGATTCATTTGATTCGTAGTTATACGACGGCGCGGCGCCGCTCCTGGCAGTTGCTCGACAGATTATGATTTGTAATGTGTGCATCTGTGGCTGCATATTTTACAAACTGCGACTGTTATTTGGGGGACATATGGAAAGCGAAACCAGAAAGAATGGACCGGAGGCCGAGTTTTCAACGAACACTGACGAGATGAGCCAGAGCAAAGAGGATTGGTCAATGTTACCGTTTCGATGGGCCATATGAGGTTGGTGGGTTGTCCAGATGACCACATACTGCTTATTACACACCGTTCCCGCAGGCGTTGCAATCCTGACTTCTCCGCATCACTCGAGACTGTTTGCAGAGCTACCCAGCGGCCCCGGACTCCCAGCATCTACAGTGCGGCGTCCAGTGAAGACTCCCGACATTAACATCCTTTTTTCAGCTACACATAGCGTTTCTGAGCGCGACTTTGAACCAGTTGACTCCGAGTTCAATGAGTTGTCCCACCGAATACCACTGAGTGCTCGACGTCGCAGAAGTATATCCATACGCTCTTTCTATGATTATACTCGCTTATTATTTTCTCTGATCGTTCGGGGTTAGCACCTTCAATCACCGTGGAAGTCCCGTATAAGTACGCGGGATCTAAGCCTGTTCGACAACCGCTAACCAGGAGTCATCAAGCATGGTTTCAAAAAGGCAAGCGGCACGCAATGCGCAGGAAGCACTCTCTAAACTAAAGTATCTCCGTATGTCCCTATCTTGTGTTGTCTTTGCCGATTCTGGCGTGACCATGTTCTCTAGCCCCGCTCCGTCAAGCAAAAGGGAAGGCTCTGGCGTACATTCCCACTGAAATCTATCTTGAAATACTGGAGTACATGCTCCCAACCAACGAAATTTCGGAAGAAGAATCCAAAGCTGCCCTCGACAACCTCATTCTCGTCTGCCACCTCTTTCGAGCCCTCTGCCTTCCTCACCGCCTGCGTCGCCTCAAGATTGTTTCTACGCAGAAGAACCACGTCAACTTCATTGACGGCATCATTAAATATCCTTATCCTGTGTTCAGCCTTCGGCAATACGTCCGTGCTCTTACTTTCAGCCAGTGGACCTCAACCTCGAACGATGACAACGCTTGGGTATACACACAGCTTTTGTCAAAGTACGCGCTTGCTCTGGATTCCTTCAACAATCTATCGACCCTCGAATTGGACTTTGTTCCGATTACAAAGGAATTTTGGGACAGCGTGGCCTATGTCCCCGTTCTGGAGAACGTGTCGATTACCAGATGTTCTTTCGAGGATGCCTCGGGCCCTCTCCCCGAGGATGCACCTATCAAACCTTGGACATCGTTGGTATTCCACGGAAATTTGGAGTACACGAAGTACACAGATTCCCTAGCCGCCCTCGCATCGTCAAAGCATCTTGCCACTCTCAAAACCGACTGTTGGACCTCAGCACAGGCCATCCTCTCTCGCACCCCAGAATTCCCCGCTCTGATTTCGCTTTCCATTCCGATCCCTCCGACCCCGACCTTCCTCAAGGAATTCCTCTCCCGCACGCCTTCCATCGAGTCCCTTGGATTCCCCGTCCATGGCGACTACCGTCATCGACAGGACATCCCCCATCTCCATCTCCCTGCGGAAGCTTTGCGCAAACTCAGCGAGCCTTCAATGCCCCTCATTCTTTTTGGATCGTTTCCTACCGGGTCGCCCTATTGTTTCTCTAGACGTCATATACACGCCATACACCACCTTTGGCATTTCCGTGCGAGATATAGAATCTATCCTCGAGACGCATGCCATTTTGGCCCGGGTAGGGACATCACTCAGAACCTTGACCATCCCACTTTCCGCAATTGTACGCCCCGGACTTCCAAGCTTGACGTGGTTAGACAACCTGAATGCGCTCACGCTATACGTAGAGGCGTTCGGACCCTCCGAGGTAGCACCTTCTTTCCTGACTTTACGAGTAGAGCTCACGTACATTTGTGGTACAAGGACCAGCTCCTGATGACTGCCCAGTTCCAGATGCAAATAAATGCGCACCCGAGTGTTCACACAGTTGCGATGCTGCCTAATCCCTTCTCCCGAGAGACGTTCGACGGGCACTCCATCGTCAACTGGGCCCTCAACAAGCAGGAAGCATGGATCAACTCGTTCCTCTCTCCGGCCTTTCCAAACGCAACTTTTTCCTTCCGTCATTCGATAGAATGGCGACGACAAGCCAACGGCGTCCGGATGCCCGTCGTTCTCAACAAGGGTTCTGTCAAGACGTCTCTGACGGCGCTGGCGCAGAAGCCTCCAAGGCATGTACCGATAGTACGGGATCACTCCGACTGTTTGAGATCATTGTTCCGAGAGGAAGAGTTGACGGGCCCTTTGTGAGTGCTACTCGGAGTTTCGCAGCCCATCTCTTGACATTACCGGGTATCACGCATATCGCATTCTTGTCTCAATCCACTGCTCTCCATATAGTTACACCGTCCGTATTTCAGTCCGCGTGTAATTGTGATTCGTCCTACACTGTCCAGGTTGTTCCTTGCAACCCAGGCATCAACGACAGCGCAGACTGGTATACAACGAGAAAGGGGGGAAGAGGGGAAGACTAATGTCATCGTCGTCGTGAGGGGGGCATGTAGGATGGGGCGTGTCGGGGGGAGAAAAATGCGATGATAACGATAAGTAGATGTCACAAGCACAGATGCGAGACGGAGGGGAGGGGTTCAAAATAGGACCTATAAGCTACAACATATAAAAACATAAAACACATCCAACCCCAACGCTCAACGCCGCGGCCCAATAAAAACCAAGTCACCTCCTCGATCCAGGTGCGGAGCCCGAGCCTCGTCTCTGCCCATCGTCCAACTCGAGCTTTCCGAGCACTTCCTCCGACGTGATGCTATCTGTCCGTGAGCCTGGCCTCGCGCGCAACGACAGTCCCTCCGGCAGCCCCAGCCCCGAGCGCACGCTCCCCACCCCACTGACGTTCCCGCTCCCGCCCTCACTCCCCGTCGTCCCGGACTCGGAGACCTCGCTGATCCGCTCCGTGCGCATCCTGGGCGACTCCATCGCCCGCAGGCCGATCCCCCGTCCGAGACTGTGCTCGCGCGAGCGCGGCGCGAGACTCGGGTTCGGGCTCGATTGCGTGCGCTCGCGTCGACGCCCACCGAGCATCTGCATCGTCGCCGCGAAATCGTCGTTCATGCGCTGCAGCTGCTCGTCGATCGCCGACGTGCTCGTGAGCACCTGTCCCCCGCCGCCCATGCCCAGCCCGAGCATGTTTGTACCCGACGCACTCGGTTCGGAGAAGGGGACGGTGCTGGGCCCCGCGATCGGCGGCGCGCTGCGAAAGGCAGGCGAAGGTGCGACCGAACTGTGAGGCGAGTCCTGACTTGGGTCCACCGTCTGGCTGCGGTAATGCCTGTTCAGCGGCTTGGGCTGGCTCGTGTCGTTCATAAAAGCGGAGAGGTCTTCCTCATCCGCGTTCGCGCTCAGATATGAAGGGCTCTAGATGCGGACGTGACGTCAGAATGTAATTACGGAGAGCAAAATGGGGGGACTGTGTATACGTACGCCTGTCTTGTCGCCCTCCTTTCGATCGCTGCCTGCACTGATCTCGCTTGCGGCCCCCGTCGAGTCCTTGTATCGATGTCCGAAACTGCTAGAATAGCGCTTCCTCCCCTCGGCCCCAAAGCTACCGCTTTCGGCGGAATGTAAGGATCTCTTGTCGCCTAAACTTCCAGGCTGAAAGGGTGGGGACGGTCGCAAGGGTGCCACGGGGGAGGACGAAAGTTTACTTCCTCCAGTGCCGATAGGAGACTGGGGCACACGCGACGACGTAGGAGAAGCATGTGGACGAGAAGGCAAGGGGCCGGCCAGTGGGGAAGCTTGACGCAAAGAAGGCGACGGCGAATGAAGCGACGGCGAACCAGAAGAGAGCGTGGATGACTTGAACGGGTTCAACGGGGTAATTGCCGGGCGCCGGATCGGCAGCGGACCTGGGGAAGGAAGGTCCTGAGAAAAGCAGAGTCAGAACGCGGCGTACACACAGACGGGAAGGGAAATGAACGCACCGCGCCCCCACGGGCTGAGCCCGTGCTCTCCTTTCTCAGGCGAAGCGCTGCGGGTAATGTATAGCCCTCATCCCGCGAAGCTCCCGCTTGACGAGACGATCCCCCAGAGAGCCCGGACACGGCACTGCCGGCGACGCTGGTGTCGATTCCGGGCCTGCTAGAAAACGAAGCATTGCGTACGCCAGGGCTGCCACTGCCAATGCCAGGGAAGGATGTCGTACGCACGTGAGCGTGAGATGCGCCTGGCTGGCGGGGGGGCATCGGAAGCGGAGGCGAGGCGGGAAGAGAGGTACGGAGAGGGAGGCTGCCCGGGCTACTCGATAGAGAGTCACGCTGTTGGTTCTTGACGAGGGTGGGGGTAAAGTCAGCGCCTTCGTCGAGGGAGAAGAAGCGAGAGGAGAGGAGGGATTCGAGGTCATCGAGCTGAAAGTCAGGATGGGTGAGGTAGGTCACCGATAGGGCGAGACGACCGAAAGGGAGAGGGGCGGGGGGGAAGGCGTGCGCTTCGGAAGGGAGGGGAGACGCGTGCACGCCTGGAGACATTCCTGAATCGGTGCGGACAAGGTCAGGCAGGAAACGCGGGGACAACGTGGGGGGTTCACTGACCGAAACGCAGCGTGTCATCATCGGACTCTCCTGCTCGCACTACCCGCAGCTGGATGCTGAGAGCCGCATTGCGGCTGGACACGCGTCGATTGAGCCGCTTCTGCAGCTTCCAGGCGGGCAGAACGCGCAAGAGGGTGTAAATGCTCCTGAAGAAGCCGATGTCGTGCTTGTATATGGACGGGGGTGCGAGTTCGACCACCTCTGCACGGCTGAGGGTCTGGGGGGTGAATGCGAGAGTCCAGGATTCGAGCAGAACGAACTTGGGGGTGGGTTCTACGCGGATGCGTGCGAAGTCGGGGCCACGATAGACGAGGACCTGGTTGGGGGAGAGGTCTGGAACGGCGAGCAGGACCTGGAGTTCGAAGGGAGGCGGGGTGGGTGCGGTCGAGATGGAGCGGTAGATTCTGAGATGATCCCTGAAAGTGTCGTAGTCGGGTGTGTCGAGGTTGAACTGCGGGGACGAGGGGCAAGTGAGCGGGCTCGGTCGAGGGCGAGTAAGGACGATAAGGAGAAGAACGGACCCATTTGTCAATCTTTGGCGGGGGAATCGGCAGATCGGATATGCGGGCATTATGGACGACGATGGCGAGCTTTGAGTAGAATCTGTAGGCTATCTGGTCGGCCTTGTGGGTGTCATTGGACATGTCGCGGTGAGAAGAGAAGGAGAGGCAAAGGCGAGCAGAGGGGTATTATGACCTTGAGGACATCGAGGCTCTAGCTAGGCGGAGGCGAAGAAAACGGAGTCGAGGACGTGGGCGATTGCCGTAACTGCCGTTCACTGCACTGACCGCACGCTGCAATCCATTAAAGCCTCTCGACGCCCACCCCCCCTCGGCGCTTACTCGTGCTCTGCATTGCCTTTTTCGGCTTCCTTCTTCTTTAGACTCAGGCCTCCCAGCCCATCCGTGCAAAACGAGCGTGGTCTATTCATCCAGGTCGAATCCTCGAGGCAGTGCTAGAGCTACAGTCTAAGTACCGGTACAAGAATGCAGTTAACAGAAAGGGGAAAGCATAGCAAGTAAAAGGCATATAATGGGCATACGTAGTGGAATCATCAGTCGTCATAAGTCATATCATGTAGCATTGGGACCAAGTAGGTGTAAAAAGGGCGGCGGGGTGAGAGGTAAGTAGGGACGGGGTGGAAACGTGAGCGTCCTTCAAGCCGATTCCATGAGCTCCGTCAGAACCTGGACAACGGCACTGGCGACCTCGGTGACCTTCTCCCGCTGGTACGGCAGGATTTTGGGCAGCACGAGCGACTGGAACTTGTCCGGGTGCCAGTGGAGCAGCTCCGCCCTCAGTCGCTGCCGGCGGTTCTTGCCCTCCATGCTCGCGCGATGGGGATACATCACGAACGCCTCGACGTTCGCCGCGTTGATGTCCTCCATGCAGGAGAACCGGAAACGGAGGGGCCAGGGGACGGAGTGACCGTCGAGAGAGTCGTTGTCGAGGGACTTGATCTGTGTCCAGAGATGGTCGTACCGGGCGGAGATCTCGTCGCCCGAGACCTGGGGACTGCTGGGGGCTGGCGGTGTTGCGAGCGTACTCCTCCTGTTGACGACGGTACTCCTGCTGGCGACGCTCCTCCTCCTGAGCGCGGCGGGCCTGCTCCTCCTGAGCGCGACGCGCTTCCTCCTCTCGAGCACGGCGGGCCTCCTGCTCCTGGGCCCGACGGCGCTCCTCCTGAGCCTGGCGAATGCGCTCCTGTAAGCGAATGTGCTCCTCCATGGCGATGCGGCGCTTCTCCTCCTCAGCGCGGCGCTGCTCCTCCACGCGGCGGGCCTCAGCCTCAGCCTTGCGGCGGGCCGCGGCAGCCCTGCGACGGACGGCCTCCTCCTCCGCCTTGCGCTCCTCCTCCTCGCGACGGCGCTGCTCCTCCTCCCGCCTGCGAGCGAGCTCCGCGCGCTGGAGCGCCGCCTCCTGCCGTGACCGGTTCATCGCCTCCTCCGAGGGGTACGCCTTGCGCCGCTCGGCCGCGCCCTGCTTCCACTCGCGCTCTAGCTTCATGCGCTCCTGAAGGTCGAGGAAGGACTGCGTCGGGCCCAGGGGCGGCGGCGGGCGGCTTGCGTCCTCCATGACCTCCGCGGCGGCGCGATAGACGGCGGCGCGCGCGTCGAAGGTGCGTTGGGCACGCGCCTTCTCGCGGGGGGTCTTGTGGGTCTTGACTTTCTCCTCGTCGCGCCGAGCAAAGGACTCGAGCTTGACGCGAATGCTGGACGTGCGGGCGACCTTCTTGCGTGGGGTGGGCATGAAGGTCGGGGCGGGGTTGGGGTCGGTGGCAGGGACGGAGGGCTCGCCGGTGTTGAAGCTGGAGTTGCGAGACTTGGGGTAGGCGCCGGGGATGGTGAACGAGGCGTCGGAGGCTTCGCTGCAGACCTCGCTGCAGGCGGAGAGGGTGGCTTCGACGGGCTTCGCGACGTAGGCGGTCGGGATCCATGCACCGGGCATGTCGAGGAAGCTGGAGTTGCTGCGTTGAAGTTGAACGCGGCGGCGGCGGATGGAAGGGTTGCGGCGGCCGAAGATGTTGGGGCGGTCGCGGCGCGAGGCGAAAATGTCGGGGGTGTTGTTGTTGTTGATCATTGTGGTGGAACGTGTAGGGACCGTGAACCAAATGAAGGGAGCTCGGATGATAGATGATAGAGGAGGGTAGAGCGGGAACGTGAGATGATGATAGTCCTTGAGGGTTGAGGGGGTCCGAACTTGCGGGGTGGGTGCTTGCGACTTGTTGGTAGGTGAGAGGGGACGAGCTTGAAGAGGCCCGGGTTATATAGGTTTCCGGTACTGTCGCATTTGGGGCGCACAACAAGTCGGCAGTTCAGGATAAAAAATTATTTTCCTGTTGAAATAGAACGTTCCCGGAAGGAAGAGGCGATCTTTCATACGCCTGTTCGTCCCGAACGGGGGCACAAAGCGAAGGGGGGCGCGGATTGAGTAAGACTCTCTATTGTCCTTCGCTTAAACTGAGGTGCAACAGTCAGTTGATTTCAACCCGTCCTATCATGTTGGTTAACCATTTCTTGGGATCGGTTGCGGGACCACTGCATGGATAGGACAACCTTAGCGTTGGAGAGGTCGAGCCATCTTTTGCACGGCGACTTCAGCAGTCCCGGGGCAAGCGAAGAGCTCGGAGGTGGTTGAAATTGAGGTGACACCGGAGCGAGCGGAGCTTGAGGCCACATGCGTCGCTCCCTTGCTCTGGAGGATGGGCCTCTTCCCCTTCTTCCCTGCCCGATATCTCCCCTCCGTCTCCTTCATCCCCACTCTCTCACCTATCGCCTCAGTCTCAGGGATGATGCGACGAAGGTCATTCAGAGGACAAGAGCCAACACTGGATAACATTTCCATAGTGAACGCAAAGCATACACGATCTATAATACAAGTAGTAAGCTCGTTACAACACGCGTCGATTCCATCCATACCCGATCGTTTTAACGCCCGTCTCCAGGCCAACCCTCCGTCATGCGCCATCTCGGGTCTTCGCCTTTGTCTTCTTAGCGATGAAGTCCGCCAGGTATTCCACCATTTTGGCCGTCTCTTCGCCCACAGGGCGAATCCACTGCTCGGGGAGCGCGAACCCATACTGCATAGAGTGCCGGTCTGAGCCCGCGTCGATGAGGACGGCGAACGAGGGGAGGACGTACGGTTCCAGTGTCACGGAGGTGCGCCGCGAACGAGTACTTCACGCCGACTTGGTGATACATCCAATCGACGACGTTCCCGGGGGCCCTATCCGACAACACCCGACCAGCGATCAACGGAGTACAAAGGTGATAAACAAGTGGAGCTTACCGATACAGGGTCGAGCATAGCGTTCCGGTCTGCACATGTCGTCAGCCTTTGAACAAGAACGTAGACAGGGCACCTACGGTGAACGACGTCCCGTGCGACTTCTTCATCATATGCGCGGCCCCCGAAATCGCCTCGAGCTGATCCTCGGCATCCTTGGGGCTCCTCTTGCACGAATACGAGTAGGGCGCCGATACTGCGAGAACATCGCCGCCATAAGCCGGAGCGGAGATGGAAGGTGCGGGACTAGGGAGGTTCTAGACGACATACACATCTGACCATAGCTTCGAAGGTCGATGAACGCCTCCAGACGAGGCAGGCGCTCGAAGTAGTTGGCCATGTTGTTCACTTCGGGAGCCTGGAAGGGACGATTGCCTGGGTACCAGTGCGAGCACGGGTCGCCCTCTTCCCTCTTCTGAACAGCGTTCTTCTCGGAAACGGCCGCGTCATGTTTTGCGGTGAGATACTTTGAGTGCACTTTCCACTTGTATCCCTGATATATAACGATGTTAAGGTCGCGCACAAGCTGCGCTAGGGACACCGTACCCAGTTCCTAGAAGAGGAGAGGGACGTCAAGATACCTGGGCGATAAGACGTTGGAGAATCGTACGTACCTGTTCATGTCCACGCCGACGCATTTGGCTTGGTGACCCAACGGGAGACGGTCCTTATACCTGTGGGTGCGATAAGCCCATCGAAGGCTGGGGCTGGATCCAAAGAAGTGTACCAGAAGCGGTCCTTTTCCCAGGTGTAGACGTACCCGTCCGGGTTCGGTGCAGGAACGATGAAGAATGTCTATCGGCCGATTTCAGAGGTAGGCGAAGGCGAGGACAAGGTGAGCTTACGAATGTCTCCAGCAGAGGGGCGAGGGAGTAGGGTTCGGAGGCATTCGCGACGAGGGCATGGGCGAGGTATATCGCTGCCGCAGACGCGACCCACTTTTGATAACTCAGTGTCAGATCCCAGACGGTACGCGCGCGGAATTTGTGGCTACGCGCTCACCTCACGGGCGTGTTGGGCGCCTGAAATCACGAAGCCGAGAGGCGCTGCTGCTGCGGAGGTGTCAGTGCCTTGCACTTTCGAGTCGTGTGACCCCGAATGTCCTTTGGCTCTGCTTGAAATTTCGAGCGCATACATCTCGCGACCTTCACCGCTGTGGCCGAGAGGTACGACTTTGACCTTGTCGGGGTACTGCCTTGCGAATTGGTTGATGAATGCGTAGAGCTCGTCCAGGCTGTGGTACGCGGAGTGGAAGGTCGTGTTGGCGAGCGAGGATAGGTCCCACTCCAGACCCGGGGTCGAAGGTGTGGTCTGAACATTTGGCGCGTGCTGAACGATGGGATGATCAGAAAAGCGGAAGGGGAGGGGAGATGGGAGGCCGGGAGTCGGCGTCGGCAAAGTCTTGAGCGGCGGGAAAGTATACATCGACGTGGGACGGGGTCGCTTGCCAGATGTCCCAGTCATTCGCCTGTCATCGGGATTCAGTTGTCGAGGATCCGACCATACGAGCGCGCAACATGCACCTGAGCGAGTCCGAGCACCTCCGCCGCCTCACCCGTTGAGCGCACGGCGTACCGCCGCAGGGTTCCGCTTCCCGTGCCGGTCGGTCGGTCGGTCTCCGCTAAAACATGTTGAGCGCTGGGGTACGCGAGGACCGGGGAGAGCAGCGAAAGCAGGAAGGGGAGGTGAAACGCGACGGAGCCCCAGTGGGCGTGCGGCATGACGGTAGGCGGAGCAGAGGACTGGAAATCCTTTTCCTGCTTTGAACTTTGGGCGTGAGCGGCGTCGGCTTTTCTCAGCCGAGCTTGTTCTCTTCCTGCCTACTCACTTACATATATACCACGACCTCCGGTCTTCACCGCGTTCCGCAATTCAATGGATGGGAGGGGTTTCCGCATGGCGCCAATCGTACGCAGGGACACCGTTTGATGAATGTTCGGGACTCCGTGGAGAAATGAAATGTACTTGTGCTGACTTCACAACACATCTTACTTACAGCAACGGACCAAACGGTCACGCGGAGTCCCTCAAGCTTTCTCCTCAAGCTTCTGTCATCTCAAAAAAGTCAACACAAGTTCCCGAACATCGATATCAATGGCGACGTCCAAGATATCCCGGTGCGGGCTCATCGATGGACTCACAAGTTGGCTGCCTCGGAGCTGACGGAGTGCGTCGCTGCCCGACCGCGCAACGCTCTCTCTGCTTCGAGTCTCTGACCACCGTTCCTCCGTGATGCTGGCCATGGGACTCGGACGCACGGTGGATTCCCCGGCACGTCATACGCTCAGGCGGGCGGCAGGCGTCTTCTTGGTGCCACCTTAAAAGCAAGGGAACCCCACGTCGTCTTGCCCCACCTTTCATCGAACCGCCATGGCAGAAGTCGTCAGCAGGAACATACCCTACGGTCTGTATATGGCTCCCCACCCCGTTATGCCACACCCAGGAAACTGACCTATAGCCAGTCCGTTTGGGAAACTCGGGCCTGAAGATATCCAAGATCGTCCTCGGATGCATGTCCTATGGAAATCCCAACTGGCAGCCCTGGGTACTGGGAGAGGAGGAGGCGATCCAACATATCAAATACGCGTGCGCCTCTGTTCCACCCTGCTCTCATCCTAGCCCATCGTAACGCGGACGTGGATAGCTACGAGCACGGCGTCAACACGTTCGACACCGCCAACGTCTATTCCAACGGCGTCTCCGAGTCCGTCCTGGGCAAGGCGATCAAGCAGCTCAAGATCAACCGCGACGAGATCGTGGTCATCACCAAGGCGCGCATCCACACCTCAACCCTCTGGGCGGCAGAACTCTTATACCTCACCATATATTTCAGGTCGGCTTCTGCTTGGATCGGAACCCAAACAGCACCATCTTCGCTCGTCCCGCGAGCGAGCTCGATTCGATGGGGTATCCCAACCAATACGGACTCAGTCGAAAGGCGCGTGTTCTTCCCTCCTTGGGTGTTGTCGCGGTGCATATATATTCATGCTCCTCCGTACACAGCACATCTTCGCGTCGGTGAAAGCCTCGCTCGAGCGCCTCCAGCTCGACTACGTCGACGTGCTGCTTTGTGCGCACCTCCCGTTACCTTTCTCGTCGACAGCCGGGCTTACTTCCGCGCAGGCCATCGGTTCGACTACAACACGCCCATCGAGGAGACGATGCAAGCGCTGCACGACGTCGTCAAAGCCGGCTACGTCCGCTACATCGGCATGAGCAGCTGTTTCGCCTGGCAGTGTGCGTCCTTCCTCCGCCTCTTTCGCACTTCCATCTCGTCTCACGCGTCTTCGTCCGCCAGTCCACGCCATGCAAAGTAAGCAGAACGCGCACCGCAGCGCAGCGTCTCGAAGCTGACCCGAGCGCGCTACGCAGACTACGCCATCGCGAACAAGCTCACGCCCTTCATCGCGATGCAGAACCACTATTCCCTCGCCTACAGGGAGGAGGAGCGCGAAATGATGCCCACGCTCAAGGTGCGACACCCTACCTCTCTCCCCCCAGACGTTTGCGCTCAACCCGTACTACGATCCATAGCACTTCGGCGTCGGCTCGATGGCGTGGTCGCCTCTGGCCCGCGGCGTGCTCACGCGTCCCGTGGGCACGGCGACGACACGCAGCGGCAGCGACGCGTGAGCCCGTCCTTCCCAGTCCCACACCGTGCGCTAATCCCTGCCCCCGCCACAACAGCCTCCAGCGAAACTACCAGAACGGCGCCGGGACGGACGCGATCGTCGCCCGGTACGTTCTGTCCTTGCACTGAACTCCGCAGGCCACTCTGACCTCAGCCTTCTGCGTCAGCGTCGAAGAAGTCGCGAAGAAACGCGGGGTGCCCATGGCGCAGGTCGCGCTCGCGTGGACGCTGTCCCGCGCGACCTCCGCCGTCGTCGGCACGACGAGCTTGGAGAAGCTCGCGGAGCTCCTCGGTGCGTCCCTCCTTTTCTCTCTCTTTTTTACGCGTCGGGCTGACGGGTGTATGCGTCTGTGCTTAGGCGCGGTCGACGTGGAGTTGACGGAGGAGGAGAAGAAAGCGATGGAGGAGCCGTACGTCCCGAGGACAATCTTTGGGCATGCGTAAACGCTAGGAGGGAAAATGCGAATACTGTACGATAGGAGACTGCAATTTGCATATCGCGGAGGTTTATGCCTTCCAGGGTATCCCCTATGAAGGAGCCATCTTCCACGCTCATGAAGAGATAGAGCAGGTTCATAACATCTAAACTAATACACCGACTGCCTGGCAAGCCGCACAACAACGACAACAAAATAGGCCAAACCGAGGCAGTCTCCCAAGATCGAACAGTGAACACAGCCCGTCCCGCCCAGTGCGGGATATAAACCGTATCGTATCGTATCGTAACGTATATACTTATCGTATCCTACCATTATCCGCTATGCGCCGACTAGAGAAAAACACCGTTCGTCGCATCCGCTCACTTGGAGCCGGGGTCGTATTGCCCGTCCGCGAGGTTGTTGAGCCGCTCCTCGTCCGCGTCGAGCTGGCGGAAGCTGGCCCAGAAGAGGACGCCGCCGACGGCCGCGAGGACGGCCATGACGCCGTAGTTCCACACGAGCAGCGGGTCCGTCGACAAAGCTGATACATACGACATCGTTTGATCAGCACGGAGCGCACAAAAAAGAGACAACGGGGTGGACGCACATGTGAAAGCCTCGCCGAGCGCGGCGGCGATGGCGGATGTGAAGAGGAAGACCGAGGTGACGAGCGACTTCATGTTCTTGGGTGCTTTGGTGAACGCGTACTCGAGCCCGGTGATCGACGCGAAAATCTCGGAGATGGCGATGAGGATGTAGGAGCCGGTTTGGATCCACACATTGAGCGGCGACGGGTCGCAGGTGGCGGCGTGGGTGCCGCACGCGCTCTTCTGCACAACGGGAAAGAAAGGACTCAGAAAACATTTGAGGGGGGGTAAGGGAAAAGAACACGAACCTTGTAAATGTAATGTTGGACAACCGCGGCCCAGACCATGGCAAGGGCGCCAGTGTAGAAACCCCAGGTGATCTTCTTGAGCGCGGTGAAGCGGATGCCGTTGCGCGCGAGGAAGGGGTAGAGGAACATGTCAAAGATCGGGATGAGGATGAGGAGCGCGAACGGGTCCAGGTTGTTGATGACGTCGTTCGGCACGCCGTGCGTCTGCATCGTCGCCGCCTGCGAGGTCAAGTTGTTCACAATCTGGTTGTAGGGGAGCCCTGAATGTGAAAGATAAAACGATGCGGTCAAGACATTGGAATGGACGGCGGGAAGCAGAGGCACGCACAGTACAGGGGGAACCAAACGAACACGGAGCATGCTTTGAATCCACGACGGACCTCGTCGACCCAGGCATCATCGAAAGTCATCCAGGCGGGACGTTGGTCAAGGGGGATCTTGCTCGGCTTGGTCGACTCCCAGAAGTCGTCCGCCTTCATGTTCTTCCATAACTGGATCGGGTTAAGAGTCCAGCGGCCACGGGTGCCGTAGCTCCAGAGGCGCAAACTCTTGGCGAGGACGGAGCCTTGCGGAGGGGTGTGCTTGTAGCGCTTGTATCCGATGATCAAGACGAGAGGGCAAAGCATGTAGACGATGGTCGGGAGCGTGTACGCGAGCCAGAAACCGACATACTACAAGCGAGAGACATGTCAGTGAAATGGCGGCTACTTAGGGCGTGATAAACAACTCGCCTTCTCCGCGAACGTCATCGAGATCTGGCCGACGAGAGCGCCCACATTGATGAAGAAGTAGAAGTACTGACGGAGATAGCATGGGGTAAGTGGTGCGCTAGTCCACAAGGGAATGGGCGCGTACCATGTAAATGCGAGCGGTCGTCATAGTGGGATCTACGATGACCTTTTCTCCGGTCGGTTGGGTCCTGACGAACGGCTTAAGGTGACGCTGCTGTTCGGCGACGAGGGGTGAGATGTTGGACTTGAATCCACCGGTACCCGCGCCCATGACGACCATAGCAAGGCAGAGCACAGCGAGCGAGGCATCGGTGTTGCTTATGACTGACGGGATGGAGGAGACGATAAGGAGGATATGGCCGATGACGCAGATGCCGATGGATGCGCAGATGGTCTTGTAGCGTCCCCAATAGGAATCGGCGATGTAGGCACCGACGAGAGGGGTCATGTATGTCCTGCGCGCGAGTATGAGCGAATCACGAAATGATTTGGTGAGAGGAAAACACATACCAGAAACTGGTTGAAGGTGGTCAGACCGAACGAAGTCTGCTGGCCTTTGCCAAGAGCAGCCGGACTGCCCGTGCGCACCACCGGCACCCGTTCTTGAGTTTGCGGGTAACGGTTGTTGAATGAAGTTCGTCTGATGAACGGATGAGTTTGAGGGGGAAAGGGGTGAAGCCAAAAAGACGCACCCATACGGCTGTACTGCCTTTTTTGATGTGCAAAGTCACCAACCTGGACGTCAAGAAAGTGTCTGGGATGCTCACCATAGTACTACAGGACAAGTGTGCGGTCAGCAACTGCCGTTGAGACGCATACATTGAACACTCACCGAGAAACGCTCTGCCATCTCCACAAACGCGATCACTGCGAACCAAGTTAGAGAATAGGCAACGAGGAGAACGAGGGGGGGGACGCACGATAAGTGTTCCAATTGACGGCATCGGCGACGTGACGGAGGGAGTCCATCTCCTCAGCGGTGGGGGCAATGAAGCCATCGGGATACTCTGCATCGTAGGTGTTGACCGAGGCGGCCTTCTCGTCTGAGATCATGTCCTTGCCCGTTTCGCCGGCAGCGGCGAAAAAGAGATCGTCGGCGCCCTTCTCCATTGTAGAAAAAGCTCTGAGTGCGGGGTGCGACGTGCAGAGACGATGGAGGGCGGAGGGGGAGCGGGACGGCGAGGGGGAGCGGATGGGGGAGCGCAACGGGAAAAAACGGGCATCTCTGAGGGTTTTAAAGGAGGGTGACGGTTGGGTGGGTGGAACGGCCGCGGAGAGCGCCCACCGCCACGCAGACCGACTCCGCATCTTGCCCGTCGCGGCGCCCTCGTCCATGTGCTCCCCCTTTCCCCTATCTTTCCTTAGTCCACCCGGCTCTTCGCTCAGCCCAAGCCTTTTTTCTCCCTCTTCACCTCCTCGCCCCAACCCGTATCTACTTTCATCGCACATGAACAAGTCTTCACCTCTAGGCAGTCCGCTATATGCGTATGCATCCCAGACCCGTCCAACAGATCTCGGCCTAAGATCTATACGGAGGGCGCATCGCAATGAAATTTTTTGCTTCCGCATGCCCACATCTCCGGTTTTCATGGCAGGGCCCCAAACCATATTGCGTACAAATGGACGTCGTGCCAGGTCGTGCCCACCGTCGTCGCTTGATGCGCTCCCCTTTGCCCCAAAGGAACGAACAGGCCGATAATGATATCAGTTCTTCACCAGCGTTGTCGCTTCGCAATCTCGGATCTTGCTCGCCTAGATCTGGCCAGGCTCGATCAGGACCAATCGCGTGCCCCGCAAAACTGCCAGATGGACAATGCGATCTAGATTTCACCGCCGGCCTAAGATAACGCCCCGTTACCAGCTGCTGCTGTTGATACCAGTAGCAGTGCCGCATCGTAATATGCGTTCACTGGACTGCCCCATAGTAGTCAGTTGGGTTTCGCATTTACCCCGGTCATACACGACCCGGGTTTCACGACGGGAGCATTTTTGCGAACTATGAATTTTGCAAATGCACATCTCGCGCGACCCCTCGCGTGCCATGAACACAGAATGGCGTGCCCGACTACGCTCCCCGAACCCATCCACAGTGCGAGCGTCAGGAAAGGTCGCCGATGGCCGCTCCCGGAAGCGTCACTCTGAACACCAAAAACTGGTTGTCGTTGTCCAGCCCAGCGTCGAACGGCACCCCGAGCGAGATCCCCTGCGTGCTGATAAAGTCGTTGTCGGACTGGTGCAGCAGAAGCGAGCGCGACGACCGTAAGCGAAAGCACATCCACGCACGAGAGGAGAACGCACCACCGTGAAGAGGAAGTAATCGTCCGGGTGGTCCTCGTCCTGGCAAGACGCGAGCGCCAAAGATTCCCACTTCGCGTCGAGGAGTGTTTGGTCGCCTGGATCGCCTGCATGAACGCGTCACTACGCCAATGACACTTCTGAACAAACGACGGAATATACCATTGTGCAGCCCAAACCGCGCCAACTGCGTCCCGTCTAGGTAGTCCACGAACCCAACGTACGTCGCCGGTGTGATGCCCTTCTTCAAATTCCCGCTATTCGCGATCGGGTTCGCCGGGTCGTCGTACTTGCTTCCGTGGATATCCGTCGCGTTCGCGAGCGAGATTAGGTCCGCTTGCCTGTGCAAGAGAAGAAATAAGCAAAGAGAGAACGAGCCCTCCAAGAGATCATCCCGCATACTTGTATGAGGAGAGGTTCTCGTCGTCGTCGTCCCCGCGCCCATGCCCGTCGCGCGCGAGGACCAAAAACACGCCGTCGCTGACGAAATGCAATTCGCTCGCCCCAAGCGTCTTCGCGGAGCTGTCCAGCGGCAGCGGCACGACCCACTCGCCCGTGAGCGCAGGACGCACGGTAGCGGGGTCCGCCACGTCGTACGCGAGCAGTCGGGTGTACCGCGCGTTCTTCTTCTTGTTCCCCCCGTCCTGAATGGTCGCGGATTGCAAGAGCGCATAGAGCGTGCTTCCGTCGGTCGACGTGGTCAGCCCCTCGAACCCTGTGGAAAGGTTCAGCAAATATGAAGAAACGGCGGCGCGGCGATAGAGCGGGAAGTCATTGAGACACGTACCGTTGTTGCCTGCGCGGCCTGTGGTTGGATCGGTCTCGGACGTGAACATGAGGTTGCCGCCGTCGTCGAGAGGGAGGATGGCGTCCGGCGGCTGGATCGTCTGCACCAGCTCTCCCCCCGCGGAGAATCCGATAAACGTACGGTCCGTACTCGTCGCTCGCCCAGAATCTGTCCGTTCCACCGTCAGATCAGGCCGACCGGACAGGTGATACGGTGGGGCATCGGTAATGAACGCACGTTCCATCCCTGTTCAACACCAAACCCTCGAGGTCGACCGTCAGATGGTTGAAACTTGAATTCGGGATGGGCATCGCCGGGTCGGCGAGGATCAAACTGGGATACCCAGCCTGCGCTGTGCGCGCGCCGAGCGCGTCGAGTCCTGTGGTCCTTGAGCCGTTGCGCTCGGTATACAGCAGAGTGTCACGGTACGTGAGCTTGAGCGTCTTCTGCGCGTCCACGAAGGAGAGCGGGGTCTCATCAACATACGGCGTGAGCACAAAGTCGATGGCGTGATGACGGCCCTGGTAGTTGACAGTTCCGTCACTATATAGATAGAAAGGTGGCGGGGATCAGAAGAGTGAACATGCGCGGCGTGGGGACGGAGGCGGGAATAGCGGAGCACGCACACGTTAAAGCCGCGGTCAGGCTGGACGATGAGCGTACCGGTGAAAGAGCCATTTGAGGAGCTTGTGAAGGTTTTCAGCGCAATGCCGCTACCGATGCCACCGATGGTGTCTCCTGAAAAGCCGTCCGGGATGAGAATAAAGAGACTGTTGTAAGCCGCGGATGAGCGCACCTGTCGACTCCGTCGCGTTGGAGGGGATAAGGCCAAAAGCAACCAAGCCCTATCACGACGAAGACGCGTCAGGACTCAATGCATCCCAAGACCGGCTAGAGCGTATGTAGAGGAAGAATTGCATACGTACCTTGTTCACGTACGTTTTGCCGTCGAGTTCGACGGAGGGGACGGAGGTGGTCCTGGGCGCGGGCCCAGAGTAAGCACTGCCAGCAAAAAGATGAAGGGCTAGAATTTGAGTGAGGAGCATCGCGATGGCGTCCGCTAGACGCACGAAGGCCATCCATAACGAAGGTCGTAGTTACTTAAATACGTAAGGCCGCGCCCCGCCATGCCGGTGCATCTGGTTATGGTCGCACGTTGGACGTTGGACGCTGGGCATTGGAGCCGTTGCGCTGATCATGAGGTGATGTCGAACGTGCGGGCGTAAATGATGAGTTCTTGAACCCAACCGATAGCATTTCTAGAAAAGAAACCGGTGAGCATCCGTGGACAGAACGACGACGGAGTCGGTCCGTTCTGCGTTCTCACCTCTATCCCGATCTATCCCAAGTGACCAACGCGAACATGGTGGGACTGGGGGCACAGTGACATTGTCGCAGACGTTTGCAAACGAAGGTTCGGACGAACGAGCGCGCGCTTGCTCTTTCGAGGCTGCCAGGCACGTTCATTTAGGAAAGAAGACACCCCAATCCAACCCCAATCGGTCACTTTGGCGGGCCGCAAGGCGGGGTTGTGACCCCAAATCAACTTCTTCGCGCGATTTCTCGCCTTTGTTGGGTAAAATAACAATTTCTTTGCACATCTGTTCATAGCTGCGAGTGCTATCTTTGCCACGGGAAGCTCGATGGGAGGCAGCACCTGACCAACCATTGTTGCTTCGAAGTTCATCATCGACTGAGCTCGACTTTTACTCACGCGAAGATCGGATACAGTTCGCATGTCGACAGTCCTAGTCATATTTGAATCATTCTATGCGGCGTTGTCAGGTATTCTGTTGAAGGCCCCGGCGCACATACTTATCCACCTCCGTGGGTAGGTAACACAAGGTTGCAACCTGCCCGCGGGCATCGGAGTGGTGAGCGCGTCGCTTTAAGTACCTCTGCTCGATTCCTCATGCATATGGTCTACTAGGCGATGTTAACGATCTTCGACTGCGTGAGGTCAACTCACAGTTGGAACCTGTGGCAAGTGCGCTGTCTTTCGTTCCTCATTAAAAACATTGACAGTCGAACGCAGGATGTTCAATTCGAGGACTCACTCTTGCCGTGTTTTGTCTTCGTCTTTCCACCACAAATACAATCCGGTTACGGCAGCTTATATCCTTGGGCATTCCGCCCGCGTTATGACTTGCTTACATGCGGTTAGTCCCACCACCTTCGAGGTTTCGTTTCCCGGAAATACCACAACCATCGACGCCTAGTATGTCCATCTTTTATTCACTTTTAAGTTGATGGGATCGACGACTAAGACAGCGTTGTAGTGATGTCATGTAGGCCTTGTGAGCGTTTGCCCGCCAACGAGCCCTTTTCGTTTCTTCTTTATCGATTCAATATCAGTCTCTGCGCCGAACTTTATCTTACCACCTGTGATCTAGCTTCGAGAACTCTTCGGTGGGATCTTCTTGCGCATGCTCCGATCCCTGTTCTTCCTGTAAGTAATCATGGATCAATCGCCGGCGAGCTTATAGCTGATGACACTTAAAATAGCGTTGTGGGCCCAGGCACGTCCAGCGTTGTTGAATATCGACCTCAGACATACATTCGGGTTTCCCAAGCGGTGCAGGTACATGTGGTCCAGCCACACATGATGCGAGGAAACATGTCCCATGTGTAGGAAGGCCTCGTGGCCTATCGATGATGAAACACCGAGAAGGTGCCAATAGCGCAATGCTTCTCCAAGCCATGCATATATATCGATGCCAATACTCGACACCAAAGTGCTCAAGTACAACTCTGCAGGTCCCGCCGCCATTTTCACGCAAGCACCGAACGCGTCAGGAGTCGAACTCCGAATCAAGGCGCCCGTGAGCAAGGCTGCCTTAGAAGTGTTAGTCGCTTTTCACGGTCACCATAGACCTGATAGCAATAGAGTCGGCCGCCATGCCCGCGTGGGACTACTCTGTCATATTTGTACGAAAGCTTCTTCAAGCTCCAAAGGCACAGCGTGGTCGATGGGTCCTCCGTGGATATAAAAACTCCACAGCAAAGGACAGCATCTCTGATCGGTCTTCCGCGAGCCCCTGCTCCCCCGCTCTGTGACCCCTCACCTCTTCAGTCCCTAGGTCTTTGCCATCGATGGAAAAAGGAGGCGACGACTTGTTTTTCGTTGCAGCCGGCGAGGCAGCTCGGGAGGGTGCTGATATGATCGACAAGAAGGATAGCGGCTCGGCGTATTCACATGATGGGCAGGCCGTCGATGGATTCATCACCCCCACCGAGCTGGAGATGGAGACGCTAAGGCATGTTCCAGACAAGCTCGACTGGTCGGCATTCTGTGAGTTTTATTCGTTATTCGTGGGCACATGTCACTCACATTTCTAGCAATGCAGTGATAGCATTCGTAGAGATGGCGGAGCGGTTCTCGGTGAGTGCCTGTTATTTATGGGAACGCAGAGGGGTCTACTAATTCTTTCTTGACAGTTCTACTGGTACGATTTCTTTCCTTGCGCCTGGTGGCTTGTGCTCAATATCATTCACGTTCAGGTAGCACCACCGTCTTTGTGAGTATACATATGCGCGTCTGTGGTGTGTATGGTTCACTCATGCTTATCGCAGGTCAACTTCATATCATCGCCGCGCGCTTCGAGTACTGGCGCCGGTGGGCCCAACGGTCAGTCGGGAGCATTGGGCCAGGGTCAGCAGACTGCGACCGGTCTCACGACACTCAACCAATTCTGGTAAAGCTTCCGCGTACATCTTACCTTGATTTATTTCGTGATGCTCAATTCTATGCTGCAGGTCGTATGTGACTCCTCTTCTCGGCGCGTATCTCGCGGACACATATTGGGGTCGTTTCAAGACCATCGCGATAAGCATTGCAATCACTCTTGTTGGGCACATCCTGCTTGTCGTGTGCTCGCTTCCACCCGTCTTGGACAACCCCCAGGGCTCCCTGGGGATCCTGTCTCTGGCTATCGTAGTCATGGGTTTGGGGACCGGAGGCTTCAAGTCGAATATATCTCCTCTCGTCGCCGAGCAGCAGCGCAACCTCAAGCCGTTCATCTCGGAGACAAAGCAGGGCGAGCGTGTTGTTGTGGATCCGATTCTGACAACGTCTCGCATCTACATGGTGAGAGATGGTGTGAATGACACTGTTTGGTCGTTCCTAACGGCTCTTTACACGTGTCCAGTATTTCTACTTCTTTATCAATGTCGGCTCGCTCATTGGCCAGATTACCATGACGTTTGCGGAGAAGGCAAGTCCCACCATCTTGCTTCTTACATTGCATTGATTTCTGACCGTATCCACCTAGTATGTTGGGTACTGGCTTGCTTACACTTTGCCTACCGTCGTCTTCTTGCTCTGTCCGTTCGTGCTCTTTTTGGGCGACACCGATATAGGAAGCTTCCTCCGCAAGGCTCCGTGCTCGCCAAGTCGCTTCGCCTTTGGCGCTTTGCCGCCCGCGGCCGCTGGACGTGGAACCCCATCCGCACGCTGAAGAATCTCCGGGCTGACTCTTTCTGGGAATCCGCAAAGCCCAGCCAGATACCCGTGGACGAGCGACCTCGCTGGATGACCTTCGACGATAAATGGGTGGATGAGGTGCGCCGCGGCTTCAAGGCATGCACGGTCTTCGTCTGGTTCCCTCTCTATTGTACGCACCCTCAGTTTACTTCTCGTCGATATGACGCTAACTTGGCTTGTAGGGCTCGCCTACAACCAGATGATCAACAACCTAGTATCACAGGCAGCTACGATGACGCTGCACTGGTGTGCCCAACGACGTGATCAACAACCTGGATCCGCTCGCACTCATCATCTTCATCCCTATTTTTGACATCCTCATCTACCCCTTCCTTCGTCGGATCGGTATTGACTTCACGCCCATCAAGAAGATCACGCTCGGATTCTACACTGGGGCAGGCGGCGATGATCTGGGCCGCGGTCACGCAGCATTACGTCTACAATGTAATTTTCACAATCTCGGTCTGCTGGGTCAGACGAGAGGCTGATGAGACACGCGCAGACGAACCCTTGCGGATATCATGTAGGCGACGAACAGTGCATTTCGAGCCTGAATGTGTGGATACAGGCGGGGGCATATGTCCTAATTGCGTTTTCGGAGATCTTCGCGTCCATCACCGGGCTGGAGTACGCGTTCACCAAGGCTCCGAAGAACATGAAGTCGCTCGTCATGGCGGTCTTCCTCTTCGCCTCGGCCGTGGCTGCTGCTCTTGGGGAGGCGTTCACGTGTACGTCCGTTCCCGGCTCCTTGGATTCTCCCTACTGACTATGTGGCTTTAGCTCTTTCGACTGACCCTCTTCTCGTGTGGAACTACGGCGTCATGGCCGTACTCGCTGGAGTCGGCGGCGTTCTGTTCCATCTCTCCTTTAGGCACCTTGACGCGGAGGAGAAGGCACTTAACAGACTCGAAGACGGGGAGTTCCACGAGTAGTAATCCTTATCCTTATCCTTATCCTTAATAATATAAAGGAACCCGTTTGTGTCACGTGACACAAGACATAAGACAAGACAAACATAAAGACATCCGCAAGACAAACATAAAGACATCCGCATATATAACTGACCTCATATGTTTGTACCGTAGTACAGAAGTCGCCTTCTGTAATGCGTCATAGCTTTGGGGTCGTTTTGAACAGCCTGGTGCGACTTGACTTTGGGACACTGGGTTCCAAAAATTGAGCTGAGTGCTTACATAATCCCCGACGCGTCGTTGACGCGTCGACGCGTCGCCGCGTTTCATGCCCAGTCAAAACGCACCGTAATGAGACGGAAACAAAGGGAATGGAAGGCGTGAGAAGTGATGGGAAAGTAATCATAGCGAGTCAGATGTAATGCCGCGTCGTTTGCCCTTCCTCCCACCCCATCCATCTCCTCTTTTCGAATACAGCCTCCGATTCTGGTCTACTTGGCCCTTGCCTTGTGTTCTTGCAATATGCACCGTCGTGTTTTATTGCATTGCTATATCCAAGAGATTGATTCTGTATTCTAACGTTGCCCGGACCTCCATAATCGAGAACGCACGATATACAGATCACGATGTCGTGTAATAAACTGGGCGACGTCCGTTCAGGCAACCCACAAGAATGAGGATCACAATCGCCCTTGCGAATCAGCTGGTGCCGATAGCGAAACGCAGTGGCCAGTCTCTCACATAGGCATCACTCCCGCCATTCCACGACTTCGGATTTTGCTTGGTAGAACTCAGTAGCGTCTTGACCATACTCGGGTGGCGGCCGAGCGTGGATTGTGTACCGGGACCATGGGTTTCTAGTCTCTGCCAACAGTACGGACGGAAAGATGACGGGGCGCGTACACTTGGATCTAACCTTGCCAAGTTTCGTTTCTGTCAATCCGAGACTCCATATCATCTGGCACTGCCAGTCATCATCAGGCTCTGACCTGCCGTTGGTGGAGTTTGACGGCACTAATTATCGAGCATTCTTCCAGTAGGATACTCAAACAACTTTGACATCGGTCCACCGGTATACTCAAACAACATACTCAAACAACTTTGACATCGGTCCAAACAACTTCGACATCGGTCCACCGGTTTATCTTGTCCAACATGCTAAGAAAATGCGGATCGGAGAGTGGGTCGGTGTTCCATGGGCCATGAACTGCGGTGTTAAGCCAGGCGACAGCTCTGCGTTTACGCCATCCTCGCTGTAAGCTCTTCGACGCGTCTGCAGACTTCCCGCTTACTCTTGCAACATAATATGTATACGAATCCTTGTATCACTTTTTGAGTCTGAATATCTTGAACGCTGGGATCTGGGAGGCTGAGCGCGATTGGCGCAGACTTTGTGGTTACCGTGCCACGTGACCGCGTGCCCGAGAATAAGTTCCAGCGTTCTTTTCTCCCGTTTCTGGCAATAATCCAGTCCAACAGTCCCCCTTCCAACTCCCTGGAAGAAAGCTTCACCGCACAATGGCACACAAATCGAAGGATGGTTATCGCCGGCTTCTGTTCTTCGTCGCAAACGCCGTCCTTCACCGTGTCAGTGATTGAATATGCCAGCCTACCCGTGAGGTGGTGCGATTCATCACGTCGCTACTCCAAAGGTATTGGTCTGTATATCTCGCCGCAAGTTTGCAATCATGCTGACAAGCTCATTGGAGTTACTGTCTACGCTCCAGGTAATCCTCGGCGTCCGGCTTTGCCGAGCAGGGTATAAAACGAGGGATGTGGTCGGTTGTTGGAGGCATCTACACTTCTCCCAAGCTCATAGAACACATTCGTTCCAATAGTCCCTCCCTCACACAATGCGGTTCCAAATACTTCCCCTCTTTGTTGCTGTCTTTCCGTTCGTGAGCGCGGTCTACATAAAGACCCAGCAGAGTGCGTTCTTTTTATTGCTCTCTTGTTGGCAAGGTCGTTGACTTCACTAGCCCCAGACCTACTCTCCACCGTCAAAGAGGCCGGACTTGGAGACCCCTCCACTCCATTACTTCTGCCAAACCGGGTCGAGGAGCGGCAATCATCCTCATCCTCATCCTCATCCTCAGGAACTACAAGCGACCCGATCACTAGCTTGTTGAATGGCATAGTTGCTGAGTTAGGTGTCCTCAAGAAGCGTCAAGGCCTACTGTCGACCGTGGGCACTATTCTCACGGACACGGACACAGCGATCGGTGGTCTCAAGCGAGATGATGAACATCGTTGAGAGGACAATCAGACGTCCGCCAGGATGACTGCGAGGCTACGAAGACACTCCGATCGGGTGTGTATGCTCTTACTCTGTACTCCTTTTGCCGACACTTATGGATAGCTATTAGAGCAGAGATGGATCACCATAGCGAAGTGCTGGACTGTTGGTTCCGAACCCTTTGTATATGGACATTACCTGCGAATTCCATTCTCGCCCCAGTTTATTGATATCTTAACTCGACTTCAATTTATTGGACTGACTCGGCCCTACCAAGACACAGCGGCCACGGTTTATACCCTCGACGTCCAGGTATGTACTCCCTTGACTGAAGAGTCCAAGACCTTCTGATGATCCATTACTCACAAGTCCCTGCTCTGAGTCGAGGGCGTTGAGAGCGAACGTCTTCTTAGAGTTTTACTTCCGCACCTTCCTTCTGTCGCTCGCTTGATATAGTCTCCTAAAGCAGACGTCGATGGAGTCAACCCTCGCACCTCGGGATCCTCTCATGCTTGATACTAATTATGCACGTATCTCGCATCACATCGCGCTGCAGCCAGGTTTGTTTCTCGCACGCACCATCGATCAGGCTGACTTCGTTTTGCACTAGCAGCTGCAAGACGGTATCCTACACAGAAACCTGTATGGTGGCTCCGAGAGGTCGGCGTGCTTGACTGACTGAATCGCCACCGCAAGGCTCGACACGAGCTCCTGAACGAGGGAGAGTGACGATTCTTGCTGGCACAGCGCCTTTCTTGTTTGATTCATCAATGATTTACTTACTGCGTGACTACACGTATTTGTTTGTAGGGTCTAACACGACGTCATTGGCGCGAGACTACGTTTGTACGTCGAAGTTTGCTCATCTGATTTACCCCCTCTCACCGAAACCCTGTGTTAGGTCTGTCTTTTTTCTTTTGCTCCGTGCGTGTACGTTCTTCTCCTCAAGCAACACGGAATATGCTCAGTCACTGATTCTTGTGGCACAAATAGGTGATGCAGCTTTCGGTGGCTGCCCGTCCCTTTGGACAAATCAACATCTCTGGTGTCAATCGGTCTCCGTGAGTGACCTTTCTGAAAGGGTAACCGTTCTGAGTTGATGCTGAGTATGGTCGGACGTGAGGTACAATCTGGTAAGTACAATGTCAAGACTCAAGCTCAAGTTTCAACGTTCGTTCCATTTGGGGCGAGGAAGCGGCAAAGTCCGAGTTGCGATGATATCTCACCAACGGCGCCGTCCTGCTCAGAATACATCTAAATGGTCCCTCTTTCGACGACCATATCCTTAAAAACACCACGGAAACTTGCGTCTCGTCTATTCCGGATGCCGAAACGACGCGTAAGTGCCCAGATCTCCAGAGACGTTCCAGAAAGCGGGGAAGTGCGCTCAAGTGGATATATCGGAGTGAAAACTGCTGACTAGCAGGCATCCACACGACTGCGTCTTCGTGGAAGGCGCTATGTGACTGGGTATAAAACCTACGTCGCTACCTTGAATACTCACAATCCATCCCCTCATACTCATGTCGAACCCCTTCCAGTCTCGTGTTTGGTTCAGTCAGTTTGTCATCATTGGGTGCCCCGCTCGTTCGACTGACTTTTACTAGTCACTGGAACATCTAGCGGTTTAGGACGTGCCCTGGTCGAAGGCGTTCTTGCTCGTGGCGAGCGCGTCGCGGCCGCCGTACGCAATGTCGTCGCGTTGAACGATCTCGTGGCCAAATACAACAAGGAGCAGCTCCTTGTGGTCTCACTCGATGTGACTGACACCACTCAAATCGTAAACACGTTCAAGGCCTTGGAGGCACATTTCGGTCGCCTTGACGTCGTCGTTAACAACGCCGGATACGGTGTGACGGGCGAGATCGAAGTTGTTCCCGAGGCGGACGCACGGAAGCAGGTCGAAACGCTCTTCTGGGGTCCGGTTGAAATCACGAAGCAGGTGTGTACCATACTACTTTCTATGTGGAAGCAATTAGCTGATGAGAGGAAAGGCTGCACGGTTTTTTAGGGAAGTTAATCCTAAGGGGCTAGGAGGCCGAGTCCTCAATGTTTCGTCAAGCGGAGGCTACAGTGCAAATGCTACCTTGGCCTACTACTCTGCCGGAAAATTCGGTGGGTCCGTTCATTGTCGTCGCTCTATCCGTCTCTTAGTGACGTCGCGATAGCGCTGGAGGGATTCACCGAGGCGTTCACGAATGAAATGCCTCCCGAATTCAACATCAAAGGTATCATCATCGAACCCGGAGGATTCCCAACCAAGTGGGCCAAAGCCAACATGGTCGAATACCCACCTCACCCTGCGTACCCCGAAGATAGTCCAATGAAGAGATTCCTGCAGATGCGCGCGAACCACTCTGCGATTGGCGACGTCACGAAAGCAGCCCAGGCGATGATCCGCATTGCTGGTGAACCCAACCCGCCTCTTCGGATCCAGCTGGGGAGCGACGCGTGGGGAATCGTTCAGCATACAGCCAATCGCACGCTGAAGGACCAGGAGAAGTGGGCGGAGTTGAGTCACAGCACGAACCAGGATGGGATTGGGTTGGAAATTCTGGACCTCTTGAAGGAGGCTCTCCATTAATCCCCTCGCGTATGTATCCCTGGGTGATTCGGCATCACCTTTTGCAATGCTAAACCTACGGGTTTGTTCCCGGTTCCCCTGCGAAAGAATCGGCGCGGGTGATATTCTCTGAATCTCTTTCAGAGGGTCATATTTAGCGTTTATGATCAGCCCCCCCATCGTGCAGGCCTCAATACGCCCACGAGCGTCATCGGTCTATATCGTTATCATTCGGGGGTAGAGGCGCGTAGGTCCCCCGAGTCGCCTTGGGAGGGGAGCTCTGGTGGGTACCTATTTATCCTGATCCGAGCAGGCGTTTCTCTGACGTGACTGCCTCATTTAGTCACCACATGTACCAGGATGTTCCCTTTCTGTCAGCGCATGCGAGAATGCGGAATGGGATGTAAGTTGTTGCACACGTTTCCTCAGCATCCAGTCGGCATTGAGAACCGTCTCAAGGTCCGGGAGGAAACTCCAGGAAAGATCCCCCGGCCACCATCGGGTTCCTTGAGAAAGGGCACGATGACTTGCGGTCTATCGTCATCGCGCGTTTCATTCTCGCGACCATGAGGCTTCTCACTGGCGCTGCCGCAGTGACTTTATGAGTGGATTCATCGGAGGATCGGAGCCAAGGCAAGGTGATGGGCGCTGATTAATGATTGGTTAAGACTGTGGGAAAGCTCCCGGACCGTGCCGAACCGGAGAGATTAAGTAAATCGCGATGGCTGCTCCGTCGCGGTCATCATCCTCTCATCCTCACCGCCATGACCACCTCCCTCGATAACCTCAAACAAACTGGAACCGTCGTCGTCTCCGACTCGGGAGACTTCGAGTGTGAGTAGTACCTGCTCATGGCCTTTGATCTGGCACTCATGGTCGTTACCATCCAGCGATCGATGTGTACAAGCCTCAGGTTCGTCATCTCTCCGCATTGTGTCGAGAGCGAGGGTTGCTAATCGGATGTATCAATGGGCAGGATGCGACAACAAACCCGTCACTCCTACTCGCGGCAGCCAACAAGCCTCAATACGCCCGCCTTGTGGATGCCGCGATTAAGTACGCCAAAGAGAAGAGCAGCAAACTTGACGAGCAAGTCAGCTTTGCTTTCGACCGCCTGGTGTGTAAATTTCACTTCTCCGACAATCAGCTCCTGAATAGTCCTATCATAGCTCGTAGAATTTGGCAAGGAGATCCTCGCGATCATCCCTGGCCGTGTCTCGACAGAGGTCGACGCCCGTCTGTCCTTCGACAAGGAGGGAACAAAAGCGAAGGCCAAGGAACTCATCGCCCTTTATGAATCCATCGGCATCAAGCGCGAGCGCGTGCTGATCAAGATCGCCTCAACGTGGGAGGGTATCCAGGCCGCGCGGGAACTCGAGAAGGACGAGGGCATTCACTGCAACCTCACCCTTCTCTTCGGTTTCGGCCAGGCTGTGGCCTGCGCAGAGGCGGGCGTCACTCTCATCTCCCCATTCGTCGGCCGTGTAAGTCCGTTCATATCTGTCGAGTTCTCTAGCGTTTCAACGCGTTCAACAGATCCTTGATTGGTACAAGAAGTCCACAGGCAAGACTTACGAGGGCGACGAGGACCCCGGTGTCCAGTCGGTCAAGCGCATCTTCAACTACTACAAGGCGCACGGCTACAAGACCATCGTCATGGGCGCCTCGTTCCGCAACGTGCGTCGATTAGTTTACCCAGTCGATTTTCCGGACTGACGACGATGACATCAGATTGGAGAGATCAAGTCGCTCGCCGGCGTTGACTACCTCACCATTGCGCCAGCTCTTCTCGAGGAACTCAAGAAGTCGTCTGACCCCGTGCCCAAGAAGCTCGACGCCCAGGCCGCCGCCGTCGCCACCGACATCCCCAAGGTGTCCTTCGTTAACGACGAGCCAAAGTTCCGCTGGGAGCTCCTCCAGGACTCGATGGCGTTCGACAAGCTCCATGAGGGCATCAAGAAGTTCGCCGAAGACGGTGTCACCCTCGAGAACGTCCTCCGCGAGAAGCTCTCCGCTTGAGCGACTTGGTGCAGACTTGTATCTTACTATTCTCCGTCACATGTGTAGGACTGGCCAGGAAGTGTATACAAACATCATGTAAAATTGGAAACATAGACTTTCTCCCTCGCATCTAAGTCGTCTGATATGACGCAGGGACAAGCATGCATTTGACGAACTGAATATTATCACAACATGAGATGGTTGACAACTTGGCACCAAACGTCAATTGCATCGACATTGACATTCAATTAACCGGGCATACAAGACCCACTGACCCACCTACATACAATGGCATTAAACATGCCTCGTCTGTACTTTCTTAGTCAAACTCATGCCGCACACCCAGCGCACCCGCGCTGAGTGTGCTGGTTGCACGCTGTGCACCACTGAGCTGTGCTGTTGATGGCGTCGGGCTGTCGAGATAGTGCAAGATCAGCCCCCCTTCTCGTGGTTCAAGAAAAGACACCAACCTGAAGAGTGTTGATGAACGTGCTGAGCGGCACCTGCGTCACATTCACGCCGAACCGACCGAGGGTAACCTCGTGGAACGAGGCATCGTTCGTGCCGTTCTTGAACTTCACCGCGACGAATGGTTCGGAGGGACCCGAGTGAAGCTCAAGGGCGATGGACGAGGCGTAGTCCACTGTTGAACCATGAAGGTTAGAAAGATGATAGACGGAAAGGATAAGGGAACCACACACCGATTCCGAAGAGAGGCCGCGTCTGGCCATTGACGGTGATGGATGCGGCAGTGAGGTTGAAGAAGCTGATGAAGGGCTTGTAGGAAATGCCGTTGAGGGCGAGCTTGAGTGGGTCGGAGGCGTTGGCAATGCGCGTCAATGAGGAGAATACCGAAGGCAGCACGGTGCGGAACGCAACTGTCCACCATGTCAGTCACACTCGCCGAGGGAAACAGAAGAGAGGACACGTACCATTGCCGATGCCCGTAGGGGAAACATCGCTAAACACGCCGTTCTCGTGGAAGTTGGCGAATCCGTAGGCTTGTTCGACGAACGTAGGTGGGAAGTGCTTTGTGGAAGGTTGCGTTATGGATGTTGTTCACGTTCACGAAATCGAAGATCTGTTCCAGGGTCAGTTCTCGCATCATGGCTTGGCACAGAGTGAGCAATAGCGCACGTTGTACTATCAGAAGAGCGGGGTCAGGAGGGCTGTGATGAACGGATTGAAAGATGGGCAGATGGCGCACCATGTCCGTGAAGTTCGTGGAACGGCCGTCCAGGAATGGTTTGAGGGCCTGAATGAACGGCGCAGCCACGGCGGCCTCCGCGGCAAACCCTGGAGAGTTGTAGAAGGCAGCTGTATGCAGGTCAAAGTTCTACAGGTCAGATGTCAGCTGCGTACAGTGCACTACATGACATATGGAAGGACTTACGGGGCAAGATGTGAAAGAGTTGAGCGAAATATCCTCGTCGGGTTCGACGGATTCGACTGTGAGAGAAAGCTTCAGAAGCTGGGAGGAAAATGCGAAGGAGAATATTCTGACTAGGAATGAATTGGTTGCCGCCGAGCGCGCCTACCACCGTAGTACCGTTCGCGAGTGTGATATTGAACGCCGGGGTCGGCGGGAAGAGTCCGGACAAGAGCGCCGCGGTGGAACTGAGGATTGTGGCACCTTCCCCAGCGGCGTCGGCGCGCACGATTAACTGGTCGAGGTTTGCGACAGGGTAACTGGATGCCCTCGATGGGGGAGGACACCGGTGATATAGGTGTGCTTGAGGAAGCTGCCAAGCATATTTTCCTGCACCTAATGCGCATATATGTCAGAACTACCGTAGAAATGTAGAGAATAAGTGGACCGACCGTTCCAAGGGGTGTGAGTGTCGTTTCTGAAGGGTTGTAAGTGAGAGGGTCTTGGAAAAACTCGTCACGGTCTCCATGACGTGCAAATAGCACAACGCCCAGGAGACCCGACTGCAGTGTTTGCGTTGACCATTGATTTATATAGTTAGTGGAATGAAGTGTGCGAAGAGGAGGGTGCTGAAGATCCTAGGATGAGTTTCCCCGGTATTTATATGGGACACTTGCTGCTTGCAGGTATGGCTCGGGTTTCCCCACGACTGACGTCTTGGACAGGTATGGACGGCCCAGAGTGTCAGCTGTGTGATGGTCCTGGTGGGTTTGCCATAACGCGCTGGCCGAAACAGGAGACCACGGCGACACGGAATGATGGACGGAGAGTCGCAGGCAGCCACATTGCCGTCCGTGCGCAAGTTGGAATGCACCTGAAGCAGTACGATTTCCATCTTAGCGCGCTCACATCCTATCGCCAGCGAATACGGATATTCAAAACGGATGTCAGTTCGCGGTATTGTTATACACAGAGCCGCTACTACGACAGCCTGGAAACACTTCGGCATTAGCTCAGTACGATGCAAGAAGTCGGTCAATGCGAACCTTCTGCGCTTATTCCCCGCCCGCCGATCTAGTTCGAGCACCGTAACACCGGGGATGATCATCCTAGGCACTTGATAAGTAACCCCCCCAGTTGGCTCTGGCCGTACCTTCCGTCATGACCCTGTGTTATCCTCAAGTCAATCAGCAACTGTCGCCACTTTGTCCAGGCGTTTGGAACCCTGTCGAGCGTGGGTAGTCCGAGGATCTCGTCGGTCTCGGACGCAAAGGGCCTGAGTCTTACAGGCGGGCAAAGACAATGAACTGACTGCAGAGCTGGAGAAAGGCGGCCGGATTCTGATTTCTCAAAACACGGTGTGTGCATGGAAGAGCACTGTTCGCCATCGGGGCTGTTCATTTAATACTACACAATTCCATTCGGGGACTTGGGGATGTACATTTCAACTTGTCGACACTGACGCGCAAGGGCGCGGCCCGCGGTCGTCGCTTCACAAAGCTGCCTTAGCGCTCAGAGCCTTTACAGTTTCCAGGGCAAGGGGTGGGCTGTGGCGAGAAAACTCAGGTGAGCGGGACACAACGTTAACAGCTTGTAGGACGTGAGAGCATACCTGTCCTTGGGAGTGACGGGCAGCTTCTTCTCGACCAACTTTCCACCCTTGGTGAAAACGAAGTGAGCACGCGTTGTCTTCCCGCTGGCGTTTTTAGCGCCAAGGGCCCCAATGAGCTCGCGCTTGGGATCGGAAAGAAGAGGATACGGGAGTTCCTTCTGTGGAGGGAAGCATGACGGTTATTGAGCCTGGGGAGTAAGGAAACGAGGGCGGGGATCTACGTGCCTTGGTCTGCCACCTCTGTTGTGCGGCAGCCGTGTCGTGACTGATACAGTACACCTCGAAATCATACTGAGAGAAATCGGGGTATGCATCCCTAAACCCGCATGCCTGCGTGGTGCACCCGGCTATCATGCGCAGACCAGTCAGTAAAATCGCACAAAAGGATAAGTGTGAGAACGACAGACGCACGAGTATCCGCAGCGGGGACCGAGAACAGCACGATGCCCTTCTCGGCTGCGATTGCAGCCACATCCACGTCTTCACCCTGCTCGTTTTTCAAAATAAACGACGGAAGTGTATCGCCGATCTCGATGGGTGCGAGGCTGCTCGACTTCTCTTCATCAGCAGCGGCAGGCGTCTCCGCTTTGCTCGTCGCCTGCTTCGACGGTTAACGCACCATCGATGAAAGAACGCGCATATAGACTCACAGGAGCGGGCGGAGAGTCCTTGGCCAAGCGAGCTGATCTTCTGGGTGCGTCGGTCATGGTGGTCAACGCGAAAGGAACAGTGGACGGTCGACCCACAGGGCCACAGGGCCACACGCAGACTCGGACTGACGCACGCC
The DNA here is from genome assembly GCA_012932865.1 of Amylostereum areolatum. Classification (NCBI taxonomy): domain Eukaryota; kingdom Fungi; phylum Basidiomycota; class Agaricomycetes; order Russulales; family Stereaceae; genus Amylostereum; species Amylostereum areolatum. The sequence goes on from SAXG01000002.1 coordinate 1,935,151, forward strand.
ACACCGGTGGCGGGTTTCCTACTCCTTCCGTCAGCGCAAGCGGCAAATTCTCCAAGAAGATGACGTGCTTTCCACATATACTCACTTGGTGGGTAAGTAATACGCTCTCTCAAATCTAAGCAGCCCAACGAGCTCGGAGTAAAACGTCAGATCACGAACGACGGAATGAACGAATGAAGTCCGCGAACGCCGAGGAAACGAGGTTGATGGATCCAGGATGGAAACCTATGGGACACGGAATATTATACACGACAATGTGTAAGTATCAAAGACCCCCCTCCCCTCCGGGAGGCTCCAATTAGGCGCACCGTAAGTAAGCACGAGAATCGGAAGAGCACATATCGACATCGTACGGTATCGGAACATCAGGCAGAGGTTAGAGACTCGGATGCGGATGTGAATGTGTGGATGCAAAATGCAATGCGGATACGAGAACATGTTGAGTGTGTATACAAAAGGTTCTAAGATAGTACGGTGTCCTCGGGTATCGCGAAGTGGAAACTAACTGGAGAGCATCAATCCAAGGGTTCGCACACCCTCACCGAGGGTCTAAAGACGAGTTGGACGATTTGCGTCGCGGCATGTACGGTCTGGGCAACGGCGAACTCACGGCTGGACTTTGCGATCCCGTCGGACTATCGACGACCACGTCCTCAGTGAGGGGTGACGCCAGGCTCATCGAGGGCGGAGCAGAAACGTCGGGGCTACGCGCGTTGAGTGACGCAGTTGACGACCGTCGTGGTACGTAGGCTCGCGGAAGTGACTTCGATGGCTCTTCCGGCTCGAGCTCCTCCTTTGGCTTCGAATCGACGACTGACAAATGGTCCAAGGGCATCCCGAACTCATCCACCAACCGCGGCGGTGGTCGCGCTACTTCCGCTTCTAGCAGCTAGACCGGTAGGTAAATGTTAATATCCTGGATCCATTGTAGACACGCAGGACATACCTCTATCCGCAACTCCTCGCCGTCAAACTCGCCTTCCATTTCCTCGGGACCTAGTAGCTTGTTCCCCCGGCGGAAGACTTCGCCCTCTTCAGCTACCCAGTTGCGCGACCTGGCCAGGGCTATAGTGAGGCTCCGTTCAAGGAGGAAAACCCTGTGGGGACACTTACCGAACGACAGGCGATCGCTGATCTGCGAGGATATCATTCTCTCCCTCTTCGTCAGAGCTCGGCAGCTGGAAGACGCGAGGAGACATGATGTCGGGAGACATGACTTGCTCGTGGACTTCAGGCTCGGGAGGGGCTTTCCCTTTCCCTTTGTCTATCCTCGGCGTCACTGGGAGGTCCTCTCCCTGGTCATCATCCTGCGGATTTGGGCTCACAACCACATGGCCGTTTGTCATCCCATTAGCACTCCCATTAGCGGGCGAAGGTGTTGGGCTCGGCGTCAATTGGCGAAAGGCGAGGCCAAGGCCCTGTAGGCTCAGCTGTGGCCGTGGGTTGACCTGGGCAAGCAGGGAAGTTAATGAGTCGTTGAGCACGAGGAGGTCTTCGAGCTTGGTTGGATCGGACGTGGACCGTATCATATCGTTCAGAGGCTTGATTACTGCCTTGGTTTTCGAAACGAGCTCCGGGTCCGCACCACCGACAGGGGACGATGGGGCAGAAGATGACGACGGAGAGCGAGCAAGGAGGGCTTCTAGTTCAGTTTGTACTGCACGCGCCCGAACGACAACGTCGCTCTCGGTCTGTTGTTGAGCCTCCAGAGTAAGCAATGGCATAGGCGGCGACGCAGAGCTGGTAGACTCATCGACCTTCTTCGCGTCGTCCTTTCGGATCGTCCGATGGAGCTCGCTTTCCTCGATCATATTCCACACGCCCTTCCCTTGTCCGCGTCCGCTGGATCCGTTGGCAACAGATTGTGTACTTCGTTCGGCTTCTTCTGTATTGCGGATGCAGGTGTTCAAGATGTCCCGGCACATCCTATGAGGAGATAAATGAGCGAAGGCACATGAAGAGAGACCGGGACACGTACTGAGCGAGGCCTTCATCGTCCGGAGGTATGTTGAGATCGAGGCAACGCATGATATGATTGCCTTTCAGTCCTGAGTTGATGGCCATGACGCCGGCAAGTTCGAGATTGTTCATCGTCAGATCCAGGTGAAGCAGCGAGGACGACTCTGGAAGGAATTCGGCCAATGCGATGGCCCCCGCCGATGTCATGGAAGTAGAAGCCAGGAACAGACGCTTCAAAGACGTATTTAGCGTAAACGCCGTTCTCAATGATTGGATCTAAGAGTTGAAGTCTTTAGTAAATATATGCCAAGTTATAAGGAAACTCGTCTTACACCCTCAAGACCGGGTCCGCTACAAGGATTCTTGCTGAGATCCAATGTCTCCAAACATGAATTATATTTCTAGAAAATATATAAGGTTCAGGAGACTGTGCGTCTAGGGAATGAAGACATACTCACCAAGGCATCCGCGATAGATACAAGCTCTTGTACACTGAGCTTATTCTCACTCAGGTTGAGGACCTTCAGCGTTCGATTCCGTTTAAGAACTTGAGCGATGTAGCTGATACCAGTCTTGAAAGGTGATCATCAGCACTAAAACTATGGTAGTGGGGCTGAAGCATACCCTTAGGTCATTTCCGCGCAGGTCTAGCGTCTTCAACGCGCCTAGACGGGGTAGTGCGTCAAGTGCGCGGACTTTATCTAGCAAAGCAGCGCTCGGGCCATGGTCATGATAACCGGTGCTTGACTGGCTACCTTGTGACGGTGCCGGTGGTACAGGATGGCGCGTAGTAATGCCTCCTTGCGCTGAAGACGTGATGATAGGGATTTGTTGGCCGTTGGGCGAAAGAGGGTTAACCGACGTTTGTGCAGCTGTGGCAGCGGCGCGTTTGGAACGAGGAATATACGGAGTATACGTGGTTTGATGCGCCGTGTTCGGATGTTTGGGGGGTGGAGGAAGGGGTCCTGACCGTGGAGGCAGAGCCGCGGGTGCCGGTGCCGGTATGTATGCCGCAGGTAAAGAAGGTGGTGCTGTCCTTGACGGAGACATCGGAGGGGTGGAAGGCGCAGATCCGGGTGCAGAGCCTGGAACGACGTCGGGATAGTCCCTAATCATGAGGGCGATTGCGACAGCACCGGTGGCATTGATACGGTTATGCCGAAGTGATATGTTCCGCAAAGAAGATGTCCGAACAAGATGTGCTGCACGGAAGGTTACCGGAAAGGACGCGAAAGAAAGAGATGTTTCCCCGTACCCAACGCTTCCAAGCCCAGGGGCTTCAATGAACAGTCGTCGAGTTTGAGGGAGGTCAGGCCTTGGTCAGGGCACTGCGCAAGCGCAGCTGCGATGTATTCCACCGATTTCTTGTCCAGGGGATTCTGAGAAAGATCTAAGAATTGGAGAGTTTTCGCCTACATAAATGTTAGAACCTTGTACGAGTGCATGCATGGCTTCGCCCACCTTTGACACATACGCTCCGATGAGACGGAATGCCGGTGCTTTCAATCGTCGATTAGATGCGACGGAAAGGAATGTGAGAGATCCAGGAATGAGGAGTGAATGAAGGATAGGTTTGAGTATCTATCACTGAAGTGAGAGCGACTTCGGGGATCTAGTCAGTAATACGCACTCGATCGTCGAGGTCACACTCGCGAAACGTCAGACGGCGAAGCCCCCATTCGATAGTCAGAACATCGGAGAGAGTAGCGGCCAATGACGGGGTCAGTTGTACACCTGAAAAATCCACGGTTCGAGGAGCAGACCCGGACGCATTCTTGGAAGCGTAATGAATCGATGGCCCATCGCCCAAGGGCAAGCTACTCACCTTGAGCGCCGTGGATATCTCAGGGCTCGGGGGTTCCTCTCTGCTCGCGCAACATTCCTTGTAAAACGCCTCGACCCTTTCCATAGACCACCACTCCTCCGTCTCACTAGAGCCATTAATGGAGTTGCCTCGCACAACCCGACGCCTTCGCTCGAATTCCCGTTGCTCAATCGACCGCTTCTCATCTTTGAGCGAGGGCATCGACGGAGGGTTCACCGCAGATATCGGATAGACAGTGACGAGTTCCGGAAGGATGAAATGAGCGCGTTTAAGCGTCTTGCCCTCATCGCCGTTCGTTTGCGGCTGGTTATTTTGAGTAGGAAGAAATTTGGAGAAACGGGAAAAGAAAGATTGCTGCGTAGGTGCGGGGCGCTTGAGAATAGATCGTCCTGGAGTAGGGATTGTTACGGCGGAAGAGGAGGGGCCGTAGGGAGAGGAAGGGGACGCCATAACATGGGATTCGCTGTCCACAGTCAAGGCGCATCCCCGCGGCCATTTGCTCGGACGCTCAGCCAGAACCGGTCCGCTTCATCGTGCGAAATCGAATCGAACCCGCAGGTCGCCCGTGATAAGATCTTAAGAGCGCAAGTCGGAAGCAACTCAAATTGGGCGACAGCATTACCATTACCAGGCGAAGTGTTAGCAGAGGGCATCTACGACTCCAGACGAATTAATGTACAAAGAGAGTAGGGTAGGGAATAATCCCGGATAGCGGCAGAGACGATAATGCACAAACACGGAAACTAAGCAGCTGGAAGCACAGGACAAATAAACTATGGGAAAAAGAGTGATGACGACGAGAAGTAAGAGATGTTCCTTCAAGGCCCGCCGAGAAGGGATGGCTTTGGGAGGCCGACCATCACAACACATCCATATACTCCCTACAGCGGTCCCACAGCCGTACCCAGCGTCCCCCACTCCACTGGCGCACGCGCATCCAGCCGTCATGCGGCGAGACGCGCTCGATCCACAAAAGGACCGAGCAGATGGCGAAATCGGCATAGGAAAGCTCGCGGCCCATGGCTACGACGCCGTCGCCCTCCATGCCGTTGTTTTTATCAAGCATGGCAGATAGCTGCTCGAACCGATCTCGAACCGCCTGCCACGCCTGTTCTCTCTGCGGCCCAGGTGCGAGGTAATTAGGTGAGCCGGTCTGGACAGGGAAGTGACTCTGCACCTGGGGCGAGAGACGTGCATGCGACAGTGGGACCATCAAGACCAAAAGCGGCTTTAGAACAACGTCGTTCAAGTATTGAACGAAGATGCTTTGTAGCGCGCGAGTGCCATCGGGGAATACTGGTCGAGCGGGATAGGTGACCTCCAAATATTCGGCGATGGTGTTGGGATTTGCTAGGACGACGGGATTGGAGGTTGAGCGGTGGGGGTCGACGAGAACGGGCAAGGCATAGATGGGCCGCCCATCCCTCCCTACAGACGTCGGGGGAGCGTTGATGGAGCGTAAAGCGCGTTCAACGTCATTGAATTCGACCCATACGGTGCGGTACGGCAGACGTTTGTAGTTCAGGATAAAGCTGGCACGACGTGGTGATTAGTAGATTTTATACGCGACAGTGAGGAGGGGGCGTACCGGACACGCCAAATATTGGGTGCCCAAGCTTCGGGGCCACCGGTTGGCACGTCGTATAGTGTGATGCTTGGGGGAGCCATTGTGATCTACGAGCCCGAGAGTTTGGGATGGGGATGCACTTGCATTCGACGGATGAGCATCCCTCATATACTCAATGGCATAGAACTCAACCCACTGCTGGAAAAGAGGGGTGACACGCCTAATCAAGAACTCCGCATCAAAGACCTTCGAAAGTGCGGTCTGCAGAAGGTCGGATACGTCGGTCAAGGCATGCGCCGAAGGCCATAATGGGATCTTCATGACCGTATCGCGAGCGGCTCCGGGTGTACAGCATGAGATTACGAAGGGAACAGGAAGGAAACGTCCAGTGGTCGCAAGTCAAATTCGGAACTGACGTACTTTGTCGCCAAACAGGCGGTCCACATGAAGTGGTTGTACCCAAGTGATGAAAGGCCATCGGAGCTTCGCGTATCCGCCATATGTCTGAAGCAGGTCGCTGCAGGAGAAAGCAGCGGCCGGTGCAATGCTGAGAAAAGGGTCGAACCAGGAAGAGTCATGGTCCTGAGGGCCGTGTGTACTGGGGAGTCAAAAGGTTGCAAAATCCGTCACCGAGAAGAACAGGAACGAGCGAGACGTGTAAGGGGGGTCCAGAAAGGCGTAGCGTGTTTCACAGCCTGAATGCATGGAGAAAGAACCTGCGTGATCCAACGTTCAACGCTGTCCAACGCTGTTCACGCTGTCTGCAATTCAAAGAGGATAAAAACGGGCGCTCACGTGAGGTTAGCGCTGCTGCACAGCCTTCAACGCCGTTTCTTCACTTCGCCGCGTTCAGTTCTCTCTACTCTTTCTTACACGTCGTCAGACGTCGACCCTCGTTCAATCCCGTCGTTTGGTACTCTGCTACGCGCATGAAGAGATATACTTGCCTGGAAACATCTGCTCAGCTGCGAATGACCGTCCAGTACTCGCTTGAACTTCATCTCCGCTAAGGCCACTTCGGCCACTGATTTCGACCTTTCTCCCCCGCGAGCCACTCGCGGAGTCCGAGTCGCGACTCGCCACCTTAACCGGTCTCGGTGCATTTCCTGACATAAAGAGCAGGGCTTGGTATTCTATTCCATGTCAGGCCATTCTCGTAATCCTTCGATCTCTGCCTACTTAGAAGTGGAAGAGACTCAGAGGTCAGTGTATGTTTTTCTTACGTCCCCGCCTTTAATTTGCAGGGACTGGCCGGTGACTCCAGGAAGAGCCTGTAAATGCTATGCTCCGGCGTTCGTAGTCGTACACCTTTTGTTCTGCTGAGACGGAGGGTCTGTGTACGCCCTCAGGGCTCCTCGGCGCGTACAAGAGCAAATGCGGTGCTGTAATTTCACAGGTACGTCGAGCTTGGAATTCCTACGCCATTCCTCTGACAGAAGTTAGTGAAAGAAAGTCGAGTCATCGTGTACATCCGTCGGCCATGGCGGCGGCGCACGTCACTGTATGCACAGGTTGTTTTGCTTATCTTTTACTCGTCCGGAGAGAATACTCGTGCTCCGTTGGTTTACGTGGTGGGTACCCCGCGGAAATGTAGATCTGTCGCCAATGCGTCCGACTTTCGCAGACACCATGCGCCGGACCCGGCGAGTCATGGTGCGGTACCCTCGATAAGCTACTGGCGTCCACGCTCAGTGACACCGAATTGGCACTGTGGGGCCCTTCTTCCAATTATGTTACCACTGTACCCATGTTTCACGCAATGTCGCCCCCCGTTGCAGGTTGTGATCCTTCGCAAACGGGTCAAGGAAATCAAGACTCTTACTTACCCCCCCTACGGTTCACCTCGGCGACCGGAGCTATTTCACAAGACTCGTACAATATACACTGTGGTACCACTGTCACTTACGCACACAAAGACGATGCCCGCGCGGTGGGCACTATGATCGTCGCTCGACTGTCGGGGGTTGCAATTTCCTTCATTGTAGGTCCACTCCGCCGCTAGTTTCGGCCGATTACCCATGGCGACCTCCCACCCGCTCAGATCTATGTCTTTCAATATGGCCCTCTCACATGTTTCATATCTTTTTACCCTACGGTCTTTCTGATCCTCTATGTTCTCTCGCAGTGCTCCCGACTCCGTCCAGATGCGATCACACGTCGTATGGTCGATATAGTGTGGTATCTTGTCAACTGCCGATTCTCTGTCTTCGTCTTTGGATGGCTTTTGAACTTTCGGTAAGCCTTCACCTTGAAATATACATTTACACGAATCACTCCCCCTCGTAGATCGCGGGGTTGGCCCCTCATTAACGCCGGAGGACCGATGATATTAGTTTATTGGTCCTCGCCTGGGCGAAATAGGACCTAAGTCTAATGGAATAGCTATATGGTATTCTCCTTATCGTATATCACAGACTTTCCGGATCCAGCTTAGGAGTTCGAGCTCAAAATCGAGGTGTTTGCGCGAAACGCGTAGTTTTCCACTCGACGCACGTGATCAGTATATGCGCACACGTGATGAGAGACAGGCTTGTTTATCGACGAGCGTGGGATCGCGGGGTCGGCGCATTGACCTTGCCGCAAACCTTGCTCATCCCAAACTCAACCTCGATCCCCCACCTCCCTCAATCGCATCCCCCCCCTCCCCAACACATTTCCCCAAATGCCTCGTAAAGCCGCATCTGACGACTCTGCACCCGCCGTGGAGCCCCGCCGCTCTTCTCGCATCAAGGACCAGCCTAAGGCTGTCGAGGCCGCCCCGAAGAAAGCCGCCGCGAAACCACGGTCTAAGAAGGTCAAGGAGCCCGCTGCTGAGGCCAGCGAGGAGCCCGCTGAGAAGCCCAAGTCGACGGCTAAGGGCAAAAAGAGGACTGCCGCCGAGAAGGACGCCGCCAACGGCGACGCGGAGGCACCTGCTCCGCCCGCCAAGAAGGTAGAGATCATCGTCTAGCTTCCCTACCTCGGAGATCTTACTGATCGTTTTTTAGTCGAAGCCCGACTCTAAGGCAGCTGCTAAGCCTGCATCTAAGGCGAAGCCCGCATCCAAGGCTGCGGCCAAACCCCCATCGAAAGCCGCCTCGAAACCCCCGTCCAAGGCTGCATCTGCTAAGGCTTCATCTCGTGCTGGCTCCACAAAGCCCTCCTCGAAGGGTGCTGCCAAACCACCGTCTCGTGCAGGCAGCCGCAAGCCCGTGTCCAAGGTGTGTTCAACTTCTTATCTGACCTGTTGGTTCTTGTTGACTGAGGAGGTGACTTTCAGGCTGAGGCAGAGAAGAAAGCGGAGAACGGAGTCGTTGCTCCCGAGACCATCGCTGAGGAGCCTGAGAAAGAGGCGGAAGCTACAGCCGCCACAGAGGAGCCTGACGCCGTTGAGGTGAGCTGAATGGTCACAATTTGTTGATCGCATGGACCGTGGCTGATACATCTTATGTTAGGCTTGACGTACCCTCGCAAATCAACAAATGCATTCTCCAGTGTTTCCTTCGGTCTCTGTTTGTGCCCCCCTCCACGAGCGACATGGACACATGCTACTTTCGGGACCCAGCTCATCGTCCGTTCCATGACCAGGCTCTCTGTCGAACATCTTGTATGCCATAGTAGTGTGTGTGCATTGCACTTTGTGTGTGTATCTGTATCGTCTCTCGCTATCGCCTTGTCTCCGATTCCTCGCTCTGTTTTTATTCTTTTTTTACTCCGGCCCCTCCTACCCCACCGCCAGTCCCCATTTCATCGCCGTCGTCTCTATTTCGCTCATGTTCGTTTACAAGTACATGGCTCGGTTAATCTATGATGATGTTGTAACGATCATATGCAAGGCTGGTACATTGACTAGGGAGAAATATGTGCATACAAACCTGCCTCAAGGCGCGGTACGCGCCAGTCTATGAGAGGATTCCGAGGTACGAGGGTTGACTTCATCTGCGTCTGCTTTAGGAGACTACGCTAGTCCGATGTTGTTGTGAGGCTGGTGGGAAGCAAATTGGTTACTGGACACCAAGTCCAAACCCTCCAGGCCGAAAGGATCTACATCGAGGATCCTGAACTTGAGAAGGCTTGACAAAAGTGTCCCGTCTGTCTCAGGGAAACTAGCGGATCGCTCGTTGGTCGAAATGGCAAAGCCAATGGAAGGTTGATACACTCATAATTCAAGAGAGATGCTGTCTGCTTGATTCTGCCGACACGGACGGGGAACCAGTAGTGCATCGTCTGATGGGCATAGAAACGATGAAATTGCATTACATGAGTGAACGCAGTACCGCCAGTATATGCGCCAAAACAGATGATGGTGAGGAAGTTCCCGGCTCCAACATGCCAACGCTCACGTGTATTCACAGCTCAAGGAGCCTGAAAATTCCTGTATGCAATATAAAGACGTACATAACCATATAATATAGAATCAAACGTACACTACCGTAGCTATCTGGCCGACCTCGATGGAAACCTTTGGGGGGATCATACACTTGTCTAGGAGGAAGGTGAGGAAGTTTGACTTTCGAAACAGCAATAGCTATACGTACCAATCATGCTATACCGACTACCAGCCCATCCACCGGAAGAAGCCCCTCGCCATCCACACGCCAATGAAGAAGGCCACAACTATGATAGCGATGCGCAAAGCAGACAGTGCTCCGGGCGACATCGAGCGCGTTCATCCGTTGCGCCGAGTTGGTCAGTCCAGACGACAGAGCACCAAAGGTGCCCGACTACCCAGCAAGTCAGGATGGTGGTCTCGTCGTCGTGAGAGGTAATGGGGTCACGCACCGTGTCATCAAGAACAAGGTTCTGGCGCTCAACATCGTCATGAATGTCAGTGGTCACCTGGATAATTTGGGGGTCACTGGGTGGGCAAAAGGTTCAATCGAGGAGAAGACGGCTACGCACGCCTCGTAAACTCCGAATCTTGGAGTGAAGCTCGTCGAGCCGTTGGTCGTTCTGAGCCTCGTAAGTGTCCTCTTGGGAGCGAGAGCTAGACATATCGAAGCCAGCCTGCGTAAAGAGTCGACGGGCATCCCAAGGGCATCCCACCAGAGGGCACACGGGTGTACTCACGTTATGTCTATAATGAGAGAGAACTTGAAGGGAGAGTGCTCACGCTGGACAGAGCAGCTTGGGAGAGCGTGCCTTGGGCGTGAGGAAAAGCTGCTGATTTCGGAAAGGCTTCGACAAGCTTCAGTGACGGCGTCTGCGCTTGGTCGGAATCTATATATTTACAGCCTGCACCTGCCCGCGCCTGATGTCTCCCCATTTCCTGCTGTGGTCCTCTCCATGTGAGCGATGTGAATGCGCATCGTACGGCTTCAGCGGGCCTAGATATGATTCACTGGATACCGAGCGGTTTATAAGTTTTCCCGCCGCGGTCCTTATAATATCGAACTCTGGCGGGGCCAGCTGATTTCTGAGACACCCTTTGGTCTTTCTCGATTCTCGTATCGCTACATCTCGCCTACTCGACTACAATGCTCCTCCGTCCCCCCTTTCCGCGCTGAGCACATCGGGTCGCTCAAGCGTCCTGCATACCTCCTCGAGAAGAGGGCCCAGCTCGATAAGGGAGAGATCACCAAGGATGACCTGGCCGTCGCGGAGCATCAGGCGATCCAGGAGATCGTCAAGATGCAGACCGATGTAGGGATTCATGCTTACACTGATGGAGAGTTTACCAGGTGGGCATGTTTTGAGTGGCCCCAATGTGAAGATCGCTAATGGTGGACCGCTGCTAGACACATGTTCTACGACGGAGTCTTCGACAACCTCGACGGCATGGAATACCTCCCTGACGGTGAGGTTTCTTCTGTTTGTCCCCCTATCTTTACGATCTTGACATTCTTTTTTATTGTATCAGTCCCGCTCGAGATGTTCATGGTCAGCTTCCACCGCGAACTTGTGTCCGACCCAGTATCTTATATAAGCCTCTAGGACTACGTCCCCGATACCGCCGCGTTCAAGCACCACTCTTTCAAGAAGGCCGCATCGTACATTTGCAAGGTACGTGTCCGGCCCTATTTCGGTCACTTTTAGTACCAAAGTAAGTTGATACATTCTTCTCAGGGGAAGCTTGTTCGTAGCAAGCCTTTTCTACGTCTCACAAGTTTGAGCATCTGAAGTCACTGGTTGCGCCGGAGGTATGCAACCTTACAGGCCTGTATCTTCAAGCCGCGGAAGGCTTCACACCGCGGATATAGGAGCATAAGAACATCAAGCTCACCATATGCGCTCCGGAATGGTTCCACCTTCGCCATGGCCCCTATGCCTACAACAAGGAAGGTTTACAAGTCCTGATGGTATGTTCTCCCTACATCATTTGCTCAGTGAAGGGATAGACACCTCTTGCATTGCTCAGAGGAGTACTTTTCGGACATTCGCCATCGCGTACCAGCAGGAGATCAGCGAGCTGTATTCTCTTGGTTGCAGTAAGTTCCAAACCCGACCCCATCCGCAGGTCACTAGCTAACCGAAGTTCAGGGAACCTCCAATTTGATGATCCCTTACTTGCGTACTTCTGCGCTGAGTCGATGATTACGGGCATGACTGAGCAGGGCGTTGACCACGAACGTCTCTTGCAATTGTACATCAACGTCTATAATGACTGCTTGAGGGGGGTTCCCGCCGACATGAATGTTGGTGTTCACTTGTGTCGTGGAAACTTCAAGGTGATTCGAAAGTCCCTTCCTGTATTGTTTCCTACTCAACGTCGCGTTTCCCTGTCATAGGACGGCAGACACTTCAGCGAGGGCGGATACGACCGCATCGCCACCAAGTTGTTCAGAGAGTTGAACGTCAACTGCTACTATGTATGGCTCCCCCGTCAAGTCGCGTATTCCACACTGATTTCCCCCACTTCAGCTCGAGTACGACACGGAGCGTGCAGGAACATTTGAGCCTTTGAAACATCTTCCGAAGGACAAGGTCGTCGTCTTGGGTCTGATTACGTCCAAGTTCCCTCAGGTGAGTGTTCCCCCGCTCCGTGTGTTGGCTTGATCTGATCGACACTCAGCTTGAGGACGTCGAAGATCTCAAGAAGCGCATATACTCAGCCGCCGAGACCATTTCTCAAGGAACTGAGCCTCGGACAAAGGAGGAGGCTCTCAACCAGTGCGTACATCTGTCTCGGTGAGAAGGCCTTGCTCAGTTGTATCTTCAGGATCTGTATCTCCCCCCAGTGCGGCTTTGCATCGCACTCAGAGGGCAACAACATCGACGACAGCGATGTCGTGAAGAAGTTGTCTTTGGTGGTGAAGACGGCGAAGGAAGTCTGGTCGGATGCTTGAATGATTCAATTCACGAGAAGAAAGACCATCTGTAGTACCATATACGTACTTTACTACGACAAAATTGTATCGTGTTTTGGGAGACGAGTGCTACGGCGGACTGTGAGCCGCGCGGAATCAGAATGGCGGTGTAAGCTCCGGCGTCGGCGCAGCGCTCCGCTTGTCTCCTCAAAATACCTCATCGTCTCATGGCCCCTCTTCTTACCAACTACTAACTCCTTTCAAACGATGTTCAAGAACGCCGCGACCAAGCTCGCGCACAACTCAACGCTCCCCGTTCTCGGCGGTAACAATGATCTCCGACCGCTCCAAGATCTCATCACTGCAGAGAAGGGTGTCGTCAACTCGTATGTTTTCGAACATGTTCTCGGTAGACTTGTTTGCTGATCTCACTTACAACTTGATGTTCAGTTTGGTCAAACTCAGTGCCGATCTCATCAAGGCTTCCGAAGCGTTGAAAGCTTGGGGTCTCGGGGAGGGCGAAGATCTTGGTGTACGTCCTTATACCCCTCTTTTCACCTCTTATGCCTACACAACATTCCACAGGATACCATGGGCGCATCCAACAAACTGCTCGCATACTGGGCATCCACTGTTTCCCGCTTTGCAACGCACGAGCAGTCAATCCGTGATCACATGAAGGCTGTCCGCACCCGCGAGGAGAAGCTCGATGGTCTGAAGAGTCGACGCAAGAGTGTTGCCGCCAAAGCAGAGTCTGCAGACAAGAAATTGAACAAGATGACTCCGGAGAACAAGAACTATCAGGCACAGACGGAAATTCTTGTCAAGTTGCGCGACGAGATACGCGAGATGGACGCCGATATCCTCGCTGAGGAAGCATCCCTCGGAGACTTCAAGCGCGAGGCGACGCGGATGTGGATGACGCTGAAGTTTGGAGGCTTGCAAGAGCTTTGTGAAAAGGGCACGGTGCGTCGCCACACTTGCGCTTCTCCTCCAGATTAATCATGTTTTCTGCTCCCTCTTAGATTGTCGCAAATTTCGGCAAACTCATCATCGCCGAGCTGCCTTTCGATCAGACACAACCGGGAGCGCCTCGTCCTTATTATCTAGGCCACTCGCAAACTGAAGCTTATGGTGTGGACGCACAAATGGCTCTATCTGAGGTTGTCTTCCACGGTGAACCCCCAGATGGACGTCCGCGCGTGCACCCGCCTACTGGTCCACCACCCGAGGGCTCTAATGTAGACGAACTCGGTGCACTCACATCCAGAGATATGCCACATTCATCGCAAACCTATGCCTCTCCTTCCTCCAGACCCATGTCCACTGGTGCACCGGGCGGTCAATATTCAACCATGCCTTCCCACACAGACCACAACCGACTGCAGACCATGATCCCAGTCAGTCCTGCGGACTCAAGTTTCATGGCCGAAGTCGAGCAGGCCCTTGAACACGGGCCCGGGACCCAACCTGGTTCCAATTTGGCGCAGTCCATGCCCAATGATACCGGCGCCCGTACTTCTCAAGACTTCGGCCCACCAGCGGGCCCTCCTCCGGGAGCAGCTCCACCTCACATACCGGACGGTGCCGCCTACGGAGGACACGACCCTGGCTACGGGCCATCTGACTATGACGAAGGGCTAGCATACATGAACGATTCTGGACCCACCAACGGTGCGAATAATCGTATGTCGATGATGTATCCCCCGGAAGGTAAGGCGTCACTACATCTGCAGAGCTTCTCTCAGTGTAGACTAACGATGCCTTAGGCAACCAATCCACTCGCCCTTCCATCGAACGTGTGCCCGTGCCTCTTGAGCAACCGGATGACAGGACTGATGAAAGCTCAGTCAATGCGGCTGCCGCGCGGGAGGTCGCACGAGAGATGGACTCACTTACTTTCAGCCCGCCACAAGGTCCTCCTCCCCGCACGCAATCACCTGCACCCATCTCTCCCGTGGACGGTTCATCGTCTCCTACCACAGGCTCTCCAAACACAGCGCATCCCCCATCCCCCTTCTCTCGCGACCGCTATCGTGCAGACACCCTTACCCGCACCTCAAATGACATGCCACCACCCCCGCGTATCCCTTCTCCACCAGACAACCGACTTCAAACCGGCCCACCATCGCCATTGTACTCTGCTCTTCCGCTTCCCTCAGCCCTGGTCCCGCATCCTCCTCCTAATTACTTTCCCATGGCGCCCGCCTTAAGCAACGGTTCGTCCTACCGAACGCCCCTTGAAACCCCCGGAGGAAGCAATTACTCAATCCACTCTACGAGCTCTTCGACGCAGCTGAACAAAACCAGCGTTTCTCCCCCCCTTCCGCCACCTGGCGCCCGCACCATCTCCGCCGCGGCATTCCGTCGTCCACAGAACCGCGTTGCATCCGATGCGAGCTCAGCTTCCGTACCTCCCCCACCTGCCCCGCTAGCGGATACGAGCCCGTTGGCGATGAAAAAACGCGCACTACCGACAACGCCAGCAACGGCGTCGACATTGTCGACGGTATCGGTGAGCCAATTCCCGCAGCCGCCTGGGTCAACGAGCCCGGAAGGCTTGCACGATGATGAGCAGTTCGATTACCTTTCGGCATACCTGGGACATCCAGAGGAGGGACAGGGGCAAGGTCATTCAGACGGTCTGCGATGAAAGATGGCAGTGTGTAAGTATTTTATTGGTTAGGTTTCTTACAACGCGCAGGTCTTTTCGTCGTACTTACTGGTTGTCGAAATTCTTTATGTCTTTAAAAGTATTTCCGCTCACGGTGTATCATGGGTTCCTTTATTTCTATGTTTTGTGGTCAACCGCGGTCTACTTACTATCACCTAGCCTCCTAGTTGTACATATGTTCCTATCCAGGTTTAGCCTTCTTGATACGACTCGCCATGACCTGTAACTGACAGTTTCCTGGGCCCCTTTCAGAGTAATCGTACTCTCATGTTTTCAAGTTGTCAAATTACGTCATATATCCTACAGCCTCAGCCTCAGGTACTGAACGCGTTTGCCACCGTATGACTCCCCAGGTGAAGACCTGAAGCCAGTCACCACCAGTTGGCCCTTGGATGAATCATTCCCTCGCGACCACCACCACCAACAAGCTGTCACTTCATATGCACAGGTCTTCCCAATAACATTGCACGCTATCCACGACACTCTACGAATATAAGTCCATGTCCACTAGTTGCTACCGTTTCATCGGTCGATTCTCGAGGATATCCATGACCCAGCAACGAGTGACCTGCTCCTGCTCGCAAGAGGGCTGGGACTCCGCAAGGTTGTCTGCACCCTGATGCAGATCTACGATTCTCCCCAAAGTCTTATACTCCTCGTCAACGCGTCACCAGAAGAAGAGGCGGCTATAGGAGAAGAGTTGGGTATAATGGGCTGTAGGAAGCCCGGTCTCCGGGTAGTCGACTATGAGATGGCCAAGAAGGACCGGTGTGTAATCCACATATCTCCCGCCCATCTTCCTTTAATGACTGCTTTCACTAGTCAGGACTTGTACAAGAAAGGTGGATTGATATCTGTTACATCTCGTATATTGGTTGTGGACATGTTGCAATCCGACATTCCCACTGAACTCATCACTGGAATACTCATCCTTCACGCTGAGAGGTGAGTGTATATTGCTGCTCTGTAGTCGTTGTGCTTATCCGGTGAAGCCTCCTAGAGTAACAGCACTCTCGCTCGAAGCATTCATAGTACGGCTGTACCGCGAGAAGAACAAAGTCGGCTTCCTCAAAGCGTTCTCAGATGAACCCGAACACATCACTTCCGGGCTTTCACCCCTCAAGAATGTCCTGAAAGAGCTTCAAGTGCGTACCGTTCATATCTATCCTCGGTAAGTGTGCCCCTCATGCGCATCATTCCCCTTCAATCTAACCTCACACAGATTTCACCAAGCAGTGAAAGACTCTCTTGAACGCAAACGTGCCGACGTTGTAGAGCTTTACCAACCAATGACAGATTCTATGAAAGATATCCACAGCGCTATTGTGGAATGCATGGTGGCGACATTGAACGAACTGAAGCGGTCAAATACGTCGGTAAGCGGGTCTTCGCCGAGTATATGTGCTGGTATTGACTGGCTCGCAGTTAGAGCTCGACGATCTCAACGTTGAAAACGCCTACTTTCGATCGTTCGATGCCATTGTTCGACGGCAACTGGACCCGGTTTGGCACAAGATGGGGCCTCGGACGAAACAGCTCGTCAGCGATCTGGCAACTTTACGCCGTCTCTTATCGTGGGTCTCCTCATCCTACAGCAATAATCGGATAAATAAACTGTTCTGTCAGATATCTTCTCACTTATGACGCACTCGCATTCCATGAATATCTTGAAACAATCGTGTTGTCCAACTCGGTCTCTGCGACAGGGAATGCACGTCAACACCACTCCCCGTGGTTACTCACCGACTCATCGCACATTATATTTCAAACTGCAAAACGTCGATGCTATACAGTGGAATCAACGCCCCAGACCCAGAGTCCCTCGGAACCTGAGGTCATTGAGATAAGTGACGATGAAGACGCATGGGAGGCCCTGGATGCGATCCGTGGTGCGAGCTCCGGTACTGGTTCAAAGGAACAAAAGCCATCTAATGGGCGAAAGCGACCGCAATGGCTTCCCCACGGGATGGAGCCAGTTCTCGAAGAGTTGCCGAAGTGGACTCTTTTGGCGGAAACGTTGAAGGAGATTGAGGGGGAGATTATGAGACAAGAGTCTCTAAGCCTGCGTATGTTTACTCCGTTTCTATCTCTGTCGTCCTCTGACGCGACATCTTTCCCAGCAACCAGAGGTACCAACACAGTTCTAGTTATGACTTCATCTCTTCGTACTGTCAACCTTGTGCATGATTTCCTTTCCTCGATGGATCCCGAAGCCCCACCAGGGCAGCAAGGACGCAAGATGATGGAAGACAAGCTCGGTCTTTACCTGTGGTGGAAGACCCGGCTATCGAAGGGTGCAGAGGGCGGTCAACCTTATGTACCTCTCCCGGAAGATCTAAGGAAGAACAAGGACATCATCCCCGAGGATGACGGAATAAGTGAGGCCCTCAAAAAGAAAGATCGGGAGAAGCGTGAGAAGGCGGGAGCGCGTCGCAGGGTTAGAGGTGGTGCTCATGCCGCAGCGGAGAGTACTCGTACCAAAGGAAAAGAGAAGGATCTCCCGATGTCGTTGGGCGAGGAAGCTATGAGGGACGAGGCCGAGAATATCGCGCAATTGTAGGGTTTTTGATCCTCGATTATGCGACTTAGGTCACTAACTGCGTTCTGCCGCCAGTTTCGCCAAGCAAACCTCGCAGTCGGGAACAGGAGGATTGCCACCTGTTCAACAGCGTTCTGAGTCCACTGAAGCTTCTCTGGTGACTGCTTACGATGAGGACCTGGCCCTGTCATTGTCAATGGCGGACGACGTGACGCCTTTCCAGTCAGAGTTCGACACTTTCTATGGTCTGGTGCCTCCAGAGATGACGGTGCTCGTGCGGGCATATTCAGATGACAGTGATGATCGAATGTTGGCTGAAATACAACCACGGTTCATCGTCATGTTCGAGCCCAACCAAGACTGCGTACGACGAGTAGAGGTATGCTCATATTTCATGTCATGGCGCCGTTGCTCATGTTACTGTGGTTGCTTAGGTGTACAAGAGCTCTAATCCAGGATTGGGCGTGCGTGTGTACTTCATGCTATATCAAATGAGTTGTGAGGAGCACAAGTATCTGGCTGGTTTGCGGAGGGAGAAAGAGTCGTTCGAGCGCTTGATCAAGGAGAGAGGAGTGCGTTTCCTTAAGCCTCTTTATGTGCTTCTAGCTGAAGTTATCGCGCAGTCTATGCTTATGCCAATATACGAAGACCGCACAACTCCCGGAACGTCAGATGCAGTAATCAAGACGATTAGCACGCGCATCGCAGGAGGGAGGAAGGAGGTCACCGCTGAAGCCCTCACGAGTAAGCGAACATCCTGGATTTGCTTCGCATAAAGGATTGAGTCTTTCTTATAGGTGATCGTGGATATGCGCGAATTTCGCTCAACGTTACCGTCCCTCTTGCATGCCTCTAGGTTGCTCGTCATCCCCGCCACATTAACCGTCGGCGATTACATTCTCACACCTGATATCTGCGTAGAGAGGAAGAGTATCCCAGATCTCGTGCAGAGTTTCAACAGCGGACGATTGTTGGTCATATCTCTTACCATTGTTTTACCGACACTCACACGTTCGATTGAATAGGTATACGCAGTGCGAGCTGATGTGCGTACACTACAAGCAGCCTGTTCTGCTCATCGAATTTGAAGAACACAAGTCATTCTCCCTGGAGGTGATTCACGCTCTTCTTCCTGCTACTCATCAGTGCCAACATTTCAAGTAGATCATTCAAGACATGAAATCGTACGTTAAGCCCAGCGGGAAGTATCCGTCCAAGCCGAAAGCAAAAGGACCAACGGATGGTGAAGCAGGGGGGCCGCCGACAGTGCAGCAGAAACTCGTCTTACTCACGCTGACATTCCCGCGAGTGCGCATCATTTGGTCGTCCTCGCCCTATGCAACGGCAGACATTTTCAACGACCTCAAGTCAAACAACTTTGAACCTGACTACAAGGCCGCGGTGGCGATTGGGGCGGAAGAAGATCCCGAGGCGGGAGCGGGCGTCAACGGATCGGCAGAGGAGCTTTTGAGGTCAATACCTGGGATCACGGCGAAGAACGCAAAATACGTGATGAGCAGGGTCCCGAGTGTGAGGGCATTGGGAGACCTGTCGTTGGAAGAAGTGCAGGATGTACTAGGCAACGAACCAGGGAAGGCGTGCTGGGAGTTCTTGCATTGGGGGGAGAGGAAGACAGCGAGGTAGTTCGTATTGTGGCACCAAGTTTACCAGACGACCCTATATTCTTTTTGATCGTTTGAGTCCAAGTGACTCTCACTACCGGCAGGCGTCATTATCTAAGTATATCTCGCGCGATTAAAGTTGTGAAGAAAAGGCGAACATAAATACGAATCAAAGTACACATGATCATTCGGGCGGACAATAATTAAAGAAACCCAAGGCGCGAGTACGACGATGACAGAAGGGTAGCATACAACGTAGTCCACGAATGCTAGGCCATCGTCGATTCGTCCAACTTTCTCAGCAAGTCCCCTCGTATGCGTCGCCATTGGGTCAGGGGCTGGCATGAACCGCCGGGGGAACATCGTAATCGAGCCATCTACAGCTGACTCTCGCCGCTCCAACCACTTGAGGAAGAAGACAATGATCATGGTCGCAGCGACACTGACGATGGCCACTGGCCCGAACACCCACACGGGGGTAGTCCCGTTGGTGCTTAACCATGACTATATCCAATACCTGGATGAGCGAGCGTAGGACTGGAGAAGGAAGGACAAGGAGGGCGTACTGTGGCAAAGGATAGGGGAAGGAAGATAGTGGCGACCACGGAAAGCCGACGAGAGCTTTGCGAATCTTGCCGTTGTACTTGCGCCATATACACCGAGATCCGCGCCTGCTCACTGGCAAGTCTGGCCTGTTGCAGTGCGATGTAGTTGTTAATCTTCCCACACATTTTTGTCAGCTCATCCTCGAACAACTATGAAAACGGCAGAAACACACCAAGGTCAAACTCATATTGCCCCTTTCCATCGATACGTCCATCCGTCTTCTAAGGTCTGTGACATTGTTGTTCAAATTCCCAACATCGTGCATGAACTTTCGCGGACGAAAGCGCTCCTTGGTACCGTTGCACAGATACTTGAGGTAGCCATCGTACTTGCCAAGCTGTTGAGTGAAGCGAAACAGAGTTTGGACAATATCGCGGTGGAGATAATTGCCGACGTCGTAGAGGTTTCTTTCAGGAAGTTCGATCGGAAGGCTCTCGGGAAGAGTACCATCCTACATGTGAGATGTCAGTGGTTTGATGGAAGCGGTAGGATAGCGGGACGAACAATGTTTTCGAGATCGCGCTGGATGTGTACTGTGAATACATGCCAGGTTCTGGAGTCATGGTTTACTACGATGCATGACACAATGTGTAGGTGACTCACTTGAGCAGCTTCGTCACAATCGCGAGTATAAGCCCGATTGGTTCTTCGGTATACTGCGCGCGAAGGGCAGGATCAGTCTGTTTCAGTTCGTGTAGGAGCCACTCGGTGGATATGGGGTCCGAATGGACGGTCTTGTGAAGCGGGAAAGACGATGCGAATTGGCAATCTTCGCTGAAAAACAGTCAGTTCGTGTAGGAGCCACTCGGTGGATATGGGGTCCGAATGGACGGTCTTGTGAAGCGGGAAAGACGATGCGAATTGGCAATCTTCGCTGAAAAACAGGAAGGTGTGCATGCCGTCCATGGGAACAAGATACGATGTGACGCGACGATTGATGTATGCGTCGTAGCCTACTGGACCTGATAAATATCAATATCAATAACATATGCAGTCCAACGTATACTCACCGTTACCGAGGCTTGAACCATTCCCAAAAAGTCTATGTCGACTCGAGAGTTGCTTCAGCCGCCCCTCGCGTACCACACGGGCAGGAGGCGACTTGTCTGCGGAATAAAACTCGAAACACGGCAAGTCAAAGGACAAAATCTTCCCATCATCTACAAAGCACTTAGTTCGCTGACGCTCAAAGAATCTGCAAGTTCCAAAACTGACTATGTGTATTGAGCCAGAATCCGTCGGATGCCTGGTCGGATGCGACCCACGCCCAAAACCCGAGGTGGATGCCGAGCGCCGTGCTTAAAATTTGCAGTGCTTCGGCAGACAGCTCTTTCACCAGTCTATATGCACGGCATATGAACGAGAGCGTCAAAGATTGAACAGTGGAATGGCTTACAAAACTCGTAGGGCAACTTGCGAAGGCTCCTGTATGCCGCTCAGCAATCGTATCAGGGCAGGAGTGGAGGTTGCTCACAGGCTTTGAGTTCAGGAAGTCCCACAAGGCGACATTCTCGGTAATTGAATGCTCCTTCCGCATTGCTGCCAGCGCGTACTGTTAGAATCGACATTTCATGTCGAACAAGATCACACAGGCCAAGAGAGCTGACGTACATCCGTCAGGAGCGATGTCGACCGTGGTGACCACTAGAGACGTGTGCATGTGCTTGGAGAGAAATTCTGCGACCGCAGGCTCTCGGAGGCCATACGTTCGCCACGGCTCGTCTGATCCATGTCAAGCAAGAAGCCACTTCCATTGTGTGACTAGACTCACCATGTATGGAAGACTGTTTGTCGTTTTCCTCATTAGCCACTGAAGCTAGCTCCAGTTCTTCGAAACTCGCTTTGTTCGAATATTCTGACATTGTGCCGATTGGTGAAGTTGGAGACAATGGGGAGGATGCCCCGACGGCGCGCGTTATACACGTTGCGGAGTAGCATTTAATTGATAGAGGCGTGGGATCGAGTTCGACAAGGAGGGAAAAGGCGTGTAAGACGGGCGTGGGTCGGCAGCTTCCAATGACCAAGGTTAGAGTAAGTCGGAATGTGAGCGGAATGCACGCACAGTGATTGACTGTAGTGATCAAAAGCGCCTTCTGATGGTTGGGTATTGCCATCCCGTCACGCTGTCCACGTTCCTTTGTCTTGGTCGACTCAGGTGATGGAATAAGTAAAGGAGGACGAGTCGACGACGCAATGAACTCACGACGCGCCGGCGACGCGGCCAGAAACTCGCACACCTCGCGATCACGTGATAAGCGTACAGACTTAGTGGCTTAGTCAGCCCGAAGGCCGTTCTTAGTTTTCATCCGTCCAACATTCCCAATTCACCGCTCTCGTGTATACCGTCTGTTGAACTTGACGTTCATTTAGCGCTATCAGCTCTCCTGTTTGAAGACGTGGTAATCACAGGATCCGCCTATCCCAGGTCCACCTCCTTTGGAGCGTGTCCCCTCGAACAGCCTGATGCCTTTGGAATCTCGCACAACTACAAGAGCAGCTTCTGGTGCTATTACTGTCCTGGAAATCTAGGAATTTCAGCTATCTGGTGCGCATCCATCCAAGCTCACGTTTTTGAATCCTCCTGATACAAGGACCGGCGTGCGTTTATAGCTTCATAATCAGCGATGGCTTCCACCATGCGTCCCAAGGTCATCCCATCCCTTTCGTAACGTCCCTCCTGTATCAGGACCATCGGAAGTCCCCCCTATCGTATCTTTGTCTGGAATCCGGATCGCGTCCTCAATGCCGCCAATTTTACGGTCCTACCTCCGACCTATCGATGTTCTCACCGCAGATGCCCGAAAGACTCCGCGGCTATATTCAGCATCCTCAGCGCTGGGTCTGAATATCATCCAGAGAAAGTTCCCTCCGGGAGGTTGGACAGGGCAAGGCCTGCGACGGGATAGACACTTGTGATAATTTCGGACGAGCGGCGGCCTTTGGTTTCCTTGATCCATGTCTTCTCAAGGAAAATTTCAGGCAAGCAGAGTCTGGCGTCAAGAAACAGAAGCATCACCTATCACCGACGATGGGAGAAAGATGAGGCCCAAAGTATGTGAAGCCAATCATCACAGCCGCCAGTCAGCCAAGGTTTCCTTCGTATGACATTCCCAGAGTCAAGACTGACTGTACGACAATTTATCATACTCCTACACTTACTGCTGGTGAACACGAGTTGGCGTGATCGTTATCTTCTTGGCTCCACAGTCATACCCGTGCTCAATTTTACAGAGGCCGTGTGGGACGCATTCCGTGGTTCGTGTGATGTTCTTCGGTGCGCTTACACTTTATTTGCTCCCCAGATCCTCCAACTTACTTATCGTCCTTCATGACTCCTTAAAGCTCCAGCCGTGGCGGACTTACGCGCACTTCAGCATCTGCTCTAGTCGTGCAAGCGGGATGTCCGCATTTGTGTCGTCTCCAACTCGGTACGTGTATCCCTTCGCCTGAGCAAGAGGGATTCCAGCTGAACGAAGTGCATCCAGGTGGGACGGTGTCTTTACCAATCAGGAGGTTACACGCCGGAGATGGAAGATCGTCTACCGCTCTTTTTAACCCCCTTGTGGCAGCCGTAGAATATTCCAGCTTTCGCGAAGTCGTTGAATGTGGGAGAAACGCAGCTCGCGTAGACGCTAACACCGACCACCAAGCGTTGCAAGTGTCATAGGTGATAACCAACCCGGGGCCCGTAAGCTCTGGTCGGCAATATCCCTTCAGGCTGCAGCCTTTTCTAGTACTGAGCGGCTCCAAGGCCATTCCAAGGAGGTCTATATCAAGACGACGTAAGAACGTCCTTCTGACATGTATAAAAGGCGGTATACTGGCAGCAACGTCTCTCCAGCCTCCCATTTCCCGGTCACCTACCGCGTTTCGTTAGTCTTGCTTTCCTCTCAATATGACACTCCCCCCCACCGCTGCCGTTGCCGCATTCGTTGTTCTGGTCCTCTGCACCGCAAATGTGGGACTCCTGCTTTTTAGACGCGTTATCAAGGCGCGTGCGTTCCGCAACGTACCAGGACCATCGAGCAGCTCTTTCATGTCTGGTGAGTGCACAGGATGTCCTGGAATCTTGTACCCGCCATTCACCACCATATTGCCCAGGACACCTCAAGCAGCTCTACAGTCGAAACTCGATCACATGGCACCAACATCTCAGTGAAACGTATGGTCGTGTGGTTCAAGCTTCATGGGATCATGGGCGTATGTTTTGACTCAACCTTGGTTTCTCACAAGACCTACACTCATCTTCTTCTCCATGCGAAGGACATCCGAATTCTCATGGCGGATCCCAAGGCGTTGAGTCATATCCTTGTGAAGGACCAGTATGTCTTCGAAGAAACAGATTTTTTCATAGAGTAGGTATCACTACTGTTATAAGTACCGGTATGCCAACTCACCGTGTATAGGAGCAACCGTCTGATCTTCGGTGGTGGACTATTCGCATCCTTGGGTAAGGGCTTTTCGTGCTCTTCTAGAATAATAGTGTTTTGACGGCCGCTACTGCGTAGGTGGCGCTCATCGCAAGCAACGCAAACTCCTCAATCCCGTCTTTTCCGTCGCCCATATGAAGCTCATAGTTCCAGTTTTCCACCGCATCGCGCTTCAGGCGAGTTTGCTTGTGTTAGGAACGATGGGTACCAGACTGACCTTTCTCTGGATCGTAGTTACAAGATCTACTCCGCAACAAGGTATCCGATGGCTCGCAGGAGATAGACATGCTGAACTGGATGGGGCGTCTCGCACTCGAAGCTATCGCTCAAGCCGGACTCGGACACAGTTTCAGGACGATGGACGGCGATGACCACCCTTATGCCCGTACCCTTAAGCATTTCTTGTACGCATCTGCTACCCGATCCCTTGCACCTTGACTCTAACGGAGCTGTAGGCCGACGTTTTCGGCCCTCTCGAAATGGGGCGCTCTTTTGCCATCGGGCCTTACTCGAATCTCTCCTGCATATACTCTTCGCTTTGTGGGCCGGTTGATGCCGTGGGACTACTTTGCACAGTCTCATGAGAATAGTGGACATCATGTCTGACTTTTCACAGAGTCTCTGGGACGACAAAAAGGCCTTGCTTGCGGAGGGCGATGACAAACTCGTGCATCAGGTCGACTGAGGGCAAGGATCTCATGAGCATCCTTTGTGCGTTGCGTTTGGTTTCATTGTCTGCCTGTCAATTTTCTGCACTCATCATGCTGTATTGTTTAGTGTCGGCGAACACCACAGCCTCTTCGGAAGATCAAATCCCGGATGCCGAGCTTCTCGCTCAGATGAGGTATGTTTTCGTCGGCGACTTATCCAAGTCTGACCCTATCGTGTTCAGCTCACTCATATTCGCTGGGACGGACACGACTTCGTCCGCACTATCTCGTATTCTGTATCTATTGGCTCAGCACCCGGACGTGCAAGAAAAGCTTAGAGAAGAGCTTGCTGCTGTAGACGGCGCCAAGGGAAAACTAGCCTACGACGATCTAAACGCCTTACCTTACCTCGAGGCCGTGTGTCGTGAGACCCTACGTTTGTACGTCAGGCCATTAGCGTTGCCTTTCTTTGCTAAGTTGGAACTTTCATTTCAGGTATGCCCCTGCTACGTTCGTCCAACGCGTGTACGGATTTCGCATTCTCCATCACAGCTTGGGTCTCACTCTTTGCGCTGCATCAATGTAGATCTCGGAAGGACATGGTTCTTCCCTTGGACCAACCGGTCAAGGGCGTCAACGGCGAAGATATACATGAGTTATTCATTCCTACTGACACTGAGATCGTCGTCAATATCCGTGGCGTGAACTGTGACTATTCCATCTGGGGTGCTGATGCCCTGGAGTGGAAGCCTGAAAGGTGGCTCCGGCCGCTTCCCGAAAGCGTCACCAATGCCCGTATTCCCGGGGTATATTCCAATATGTACGGCCGTCTCCTTGCGTACATCTGCAGTACTCAAGGACCCACAGGTTGACCTTCCTTGGTGGTGGTCGGGCATGCATGTGCGTCTTCCTCTTTACCTTCATACCCATGAATACGGCCTTATGGTTGGTTTTATCTGCAGTGGCTTCAAGTTCTCCCAGCTGGAGATGAGTGAGTCGTTCTCGAGGTTTTCTTTAAAGGACAGGAATGTCATTCGTTTTCAGAGGTCGTACTATCTCAACTTGTGCACACGTTCCGCTTCTCGTTGTCCAAGCACGAGATCGAGTGGAACTTCGGCGGAATCGTCTTTCCGACAGTCAAAGGAGGCTCGGAGGACCCTCACCTCCCTCTCATTGTCTCGTTGGCTTAAAGGACGGTGAAGAGTGGCGCTGTCATCAGGAAAAACCTCCCTTACTAAAAATCTACTAATTAGAGGGGGACCTTCCTAATTCCCTGTTCCCGCTGCCAACCTGCAAGGCACTACGTCAACGTAGGTCCCTGTCACCCTTCTGGCCTCAACTATGTATTTGAAGTGCAAATATGAGGTCAATGTCGACGACGGTGCATCGAAATGTGTACGGGGTTTTGTGAGAATAGAGCCCGTTAGTTCACTTTAGGAAGGTCCCCCTCTAACTAGCGCTAATTTGCTGGATTTGTTGATTTTAGTAAGGGAGGTTTTTCCTGATGGTGATAGTATTGATTTTCTGTTGTTCCCAAAACTTTTTGTGGTGCGTTCGTTGTCTCCTATCATTGTCAGGCTACCCGGACTGACGGCTTCACCAGTGACTGTATGGAAACATCGTGGTGTATGTATTAGACGTGGTACATCAATGCGGAAATTTAGACTGTATATGCATACTGCGAAAGGGAAAGAACGCGACACATTTGGCCCACTAAACCGTTGGCACATACAGCCTTTCAACCAACTTGAATTTCCAACGGCACCCTCTAGTCTCGTCCCCAGACCGTAGGCGGCGGGTGGTGCACTGGGGGATGCTCAAGCATGTCGACAGCTGAGTGTGAATGAAGGATCGCCGGGATCGCCGACAGGGCCTTATACTCACATCTCACTCAAGTGGCTATAAGTGCCACGATAAATTCTCGCCTCAGATTCAGATGGTGGTGGCGACAGACTGGTGAAAAAGACCGTCCAGGAAGTAGGAAACAGTTCGGTTCGGTACAAACCGGTTCGAACTACGTACTACTTAGTATGATCTGATCACTTCACCTCGCAGAGGGAAGGACATGGGTAATCTGTTCTCAAAATCCAGGACTTTGGACGCATAAATATTTCCAAGCAAAGACTTGCAGTACTATATTGTGGATAACGAACCATGATCCCTGGTTTTCGGGGAGTACGATCGCCAAAATCAAGTTCTTAGCGGCCCCTGGTAATTCTAAAGCGCCACTTTCGCTATGATCGTGAAGACAGGGCTGGCGTTCTTGGCGTCTCCAAATACTTCAAATGCACAGAGGTCAGCACAAGTAACCCTAGATCGAAGAGTCAACTTAGGACAAGTTTGCCTAACACTCACGGACGATGAAGTAGTCTTCCCCGGGGACAATATCTTCTGGCACGGTCACGTTGACGGCCCCAGAGCGAAGGTCAAACCCCGCGGCTAGAGCAGGAACTGCAGGAAACGCTGATCAGCTATTGAATGTATAACATCGACGGACGTCTTCGTACACGGGGTGCCGGAAGGAGGGCTCGTTCCTTGCTTGAGGACGACAGACGCGGCGTTGGAGATGTCCTTAGGCGCATCGGACGCATCCCTTGAAGATACGCCAATCAGTGGAGACAAACAGTAGGCCAGACAAATTGAAGACGTACCATATCACCGTCTCCACGGAGCCCACGGTCCAAACGGTATTCGCAGATGGAGAAAGGATCTTCGGACTATAGACTACGTTGGCAGAGGCCGCAACGAGAGTCGGCACGATGGCGGTGACGGCGACGGCGACGGAGAGGTTCTTGAAAGGGCTCGTGAGTCTCATAGCTGCGTGAGCAGATGTAGATGAGAGAAGTAACTGTGAGTATGTCCAGTGTAAGGAGGACCTGAGGGGTCTAACGAGATGAAAAGACTTTTATACGTCCTTAGCACGGCTCGCACGGCATGTGGCCGCCGCGAACAAACGTGAGGTCGGGCCCACCTAGTCCACGATTTTCCCTCAAGGACTAGCCCTCGCCGCAAATTATCCCCGTCGGGATCGAAGATACCGTCATATTGACCGTATTTCATAGAAGAATGAGATACACGCCCCACATCAGGAGTTGAACGATGAAAGACCGAGTTTATAGATTCGCACGACGGTCAAAGGATCCCAATAAAAGCTGGGACATGGATACATGTCGTTGGCCGGGCGAAACTGGGGGTAGAATGAGAGAGGTGCAATGTGCATTGCAAAATGACCCACATCATCCAATCGACAAGCATGCACCGTAAGACGCGCCGCGTCGTTCGCCATCTATAGCCTGCCATATATCCAGAAGTAACGGCTGTTCATGAAAGACATCAGTCAAGCCAAGTTTGTATGCACGTGAGATACGCACCCACTATAAACTGGACGACGAACAAGACGGAACCGTACATCCTTCGTTTGCCATGGCCCTCAAGAGGCTTATACAAACCGCGAATAATGATACAAGATCTGCGGAAAGGTCTACATTATAAGTACACGGAGCTGTATAGTATCATCTGCTCACATAACCGAAGTACGATCCCCAATACTGCGTCACGCATTGCCGTTCGTCTGCTCTCCAGCACCCACAGCAACCTTGAAGGGCCTGTTCAACATCATGCACCAAGTCCTCTCCGTCCTCCACTCCCACTGACAGTCGGATAAGGTTCTCCCCAATGCCCAGCGCCGCGCGCTCCGCCGGCGGAATGCTGCCATGCGTCATAAGCGCGGGAAGCTCAGCCAGGCTTTCCACGCCACCAAGGGACTCCGCGAGGGTGAACAGGCGCGTCGCTTCCAGGAAACGTTGGGCCTCCTCCAACCCTCCACGGATGCGGAAGGAGATCATCCCGCCAGTACGGGAACGAGCCATCGTGTTCTGGATCTTCGCCCTTCCAGGAATGAGTCGACGAACCGCGCCGCATGAGGAGATAGAGACCGCCGTGCAAGGGCGTTGCGCGGGTGGGAGCTTAGGCCAGGGTAGATCACCTGCTCGACGTGCGGGCTTTTCTGGAGCGCCCGCGCCACCGCCAACTGCATTCCTTCCCATGCTCGCGCATGCGAAGATGTAGCGTCTTCACAGCCGCGTTGCGCAAGCCACGAATCGTACGCACTCGGCACGGCACCGATGGCGTTCTGCAGGAAGGCGAGGCGATCCCGTAGGACGGCGTGGTGCGCGGGGAGGATGGCAGCGCCCATGACAACATCGGAGTGACCGTTGACGTATTTGGTGAGGCTGTGGACGACGATGTCGGCGCCTTGAAGAAGGGGGGAAGAGTAGTAGGGAGAGAGGAAGGTGTTATCGACGAGGACGAGCGGGTTCGAAGGGTGGGAATGGGCAATAGAGACAATGCGAGGGATGTCGATGAGGCGAAGGGTGGGATTTGTAGGGGATTCGATCCATATGAGCTGGATGAAGCGGGTTATGATGCTAGTTTCAGAAAGGCCGGGGCGAAAAAAGTACCTTAGTATTCGGTCGAATCGCCTCGTTAACCTGCTCTTCATCTGCGTTCTCGAGGTCGACGAAGGTTGTTTCCAGGCCTTGGTTCTCCTTCGCAACCCGGCTCATGTAGCGGAATGTACCGCCATAGACATCGTTCACGCTAACAATATGGGCGTTAGGGCCTAGCGATTGAAGTACGGTCGCGGTGGTCGCAGAGCCAGAGGCAAAGGCAAGCGCATATGCGCCGCCGGATTCGATGGAAGCGAGCGTGCGCTCAAGGGCGTTGCGGTTTGGGTTTCCGGAGCGAGAATACTCAAAACCCTGCGGCACTCGGTCAGTAAAGTGTAAAACGCCATCAAACCGATTATCTCACTACCTTGTGATTGCCTACGCCGTCCTGCTTGTATGTCGTACTGAGCGAGATGCTGGGGATAACCGCGCCGGTCTCGGAACTGGGCTCAGAGCCAATATGAATGGCACGGGTGCCAAAGCCGTCAAGATCTTCAGGCAGAAGTTTGCGGAGACCGTTCGTGCGGGTTTGGGCGTGCAAGTCGAAAACCATGGGCGTCATGTGGCGGGAGGGAATGTGGGGAATGCATATTTGAGCGCGAGGTTACAGATTTTATACGAGCGTTCGTCGGTGTACGCGCGAGTTGCTGGGGATCGCGAGAGGATGACGACGTCGGTTCATGAGTAAGCCACGTGATGTTTTTCCATCTTTGGATGGCCGACCCTGACAGAAGGCTGACAGCCTTGGGCGGCTGCGCCCACCCAACGTCGTCGCCGTCTGCGACAGCGACGAGTCGCGATGCATCATCGATGTCGTTGAAGACGACAGCGACGACAAAGCCTACGCAAAGTCGCCTGTTTGGACGTCACTGTCCCCCCTATTTTCTCGACCTGTTGTTCGTTCGTTCTACGCCTGTGCGTCCGATCCGAGTAGCGCTGTCAGCGTGAGGGCGCTCCCAAGTTCCGCCCGATACAAATGTTGTGGGCAGATGGCGTATGCCGGATGCCCTGTCATGATCCAGTAAGCCGACTTGTGGTAAGCCCTTTTGCTGGGTAACGCGGTACGATCTTCAGGCCACCTTCCGTCGAATCCATGCGATCCTAGTCTACTTTTACTCGCGATAGCCTTGTCGAGAGTTCGGTCAGCCGGTGGTCGGCATATCATGTGACATCTCTTTTCGAACACCGACCGCCCTACAGCTACAGTGCTAACCTGCAAACATAATCTTAGTATATTCTTTCCTGAGGTCTCCTCGTCCTTCTACATCAGCATCAGCGTCGTTTGGGATCCACCGAGGGTGTACAACGATGTACATCGCTACTTCCGGGTCAGGATCCCAGGATTCTCGTCAGCAGAATCAGGATGACTTTTAGTACTAGTAAGTTCTCTTCGTCTGTATGCATCCCTCGCCGCCGTTTCCTCCTCTTCCAAACACGTAACATTGGCACCAGGCCCTCTGGCACTTGCTCGTTTATCCCATTCTTTTGCTGATCCTCACGCAGTCATGCTACACGCACTTTCTCCTCCAGCTATCAACCTCAAACCCTGTCCGCCTCCCTTGGCCCCATCGACAGGACTCACCCACTCGGGACTCACTTCTTCCACCCTCTTCGAGGAGACATCGGTCGGTGCGGACCAACACGAGCTCGTGACATAAGCCCACGTGCGGGACATACTCGAGCAGAACCTTGTCGAGAGGGTTACCCCGCGCTCTACCAGGTGAACCCATCCCTGGGTCTCTCGACGTGACCGTTCGTGCGCGCAAATGCTTGTTTCTCCTGCAGCATCGCTTCCTCCTCGTCCCAGCTTATTCATATCCGAATCGAAGAAAGTTCCCGCCCATCAATTTCCCTGCAAACATCCCGCCTTCAAGCTTCAAGCTTCAAGCTCCAGGATTCAAGGTCGATGGCTCAGCCTCTACTACTAATTTAGCGGCATCTGTCACCGCACCCTTCGGCTACTACACAGACACCTCAGCTCATTGTGCAGGCTGTGAACCCACTGTAGACACCACCTGTACTGTAGATATCAAATCATATTTTCATATTTTCAGGTTATCGTTTGGATAAGCCTCAACATTTCGTGAGAAGTTCGGCAAAGCTCGGCTGACCGAACTCTCGACAACGACGCGCGAGTGATAGCAGACGTCTGATGAGAGGATCCCGAGGTACGAGGGTTGACTCCATCGACGTCTGCTTTAGGAGACTATGCGATCCAGCACTTTGTTTAGATATGTACTCAACATAAACATTGTACAACTGGCAAACGATCCTTCTCTGATTCTCGAACCCAAGTTTTCCGTACACCTAAGTTTCTCAAATAAGACTACCTGATTGTCGAAAACTTGTACGTGGTACTCCACTTGAAGTCCTTTCCCGGTTCATCTACATAAAATTCCGATTCTGTCAGCGTCCTGGCAACGATGGGGTCGTGCCAGTCGAATTCGACGCACAGATCTGGTCGATCCCCCACTCAGGATTGTTGATTGCGGCAATCCAACCTTCCTGCTCGATAGCAACAGCAGATTGGGGGCTGTAAAAAAGCGTAGGGCCTCCGTGGACCTCTTTGCGCGGAGTGAGAAGGTAGTTGGCTGTGTATACTTGAACGGCCGGGGAGTCAGCGAAGATGTCGACTCTTCGAAAAAGGTCAGTTACGAAGGTTTTGTCGGTGGAGTGGCGAAAGCGTACCGAATACCGGACAGGTCGCTCCAGAGGCTCGTCCCCGGTTTATTTACCTCGGACCCATCGTAAATCCAGCAGTTGTCGTACCCTTGACAGCCTGAATAAACGGCGTCTTTAGCATCGACGTTGGCACGAAGGAAAGGGAAAGGGAAGACCTGGCCCGCAGACATTGACGGTCTCGTTCCATCGCGCGCCAATCTTTTGCGCCGTACGGAAGTCAAGCGCGGTGTCGCTAACGTCCAATACGGGTCCCGTAGGTACGCCATTGCTGTCGGTTTCGATGTAGCGGGAACTGTCAACTCGGAGGGTGTGGTTGAAGATGTTCGATGCATTCCAGTCGGAGCTGGCAGTGCGAAACCCATCCAGATTCCTGTCAAATAAAATATGCGCGCCATTGTTGGCCGACCTCAACAGAGGATGTAGTATGAACTGTATGCTTACCAGTAGATGTGCTGCGTCACCATTATGGGCGTCTTTTCCGTGGCAGTGGCGTGCACCTCGGTCTTAAGTTCTCCGGACGCAACTGAGTGCGTGACCTTTCAAAATGGGCAACTGGACGTGAGCAGGCGGCTCGATGTCATAGAGCACGGGCGAGAACACACAAAAACCGAGACGTTTCCTGGGAATCCTTCGTCCGCAGGATCGAGATGGTGGTATGTTACGCTTGTGTCAGACTTAGAGACGATAGTCCAGTTGCGGCGATCCCAGCCATAGATACCTCCGTGAAGGGTGTCTTGGCCTGTTAGATCATGGTGGGTGAGGAAATGATTAGTGGTTACTAGTAGTGACAGGGTGCAGGACCGTCATGATCGTTAGTAGGAATGTGGTAGACGTTGGATCCGTTCGCGGGCGGGTCTCGGGAACCTGGAATGGAGAACGTCCCTGCGGCAGAGATGAAATCATTTGGAGACAAGGAGATGGTGTAGTGTTGTCGTTACCATTCTTGATGCGATTCGCGTAACGCCCGACGATGGGGTTGAATACCGGATGTGCAGGGTCGGACAGCAACTTGGACTAAGAACCAAACGGTGAGCACGAAGGTGGAGAAGAACCGCAGCGGCCGCGTCACCCACGCTGTCGTCGTATCCCGGAATAACATCGAGGGCTTCGCCATGCCGATCTTTGATCCATAGCTCGGCCATAGTCGCGCCAAACGAAACAAACTTCGCAGTAACGGAACCGTCTGGGGCCGATATGGTCGTGATGTCAAACGGCTATAGATAGTGTCAGCGATGTGTTTTCTCGGAGGGTCAGTCCGTACCCATGGTTCTTGTTTCAGCCCAGCGAGAGCTCCTCCAGTAAACATGATAACGGCGACCAATCCAGAGATCACCATAACAGAATGTCAAGGAAGCGTGCGTGATTATGAGCAGAGCTCAGAGGTAGGGGGAGGAGGTGACCGACGGAAGGCGCGCTTCATTTATACCTCGCGTGCATATCAGAGGGCGTCGCGTCTACTGACAGCGTTTATTCCTATCCTCTACGCGTACATCGGAGTGTACATAGATCAAGGAAAAATGCCGCGTCAATCATCCGAAGAAAGGGCACGACTCAACATTGCACGATATACAGACACACGGTAATGCATTCAGAATGCAACGACTTTGCGGATGATATCGCGATGGCGCGCGCTGAAAGGGGGAGTCTCTTCAAGATCTGTCCAGTTCCTGGTATAAGTCATGCCCAAACGCTTTCCGCGTGAAATTCATTATACTGCAGATCTGTTTAAGGCATGAGCCGATTTCTTGCTCTCCCAAACAGAGGAGCCCGCGTACCTAGTACCAATGAATCCGCCGAGCATCCGACGCATCGCGAGTCTGGCAGAGCTCACATGACGGACAAGTTAGGGTCCGTGCAATTGGGCGCACAGGTACGTACAGGCATGGGACCCGAAGGGATATTGTCGTGGACATACACGGAGAAATCCTGTAAGCCAGGGGAAGTCATGAGAGGGCCGGACGGGAGAGGTCAATGTAGTGACTAGTACTCAGTGCTGTTAGTAATAGTACTAATAGTAGTGTACTTCGGAAATGAAAAATCATTGTACGTGATCGTGAGAAAAATTCCCAGAAAATGGCCGCGCGGACTCCGCCGACGGCCGCCCGGCGCCCACTCTCAAGATCTCGTTGTTCTTCTCCACTGGCAGTCTCTTCAGTTCTTCGCCTTGAAGCGTGAACTCTTGAAGTTTGACCTCCAACACGATATGTTTCGTACAAGTTTGCTAGGCGCTTTCGTGTTCAATCCCAGCGGACACCTTCAGGCCTCATCCCCATCCCTATCTTCCTCTCCAAGTTCGACTTGGGACGTCTCCTGTTGCAGCAGACTGGGCTCACTAGACCTCCGACTTGTCGGTACCGCACGACCGCGTTTGATCTTTTCTCTCTCAGAGTTTCACGAGTCTTTGCTACGGTGCATCACGAAGACGGAAACGTTTGTTTTTCAAGTAAAAGCACACAGCTCTTCCCCTAAATCAAGGTAGGACTTGTTCATTCTCGGAGCGACGACCGTGCATTTTCTAACGTGTGGCCAGGCTTGATTTGCGTCTGACATTCCTCAAATTTCTTTCTCTTATGATCCTCCTGTTCTTGTTGCGTTATACGGGCTGCAAAGCGTACTCGCGAATCTCGTTTTTTAGCGTGACCATACGGCAGAATCACGCCCTCTGTTGCCTTAACCCTCCCATTCCCGTGTACGCATGGCGCAAGCGCTCTTCATACAGCCATTCCGTCGCTCATAGAGTAAGGCCCACCAGTGGCAGCTCACGGTTGTTCTTAAACATGTCACCATGTGTTTCCCACTTCACTCACATGATCTATTGTAGACTCTGTCGATCAGGCAGTTCGTGTTCTATTCGATGATGGTTACCCATACTTGCCATTCAATGTTTCCCAAACCCAGGTCTGAATGGAAAAGAACCTACGACAACTGTGTTTCCTTGTCCCGTCGCTTCCATGTGCTGGTCTGTCTTGTGACTAGTCACCCAGGCCCCATCCAACGAGCGACCATCTCGTGTTTTTTTTGTTTGTTCGCACATCTTCCACGAGCTTTTGCATCCGTCTTCTTAAAAGTTGGACATGCCACTCCGATTTCCCTCAGCCCAGACTTCATCGTCCAGCCACCTCACCCCACCCACGACTTTCCTTCTAGCTCATTATGCGTCTCTCCAGCAGCATCCTTGCTTTTTCATTTGCCCTTGTGGCCATCGCGACCCCCCTCAAGCGTGATGCGACAACCGTTGAGAGCGACATCGCGAGCATCAGCAGCCAGGTTTCGACGTTGGATGCGGCTATCACGGCTTTCCCCAGCACTGGAGGATCGCTCGTCAATGCTCTGGTATGTTCTCGCATCCAAGCGTTTTCCACGTGGTTTTCATTGGAGTGCTTTAGGCGATCCACACGGATGCCACCAATTTGGACACCACTGTGAAGTCTGCCACCACCGACACGACTGTACGTATAGTTTATGTTGACGTCATGTATTTCGACTAAATAATGTTATAGGGCAGTGCTGCATTCACTGAGACCGAGGGCAACACCATCCTCACCGCGATTCAGGCTCTTCAACCTCTCATCACTACCACACTTTCGGACATTGTGGCCAAGAAGCCTGCGTTCGACGGTCTCCCCATTGGCGGAATTTCCGCGCTCATCCTGCAAGATCTGAAGAGCCTCTCGACCTGACACGGCTGCGTTCGAAACCGCCCTCATCGCTAAGGCCCCTGTACGTATATACTCTTTCAACGTGTGTTGTTCAAACGCTGACCGCTGCCGGTGACCGCAGGCCGACCTGCAGGCTCAAAGCCAGACTGTGAGCGACACCATCAACGCCGCGTTCACCTCCGCCATCGCCGCGTACTCGTAAACGTTGATTCTACGCATGGGGTTTCTCGTTCTCTTTCTTTGGGAATCAACCTTGTATAATGTGTAACACCCATTGTGAAAACGCTTCAAATTGTGCGGCGCGTCCAGGTGAAAATCACCGTGTGAGGCTAACGGGTGTATTGGAGCTTTCGCGTCTTCCTTCCCGCTGCTTTTCACAGAAGTCCTTGCTAGGTTGTGACCCCCTTCGCCTTCCATTTCGTCCGGGAGCAAATATACCGACTGAACGTTTCCATACTTGGCGGCCATCAGTATTGTTCCGCTTTCTCTGTTCCGCTTTCTCAACAGTTTCCGCACGAGTAGCAGTTCTAAAGCTCATAGAACATCTGACTCGATTTAGTCGATCTCGCGTGCTATCAGACTCTTCTTTTACCATGCTGCGTTCAATCGGACGTGGATTGTGATTTAGCGACAACTATCGGTATCAAGCGGAATAACTCAGGACTCGGGACCAGTAATGTTCGATATCCTACTTGGACGGAACCCGCCTGCTGTGCGTAGTGAGCGCACTTACATTCCGCAATTCCGGCTGACATTGAGTACAGATGGAATGCCCTCTCCACCGGACGTATCCGAGTCTATAGGCCACCGTCGGATGTATAAAAGCTGTCGTTGAGCTATAGGCATTTTCATTGTCCAATATCCCTAACCACCAGCGTAAGTTTTGGCCTTGATATCACAACATGCTCTTCAAGTTCTACCCCTTGGTTTGCCTCACCCTCGCATTCAATCGCTAGCGCGACGCCGGTTAGGCGTGACAGCGCACAGATCCAGCAGGATATCGCTAGTATCAACTCTCAAGTAGGCTCTCTGAACGATGCAATCAACGCTTTCCCCGACAACGGTGGCAGCATCACACAGGCTTTGGTACGCAATGTTCACGAAGATACATCCAGTGAACCAACCTTCAACTGCAGGCTATCCATACGCAAGCTAATGGACTCGTGAAGACACTCTCAGACACCACCAACGATGTTAACGCAAGTCTCCTCGATCTCTCAGCTATCGTTGTATACTTACCGCGCCCAAATCGAAAACAAAGAGAGTTCCATTTCCGAAGAAGATGCCTCTCCCATCCTGTCAGGCTTTAAGGGTCTCGAGCCCGTCATCGGATCCGCCTTAAACGGGCTCGTATCCAAGAAAGCTGCCCTTGCCGCCCTTCCCATCGGCGGCATCGACCAGATTGCGCTCGAAGATCTCAAGACCATGTCAAGCAACGCGGCAGATCTTGAGAACGCCTTGGTGTCCAAGGCTCCGGTGCGTTTTGGGGGCTGTCAGTATGGACTTGAATGTGGGAGCTCACGGCCAGGAATGTCCAGGCGGATTTGAAGGATCAGGCGACCCAGGTCTCACAAGCCATTGATGCTGCATTCTCTAACGCCATCGAAACGTACCAATCCTAAGGCCTTGATGTATTGGACCTTCGAAGGAATATCACACCCAGCCTCGAGCGCCCCGCAGTGATGTAGAGCGTTTATTGATGTCGTCGTGGCCGTTGATGTTTGCGTTGGGTCTATCGCTGGACTTGTTTGGAATTGGAACGACTCAGGCCCGGGAACAATCAAGAAGCTGCACTTACTCGCTCGTATGACCATTGCAGTGACATTGACATCTGAATCATATATCAGCCTCATCATCATAAGTTAATGTCAAACTCCTTTACTCCCAGCTAGTTATCGCACTTGGCACGCCTTTCTCGCAAGGATGCAGTGTTGGGCGCACGATGCATGGCAAGTATATGGTACGTCGTCCTCTGGAGCCTGAACATCATGATGATATCCGGCAACTGTTGACAAGAGCGGGCGTCCGTCGTCAGGACATAAGTCAGGCATCCCAGACTCCAGAGTACGATTCATCCTTTCGACCCCTCCTGCAGATGCCGAACTGGAACGAACCGGCGACACTCAACTCCCTCTATGGTGTGTGCATCGTGCCGTTATGAGTACGCGAGGTCCACTGCTGAATACTTCAACTTTGGCGGCAGTCTCCTTCGTTAACCTCCAACACGTCATCGCCGGTGTTTACTTGTGCGTCCAAAACAGCAACTTCAATGCACAGAACTTTCTAACATCTGATACTGCACAATTGCATTATACTTGTAGCTGGGAGTTCATATCCCACCTGGATTTTGACCGCCGCTTGATCTGTCGGCACTGGCGCAGGTTCTCGTGGACTCCGTGGGTACGTACAACAAGTTCGCATATTCGTTTTTTCTGGGCTCACGGTACAACCTGGTTGCAGTTGTACATCATGAGCAGGATTACCGCCGTTGCCGCACTGGCGACCATTATTGCCGGCAACGACATCAAACACCATGAAATCAACTGCACGGTACGACCCTCGTCATAATATCAATATAGACCTTCATGGTGACGTTATTTAGTTATGGCTCGTCTTCTGCTACGTAGGGCATGAGCGCTGTATCCGTCGTCTCGAGCTCAGTCTAGATTTTGTCAGATATTCTCTCATACAGCGCAGTGGTTATCGTCAGCCCTCATCGCTGTTCGCGTGTATGTATACCATTCTGTCACTTCTCAATGAAGTCTTCATGATGGGGTTTACACGTCTCCACAGCATCGCCATCTGGAATCGCTCTCCTTTCGTCGTCGTATTTGTAATATTTTTGATGCTCGGGCTCGCGGGTACTTTTGTTCACGGTATGTCTATCCCCCGCTCTGAGGTTGTGCGCTGACTCTCTATCTGTACTACCAGCGACCGTGTTGGTATGTGGCAATCCTCAACCTGGGCTCTTCTTCACACATCTCATTTACATAGATACGAGGTAATTGGGACAGTGCTAATCCAGGATGCCACTTCCTCGAAAGCAGAACAAATTTGCCCATCACGACGGCAGCGTTGACAGTAGACCTTCTATTTCTCCTCGTCATGCTCGCGGGACTTCTTCGCCGCCGCGATGCTCGTCATTTTGGTCTTTGGCAGTTGTTGTGGAAGCAGGCAAGTGTAACGTTTCGAGCTTGCCGATGCAGGAGTGTATTTTTTCGAGCTAACTCAGCCCTGGCATTCGATCCGCCTCCATAGGGTATCATCTGGATTCTTCTCTCCATTATGGCTGAGGCTCCTGCTGTGGTACGTCTCATCCCTGTGTTATGTCTGGAGAAGCCTAATCGTACTTTTCAGACATTGGTTGCTCTTAACCTTGACGGTGAGTGGGCTCAGTATAGCCTTCCACGAGGATGTGTTGTTCATACTCTAGTCTCCCTTGCCTAGCACCCATGAATATGGTATATCTTCTTTCCTGCTCCAATGTCTAGTGGGGACCTCACCTCACCATTCTATATAGATGCTCTTAGCACCACAAGGTATGCCTTGAGAATCCATGCGTAGATCTCTGATTGAACGGCGATGATTTGGTTGGGATGTTCTAAACAGTGGACATATTGTGCGTACCCCTCCTTTTTACTATGAAACTTTTCTCAACCATGTATACTGACCTTGCTGCAGGCTGATCGGTGCTACGCGTATGTACCGAAGCTTGAACAAATTCTTCGAGTCAGAGTACGTTGCTTTCCCAGTATCACAGATTTCTCACCTTATGCGGACTACGACAAGTTTTAGCGTGGACACATGCCCCTCCAAGAACCCCTTTTCCCCTCACATGTGGACTTCCGTACAAGGAAGGGAACGGTCGGGGATCGTCATGGTTCCGCTCGTGGTATCGATCCATTGCGTACAAGAAGAACATGTAGAAATCCCAGGACAAGGCGCGTTACCTGCCCAAGGCCCAGAGCATCAAAGATCCGATGACTCAGGCTCGTAAGACCATTGCCTGTGAATTCGAATATCATGGCACGGGCGGAAACCATGTAAATCAATAGTCCTCAGAGTTCGTTGAGGCTCTATCATGGAGTTCGCGCTGTGTTGGTTGTTGGTTGGATAATATTTGTCGACTTTTCTGGAATATGACCGCGTGTTCATGTTGTACTACTATGCTCAAGTTGACACTACCGACACTCGGCGGCCCCCTTCCTTTCCCCAGCAGTTGAGCATGCGCGTCAAGCGCGTCTAACATATGATAATTATAATATTTAGGGGTCAGTGCTCGCGAGTAGACATGCAGCCATCACCCTCAACCGAAGGTTGCGAGCGGGAGTCCTTCTGCCGCGATTTGCGCCAGATAGATAGAAGTCTCCGCCATCACCACCAGCCTTCCCTTACCCGCAAACGCCATGTTGCCGGACGTGGACCCCACAACGATTTTCCCCAGGAGCGTTCCTTCCGCGTTCCACACCTGAGCCGTCAACGTTCAACGGTGAAAACCAACTTGCAAATATAATAAGAAATCCACGGACCTGGACCCCTTCCCCGCAGCCCGAATATACGTTCCCAGCGGTATCAACTTGAACCCCATCCGGAATGCCTGTGTCAATGTACGCGAACACGCGTCGGTTGGTGAACGACTGGCCCTTCGGATCCACGTCGAATTGATAGCTGTGGACCCGGGTCAGCATCCGAATGAAGAAAAAGAGCAGAGTGCGCACATCGTCGACGGGTCGGTCTGGTTGATACCCAAGAATCCACCTGCAGCCGAAGTATCCGTCCTGAGAGGTTGGGGTCAACAAAGGAAAGGCGTTGGTAAGAGAAGGGGAGGACTTACACATAGGCGGTCTGACCGTCGCCTGAAAAAGCTATCCCGTTGGGTCGGATAAACCCATCTGCGACCACGCGCACCTGTCCTGTGCTTGGGTCGAGACGATAGATTTGGTTCGGTAGGAGGGGTTCCGGACGGAAGTGATTGAGCCAGCCATATCTGTTCATTGCGTCAGACGTTGTAAACAACGTCATGCAAGGTAGTGTACGTACGATGTGTCGGTGAAAAAGATGAGGCCGTTCGTGGGATGCACTTTGATGTCGTTGAGCGAGTTGAACTGACGGCCGAAGAAGTTGTCGACGAGGACGGTCGTATTATACGGCGGCTGGGGATTGACGCGTACAATGGAAGGGGGAAGGTTGCCGCGTCCGGAGGTGATGAGTAGGAGGTCACCGTGATAGGGGCCCGTTCCACCGTTGGTCATCTGTACCGTGGCAGGGATGTCAAGCTGGGGGCGCGTGTATCAATACACACGACAAGTACACAACGTGCAGATGACGCACGGTGGTGACAGTGACATTGACCGGCGCGGGCGCGCTGGCATTGGAAGCCTGGATGGCCAGTTCCACATCCTTCAGGCTGATTTTGCTGACGATGTTGTTATGGTCGATATCGCTCCGTCCGAGCACGCTACCACCGTTGGATGCAAACGTGAGTTCGTCCGTGTCTGGCAGCCATACCGGTCCCTCATGGGCGAATGCGAAGGTGGGGTTAGAGACGATGGCGCGGATGGAAGCGTTGGGACCGATGATATCGAGGAAAGAGGGGTCAAAGACCTGGAAGAAGGGAGGCTCGGTCGCAGTCGGGTTGAAGAGCTCGGCGAAAGCATCGGTTCTGAAGGTGCCATTCGTACCAAGAACGGACGTGTTACGGAGGTCGACGAACTGTGAGTCGCGTGAGGAAAGTCTGAAGAAAGAGAGGTGAGCGCGACGTACCACAGCCTGCGACGGCAGTGTGCCATTGCCGATGACGACGGATACGCCACCACGGGCACACAGCGCGGTGACTAGGATCCTGAGAGCGACCACATACATTGGGGGGATTTTTTAGATGTCGATGCTGAGGGCGATGGATATTTTGTATAGTTTTGTAGGTGCTTGCAATTGCCAATTACCCGCCTTTGCAGCTTGGCGCCGTTGGCGCTTGGTTGCAAACTTGGTTCCAGCCTTGGCTGCCTTGCGGGCGGGGGTGTTTGTGAACATAATATCAGCGGTCAGTGGCACACCGAGACCGATGTTCGGGACATGGTGTTTCATTACTTCAATCGTCACTGGATCGCACGTGAACTTTGGAAGTTGGGAGGGTCGCATTCATTCGGACAATGAACATTATTGAATACAGCTGGCTCACAGGCTTGGCTCAGGCCCCCATTTGAATTTGAAATCTTGGAGAACCCCGTTCTGGACTGAGATTGCGGGATTAGATCAGATCCATCAGTCTCAGCGGACTACAGCGACTAGCTGGCACGTCGTTCCCGAGGTTGTCAATGTACAAGAATATGTACCTCTGGCTGAGCAGGCCAGAGAATACGGACTCGTCTTCGTCCTCCTGATAAGTATGATAGGTACATATCTTCACTCACAGTAAAAGCAACGGAGCGCAAGCGTCACCAAATCTCACTAAGTACATATTCAGTACTAGGTGCCACCACGCTCAATGAGGGGCTTATAATTGTCAAAAGGAGTGAGAATGGGGTCATCGTATCCCTACACAAAAGAAACCCATAGAAACATTGGATGATGATCGTAAAACGAATCTACTCAGACTCTTCAAGTACTGATCGACACGAGATGTTTGAGAAACCAGCGTCGAAGGTAACACTACCTGCTTGTCTCGTCAGTCTTCGTTAAAGACTCGGCCTCCAGTCCACATCGAAGGCGTTCAGACATTCTTCCCTTGACCTTCGCATCATCGTCAAGGCTGTGCAGCGAGGGAGCGATCCAATGGGGAATGTAACGTGTGCAGAAGCTGCTGGTGTTTAAATTTTGTTTTGGGAGGGCCTTGTACATTGTAAGCATAGCACGCCGCGCACAACGGTTTAGAGACGCCAAGGAAGGGAACCACTGGGATATCATTCCTGTGAATATATGAACTAGAAGCGCGCATTCACAATGTAGATTGGTATTCAAGGTGGAATCGTTGCGATCGACAGTCAGGAACGCTACTGCAGTCGCCAGTGTAGCGTCTGAGATATACATAGAATCGCTGGAGAGGTGAGCCCACTTCGTGACCTTCTGTATCCTCGGGGGCGACAAGCGAAAGTAGGAAGTCTGTGGAGACGATGGCACTGCTACAACCCTGAACGGGACGTTGACAGTCTACGAACAAGGATAGGACGTTGGAATAGAGAATCAATCTCTTAGATGTGATGATACATTGAAAAGCGACGGTGCATATTGCAAGCACATTACTGCCCGTGGAACTCCCCGTCTTCGAGTCTGTTAAGTGCCTTCTCCTCCGCGTCAAGGTGCCTAAAAGAGAGATGGAACAGAGCGCCGCCGACTCCAGCGAGTACGGCCATGACGCCGTAGTTCCACACGAGAAGAGGGTCAGTCGACAGAGCTAAAACAAAGTCACATAGTCAGTAAG
This sequence comes from Amylostereum areolatum, assembly GCA_012932865.1. Lineage (NCBI taxonomy): Eukaryota > Fungi > Basidiomycota > Agaricomycetes > Russulales > Stereaceae > Amylostereum > Amylostereum areolatum. Next base: position 1,978,455 of record SAXG01000002.1, read on the forward strand.
GAGAATCCTGGGAACCGGAACTGGACGTACACGTGAACGCCTCCCCAAGAGCAGCAGCCACGGCCGAGGTGAAGAGGAAGACCGCCATGACGAGCGACTTCATGTTCTTCGGAGCCTTGGTGAACGCATACTCCAGCCCGGTGATGGACGCGAAGATCTCCGAAAACGCAATTAGGACATATGCCCCCGCCTGTATCCACACGTTCAGGCTCGAAATGCACTGTTCGTCGCCTACATGATATCCGCAAGGGTTCGTCTGCGCGTGTCTCATCAGCCTCTCGTCTGACCCAGCAGACCGAGATTGTGAAAATTACATTGTAGACGTAATGCTGCGTGACCGCGGCCCAGATCATCGCCGCCGCCCCAGTGTAGAATCCGAACGTGATCTTCTTGATGGGCGTGAAGTCAATACCGATCCGACGAAGGAAAGGGTAGATGAGAAGGTCAAAAATAGGGATGAAGATGATAAGCACGAGCGGATCCAGGTTGTTGATCACGTCGTTGGGCACACCATGCAGCGTCATCGTAGCTGCCTGTGACACTAGGTTGTTGATCATCTGGTTGTAGGCGAGCCCTACAAACCAAGTTAGCGTCATATGGACGAGGGGCAAACCGAGGGTGCGTACAATAGAGAGGGAACCAGACGAAGACCGTGCACGCCTTGAAGCCGCGGCGCACCTCATCCACCCATTTATCGTCGAAGGTCATCCAGCGAGGTCGCTCGTCCACGGGTATTTGGCTGGGCTTTGCAGACTCCCAGAAAGAGTCATCCCGGAGATTCTTCAGCGTGCGCATAGGATTCCACGTCCAGCGGCCGCGGGCGGCAAAGCGCCAAAGGCGAAGCGACTTGGCGAACACGGAGCCTTGCGGAGGAAGCTTCTTGTATCGGTGGCGCCCAAAGAAGAGCACGAACGGGCAGAGTAGGAAAACTACGGTAGGCAAAGTGTAGGCGAGCCAGAACCCAACGTACTAAACGGATGGCGTCAGAAATCCCTGCGATACAAGTAGTATGTGGATACGTGGTGGTAAAAAACTTACCTTCTCCGCGAACGTCATCGTAATCTGGCCGATGAGCGAGCCGACGTTGATAAAGAAGTAGAAGTACTAGACACATGCAGGCAGACATTAGGATCGACCAAATAATGACGCTGACACCATTTCTCACCATGTAAATGCGAGACGTTGTCAAAATCGGGTCCACAATAACACCCTCGCCCTGCGTCGTCTCCAAGATGAATGGCTTGAGGCTGCGCTGCTGCTCGGCGATGAGAGGAGATATGTTGGACTTGTAGCCTCCGGTCCCCAAACCCATGACGACGATGGCCAGGGACAGGATCCCCAGGGAGCCCTTGGGGTTGTCCAAGACGGGTGGAAGCGAGCACACGACAAGCAGGATGTGCCCAACAAGAGTGATTGCAATGCTCATCGCTATCGTCTTGAAACGACCCCAATATGTATCCGCGAGATACGCGCCGAGAAGAGGAGTCACATACGACCTGCAGCATAGAATTGAGCATCACGAGATACAGTAAGATGTACGCGAAAGTTTTACCAGAACTGATTGAGTGTGGTGAGACCGGTAGAAGTCTGCTGACCCTGGCCCAATGCTCCCGACTGACCATTGGGCCCACCGGCACCAGTGCTCGAAGCGCGCGGGGATGATATGAAGTTGACCTGCACTAAGCATGAGTGGATCAAACACGCTACAAACGCTCACATGGATACTCACAAAGACGGTGGTGCTACCTGGCCGTGAATGATACTGAGAACAAGCCACCAGGCGCAAGGAGGGAAATCGTACCATAGAACTGTTGACACCAGAATCAGGCCTCTCTGTGTTTCCAACTTGCCATAAATAATGAGTGCTCACCGAAAACCGCTCGGCCATCTCTACGAATGCTATCACTGTTTTGCTAATGTGAGTGACATGCGCCCATGAATGACGAAGAAAACTCACAGAATACCGACCAGTCGAGCTTGTCGGGAACATGCCTTAGCGTCTCCATCTCCAGCTCTGTGGGGGTAATGTATCCATCGACGGCCTGCCCATCGTGTGAACACGCGGAATCGCTATCTTTCATGTCGGTCATATCAACACCCTCCCGAGCCGCCGAGCCGACTGCAACGAAAAACAAGTCGTCGCATCCTTTTTCCATCGATGACAGCGGTCTAGGGACTGAAATGAGGGTTCACAGAGCGGGGGAACAGGGGCTCGCGGAAGACCGATCAGAGATGCAGTCATTTGCTGTGGGGTTTTTATATCCACGGAGGACCCATCGACCACGCCGTGCCCTTGGGAGCTTGAAGAATTATGGCAGCCGACTCTATTGCTATCGAGTCTGTGGCGACCGTAAAAAGCGACAATACCGTCCAAGGTAGCCCGCTGCCATGAGCTCACGGGCGCCTTGAATTCGGAGTTCGACTCTTGACCGCTCTTGACGTGATCGGTGCTTGGAGATGACGGTGGGACCTGCGGAGTTGTACTTGAGCACTTCCACGTCGATTGGTGTATACGTGCATCGCTTGAAAAAGCACTGAGTAGTGATTGGCACCTTCTCGGTATTTCATCGATAATTTTCATGAGCGAGCTAAGAATTTATTACGACCAAGATTTGGACGAATTTCTTACGGGACCAGACCAGACCTGACCTGACCTGACCAATTAGCGGTGGGAGACGGTGGGCAAGCTGACGATGCGATTCTGAGAGGAGGGACAAAGGACGGAGGCGGGGAGATGGGTGTAACGTGTACTATGGGCCGGGTCTTTCCTGCGACTTTTTCGGTCACGTGATGGTGTATCCAGCTCATTATGCGGGGGACAAAGAGGGCAAGCTCGACGGTCAGATAAGATATTTCAACCTTTGCCTGCATGTACCGCAACCATGATCCAACAAATTGTTCGAATGCTCGAGATTTTTATAAGACAGAAACGAGGATACAGTAAGACAGAAACGAGGATACAGTAAGACAGAAACAAAACGACGGTAGGAGGAATAGTGCTGTTGCGGACAATACTGCGAGGAAACGCGAAACAGTATCTAGAGTCCGACTTCAGGCGGGGGCTGGCGAGACGCGAGGAGAAGAGAGGCGGGGAGGCGGGACGGAGGGCGGCGGACACATACGCTGCGAGCACGAGTAAACCCATCGGACGAATCCTCAGGGGGTAGAGAGACCAACAGAAGAAACATCACTTTCACCTTCGGGAGTACTTACACCACGGGGATCTACGGGCGGGGGCACGGCACGAGCATCAGTGACGGGACTTCACGGACACGGCTCCAGGAGTTTGGAGAAGGTGGCTCTTAGATGGGTTTCTTCCTGAAAGTGAAAGGTTAGCAGGGTCGCACACTGGGCGGAGGGAAGCGCACGTACCTGCTCGTCCTTTTTTCCCGCCATCCTTCCACTTCCACAAGCGCTCGGGGACAGGAGAGGGTGATAAGTTGGATATCCAAAGGCGCGCCGTAAGGCGGAGGGGAGGTGGCGTACGACAAGCGAAGCTTGTCGCGCACCACCCCGATCTGGGACTCCAGGGGTCAGATCGACTCGTATATGAGACTGAAAAACGTACCAGGGATGCATGGCAAGACTCGGAGGCAGTGGTAGTCCCAAGGCGTCCCCGAGCGAAATCCATATTCCGTGTTTTTCATGGTTAGTTCTGAGCATACCTGTCGATGGGGTCGTTAGTCGACGACGGCGAAGGTTATAAGAAGGCACTCACCAATGGCCCCTTCAGTCCCAGTGGTGGGTAGTCCAGGAGCGCCGCGCGTCGTCCAAGTCGATGCCCATATGTGCCGTGCCAAGTATCACCCAACGGCGCGTTCCGCCATCTGGATCAGATCTGCCCAGCCGCGGCCAAACTGGAAAGAGTGAGTGTGCAGGTGTTGTAGTGCCGAGGTCCGGGAGACGAGTGGTCGGGTGTGGTACTGTCAAGTAATCGCGTCAGAACGAGAACACGGACGAAGGAGAGAAAGACGCACCGGAAGAAACCCTGCCTCGGGCGATGCCAGCCAGTGGACATCAAACCAAGTACAGTACTGTAATCTAACGAAACCGAAACCGAAACACGCCGAGACCGGGAAACCTCAACACCAACACGCGAACGTGTACACTCTCTCCATCTCTCACTCAGAAACTCCCATCGAACAGGTTCAACAGCCCAAGGCCGTGGAGCGCCGCCGATGTCGCGTCGAGGAAGCCGAGGACGGGGGACACGATGTCCTGGATGACGACCTGCATGGGCGAAGGCGCCGGCTGCTGGACCTCGACGCTGACCATGTCGCTCTCGACAATCTCTGGGGAGCCGATGTTCATGACGATGAGGACGGAAGACAACTCCGACGACGTGGACTCATCGTCGCTGTCGGGCGTGACGGCGGCTGGTTCTTCTTCGTCTTCCGCGTCCTCGAACAAGGCCTCGAACTCCTCCTCGGACAGCTTTCCCTCAAACGGGTCCTCGAACTGGACGGCGTTGAGAACGGGGCAGTCGCGATTGATCTCGCGCCGGAGGTACGGACCCTTGAGGGGCCAGTCATCAGGCGGCGGCGGGCGATACGGGAGCTTGTGGGCAGGGCGCTGTCGGAGGGAGTACGGGATGCACCATAGGTCCGCATGGGAGGGATTGTCCTTCGCCTCCTTGAGGGCTGCGTCGAAGTCGTATCCGTTCCGTCTGACAATGCGGTCCGCCTCCTGGCGGCACCGCTCCTCTTGACGCCTGTCCCTCCGCTCGGCCCTCGTCTGGAGAGTTCAGTCAGTTTGGAATGAGGACAGTCATATTCTGATGCACGAACCTCTCTGCGTACGCTCTCCCGCTCGCTCTCCAGAACAGGCGAGATGACCGCCTCGTTGTCAACCTGCGAGGGAAAGGTCAGCATGGGATGCTGGTAAGAAAAGAGGTAGACGTACTTTCTCGAAGCCCGTTCCGGCCGCCATGTCGCTGTCTTCCCAGATCTCGGGGCAAGGCGAAGCCTGGTAAGAAGAAAGAGGGTTAGTGGATGCAGAGGAGCGATTCATTCACGGCTCACCATTGCGACGTCGACATCCACGCTATCGTCCACCTCCATGGGCTGGTACGCCTGGTAGTAGTTCTGAGCCTGCTGTGAAACGGGTCAGCGAGGAGAAGAGAAAGATCGAGGTGTACTCACCATGGGGCTGTCGACCTCGAGGGCGATCGCCGGGGTCTGGTCCACGATGCGGAAGGTCGGCGGCGAACGACGACGCAAGTCGGGAGCGTTCCGCTTCTTCCAGACGGCGCAAGTCTTGGGACGACAGGCGGAGACCCGGCGCTTGACGTGGGCGGGCTGCTCCCTCAGTTCGGCGGGGGACTTCAGGCAGGACAGGTCGGGGTGGCCGCGGTCGTCGAAGGCGCAGATCGCACGCTTCCTCTTGCCCATCGGGCTGGTGTCGTGGTATGCTTCGGAGGCCTCTCCGTAGGAGTATGCGCGCACCATGGGTGCGGCGAGAGGCCTAGCTTGAGCCAGGAGCGCACGGTACTCGGCGGGCGTGAGCACTCCGGTGGACGGGTCGATGGAGCTGCTGCCGTCCGGATGGGCGATGACCTGGAAGTCGAAGTTGAAGCTGGACGCAAGGACGGGGCGTTCGCGGGGCAAGAACACCCTGAGGCCGGGGACGACGGGGAAGGGCGCGAATGGGACCAGCGGCGGGCGCACAACGGCGGGAGCCTTAAAAGTGATGAAGGGGGTGATGACAAAAGACATTGGTGGTGGGTGTGGGTGGTGTATGAAACGAAGAGAAGATGGTATCGCCAGGATACTTGGATGGGTAGGGAGAATTGGTGAAGGGAAGAGAGGGCGGGCGGACAGCTTATATATGAATCCCGCCAGCCTGCTTTTATATGAATCCTGGCGGTGGAATGCATCTTGGGAGCAATCAACGAAATGGACCGTGGGTAACCAACAAACCGCGACGACATCACGAGTACGCGTTGGCAGTCATCTGGGAGGGCATTGGAATGTGTCTGCATGTCGGCGATGGCGGCGATGATCGAGCTCGCCGCGCTCGCCCCGCCCCCACCAGATCGACAAGAAAGTAGCCGGGTTTCCTATGAAAGAAAAAAAGGTATTCTCGTCAGCAGGGACGTACATTCGTTTCAATGTTACGCCTCGCGAAGTATTATGACGAGTAGAGAGGCCCGAGGGACACGAAAAAGTCGACGCGCAAAAAGCACGGGCTATGAGCAATTTCGCAGAGGATTTCTACAGCACAAAAATAGGCGGGATACATCGGTGGAGGGTAAAAGGAGAGAACGGCGATGGCAAGGCGGGGAATGCGAGCCTCGAGGTTCGCGATCTTTGCTTATTTGTCGCTATTTGGCTGCAGCCTCGATCGTTACGTAAGCATTCAAGTAAGGCATTGTCTGTGCAGACGTGAAGTGCTGCGTGCATGAAAGTACTTTGCTTACGGTATGAACAGGATGATATGTAGATACGCAGGTGCAAAAATCATCCCTATAGATCTGTCTAAGTCGGTAAATACGATCAATGGCTACCGAATGCTAGCAGGTACCTGCTGGTCCTCCAGAACAATCATCGTCAGGTGTAAACTACTCACGTCTACACCCTATCGCTGTCTGAAATGAATTCCATCACTGTATAAGTAGATGAGGACCACTTCCCGTCCCCGCCTCGGCCGGGCACCGCCCAAGCAAAAGCCTCCCAAAATCGAAAGTCCTCCACTTGCCGCTCAACGGCCATCCGGCTTGCCAAACCGGATATCACCCTCGTCATCGTCCAGGACGCTAAGCCCGCCGCCAGCATTGCGCTGTGACTCAAGAACGTGATGCCTATCCACCACACCCGTCAGCTGCCGCTCTAACCAACAGCAATGAAACAAAGAAACGAACCTCTCCAGAAGATCCTCCACGCCTGCCTCACCCGCCTCCCAGTCCACCCGCACCCAGTTGTGCACGAGCTCTCCAGCGCGATAAACATGCATGGTGGGCAGCATGTCCGTGTCGACCTCCACATCGTCTATATCCTCCTCGTATTCTTCCTCCCCAGCCTCCGGGGTGCCATATGGATCATCTTCGTCTTCCTCGAGCAACCGTGCGGCGCGCGAGAGGAACGCTGAGGAGGAGGGCGAAGGGCGAGATCGGCTGGACGGCGGGGAGGACACGGCATACCCGATTGCGCTGGCGCGCACACGGATGAATTTGGTCTGGGGGTTGACACGGGCGAGGCGAACGAGGACATCGTCGAGCGCATCGCACCTGTCGAGGGACTGCATACCCACATGGCAATCAAAAACAAAACTCAGCAACTACGCAGTTAGAAGGAAAAGCAGAAAAGAACGAACCGACTCGTAGATGTGCACGACCACGGACACGCTCCGCTCCTCCTGTTCGATTGCGGGTAGGAACCCGGCCACGCCGACTTCCCTCAGATACCCAAACTTCCCCTTCCCCCTCCTCATCCCCAGCCCGCCCTTCTCCCACCCCTCCCTCTCCTTCTCCCACCCCCGAGCCCTCTCTTCCTCTGCCCACGTCATCCCCCCCAAACTCGTCTTCTCCATCCTCCTCGCGAGTTCCCGCGCATCCCTCGCGCGCCCCTCGCGCGCCCTTTGCGCCGCCTCGTCGCGATCGCGTATGACGCCCTTCACGCCCGTCCTACCCGGGCCCATGCCGATCGACTCTGCGGGCGCACGCGTGCCCTCAATCTCGGCGAGCACGTCCGAGCCGTTTTCGTCCTCGTCGTCGTCGTCATCTGAGCGCGAACCGGGGGGCCAAGGAGCGTCAGGAGAGGCTGATCTCGCGGGAGAGGAGGAGCGGCTCGCTCCGTTGAAAAGCTCGCCCGAGAGGACGAGTTGCTCGAGTCGATCGCCGTTCTGCGTTATGCGTGGATATCGGTCAGGTTACCCCTGCAGGCGGGCGGGGCAGCGGCGTACCATGTTCGTTGTCTACGGAGCAGCTTCCAGAGGGCTTGTTCCTTAAATCTTCTGTCTCGAGTACCAAAGTCCGAATAGATGCGAGGAGCACAGATGTCAGGATCAGAATACGGCTGAGGTCGAAAACGTCGATAGGGGTAGCGGGAAAAGACAGATTGCGGGTCGAACGTGTCAGGAGCTTGAAGCCTTGACCTTTGCGTTGAACCTTGAAGTTGAAGCTGAAGGGAGAACGGGACACGCAAGAGAGGAAGGTACGCTTGCAGGAAGTCAAGAATGTATGTATACCGTTGCCGATGTAGTTTGTCACAGCAGAAAGATGAGAACATTCTGCGCACACGCGCCACACCCGACGGGCGTCATTATTGCGCTCGCTGCTCAGCCTCACACTAACCGTGCCAGAACGAACGTGATGATGATTGTCGATGCACAGCTAAAATGAGCCAGAGAATGGAGGGATAATTGTAAGTACATGCCCAAAACTGATATGAACGAACGAGAGGGTCCAAGAGGTATGTAGCTACTAGCTAGGACAGATAGATACACGGAATGGGAAGTGGGAATCGGGAATCGGGAAACGTACACGCATGCACGTATATGAAAGTATCGCATACGGAGTAGTGTGCGCGATATAGAGACAGGGGATAGAAATGCGCGGTCGGAAAGGGTATGTGACTGGGCGCATCGAAAGGTTGTGATGAGGAGGGAGGATTGAGGGAGGATGGAGAGAAAACCAAGAAATACAAAGGCGCGATAAGGGTGCTGTGGAGGTGATCACAGAGCGGACGTACGGCCAAGCACGACCGACACCGCTGCGGGCGTAAAAGGTATACAGGATCGCGGAGGGAAAACGCATATACAGTAGAGCACACATACACACATCCCAGGTCCGATTTCAGTCCACGGATGCGAAGGGTACCAACCACATGACCACGGCAGGGACTACCATTTGGATAGGGATCCTTCAGAAAGCCGCATCTGTGCGCGCTTGAGCCCCCGCGAGGTGATGTTCATCCCCCCATGGTCTTCAAGCCATACGCCGCGATCCTGGCATTTCCTCAGCACCCTCTCCCAGAAATGCATCACAGCCGGCTGCGGTCTGATCACACGCATTTCATGCGACTCGTAGCTGAGGTCGCGCACGTATTTGAGCGCGGGAAATGCCTCACGTCGCAGGACGGACGACATCTGCTCCAGCAACGGGAAGAACGCGGCGTCGTTGTCGCCCGACATCTCCAGGGCATCACCAATTCGTGCATCCATGTCCCGGATGGCGATCATCTCCAGCCGTGGATGGCACGGCAAAAGAACGTGCGGCGCAATCCAGTCGGGTGACTGCCAGTGCCACTCGGCATCGGCGGAGCATATGAGTTCGCGGAGGTTGGGGCACCATCTTGCGAGGGAAAGCGATTCCGCGGGCGGTCGGGGCGTCGCATGATGGGGTTCGGTGAGGTAATGCTCCTCGATGAGGGAGGAGGAGTGTCCAAGCTCAAGTTGCCGGATCTGCGTTCCGTGGGCCTCGAAGAATCGGTAGAAGCCTGCACCGGTATAGCTGAAGTCGGCGGAAACGACGGAAAGGTTGCGGAGGGCTGGCATATCCCAGGACGCGAGCACATTGAACATGCCGTTGTCGAGGCTGACCTTGAGGCTCTTGAGCGCCGGAAAACGCACGTTCATGTCCGCGAGCTCCTGGGGGTCAGAGAAGATTGCTTCAAAGTTGGGAGAGCACGATGACAGCTCAAGATATTCAAGCTGCATCGTGCGCATATCTTGGAGTGGGGACATCCGAAGATGAAACGGCACGTCATCATAGCTGGTCCAGGAGAGTCGGCGTAGTTCACTCCGGGGATGGGCCAGGAGGGAAAGGAGCTTTTCGGGTTTGCATCGTGGATCTGTCGGAACGTCGTATCTATTCCGTTGGATGGATTGGTGGTCGGTATACACAGTCAATTGGGGGGAATATTCGAGGATGGTGTGGAGGTCGACGGGTGCACAGCGCTCGAGGACGGGCGTCTCGATGTGGAGGCGACGAATGAAACGACCGCTGGATCCCACGCCTTCAACGTACTCGAGGAGGAGAGTGCGGGCGAGGGCCTTTGCTTGTAAGGCGCGACTGATCCACACGAACTCGTAGAGGTAAAATTTGACGAGGGCGTTCCAGTGTTTGCTGACGAGGGAGAGGTTTGTTTTGTTTCGCATGCTGGCTTGATAGGCGGGGTGGCGGAGGGAGATAGATTCAAGAAAAGACAGGTCGTCTGTGGTATCCAATGGGTCGGGGGTCATGAGGGTGGCTTCGCGGAGAATGATGAGCCATATTTCTGGGGGGAGGCGGGAATGGTCGAGCACGCGGGGTTCGCAGGGAATCGCATTGTCGTCGAAGGCGCCTGGGACGACTGAAAAGAGCAAATCAGTACGTGTCCTGGGATATGATATAAGAAACGAGGGGCACAGCGAGGCGTTCATGTGGTGTCGATATGCATGGGTGGCATACGACGCGCCACGGGAACCTGTATTGAGCTCTCTGGACGACGAGAGGGAGTAAGCCGTCCAGGAGATCAAGGCATTAATGTGCTCGCGATCATCCAATAAGGCTAGGATCAAAGATCAACCCCAACTTGAGCTGAAGTTCGGGGAGACATGGATGGCATCCGTTCGCTTTCTAGGCGAGAATGGGTTTATTGGGTAGCCATCTCGGTGCAACGAGTCGCATAGCGGCTCCTATACAAGAGCTGGAGGTCGGAGATGCACGATTGCATCAATGCGAGGGACAGAGGGCGCGAAGTTGTCGAAGAACGGAGGAAGGAGTTACAAACGGTTACATAAAAGATGCTCACCGAGAGAAGGGCGGCCTGCGCGCCAGCGCGTGGACGAGATGAGAGAGGCTGTTTCGCATGACTTGGAGGGGGCGGCGGGGTCGAGGGGCGGGAGGGGCGGCGGGGGCGGGAGGGAGGGAGGGAGGGCAGAGAACGGGAAGGAGGGGGGACGCAGTGGCGGACGGAGGAGGAGAAGACCGTTGGAAGGCGTGGCTTGCCGTAAATGTATAAGCAAGCAAGGATATTCCAATTATGGAAGGAGCCGCATTCCCGGCGCCGAGACCGTCCGAGGCGGCGAGGCCCCGAAGCCCCGCCGCCCGCGATGAGACAGTTCTGATGAGTTGCATGATGTTTTTCTCTTCCTCGGTCTTCAGACTCTCAGACTCTTCACTGCATTCTCTCGGTTTCTGCCCAAAGCTAGAGTCAAAGACACACTCGGCACTCGCAGCTTCCCGTTGACTCTCCAAGTTGACGTCTTTTTCAGTCCACTTCAGAGGACGCGTCACGCCTGGCTGCCTAGGGCCCAAATGTCGTACAGTTCTTTTCTCGGCCCCGGGCGGGCCATTCCTCTACTAGTCGTCAGAACTTTCACTCCATTGTGCTCGATCAGATCTTCGAATATACATGTCTAGGCTTCCAGGGCCACGGAGGCGAATAACTACAATCTATGACGCACACTGTACGAGTACGCCCACTCGCAGGAAGTACGAGCAACAGCAGGCAACAGCCATCCAGGCTTGCAGTGTGCCCTTTCTGCTCACATCAAGATGGGATGCAGGCTTCGTCGCGGTTTGTTGCCGCGCTCGTCCGCTCAACCACCACATGCCTTGTTCCGTTTCGATGATACGAACACAACAACGCAGCATTTCCATCATGATCTGTTCGCGGCCCCGGAGGCACTTCCGTCCGGTGCTGGACACAGTCGTGGGGCGCCCTGCGCGGTGTCGGTGGCCGGTGAGTACACACTCGAGTCCTCTAGATCGTTCGTAATCCCGTTTTCTAAGTCATGCCCCAGCTTTTCCCCAGCCTGCTCCAGCTACCCCTTAGCTGAGCACCCTTCTTTCCTCGGTTCAACATCAAATTCTTTGGGTGAAGAATCGGAACTGATCCCCGCTGCCGTGCGGCGATGTATTCTAGGATGTCCTTGGTCCACCTCGGATGAATACCGCGGTCTCATGACCCCCTTCTATCCTTTACCCATCCGACGAACTTCCAGCACGCGCTCTAGGATCGCCTTTCCTGCTTTACCGTCCCCGGACTAACTCAATGAACGATGTTGACCCGTGCTTGCTAACCCCTTCATATATCCCCGGATCAATGACCAGGTCGGGTACCGGATGTCTTGCCGCGAAGATTTTGCGCATTGAATACACACCACTCTGCCGACTTCTCTCCAAACCGCTTTCTCCGTGTCATGCTACGAGGTACAACATAGAGACGATGCTCACGTTCCTGGGGTGTGCTGGGAACTCGGCATAGTGTACATGCCCTCAACCAACGAGCATAGACCCACCGCGTTCCTCAGTATTTTTGTCTTCACACCACCGTATAAAAACCCGGAAAGGACGAAGATGAACGTCAGGATATCTCCTCTAGCCTCCACGCCTTTCAAGTACAATGCTGGCCTTCGTCCCTCTCCTCACCCTCGCCACTGCCGCGCTCCCGCGCGCTCTCGCTCACGGTGGTGTGCTCTCCTACTCCAACGCCGGGAGTTGGTACTGGGGATGGGCCCCTTACAACTCGCCCACCGGCCAAACCACTATCCAGCGCCCCTGGTCCTCCTAGTATGCCCTCCCCGTGGCCTACATACCTGGGTGCTAAGAGCTAATGTCATTTTAGCAATCCCATCACGGACGCGACTGACCCCACTCTCGCTTGCAACGACGACGGGACCTCCGGTGCTCTCCAGCTCACCGCGACCGTCGCTGCCGGTTCTCCCGTTACTGCATACTGGAATCAGGTGTGGCCACATGCCTACGGTCCTATGGTCCGTACCTCCGTTTTATCATGTCAACATCACTCTCGATCTCATCTATTTGCTTTTTGTGTACGTAGTTGACCTACCTCGCGGAATGCCCCGGGACGACCTGCACCGGCGTGGATGCCTCCACGCTCTCTTGGGTAAGCTTCTCATCCACTACCCCTCTATTGGCGAACTCAGCTCCCCGTTCGTTCCCAGTTCAAGATCGGTACGTTCTGATTTCCCACCACGTTCTTACGGCGCTTCATGATGATGGGCTCATCACACGTGTAGATGAGGCCGGTCTCCTCAGCGGCACCATCGCAGAAGGGTCTTGGGGCGACGGCCAGATGATCGACCAAAACTCGTCTTGGACGACGACGATCCCGAGCAGCGTGCCCAGCGGGAACTACCTCATCCGCTTCGAGACGATCGCTCTGCACTCCCTTCCTGCCATACGTCCCTCTATTTTTTACATTACCACCGCAGGAGAATGACACAAGATCGGGACGCTCTTAGCAATTCTACCCTGAGTGTGCGCAGATCGAAATCACAGGTGGGGGAACTCTCGCCCCAACCGCCGCCGAGCTGGTGACGTTTCCAGGCGGGTACAGTAACACCGACCCCGGCCGTACGTCCATCACCTCCCACCTTCGCCTCCACACCCACACCCTTCTGACCTTATCTTACTCACAGTGACCGTCGACCTGTACGACCAAGCCGCCACGACTGAGACAACGTACGTCATCCCCGGTCCCCCACTCTACGCAGGCGCGGCCGGTAGCACTCCCGCCCCTGCTCCCGCCCCCGTAAGCCCTTCTTCCGAATAGCGAGGCCACTAGTTATCTAACTTGAGCTTTCGATAGTCTTCGTCTGCCACCGCTGCGCCCGCCCCGACCACCTCCGCGGCCGCTCCCGCGCCTACGTCCTCCGCCCCCTCTGGCGGCGCGGGCTCCGTCCCCGAGTACGGCCAGTGCGGTGGAACTGGGTACACGGGCGCTACTGCGTGGTGCGCTCTCTTCCCCCATTCTTTTCTTTTCTTGCGTTTGCTGATGGGCTTGGGCTTCTGTAGCGCTGCGCCGTACACTTGCCAGTACTCCAACGGTACGTTTTCGGATCTGGGTTCTGAAAGAGGAACGGATGGCTGACGATCAGAGTTTACAGACTACTACTCGCAGTGTCTCTGAACGCATCGTAAGCGGTCCAACGAGCCTGGCAGCACGGGATGGCGTAGATCGTGAACATCCTGTGCTGCCCAGGGGTTTGTTTTTTTAATCCATGTTCGATCGATGCGTGGGTGGAAGTTAAAGTACGGTGTCCTGGTATGAAGTCTTCGATGTGTACGTCTGAATATATAGAATGAATATGTTTAGCTGGAAGAGGGTTTTCCGACCGTCTGTCTACTACGTTCAACGTTCAACGTTCAACCCCCGTCCAACGTTCTACTATTGTCCTCGTAACAACCCTAGTAACATTATATCACACACACTGGGCATTTGAGCTAAGTAAATACATGACGGTGCGAGCAAGTAATACCCGAACGAGCCAGTTGCTGTGTATGTATGTTCCAATACCATTACCACGTTCCGAACATACAATGAAAGCGTCTCTTCATCTAAACATGACTAGTCATGCACATGTTTACATGAATATGGAGGTGTCCAACTCCGATCCCCCTTCTGCCGATTCCAACCTCATCCGATGCTCGTCATGACATCTCAACAGAATTAGGCCCCTTCAAATGCGCAACATCCGCGCCCAACACATGCAAGGCCCGACATGCCCAGATCTTTCGGCATTCCCTGGCTTCTTCGCGGACTCGGTTGGAGAAGGGAGGCCCAGGGCGTCCGATGACGGGACGCCAAATCGAGCCGTCGCCCAGGAACATTGGGTTGTGCGGGATGAACTCGAAGTCTACGTCCGCCACCAGCGCCCTGGCCAATCGGCGCCCCAGGCCTAGACGGCGTGGGCAATCCTGTTCTGGGAGTCCCCCAGGGGGAGGATCGTCTGGTCGTTCAGGAGGTCTCGAACGGTTTTGAGTGCCGAGTCGGCCGCGCCCGAGATCCAGGTGTGGTGGTAGGACAGGTGCTCGCCCGCGAAATAGACGTTGCCCTCTGGCGCGCGCGCGACCTGGAAGCGGGCGGCGAACTGGGACGGGAGGAACATCGCGTCACCCGTCGCGGTCGCTTCAGACCAGATGGCGTCGGAGGTTTCCATGAGTAAGTCGTATACGTCGATCTCGTTGCCGTGTTTGTCGACTTGACCTTGGTAGAGTTGGGCGATACAATGCAACGCGAGGCTGCGGCGCTCGATAGGCGTGAGTGGGAGCCAGGTCGCCGCGTCGGTCATCCTGACGAGCCATGAACATATGTTACACAAGAGGAGAGGGACACAGATGCTCACCAGGCGTAGACAAGGAGGACTCCCGGCCCATCGCCGCCAATGCCGTTTGACGGGAAAACGATCCATCGAATAGGAAGGTCGGTTGTGCTTTGTCCACCATCGCACGACTTGGGCTGCAACTGCTCCCAAAACCGCGTTTTGAACCGCATTCCCATCTTATACAACGCTTCGAAGTGCATCGAACGGATGGCCATCTCCTTCTCGACACTCCACTGGGGTCGGTCTACGATCATCTTGAGTGCCGCCGGGGGTATGGCGACGATAACGCGGTCGAATTTCGCCTTCACCGTGCCGTTGTACCCCGAAGCAACGATGGTCGTGCGACCGTCCTCCTCCTCTTCTATGCCCGTGACCCGCGCACCAAAGGTGATATTGTTGTGCCCAACGAGCCAGGCCATCGCCTGCGGTAGCCGACTCATCCCCCTGTCGATCGTCTTCCAGTCTGTCTCGTCAAAGTCCATGTTCTGCATCACGAGCTCCGTCACGCTCAGCGCGAACTGGTTTGTCTGTGACGTGACCGTTTCGACGAAGTCGATGACGGTTTCCGGCCAGCCCATGACGGACGAGCAGTAGTACCGGAAGGAATAGCTGTCGTACTTCGCCACGATGCGGTTGAACGCGGCTTGGAAGTTCTCCTTGAGTTCGGCGAGGAAAGGCCCGATGGCACTCAACATGAGGTCCTTCGCGGTCTGATTGGCATATTCTTGGGGGACATCCCACTGAATCTCGGAAGGGGTCGTGGACGATACATTGTAACCCGGCGATGTGACGCCATTGATATACAGGCTGTTCCCTGGCGCGTTCAAAATGTACTTGATCAATGCGACCTGCATTTCCTTTGGTAGATCGGAAGTCGTGAGGTAATCGATTAGCTGGAAGACGATGGTGTGGAACGGCGAGTTGGGAATGCGCATAGCGCCAGCCTCGAAGTACTGGTTATCTTCTTGGGAAAAGTAGTGTGTCCGGACGCGGCCGCCAACGCGGTCTGTGCCCTCGAAGATACGGACATAGTGGCCTTCGCGTTGGAGAAGCAAGGCGGCATAAAGCCCAGATATACCGCCACCGACGATGCCAATATTGAGGGGGGATGTGTTCTTAATCGTTCCTTGAACAAAGTCTGGATGAGAGGTGTAAGCGTATTGTGCGCGTCTGCCTGATACTGTACGCACCTTGCGGTACAGACATAGCAGTTTAAGAGAATGAAATCCGAAGTCTACGAGAAAGAAACGGTAAACAATAGGGTCATGGTGGCGAGGCAAAAGGTGGAACGAATAAGGACCTTTGTGTTCAAGTTTTCCTGATGATGATGTCTGACGCCGTCCATGCCCTCCCATTTATAGTCGCCTTTCCGCTCTGATTCCGTGTGCAGTCCGCGTAAATTCCGAGAGCAGGACCCCATTCTCGGGAACGAACCAGATACTACCTGGTAAAGGAGACTGCGTTGCGGGGCCGTGTCCCATCGTTACACGTGTACGTGGTTCCGCATTATGTGCTGAGTCAATGCTGAGTGGACCAGTGGTGCCGGTGATCATCCAGTGGGCGTGCTGATGGATAGTTGTAATGTGTAGGGTCCTTTCCTGCTCGGAAGTGCCACGGAATAGTGGGCCTACGTGAACATGGAGTTGTCTGTTTGGATGCCGAGCTTGAATGGACCTGAGCGCTCAGCGCAGGGTTGACCGGTGACCTCCAAGTTCGACCAACAACATCGTTTCAAAGGACGAGAGATGTAGAATTGATGTAAAATCAGAGTATCTCCTCGCAATTGTTGGAGTCGTGACTGGTAACTCAGGGTATGACTGTAAGCTGCAAGCTGTAAGGGTCGCTGCCAGAAGTCGCCCGCAAGGGTAGCAGCTTACATACTTACGTCCGATTTATAGCACCATTCTGTCCTATTCTATAACCTAAGCCAGTTATCTAGAATAGGCTTACATACACGGGGGAAAAGCTATTGCGTACTCGTTACTCAACTGGCTCGTATGATTTCAGCTCGATTGTCTTCCACCACGTTTAACCGTTAAGGTATTCTTGCCGCCGACTCGACCACGAGAGACCGTCTACAAGTACATATCTTTCATTCTCTCCCACCTCATGCGTTTGCAACAGCAGTTCCCTTCAACGCGTTCATCTCCGCGCCCAAGATGTGCGTGGATGACCCCCCCAGATTGAGCGGAAAACGAAGTTCGGTCGACCCGCGAGGCGGCCCAGGCTGGGAAGGACCTCCAAAAACGGGGGGTATTTCACCGTGGAACATTGTGTTGTTTGGACAAAACTTGAAGTCGACGTCGGCCACTGGCATCTGTACGATAGGAGCCTCGCCACGGGAAGTGCTAGGCAACGGCTGTGTGATGGGCCCGGATGACTTGGACGTGACGCGCAAGGGCTTCAGGTCAGGCTTGTCCAATATCTTCCTCACCGTATACAGCGCGGACTCGACGGCGCCTGTGATCCATGTGTGGTGGTACGACAAATGTTCTCCCGCGAAGAAAATCTTCCCCTCTGGCTCACGAGCTCGATCAAAGCGATCCGCGAATTGGCCTGGGAGGAACATGGCGTCCCCGGTCGCCGTCGACTCCGACCAGACTGCGTCCGCCGTCTCGATGAGTTGGTCGTAGACATCGATAACGTTTCCGTCCTTGTCCTCCAGACCATCGTACATTTCGTGAACGCAGTGCAAAGCGAGGCTGCGGCGTTCGATGGGTGTGAGGGGGAGCCATGTACCCGCATCGGTCATCCTATTTCATCATGAAGGCCGATGTAAGACAGAGCCGGAAGGTGGGGGGCATGCATAGTACTCACCAGGCATATACCAAGAGCACGCCAGGCCCCGTGGATCCAATGCCGTTGGACGGATACACAATCCAGCGGATGGGAAGGTCCGTTGTATCTTGTCCTCCGTGCGACTTCGGCGGCACCTGCTCCCAGAAACGCGTCTTGAAGCGCATGCCCATTTTGTACAGTGCTTCGAAATGGATCGACCGAATCGCCATCTCCTTCGCCGGACTCCAGCGCGGACGGTCCGCGATCATCTTTAGCGCCGCAGGAGGTATGGCCATGATGACGCGGTCGAAAGTGGCAGACAGAACGCCGTTGTAACCGACAGCGGTCACTGTGACTCGTCCGTCGTTCGTATTCTGGAGACTCGTCACCCGCGCGCCGAACGTGATGTTCCTGTATCCGACCAGGGAAGCCATCGCCAGCGGCAGCCGACTCATGCCATGTTTGATCGTCTTCCACTCCTTCACGTCGAAATCCATGTTCTGCATGATGAGCTCTGGAACGCTCAGCGCGAACTGGTTCGTCTGCGACATGACCGTCTCGACGAAGTCGATAACGTTCGTGGGCCATCCGTGGACGGAGGAGCAGTAGAAGCGGAAGGAATAATTGTCAAACTTGTCGACAATTCCGCGAAAGGTTTTCTCGAAGTCAGAGCTCTCCTTCAGGTCTTTGACGAAGTGGCCGATCGCCTCCTGCATGAGATCACCGGCGGACTTATTCTTGTATTCATCGTCTACCTCCCAGTCGATCGAGGATGGGGTGATGATCGAAGCGATATGAGCGTCATCGCCCTCGTCGGGAGTGCAGCCGTTGATATAAATGCGATTTCCCGGCGCAGAAAGCACATACGTGATAAGGTCGACCTGTGTATCCTTGGGAAGTTGGAAGGATTGAATGTACTTGATGAGTTCGAAGGTGTTGTGATGGAAGGAAGAGTTGGGGATGCGCATTGCACCGGCCTCGAAGTACTGATCATTTTGCGTGGTGAAGTAGTGGGTATGAACGCGCCCGCCGATGCGATGGGTGCCCTCGAAGATCCGGACATGGTGACCTTCGCGCTGTAGAAGAAGTGCGGAATATAGTCCAGCGATACCACCCCCAACGATGGCAACGTTCAATCGTCTCCGGCCCTTCCCCAAAGTACCTTGCGAATCTATACAGCATTTAATACATCGGAAGATTGCATGCTATGGGTTTTACGCACCTTCTGCAAGCGACATGTCGTTTGTTCAAGTGGGGATAGTTTCGGGAAGCGTGCGACGAGAATAAGAAAGGGAAAGGGGTAGGATAGACAAGTAGGGTATACTTTGCTTTGGGGGTTCTCGAGGTGCGTCAATGGGTGACATCGATACGCCTATATGTAGTACCACGATCCGTGAATATCCCGAATGCAGTGCCTCGTGTACATACTTACTTGGGCGTAGTTCACTGGCTTGGCTGGGACAAATTGTAGGCCATCTATTGATGCGCGTGTTTGTTCTGTTGTGCTTGTAGTGCCAAAGGGGCGTCTCTTTGCCTGACAGAGATTCCAGACTGCTCCAGTACGGAGATCTTGCACGGAATGGCTACGGAATTGTCGCCAAGCGTTTGGGTTGGTCTTGCACACAGATAACTGACGGCCGAAGTTCATCACCGGTATGGTCGCCTCTTCAAGATCCTGGATGATCCAGATATCACTGCCATGGTGATATTCTGTAGTGACCGTTTCTCGGCTGTGCTTATCGTACGGCATCCTCTGTCCTTCGCGTCCGAGCACTCTGACATCAACCGTCAGCTGAGCAGTGAAACGCCACCGCAGAACCGCAACAAGCGCTTACCTGCCTCGTTCCCTATATCCCTAACGTCGACTTTCGCGCCCAAGCGAACAGTAGTATCATTGCTTACAAGCATCGTTAATAAGGAAGGCTACAGAGCACAAATGAGCAGGGTGGGACAACAACGCCCATAGTGAAACACAACGAAGCACTGACATGGTAAATATGAATATTTTAGCGAGGTCCTTTTCTTCCAGTCCAGCATCTCGCCCCAACGCTTGCCTCATCTGCCAGTGGGCAGTGCCATCAAGACCTTCCACACTGTGACGATCCTGAGGGGGAGACGACCCCGAGTCCAGTTCGCGGGGTGACTCGTGGTTTCGTCAGGCTGAGGAAGCGAACCTAGGCCACGTCGTCGAGGAATTCTTGAAGGTTGTCAAAATACAAATTGGCACCGGGGAACTCCCCCTTGACGAGATCCCAGACCCACTCGAAGAGAGTGGCGAAGGTGATGTCGGAGCCATCCGTTCCCTCGTTCGTCCCGCCAGTGAGCAACGCAACAAACTCACCGACGGCGGAGACGATGAGAGATCCAGAATCGCCCGCTTTGGAGAAGGTGCCGGAGTCGTGCTCGTGAGAAAGGATGAGCACCTCGAGCGAGTCCACATTGCCGATAGGGAAGTACTTGCGGACGAAAGACATAAACCTGGTGAGCGTGCCGACGGTGGTGTTGGTAGTGAAGCCGCGCTTGAGAACGCGACGAATGCGATCGCCTTGGAGGTTCAAGGTATTGGGGTTGTTGACCTGATCGGCGGTGAGCACACCTCCGAGAGTAAGGAGACCGTCGTCGGGGTACTTGAACTCGGATGGGACGTCGATACGTTCGTACATCAAGGCTTTGAGCTTCGAAGGGGACGACTCTGGACCTGGAAGAGAGACGTACATTTCAGATCAGCGGCATTCAATGAAAATAGACTAGCACCGCACCAAGGCTCAGAACGTTGCCGACCATGTGCTTGAACTTCTCCTTGTACAGCTCGATGACGCATAGGTCGCGGGTATAGCGGTAAGGAGCAACACCGACACCGATGGGGGGAGCCCAGCGGACGAACCCAATGACTCGGTCCTTGGACTTGCTCCACCTCTTCTTGATGTCGACAAAGAACTTCTTGAGATTGTCGATCTTGGTGCGCGTCTTGGCAAGCTCGGCCTCGTTCTCGTCCAGCTTGGTCTGCGACTCTTCAACGTTGATTCGATCCCGCACCCTAGTTCTGAGTGTGTCGATTTTCTTCTCGAGAGATTCGACCGAGTCAATGTGCATGCCAATAAGGGCCTGGATGGAGGCTAGGTAGTTTTTGAACGCGCGCGCGCGCGCATCACACGGATCTCCTTCTTGGGTGCAGATTCTGACGAGGGGCTAGAGTCAGGAAAGCTCTTGAATTCTCAAGGGTGTCAAGTGGAAACGTACCGTTGTAGCGATATAACTCATTGTCCCCGTTGAACGAGAAGACGTTGTGACGGACAGTGATGGCATAGAGCTTGTCGCCGACGCGGAAGTAGGGACCAAGAGTGCCCTGCATAGTAGTCTTACGACCAGCAATGGGAAGACTGAGGGGAACAGAGAGGTTGCCGATGACGTCGTTAAGAGGGTCACCGTCTTCAACGGGGCGGAAAAGGGCTGGACCATGACCGTACAAAGTCTTGTAGACCGACTCACGGTAGGCGATGTCGATGTTCTGGACCTGAAGCGAGTCGAGGAAGGCACGGATGTCCTTGGATGACTCGTGCGCAACGGCACCGGTGAGAGTCTCGGGCAAGACGCCAATCCAGATGGTAGGGTTGGTGTAGTGACGTTCTCCATCCTCAACAGGCTGGATGGGTGGGATATAATCGTAGGTGACGTCTTCGTCTTCGTCGTCGTCGTCCTCCTCCTCGATCTCCTGGTCCGCCTTCTTGTTAAGCCCACGTGAAACGAACGAAATCGACAGATGAGACTCTGATGTTCCTTTGGTCGAGTAACTCCACAACCTTAGAACGAACGTTAGTCAAGAAATTGTTGCGTAACGAGAAGGCCACGCACTCGGTCGCGAATTGTGTCCCACATTCCATTCTGACCGAACTCGTGACTATCTGGAACGGCAACGACTCTCATGAGGCGCTTGTACGCCTCAGGGCCATCGGGTTCCTCGAATTTGTCGTCAGAGGTTCTATAAATGAGCTTGGGCCTGCGTCCTTTAGACCCACACCGGCCATAGTAAAGATTCGCCTCAAATCCTGGAACTTCGTAGGGACTGGATTCATTGCTGGACCACAGCTATCTTCATCAGAGGATAGGACCGCGCGCTCGAGTGCTTTTTCGGAGCAACTGGTGATCGAACTCTGGGATCTTGACGTATTCCTCGAACCCCACCCCGACAAAAAAAAAAAAAAAAACCCAAGAAAAAGTTGGGAGTCGGGCCTGGACTCGATGGGAACATCTAGGCTACACCAAAATCAATGGTTCTGGCCGGGACAGGAAAAATACCCTTTTCAGGATATCCTCATCACGTCATACCCCCCCGTACAATGATGCTGGTGTGCTCGAGCAGTGTCCGAGCTTTCGACGCTCTCAATTGGGGCAGACATAAGTAGTACGTAGAGAGTAGTTTTCAAGTGAGAAAAGATTTGATGAGCGAGTTGAGAGAAGTAAAGTGGTTCGAGAAAAGGTAAAGCGACAGCTTTTTCTCCTGTCCTGGGACCTGGTCTCGAAGAGAATAGGGTTTTCCCAAAAAGGAAGTCTCATCATTTTCTCCCTCCTTCCCAATTCGGCTTGCCACCGGTCGTCCCGGGTCTTCTTTGCCTGTCTCTTGTACTTGAACGGTGACTGAACCGTGTTCTCCACCGTCTTTCACTCATTTCGCTTCACGATACCCTATTTATTCTATACGAGACGCGATGGAAATATAACATGGACCTATACCTCCGCTTCCTTCCCTCTTTCTCGAGAAATCAGCCTGGATATCAGATACAGCTCAAGACACGGCGGCACATCAAGCGCATCAACTTGTGTACACAGCAACAGGAAGATATCTCTTCGAGAAGACCAGCTCACGACACGGTGCTTATCTCACTGGCAAGACCATGCAGATCATCGTGGCCGTGCTCCTCAACCCGGACAAGGCCGTTCTGATGATGTCGCCACTGAAGCACCTCCATAACTCCATGGTACGTGTATCTGCATCGCATTTTCGCTTTTAATTGACTACATATGTAATAGGCCGAAGAGATTGCGACAACAACCGGAGTCTGAGCGATCGCCGTTAACCAGGACATCTGCCACGATACCCGGAAGGATCTGTGGACTGTGCGTAACCTCGGCCTCACATTCGGACAGTTTTGACGTTAGTTATATAGGATACAGAAACTGGAAAATATAGGATCGTATTACTATTGACATCTTCTGAGCAACGCGGAACCATCGACGGCCATGCCACTCGGTTCTCTTGCCTTATCAAGGGCAGCGCACGTTTCCGAGGCTCTCTTGTACGCAACATCGTCGACGAGGCTCATCTCATATGCCTTTGGGGTCAACCTAGCATCATCAAGCCTTCATTCCGAGGGGCCTGGAGCCGTATTCGCTCACACCTCGCTGCAGGAACACCCATTCCTCTTCTCACCGCGACCGCCCCTCGCCATATCGTTGACTCCTGGAATCGATCCGTGCATCTTGGCTCTGACTTCGCCGTTATCAAGACTATCCCAAACCGCCCCGATCAAACCTTTGCTGTGTGCCCCATCTATGGCGACCTCAAGGATTTCTGCAATTTTAGTATGCTGGTGCCGAACGACATCGAAGAACGCTTTCACCGAGACACTTTTCGTTTGAGTCTCACTACCATAAGGAAAGGCTATCGTACAGTAACCGCGTACAATACTTCTTGTTTCTTCTGTTCTTCCTACCGATATAAAGCGTGACCGCCGACGGAATCTTCCTCATACCCCTCTACTTACTTCACGACGTCCGCGACCGCAGTCCCCTTCAGCTTGTTCATTTCCGCGCCAAGTACGTGCATGGCCGACCCACCCATATTGAGTGGGAAGCTCGGCACCGTCGACGACCCAGGAGGTGGGCTACGGGACGGACCTCCGATCACTGGGGAGATCCCACCGTAGAACATGGCGTTGTCTGGATAGAACTGGAATTCGACATCGGCCACGGGTCTCGGCACAACATGAATCGTGCCAGGGAGAGGGAGATGCGGGATCTTGATTGTGTCCAGAGGTTTCAAGTTAGGATCGCCTAATATCTCCCTCACCGTATAGAGCGCGGACTCGACAGCGCCCGTGATCCATGTGTGGTGGTATGATAGATGTTCTCCCGCGAAGTATATGTTTCCCTCGGGCTCACGAGCTCGATCAAAGCGATCCGCGAATTGGCCTGGGAGGAACATGGCGTCCCCGGTCGCCGTCGACTCCGACCAAACCGCGTCCGCTGTCTCGATGAGCTGATCATAGACATCGATGACCTTCCCTTGAGCGATTTGGCCACCGTACATCTCGTGGATGCAGTGCAAGGCAAGACTGCGGCGCTCGATGGGTGTGAGGGGAAGCCATGTACGCGCATCGGTCATCCTATCCCATCATGAAGGCCGATGTAAGACAGAGCTGGAAGGTGGGGAGCACGCATATTACTCACCAGGCATATACCAAAAGTACGCCAGGTCCCGTCGATCCAATACCATTAGATGGATACACGATCCAGCGGATGGGAAGGTCCGTTGTATCCTGTCCTCCAAGCGAGTTCGGCGGCACCTGCTCCCAGAAACGCGTCTTGAAGCGCATGCCCATTTTGTACAGTGCCTCGAAATGAATCGACCGAATCGCCATCTCCTTCGCCGGACTCCAGCGCGGACGGTCCGCGATCATCTTCAGCGCCGCAGGGGGTACGGCCATGATGACGCGGTCGAAATCGGCGGACAAGACGCCGTTGTATCCAACGGTGGTGACTGTAACTCGTCCGTTGTTCGTATTCTGGAGACTTGTCACCCGTGCGCCGAACGTGATGTTCTGGTATCCGACCAGGAAGGCCATCGCCAACGGCAGCCGACTCATGCCATGTTCGATCGTCTTCCACTCCTTCACGTCGAAATCCATGTTCTGCATGATGAGCTCTGGAACGCTCAGCGCGAACTGGTTTGTCTGAGACAAGACTGTCTCGACGAAGTCGATGACGTTCGTGGGCCATCCGCAGACAGAGGAGCAGTAGAAGCGGAAGGAATAGTTGTCAAACTTGTCGACAATTTCGCGGAAGGTTTTCTCGAAGTCGGAGCTGTTCTGCAGCTCATCAAGGAAGCCGCCAATCGCTTCCCGCATGAGGTCTTCGGCGGTCCTATTCTTGTATTTATCGTCTACCTGCCAGGCAACGGCGGCCGGGGTGACGGTTGCAGCGATCTGCGGCCGATCGCGATGACGGCCGTTGATATAAGTGCGATTGCCAGGTGCAGAAAGAGCGTATTTGATCAGGCTGACTTGTGTATCCTCGGGAATATCGAAGAATTGAATGTACTTGATGAGCTTGAAGGTGTTGTGATGAAAGGAAGAGTTGGGGATGCGCATTGCACCGGCCTCGAAGTACTGATCATCTTGCGTGGTGAAGTAATGGGTGTGCACGCGTCCACCTACGCGGTCGGTCCCCTCGAAGATACGGACACAATGGCCTTCGCGGTGCAGGAGAAGAGCCGAGTATAGACCTGAAATTCCTCCCCCGACGATGGCGATGTTTAAGGGGATTGGACGAAATATCGGAGGCATCGGAGGGCGTTGGGTCAGACAGTGTCGGGTCGACAATCCCTGTGGGACCTTCAGTCTTAAAAGAACCATACGCATGATCACCATCAGCATGCGTACCTTCCGACGGCATACTTATTCGAGAAGTAGATTTATAGTGTATAGCTGAACACTGTATGAGAGATGACGATAAGAAGGGGAAAAGGACTGAAGACAGCTGGAGAATATTCACCGCGGGGTGATGGACCAATGGGTGAGGAACCAATGTAGACACCTACGCACTTATATGCAGTGTTCGGTCGTCCGTACATATTCCGAAAGTGCCTCGGTTTGGAAGTGTAGTTTCGTCGAGACACACCAACCCTTGCCCTTGCCATCTTCTCTATTTGCCAGGGATTGGTCCTCCGCGCCTCTTATTATAGTACGAAGGCGACCAGAGGATGCTTATCACGGAACGGCCATGGAACAGGGTAGCCAGGTATTCAGCGGGCTAGCGTTCTGGCGAAAAGATGGTAAACGAGATTCTAGCGGGCTGGTGTCCTTCGGATTGCCCTCTTGCGCTCGGAACGAAGTCGTATCGATAGTACCGTTGGGATTATGTGAGTGGCCTCCAAGTGGCTGCCATCGCACGGCACAATCAGCAAGTACGCACAAGGGCTCCCACCAAGCCACACCTACTTGCAGTCAGTCATAAGGAAAGCTGCCGCGACGGCAGACACGTACGTATTTTATCCACTCGTGCACCGCGCAGATGAGAAACCTAGGGTCGCGTGTCCCGTACATGTATTGGTATGGAAGACTACAAAGCATAAAACAGCAGGATGGGTCAACAGAACGCATAGTAAGACACGACGAAGCACTGACATAGTATGAATAGCTTAACAATGTCCCCAGTCTTTTCCTCCCCTTTCCCCTTCGCACAACTCAATCCAGTTCGGTGATTCTGCCACTTGCATCCGCGCTTGGACTGCACCACCTACACGGGACCTTCGACACTATGATGGACTAGTCACCATCCCAGGATCCCCCTTCGTCAAGCTTCCCCGTCTCCCAAACGACTGCCCAAACGCCAACCCCCCGGTCCCGATGACTGACTGAGCCACTGGGTCCGTTCCCTGGGCGCCACCATCTAAGAACCCAGATGGCATCGTTGGCGAAGAGAACATTGCGCCCATACTCATATCCACGCCCGTGCCGTTGAACAAGGCCATAATCTCCGCGTGCGACATGCCCATCGGGTCCGGCTTGATCATGCCATCGATGCCATTCCCTTCAGCGCCCGCGTCATGGTGGAACGCGCTTGGGCCCACCGCCAGCCCATTCGTAGGGTCGAACGCGCTTCCGCCTTGCATATGCGAGGCTGGGGGTGGAGAAACGCCGGAGTGTGAGTTTTGGATGCCTATCATGTCCACGAACATCTCAGAGGGGGAGAAAGCCTCCGAGACCTCTTGGGGTGGCGACTCGTGGCTTCCTGAGGAGCGTGGCGCGGACGGGTTCTTTTTGCGGAGTGGCCTGATCCACGGTGGTCGAGGCTTAGCCAAAAGATCCTGGGGGACAGAGGGGCTGTCGAGGGGGATTTGCGTGACTGCACATAGACAACGGTGAGCGTTTGGGAGAAAGAGACAGAGAACGAAGAGGCTCACTCCGACAGAACTCCTCCATCATGTCGCCGGACCTCTGTCCGCAAACATATCTTCCACTAAACCGCTTCAGAAGACCGACACACGACCTAAGTCCATCCAGCGCGGGAGTGATAAGATTCCTCAGCGACTCCGACTGGCAGTTGAGCAGGACGGCGATTAGCGTCCGCCCAGCCTGGGTCAGCTGGTGAATGACGTGCACACCATCTGTAAAACATACACAGCAGACGTGAGTGACAATCCACGGGGCCGCGGAGAGACCAAAACGACGTACAATACGTCATGAGCCCCTTCGACGCAATCTGCAGGTGCGCAGTCACGATCTGAAGGGCACATGAGTGGGCGAGGGTCATGTCTTCCCGCTCTCCCTCGGTCTGGTCTTGGTCACCCACGGCGGCACGCTCCGCGACCTGCTCGGAAAACCGGTGTCGCGCGATCAACATCCGCACAAACTGGTCTAGGCAGTGGATGCGCTCCGCGTGGGTGACGCGGATGACGTCCTCGCTTGCCATCGTCTCTGGTGAATGCATCCAGAAGGCGGGGACGGTCGCACGGGCCTCATCGCAAAGGGCCTCTTCTTCCCGGAGCTCATTGTGACGGCGGAACCCAGAAAGGATGGAGGTGGCGTTCTTCAGAAAGGGTGAAGAATCTCCGAAATGTTTCGGTGGGGGAACATCGAGGACGGACTCCAGAACGACGAAGTAGCGAAGGATGCAAACGAAGGCATTCATCCGGCTTGGTACATCCAGCGGCTGTGGACCGAGGATTTCATGTGTGATGAATTCGTCGTCCACGGCGGCGGGCTCCGCTACGTCACAATCCCGCAGACGGATCATCGGCGGTCGACCAAAATGTGCACCGGACTGCTTGTCCCACATGTAGACACACCAGAAGGTGCGTTTGCGAATTTCGTCTTCGATAGGGTCGAAAGCATCGTACGCGTCGGATGAGCGGTGTAGTCCTGCATCAATGGAGAGGGTGATGGCCTCCGAGATGAGGGCGAATGCTTTGGATAGTTTTCCCCAACCGATCGCGAACACGCCG
Organism: Amylostereum areolatum; assembly: GCA_012932865.1. Taxonomy (NCBI): domain Eukaryota; kingdom Fungi; phylum Basidiomycota; class Agaricomycetes; order Russulales; family Stereaceae; genus Amylostereum; species Amylostereum areolatum. The sequence goes on from SAXG01000002.1 coordinate 2,006,506, forward strand.
GCAACCAGGACAGCTTGGATGGTGTAGACTGTGGGGTGGTCTGCGCCTGGGAGCGCGCGAAGGCGTCCGAAGAGCTCGAACCATTGGGTGCCTGAAGACATCGCGTCGTTGGGATCTGCGCGCACTCGGGTATCGTCGATATGTCGCGAGGCGAGACAGCAGACGGCAACTACGAACGCGGCAAAGCCAGGCTCACCCCACTTTTGCGGATTGCCGTAGTCCTAAACCTTTCCATTAGCATCATTGGGAGATTCAAAAAAGAAAGATGCTCACATTCAAAAACGTGGGGACGTGCAGGAATGGCATAAGGTAATAGGAGGTCGATAGGTAACATTGTACCAAGCTGTCACGGGGATGAGGAACAAGCTCAGGGTGTGAAGAAAAAGTATACGCACCTGTCCATAAGATCCGGGGCTATGAACGATGTGATGAGCTTCCAGATCCGTTCCGGGGGAATGTCTGTACGTCGAGGGGTCCTGTCAGGGAACCAGTCGCCGGTGGTCGCGTATGTAGTTTGTGATGACCCTGAATCGAACGGTGGACTGGTGTCGCGCTCCATTTTTGGCCCGGGTTGATGTCGCTCAACGAGAAGGTCGAAGATAGGCAGACCCGACGTCTCGCCTTGCCACCGTGTGTAGCCTTCGTCGTCCACATAGAGGTAGGAGGAGGAGAGGGACATGCGCGTGGTTTCTTCTACAAAATCGGCGCCGAACGAATCGGATCGCACGGAGCGTTGGACGCCATAGGGAGAGCCGATGCTTTGAACAGTCGCTTGTGCAGAGACCGGCGCGTGACCAAAGTGTGCGGAAGGACCTGTGACCGAGAATAGATTGAGAGAGGGAGGGGGCTGCGATGACGGGTAGGGATGCGAGGGGGAGGTCATGGATGCAAGGGGACTGTGGCCGTCGATAGGGGAGTTGGCGAAGGCGGCCGCACCGCTTGCAGCGAAGACGGCGGGAGGGATGGCCTGAATCAAACTCTCGAGGTGGTGCATTCGATCCTCGAGGGTCGCCGTGCGCCTTTGAACCGACATGAATAGGACGTTCACATGAAGCCGATAGCGGGGCACTCACTTGGATTTGTGGGGGTGGCTGCGCTTCCCAGGTTCCTCAAAGGTGCAAGGGGAATTGGCCCCCAAACAGGCCTGACACGGGTGGCCTTCATCGCACTTGATCCTCCTGCGTCTGAGATGCTCGTGTGAGCAGACGAACATACGTCCCGAACGTGTGGCAGCGCTCACCGACAGCGATCACAAGCCCTGTGGGGTAAGGTCAGTGGATGCGGGGGGTGGCAGAAAGCGAGTACGCGCCTGCTCAATTTGAAGCGCCTTTCCTTGAGGATCGAGGCGGAGGTCGAGGACTGTTTTTCTGTTTGCTGCTCGTCAGACGAGGTTGGAGTCATCGTAGACGACGAGGAGGAAGAAAGAGATGTCGCGGACGGGATGGATCATTACAATTCTTCCTCATTCCGCGAGGCCCCACGGCCAAAAACGGGTCGGCTCTCCCAGATCTTCCCGGCATGCGCCCTTTACGCTCCCTCGGCCGATACAAACGTGATTCACCGGTTAAGAAACGCACGCACATCTCAAGATAAAGCAATAATGAATGTAAAAGGATCAATGGGAGAAAGACTTGGGATATCCCGATGAGCAAGACCATGAGCCTGAGGAAGCCGCCGGACAAACTACTACAATTCAGTACAAATCTGCATTCCAAAATCCGTTTTCGTCCCAAATTAGCCCTCTTCCGCGTCAAAACAGTCGCGCCTCTGGTCCTGCCGGCTGATTCGCCTGGCGCCTCATCTCCTCCAACAAACCCTCGCCATGTTTTCCTGCTCTCTCCTTCCCGACTTGCTTCTCGTGTTCCTTCTTCACCCGGTCCAGAACCCAAAGCGCATAGAATGCAGTTAATCCTCCACATAACACCGTGCACGCCCCCGTCACCGAGAGCGTCGTGATGCTCGATGCCGTGAACTTGCCTCCTTGCGCACCGAAGACGCTCGCGATCGTGGTCAGCACACCTGCGAGTCCATTCAATGCTCCAGGGCTGAAGAAATCCCATACAGCCCTCGTAAGCGACACAATTCTTGCTTTGGCGGGTGGTACGTACACAAAAATCCTGTCCAGCAGCCAAATGTAATTGTTCATCCATCTCCACCACAGCCATATCATCCCCGCCGCTCCAACCCCACAACATAGAAACGCGATCACGAATCTGAAAAGCCCCTATCGTCAGCTCTCGCCCTTTTCGGATCGGTCTACATAGCCGCGTACAATGGTATATTCTGGACAGCGTGAAGCACCCGCGACTCGACTGTCCCCGCTGCGACCGGGATCTGCGAGATGCTGCTGAATGTCCCGGGGAAGATGACGAAGCCGGCGAGCAAGATCCACGTGAAGAAACTTGCCATCCAATTGTGCAGACGTGGGACGGCATCGAGTGCGAGGAGCATGTTCACATATCGCGTCGACTGGATCTGGCTTCCCGTCGGCTGGATCGAGGGTCGTTGGGGCGCGGAGCCTTCAGGAGCTGCAGCTATCGAAGTCATGGGTTTTGCGTCCTTGGTTGTGCTACCACTGTCATCGTCCGTCATCTTCAGAGGTCTTTGTCGTACTCCATGTGTGGTGGATACAGAGGATGTAGAGGGTGCAGCAGGTGAAGGAGGCGCAGGAGGTTTAACAATTGCAGGAGGTAAGAAGGTCGTCTGTCTGGTGTCCTTCGTTGCATCGACGGGACCGTCTTTCCTCATCGTCTCTCCGACACGGATCACTGGCCGTCCTCTTGCGGTCCAGCGATCTTCGCAGATTGCGGGGCATCTGGTTGCCCTCCGAAGTTCGGAGGTCGTGAAGTATCCGCAGGTCGTGGAGGGTTCGTGGGTCGTAGCAGGCTCGCAGGGTATGGGGAGTTGTCCACCGTGAAAGCAGGCTGCAGGGTTTCGGCCACATATGTTGTAGGCTCCGTGTCCTCCTTCAATGCATCTTGCTGCTCGTCACTCGTCGGCGTTTCCGTGAGGATATCGATGTGGTCGTGGCGATTGGCCGGCCGCGGAGAGTCAGCCGTGGAAGCAGGCCATGGAGGGCCTACGCTGAACGCCCGCCGTGGGCCATAGAAGCGATCTTGGGGCGCAAAGGTTAGGTCCGTCTTGTGAGCCTTGGGGGGGCTGTGTTGTGCGGGATCTGTCAGCGTTGGATGTGGAGAGTCCAACACGACGATTGGCTGTGGAAATCCTGGCTGAGAGTATTCTATCGTTGGAAATTCGTGCGCATATTGGGCAGTATCAGCTTGTGGAAAGCTGGGTTGCGGGAGGCTAGGTTGCGGGAAGCTGGGCTCCGGAATACTGGGTTTATACGGAAAGCTGGGTTGCGGAAATTCTGGCGACGGGAGTTCGGGGAGCTCGGGCTGTGGAAAAGCAGGCCGAGGAGAGTTCAGTTGCGCAGAGTGAGAGTCAAATGAAGGAGAGTCGGATCGAGGAGAGACTGGAGAGTGAGGTTGAGAGTGGAGACGAGGCGAGTCCATCGCGCGATGTGGGGAAACGAGTGCAAAAGCGAAACAAACCGACCACCAGGGTCCTATATATATGGTATCTTCAGACTCTTCTCCCCGGGATCTTGTCGGAAATCCTGATCACCCCGTGAGCAAAGTTCGAACAGCCTTCGAAGGTCAAACAAGCCCGAACCAAACTGAGACTCGTGCCCAACTCGTGCCAGCTCATTTCATTGTAGCAAGGCACACTGTTTACAGGCACCACCAACCGAGCCTGCCCCCGCCGGCAAACGCGAAGTTGACCGTGACCACTGTGTGCCCAAGACGTTCCCGAGCAACGTGCCCTCGGACCACATGAGCGAGCATGCGCCGTCGATTAGCACAGCCCGAACGCAGGATTGAATAGAGAACGTCGGAGATAGGGAGAAGGTGGACCGCCGCCGTGGACGCCATCGCCACACCTCGCGACTGACCCACTCTGACTCGCTCAGCGCCAGCACTCAGTAGCAGACGAGCAACGGCCAACCTGGATATTAGTAACCTATGTCTTGAAAGTTGATCATCGTCACTTCAATCGACTGTCGCGGAACACCTTTATTTATGCGGATATTGACGGGGAACGTCTATCCTACTACTGCGTGACGACTTGAATCTACAGTATCAACTTCAGCGAGCAGAGATCCCCAGATAAACAGGCAGCCTGGGACAGATGTGCCCCAGGATGACATGAAGTGGAAGCGGATAAGTATCAGACCAAGGGCATGAGTAAACTGCAAGAAGATCTACGGAACGTGGGTAAGTCGGCGTCCCGCCGCGGCATTCAAAATTATGATGTTTGAGTAGCAATCACGCCTGCCGTTTCCTGAACAGCACATTCACATCGGCAGGAATGCGGGCCATGTCGAACTTGCGAATCTGCGGTATACCCTCCACGCCATCTTCAAATCTAACGTCGTAGTTCAGCACAACGTGCGCGAACATGCATTTCATCAGGTTGGCCGCGAAGAACCGCCCAGGACTAGCATCGTCGAAAAACCGTGCCGTCAGTACCCCGCCAAGCGCATATATTGTGAGACTGAAGTACCAAGCGTGTCGTCCATGCCCAAAGACGAGGAATTCGGGACTGGTAGAGATCATTTGAAGCTTAGCTGTCTGCCCTTCTTCCTGGCGCACATCCGAGAACCGGAACGGCTTGAACGTGTCCGCGTTTTCGTAATTCTCATCGTCGTGCTGGATGTCCACCTCAGCACACGATACCATGGTTCCCGCTGGGACGGTGATCCCATTTGAGAACGTGAATGCCTTCAGTGTGAAGCGGGTTAGGTTGGCTGTTGAATCATTCGTACAGTGCAACCGTCAAATACCGTCGGCGCAGGGTTAACAAGGAGTAGCGTACCGGTTGCCAGGCTATTGAAACGCTGCGACTCGCGTATGAAGCTGTCCAGCTTGTGCATCTTGCCAAGGCCTGCCTTCGACCATCTCTCCTCCGCAACGATGGATTCGATCTCTTCGCGCAACGGCTTCACATATTCAGGACCAGCGGCGAGATGGTATAAAGCATGGGTGAAACTCTGCAATGGCGTGATTAATAAAGCACGGTTACCATACAATGAACAAGGTGCAACGAACCAGAGACGTTGTGTGGATTGCAGCGAAGTTGATAGCCAGGATGCGCCTTGAGAGATTGGTGAGAGATCTTTCTTCCCCCGTCGCAGCTTCCATCAACCACATAAGCATATCGTCCTAGAAGTTCGTGTAAGACGGAGACCGACGACTTCCTCAAGAGCTTTGGCAGTTACCGGCTTATCTTCCCATTCAGTCCCGTATTCTGCAAGCTTACGCTGGCGTTCCGTGATGATAGGAGCCAGGTGGCGCATCTGGCGTCGCGTCTGCTTGGGAAGTGGTGTCAAAAGAGGAGCCGCCAGCCTGGTAAGACCAAACTTGTTGGAACAGGAGTATCATGATTGAGTACGAAGGGCTCACGAGTGCAAGAATTCAGGAAACATGCTGATCAGTTTGCCTGCCACGATAACGTCCTTGGCATACTCGATGTTGAGATTTTGGAAATCCTCATCTCTGCCTGAGAAGCTCGCCGTTAGGACGCCAACTATATAGAAATCAAGCCACACACATAATGGGGATCCTACGAACACCCGGTTGCTTGCGCGACAAACAACCTTTAACACCGCCGGAATAGCGCGGACTTTGACCCATTCTGGTTGGAAACGAGACGGCGTAAGCGAGGCATAGAATAGACCAAGACCATAGGACACACCGTCACCTTCAGTGGGAATAACGTCGTTGAAGGTAGCCTCAACCTCGTCCTGTACTGCTGAAGATGCATTTGCGATATTCCTCGTCAGTTCCATGCGGACGATGGGTATGTGGTATGGGTTGTGATGTATTTCCGGACCAAACGTATACTCCATTTGCACCATCTGCAAGGCATACAAAGATCAGTAAGGAAGGGCGTAGGTTTCGCAAACACATCGTTACTATTCACCCGTCTAGTCGCCTCTTTGAACGAAAGCACGTCGTCCGGGGCTTTCCGCATGTCCTCCACGAGATTTCTTCCGGAGACTATAACTCGCCACCCTTCGAATTGAGCAACCTTGAATACCCCTGGTTTGAACTTTACGAATATGAGGGGATTGGTGTGAAGTACATGGAGGCGAAAGACCCACTTTGCGATACCCTTCTTTGATAAGTTCATCGCCGCGGAATATGAAGTGGTAGGCGGTGATATAAGAAAGCAAGGGGCCGGAATACCCTACGGTGGGGATAGCGTTCAACTGGAGTGACACAATGAATGATCAGCCTATGCGACTACCGAAGCATGGAAAGCAAATTTACCCCGTTCCTCGACGTGTACCAGAGCCTGAGCACGACGATAGCGCCGAAGAGTCCGAGTAGTGCAGAAGGGAGTGGAAGCGGGCTGGTGTCTGCTAGGGCCATCGCAGTGGGACGATTGGTGAGTTTGTCCCTCCCTTCCCTGTTTATAACTGGCTTCAACGTGGAAAGATACACACACCGACAAACAGTATGTTACCAGAAGAGGCAAACGGGAGAACGATTACCTGTTAGAGCGGACGCCGCGGACTTGGAGAAGAAGTAAGTACATGGTCCATTATCGATAGCATGACGTACGCAGCGGCCACGAGTACTAAGGAGAGAGCACTCTGGAGAATTTCGGAGAATTGTGATGGCAGGAGTGGGCTCTCGAGTTCCTTGTATGGGAATGCAGAATCACCAGGTTCCACAAGAAGACATGCGTGAGACCTTCGTCGTGACAAACATTCATGACGGATCATTGTGCTACTCCTTGCTGTCTTGTCAATTGTTATGTTAGAACCTTACAGATATGGTACTACAGGTGTAGTGGGTTAACGTCATAAAGTAATAGCTCGAATATAGTGCTTACATCGAGGGACTAGCACTGACGGTCCATGACGGCGTGAAGTTGGGTTTGGGAATTCCGGCGACGGGAGTTCAGGGAGCTCAAGCTATGAAAGAGCAGAACGAGGAGAGTCCAGTTGCGTAAAGTGAGACTCAAATGAAGGAGAGTCGGATCGAGGAGAGACTGGCGAATCAGGTTGAAAGGCGAGGCGACGACTTTATCTTCTGTTTGAAGTCTGGCTACGAGACACAAGAGGTGCCGCGTGGCAGAGTTCGACAGAAACTATCGAGCGCCGACTCGAGACGCCATTTGTCTGCCGACATGCGCTTTGATTGGACGATGCGACCCTTTGACAGTGTCAGCTGCAATGCTTCCATTTGAAGGTCCACACGCATGGGCGTAGGAGGTCGGGAGACAATCGACGCTGATAGTCTGAGAGGTTGGGTATGCGGGGAGTGAGGGCTGTCGGACATGTCAAATGAGAACATGTTCCAGCGCGGAGACCCGGGATCGAGCTCTTGATTGAGCCTTGGCGACACGCAGGGTTGATCGAGGGGGTAGCGGATGGCGGATGGGATACGGATGGCGGATGGCGGGCCATGCACACCATTAAACAGGACTGGACCGACTGGTTTCAGGAGACCGGAGTGACATCCCACCAAGACGCGCGAGGACCTGGCTAGACCAGAAAGAATGCGGAGTGAGGGGAGTATTTGAAGAGCTAGGAAAATTCTTCCGAGCTGGATGTTGAACGCGGGGTCGACCGCACGGTTGGGGATGTTGAGGCTGACCTAGGGCTGTGTGAAGGGTGTCCACGGCCATTGTGACTTGATCTCTGTACCAGTTCGTGCGAGCATAGCCGGAGCAGACGAGTGAGCATGTACTTAGGCTTAACGAAGCAGGGAGTCGGACTTCGCGGAAACGCTGGTCGCGATATTGGAGGGACAGATATCGTCGTGAGTGAAAGACATCGCTACGCGTCGCTCTGAACTTCACCACGTCATGTGACGGGAAGACGACGAGTTCGTCGTTTGTTCGAGACTCTGAACTACATACTTACTCGGTGGCTTGTTAGATCCAATTGGTTACGAGTCTGATACGCCAGCACAGCCCGAACGCGATAGGGATATTTAGAGATACTAATAACTGAAGCCTGTCTTCATCATCCTCAATTGAGTCGCGGAACATTGTTTGTTTATGCCGATATTAACGGAGAATGTCTGTTCTGTTGCGTGAACGTGCTCGGACGTCAATGAGAGCTAAGTACTAAGCACCTTGTTTGAAGGTCGCGGAGGGCGATACTTAGATGCCCGCCCATGATGGATAGCCACCTCCGATATGTTCGAAATATTGTAGTACATGTAGGCCGTGCCGTTCGTAGCAATCACACCTGCCGTTTCCTGAACAGCACATTCACATCGGCAGGAACGAAACCTGTGTCGAAGTTGCGACTCTGAGGTATACCCTCCACGCCATCCTCGAACCTAACGTCGTAGTTCAGCACGACATGCGCCAGCATGCATTTCATCTCGTTGACCGCAAAGAACCGGCCAGGACTACATCGACAAACAGTGGTGGGTCAGCATCCCGCTATGTGCATATGCTGCAAGATTTAGATACCATGCGTGCCGTCCGTATCCGAAGGCGATAAATTCTGGGCTGGCGGTAATCATTTGATGCTTAGTCGCCTGCCCTTCTCCCTGACGCATATCCGAGAACCGGAATGGCTTGAATACGTCTGCATTTTCATAGTTGTCCTCGTCGCGATGGGTGGCCATCTCGGCACATGATAACACCGTTCCCGTTGGGACGGTGACACCATTCGAGAACGTGAATGGCTTCATTGCAACGCGGGTCAGATTGGCTGTGAAATCATGGTCAATGATCGCACAGTACAACTGTCAGATACTGTGGTGCAGGAATCACAAGACGTAGCGTACCAAATCCCATGCCATTAAAACGTTGTGACTCGCGCATAAAGCTGTCCAGCCTGTGCATTTTGGCAAAGCCAGCCTTCGACCATCCTTCTTCCGCCACGACAGATTCGATTTCCTCGCGCAACGACTTCACGCATTCGGGTCCAGCGGCGAGATGGTACAAAGCATGGGTGAAACTCTGCACTGAGATATTCAATAAAGCACATCAGATGGTCAACAAAGCTGCAACGAACCAGAGACGTTGTGTGGATCGCAGCGAAGTTGACGGCCAAAATGCGCCTTGAGAGGTTACTTAGAGATCTTTCTTCCCCCGTCGCAACTTCCATCAACCACATAAGCATATCGTCCTATAAGTTCAGGATCTAGTAAGACGGAAGCCGACGGCATCCTCAAGGATGGCACCCACTGGCTTATCTTCCCATTCAGTCCCGTATTCCGCCAGCTTCTGTTCTCGTTCCTCGACGATAGGAGTCAGGTGGCGCATCAGCCGCCGTGTTTGCTTGGGGAGCGGTGTGAGAAAACGTGCCGCCAACCTGATAAGACCCAACGTGTAAGAGCAGGTGAATAGAGCTTCAGATACGAAAGGCTCACGGGTGCAAGAATTCAGGAAACATGTTAATGAGTTTACCTGCCACGAGGACAACCACAGCATACTCAATGTTGAGATTTTGAAAATCCTCATTTCTGCCTGAGGACATCGCTGTCAGGACACTAAAGAAAGGAAATCGAGCCACACACATAATGGGGATCCCACGAACACTCTGTTGCTTACGCGACAAACAACCTTTAACACCGCTGGAACAGCGCGGACTTTGACCCATTCTAGGTGGGAAACGAGACGGTGTAAGCGCGACACAAGATAGACCAGGAACGTAGGACGCACCGGCACCTTCGGTGGGGATCACCTTGTTGAAGGCGGCATCGAGTTCGTCCCGTACCTCTGAGGATATATTTTCGATATTTCCCGTCAGTTGCGTACGGATGAGGGGAACGTGGTATGGATTGTGGTGTATTTCTGGACCAAACGTATACTCCATTTGCACCAACTGCAAGACATTCAGGGATGCAAAGATCAGCAAGGAAGAAGGTATCGCAAGCACATACTTACCCGCCTTGTCGCCTCTTTGAACGAGAGCACGTCGTCCGGGGCTTTCCGGACATCCTCTATAAAATCTCTTCCGGCGACTATAACTCTCCACCCATCGAAATGGGCGACCTTAAACACCCCTGGTTTATACTTCACGAATATGTAGTTATTAGTGTGAAGTACATAGAGGCGAAGGGCCTACTTTATAATACCCTTCCCTGATAAGCTCATCGGCATGGAACAAGAAGCGATAGGCGGTGATATAAGAAAGCAAGGGGCCGGAATACCCTACGGTGGGGATAGCGTTCAACTGGAGTGACACAATGAATCATCAGCCTGTACGAATACTGAAGCATACAAAGCAGACATACCCCATTTCTCGACGTGTACCAGAGCCTGAGCACGACGATAGCGCCGAAAAGTCCGAGCAGTGCAGCAGGGAGTGGAAGTGGGCTGGTGTCTGCTAGGGTCATCGCAGTGGGACGATTGATGAGCTTGCTCTTCGCTTCCCTGTTTATAACTGATTTCAACGTGGACTGATATACACACCGACAAATAATGTTTCACCAGAAAGGGTAAAGGAGGGAATAATTACAAGGGTTGCATGTCAGAGCGAAGACTGCGGACTTGCAGAAAAGGAGAAAGACGTACGCCGCGGACGAGCACTGAGGAGAAAGTACTCTAGGAACTTCAGAGAACTCCCATACCATGGGTGTCACAACCCTCGTCGTGACAGGCCTTCACGACGGGTCATTGTCCTACTCATTGTTGTCTTGTCGATTGTTCAAAACTTATGGTGTGGTACGGAATTCTGGGAAAGGATGTTTTGTACGGCGCTATAGATTTTTTGTCGATTTGCATAGGTACAGCAAGCAAACTGTTGCTCCATTTAAGTCTTCCGCTTTCTGAACAGTAAACGTACGTTTGCAGGAATAGACGCGACGTCGAACTTGCTCTTCGCCGGGACGCCATTTACACCATCCTCGAAGTTGACATCGTAGTTGACGACGACGTGAGCGAGCATGCATTTTAGCTCGTTGGCCGCGAAAAAACGCCCTGGGCTGCCGTCGTGGTCAGTATCCTAGTGGTAAGAAGGTTTAGGATGCCACGACGCACCAAGCATGTCGCCCATGCCCAAACGCAATGTAGTTTGAACCAGTGGAGATCATCTGGTGTTTGGCAGCTTCGCCGTCTTCCTCCCGCGTATCCGAGAACCGGAAGGGTTTGAAAACTTTCGCGTCTTCGTAATTACCCTCGTCGTGGTGAGTGGCTGCCTCAGCACACGACAGGATTGTCCCCTTTGGGATGGTGATTCCGTTCGACAACGTGAATGGCTTCAGAGTCAATCGGCTCATGGTGGCTATCAAGGAAGAATCGTTGAGGAGCTAGTGAAAAGAGATACAGCCGAGGGGATGGAACATACCGAACCCCAAACCATTGAACCGCTGCGACTCACGCAAAAAACTGTCCAACTTGCGCATTTTGACCATAGCAGCCTTTGTCCACCCCTCCGCCGCCACGACGGTCTCGATCTCCTTGCGCAATGGGTTCACGTACTCGGGGCCCGCGGCAAGATGATACAGTGCATGGGTGAAACTCTGGTTCGTTATCATACGTAAATGGCGTAATGGGGTAGGCGCAGGCGGGACATACCAGGGACGAAGTGTGGATAGCGGCAAAGTTGACTGCTATAATGCGTCGAGAGAGATTTTTGAGGGATCGTTCCTCTCCTGTTGCGGTTTCCATTAGCCATGTGAGCATATCATTCTAAAAGGTCCGGTCCCGTCAGAGGCAGAGGTCGAGGTGAGATAATCGAGCGTTGCGCACAGGTTTCTCTCCCCAGTCCGCTCCGTACTCGGCGAGCATTCTCTCGCGATCCTTGACCACAGGGGCAAGATATCGCATCTGTCGATGCGTTTGCTTGGAAAGCCGCGTGAGAAAATGCGCCACAATACTGACAAGGGAGGAGTTAAATACGCGAGTCACGTCAAAACGAAACGCCACCATGGGCTTACGGGTGCAAGATTTCCGGGAACATATTGATAAGTTTTCCGGCCACGACGACATTTGTCGCACACTCAATGTTCAAAGCTTGGAAGCCCTCGCCTCTACCTAAGTAAATCATAGTGTGAGGATGTTAAGAATAGGCTGTGCATTGCAAGAGACTACGCACACAAGGGCAGTCCTACAAAGACTCTGTTGGTCACGCGACAAACGACCTTCAGTATGGCCGACTTCGTGTCGACACCGACCCAGTCTATTCCAAGGATAAGCCGATGACCTGATGTCCAAGGCAAGGACATACCGTTGCCTGCGCTAGGGATCAAGTCGTCGAAGGCAACAGACAGCTCATCTTGTATGACTGGGAGTGTACTTGCAATATTCCTCGTGAGCTGTGCCCGAACAATATGGACATGATACGGGTTGTGTTGAATTTCTGGCCCAAGAGTATGCTCAACCTGTAGCAGCTACTAGCCCAAACAGGATACCGTATTCCGAATTCAGCGATCGGACTCACAATGGCTAAAAAACGCAATTCTCACCCGCCTGGTTGCTTCGTCGAAAGATAGTACGTCGTCCGGAGCCTTTCCGATATCTTCAATAAGGCCTCTTCCGGCGACAATCACTCTCCATCCGTCGAAATGAGCGATCTTGAACACTCCTGGCTTATACTTCGCCGATGTGAGCTGAATGACGGTGAACGAGGAAAAACAGATGCACACCTTGGAATATCCCTCCAGAATGAGCTCATCTGCGTGAAAAAGGAAGCGAAAAGCGGTGATGTAGGAGAGGATGGGGTCGGAATACCCGACAGTGGGTATGGCATTCAACTATTAAGACAACGCAATCGATTCATAAGTCTATCAGTTAGGAAAATCAAGCAAGCGCAGCAGTAAACGTACTCCACTCAAATTGTACCAGCGAATGAGCACTAATGAGGCACCAAGGAGCCCCAGAAGTACAGAAAGAGGTGGAAGGCTAGCCTCTCCCAGCGTCATAGCGGTGAATAGGGAATTGGCCTGGAAAAAGGGGTTGCTGCCGTTCTTCATCCAACGGCGCCGATGTGGCGTATTTATACACAATCAAACAGGATGTTATTCCCATACCTTCGTCAAGTCGGAGAAAGTGGACCTCAGCCTATCCGTGCATGGGAAGAGATTGCTCAAAATTTACCGCCATGATACGTCATCCCTGGGTAGGTTCCAGACAAACTGAATGTCACGGCATCGCGGCAAGGGAATATTTATAGCGGGGTGGGCGCCTAGCGTCATGAGCGATGCACTGAAGGTCGATGGAGGTCATGGTCCCATGGAGGTAAGAACAAGGGGAAGGGCAACTAAATGAACCCGGACACTGGGCGCGGACGGGTCCCCTCCCCGGACCGGAACTGTGCCGCTTAATGAGTCATTCAGTGGCGTGACGCGTCAGAACTCGTTGGTCTATCATAGTATCTAAATCTTTGATTCTTTGGTCAGGTCTATCTCACATTCTTATTCTCGTCTGCAGGGCCATATATGTATATTCCACGCAGAGATTGTACAAAGGTTCAACAAGTCTATACACAGATTTGCACACAAGGCGAATGAGCGAGAGAACGTATCAAATAGACAAAAAAAATAAAAAGCATGGCAGATCTGAGCAGAAAAGAAACGGGATGAAAAAGGGGTCAGAAATGTATGGGAAAGGCAAGACAATGGATGCTGGTGAGGTCGTGATAAATAAGGACCGCTAAAGAGCGAGGTGGAAGAGTGAAGCAGGGGTGGAAGGGTGAGGCAGGGGAAGATGTGAAGTGATGAGAGATCCGAAGAGTCCGTTATGCCACAGATATGATACAGAGTGGAGAAAGACAGATGTCATACTGCCTTAGGTCCGTTATACGAGTACGTGCTCGCACGCCAGTTCGCACCGCCCTCGTCGTCTTCCAGCGGGTCTAACTTGCCCCCAAACTCACCAGCCTCCCCCGACATCGCCGTTACGTAGGACGCCTCAGTCACATGTGACATCTGTTGTTGATGCCCGTATCCCTGCCCATGCTCAGGGGATTCTGGTGGGTGGTCATGTCCGCCTGAAACCGTCCCAGGAGCAGTCGCGCGCCACGTGCTAGGATAGTTCACCGGGCTCCGGACCCGCATCTCGTACGCGTTCATTGGCACCTGGAGCGTGCTCGATCGACCGTATGTATTCGATCGTTCGAGGGGATCCGATGAGGAGTAGTCCGATGGATGGCGGTATATCGGTGGAGGAAGTGGTGAGGGCACAGGGAGGTCGGATACAGAATAGTAGGAGGGCTGTGGTGAGGGCGCAACGTATCGGTTCGGCGTGGATGCGTTCTGGTACGATGTGAACGGAGGGTCATCCGCGCGTTCTGGAGAGTAATCGTGGGATCGAGGCGATCCGTGAGGGCTACCTCTTGGTGTTGTCCCTGGTGTGTCGTTCTTCTCGGCGTTAGGCACGAGGCCATCGCCAGGACTGCCAGTCAGCGCAGGCTCGTAGCCATCGTTGAACGTCGACATCTCTGAGGTAGATCGCGCGTGGGGCTTGTGGAACATCGGAGCGGCCTCGAGGTCTTGACCCCTCTTGATATCACGGCGGTGTTGAATCCCAAGACGGTCCTTGAGATCACCCTTGACCCACATCTCTCGGACGATGTCACTGTCCTCAGGAAGATATGCAGAGGAGATAACTTTGACGAGGTATCGCGGAACTAAAGATGACTGTAAGAAACTGACAACGTTTAACCACTGGGGAGTACTCACGCAAAGCGACGGCCAGTGTGAGGAACACCGTCGCCCAGAATAACACGCCGATGTACAGAATCTGTACCTCGTTCACAAAATCGAAGCTTGGGAAGAACGAGTACACCAGAATCCACAACAGCATAACGATGGAAGAACCCAGCACGACCAGCCAGGTGATGATAGTCCAGCTGAAAGCGACATCAGCGATGTATCCGTACAATGTATCAGGACACTCACTAATGGGTGTTGATACCGACGTAGCAATTGGCGGCAAAAATGGCGGCGACGGATGCTGTCGTCCCGAAGTCTGCGAGCGATTCAAGCGTCTTGCCGTTCCAGGAAAGAGGTGTGCCCAGCGTCCATACCAAGTAGGGGAAGAAGAATACAACCGCCGATTGATACAACCCGTCGGCCATGTAGATCCAGAATTTTGTCGGAGTATACTCCAGGCCACGGATACCCCGGATGTACAGTTGGGGGAACGCCAACGCTGCCTTTGCGTTTACGTCCTGGTCGAAGGCTAGAGCAAATCTCAGTGAGACTCAGAGAGGTTGGCAACACACGGAAAAGTACTTTACCTCCGAGAACGATAACCGGCAAAGATGTGAAGACAAGATTGTACAGCAGGATGAACGTGTACTGGTACAGATACGTAGCGTCGAATCTACAACCATTACATTAGCTCAGTCCACCAGGAGGATGTGCGAGTACATACCCATTGAAGAGCAAGAACCAAAACATCGCAAACGTCCAAATAACGTTCTACGCGAATAGTCAGAAGATACAGACTTCTATTAGGGGAAAAGTCGTCACCTTATAGAAGAAGTTACTGTGCATATCGGCTATACGCCTATAGGACCACCTCCCGTGCACGATCAGGAGCTTGGTCAAAAACCTAAACTGCCCGAATGCATAATCCGCCGACATCGCCGCCTGAGAACCCTCCAAGCCGAACAAACCAACACCAATATTCGCCTCCTGGATCATAGCGACATCGTTCGCGCCGTCGCCGATGGATAACGTTAAGGCATTACGGCCCTCCTTGACGAGCTTCACCGTCAACGCCTTTTGTGCGGGAGAAACACGGCAACAGACGACGGTCTCGCACTGAGTTCCAAGGTTGAGGAAGAGATCCTTCAGGGCGGGGTCCAAAGCATAGCGAAGGGTTTCTCCATCGATGACGACGGCGAATGAGGCTTTGGCGTTCGGAAGGAAACCACGTTTGCGGGGATCCCAAGAAGGAGGGCCGAGAATTGACGCGATCTTGTTCAATCCTCCTTCTATTTGGACCCGTGCGGCGTCGAGTGACTCGGCAGACAAAATCATGACCTCCATCTCACTCTTGAGCAGGTTACAGCTGAAAGCTACAAGAGGAATACATCAGCACGATCCCAGGACAGTTGAGCGCATGTAGAGTACACACCGATCTCGATGGCCGTTTGAACCTTGTCACCTGCGAGTCAATATGATTAGGCGATGGCGACAGGGGAACGAAAAGAAACATGCCAGTCAAGATCCATAGCTTGATGCCTGCTTGATGGAGCGTCTCGATGGCATCGGGCACGCCTTCTTGAAGCTTGTCCTCAAGGGCCGTTGCACCCAGGATGTACAGGGAATGTTCAACCATAGCTGTCGCCCTTTCGATCTCGTCGTCGCGATCTTTGATCGACGATGTTGCGATGTCGTACGTACGAGACCACTGCATGTACTCGTCCTCGGTCATGTATCGGTATGCGATGCATAACGTACGCAAGCCGCCGTTGGCAAATGCTTCCATATCCCTCGCCGTTTTCTCCTTGAGCTCTGGGTCGTGGTCCGCGGCAAGGCGTTCATAGATAACGCTGTCGGCGCCTTTACAATACAGTACGATCTTTCCCTGAGGGTTGCGCACGATCATGCTCATCCTCTTCCGCGTGCTGTTGAATTCAAGCAGCTTCAGGGGCATGTAGCGTTCCGGTTGGCCCATTACCTCGATGTCGATAGTCTCTTTGGTTTTGCCCACGAACGGGAATCCAACGTCGCGTGCGGCTGCAACCAACGCGGCCTCGTCGGGCGACTCGGCTTTGTAGTCCAAGTGATGGGGTCGCTTGTGAGGTTCGGGCTTGTCGGCAAGGACGGTGTGGCAGACGGCGAGCGCTCGAAAGAAGGACATGATGTGGGCACGTTGCTCTGAAGACCGATCCGCCATGTCCTCAGCAAGCTTGAAGGAAATAAGCGTGAGGTTATCCGGTTGCGCATAACGGTTCTTGAACGTGCGCGACATGAGTTGGAGCATGTCCTGCCGGAACATCATCAGCTTGCGGTTGTGCTCCTCCGGTTCGACTAGCTCTGCACGTCCCTCCCTTCGTGCTGCCCCGCGCTGTGCCTCGGTAATCGCCTCGCCGTATTGAACGCCATGGATCGAGCATTTCTGAAACTCCATGATGTTCTGCGTGAGCGTGCCAGTCTTATCGGAGAAGATATATTCGATCTGGCCAAGATCGTCCGAGATATTCCAGGTCTTGGGCAGGCAGGCAGCGTCGACAGGCCGGTAATACATGTCCACATCTTGAGAGATGAAGTAGGCCTGAATGGTCTTGACAATCTCTATAGAGATGTACAGAGAAATAGGGACGATATTCTGAAAGGCGATGAGGCAGGTTCTAGGGAAGACATCAGCACCAAGGCGTACGCATACAACTGCGAATGACACTCACGCGAAAGTAACCAGGGCATTAACGACATGCGATTTACTTTCGTCCGAGCCGACCTCGAAAAACGCAGCACTAGTCCCGGTCTTCGCGTCGTAGATACCGTTGACGACGGCGGTGATCGTGCACATGAGGGAGAGGACGATGAAGTTCACGATGACATTGAAATTGGTCTCTCGCTCGATCTTCGAACGCTTCGAGGGTGTCTCACCGCCGTTAAGCATAATCTTGGAGTCTGGGCCAGTGAAAACAACGAGACCTATCACCCAGGCGGTATTCCGCAACGAACATCCGCGGAGTAGGAGCTCATTGATGGTGACGGACTCGGTTTTGTCTTCGCCGGTCTTGGTGTCAGAATACCGCAGCACACCATTATAGAGATACAAGTTCTGGTGTGGTGGCTCCGAATCCAAGACAAACGCGGAGCGTTCGATGTCCTCCTCCGAAATGATATGGGAGGTGGCGTTGACAGATTTCCGAGGTTTCAAGTTGGTTTCGCCGTCCAAATTTTTGGTCTCGAGGAAGCACGTGCCGTCAGGATCGGATGTGGATAGCACGACGATGTCTGCGGGGACCTGGTCATTTTCGCGAAGGAGGACCACATCGCCAACTTCGAGCTTCTTCCAAAGTGTACGCTCCCAACGTGCCATGCCTGTTACGCGCTTGTTCCAGTTGATAACACCATTTGAGGATGCGAGGGTGGTGGACTCAGTCAAGGTCGTCGCCTGCGAGTTTGAGTATCGAGCATCGCCCATGACCTGTTGAGCGGATGCCATGAGGGAGGAGGTGGAGTTTTCGCCACCGCCGGGAGGTGGGTAGCTGTGGGAATCGACGCTTTGAATGTCGTCGAGTACACGTCCCCCTGCGCCGTAACGCAGATCCAAAGAATCCCCTCCCTGAGAGGTATTGCTGACGCTGACCCGCGACTCATCCCCTCTGCTGAGAACGACCCGTTTTCCCTCGCTCGCCTCTCGCTCCCGCAATTTCCGCACTCCTTTCGTGACCTTCCCTGGGGCATTGATGCCAAATGCCTTCTCGAACCAAGGGCGAGGATCCGAATGCTGATTAACATTTCTCCAGTTTCCGAGCTTGGTAGCGGGAGAGGTGTTGAGCTCCTCGTCAACCGCGGCTCGACGATAGTCTTCCACGGCATCTTTGATGGCGGTAACGCTGAGGATAAAAACGAGTGGGAGCATAGCAATCTGTGGATTTGTGGCGCCGAACATGGGAAAGACTGTAAAAGTATAAACTTGAGGTGGCGCTCAAAGGGCACTACGGCGAAGCGACTTGCCTTGCAAAACAACGAGGGCAAGGAAATAGAGATTGGCGACACTAGACCAAGTATGAGAAGAGATGCATGGAAAGCTGGAGGTCACTCACCGCCTGAACTGCTCGTACAGATTCTTGGGTAGGAATGTAAGAACTGTGTACTCTGTCGAGGGTGTGAGGGCGGCAAGATAACCCAGAAAACGGCTTCAGCTTACTGCTTGTGCGGACTTTATTGCGGAGGTACCGCACTATGGGCTCCCCGTCGCGGTCGACTTCCATCGCGGTCAACGGGGTGTTGACATAGATGTTTCTGCGAATACCAGTGATCTGGGGAGTTTTGGGATCGACCGAAACATCGTGTAGGGATTGTTTGTCCTTCTCTGAATTTCTGCCCTTGAAGAATTTCGTGCGCTTCCTCTTCATGGACTTTCTGCGCTCGGCTCGTCGCTCTGACATGATTGACTCGGCAATGGCGGAATGAGCGGTGCGAACCGTCCTAAGACGGAGCTCTGGGTCCACGTTGGCATCGTATTCATCAGGGTCATCGGGAATTGAGTGGTTATTCCGCTTGAAGAACGACATGGGAGCGAGGGAAGAAGGAGGGCGAGCCTGTTGATGACTGAGGCGGCCTGAGAGTGGTATCCTGGAGGAAACGGCGGGGGTGACGGCAGGCGCGGGGGACGAAAGTCGACAACGAAGCTATGACGGGCCAGCCAGCAAAAAGCTATAAGTTACGGAGGGTATAGCGTTGAAAGGCGGAAGGGGACACGATTGTAGTCGGTGAAAGCTTCAACCAGCGCGGCCGCAAACGACACCGCCATCGAACGCTCGGCATCATCTCACTCGGCGCTAAGCCCGGCCCTGTAATCAAATCCTTCATGAGTCTCACCCAAGACCTCCTCCGCCCCTTGACCTCGTTGCTTTTTCCTCCTCGTCGTCGCATTCACCGTTGAAAACCCGTCTGGTACAACCCGCGCATGGAGGGCACCACGCCACGCTTGAACGAGTCCTATTCCACTACGTATCCTGACATGCGGCTCGCGCCCATCATCGTCTGCCCACTCAAGCTCGCAACCATCGGATCTTGTCTCCCTGCGAGCTGTGTGGACGAGATGGCCCATGGTAAGCATTCCCTCAGCTCTTACCGCGATTCACCTCCAGCATATATTCAACCGGGTGTTTTAGGTTTCGCGGCACCCCCGTCTGCCGTCTGCCGTCACACGGGCCGTTGACCGTCCTTCCAGTCCACTTGACATCCGAAAGGTCCCCCCCGCCTCATCTATGGAATCTGGCAAACCGTTCCAGTGATGACACCCCACAAAATATCCTCAACGCATCGCGAAGCGTTCATCACGTGTGGCTTCGTGTGAGACGTCTTGGTGTGGTTTCGTTGTCTATCAGAAGGTTCAGAACCCTCCCAAGCTCACAACCCATCCGCGATCCTGTCAGGTGCGCTCTGATGCGCAGGGTAACACAGAACAACCGACCGATGACGCACGACAAAGTCCCGCGTACAAAACGCGAACCCCGCCCCAAGAAACTCTTCACCGATTCCGTCAAAAGTGTCTCCGTGACCATGGCCGCCCTCGCGATCTTCCTCGCTGTGCTGTACGCCCGTCGCAGCGCGTCGATCGACATCGGCGTCCTGCCATCCCAGGCAGTGTTCGTGGACCTCCTCAACACCTTGGTCATCGGTGCAAACGGCACCTTCAGAAACGACTCCTTCGCCACCTTTTTCAACCCCGGCGCAACCGAGGCCCCCTTCATCCAAGTCTTCGACCCCGCCTTTCTCGACATTCTTGGCCCTAATGCGTCTCTTCGTGCCGTCGCTTCGAATCCCGACTTTGCCTTCGCCCATGAGGCTCCCATCTGGTTGCCGGACACCGACGAGCTCACTTTTGCATCCAACGACGGCGGCGCGCTCGGACGGAGTGACATCGACCACAACAGCATCGTGAGCAAGATTAGCCTCAAGGATGTCGACCAAGCCATTCAGGCTTCCGATGCCAGTGCACCCACGCCGGTTAACGTCACTGTTACCACGGTATGCCCATTCTTAGCCATGATCCTCGTGCCCTGGCTGATAACTGGGTCCTAGCTCGACCTCCCTGACACAGTGCAAATGGACAACGGCGGAACAGGCCCTTACCGCGGCGACCTGTTACTCATCACCTCCGGACGCGGCAACCTCCCGCCCTCGATCGTGCGCGTCAACCCGCAATCGCCGTTCAACGCGACCGTCCTCGTCGACAATTTCTTCGGCCGTCAGTTCAACTCGCTGAACGACATCAAGGTGCACCCCACCAACGGCCTCATATTTTTCACCGATTCTTCGTGAGTCATTTACCTGAGGTTTTTACAATAGCTGACGCGACGAGCAGGTATGGCTGGTTGAACCACTTTCGTCCAGAGCCCCTCATTCCAAACCAAATATACCGCCTGAATCCCAGCACGGGGCAAGTGCGCGTTGTTGCCGACGGCTTCGTCCGCTCGAACGGGATCGCCTTTACTGGCGACGGAAACACTGCCTTCATGTAAGTCTTTTTCTTCAACTGCGCGTTTCCCCTCCAGCGACCCCCTGCCAGAACGGACACCGCGGCCTCAGGCGGGTTCTTGGGCAACAACCAAACAGAACCCGCGACAATGTAAGTACTCAGTACCACTCTTCCTGTTCAGTGTTTCCTGCACGCGTTGACGCAAACCCGACAGCTATCAATTCGACGTCGACCCCAAGAGCCAGGCATTCACTAACCGGCGCGTGTTTGCCTACGTTGACACCGGCGTCGCGGATGGTATTCAGCTTGACACCGCCGGGAACGTATATTCGGGCTGCGGCGACGGTGTCCAGGTACATGCCTCCTGTTACGTTTCTAGGTTTACATAAACACTCATGCTGGTCGTTCTCAGGTGTGGAACGCAGAGGGGACCCTGCTTGGCAAATTTTTCCTCGGAACCACATCGGCGAATATGGCTTTTGCGGGCAAGGGGCGCCTTATGATCCTGGCAGAAACGGCTGTCTATCAAGCGAATATTGCTGCTGAAGGACTCGACCTGGCATCGTTTGGGTGAGCATGTAGCGAGCAGAATAAAACATTTTTCTGCCCGAGCAACGCAACGTTCGAACTTCGATGCTACCCCACCTGTGGCTTATACGCGGTGCATGTGATGCACTCCTGCTGGCGCGCAATTTACGGCTCCGTTTTCGCTGGCTATAAAGCGAAAAGATTAGGAAGCTCAGCGCTCAGCACTCAGGAACCCTGCCGACCTCATGAACAACCATGTCAGGTGTGCTGGGCAATTGCAATGAACCGGCGATGATGCTGGAGAACGGCCCGTTCGCTGGTACAAAATATACACTTCTATTTCTAGTACAACAGCCAGAGCCGACGCCTCCATCACCCTCATGACCGTGGCTGCCCTCGTCATCCTTGTTACCGCTCTGTACGCTCGCGATGGCGCGTCCGTAGATATCGGCACGCTGCCGTCGCAGGCTGTGGTATGTTTTTTTGCACCTTCTCCCAGCATCGTTCTGACCCGACTCATAGTTCGTCGATCTATCCGACACCTCCGTCATTGGCGCGAACGGTACCTTCAGAGATGGCGGCTTCGCCGCGCCCTTCAATCCCACCGCGACCGAGCCGCCATTGTTCCAGGTGTCCGACCCCGCCTTTCTCGATATCATCGGCCCAAATGCTTCCCTACGCGCCGTCGTTTCCGATCCGGACTTTGCCTTCGCCCATGAAGCACCGGTCTGGTTTCCAGACACGGACGAGGTTACGTTTGCGTCCAACGATGGTGGCACACTCGGACGAAGCGACATCGACCATAATAGCGTCGTGAGCAAGATAAGCCTCAAAGATGTGGAACAAGCTGTTCAGGCTTCTAACGCCAGTGCGCCTACCCCAGTCAATGTAACTGTCACCACGGTACGTTCTTTTCTAATCCTGCAGGTTTCGTCCTTACCGATGAAAACGCCTAGCTCGACCTCTCTGATACTGTACAGATGGCCAACGGCGGCACGGGCCCATATCATGGCGACCTCCTTCTCGTCACTTCAGGACGCGGCAAACTCGCACCTTCCATCGTGCGCGTTAACCCACAGTCGCCGTATAATACGACCGTGCTTGCCGATAATTTCTTCGGCCGCCAGTTCAATTCACTCAACGACGTCAAGGTGCACCCCACCAGCGACGCCATCTTCTTCACCGATTCATCGTGTGTGCATTCCTTGCCTGTGTATACCTCACGGTGACTAACACGACGAGTAGGTATGGTTGGCTGAATCACTTCCGTCCTGAGCCTCTCCTCCCAAACCAGATCTACCGTTTCGATCCTGCTACGGGCCTAGTGCGCGTTGTCGCTGACGGATTCATCCGCTCTAACGGGATCGCCTTCTCGGGTGACGGAAACACAGCTTACATGTACGTTTTTACTGCCTTGCCTCCTGCCCTTCTTTCTTACATATAGTAACTTCACAGTACGGACACCGGGTCCGGGGGCGGGTTCCTGGGCATCAATCAAACAGACCCCGCAACAATGTGCGTGTTTTCTTTTCTTTTTTTCTGCCGTGCACGGGGATCCTGATGCATGACCCCCAGATATCAGTTCGATGTAGACCCGAGAAGCCAGTCGTTCAAGAACCGGCGGGTTTTCGCGTTCGTCGACAGTACCGCTCCAGACGGCATTCAAGTCGACACAGAAGGAAACATCTATGCTGCCTGTGGGGATGGCGTCGAAGTGCGTGTCTCGTCCTTTTGCGTCCAGTGTTTTGAGCTGACGGCTTGCGCTGGATTAGGTGTACAATGCAGAAGGAACGCTACTGGGCAAAATCTTCATAGGGACAACGTCGGCGAACATGGTTTTCGCGAGCAACGGAAGGCTGGTGATCATGGCGGAGACGATGATTTATTTGGCGCAGATCGCCGCGGAAGGGCTTCCCCTGGCAACGTTCGGGTGACAATACAATGTACTTATACTTGACAAGGTAGCACTGGCCTGTAATTCTTTCCTCGTTAGGAGATCTTGACTGAATGTGGCGACTAAAATCTCAGGACGCATTCCCAGCCAGCTCATGACTACTTTGTGAGTGGAGTACTGCCACCAAATTAAGTAAAGTACATCCAGACTGGCGTGTCAAACATAAGAGTAGTCTGCTCAATCTCGACGAAGGAAGCTTCATGAACGTTGAACATGGTAATATTTCATGTGAGCTACATAGTAACATACCTCGAGCGCACAAGCGCGCAGCAAATGAGTGAACACTGGATTAGAAGAAAAACAGTCCAGCACATTATGTAACGCTGGAGGCTGCAGCCAAATAGTGGCAAACATGGAAGCGAGGATAGCGAGCCTCGAGGCTCGCAGGTCGCGACCATACCAACGTCCCGTAGTCGCCATTTCCTCTCCGTCTCACTGTAGTCTGTCGTCGATTCTTTCTTTTCCTCACCTCTGAACTATCACACATTACACCGTGTTCTAGGTCTCCTCTGCAAAATATTGATTATCCCTCTGCGCTTATCTCCCGTCAATTCATTGATGTCCCTCCTCGCTCATCACTGGCATACCCTCATAACCCCTCAGCAGGAAGTCACGAACGTACGTCCCCGTTGACAACTATATTCTCTTCTTCCACAGGAAAACTGGTTACTTTCTTGTCGATGTGGTGGGGCGCGCTGGCGTTTCGCGTTTTGGCACACGTCTACTCCTCCTCTCGTGTATACCGTTGGTTTGTTTCTGTGGACTTTTTTTCTTCTGTACAATCTCGAGTAATTGTATAAATCCACCTTGTAACGAATTCGCGCGCATTCCGCGGAGCTGGCGCGTGTCCATCCGCCATGCTTCGTTTCCGCCATTGCGTGTGCATGCAGTCACTGATCTCAGAGTATCTGGCGTCGTCGGCGTGGTCAGACACCTACAGAAACAAGCAGTAGCCGTCGATGGAACGACGAACGACGGACGACCTTCAACTACTTCCTGATCACTTCACATAATTCGCAAATCGGCCATAGCGTTCAACGTTCAACCCTATAAAAACCCGAGCCAAAAACCCAAAAAATTACATTATTTGAAACGACAGCAGCGCGTAGTGTGTGCGACAAAACGTGTATGTATGCGTAACTCACGTCCATCCAAGAACGACGTGTGAAAGGAAAAGGACAGAGAGTGCGACAGGGAGACAGAACGACAGTGCGGGAGAGGTGAGTGAAGGCGTTGCGGACGACGTGTGTACTTCTGATGGGGGTACCGTTACACGGGCTTGTGGTACGCCGGCAGAGTTGCTGCTGGTGGGTCTCGGCACGTCTGTGGGCGCGTCCTCAGTGATCGCTGTGGACAACAAAAGTACGCAAGTATGAGCACATCACACGCTTCAAAAACAAGGGAGCACCAACCGGGGAAGTCGGTGCCTGGGGTGGCGGCGGCGCTCGCGACGGCCGACTGGAGGAGCGCTGAAGCGTTTTGAGGAACAGTCGACAGAAAGCCAATACGGGGAAGGTCTTGCGATGGGTACGTTAGGTTACCGTAGTAGAACGACGCTAGGACCCTGTAAATCCACACGCCACATCCACGTCTAGCGTGAGGAACTAGATTATAAGGAGAACAAAGCGGGTACGTACGATTTGAGGAAGGGGTCGCCCAAGCTCCAGCTGTAGAGGAAGCCACCCGACGAGGATGGCGGATCCGTCGCAGCGATGTTGGGCACGCAGTCCTGGATCGAGTTGGTGTAAGCCTGTGCGCCAAAGTCGCGGGGATCGATGGGGAACATGTTCCCGCCGATCTGGAACGCGAGGGTGTGTGCTTGCGCGCAGGGGTAAGTGTTGCCATCGAGGGTGGCGAAGATGTTGGAAATCACGTCCTGGGGGCCACGGATGAGGGAGTTCCCCTGTGTAGATGTGAGATGGAGCATGTGGAAAGAAGGGGGAAACGTACAGTGTCTATGAGCGCGGTAAGAGTGATATTAGAATCGCTCAGGCTTGACCGGGGAAGCTTTACGCCATCAAAATAAACATCATCGATGGGGACCTCCCAGGCCAGCGGGTAGACCTGCAGTACGATCAGCGCATGGATCTCGTCCACAAACAAGTAATGCCTACCTCATTAGGAGAATTGGATGGTGCAGGCAGCCCACCCTGTTCTGCCGTATACCCGCGCAATCCGACCCACGTCAGTACGTCCTTGTCCACGGCGGGAGGAAGCGCGCCCAAGGTAAGCATGCCCATGTTCCCGCCAAGGTCGATCGTGTCGCGCTGGAGGGTGATCGTGACGAGCGGCGCGGCAAGTAAATTACGTGAGATGAGCCGTGCAACGAGGGGGCCGTTGGACTCGAACGTGCCAAGGACTTCGGCCACAGTCGGAAGTGCGCGTGAGTGCAGACCCGAGGTGGGTGGGGACAGAAAAGAGAGGTCGGGGAACACGCGAGATGCTAGATCGCTATCGGTGAAGGTGCGGTCATACAGTCCTCGACTGAGGAATTGATTGTTGAGCAGGCGGTTCCAGATGACACTGGTTTTCGGGATTAACCTCATTGCATGACACCTGCAAAAATACAAAGTTTGCACACCCGTTCAACGGAAACCCCAATCCAAATATGCCCGCAGAGCCCGTGCGCAGAACGCTGGCGTTGGTGCTAGAGATGGCCGCGAAGTATTGGTCGACGAGCGAAAAATCGAGGAGGCTAGCGGCGTCCCGGCCAATGGGGCCATCGGCGTGCGTGCCAGTGCGTGAGTCTCCGTAGAGAAGTTGAACGGCGATACCTGCGGGCTGGAAGGAAGCAGTTGGGTATTTTGGGACGTCGGTGGAGAAACAGTCTGTTGTGCAGGCATCGGAGAGGACCCATAGGTCCGATGAACCCGTGTCTGCACCAGGCGAGCAGATTGGTGTCAGGGCCTGGTCTGATCCGAAGCAACAGTTAGACTTACCGAGGACAAGGGGAACGAGTGTTTCTCCGACTGTAAGAAGCACATTGTACGTTCTGAGAATTTGGAAGTGAGAACAAAGAAGAGAATGGGGAAGCTAGAAAGCATACACATCAAGGTAATCGCCCAAGCCTATCGCACCGGTCGCGTCCCGCCTGCGAAATGTATCGGCGACGCGCCTCTGTATGGGTATTTGAACGCCACTGTCTGATCTGGATACATGACGCGGCGGGCTCAGAGGCGAGGCGAAAGCGAGCGAAGCGTGAAGAGCGATGAGAAGGAACGCAGACCGCATGTGCCCTGAGCAGAACGCGATGAGAGCGCGAAAGAGAGAGCTGCTCGCCGCGTCGGCCTTAAAGGCTCGAGAAAAAAGAAAGCTAGGACCTATGAGCTTGGTACGGCGGGGAAGAAAAAGGAATGAGGGGACGAGAACATGGCCAAGGGGCTCGAGCCAGTTCAGCGCGGGACGCAAGTCCACTTGGCGCAGCCGCGAGGCGCCCACTGACCTAGCTTCCTTCACACTTTGTTTGCTCTTCCCTACATCCTCCCGCCTTTCCACCTCAGAAAACCCTGCCTCTGCCATCCCTTCCCTCAAATTTCATCCAGATGTTGACTAGCCGAAAGGTTTCATTCCAAAGCCTGGAAAACCCGGTCCTCAGATTCAGAAGGGCCAGAACACAATAAATCACAGACCCACCCGCTAGACTGGTACCGAGCCAAGGACCGGAGGGCGTGATGCCCAAATCACGCAGTATGGTTGCCTGAAGTGGCTGCCGATACTCTACAAGATGCGAACGAGGGAACCAGCAAGCAATTATATGGACGATGGCGCGGTCAAAATCGTGTATCACAGTATTATGACTGTGAGTCATCCCTCCAGCGCTTCAGTCGAGCTACTCGTTTCTCAGACCCATATACTCAGTCTCTTCTTGATTTTCAACTGGCGTACTTTTCACCTCCCCCGCCATGGCCACCAACCTCACTGTTGATGCATCAGAACACCCTATCACATCCGCAACAGTCTTCAAGTCGGCCAAGGCAGAGATCTCTCGATCGTTCACAGTCGCCCTTCAGGTGCATTGGACGCTTATTCTTCCGAAAGACATGTCCTAAACGTCCCCACTCCTTCAGGCTGGTGAGAACAAGGTCGAGATCATACGCCTCCCCAGTGCCATCGACATCGAATCTGCACGTGTAACCGGACTCGGCAATGCACAACTCTTCGACGTTGTATGCACTGTCGGCGGAGGTCACAATGACTATTCTCCGGACAGCTCCGAGGAGCGGATCCGCACTCTGACTACCCAAAAGTCGGCTTTGGAGCTCAAGCGCAAGTCCATCGACACTGCCGGTGCGATTATGACAGACTACTCCCGGTCTCTCAAAGGCGAGCACGTCCCTCCGAAGGAAGCGGAAAGTTTCATCCAAAAATATATCCACAACTCAAACACTTTCATCGACACGATGGTCGAGCTTGACGAGGAGATTCTCCACCTCCGCCGGAAGATCGAGCGTCTGACCTTTGAGGCCGCTTTGAAGAAGGGCAAAACCGACGGAAAGGTCACTGCTGTCGTCATGGCAAAGCAGCCCACTGAGGTCAAACTCAAACTGACTTATCGTAGGCGGTCTCTTCCGATCTTCATGTCGCCCAGGTCTCATTGCCCTCGCAGTTGTTCGTCACGCTTCGTGGTCCCCAGTCTATGAGCTCCATGCCACGACGGAATCTGGCACACCCTAGCTCTTCTGTCTCTCTGCAATACAGGGCTCGGATCACTCAAAGTACCGGAGAAGATTGGTCTGCCGTGGCGCTTACCCTCAGTGCTGCTGAGATGAGCTTCGCCGACCAAACTATACCTGAGCTGAAGGTTATTCGCATTCGCCCTCCACCACTTCAGTTCAAGCCTGTCTTTACTCAGCCCAAGTCTGCCTCTACGGTTTGGGGTGGTACCCTTTTTGGGGCTTCTAGTAGTAGTACCGCCTTCGCCGGCGGGGGCTTATTTGGGCAAGCTGGTCCATCCTTCGGGGCTTCCCAACCCCAACAAGCAGAACCAGCAGAAGCAGAAGAAGAGTGGGATGATACGGATGGGAATGGCCCCTCGGCACTGACGGAGTCGACGTCGATTGTGCAAGAGAGTCCGCTTTCCGTGTCGTACAGGGTCGAGGGCGAGTCAAGCATTCCTTCCGACGGCATCGCCCACAAAGTTTCAGTCGCGGTGCTGCCGTTCGAGGCCACTGTCGCCTACGTAGTCGTTCCCAAGGCCAATCCCGTCACATTTTTACAGGTAAGCCTTGTTCTTGCCCTCCATTGCCATGGCTAGTTTCGGATATAGATCCGCGTCCCGGCAACTGCACTCTTGATCCCGTCCTGACTGCTATTGAATTGACCAACAGGCTAATGTCAAGAACACCAGCGATTACCGCCTCTTGCCGGGACCTGTCAATGTGTACCTCGATGACAGTTTCGTGTCGAAGACGTCGATCAAGGTTAGTGGGTGACTTTCCGTCCTTTCCTGACGGGTCGAGGCTCACCTCCTTTCTTCCCAAAAGGATATAACCCCCGGAGACGCGTTTGACTGTACACTCGGACCTGACGCCGGAACGAGGATCAAGTATACTCGTGTGTCCACTCTCGAACATGCCCCTGCGAGCACTTTCACAGAACGGTTCAACACGACGACATACACCAGCCGCACCATGATCCACAATGGGCACGGGTTCGCCCTCGACACGCTCCTTGTGCGCGACTCGGTTCCGCTCTCGGATGACGAGAAACGCGTGCGTGTGATCCTACGCCGACCGGAGGTGCTCGCGGAGGCGAAGGACGGCGAGGAGAAGAACGTTCCGGATGGCGAAGGCGGACATCAAACGATACGGTGGTACAAAAGCGAGGACGGAAAGGGTGGCGAGAAGGAAGGCCTGTACGAGTGGGTGTGCGCCATGCCCGCGGGCAAGAAGATCGTCTTGGAGACGCAATGGGATGTCAAGGCGCCTGTCGACGTCAGATGGGTGGAAACGTCGCAGTGAGGCGGGTGCCACCAGCGGGCCATTCCGAGCCCCGAGGCGCGCGTTGTAATGATGCGTTCGGTACCATTCCTGGTCGTCAGTACTGGTCCGCCACCCGCTCTTGTCGTTTGATGTTCAAAATGCGCTTCACCAAGTTTGTACGTACGTTGCGCGAAATCAGTCCTTTGATCCATGGTAGAGCCGGCCTGTTTCGTGAGGAAAAGGATCATCGGAAGGGAGGATTGGGTGAGGGATGATAGCAGTTGAAGCGCAATGATCGCAATGAATCGCGGAGGGAATACCAAGTGAGTGACCAGCGTAAATTGTATGCCCTTCGATGTAGCTGACATGCAGTGGCGTTCATCCTTCCTTATCGTTTGTAGGGATGTTGGAATCACCTGAGCTCTGTGTTCTCTGATCCAGCGTTAGGATGGCGCGGGAGTAATACTTTTGCCCAGTGCCACTCGGGCATAAACGCTCGCCGCCGGCTTACGATCCAAGATTCATTCATAGTATCATACTCATCATATGTACGATACAGGCATCGGGCGTTGTCTCCGTTAGATCCACGACCACGCGTAAACGCGAGCAGTAGTCCATAACCCGCCACAGACAGGTTCAACGTTGCAAGTAGCGGTGTTATAGAGATCACCTTTACAGCCTGCCAACAGCCCTGATCCTGCGCTCGACAATCCCGACAATGCTGTGCAGACCTTGTTCTCTTTCCTTCTACCTGTCCACAGAAGGTTGCAAGGACATGGTAAGCGACCGCCGCCTCTCCCTGATACAACGAAACAGCGAGTCAAGTGAGAACGGACGACTAGTACACTCATGCAGGCTCGTGTTTCGTTTTTTCGTCGGATCACACGGGAGACGAATGGGCCTGGCCGCCGCTGCCGAGCAGTGGAAACGAAGGTTTGCATGTCTCGTTTGGGCTGATGTCGATATCCACAGTTGACGAGTTTTTAGGTCTATCCGTATATGATGCCACATACTATGTGTCCGAGGCGTTTATTCCTCAAACAACCCGTCACAAAGACTCCGCAAGCACAGCCTCAGGAGGTACGTCGACCTCGCATCGCTGCCTTGTATAGCATAAAGTTTGATCTTGACCGGGATTGAGCGGACGATATGTGGCGCGCAGGAACACATGGACGAGGAGTACATCCACGGATGTGTATGAGACACCGTATTATCCCCGCAGAGAAAAAAAAACATAACCACTCATCCAAACGTGCTCCTCGTGGCCGCTCATCTATGGAGTGAAGACCCCGATAAAACAGCCGAACGTGAACGCACCCGGAGACCCTGCGCTATCGCGATGGATGAATTTTTTTCGGATCAGGCGAGCGGAATGCGACCAGAGCTGGGCGGGACGAGCCTGGTGTGCTGTGTGCTGGATCACGGTCCGCAAGGAATGGTATGGGCAGAGAGATCTCGGCTTTCGCCCACGTTTCCAGCTGTCGAGCTTACCACGAAGGTAGATTTGACCTGCGACACGTGAAGTTGTACAGCTGTAGGTGAATCGTTACACACACCCTGTCGGCAGAGCACCGGACCTGGACGCCACATAATAAAAGGCCTGCCTTCTGTGGTTGGAGCTCCTCAGCCCTCTTCTCCCGTTTTCCTTCTATCTGTCTTTCGGTGCGCCATCTTATAGGTCTCTCAATAACTGCCTGTTCAACTAACCAATCTTTCGTAGCTTGACTTGGACGCTTTTCTTTTCAACCCTTGTTCTTGGTACACGATGCCTGCACTTGTATACAGTAAGTGTGCCCATACCATGTCGACTGTTCTCCCGTCAAACGATCTACAATCACAGAAAATGCTGCCCGTTCCACTTTTGAGCCCAAGAGCGTCGGTATCGTTGGTGGCGGCATAGCTGGGCTCTACGCGGCTAAGCTGCTCCAACGCGAAGGCCATTATTTTCACATCTTCGAAGGTTCCGATCGCGTCGGGGGGCGCATCAAGACGCACTACTTCTCACACGAAGACAACCAGTACTTTGAAGCTGGTGCTATGCGTATCCCAAAGTCTTCTTTCCACGACATCACCTTCGACCTCATTGATTATCTTCAATCGTTCAAATTTCCCGAAGACAAAGAGATCAGGCTCATCGAATACGTTCTCACCACGTCCGGCAACAGCATGCTCATCAACGACGTTGAACGCAGTGGTGCCCATGCCGCTGTCGCTGCAACTACGCCCGCCAGCCTTGACTGGGACGTACCCTCGAGGTATCAGCATATGACGGCCAGCTCACTCATGTGGGACGCCATCAGTCCGTTTATTGAGGACCTGCGTCATGATTTTGAAGACGGGTTCGAGAAGCTCCTCAAATTCGACCACCTCTCTTTCCGTCTTTACCTCAGCGACAAGATGGGATGGCCCACATCGGTGATCGACTTCGTCGAAACCGTCACCTCCCAGACGAACCAGTTCATGCTGAGCTGCACTGAGCTCGTTATGCAGAACATGGATTTCGACACCGAAGAGTGGGCAACGATCGACCGCGGCATGAGCCGTCTGCCCAACGCGCTGGCCAGCCTCATCGGGTACGAAAATATCACCTTCAACGCGCGGGTCTCGGGTCTGCGCCACGAGAAAGACGGACGTGTCACCATTACCGCCACTCGCTACGGCCGCGAGTTCTCGAGGACCTTCGACGACGTCATCCTCGCCATCCCCCCTCCGGCCTTGAGCATGATCGCAAACCGCCCTCGGTGGAGCCCGGAGAAGGAGATGGCAATCCGGTCGATGCACCTTGAGCCCCTGTACAAGATGGGCCTGCGCTTCAAGACCCGTTTCTGGGAACGCATCAAGTGCAGGAGTTTCAACTCCATGGGAGGCCAGAGCGCCACGGATCTACCCATCCGCTGGATCGTGTATCCGTCTAACGGCCAAGGTACAGATGGCCCCGGCGTCCTACTCGTATATGCCTGGTAAGCGCCTGTTCATGAGTCGTTGTGAATGTTTTTGTTGATCCTTGAACTCGTCCCTTAGGATGACGGATGCAAGCAGTTGGCTCCCGCTCACTCAGACAGAGCGCCAAACGCTGGCACTGGATTGCATCGCCCGAGTCTTCCAAGGTCAACTCGATGAGGAAGGAAAGCCGATTGATATCTACGACCTCATCATGGAATGTGCCGATGCAGTTTGGTGCGCTGCCACGGCCACGGGTGACGCGATGTTCCTCCCGGGGCAATTCGTGTCTCGTTTCGAGTCCGCCCGTAAGCCGGAGGACAACATCTACTTTGCAGGCGAGCACCTTTCCAAACACCATACCTGGATTTCGGGCGCAGTCGAGTCAGCGTTGGATACCGTGCGCCTGCTCTTAAATGATCCCGGGCTGGAGCCCCTTCGACCTGCTTCTAACAAGAAAGGCGCCGATAAAATGAAGGTCGTCTAGTTGGACTCCTCATAGAACCCGGATCAAACGTTGCTCTTATGACGACTTATCGATCTCACGTCTTGTCAGCTCAGTTGTATCCATAGGCTCGTACTTCACACTGATTTCACTCTAATTTATTTTTCACTTAGATACATTCACCTCGTAATACCTTTACCACTCGTTTCCGGAATCCCTACTTACACTCCTGTATCATAGATAGTATACTGCCACGTACGTATCTTATAGCGTCTAATACAGGAATGCTGACTCCTGTCATGTAACCCTAGCGCGAGGAAGATGGGCTTCGATCCTCAAACACACGTCGTCGCCCATCATCCGAGCTTGATCATCCTCTCCTCCAAGTACGAAATAACGCGTTAAACTTGCCACTCTATACCTCGACTCAGGCGCGATGGTCTGCCTGAATTCATTCGGGAGGAACGCGTGGACGTGCGCGCCATGTCTACTGGGGAGACGCGGACGCGGACGCCTACTAGTCGTGGCAGGTAAACGGGCTGAGCAGGATGGCGAGGCGTAGAAGAGGCCATGAGATACATTCTTGGAACGTACTCCACTTCAAACCACAGACGGAAAACACAGCAGATGGTCGTGGCGTTCGTATTGGACCACAGGTTTACCGCATCGTACAAAAGAGCACTGGGTCTTCATTGAGGGAGGTTCGAAGGGGGTATACGGGCACTTACCATGTCCTCCGCACTGGTCGCGATCACTCGTGCCAGAGCTGGCGCTGAGAGCCCAGTGTCTCGTAGTTGAATTTCGGGGTTCATTTGAACCAGCGTCAGCCTCCGGCTCTATAAGTAAGGTTCACATCCAACCAAAGCGGAGTCCTTCTCGCGGGCGGCATCTAGGTTTGTGTTGGTCGGTTTGCCGCTCTAACGTGAAAATTTGAGGGTATCATCCATGAATTGATGCTGTTCGATCTCGGAGTTTTGCCCGTCTTGTAGATAAGTTCTTCGCCTCTGTTTAGAAGATACTATAGCTGGGCTTCGTGAGGATTAGCTGGGAGACCCCCTCGAGTCTCTCGTGAATGCTTCGACTCCAGTCCCCATACGTACGGGAATGTACCCCTGATATTCGTCTCGTGAGTTGTCCACGATATTGTATCAGGGACCAAGGAAGCTTGACTAGTCGTTGTCAAGGTTGTCCATTGCGGTGGAAAAGAGGACCTTCGGGAAGCCGAGGAAGAGGCGCTGAAGAGCGTCTTCAAAATGTACCAGCTCGAGCAAAGAGGGACGTCATCGCCGCACCTCCGCTTTGCTTTTATACACTTCCCTCAGCCACGACTGTAACTTGCCATCGGGTGGCTCCGAAAGATCCTGCCAATGGAAAGGGCCTGCTTGTTCTGATGGGTTGGCATCACTGAACAGGGCGTGGTAAAAGCGCGCGAATAGATCGGACTTTGGCCACGCCGGTAGGTTAGCGAGGAGGAGAGTGGCTAAAACTCAACCCTGGATATCTGGATGCTTAAGACTGAGAGGGACTAGATAGCGCAAGCGCTGGTCGGTGGCTGGGAGAAACCAGGGAGAGATCACTTGTGACCAACCGAGTACTTAGTACAAGTTAGTAGTACTTATAGATTCATGGAACAAGAGTCCGTGCAAGGTCAAAACACGGATTTTCTTGCCATGGGCAGGGATCGAAGACGAGCTAACAGATTTGTAGCGGAGAGTTGCATAAAGTCCGACTTCCTTTCCAACTTTTCTTTTCGACACGCCGGGACCAGCGCGGTTTCGCGGCTTCGAGATGGAAATAAGTAATCCTTGAAGCTTGAAGCTTGATGTCCTCGACAGTCTTCCGCGCTCGAGCCGTGCCAAGAAAGCGGTAAGTCGGTGAGGGATGAGCCCCTGAGTCTCTGTTGAAAATCTGATGACAGTCGAGAGCGTTATCCGACATTTGGTGCTTACTTACCTCTCGTACTGATAGTAAGTACTAGCCAGGCCGTTTCAGTCCAGATGGAAGGAACGCGGGACATGGAAGGTATGTCGCGGTCTTGGAAGCCGCAGGCTGGAAATTTCATCAGTGGCTGAAAAAAAAATACAAGATGAGTATCGATGGCAATCGATTGAGAGCTAGGAAACGGTTGTACCACTAGTAAGTTCGAGGCGGATGGGACGAGATGAGGTATCCGGCTCACCGTCGTCGCTAATGGATTGAGAGTAGGCGGTCTGTTTGTCCCTGCCGTTCATGATTGGGAATTAAGGTGATGGCCGTGCAGGAGCGAGCCTGAGCGTGATAGGGAGAAGACAAGAAGGTGGCGTTCGATACAGTTAAGTTACAGCTATATATTGAAGTAGCACTCACTAGCACTCAGTGCTCCGACGCCGCGACGCCGATCTCGACATTCAGCGTTCAACATTCAGACTGACGATAGGAAGAGAGAAAGAAGCGTATGTTCCCCCGTTTTCTCTCGCAAAAGAAGGTGACAGAATTTTCCGGTGAGATGAGTAGGAGTCGTGAAGCGTGAAGATACTGTAAATATGGAGGACGAGTTTGGTGCAATGGTGGGGGTCGTCCGAGTGCCAACGAGTTAGACCGTTACACCACCAGGCGATCCCTCAGCTTCATTCCGATATCACGCCCCTGAGTTTGAAGTTGGTGTGCCGATGGATGGAATCCAAAAATGTCAAGCGGATATCACGCTCAACGAATTCCCTTGGGCCCGAAGCTGAGGTTCTTTGGATTCAATCCAATAATCTTACTAAGCTCATCAAGAATCGCTCGGCGGGTTGCTGGCTTAAATCGTGCTTATTGCGATCTTATCCTGATGTAGAAGGAAGAAAATCATGATATTTTCATTTGATAACTACAGAGTATATGGGGGCTGCTACGGGATATATGGAGAGGGATGACAGGTGAGAGAGGGTTACCTGGGATGCCAACAAAGCAGGTGGACCAGACGGAGACCGAGATAAGACCAGGGAACCCAGTGAGCCAGGGGACAGAGAGCCAGGACCAGAGAGGAGCGCGAGCGGGACCAAGATCGCGAGCGAGGACCAAGACCGCAAGCAAAAATCGAGAGACCGAGAGTAAAGTTCAAGACCACGAGCAAAGTTCAAGACCAGGAGTAAAGTTCAAGGCCGCGAGCGAAGGTGAGGACGACTGCCAG
The DNA here is from genome assembly GCA_012932865.1 of Amylostereum areolatum. NCBI lineage: Eukaryota > Fungi > Basidiomycota > Agaricomycetes > Russulales > Stereaceae > Amylostereum > Amylostereum areolatum. The sequence continues at coordinate 2,042,541 of SAXG01000002.1, forward strand.
CGACAACAAGAGGGGCGCCGGAGCATGTGCAAATCCTGAATGCTGTCGCGAGGGCAGGTGGGCGGTAAGTGAATAGAACACGCACCATGGTCCAGACTCTGGATGATGCCCACATGAGAGTGTCGAAGGGAGAGTCCATACCCAACCCTTCGTACATCCACGGAAACCCTGACGCGCCGTCCAAATCTCGGTACGTCGGAGTCGCCCATTACAGATGAGGGGTTATGGCCAGGTGAAGGACGGGGAGAAGAGAAGGACGTGGTGAGAGGAAACAAGGAGTCGAGGATGACTTGGCGCGACGACGAAAATGAATACTGCTTACATAACCCGCGCTCGTCGCCGTCCATCGAGGACTCTGTGGGGATTGAAACTGAGAGGACAACCTGTACTCACGCTGACTTGGGCGCGAAGCCGACTTTCTCGCAACGGATAATCGGAATGGCGCCGAGATTGAGGGGGTTGGATTGAAGCTGACACGATGCTAGCGTGAACCCTTGGTCACGCCATCAGACTCATCCGAATGGCCCCGCATAGAGTCATGCTGAGGCAACTGCTGGTGGTGTAGACGTCTCCGGCTCCCGCTAGTCGAGACTCGGACATTCCCGACTTTCGGCAAGTCCCGTACACTACGATTCTCTCGTTTCCCCGAAGGACTTCGCCACACTGGCAAAAATACCATGCACTCAATCCCCGCGCCTCTTCTTCTCTCCAGCTCTACGGATGGCCATGACAACGCTATTCAGCTTTTACCCGTGAGTCTGAATGTCCATGCGACGGGCTCCGGCCGAGCACCCGGGTCTACGTAGCACACACTGGCAAGCCGCAACGCGTTCCAGCAGACTCCCCATGACCGACTCCCGAGACAAGCAGTGATAGACTCCGACGGAGACGTGCTATCATGGAGGACTTATGGTCGCGCTGAGCGTAGACGCATCTGCTACCTTATATCCGTACGAATGGACTAGTACAGTGTTTTACTTTTTATCGACCTGCGTGCTACCTAGTTCCGTCTGGCCAAGCTGTCCATCTCTGCCCGGTTGCACATCCTTGGCTTCCTCTCTGGTTCTCAGCGCGACGTTCCGAATGGTATGTATCGTTGACCATTAACTCGAACTCGTTGTGTTTACAGTTGGTGAACACACCCGACTCCCATTGATCTCGGGACCGTGGACCGGGAAACACTTGAGGTACGGACACCCTTCTCTATGGCCCTCGTAAAGGCGACGCATTGGCCTTACTTCAAGGGGGTTTAACTTACGATCGACACCTATTGATGAAAGATACAGAGGCCGAGGGCGTAGACTCGGTTGGACAGTCATGTGTAAGTTTGCACACATCTTCGTCTAGGGACTGGGTGCTTAAAGTCTACTCGTTTCTGGATCCCTCAGGAGGATGACGTGAGGTTATTTTAGATGTGTTCATGTGGACAAAACGGCCACCAAGGAGCGCCGTCTCCAACAACAGTTTCAAGCGAAGATCGCCTCTGTCGCCCCGCGCGACACTCAGCCTTGCATCCCATTCCAAACCACTGGCCGTTTGACTTCGCAGTGAAGCTCACTTCGTTCTGCAGGGAGTTGGGGGCACGGTATTCAACTCGGAAGTTATCCAATGTGGGTGCGTTTGCGTGCAGCGTCTGCGGCGCCGCGTCCTCTCGGCGCGTTGATAAGTTAAGGAAATATCGACAGGGTCTCTTGCTGCTCTTGGGCGTTGTCCCTCGGAAATTCATTCGCGTCTACAAGCATGCTTGTTGCCGTGAGTCTGCCCTGTTTCCACACCTGGTTTTTCCAAGCTGACGACGATCACTGGGCGCCGGTTCACCTCCGCTCGTGGACGCTGGTCCATGTATTCGTGTGTTCACTCTCTGACTTAAAGGTCACTCTCAAGGGTCTCTGCCGTCGGGGCCCAGACACATAAAAATATCCGCGGTGAACTGTCGAGCCGTCCTCCAATAAGGTAGTCCTTGAGTCTAATCTCTTCCCTCAATATACAGTGTGCCTCGGCGGCGCAGGCGCGTCCGCCACGGTCGACCTTACCGCCGTCCTTTTCGCCAATCGCCCGGAGTGAATGATGTCGGTGGCTGTATAACGAATAAGGTGCGACCTACTAAACATGTAGAATGAGGCAACACGAACCAGCGCTGGAGCCTTCTTGTTCTCTGGCCGTCAACCGGTTCAACCCACGATAGTGAGACGGCCTCGGGGGAGTCGATCCTTTTTCGGACGAGGTCGGGGGGCGTGTGAAATCGGACCGCTCAAGGCGCGCCTTGTTCCTCGGGCACTTCTCGTCGTTGCCCTGTATTACAGCCCATTCTATGAGTCCTGGCATTCAACGCTCAACCTCCGCCTCCGCATGCACGAAGACGAGGTCCCCCGTCCGCCTTCCGTTGTACGGCGGAGTGTCCGGCAATCTCCTGCCCTACCATGCTAGGACTCGGAAACCCGAATCCTAGTTCCGATCCCGAGGGGTGTAGGCCGGACTTCCCTTCGATGCTCCCCGTGGAAAGCATCGCGGGGGCTTCCAACTTCTCGGCCTTGGGACTCACTATCGATGCTGTCTTCATCTATGGAGCAGTATGACCCCGTAGGGGATGTTGGCCACTGGTGTCGGCTGACCCGGGGAAGAAATCAGAATCGGGTTCTGTTCACGCTCTTCCACGTAAAACAAGTCGTCACGCATCATGTCTGGTACGTACGTACGTCACATTCCCCTTTCATGCTCTCATCTAGCAATCAAGGCTCCTCGGGGACAGATGCACCCATTCTCGCAAGTGGCATAACGCACTCCTGTCGCCGTCATCAGTTATTCTAGTCGACGTCGTTCCGAGCTGGATCCTCGGAAGTCGTACGCGTTGAACTTTCCACCATCGAGCGTTGACAGACACACCTCGCTCTGTGCAATCGTCTTCAAATCCTACCCACGGCCCTCCGGCGATGGCTTGGTGATTTACCTCTTGAAAAAGGACCGCTTGACCGCTCGTGGAACTGGCGGTGCTCGCTAGTGCTACTACCTTCCCTGGGGCCGGGTAAACAGGGCATGTGACCGTTCTTCTCCCGATTCTCCACTTGAGGAAGAGAGGAAGGTCCGGGGCTTGCGTCCTCGTGGATAGACCTCTGAAGGTTGGGGTCGGCAAGGCACCGGCTTCTGGAACGCGGGAAGCTGGAAGAAGGATCGGTGGTTGTTCTATCCATGTCTTGCCAGTGAAAGGACTGTAGTGTTCTGCCGAGGTGTATCGTTCTGAGTATGTCCCGTTTCCTGGTATTCCCCTGTGGCTCCGCGAGTCACTTGACAATGTACCTGACTCTGATCTGTCTAGGTTCGTCGCATCACTGTAAATGGAACAAACCAGGATTGTGACGATGTTTTGGTGGAAGTCATAATGTCCGTCAGGTGTGATATGGTGCTCGAAGGTATTGATTGAACGATTGAGACCCTTTCAAGTACGCGTGCTTTCCCCGAGGTATGTTTGTTTCTTAGTATTATCCTGATCAGCGCTAATTTTCATGCAAGGATCATTGTGCAGATTGTTGGAGACCTCGGGGCCCGAAAGACCGAACGAGTGTCTAAGAGAGTCTGAGCGAGCCCGGAGAAAGTCCCGTTGGCTGCCATTGCATGCAAGAATACCGACTCGGATGCTGTGCATATGCATTGGAGATCTAGCCCTTCATTTGTTGCAGTTTGTTCGAAGCTTAAGCGGTCCCGCATTGTCCCAGGTCCTGGCCTAGTATTACAGTGGACGTGCACTAGGGTGCACTAGACTAATCAGGAGCCGGATGGACCAGCGGCGCGGTTGTAGGTTCGTGTTTGAACCGTGGACGCTCAGCGCTCAGCTGGTGCGCTCCTCAGGAAACATACACAGCATTCTGAGAAAGTCGGAATCTAGAGGTGACCTAGAGAGTATGGGGTAAGCCATGGAAGGTAACTATTGTGAACTTCACGGTCGGACACGAACGAACGCATCTCTCCGGAAACGCCTCCACTGATGCGAACGGAGCAACGAAATAGTCAGGTTGATACAACGAGCGCGGGAGAGTAACGGATGACCTGAACCTCGGTCGAGTTGAGCTGGACGGCAGCATGCGACTAGCAACGCTGTATGTAGGTACATCTGCATGAGTACCAACTAATCAACGAGAGCCGAAGCGACTAGGGGATTTCCGACGCCGAGGGACTGGCGATGGCCGTGTGCGAGGGCGGCATGTTTCACTGGATTACGTATAGGAAAAATCTGGCAAATGCCGTGGAGGTGGCCGGGGTTTGCCGGCGATTGAGAAGAGGCTCGCGGACGAAATTCGCGGCTTGACCTGCTCCCCACACCTGAAAAATGTAATTATATAACGGGTCTCCTACCTCCCCCCTCTTCCTCCCGCACCCCCCCTCTCCCCTCCGCCCTCCCTCAGCCACATACTCCCATCCTCCCTCGCACGAACTTACATGTCCGATTCGTAAGTCTCTCAGGATCTCTCACCCCACCTTCGTCTGATCTTTGACCTACCACCCAAGGCTTCGAAACGTCTTTGTGCGTGTGCTGTGTCTCGTGCCAGGCTCGACCGCTCACAGACCACTCTCTCTTCAGTTTGACTTCTCCATCGACGGCGCGCCCGCAGGACGAGTCGTATTCCGTCTTTTTGACAAGGTCACTCCCATAACAGCTCGCAACTTCAGGGAGCTCGCGACCGGACAGCATGGGTTTGGCTACGCTGGCTCCGAGATCCATAGAATCATTCCCGGGGTGAGCGCGACTCCCACCTTTGCCTGCGATCTTTGTTCATCACGTCGGGGGTACGCCCTTTGCACCCGATCCGTCTAGTTCATGATCCAAGGCGGCGACATCACAACTCGAGACGGCACAGGCGGAAGATCGATTTACGGCGGTAAATTCTACGGTATGGCCTACTCTCACCGCTTCTCTGGTGGCAAGAGTGTGAATCACTCAGCTTTCCAAGGGAGCGTATCTCGTGCCCACACCTGCTAACCCTTCTCGGCTTCTCAACAGACGAAAACTTCTACTATGAACATTCGAGGCCAGGTCTTCTTTCGATGGGGAATCGCGGTCCCTCATCAAATCTGTCTCAGGTGCATTCCTTTCCGTGTCAAGGGTCCTTGACATCGTCCCTTACCTTTACTTGCCATACGTCGCACTCTCAGTTTTTCATCACGACCGCTCCAGGACCGCACTGCGACGGTCAAAACGTGGTGTTCGGCGAGGTCGTCTCTGGCCTCGACGTCGTACGCCATATACAAGAGTACGCGTCGGACGACATACTAAGAAGGCCGATGGTGCGCATCGTAATCGAGCGGTGTGGTGTGGTGTGACGCCCCCCTCGCCCCGCCATCTATCACACGTCGGTATCGTTTGGCTGACGTGGTAGACGTGCATCCCCCTCTGCAAAACGTCGGTTTCCGGGAGACATACGGCATCATTATTCTTGCCCCTTCACGCCACGCCCCCCGCTGTGATTCTCACACCTACCCCATATTTTACGGGCATGCCCTACCCCGCGTGTACATAGGGTATCGGTATGGCATCCGATATGCGTTCCCTGCGTGACGGGCGAAGATGTCCCAAGAGGATCCTGTCTGAATCCCCAACCGAACGAGCGAGGCGCGCGCGGCCTGGGTCGTTGCTCACTACCGCTTGGGTGGCGTGGTCAATCGTGTTCAGCGTTCTCTGCTCAGGGTTCCCATGTCCACGCGAAGCGTACGTTCGGAGGAGCTTTGTAGGCAATACAATCACCGCCGTAAGATCCTAAAATGGGGCGGTCACGTCGGGAGGTGTGCGCGTTGCCTGATGTTTTGGATCGGGTTGGGGAGCGTGTGGACTAGGCTTCCAGAACGTGCCGCGAGCGATCTACGACTGACTGGGAAGATAGACGTGGATTATGCATGGATGCGAGCGCGTCGGTGACCTGTATGAGTTGGGTAAACGACTGAACGTGGTGTGAAACCATCCTGCCCTCTTGGCCTCAAATGATTGAACCCGTCAACCACGCCTGGTGCCTGCCGGTGCGTCGCGCGAAACCAAGACCTCGCACACGCCGTGCTCCGTTCGTCCCTTGCGATCCGGCAGAAGCATGCAAAAGCTTCCTCGAGCCGGCGTCTATATAGCAGCGGCCCAGTCGTTGGGAGACTCCGAGAGAGCGCCTGGAAAGGTAAACAGCAACTACAAGGAGGTGCGTACGTAACGCTTTCTTGGTGGGCTCGCGGCAACGCGTTCTAGATTTCTTTTCCAAGTCACAATCGCGCTTGACGAGCGTGACGCAGGGTGTTCATCGATTGTCGGGAGAAGATTCGTCGAGTGGAGAGATATGAACTACCCAGGGTCCATAGGGGTTGTGTACAATAATGCCGGTACACAGCCAGGAGGGAGGGTTGACGTACAGACTGAATGGCTTGAGCCGCGTGAAAGGAGGGCTTGGTATGACCTGGTCTGCTATGCGCCGCAGATCCTCGGCCGGTTCTCAACGTAGGTTTGTTGGTCCAATGGAATGGACAGGGGGAGGATCCTAGCCTTGGGGCGTGTGCACGTATGTCTGCATGAAGCGTTATGAACTGCTTGTTCGGAAGAAAGAAGTGGTGTCTAGTCGACTTAGGTGAGGGCTTGACCGACACGAGTGAACGGCGTGGCATTCGTTCTTCAGCAAGACTCTTTACTGGTGGAGTTGGCCAAGTCGTTCTGGTGGAATCATCGTTGAGGTACTTACGTTCTTCTGGACGCGGCATGTAGTGGTCAGACGGCTCGTGACCGCGTCGGGTACGATAATCCAGCTCAGATACGAGTGTTGGGCGCGATCGCGGCTGAGTGTATATTTCTGCCTTCGCCTACGATGTAGACCCATCGGTCAGGGTAAGGGTAACATGCCTTTGCTCCGCAAATCTCATCGTCACAACAAAAGAACCACACCTTCGCCGCGTGTTGAGTGTCTCAAACGATCTGCATTTTTTTTTGCGGGCAAGCTCTGGCACACTTCCTTTTCTGCTTTCCTAGTGATCTGGTTCGACCTGGATCAGATAAATCGATTTAGGTTAGTGCCAACTTACATACTTACCTGGTACAAGAGGAGCCGAATGAGGAGTGATATGTCGGTAGACGATATTTGACCGGCGACGGCGCATCATCCCGAGGCACGATGCGTTCCTCTGCCAAACTCGGTGTATATCTGCGATTTGGATCACCGACCGAGGTCTGGTAGATCGATGACACATTGAGGTTCTCGAGATTATGTACGAGCGAAGATTATCCAAAGAGTAGGCAGAGTGGGGTTCAAGAATGGACTTTGCGTGGACTTCGCGTCCAGCGGCGAAACTCGGCGGATGCACCGCGCCGAGCTCCTACTTCAACCTTGCTTTTACGTCGAACGTGAGGCTCCTTGAAGGCCTGGCGTGGCAATGAGAGTAAGTGCATCGCGCCTTGGGGGCCGAGATGAGCGATCACTTACCGCCGATATCCGTACTACTACGCAACGTGCGACCACTCGTGTGGGCGCGATCCGACGCCAGAGCAGTGCAGAAGGATTATAGCCGTTCTCCTCGCTATCGCGCGATGTCCTGGACCAGGAGTACCATCCTCGTGCGCGCACAGTGCCTACACGAAACCCCGCTTATCGATAAGTTGAGCACTCCACAACGACGGTATCTGTCTTGTATTAGATGCACTCTTGCCGACATACCCGGAAGATCCTATGATCGAGTTGGCGTGCTAGCAGGGTTTATCTTCGTGGTGGTAGACTTACGAGAGGGATACAGTGGCGGTAACTTGATGTAATAAACGATGGAGCGTCCTGACCATGCAATTAGGGTGAAAACGGAAAACTGCCTCACGACAGCGGATAAACCGGAGATCGAACGAAGGGGTAGTACGACATACCGTAATAGTACTTAACAGAAAGCAACCCTGGTCTAACACGATCCGTACCGTCGCTCGTCCATGGCGTCCGCGGATGATCGATGAAGGGTAGAACTGGTTGAGATGGTCAAGTTGGATGGAGAAAGTTATAATGCTGAAACTCCCGAGGAGCGCCCGTTAGATGGCCCAGACGCACTTTCAAGGCTCGACGATGGGGTAGGCTTGAAGTATCGCGAAAAATAGGAGCCATATCTAAGGAATGCGCACGTACAAGGGGATAAAACATATGTGGGCTTGCGTCAAAGACGCGGTAAGGCTCAAGTCAATGACGGAAAACGCGCGCAGGAAGTTTCGTCGATATGAAACTGTTCCCGCATCCTCGCCATATGACGGCCTGAGCGGTCACTACACAGGTTCCGAAGATGACAGTGGAGAGAAGTCGGTGCTTCTGCTTAAGTTACAAGCGCCTTAATCCGCGAGGGAAGCGACGGGGGAGGGTGAGTAGCTTGTCAGCAGACGAAAGTTCAAGTCGTCTTCTATATGCTTGCGGATAATGCTCTGGGTCCACTGCGCCCATAAGTATCACTGGCCCATATCTGGTGTCGACGAGTGAATCACTCACACCGATGACAGAACTATGTAGACGCAGACATGGAGAACATTGCATTTCAGCGTATGGTGCGTTTCAAAAGTGACCGGTCGTAGAGCAGAGAGCAATTTTCTGTCAAACCGGTTATCCAGGGAGAAAGGCAGCCTGAGGGGATCTCAGCCATGAGATTGAGAGTCGGAGGAGGAGTACCAAGTACTAAAGTAGAGTCAACTGTCAAAAAGTAGAGGGACACTGCACTAACAGAAACTTAAAGCCACGCGACAAATTTCCCACGGGTGATAATGGGAAGACGGCGGAGTACCGCAGTTGACTCGAGCACTTCGCAGCCTAGCACAGATTGTGCGCCCACTGACGACCAGAAAACGTAGAACAAAGAGCAATGGACGCTTGATTGCCGAGGTCCCCTGGGCCCTCCCCTCTCGAGCCGCGCTTATAGCCCGTCTGTCCACCTTCACGCTCGTCTTCATCCCACCGCCACCGCGAAGGATGGAATCTACACATGAACTGCAACAACAAGAAATCACGGCGCTCAAGTCCATCTACGCCGAGGACTTCATCGAATGCCAGCCCAGGGCTTGGAAGGTCCGTCGCATGTCGTGTTGCCCATACAATTACGCTCATATGCGCTGTGTCGAACCAGGGTGCTGTCCGTTTGCCCGAATTTAAGATCAAGGTCCCACACCCGGACGATCGCCATGCCACCAAAGTCTATGTTCACTTACATACCATGTGAGCCGCTTTTGAGAGAAGTCTCATTCCATACCCATATATGTCTGTAGCTTCCCCAAGACGTACCCTACCAACGCATATCCGACCTTCTCTCTCCAGCAGCCGATTCAAGGGTTAACCAGCCAGCAAGTTTCCAAGCTTTCGCATGCTATCCATGCAGAGGTGAAGCAGTACATGGGGACGGAAATGGTCTTCCAGGTACGTTGCATGTCCCCTTATTAGCTTTATTGTAACCAAGCGCCTGTAGATCGTCACGTTCTTGCAAGATTGGATATCTTCCAACGTCACTCCCCCCATCGAAGTGGTCGGGTCATTGGCGACAGAGATGACGAGGCGCGCTTTGGATGAAGAACGTGTGAGTACCTTTTCCCGTCGTATCATCCCTTGTCTCAATAACGCATATAGGCTAAACGCGAGCGCGAGGAAGTGGAAGCGGCGGAAGCGGCTGAGCGCGAACGCCGTGTTGCGGAAGAGTTTAACGAGGAGATGTTAGCGGATGCTCAACGACAGCAGGTGGAGAGGGAGAAGCACAGGGCCCGCCAACGCGCACGGTCGGATGCCACCGAAGTTCCCACCTCCCCGGGCTTAGAAGACATCATCACCCAAGGCTTCGACGCCGAGATCGAAATAGACGGTATTCATTTCAGCTCCGTCAAGCTCTTTCATCCCAAGCAAGGTGCGTACCCCTTCTGCTCCGGATATGAAGCCGTCTCTATATCTGCCATGCAGACCCCCTCGGAGTCATTTACCAGGCCGATCCGCTTTGCGATGACATCAATGCTACCCTTCCCCTCGAAGTACTTGTTGTCACCTTCAGCACGCCTTACTACAGCACCAGTCAAGGCAGGAAGAAGCTTAAGCAACTGGAAACGGAGCTTGTCAAACATACCAAGATTCGTAACCCCGGTGTTGCCCGAGTATATGCTGTCAAATTGTCGTTGCATTATTCCAGTGGTCCTGCCCGGCTGGCCATACTCATGGAACAACGGCCAACGCTTACAATGTGGGACTTACTGGAAGAATGTGACGTCCTACGTCACGAGCGTGCCCAGGTGGGTTTACAACAGCTTTGGCACCCGAGATTCTAGCTATTATTAACTTTGGCGTCAGGAATATATCGAGCAACTTCTTCTCGCGCTGCATGATGTTCACGCTGCAGACCTTGTGCATCGGGGTAAGTATTTTTCTATCTTGTCCAAATATTTTTTGCGACCTTTCTTGAACAGGCATCACGCTGCATACCGTCGGTTTGGTAAACGGGATCAATGGTCAGCGAAGCGCGAAGCGCATCAAGTTATTCCACACCAACTACTATGTTCGACTCCTCGACCTTCACAGATCCAACCCATTTGGGGCAGATATCCCAGCGACTGTCCGTGATCTTTATCGCCTTCCTGACAATTGGTATGTCTTTTATATAGTCAAACGTCCCCAAACATTGACGATGTTTGATCGTATAGGCTTGCCAAGGATGCTGTGGATTCCAGTCTCGTCTACACCCGGAGTCGTGATATACACTGTGTCGGCGTAATGTGGCTGCAAATGATCCTCAGAAGTTCAGTCGTCCACGACCGCCGCGACGTCAACTCGGCTTTATCGATCAGCTCTCGTGGGTTTTTTGAGTTCTCCATTGTGGCCTGTATTTTGACCTCAGTAAAGCTAGCCTCAATTCAATCGTCACGCGTGCCGTTACCACCATGTGTTTGGGAAAGAAGTCGAACGTGTCATGCTTGAGTGTTTTGGAGGAGATAAAGTACGAGACTCGGGCTGTTGATGCACCGATGTCCTCTCCTGTTATGATCCCTGGTATGTTTCCCATGATTGTGCAGGTTTGCAGGGATCTCATGGATGTGCAGATCTCAAGACTCCGAGGCCCTTGAGCTACGGGAGCTCACCCGAGATTGATTACTTCTATCAGTCACCTCCGAGACCGCGGCATGCGAGCCGATGGAAAGAAGATTGGGAACAGCTGGAGCTTTTGGCATGTCGTCTGCTTCTCCGGGTGGTTGCTAGAAGCTCATACTACATTGTGTGTCTCGACAGGGTCGCGGCGCGTTCGGTTCAGTGGTAAAGGCGCGGAACAAGATTGACAGTCGTATCTATGCCGGTAAGCCTTTGCACTCTGCCTCATTTCGTACGATGGAACGTTGACAAGCTGCATTCCGACGGTAGTCAAGAAGGTTCAGTTAAAGGCGACCAAACGCGACAGCAAGATATTCCGTGAGGTCAACGCCCTAAGTCGACTTTCTCACCGTTTCATTGTCCGGTATTATACTACATGGGTCGAGTCCAATGAACCTTCGTCTGCATCCGGTTCCGACGAAGATGACTCGGGCGACGAAACGGATACGGCAGAGCGCTTTACGTCCGCGCGCGGGATTAGGCGGAAGAAGTCGTCGCGCATGCGTCGGGATGGTTCGTCGGACGACCCGTTTGCTACCAACTTTGACGATGCGGGGTCGGGAAGTAGGAACTCGTTCCCTAGCATACACTTCAGCCATGAGAACAAGACAGAGGACAGCGATGGGGACGCAGACGTGTCCAGCGATGAGATGATGGACGATTTGTTGGACATGGATGTTCCAGGGACGCCTGCGATGCAGGTGGTGCCAAGGCAGCCGGCCCCGCTCTCTCTGTCGCGGACGCTCTATATCCAGATGGTGAGGTCTACTCTCTTCCTTGGGATCGGAAACTGTGAGCTGATTGGGACGTCCGGGCAGGAATTTGTCGAGAGGCAGACACTAAAGGAGGTACGCACGTGCGCGTTTAGAGCCATTGTCGACGTGCTTATGGCTGGTTTTTCTTTAGCGAATTGCGGAAGGATTGGCTGAGGACGAAGCGTGGAGACTGTTCCACCAGATCCTGGATGCACTGGTACACATGTCCAGCTTGGGCATCGTATGTTGTCATTCACCTCACCCTCTTGGACAACGTTAACCATCCTATGTGTCAGCTTCACCGGGATATCAAGCTTACGAACATCTTCATAGGTTCGCCCCCTCTTATCTTGCTGGGGAAGCTTTTGACGTTGAATTCTATCCAGATGGCAAGGGTGACTGTAAAGGTGTGCATATATCGTCGATGGCCTGATATTTTGCTGATCACAGTACGTCTAGTTGGCGATTTTGGTCTCGCTACTTCCAGTTTGGCGGCTGTCGACCCATCAGATGTGGCTCCTCAAGCCATGATGGTCGAGTGGGACATGACCTTGGGTTGGCGCTATACATCTCTATCTTTGCTTCCGTGTCTCATATTCGTGTAATAGAGGTCGGAACAAAGCTCTACATCGCGCCGGAAGTGCAATCGTTCAAGAAGGGTCTTCGTTATCACACAAAGGCTGACATGTACAGTCTGGGGGTAAGCTTTCAATCGACTGTTTTTTTGGATGATCTATGACGAATATCTTCTAGGTCGTGTTTTTTGAGATGAACCACTTTTTCTCCACCGGATCGGAGCGGATCGTTGTCCTTGAGGATTTGCGCAAACCGGGCATCTTCTTTCCGCAAGATTGGGATGCCTCTAGGACACGTCAACGGACGAGTACGTATCAATATGTAGGGCGGTTGTGTTCACGATTGACACTTGCTTGGGACAGTTATCACCTCGCTTCTGCAACACAATCCTGAGGATCGTCCTACCGCATTAGAGTTGTCCCAAAGCAACATGCTCCCTCCCAGGATGGAAGACGAGTACTTCCGTGGTGCGCTCAAGATGATGGGTAAGTCTCCACTTGTTGTAACGTCCCCTTTTCCTTTTCCTTATATTTCCCGAACAGTCAAGCCCGACTCTCCACATCACCAAGCGGTCTTGTCTGCTCTTTTCGGCCAGCATTCAAAGGGAGTTCGTGGACTTTTGTACGACCATGAAGTAGACCATGCGGAACATGCCTCGTTGAATGGTGTCGTCCGGGACGCGCTGGCCGCCATATTCCGTCTCCATGGTGCCATCGAGATGGAACCGCCCCTCCTTATGCCTTTGATGGACTCTGAAGACGAAACCAACCGCGCAATCATGTTAGATAGACATGGAGAAGTAGTCTCCCTACCTAACAACGGCCTCTTACCTTTCGCTCGACTCGCCGCACGTACCAACTTGCAACGTATCAAAAGGTTTCACATCGGTGACATATTTCGACCCAAGTATGTTATTGTCATGGTCGCTTTTGTCCGCTTTGGTGACTGATAGGTCGCCTACGTAGTCCGGTAGCGGGTCACCCCCGCGTCTCGAAGGCTGCCATGTTCGATATCATCACGACGGATGTTGCCAATGGCATGGCTGTATCAACCGCCGAAGCTATTATCATCGTCAACGAGTGTTTAGATTCTTTCCCGTCGCTTTCCCAACAGTATGAGATACGTATATCTCACTCGTGCAGTACGTTCTCCTTCCGTTTATCACGCTGTTGCATTGGCTGATTTGCGTGTTTGTAGTCATTGATGCGGCACTGAACCGTGTGCCAGTGGAGATGCGTTCTGCAGTTGTGGACGTCATCACGCAGACCAAGTCATCATGGCCTCAGAAACGTGCCATGCTGCTCAAAAAAGGCTTGCTCAAGAGCGTAGTAGATGAGCTCGAAGTGCTTGAGGATACGGGTTCGTATGTTTATCTTCGTCGACTTCATTGGGCTAACGTCGACCGTGCAGATGATGCTATGGACGTCCTAATCGCCAGGCTAGCCAAGGTCTCTCCATCGCTCCTGAGTACCATTACGCCCGCAATCGATGACATGAAGAAGGTCATTCAATATACGAACATATCAGGCGTAACTCGACCCATCGTCTTCCATCCGCTCATGATCGGTGGACATAATGCGTACTTCAAGGAAGGCGTTTGCTTTGAGGTCGTGAAACGAAACAAGCGTGGTGATATCCTCGCCGCTGGTGGCCGGTGAGTGGCGTTGAAACACAGGCTGGTCAGGATGCTCAGTGCGAATTGTTTCTAGCTACGACAACCTCATCTCCCAGTTCTCGGCGCCCAAGCAGAGTAAGGGTGAGACGAGCCTCTGCTCCGTCGGTGTTCAAATATCGTTGGAAAAGATCCTTGTCGCGCTAGTGGCGTACCAGGCCATCTCTGTCAAAAGCTTCCTCAAGGAGCAACGATCCTTCGGATTCTGGAGTCCGCGGCGATGCGATGTTTACATTCTCTCCCAACAACCGGAGCAGCTCAGTGAGCGACTAGAAGTGGCAGCTCTCCTCTGGCGTCATAACATTAGCTGCGATATCATGTATGAGTCCGCGCTGATCGATGGAGGCCAGGAGGATTACTTCGAGCTGTGCGTCCGGGAGGGTATTCTGTATGTGTCTGTAATACTGTATATCTCGAATCCTTGCTGACTTGGTTTTCAGGTTCTCTCTTTGGCCCCGGTCGCGCTCGGCTCGCCGTGATCAGCCGGCATTCAAAGTCAAGAGTATCTTGAGAAGTACCGAGTACGAGCGTAAGTACGACCGCTATTGTCGAGTCACCAATTCTGATTCTGTTTCACCAAGTCTCAAGACAAGAGTTAGTACCGTGGTTGCAGCAGCAGATAGCAGAACAGAAGCGTGTGGATACCACAACGTCCTGGTGCACCAGTCCTCGCCGAGACGTCCCAGGGCCCCTATCTCCTCCAAGGACCCGGGAAATAATCCCGATGTGCAACTCGGTACTCCCCGGTGATGCCAAGAAACAGCGCAAACAGACCAAGCAGCTGTTCATGGACAAGGGTATGTGCGCCCAACAGTTGTTTGGGACAGGACTGAACAAAGCCGCTGTAGCTTTTGAAATGGGCGTCCAAGTACAAGCAGCGGCGCAGTCAGGGATCCCAGTAATCTCCGTTGACCTCCCGGCGTCAACCTTTGAGCTGATGTGCAAGTCTTCAACTTGGGTCACAGACGACGATGCTTGGAAACTGATTGCCGCCGCATTCCCATTACCCCATACTGGATACTCCGCGCAAGTACGAGACGCCGTGTTGCGGCGGCGCACGGATGGCCACCGGTTCATCCTCCTGTTTGCTGTTCGTGATGAACGCGTCCATCTACTGACGCTCTCGTGATCTATATTTTCCCCCTTACTTATGACAGTCTACGCGCATCCATGTATCACGAACGTATGGTTCCCTTTGCTCTCTCCCACTTTCTGTTTCTGTTTCCTTTGGAACTCGCAGGCTCGGAAGTCTCTCCACATATCTACAATACCACCCGCTGACTGCCTCAATATGTATCACCTACGAATTCTCATGTTTCAAACAGCACGCCGTCGGGTCACTAGTTGTATCTATTCATCGTGTGGCCGGACCCTTGTAATAGCATCTCTTATTTCGGATACTTGTTTGAGAAAAGGCCGGTTTGGGGGGGTTATCGCAGAGATGGAGAGGACCACAGTCTACAGCCTTGTAGGTGGTGCATCGCGTCCTATGGCGTCGGTCGCGGGGTGGCGCGTGAGTACAAATCGTGAGCGTGACCGCGTCGCTTGAGTTTATCTCATCATCCCACTAATTGGAGCGGACTCCGGTTCCACCCCTTACTCGAATTCGATGGTTCCACTTCCACTGGAAGCCGGTACCAACAGGCACACTGTCCGTTCGTGCGAGGTTTCTGAGCAGGTCTTTTCCAGCCTTTTCCTCTACCGCTGTCTCTGTCGGGGCCTCCCCATGGTGAACACCGATCGTGGCTAAACGCAGTATGAAGATATCGCGTCGTATTTCCATCGTTGGAATCGGCTTTGCTTTTATCGCCGGTGCAAGAGGTTACCAACAACCTCTTGTTGTATCTCGCGAACGCATCCTCACCCCCGAGCTGGTCGGCCACATCAAAGACGTTGCGCATGGGCAAGATATCCCCGGACTGGCTCTCGTCCTGTCCAAACGCGATGGAGAGACAGAGTATGCGGTGTGGGGAAACAGAACGGAGGAAGGCGCAACGATGACCACCGATGTGAGTCTCTTTTTACACAATCTGAGACAACATTAATGACCTACGAACTTTCATCTGAAGACACTGTTCAGCCTCGCTTCCTGCTCCAAGGCCTTCCTATCCGCCGCCATGGGCATCCTTATCGACGACTACACCCACGGTCGAAATACGACCCCTTTACCCACCAATGTTCATGAACTATCCTGGGACACGAAAATCATACACCTTCTTCCGGACGAGTGGGGGCTCGTGGACAGCTGGGCTGAGGCGAAGGCGAATGTCAGGGACATCCTCTCGCACGTATCAGGTCTCCCAAGGTACGTCCGTCCGTCCGAGTGCAGATACGGGCATGAGTAGTAGCTAATCGTGGGCTTGAACAGTCACGATTTCTCCTACGACAGAAGCGACAGCCATGCAAGTCTTCTACACAAAATCCGACATCTGCGACCCGCATTCGAACTGCGCGAACGATACTCCTACAACAACATGGTATGTTCATTTTTCCCGTTATTCATCGCGTGTTGACCGGTGGCCCTCAATACCATGTCATAGATGTACATGATCGCCGCACATATCATATCAAAGTACTCTGGCTCATATACCCAATTTGTTCAAGAACGAATATTCAACCCGCTAAACATGACCTCCACGTTTTCCGTGGACGCAGCGACAGCTTCAGGGAGGCTAACGCAAACCTGGACACCTCCCGGAAGGAGGATCCCTTTCTGGTTCGACGAGAATATCGTTGAGCTCAATGCTGGGGCCGGCGGGGTGCTCGCGAGCGCAGAGGATATGGTGAGTGCCAGTGTGCCCCTTCGAGCAACGTAACTTAAAGAAGGCCCATTTCTAGGGAAAATGGCTACAAGTGCTTTTGAACGAGGGAATGGATCCGCGGTCTAACCAGACGCTTATCCCGTCATCCGCCTTTGCGGAGATCACCACGGCCCATACCATTATCTCTGGAGGACACTCATCCATCCCTGGTTTCTCTATTCGTGGATACGGACTAGGCTGGGATAGGTATTCATATGCAGGTCACGACGTATGTGTTATAGTATGGTCTTCCTAGTAGGCTTCCTCATACATCTCCTCCTAGGTGATCTCGCACGACGGGAGCGTGCCCGGAATCTCCTCCTTCACCGTATTTGATCCGCTGGATGGCATCGGCCTTTCCCTCCTCACGAACGCGGACAGCAAGGACGAGGCCCTCGTAGACATCGCGTTCCATGTGCTCTGTAGAGCATGGGGGCACGCGTGTCCTCGGCACCCCCATGAATTCCTTGCAGTTCCAACTGCTCACAACATCCCGTCCGCGGGTCCAACCCACAAATTTTCAGGGGCGTACTACGACGAGGCATACGGATATCTCACATTGTGTTCCGAGTGGAGCACATCCCCAGAGTGTACCTCGTTGATTTCCCTTTTCCACGCCTCTTCCTCGGCCCACTCGCCCGGCACGCTGTACGCTGCTTGGCCCCGCGTTTGGGGATCCCATCTTCGCCTTGTCCCTGTCGATGCCACTCACTTCCTCTTCGAACCCGTCACGCTCTTCCCGAATGGCTATGGGAAGAACGCCACACCCTTCGAGATGTCCGGTGGAGATATTGCCGTGGCGGAGTTCGTGTTTGATGAAGTGGGGAGGGCTCGTGGATTTGGGTTGAGTGGGGCGGTGGGCGAGCCGACAATGCGAGAGAGGTCGGGAGGCGGGGTGCGGGAGACGGCGGACGTGTGGTTTGAGAGCTCGAGACCATCCGTCACTCCACTGGGTATCATCTAGGTGAGAGAGACGCCTATCATTTGGTTGGTCGACACTGTTCTGAAAGGGAGGTTTTGGCGGTGTGTAGACACGTGAACTCAGATATTGGTGGTCAGGCTGAGAACGGTTGCAGCACGGCCAAACCCAGTTTAACGGTTGGGTCCCATAGTCTCCTCTGCAAAACACCTTTTGGGAAGTGGGAGAACGGTGTGTGGCTACATTTGCCCTATATTGTGCTAGCATTCGTAAGGGCTGTTCAATAAAGATTTATATGAGCATCGGTGACTAGTGACCAGCGGTGACTAGCTCCCAGTGAGAATCGGTGTGAAGGATACTATGAGACGCGGTCGAGGATTTTTGGATGCCAAGAGGTGTAACAAATTCCTTCGGTTTCATTCACTGACACACTTTTCTTCAGTGTCAAGAGTGTTTTGAACCTCATAGACCACATAGGAGCATATGTGACGGCACTGGACCTACTCGCATCTTCTTCTCGTCTGGTTCCGCTCCCAGCTTGTTTGGACCATATTGGATCTCTCTGAGTCTGAATGTGTCATACAACGAGAAGAAATATGTACTTTCATTGTGCAATTATTGCAGTACATTACATACATTGGCATCGTGCTAGCTACACACGCCTACCTCAGAACGACTGTCTTCTGAGTAAGGTCAGCCACGGAGACTACGCCTACCTCCCCCCCCGCCCGCACCCTGCGCGTACCCACCCGTACACTACACTCTTCCGCTTCCGCCTACTTTTCCAGTCCGAGCTTGGGCAGCCTTTTTTTTTTTTTTTTTTTGATTCCAGTTTATCGTATTTGAGGGTAGCAGAACCCTATGTAACACCTCGTCTTGGGCAGCCTACTCCGATATGTACTTAACCTCACGCCAATCACTGTCCCTCGTACCTGTACCCCAGGGGACAGCACCTCCATGGATATGCAATCTACATCGCCCTAGGCAACATGAGGCCATGACAGCTAGTAGCTTCAGACTTCGGCGAGTAAGTAGCTCGCAACAAGCTCGCGAGTCGTAGGCGGCCAGAGGTAAGAAATATATATACACATGAAGAATGGAAAGCAAACACACCGTTCATACCGCACACATAACCGGCCTCCAGAAATCACAGTTCTCCGTCGTTGATCCAGAAGACGGCATTCGTGCGGATGGCGGTTATACGAGATGTCACACCGTCGCGTTCCGGATGGCATGGATTGAAGCACTAGACCAGGAGATGCAGCACATCAGGCACATGACGGTGGAGTTGAGACGACGGTCCACGGACGGGACAGACAGGAAAGAAGAGAACGGGGGGACAGAATTTGAATACGGAGGAAAGGCCGAGTAGGTAGGCCGAGGACGGGGAGGATAAGATAGACGGTGGAGAGATGACACAAAACGGAACCGGCGGATGAAGCAATGGCCCAAGGCAAAGATAAATAAGACACTCTGGAATACGCAGAGTAGGGTTTTGCAGGGAGGGAATGGCGGAGGGTGCGGTGCGAAGAGGGGGGGGTTAGCAGAGCAGCAAACACCAGGCAAACACAAGTCCGTACGTAGTCGAGCTTCGAGCTTCGAGGACGGTCAAAATCCTTCATTTTTTGGCACTCCTCGGTCTTGGCATCCAGAGACCTCCCGTCGCGTCTCGTCGCGTTTCGAAGCTCGAATCCTTCACGCCGATTCTCACTGGGCCGGTGACTGCCACTAAGCGCTATAAGTAAGTACAGTGAGTAATTTGACAGCAGTGGTGATCTCCTTTCATTGGCTGGAGATAAGATATCAATATATAGGTCGACATATCCGTGGCGCGGGGTTCGCGCTGGGCAATCGTTGGGCAATCGGACGAAAAGCGCGCAGGGTATAGATATTTCGGATGGGTGTCCGTGTGGCGCATGACAGGCGCTATCGATACGGAGGGCGGGCCCCCCGCTGATGCTCAGCTATGTGAAGTTCGAACTTCCATGTAGAATTTATGCGCCTCCGCACAGACAAGTTATCGTCAGCGCGGCTGCGTAACAGATCCTAAGTAGGTCTGTTTTCGAGCTCCGTACGTACGTACTTATCATGGATGGCATCTCGCAGCACGAGAACATCATACACCTACCTTTGTGGGTTCCCCTCCTTACCTCTCCTTGAGGCCAGGGCGCTCTAGCATGAGACACGGCGACTCTCGTGCGAATCCACCACATGTCCGCTGACGTCCGCACGGAACGTCTCCCTAGGCGGCAGCCCTTTTGGATTGGCCGGAAACAAAACTCGACGAGCGCGATTTTTGTGTTCATTTTCGTCCCCACCAGGATCGAAGATTAAGCACGCATTGATGGCAGTTCACGTCCGCTGTGGGAACCAACATCCCTAGGGATAAGTGAGGGACCTGCGCGGGCAGGCTTCGCACGGGTTGTGCGAATCTGCGGCAATCTCGCTCGAGGAGAGCATAGTTTGAACATGATAAGGCAGACGCGCCGCCACTGACCAGGATAGTGCTCAGTGAGCTGTGATCTTTGAAGCTTTGAAGGCGCGCGTACTTACGATGAAAAGACAAAGGGGGGAGGGGGGGAGTGACGAAAAACTTCAAGAAGTATTCGATAGAAACACCGCCAGCCGACATAAGTAGCAAGAACAGATCCACAAAACCAATCCGTGAGAAACCCCGGGCGACCGTGACAAGTTCCCATTCGAAGAAATCAGAAATCAGAATCGTTCGAGTCACTGCTCTCCTTCGGGGGGACCCATACCGTACCAGGGTGGAAGGAAGGCGTAGCTGAGCTCCTGAAGCAGATATCGATTATACCTTGGATGATACTGTACGCAACTTCTGAGCCTGTTATATTTGAATCGCGACCGAGGCTGATGACGGTGCATCTGTGCAAGGGAAAAAAGATCGCTCTGGATCGCTCGACGCCGTGGACTAGCCTAGCACGGTGCCGAGGGAGAACACTGGCAGTCCGCTCGAAAATTGACTCGGCGTTTCGGCGGTGCGCCTGCGATGAATTCTGCCGCCCTTCGTTTGGCGCTAAGTCTGGACTTTGGTGAGACGGAAACTTGACGGAAACCACTTTTCGTTTGTACAGTGCCGAGGAGGGCTTGCGGCCCTCGCCGCTCGGCCTATGCACTTTTGGGTTATTCCACATTCCACGTCGAAATTTCCTCCTTTACCTCGTGGTTGCCACCGCCAGACTTTTTGACATGTGATCCTTGCTTTCATGTTGAGCGACGTGGCCTGGGGGAAGTCGGTTAGGCGATCTGGTGAGTAGGATGTTCCATGACTCAGCTTCTTTTACAGGCCGTTCCGCCAGATCGTCTGGACTCTGGCGGTAAGTTTGAGGGTCCCGCCATAGATTCTGCCGTGGGCGCGAGAGTCTATTTTGCGAACGATAGATAGACATATTCAGCAGCACCGGGACTTCGTACCGCGCCGAGTTTCGCCATGATGTGAAAAGTGACGATGGCCAGCCTGTAATGTACTTGCCATCGGCTCTTAGACCTGTTAAATTTGACGCTCTCCTGGGGTTTCTTGAAGGGTTTCTTGTATGCAAGGAGCACTAGAGACGAGCCTGAGGTTATCAGTGGATGAGATCTGTCTGTTGTTACAACTTTACAAGTTCCGACAGTCGCGGCCCTATGACGGCGTGAAATCTTAGTCGAGGCAGAGTTTCGACAACGTGTCCTGACTCCTTAATATATAGTAATACCGTATTGAAAATTGCGCGAGTCTGGCTCTGGGCGCAACTTTGAGTATTGGTAGACGAACATACGGCGCGAGGATAGTGGGCGTGACGAGGATTTAGTACATCCGAGATAATTGATATTCCTTTCCCGCCAACCAGGCCCGCCGGTAAGCGTCGGTAGCGCGACTGTGCCGAAATCGTGACAATCCCTTATGAAAACTTCCCTATCCCAACTCCATCTGTCCGAGGAGAAATCTATGCCAGTGCCAGCCAACTACCGAAGGGCCTCCTTATGCTTACCAACCGATCCCTCCGCGTTTGCGGTTGCTCCAGCACATCGTCTCAGATCGTCTCCCTGCTTCCAACAATTATGAAAGGTCTCCGAAACTGAAGTAATACGAAGATACTGCCAGTGCCACCCTCCTTCTGAGTCGGGAGGATTGCTCTGAGTCGTTTCGAGCTCACATCTCATGGTCTGCTGCATAACTGGATATTACCCAAGTTGGGACCCTGCGCTGGCTGGATGATAACTTTATGCCCGGGTTAATGCCGTATAATTGGTTAGGGATCCTGCACCCAGACGGGAACGGAAAATCTCCAATGTTACATGGTAAAATGTCCTTGTGATCCCTTGCGCGCTCCTTTCACCGATATAAAGCTGCCTGATATCTGCTAGCCCGGGGCATCACTCAGCACACCCCTGTGTCTGCTCCGGGCTGTCCTTCAATCGTCCTCGTTGACAAGTATGTCATCATCATCGACTTCCGACCCTTTAACCGACGTCAAACATGGCTCGGGGGATCACAAGCCGCAACCCCCTTCGACCTACGTTGAAAAGTTGGTGGAGTATGACAGTATCAGACCACTGTACAATTGGCTGGCGAGCCTCTTTGTCTGGGTGATGTTGGCTGGGTTCATTATCTTCCCGGCTACCTTCAGTGGCATCGAGAGTGTCGAATCCCCGCAGGGAGCAATCGAAGCGCACATCACCCACGCCATCGAGCAGGTACCAATGTACGTCCGACGGCTTCGATACATTAAATATCGAGACACCTACTAACAAAGATATAGATTCCGGCTCGCGGTTGCGTGTTGCATATTCGGAAACACAGGGATGTTCGTCATGTGGTGGGTGTACAGGAAAAACAGTCTCTTTCTTTGTTACAGGATATTCTTGTAAGTATCTTCTAGGGTTCTTTGGTTCTCGTTCGATGCTGATCCTGGTCACCGAGTCCTGGCGCCGTTAACGGCTGTACCGGTTTCATCTCAACGATTGCGAATGTCTTCACCGTACAAGGGGGCAAGTTCACTGCTTCGAGCATAACGACCATCTGCGTGACAAGCGCGTGCATGGGTTTCTGGGGCGGAATTGGTGCCCTATACACCTTTCTTGACCTGCGTGTCATGCGCTATAACCACAGGCACCCTGAAAAGGACGGGCTCAAAGAATCCGTGTTTACGGTACTGAAGGATGTTGCAATGACTCCCCAGCCTCGCCCCGGGCGTACTTAGTTCGGTTGACAAGTTTCAAATGTCCATTCTGAATGATATTTTGGTGTGATGTATTTACTTTCTTGCCCCCTCCCCCCGTCTCACAGTACGTCCAAACCTCCCCATTGTATATGCTTGGACTCCCACCCTTCAGGATATAAAGTCACGCGAAGGCATCTTACTTAGTTACTATCCCCGGCACTGCGAATGAAACAACACTTATCTATATACTATCGAGTCTAGAAATATCCTCAGCATGAACATCGCCATCTCCGCATTCTTAATGATAGGGCTTGTGCTCATCACTGCTTTCGTGCGTATACACATGGAAATTATCTTTGTAGGTACTAATTCTGGACCGCGGACGCGGTGAGGGGCTTGGGGTCAGGTCGCCGAGCAGCACACGTTGCTCGGCAGGCGCGGGCACTCTTGGTTGATGGGTCCATGTTTATTGGGGACTGCCGCCATAAGTACAAAGTGGTGACGGGGGTGAGTATGAATGATTGATCAAGGCAGGACTCAACTCCGCCGGTACCGGAATGTATATCGACGACAGCAACGCAGCAGCTTATGGGTAACTATGCGTTGGAAATCATCTGGGAGGGCATTGGAATATGTCCGCATGTCAACGACGGCGGCGATGATCGAGTTCGCCGCGCTCGCCGCACCCCCACCAGATCGACTAGAAAGTTTCCTGTGGAAGAATGGAAGACATTTGTCAGCGGGGACGTACATTCGATTTTGCGCTCTTTGTCAAGAAATTGTGAAGGGCGGGGGACAGTCGGGCCACGGGAGACGGAGAGAAAAAAACATGTGACCAACATGCGACAGCATAGCGACCAGTACTGGTATAATTAATTTGGCGGAGAGCACATAAGCTGTTTCGATAACTCGGTATTGACGAGAAGGAAGCTTTAGCGGTGATGAAGCTAGAAAAAGTCGCGACTCGGGACTGGCGTCCGTCACACAATGATCGCGTGAGCCTCGAGGCTTGCGTTCCTTCCTGACCATGTTTGTATCTGCTTGGCAAGGGCCTCTACCATTATGTAATGCGCAAATCCTTGTCGCCGCGGTCGTGATAAGGAACCGTCCTGAACTTCAGTGTATGGGTTGACAAATCGAGCGTACTGGGGCTTTTAATGACTTCTTTTTCCATCTTGTATCTCACATGCTGCATCCATCATGTAGAGCACTGACGCACTGATTGTGGAAACGCGCCTAATCATTTACGCCAGCTCGTATACTAGAGCTCACTTCAATAAATGAGCAGTCTGTAGGTTTCGTGCGGTGCTTCGACGAAGTGAGGTAGTAACTTGTTTTTATTGGGCATATGTTGGGCATATGTAGAAGCAATTATCATGTTCCGGAGTCATCGAGACACCAGGAAACGAAGAAAGGTAGGAGTGAAATATAAGAAGTAGAACATACAGTACTTGCAACAGGAAGAAGAGGAAAGGGTGAATGAGGCGAAAGGGCTATGAAACAGATAGGAGAGAAGCGGGCATATAGCGAAGGAGGGAGATATATTGCTACAAGAGTGGAAATGCGTGAGGTATTAAGAGCACAGGTCGATGTATCGGTACAAGCCCAAGTGGGAGAGAAGGAGAGCAGTGAGAGAAGAAAAGCCATAAGAAATTAAACCATGAGAAGAAGAAAGACATAGCGGACCCAGCGTTCGACGCTCAGCGCCAACGCATCGCACGCAACTCCCTCTGCACAGTGTCAATGTCCTCGCGATTCCACGATCCAATCCAGCGTTCGCCCTGGGGAACATGTTCCCCGCTGGTGAACACAGGAGGTGGCGCCTGGAAAGGCATCGTATCCGGCCCCGGGTACATCCTAATCGTAATCTCCTTCGCCGCGAGCGCCTCGGAGAGAGACATGCTACGTCTTCGCTGGGATTTCTTCTTCGCCAAGGGAACGCGGGAAGAGACGGACTCCGTGCGGGGGAAGCGTGGAGTTTTGGGGGTCTGTTGAGGGGTAGACGGCGCTGTGCGGGAGTCGGCAGCGCCGAAGACGAGGTCAAGCGGGACGTTCTCGCCGAAGGTGCGCATGACCTTGGAAAGCTTCTTCCGGCGGTGCTCGACGCGCTCGCTGTCGGTGGGGGTGCGGGGGGTGGAAGGCGTAGAGGGGGCGTCGTAGTTGAGCGCGGAGGTATTGATGCTGAGCACGCCCGACGTTTCTTCGTGGGGGGCGCGGGGGTCAGACTCGGGGACGTTGCAAGTTTTGAGTGCGATGACAAGCGGAGGAGGGACCTCGACGCTGCGCTTGCGCTTGCTGGGAGTTTTAGGGGTGGAAAGAGACGGCGTGAGGGGGAGAGAGTCGACGCTGGTATGAGGGGTGGAGATAGCGGAGTTTGAGGGAGATGGGAACATGGAGGACGCGGTTGAGCGGGATGTGGATGTGGATGGCGTGGATGATGCGCTGTCCATGCTGTCGAGGGAGTCCCGAGGGAAATTATCCAGGGAAATGCTGTCCAGGGACACGTTGTCCAAGGAAAGATTATCGAGGGAGAGGCGGGGGAGGTCGAAGATGGAGATGTGACGATGCCTGGCCTTGGTAGGGGAGTTCGGGGCGGAAAACCGCGTGCTGGTCATGGAACGGGTGTGGTGACGGAGGTGGGCGTAAGAGTCGGAAGGAGGTAATGCCTCGACAGGCGTGTATACACCGTTGGAATCGAGGAGGAAGGGAGTGGTGCCAAGCACTTTTCCGAGTTTGCGAGCGGAGCGAATGATACGGGAGCGCTGCTCGAGGGGGATGCTGTTGAGATACGAGGAGGTCATGGTTGCGGATACAGACAAAAGATATATAAGGGTGAAGGTGTCAAGAATACAAGGACAGGGGAAGAACACGTATGAATTCGAGCGCTGGCGGGAGACCGCGGGGGAATGGGGAACAAGACCAGACGGCGAAGGCGAGAATATAAGGACGGCCGAGGACAAAAACGAACCTAAGCGAACCTAAGCGAAGCGGTTCGGCTGTTGCTGCATCGTGGCCGCTATTATGCCCCGCACGGCAACGCTCAATTGTGCTGTGCTGGCCAGGTGCTGGCCAGAGGCGGAGGAGGCGGAATGAAGAAGAACTTCCCGATCACAATTACATGGACCGTTATTGTTGACCCACGTGACCACTTCAGATCACGTAATGTGCATCGCCGACGCCAGCCTACCCTGTCCCGCACTTCCACGAACGTAAATCAACCGTCGACGCAGGAAAGAGTGGACGGCCTGATATATACCATCTCCCGGACGAGGTGATTCATCCAAACAGCTAATCTCATGCAGCTATGGTAAGGATGTTGACAGCCACAATATGGCCATCGAGCCCGAGGCCTCATCGCCGCACCGGCCCGCACATCATCAATCGACGTCCCGCCTGTTTGCCTCGTCGCAGATCGTGGCCATCGTACTGCTTCAAAGCCGGGGTATATAGGATAATGTAGGTAGGACATGCCGCCGCCATGGGACCGCACGACCTCGCTCTATGCTCTCACGCAAATATCCGACCGTGGCAGCTACTTCTGCTCGCTACTAAGCAGCCAAGCACGTATCTCCTCGTCTTTTACGGTACGCTCACCTTCGTGCACCTTGTGCGCGCCAGTGGCCCTTCGGAAGATATATGTCACGGGTAGGTGCCAGTGCTACTTGATATAATCCTTGGTGCTGACCTGAGTGACGCAGGCCAGCCCAGTATGAGTATGCGGGTCTATAGCAAAGTTGTCTCTTAGTTGGACTTAGAATGCACCCGATTTCACATACTTAAACCGTATCGACGGCCGCAGTCACTGCGCCCAGGTGCTTAGATCGTTCAGATCGTCAGATCTGCTGGTATATTAGCGTGAGTACAGCATGACCAACATGACATAGTATGGTGCGTTTTCGACTGCTTAGACGCTCCCTGCAATGATTCTGATCGTGTTTTGCTTCATCAGGTGGCTTCAAAGTATGTATCAGCGTAGCTGCGGAAAGGACGCCAAGGACCTTTCGCCGTCCGAGGACATTTCTCACAGCTATATCGCTATATCAGGCGCTCCTCGGACGTCGGTTACAAAAAGGACAATGGCATTCTTCCGTCGTCCTCAGCTCGGTCCTTCTTCTCTCGCACGCTGGCACTGACCCCCACCATGCCTCCTAGCACTCTACAGAAAGTTCTCAAATCGTCGGACGGTGTGGAGATATTCACCGAGGCGACGGGGGATCCTTCGAATCCCCATGTCATCCTTCTCCACGGATTAGGGGTCAGCGGGGCCGTCTTCGACGATTTATGTCAGCGCGAGGATGTGTTGGGCTCGCTATATGTCGTACGTGACGGTATCTATCGCATTTCTGGGATACACATTGACGATCGTGTTTTGCAGGTTAGGGCAGATATACGCGGGCATGGCCGAAGTGGCATGCCTGTGACTCCGGAGGGATATCTATCCCATTTATTCGCAGACGATTACAAGGCGGTCATCGAAGCGTACGGCCTGCGTACGCCAGTTCACGCGGGATGGTGCGCTCGTTCAGCTTCACTTCCTGTTTCTCGCGGCTGAATGAGGCTATAGGAGCTTGGGAGGTATGGCTGCAGGCCCTTTCCCTCCTGTCAAGGCTAACGGTCTACGTAGGACTGCTCGCTTCAGACATAATTGCGCACCTGGGCGCAGACGCGGTTTCGGGCATATTCTACATCGCCAGCTTGGCATGCCTCAACGACTTATCGACGGGCGGCCTCACCCCACGCATCGTGGACGTGTTCACCCGCGCTCAGGACCCCGCGCTCGCCCCTCAAGCCACAATCGAGCTCTTCGATGCGAGCTTCGAGTCGGACCTATCGAAGCCCGTCCCGTATCACATGCGCTGCCTGTGGCTCGGAATGAGCGCGGCGCAGCCCGAGATCTGCCGCACGCTCGTCACCACTCACAAGCAGGACGTCGAGCCGCTGTGGAAGGCGATCAAGGAAGGGCTACCGGTGTCTCTGTGCTATGGCACCAGCGACGCCAACA
Organism: Amylostereum areolatum; assembly: GCA_012932865.1. Taxonomy (NCBI): domain Eukaryota; kingdom Fungi; phylum Basidiomycota; class Agaricomycetes; order Russulales; family Stereaceae; genus Amylostereum; species Amylostereum areolatum. Next base: position 2,070,515 of record SAXG01000002.1, read on the forward strand.
TAGTTCCGCGCTTTTTCGAGGATAAGCTGAGGGAGGTTGGGGCAAACTTGGAGGTTGCGACGATACCCGGAGGGGGACATACGCCGACTTGGGATGACCCAGATAAGGTGGCTGAAAGCTTGATTGGGTTTGCGAAGAGGGTGTGGAAAGGAGATAAGGTGGCCTAGTCGAACGATGAGGATTACCTCTGCATGCCATTATATTTGATGTCCTCTCACAGTACTTACTGTATGTCTACATGTTAACGCGTCAACCTCTATTGTTCGGGCACGTGACCGCTCCTTTCCGACTTTGACTCTGCGGCCTGTCCTGCACTCGAACCTAAACTAATCGCAAGTAAAAACGGAGGGTATCGTTATCTTGCACCATGCGCTGAAGGTCTGGGACAAAGCGCGCTTTCCCACCAGTTCGACTCATACTGTTGTGGCAACTGACGTCCGAGTGTAGGTTCGACTTCGACGAAGGTGTCGAGGCCACATCGCCTTGCTATCGCCACACAGCCCAAACATTGCCTGTTTGCCTCGTCGCAGATCGTGACAATCCAATCTCAAGGAATCGGTCCCGGGATGTAGGTAAGGACATGCTGCCGCCCCGGACCCGGATCTCGTGGGCTCGAGAGGTTACTTAAAGTTAATATGAGCGGCGGTGATCTCTCCGATGGCTCTCACACGACCGTGGCTACTACCCTTTCTCGCTAGCATCCAAGAACGTGCCTCGTCATCTTTTACGGCACGCTTCGTGCGCCTTTGCGCGCTGCTTAGTAGGCCTTCGGAGGATGTATGTTCGATTTCACGGGTTTGTGTCAGTGATACTCAATTTAATTCTCATCGCTGACATGAGCGCAGGTCCGCCAGCTCATAGGGGCCTATGCCGTCCCTTGTCTTTCGTTCAAAATTGTGCTAAGCACAAATGACGTCTGGGTGCTCAGACCGTTCAGCCTACCTATCGGTCGACTGCTTAGACGTTCTCGGTATCTTAAACGAGAATGGTGACGTGGTCACGATAAGGCAGTGGAGGCAGCGCCGAGGAGCTTCAAGTATCACAGGACGGGCGGACTACATCCGGTACTCTTCGAACCTCATAAAAAGGGGGCTGACATTCATCGGTCGTACTCAATTCTGATCTCCTCTCCTCGCACTGATCGCAGTCATCATGCCCCTTCGTGCCGTACAAAAGATCCTCAAGTCGTCGGACGGCATGGAGATATTCGCCGAAGCGACGGGCGATCCTTCGAACCCCCATGTCGTCCTTCTCCACGGGCTATCATACAGCGGGGCCATATTTGACGATTTCTGCGAGCGCGAAGATGTGTTGACCTCGCTCTATGTCGTACGTGACAGTATCCACCGGAGCTGTGCGCTACGTGCCGACAATTCTACTTTGCAGGTCAGGGCAGATATTCGTGGGCACGGTCGAAGTGGAAAGCCTGTGACTCCGGAGGGTCACCTATCCCATTTGTATGCCGACGATTACAAGGCGGTCATCGACGCGTACGGCTTGCGTGCGCCAGTTCATGCGGGGTGGTGCGTTTGTTCAATTACGATCACTGGGTCTTGCGGCTTAGTGAGACTATAGGAGCCTGGGAGGTTCGACTGCTACATATTATCCACCCCCCAGTTACAACTTACCGTCGACCTAGGGTTCATCGCTACAGACATAAGTGCACACCTGGGCGCGGACGCGCTTTCGGGCATCTTCTACCTTTCCAGCTTAGCTTGCTTTGACGACTTACCGAAAGGCGGCCTCACCCCACGTCTCGTGGACATTTTCGCCCGCGCGAAGAACCCCGTGCTCGTCCCTCAAGCCTTAGTCGAGCTCTTCGATGCGTGCTTCACGTCGGACATCGTCAAGCCCGTCCCGTATCACATGCGCTGCTTGTGGCTCGGAATGGGCGCAGCGCAGCCCCAGGTCTGTCGCGCATTCGCCACCACTCGCGAGCAGGATTCCGAGCCCTTGTGGACGGCGATTAAAGAAGGGATGCCGGTGTGTCTGTGCTACGGCACCAGCGACGCCAACATATTCCCGCGCTATCTCGAGGATCAGTTGAGGGAGGTTGGGGCCAACGTGGAGGTTGTGACGATACCCGGAGGGGGGCATACGCCGACTTGGGATGACCCGGATAAGGTGGCGGAAGCCTTGATCGGGTTTGCGAGGAGGGTGTGGAAAGGAGAACAGGAGGCTTAGTCGATGAAGTCTACCAACATGTCACTGGATTTTATTAGATGTCCATACTTGTATACCCATTGCGCGCCTGTGTCCGCATCCGATGCATATAGAGAGAGTCGAGCTCTCAAGCTACTGTAAATGTACCTCCGCGCGATTGACTTTCCCTCGAAAGACTCCTGACGCACGTCGCTGAAACCCATTCGGGCCCTCGGGGATTGCCGCAAATGAGCCGAGTCGTTGAGTTGCCGGCGACTTGCCGCGGGTCTGCGCCTTGCCTGCGCTCTTTCCTCTATCGCATCTGCGTTTTGCTGCTTTGCATGTTGCGCCTCGGATGCGCCGTCCAAAATTGGCACAGCTCCTTCGGTAAGAGTACACTCACTTGATTTGAACGGTGATTCGGACGCCGTTATCCCGCCACCGACGCAAAACTGGCAATATAAATCCGTTACGGGGCGGATCAGGTCCCGTACTTTGCCAGCAACTTATTATAGCAGAAACACTCTGCCCTCATCGGATGCAGGATGGGTCGCCGCAAGCCGGTCTGATGATTCCGACTGAGAAGTACTGGCTCCATCTCACGTACCCTGTGGGTCCGTCCTGGGCCCGTCCAACAAGCCCTAACATACGAGTATCGGAATGTGATCCGCCTCTTCAACTCGAAAGCACTTTTTTTTCTTTCATTCTGACCTGTCTCTTATTCCGCTAGGCAGCACGACCCTGACATTCAGCCGCGCCGCCAAAGGCGCTATATGCACTCCTGGTGTATCGGTGTAACAACGGCGCTCCTAGGATGGTCTATCAGGCGCTCCTCCCAGGACGTTATAAAGGAACCGAGGGGTGCCGAATTCTGTCATCCCACCAGCCACCTCTCAATTCCTTCTTCGGCATGGAGCCTACCACAGAAAAGGTGCTCAAATCGTCCGACGGCGTGGAAATATTCACTGAGGCATCAGGCGATCCTTCGAATCCTCATGTCATCTTCGTTCACGGAATGTCTTTCAGCGGCGCCGTGCTCGACCAATTCTGTCAACGGGAGGATATACTGAACTCGCTTTATATCGTAGGGGGTGGTGCATATTCCGTGTCTTCACGATGATCTGACGCGGTTCTGCAGGTCAGGATGGACATGCGCGGCCACGGACGCAGCGGGAAACCCTTGACTTCGGACGGGCACCTTTCAAGCTTGTATGCGGACGACTACAAGACGGTCATCGAGGCTTACGGCCTGCGCAAACCCATACATGTTGGATGGTATGTACGCTCAACGTTGCATTCGGCTCATGGCTGATCGACTACTGCTGCAGGAGCCTGGGGGGTGAGCTCTTAGATGTTCACGCCGCCGCACGGCACACCGACGGGTAGTACTGACCGTAACTATCTATCAGGAGCCCTCGCCCCGGACATCTGCGCCTACCTCGGCCCCGACACGGTTTCAGGCCTGTTTTACCTCTCCAGCATGGCTTCGGTCAAGCATCTCTGGGAGGGCAGTGCCACCCCGTTCATCCTCGAAATTTTCGGGCGCACGACGGATCCGGCCCTCATGCCGCAGGCCATGACTGAATTCGTCGACGCGTGCTTCATGTCCGACAGGCACAAGCCCGTACCCTACTCCACGCGCTGCCTGTGGTATGGCATGGGCGCATCTCAACCCCACGCCTGCCGCGTGCTGAACATGCAACGTGAGCAAGACACCGAGTCGCTGTGGAGAGCTGTTCGGGAGGGGATGCCGGTGTGCATAGTCCACGGAACCGGCGACGTCATGATTTTCCCGCACGCGTTGCAAGACCAGATGAGGGCGGCAGGCGCGAAAAACCTCGAGGTCGTGTTAATCCCCGGAGCGGGACATGCGTTGACATGGGAGGAACCGGATACGGTGGCTGAAACGCTGATTAGGTTCTCGAAGGATGTGTGGAGAGGGGATAAAGCGAAGGCAACGAAGCAGAGTAACCTCTGAGATGGAATGGGAATTAGACCCTTTTGCTTTTCTATAATTGAGCTATGAAGGTTGCTTTACCTGACAGATCCCCATACGTTCCTTCGAGCCATAGGACGAGTACCAACATAGCAAGCCGCTATCAACTTGAAGGTCTTTCGCTTTCGCCCATAGTGGTCAAATCGACGCAGTGCCGGCGGTCTACAGCAAGTAGTGGTGATAACTATTACTCAACATACAGCAATGTCATATAAACGTCAGGAGATATTCAAACTACTAATCATCTGCGACCAGCCACATTTAGATGCTTAGGGAGGCCTACATGTATAGCACGATGGGTAACCACAAGACTCGTCGTCCTGGATATCGAGTGTCCCCAAGGTGTCACCGACCCTTCCTTCTTCCATACTCTCTCAACGAACCCGATCACAGTCTCCGCTGTGTCATCCGGCCTCTCCCAGAACAGCGCATGTCCCAGACCCTCCATGGACAACACCTCAGCCTTCGCCACACCTTCACGCCTCAACGCCTCATGCATCACCTTCCCCTTGACCAGCCCGTCGCTCGTCCCGTACATCGCAAAGACCGGCATCCCGCCCCGCATAGCGTCGAACAATTGCGTTTTGTCTTGCTCACGCATATACGTCATCGTGCGCACGTCTTGAGGCTGCAGCGCGCCCATGCCGCCGTAGAAGCAGCGCTCGCGGTAGGTGAGTGCGCGAGCGGAGGGCGAGGCGAATGCCGTGCGCGTGAAGTCGGCCATCGCGGCAGATGTTGTTTCGGAATTGCTGGCACGGAGGAGAATGGCGCCGGCCTGGTCGGTGATGATTCCCGCGGTAGCAACAAGGGAGAGGTCCGAGAGCGACGAAAGATAGAAAACCCCGGAGAGGGACTCCGATCCAAGATGTGTGCATATGTCGGCCCCAAGGACTCCTTGAAACATTGTCAATAAAGGAGTATACGGCGACCATACGAAAGATTGCTCACCTCCCATGCTCCTGCGTGAGTCGTCATCGAGGGTCAACGGGTTCTATAATTGCCAGCAAGCGCGCAACTGACCATCCGACGAGCACCGGCCTTTTTAGACCAAATGCGTCGACCACCGCCTTGAAGTCAGCCGCATACAAGTGTGAGAGGTGCCCTTCAGGTGTATCTGGCATGCCGCTACGTCCATGTCCTCGCATATCTATCCTGACCTAGGAACCCCTTGGTCGTCAGCGAGCTCCCGCTCCCACCAAAGGACGGAATGCGTACGATGTAGAGCCTGCTCATGATATCCTCCCGCTTGCAGAACTCGTCGAACACGGCTCCGCTGAATGCCAGTCCATGGGTGAGCACAACGTGCGGATTAACCTTATCTCCCGAGGCTTCTGCGAATATCTCGACACCGTCAGACGACTTCACCAGCCGCTGCACCGTCGTAGGATCCATTAGTAAGGCAACGAGGGAGTGGGGCATCATTCAGACACGTAGGACTCGATACTTATAAGTCAGGTCTGAGCGATTTCCATCTATCTTGATCCTTGTCCTGGGCAATCGGAGCCAATGAATTCCTGAAGGGGATCCGGCGTATGATGCAAGGGGCGTGCAATGGGCGTCACGGCGTCAGAGCTAGGCCACAGCGATACCGAGAGGACCTCTGTGTAGGCCTGGAGGTCGGTCCTGTGAGTAAGAAAGTTCGTGATAATTGGACGACTGGCATTTCTCCCTCCACTTGGAGGCCGAGTGGTGAGTCGACATACTTATGGACGAACGGACCTACGCATCGCCCTGGGCGCAAGCCGATAGCGGGGAACGGCTCAGACAGAAGGGTTTGCAGTACCGCAATGCGTCCACGTGCCTAGCGTCGTCAAAACATGGGTTTCACGCCCATGAAGAGCTTCAAGGCAATGTCAAAGGTACCGCGATAAAACACGGCATCCAATTCCGAGGACTTCAAGAGCTTTCCCATAGAAGGCCTCGAGGCTACAGGACAAAGCATGATAAGCACATCAGCACATCAACATTGTTAGCACATCTCTCCATTAAAATGAAGGAAGACCTATGCGTATTACATCCCCCCAGAAAGAAAAAAAAACATTTCGAGATCGCAATGACGAACAAGACTTCCCTTGCATTACAATCATACACGGCGTACAACCTCTCCCAATCCTAGGGCCATCGATACAAGAGCATAATACAGCGTGGTTGAGCCAAGCTGGCTGCATAGCATGCGCATACATGTGAACGATATCGTAAGTAGCACCAACGCATAGCACAAGAGCACCGACTGGAGCGTCGATAATTTTGACCCCAAGGGTAAGCCTCCCACATCCGGAGATGCAACGCTCAGAGCTTGCCAAGGTTGGCAACGGTCTGGCCTGAAGCTTTCGCACGCTTGCGGAGCATCTCCTTGGACTTGTTGCCGCGTTCACCTCCACCCCAGTCGCGACGAGCAGCCTCGTACTTGTCAGAGCTGAGCCAGGAGTAAGCGCGCTGAAGGAAGGAAGGAAAGAATACACTTACAAGTTCGCCTTAGCGGCCGAGATGAGGGTAGCGAGTTCACGCTCGTCCTCGCTACGCACGTCCTGGATGGTAATGACGGCAGCGGTCTTCTTGTGGACGACCGTACCAAGACGGGCCTTGCCCTTAACGATAACATAGGGGACACCCATCTTGCGGCAGAGAGCAGGGAGGAAGATGACGAGTTCAATGGGGTCGACGTCGTGAGCAATGACAACGAGGGACGCCTTCTTGGCCTCAACCAGGGCGATGCAGTGGTTCAGACCGTATTTGACAAAGACAGGCTTCTTGGTGTCCTATACAACGTTCCGTGAGAGAACGATCAACTGCGAAGAAGGGCAAACGAACCTTCTGTGCGGCCTTACCCTCGGCAGTCTCCTTCGCAACAGCGTCGAGACGAGCCTTCTTCTCTTGCTTAGTCTCAGGGCGGTACTTGTCCACGAGCTTGAACAACTGGGTCGCAGTGTTCTTGTCGAGAGTGTGGGAGAACTGGGCGATGGCCGGCGGCACCTTGAGGCGCTGGCTGAGGATGACCTTCTGGCGTTGAAGGCGGACGTACTCCGGCCACTTTACGAAGCGAGTGAGATCTGTAGTGGGACGAACATCCTGGCCTGCATGGAAAGGCGTTCAGTATACACGAATAAGCAGGAAAATATGGAAGGGAGACGTACCAATACCGAAGTTCTTGGGGTGAGCCTCGAAGAGAGGGTTTTTCGTGGGCTTGGATGACTTGCTAGCACCGAACGGGGCGGCCGCGGGCTTCTTTCCGGTTCCTTTCTTGGGGGGCTGGTCATTGAGACGGAGGACGTTAGTCACGATATACAACAGCAGAAGCTGGTATCGCGCGTGCACTCCGGAGCTCTAGCGCTCGACGTGCATGAAGCACGTCGAGCCCAGCATAATGCGTCATCGCCAGAAGGCTCGGCAGTGAGAGAGACAAGTGGTCTTCTCGATATGCATTGGGATGGTCTACAAGAGTTTTTATCAGTCGATTGTCGGGTACATCTGGAGCAGCGACGTACCATCCGTCCTCTCAACGGCCACTATTTCCACGGATGACCATGCATCGAGCTCCAGTGGTGCATTTGCGATCACAAAATGCAACGATACTCACCATCTTGACGTCGGAGAGGCTTGAGGAGGCTTGAGGGAGGGGATGGAATGACAGAGAGAAGAAATTGACGCTCTTCCTCCCATCAGCGCAACGCTTACGTAAACATGCTCATTCTGACCACGTGACATTTCGCCGCCCGAGGGGATCGCCGAAGTGCATGTCGCCTTTACTCTTGCCCAGTGGTGCAACCGATGGCGGTGTGTACAACTGCTCGCGATATTGCGCAATGTAGGAAACAGTATATAGGCATCCCTCCTCCGAGTGTACCTTTAAGCTTAACCCCCCCCTTGTGGATCTCATTCTTCAGGCTATTGACCAACACTCTTCAGCAACTCAGGCAACTACCGTGCTCACTTTAAGGCGTTTCTGAATGCAACAATATAACATCCAAAGCTGATCCAAAGGGTTCTAACTGGTCATCCGTCGTATCATCTCGGCGTGCTATCAAGGGAATGGTGAACAGCGCTCTGGGAAACCTATACGAATGCTATTTGCCACGCTTGTGATCGCCATAGTACAAAAGGGAGAGGTTTGTTTAACTTCCCCTCAATGGCTCAACGATTAGCATCACAAAGACTCCCTGGATCCACCGTTCACAGGCTTGCCATGACACCATCGTACACGACCTTGATCGATGAAACCAAAAGACCTATGGTACGCCGTCAGCACCCGCACACCCTCGATAAACAGACGTAGTACTCACCAACGGACGAAAGCGCGACAAATCTGAACGCAGGTCCACGCTAACCCCATTCTACATTAACAAAGATATCCTTCTCGGGCTGGGAGAAAAGAGCGTACCTTCGCCGGGGATCCCGTCGAGTACCCGATGGTGTAAAACACGCGGCTAAGAGTCCAAAGTCCGGTCATGGCAGCGGAGAACTTGGGGTATTGCACTGCCGTAATGGCGGCGCTATCCGGGTCACACACCGTGAGTGGGCTAGATGATAACAGGGGGCATGTGGACTCACGTTAGGTAGAGGGTAGTCAAGCCCTCGAGCGTGTTTTGGTGTGCACCTTCAGACGGTACAGACTTCTCATCAGACGCAAAGCACACAAAGTACATCGGTAGGTACGTACGTTGTTTGCAGTTGAACACCATCGCCTCCTTCGAGGCCTCTTGCTCTTCCTTGGTTGCGTACACTGGTTCACGAAGCTCTAGCCGCCAGTCCACAGGCAACTAATCGGGTACTCACTACGTGGATAGTCGACTTTGGCCTTGACCCTCGCGAGGCTAACACCGATTGACTGCCATTGCAGGAGGAAAGCTGTCGAAAGCAAGGACACGCCCACCCAAGCCAGTCTGATCACTGGTCAGGACGTTTTATCATTCGAGAGGAAGTACCGTCACATACCCATCGGGGACAGTGATCGTCGTCATTTTTCACGGTTGACTTGTGGTGAAGGTGAGGGTTTTGTTGAGTGGAGAGGGAGTGGGTTGTTGTGCAACTTCGGCGGTCCAAAGGCGTGTGGTTTTATATGCCCTTTGCTGGCTGTGAGGGCGGCTCTGTCTATAACGGCCGCAGGCCACGCGTCTCCAGGCTTCACCGCGTTTGAATCACTGATGTACAACGGCATAGGTAGGCATTCAATAGCTTCGCTCAGCAGAAACGGGCGGGTAAGCGTATTCACGATGCCTCCGTCGGGATCGTAGGATTTTGGCGTGGAGTGTAAACGTGTAAGTGAAGAAATTGGCAGCGTGAGACTCTGAGTTCCGACGGAGGGATGACGCGGCAATTCGGCAAGCTGAGGCAGCCGTTAAAGATGCTGAATAATGAGAGAAAAATCTTTGGTCAGCAGACAGGTCATAGAAATTAGCCAATCATAAGGACACGAATCCCTCGCCAACGTCGGACGTTCCAAAGGGCTGTATGATTCTATGAAGGACCACCGACAGGGGCAGGTTCTAATACAACGATAGCCAGCACAGGCCGAGTAGGCAACCTTTTAAATGATTCTAGATAATCTACGGTGTGCGCTACAAGCCCTTCAACGACGGATCCAACAAGCAGAGAATGAACTGGAAATGTCCCTCTACGTATGTGTAGGCAGAATATCTGCTATGACATCTTTGCAACGCCAGACGCAGCCACGGGCTGAGGGGGCAACAAATCTTCAACTGGGCGCTTCGGCTGCTCCGCGGCAGGCGGCGCCCCTAGAGCCTCGCGGACGCCAGACGAGCTCAGGAGCTTAGCATATCGGGGCTGAACAAACATAGCACTGAAAAGATCCATGAGCTCCGGCGATTGAAGAGTATACGAGACGGGCGTACTTGGCTTCGACCAGGAGGGTCCCGGAAAGGTCTTCGACGCGTCCAGAGACGAATGACTTACGCCCCTTGGCTTCGGTCAGGCGGATTTTCAAGACGATAAACTGGAGAGAGTTCAAGGTAAGTCCGATGGTCGAAACGATAGAGCTTGGAGATGCATACCTGGTCTGCCTTGGTCGGCGCACGGTAGTTGATGCTCAGATTTGCCGTCACTCCAATCTTCTCGGGGAGGTTGAGGATTGCCTGTGTAGCATCGTGTTAGATCATAGCTTTCTCAACCAAAAACCCATGTTACACACCGTTCTCGCCAAACTCTCATCCAGGAGCGTCGCTAGCATTCCTCCGTGGATGATTCCATCGTGTCCACACAATCCCCGCCCAACATGCACGATGATCACGCTCTCCGTCTCGTCTTTCTTCGCGCGTACCAACGGCGGTAGCGCCAGCCGACCTGGTCCCCGCAGCGCGCCTGCGGTGAGGTTATTCACGCGCCGCTCCTCAGGGATATTTGCATAAGGCCGCGTCTCGTACCACTCGTCTGCGTCCGGCTGGGAACGAAGGTCAGCGAGGTAGGGAAGGGCATGAAGCTCCTCTTCGAGGGTGATGAGGTATGTGATACTGTCCGGGTGATCAGGGTCGGGTGGGGGCGGCGCTGGTCTTGGCGAGATGTAAGTGAGAAGGGTAGGAGGGTAGAGTGAACCAGCGGTGTACGCAGAGATGGCGAGGGATGATGCGAAAAGGCCAGTTCGTAGGGCGCGGAAGGAGGAGGAAGAGCCCGAAGATGAAGCTTTAGTGGATAGTGGACGCGACCTAAACACAGAACGGGTGGTGGCCAACGCAAAGCGACGGAGAGGATAGAACATTATAGCACAAGATGCGACCAGCTGCAGGAATAATGCAGAAAGTTAATATAGTTGAACCTGTAGACAGTTCAAGCACACGCCGTTAGAACAGGAGGAAGGGAAGTCACTGAGAGGCTCACCAGTCTCAGAGACGTCTATAATCGCGGGTGCTTGGCTAGGTATAGCAGATCTCTAGGAAATGAGACCTTGAGGACCAAAGAGTAGGTCGTAATGGGATACAGGGGGATACGGAGGTGGAGGTCACTGACACTAGAGGCGAAAGCTGGAAGACGAATCTAAGGAACGTGTAGGGCGGACTCCCGGGTGAGTCGGAGAATGGGTCCCGGTAAGTAACCGGAGAGCCATGCCACATGGCATCATGACGTTGTTCTCCATTTCCACAGCAAACAACGGCGAGTTGGTCCCTTCGGGAATAGCCGGGGAATAGTGCCCCGGGAATACAAAAGTTTTTTAGGGTCTATTCCCACCAGGAATAGGTAAATCGATCCCAGACTATGCCGAGACTGGACCGGACGGGTCACTGTACAGCCGTTTGCATAACCGACTGGAATCCGCGCGTCGAGAAACTTGTTTGTCAGAGCCAAACATTGCCTTATTGGGAGTGCTTATCACATTCGTCACGCAGTGACTCATTTGTGACTTCGTGCTGTTCAGGAGCGGGCTTCCTGATCTTTGCGATGACCATTGACGACATGTTCCATCTACTTTCCACCCAAATGACCTCTCCAGAGTGATCAACACTCTCCGTGTCGGGCTTCGGGAGTCATGAAAACTCCTCATAGCTGGCCTAGAAGCCTTCAATACCCTGAAAAACCTCAACAACGAGCACAAACCACCCTTGTTGCTTGGATACTCGGTGAGTGAGGAGTCGGGAGCCTCGGAGACGTCCCCCTCGTGGTCTTGGATGCTTACACTTAATTTGGATCTCTCTAGAAACCAAAACTGCGCATGATTGAAGGGCAACAACGAGGGTGGGATTCTGGTGGATGACAGGAGCACGGCGAAGTTGCGGTGAAGTTGGCGAAGATGATAAAAAGCCTCGGGTTTTGAGCTTGTGAGTTCCATCCCCATCTTTTTCCCGCTCCCTCCCTCATGTCCTCTCCAGACCCTCGTGGACCGTCTCGTCCTTTGACACCGCGATTCGTTCCTTATCGACACCCGCAGGCTCCCCGACCTGTGTCGATCCACTGGCTTGTGAACCCGGGAGGGATTGGTACGTTACGTACCAGTAGAGTTTGTGTGCGGTGCTGACTTTCTCTAGATGGAGCGGTCAATCCTCCTCAATTCTACACATCCCAAGATGAGATGGAGGAGTCGCGACAAGCCGGCTTCGCGCGCCTGTCGCCTCAAGATCAACGTCGTGTTCTCGATATGTTGACGGCACGATGGCAGGCTGCCAACCCCGGAGTAGTTGCCCCAACGCTCGCCTCACTACCTCGAGTTCCGCTGCCCCCAGTTCCGCCGCCCCCAGGCCTGCCGCTGCCACCACCACCACCTCCAGGCCCACAGTTGCCGCCGCCGCCTCCACCTATGCCTCAACAGTCGGCACCAGTCGCCCTCCAGGCTAACTCCGGCACTCCCTTGGCTGGGAACACAAGCGATGCCATTGGGTTTCTACCCTCCGCCCCAGGATCTGCTGCGTCGTCATCGAATGACCGTGCGTTGATCCATTCTTCATTAACAATGAGCATACTGACCAATTACCTGCAGGCTACACCACACATTACACTGTCTATTACACCCCGGCTGTGCCACGTTCCGCGAAGGGCAAGAGCTCTGCGAGTTCAAAGAGGACTCACGACACGAAGGTCACCACTGTCGCTATCACCCCGAGTACTCCGCGTGAGTCTCTCGTAGCTGAAGGCCTTCGTATCCATGGGTTGGATGGGCAGTTCTCCATCAACGTACCCTTCAAGATTCGTTGGACTGGTGTCAAGTAAGTTGTTCCGTCTATTGTTATACAAACATATACCTAAACGTTCTGTTACCTGCAGCAAGGGTGATGCATCAAGTGTCGATTCAGATGAAGACTGGTTCGCAATTCGGGAGGCCTTACTCCGTAAACGGCCTCGTGATGTCTACATCGAACTTGACCTTGACGCCATGGAGGCTTTCCGGCTGCGCAAGCGTGTATGTGGTTTCATCCCTGTTCTTCTGCTTTGACTAATATTGGGACTTGTAGCCGTTTGATGCCGTGCTCCAGCACGACAAGGAACTCGGACCAACGTGTGCTGGAACCGAGGTAAGCCTGCACGTATATTTAATGAACCTGCCAAACTTATTGTATTTCTCAGGTTCCAAACACGGACTCGTACTCTGACTCGATCAAGCGTCAGGGTACTATCATTCTCGAGCTGAAGGAAATGTACAAGTGTGACAAGCATCGCGGCGAGCACAACGAGCAAGGCTTCTGTTATCCAACCCAAGATGGACACATTGGCCTTAATCGGAAGCGATTGAAGCGTTGGGCATCCGCTGTTGTGAGTAGCCTCTGTGAATATGATCAATGCTGTACTGACCTTCTCTATCTCGATAGGATGCGAAAGAAACGACTGTCAAGTACCCTCCTAATACTGAGGAGTTTGATGGCGTGCGCGATGGTCGTCTGCGCCCGCACAAGGCCCGTGGACGTTCAGGCCCACATTCTGTGATGACACCTACCGCCACACCCGCTGCACCCACAGATGCCGCCACCGCTCTTGTCCCCGTCATCGCTGGCCTCGTCAATCAACAAAGTGCTATGATATCTGCTGTTCTCGGCATTTCTCCGCCTCCCCTTCCCTCCGCCGCAGGTTCATCGGCGACCCCCGCTTCCATGTTATCTCCAGCACCGCCTCCTGCCCTGCCTTTCTCTCCTATGCCTCGGCGTCAGGATGAGTTATATTACTTTTTCCTCACTATCCTTGAACGTGATGGACATGACCTGTTGCAGTACCACTCCATGCTTGTTTCGGCGGAGATCACCCTTGAAACCTTGCCCTCGCTAGACCTTGACACCTTGGTGTCACTCACCGGGGGTGATAGCGATAGCCTGAGAGTTCTCGTTGCATCCGCAGAGCAATTCTCTAGGCGTTTACGCATGAAGAAAGACTATGTACGGTCTCTCTTTTCAGAGTACGATGTCTTCGGGGATAAGTGAGTTTCTCGAACCTTTATAATGTTGCCTAATATTTTCTGTACATACACCATGCTGTCCTGACCCCCCACTCTTTACTACACTGCATAACCTTCCGCTAACCTACTACTCCCTCATCTGTCGCATAATCACCTCTGTCCATACATCTACCCCACGTTCGTTACCTACTTTACGAATACCCGCAGTTTGTAATCCAGCCAATGGCATCTTCATTCGTTATTTCTTCCATAGCAAGATGGATGAGTTCAGCGCGCATGTGAGGTCCAGTGAAGTGGCTTTCATTACGGCGCAAGAAGGCTTTGATACTACTGAAAGCTTGCTCGATGGGATTCATGTCGGGGGAGTATGGTGGTAGGTATATAAGCTTTGCACCTGTCATTAAAACTGGTTAGTATACCTTGAAGCCGGAGCTTTCAGACAGCACAACGCACCACAGTCATTCTCAATGATCTCCCGCACTTCGTCTCCATGATGAAAGGCAACATTATCCATGACTACCACAGAATTACGGCTTGGATTGTCTGGAGTATATGAGTTGAGAAGGGGTGCCTATATGAGCACAACACAGGCATAAGCATGACACAGACATCCAGAAGAAATTGAAGCGTACAACATCCTCCCGCAGAAAATGGAGGAACCTCTCACGGTTGACTGATCCTTCGAGAAGATCCAAAGCAATGATCCCATCACAGGAGAGCACTGGGAGCATTGTCAGGCGTGTGCCATGGAAGAACAGGTCACGGCGGACGCATGCAGATCCCAGTGGTGCCCTTCCCATTGTCCGCTGATGTGCCCGATCATCCACCCCAGATTCATCCAACCAGACTATGCTCTCCATGGGTATATCCCCCCAAGCTGCATCCCACATTGCGCGAACGGCATCGTTTCGTTCCAATGCCTCCTTTGATATCCGCTTGTGAGTGAGAGCAAGGCTGCGAACAGCGCGGGCGACGGTTGCAAGTGAAACGTACACTCCGAGCTCCTTGTCAAGACGGTCTTGAATCTCGTCAAGAAACATTGCTGGCTCTTGGACCAACCAGGAGTTGATGGATGTGAGCTCTCCAAATGAAAGGATGCGGGAGCGGCCATGGGACAACAGTCCATGGGGACTATGCACTGAACCTGTCTCGCGATAAAGGCGGAGGATTTCATAGACTGTGCTTTTTGAGCACTGCGCGAGTTCAGTGATCTCGGAGACTGTAAAACGCTCCCGCCATTCGACAATGCGTTCTCGAAGTTGAGGGTTAAGGGGAGGTGCCATTGCGGTCAGGACTCAAGACACTGCAAAGCTGACCTCGCGACGCACAGCTGTCACTCCCGCAGCAGACGTGATTTCCCGAAAAGGCAATGTTTGGCTCTGACAAACAAGTTTCTCGACGCGCGGATTCCAGTCGGTTATGCAAACGGCTGTATCCTGCTCCGACCGGGTAGAGGTCAAAGAGCCCTTACAAAGGCCTGCCGGGAAAAGGATACATGTTTCCGAGAATGGTAAAAAAAACTATTTCTTCCATTTTCCCATCCGAAAGCGGCATTCTTTTACCATGACGATTGCCCATACCGGTACTGATCCGACCAAAAAAAACTTTTCCCATCTGCCCAATCAGACTCCTGAGAGATCCTATCACCATCCAATCAGCTCACTCTCCCTGTTTAGCTAATAAGTAGATGTGTTGCAATTTACTATTAGCTAACTCAAAGCTAACTGCTCACCACCGCATTTTGTATATTTCTTACCAATCAACCCACTAGCTCTGATTTAGCTGCCTAAGAATATGCTAGCTAATCACGGAAAGTCTGTAGATATGTGGATAGCTAGTATTTAGCTAAGGGTTGAGAGATTCTGTTTGTTGTCACGCCCGCCCGACTCCCAGATTATGTAAGCCGTAAGCTTGTTATTGGCTTGTTACACCACCAGCAGATCCTTCAGCTTCATTCCGATATCATGCCCCTGAGTGTGATGCTAGCGTGACACCGGATGGAATCCAAAAATGTCATGCTGATATCAGACTCAACGGGCTCCCTTGGGTCGGAAGCTGAGTTCCTTCGGATTCAATCCAATTATCTTACTAAGCTCGTCAAGGAGCAATCGGCGGGATGCTGGCTCAAATCATGCTTATCGCAATCTTATCATCCCAATGTGGAAGCAAACAAAGCATCGTAATATATATATCATTCCGAGAACTACCATACAAAGTACATGGGGGGTGTTACAGGATGTCTACGGGTCCAAAAGGAGGAATGAAAAATGAATTAGAGTGTGTTACCTGGCATGCCAGCAAAACGGGATTGAGATAACCTAGCAAGTGCCAGCGAGCAAAAACCAGAGACCCAGGGGGACCGAGAGCGAGGAGCGAGACGACAACCACAGGCCAAGACTGCAAGCAAAGACCGAGACCGCGAGTAGAGACCAAGAACACGAGGAAAGACCGAGAGCAAAGCCCATAAGTGCGAAAGAGCCCTCGGCAACAAGAGATCCCCAGGGGTACTAGTAGGGCCTATGCATGAGTGGCGTGGTGAGACAGACGAGCAGGAAGTGAGAGATACTAACACGCACCCAGGCTGTTGTCTCAATGCTACTCATGCTCATGAGAGAGCGGGCTGGAGACCTCGACATTGATGTGAGCGAAGGGGAAAGGGTGGGGTGGTCAAAGCCCACTCTTTGAGGAGATTCCGATATGTGATTCCGGTCTCGAAATCAGCTATACCGGGGTCTCCAGTGGTAGATGAGATGCTGTGGCCAGGTGGAGGGAGTTGACGTTGAGCGGTGGAGGTGGTGAGAGGAAACAAGAACGACACCGCGCGACGACGAAAATTGACATTGCTTACATAATCGACTTCAGACTCATCGCGCGGGGACTCCGTTCTTTCCACTTCTTACAAATGCCAGTGAAATGGGCTTGAAACCGACGGACCAGCTTGTGCTCACGCTGACTTTGGCGTGGAATTGGCTTACACTGACGGAAAAGCGGGATGGAACTCGAATCAGGGGTTTAGATTCAAGCTGACGTGAAGCCAGCGTGAACCTCCGGTCACGCCATTCGACTCACCCCAACTGGCCATCATAGATTGATGCTGAGGCAACTGCTGGTGGTGTAGCTAAATCCCGCTGCTTTGTCAATCCCGCTTAGCTAAACTCTTCCAGACAGAAAAAAAGACGGGAAAAGTTTTTTTTGGTCGGATCAGTACCGGTATGGGTGATCGTCATGGTAAAAGAATGCCGCTTTCGGATGGGAAAATGGAAGAAATAGTTTTTTTTACCATTCTCGGAAACATGTATCCTTTTCCCGGCAGGCCTTTGTAAGGGCTCTTTGACCTCTACCCGGTCGGAGCAGGATACAGTGACCCGTCCGGTCCAGTCTCGGCATAGTCTGGGATCGATTTACCTATTCCTGGTGGGAATAGACCCTAAAAAACTTTTGTATTCCCGGGGCACTATTCCCCGGCTATTCCCGAAGGGACCAACTCGCCGTTGTTTGCTGTGTTTCATTTGCGACAAGTTCAACTCCACGAACATTGATTATTGCAACTGCGTGGCATATATATACGGTTAAGCGGAATCACCAGGAGCGATGGACAGGAAACGCCATATAAACACCATGATATTGACTCGAAAAAGATCCTACATAGTAGTACAAACGTAACTTTACGCTTCCTAGTCACCGCATTGTCCTTCAAGACCACCACCCACGCTCCGAGCACGACACACCCTCGTCGATATTTTCATCCGAAGCGTTCGGCGTCGCCCGCACATCATCTGAAGGGAGAAAGTAAACGCATTGAGCGACATATATTGAAGCGTAGGCCGTACCGATTAGTATCCGTGCTGGCCCAGGGCGACCTGCTGCACAAGCATCTCGGTATCAAACTCGTGGATTCTAGGCTAGGAGGTCCTTAATAGTATTGAGAAGCTTGTCGCGTTTCTCCACTGGGGCTTCTTGAACAGTCTGCGCAGAATCGACGTCCCTCGTCAGTAAGTGGCTACGAGGTGCACAAAAGATAGTATTACGAACGATCTCCCCAACTGTTCTGAATGCGCTGTTCATCGCCCCGAGCACCCACCTAGAAGTGAGGTCATCGCCGCTTCAGTCCATCTGCACCACGAATCGAACACTTACGCATGATGAACGCTCGTCGCCTCCCCAGCAAAATGTAGGATCCCGTTCACCGGATTGGTCACCTCGGCGTATAAGTTGGAGAATTGACCTGGCCCGAAAAGTGGAAAAGCGCCTGGAGGTTGCCGGAAGGGGATAGTACATCAGCTTCGCATCGTCCACAGGAGAGGACAGCAAAACTCACCCGCCGTATTTTCTTGATCGTACCACGACCAAAGGTCGAAGGCTGATACAAGGCTGGGTAGATAATTGTCATCCATGATGCCGTGCATGTCCGCGAGATCTTTGAGGATGAATCGCTTGAAAGTGTCCGGTGTCGAGCACCCACTCAACGCACTGTGCTCAGCCTCGCTTCCTCATGTATGGCTGGTAATGTGTAGGTTCCTCGACACGCGAACAAACATTCGGCGACCCCATGGAGGTATAGACATCGGTGAAGGGGGAGACCCACAGCATGGGATCCTGGTCTGGAAGAGAACTGGCTGTGGATGACTTGATTGCTTGTTTAGAATTGATGGTATGCATAGCGTCCAGGGCTTTAACGCGACGACAAGCAGGCGGGAACCCCATGGAGGCGAATAGGAAAGTCTGGCGTGAGATTGACCTATTATGAGCTGTACGACTGTAGCCGAGACCGTTGGGCGGGAGGCTTCGACCTCGGTGAGGTTTGGGGTCCGACATCACGAGCTCCTCCTGTCGACGTGAATAGGCTTTGACGATGTTTTGACAGCAAACTGCGTGGCCACCTCGAGGCATGACAGAATCGGGTTTGGACCGGCGATCTCGCTCGAGAACCTAAACGGCGTCTGCGTACATGAGCTAGAGAGATATGTAGAGGGATGCAGCGTACTACCTCTTTCAAAACATGGATAATGACAACTTTATGCTCGGGTTCGTTCATTAATGACCCCCCCTCCTCGGCGATCTCATTCAAAGTTTATGTCCGCTATTGACGAGACATTATCCTCGATCTACCCATGCGCATTGAAATCACGCGCGGTAGAATGCTCGTTGCCTCGCCCCCTAGAACGACTTGGTCACCTTGACGTACAGGGTGGAGAATATCCCAGCCTAGCCCAGCCTTCAAGCTTCAGGTGCAAAGGATGCAAAGCGCCCGGACTCTTGAGAAAACATAATCAGTTTAGAGCGAGCATACGACAGGACGAAAGGGTTATCCTCGCGCACTTTCTGACCTTTTGATGCTTTGCGTCCCGAGGCGATCAATACGACCGTTGCGTTTCGACTCTCCACTAACGGGCGCTGCTAAGGGTTTGAACGTATCTCCTCATGGACCGTCACACGCGCACTTGTCGGCGCATTTGTGTCACGAAGACAATTTTCATAAGGGAGACAGTGAGAGGAGTTCGATGTCATATCAGAAGCCGCGCTGAGGCACTCGTGAGGTCGAACCGTCGAAGAGGAAGTGAAATGAGAGCCTGGTGAGAGCTCGAGAAGTATGTTTCGTGATGTCTTGTTTGGACACATTCGGGTCAAAAGCTCACGTATTCGGTGCAATACTAGCCCAACTTAGGCGAGTGCAGTGGCTAGATGCGATTTATTGCCATCGCAAACGTCGCCAGCATCTTCAAACACGTCCTGATTCCTATATAGGCATGTAGGTCCGAGAAGGCAATACTAGATACACGTGGTGAAAAACCATCTATTATACATATGCAATTGTGAGGCGCATCGTCAGATCGTCCGTCCGTCCGTCCCAGAACCCAGAGCTTAGCTCCTGATACCGCCAATCGCAGGGACACAACCATGTTTAGCGATGCAGATACACTCCCAACTATGAGCAGTGTCCATAGCGCAAACGGCGCAGAGCGCGAGTCAATGTCGCCCCCCTGTTCGGCACGTCTCGTCAAAGACGAGGCCGCGTGAGCGGCGAACGCGTCACGACTTATGCGCGTATTTGCTCGCCTTCCTGATTCGCTCTCCGTAGACCCAGAACAAGTACGGCCTATCCGTCCGTCAGTACAACACCTCGCAAATACAAAAGAAAAAGGACGCACGCGGGACACCCGATAATGATGGCCACCGCGCCGAGGATCGAGTCTCCTTTGCCGTACCCGAGCGCGTTGTACATCGTCGGCGCGAAGAGCGGGAATCCAAAGCCGCATATGGAGCGCAAGAACGCGACTGCAGCGAGCGCCGACGCCGCGTGCAGCGTAAACGCGTCAATGACGTATGTCTGGATAGCTTGGAAGTTCAATATAACACCCGCGCCCACCATTGCGATGCCCTGCAGCGCGATTAGCGTATAAATGCGAACCTGAATAGCAGAAGACGCACAATGTCGGGAACGATCCAGTGGACGCTGGCGCGCGCGGTCCAGCCGGTTAAGAACAGACCGAGGGGGAGGAGAATTGTTCCGGGAACCATCGACGCTAGTAAAGGGTGAGCATTCGACAATGCGCAGGCGTTAAAAAGCGACATACGTAGACGGTACTCAGGCCTTCCCTTCCCACCACGCCTCTCCGTCAGAGTCCTGTAAATGTAATCCAGTAATCGTGCGTTGATCTGAGATGCGCCAGTCAACCCAACGCCGAAGGCAAGGTAGTTGAGGCCCGCGATGCCAACACGTTCGCCGTAAGTATTCTCAAAGATATCCGGGATAGTGGTGATAAATACTGAACGCCATTGGTCAGACCACGGGATAAAAGGGAGCACGGGACAACGTACGGTAAAGGAGGCCGTAAATGAATGCCATGTATACCCCCAATAGTTGAATGATTGGCTCATACATAAACATGACGAAGGGGCGGGTGAGCGCTTTGGAAAACACCGATTTCCAACTACGTAGATCCTACGTTAATCTCCTACATGAGAGGTAGAAGAAGAAACGTACTCTCTGGCCTGCGTCTTCTGAAACACTGTGATGATCTGAACGTTTTTCTCAATATCAGCGCTCTTGCGCATGCGCGCTGCACGTCGCTCCAGAAGGACCGGAGGATAGGCTTCACGGTGGAGATCAGGATGGCGACAAAGAAGATGGAACCTATAACATACTCTCTTTCAGGAAGACAAGGCCCGCAACTTGAACGGCGGCATCCACGATACTGGTCGACCAAAACTAGGATGCAGACGTGAGCTTCTCGCTTCTCAAGTTCGCCGGTTAAGTAGGGGGACATACCACCCATCTCCAGGTAGACTTCTCGGCGACCCACGCGCCCGTCAGCGGGCCAATAACCGGACCAAGTAGAGGCGCGAGGGAATAGATTGCGATGGCTTGGCCTCTAGTTTCGGCCGTGAACAGGTCGCCCAATACACCTCCTCCGACCTGCATAATTAGAATCGCGACAATTTCCGTAGAACAGGGGAAAACGCACCGACAGCGGCGCTGAGCCACCAAGCCCGGCCAAAAAACGAAATGCGATAAGCTGGTTTTTACTTTGAGCGAACCCACAGCCGATGTTCCACGCTGGGACAGAAGTCAACAAAGCAAGACGGAGAAGCAAGAGATGAACACACCCAAGTAAAACATATTGGACGCCTGCAGGACGCGCGATCGACCATACAGCTCACTCATTGGCCCAAGAAGTAGGGGTCCAACGGCTAGAGAAAGGGTCAGTGAACGAACTGTAGCCTGTAAGTGCAAGATAGACACGCACAGTATGCGAGGATGAACACGCTGGTGGTCATGGCGAGTAGGACTGTGCTCGTGATACCCCACTGTTCAGCCAGTTGGGCAGAGCACGGCGCGATCATAGAAGAGGACACAGTTGAGATGAAGGTGAAGGCGGAGACGATGACGGCCGAGCGCCATTTGATGACCAAGCTCCAACTGTGGATATCGTCGTGGGGGCAATGAATGGCTGGAACGAACAGGAAACGGGAACACGCACTTTCGAGGATTGCCCGGATCATCAGGGCCTTCCCAGTCGAGCACGATGACCTCCGGGTCTGCGTCTGCGCCCGTCTTCCCTTCCCTATTTTCCTTCGAAGCCACTGCAGCATCAGCTTCCACGCCGGTGATGGTCGCAGGGTGGGAATCCGTCGATATGTTGCTAGAGGACCGATGCGGGTCGAGCGCAGTCATGTCCGAGTCACGTTTCGTATGGGTGTGGTCGTTTATGCTGGTCGTGAGAGGGATCGTGAACGTGGAGAGGGAAAGGCGAGGGAGAGCGCCAGTGGGATGAGGGCGAGGTGGGCCATCGACGTGCTGGTGTTTTTATACCGCATGGGAGTGAAGGTTGGAGGAGAGCTTCGGCCGGAGGTCGTTACTATCATCGTGTCGCTTGTGGGAGTTCTGAATCTGACAAATCTCGTTTGACAGAACTTGAATCAACTTGAAACCGCCTAATATTGATAGTTAACTCGACTTACAAGACACAAATGAAATGATATCTCTCCTCCCCCCGCCGTCGCTGATCTCGTATTGGATCTGCTACCCAATCTTTCTCTAGTCCACCGCAAGTCCACCACCCCACTCTCTCCGGAAATCAGCCCCACATCCGCTGGAAATTTTGATCTCGGAAGTCCCAGCAAACACTCTCTACTACTATGTAGTAGTGTCTCGATCGGCCGACGACAGCGACTCTCCCAAATACTGTGGCGCCACCCTGATATTACTGGACCTCGGCCGCTTGAGTGGGTCACGGACGGACCTTGTCATTGTTTGACCCATTTCGTGGAATTCATGGTTCCCAGCCTGACTCAGAGCAGAGACATCCACCCGACGAACTTCGAAGAGCGTTCCTTCACCGTGTACGGCTGCACAACTACCATCTTGTCTCTGTTGCAAGCTTCATCTTTATCATTCTGACGCCTTCGGCGCCGTTCTTCATACACAGCCCATATAACCAGTCCAGCGGTCCAACCGGGAATTGGTTTGCCAAAGACCATCCCTTGCCAGCTGAGTTCTATCTTCGTAAGCACCCTCGTTCTAATCGCATTGGGTATCGTTGGTGTGCAGAGTTGGTGTGCAGAGGTACTCGTTCAAGAGCACATATAATCGGTGCACGCTATAGCAACTATATCGGTGCTATTCGCCTTCCAAGATGCACCGGTATCCCCGAAGGCAACGGTGGTCCGTGGAACCACTCTTTCAGCCTTGAATGAACTTAGATACCGGCGTCGAGTGGACTTTCCGAAGCCGAGGCTTTCCCTTCGCCCCCCTCCGGTCTTCTCGTCTGGTGCACCCCGTTAGTGCAGTCTGCAGATCCTGACGTGCTTTTTTTTTTGCTCACGGCAGGCTCGACTCCACTTGCCGATTCTATCGTGGACGCCGTTCGCCTACCAGTGTGCCACCAACTCCGTGACTCCGACAGCTAGGGGTATATTAGGTTGGCCATGAGCGCTAGCCGTCTGGGTCTGCAGACTGCACCATTGGCCGTCGGGATCATGCGCATCCGTCGGTGACGCGTTATTTGCTTTCATTGCCGAGATTTGATGGAAATAAAATATGACGCTTTGACAGGTAGACATCGAAATGAGGTCGGCGACTCCATCTACTCAACAGTAGATTCGTTATAAACAAACAATCAACGTTCAACACACGAGGAGACGGAAGCCTTGAAGCTTGTTGAATATGGCAGTTTCTTCATTCACTTTATAGTAGTACAACCTAGTAGACCGGACCTAGCTGACTTTATCGAAAAAGGTAAGGCTGCTACGGCAAAGTAGTGTATATATGTTGTATATATGATCTCCTCATGACAACCGCGTACTAGATCTTTCCATTTCTACTGGCTTGTTTGTGATTACACGGGCTCATCGTCGACCCATACCCTCTCCACAAAACTGATCAACGCATCGGCCACCTTGTCCGGCTCCTCCCAAGTGAGTGTATGCCCCGCCCCAGGGATCATCACAACTTCGAGGTTTTGCGCACCGGCTGCCTTCATCTGTCCCACTAAGACACGCGAGAAGATGATGGCGTCGCTTTCTCCATGGATCACGTACACCGGCAGACCCTCCTTCACCGCCTTCCATAGCGGCTCCGTGTTTTGTTCGTGGGTCATCGCGAGAGCCCGACATACTTGGGGTTGCGATGCGCCCATACCATACCACATGCAGCGCATAGGGTATGAGACAGCTTTGGACGCGTCGGACACGAAGCACGCGTCGGCAAAGTCTGTCAGAGCCTTCGGGACGAGCGAAGGGGTTTTGACGCGTTCGAACACATCGAGCACGAGCGGGGTGACGCCACCTGTCCATATATCCTTGACGCAAGCCAGGCTTGAGAGGAAGACGATGCCTGAGATGGCGTCGGGGCCCAGGTGAGCGCATATATCGGGAGATATCATTCCTGTGGGCACGAAGGTATCCATGAATCGATGATACCAACCGTGAAGAAAGAACCCGCTCTTACCTCCCAAACTCCTGCGTCATTTGTTTAGATCTTTTTTCTTAGAACAGGGCTGTGAATGCACGTACCACCCCACGTGAACTGGCTTGTGCAGGCCGTGCGTCTCTATTACCGCCTTGTAATCATCGGCATACAGTCCGGAGGTATGCCCATCTGGCGTCAAAGGTTGTCCGCTCCGTCCATGACCTCGTAGATCTGCCCTAACCTAAAAGTTCCGAATCAACAACAACGTCGTGGCCGAGCACTGTACGGGCTACACATACGATGTAAAGTGAGCGCAGCACATCTTCGCGCTGGCAGAACTCGTCGAATACCGCACCGCTGAACGATAAACCGTGAATGAGCACGACGTGAGGCTTCGACGGATCGCCCGATGCTTCGGTGAATATCTTCACTCCGTCGGACGACGTCAGGACCTTCTGTATGGTTGGAGGGGCCATGGGGCGATGATGATGGTCGGAGGAGCTTTGGAATTGATACCCAACTGCAGAAGCTCGTCCTCCCTTTAAACCACCCCGTGAAAAGCTGCCGAGGGCTATCGGCTCATCACGTCGACTCTGATATATCTTGGAAAGAAGTGGAACGTGTGCATAGTGACCTCATCCGCCGCGCTGATTTTGTCCAATTCAGTTGTTTGTCTCATGAGGAATCGCCTCTTATCACATACCATGCCAACTTCGGCGCGCACCCGTAGTATTGAAAAGTCTGAATAGCCGAATACCAAGGCCTTGGTGACAGTCTATAGATCCCGCACGGGGCGGCGCTCCAAAACAGTATCAAATCGGCAAAACGCCCTCCCTGTTGTATCTGACGCCACGGTCCGGTAGAAGGTGTTCTTTGTCGAAGTTAGTCCTACGATTTATGACGCAAGACCGCAGGTGACTCCTCTCACCTTCAGTCTCTACCTCGCTCGCCGGGTCAAGGTCGCAGCTTCTGTTCGCCTCTGGTGGCCCCAGCCCGATCGCCCTTCCACACCCTCTTCGCAAATCCAATCAAAGCTTCAGCCACCGTATTCGGTTCATCCCAAATTAACGTATGTCCCGCTCCCTGGATGACCACGGTCTCCACATCCTTCGCCCCCGCGGCCCTTACCACGTCCTCGAAGATGCGCGGAAGATAAACAGCGTCGGCGGTGCCATAACATTGACATATCGGCAGACCTGTCTTGATGGCATTCCATATTGGCTGAGCGTTCTGCTCACGGGTTGTGGCTAGTATGGAGCACTCTGGGCGATGCGCCGCGACCATCCCGAGCCACATGCAGCGCATATGGTAAGGTATAGGCTTGGGCATTCCGGATGCGAGGCATGCGTCGATGAACTCGGTCGATGTTTGGAGAACGGGGACGGGGTCCTTCAAGCGTGCAAGAATACCGGTGATGCGCGGGGTGAGGTAACCAGCCGAAAAGTCACTGATGGAAATCAGGCTTGACAAGTAGAAGACGCCTGAAAGAGCGTCCACACCCAGGTGCGCACAAACGTCCGAGGCAATTGTCCCTACCCAGTCAACGCATTAAGCAACAGCAGGGCGATGAATGTTCCACAGAAGATACCTCCCAGGCTCCTATGTATAGTGGTTAATCAGTTTGAGGGCTGAGAAATGGCGGAGCTGCGCACCATCCGGCATGGACTGGTGTACGCAACCCGTACGCTTCGACAACTGCCTTGTAATCGTCCGCATACAGATAGGATAGATGTCCTTCTGGAGTCACAGCCTCTCCGCTCCGTCCGTGTCCGCGCAAGTCTACCCTGACCTATAAAAAGTGAAGCACCGAGGCTTCGTCAGCCGGATATCCATCCCTAAGGAGTGTCACGCACGACATAAAGCGAGCCCAATACATCTTCACGTTGACAGAAATCGTCGAACACGGCCCCGCTGAAAGACAGACCGTGGACGAGGATGACGTGAGGGTTTTTCGGATCACCCGAGGCTTCTGTATATATGTCTGTACCATCGGACGACCGGAGAGTCTTTTGCACGGTAGTATAGGCCATGGAGCAGACGAGCTTGGGATATTTGCAACGCGACGGGAGAAGGCTAGCCTTCTTTTATAAGCAACGCTGGCTGTCAACCTGTTATGACGCCGACTCCACCCTGATTTTGGATTGGGAGAAGGAGCCGCGTTTGCTTCGTTATCGATTATAAAATGCGCAGGTCCGCGGCATCGCCGATAGAAGGTCCTCGTATCTGGCGTCTGGCGAGAACGATGGTCAGAAGTCAAGAAGATCCCAAGCAGTCATAAGAAATTTTGGGACATACCCCCACTCCTTCCAACGCAGACGCGCTATACATTGTATAATCCCATGACGTCCGTCATCTGACGCTGAAGGGCCTGCTGTTCTCAAAGAAGATATTTGTCTACTCGAGAAATATCAGGCAGCGTTAGCACACGTCGTCCTCAAAACAAGGGTCTTTCTGCACGTACCCCGATGCCACACGTCGGGAAAGCAAGCCACGAAGCAGCGCCTATAGGCTATCGGCGAAATGTCCAACGGTTCGTCCGCCACAATTGCCCGGGTGTCCAGCGAGACGATAGCGAAGTATTCATTAGTCATATGCATGCGCCAGCGTAGGTACATCGTAGCCAAAGTAGGACCCAAGTCGTCGTGTCGTAAGAGGATACGTGAGGATGTTCGCGTCCGAGGATCAGACGCGGATGAGGGGATTCACCAAGGACCTCCGCCCGCAAACCTTCCCGTCCTCTCTTCTCGTTCCGCGAAGCACATCCCTAGATGGTATGGGTAGCTGCCGCAACTGTATCGTCCAGGCGCATAGGTTTAAGCCATGCGTTCAAAACTTGAAATGGATCGCGTTCTTGATAGAGTCCCATTTAGAAGGCGTGGGTTGCCCCTTGTCGGGTACGAAGAAGTCCCACCTGGATATTCAACGGTCAACACACCAACACCATGATAGAAAGCGCAAAAAAAGATCCGAGAAGACGAGTGGAGGGAGGTATCGAGCTTACCTGATATACAGATCACCGTGTCGTACGACCTTGCCTCCTTCACACACAGGCATGCCCTTGCCCACCACCTTCGATCCATTGGTTGCTGCAACAAGGTCCGCCGGCGCAGGTATCCGCATCTCTTTTCCGTCCACGCCTGAAAATACAACATGGGCATCTGAGAGGTCCTTTCGCAGCTCATCGACACCCGCCCAGGGTAACTCGAGACACATGTAGAGATCCGTACCCCGTGCGTCGTACTTTTTGTCACCAGTCCGCGAGCGGTCGACGCGACGGAAGTAGGTGTGTGGTGTTTCGCGAACTTCGAATATAACGCTGGGTAGCGCATGAATGCGTACGCCAGGGAACGTACCCGCGGGAATGATGATCTTCACGGATTGCATTTTCTCATCGGGTGTGGAACCAGCCTGGGAGGTGGGCGTCGATATTTGGTACTGCCGCGTAGTGCCGTGGTAGAGTTCTTCAAGAGAAACTTCGAGAGGGAAGATCCATTCCTTCTGGGGGGTAGACGCCGATTTGGAGGACGGTACAAGTGTCGTGGAAGTGATGGGGTCTAGTGGCGGGTCTAGTGGCGCGTCCCGCTTGCTGAGGTGGACGTAATCGGAGAAATCGCCATGTGAATCCTTGTCTTCATCCTTTACTTTGACCTTGTCTCGGTCGCGTAGGCGAGAGGAGGAGGGGCTGTGACTAGGCTTCTTCTCCTTCTCTGGATGGGAAGACTCGTGGAAGGTGCGTGGTCGGCTGCCGCAGTCCAGGAGAGATGTAAGCGAGATGGAAAAAGGGTTGGTTCAACACGACGTACTGTGGTGGGCTGGGGCGGTGAGGTTTTGAATGCGGATCGTGACCAGGATCGGAACGTGTGGAATGAGTTGAGGTGAACGAGGCCGTGGAGGGTTTCGCGCTAGGAGCTTTGGACTGTTTTGAGGGCGAAGAACGGGCATCGGACTGCTTGGAGCGGACTTCGGATTGCTTGGGGCGAGTATCGGTATGTGTCGAATGAGAGTCGGGTCGTCGGGGGTGGTCATTATCAGAAGGTTGGGACTGGGGGACTTTGGATTCGGGATGTCGATGAGGAGTACTTGGCGGATGGGATGGTTTCTCCGCCCTTGGGGGACGAGAAGTTTCCGCCTTGGGTTTCGATGGCGTTTCCGTCTTGCCAGCGGTGGAAGAGGATGCCTCAGGGACTGTAGCCGGCCCTGTTGCCATAGGTTCCTTCGCCGATGTCTTATCCTTCCCTGCTGTGGCCGGTATAGGGAAGCCATCGTCTGGCACCGTAGCATATCGCGTTCTGGGTGATTTCGAACGAGGTTCATCGCGCGGTGGCTTTGAAGACGGCTTCGATGGCTCAGAACCTTTTGCGGCGTCCGCTGGTCTACGCGATTCGGGCGCAGGGGATGATTTAGGATGGTCCTCGCGTGTCCTCGCGTGGGATGCACGAGGGGGCTCGGATGAAGGGACCCGTGAACTTGCAGTTCGACACGGGCGTTCCACCTCGGCAGTCAACAACTCGTAGGCCTCGTGGATCTGGATCCGGCCAAAGATTCAGTCGGACCAGCTAGATCAAGAGAACAACATTATACGCACCTCCACAAACTTGCCCGACGCATACTCCTTGTCGCTCTCGTGACGGTCGGGGTGCCATTTCAGCGCCTGCCATGTATACCGTCGGTCACTGTGTATCGAGGAGCAAGAGAAGCACACGCACCAATTTCTTGTACGCTGTCTTGACTTCGTCTATGGTGGCATCTTCACTGAGGTCGAGTACGGCATAACTTTTGCGTCGTACTGATGTATTTGACGAAGTCATCGCACCAGGCGGGGTGAAGGGGTTCAATGGGTACTAGATTGAATGTGCAGAAGGTGGATTGGAAAGGGTGCAAAGTGTACGAGAAGAGACAGGACAGACGTGTGGTGTATGACTACGGCCAGGGCCAGTCTTCAGCGACCAAGCTGAGGTTGAAGTTCACCGCGAAGTAGCCGATCACAACGTGGCGATGTCCAGATCTCCGAGAACGATTGCCTTGAGGTTCTTGGTCACTTCAATGCTATTGGCTCGTCGGCAATGTTGAGATGTTCTTGCCTGGGAAATTTGACTCTTGAAGCCTTTCGTCCAATGTAGAACACCCATCTGTTTGAGTAGCACTGTTCAGTGGTCACAGCATGCATGAGCCAGCTGATGATGTGTCTAGTCGTGGTGGAAGGTCATGAGAGTGGCGGCGGTGGTCGAGAGTCGGGAGTCGGGAGTCGGGACTGGAGTCGGTTTCAAGTGCACGTGGCCAGACGTGGCCGCGGCTTTCCTCAGGACCCTGCAACTTTGATCCTAATGCTCACGGAAATGGCCTTCGATTGGGGCTGATCATGTATCATACAGCCGTTTGCATAACCGACTGGAATCCGCGCGTCGAGAAACTTGTTTGTCAGAGCCAAACATTGCCTTATTGGGAGTGCTTATCACATTCGTCACGCAGTGACTCATTTGTGACTTCGTGCTGTTCAGGAGCGGGCTTCCTGATCTTTGCGATGACCATTGACGACATGTTCCATCTACTTTCCACCCAAATGACCTCTCCAGAGTGATCAACACTCTCCGTGTCGGGCTTCGGGAGTCATGAAAACTCCTCATAGCTGGCCTAGAAGCCTTCAATACCCTGAAAAACCTCAACAACGAGCACAAACCACCCTTGTTGCTTGGATACTCGGTGAGTGAGGAGTCGGGAGCCTCGGAGACGTCCCCCTCGTGGTCTTGGATGCTTACACTTAATTTGGATCTCTCTAGAAACCAAAACTGCGCATGATTGAAGGGCAACAACGAGGGTGGGATTCTGGTGGATGACAGGAGCACGGCGAAGTTGCGGTGAAGTTGGCGAAGATGATAAAAAGCCTCGGGTTTTGAGCTTGTGAGTTCCATCCCCATCTTTTTCCCGCTCCCTCCCTCATGTCCTCTCCAGACCCTCGTGGACCGTCTCGTCCTTTGACACCGTGATTCGTTCCTTATCGACACCCGCAGGCTCCCCGACCTGTGTCGATCCACTGGCTTGTGAACCCGGGAGGGATTGGTACGTTACGTACCAGTAGAGTTTGTGTGCGGTGCTGACTTTCTCTAGATGGAGCGGTCAATCCTCCTCAATTCTACACATCCCAAGATGAGATGGAGGAGTCGCGACAAGCCGGCTTCGCGCGCCTGTCGCCTCAAGATCAACGTCGTGTTCTCGATATGTTGACGGCACGATGGCAGGCTGCCAACCCCGGAGTAGTTGCCCCAACGCTCGCCTCACTACCTCGAGTTCCGCTGCCCCCAGTTCCGCCGCCCCCAGGCCTGCCGCTGCCACCACCACCACCTCCAGGCCCACAGTTGCCGCCGCCGCCTCCACCTATGCCTCAACAGTCGGCACCAGTCGCCCTCCAGGCTAACTCCGGCACTCCCTTGGCTGGGAACACAAGCGATGCCATTGGGTTTCTACCCTCCGCCCCAGGATCTGCTGCGTCGTCATCGAATGACCGTGCGTTGATCCATTCTTCATTAACAATGAGCATACTGACCAATTACCTGCAGGCTACACCACACATTACACTGTCTATTACACCCCGGCTGTGCCACGTTCCGCGAAGGGCAAGAGCTCTGCGAGTTCAAAGAGGACTCACGACACGAAGGTCACCACTGTCGCTATCACCCCGAGTACTCCGCGTGAGTCTCTCGTAGCTGAAGGCCTTCGTATCCATGGGTTGGATGGGCAGTTCTCCATCAACGTACCATTCAAGATTCGTTGGACTGGTGTCAAGTAAGTTGTTCCGTCTATTGTTATACAAACATATACCTAAACGTTCTGTTACCTGCAGCAAGGGTGATGCATCAAGTGTCGATTCAGATGAAGACTGGTTCGCAATTCGGGAGGCCTTACTCCGTAAACGGCCTCGTGATGTCTACATCGAACTTGACCTTGACGCCATGGAGGCTTTCCGGCTGCGCAAGCGTGTATGTGGTTTCATCCCTGTTCTTCTGCTTTGACTAATATTGGGACTTGTAGCCGTTTGATGCCGTGCTCCAGCACGACAAGGAACTCGGACCAACGTGTGCTGGAACCGAGGTAAGCCTGCACGTATATTTAATGAACCTGCCAAACTTATTGTATTTCTCAGGTTCCAAACACGGACTCGTACTCTGACTCGATCAAGCGTCAGGGTACTATCATTCTCGAGCTGAAGGAAATGTACAAGTGTGACAAGCATCGCGGCGAGCACAACGAGCAAGGCTTCTGTTATCCAACCCAAGATGGACACATTGGCCTTAATCGGAAGCGATTGAAGCGTTGGGCATCCGCTGTTGTGAGTAGCCTCTGTGAATATGATCAATGCTGTACTGACCTTCTCTATCTCGATAGGATGCGAAAGAAACGACTGTCAAGTACCCTCCTAATACTGAGGAGTTTGATGGCGTGCGCGATGGTCGTCTGCGCCCGCACAAGGCCCGTGGACGTTCAGGCCCACATTCTGTGATGACACCTACCGCCACACCCGCTGCACCCACAGATGCCGCCACCGCTCTTGTCCCCGTCATCGCTGGCCTCGTCAATCAACAAAGTGCTATGATATCTGCTGTTCTCGGCATTTCTCCGCCTCCCCTTCCCTCCGCCGCAGGTTCATCGGCGACCCCCGCTTCCATGTTATCTCCAGCACCGCCTCCTGCCCTGCCTTTCTCTCCTATGCCTCGGCGTCAGGATGAGTTATATTACTTTTTCCTCACTATCCTTGAACGTGATGGACATGACCTGTTGCAGTACCACTCCATGCTTGTTTCGGCGGAGATCACCCTTGAAACCTTGCCCTCGCTAGACCTTGACACCTTGGTGTCACTCACCGGGGGTGATAGCGATAGCCTGAGAGTTCTCGTTGCATCCGCAGAGCAATTCTCTAGGCGTTTACGCATGAAGAAAGACTATGTACGGTCTCTCTTTTCAGAGTACGATGTCTTCGGGGATAAGTGAGTTTCTCGAACCTTTATAATGTTGCCTAATATTTTCTGTACATACACCATGCTGTCCTGACCCCCCACTCTTTACTACACTGCATAACCTTCCGCTAACCTACTACTCCCTCATCTGTCGCATAATCACCTCTGTCCATACATCTACCCCACGTTCGTTACCTACTTTACGAATACCCGCAGTTTGTAATCCAGCCAATGGCATCTTCATTCGTTATTTCTTCCATAGCAAGATGGATGAGTTCAGCGCGCATGTGAGGTCCAGTGAAGTGGCTTTCATTACGGCGCAAGAAGGCTTTGATACTACTGAAAGCTTGCTCGATGGGATTCATGTCGGGGGAGTATGGTGGTAGGTATATAAGCTTTGCACCTGTCATTAAAACTGGTTAGTATACCTTGAAGCCGGAGCTTTCAGACAGCACAACGCACCACAGTCATTCTCAATGATCTCCCGCACTTCGTCTCCATGATGAAAGGCAACATTATCCATGACTACCACAGAATTACGGCTTGGATTGTCTGGAGTATATGAGTTGAGAAGGGGTGCCTATATGAGCACAACACAGGCATAAGCATGACACAGACATCCAGAAGAAATTGAAGCGTACAACATCCTCCCGCAGAAAATGGAGGAACCTCTCACGGTTGACTGATCCTTCGAGAAGATCCAAAGCAATGATCCCATCACAGGAGAGCACTGGGAGCATTGTCAGGCGTGTGCCATGGAAGAACAGGTCACGGCGGACGCATGCAGATCCCAGTGGTGCCCTTCCCATTGTCCGCTGATGTGCCCGATCATCCACCCCAGATTCATCCAACCAGACTATGCTCTCCATGGGTATATCCCCCCAAGCTGCATCCCACATTGCGCGAACGGCATCGTTTCGTTCCAATGCCTCCTTTGATATCCGCTTGTGAGTGAGAGCAAGGCTGCGAACAGCGCGGGCGACGGTTGCAAGTGAAACGTACACTCCGAGCTCCTTGTCAAGACGGTCTTGAATCTCGTCAAGAAACATTGCTGGCTCTTGGACCAACCAGGAGTTGATGGATGTGAGCTCTCCAAATGAAAGGATGCGGGAGCGGCCATGGGACAACAGTCCATGGGGACTATGCACTGAACCTGTCTCGCGATAAAGGCGGAGGATTTCATAGACTGTGCTTTTTGAGCACTGCGCGAGTTCAGTGATCTCGGAGACTGTAAAACGCTCCCGCCATTCGACAATGCGTTCTCGAAGTTGAGGGTTAAGGGGAGGTGCCATTGCGGTCAGGACTCAAGACACTGCAAAGCTGACCTCGCGACGCACAGCTGTCACTCCCGCAGCAGACGTGATTTCCCGAAAAGGCAATGTTTGGCTCTGACAAACAAGTTTCTCGACGCGCGGATTCCAGTCGGTTATGCAAACGGCTGTAGGCGTACCCTGGCCGCGCCTGTTTGTATGCATCGCTACCCAAATGGTGTACCAGGGCAGGGCTGGGTCACTTCGAATTCACAGGCGTATACGAGGAAATAAGGATCCGCCACGGAAGGTTTGATGCCATTCCTGCTGGAATTGATCGATTCCGTCAGCTGCGAGGGCAAAAGAGGCATGTTTGGCCGTAGAGGATAATCTGGTGCCGTAGCAGCCGTACCGACCTGCGCCGCGACCCTGCACAGACGGTCACAAGACAAGCCCAACTCCCCGCCCGCGCGCACCAGGCGGCAGGCACGACCGTACATCTGTTCCGACATTCGCTCAGAACTCCCTGCGCGCCAGGATGGACGGCCCGCTGCTCTATGCAGGCAACGCCGTCGCTTGTATAAAACCCACGGGTTCTCCCAATGTTTCCCCTTGCGTCTTCCTAGACCAACCCCACCGCCGCTTCCGAGTGCACTTCCCATAGGCACCATGGGTAAAGGCGTACGACTGCGTTTTCTTCTCTGGGGTATATGGCACTAATTTTTTCTCTATATACAGTACAGCGCGTCGATTGCTTCCAACCCGGTGCGCGCGCTCTCACTTATGTTTGTCGGGTGACAACGCTAAGCAGTTTATCTAGTACATTGTCGGTTCATTCGCATGCATCGGCGGCGGTCTCTTTGGGCTGGACATCTCGTCCATGTCCGGAGTGTTGAACGTGAGCTCCCTCTCGCTCCTATCTATCTCCTTGCAGTTTTTCATCACGCGCTTATCTTCCAGAACGATGCCTATAAAAGTACCTTCGGTTTCGTGAGTATCCATAAACACCTCGTTCGCCGATATTGCCTCACGTCCTCATCATATAGCCCGGTTCAAATGCTCAAGGCGCTATCGTGGCTGCCATGCCTGCGGGCTCCTTTGCTGGAGCCCTCGCGGTCTCCAAACTCGCGGACTTGATTGGGCGCAAGAAGACCATCATCATCTCTGGTCTCATCTGGGTCATCGGGTCTATCCTCCAGTGCGCCTCAGTAGTAAGTTGGTCCGCTCCCTGGCAAAAGTCCTCCGTTCGCTGACTACCTTCCTCGTCTAGAATCGCGGTATGCTGGTCGTTGGTCGTATCGTCTCTGGCGTCGCCGTAGGAATCGCTTCCGCCGTCGTCCCCGTGTACCAGTCTGAGATCACCGAACCCCGTATCCGTGGTCGTCTCGTGGCAATGCAACAATGGTCGATTACCTGGGGTATCCTTATTCAATACTTTATCCAATTCGGATGCTCCTACATCGATGGGGTTGCGTCGTTCCGTATCCCATGGGGCCTTCAGATGATTCCCGCCATCATCTTATCCTCCGGTATGATCTTCTTCCCTGAATCCCCCCGTTGGCTCGTGGACAACGACCGGTCAGTTTTCGCCATTTTTCACCCTTCCATGTCATATTCTGACGATATGTTTCAGTGAAGAAGAGGCACTCGAAATCCTTGCAGATCTTCACGGAGGTGGCGACAAGCGCAATGAGCTGGTGCAGCTCGAATTCGAGGAGATCAAAGGTCAAGTCCACTTCGAACGCACCGAAGGTGCCAAGTCCTACCTCGACCTTCTCAAGCCGGGCATTTTCCGTCGTTTCAGTCTCGGTGCATCTCTCCAGATGTGGTCCCAACTTTCCGGCATGAACATCATGATGTACTACATCGTCTACGTCTTCCAAGGGGCCGGTCTCACTGGCCGTCGCGGGAATCTGATCGCCGACTCCGTGCAATACGTTTTGAACGTCGCCTTTACCAGTGTGTATTTGAACATTGCTATCTATACGCTCACCTTGCTCAACGTATTCTAGTCCCCGCCATTATCTACATTGACCGTTGGGGACGTCGTCCTATGCTGCTTGCTGGAACGCTGTTCATGGGTTTCTTCCTCATGCTCGTCGGTGGTCTGCAGGGTCATTTCGGAGAATGGGGCACCGTCGACAATGCCCGTGTCTGGGTCATCAACGGCCACGACGCTGCTACCAAGGGGATCATCGTCTGCTCCTACCTCTTCGTGTGCAGGTACGTTTCTCCCGTCCACAGAGGTATAAATAAACTATTGACCACTGTCAACAGCTTCGCTATCAGCATGGGCCCAGTGTCCTGGACCTACCCGGCCGAGATCTTCCCCATGCGTGTCCGTGCCAAAGCTGTCTCGTTCTCCACGGCCACCAACTGGGTCTTCAACTTTGCGCTCGCCTGGGCCGTGCCCCCGGGTCTGTCCACGATTGCGTACAAGACTTACTTCATCTTCGGCACCTTCAACTTCGCGGCGTTCATCCACATCTTCTTCATGTTCCCCGAGACGGCCGGACGGACGCTCGAGGAGATCGAAGAGGTGTTCGGACAGGGTCACATCTTCACGGCTTGGAAGATCCCGCGCGGGGTGGGCAAGAAGACCCTCGAGCAAGCGGTCGCGGAGCGCAAGGGGGTCGAGGTTCGTACCGCTTTTCTCTATTCACTCGGTGCTAGGCTGACCCTCCTTATTCAGGAGGAGGCGTACGACGATCACAAGCTGGACAAGGAGAGCGCGTGAGGACGGATGAGATGATGTCGTTATGCATTCTATCCAATCTGTCTTCCCCTCTTCCTTCGGTCGGTGTTGTTTCATGTAATCCCTTTGTCCTTTACGGTCCCCAGCTCTGGTGCTTTCCCCAAGCGGGGACACATGTATCACTATTCACACTTGCGACTTCTTGTCATCTGGATCCACGATTCCATGTTGTACCTTACAGCCACTCCGCTTGCAAGGACTTCCCGTTTTTTGTACTCGAAACGTCAGAGGTATCACACTTGAGATTGCGCCACTGTTTGATCCTCCAGGGTGCGATTCAGATCGGACCCCAGCGAGACTGCAAGTTGTGGTCATCAACAAACACCATGGTCGACTGTTTTCCAGCCGCCATGATTCTAACCGCAGAAGACTCACAGAAATACAGGACGATGAATGCACTGTCAGTTGGGCGCGTTCGACGAGACCACTTGAGTATGACCGCCCGTAAACCCAGATTATGGTGTGTATGCATGCGTGGATTGCAAAGTTGTCGGTCGGTGGGTATTATAAGGCGTATAAAACGTACAAGTACCGGAAATGGGTGTCAAAATAAGAAGAAAACAA
Organism: Amylostereum areolatum; assembly: GCA_012932865.1. Lineage (NCBI taxonomy): Eukaryota > Fungi > Basidiomycota > Agaricomycetes > Russulales > Stereaceae > Amylostereum > Amylostereum areolatum. The sequence continues at coordinate 2,107,405 of SAXG01000002.1, forward strand.
CTGCTCTCGCTCGTACATCATATTAGAGTCGTGGACTGCTCATCACATCGTAACGGGGAAAGATAAAAGAAACAAAGGTCGTGGCACCGCGGCCCTCCGAACGCCCGCGTTCGCAGAGCTAACTTCGCCTTTCGTCGTCACCGTCGTCACCGCCTTCGAACCGCAGGACAAGCAGCGTCGGCCTACTTGAGGTCGCGCAACTTGACGATCACGTCCTGCACGCTTGCCGCGTTCCACTCGCCGCTCCATCCCTGTCTCCGCTCGCGCCGATGCGCGTGCGGCACGTGGTCGTGCTTGCCCCCGAGCGCGAACAGCCCGGCAAGACGCGAGTTCGAGCGCGGGGGAAGCTCCATCGCGATATCGTCCATCTCGGATTCGTGACCGATGTCCATGCTCACCGCGTCCCCGGCGGTCGTGTTGAAGTACTCGTCCCTAAGGAACGGAAGATCGGACTGGGAGCGTTGGTGGATGGGGACGGATGGACGGCGGGGGGTGGCGACCGCCTCGAGGGTTTGGAAATGGCTGTCGAAGACGGGCGAGGAGGCAGGGGCAACGGGGAGGGGAGGGGGTGGGGGTGATTGCGAGCGCGCGCGAGGATGCACGCTCCACGCGGACGGCAGAGGCGCCTCGAAGATCGCGCTGAGGATCTCCCGTCTGGTCGGGGTGGACATGACGGCGGCATCCTCTAAAACAGTGGGCATCGGAGGCATGGGAAGGTGCTCGGAGGAGCTCGAGACGGAGATGGACAACGAACGGGGTTTGCGAGAGCGGCGTGTGGGAACGGAGACGAGGTCTGCGGGGACACCTTCGCCGAGGTATCGCGCGAGCTTGGATAGCCTCTTCCTCCTGTCCCTGATCTCCTTCTCCATCCTCACACTCTCCCACTCGCACGATGCCGATGCCGGCGTAATAGGCGTGAGGATTGACGAGGGGAAACGACCGCTAACCGGGGTGATGGAGATGGACATGCGCCTGGGTGTGAACAAAGGAGAGGCGGGAGAAAAGGCGCTCCGGGGTGTGTAGGGAGTACGGGGTACGGCGCCGTCGGGAATACAAGGGAGGGTGCCATTGAAAGTGAGTTTGGGCGCGTGCTGACGGATGGAAAAAGCCTCCTGGAGAAAGGCGGACACTGGGGGAACATCGGGGACAAAGTTGTCAACACGTTCTTCTGATTCCATGCTCCAACGACTGCCTTGGGGCATAAGCTCAAGTGATGACTCGAGGGAGGAAGTGCGACGTTGGGGAATGAGGGGGGTGAGGGGAGCCTCGTGGATGGGATGCGGGGGCTGGACGCGAAGCATCGGAGTCGTTCCGAGGAGTTTGGCCAGTTTACGGCTGGACTTCATGAGCTGAGAACGCTGGGCAGAGGTGAGGAAGCATGTCGGGCTCGCAGGGGGCATGAGGGAGATCAAGGAGGTCATGATGATGGTGAGCAGTCGGCGAGAACGAGAGCAGATGGAAAACAGAGAAGAAAAATCGAACACGACCAGTCGCGTCGAGGTGAGTAGTCGTCGAAAGAAAAGGGGGAACGTGGGGAAGCCGCAGAGCAAAGCGGTGAGCCGTATTTATTGGGTGGTCGCTGCGGCGTCGAGCACCGCCCACGCCTCGGTCGCGCCCACACCTTGGTAGCAGCAGCCAATTGGGGTCCATGAGCAGCCGACGCGTCGCTACTGCTGTTGGCAAATGTCTGCCGTTCTGCCCATTCTGCCGGCAGAACATTGGCAGAAACGGCAGATACGGGGGGTCCGGGCAGAATATGGCAGAATCCAAATGTAGTATAGGCTAGATTCTACGTCCCTGGCCACAAATTGACATTTTCGGGGACACATTACGGTCCCAATCTCCAGTCGAAGACTCGAACATCGTCCTGTGTTTTCCATGCCGGAGCCTTGCAATCAACCAGGCCGCGAGCGGGCGCTCCTTCGAATTTATGTGCAAGACAGCTCTCGAGATCGCGCGCAAATGGCGATGGACCGAAGGAGAAGCCGTTCTTTTATGGCAGGATCTAAAGGCTTATCACGAAGGCAGGGGTGTATGGTCAGGCGGCTCGAAGGATTGCCTTGAGTGGTGGCGCACACGACCAGTTCGTGCAGATGAGCATCCCCTCAAAAAACTCGGGATCACACTTGCATCAATTCAGCCGCATGCTGCTGATGTTGAGCGCATGTTCTCAGGCCTCGACGGCGTCCAGTCGGCGAAGCGATGCAACCTTTCGGTCCCCACATTCGAAGCACTTGGGAAGTGCCGTTCCCACTATGCGCGTGAGCTCTGGGAGCGCGATAGGCGCACCGGCCGTTCCCTTCACCGTCAGCATGCCCATATGCACACACGCGCGGAGACCGGCATCGATGTAGAACTAGTAGCTGACCTCGAGAAGACTTTTTCGTTCGTCACGCCACTCGTGGCTCCCGACGATCTTGATCTGAACGGGTTAGAATCGGTCACAATGGACGAGCTCGATACAGCGTTCGAGAACACAGCACTTCGTGCTCGGGAGGAGCCAGCCCAAGCAGTCAGTGCCAACCAGGAAGTCCTCGGAGGTCAAGTCTACCGTTTCTCGGAGCTCGATGCCATTGACCGCGGCGAGACTGTCAACAACTTCGATGATGGTCTATCCGGTGGACATATTGGTGGAGATGGTGTTGCTCCCACCTGGAATATAGATGCCATTCTGTCTAAGTAGTGCTAGTACAATGTAATTCATTTGCCGTGTTTTGCCATTTGGCAATTGCCGTTCTGCCACTCTGCCAGGCAGATTGGGACCAAAATCGTTTTGCCATGTACAGTACGCGTCGCTAAACAGTTAAAACCATCAAATCTTGATGGGGATCGAAGTCGTTGACATTGTGTGAATTGACGTCGTGACTGGCTGTGGCAGACTGGCAGTACTTACAAGCTTGTGGATGAAGATGAAAGGGTCGACGACGCAAACCAGAACGTTAGGTCAGCCACGGAGCCTGGACGACGCAATGACCTTCAGTTCAGCATATATTTTCTCACAAGATCGTCTTCCCACCCTCACGAGCACGACAGGTGCGACAACGACAAACCATTGAACCCAAGCTGTCATGATCACCGGCCAATATCCTAATCGATCTCTGCCCTCATGCAATTTAAATAATATCTGATTCCTACATCACGTATCGACTCAGTGTCGCCACTTCTACTCAGTCACAAACAGGATCGACGTAAAAAAGTCTGGGCACGTACAGTACTTACGGCACATAGATGAACTGTCAAGAGACCTGTCAACTGTTGATGTTCAACTGAACCAAGTGCAAGACTCCACCGCAAACAGGTGCGATGTGAGCAGCATTGACTCGACGACTGTCGCCGTGGGAGGCAAGGAGTGTACGAGCGCGGCATGCGAACAGCACTGAGTACTGAACGGAAAACACATGTAACGAATACACCTACCGCCGCGACTCTCTTCTGCCTGCCTGCGAGCGCTCGCCTGCTGAGTATCCAAGCAGCTTTGAGTGCCAGAACCATGATGCAAGGGAGAAAGACGCCATTTCGCCATGGCCACGAATCGTGATGAGGACACGGCAGTCTTGAGTGGTGCCGGTGAGGGTTTAATGGAGCCCTGGTCAGGGCATACTTGGTCAGTTCTTCGGATACCTGAACTTGTGCCATCTTGATGTCTCGGCTGTCCCCCTCTAACGATTGGAGGATGCATAATTATCATCTTGCTGTAATATAATCCTTGAACGTGTGACTTGAAGCTGGATGAGAGATTTCCTTGAACATCGGCCAATGGAAAGCAACGAGAATATATCCGAAATTCGGGAGTAAGTCGTTGAGCATCGGTCAATGCGGTCGTGAGAGAAAGGAGGTGGAGGGATTGTAAGCGATTCGTCGAGCGCTGCGATTCCTCCGGCCTCCTGTGGGATGCTCAGGAGTCAGGAGAACGGCTATTATTCCGTCCCCTTCCGGCAAAAACGAGGTGTCTGCTAGAGTGAAAGGGTGGGTGTTAGGTTGAGCGGCGGCGCCGAGGGGCGAGAGATCGCACCTGGCGACCTAGAGTGTCAAGCTTCAAGGTTCGACGTGCACTCCAACGCTTCGAGGCTCGTCGAATGTGTGCGTCTGGCGCTGTGCATCGTCGAGTGGACTGTCTGTGAGTGCGGGCGGCGTCCTCGGGAGGTCTCCTGGGGCATTCACAGCCTTGAGCCCCTGCGTGTGCTTGCGTGCGGTCTGGTCGTCCACCTTAGACTGGTAGGCCGCCTCGTTGGCCTGGGCTTTCGCCTTCTCCTGGCGCTTCCGCCGTCGATAAACTTTACTTTGTTCCCGCTGTTTGGCCTTGTGGTTGGAGATGTTGGGAGCTGACACCACTCATTTGATGTCCCCAGGTGGGCCCCCACCAGGGGAGGAAGCGCGCTTGGAAGGGAGGATATCGTCCTGGTTTTCTTTAGCCATGGCTTGCCAGGCAACCAGCGTGCCAAAGTCCACGTTTGTCTGGTGGTGTATGTTAGACTCGGGAGTAGATCACTGTGAGTGGTGAGCGTGATTCAAGGGTACCAGGGCAGAATGGATCAGTGAAAGAATGGGGGAAACAATTGAAAGGACTTGAAGCGCTGGAACTTATGCATGGGGAGGAAAGAGGACCCTGGCATATCCCCCAACAACTTCGATCGAAAACGGTGGATTTTTGGCCCATCTGTGCGGACAATTTGAGCCTGAATCCAGCAGCATTATACTCAGGGTTGCTTGTTCGGGGGTACTTCCGTGAGGATTACATCAGCAAAACCGCCGATTCCTGACAGCCGAAGCAGCCGTGGTAACAATTCGGCCCGAAATGCTACCTAAAGTGGGGCCTTATAACGTCATACTTCCAGACCTGGGCATATTCCTGCCCCCTTGTAGCTCTTCCAGCCGGAAGTAGCAAGTTTCAGCCTCTTTACAGATATAAGCCGGCCAGCTCCGCTCCTTAGCGCCCACGTGATCACTGAGTGGGAAATAAGTTCAACGCGTCTCGCGGCGACTTCGTGACCCCGTTCTCTCCCGTCATCCGTTCCACACGATTGCCATCCATCCCCTTCTCCTCATTTTGGTGCCCAGACAACATTCTATACGGTATTACAGAAGGTATACATAGGACCAAATCACATTTTATTCCCCATCCAACCAGTAGATCTTCCTAGGAGCGGTCAAGGAAGATATTAAGATACTTGCACCTAAAGTGGAGGCCGAGGTGGACGTACTCAGCAGCTGGGACTTGCACAATAGGTACATCTTATAGCTTCTACAGTTAGAACTGTGTGTTGACAGCAGTTTTCTTCCCGCGCTTCGAGCACAGTGCCCGCCCAGGCAACTGCATGCCTCGGAGGGTTTTCCCGTGGTGGCTTCGCCTATTGGTGTGTATCCTCTGCGCATATACCCGTCGTCCACTAACCAAAGTCTTCCTTCATCAAGCATAGGACCCGCTAACTCGTGATATGGCATCCAGGAAGCTATCCGGTGTGTACCCCTCGATCTTCGTGTAGCGCTTGCGATGACCCCGCATGCGATGACCCCGCATGCGATGACCCCGCATGCTACATTTATCATTCCTATTTCCCATTACCTTTCCCTCATGTATCATTCACGTGATCTGTCATGTACTATACAACAATGCAATAATATTGGATTTTTCGAGCTATAAATGGGTAGAAAGCCCCAAATTGTTTCAATTGATACAATTGAAGCTACTCGGAACTTCAGCTACTCCTACTTTTTGCTGCCTTACATTTGCATTACTTTGTAATGTTAATCATGTTACTTTGTTGGTACTATTTCCAGGGGGTTATAGACTTGGACCCCCAGGTTATTGTTGCTGTGTGTAGCCAAAACCCGAAATTGTAGCTCTAGTAACAAATGTAACGGAAAACTACGCTGATGTAACACGAAGTAAGGACCGGGCCGTTTTGCTGATGTACAGATCAGAGGTCAATCTACATACAGGTCGTGCGGATTGCAGGATCAGTGTCAACGTAGCAGACGATCCGTGAGCATTGGGAGATCGGTGTTCACGTTTAGACGGCATGTAGCTGAAACTCAAAGTGGTAATTGGTGAAGTTTGTGAGGGTGGACTAAAGATGGACGGGGTACACAGAGTAGCTGTACACTAAGTACTAGATCTTTGTATCTGTCCTGCTGCTTTTCATAGGTGCGAAGTTGCTCGTTTGGCGACAGCGTCGAGCGAGACGGACTTGCGCCAGGTCACGGCGGTAGAGAGTCGAGAGACGGCGAAGTTCAACGTTCAACGTTCAATGACGCTGAGATAGGACCCCTGAAATTCCCTATAGAGCATTCATCCCAGGGTGACCTGTTTTCGGTGGTGCGCTGGGACAGAATTTGGGCCATTTTCGGTGATTTACATGATAGATTTTTTCAAGTCAGCCGTTTTCAGTGGTTCTTAGACTATACATATCTAAAAATAGTCTAATTTCCCACGCCTTCGGCGTCGAGGTTTCCAGAGCAGAACTCTCATTTTATGCACAAGCTTGCTATAACATGCCTAGTTTGCTTCCATAGACCCATGGGAAGCAAAATATGCAAAATACTTGTGATTGGAACTGACAGATCCTCGGCGTGTTCAGATGCTTACCATTTTCGGTGGTGAAGATGGGACTTCGGACGGGCGAGTTCCTTTTCAGTGGTTCTTAGCTCCAACATGTCGGCCCTACGGGGCCCATTTTCGGTGGAGAGTACCATACATAGGTTCCCATAAGGCCCAAATTTTCGGTGGTCCGAGATGAATCATTTATAGGGAATTTCAGGGGTCCTGCTGAGATGCCACCGGGCCTCCCGGCCACGGCGCCGATCCGTACGCATATGGATCTGACATCAGACCAGACGGAGGTTTTTCGGACGGGGGTCAGATCGGACAGATTTTGAATTTTCGTATATTCCGTGAGCATTACAGCCGTTTGCATAACCGACTGGAATCCGCGCGTCGAGAAACTTGTTTGTCAGAGCCAAACATTGCCTTTTCGGGAAATCACGTCTGCTGCGGGAGTGACAGCTGTGCGTCGCGAGGTCAGCTTTGCAGTGTCTTGAGTCCTGACCGCAATGGCACCTCCCCTTAACCCTCAACTTCGAGAACGCATTGTCGAATGGCGGGAGCGTTTTACAGTCTCCGAGATCACTGAACTCGCGCAGTGCTCAAAAAGCACAGTCTATGAAATCCTCCGCCTTTATCGCGAGACAGGTTCAGTGCATAGTCCCCATGGACTGTTGTCCCATGGCCGCTCCCGCATCCTTTCATTTGGAGAGCTCACATCCATCAACTCCTGGTTGGTCCAAGAGCCAGCAATGTTTCTTGACGAGATTCAAGACCGTCTTGACAAGGAGCTCGGAGTGTACGTTTCACTTGCAACCGTCGCCCGCGCTGTTCGCAGCCTTGCTCTCACTCACAAGCGGATATCAAAGGAGGCATTGGAACGAAACGATGCCGTTCGCGCAATGTGGGATGCAGCTTGGGGGGATATACCCATGGAGAGCATAGTCTGGTTGGATGAATCTGGGGTGGATGATCGGGCACATCAGCGGACAATGGGAAGGGCACCACTGGGATCTGCATGCGTCCGCCGTGACCTGTTCTTCCATGGCACACGCCTGACAATGCTCCCAGTGCTCTCCTGTGATGGGATCATTGCTTTGGATCTTCTCGAAGGATCAGTCAACCGTGAGAGGTTCCTCCATTTTCTGCGGGAGGATGTTGTACGCTTCAATTTCTTCTGGATGTCTGTGTCATGCTTATGCCTGTGTTGTGCTCATATAGGCACCCCTTCTCAACTCATATACTCCAGACAATCCAAGCCGTAATTCTGTGGTAGTCATGGATAATGTTGCCTTTCATCATGGAGACGAAGTGCGGGAGATCATTGAGAATGACTGTGGTGCGTTGTGCTGTCTGAAAGCTCCGGCTTCAAGGTATACTAACCAGTTTTAATGACAGGTGCAAAGCTTATATACCTACCACCATACTCCCCCGACATGAATCCCATCGAGCAAGCTTTCAGTAGTATCAAAGCCTTCTTGCGCCGTAATGAAAGCCACTTCACTGGACCTCACATGCGCGCTGAACTCATCCATCTTGCTATGGAAGAAATAACGAATGAAGATGCCATTGGCTGGATTACAAACTGCGGGTATTCGTAAAGTAGGTAACGAACGTGGGGTAGATGTATGGACAGAGGTGATTATGCGACAGATGAGGGAGTAGTAGGTTAGCGGAAGGTTATGCAGTGTAGTAAAGAGTGGGGGGTCAGGACAGCATGGTGTATGTACAGAAAATATTAGGCAACATTATAAAGGTTCGAGAAACTCACTTATCCCCGAAGACATCGTACTCTGAAAAGAGAGACCGTACATAGTCTTTCTTCATGCGTAAACGCCTAGAGAATTGCTCTGCGGATGCAACGAGAACTCTCAGGCTATCGCTATCACCCCCGGTGAGTGACACCAAGGTGTCAAGGTCTAGCGAGGGCAAGGTTTCAAGGGTGATCTCCGCCGAAACAAGCATGGAGTGGTACTGCAACAGGTCATGTCCATCACGTTCAAGGATAGTGAGGAAAAAGTAATATAACTCATCCTGACGCCGAGGCATAGGAGAGAAAGGCAGGGCAGGAGGCGGTGCTGGAGATAACATGGAAGCGGGGGTCGCCGATGAACCTGCGGCGGAGGGAAGGGGAGGCGGAGAAATGCCGAGAACAGCAGATATCATAGCACTTTGTTGATTGACGAGGCCAGCGATGACGGGGACAAGAGCGGTGGCGGCATCTGTGGGTGCAGCGGGTGTGGCGGTAGGTGTCATCACAGAATGTGGGCCTGAACGTCCACGGGCCTTGTGCGGGCGCAGACGACCATCGCGCACGCCATCAAACTCCTCAGTATTAGGAGGGTACTTGACAGTCGTTTCTTTCGCATCCTATCGAGATAGAGAAGGTCAGTACAGCATTGATCATATTCACAGAGGCTACTCACAACAGCGGATGCCCAACGCTTCAATCGCTTCCGATTAAGGCCAATGTGTCCATCTTGGGTTGGATAACAGAAGCCTTGCTCGTTGTGCTCGCCGCGATGCTTGTCACACTTGTACATTTCCTTCAGCTCGAGAATGATAGTACCCTGACGCTTGATCGAGTCAGAGTACGAGTCCGTGTTTGGAACCTGAGAAATACAATAAGTTTGGCAGGTTCATTAAATATACGTGCAGGCTTACCTCGGTTCCAGCACACGTTGGTCCGAGTTCCTTGTCGTGCTGGAGCACGGCATCAAACGGCTACAAGTCCCAATATTAGTCAAAGCAGAAGAACAGGGATGAAACCACATACACGCTTGCGCAGCCGGAAAGCCTCCATGGCGTCAAGGTCAAGTTCGATGTAGACATCACGAGGCCGTTTACGGAGTAAGGCCTCCCGAATTGCGAACCAGTCTTCATCTGAATCGACACTTGATGCATCACCCTTGCTGCAGGTAACAGAACGTTTAGGTATATGTTTGTATAACAATAGACGGAACAACTTACTTGACACCAGTCCAACGAATCTTGAAGGGTACGTTGATGGAGAACTGCCCATCCAACCCATGGATACGAAGGCCTTCAGCTACGAGAGACTCACGCGGAGTACTCGGGGTGATAGCGACAGTGGTGACCTTCGTGTCGTGAGTCCTCTTTGAACTCGCAGAGCTCTTGCCCTTCGCGGAACGTGGCACAGCCGGGGTGTAATAGACAGTGTAATGTGTGGTGTAGCCTGCAGGTAATTGGTCAGTATGCTCATTGTTAATGAAGAATGGATCAACGCACGGTCATTCGATGACGACGCAGCAGATCCTGGGGCGGAGGGTAGAAACCCAATGGCATCGCTTGTGTTCCCAGCCAAGGGAGTGCCGGAGTTAGCCTGGAGGGCGACTGGTGCCGACTGTTGAGGCATAGGTGGAGGCGGCGGCGGCAACTGTGGGCCTGGAGGTGGTGGTGGTGGCAGCGGCAGGCCTGGGGGCGGCGGAACTGGGGGCAGCGGAACTCGAGGTAGTGAGGCGAGCGTTGGGGCAACTACTCCGGGGTTGGCAGCCTGCCATCGTGCCGTCAACATATCGAGAACACGACGTTGATCTTGAGGCGACAGGCGCGCGAAGCCGGCTTGTCGCGACTCCTCCATCTCATCTTGGGATGTGTAGAATTGAGGAGGATTGACCGCTCCATCTAGAGAAAGTCAGCACCGCACACAAACTCTACTGGTACGTAACGTACCAATCCCTCCCGGGTTCACAAGCCAGTGGATCGACACAGGTCGGGGAGCCTGCGGGTGTCGATAAGGAACGAATCGCGGTGTCAAAGGACGAGACGGTCCACGAGGGTCTGGAGAGGACATGAGGGAGGGAGCGGGAAAAAGATGGGGATGGAACTCACAAGCTCAAAACCCGAGGCTTTTTATCATCTTCGCCAACTTCACCGCAACTTCGCCGTGCTCCTGTCATCCACCAGAATCCCACCCTCGTTGTTGCCCTTCAATCATGCGCAGTTTTGGTTTCTAGAGAGATCCAAATTAAGTGTAAGCATCCAAGACCACGAGGGGGACGTCTCCGAGGCTCCCGACTCCTCACTCACCGAGTATCCAAGCAACAAGGGTGGTTTGTGCTCGTTGTTGAGGTTTTTCAGGGTATTGAAGGCTTCTAGGCCAGCTATGAGGAGTTTTCATGACTCCCGAAGCCCGACACGGAGAGTGTTGATCACTCTGGAGAGGTCATTTGGGTGGAAAGTAGATGGAACATGTCGTCAATGGTCATCGCAAAGATCAGGAAGCCCGCTCCTGAACAGCACGAAGTCACAAATGAGTCACTGCGTGACGAATGTGATAAGCACTCCCAATAAGGCAATGTTTGGCTCTGACAAACAAGTTTCTCGACGCGCGGATTCCAGTCGGTTATGCAAACGGCTGTACCCTCTGATGTCCTTGTCATCTTGTTCCCAGATTGCGCCTCGGTTATTCCAGTCAAGCGTGAGGCAGCTGCCAGAGGTTCTGGATCCCTACTTACGGGCCATGGATACGAAGAGCCTCCGTGGTTAAGGGCATCGACCTGTGACCGTTGTTCGGAGCAAGATAAGGTAGGCCACTGTAGCATTGAGAGGTACTTACATGAAGGGTTGAGAGAGACAAGGTAGGCGGAAGGTCGAGCGAACATGAGTTCGCCAGAAAAGACTGACAAAGATGACTGAGCAGGTCGAAAGATTATAATATTCTTCCATTAGCAGCACTCTCACAAGCATTAGTGGGGTAGTGGTAACCTGGGTCGTTGCCATTGAAAAGACTCGACCCGCCCGGAGTTCGATTCTCCGTTAATGCAGTTTTTCTTTTGCTAGGATGAGACAATATCTGAGTGGCCGCCGCCGTGGCCGGCGGCCGCTTTGGCAAAAGTAACAAAAGGCTGTGGGCGTGGCAAGTATCATGTAGTATGCGACCAGTTTCACTTTCCAGTGTCCACAGACGCCCTTTCTTTTGAGTACATAGAATAAGTAAGTTACATGTTGGTGTGGGTGGCAGTGGGTGCAAAGACGGATGCGGCTATAATGAGCAAGCCGTCGGCTGACGTCTGCTGCCGGCGGCGCTCTGACTCTTGCGCAGTCGCAGTGTTTGGCACTGGCGATGTAACTTTATAACTCCTCAGAGCTTTCGAGCTTTTTTCTCTCTATCACACCTCATTCCCCACCCAAGTGGTCATTGAAACAGCCTTCTAGCACTTTGCTCTCCTCCACCATGTCTTCCGGCGATGAGTCTGACGACAATCTTATTGGTGTTCGCGGCAAAAGGAGAAGAGCACTTCGCGCTTGTGATAACTGTCGACGTAGGAAAGGTACGGTCCCCGCATCTTCAATTTCGATGACGACAACGCTCATGACAGTGCATCTCAGTCCGATGTATGGCGGTTGGTTCTCCCGACTTCGACATATGCATCTCACTCTCGATGTCTAAGGCGACGGCGACGAGCACGTAGGATCCAAGTGCTCCAATTGCGCTACGTACAGGCTCCCGTGCTCTTATCTCGAGTCGGCGAAAGTATGTTGAATATCTGAGCCTCTGTTCCTCGTCCGGACACTGACACCAGTTCCCTAGAAACGCGAGTCCTCTAAAGCGTGAGTTCCCGGCTGTATTCGACTCGTTTCAGACGTCCGAGCGGTACGTTTGAGTTCAGGTACATCGAGAGCCTGGAGAATCGCTTGGAGAAATTAGAGGCCTACATTCAAAAGGTGTGCCGCATATCCTTCGAATCAACATCCGTACCCCTAACACCCACTGGCACCGTAGATAAACCCGGGCGCAGACATATCTCAGGTGCTTGGCCACACTCCCGTCCACACTAGGCAACATCCGAACCTCCAAAGCGGGGATTCACGTTCACCGTTCGCCTTACCAGCTGGCCCGTCCAGCTCCCCCGCACTCCCCAACTCCCCGAGCAACCTCCCTCACTTTCGTGATGAACGAGACCTCGGTCCTGACGACGACGACGACGATGCCGACGACGAGAAAGCGGTCGAGGAACTCAGGAAGGAATTCCATGAGATCAACCTAGGGAAGCGTTTTTTCGGCAAATCAAGCGGCGTGGCGATCGTCAAAACGGCTTTAAACATGAAACTGGAGGCATCGGGCGGTCGCCCGGCGTCCACCACCTCTAGCGTGCTGTGGCAGCTGCACAAGGATAAACTCAGGGATGAATTTTGGACGACTCACCCTGTGAGTTTCTATGCTATATGACCAGACTATCTGACCAACCTACAATGCAGTGGGAGCAACTGTTCGATGAGACCGCCTGCGCGTACCAATTCCCAGAACCCGACCTTCTGTCCGCCCTTGTCGATCTTTTCTTCGCTCACATCAACATCTACAAACCAATACTCCACCGACCGACACTCGAGAAAGACATCGCGGACGGTCTGCACGTCCGAAACCACGCATTTGGTGGTGTTGTCCTCCTTGTATGCGCGTGCGCTTCCAGGTACTCGGACGATTCGCGCGTCAAGCTAAAACCTGAAGCCTCGTGGCACACATCGGGGTGGAAGTGGTTTACGCAGGTCCATTTGGGGAGGAAAGCGCTGCTCACGTCTCCCTCCCTTCACGACATACAAGCTTACACCGTACGCCTCGCAGCTTTTCACGTCGTATGAGTACTGCTGACATCCACTTAAGTTAGCAGCTACGTTCTTACAAGGCTCTTCGGTCCCCGTTTCAGCATGGACCTTGTCAGGGATTGCCCTTCGCATGATTCAAGACGTTGGCGCTCACAGAAGGAAAGTGTATGGCTCTCGGCCAACGGTTGAGGGAGAGCTGTGGAAACGAGCGTTTTGGTAAGGTGTCAAGCTGTGTCAAGCAGGATTGTGTTTGGATGTTCACAATCAATGTTATGCTAGGTCGTTATTTCTTATAGACCGATGAATGAGTTCTATGTTTGGTCGACCCTGTGCATTACAAGACGAAGAGTACGTCCGTCTCCTTTTGTTTCCTTGTTGTCACTCACGCCCTACTGGTAGCTTCGACGTCGAATACCCCGTAGAATGTGACGACGAGTACTGGACGCCTTCAGACCCAACGCAGGCATTCCAACAGCCTCCCGGCAAGCCATCCCGGATATCTCATTTCGTTGGACTCTTGAAGCTTGGTAGGATTCTCGGATTCGCCATTCGCACGATCGTCAGTGATGTTTCACCGACTCTATGTTTATTATCTTAAGCTTGTTGTGATATCCATGTAGTACGCCATCAACAAGTCCAGTCTAGGCTTCACAGGCCCTCGGTGGGAACAGCACATTGTCGCCGAACTCGACTCGGCGCTGAACAAGTGGCTTGACTCTGTTCCCGACCATCGTACGCATCTGTCCCTTTCTCATACCCTTTGACAGTCCTCATAGACCCATTAGTTCATTGGGATCCCACTCGGAAAGACGATGTGTTCTTCATCCAGTCAGCTCACCTCTTTTCGACGTACCACATGCTGCAAATCACGGTCCACCGTCCCTTCATCCCTTCACCAAGCAAGCCGTCAACGCTCCCCTACCCATCGCTTTCTATATGTACAAATGCGGCACGATTGAGCAGCAACATAATCGACACGTGTTTGACACGCATGCCTGACCGTCCGTTTTACTCTCTCCAGGTACGCCTTAGCGCGTTTAATCTTCAAATGAAGTGTAACTTTGGGACCTACTTATGTAGGGAACCGCGTTCGCGTCCGGGGTCATACTGCTACTGAATTTGTGGAGTGCCAAACTATCGGGAATGCCCATTGACATCACAAAAGAAATGGTCGATATTCAGAAGTGCATGCGGCTGCTGAAGTCGTGCGAAACACGGTTCGCATTTCTTTGAACTTGCCTTTGAACCTGACCTGATTATCTCGGGTATGTAGGACCCGATTAGGAGGCAGGGTCTGGTATGTCTGTACTACGGCGGCAGGATGCACACGCTAACTAAAATGCGTGATTTTAGGGATGTCCTCAACCAGCTTAGCACCATTGGAGAAACACCCCTTCAAGAAGCGAGGGCTTCTCAGTTGCATCAACCATGTTGCCTATTCGGCGAGACCTCAAGCTCGTCCTCGCCCTCCACAAGTTCCCAGAAAAGTTATTGCGGCCTCGACTTCGGTATCGCACCACGTATCGTGCCTTCGCAATCCTACACGGACACTCAAAATGAACCCAGAATAGAATTGACGCAGCCGTGGGCGGATTCGCACATGTTCCAGGGATCGCCGGCGTTTCCAAGCGGTGGCGGAGTCAATGGGTCCACCAGCACATGGTTGCCTCAACAAAACGACCTGTCCCGTTTGCTGACAACGGCGACATCGTTTGGGCTCGATGGAAGGGGTGATGGTGGTGTCGGGAAAATCCATCCAATTGGCAGCCAATCAATGTTCTCGCAAGCCACGCCGGACGCCGCCGGTGCAACCTGTACACCGTCCTACATGTTCGGATTCGGAAGGGAGTTCAACTTTGAAGGTATCCCTGGCGGAGAGGAATTGAAGGATGGAGAGATGGGTGGAAACCTGGGAGGTGGCTCCAACTCATCCTCCGAGGTATTCAACGGGATGTTGCCAGGAATACCATCGTCATTGGAGTCAGGCGGGCTGGGCGGCCTAGGCTTTGTTGACTCCGGAGCGGGCATGTGGACTTCGAGCTACGGGTGTGTTGCTGTGTTGTGTCTTCGTCTTTCTTCTAGCTGCTCACGTTTAAATCTTGCAAGGCTGGACGGATGGGATGCTTACATCGAGAGCATCGCTGGTGGGATGGGGTTTGCGACCACGCCTTTTGCTGACGGTGGTCTAGGGGGACCTCCCGGTGGGGAGAGCAGTTCTCAGGCTGGGAATTCTGGCGGTAGATGAATGCACCATGGCCGCACAGTTATACATCAGGTTCTATCTTTCTCATTTTGTTCAATTGTAGTAGGCTGCTCATACTATGTAACTACGGATTACTGTACTTGTACCGTTATTAATGCGGATTATACATATTTGCTTTGACTAGAATTTGCGGGAGGAAATGTTGTTTGCATGTGCTCTCGTGACCGGCCAGGGTCACTCGGCGGTTGATTAATTTGATTGGAAAGCTGCGTCGGTCTGTCTTCACCTCGTCTTCATGCACTGTGGTCGCGTCGCCGTCGACGGGAGGAGGTACTCGTGCTCATCGCCCAATCCCTGTAACGCATGAGCGCACGTCCAAGCATGTTTGCCCCACGCCCGTCGCCACCGGCAGCCCAGTACTGGTCGTCCTAAGATTGCGATGTCAGCATAAAGTCGTTTCAGATCGTCCCCAGCCTGCAGCCCGACGCACCTGGTCTTCGAAGATTAGCTCTCGACCTGCCGTTTCAAGCAGCATGCGCCGCAGAACCTCGTTCTGGGAGAACCGCTCCCGGATGATCATGTCCATAAGCCCGGTGTTGACTTCGAGCCAGTCGCGACGGACGCGACGAAGGTTGCGCGCGGTCTGGGCCTGCTCACGGAGGACGTTGACGTTGGGACACTTGCGCATGAGCTCGGCGCGGTCTGCGTCGTAATGTAGGTATTTCAGAGCGTGGTAGACTGGTACAGAGGCGACGTAAGCCTGATAAACACGCGAGGACGCTGCGGAGGTGCGAGAGGACGTACGATGTTCAGCAGTGGGGTATACCACGCCTTCGTGGGTGACGGGGAAGTTTGAGCAGTTTGAAAAGCTAAATACGTTTAGTCTTCGAGGTTCGTCTCAAACGAAGTTGAGCCACTCACGGAAAGACAGGATCCCATGGGGCGTTTGAGAAATGGATGGGCTCTTGTGCTGGAGCGTGACCTTGGACGGACGGAAGCTCTCGCAATGCAACACCAGGCGTCGGCGGACGATGGACCGCCTTGGGGGGTGGCGGGACGTTGAATATCGCCCCTGGGCGAGGGGTGATGAGCCGCACGTCGTCTTCGCCAAAGTGGACCTCTCGCTGCGGTCGCGACTGCGATCTTCCGAAGACTTTGCGCATACTGGACCGTGGTTGGGAGCGTTCCTGACTGGTGGGGAGGACCAAAGGAGACGGTCTGTGCTGCGTAGTACGCGCACGGCCACGAGAGGGCGGGTCGTCGAGCGGGGAGCGTCCTTGCGCGATCTGAGAAGCGGACCATTCGGAAGGAAGGGCGACTGCATGAGCGAGCGGCATCGAAGATTGGTGTCGTAGCTGTTCGGAATTGCGATGAAAGTCTTGACCTTGCGCTCGTGGGTGCTGAGCAAAGGTTACGTCCTCCCTGGATCTGGAGGCAGTTCTCCGTGTCCCATGTTCGCGCCTTGTAGAGTGCTGCGTCCTCATTTCATCTTGTATATCTGGCTTCGCATGGGAGCGGTGTCCTCGATCTGGAGCATGAACAAAGGCCTGACCGGGAAGGGAGGGTACTATCGCGGGGATCTGGGCTCCGCGGTCGAATATAGGAACGGTCCTTGGATAACGTCCATTGTGCTCCGGGGGAGCCGCATATCCCTCGATGACCTAGTCAGAAGATGAGTCTACTTCATTATAATTGAAAGGGATCCCATGACAGGGCGAGAACATAGGAATGGGAACGCACCCCTGCCGCATTCCGCCGCGGGATCCAGCCGGCAAGTTGGCAGAGCGTTTTGGCATGCATTGGTAAAGCTGGGATTATTTAACAGTATGAGAAGGGGGGAGAAGGGGGGGTTTGTTCTACGCCGTTTGGCGCAAAGCTATATAGTGGGGAAAGCACTGGATAATGGATTCGAGGATCTAGGAGAACGAGCTGAGAGACCAGGAAATGGCCGACCTCGTGGGCTTGCTTTGTGACGGAAGATACAAAATTGCAACAAGGGTCCACTGCCGGTCCCCGGTCCAGCCTATCGTGTTCAGAGGGCGCCTGTTTTTTGAAGGTTCAACCTTCATGACTCGAGAGAAGGCGGACCACGGAGCTTGAGATTGGTACGTACCGCGCGCCCAGAAGTCCGCAGGGCCGGAGTCTTCGTGCTTCAGAAACCGGGCGCAAGGCGTGATGCATCATGCCGGATAAGCCACGCGACACGAGGAAGGTATGGGAAGGTACCATTGTCCCGCAACTGTATTGTACAGCCGGGGACTGTTGGTGCTGTGAAAACGGGTGGTGGGCTCCCGGTCACGGCGGACAGATACCCCTTGGGGGCCCTTGTGTTTGTCTCTCAGTATTCGCATGGAGTCGCCTTGCGTTGTCGGCTCGATACATGCCAATGCTTTGTCTGAGGATATCGATAATCAAACGCGTGTACATGTCGTGGGATGCAGTGAAAATCTGGAAGTGTGTGTGCTTTTCTTTTTGACTCCGCTTGAAGCTAGTATTGGGGGGCGAGACATCGATAGCATACCGGAACACGAGGAACCCTGAATGCTGCTGATACTTAGAGGACAAAGGTGGATTAATCTTTGATCGCATTCGCACTTCTTCACTGGGAGTACTGTGGCAGAAAATCAAGACGAGGCGAGGCGAGGTTCATAGAAACTGCGATGAGCCCCTACTAACTTACATCATGACTATATGCCTCAGAACATGCTACCTCTCCAGCAACGTCCCGCGAAGTCGCATCAGAGCCTTCCCCAGCTTATTCTGCCCTTTTCCGTTTGCCCCACATCCCCAGAACGAGTTCGTCTACGATCGCCCAATCGTCAGCATAGCCATCCTTACTGGAAAGCAAAAAGGAATCATTACTCTGCTGTCTTCGATCAACTCTCGTCCGTCCGTCGACTTGAGTATATCCGCAAGGTGCAGATGTTGGGTGAACTTGAGGTATAGCACGTTGTCCATGACTGATTCTCGTACATCCTTCCAGTCCCCTCTCTGGGCATCATGGTAACGTCTTCCTTCGGCGAGGGCATCCTCGGGGGTGCGGAGTGAGCGTATATATTCTGCAATGTCGGGTCGGACACCTAGATACTTGAACGCTTGAAACACTAGCAAAGTGCACTTGTACATCACTACGCCAAATGTACAACGCGAAAAGAGAACCTACAATGTTCGGCCGTCCTGTACCGTTTGTTCCGGTGCACGACGGAGTGAGGTGAAAAGTTTGTGAACCTGCGCAAGTTCAATCACTCAGAGTAGTTGAAGCAACAAGGAAACGACCAACTCAAAGTAGGGTTGATGGGGACGATAAAAATATACCGGTGATGGCGGACGCGCGTGTGGATGAGGAATTGTGGCAGGACGCGAAGAAGGTGCCGGTGCTGGAGGTGGAGGCCGGGACGCGGGTTGAGGTTGGTATATAAATCTAGGAGGAGGCATATGCGCTTGTAGGGGTGGTCCTGGCGCCGGGGCCATGTAGTACGCCTGCTGAGGGAATCCCGGCCCAGGGGGCGCATATTGGGGTTGGAAATAGCCAGCTTGAGGGAATCCCGGCGGGAGAGGACGGTTAGCCCAGACCGTTTGCGATGGGTAACCGAACATGTTGACGAGATGATCTGGAGAAGGGGCGGCGAAGTATGGATCGGCTAGCAGGGGGTAACCCTAGACGTTTTATAGGCCAATGACGACTCTGTCGGAGGGCCAAAAAGCTATGACGACCACTGGGACCCACTTCACGCTTATCGGGTCCGTCGAGTTAGTGCGGATGGACGTCCCTGTTATACCGATTGAGAAAGAAGCTGTATGCGCGTGAGCTGATGAGGCCAGGGACTCTAACGAAGCACGTACCGTGCCTGTGCAGTCGACGAGCCGCAAAAGCGCTCGCTTAATAGTTTTCGTCTTGTGCGCTGTTGCGATGAGCTTCTGTAGTTCTACAGCTGACTACAGCTGTAGTGACTGTGATACGAAAAATTCCTCGATTGAATCCCAACTTCATGTTATCGTACATCTCGAGACCTGCACACATACGTACTCGGTCGGAGCACAGCAAACAAGAAACGCGAAGCCGCACTGGCGGCCTCGTGTCTTTCTGACTCTTGACATGATTCAAACACCTGCGTCGAAGATGACAAGGAACGCCGGACGTATAGCCTCGTTCTGGAAGAGGGTAAGGAACCATTCGAGTGGCGTACAGCGTTGGATGTCCTACCTTGTAGACTGCAATAATATTGATGAGTATGAGACAATTTCACAGGCTGCACGACACCAACCAATGCTTTCGTCGTAGTTCAAATCGCCACCTGGCTCCCCGATGACGGAATCACAATCTTGAGGGGGCTGAACCGCAACCTTCAGTCTAACAAGTCCACGGAGTATACAAGACGACGCTACCTCAGTCAGCGTTGGATTCCCCGTTGTGAGTTTGACGGTCTTTCCTAGCACGACGTCGTTCAAGAGCAATGCTCGGTACGAGGAGGTACCCCGTTCTGCCACGTAATCGTTTGCCTGCATTGTTTGCCAGCCTTGTCAGTGATACAATGCGCATGACAATGATAAAATAAAAACGCGGACCTTGGAAGAAGTTGCCGAAGTATAGATTCCTGCACCAAACCTTCCGAAATTGGTACGCTGCCCTACATGGGCGAGTTGGAATGAGGTCTGGGAAAATATCGGGGTCAGCATGAGCCAGGAAACCGGCTTAGGAGATCAGCATACGCGGATAATGCTACACAACGAGCACTGAAAAGTGTTGCAGAGCGTATTCTCGTTATCGGCGTCCCCAAGTCGACAGCTACGGATGGTACCGTGCCATCGACGCTTCGTGTTTGCGCCCGGTAAATTGCGCTTACGTTCGACAGAAAGCCTGACCCAAGGTCAGCGACGCTATTGGTACAACGGAAACTCGGATCTCACTGGTATCGCGAGAACCTTCCATGAGCATCCCTCGTGCTTACGATCTTCCATATCTGTTCCGGAAGTTCAGGTCAAGAAGTGTAGTTAAAGGAAGAGGTGGGGAAGATATGTCTACCTTGACTACTGACGCGTGACGACCTCCGATAGGCGTAGGGTGTTTCCATTGGCTTTCGAATTGTCCCATAACTAAGTACCACCCAAAAGTAAGTAAGGCCGCGGGGTGATACGAAAGGAAGCACTCGCACCATCTTTGTATTGTTCACTGTTCGAGTCTAGCTGTAAGATAACCGGAGCTGAATAGCGGAGGTGGGTTCGCAGGGAGTATATCGCAGGTACGTAGGAACGTACTTACCATTGCCGATGGCATCGTTACTGCACTTTTTCGAGCAGAAATCAGATTGCTTTCCGTTCACGATAGCTTTGGGTTGCTCGGTACACCTAAAAGCCCAGTCATGACAATGAGGGATGTGTGTGTGTGAAAGCGGTGCTTACAGCAGACAGCCCTCGATTTGTCCATTTTGAACCACGGCCCTTCAAGCAGATATGGGATCAGACAGGTGGTCTGGAAACAGTGAAACGCCACAACCCACCTACGATGTCGAAGGGAACAGAACCGAGTGGGGACCCCTTGGTCAACGTGGACGTTGCGGTTACACCCCTCGAGGATGCACTTGGGAGTTGGTGCCCCAGGGGAGCTCGTAGGGCTTGGGTTTGAGTACTGTGGCGGGGGTGTGGTAGCTCGAGATGCCCGTTCGGTCCCTCCGGTAGCGAATTCCTGTGCGCATCGCCGACCGCAAAATGGGTGCGCTACTTACGTTCGTCAGCCATGGTGAACTACTCGGACTCGGGAACGGCTCACGTTTTCCGTTCTCGAGGTAAACTGGACGTGTTTTGCAGTGCTAGGTGCGAACGCGATGAGAGAGTGAAGAGAGATGATCGTGGTCAGGAACAGACCTTGCAAAGCTGCTGCTGAGCTTGAGCAGGTCCGCGGCGGCCATTTCCAGCATTGCCTCCAACATCGACGTTCTTCAATTCCGCCATCGCCATCCTGTGGGAATTCCCACAATACGAGGAGAAGGACCCATCGGGGTCCTGCCAGACGGTGTTCTTGCAGTCTTTGTAGGCGCAGAGGGTGCTAGCATTCCGCGAAGTGTCTGAACACATCCCGATGCTCGACGAGGTGAGTGCGCGTTGGATCGATGGGCTCGTGGGGAGAGGGCGCTGGGAACGGAAAGAAGCACCGCCGGCGTTTCTACTTATATACTGTCCTGCTCTGTCTTGAGCTTGAGCTCGGATGCCTCGGGACACGAGGCGGCGACGGTTCTAGCATTCTTTTCGAGATTCGCACCGAGGACGCCCGCCTGTCAGGCTGTCTACGCACACGCGCTGGCCGTCCTCCCCCCACGCTTCCTCCGCTCGACTGCCAGCGAAGGACGGACGTTAGACAACGACCACCACCATGCCTTCCTTCATGTTGTCCATATTCACCTGGGTTGGGTTTGGGGAGCAATCCCGCTCATCCAAACGCCGACAGCGTGCTGACAAGACTAGCGGTCGACATGTTCCTATGGACGTCGACGAGGAGGAGGCACCGCCCGTAACAGGCCAGTAACTTATGTTGCTTCTCGACAGTCCTATGCATGCTGACTGGGGTCTTCCTCGGTTTCTCCAGAGAATAGCCCGATCTACTTCTATGATCGTGACAAGCCATACTACGAGTACGTACACCCTCATAAACCGCTGAAGGCCAGCGCTAAATACCCAGTTACCTGCCCCGCCCCGCCATCACAGATTCACCAACTTCTCCCACCACGCCATCGAGTATCACGGCCAGAAATACCCCACCGCGGAGCACCGTACGTCGATTATTCTGTTAGTATAAGTCTCCTTCCTCACCCGCTTGACAAAATGTAGTCTTTCAAACCCATAAATTCCTCCCACACCACCCCGAGCTCGCTTCGACGATCCGCAACCAATCCTCCGCAAGCCTCGCGCGGCAAGAAGCAAACCGTCTCCGCCGTCTTCAGCGCTCCGACTGGTTCGACATCAACATCTCCATAATGGACTTCGTCCTCACGCTCAAGTTCGAGCAGCACCCGGATTTGAGGGCTTCGCTGGTGGACACAGCGGGCAGGGAGTTGATCGAGGACAGTCCGGTGAGTATCTTTTCTGAAGAGGACGAATAAGGGAATTGACTGGGACGTTGGCAGGACGACGTGTTTTGGGGCATCGGCAAGGATGGATCGGGGAGAAATGAGCTTGGAAAGGCTTTGATGCGAGTGAGGGACAAGCTGGTCGTGGACAAGTAGATCCGTATCATATATGCTGTATCTTTTGAGAATCTTTTGAGAATGTAGCCGTACCCTGTCGCTGTTAACTATGCACTTGTTCTGATAATGCACCGAATTATCATTTGGGTGACGTGCCACAGAGTGGAAGCTGACAAGGACACTGTAAGGGCGATCTCATACCGGCCAGTTTCCCTCACCGGCCCCGTGCTCCTTCAACCTGCTCTGTCACGCTAGCTCGCGGACATCAACTCGCCTGTGCTCCTTATTCTCTTGCTTCGAGTGCATCATGGCCAGATCGTCGTCTGTGCTTGGCGCCGGTATAGACAATGACATGCTATCCCTGAGGTGTGAGCATGCACAACAGGCGAGAGAATTGCGGTACGATGATCGCCAGACGAGACGCACCGCAGGTCAACTGTGCCAAATTCCATGGAGGGAACGTCCTCCCCAACAGCAGGCCGCACACCGAAAAAGCCGGCCCACGTCCAGAACCAGCAGCGATACGCAGCCCGCGCTTCGCCCGTGAGACCGAACAACGCAAACACGACGATCGCAAGGACCGGATACTGCCACTGGTTGTATATGATAGCGAAGCGAAACCAAAACTGCGACCGCCACTCGTCCGCGGAGATAGAAACGGGACCCCATGGGTGGTGGACGACGTTCCATCCCGGATAGAACGGGATCTTCTGGCTCAGAAGACTCTGGAGGAGCACCACCGCGCCGGTGGGGAGTGTGAAGAAGATGTCGAAGCAGCTGACGGCGAGGATGCGGAAATACTCGGTGCGGTCGACGTCGGAGGCGTTGCTACTAAGGAAGTCGTTGACATCCTTATGGTGGCGGTAGAAGACCCACAGTATCCGGGCTGAACGGTGCGGTCAGCTCGGGGGACCCTCTATCAGGTGCAGTATACGTACGGCAGTAAAAAACAACGGATATCAGTGGAAAGACAATCGGCCAGCTATTCACGAGTACAACGGTCAAACCGGATGCAATCAAGGTTGATCCGCAGCCGACCTCCTCAATGATTTCGAACCGGTAGGATTGGACGATGTAATCTTTGAGAGCGATGGTCAACGGTGTAAGGCCTTTAGAAGACAGTGAAGGCAGCCATACAGAATGGGCCCATGACGAGGACTGGGAACCCGAGTCCGATGAATAGATCGAGCAGGAGCTGGTTCCGTTTCTAAGCAGTAATTGTAAGCGACGTAGCATAGTAGAAAGTAAAAATCGCGGCTAACTTCACGGTCGCTCTGTGCGCCCATTGTTCGCAAGCAGACTATGTTGTAAAGACGACGGCTGATGGCCAACGAGCAAGCAGGAACTCCGACCGAGACGCCTACGTCGAAATGACTGGCTGCAGACGCAAACAATACTTCACTTAAGGATAGGCCTGGAAGAATATAGGAGAGACGCACAGATATCGCACCAAACGGGGGCTTTGTTGTCGCTGTCGCTGGACCAAACAAGACCCTCGACTCCATCGATGAGGGTGACGGAAAGAAGCCATAGACAAAGCATGAGTAGCCCGACATTCCACGACTGGCGCACGCTCGTGAGGAGGGCCAAAAAAGCAAAGAATGCCGCGAGCAGATTGACGACGGGAACGGCGGGATAGGTGGGGTCCATGACTCGCAGATGCTAGAGAACCAACGAGAAGTATGTCTCTTATATGTCCCTCTCTCCGTTCGGCCATGGCATCCAATGATGGAAAGGGCTCCTCGTTAGTGACTTAGGAAAGAGAAGAGCTGACAATAAGCCATGAGTTCCACACCCGCGTGCGACGTGTTCTGCCACCGGGTTATGAAGTTTCTTAGAGTAGTTGACTTACTGGTATTGGGCCATTGGTAACAGCCTTTGGGAATGTTAAGGGAATTTTGGCAGTTGAAAGTGCTATAACGCGCCTTGAGCGGTGATCGCGAACCGGCATTGCGTGCGAACAAATCGCCTCTGGTGCAACGACTGGGTGTTTCAGCAACATCAGAAAACCAGGCGTACAAGCACGCATGGCGTCCGGTCCCATGCGAAGAATTTCGGTGATTCGCAGGACAAGGACGACTTGGAGGCACCCAGTATGGCCACCAAGACGTCGAGTTGTTCACGAGGTGGAATCAGGAGGAGTTGAGTACAGCCAGTACTCCGATCATGGATGGAGCGGACAAGTTCACGAGCGCCTGTCGGATCTCGACAGGCGCGCACGTGGCAATCTGGAGTCTTAAGTTTCGATTTTATCAACGACCAAGTCCTCCCCACACACCTGGTCTCTTCCGACTCCGTCCACCATGTCGCTCGAACCTCTCGCCCCAATCATCACTGAGCTTACCCACGCAGGCGTCTTTTCCCGTCTTTCCAGCGTCCGTCCTCTATCCCATCGGCAGTGGCGAAGTCCTCCTCGAGAGTTGAATGAGCTTTTGCCGCGGAGTCCGCCTAATACCCTCCAGCGTGCTCATCCCGTTCGATGCTCCCGTCTCGCCCGCGGAAACGTCGCGTAGCCGTGCGTGGACCCAGACCGCAGGATGAAATTCGCTTTAATTGTGACGTTGAAGGCGTTGCAACCTACCACGGCAACCGCATGGCAACAACGACGGAAGCGTAAAGACCATACGGATAGGTCGTGTCGAGCACATTGATGACCAGGAATGATCCCAGAGTTAACTCAGTGATATCTTGCGTGTAATGGTCTAGATCTTCCCATTGTACTTGCATGAATTGATACATGAGATGGAGGGAAATAATCTGATAGACCGACTATGGCAAGGTCTGTCAGTGTTGTCATAGACCCTACGATCACGTACTTACGCGATACTCCGATATTCCCTTCGCCTGTCCGTATATTTTCCCTCCTCGAGGTCACGATTGCGTCTTTTCCGACGCCAGGGGTTTCAGGAGGCCAACGCGGAGGTGGAGGCAAGTTCAAGTTCGCGGAGTGATCGATGAAACTGCCGGACGAACGTTAGTCAGGCAGCCAAACAAATTACATGGGTGGACGCACCAAGGTGTTGTCGGTTGTTGATGTGGAGGTAGAGATTGGGGGTAAAGCAAGGAGACCATTGAGGGATAGTGGCTTGGACAGATGAAAAGTGGGGGGAGGGGGTATATGGGCAGATAAAATCGGAACAAGGTGGGATCCCGTGATATTTCATTTGTGCAAGAAGAGAACAAAGATATGCTATGCATTACAGCGAGGGAAAGCACGGTAAAAAAGCGGGAGAACAGACCAGAGATGGTGGTACAGGCTTGGATAGGGTCAAAAGTTCTGTCACTCTAACTTTTCCAGCTCTTCAAGGCGGGCGAGCACGACGTCCTTGCTGGTCTCTTCAATCTCGCCTGCGAGGAATATCTCGTCCAAGATGGCATATACCTGGAACCAATGGATTAAACGGAAGTTCGTGTGCGTCAGAATGATCGCGCACCTTATAGAAGTTGAAAACGAGGTCGAGCTCGCAGACGTTGTCGAAGAACGAGTCTGGGCGGGACGTAAGAAGTTGGGAAATCCATCAACGACGGATCACGCACCCAGGATTTCCACGAAAAGATGGATTGCTTCCAAGTATGCGAGCTCGTTGTCGTTCGCATCCACGCACACGCAGAAGAACAAACCAGCATATCGCCGGTACACCACCTTGTAATTCCGAAACTGCGATGGGTTCGGTCAAGACAGCACAGAAAGCAGATCGCGAGAGACGTACCTCCACAAAGTTAGACTGGTATTTCTGATCTCTCGGAGCGACTAGCCTATGCACCTCCCCACGCAAACGAACCTATAGCACGCGTCGTCCAGAAGTCGCGGTCAGCGGTTGCGACGGCGTGGGACTCGCAATACGCACCTTTTCCTCGTCATCGTAGGGAACATACCACTTGGAGAGACGAGTTTTTCCTTGTCGGTTCTATGCCAGCGTGAGAAAATGATGTTCACAGGAGAGAAGGTGAAGATGAATGACCTGGACGAGAATGAACCTGATCATGGCGAGGAGGAAGTCGTTTCCGCAACGGGCGGTCCGTCATCGTGCTGACGTCATAGAATTTGAATATATACCTCAATCCCCAGATTCCTCAGTGGCAATCCCCACACGGTGGCCGCCGTCACACGCTTCAAGCTTTATCATCTACATACTTACCCAACATCTTCCCCTCGGCAACTCTCGGAATAACTCAGTAAGATACCGGTTTCGTTCGACTGTCAGATCACGCACTGGCTACCCTTGGCTACCGTCAGCTAACCACGAAGCAAGTCAGCTATGGTCCAAGCTATGCCACCGAGTCCTCGAGTTCTTTCCCCCAACGGTCAACGTCATCGTCTTCTCAGCTCCCCAATGCGGGAACAGTGACCAGTCACATCGAAGGCAGAATGAAGGCAGAATGTAAGGGTCAATCGCGTGAAGGACGGCTGACCAGGGAAGTCCTATCCATAGGGGGAGCTTGAAAGATGCTGTTTTGGATAGTAAATTGCTCTACAAGAAATCCCAAATCTACGAGAATGGTGCGCTTGCAGGCTAATATGCGGACGCTCCCTGAATGTCCAAGACGGTTTCCACTTTTTCCTTCACCACATCTCCTTCCGCCTCATCTGCGTTCCGGGCTTGCTCAGTGAGCGTGTCAACGTCTTCCGAATCATTCTCCGAGCGGCTGTGATCCTCATGCGCGATCTCGATGACGTCGTCCGCCAAACCTCCCTCGCCAGGTGGCCATATCGAGGTTGTAAGATCTGTGCTGTCCATCATGTTTGACTCCAGCATGGACAGGCTATGTCTGCGTGAATCGCATCAGTACTAGAAACGCAACGCACAGATAGAATGCGATGTACCCGAGAGGGGGCACCCGACGGGGTGGACGATCAAACTTCATATCTGGCAGGCTTTCGTGTACGATAGGTTTGAAATGGAACAGACCGGCCGCGGACCAGAACCGGCCGCGGTACGTTGCGCGGGCTTCCTCTGTGAGGCCGAATATTGCGAAGATGAGGATGGAAAGGACAAGGTAGAGCCATCCTTGGAATATAAGTTGAAAGCGGAGCCAGAAGTCGACGTGCCATTCAGCGGCAGATATGGATACTGGGGCCCAGTCTTGGTGGATGGATTTCCACCCCGGATAAAAGGAGTAGGATCCGTCCTTGACGCCCTGCGCGATGTCGAGAAGGAGGATTAAGACACCACTCGGAAGGGTGAAAAGAATGTCGAGGCAGCCAACGGCCAAGACACGAAAGTATCTCACACGGTCGATGGAGCCGTTGCTGCGAAGAAATGCGTCAACCTCTCTCCGGTGACGGTAAAATGTCCATACGATCCTCGCTGTAATCTGTGTAAGCACATAGCTTGTGGCATCGAAGACGGGGCATACGGCAATATAATATTGCGGAGAGAAGGGGAAAGATGACAGGCCACGCATCGATGAGAATGGTCGACATCCCAGACCATACAATGGCGTTCGCGCAGCCAATTTGCTCTACGACTTGAAATCGATTGGTTTGAACGACATAATCTGCATGAAGGTGTTAGATGATGCACAATGGAAGGGCACGCAAATGTACGCCTCACAAAGGGGGCCCATGACAATAATCGGAATGCCAATCCCAATGAACAAGTCCAAAAAGAGTTGGACGCGTCTCTGCATTACATATGAAGTGATGCAGTGATGACGGTCCGAAAAGTATAACCAACCTCGCGCTTGCTGGGCGCACCTATTGCCCTTAGGCGGGAGATATCGCACAATCGACGGGTGATGACCAGGGAGCAAGCTGGAACGGCCGTGCCAACAGCAAGGCCGAGGTGACTGGCTGTGTTGCGTTGGACTGAGTTATTGATAATAGTTTATTCAGGGAGAACGCACAGATATCGCACCACACGGGTGCCCTGTTCTTCGCATCGCGCGACCAGATTATGGCCTCAACACCTTGTATGAAGTCGCTGAAGAACAGCCAGGTGCATAACATGAGCACGCCAGTGTTCCAAGTTTGGCGTACACTGGTAAGAATGGTGAGTAGCATGAGTAGCGCCGAGATGAGGGCCACGACAGGGATGCTGGGGTAGGTCGGATCCATGGTAGAGTCCCATGCTCATGGGACCCTTTGGTGAGAGTAGTTATGGGATGTTGGTATGGTCGTCGGCGCAAAGTCGACTCATCGATGCCCTGAATCTAAGTTTAAACTTGTTCTTGCAACGAGGACAAACAACACGGACTGATCATATCACCGGGGAGCTCTGCTGTCTACAGCATCATTCTAAAGAAGGCGTGAGTATAACTGGGAGAGGTTGGTTCTACTCCATCCAGTGTTTGTCGTACTCCAATAGAAGGAAAGGTCCCTGGAGCGTAGAAACCGTAAAAGGGGCCTGCAATCAGCGAAACGGTTGGAATGCCATCTTTAACCACATACTTGCTCGATCCACTGTACTTTCCGATCACATCATTGTTGAAAGGAAGATGCGTCGACTGAGGCGATGATGGGATATCACTTATCGAGTCTTCACAAGTATCCGCCGAGCTCACCGCTTCCACATGCAATGGTTGGTTTGCCGCCTTCTATTGACCGTGGCTATGGGTAGAGGGTCAAACGTCTTTAATGTATGGCACGCTCGACAGTGCGGACTTGTCAGTAGTGAGGTATTATATAAGAACTTGATGACCCCGGATCCAACTGAAACCCAGGGGTTTCGAGTCATCGGTCAAAGTGACATGAAGTTTATCAACACTGACGAAGTTGTCGGGGTACGTTACGTTGGGAATGATGGAAAGGCTGACGCACATAATTAGAATCCAGTAGGCCAAATAGAGTGAGAACTTGGAAGTGAGAAGCAAGAGGAGGTGCGGAGAAAGAACTTAAGCGTGAGTCGACCGACTCATGACGAAAAAGGCTGACCAACGGTAATCTTATCTTATCTTCCCCATATGTACTTCCTCTGGATCTGCCCCTCGGACAGTGACATGTGACACCCTGCCTCCGTCAACCAATGTCGCTCAACCCCCTCGCCTCAATCGCCCCCTCGCTCAATCACAACCGCGTTCGCCCGAAATTCACCCGCGAATACCTCCCATCCTTGAAGCTTACTCAATCTAAACCTCCAACTTCTCCTTCTCCACGTCTCTTTCCGCTTCATCCGCATCTCGGGGCTGCTGAGTGCCAGGCGGCGCGTCAACCGAATCATTCTTTACGCGGCCGTGGTCCTCACGGGCGATGATTTCGACAACTTCGCCCTCCGAATCGCCCTCGTCACGCGACGGCGTTGAGGGCACGGAGAGCGCGAAGTCCGCCTCGTCCACCACACTTGATTCTGGCATGGATAAACTGTGCCTACGATAGATGCGTCAATACTTACGCACGCGCCACGTAGAGGGAACGCGACGTACCCGGGAGATCGCGCCCGACGACGCGGAGGGGAATTGAACGTTATGCCTGGCAAGACCTCGCGTACGGGGGGTTTGAACCCGAACAGACCGGCGGCAGTACAGAACCAGCGACGGTACCTTGTGCGGGCTTCCGCCGTGAGACCAAATACAGCGAAAATGAGGATGGAGAGAACGGGGCAAACCCATTCCTGGATCAAGACTTCAAGGCGCTCCCAGAAGTAGGAGCGCCACTGAGCGGCGGGTACAGATATCGGAGCCCAGTGATCATAGTGGAGGTCATGCCACCCTTTGTGACCCCGGAATTTGACTTCCTGCCCAACATACCCAAGGAAGATCAAAGAGCCGCCGGGAAGGGTGAAGAGTATGTCAAGGCATCCAACGGCCAAAAGGCGAAAATATCTGGTGCGGTTGACGGAGCCATTGATACAGAGAAATGCATCGACGTCTCTGCTTTGACGATAGAATGCCCATACAATCCGCGCTGGTGCTCGTGTAAGTCCACGGCTCGTCGCATAAGAGACGGGGCTTACATACGGCAGTAGAATATGGCGGATATCAGGGGAAAGACGACGAGCCATACGTCTATGAGGATCAGGGTCAAACCAGACATTGAAGTAGCACTACCGCAGCCAAATTCTTCGAGGATTTCGAATCGGGACACTTGAACAACATAGTCTGAGTTATCACGACGTCAGAGGATGTACAGAGGCAAGCAACTGTGTCACGCACAGAAGGGACCCATGACAATGATCGGAAAGCCGACTCCAATGAAAATATCCTGGACGAACCGGATATGTCTCTGCATAGCACATGGGGTGGTGAGTGCCAATTATGGTGATGTTCACACAGATACAGCTGACCTCGCGCTGGCTGGGAGCCTCTATCGTCCTCATGCAGGCGATATTGCACAATCGACGGGTGATAACTAGGGAGCACGCGGGAATCGCCACCCTCACCGCTACATCAAAGCGACTGGCTGAGATATGTCAGTTTTAGCTGAGAGGTTATTTGGAGAGGCCGTACAGATATCGCACCATACGGGTGCCTTGATGTCCGCATTGTCTGACCAGAGTATAGCCTCAAAGCCTTGAATAAGATCCTCGAGGAAGAGCCATATGCATAACATGAGCACACCAGCGTTCCAGGTTTTGCGGATGCCGATAAGGATGATGGTGAGTAGCATGAGGAACGCCGCGATGAAGCTCACGACAGGGACGAGGGGATAGGTGGGATCCATAGTGGAATCCCATGGGAGACTCGGAGGAATAGCCCATTTATACCGTATTTTGACCTCTGTTGTCGTGGGTATCTTTCGTGCACTATAGACTCACTGCGGGACGGATTCTACCTTGAGCTTGGCCGTCGAGTTTCCAGCGTTGTCAGCCCTTGAGCGGATAGTCCGCGGAAGCCATTAGGAACATTTAGATAGTAGGTGTACCATTTTCGCTCCCATTTTTTGATCTCGTTCTTTGATCTGTTTCCAAACAATTGGATGGGGGGAGGGGGGGGAAGGCGGAGGGGGCTTGATTCAAAACGCAACCGTTTTTGCGACTGCGCAGGCCTTCAAGCTTCAAGCTTCAGCTTCATTCTTCGCTTCATTCTCCGCAGCGAGTCAGCGTTGAAGCTGCCAGCGCGGGCCCCCAGGCTTCTGGGGGAGAACGTGAAGACTCGAAGAAACGCATCTTCTGGCGGAAACCCCTTGAGGGAATTGACGTCGCTGGGGACTGACTCCCAGTGGTATATGTTGACGGAGCCAGAACTGGCGGCGGATAAGCGACGTCGAGAGCAGAGGGCCGGCGATGGGCCATGTTGTAAAAAGCGGTGCATCACTGCACATACGTATGATACCTATACGTGATCCTGCGGGACGACCTGCGGGGAAAGAGAAAGACGACGCCGTTGTAGATAGGGCGGACAATCGGATCCATGCATTGCGAACGCCCGGAGACTGTGTTTGTGGCTGGGATGCGTCGAGGGGCTGAACAGGAAGGAGCGAAGAAGGAGAACTGACCTATTGCGAGCCGTAGACCCGAGAACACTTGAAGGACATTGCACCCGTTCAGAAGCCAAGCATGGGGGAGTGTCTAGATGTACACGCCGCTTGTTCTTGCTTTGGGAAAGCCCTGACGTCGAGCGGTAATCCATGGATATGATTCGGAGATGTACCCGAACGGTGAGCCTGGGTTTGAAGAACCTACAGGACAGGGTGCCCAGGCAGAAACGTCTACGTACATTGAGGCCTGAGGACGCGCCGGATGACATGGAAGTCTTCTCCAGGTCCAATTATCGCAAGTTGCCACAGCACAGTCACATGATGCGCCATTGTTCCCTCCGAGTCCCCGCAGTTCTTCTCTCATAAGTAAGTTAGTACAGAACGAACGCATACATTGTATAGTGTATCAAGAAATATATATCTACGGCGACCGCGCGGACCACGTCGCACGGATCCTGTCGCCGGCACGGGAGGAATAGTGTAGAGGGGATGGTGACACGATGAATGCACAGGCCGGGACTGTATAAATCACAACAGCGACGTGGGGGAGTAGGGTGAGTACACATCGACAACGAGTGGGGGGGGGGGGGGGGGGGGGGGGAATCACGCAGCGACGGGCTTCTCCGTGCTCTCCGCGCTCGGCGCATCGTGGTGCTGCTGCAAACTATGCCTCGGCTCCCTCCCGCCGTTCATCGCGTGCGCCTTCTCCCGCTCCAGCCCGCCCTCGACGTCCCGCACGCCGAGATCCTGCTCGATCCCGACGTAGTCGTACGCGAACTCGCCCATGTCGTAGTCGTCCATGCCGACGATCTCGGCCTCCTCGGACGTGCGCAGGCGCAGGCCGGGCACGAAGTGCATGATCCAGAGGATGAGCGTGGTCATCACGAACGAGTAGGAGAAGCCCGAGAGCGAGTCCGCGATCTGGTACCCGAGCTGTATGTAGTGGTGGTCGATCCATCCGCCGTCGATCTGGGTCGTGCCGTCGAAGCCCGCGACCGAGGCCTGCGCGAAGAGCGCGGTGAGGATCTGGAAAAACGGAGCGAGGGTTAGAAGGGCGGAGTGCGTGTATGCGCGAGGAAGGAAGGAAGGGGGGAACGCACGTTTCCGACCATACCGCCGATGCCGTGCACGGCGAAGATGTCGAGCGCGTCGTCGTAGTGGAGCAGGAACTTGAGCTGCGTGGCCAGGTTGCACGCCGCGCCGCCGAGCACGCCAAACGCGAGGCTCGCCGCTGTCCGAAATCAAATGGAAAAAAGTGAGCCACGCGCGTCACCCTGAACCGAACCTGGAAAACGCACGCGAACCGACGTAGCCCGAGGCGGGCGTGATCGCGACGAGGCCCGCGATCGCGCCCGAGCAGAAGCCGACGACGGACCATTTGCGCTCGAGACGGTAGTCCATGAGCATCCACGTGAGCCCGCCCATGCTCGCGGCGAGGTTGGTGACGATGCAGGCCTGCACGGCGCGCAGGTTGGCGCTGAGCGCGGACCCGCCGTTGAACCCGAACCAGCCGAACCAGAGGAAGACGGTGCCGAGGACGACGTAGGTGGTGTTGTGCGGCTTGTACGCGAGGCGCTCGGTGCCGTACCCGCGCCTCTTGCCGAGGTAGATGCTGATGGCGAGGGCGGCGGTGCCGGAGGAGATGTGCACGGGGGTTCCGCCGGCGAAGTCGAGGCCGCCGAGGACGAAGGACCAGCCGTTGGAGTTCCAGGTCCAGCAGGCGATGGGGTTGTAGACGATGGTGGACCATACGAAGGTGAAGACGAGGATGGGGCCGAGGCGGGCGCGTTCGGCGATGGCGCCGAGGGCGAGGACGGGGGTGATGGCGGCGAACATGCATTGGAAGATGCAGAAGACGATGGCGGGGACGCGGGAGCTGCCGATCGAAGGTTTCTCGAGGACGCCCTTGAGGCCGAAGTATTCTAGGGTGGAGCAGGTGAGGTGGGGTGAAGAGGACAGGAGAAAGAAGGAACGCACTGAGGTCGCCGATGTATGCGTTGCCGGTTTCGCTGAACGCGAGGGAGTAACTGAAAAAAGGTGGGTACGTTGGACGGAGAAGTGGATGTATGCGGGGATATAGGCTCACCCCCAAAAGAACCACTGCGCGGACGCGGTCAGGGATAATTGGATGGGAAAGAAAAAGAAAAGAGACGGACCTCGAAGGAGACGACGGCCAAGACGGCCATGGACATCCAGATCATGGAGAGGGCGTTCTTGCGCCTGAGGAGGCCGGAGTAGAAGAAGCCGACGCCGGGGATCATGATGAAGACGAGGGCGGTGGCGGCGATGACCCAGGACATGTCGCCGAGGTTGTAGACGAAGACATCGCCGGTGTCGGGGTCGACCCAGTTGAGGTCACCCGCTGTGGTTGAGAAGAAAAGATAAGCGAGGACAGGGGAAGAAAGGGAGAAGGAGACGCACAGGCGTCGTAGGTGACGTTGACCATGGCGAATGAAGCGCGCTGGGAGGGAGCGTTCGCGGGGGACGACGTCGAGGACGGCGAGGGTGAAAAAAAGGAGAGAGGGACGGGCGCGAGGGGAAAAGAAAACGGAGGGGGTAGATACAGCCGTTTGCATAACCGACTGGAATCCGCGCGTCGAGAAACTTGTTTGTCAGAGCCAAACATTGCCTTTTCGGGAAATCACGTCTGCTGCGGGAGTGACAGCTGTGCGTCGCGAGGTCAGCTTTGCAGTGTCTTGAGTCCTGACCGCAATGGCACCTCCCCTTAACCCTCAACTTCGAGAACGCATTGTCGAATGGCGGGAGCGTTTTACAGTCTCCGAGATCACTGAACTCGCGCAGTGCTCAAAAAGCACAGTCTATGAAATCCTCCGCCTTTATCGCGAGACAGGTTCAGTGCATAGTCCCCATGGACTGTTGTCCCATGGCCGCTCCCGCATCCTTTCATTTGGAGAGCTCACATCCATCAACTCCTGGTTGGTCCAAGAGCCAGCAATGTTTCTTGACGAGATTCAAGACCGTCTTGACAAGGAGCTCGGAGTGTACGTTTCACTTGCAACCGTCGCCCGCGCTGTTCGCAGCCTTGCTCTCACTCACAAGCGGATATCAAAGGAGGCATTGGAACGAAACGATGCCGTTCGCGCAATGTGGGATGCAGCTTGGGGGGATATACCCATGGAGAGCATAGTCTGGTTGGATGAATCTGGGGTGGATGATCGGGCACATCAGCGGACAATGGGAAGGGCACCACTGGGATCTGCATGCGTCCGCCGTGACCTGTTCTTCCATGGCACACGCCTGACAATGCTCCCAGTGCTCTCCTGTGATGGGATCATTGCTTTGGATCTTCTCGAAGGATCAGTCAACCGTGAGAGGTTCCTCCATTTTCTGCGGGAGGATGTTGTACGCTTCAATTTCTTCTGGATGTCTGTGTCATGCTTATGCCTGTGTTGTGCTCATATAGGCACCCCTTCTCAACTCATATACTCCAGACAATCCAAGCCGTAATTCTGTGGTAGTCATGGATAATGTTGCCTTTCATCATGGAGACGAAGTGCGGGAGATCATTGAGAATGACTGTGGTGCGTTGTGCTGTCTGAAAGCTCCGGCTTCAAGGTATACTAACCAGTTTTAATGACAGGTGCAAAGCTTATATACCTACCACCATACTCCCCCGACATGAATCCCATCGAGCAAGCTTTCAGTAGTATCAAAGCCTTCTTGCGCCGTAATGAAAGCCACTTCACTGGACCTCACATGCGCGCTGAACTCATCCATCTTGCTATGGAAGAAATAACGAATGAAGATGCCATTGGCTGGATTACAAACTGCGGGTATTCGTAAAGTAGGTAACGAACGTGGGGTAGATGTATGGACAGAGGTGATTATGCGACAGATGAGGGAGTAGTAGGTTAGCGGAAGGTTATGCAGTGTAGTAAAGAGTGGGGGGTCAGGACAGCATGGTGTATGTACAGAAAATATTAGGCAACATTATAAAGGTTCGAGAAACTCACTTATCCCCGAAGACATCGTACTCTGAAAAGAGAGACCGTACATAGTCTTTCTTCATGCGTAAACGCCTAGAGAATTGCTCTGCGGATGCAACGAGAACTCTCAGGCTATCGCTATCACCCCCGGTGAGTGACACCAAGGTGTCAAGGTCTAGCGAGGGCAAGGTTTCAAGGGTGATCTCCGCCGAAACAAGCATGGAGTGGTACTGCAACAGGTCATGTCCATCACGTTCAAGGATAGTGAGGAAAAAGTAATATAACTCATCCTGACGCCGAGGCATAGGAGAGAAAGGCAGGGCAGGAGGCGGTGCTGGAGATAACATGGAAGCGGGGGTCGCCGATGAACCTGCGGCGGAGGGAAGGGGAGGCGGAGAAATGCCGAGAACAGCAGATATCATAGCACTTTGTTGATTGACGAGGCCAGCGATGACGGGGACAAGAGCGGTGGCGGCATCTGTGGGTGCAGCGGGTGTGGCGGTAGGTGTCATCACAGAATGTGGGCCTGAACGTCCACGGGCCTTGTGCGGGCGCAGACGACCATCGCGCACGCCATCAAACTCCTCAGTATTAGGAGGGTACTTGACAGTCGTTTCTTTCGCATCCTATCGAGATAGAGAAGGTCAGTACAGCATTGATCATATTCACAGAGGCTACTCACAACAGCGGATGCCCAACGCTTCAATCGCTTCCGATTAAGGCCAATGTGTCCATCTTGGGTTGGATAACAGAAGCCTTGCTCGTTGTGCTCGCCGCGATGCTTGTCACACTTGTACATTTCCTTCAGCTCGAGAATGATAGTACCCTGACGCTTGATCGAGTCAGAGTACGAGTCCGTGTTTGGAACCTGAGAAATACAATAAGTTTGGCAGGTTCATTAAATATACGTGCAGGCTTACCTCGGTTCCAGCACACGTTGGTCCGAGTTCCTTGTCGTGCTGGAGCACGGCATCAAACGGCTACAAGTCCCAATATTAGTCAAAGCAGAAGAACAGGGATGAAACCACATACACGCTTGCGCAGCCGGAAAGCCTCCATGGCGTCAAGGTCAAGTTCGATGTAGACATCACGAGGCCGTTTACGGAGTAAGGCCTCCCGAATTGCGAACCAGTCTTCATCTGAATCGACACTTGATGCATCACCCTTGCTGCAGGTAACAGAACGTTTAGGTATATGTTTGTATAACAATAGACGGAACAACTTACTTGACACCAGTCCAACGAATCTTGAAGGGTACGTTGATGGAGAACTGCCCATCCAACCCATGGATACGAAGGCCTTCAGCTACGAGAGACTCACGCGGAGTACTCGGGGTGATAGCGACAGTGGTGACCTTCGTGTCGTGAGTCCTCTTTGAACTCGCAGAGCTCTTGCCCTTCGCGGAACGTGGCACAGCCGGGGTGTAATAGACAGTGTAATGTGTGGTGTAGCCTGCAGGTAATTGGTCAGTATGCTCATTGTTAATGAAGAATGGATCAACGCACGGTCATTCGATGACGACGCAGCAGATCCTGGGGCGGAGGGTAGAAACCCAATGGCATCGCTTGTGTTCCCAGCCAAGGGAGTGCCGGAGTTAGCCTGGAGGGCGACTGGTGCCGACTGTTGAGGCATAGGTGGAGGCGGCGGCGGCAACTGTGGGCCTGGAGGTGGTGGTGGTGGCAGCGGCAGGCCTGGGGGCGGCGGAACTGGGGGCAGCGGAACTCGAGGTAGTGAGGCGAGCGTTGGGGCAACTACTCCGGGGTTGGCAGCCTGCCATCGTGCCGTCAACATATCGAGAACACGACGTTGATCTTGAGGCGACAGGCGCGCGAAGCCGGCTTGTCGCGACTCCTCCATCTCATCTTGGGATGTGTAGAATTGAGGAGGATTGACCGCTCCATCTAGAGAAAGTCAGCACCGCACACAAACTCTACTGGTACGTAACGTACCAATCCCTCCCGGGTTCACAAGCCAGTGGATCGACACAGGTCGGGGAGCCTGCGGGTGTCGATAAGGAACGAATCGCGGTGTCAAAGGACGAGACGGTCCACGAGGGTCTGGAGAGGACATGAGGGAGGGAGCGGGAAAAAGATGGGGATGGAACTCACAAGCTCAAAACCCGAGGCTTTTTATCATCTTCGCCAACTTCACCGCAACTTCGCCGTGCTCCTGTCATCCACCAGAATCCCACCCTCGTTGTTGCCCTTCAATCATGCGCAGTTTTGGTTTCTAGAGAGATCCAAATTAAGTGTAAGCATCCAAGACCACGAGGGGGACGTCTCCGAGGCTCCCGACTCCTCACTCACCGAGTATCCAAGCAACAAGGGTGGTTTGTGCTCGTTGTTGAGGTTTTTCAGGGTATTGAAGGCTTCTAGGCCAGCTATGAGGAGTTTTCATGACTCCCGAAGCCCGACACGGAGAGTGTTGATCACTCTGGAGAGGTCATTTGGGTGGAAAGTAGATGGAACATGTCGTCAATGGTCATCGCAAAGATCAGGAAGCCCGCTCCTGAACAGCACGAAGTCACAAATGAGTCACTGCGTGACGAATGTGATAAGCACTCCCAATAAGGCAATGTTTGGCTCTGACAAACAAGTTTCTCGACGCGCGGATTCCAGTCGGTTATGCAAACGGCTGTAAGGCCGGGGAGCGCTGGGGCGACGGAGAGACCGGGCGGTTGGCTGTCCAGAATCCAGATACGAGCATGCCCTTGGCATGTTTAATCCCATCACGACGTCCGCTGCCGTCCAATATTGCTTTCGTTTCCACGCTCCTCCCTGCTCGCAGACGCCCTACGCCACGTTTTCCCAGCCAGCCGTCGAAAGCTCGCGCAACTCGCGAGTCAGTTCGCCGAACGACACCGAGAAGCGCAACGGAACCCCATAAGGAGGCAGCGAGAAGGCAGTGTAGGTTGGAAAGAAGACGATGGACACACGGAACGGAGATGGTGGCTGTGCCGCTGTGGACGGCCAAACTATCTTTATCTGGCCCGTGCCTGGACCACCCCTAGGAACGTCCCCTATCGTCCAATCAGAGCCTCCGCTTCACCCCTTTGGCTATCTCGCGGTCCAGATCCTCTGCGAGATCCTTCCCCGATCCCGCCCTTTCCCACGGTCGTGGCCCCCCTCTCAATGCGACCCGAATCCCACCCACCCAGTTCATTTTGAATAAAAACGACGAGGCCCTAGGAGAGCGTTGCGGCTCACTGCCACCCCGATGCCACTGCCAGCCAGGGAGAGAGCGCACTTCTTCGGACGCAGCAAATACATACTTACGTACATGCCAGAGCTGGCTTATCTCGCTTGAATTCGCTCCAGAGCTGAGCCCCTCACACAGTTTCACCAGCTCCCCGAAACGTCCGACACACGTCGCCGAACGGCGCAAGCGCGGCTCGCCCCGTGCGATTCAACCAGCCAAGTCATATTGCCACCAGTCAATGTGATCGTACGCCGTACATTGTGTGGCGTGCGCTAGCACGCTGCGGTATGGCTGGGCACGACTTCTGACCGTACGTACGCATACACGACGCCACTACGGTGGATGTTTGGTTACGGTTCGATTGAGTTCGATTGAGTCTGAAAATAGATGACTAATAACAGTAAATTTCGTGCCTTTTCCTGTCAGTCCCCTTCTATTACCGTCACCCATCAGTTACCTGTCACTGCCTCAGCCACTAAGTGCCTATGTAGTATATACTGGCCCTATCGCCGACGTCTGCCTTCTTGCCAGACACCACTTATGTCAAGCACATCTTTCTCCCAGCCTCCCAGACCCCCTCTCTGAGTTTCTGTGCCCTGAGCCTCGCTGAGTAAGTCCAGGACCCGGTCACAGCCCGGTACTATCCGGCGACCTCCAGTCCTGAGGTCCGTGTACCAGAAGTCTGGTCCGGGTCCCTGTAAATGCGAACGGCGATCGCGAATCTCACCGGTGATCGATGATCAATGATCAGTGAAGCGCCGTCGCAATTCTAGAAACGATTGTGTCCATGTCATGATGATTGAATATTGAATATTGAATATTGAATGCTCGGGGCCTTCAGTCCGCTCCGTTTATCCATACGACTGAGTACACGGGCAGGGGATGTACTGAGTTGAAGCCAAGATTTCTGAGGACTGATTGGATTCTAGTACGTACTGGCGTGATTCTGTGATCTTTCCACTGTTGAACCTACCCAACCGGCTGACTGGGATTATTTCAGTACCAACTCTTGACCAACTCAGCTTGAAGCCGAGTTGAAATCTCGATCGTGTCCAAATCGTATCCACACGACGCACAGCACCGCATCCTCGTTCCGCTTTCCGGAGGGCTTATAAATCACATGAATAAGAGAGAAAAATACGATATATTTTCACGTAAACATAGGGAATACATCGGGCTCCTAACCAGCCGTCCAGGAGAGTTTGTCGCTACATATCTCAGAATGAACGGAAAGATGATATCTTGTCGCGGATTTAGAGTTGGTCGGGGTTTCAATTTTCGGTTTGTTCCGTCGGTGAGTCGGTCCAGTCATCCATCCTCAGATATCATCTTTCCGTTCATTCTGAGATATATAGCGACAAACTCTCCTGGACGGCTGGTTAGGAGCCTGAGTTGATTCCAGTAGAACCTCCGCCCGTGTACATACCAAAGGGGGCGTTGGTTCCAGCCCCGGTGCGTCGCGCGCCCCCGTTAAATAAATCCCGCTCTCTCTCACAAATGCCTTCTTGCCGATCTACGTCTGGCACTTCGCAGCGCCTCTGCCGACTTGGGCGGACTTCCATCCCCGCCGTGCACTAGACGCAGATCACGACGCTACTATGCCGTTTGCGTTCGCCGAAACAAACGGCCGTCGGAACTTCCTCCGCGGCGATTTTCTCCGCGTCGGAGATTTATCCACGGCCCGTCTCTGGGAATATATCCCGCCGCCCGAGTACAGCGAGGTCATCCAATGCATCGAGCGCATCGTGTTCTTCTACGGGAACGAGGGTCCGCTCGGGTGAGAACCGTCCACTGTGCTAGACCCCCGAGGGCGGATTACAGCCCTCCGAGGTGTGCTCCGGCGTGCGGAGGCTCATTCGATATATATGTACGCTTGATGGAGCGCCGCATATACTGCCGCCACAAATGCCTGGAAGTCCGCCCACGTCGGCAGAGGCGCCGCAAAGTACGAGACGCAGATTGGGAAGAATTTGGGTGATGGAAAGGAGAATTCAGGCTGTGATAGACACTATCAGGGCAGACCTAAAGGGGGCCAGTGGTGGGCGAAGAAGCGACGGGAAGCAGTCTGCTATCAGATGCATAAGTTGGCCCTATCATTTGAGTCTTTGAAGAAAATGGCGACTGATCCGAAACCTTTCCCTTCTCGGGCATGTTCAAATTTGTACTTTCAGTCCCCGTATCTAATGCATGTTATTAGGGCTTAAATGGACTTCTGCCCCCAGTGTGCACTGCCGTCGCATGCGACAGGTCTCATACAAATGTACATTGATTGATTGCGAGAAACCCATGCAATACTACAGTACAGAGACAGTTCCACAGATGGCACATTCTCCCAGGCCAAATATTGAGACGTATACGACTCGACTTCCGCCGGGCCAACTTCATGAACTCGCACAAGGAGTGGGGTGAATCGTGATCACAGATGGCACAACGACATGACAGGTGCATCCTCCCGCGCGCAGTGGGCATGAATCCTTCCAGTGAAGCACAAATCCCGAGAACAGGAGCAGGATGTCCGCACCCGGTCGCCTGGTCCCACCACGCATGCGCTCAAAGCACACATTTCAGTGACATTGTTCATACTATACAATGCAGCCAAGATTGACAAAGGCCCTATCAGAACGGGCCAGCCTGAGCCATCTGCGGCCGCATACGGTTGCCGTCCTATTTTCTCGAATCGGCCGGGCAGGATCCCCCGCTTCGTTATATACGGTTGGGCCGGTGTGTATCCTATTATCCAGTCTGTCCATATTTCATGGGTCGGCCGCGCTACATCAAAACTTCGACGCTGGAGCCAAGTAGTTCAGACCCGGTTCAGACCCAGTTCAGAACCCCTCCTTCAGCCCAGTTGTGAACCTAGTTCCGAACTCTCCTCCTAATCACGCCTGTCACTAGTCTGGGCGTATGTGCATGGGGCCGACCGTAGCTCGCGCTTCGGTGTTAACACGTAGCACGTGGTTCGATCAACAAAGCGTCGACGCGCGCATCTCGAGACGCGTTTGTACTCCTTCCTCGCTATCCATGGCGTCTCAGGCTGGGACCTTCCTAATCTCGCCTCCTTATCAACCAATGACCGAATGAACGGTCGGGGGGAAAGTGTTTTTACTCTTCTGTATATCTCTCAACAATGAAATCAACCCAAAATCTCTACTCCCGGCGCTGTCAAGAATCACTTTTTGAAGAACTCATTGATTGTGGTGGCAGGTTTTCCGACCATAAGCTCGGAGGTGGAGAAGGTGTGTGGTATGCGACTCTCGTTGTAGCTGCCAGCCATTTTCCTCCCACTGTGATAACAGGAAACTGTATTTCAAGAGCTTGGGAATCGTGAGGCTCTGGTCCTCAACTCAAAAACCCTCCGTCTCACTGCTCCTCCTCTCCCCGGAACAAATCATATCGACCAACACACACCTCCGCCATATCCACATCATTCCAATGATCAGTCCTGTCGCACATGAGACTGACAATCCTGTCTGTACTGCTGCTGGTGTGAAAGTTCCGCAGGTTGTATTTTTTTGTTCATGCTCACTAGACGGCAGATATCCTCGAGGTTTGTTGATGACCGAAGATGGTACTTATTCCTTACATACCATTACTTTTTTAATGCATGATTGTGTTCGAAATAAACCATGCACTCGGAGTCTTCTCGCGAGTCGCACTGTGTCGTAAGGCCTCGGAAGGACATCGGATGTCAGCAACGACTAGTGCGACAGCACCAAGTTACGACAAAGCTGACAGAGGAAGAGGACGACAGAGGGGAGCCGATCAGACACGGCGACAGACAAGGGAAAGCAAGCAAAGTCGGTAGAATTGACTAGCTCGAGATAAGGAATATGTACAGCGAGAGCGAGCCTTATATACACAAGAGGAGAGAGACTTAGGTAAGCAACCAATACACGGTGATCAGTAAGCAGACCAAGTATAAGTAAGCAGTCGTATGTAAAAGAGCACAGCATGAGTCAGTATCGTACAGCATGAGTCAAGAGAAAGG
Organism: Amylostereum areolatum; assembly: GCA_012932865.1. NCBI lineage: Eukaryota > Fungi > Basidiomycota > Agaricomycetes > Russulales > Stereaceae > Amylostereum > Amylostereum areolatum. The sequence goes on from SAXG01000002.1 coordinate 2,150,382, forward strand.
AGTCAGACCCGGACCGAGATGAGTCACGTGGGTCCGGGCGGGATATAGATGAGCCGGGTCCGGGCCAAGGTGGAGCCGGACCGGTGATAAGTCGATAAGTCCTAAAGCGTGTAACCGATGTAAAGTAAAAAGAAAATTATAGACCGTTCATGACATCACCCCTTCCTTAGATTCGACGTCCTCGTCGTAATCAGATTCAGTTTCTTCCTCCGACAGGAGTTTCCAACGATTAAGGCGTGCAGGTTTCGGGGCACCCGGATGTTCACGGTGGAAGTCGTCAATGCGTTTCTTGGCATTCTGGAGATTGGTGAGAGGCTCCCAAGTATTGTCATTGTCTGGGTAGCCTTTCCATTTGACGAGGTACTTGAAGCCGCGACCAACCTTCTTGGAGTCTATAATCTTTTCGACCTCATAGACTTCCTCTCCTTGGACTAACTCTGGCGGTGGAGGTGTAGGTGCTTTCTGATTGTCAAAGGCGGGACCGTTGTGTGGAGATAGGAGGGACTCGTTGAAGACCGGATGTTTTCGTGACCAGGATGTAGGGAGGCGAAGCTTGTAAGCCGATGCTCCGACTTTTTCCAGGATTTCGAAAGGACCAAAGCGCTTGTCATCTAGCTTTTGCATAGGACGTGCCGTTTTGATTACGGTTTGGCCATCTCTGGTCTTGGCTTCCAGCCAGACGAAGTCGCCAATTTTGTAATCTATTGGTTCGTCCTTCTTGCGATCGTAAAAGCGCTTTTGATCGTCCTGTGCTGCCTTTAGCGCAGAGCGGGCTTCCTCATAGATGTCTCGCATGCGTTGTGCAAACTCGTTCGCCGATGGGTTGTCTGTCTCACGTCGAGGGTTTGTCCCCAGGTAGAGTTCCCGACCATAGTTGGCAAAGTTGGGAGACATCCCAATCGAACTATGGACCATGTTGTTGAGTGCAGTCATGGCAAGTGGGAGGTAACGTGTCCAATTGTCCTGTCGTTGATTGACGAAGATGCGAAGGTAGTTTTCCATGGTCATGTTGGAGCGTTCGGTCTGTCCGTCCGTCTGAGGGTGATACGCCGTGGACGGGTTCCCTTCAATGCCTAACAGTTGGAACAATGCTGTGGTGAATTTGGAGACAAACACGCTGCCACGGTCGCTGACTGATCTTTCTAGGAATTCCATGATGGGGGACCACCTCGCGTAGGTACTCGAAGGCGAGTTCGTCCTCCGTTAGGTCTTTGGTCGTGGCCCAGAATACAACCTGCTTGGTACCCATGCAGTTCACATTGCAGATGGCGTCTTTTCCATCCGAGACTGGGAGCGGCATGACAAAGTCGATGGATACATGCTCCCAAGGCGCTTGTGGCGGGTCATGTGGGTGGAGTGGAGCGGCAATGCGATCATGTCTAATCTTGGTACGTTGGCAGGTCTCACATCCTTCAACATATTTCCGGACATCGTCTCTAATGGCAGGCCACCAGTAGTTGCGCGTGATGAGCTCATGGGTCTTGTATCGTCCTGGGTGACCGACAAGCGGGCCGTCATGATGAGCTTGGATGATGTCTGCACGGAGTCCTTTGTCTCTTGGGACATAGAGTCTGTGTTGCCAGGTGATCGTTCCATCTGCGTGTTCCAGCCATCCCTTCACTTTGAGTGCTAAGGCGCGTTCTACTGCATGGTCTCGGAGTAAGGTAGCCTCCTGAATCCGCTCAATGAAGACATTGTCAGGTCCATTGGTTATAATTCCTGCATGGTTGAGGGCGCGAAAGAGTTCTGGTTTCAGGAGGACAATGTTTTCATTGTCTTTCTCCCCCTTCTCAAGGCCCGCTAGTCGGGAAATAGCATCGGGTTTACCCATTGTTTTGCCAGGCTTGTGGAGTAGCGTACAATGATACTCTTGTAGCTCCGTTAACCATCGTGCTTGTCTCCGATTTAGCTTCTGCGCCTTGCGGAAGTACGTGAGATTGCGATGATCCGACCAGATTTCAAACTCCTGTCGTGCCCCCATGAGGTATTGTCTCCATTCCTCTAGCGCCGTCATGATAGCCAGTAATTCCTTGTCATAAATCTCATAGTTCCTCTCAGCTTCGCTGAGGGACTTTGAGAGGAAGGCGACCGGGTGCCATTTGCCATTGTCCTGTTGTTGCGAAAGTACCGCGCCCGTGGCATAGTCAGAGGAGTCCGCCTCGACACGGAACTGTCCATCGTCTGTAGGGATTGCTAGAACTGGCTGCGATGTTATACGTCGCTTGAGTTCCTCAAAAGCCTCCTGCTGTGGGGTGTCCCAGACCCATTCCGTCTTCCCAGTGAGTTTAGTCATTGGGTGAGCAATGCCACTGAAGTCCTTGATAAAGCGACGGTAGAAGTTGCAAAAGCCCAAAAATGATTGAAGTTGTTTCTTCGTTTTGGGGGCTGGCCAATTGGTGATTGCCGCGACCTTTGCTGGATCCATGCGAACCCTTCCTCCGCCGACAATCATGCCCAGGTATTCGATTTCTGCCTTCTCAAACTCGCACTTTTCTGGCTTCAGATAGAGTTTGTTTTCTCGCAGGATCCGAAGGACCTCCTTGACTATTCGACGATGTTCTTCTAGCGTATGTGTGAAGATGAGGATGTCGTCCAAATAGACGACCACGACTCCTTGGTGGATCAAGTCTTTGAACAGGTCATTCATCATGGCTTGGAACGTAGACGGGGAGTTGGTGAGTCCAAAGAACATGACCGTAGGCTCGTAGAGACCTTTGTTCGTGCGGAATGCAGCTTTCCACTCGTCCCCTTCTTTAATCCGAACATTGTTGTACCCCCATCGGACATCGAGCTTGGTAAAGTGCCGTGCTCCTTTAAGTTTGTCAACCAACTCTTGGATGAGCGGGAGCGGGTAACGGTTCTTTATTGTCATCTCATTGAGCTTTCGATAGTCCTGCACAGGACGTAGCGAGCCGTCTTTTTTCTTGATGAAGAAGAATGGGGAGGCCATGGGTGATTTGGACGGTTGGATCCGGCCAGATCTCAGGTTCTCTTCCAGAAAGGCGTCCAGTTGCTTCTGCTCGTCCAATGTGAGGGGGTAAACTTTGCAATCAACCGGTTTGAAGTTAGGAGTGAGCTCAATGGCGTGGTCCCATGGGCGTCGCTCAGGGAGCTTGTCGAAGTCGTCTTTGTCAAAGATGTCCTTGAATTCGTGGTACGCCGTTGGGACTCGCTCAGAGAAGGTCTGTTCCTTTTTCTTAGCGTGTTCTTCAATTGCAATGTCCGATGCATGGGTCCGGATGTGGTATGTCGCTTTGTAGCCATCCCAGTCGAAAGCAAACAGCTGCTCGTCCTTTTCCATGTGGACTGGCTCTTCCTCCTCCTCTTCATCCTCATCGATATTGAGGAGGGGAGGGGGACGAGAGCAGCTGATAGGGCATCGGTCAAATTCAATTGACCCGGATTTCCAGTCGATGTGAGGGTTGTGCTTCTTTAGCCACTCATGTCCAATGAAAAGGTCCGTATCTCCTAGATTGGAGACCGCCAGGTCAATGTTTTCTTCATGGTCTTGAATATTTAGGCGAAGTGTGACATATTCCGTAATGGGACCTCCTGTGTTGAGAGTGCCGTCTGCATTTCGTACTGGGATTGGGCGAGCAGTCCGTCGCGTGGGGATGTGATTTTCCTGCACAAACTTCGTGTTGATACACGAGCCAGTGCAACCACTGTCCAGGAGTGCGAGAGCTTTGACAATGCGTTTGGAATCTACCACCAGTTGTGTGGGAATGACCGTTTGTTCCTTGGCGCTGGCGGAGCGTATGAACTGCATAGGAGTGGCGAGCTCTAGTAGAGCTTGACATGCTAACTCGTCTCCCATGCCAGTTATTTCCTTGATGGCTTCATAAGTAGCCTCGTCACGGCGTCGGTGGTGTGTCCAGATGCGAAGGATTGCAATCGCACTTTCGGGTTTGTCTTCCCTTAAGCGACGAAGCGTCCATTGAGCCGTTCCAGGTGCCATATAACATGATTTGGGCGCCGTGCCCCTTCCATCGCACGGCGTTGTCCCTGACTTCACAGGGTCCATATCCAAAACCGAGTCCGTATCCAAAGCCGTATCCAAAACTGAAGCCGAAACCGAAGCCATATCCAAAGCCGAAGGCTCACAAATCGAGGCCTGAGTATCTAAAATAACAACGGGACGCGTGCCCGTACCGATAGAGTCCGTAAGAGAAGTCATAATGGGGATATCCCCCGTAGTAGTACAGTCCGAATCAACAATGCGCATATGTAAACGAGAACCAGGCCACCGAGGCGCCACAAAACCAGACGAGCGAGAAACAGAAACTTGGGCTTCAGATGCCGTGTACATCGTCAGCCCCCTCAAAAACCCTCCTTCTTCTCCTCCACCTTCGGCTGAGCTTGAAGCGCGTCCATCACGCTTTTCCGATCTTCGGCCGACAGGCTCCTAGCCCAGGCGGTGGGCGTCTCGAACGTCTGTGCTCGAGCCTCCCGCTTTGGTGGTTCCGTGTACCGGTCCCTCCCCCACATGTCTCGGATGTTCTTCACGTCCACCCTGCAGTCCCGCACCTGGTGGCCATTCTGTCCGCAGCGGAAGCATCGCCCCTTGATGTCGACACGGTTGACGTCCATCGGCTGACCTTTGCCACCGTGCACCGTGCCGGTTCCATCGCGGCGCCATGGGACCTGCCCCCCTTGTTGCCCATTGGACGATCCTTGTCCTTTGGGTTTTTGGTTCTGCACGGGTCCACTGCGCTGGGTCTTAAGGTCCTCCCGCTCCTGTCGCAGACCGTCGATCAGGATGATGCGCTCTTTGAGGTCCTCATATTTCTGAGGAACGTGACCGCTGTCGTAGATGGAGTCGATGGTCCGATAGTAGACGTTGTGTTTGAGCAGCTGCATGAGGTGGATAGGGTCCTGCGCCGTGGAGTATCCTGCCTTTCTTGCGAGTTGCTCGAACTTGGCGAAGTATTCATGGGCAGTGGTACCCTTCGTCTGTTTGAACCCGTCCAGTTCGACTGCGGCACGGTGCTGCTCATTGACGTCGGTGAAGGCCCCTTTGAGTGCTTTGTGGAAGTCCACCCAGGCGACCATGGCTCCATTGGCCAAGTGTGCATCCTCATACTCGGCCTTCCAGGTGCGTGCTGCCTCCCCCGTCATGTAGGTGAGAATGAAGAGGACTTTGTCCTTGTCCGTCACGAGGTCATCCTCAGCAGCTCGCATGTATTCCTCGCACGACCGCATCCAGTCATTGAAGTCCTCTCGTTTCCCAGAGAAGCCTTCAGGAGTTTTCGCGTGGACTTTCTTTCGGGGGGGTCTGGCGGCGGCGGCGGCTGGGGCACTAACAGTGACCGCAGGGGGGTTGACGGTGATGGGGGGGGCCGTGACGTTGACGGTGGGGGGTGGCAGGTTGAGGGCAGCAACAAGCACGGCAGGGATGGCGACCCATTGGCCATTTACTTCCATGAGCCAGGCATCGTCGGTGCCGTTATTCATGTGTTGGATGGGAGAGCCAGTTTGGCCGATGACGATGTTCCATGTTCCACCGATTTCGGTGCAGTTGGCAAGTTCGGCGGGGAGAGGGGGTTGGGGGTCGGTGCGGATCCACTGGGCAGCCATGATTGGTTCGTCGAGGTCGGAGAAGTCTTCGTCGGTGACAGGCGGTAGGGCGGAGGCGGCGATGAGGTTGAAGTCGGCTTCAGTGAGGTCGTCTTGGCTTTCGTTGGCGAAGTACCAACTGATGCCACTTGTTTGGGTTGCTACGAAGGCGACTTCGACAGTGGTGTCTCCGAGTTGGACAAAGAAGTCGTTTCCTCGTTCAGTGAAGCCTAGAGGGAGGGGATATATGTAGCAGTTTTCGTCCTCAACGTCGGTGTCGGAGTCAGAACTGGAGTCGGAGCCGTTGAGTCCGAACGAGGGAATTGTTTATAAGTGGGTGAGGTCGATGACCTCTGGCTGGGTGAGGTCGATGACCTCTGGCTCTGGTGTGGGGCTGGGGGTGTTGCCTGGTGTAAGGAGGCGGTGGGTGTGTCGAGTGTCTACTGGTATTTTCTCGTTGGGCGCGTAGAAGGATTTTGGGGGTTGCTCGAGTTTGTAGCGGTAGGTGACGTATGGGCAGGAGTAGACGTAGAGGTTTCCGTTTCCTTGTTCGCTTATTTTGAGGCGATAGAAGTGGATGTCTATGATGGAGTCTTCAAGTTCTTCTACGCCGAGGGCGACCTTCCAATTGTGCCAGGCCCAAGGGTCTTTAGATTCGTTGATGAGGGAGATGATAGCGTCGTGGCTGATGGGGATGAATTCTTGTACTTGCGAGCGCCAATCTTCCATGCACGAGCCCCCAGTCGAAATGGTTACTCTGTGCGGCAAGGGAAGATTTTGTCGAGGGAAGGTGGTTCTGTTATGAGATCGCAAGACGGTCTGCCTCAGTCTTCTCGACCTGTTGGCTGTCTCTTCGTCTAGGGGACACGAGCCCAAAGACTTCCTAAACCGCTTTCCTTTCGCCGCTTTTACTCGTTTCCTACACCAAAGGTGCACCTTCTACTGTCACCTCTGAGCTTTCAACTCCTGGTATTGGAGAGTCTCGAGTAGGTGTAACGTTTCGAGGAAACGTCAAGCCGGCACCGGTATACGTGCGCACGACCACAATGTCAGGGTAACGAGTCGCGTACTCTGGGGGCAACGGTCTAGGGCGGCACGGGGGAAGAACAAGGTCAGTACCAGACGGGTACTACTACTACTACGCTACAGTACGTAGGGACGGTCGTAGGGTGGTGCAAGAGTAAACAGATCTCGAGCTTATGTCAGCAACGACTAGTGCGACAGCACCAAGTTACGACAAAGCTGACAGAGGAAGAGGACGACAGAGGGGAGCCGATCAGACACGGCGACAGACAAGGGAAAGCAAGCAAAGTCGGTAGAATTGACTAGCTCGAGATAAGGAATATGTACAGCGAGAGCGAGCCTTATATACACAAGAGGAGAGAGACTTAGGTAAGCAACCAATACACGGCGATCAGTAAGCAGACCAAGTATAAGTAAGCAGTCGTATGTAAAAGAGCACAGCATGAGTCAGTATCGTACAGCATGAGTCAAGAGAAAGGAGTCAGACCCGGACCGAGATGAGTCACGTGGGTCCGGGCAGGATATAGATGAGCCGGGTCCGGGCCAAGGTGGAGCCGGACCGGTGATAAGTCGATAAGTCCTAAAGCGTGTAACCGATGTAAAGTAAAAAGAAAATTATAGACCGTTCATGACATCGGAATGGCTCGGAATCAGTGTACAGCCAATGGGAAACGTGGGAAAGCGTTAACGCCGCGCTCGCGACATCTGAACGTCGAGCTACGGTCCCCCCCTCGCGCTTGTGAACAGACTTAAAACAGAACGATTGTCTTCTGTTTTAAGTCTGGCTACGAGAGACTACCTGTCACACTCCGTGACCAGTTCAGAGGTTCCGAACTCCTGCCCAAAATGAGATGGACGGTTCTAAGCAGGTTCTGAACCAGTTCCGAACGTTTGAACTTCAGTAGCTTCAGTTCTAACCAAGATCCGAGTGAGGAGCCAAGGGTTTCCACAATTCACGACCCCCTTACTGATAAGGATGTTGATCTGAGCCCCTCTCGCGTTAGCGGAGGGGCTCACGTGAGTCTAATGCCCAGTTTGCGGCCGCACCGTATGCATAGAGCATCCCGCGCGCAAACCACGTGACAAACGGCGCCTAGCCGGAATTGCCGGCCGCGGCGCCGCCTCCACTTTCCTGGCACAAGTCCGCGGATGTCTGCGCATGACCCCCACGCCCGCGCACAACGCGCCCCCCCTACTCATCCTTGCACGGCCTCATACAGTGCCCACGCCACTGCACATCCGCACATGACCGCCGCCCGTCCGCGCACCTCCCCAGCTCGCCCGCACACCTCCTCAGCTCGCCCGTGCACCCCCCCAGCTCGCCCGCGCACGACCCTCGCCCGTCTGCACGCACACCCGCACACCCGCACACCCGCACACCCGCACGCGCCCCCCGCCTGCTCTCGCACCCCCCGTGCCTGTCCGCGCGCTCCACTTGCTCATCCGCGAACGGACTTCACCGTCCGCGGACGATGAAGTCCGTCCGCCGATGCTGTCGCACACGGCCCCTGCTCGCACGCACGGCCACTTCTCGTTCACGCACGCCCCCCGCGCGACCACACAGGCCCCTCGCTGGCACGCACGGCCTCTGGTCGCCCGCACACGCAACCTCGCTCGTCCGCGCACACCCTCCGCTCATTTGTGCACTCCCAGCCCGTCCACGCACGCCCCCTGCTTGTGCACAAGCAATGAAGTCTATGCGTCGATGCTTCCGCGCACGGACATCATCGTCCGCGCACGCTCCCCGCTCGTCCGCGCATGGCCCCCGCACCCGTCCGCGCATGCCGCCCGCCTGTCCGCGGACGGACGGACTTCATGATCCGCGGACGGAGTTGGTCGTCCGTGCACGACCCCACACCCGCCTGCGCGCGCCCCGCGCCCGCCTGCTCATCCGCGCATGCACACCCTTGTCTGCGGACGGAGTTTGTTGTCCGCGGACGGACTTCATTGTCTGCGGACGGACTCCACGGGGATGTATTCCGCGGAGGCGCGTTCCGCGGAAATGCTTTCCGCGGAGACACCTTCCGTGGAGACACTTTCTGTGGAGACACGTTTCACGCGGACATGTTCTATGGTGACACAGTCTACGGGGACGCATTCCGCGAGGACACATTCTACTGGGAGGCTTTCTGGGGAGACACATTCCAGGAAAACACGCTCTGGGAACACACGTTCTGGGGAGACACGTTGCGGGGAGACATGTTCTGTGAAGACATGTTTTGCGGAGACCTATTCCGCGGAGACATATTCCGTGGCCACATATTCCGTGGAGACACCTTCCATGGAGATGCGGTGACACATTCTACAACCAGCGAAGCTTCCACTTTCTCTTAGCATCTCAGTAGGAAAGAGCCACTCCCCTACGTGATCTCTGCCCTGTCACAACCTTCTGGCACGGGAAATTCAAGACTTAGTACTCCACCAGCCGCCCCTATGTGAAGTCAGCGAGACACGAACACATCTTCCACCGGTAGTAGTTCATCGCCATCGACTTGTGTCACTCAAGTTGAACCTGGTCCACCGAGACCACCCCAGACCAGACCAGTGTCCCCCGAGTCAGACTCGGACCACCCATTTGACGCAGAATGTGCCACCACATTTCCACGGAATATATCTCCGCGGGATATGTCTCCGTGGAATATGTCTCCGTGGAATACGTCTCTGTGCAATGTATCACCGCGGGATATGTCTCCGCGGAATATGTCCCCACGGGATGTCTCCATGGGATATGTCTCCACAAGATATGTCTCTGTGGGATATGTCTCCAAGTAATGTGTCTCTACGGAATGTGTCTCCGCGGAGTGGGTCTCCGCGTCTCCGCGGGATCTGTCTCCCTGGAATATGTCTCCACGGAATGTGTCTCCGCGGAGCCAACTTCAAGGGTCCAACTCCGCCAGTCGAACTCCGCGGATCTAACTCCGCGGAGCCAGGTCCGTGGAGCTACTTTTCTGGAGAATATTATATTGAGATCCTTGTCTCATGCTTACAGACTCCGTCCATGGAGCCAGTTCTGTAGAGGTCCTTTTCTGGAGCTCATTCTACAGAGATCCTTCTCCTATTTCATGGAACTCGCCACACGGGGCCAGTGCCTCTTTTTTAAAGCCCATTCTGCAGAGATTGTTCTTCTATGTTCAGAGACTCCGTCTGGAAGGCCTATTTCGCGGTGGCCCTTTTTGAAGCCTATTCTACGGGGATCCTTCTCCTATCCTACCAACCTTCTTGTGTGATGCCCAATCTTCCCACATTGTGAGGAACAGAGGCAGAAAATATTCTCTCCATGCGGCGGAATCAAGAGGAATGGAGACGGAGTATTACTTCTTGCGGCCAGATTGAAAGAAACGGGGGCGTAGCATCTCCCCTCTGTGCGGCCAGATCAAGAGAAGTGGAGGGGTAGTATTTGCGGCCGGATTGAGGGAAACAGAGGAGTGGGGTTTCCCCTGCATGCGCTTTCAGGTATGTTCTCAATGACTTGGCCGAAATGCAAGCCAATGCGGCCGGATCGTTGGACATGGTAGTATGTCAGAATGCGGCCGCATGCGGCCGACCCATTTGGATAGGGGCTTTGTCACCCTTGGCTGCATCGTATATTACAGGCAATGTCACTGAATGGGCTCGACAACAAGATGCACTGGTCATATTGTGATAGGTCTTCAATGGATGTGTAGTCATCTTGAACTCCGTGGGGCGAGGATCGAAACAAAGGAATGTATTGGCAAGTAAGGCGGGCTTTCGACACCGGTCTCCGTTGACTGTGGACCGTTGGGTCCTGCATCCAATCGAGCCAAGAGATGGTACTCACCTGCCGCAATCTAGTACAATCTGCATCAGGATGGGGATTACGACCGCGTAGCGGTGAGGCCGGCTGGACCAAGTGAGTCTGCTTTGCTACACCACAAGAGCAAGATCTGATCCAAGAACGAGTAGCGCTGGGGCCAGAGTTCAACGTTCAACCCATCAGCGTGGACATACCGCGATGCGCAGAGTGGGTTCAAGATCCGCCAACTCCACGAACCGAAGATATCAGGTTGGAGGGGTTGGAACTGCAGGTGCACCGGCAATACGCAGCAAGGGCCACCTAGATTTACGAAGGTATAATAGGACGTAAGAGTTGCAGATACGAATACAGAGAGAGGTGCATGATCGCTGAGCCGTACAACTTGTGACAGACTTGGTTGAAGGCAGGGGGGTAGATACTGCATCTGCTTTGCGGTGGACGGAAGGGGACTCCTCCGACTTCCAGCTGCTCACCGGCCGCCTTGAATCCGATTGTGCAAGTCCTCCACCAGCTCCAGGAGCCCTGCCTCTACGTCGTCCAGCCCCGCAAGTGCGTCGTCCATCTCCTCGACATCGGCGGTCAACTCAAGTATCTCCTCTAACGCAGCATCTTGGGCAGGCACGGAATGGCATATAGGCCCTGTGAAGATTACGTTGGAACCGGCGGGTTCTCTCTTCAGCTCCCCAGTTCGGACGCGGGGCCCCAAGCGTGGCCTGGGACAGAAGTGCCGTAATATCAATTGCGCTTTGGTGCGATTGTCTCGCAGATTCCTCTAGGGCGGCAACCTGTTCGACCATGCCGTCGCGAACGGCGCGGTCGCGTTGGAACCTGACCTTGGCCTGCACTAGGCCGTCGCGGAGCCGTTGCTTCTCAACGGCGGGTACTGATGACAGGTCAGGTGAACGGTCGTTTCCAACGTTTGCATCATCCCCCTCCTTGGCCAAGGTCTTCCCTGCATAGGGAATAACGTTAGAGAGCCTTAATAAAACAACAGCCTGCCGCGAACCTTTCGCCTTGGGCGGCCCGACGCGGGGGGCAGCTGGGTACGTCGGCAGCCGCTGTGTCCTCGTCAAAGGCAAACCCGTCGGCAGGTTGCGACATAAATGGAGCCTTCGAGGGGGCTACGCAGGACGAGTGGGAGGTACTGCTGGAGGCGGCGGTAGTGCGGTCCCTCTTAGAGTCGTCGGGGAGAGCAAAGCTGGCGGTAGGGGCAAAATCGCCGGAAGGCGCAGAATTTCCGCCGGCGCGAGACGCGCCAGTAGCTTTGTGTCGTACTGCTCAGCAGTGAGTAAGATGCTTTGCGCATAAGATAAAATTTTACCAGATTTGCGTTTGGCGTCCTTGCGGACGGAGCTTTCGCGTTTAGCGGCCGCTGCAGGACGGAGCAGTAAGGAAGGAAAACGCCAGCGGTACCACTTTCACTCACATTCCACGGGTCGTGGCACAGGAGGACCAATGTCGACTTCCATTAGCGCTAGAGAGACGTCACGTAAGCAATTTGATTGCGGTAAGCGGCGGCAGAACGAACTCGGCGACGGTGTTGAGGAGGGCTGCGTAGGCTCGGGCGCCAGGTCTGTCGGAGCGGGGCTCCTCTCAGTAGGGGCCTTCCGCACGTCTAATCCCCGATTGAGACTTGTGCGCCCGTGCGAAACAGGGAAAAGCCGCGCACCATCTGCCTTAGAGCGTTTCACTTTCGCCGCGCGCGGAGTCGGGGAGGGCCTTTTTGATGCGATTGAAGAAGGCGCCGTCGCAGATCGATCGCCTGAAAACGCGTCCCAAATATCTAATACAGATATATATGCTACTGCTAGCATCGGATAATGACATAGAAACGCACCGCCAACTTCAGAGAGGCTCAATCTCGCCGCACGCGGAGCTTGGGACGGTGTTTTTGACGCAATCACGGAAGATGGTGTCCCAGACCGACCGCCCGCAAAGGTATCCCAAAAATCTGATACGCGGTATTAAAAAAACAGTTCATAGCGTTGATTAGACGTGGTGGAAACGCACCAAACGCCTCGGAGCGGCGCGGTGCCTCACTCATGGGCTCTGTAATTCTCGCCGTAGGCATCCTAGCGGTCTCTACCGACGATCGGTCAGATTTCCATCCGTATAACGTCGGAGTCTTTGGACGCCACCTGTGAATCGAACATGTCGAGACTCGTCGTCAAGCTGTTTCTCTAAGGCCTGTCGGGGAGATTCCAGCCGCAGGACCCCCAATTAGCTCTACTTCATCCAGACAGGTTCGTAAGAGCTACTCACCTTCTTTGAATTCGTTGTCGAGGATTTATCGGACATATGGATCAATGTTGAGATGAGACAGAGTAGAGGTGAAAGAAGAGAAGTTGTTTGAGGATAAGTAGATGATGATGAATCATGAAAGTACCAGCGGTTTCGCGGGACCACGTGAGGGCGGACGCGGTCAGTACTAGTAGCTTAGTCTCCCCAAGGCAGACGAGATATTTCGTCAACACTTCTCAGGCTCAGGATCCTTATAGTAGCTCTACCTTGCGAGGAACGAGCTAGGTTTCTCCAGCCCGTAATTCGTCGCAGCAAAATTATAAGAGCATCGCACGAGTCTCTTTTGTATCAACACTAGAAAGCTTTACTACACATCTTTGTATTGCTTCGGGTGCCCTGTCTCACATGGAATTCATGTTTCCCAATCTCCTGTTTTTGTCCCTCCGCCATCCTGCTGTTCGAGAGCCTGTTCAGAGTGTACATTTAGTACCTACTATAGCCACGCGTGCCGAGCAAGGTGAAGGCCGCCCGCAGGCGGCACTTGTCGAGTGCTAAGTAGATAGATAGATAGATAGATAGATAGATAGATAGATAGATTACATCCATTACAAGGCGTGGTCCCCTTCAGGAACTGCCAGGTTTCGGGTGGTTGTCACGACGCCGCCAAAGCCGCGCCACTACTTAACTTCAACTCTAGCAAGTCGGATGACGGGTCAGCGCGTCAGCGTTGAGCTACGCCTTGCTCTGCTCCGCGCACTCGAGAAAACCGTACTTAAGCAACAAATGTATTGTGCAATTTCGGTAGTAGACTAATAGTACAAGTTCTAATGGACGAATTAAGTAGGATGGTGAGAAAATACCGTAGGAATGTGGGTTAAAAGAGGGTGGGCCAGGAGGGGGAGACCAAAGAAAGGAGATTTGGGTTTAGGATTGGAGAAATTTTCGAGGCCGGAAGGGCCGTGACGCATGCAGATAGTACGACGAGGTGGATAGGGAATACCCGGAAGAAGTGGGAAAGGCTAGAGCAGGGCAGTCAGTAACTGAGCTCAGAGTGGCAGCGGAGGCAGGTGCACGGAGCGCCTTTGCCCTCAGGCCTCAACACCTGAACCCTGTTCAGACAGGGTTCAGACAGGGTTCGGGTGTGTTCTGATGGAGGAAAAACAGAAAGAGCACCCATCGAGCGCATGGTGAATCTGAGGTGCAAGGGAGTTGTCGTGATTCTCCGCGGCGAATTTGACACTTCATCGTACGTGCAGAACGGCGCGCGGGGCGATCTGACTGCAGGTGTTGTTTCTCGATATCTCATCAACTCGTTGAAGTATTCGAGGAATGAATCAGAGGAAATGATCGGGGGCCTAGGCCATGCAAAACGTGAAGGCCGTAGATTGGGTGAACGGGGTGGTTTGTCGGGATGTACCCAGACTAAATGCGGCAGTGGGTGTAAGGAGGAGGAGTAAGGTAGGATGTAAGAGTAGGACGGTTGAGCACGAGGGACGAAGTATCGAAGTAGGGGTCAGATGTAATTAGAAAGAAGGTATAAGATAGAAGCTATCCCGGGTCCACGTTGTCTGGTTCGGGGGGAGGGGGGGAGGTTCAATCGGGGCTATGTACCTTGGCGAAAGCGCGCGTTGCGCCGACGAACTTGGCGAGGGCCGACAGACCGGGTTGGGTGCCTAGGATGAAGGGGGTGGAAAGAGTGCGCGAGGCGGTGCTGAGGTGATGTCGGTGGTCTTCGAAGAGTGGGCAATCGGCAAGAATGCGGTCTCGGGTTCGGATGCGAGCGTCGCCGCACCGGCAGGCAATGGGGTCGGTGGGAACGAATCGGGCGTAATAGTCGTCGCGGAATCCACGTCCAAGAATAGTTTGGATGATGCGAGTGCGGACGTCGTGTGGGCCGTCAAAATTTCGCTGGAAGGGGGATAGGTTGGTAGATGGAGGATGGCGTAGCGCAACCGGTGCGGGGTTGTTGTGAGGGCGGGCTGCCCATTCAGCTCTCCAAGTTTTGAGCGCTCGAGCTTTTGCTTTTGCGCGTGCCAAGGAAATGGTAGAGCGGACGAGGGGCACACCATAGACGCCCTCCTTCGCGATCGTGTCTGCCCGCTCCTTCCCAATGATTCCCGGACCCAAGCAACTTCCGCCACCAGCGACTCCGAGGCATTGAGGAAGATTTCGACGTGTCGGCAGAACAGGATGAAGCGGATTGCGCAGGATGGTCGGCTGTGTTGGTAATGGGGGTGACGGCGGATTGGTTGTCGGATAAGAAGAGGATGCGCGTGAGGTGAGGGTCTTAACAGCACGAGAAGATTTACGACCGCCAGAAAGGGCTCCACGTGATAACATTGTCGCCGCGGCGAAGCTCGCTCTTTTGACTTTTTCCTTTTCCTTCCCCGTCCCCTTCCCTTCCCTGTTCCCTCTTTCGTTCGATCGCCAACGGTCTACGCTCTTACGATCTTCATCTAACTACATATATTATGCAATCTCAGGCCAATAGCCCCTCAGACGACCGCATCCCGGAAGCCACCGCCGAGGAAAACCTCCGGCCCCCGTCGCTCGACTTGGACTCGCCTGTTGTAGGCGCGGATTCGAATGCCTTTGCGACTGCATCGAAGGGAAACATTTCAGACGAAAAGTATCCTGGTGCTCTGAGTGAAGTAGCGGAGGGCGGAAGTAGCGCTGATCGACCGTCGAGGACAGATGAGGTGCGTACAGTAATGTTCTGGTTAGTTCGTTCAGCCTAGCCCTGACGTCCCAGCACAGGGATCCCCGCCCTCCTTGAATTCAGCCCGCCATACGTCGTCCGCCCGGCTGGATCTTTTTTTGCCGCCGTCGTCTTCCGTTTGTCCGCCCCCGAAAGCCGGGATATTCACACATTTGAACGAGTACAACTCCCCGCCGCCCATTACGACCGCATCGCCGCTTCTCCTGTCCCCAAATATTCTAGAAGGCTTCCTTCCGCTTCCCGCGCCCGTGAGCATGACCGATGTCAGCCTTCAGGACGACGACATTGACTGCAATGTTTCGGGCGCGCTCGACGGGCTTTACAACCCACTGGCAAAGGCGACAGTGTCCTTGGACGACATAGCTTGGCTGGTCCGCAGGCTAGACTGGCCAACGAGAGAGTGCCTTGCCGCCGTGATCGGCCTCCGGCTCCGCGAGGTCGTCTCGGCTTGTCCAGTATCTGAGGACAATATGACGTTCGAAAGGCACATGAAGAAGGCGTATTATATGGTGGTAGGCTCTCATATTCTCTCTGCCGTTTTCTGCCATCCTGATGTCTCCATTTCAGCGCCAATACCAGATTGCCGTCAACGACGACCCCCTCGCGCCATTAAATGTCAATATAGCGTCGGCTTCGCACCATATCCGCGCCGCCCCTAGAGTCGGCGAGCTTGCAATGGCCGTGTGGGAAAGATGGCAGGAGGGCACCCTAGTGCAGTCTCACCATGTGGTCACGTCCTTCGACAACGCGGATGCATCCCTCCGCAAAGATGGCGGAAGTATGCGCGCCATTGTAATCCCGACGTCAAGGCAGGGTTTGGAGACACACCGGGACATCGTCAAGATGACAGCTCTCGGGGTATACAGCAACGCCCCATTGTTGGCGGCGACGGCGCTCTATTCGACTTGCTGGTCGCGCTGGTGGAATGGTAGGTATCCCTAGCTACCACCAATCTTGCGACTGACTACCTTCCCGGACGGATAGGCGAAATCTTGCCGAGGGTTCCCTCCAGAATGGAACTCCTCAGCATGGCGCAAGCATTGCCGAAGGATCAGCTTGTCTTCCTCAAACTAATACCTTCTGAAGTCCCCCAGGCCGTTCCTAACCCTCACCTCCAGCCCCCGGGCATCTTGAAGCGACAGGACAGGGGCAAAGGAAAGAAACGGGCCCTTCCGGATTCCGACGAAGAAGTCGAGGAGGGAGGCTTGACAGGAGGTGCGGGGATGTCAGTGACGGCGACGGAGCCTCCGGGGCGCTTCCAAGATGAGCACGGCCAAATCCGCTCTTCCCGGGTTCGGGAGAAATCGAGACAGCGGTCGATGTCGCGTGCCCCAGCCTCGTCCAGGGCTGCCTCGCCTACGCCATCCGCAGCCTCGACAACGCCGCGGGGAAGGAGCAGGACGAGGGCGGCTGCCCCAGCGCCGAAGAAGCGGAAGACTGGCAACATGAGCAAGAGGGGAGTCCTGGACGCTGTAAGTCCGGGAAGGCTGTTCTCCGACGACGAACGTAGACTAATCATAATGCAGAAGGACGCCTGCCACAGATGCATAGACTCGAATCTGGACTGCGAGATCGGTGGCCACAGCATCATCCAGCGGAAGACGTGCAACAATTGTCACGACCGTAAGACCGCATGCACCTTCTCCAGTTTGACGGCGGAGGCCAGGAAAACCCTCTTCCAACAGTACGGACTTTTGGACGGCTCCCCCTCCCCCCGGCCCAGCAAGACCAAGGATTCCGCCGCGAAGCCAAGGGCGCTCCCTCGACGACGGAAGTCCGCTGCCAGTTGTGCTCCCTCTGCTAGCCCTTTCCCCGCTCGCGGTTCTTCCGCACCCTCAACACACAAGTCGACTGTACACGTCCCCCTCCATCCCGACATAATCCCGCACCAGGTCTTGAGAATGTCGTTCGCAGAGGTCTCCAATTGGGTAGCGCAGCAACCGAATGATGCAGCCGTCGCAGAGATCGCCCTCCGACTTGCCGGGGAAGCGTACCGCGAAGTAGACGCGGTGCGCGAGCTGCTTCACGAGGCCTTGCTTGAATCAAAGGCCGCCCGCGCAGAGGCCGCGGCTGCTGGCCAGACGGCAAAGGCGATCGTCGGTGCTCTTCGCGGGGCAACGATCCAAGGCCTAGATATTTCCTCAGTTCGCATTCCCCCGTCCCCCATTCCGTCCTTTCCCTGGACTCTTCTTCCCTCCAGAGGTGGCACTCCCGCTTCGACACTCTTCTCTGGGACTGGCGGTGCGGGCAGGGACAACGCAATTGAGCGCCCGCATACGTCTCCCCTTCTCACCACTCCGCTCATTTCGCCGCCCCTTGTGCTGCCGCCTGTCGCACGCCTTACTCCGGCCCGCGATGCCGGGGATGCCATAACGCTGCGGCTTGCTTCGCAAGGTGCCAACGGCGAGGCCCAGCGCGCGGACCGCGATGACCCCCAAGACCGCGCCCGGGAAAGCGGGGACAGTAGGATTCAAATCCCGGTACCCCGTACTCCGGTTCTCGCAGACAGTGCCCTCCTGCACGAAACTGGCGCGGAAGCGGAAGTGTCGTCTGGGGGATCTTGGTCCACCCGGTGAAGGTGCTGAGGACGCTGTGGCAATGGACACTGGCGTTCGCGATTCTGATGCTGCGCCGCGGCCGCTCGACAGCAGGGAGGATTTTCTGATGCACGACGCCGACGAGCCGTTTGCAGAGGGATCGGCGGCAGCGGGACGGTGTGCCGCTCCTACGGACGCTCGTACGAGGGACGAAGCCTCTCGATTGGCCGGGGTTGCCGGGGCAGGCATCCTCCCTCCGTAAACAAACTGTACGCCGGCTGGACAGAGGCCCTACCGGCGGAGTGAGTTATCTTGTACAACCGCAGAATAGAAATTTCTTCGCCTTCCTCTAGCCTGAGCATAGGTAGAACCGCCGCCCCGAACCTACTGAGGGATATCTCTCCGAAAGGATTCGTTCGTTCTTGTCGGCGGCGCTATGCCCGCGGCGTTTCGCTACCTCGGCATTTCCCCCGCGGCGCTTTCTGCAGGGAGGTTTTTCCGCGGCGTTCTCTCGACGGCATTTAAGTATACTGTGCCCGTTCAGGAACCTGAGCAACCTGGGAAGCTGACCAAAATGTGCCGATATCGCTCTCCTCTGTGTTTTTTCAAGATCGGAAAGTTGTAATACATTGTACAGATCCTTTTTCTACTGTCCAGCTCCGTGTGATATGTAGAATATGCGTGCATGAGATGACGATGGCGTTCGAAGTGGCCGATCTGACCGATTTTCCCAAAAATAGCAAGTACGGCCTTGTCTTCGCGCCGACTTGCTTCTCTCCTCCCACCATCCATACCCACCCTCCTGCCGCCTGCTTTCATCTGCTTGTAACATCAGTGGCATCCCATTCCTGTCAGAAATCCATTCAGAATCACACACACTCAAGCTACATGCTGGTGTCAAGTGACAGTATGTTTTCCATATCAGCTCAACATGCCAGCATGCGCAGGGCACAGGTCTCCGAGATTTGGGCCACCCACTGTAGACTCCAAGGTATGTATCGTTAAAGTCACCATTCCCTGTGCTCGCTTATCTCTTTCGATTTTGTGCACCGAGTTATGGCTCCGCCTTGTGTTATACTAGCAGATTACCGGTGCTAGGACACGCAATATGTATCCCTACTGCACGGAGGGCATCTCATAACCCGTTCATTATTTATTCAACAGCTTTCACATACACTTCGTTAGGTCCCTGCCGCATCGCGGCTTCGCCGCGCTGCTTCGGGACCATCATGAGCAAAGGCAGAAAAAGATACTCTAATAGTAATACACTTTCTCCCGTACTTGAAAGCCTGGCACAGCTTAAAGCTGAGCATGAGGAACGTCCATGGAGCACCAATACCGCTGTGATGTACGTGCCGACTATTGAGCGGAACTTTGACAACTTCCAGCCTAACTCTGAGTCGCGTTCGGAAACCTGTTTGTGGCTTCACATTGTTTACAAATAGAGATCTGTCAGTGATGCATTGGTATTCAAGAATGTGATGGCAAGGACATCATACATACCAGAGATGCGAAGTACCAATGACCACGCACTGCATGAGTCTGAATTTACGCATGCCACCTACCCTTCAAATTGACACAGATGGCCATTTGGTGGGTCCTGACAGGCTGAGCAGTGAGCGCGGTGTCTGGCGCTCCATGAGTGTGTGCAGACGAAAAGATGGGCAAAAGCACACCAGTACGGGGACCACTCTGGTCCTTTGACCCTCTTTCGCCACCCAACGGCGCTTACACAATGCTTGCCAGTGGCCGTGGCCCGGGCTTCCCTTGCATTGTCAGAGCATGGCAAGCCCATTATCTAATGGGTATACTTTTTTCTTGTCCATTATACGACCTAACGGACGTCGGATGGGACGGTTGAGGATGGTTGAAGGATTCAAGCTACAAGGAAGGTGGTTGAGACGGCGATGACATTGACATCATCAGCTCGCGGAACGACCCGTCAGCCAATCAGGTTGTCTCTTTGTCTTGTCTCGCATCTCACGTGATTTTTGTCTCGGATGGGATTCAATTAGTAGTTTGACTAGCAGGTTACCCGTGCTAGATCCAGCCTTTCAAGTGCGATGGGACAGATTTGTAGCACCCAAGATGCAGAATATTTACACAATAATATTACAAAGGCCCGGGGCTGCTCTATGAATATAAACGTGCGTCAAGGTCTATTTAATCGTCCTCTGACTCGACATCACGCTCCGGCTTTTTGCCTTTTCCATCCTGCAAAGACGGAGTCCCAGTGCGCTTGGAGGCACCGGTTTGAGTGCGGCGCTCCTCGCGGTCAGTGCTGCCACTCTGGGTGTTGCGTTGTTGCTGCATACGACGTGCTTGGTTGGCAGCCGTTGAAGGACCGGGGCCACTTTTACTGCCAGTGGAGTTGGAGGAGTTGGCTGCGACAGCACGGGTCTTTTTCGATGGTGAACCAAACTGCCATTTGAGGCCGTCAGTAGCTGGCGACTTTTTCGGACCTAGGATAGCAGTTCCCAGTTAGAACCATGAGATAGGAAACTTATGAGGACACGCACTTTTTTTCGAAGAGGCTGAATCATCTTCATCGCTTGTGCGGCCAAGGAATGCAACAGTATCCAGTTCCACAACAACGTACTGCACGGGTCCTCCCGGAACGCGTTCATCCTTCGACTCCTCGCGCACGATCTCGGTCAGGAAGCCACAAACAGAGACAATGGACTTAGGGTAAGCAACCATTTTGTCGCGTGAGTTCTTGAACTTGGGTGTATCGGGAACACGGACGACGACTGGAAGAGTGCCATCGGGTTGCGCGCGGGTCCATTGTACAATAGTCATGTTGAACTCGTGGAGTGTCAAGTCTCGCTTGTCGACAATGCCGGAGATGTCCATATATGGACGATGGTCGAAGGTAAGCATCCTTTCAGGATCAACGGATCCTGTAGCAGGGATACGGTCGAGATAGATAGGATAGCACTGTTTTCGGTGTCAGAGATGGTCAGGGAAGATGTGGTAGGGTGGGACGCACATCAATGATATCTCCCACCAAGTTATACGCCAGTTCCATCAGCGTGAGCGGGAAGGACATATGTCCTGGGACTGCCCTATCCACCTACGTGTTGCAACTCGTGGTTAGGAAGTAATTGGCCAGAGACATAGTTGAGACACACCTTAGCAACAATGTAGGCGAAGCTCACATCGTCTTTTGAGAACTGGATTCCTTCGCCGTTGAACATGGTCAAACCCGCCACGACAGGTTCATCCGATGGCAGGAAAGCTTGGACGTCAAGAATAGTCGTGAGAGGGCGATCAGGGAGGGTGCGTGGGTTTTCGACAGAGCAGAGAAAATGGATGGTGGCCGTGTGTGGCATGTTAGGTTGTGGTCGGTGAGAATACTTGTACAGGGACGTACGGTAGTTAGCTTTATATACCGTGTCGGGTGGATGTGACACCAGCACCCTATGACTTCAGTGGAGATCCGTGGAGTGCGAGAAGGGTGGAGGCAAGAGAGCCGATGGTCGAGACAGTTCGAGTATATGAGATGTGAAGGAGATGGCTCCACTCATCGTCGCCTGCAAGTGACCGAGTCGACGCGAAGTGCGAAGTCGGCGCGTTTGATCAAGGAGTCATGCCGACGTACCAGTGCTTCATCCCCCCTCGAATACTCTCCCCTTGCGTCCTCCCTCATAAGACTCACTAGGTTTCCATGTAGACACCCTTATTTACATGCATTGATATTCTCTTTGAGATTTCAACCTCATTGTGTACCCTCCCCAAGAGTCAAGACGCTTTGGCCTTGCTTTGGCCTTCAAATTTCTAATTTGCCCGAGGCTTGTATACATGAAATCCATTTATTCGTCCAAGAGCATTGTACAGAATTCAGTCAAGGAGGACCTCGGGATACACAATATTGCGTGTGACCATATTGGAGACATTTTCCGGAAGGCAAACCTTGACATGCTGACGGGATGTTGCACGCGAAAGAGCAACGTAAAGTTGACCATGGGAAAACACCGACGCTCGAAGGTCAAGTCCCACGAACTTTACTGACTGACCTTGTGCTTTGTTGATTGTTAATGCAAATGAAAGACGAACAGGGAATTGACGCCTCTTCAACGTGAATGCGAATGCACCATCTTCGCCAGGATTCAACACAATTCGCGGAAGTAATGCAATGTCGCCATCGTGGTCACCACCCATAATCTTCACCTCAAGGACACGGGTTGACACCCTGAGAAGTATCATGCGTGTGCCATTACATAGGCCACGTCCTGTCGCTAGATTGCGGAGGAGGATAAGCGGACATCCGATCTTGAGGCGTAACTCGCCAAGCGGTAGGTTTGATGGACTGAGGGATCGCAGGAACTCGGGAGTGAGATTGCGAGGATCCATATCATTTGGGTCCTCATCACGAACATCTTCGACGGTATCAGCACTATAGAAGGTGTGTTCCTGCCCGGGAAGACGGTCAAGGATGCGGTCATTGAGAGCGTTGACCTCATCATTTCGAGGTGCGAGAATGGACCTGTGGAGGAAGTAGTCTGGAGGTGGAATATCGTGGGTTGAAGAGATGCCACCGTATATCGCTTCAATCAGCTCATCTGTGTCGGCACAATGCATGGAGTCTGGGAGCTGGATGTAATTCAAGGGAAGCCTGGTGACATTGTCGGAAGTGCGGCCATGCCCAACATCAAGCAGCCACTGCGCAAACTCGCGGCAGTCGCCGTCTGCAGAATCAAGCCGCATATTTTCGCGGAGATGAAGGACCTGGACATGTTGCCAGAGCGGGGAGTGTTGCAGTGATGCACCAACGATTTCCTCGCGTGACCCTCGAGGTACAACTGGCAGGGTTTGTTGAAAGTCTCCTCCAAAAACGACCGTGATTCCACCAAATGGATGATCGTTATCACGAACATCCTGGCAAGTGCGATCTACAGCTTCAGGACCCCATCTAGCAATGACAATGAGCATAAGGCTCAAATAACATAAGTATAAAGTGGTATACGTACCTGTGTTGCATCACAACTTCATCCCAGATTATGATGTGCGTCCGACGCAAAAGCTCGGCCCTGGTGTCTTCCTTGTTTATGCGGCACCTTGAAGCGTCATTCAGATCAAGGACAGGGATCTTGAACATTGAGTGTGATGTCCGTCCGCCTTTGAGCAGAAGAGCGGCGACTCCGGAAGACGCAACACAAAGAGCTATCCATCCTTCGCTCCGTACTTTGTGACATACCGTATTGTAGACAAATGTCTTTCCTGTCCCTCCTGGGCCGTTAAGGAAGAATACAGAGCCCGCTTGCGCATTCACAGAGGCGATAACACGATTATAGGCAGCACATTGTTCATGATTAAGTTGCGAAACCCTAGTGTGGGCCTCTTGACGTTCGAAGTCGCAGTCGTAGTTGGTCTGCTCTGTGATGAGAGGGTTCTCCTCACGTAGATTCCAATCCTGCTGGGGAATTGGCATGGTAGGATAATAGCCAAGGGACGTTCCGGAATCATGGAGAATACCTTCAAGGAGGAAGAGGCCGTAATCGAAGACATCTGCGTCTGAGGGCTGGTCAATTCCAAGGCCCCTAAGACGGTATCTAAGGTCGTCACAAATGAGAGGACGAAACTGTGTCCAGAGTGCACCAGGGTTTGATGGTCGGCAGTGAGTAAGGATCGTGGCAAAAAGGTATCGGAGTCGTGAACCGGTCTGCATCTCTGTTGCCTCTTCAAGGCATTGTACCCATTCTCCGTCGTCGTCAAGGAGTCCTCGGGCAAGGCAGGCTTCATGGAAAGTATCGTAGGTGACACCATTGACCGTCCGAAGGTCTTGGAACGAACGTGGACCTCGGACGACAGCAAGGAGGTTACGAAGATAAAACCTTTCGCCGGATGTCGGAGCAGCAAAGTACATGCGGCCGATAGCGAGGCCCCTCTTTCGGATGTTCCATTGTTTCTCCCTCCATACAAAGTGTTGCGGGAAGTCTTGGTAAGTTGTGCGTGCGGCTACTTCCCGGATACTGGGATTACGATGGTTGTTTACGGCGAAGAATTCTGTTAGCATTGTCCGTTCCTCTGCCGCGCGTTCGAGGACCTGAGTGGGATCTTCATCTGGATCAAATACTATCAGGTGCTGTCCTGGAAGATGGACCTGTGAGATGAGCAACATGTGAGTTTTTGACCATTTCCGAAGACTGGTTACTGACCTGGAGGCGAACGACATTGGGAGTTTGCTCGTGCATATCAAAATGGAATATACGCCATGTTCCTTCAATGGACGAAACATAGCGCGCATCGAGCCACCACCGAATTTCGTCATCTCGATTGACAGACACGGTTGTGCGGTCATGGCCCTTGTGGAGATACTTCGTGACATACTTGATAGAGGCGAAGGAAATGGCGCATTCAACGTTGATGTGGCAGTTGAACTTAGCAGAAAGATACGGGCAGTATGGCACAAGCCACCGGTTGTCGATGTTGTGACCGCGGATCTCAACCGTTGTACCGTCTTGAGGACGGAAGTAATCTGGATATCCGTCATCTCCGAGGGAGGTGTGCTCGTTGAAGGACTTGGGGTAGCGCTTTGTGCATCGCCCTGAGCTATCCATGCAGGGTGCATTCATGTTTAGGGCACCGCACGGCCCATGCACCATGCACTTCTTGACCGTCTCGAAGAGCATGGGTTCTGTGGTCTGATTCGGCCATCGCGCGGAGATGAAGGAATCAATATCGTCCGTGTCACGAATCTTGAAGGAGTCGTGGAGGAAAATGAGAAGGTGCATATGCGGCAGGCCGCGTTTCTGGAACTCGATCGTGTACACCTTCGCGACCGACCGACCGAAGATACCATTCTTCTCAATATCATCAAGTAGGGCCTTCATCTTCATTTTGAACACACGCGCAACCAGCTCAGGCCGGTCGGAAGGAGTTTGACCCGGCAACAGCTCGCGCGTGATCTCTGGCCAGGACGGGTTTGCGGTCATGGTAAGAAAAATGTCGATTTTCTTGTAGTGACGCCCAACGGCCATCGCATCCTGATATATTTGTTGCATGTACCGAGGGCCGCCGGTGTAAGACGAAGGCAGCACAACTCGCTGGCCCAATCCGTTTAGGTCCACATTGTCGTCGGTAGCATCAGTAGCGTCAGTTAGGCCACTGTAGAGAGACGCGCGGAGGTCGCTTTGATGGGTACGGAGCCAGTTTAACCGTTCCTGGTCAGATGTTGCCCATGCGTCTACAATAAACTCTTGCAGTAAACGGCCTCCATGGTGTAGGATCGGAAACTCTCTTGAAGGTCGAAACTGGAGTCGATAGGCGTAGTAGCGCGTTTGGGACAGCCTCTTCGGTTCTTGGTTCTTGTCGCTCTCCAGCACACGTTGGAGGATATTGTAGGACCATCCGTGTGTTCCATAGGGGAAGAGTAAGACATACTGAAGAGGCGCGTACGCCGGATGTGTGTTGTCGATGCGTCGTAGTCCACCAGCACGTCTGCGCAGCAATATGTCCCGCCGTCCTTGGATTTCCGTACCATCTCCTGGTATAATGGCGGCGATCTCGTTTGCAGTCGGGAGGTTGTAACGTCGCGTATCTTGCGCAGGATCAGATTCGAGGCGTATGATGATCTCTTCCTCTCCCTGCTCTTCAAGAATCTCATGTGCGCGCCGGTACGCTCTCGCATACTGATGATGATCGTTTAGGAGGGTTTGAAGACACTCCATAATATCGCGATGGAGATTTGAATTCCGGTACATTCTTTGATTTAGAGCTGCTTCGTGATCGTGTATGTACAATTGAGCGTATGACGGGGGCATGTTTTCCGGAGGGGAAAGTGCGCCTGCGATGTGGTGGAGTTCGCCTTCAATGGCGTAGACGTAAGGACCGTGACCGTCGTTGATGACGTGGATCCTTCCGTCACCGACGTTGACCGAGGTAAAGGCAAGGGCAGCGTTATACTGGCGGATGTAGTGCCGAAAATCTCGGGCCATTGGATCTTCGTTTGAATAGAGGTCCTTGAGCTGTTGCGGGGGATCAGGCAAATCTGGAAGGTCAACATGCCCATGGTTACAACAAAGCCCAAACTTGGGATCTGACGGGGACGATTTCGCGATGCGTTCTTCCATCCAGAGAAGGGCGCTGCAGTGCGGGCACATAACTTCCATACGACCGAGGTCATGTCGTCCCGCAGGTTCAACGTACGGACGTCGAGCAGCAGGTTGTATGTGGAGTGTGCGGTGCGTAGCGGTACGTCGTTCTCCTTCACGCCGGGCTCTTTGCGCCTGGGAGCGGTTGTTTGGAACTGGTATCTCAGACCGCGTAGAAATATCCTGTTCGCGTCGTTCGCGTTCGCGTCGTTCGCGTTGTGCAATGGCACGACGGCTGGGAGGGAGGACTGGTGGAGGATCAACCGGATGTGGTGATGAGGCTTCAGGAATGGGATGGCGGCGGGGGGCGATAGTTTCAGGAGCACGCCCCGGTTCGTATCCTGGGCGAACAGGCACGGCTTGTAAACCTGCAGGTGAAGTTCTTGGTTGGCTGCCCGGTTCCGGAGATGCATGCAAGGGAGATGTAGGAAGCTGAGAGGTTCTAAGTTGTTCGGCCTCGCGCGCGCGCCTTGCCCGTTGCGCGATACTCCTTTTACTCGAAGGTGGATTGGCACTTGGAATATTTGCACCATTGGCTGGAATGCTGTAGACGGGTCTGTCGAGCGAAAAATCTTGCCGGGTCTGGGTTTCTCGCGCGCGTCTGCTACGCTGGGCGACGGATCGAGTACTCGGGGTTTGATTGGGTGCAATGTTAGAGGGGTGAGATATGCTTCGCAGGCTGTGAGTGTGTTGGCTATGAGTAGGCGGTCCTGTAGACGACCTTGCACTGCCGTTGTTACAGATGGAATTTGGAGACAGTGGGAAAGGGATAGGATTGACTGGGAGAGATGGGGTTCGGCGACGTCGAGGACTGCTTAACTCGCGTTCCGACCGTTCCTCGTGCCGTTTCATTGCCTGATATTGTTGTGGGGTAGAGAGGGGAGAGAACAGCGGCCATGGAAGTGTTGGTGGCGGCGTGTTCCCTGGTCGCAGGGCAGGAATGCGCCGCCTCGTTGGGGACTCCAAGTTTCGGTGTTCTCGCTCTCGCGCACGACACCGTGTCCGGGGAGACACATCTACTTGCTTGGTTATTTTTGCGCGAAAATGGGTTCAACATAAAGCTTACTGGATAGCGGAGGGAAGGTGCTATGCCCGTCATTTTGTGATGGTGGTGTTTGCGGATTGTTATCGTTGGCCGGAAACGGAATACTCTGCACCGACAGGAATGAGTATCATGTTGAAAAAAAAGGAATGGGAAACGCACATTCCGGTGATTCATCCCCTATCATGAGTAGCACGTAGACCGCTGGCAGGAAGTCGGATGGGCGAACGTATGCAGTGGACACCGTCGCGGTTTGTTTGTTGCGCGAAGACGGCGGTCTGGCGTTTGGACCGAGGCCTGGAGTCGGTAGCATATTGAATTTGTGAATTGTGAAGGGGCGTGGAGCGGGCGCTGAGATCTGAGAGCGGTAAGCGAGGCGTCGAAATCCACGCGGATCTCTGAGAGCGGCAAGTGAGCGTGGAAGTCCCCGCCGATCGGGGTCAGAGGCGCTCGCTGTTGCCGACACGTTTGTAGCGTGCTTCTCGCAATACCCAGTTTGTACCCAGTTGTGCCGGAGATTTGGCGGGGCCGCGCACCAGTGCGACGGTTGTTAAGTGATGGTAAACTTGAGGCTGTTTGTCCTTCACGTAACACCTGGGCGTCGCGCTCCTTCTCCGGAAGCTAAAAGCTTTCATTTCGTGTTTTAATAAAGATGTAGCTTGTTGGTGTGTAACGACGGCGGTGGAAGGGAGGATGGTGACGGTAAGAGTAAGAGGGCCGACGCAACACCTTTTGTTAGTATGTCCGCCAGTATTGCAATTGGTAGTGTCGCGTGAGGGAGAGGTGAGTAGCACACCTATTTATTGGTAGCTAGAGGCTGCACGATGCGAGATTTTTTAAAGCTTGAGTGAGGGAATGTACGAAGGCGTGATGGAAGCTTACCGAGGACGGGGAAATGGGGACGGTGGTGGTTCAGCCAATAGTGAGCGAAGGGGAACCTGGATTCCCCCTCGTTTATGATTGGCTGGCCGTACGCGAGACGTCGAGCTCGAGTCTTGGTCGACGCGGCGAACGGTTATCTGCGGGTGTGGCCGTCAGCCAATCAGACGCTTAGGACTGGCCGAACTTTTAGTCACCTGAAGTTTTGGATGTTTGCTCACTTGGATTTTCAAGACTCGGTCTCGGGCATTTCAGCTGATTCAGCGAAGTTGATAGCTCTTAGGTGTCCTTTGGTGTCGAAGTCCTTTGGTGTCGAAGCAGAGGAGTGGTGGTGGTGGAGGACGACGGTGGATGGTGAGCGTAGGCCGACGCGCGACGCGCGGGAACGCGGTGACGGTGACACGTAAGGGTGACGGAGACAAACGGACAACCTGATTGGCCCGTTTGTCTCATCTTGTCTCCGGAGCCAATGACGTCGTTGGCTTCCCGTGACGCTACCGACTCCTCACGCCCGTTTGTCACACCAATCTTTGATTATTATCTTGATAGTAGTTTGATAGTGCATCCGTAGCCGTGCGGATGAGCATTATTGTACAGTACTACAACATGAGACTTGCAAGGACTGCGGCATCGCGACAACGGGTGTGCTGCCCAACGGCGACATATCGACAGATGCGCCGGTACTATTGCACTCGGCGAAGAGCGAGCCCTCACTCCGACGCGCTGATGGCTCCTTTCCTACCCACAGTCGCTACTCGAGAGCCTCACTGAGGGTGCGTCCGCGTCGAATGATCTCCCGTGCGGGAAGACCAGTAAGTCTCGCCTAAGTGCGTGTGACCTTTATCTTGCGTGAACTTCGAAGCTAGAAAGAGGGACACGACGAAGGTCCTGCGAGGGCAGAGGAGGGGGAGGAAAGAGGCGGAAAGGGAGGGAGGACATCCTGGCAGGCCTTTTTCGGGGGAGGACCATCGCGATCGCCTTCCGGGACGTTGAGCGCGGCGTAGGGCAGCGTGATCCGCAGACGGTAGGCAGCACCGTGTCCCGGTGGCTTTGATCGACCTTGCCCCGCACTCCGCGGCCACCGCGTTCTCACCGAGCTAGTTCCGGGATCCAGGACCAGACGGCTTCAAGGTAGCACAGCGCTGTCTGCAGGACTCTGCAAGAGGTCCGCGATCGACGCGAAACTTTGTGCACGAATCCACGCAGCGAGGCTGCGCCGTTGATGTCGCCATCGGAGGCCGAAGGGGCGTCTGCCATGCTTACGGGGGGTGGTGGGAGTTGAGATGGGGGGCGGTGGGAGTTGAGATGGGGAGGATTGGTGACTTGGAGAGACCGGGGGGGGTGGTTGCGCGTTTCTTCTGTGTGCACTAAACGGCGAGGGTTGGCATGGGAGTAGCGGGGTGGCGGTGGTGGCGGCCGCGAAGACGGTGGGTATATCTTGAAGAGGCTAGATATCGCAGAGCGATTTGACAGCGATATCTGAATGGAGCGGGGAAAGGTCTGCGAGCGTGTCGACGGAATCGAGATGGAACCGGCCTTACTGACCAGATTGTCGACATACCGTGCTTTTTGCACGTCACGAAAGGCGCCCTCGCGAGTGCGGTGGAAGAGATGGGGTATGTGTTGTAAGATGATCAGGTTCAGACTGTGGTAGCGAAGCCGGTGTTGGTACAAAGGACGAGGGGCTATTGATATATGTGTTGGAAGGCGACGACCGCGCGGGGTTGGAGGGGACGGCGGTATAGGGCTGCCACCTTGCGCGAACGCGCAAGGCGGTATTCCCGTGGCGGGAGAGATGGTGGGACAGCTTGTGGATGCCGAATTGCATCGGTGAAAGAGGTGAGTGGGCGACGGACGACCAGCTACCTTGTAGCTAGAAGATCCGAGGCATGTTGTAGCGGATAGATGGCGAGCAGTGCTTCATACCACACAGTGGTCAGACGCAGGGAGGTGAGAGACCGGGTGAGGCTTTGGAGAAATGAGTTCAGAGACGGGACGCATAAATAACGTGCGCACTTGGTAATAAAACCATCCTATACTGCCTTATGATTGTACAGATGGCAGATCCTAAGCCCGAGCCCTTGCGGGTACCCTCAGACAGCGAGAGCGCCTGTATCCTTCGTACATCCCTTGTTTGTGCCAAGGATACAGATGAGGGGCCTAAGGGATGCAAGGAACATGCTTGTCTTTTCGGAATTTGAGTACACGAAGTGTGTCGCTCTCAGTCAGACCTCGGCTCGTACCTTCAAATTATCGCAATTACAAACTTTTGAAGCTAGCTACAACGGGAACGTAGGTACACTACCTTACTGGCTACACCCGCTACGATCAGCCTGGGGACGACGCGAGCGAGTTTTTTCCCCGCGCTCGGGGACTGCCATGGTTTTTGCAAACCGCTGTAAGTCAGGATCCCGACCAGGCACAGTAGAGCCCGGGCCGGGTCAGTCAAGCGTAGGGCCTCCGAGGCTCCGGCCCAGCAGAGCTAGGTTCGGAGCAAGCCCTTGCTCCGGGCCGCGTCCCGCGGGCACCTCGCAGAGTGAAGCGGGAGAGCGAAGCGGGCTGTGAACGGCGGCTTGTTCCGAACCTACACTAGCAGAGCACTACCTAGAACATCCGACCCTACCTTCTCGGCGCTTATCTCATAGATGCATATCTCTGCAGGTTTGTTTCGGGCATGGGGGGACCGGAAGCCGCGAGAACGAGTGACGTCACTAAGGGAAGGAGTCTGCAATTCCCCCGGAGGGCCTGGACGACCGCTCGACGCGTCCGGGCGCGGGCCGGTTGCGGCGAGCTGCACCGCTGCACCAAGCAACCGTGACATTGAGCGACCTTTCTTCTGAACCAGACCTCACCAACTCGGCGATCAACCTCACCGCCCAAGGCAAGCGCAAAGGGGATCAGCAACGAATGCGACACGAGAAGAATTGGTCCCAGAAGGCCAGTGTGGACAGAAGCGCAGGCGCGGCGACTAACTACGCAACTACGCAATACTCTACTCCTGCACTGGCATTCAACAGCAAGACGA
Source organism: Amylostereum areolatum (assembly GCA_012932865.1). Lineage (NCBI taxonomy): Eukaryota > Fungi > Basidiomycota > Agaricomycetes > Russulales > Stereaceae > Amylostereum > Amylostereum areolatum. The sequence goes on from SAXG01000002.1 coordinate 2,181,272, forward strand.
ACTTCTGCTTTGCGACGTCGTCAATGGCATCAACCGCCTATGTCGGAAAGCCGGGTCGCGGGGCATGCACTGAGAGGCGACGCTTCACCGTGCAGGAGGCTTTGGATGAGGGGGCAGAGGTTCTCGGGTGGAACGGAGAGTGCGTGTTCCCCATTATCCCCGACAATCCACACCTGTAACCACCACGTTATAGCCGAACGCTAGGCATCTATGACCGTACCGGCCGGCTTTGCGCATTTGGTTTAAGTCAGCCTCAAGGCGATCCGACCTGGAACGAGACCATCACCTCGGGCAGTGACGCCCTCACCACAGCTGGTAGCGCCTGTACATATCACTCCGACCAACTCGAACATCGGCGCGGCGATCACCCGTCTCTATCCACAGGGATGTCGTGCGGGAACGGGAACCCTGTACGTATCCGTCCTCTTTCATACAGCGACGCTCTAACACAAGACTTCGAAGGCAGGGAACCTGCACGCAAGGCAGTCTGGTCAGGTCGCCGTTACTGAATGGTCGGTCACCCAGCGTTCATCCGCATTTCGGGAAATAACGATCGTATGTCGCGTCGTTCTCTGGTCCTGATTGATTCTCAAGTGGTTATAGAATCTCTTCGTTGGATTGCTCCTCTCCTCCATCAGCATATCGGCGAATTCGTGGACGACACCATTGCCCACGACCCCAGCCTCAAGAAACCGTTTTCGAATAGCGTGTACCCTGCTTGTACGTTCAACTGTGGCACCAACGTTGCAACCTTCATCCACAAGGATAACATGAACATCCCTTACGGGTTGTGCGCCATCACGGCGCTTGGTAACTACGACCACCGTAAGGGAGGTCACTTGTACCTTCGTGATCTCAAAGTCCTCGTTGAGTTCCCCCCTGGCTCAACGCTCTTCGTCCCTTCAGCAGTCATGGCTCATGGCAACACACCAGTTATGCCCGGCGAAACGCGCCAGTCGTTCACGCAATATTGTGCGGGCGGGCTTGTCCGTTGGCGGGACTTTGGTTTTACTACGGAGAAGGCCGCACGCAACGGCGGCGCGCTGAAGCTTGGAAGCTTGAAGGCTAAGATTGTAGCTGAGACTGAGGAGCGCATCTGCAAGGCCTTGATCCTACTACCTCAGCGAGCTGCTCACGCGAAGATAGCTGGGTGACCGTCGTATCATGTTGTATATTCCAGGAGTAATGATTGCTTTCGCCTTTACCTATCCCTTCCAGTATCATGTATCTCAGATTCTCAAGGCGGGGCGTGCCGCGTGTTCGGTATCGGGGCCGACTTCGGCGACTCCTGCGACGGGAATTTTCGCCGACAGATTTAACCGCGCTGACGGCGCCGGATCCTGGTGTACAAATTTCACCGCGGTGAATTCTATCGCGGTCCGGTTTCCCGCAGTTCGTAGCGGTATGTATGCATTTCGTCAGGCTGCCAAAGGGCGGCGGCTAACTGCATTGGAGCGGGCGCAAACGTGTACTTAACCCCCCCCCCTCATCCTCTCCGTCCTTCTGCATGAGACGGGGCAAGAAGTGAACAATCAGGCCTCTGGCCTCAGGTTGGCAGCCTCCGAATCCGCGATCTTATGCCCGCGTCTGAGCTCGATCATCCAAATCGCCTCCTCCAGGCTCCTCCTCCAAACCCTCACGAAGGTCCTCCAGCTGTCCGTACGCATGACATCGATGTCGTGCTTCAGGCCATTGCCGCCCAGCTTGAATACGATCTCCGCCCGCATCGCCGACATCTACTGTCGTGATGAACTTCGGACAGCACCGAGCGTGCCGCGCGCGGTTTTCAAGGGAAGTAGCGCTGATTCTCGAGCTTCTCAAGGCACACCGCCGCATCCTGAATTGGGCGTAAGATTTTCAATGCAAATGCCGTCGGCGCCATTGCCTCCGTATGGGAAATGTGGGGCCAAAAAACTAGCCCGAGGACGGGGCGGGGCATGGCGAAGTAGAGAGGAGGTAGTAGACTGTAGCAAGCAGCCAGGACGACTACGGAGTGACCTTGATTGGCGTCCGTGCGCTCTTTCTCTCCCAAAATTTCATCTACTGCCGCCATCCTCGACGACCTTCGTGATTTACGATGGGAACCAATGTCGTCCAAACGGCTGACGTGATCGAGGGGCGCAATCGCTGCTGTCAAAACGGCGGACGTCGAGACGCAGTGCGCATAGTATGTAAATGAGTCTTTGATTATATTCAAGGCTTGAATAAGCCTTGACCAGAGACGAAGGCGTTTCTATGCCGGTGGTTGGCCTCGCAAATAGGGACGGCGCGGCGATGGGGATTGTGGCGATTCGCTTTCGCAAGGCCGTTCTTCTGCCATTATCAGGAGCTGACATTTTTGAGAATACTGACCGGAAAAGACAGCATTTGGAGAGAAGAAGACGGAAGAATTCTAGTCAGAGGCCAGGATGGGGATTCACAACGCATAGAAAACTGTATTGGTAGCTGTTAGACATTAGAAACTGGTGGGTCCGCGGCGGGCTTCCTCCAAGTATCGCAAGCTCGATTCTCTGATTACCGCACGCACGTAATGAACAACGAGTATACGGTTTCGTACAACGGTCACTATACAAGGTTTGATGCAACTCGAAAAGCACCGCCCCTGGCGGCCTTCAACCTTGCTCGTTCGCAGTTGTTCACGCAGGAGGTATTCTCGGTGTCAAGAAGCCATATTGGCTATGGATCCAGGATAGAGCTGACTTGCGAAAGAGCGAGAGAAGTGTCGTGTTGAACGCGACAAGAAGCTAGAGGTAAAGTACAGTGTAAATTAATAGTGTTCGCAAGGACTCGGAGTTCTTTTCAGTCTGAGTTATCGCGGCGAACAAGGATCGGTTCACGATGCAGGCACAGTCGGATCGGTTCATCAGAAGTCGGTGAAGCGTTACTACAATTATTTGATGACGCGGCCGCAGGGATGGACCGGGCCAGTGCCCGCACCGCTTGTCTTCTCCCTTCAAGCTTCATCACCCGTCCCCCCCCTCTTCTCCTTCCGATCTTCTCACAATGTCAAAAAACCTGTCAAACAGGTTTGTGTCTTTAGCAAGCTGATACGGCACAGAAATTTACTCGACGGTACCGTATTTCACACTTACTAGCTTTCCTCACGACTCATTGTAGAATCAAGCTTAGTGTCGTCGTAACTCGCATACTTCTTGGCACCGCACGGGCGTAGCGGGTGCATCTCCGTCTGGAACAGTCGACAATTGGCTTTATGTGTGCTTTCGCTTACCGCGGATAAGCATTTTGACATCCTATTTTACAATCTCGAGAGGCTCACCCGCGAGACGCGAATGCTTGCCAAGTCCAAACCAGAAGCTTCCCTCGACCAAAAATATCCCCGAGCGAGCCCATTCGTTGCCCACTTTGGCGTAGCGGAGCACGGCTGGTTCCGATCCGAGCTCAATCTGTCTCAGAGAATGACGCTGACTTGTGGGTTCTGTTCGTTTGAATTGAAATTGTCTGACAATTTGACAGTCTCCCAAGTGTTCTCGAATGGCGCGCGCCGAACTTATCTCTGTGAGCCTCAGGAAGAAATGGCGGAGATCATGAAGTATAAAAGCAGGGGTTCGTTTGGTGAGCCCTACACAACGTTCGCAGCATCGCAGTCCATCCTTCTTGATTACTTGCTCAATATTCATCAGCTTCTCCCAGCCATGGATTTCACTCCGAAACAACCCGCCCCAGAGGTTCGCGCCTGCGACCGTTGCGACGCCGAAGCCGGCCCCGAGGTTCCCTTCACATTCTTCAACGGAGTCGAAGGCCAAAGTGGACGTCGGGTGTGCCCCAGATGTGCGGAGCATTACAGAGAACGTCAAGATCGGGAGCGCCAAAGCGGCGTAGGGACCGTCAGTGGGCGCATTGGTAGGATGTTATCGTCGCTTTACGCATGAACCCCCATTCACGGTAACTCACTTGATGCAGCGTTCACAGCGGTCTCCAGCGAACCAACTGGAGCAGAACTGTACGGGGGAGTTCTTGCAGCTCAAAGAGGCGGTACGTTACTCTAGCCCCATCCGGTTTACCTTGTCCTAATACTCTTTCAATAGGCCCTTCGTTGCCTAGTCAGCGTTTCTCGTCGACGAGCTTGAGTGGTTTACCGCCAGGTGTACCTATGGGACCACCCTCCGCCCTTCCGGCTGGCTTTCGTAACGTTTCTTCGTCACATTACGGTCAGCTGTCGCCTAGAAGCCGCATCTCGAGTTCTGTGCCTTCCGGATACAACGCCAACCATGTGGTATACAAAAATTATAGAGAGCAAATGGCCGCCGCCGCCGCCAGTCAGCAACCCCGGGTCATGATCAGTGTCGCGCTACACCGTCTCAAGGGGGAGGGGATTGGGGGTTCCAGTCTTGTCGGCGTGCGTGTTCTTTTATTTTAAAAAAAATGACGCGATTCTTTGCCAACCCTCTCCCCGCAGAATATTGAACGAGATATAAAGGTTCCGTTGCATATTTCAGCCCACGATCTCCACCAGGTCGTCGTAGAGACAATTCTCCCCGACTGGAACGTCTGGGCGATGCACTTTCCATTCGATATCCGCACACTTTCGCTGTTCAAGCTGCCGCGTCTTCTATTGCACCCCGATCCTATGCAGGATCCTGGGCGACCGGTTCTTGAGGAATTCTTCCTGAAGATGAGAGGCAAGGGTCCAGTCGCGCAGCTTAACACGTCGGCCAAAGTGAAGGTCTTGCTGATAATGACCTTCGAGGCTCACGATGAGATTCAGGTTTGGAGAGAGAACAAACTTCATGTCAGTGCTGTTCTTTCGCCATCTTTTGATACCCGGCCTAATTGTCATATTATCTCTCTTCGGTTTCGTACTAGATGGCGTCGATAGCGGCGACCGACCCTGCGGAAGACGAAGTCGCATCCTCAGCCGTGGACCATGTTATGGATCAGGTTGGATTTTTTTATTTGGCTCTCTTGTAATGTTTCACTCACGCGCACCGCTTCAGGTCATGGAGAAAATAGTCAGCTCGTCCAATGGCAAGCGGCGTCGGACGGCCTCGACGGTCGAAAAGCCATATTTGCAGGGTCCAAGCAAGTCCAGGTCCTCTACCAGAGCTCTGTCAAACGTGAACTCTGCATTTACTTAATTATGTCCGTTGACTGATCGTGACGACGGTAGGGACTTTTCGGAGAGGAAGCAGGGAACGTTGTATCTGACACCCAAGTATCAACCCGTCGTCGGAATGTTGTCGAAACCACGGCGAAGGTTTGTGACCCGTGTTCCCTTCGATCCTAGCTACTGAAACCGCGGGATTCACAGGCCTCCCATTCCGATGCGGACAAATCTCTCAAAACGTCAGTGTTGCTCGATATAAATCAACTGAGAGCGTCACTCGGCGTTCAGAATGAAGTTCGGCTGCGCGCGGAAAATCTTCGTGAGTCGATTCAGTAGCAGTAGAAATCCCTTCCGTTAATCAGGTGCAAAATAGTCGACCAATTGGCCACCACGGCGAGGCTGCTCCCTTTGCGGGCTGCGCCTTTTGAAGAGGTCGTCCAATCATCCCATCCGTTTCAGACCGAGGATTTCGACTCCACCAGGCTTGTTACGCTCGTCGTTGAGAGCCACAGATCGACTCATGATATGTCAATGGGTCGCTTCAAAACCTGCCATGCTGCCGAGGTCACTTTGGCATCCAACTCCTCCGCACTTGACCTTCCTCCCATTCTTACGTGCAGCTCTATCGTCGCCAAGCGTCTTTACTGGCGTGACGAAAAGGCCACAGCAAGCGGCGACTTCCAACCCAGGCCGAAGCGTCAGCGCTATGCTGTTAAGGACGACCTAGAGCTCATGCTCACCGAGGCCAACTGTTTATTCTGGGGAGCAGGTTTGATGTCCCACCTCTATAACAATCTGGACCGTATCGTCAAAGAGAAGAAGGCTCTGGGCGAGGACATCATACGCTTTCCCAGGCTTCGCTTCGTGAAGGCAGGACTGGCTATAACACAAACAGGCCCCGTTTACTTGCTGGAGGAGAAGATAGAGGGCGAGTTTGTAAAGTATATTGGTAACGGCGATGCCAAGCCAAGCCCCGGTATTTCCAAGGCCGAGGCCTACATCGCAGAGTTCCTCTGCTTCGCGCAACATTTCCAGTATGAAGACACCGGTCGGACCGTGTATCTGTCCGATTTCCAAGGTGTGTGTCTATTTACTTACGATCTCTTTCTCTAGAGGACTTATACCAGCTCGCCCCTTGCACAGGTTCCGGTCCTCTCCTCACGGACTGCCAAGTTATGACGGGAGAGTACGTCCGTCCTACGTCCTACGCCATCTCAATTCAAGGTCTGACATCATCGTTTATTCTTCACACCAGAGAATACGCAGACAAATTTGCGGAAGGGAACTACACGCCCGCGTTCAACATGTTTGAGTCCCAGCATGAATGCAACGCGTTCTGCAATTTCTTTAGCCTGCTGCCTTATCACAGTACTGGCGCCGTTCATATGCCAGAAGGCTTGGCGCAATCTGCGGCGCGCGCCCGACTGACGAGCCACGGCACGGTGCCGTCGGTGTCAGTTCAAGCATCGAACTCGCTGCACGATCAAAGCGTGGGTCGAAAGTGAGGGTGAGTAACATGTTTACTTGGTGCTCGCTCGATAGTGCTAATCTTGGTTTACCAGCCTCAAGCTGCCTATTCGACCGTTTACTGGCCCCCCCTCTTCGAACGTTTATTTGTATATATACAGGAGTGCACCCGTGTTGGCGCGGGCCTTATAGAACGACTTTATCTCCTGTTTGAAGTCTGGCTACGAGAGATTACTTGCATCTATTGTGAATCGGCGGGACGACAGCAACGTGCTATCGCACCTTGGGCCACACTCGCTTGAATGGTTATGGCGCCGTGCAACTCACTCCCACGGGGCGGCGGCCAGATGGATGGCACTTGCAGCTGTTGAAACTTGATAAAATGTAACCTGCTTTTCTCGAATCTCGTTGTCACTTTGCGCGTACTAGGCGGCCGTATTACCGTGCAAGGAACGAGCTGGGTTTCTCGGAACATGAAGTTTCCGTCCCAGTCCACTATGTAACGACAGATCGGACCAGAAAGAGACGTGTCGTATGATCGGTAAGTATATCGAGTACGACTTCGTGTCGTAAGCGACGTATCGAAGACTGGGAAGTACGCACCCGCTTTCCTTTCACCATCATTGTCCGCTCCCTCAATGCTGAATACCACCCATTTATCTACTCTATCTCACTCCGCTTTATTCTCCTAGGCTTGGTCGTATAAACATTCGTTTATTCTTTCTCCCGGGACCCCCCTTCTTTCCAGCCAACGGCGAGTTCTTCATCGCGTTCAGTCGACGATACTGACCCCCTCACGAAGCATAGAGGGTGTGTATCTTTTCTCTTCGTCGTCGACGTCCTCGTGTTCCCCACTGCCCACCGTCCGCCGTTGGCCTCATCACTTGCCCTTCCACCAGGTCTGATGTTGCCGGTTACCTCGATCAAAGTTAACGCCTCGAGAACTTCAGTCGGCGACTATAGCATCTTGAAAACCCATGTTCGACACCGACAACGTCCAAGTCGAAACGGGAGTTTAAGAAAGTCTTGAAGGAACATGGACGAGAAAGGTATGCTGCCGCCCGCGCACTGCAACCCTTGATCTTGGTCTCATTTCCCCCCTTTCCCTCCTCCTCACCCGTCGCCTTCAGGAGTGTCGTGAAGCACTCGGCTTCCGTCATCACCACTCCACCTACATATTCCGTCAACGCGCCGCCGAGAAGGTGCGCATGTGCGAGGCCAACCACTACACTTGCCACAGTCCCTCTGCTCCACCCCCACTGGCCTCACTGTCGACAAACCTGAATTCAAACCTTCAGCGTAGTTCAAAGATACCATCAGCCGAAGAAGCCGATTCACCACTCCGCTGCCAAGTCTGCGACCTTACGCCACCCCGTCACGACTCACCGACGGCGCCAAGGAACCCCCCCCCCCCCCCCCTTTCACGCAACACGGCCGCAAGGTATCCATCGCCACCGAATCGACTTAGATACCACCTACTCGTGGGTGGATTCTTCTTCGTACGATGATCTTTGTAGCCAACTGTTCTCGTGGTAGATGTCTCAATGGCTTGCAAACTACCGGATCGAGATCATCGCCAATGACCAGGGTAACCGCATCACGCCGTCCTACATGTCCTTCTTTTTCGATAGCGAGCATCTCATCGGTGACGCCGCGAAGAACCAGGTCGTGATGAGCTATCATAATACGTGAGTTTTATCCTTTCCTGTCCGCCGATTTGTCTCTCAGTATCTTCGACGTGAAACGTCCCATCGGTCGCAAGTTCGAGGATGCCGGCGTCCAGTCCAAATCTCAAGCACTTCCCTTTCAAGGTCGTAGACAAGAGTGGAAAGCCAATCATCTCTATCACATGTCGTGGTAAGGAGAAAGGATCAGTACGCGACCTTGTACGTCGTATGGTCTTTCCTTAACGTTATAACGCCTTATTGTTAGTCCCCCGAAGAAATCTCCTCCGTGGTTCTGATCAAGATGGAGGAGACCGCCGAGTCGCACCTCGTCACCACCATCGATAACACCGTTGTCACTTCCCCGTGTACTCCAGCGACCTCCAACGCCAGGCCCCAGAGGATGCCGGCACGGTCGATGGTTCCGTATCATCAACGATTCTACAGCAGCGGCCATGGTGTAGGGTCTCGACAAGAAGGTCGCGGGTGCGCGCAACGTGCTCATCTTCAAATTTGGCGGAGAAACTTTCGATGTTTCCCTCCTGACGATCGAGGGCATCTTCGAGGTCAAGGCTGCCGCCGACGACATCCGTCTTGGTGGTGAGGACTTCGGTGCTCAGTCCAAAGGTCTTTCACACCGTCGAGGTAATCCCTTTACGGCGAGCACGGCGCGCCATCTTCTTACGCACTTTTTCCAGCCGTACGACGCCACGCCGTCCGTTCACTAGCTGGTCGAGGACTCAACAAGACCTTCTGCATTGACAACAAGGCTCTTTACGACTCCCATCACCGCACAGTCCAGAACATAAGATTTTGAGCCCCAATGGGCCACGTAGCCATGTGGCCCAGTTTTGGCGACGACTACGTAACCAAATCTCTTTTTCTCAAAAGACTATGTAGCCAGAAAAGTTGTTTTGTCAAATGTTGTGAGATTGTCCAAAACAGATTCAGAAAAACACCGTGGTCTTTTCTCGTTCTTTCCTCCAAAGTCATCATGGCCTCGTAGCCATTGACATGTGTATAACATCCTCGGGTCGTCGACGTCCCCACCGTATTCTACCCCTTATCCATGCCCAACAACTCTGTTACTCTCCCGTCACTTCTACTCTTCTTCCGCATCATCGCTCATCTCAAGGACCGTCTATCTTGGCACTTTTCGCCTCGCGCTATTGGACCGCCTCCTTCACTATCCACCGACGTCACCAACTTTTTAGCCTCCGCACTTGGTGTCTCATCCGCATCCATTGACATGCTGTGGTCACTCCTTCGGGATATGGCTTGGTCTTACACACCTGAAGATTGCGGCCAGGCGTCAACATACGGAGATTTCATGCTGCATGGTGTCCCCCTTAACATTGGTGCGTCTCATCCGTTATCCCTACGAGATGTCCAGGATTCTTCAGTCTACATCCTCCAACTCGATTCTGTCTCGACCCGAAGTGCATGTACGTCCAATCGACGCATGCGGGCGAGCAACAAATTCTTCCACACCCGATTTCCACCCAAGTCGTAGAGAGCATGGACCGGTTCCTGCCGATTCCTTCCCTTTGAACTGCCGAAGTGTGTCGTCTTTGCTCATGTTTCATCTATCGCTCATTTATCTGCAGGATGCGGGACACGGTACCGTGTCCAGTACTACGCACACGAGCACGAGACGGAGAGTTTCCGGACGTACTATCCCGGTGTCCCTCCGGCCATGCACGTTACGACCTACGCATATATCGAATCTTCACTATATGAATGATTCACAAATTCCATGGTCTGCGCTTGAAATGTGATATATATTCCTCTAGTTTGAGGGCTTCGACTGTGGAAAGAAATTGTTCGGAACATCATGTTCGGAACACTCGGCGACCGGATCCGGTGTCCTGTGTGACACCATGTAACATACACAACCTCATTGTTTGAATTTCCCTAACTCATGGCAGGGTGGCTTATGTAGGCAAAGTACTTCATCAGTCTCCCTTATGTATGTTCTATTCTAAATACACGACATTTTCGCTTCAAAGTCATCTAGAGTAAAGGTAGGGCTGAGAATTTATAACTGAAGGCTGTCACACTGTCAATATTGACTTTGGCATCTCTACAGAGTCACAGAAATCTGGCAAAAAGCGGTGTAGTATTCTGAGTGAGAGACACCTGAGTCCTGCACTAATAATACCCAACTGCAGATACCAGAGGAAGAGGGGATTCCGAGGGATGCCATCACGGTAGCCAGGACTGGTTGGACAGCGGGGTCACTGTTAGTGACCCAAGTGTTACCGTGACATGTTCGGGAGGACACTCGAAAATGTTCGCGAACGTCGGAACCCGTTCGGAACAAAATCTTTCCAGTGTCGATGTTTTGTCTAGTTTGAACATTTCTTCATTTTTGTTTCAGGGTATCGGCAACGAACAACGCTCGCATCTCCACCCTCGAGCACCGTGTTGCGGAAATTCGTTTCCCCTCGCACTGGCCAATTATCCCCACCCTCACGACTGTCGTCTGGGACGCATTCCTGTTCTTAGGTTTGGAGCAAGCCCTTGCTCCGGGCCGCGTCCCGCGGGCACCTCGCAGAGGGGCTTGCTTCACGGTTCGTCAAAAGGATGGACCCATCTTTCTCCCTCCAACTCGTTCGTCATCCCCCTATATCACTACTTTTAAGTACCTATGTCATTATATACATACATGGCTATACAACACGATTTTTTTCTTCCTTTTACGTGCCCTATTTATCGTGTCGTCGACCATCTCGTCGAGGTCACATCCGGTCACTGCTCTCACCAAGCTGGGTGAGGAGCGTGACATTGGTCGGTGTTCGGTCGAGCACGAGCTGTCACAAAACGCGAGTGACAACGCGACGCGTCGTTCAACAGTGGGTTGCTTCTCGCATTTTACTCTCACTCATGGACGACAAGACGACAGACACGCTCCGGGTTGACCCCGATTGGAAAGAGATCTTCTCCCAGCACGGCATCCCCCCTATCCCCGTCAACTCGACCTCCCGTGTGAACACAGCCCTCAAATGCCACCTAATCATGTCTCTCATCATCCATCTCAAGCTCTCCCTCCGCGACTTCCTCTTCTTCCTCTTCGAGAGCCCGATCGTCTCTGTCAAGACACGCGCAGGCACCTTCGTTGCCAACAACTCCACATTCGCGTTCGGTCCTGCTCACTTGTACGACCTGTGGCATACGCGCTTCCCAAACTGTCGGTCAGGCCTGCATGGAATGATTGCAGGATGTGCAAAGGAGATCATCCTGGAGGAAAGCGGTCTCGAGTCCGGCATGCTAACGTGGTTTAAAGCAAAGGCGACGCAAAATCTTATGGCCCGTACCAACAAATGTCTCAGTTACTCCTCGTCTGTCATGGCACCAAGGCGCGGTGCGGCAATGTTGGTGCACGTGATTGCGCGAGTAAGTACGCGTTTACGCTGATCGGGGTGGCGATCTTGCGATCGTATAGGCCACATGTATGTATGTTCTCACAAAAACCAGCTGAGCATCAAGATCATGATACCATTCTACCAGTTCTAAAGTACCATGTGCTAAACATGACTGCTGAATATTTGAGAAGCGATTGGAAAAAACACGGTATTAAGGGTGATCTCTCGAGCCATACCACAAGCAGTACATATAATTCTTGCACAGGCTTGCTCAGAGAGTTTGAGATGTGAAGTAAATGAACAAAATCCCCCATATAGCATGTAGAGCGGGAGCAGTGGATGGACAGCTATATGCCCGAAGCTACCTCCCTTTATTCTCGGACCTTGAAGCAAGCCCCTTCACAGGAGTGAAGCGGAGAGCGAAGCGGACTGTGAACGGCGGCTTGGACCGAACCTATCCTGTTCTACGCTCTACTTCGGGATCACAATGAACGTGGTACCTGCTTGTCCTTCGACAATAAAGGCGATCAGGCGACTCGACTGGATGCTGCCCTTCGCGCTCGCAACATGTTGATGGTGGGACCTGCTCGGGAGAACTGGAACCACGTCTGTGACAAGTGCTGTGCGACGAAGGAGGTCAATGGAGAGTTTAGTTCGTAAAGTCCCACCTGTCTTGATCTCGCCGCCGTCTAACTTTTTTTCTGGCAGGTGTCATCCGTGCAGCAGTCATGGACGGTGTTACTGGTTGGCCGCCCCTGCTGCAACGTCCATGACTGTCAGGAAGAACTACCCTCTCAACGAGCCCGATTCTGTTCGACACACTCCAGCATGAGTGGACTTTGTGTCGTCATCGGGTGTATTGAGGCCCTCGCCTCAACAAGGTTTCACACATGCCCAAGGCCTACTCATCGCGAGCTTGAGGATGTCACAGGCCATTCTGCATTGTTTCAGCATCGGAGGCACCTTGAGCGCTTGAAGATGCGGACGCATGAGGACGACGACCAAGGCGTAACGGAGGAACTTTTAGCGGTTGATGCCGATGGAGAAACTGAAGACGCTGATGGCCGTGTCGAGACTAGCAGTGGTACCGATGGAGAGGCGGAAGTGGCTGAGTGTGCGACAAAGCTTGACTCTAGAAACTCCAGACCTCGAGCGCGCTTCGGCATCAGCAATTTGACCTACCACCTGAATCCTCTGGTACCAGAGGAATCAGGCTGTCAGAAGGCGCTGGAGCAACTCGTTGTTGCTCCTTGCGGCACTATGTTGGCTCGAGCGACATTCTTTGGATCTGAAGCCATGAACGGCACGCGGGTATCTGTGTTTTCAACTTCTCGCCGACCCATCGCTGACAGTGTGTGCAGTAGTTCTTACATGTCGTCTATCCCACCCCTCGCTCCGTTCCTCAAGCCCTCTTCTATGACACCGCATGCAACTTCCAGAAACACACTCAGCCGCGTCAACGACCGCCACTTCGCAGTGCCTGTGGACACTTTCCATATGAAGACAAAGTATAAGGAATCCGACGACTTTTGTGGCCAGTACTGCGATCCAGATGTTTCCTGACCTCCTCGTTGACAATCGCTGGCGCTTCAACTCATCGACGGCTGAGATGACCAATGGGTATCACGCTATTGCGAAAGAGATGCGTGCTCTTCGTTACGATTTCTTTCTTGACGAGATGATCAAGCTCCGTAATCGTATGATAGTGGAGGAGCTTCACCGAATAGGGGCCAACCCCCTTGAGGTACCCAGAAAATTTATTTTGTAGACAAAATAGCTTTGATTGAATACTCTGTGGAGACATTCTGACTTTATAGCAATGCGAAACCCGAGCAAATATGGACTGTAATCAGGTAAAACAGACCATGAGCAATTAAGTCTCTCCCCCCGCCTTCGCCAGCTGCACCTATATATCCGCGTTCGCCACGAGCACTATGCGCACCTCCTCAAAGTCCTCCTTCGCCACGCTCCTCGTCAACAGCTCCGCATGCGTCGCCTGTATCGCCTTGATCGCCTTGATCACCGCCATCGGTTCCGCGAGTTCGGTGAAGCGTGCGAGGAGTTCGTGGTGGATCGGCGCGAGCAACCCGTCGTCCAGCGTTTTCTGTCCGTTGGACACGGCGTCGACGATCAATCCGATATGAGAGAGGGTCGAAGAAGAGGAGAGGTCGACGGCTGTGGCCGCTGCATACCGGCCTTGCGCCTTGCGTTTCGGGGCCCCTCGTCGCAAGGTCGGCTCTGGCCACGTTGAGCGCGTCCGTCGCGTCCGCCAGCTTCGCGGGCCAATCAGCCAGCAATCCGAGCAAGTCGCCGTGCAGACTCGCGAGCCCACCCGTCTGCACGGCGATCGCGTCGCTCATCTTCGCGACGGCCACCTTCACGGGCTGCGCGAGGCTCTCCACGCCCTCGGTGACCTTGCTCGAGAACGCGTCCAGTGCGCGATCGGGCACACCAAGCCGCGAGTCCAAGCGCACCACGACCAGGTCCGACACCTGCTCCTTGATCTCGTGCGCGTCGACGGGGGCCACGATCCGGCGCACCTCGTTCGTGATCTGCGAAATGACGGCGGCCATGTCGATGTTCGGCGTCTGCGCGGACGGCGGGTAGATCGACGGCAGGATTGGGATGAGCTTGTCCGTCATGAGACCCGCCGTCTCGCGCTTGTCGGACGCGAGGTCGATGAGCTGGGAGATGTGCGACTTCACGGCTTGGGTTTCGCATCCAGCCGGTCTTCGTAGTGCTGCATCTCCAACTTCTGCGAGATGTGGTTCGGCCGGATCGACTCGCCCGAGATGGACGAAATGCTCATGCGGGCAGCGACGAACGAGAATGATGCTTGACCACGGGTGCGATCATGGTCTGTGCTCTCTGCTGATGCCCAACATCCGGGATCCGTTACCAATCTTCATTGCGCGAAATAGCCGGCATGGTGCTGACGTCGTCGAGCGAGTGCGAGCGCTTCGGATGCTCGTACTCGAAGAACTCCCGCGAGCTCAACCGCGAGCGCACCATTCTCCTCGTCGCTTCGTCTTCGTCGTTGCCCAGGGTCTTGAACAAGCCCGCAGGCACCGTATTTGTCGAGACAGGAGGCTTGAAGTCGAGCGGGATCGGGGCGCGCCGCGCCTTCATCGTGGGCGGGATTGGCAGCTGGTGAGCGAGCGCAGGACCTTCCTCGTCGCTGTCATTCTCTTCGTTCTCCGGCTCGGGGCTGAGCTGAAGAACGCGCGGCGACTTGGGCAGCGCCATCGGTTCGCGAGGGGAAAATGTGGAGCCCACAGGCTCCCGAATGGCGAAAGTAGAGTGGGACGGGAGCGTGAAGGGATGTGCAGCGGCATTGAGCTTGGCGGAAGCCTGCGTGGACGACGTCGGCTCCGACGTGCGTCTCTGGGGCGAGTCGGGGGGGAACTTGAATGAAGACATCGTATCGTGTCCAACTTCGCTCTCCTCTTCACCACTGGCCACGGATGCTGATGAGTGATGCTGCCTCTTCTCCAGGCCTTGCGTCGCCCTCACCTGCGATGCTTGGGGCGGCGACGACGACGACAGCTGCATTTGCACGGGTTCCGACGCAGGAGGTTGCGGCAGCGGGAACGTGAACGTGAGCTTGGGCACATTGGGACCAGACGGTTGGAAGGTAAAGGTGCCGGGTTTGAAGGGCACGGCGATGGGCAGGGAAGGCACAACACTGGGGTAGTCGAAAGTCTCCGAGGTGTGGCGGGAATGGGCAAGGGCTGGATCGTGATGGGAGTATTGAGCTATGGCGAAAATGAGAGGGAAATCTGTGCGTGAGACGGGGAAGGTACCACTGGAGCCCGTCCATCCTCAGTAGTCTCTTCAGTAGTACGCAAGTCCTCCGACTCCGTCCACTCGCTGATCCCGTCCATATTGTAATCATCGGCCTGCGCCTCATGGTTCCGAGTCGCCGCGTGGCTAACCCGCCGTGGCGAGTCCTGGCCCCTCCCTCCGCCCGAGAGAAGCGAGAGCGTGGCAGACAAACTGCGAGCCTCCAGTCTCCTCCTCCATCTCTTCGTCTCCGGCCGCGTCCTCACCCAATGGCAGTTCGATGGCGAACGTTGCGAGTCTTCGAGAGAATTAGCGGATGCCCTCGCCGTAGCTCATGAGGGAGGGGGGGCGTGGAGGAGGGTGGGGAGAGCAAAGTCAGAGGAGAAGAAGAAAGGGATATAGAGAGATGCGAAGTCGGAGATGGGATTGTAGGAGGGGACTTCGTAGGGGGTGTGGGGTAGCGGCAGGTCTTGGGAACAACGGACTTTGGCCGGATCAGTCCCAAAGGGGGCCCCGTTTTGTCTAGATTCGTAACCAGTTTGATGGAACAAGCCACTGACGAATGAGTAGTGTTGTTAGGTTTTGCCTTGCGTCCACGACAGCCTACAGGCCTCGCGTCGACGCTCAGTCTCCGCACGCTCCATCCCACAGGACATAGCTCTATCACTTGGAGTATGGCGAACGCTGCGGTGAGCGCGGACAAGAACTCGGTGTCAGAGGTAAACGTCCGAATACATCCATGCAGTTGATGCCGCGCACTCACCTTCTCGCCAGACATCTGCGCTCACCGTCCCGTCGACAAGCCCGACTTGGGACCTTCAATTCCTCTGTCTCGCACGAGGTCTGATCCAAGCGTGCGTACTTTCTTTTGCGGGAAGGGGGTCGATGATGAGATGCTGATAGCGGTGGATTTGCAGATCACCCGTCACATAAGTATCCTCCCTGATCGCCCGCTAGACCTTCATCCTCAAGCTTGCGCGTGCGATGATGATGTTCGGAGGACCCACTCCCCGACTGCAGGCGCAGCTGCAAAGCACGACGCGCGTGCTCGAGATCTCTCTCTCGTGCATGTTCCCCCGGACACATTGCTCGTCTCGTTCGACGACGATATCACGAGCACCAGCTGCTGCTCCGTCAAGCTGATCAAGCAGGGCTCCTCCCTGGACCTGGCCAAGCTGCAGGAGGCGTACAAGCTGTACTGGAAGGTGCGACCTCCTTCTGCCTAGCGCGACGGTCTGGCGTGCTGATACCTCTCCTCCCCGCAGGTCATCCACGACGCGATGTCGGTGCAGGACGCCTCGTCCGCGCTCGACGCGCTCATGCACAACAAGCCCGCGTACAACTCGCTGCGGCTCATCATATTCGGCGGGATAGCGTCCGCGTCCATCTGCTCCGCGTCGTTCAAGGACTCGTTCATCGACTGCCTCGCCTCGTCACGGTGCAGCTTTTGAGTGTCAAAAACGAGCTGTATTCGAACGTGTTCGAGTGAGTGTTCTCTGTATTATCTTGTCCGTTTTCCTTTCGTAGCCTGGCCTTGCTTCCCCCACACCCCTCCTTGTTCGAGCTCCCTCTGTCGACACGTGAACGAGATGCTGATCGCGGACCCGCAGAATCATCATAACGACCCTTCTCAGCTTCATCTCTGCTGCCCTCGCGCAGACATGATACTTCTGCTACTCGGCCGTTGCATCGTCTTCGGTGGTCTTGATCCTCCCCGTGCGTCCTTTACACCTCCCTCTCCCTTGTCTTCGTCCCTCTTCCGCACGCTGACCACCTGCGTCCCTCTCAGGGTTTCCTCGTGTTCTGCGGCTCCCTCGAGCTCTCCTCGCGCAACATGGTCTCCGGCGCCGTCCGGCTGTGCTACGCCCTCGTCTACTCCCCTTTCCTGGGCTTCGGCCTCGCGATCGGCGCCGAAGTGTACGAGAAGATCACGCACCACTCCGTCGTCGGCCCCGAGGACAACGCGTGCACGCTCAACCACGATCCAGACGTGTGGTGGCGGAGCACGCCCTCGCTTTAGTGGGGTGTTTCTTTTTGTCTCGTTTCGCCCTGGGGGCTTGGCGGCGGTCGAGGCTGATTGGGCGTGGCGTTCCATTAGCGTTTTTGTCGATGCCGATGTTCTCGCTCTTCCTGAGCCTGCGCGACCAGGCGCCGTGGAACCGCAAGGAAATCGTGCGCCATCCCTGCCTTTTTCCTGTAATTCCGGTTCCGTCCGCTGACGGTGCCCCGCGCAAGGTGCTCCTCGTCGTCATCTCCTGCATTTGCTGGGTCGCGAACCACTACGTGAGCTTGGTGTCCCCGAACCAGAGCGACGTTAGCTCGGCCGTGGGCGCATTCGCGGTCGGATTCGTGGCGAACGTGTACGGGCGCGTCTTCAAGGGCAACGTGTTCGTGGTCATGGCTCGCTCGCTCTCAGACATGGCCACCTCGCGGGACACCGTGATGCCTCTGTCCCCTCCGCCATAATCGAATGTGCCATGAGTCGTGAATCACATACTTCCAATCATGAACCGAAGCGGTTTCTAGACCTACGTGTTCTTCGTTCTCGTCCTTGGTGTCTCCACCCGCCAACGCCCGCCGAGAACTTGGAGCGCACGCGCGAGGCATCACACGCAACTCACCTTCTCCGTCAAGTCCTGGACGACGCGCGGTTCGACCTCCTCTGTCGAGAACGCGGCGAAGACCGGCTGTTGCATATCCAGTCCGTTCAACGTCGGATTCTCATTCTCTACCGGGTGCCCACCTATGTCCTACGCCTCTACCTCCGGCAGGACTCCTCGCTCGCCTCCACCACGTGGATCGTCTCTACCCCATCGGCTGTTCTTGACCATCTCGCCCGTCTCGCTCCCGAGTTTTCGCCCTCCCGCGTTCCATATCCAAGGTCGTCGGCATCGGAGGCCCGGCGTTGTGCCAAGAGGGAGTTGCGCGAGCGCGAGAAGAGGCCTGAGTATATGCTTGGTGCAAACAAGGTTCCGGGGCGAGTCCTCTTCGTTGGCGTTGGGGGTCAGCCCGGGAGGGATGTGTGGGTCATTGTCCTCGTAGGATTGAGGCTCGGCTAGTGCCCCCTCCTTTTCATATTCGAGTTCTGTTACTTCGGCCGTTGCGCCCTTGGACTCCTCCTTCGCCTTCATCTCTACCTCTTCGCCCTTCGCCTCCTGTACCATGTCCCTCTTAACCAGCTCGTCCTTCGTCTCTACCCCTTTCGCTTCATTGACTTTCAGCTCTTCCCCCTCTTTCTCTGTCGCTCGCTCCCCACCAGCAGGATCAACTACCCTCACCTCCTCCTCTGCCCTTGTTTCCACCGCCGTCTTCCCCTCCTCCCCCTCCTCCCCCTCCTCCCCCTTCTCCAAATGCGCCACCTGAACTCTCTCCGCGACCTCTCTCGCCGTCATCCTCCTCTCCACGCCCTCCCTCGCAAACATGATCGCGTGCTCCTTCATCCGCTTCATCGTTAGCTCCGGCCCCGCGCCTCCGACGCCCAGTCCCTCACGCTGCAGCCCTTCGCGGTCATTCCTCGGCACGCGCACGTCCAAGCCGAACGTTGGAACTGGGGTCAAGAGAACCGCGGACGATGCCGTTGCCGGACTCGGGGGCATTCCCCCCGTCACGGTCGCGGAGGTCGGAGGGCGTGGACTCACTGACGTCCTGCCTGGACCCGGGCTCGGCGGAAAACGGCGTGGTGGTGTACACGGGGCGATAACTTGGCCGTTGTGCGAAATGGGCTCGTGCACGGAGAAGACTTCGAACGCGGTCTGGTAGCGGGTGAACTCCGAACGGGTCCTGTCTCTCTTTTCTCCTCGTCGTTCTCCTCCCCCTTTCCCTCCTCGTGCGGGCGGGCAGGTGCGACGCCTTGGGGCCTTGGGGGCAAGGACGCGACGTCCTTGGGGACAGCAGGCGGGTGTTTCATCCGAGGAAGAGGGAGGCGCAATCTGCGTGACATCTGAAGGCTTCGGACTCGGAGGCGCGGCGCAGTCGTCCTTGGAGTTGAGACTCGGAGGCGCGGCGGCGTCGTTGGGATGCTGGTGGCGGAGGCGCAACTTGCTTTGGACTGGGGGACGCGCGCGAAGGTGGAGCGTCGAGGGGACGGGATCACAGCTGGGCCGCAGGATAGGGCAAACGAACCTCGATGCGTGGGCGAGTGCGCACGCGGCGGGACGATGACCGATGCTTGGTGGCAGGGACGGGGACGGTTGCGCGGGCGTCACTGTCGACAAGCTCGACTTCAAGCCTTCGGCCGAGTTCAAGGACACCATCAACCGAAGAGGACGGCCAACCACTCGCGCCGCCGCCGAGTCCGCGACCGACGCGACTCCATCAAATACCAACGGCGCCATGAATACTCCCCTCACGCAACGAGGGCAAAAACCAGCCGCCATTACCCATGCCTTTCATGATGTCCCCTCCCACAACCCCATCTGCGACTTCGCCTCTCTTCGGTTTCCTTCCCACTTCTCCTCTGACTTCGCTCCCGCCGCCCTCGTCCACGCTTCCCCCTCCCTCACCAACGGCATGACCTATAGCGAGGGCATCCACCGCAACGCGAACTCCCTCGAAAACTTCGGCATTGTTCGCCCCACCATCAAGCTTCCGCTTGAACAAGCTCGTCGAGTCATCAGACTCGCCTGGAGACTGGTCTATCTCAAGCAGCTTCGACCGTCAGCAAGAGCTGGTCGACACCCTCAGCCGTCCTCCAGTGCGGATCAAGGCGTTGACATGAAGCCCACGAGGAGTTCCCCACCCACGCACTCTCGTCACGGTGTCTGTTATCCCGCTCGTCCGCTGCAGACTCACCGCAGCCCACGGTTGCCCGTTCCAAGCTCGGCTCTGGCGGCGGCACTCCCTCCTCGTCCTCCTCGCGTCCCATCCTGAGTGTTCGCACCAACGCCACAGGATCGCGCTCGTCGGGATCCAGCGCCACCGCCGCTAACCCTCCCGCGCCCAGCCCGAACACTGCGCCCGGCAGCGTCAAAGCTGAATGTTCCATTGTGCACCCCCAATTGGCGCTGTGGGGATCAATGACGAGCTGAACCGCAATGCGTGCGGTGCCCTTCATCATTACGCGACCCTCTGTGTTTGCGTGTGCAATGCACGATGCAACGCGAAAGGTTGCATCGAAAGCAATTGACAGGCTATCGCGCGTATATAGGGCGGGCAACAATGCGACTTCTATTCGGAAATTATGTATCGTAGGTGATCAACATGTCTACTCACCAGCGGAAAGGGTAGGATATGGACAATAGATGACGGGAGAAAAGTTATGCTACAATGTATGGACATTAGGAAAGTGTGTGGACTCGTGGAGATTGGGGGATCATGCATTCATGATGGACGGGGATTATTGATTATCGAGTAGGGCGGAGAGTGAGTCAGGCTCCTACCCACCGTCTCTGGGAGGTTCGCTCTGAACTATGAGGGTGGAGGGGAAAGATGATCTGATGATTATGTAGATCACAGTGTTATCTTTGTCTTATCTTTGTCTTATCTCGATTTTCCTTTTTGAGCCTGTTTGAACGCGAACCTCCCAGAGACGGCTGGGTCTCTGGGAGGTTCGCGTTCAAAATTTCTCAAACAGGCTTAAAAGGGAAGGTGGTCATATGATTTTGAAAGCACATGATCGTTACACGTGATATATACATCAACCCCCTCCACCCTCATAGTTCAGAGCGAACCTCCCAGAGACGGTGGGTAGGAGCCTGAGAGTGAGTGGGTCGTGAGGGATGTCGGACAAAATGTAATTGGGATATGTAGTATGTTGAAAAAGATAGGCGAAGTCGGGATCTTTGGAAATAGGATCAAAGGCGGGTTTGAGAGGGGTCAACCCAAGTTCGGAGATGGTGAAGGGATCATTATAGTAGGAATAGTCAAGAGGTGTGTCCACAGAGGGTGAATCTACGAAGTCGTCAAGGTGATGCTGAACAGGAGGATTCAATGAAGTAGTATGTAGAGGGACAGTGGTTGTCGATGAAGGCAAGGGGGGGGGGAAGGATGCGTCGACAGCGACAATGGATCTCCGGCCGCCGGGGAAAATGGGGATGAAAAAACTGGTTCGGAAGATGGCATAGGCTCATGAAAAACTTCCCGCACAAGACCAGATGCTGGTGCGGGGCTGGAGGAGCTTGCCTCAGACGTCGGGACAACCGTAGAGGGAGCTGGAGTGGTAGGTGCTGGAAATGTTAAGGATGAAGAGTTGTCTGATTCGTGGTTAGAACGAAAACGTGCAAAGAAAAGGGGTACACTCACCCTCAGACGTGGGTCGCTCTGCTTCCCAAGGAAACGGTGTTTGAGACATCGAGTCTCCAACACGTGCCCAGAATATCCGGAACAGGGCATCAGGATGGTCGCCCAGGGATAAGAACTCCTCACGCAGTTGCGTATCTGCGTGGCGGAGAGTGCGAACAATAGCTGTATATGAGGCCTTGCAACACTTGACTGGACGCTCTTTCACCGGCTTTCCAAATCGCATTTCCTCGACCACCTTGACGAGTTCCCACACCTCAAAGAATGGGTGTTCCGAAGGGTAGGCGGCGCCTGCGCGTCGAACGCTCGTTGCCCTGGGCCGAGGGATGTTGGCGGAAGATTCTGATGGGCCGTTGGTGCTGAAGGAAGGAAGGAAGTGGGTGGAGAGGATGCCATTCGTGAACGTTTAGACGATCGTTCCGCGGGGTCATCTGGATCATCAATGGCAACACGTGCCCGTTTGGGAGTTGAAGCGGGGGAGAACCTCGTCTTCGCATACAGCGGAAGTTCGAGACACTCGTCGTCTTCGAGGCCCATAGAACCACCTGCGAGCATGGCGCGTACACGCACGTCAACCTCGTTGGTGTCCAGGGTTTGACCCGAGCCTAGCCCAGCGGCAACCCAGCTACGTAGCTTGGGACAGAAGATCTGAATGGCCGTCACTTTTTCAAGGAGGTAGCAGGTGCTCTCGCTGTAAACTCCAAGGACGTAGTCGGAAGGAAGACGCTCGCAAACCGCGGTCGCTCGCCTACCTAGAGAAACAGAGAATCTAAGTGATTGGTCAGAGAGAAATGGTAGTGAGCGAGCTCACCATCCTCCAGATGCGAACCGATATCGTCTTTGACCGTCTTTGCTGAGTCGCCAATGTCTATATCTTCACTGCTGATGCTTCCTTCTGGTAAGCTTCATCGGTGCGCTGTCGAACCAGGGCCCCCCATGCATTATTTTGCGTCCACAGGCTGTGCTGGGGGTGTGCATGGGTGGATTTGGTGACGACGGAGGAGCCCAAGCCTGTAGGAGATGGCTCGACAGCAGTCCCAGCGAGAACACTCATGTGCTTGTCCGCCCCCGTGAGTCCCGTCAGCGAATGCACACGTTCACGCGATGAGGAGTGGTTGCATGGGCGTCGTTTCGCCACAAAGTGCCTTTTGGACACCCAAGGTACTCCTGGTATGTGCTGCCAGCCTGTGGGACCATGAATCACGGACAGTCTACGAGGGCGAAGCGCTATACGTACCGATCTGATTCTACAAGTATGCAACCCCTCTGGCACCGACAGGATGACCTGGCGAAACTTTGCGTATCGGCGGCGTTGGACCTTCCAGCATTTGCGCGGGGAGAAGATCCGATGCAGGCTGTTTGTCTGATTGTCAAGTAACACGTGACGCGGAGGGTTCAGGCTGCGTCTTGGACCGTCAGTTTCTGACGTCGTAGTCGAGGACCATCCGGGAGGGGACCTTTCGACGACCTTTAATAGAGTAGTGAAGAGAGCAGGTCAGCAAACGTCGAATTTATTTCTTGCTGCCGCAACTTCTACCACAGACGTCCGAGAAGGGAAGTCGGCAGGAAAAGAAATCGAGGGCAGGGAGGTAACCGGGATGAATACGCCGGACTGTTGGGTGAACAGACTCACAGCTTCTTTGTGCACGGCCATGAGTGATCTTCTTGGCTGTAATCTTCGTCCTCGTGCTACCTCCCGGTCTCGACGTAAATGTGGAGCGGCCAACGAGATTGAGGTCTCCACAGAGGCGGTGTATGCCCAGGTCTACCTAAGCGGGCGCGGCTCAGAGCCTTGCTTCGCTTTTGCCTCGGTTTCCGTGCTTTACGAACGCTGCATAGTCGATGCCCATTGATGTAGGTGTGTTTGGCGGAAACGCGGATACTGATTCAAGAGCACCGACGTATCTTGTTCTTGGGCTTTGTCAACGAACCTGTCGAAAAAAAGCATGGACGTAAGTCAACTGTGCTTCAGTATGAGCGCCGTCGCCTTCACCTGAGATGCCGCATGGGCGTGTTCATCCGCTTGTTCACGAAAGCGATCCCTGCCCCATAATGGGCTCGAGTGAACGGCATCGCAAGCATTCGCCCGGGTTCTGGTAGTCGCCGCTCCATGACAGATCCATAGCAGACGATACAAACCATCGCGTTCATCGCCCATCTCCGCGTTCGCGCCGAGGCCGCGATCTGCACCCATTGACTTCTTCATCCATGAGCCACTCCGGTTCGGCACCTTGAAAGGGCGCTGCAGGTGGCCAGTTGGCGAAAGCCAAGGTAGAAGCGGTGGACGAATATGGGGATGGTTGTCAAAAGCATTTAGACGCAACAGCCGTTTTTCGGTGCGATTGAAGCTCGACAATGGCGGACGAGTCCGTGAAAAAAATCCGTCTCCACGATGATTGAGCGCTATGTTGAGTGTCTCGAGGACGGGGGAACCATGTTTGGATGGACGGTCCGGGATGGTCCACAGCTGCACGAGACGACGTCGACGTGGGTGGGACTGCTTGAGCAGGCAGCGCCTCCGTTTGAACTGCAGGCGCTCGGTGAGTGAACAGGGGAGAGCTCGGAGAAAAGAAAATGTAGCAAAGGCTCAAGCCCAGCGGAACGAGGTGCGAGTCTGAGTGATACGAGAACGGAGAGCACTCACAATGAAACGCGTGTACTCGCCGCCGTTCTTCGCGCGTTCACATCCTCAAAGCACGGTGAGATAGTGTTCGACCTAAGCAAGCGAGAGGTCAGCCTGAAGTAACCAGAGTCGAGGGCTCGACGAATACGTACTTGCGTGGCCGCTGCAGACACGCGTGCTGGTTGCGTTCGATCGAAGACCGCGCTGGTGGGATAAGCGTACTTGGAAGACGCCGTGGCGCTCGTATACGCTTATGTGCACCTGTCGCGGTCCCTTCTCAATGCACCCAGCATCAAACGGAGCCCAAGCAGAGCGTCGAGGTACTTTGCCTGGAACCGTGCGCGCGACGTGTCTCGTCTCAATCAGCGCAACGCACGGATACCAAAGAGGGTCCATTCCCGCGAAGAACATCGAGGCTTTGTGAGATAGGAAGGAGAGAAGGAGAGGACGAGGTGGAGGGGGTGAAGGTAGGTGCGTGCGGAGAAAGCCAAGGTTGCCTGGACTGGAGGCCGAGTCTTTAACGAACACTGACGAGACGAGCAGGTAGTGTTCTGTTAAAGACTGGTAGAATTCGTCGGACGTTGATAGGCGTTTGCGCAAAGGCATTTAATTTGACCTGATATGGACAAGGAATAACTGCACGTGATGAGCCGGTCGACGCGAACACGAGTCCGCAGAAATGCGCGCGACTTCCCTTGTGTCAGTACTGCAACCATGGACTCGTCTTTCCCTCAAGATCAACGGACTGAGTTACCCGCAAGAACGGCAAGCTCCCCTTTATTCACACGCGCCGATGACACATTCTCTCCCACTGTTGAGGTCAAGCCACCGAGGCGAAGAGAACGAAGGCCGAAGCTGCCTATCTCCGATGGTGTGTGGTACTGTGCGAAGATCTGGCGCTTGTCCCCGCTCAAGCGCGAGGCGGAGGTGACGTTCATCGACTACGGCAACCAGGACATTGTCGGGTTCGACAACGTCCGCCGCGGTCCGCTACTGTCCGGTGCCGCGAAGTTGATGACTAGTCTGATACCTACGGACCTACGGGCTTTACCTGGTCTCTCTAGTGATTCAGGAGCAATAAGAACCCCCCTTTACTTGATGCCCCCGTCGCTGACCATGGCACTCCCCCGCAGATCAATACCCCATCGCTCTCAACGCGCCCGCCCGCGGCGCCTTCACCACCCACGCGCCCACACACCCGAATCGCTCTCATCCGAATCCCATCTCTCCTCCCATCCCACTCATCTCCCTCCTCATCCGACCCCCCACAGAACCTCCCAAAAAAACACAACAGAAATGTCCATGAAAGCAGTCAGAGACGCCCTCCGATCTCGGTCCATGTCCCATTGTGCTCACCGCGGCGGCAGATCGTAAAGAGTGCGTTCGCGACCCCGCGCAATGGCACGCGCCGCTTTTTTTCGCGCGGCTGATGCACGCGCATCGCTTCTACAGGCGTCGTTTCTGGCGATTCGTTGATCCTGTGCAGACGTCCAGGTGTGCGGGTTCTTTAGGCTGTCAGGAGCGGCGAGGCTGACATTGGTTGTTGCGCGGGACGGATAGGATCTTGCACCTTGCAGACGTCTCCTCGCCTCGTCTTGGGAACGCGTCGAGGGAAGATGAGGTGAGCTGTCGTTTTTCGTACTCGTGTTGAAGTGCATGCATGCGCGGTGGTGGGAGACCTAGTTGCATGCGTTGGGGCGGCTCATCGGCGCACCCGACAGACGCCTGCTTCCCCTATAGCGTTGTGCGTAGCAATCCGGGGTGGGTTTCGGGCAGACATCGTCGTCGGATTCATTGCCTCGCTAGCCATGGTACCCACGGTACTCTCTGTTGTCACTCTGCTCTGGTCGAGTGACTGGCAGAGACTTCCACCCTCCGTTTCCGCTTCCGCCTTTCTTCTGCCCACGTTCACCCGTTAACCGAATACCTCCGCAGCCTTGGGCCTACGAAGCGCGCGAGTTCCTGCGTACGCTCGCCGTTGGCAAAAAATCAGCTTCACCTCCGCACACCAACTCCCGCCAAACGAAGCCGATTTCCCGCGGAAACGGCGAGATCGACGGCACCGACATCTCCAACGAGGTCCTCCGCACTGGCTGGGCCAAGGTGAAAGACATCAAGCGTGACCCGACAAAGGCGGCGGGGCGTGGGATCTAGAATCCGCACGTACCCAGCGTATATATCCACGTAGAGTTCCCTTCCTAACAGCCTACCCTCCTCGCCAGCCATCGTCGAGGCCGTCCGGGACGGCACCACATTTTGTGTGCGCCTGCTCCTGCCCGAAGGCGACCACCAATACATTAACATCGCCCTCGCCGGTGTTCGTAGCGCGCATGCGTCCTCAAAACAAGGCGAGCCCTCGGAGCAGTGGGGAGAAGAAGTGGGTCCGGCCCTAATCACTCCATGTACATCACATTGAATTAATATATTTCTTCTTTCTTTGCCCTCCCCTCCGGGTGATCGTTCGTAGGCGAAGTTTTTCTCTAAGTCAACATTGCTCCAGCGCGCGATCAAGGTGCAACTACTGTCACTTCCGACCGCCAGCGCATCCCCGTTCCAGCCTAACGCAAGCGGTCCTGTACCCGCCAGCATTTTCATCGGAAATGGTTGGTCGTTCTTTTCCTGGTACCTTCAACCACAAACTCACACCATAATAGTCCTCTACCCCGATGGCAACATCGCGAAATTCCTTGTCGCTGGCGGCCTCGCATGCGTCGTCGACTGGCATGCTGGGATGCTCGCCAACTTCGGGGGTATGGAGCGTCTGCGAGCGGCCGAGAAAACCGCGAAGGAGAAGCGTCTCTGCCTGTACGCGTCCGCGTCCGCCTCCTCCGCGTCGAATGGCGGCAAGGCCTCCGGGGGCATGTCGAACGGGGCCGGGCGCGCGTGGGAAGGTACGGTCGCGCGCGTGTGGTCCGGCGACCAGATTTCGCTCGTGGACAAGGACGGGCGGGAGCACCGCGTGCAGCTGAGCTCGACACGGAGCCCGAAGATATCCGACCCGAAGCAGGCGGCGTACGCGCACGAGGCGCGCGAGTTCTTGCGGCGGAAGCTCATCGGGAAGCATATCCGGGTCCACTTCGACTTCGTGAAGCCGCGCGAGGGCGAATTTGGTCTCCTTTTTGGGTTCGTGGGCGAGTGCTGACGAGGGGGTGGATGTAGCAAGGTCGCGGAGCAACTCATCAAGAAGGGTCTCGCGGACGTCGTGCGGCATAAGCGGGACGACGAGGACCGCTCGCCGGACTACGACAAGCTCATGGCTGCCGAACAAACGTATGGGACCTCTGACTGGTGGTCTGTCGTCTCGACGCTGACCTTCCCTGTGTTCTTCTTTTCCTCTGGTGCCACGTCGGAAGCCCTGCGGAATTCACTCTGGGAAGGACCTCCCGCCCGTCAAGCCCCCGCTCAACCTGTCCGATGCAAACAGCCGCCCAACACAGCTCCTCAGCGGGTTCAAGCGGCAAGGCAGGATCCCAGCCGTGGTGGAATACGTCGCTGCTGGTTCGCGGTTCAAGTGGGTGTACATCTCATTGGCTCGGATCGTCTATCTTACGTTGGACCCTCCAGGATCTTTTGCCGAAGGACAACCAGGTGCTCACGCTGGTTCTCGGCGGCACGTTTCCCGCCTTCTCCTACTTGCTGTTCAGCTCTAACCTGAGGGCGAACCGCTAGGCATCCGTGCACCCCGCGCCGCACGCAACCCGTCAGAGAAGAGTGAGCCCTATGGCCAGGAGGCGGCCGAGTTCGCGACGCGGCGGTACATGCAACGAGACGTGGAGATCAAGGTGGACACCATCGACAAGTCGGGCGGGTTCATCGGCGCGCTGTACGTGAACAAGATGGAGAACGCCGCGCTCGCGCTCGTAAAGGAGGGCCTCGCGACCAGTCCACGCGTTCTCGGCGGAAGGCCTCTCGTGGGCACGGCAACTGTACGACGCGGAGGTGCGCTGTTTGCATCTTTTTGTGAGGCCGAGTCCTTCACTGACGTTGTTTTTGCGTCGCAGGAGGAGGCGAAAAAGGCGAGGCGAAATGTGGGTACATCTTAAGAGTGTGCTCGTCGTGGTGGCGGCTCATTGCATGGTTTTTTTTGGTCAGGTCTGGTCAGATTACGACGAGGCGGCCAAGGCTGCCGAAGCACCTGCAGAAGACGATGCCGCCCCGCTCAAGCCTGAATTCCTCGATGTCATCATCAGCGACGTCCGCACGAAGAACGGCTTTGCATTCTCCATACAAATCCTGAACACCGAAGGTAAGTCTTCCTCTTCGTCTCTCTTCCGACGACTGACGACCGTTGTCCTCATCCGCGTCCTCCGTCCAGGTATCGCCTCGCTCGAAAAGCTCATGCGCGATTTCTCGATCCACCACTGCGGCGCGACCGCGTCCCCAACCGGGTTCGTGCCCGAGGGCGGCGACCTGGTCTCGGCCAAGTTCTCCGATGGTGTGTGGTACTGTGCGAAGATCTGGCGCTTGTCCCCGCTCAAGCGCGAGGCGGAGGTGACGTTCATCGACTACGGCAACCAGGACATTGTCGGGTTCGACAACGTCCGCCCTCTTGACCCCAAATTCCGCGCGCTGCCCGGACAGGTGCATGACGCGCGTCTCAGGTGCGTACCTGTTCCCTCCCTTTTCTCCCTCTGCAGGTCTTGACTCGCGGCTGATGACGGGCGGGTGTGCGTGGGTGTTAGTTTCATCAAGCTGCTGGTCCTGGAGAGCGAGTACCACCAGGACACGATCGACCGCTTCTGCCAGCTGTGCGAGGGCCGAAAACTGATCGCGATCATGGACCACAAGGAGGGCAAAGTGCATCACCTGTGGCTGGTCGACCCCGCGGACCCGCAGACAGCGGCGGACCTGCTCGCGTGCGTCAACGCGGACCTGCTCTGGGAGGGCCTCGCGGCGGTGGAAAGGAAGGGGTGCAAGTACCTCACGGCGTACCCAGCGGTGGTGAAGCAGCTGCAGGAGGCAGGTCAATGTTCTTTCCATGTGTCACACCTGTGGTTTGGAGAGACAGTGTCATATGGGAGGATGGCATGCTGTGCCCCATATTTACAGGAATACAAGTATGCTATAAAATGCCCACCACCTCCAGTTCTCAGGACAGCCAATAGGCATTGATCTGCTCAGAATGGAGGCCTGTGCCCAGATTCAAAAAGCCCTTCACCATCTCCTGGAAGTCCGGCTTCTGCATCTTTCGACGCATCAAGTGAGCCCGTCTTTGGCTATCAATTGGAATGATGCCAGACTCTCGATGTGGTTTGTATTTTTCCCTAAGGTTAGAATCCGTTAGAATGACAGCACACTGGCAAAGCTGGTCCTTGACATACAAGTGTTGTACCAGCCCATGACGGTCGAATCGACCCTGACATTGTACAAATACACATGGATAATCACCTACTGCCCTCCCAGTGGTAGCTTTGCGGTCCCGTTTTGCTCTGTTTCGATCATAATGCTTCCCCCTCTCTACAAGGCCTAGAGGAATAGTAGTAGTAGAGGGCATGTTAACTGTGTCAGGGTCAACATCCATGTTGGTCACATTGGAAGGCAAATGCATGTTGATAGTGCTGGGGTCCACATCCATGTCAATGGCCTCTGAACCTATATGCATGTTGTCCACATCAGAATGATGATGAGATATGGTTGCATAGTTTGTGCCATTCTCCGCTATGGGCAGGGCAGGAGGGAGGCTAGGAAGCTTCTCTGATAGGACAAGCCAGCTGAACCATAGCATATGATAGAATTGAAGGACATCTTCTCCCTTGGTCACAACCCTCTGTTTGCGGTGGTCTTCAACAAGCCATTCCATCACAGGGATGCTCTCGATGCTGGAGAAGTCACATGCAATCTTCATGGCATCTGTGAGATTTGCAACCTGTTTTGCATGGAGATTCAGCAATGTGGTATTCACAGAGGAGAAAGGCAGTCCCACCTGATGAGGAGTAGCAGCGGGGATGATGATACCATCTCCAGGGCGCTGGTACACAGTAAATGGCTTGACACCATAGTCTTGTTCCAACATTGTCAGAAGCCTCTGATCTAGGTAGACTCTGTGAGAGTGAATGGGATCGCCTTCTTCAGAGAAGCAGTGCTGGCGCATAAACTGCCGGAGACTTGGTATGTCAGACCTGTGGAAAAGGTCCCACCGCGCTACACCTGGTTTCCCATCCGGAAATGCTTCAGCATGCGTCATGATATTGACTGCATCCGCAACATCCATGTGCAGACGAGTAGAGCCATGCAAGTTGGTTCCCGATCCATTGGCAATATACATCTTGGGACCTGTAGAGATACCCACACCCGCACGTCATGAGCACGCTGTCAATCAGTGGCTGAATCACAAAACACATACCAATGTCCGGCTTGTTTCCGTTGTCAGGATAGTGTGCCACAAAGTTGCGTGCACCATCAGAACACATTGTTTCCGCCCATGGAAGTGCTTCAATGAAGGATTGGTAGAGGTCCCGAAATTCAGAACGGAATTCACTCTCAGGTGGAAAGTCCTACACAAAGATGGTGTTAGATGGCTGAACATGGTGATGGCCTGACACAGACTGCTAACCTTGAGTTTCCACAACTGACGCCCTTGATAATCCTTCCCAAAGGTTTCAAGATAAGCCTTGATGGTAGTCATTTTCTCTTCTCCAGTCTCGCAGTTGATGATGGTTATTTCTCTCTGTCCATATCGTTCAATGAAGTCTTGCTGCGTCCAACCTCCCTGGAGTTTCTCCAGAAGACCGGAGACAATAACTGGAATACCCTGTTCTAGCCCATGCTGTATCATCTCTTGAAGATTGGGTGAATTGCTGTTAATGACGGAGACCTGGCGAGTTCCTGGACTCAGAGTAGAAGCCAGCATAGTATCCTCAGCGTAGGTCGTTGTTGTTGTCTCACTGAATGTACTAAATGAATATGACTTTCCGCATGCATGAACAATACAGTCTTACATTCCCATTAGTTGTTTCAGTGTGTGCATGTTTTGGACGACGGTGTTGAGTTGCACAATCTCGAAACGGGTAATCGGGCGAAACATGCTCTCGGTGTGAGACGAGCCTGAGTTTGCACTACAGTGAGAAAACGAAGCCTGCTAGGAAACCCGGTGGCGAACCATATGTCAACATCTGACAAATACAGCCTAATAAGTGAGTCTTACAGATGTATTTTGGAAGCAGCGGTGACAAACTTCCAGGCCGCAATGAGCACACATATATACCCTGGAGAACAGGGTATCTCCACACTCATCTGGAATAACAAAGACATCAACATGGGCGCTGGGTAGCGTAAACGAGAAATAGAGGAATACCACATAGAAACCTATAGTCAAGTTCTTGACTACGGTGTATCAAGCCCGGAAGAGCGACGTGAGCTAGCTCTTGTTCCAGTAAGGGAAGTAGGATCTGTACACAGATCCGCTGTGCGCGTGGAACTTTCAGACTGCGCCTCCGATTGAGATATCACAACTGGCATACAGTACATACCAGCTTCATTTCGACTACATCGCGAGATAGTAGCCCAGTGTACCGGATGGGATAGATTGGAGCTTGCACTGGTTCGACCCGGTCAAGAAAATCGCCGGGACCCTGGTGCGCCTTGCTTGGAAGCAGTCTAAAGCCTGCATCGAGTTCAGGGTAACCACCAAACGTCAAACAAAACGCGCATCTACTCGCCCTTGAAACGACACGAAGCATCAGCTTTTGAGAAACAATCCGCGCAAGAGGATAAATTGAGGGTGCGTAGACGCGCACTCGTATGACGGTGGAGGCAGCTTTTATCTTGCAGAACCTTTCCGCTCATTGTGGCTCGTCTTTGAACTTGAGAAAATCTCGTCACCAGGGCCGCAAGAGAAGGTACTTATAACTTGTCCTGCCCGCGTTCTTCTGTTTATTGCTGGGAACGTAGGATTGTCACCACGCTGGCGGCGGAAGTGGGAAGCGATAGACTGGAATTGAATATTGAACTCGCGAGCCTCGCCGCGAGCGCCGCCTGACTAATCGAAACTTCTACCTACTAAAGCATTGTGAGGACGAACCGCGACAACGTTAGGGGCATCCGGAATGCATACGTGAATATAAAGGTCGCACAACGCACCCAGATGCAAGGTATCTGTTTAAAACTTTGGAGTGAGGAACAGTTTCGAGGGTGATGGGTCCAGGGTACGTGATCCTCGGACTCGCGTACTCAACGTACTCAAGTACTCAACGCGTAGCAACTAGCGCGGTATACTCACTTTTTCTACCACCACACCAACCATTGTCATCTTCCCCTCATCATCACAGGCGCATCAGCCCCCGGAGAACCGCCGCGACGTTTTGAGACGTCGACAACGATGAGTTCTTAGAACGTCAAGACGCAATCGCTGTCGATGTGATTCCTCGACATTGTGATTATAGACTCTGTTTTTCACCGCGGTATGCTTCCCCCTGTCCATAATTGCAGCTGCACAGATGCGTGTACAGATGCTTCTTTGAAACCGTCAGGATTTCTCTTCACATTGGGTAACTGGTTGGATCAGTACTTATGCCTTTCAGTCCGCATGCAACGATCCAGGCTTATCCACCTACTGGCGCGTCGTGTACTACATGCAACTCATTCCTATAGTGTTAATTATAATGTTCCCATCGCGTGGAATGCCGCTGCTCAGATCCACCACCCCGAGCCTTTCTTGCCTTCTAGGGCCTTCAGCTTAGTCGTCGCTGCCAAAGCCCCCAAAACGGCACCTGCGGTAAGTTTGTATTTTTCATGCCTCACCAAGTGTCAAGAACCTCCCAGTCGTGCCAGGCTCCGAATGTGGGCCTTCTTGGTCTGACCTAACTTCCCTTTCCATTTAGAATGGCGCGGTGTAGGAGCACGGCGTCGAGGAGCCGGAGGCACAGCGCCGACGAAGAAGATCGAGGAACACAGCGAGGATGAGACCACGAGCACTGACCGGTGCTCGCTGTAACGGTCGCTGATCATGATCCTGTACTTGATGAGCATGACAGAGCAGGCGCGTATCCTTGTATTGAAGGGTCCACAGTGTCCCCTCTAAGTGGGGAATACAGACGCTTCTGCGAATCGCAGTTTACTGACCCGAGCGATGACCCGAGCCTGAGGCGACCTGGCTCTGCTGATCCTGCTTGAACTGAGCCTCCCTGGCTTCCGCCACCCTGTCGCAAGCAAGATTATTCTTATGCCCGGGAACATAGTCAAGAGAGAGTGAGCATACCGGAGCACCTCCATCGGCAACGTCAAATCAAAAGGCGCCTGTGGGCGAAGCTCATGCTTTTCCCCTGGCGAAAGCCTGTTGAACCACACATTGTCGTAGTACTAGAAGTTTCGAGGGAGACCTGGCGGGGCCTTCCTCTTGCACACTCGCTCCGACCGCACGCGCTCGTGGACGTCATTTCTGGGGCCCTTTTCCCCGGACGCGTTGAGATGGATACCCAAGGCGAGACTGTCCAGCCAGGAGGTAGTCGCGCAGGTCCCGGGATCGCCATTCCAACACAGAGGTGATATACCGAACCCTGCCTCCGCCGTAATCAGATTCTTCTTCTTCTGAGCGGTGGGGATGGACCTGTGGCTATTGACTCCAACGACCCGTCGCACAGCCAACTACAGAATAATTAAAACGTGCCCTTCGTGCAAAGATCGTGTACGCGTAGGTTGGACCTCCCAGTCTTCCGTCTTTGCTCTGCCTTCCGGTCGAGCACCTTCTGCTCCTCCGCGCTCGCCTTCGGGGCTTC
Source organism: Amylostereum areolatum (assembly GCA_012932865.1). Classification (NCBI taxonomy): domain Eukaryota; kingdom Fungi; phylum Basidiomycota; class Agaricomycetes; order Russulales; family Stereaceae; genus Amylostereum; species Amylostereum areolatum. Next base: position 2,215,189 of record SAXG01000002.1, read on the forward strand.
CATCTCCACCAGCTGCGTCTTCAAGGCCTTCAGGTGGACAAGCCAACCCTCTTCGAGCTGTTCGGCGGCGTACGCCGCTTGGGGGAACCGTTCAAGGAACGCATGTGCGAAAACCTGCGAAAACCTCCGCCCCTTTGAGATTCCATTCGGACGTTAAGGAACGACGCAAATCAATCCTGAAGTTCTCCTTGGTGGGTCCACCTCGATTGTGGTTTGACCATGCTTCGACCTCGTCGTTAGATGGGAAAGGAGGGAAAAGAGCAGTTCGAATTCCTCTGTTTCAAGAGGAAGGCGCCGAACTTCTAAACTTGCCCCTAGACGAATAAGGGGATAAATCAAGTGCACCACTAGAAGCTGGGGATTGAACATACTTGGAATGTGTTCAGCGCTGGGGGCCGGTGCTTGATCCCAAATGTTTTGTTCTTCCCACATCTATCTTTCTCCACAGGTGGATTCTCTTGCGCAGGACCAAAGCCGCGGAGGGTGATCCTTGAGAACTCGCTGCAAACGTTGAGCATCGCTGCCATGTCACCCCCGCCGACGGGTATCTGAATAGCTCTCGAATTAGTAACAGGTAATACCCCAGGCATGGCTCTTACCTGTGGATCTTGGAGCACTAGCTGTTGCAAGTCATTCTGTGACAATACTTAGTGACATTTGAACATCAGCAAGATGGCCACGCACAATTCGCTTCAATAGGGCGTGAAGTTGATCCTCTGGCGTATCCTGGTCGCCATCATCGTCGTCAAAACCAACCATCGTCGTCGCCCTCGCCATCACCGCCGTTGTCGCCATTACCGCCATTGTGGCCATTGTGGCCGTTGTGGCCGTTGTCGTCGCCGTGCTCGTCGTTGTCGCCGTACTCGTCGTTGCTTCCTATCATCACCGTTGTTGCTATACTCATCGTTGTCTCGGTACTCGCCTTCGTACCCGCCGTTGTCGTCGTTGCCATCGTACTCGTCGTTGCCTCTGCACTCGCCATCGTCGCTGTACTCGTTGTATTCGCCTTCTGGTTCGGAACGTTGAACTCCGCGCCCGCCGGAGATGCCGTGGTTATCGAGTTTCATCACCTCTACAGATCAGCGCGACCCTTTCCCTTTTCTTGAAAAGGTATACGATGCTCGTGGCCTTCATTCTGCGATGAGTCGGAAGGCGAGGAGGGGCGGTTATAGTCGGTAGGTGGCAAAGTCGGATGCTGCCAATGCGTGTCAACGTCATACCCAAAATGGGAGGTTCGCTAAGGGACTCGCCTGTGCTTCCCCTATCGAGGTTTTTGACGAGACAGACAGCACCTAAGCCCTCCAAGGGTCAGAATCCGCGCCATCGTGAAGACATAGTATTCGTACCTTGAGGGAAGACGCGCGATGACCCCGAGGTCGCGTGACCTACGAAGACTGAGCAGATCGAAGGACGTTGGAGATATGAAGGACTGACGCTTGAGAACGCTCGCGAGGTGGTTCCCGGACGAAAAAACTGCCCAACCCTGCGAGGTATCAGAGATGGCTTCTGAGACACCACTCCGGAAGTCTGAAGATTCATGAGTCTCAAGGCGAGCATAACCAACGGGATGGAAACTCACAGCGTGTTCGCGTCGTGCAAAGGAGTCCCAGTTCCGATGGACTTAGTGTTCTGTAGATCGCGCCCATGAGAGCTTTCAAACGTCTGCCCAGGTGCGAAGTGAACGACCTGTCTGATCTTCTTGTGAAGAACTCGGTCGTCTTTGTCAAGAGCGCTTGGTTCTTCGTCACCTGGAACTCCCAATTCATCGTCGGCAACGTCCATACATTCGTCGTCGTCGAGAACGCCTGCCTCGTCAACACCGAGATCTAGAATGACCTTCAAGGAAAGGCGGTTTACTTGGTGGATTATAGATTGGAATGAATGACCCCTTACCTCTGCGTCCTGAGCTATACTTGTGGTGCGTTCGAGCGAGAGCCTGGGAGCGCGGCTTCTGGATGAGGGGTCATCTGGCTGTATCATGCTGTTAATGAAAGTTCTGGAGGGTACACGATGTCTACTCACACCCTCCTTACGAGGCCCAGAGATGATCTTCCTGCATGTCCGCGTCCCTTTTGCGCTGACTTTCTTCCCCGACTGACGCTCCCTCGAATCCTCCTAGTAACGAGAAAGGTCACAGTTATCCGATCGCTTCACAGGAAGCATGACTAACCATGTTGAGATTCATGCCCCCCTCGCCACCTGTTCCCTCGGCTACGAAACCGATGGGCTCTTCATGGTCAATAATCCCTAGTTCGTCGTTGCCAAAAGCGCTTGGTTTTTCATCACGTACATCGCTCCGTTCATCGTCCCCGAAAACGCTTGGTTCATCATCCCCGAAAACGCTTGGTTCGTCATCCCCGAGATCATGGTCGGTCTTCGAGGAAGAACGGTTTACTTAGTGGATTATAAATTCGAGTGAATAGCATCCTACCTCTGTGCGGCGCACGGACGATGGGTCGCATAGCTACAACCGTACTGTCGATGAGAGTTCTCGGAGGATATATGGCGGATGCTGACATCATCATTGCGATTCCTCGAGATGAACTTCCTGTGCACCCGCGTCCCTTTAGCGTGGACTTGTTTCCCCGACTGGGGCTCCCTCGAATCCTCCTAGCAACAAGAAAGGTCACAGTTGTCCGGTTGCTTACAGGAAGTATGACTGACCATGTTCACTGTTCAGACTCATGCCCACCTCAACACCATTTCCATCGCCTGTTGATTTGTGATGAGGTTCTCCCAGGAGCTGCGAAAGGATAAGTTTTGTACATATTAGGTAACAAAGACCAGATGTACCACGTCATTAGGCGATATCAGGGCTAAGCTATTATCCACGCCCTTATGGAAGAAAAAAAGAGTAATGCCGATCATACAGGTAGACACAAACGCATCGTGAATACCTCTTCGCTATCCTCCATGTGGGATCTTCCAGTGTGGGCTACTGTGTGAGCGTTCGACCCGTCCTCTTAGAAGAGAGTGCATATTAATGACGGCCCGGATAGGAGCAGAGGTGTTAAATGATGTGCCGGCTTCTCACACAGCAAACCTGGGGCCGTTAGCCCCGACGGGGAAATGTGGGGGGAAGGATTCGCCGTAGTCAGAGCACGAACGGCGCTGCAGCTCGCAACGCGTACCTGTTCCAAGAGAACGAAAAGATCAGCATCGGTACGGCGGACAGGGAGAAAAAAACGAACGCGCAGGTTACTTGAGCGTTCCGGTCGAAGGCAGCGACAACGCCGATACCCTATCTGTATGAGGACCAGGGACAGTCGCTTTCTGAGCTTCCGAAAACCCATACACCTATAATGGGATCGGGAACGTTGCTTGTCGCCATGTCTAACATCGAGGCGGCGTGCGGTTAGGTTCTGTAGGTTAAAGTTATAGGGTTGTGGTTGCTGACCTGACGGCAGACAATGCGCGCACAGCTCTTGCTTGAAGACGAGATTTTGACCAAGTGCTGTCGGGATTCATACCTGCAACTTCATATGTAAGACGAGGCGGTCGAATGATAGATTGGAGGGATGGTCACTCACCCAGCGTCCCTTGAAGGTAGGTTATCCACCCGGCTTGCTTGTGGGACCCGATACGACCTTACAAGGCCGTGGAACGTGCGTGAGCTAGCGTCCGCGGTGAAGAAGGACCGTACGTACCCACATTTTTCGTTCTTCGATTACGCGGTGGCGGGCCGAGCGCTTTGTACGGACAACCTGACAAGCCGGCGCCCAGGTCTTCGCGAACAGATCGGAGCTATCGCCATGGGTTTGCGTTAATTTCCATGGTCCACTTATGCTGCATGTTCCGCTCCCGTCGAATCAAGTCAGCTTGGGTAATTGCTGGGAGGCTTCGCCTAATCGTGATCTACAAACACGGTCAGTTTGGGAGAAGAAACCCGCCAGGCCTGGCCCAACCGGGTGCGGGTCTTGAGTAGACGACAAGGAATGCTCACAGTGAAACGTATTCTCTTGCTACCATCCTTCGTGCGCTCGCAGGTCTGAAGGACAATGTATTCGGCTTTGGCTGGGCAGGCGGGAGATCAGTGTTAGGGATCACCGTCGAGGGCGACAACGAAGACGTACCTGCATGGCTACCGACACGCCGCGCGCGTGCCGGTTACATTCGGTCAAGGACCGTGCAGTGGGATAAGCATACTTGGAGGCGGCTGATGCGCTCGTATATGCTTATGTGCACTTGCCACGGTCCCTTCTCGATGCAACCAGCGTTCATTGGACCAGATTGGACCCCAAACAGTGCGTCAAGGGAAGGCAGAGACGCAGTCACAGTCTCACAGACGTCAGACAAAGAGTTTTGTCAACAAGCCCGCGCTGGGCCCGGCGAAGGCCGCGGGCGCTTTTTTCGGGCGCCTCACGGCTCTTTCCGTGCATCCCACGTAAGCGCGATCACCGGGACGCGAGATTGCACGGGAAATTCAGCCTGAGCCAGTTAATTGCTCTCTGCCGGGATTTTACTGTGGCGTTTTCCCCCGTGCTAAAATTCTGCACTGTGTATTTATTTACCACTGAACATGTGCTCCAGCTTGGGGCGAGCATGGGATAGCACAGTCTCCTGAGCTGTGTGAATAACCATCCTGGTCTCTAACTCTTCAGCTTTCTTCTCTGCAAACTCCCCAGACATCTCCTTTGCATGCGCCAACCGCACCGCCAGCGCAGCAGTTCGCTCCTTCAGCGCAGTGAGCTCGGAAGCGACGAGACCGACGCTGCATTGCATGCCGCAGTCAGTGTCCTGAGACATGTCAGCTCCGGATGATGGCAGATCAACGGCCTCGCGAAAGACACTCGCCTCGGACATAATCCCGGCCGCCGCACCATCCCTATTTGCGAGGTCAACCACCAACATGGAATCGCTTTCTTCACCAGGACGCCACCATCCTCGAAGACCGTCGTGGCTCACGCTGGGGATATCGTCCAAATGGCGCCTGACGTGATCGAGGGGCACAATCGCCGCTGTTGAAAGGGCGAAAGCCGAGGCGCAACTGCGCAAGACCTCTGGGATCGAGGGCTCGACACCAAAAACTGTGCATATGCCGATTATGGAAAGAGCAAATCCCTGCGTCGATCAGTAGGCAGTCCCGCAAGGTATGAAGACCGAGCGACTTTACCACTTCCTGGCGCATGTTGCGCGCGAACCGGGCCCTCTGCTCGTCAGGACACGAGTCTTTGATGACATTAAGGGCTTGAATAAGCCTGAAGGAAACAATGTAGAGAATTTCCTGGGTGAGAGGAGCGTCCATGGTTGCGAGAGGTAGAACCTGGTAGAACGCATGTGAAGTCGGGGTGTTATCTGATTCCCGGACAAACACAACCAAATGTGCGGCATAACGGCTGGCGAGCGGCGGAGCTCCTTGCTACCGCCGCCTTCCTACTTCGCCATGCCCCATCCCATTCCTGAGCAATTCTCAAGGACTGGAGAGGAAGACGTCTCTGGTATGCAGGCAATAGCAACCGCACGCCTTTCCGCTGCATTGCTCGCGATGTCCTCCAGCTCTTCATCTGAAGACGGCAAACGGAGTGACGGCATCTGTATGGAAATTGTGCGTTCGTCATTCGCGAACCCCTCGTTAGTATAACCTACGCACTGGTATCCAGATGACTGGGCTCGCAATTGTAGGGCTCGCAAAGTGCATCCTCCCTGAGACAACGGCGCCACGCTTGCTAAAAAGTCTTGTTTCAGGCTGCTGCTGCGGCCGACACAGGGCAGAAGCCTCCTGCTCAGTCTTTCAGGGAGGTTTCCTGGCTGTGTGATGCCGAGGCTGAGCTCCTCTGCATTCCGTACGTACTTCAGGACCGCCTGCTTCGATACCAACCTTGGTGGCATTGGCCTGCAATGCAATCAGCGTCTCCCATCGCCGTTGGGTTCTGGCGACTTTTCCCCCGACTCCTTTCCGAGGTGCGGCGTCTGAATGAGGTTTGAGCACGACTGCTCATCCTGCCCTATTCAGGATTGCAACGTCAAGACTCCCCCAGCCATCAGGCCGACGCCTCCTCCCATCGAGAACTGGGAGAGCGTGTACGATCTCTGCGATGCCTGGACAGGACGATCAGGTCCAGCGTATGCAGGACCCACAATGGCACTGGGACAGGGCATCCACTCTGGGACTGGATATCGTGCGTCCTTGAGGCTTCGCATAACACCGATTCCCTTACATCGCCGCCAGCCGGAGTGTTGTCCTTGCAGTACCAGGAGGAGTGCCGGCGCGCCAGTGTGTGGTCAGTCCGCTGCGGGAAGACACACCTCAGCAACTCGGCGATGACAATTCAGGAGGCGCAGATGTACCTCATGAAGCTCAAGAGTCTCCTTGACGCCTTGAAAAGTGTGCGCGGAAAGTTGGATGGTATTCGAACATCGTTGTGGCAGCAGATTTGGGCCATGCGGGCGGAGATCGTATTCAAGCTGGGAGGCAACGGCCTGAAACACGACCGAGGTGTGTATGGACAGCTGAACGACCTTTGGGAGAAGGCAATCGACGGGTTGGAGGAAGAAGAGGTGGATCGGATGGTAGAGCAGCTTGAACGCGGGCAGGAGATTGCGGAATCGGAGGTCGTGGACCTGATCAACCGCTTCATACCCGATCTCGTGCTGGCCGACGGAGACCAGGAGGAGGACAACCTGTATGCACGCCGTTTGTAGTAGACGTACAGCACCCGTTTCATCTATACCTCAACAAATGCCGTCTGCAAAGAGTGCCGCGGCGATGATGAGGAGGACCTGAAGTTCGCGGAGAAAATGGCTGGGAGGGATCGCCTGAAAATTTCACCGACCCGGAAACGCCGGCGAAATCACCGAACCGAAGAATGCATTCGCGGCACGTATGTACCGTCCAAGTACCGTCACAATCTACGACGCGTCGTTCACCAGCGGCGTCGTGAACGTCCCCTACGCTGAACCCGTCGACAATTTCGTATGGCTCATGAGCCTTCTCCTTCACACCTTTCAGTGACCTACCTCCAGAACACACGATGCGGCCAAGGGTGACAAAGCCCCTATCAGAACGGGCCAGCCGTCTGCGGCCGGGAAAAGCAGGTCGCCTTTTTCCATCGGGTCGGCCGGTGGGATTAGCCTTGTCCTTTGCCCACGGAAAGGCCGCATACACAGGGCGGCCGGAGGAGGTTGTCCGAATTTCTCGAGCCGGCCGCACGGGGTAATAAATGTCATTGCGAATGGCTCGCCCGCATGGCCATTTGAATCCTGATCATGCCATGCGTACTTATAGAACCGGCCGCCTGTATGTCTGGAAGACCGCTTGTCCATGGTACACAGGGTGGCCGGACCTTATCGCCAGTACGGAGGTTGTTTAAGTCCACGAACCGGCCCCACGGGGTAATTAATGACATTGCTCACGGCTTGGCCGTAGGGCCATGTGAATCCGGGTGCCATCCCTACTTATAGGACCGGCCGTTCTGAGGGCTTCGACTGTGGAAAGAAATTGTTCGGAACATCATGTTCGGAACACTCGGCGACCGGATCCGGTGTCCTGTGTGACACCATGTAACATACACAACCTCATTGTTTGAATTTCCCTAACTCATGGCAGGGTGGCTTATGTAGGCAAAGTACTTCATCAGTCTCCCTTATGTATGTTCTATTCTAAATACACGACATTTTCGCTTCAAAGTCATCTAGAGTAAAGGTAGGGCTGAGAATTTATAACTGAAGGCTGTCACACTGTCAATATTGACTTTGGCATCTCTACAGAGTCACAGAAATCTGGCAAAAAGCGGTGTAGTATTCTGAGTGAGAGACACCTGAGTCCTGCACTAATAATACCCAACTGCAGATACCAGAGGAAGAGGGGATTCCGAGGGATGCCATCACGGTAGCCAGGACTGGTCGGACAGCGGGGTCACTGTTAGTGACCCAAGTGTTACCGTGACATGTTCGGGAGGACACTCGAAAATGTTCGCGAACGTCGGAACCCGTTCGGAACAAAGTCTTTCGAGTGCCGATGTTGTTGGCCGTTCTGAAAATCCTGGCTTCCCGTTCGAAATTACGGCACGGCCGCAGAACCCACCAACGCACACTTAATGATCCGGCCGTATCCGCCCGCGCCTGTTCGAGGAGAAGTGAGAATCCTGCCCTGTACCTGGGATGATTCCTTCCAGTTGCTTTCACAACTACATAGCAAAGACACAAAAGTGATCCTTTCATACTCCATGGAGTTGTATTAGGTTATGTTCCTGCAAAAAGATGCCGACGCTGCGGCGCGAAGTCGGAAAGTATCGATCCCGCCGCCACATTCAGACCTTCGCGAACGATACCCTCATCTTTTTTCCTGTCCTTCACCCACTGAATGCGTTCGTTGCCGCGGCAACTTGTGCGCGGCGGTTTTGAGGCGGACCAACATCACCCCCCACTTCCGTGTCCCTGAGATCCGTTGCCCTTCCTTTGGGATGACCTTCTGCCTACAAAACTATGGGCATGAAATTGCGAATAGTTGAAAATCGGCGTACCGTGGAGAAAGGGAATCTCCTTCGCCGTACAGGTCCGCGAGCTCATGAATGAGCACGGTCTCACCATAGGGAGGCTCCCACCAGGACGAGAGAGGCCCTGTGAGGTCCGCGGGGACGATGTCGGAGCCATTGCCGGATATGTCCTCAAACTGCGGGCGAGCAAACAAGTACACGTGCCGCGCTTTTCAACACGGAGAGGGATCACAGATCCCCCCCTGAGACGGAATCATCCCGACGATGAAGAGTGCCAATCCCTAAACCCACATGCCGGATCAGTCCTTGAATAGACCAAAGACAAAAAACCCATTTTTCTTACCACTTCAGCCTGGATGTTCCGTACGTATCGGTCTCTTTCATCCTCTGATATTTCCGGAGTCAATGTCCACTGCGGCCAGGACGCGGCTAGCGACGAGTTCGATAATGCGGTCGCGAGGGAAAGATCCATGGTTGAGAGTAAAAATGAGTACAGCCGCACAGACAGGAACCGAACTTTACCGCGTGACCAAACTTCACAAAGATCGATTATCACTGCCAGTGGCGTTCAGTCATTCCTTCCTGCCCGCAACCGCACAATGGCTCAACAACCCGACGTTAATCCCACCTCTGCACCAGTTAGCGATGCTGAGCACCTCCTTGCAATCTCCAATGGGAGATTGGCTATCGCGATGACCGCAATGCGCGGGGCCTGCCTGAAGAGAGGGTCTCGCTGGCGGAAGGGGTAAGATGGAGCTGGTAATCTTGTTTCTTTGCTGAAATATTTCTGCACCCGCTAAACATGCATAGTTACAGTCTGACGTGCGTAGGTTTACTCCCCTGTCTCGATCGCAAAGACGACGCTCCAATCCGGTCACAAACTCTTTCCGCGCGGTGCGGATGCAGCAATCCGCGGGGAGCACCCCAGCGTGTCACTGAGTCAGCTGTCGCCGATTCCCCCTCAGGTGGCCTGGATTCAAAATATCCCCGGCGCGGTTCAAGACCACCTTCTCAGGTTGGAGCCTTGGTGGCTCTGGCCGGCGGCTCACACACGTCCATGGAAGCAAAGTCCGCATGGTCTTCTGCCGGCGATCGCGCGGTCCGGTTGTGTCCGGAGTATCCTCCGTCGGCAGGTGGCTAATTTCATTCCATGAGGTCAGATTCGCGCAATGGAGAGCAGCCAATGGAAGTTGACAAGCAAGTACCTCTCCCGAGATCGCGGGATATGGTGGCCGAGTGTCGTGGACTTGTGCGAGGCCTGGGTGAAGCGGTCGGCTACATACATACAGCGGACCACTCCGCCTGCTGGGGACCGAGGATGAGAGTATCAGGATGCCCGTAAGTTGCAAGTCGTGGACTCCCTTTGCGGGCGGCAACTCAGAGAATTCGCCTCCAGTAGCAAACGCCGCGGGATTCCTTCTCAACCCCACTCCCGCGGTGTCATCAAAACGCAGCTCACCGCGGAAGACGCAGGTCTGTACCTGCGCCAGCTCCGCAAGCTGGCCTCAAAGTCATCCAGGCTCCACCTGCGCTTGATTCGTATCGCGGAGTAAGCAACAGCAACGATGGACGATGCAGCACGAACTCCTGAGAACAGGAGCGGGGACGAAATTGCGGCCGCCACCTCCCCTCCTTGACTTCATGAAGGAGCTGTGGGAAGCTGAAGTTTTCGATTTGGAGGATGAAGAAATACGGGGCTACACCGAGGTTCTGAACACGAGAAGCAAGCACGGGATCATGGGGTGTACGAGATCACGGAGCGCTTGATACAGAGCCTACGCATTGAGGACGAAGAGGCGGAGCTCCGACGCCGAGCTCAGAGAGCAACGAGGGCACTTCAGAAACGGCAACGAGCAGGGAGCTGCTGGAGGTCCAGGTCCAGCCCACCGTCGTCGTGTGTAATCGGTGCGAGCACCATTGTAGTTACGGTTGTAAATACTTTCGTGTGTCCCACATCACGACCCTGCCAGGCCCAGTCGAAACGAGGAGTACACCCAAGTGCAATCTTCTCGCAGGTTAAAGTCTGGAGGAACAGACTCGAAAAAGGAACAGGTCATCCTCCCCCAAGATAACTCCTCGGAAATCCAACCTATGTTGACATCCACTCAGATACGGTGTTACCGGGATCAGTTAAGGTAAATCCCAGCCAACTCTTACACACAACCCCGTCCGCGGAAGTAGGCATCACCATACCCACCTGTCCGCGGAAGTGCCAGTCCGCGGAAGTACGAGCCCGGCGGAAGCAGCCGTCCCGGGAAACATGGGAGCACGCGCGCCCGGACGTCAGGGCCGGGAAACGCCGCATCTACAGTAGCTCCGGAAATAAATAGGATCAAGGCAGGTGACTGTGGAGCACTCTCTTGCAGCCCTTCCCAGCGAATTGGAACGTCTGACGCCGTCCGCGGGAGGACCATCGCTCCACCGACCTCTCCGCGGAAGAATAAGTCCCGGAAGCCCAAGCCCGCGGAGGCAGGCTCCGCGGAAAGTTCGCCCGCGGAAGGCCAACCCCGTAGGGCCAGGCGTCCGAGGGAAACTCTGCCCGCGGAAGCCCCTGTCCCTTGAAGCCAGGCCGGGGAAGGACACATCTGCAGGGAACTTTCCACGGGCGGTCCGCGGTACCTCAGCATAGCGGCCGGTACCGGCGGTGCGCCGTCTTCCCATGATTCCTGGATCCATGGATCACGCGGTCCGCCCTTCGGCCTGGATCAACAATCAATGCCCATGTGTTTGCGGTGAGGCGAAATACTGTGCAAACCCTCCTTGTAACTGCCATGTCCTCAGACCCCCCGTTCCATCGAATCCATCTCCGGCGGGGATCACACACGACGTCAACATCCGACCACTGCTCCCAGCACTCGATTTTGCATGCGACCTTGCGGACTACGTTTAGTGAGCGCTTCCTGGACAACGTCCCCCTTCTCACGCAGCGAGAGCCATCTAATGTAATCCCTGATCTCGCGAGGTGGAGTCCGGATTACGTCGTGGAGGCCGAGCAACTGGCAATATCTCTAGCGGCCGCATATAACAACAGAGGTACGTCGTGTTCGTCAAACCGTGGCTTCAACTGTCTGAGTGTGGTGATCGGGCAGTTTCACTCGGATGGAAGCGCATGACTACTCCGGGCGCTTACTTCCAAGCCCACCGGGCAGAACGGGAATACAGGGCCGCATGAGCGCCTCATTTCAACCCTTTATTCCGGAAGTCACGGTCCAGTCCGCGCCGTGTATTCTCACCGATGACGACGTTTGATCTTGGCTTGGCATGTTCCAGACATGATTACGGAGAAACGAGTGGTACGTGTGGAAGGCTGTCTCCTGGCCCCCGTCCTCACCATTCTCTAGGCCGTGATGATTGACCTGGCAAAGGTAATGGAGCCCGATATCGGGAAAGGTGTAAAAGTTGGTTCTGAAATATTCGGGACGGGTGCACGGTACTTCAAGCACCCTGAGGACTGTGCAGTTATTGCCCCCGGCCTTGTACAACTGTCACCCGCTAGTCGTCAACCGGACATCCTGTATTTATCATCCGTCGTGACATGTCAGGAACAATCACTGAGCGCGGCTCTGCAGATCTCCACACACGGGGTCTTTGTCGGATCCAAACTCAACTCCGCCCGCGGACGAGCGTGGCTGTCCTCGTCACTGGAAACCCTTGCCTTAATCACTGCGGCAATGCGTGTGATGCACCCTCCCCAATATCGTGCGGCGACATCCTTGCTCCGGAAGCTGTCGAAGACATATGCAAACAGGCCGGTCGGCGAGTTCCTTCGTCACTGGGCATCGATATTTACGGGAATGGACATCATCACGAATAGGCAGACTGTGGTTCATCGGGATAGCAATGCACCGTCATCCTCCCATGATCTGCTGATCACGCTCCTAGGTGACCCGCAAACGACCTTAGATCTACCCACCCTCAACCTCCGGTTCTCGTATCGTTCCGGAACTGGTGTCGCTATTGCCGGGAAATTTCTTCCGCATTCTGTTCTTCCAGCTGTGGCAGATCGTATCTGCTACGCTTCGTATATTAGGGAAGAAGCTTTGCAGGAGAATGACTTGTCAGTTGGTTGGATGACGACGGAAGAGCACGGTCGGCCGCGGGGATGGGCAATTGATAAGGACCCTTAGATCCTGTTATGACTCAGGGGGAGGGGTTAACATAAAGGCCGAGGTGGACTGTATAAAATTCGAGCTTGCTTAGACGTATCACAAACCCAGCCTTTCCCAATGATGTACCAGCAAGTGAGGAGCCAGCGCCCTAATTTTGTCCCCTCATATTTGTCAAGGACCGCTACCGCGACTTTCTCCACACCATCCGAATTTGGCGCCGACTCGAAAACATGTGCCAGTTTGGGTTTGGCCATCCCGGCCGACAGGATATGCTGGGAGCAGATTCCCTGACCCACTTTTGCCCTGCCTGCGCACTGCCCGAAGTCAACCTTGCTCCAGGGTGGGAAGCAGATCCTGACCAGTTCGCAATGTCTGTTCCGTTGCCGATATGTCCACTGACCACCACATCAAAGGTGGAAATTTATGCGGAGCTTCGTCATGGACGGCAACTTCTCTGCAGAGCATCTCCGCTCTCGAGCACCAGAAGATGACGTCGTCCTGGCTGACGGCACCGGCTACATGGTCGCAACAGATGAGTACGAGCAGCGCCTGGCATCCGCCCCTGATGAGCAAAAGGTCAGCCTATGCCTTCGCACTTTTCGCCCAGAGCCATCGGATTGCCATGTGCATCGCGCCGTCACGCAGAGCAATGTGGATAAGGCGAACCTAGACGTGACTGGGATCGGGGCTATAGCTTGTTCTCGTCAGGGATTTTTCGCTCCCCACGCTGCTGTCAACTTCTCCAAGGGTGAGAAGTAAGTCCGTTATCGTCTGCAGGAAGGTCGCCGGCGGGGAGAATCCCTTTTGATTGAACTGTTGCTCAGATATAAATGCATGGATTATTCACTCTCGAATGCGCTCAAGTATACCCTTCACGGTGCGACGACCATCCTCCTTCTTTACGACATAATGTGCCAGTACGGTGTGAATCTCCGCCGACGATTTCAGCGATGCCCTTCGCTCTTGGGCGATCTCGCCACGCGATTCACCATTAAGAAAGGTGTCGATGTATGGCATATTCAGGATCACGTCGAAAAATGCTTCGCTCGCTTCACACCATCATTTCTCCGCGGGGCAGGGCACCAGGACCGTCATTGACCAGCCCTGACTCTCCGGCGCCTCGATGGCCAAGCGCTCGAGCAGACGAGCCAAGAAGGGCTTGAAGTCGTCGAACTGGACGTTTGTGAATAGCATGCCGCGCATGAGGGCGAACAGGTCCGATGCGCTCGAGTCCGGTCGCGCGCGACGTGCTTGAGCGGCCGGGGACCACGACTGGACGACGTGCTCGCGCGAGAATGCTGAAGGGTGCGTGGCAATCAAACTGCGCAGACGAACCTTAAATTCACTGCGTCGATCATGGGAGAGAAAACGGACGAACCTCTTGCTAAAATGGTACGTTGTTTGAAGGTCCTCGGCTTCAACGTCGCGGCCGAGTTGACCAAGGCATTGATGCGGCCTGTGTTCTCCAGGCTTCTCGATGAGGCCTACGCCACACCACTGCCGTGCCATGGCACGCAAGCGCCCCTCGCCCGGCTCAAGATCGAAGTTGCGGGCGGTGACAATGCCGACGACTGGGTGAGTCGTCGACGCGCTCGACGTGCTCGACGTGCCGGCCGCTGCTCTCGGAAGCGTTGCCCACGGCGTCAAGAGGGGACACGGCGTGACGCCGCTGGATGAACTAACGGAGAGGAAAGGCGGAGGGGCGACAGGCTCAGGCAAAAGCGCGAGCACCGCCAGACGGTGTCGAGCAAGGGAGCCGAGAGACTCGAGCCAGTGGGACTTGAAGGAGTTGAGGAAAGGGTGTTCGTGCAGATCGGTGTAATAAGTGTATGCGTAGTTAATGAAGGATTGCAGGTGTTCGAGGGCTAGCTTGGAGGTCTGTGCGGCCGCGTGGAGTTTTTCGAGGAGACGGTGAACGCGTGAGACCAAAGGCGCGCGACGTCGTTGTATTTCTCCGGGGTAGAGCGCATGGATGTAGGGTGGGTGAGCGCGCTGTCGACTCCTCGAGCAGCCGCGACGTCAATTTGGCGAGTCTGTACTATGGGCCCCCCTCCAGCTCAGTGACGCCGCGGTATGCCCACTTGAGCTTAGAGGAAAGGCTGTCGTTTGGCTTGGGTTCATCGCGGGACCTGGAGCCGGCGAAGATGGAGGAAGGAGCCGAGGATCCGTCGGTGCTGGAGGAGAAAGTGAAGCTGGCGGAGGTGAAGGAGGGGGCGTCAGAGGAGGCGTAAGAGAGGTGGCCTCCGGCAGACTTTGGGGTGGGAGCGGGTTTGCGTCCGTTGGCGAACCGAACGGGATCGTCACCTTCGTGGTCGTAGAGCTGACGTTGGGTGCTGGTGGAGGGACCAGGCTTGGAGCTGCCGCGGGCGTAGGAGCTGCCCGTGTCGTCGGACATGGGCTCGGGCTGGTGGATACGACGCATGAGGACAAGGTCCGTGTTAGCGTTGAAGAGCTTGCTCTGGGCTTTTGCGGGAAGAGTCCGGGGGGAAGAGGAGATGTTGAGATGACGAGAGAAATCGTCTGTGTTCACGGGGGAGGAGGAAACGGGGCGCTGCGGAGCAGGGACTGGTCTACGACAGGGTTCTGAGGGTATGGGAGGGGAGCGAGGAGCGACGGTGGTGCCTGTCAGGGGTAGAATACGTTCTGTACGCTCGCGTGTGCGTGTGTTTCTAGGATCGGTGCGTAGGAGGAAGGCATAACGATGGGGAAGGGGGGAAAGAGACTCACGAAGAGGTCGCGTTCTTCCTCTGGGACTATTGTACCATTGTAGAAAAAAATCCTTCTTAAGCCTGTTTATGAACGGAGTACGCCGCGATGGGCCAATTCACACAGGCATCGGCTGGGCGAGGGGAGAGTGTGAGAAGGAGATGAAGAGTTAGTTGAACGAAGTTACGAAGAAACCTCGAACACCATCATGAGTCGCGCGAGACAGGGACCAGGGTTGATCTTTTTGATTTTTGTCTCCCACCGCAACAATCTCCTCAACTTTCCTCTGTCTTTCTCTGCGTGTTCGACGCGCATGGCTCCAAAAGCTTCTGAGGGGAAGGGAAAGGGAAAGAAGGTCGACCGGCCTCTGTGCATTCTTACTCAAGGTTCGCGGTACCAACAACAGAGGAGTTTCTGGCTCTGACTCGGAAGTCTGCTATGACTCTCACAGGTCTTTCGTGCTCTCGTAGTCCGTCGCCGCCTCCGTCGACTCCGGTATCCTTGGATGATGAAGGTATGCATATGATTATTCCAGCCTGCTGAACAGCACTCACTTCACGGACCCTCAGACCTGGCGAGCAAGGACCCCGGGAAATCACCTCGGAAGATCCCCCGGTCTGCGACCAAGAAGATGGTCAACGTGTTGTAAGTTTGAAGCTTCCTGAAGGTTGGTCAAAAATTGAAAGCCCTCCTTAGCTTCCCGAGGAAGTCTGGGCGGCGCAACAAGGAGTACGCCTGCGACGTCAACCTGGAGGACCTTGTGGTCGATCTCCAGGATCGGTTCGACGAGGACCGCTACCACGGGGGCGTCGGCCGCACGATGGACGGCCTGGACGACGGGGACGGAACTGCTCGAGGCAATTCTGGCCCGAAGATTCGAGAATATGTCCGAAAGCATCGGTCTGGGAGGGCTTACCCAGCTCTTTCCGTCGGTCCTCAGTCTCAACGGAAGCGAAAGGAGCGCCCTGCTCCGAAGCCCAGGCCCGCACCCTCTGTAGGAGCCCCCAAACTAAACTACGGTCGAACGGTGGCCCCGCGCGGCGCAAAGCCTTCGCAGGTAGACCTTGACCTGGATGACTCGGAGGTCGACGAGCGTGATGAAGTTCCGCCTCGCAAACGGGCGCGCTTCGACGATGCAGGCCCATCTCCGGCACCTCCTCTGCCGCCATCTGCCTTCATTCCGCCACGGCCTGCGTTATCGGCGTCCCCACGCCTGGTTATTCCCTCCGCACTCCCAGGCTTGTCAAGAGAACCTCTGCCCTCCTTGTCGGGGGCGTCTTCGCCATCGTCGGCTGCGGCATATTCGCCACGGTCACCGTCCAGGGCGGAGGCGTCTTCGCCACCATCGCCATCGGCGGCGGGGGCGTCGTTGCCGTCGTCGTCCGCTGGACCATCCTCACCTTGGGTGTCATCGTGTGAGCTGCAGTGGGAGGCACCGTCGCCCGCGGCGTCGTGGCCAGACCTGCCTCCTCTTTCTCAGCCCTGGCCCGACCTATCCTCACCCGCTGTGTCTTCCCCCGGCCCACCATCCCCCGCTGCGTCCTCCCCAGCTGCGATGGCGTCGTCGCAGGCTGCGCCTTCTCCTACACGATCTTCTTCGCCAGCCCCTTCCTCTCCTTTGCCTTCGCAGATGGCCTCAGAGCCAGCGTCTCCAGCATCGGACTCATCTCATTGGTGGAAAACCCTCTTCAACATCTACGACAAGGTGAAGGGTAGCAAGGATGTGCAGAATGTCATTCACAAGGCCTCTGAAACGCAGTTGTATGGGGATATGCCAGGGTCCTGCTTCCCCCTCACCCTGGCCCAGATGACGTGGACCCGGGATAGTTTACTTGTTTACTCACTTTTCGGACTATGTACATCTGAGCCTTGCCTCGATACGTTGACCCTCCCACCCCACTGTCCTACTCTTACATCCCACCTAACGCTACATACCTCACCCCCTGCCGCATTTAGTCCTAGGTACTTGACGCAGGATAGAAATGTGTTTTTGTATATTAAAAAAGCCCTGTCAGGTGGTTGAACGCGATGCTTATGTAAATGGCGCCCGCGCCGAAGCGCAGTGCGGGCTTTGCATGACCTGCCTTGAGTACTGAGTTGACTCGCAACCCCCATAGCCTTGACTTCGTCCGCCTGCACTTACCTTCGCCCCGTTCGCCCCGACCTCCCCTCATCATCTCCATCCCATCCCATGCAGCTGGAGAGGGAAACGACATTTTTTCTGGTATCGGTGAGTTACGCTTACGCACCGATGCTCGATGCCAAACTTGCGCGCGTTTGCAGGCAAAATCACCATTGGCGCGCTGCCTAGGCTCCGATTGCTGCTGGGTGCATTGAGAAGGGACCGCGACAGGTGCACATAAGCGTATACGAGCGCCACGGCGTCTTCCAAGTACGCTTATCCCACCGCGCGGTCCTCGATCGAACGCAACCAGCACGCGCGTCTCCAGCGGACACGCAGGTACGTACTCGTCGAGCCTCCCGATGGCACATGCAGGAGTACTCAAACATTGGACAGGTGCGCTATATGCCTCGGACAAACCATCCCTTCGTCTGCACATGGTCCATGGCCCCGGAGGACCTACGGGCGGCGAACCCTCCTTTCTGAGGAACTAGAAGAAGGCAAGGGCAAGGAGCACCGCGCATTTATTGTTGGCGAGGACGAGTCTCGGCAGAAGAAACGAAAGCGACGCCATCGTGGTCGTCGCCGACGGGGTGAGTTCCCACCCATCTTGAGAAATTTGCCAGTCCATTCAATCCTGTTAGCTCTCTAGGCCGAGAAGACGACGAGCCTTGCTCCAGGAGAATAGCGACGAAACCTTCACTTACAAGAAGACTAGGCTCATCCGTCTTCGTCGCGGACGCGACTCGGAATCACCACCGATCGCCTCATGATCGAAACTCAAGCATGCTGTTTTATCCTCCGATGAAGACATCGACGCCGGCGACTTGGAGCCTCCCCCGTCCATGAGACGTCCAGAACATCTGGGACGAAGCTGTTAGCCGCGATGAGGATGAGGACATGGACGACATGGACAGGGTTCATTGACGACGATGACGACGAAGAGGATGGGGTGGGCATCGTAGACGAGGACGGGCGGGAGAGGAGACGGATGGAGCGTCGGAGAATCGAAAAAGAACGTGTAAAGGCCCTGGGGTTGCGTCCTGGGTTGACGGGAATTGACGCAAAGTAAGTCGGTCGGATACCTCTCGATTTTGACATACTGAATTCTCTCGCAGTGCTTGGGATGGGAACCGTGAGGTGTTTGGAGGCGGGCGCGACTACGACTGGGCACTGGGAGATGAAGACGAAGAGTTATACGATGACTAGCCCAAGGAGATGAATTACCACGATGCATATGTGGGTTGCTTGCCGGTGTCTCAAGCAGGGATTTCTTCGCTCACCATAGCATTCCTAGGGCTTCAAGCCATCCGATATTGGGCTCGTCATTTGACTGGAGACGACGATCGAGTTTAAGACGTCCCGGAGCGCACGCAACATGCGAGTTCCACGCTTTCCCTATCTTGCAAGCTTTCTATGCAACAACTCCTTCTGGAAGGCCTGTCCTGGGGTTTTAACCTGGTAACGTGGGCCTGCGGTAGTCTGAACGCCGTCGAGCATTTTTTGCTTGGCGAGGGCGGGCGGGCGAACGTCGACGTTGTCCTCATAAGACGTCTTCCTCTTCCTCCTCCTCCTCCCAATTCTACCTTGCCGCCCTCGCCGAGCGGCCGAATGGACGTTCAATGCTGCAAGAGCCTCTTTCAGACCCGCATGTAATGCCACTGTATCCATCGCCACGTCTTTGAGCTGCATCGTCGTAGCTTTCGCCTCTGCGACCGACATATCCTCTCTGCTTTAATTTCACTTCCAGCTTTCACCACAACTTCCACCCAGCTTTTGGCACCGTTGTCGGCGGCTCAATCGGATTCTGTCTTCGTTCGACATAATGTCGCCGTAGCCATTCTCAAGATGAAATCCCAGATGTCCCCCCGATCCCGCACAACAGAAGCCTCACAATGCCAACACACGTCCCACCAAGCTTCCATGCGTCAGCTCCGGCCTCTCTTTTCCCGCCTTCCACACAACACAGGCACCATCTCGTTCTCTCCGCCAAGCACGAGTTCGTAATCGGTCTTTCATCTGCGTAGCTTTCACCGACCTTGGCCTACTTCAAACTCCCAGACCCCGGGTTTGGATGTCAGAGTGCGTTTATGGGAGAAGATCGTCCGCGCGATCAAGGCCCAGCCGGCTCGCGCGCAGAGGTGCGCGTTTTTCCCTCAGGCTGGTCCGTTTCTCTTCCTGACCTTACGCTATAGCCCACTGATTACTGTGCTACCTGGAAGTTTTTTTCGTCGCCCCACATCCCTGGTGCACCATCTAAGGATCTCTTGGCGACCTGCTCCAGTTCGTGTACGGCGGGGGCGGGATGGACGGCGGGTTCATTGAACGGCAGCACATCGTCACCTTTTCGCTCAAGGACCGCGACTGAACATAGCTCCCGCGTTGACGTCACCGATCCTCAAGGCGGTTTCGTGCCCGGTGTGCTCCAGATTGGGATCGGTGACAGCTCGCTTGAGCTTCAGGCCAACCACGACGAGGAGTACCAACAGCTTATCGAGGATCACCGGCTCTTTCGAGACTTCATATTCTCTCGACGGGACACGGGCGCACCTCACTACCTCCCCGTCAACCTCAATCGCATCATCCAGATCGCCACGCAGATCTTCCATATCAACAGGCGAAAGCCCAGTGACCTGGAGCCGGGGTATATTGTAGATGCGGTTCAGGCCTTGTCCAAACGACTCATTGTGGTGCGAGGTGAAGACTCATTGAGCCGAGAAGATCAAGACAATGCAACGCTAAACTTCCAGATACACCTTCATATCACATTTGCGTCGCGTCGTGTTCTCGAGCGCCACCATCTCACCCGCGAGGCCTTCGACTGGGCGCTGGGCGAGATCGAAGCCAAGTTCAACGCTTCCATTGCGTACCTGGGCGAGATGCGCGGGTACTCTTGCCGCGCAGTATATCGGTGAACCTGCGACCTAGATGACGCTGAACACGTTCCATCACGCTTGTGTCTCCTCAAAGAACGTCACCATTGGCGTCCCGCGTCTCAAGGAAATTATCAACGTCGCGACGAACATCAAGACGCCATCCTTGTCAGTCTACCTCCAGCGACGATATCTCACGATAGGAATGCGACGAAGAAGGTGCAGTAGGAGCTTGCGTACAGCTCCCTCTGCACTGTGACGGCCGCTGTTGAACCCCCACGGCTGCTGCGTCTGGAGCTCGACCGTGCCAAGATGATCGCAAACTGAACGTGGAGTTCGTGGCGGGCAAGATCGCTGAAACCTTGAAGACTTGGATCTGTTCATCAGAGAAGCTCGTCATCCGATGCCGTGTGCTGGGAGGCGGCGACAAGGACGAAGATGGGATGGGCACAATTGAGGACGACATCTTCCTTCGCCAGTTGGAGAACACGATGCTCAACTCGGTCAGCTTGCGCGGTGTCAAAGACATCGACCGCGTTTTCCTCATGGAGCACGAAGAAGTCACCATCGAAGATGACGGAGCTATCCAGGCGCGTGTGGAGAAGGAGTGGGTGCTGGAGACGGACGGTGTAAATCTGAAGGCCGTGATGTGTCTCGACGGTGTCGACTTCACGCGCACGTACTCCAACAGCTGCGTGGAAACCTTCGACGTTCTTGGGATCGAAGCCGCGCGCGGGGCGATTATGAAGGAGATGAGGAACGCCGTCGAGCTCGACGGCTCCTACTTCAACTACCGCCATCTCGCTCTCTGCGACTTGAAGCTTGATGACCCACCGCGGTTCACTCATGGCCATCACTCGCCACGGGCATCAATCGTGCCGACGCCGGTTGCACTTATGCGCTCGTCGTTCGAGGAAACTGTCGAGATCCTGATGGAGGCAGCCGCTGTCGGTGAACGCGACGACTGTCATGCCATCGTCGAGAACGTAATGTTCGGTCAAATGGCCCTTACGGGCTCTGGCACATTCGACGTCGTTCTCGACATTGGTATGTTGAAGGATGTCATCGTCGATCACCGACTGCCGATGCACAACCTTCTCGCGACGCAGGAGGGGGAGGGATGACGCCGGGTCAAGTCGCCATGACTCCGTACGACAGCAACTCGCCCATGCGGTCTCAGGACGACTACAAGTCGGAGGCAGCGGCTTTCTCGCCGCTTGCATCGAGCGGTGGAGAAGAGCTGAGATTATATTCTACTTTTCCCATAACGATGCGTAGACTTGTATACTTTACTGTACTAACTGTCTTGATGGTAGAAGTGGTTGCGTA
This sequence comes from Amylostereum areolatum, assembly GCA_012932865.1. Classification (NCBI taxonomy): domain Eukaryota; kingdom Fungi; phylum Basidiomycota; class Agaricomycetes; order Russulales; family Stereaceae; genus Amylostereum; species Amylostereum areolatum. The sequence goes on from SAXG01000002.1 coordinate 2,236,763, forward strand.
GGTCGTAAACAAGCACAGTTACTAATAAACCGATTTATCTGTCTACTCGAAAAGTGCCGCCAGCCACGGCCTTCAGCCTTGCTCGTTCGCAGTTGTTCATGCAGGAGGATTAGGGCAGCGACGCGTGACGGCGAACACGGTTCATCTGCAAGCGGTCAATGGATGCTACAGATATTTGAATCCATATACAAATGAGTGCGAGTGGCTGTTAATGAAATATGAGGTGCAAGAGACCTGGACGAGCAAGATAATCCAGGTATATTCGGAGGGGGGGGGGGGAAACACCGCAAGAAATTCGCCGGAGAAACTCCGCGGATACATCGCCGCGGGGAAAGTCCCTCGGAAAGAATTGCCCTAGAGAACCTTGCCCTAACGTCACTTCCTTCTTGAGTACCTGCAAATTCATTGTGAGACAGTGTGGGAAGATCCCATTGTAGTATTGTTCCATTCTTGGCCTGCATGCCCTCATCAGCTGGGTGGGCAGGCTTCTCGCGCCCTGCCTCTCTTCTCATCCCCCATCTCCCTCTCCCATCTGCTAACTGCAAACGTCCATAAAATGACTGAGCCCACAGTCAGCAGGATAGGAAAATGGCGGGGAGCGATCACGACAACAGCAGGTAATGTTATAGCATTCAATCTGCGCCTTATTCTCCTGGCGGCTTACCGGCATTTCTGCATCAAGATCGATTGAGGTTTGCTGCAGCCTTAGGAAAAGAAATCTGGGCCGCCATGGATAAGTTTCAATACGACCTGTTCCTTCCGGTCACCCCCACCGGACCCTTCCCGGATCTTGGTGCGTGTGCTGTATCATTGAATATTTTTATTTGCTGATCTCATTTTTTCGGTTCCAGGCATCGTAGTCGCAGAGCTTGTCCACGGTGCAGATTACCGAATGAAAACAGTGAGTGCTCCGGTGCTATTCTCCACTAATGTATTCATACTCCTCAGGGAATGCCAATGACCTGGCTTTCTCACCTCAACGGTCTCGGCAGCGCGGAGGTGGTCAGCCACCTTGCCATTCAGGCAGCTTGGCTGGGCCAAACGCTGGAGATCGTCAGCCAATTCCAATTAAATGCTGAGGACATTGTCGTCTCGGTCCCTCTTCCCACGAACCTCATCCTGGTCTGTCTGGTGGCTTTCTGCAATGTCTTCTATCCTAACATCACGGTAAACCTGGGAGACTTGGTCAGTTTTACTTCTATTCATCTATGACTTGAAATCCATACTCACCAGAGCATTTAGGAGCACCGGATCCACAGCCGTGACCTCCTATCCCTTCAGGTGCGCCAAAGGCCTTCCCGGCCTCGTAAGTTTGCAGAGCGGCATTTTTTGTTCTATCTTACACACCTACTCTGATATAGCAACCCGGGCGAGGCCACTTCCAACAGCGCAGGAGCTCTACGATCACAACATTGCAGAGGTAAAGGGCGCTGTTGCCCTCACCTTTTTCACTTCCGTCACTCCTGGCATCCCGCGCTCGTGGAGTCAAGTCATCGATCTTGTAGACTGGTCCCTTTCCATTGTCGATCTGAGGATTGACGCCGGAGGTTCCCCTCGGGACAGTGGAGACGGTCAGCGTCAGATACATGGTCCGCGCAATCTTACTAATGGTGTCATACAGCTGTTGCAAAGTGGCAAGGGCCCGATTTTTTCGAGTCGTTTGTAAACATTGTAACCAGTTTGTCTTTTGTATTTCATTTGGCGGAAAGCTAATACTTCGCATAAATGTCAGGTTTGGGAGAAGGCCATCAGGGATTGGCTTCTCCCATTCGTGTTCCGAAGCCTCAAAAGCAAGCACAACAGCCTCGGCGAGCTGAGCTTTTTTGGTCCTGAACTGCAGCCTCGCCGCCAATCGTTCAATATTTACCGAGGCTTGGGATACCAGCCACACGGCGGGCTTCAGGAGGTCGGGGACATCCTTGAGTGGACCTACCTATACAAGGTAAGCCGCTCTAGAATTCTGACTTCACTGTTGTTGACAGAGAGTTTTGGCTTGCATCAGGGAGAGCGCTCGACATTGCTTCAAGCGCCGCAGCTGATGGAGTTTCTCTCCACCACGATGAGAGAGCTCTCCCAGGAGCTCTCTCAGATGTCTTCCCCTATCGACCTCCGGTCTGAGGTTGCCAGCCAACAGTACTCTTGGACAACCGCCTACCTTATGCTAACGAGCATAGTGAGCCGCCTTATGCTCCCTTTTTTGTTTTAGTGACCATGGTTTAGTTCGGCACCATACTCGATGCCCACGCACGAAGCATCCAAGCAGCGGTTCCAATGCGTGACTCATTCGCCTGGTACGATTTTCTCTTGAGGAGAATCGTCGCAGAATTAAGTGCGAGGAATTATTTCATTCCCATCGACGTTTCCAGCATCTGCTCTCGGCTCGTTATTGCGGTTTGAAGTTGTCTCTGAGGCGGTTGTAGCCCGACCGAAGCGATTGATGTACGATAGTTCCTCGACGACGATATCCCGCCTTCATGTTTTGTAAATACGACTACTGCTCATGCATGCCTTTGTATATATTAGCCATTTATTGGCTCTCCGCTGCTCGATGGTAAGCTGGCGAAAGACGTTCGCACCGGGAAAATTTGCCGCTAGGAATTGCCGCGGCGAGAATCGCCGCGAGGTGAGCTAGCGCGGAGAAAATCGCCCCGGGAGAAATCGCCGCGGCAAAATCTGCCGAAGAGGGGAAACCGCGGGGCGTTCGCCGAGGAAATTTGCCTCGGGCGTCTCGGGCTCTTGCGGCACGTGTTTTCCTGAGAGTCCGCCAGCTTCGCCTTTTCTCTTCCGTATACCTCTTCTCTCTCCTTTCTTACTTGTCGATGCAGCAGTACGCGCGGTTGGCTTAGGCGCGGGGAAGAGCGCCGGACTTTCTACTCTTCTTCGGCCCTTTCATTCGTTTTCCCAGCTCGTCTCCGCCGGACCCTTCTCCATGGTGGGGGCCCTTCCACTTCTTCGTCGCGGCCCCCCCGTTTTTACCGTCCCCTGCCATGTATCCTTTTCACTTCCCTACCGTTTCCGAACTGCCTTCATTGCCTCTCCTGACATTTTTCGACATCTTTGAGCTCGTTTGCTTCCGGACAATTTCCGGACCTCCTCCAACGAAGACAACCTAATCTTATCTTGCAACGGCTCGGAACTTTTTTACACCACGCTTCGGAAGGAAAAGACAACGGAGAAAGCCTGATTATGTGCACATGTTGTATGCGCCGAGATCCAGTAAATGAGTAGGAAGGGGGAAAAAAGGAGACGCGACCAAGTTCAAAACGCATCCGCTCTAACTTGGCGCCTCCCTACCGACTTACCCACACCCTCCTCGTTAACCCCCCCCGTTCGCCTCCCGCCGCGCCGCCCCCTGCCCTATCACATCGCTCCCAACGCTCCCCACGCTCCGCCCGTCCTCCTCGAACAACACCTCCTCCCCCTCAATCCCCGTCCCCATCCCCACCGCCACCGCCCCACCCCCGATCGGACTCCGCCGCCCGCTCACGGCGTTCGCAGGCTCCGTGACGCCGAGCAGGCACGCGCGCGCGCGCCAAGGCGCGCTGACAAAGTCCATGAACATGCCCGATTTCGCCGTAGGCGCGGCCCCGTGCGGGGGAGGGTAGCCGCGGTGGCCGTGGCCGTTAGGGGCGGCGTAGGCGTGAGGGGCGGGAAAGGTGGGCGAGGCGGGCGAGTGCGCGTAGAACACGTCGGTGGGGTCGTCCAGGCCGTCCAACTCGTGGTCGCGCGCGCCGCGGAAGGCGGCGCTGAGATCCTTGGCGGGGCCGGAGCGGGAGAGCGGGAGGGAGCGGTAGGTGCCGCGGCGGAGGTGATGGCCAAAAGAGTAGAGAAGGGCCGCGAAGAACTGCGGGTGCGGGGGGAGGGGAGGGGGCGCGCCGCTGCGCGGGGTGAGTGAAGTTTTTTTTTACGCTTCAGGTGTGGCGGGCATGGAAGCGAGACGAACGCACCTTGGACGGCCAGCCAAGGTTGCTGATGGGGAGTGCGGCGTTTTTTTCCTGCCCCCAGGCCCTCTCGGCGGGTGGCGGCGCGTTCGGCGTCGGTCGTGTGTTGAAGCTCGCCAATGTAGCCGTCGATGAGGGCCTGCTGGGCCGGGGAGTTGGAGACGCGTTGGCCGCAGTGGGGGGTGTAGACCCGCCAGTGGGCGGCGAAGAAGACGGTCCAGAAGGTGGAGAGGATGCGGTCGGCGAAGTAGAGGTGGGCGAAGTAGAGGGTGCGTTTCGGGTCTTCCTGTGGGGAGAGAGAAGTACGAGAGATGGGAGATGGGGGGAGGCGGGCGTCGTTTACGGCGCGGAGGCCCCGGGACGTGGCGAGGAGGCTGGCGGCGGAGTAGGTGCGGAGGCTCGAGGGTTGCACGGCGGCCGTGTTGGCGTTGAAGGCGGCGCAGAAGAGGTGGAAAACCCCCTCTAAGCCTTCGGTCTGGACGCTAGTCTTGATTTGACGAAGTCTGCCGGAGCGACGCCCACGCGCGCGAGGGTCAAAGAGCGCGGTGCCGCTGTAGATTGGCAAGCGTTAGGCCTCAGGTAAAAGGTTGCTTAAGAAAGTGGAGACGAAGGGCACTTACCTCTCATCGCCTTGATTGTGAGCAGTCGTGTCGGTGCAGTGGGCCGTGCACCTGCCATTGTTTAGTCAGTTGGCATGGGAGACGGAGAGTAAATGGAGCTTTCTGGGAGGGGGAGGACGACACGGGGTAGCTGTAGTGGTGCCGGTTTCAGGGGGGGCGAATGGTTATGTGCAATATGTCTCTCAAAATTGGGCGATGCACTCAAAGTATCTTTCATTTTGTCCATAATATGCACTTATACAATCAGCCCTAGCTTTGAGGCAGAGGTGCTCTTATCTTTCTTTCATATTCAGGAGGCAGAGAACGAGGAGGGACACGGTCCCTCGTGGCGCACAGGTGACAGTAACGGACAAACGATGCAATTCTTTGGTCCGCCACTTCTGGACGCATGGCGTGAGCCGCCTGCCCCACCAAGAACCAACGACTGGACCAGACACCGCCCCATTATTGCGCACAGGGCAGGGCAGGGGATGGTCCATGGACGAGTGAACACTTCACCTCAGATCGGTGCGCTGTCCGCTCAGAGGGCACCTCCCATCCATTTTGGACCAAACTTCGCTGGTGGGGGCTTAAGGCGCGCCCGTCCAAGGCCGCCGTGCGCGACGACACCTCCATGCTGCTGAGCACGCTTTTTGAACGCGTTTTCTGTGAGCGTGGCTTGCGTTACACCCCGTTTCCATGATGGCTGGACAGGGAAATCCAAGATTCAATTGTACAGTCAGATCTCCGCACTTGTGCGACCGGCGGGGGGAGAGCGAGTAGTCGATCCCCGAATGCGCCCAATCCCCTACCGGCGGAAGAGTATCTCCATATGCAACTCCAAAGCGAGGAGAACCGAGTTGTGCGGAGACGAAGTGTGGACAACCAGTTCGACAAGAGAAAGTCGCCAGTGAAGGCAGTGCCTTCTAAAAGGCGCCGGTGACGGGTCTGTTGCCGCTGCCGATGTTTTCCGCGACCCTCGTCGCGTTCTTCACATATATCCGTGTTGCCATGTACAAGTGCACGCCCAATGTTTGATTCGAATGGTGATGGTGATTGCAGGACGTAGTGGGGGTGCTACCACGGTTCCATTGAGTGCCACGACGTTCTGTTCGCGGGGTTCGGTCCGCGGGGTTCTCTCCGCGGGGTGCGCCCCGCACTGTCTTCTCCGCGGCGTTGATTCCGCGGACGCCTCTCCGGCCGCGGAGCGAACCCCGCGGAGTGAACGCCGTGGACGGAGTCATGGCCGACCTAGAGAAAATCAAGGAGAGTCCGTCAGAGTGGAATCTTACCACCAGACCTATCCACAGCAGTGACAAGACGACGATGACGACGTTGATTGACCGCTATCTTACAGCGTGACACAAATTGTAGTAGTACATGCGAGAAATAAGCCCCAAGTCTCTAGACAGCTGGCCCTTTGAGTGTCGGACTCCTTTGCGCAGTTCCCGTCACCTCGCCCATCTCCACATCCCGCGCGGGGGGATGCAACGCCTCGCTGTCCGACCCGGATGCAGCGCCTGCGGCTTCATCGGGCCTGGTACCAACCCCTGGCAGTGTTGTGGGGTCCACCTCGATAGGGCTGACCCGTGCGGCGCCCGGCAGGGGGTCTACGGGCTCCATGGCGGCGTCAGCATCCTGGTGAAGACTCCTGGCTACCTCGAATTCCGCCCTGGCCGTGTCATACTGCTCCTGTGCTGCGACCCGGCGAACGTCCGAGCTGTCTTCGATCTCCGCGGTGAGTTGATCTAGTAGCTTGCGCGCGGCAATGAGTACCTCGAATGCCTCCGTTTCCCGAGCGACTGCGCTGTCTCGCGCTGCCAAAGAGGCGGGCGTCCACGGGGGTGATGGCGAGCGAGCCGTGATGCGTGGGGGAGGAGACCGGCGGCGGGCGCCCTGCTTGCACGGGACGCGACTACGACGTGTCGCCTTCTCCCGTTTTGACAGGAGTGCGGGACGGGACGGCGTGGAGACGGGGGACGCGATTGTGGCAGCCGCCGGAGACTCCTCTGGCAGGGAAACGCCATCGCACGAGGCGGCCGGCCCGGTGAGGGGTGACCCACCTTTATCTCCGTCGTCGCGGGGGGGGTGGGTGTCCACCATCTCAACATCGCTCGCTTGACTGTCGGCGGTTCTTGCGGTTGTACCGGGCCCAGCTGCCGAAGCCCTAGCTATGTCAATGCCCCAGCCGACATCAGGAGACGTTGTAGGCTCCGAAACCACGGGCAAGGCAGACGCACTGAGCGGTGCGTCGGCCATGATCGGCACACCCCGTGCCAATGGCGAGGAGTTCATCCCCAGGCTATGGAGCGGAGAGTGCCTCCTATCCAAGGGATGCAGGCTTGACCCAGCGGCAATGGGAGGTGGAAACAGAGCCGCTTGTGGCGAGCCGCTGCGTGAGCCTGGGAGGAGGAGGGGAGACAACGCCGGTGATGGAGGGATAAGGTCAGGGGCCAACTCCAGCCCAGGAATGTTAGCGCGGCGAAGGGCCGCAGTTAGCGCCTTTACGACCTGCATAGCGGCGGAAGTTTCCGCTCGCGCCTTCGCAAGATGGCGAGCTGAATCTGCCGCTTCTCGACGCAAGACCCCAATTTCATCCCGCGCGGCAGCCGCGATGACCCGGGCCTCATCTGCGACCTTCTGGGCGTTCTCCTGGACCGCGAGCCAGGCTCTGCGGTCTTCTGGGGGGAGGTACACGGCCTGGTGGGGGACGACATCCGGGCGAAGGGGAACTTGTACCACGACGGAGGCAGGGGACTCCGGTGGCCGCGAAGGGGCCGTTGAAGGGCCGCGAGTCCACGATGGACCCGAGGTTGCGGTGTCGCGAGATGGCGAACGAGCATGGCGAGAGTGGGACGCGGACGGCTTTCGACGCCGAGAGGATGGCCGGGGTGCCGTGCTTGTGGCGGCGGGGCCCTCTTCGTCGGAGGGGATGACGTCGGAATCGATATCTGCCTCGATGAGACCGTAGCGCTTAAACAGCCTGAAGGTCTCTTTGAACGGCAATTGGTTCATCGAGCAACGCCTCTTCCGCGTGCGGCACGAGAAGCAAGATCGCCGTTTCGTTAGGGTCGCCCCCCCTACAAAGCAAGGCATGTTGTCTTTCAAGCACTCCGAGCACCTGTCGTGCTTCGCACAGGGTCAATGTCTGTGACAAGCAACCTCCCGGGGAACTTACCTCCTTCAGGTCACCCATCTTGGTCTTCACTTGCGGCACGCTCGCAGTCTTCGCTTTCTTCCTTGCTGGGCCTTTGGATCTCAGGCGCCCGCGGGCTGGTGACATTTCCTGTGTGAAAGACGGCGACGTTGCGCGGGAGGATCCGGCTCCGCGGGACTGCGACCGACGGCGGGAGTTATCACGCACGCGGCCGGAGCGGACATGCCCTTCGTCGTCACGATAGCGGCCGGGGGGACCGGCCTGTACGATGGGCTCTGCGGGGATGGAAGCGGAGGCAGGCGCAATAGTGGGGGAAGTGGCGGGCGCTCCGGACAAATCGGGCTCCTCCGTGTCGGAGCGTGCACGTTTCTTCCCCTTCGCCCGGGTGCGCAAGATGCTGACGGGGTCTACGTGCGGACTTCTCACACAATCGGGCGGGGTGCCCTCCTCCAGTCTGATGTAGACGAGGCGCTCCAGCGGGAGAGCCAAAGTCATGCGGAGGAGCTCCTGACGGCTGGGGATCGATGGAAGGGGGGAAGCTGTACCCGGCCAGAACGTCTTCAACGAATAATACTCCGTGCAGTGGGGGACTATGCGCACCTGCTTCTGACCACCACGCCGACCATCCCGCCTGGTACAACTCCGTTTCTTGAAGCAGCGTCGAGTTCGAGAATACCCCCAGTTGCGCGAGCTCCACGATGCCCGGCATCGTCTCCTTCCCCTGACGAGACGTCGGGATGCTGATAACGCGAATGGCGGGGTTTCCTCGGTCCACCGCCAGGTTGTCGATGTCGCCGAACATTTCTTGAATGTGGCCAGGTGCCTCTTCACCCCGTGTCCACATCCGCCAGGCCACGACAGCATAGTCGCCCGCCCGCGGAGTGGCGAGAATCTTCGGCGACAAGGTCCCCTGCCCGACGTTAACGGACTCTCCGGTTTCGTCGTGGACGCAAAGGGCGTACTGACTCTGTTTCAGCCAAACATTGAGTCTCGCCTGACAATCTGAGATTCCTTCTGGGAAACATACCGCCAATGTACTTCCGTTCCGCATGTGTGCATCGTACGCCGCGGTATCCTTCGAGTCCGGCACCGCATCGACCATCTCACGGATCCGGAGTGACACCAGAGCACCCAGGCATTCTCGCCTTGACCAACTGAGCCGTCGAACGAGCCAGGCGAAGTCCGAGAGAGGAATCGTCCAGCCGGGGCGTCCGTTGTGTACGAGGCTCAGCTTGCGCTCCGCAAGGCCGTCCTCGGCGTCGGCATCCAGACCCACCGAGGTTTCGCTGGCCAAGGGGGGCGTGGTGTCGATGGGCGTTGCAGGGGGGTTGACACTGTCGACGGGGAGGGACAGGTGGGCAGGGCCGGAACTGGCACCGTCAGGAGGGCGCATCGGGGCCGCCTCACGACCAAGGTCGGCGAAGGTACCGCCAGCGGACGGGACGCTGGACTGCGACGAGGTAGAGTGCTCAACGGCCACAGTTGGAGTGAGGAGGGGGCCTGCATCCTCCATTTGAACGTCGTCCGCAAATTTGGGAGGACGGGACGGCTGCGATGGCGACGGAGCAGCGGGTATCGGCGTCGAACCAGGGCGAACGACAGGCTCAGAACCCGAGGTCGAGATGACCTTGCCACGGTATCATAAGTTTGCGTCGCAGGCACCAGATATGTCGATGCACCTCGGACCGAGCTCCCTGCACGCCTTCCTCGACTCCCTGCATCTCCTGCGTGGTGTCTTTGCCTTTTTTGTCGTCCGTGGGGAGAGGCGGTGGCGAAACGCTGGTGGGCGTGTGTTCAACGGCGGATGGCTTGGCGAGCGATGGGAGAACGTCCGGTTCACTGCTTTGGGAGTGCATGATGACGGGGCAAAGTTCGTGGATGGGGAGGTAGTGATGGTTGGAGAGGAAGAGACGGTCCCAACTTCACCGGCGAGGAACAATTGCGGCACGTGGGCGTGGCATGACCCGCCGATCTCTTGCTTCGATCAGTCCAAGGCCAAGTTCGAACCTGCCCACATCCTTGACGTCCCCGGTCCCCTTGCCCATCTCTTTTAGCCCATGTCGACGGCCCAGCAGCCACATCTGGAGGCCGTAGATGTACGTAGCACTCTCATTACTTCAGTACGATGCTGACGATCGGACCAGAACGACGAGGACAGTCGGAGACGACACGTTCGTTTCCAAGAAGGTCGGTTCTGGAGATCGAGCTTAAGTTCTTTCTCTGACAACTTACTCTGTTGCGACAGAAAACTCGCCGCACGCAGGGGGGAATGTAAGTCAGGAAGATCTGTTGAGTATGTCTAGGGTAAGGCGCCTCTTATCTAATGGCTTAACAAGCTTTTGCAGAAGACGCCTGGGCGCCCCTATTCAAACGGAAAAACAAGTCGAGAGTCGAGGTCAAACAAGAGCCTGTCGGTGAGTGGATTAACCGGGAGTTGGATCCGGACAGCGCTCACTGAAATTTACCACTGTAGAGGACGTGATGATGAGCGACACGAGCGCACTGCCGGCGGGAACGTCGGAGGATCCTATCAAAGGTTTGAGCACACATTCCGAGGTTTCCTCCCATTCACTCATCCCGTGGCCATGACAGAATCCGATTTCGGCAAGTACGGCGTGTTTGGGGCTCGTTTGCGAGGTGAGTCGTATCCATATCATGTTTTCCCGATATTTATCCTGCCTCAGAGAAAGCTATAGCAAAGAGAGGGAAGCCCGCTCCGGCATCGTCAGACGACATGCGTCCAAACGCGGACCACGATGCAGGAGCGTCTCTCGATCATTCCCGACTCCGTCCAGACCCCTCTCTTCGCGAAGCACCGCACCTACAGCCCTCGAGAAACACGATGTCTGTGCCTGCTCCCCGAGCGGTCCCCTCGAGTCGTGGCGGGTTCTCCAGACCGCACGAGGGGGTATCCTCCCAAGAAAGCCGCGCAATTCGTGGAGCGGGCGACCTTGCCGCTCCCGCGCCCCGAGGGGAGTCGGTCCGCGGGGAGTCGGTCCGCGGGGAGTCTGTCCGCGCGGAGTCCTTCCGCGGGGAGTCGGTCCGCGGGGAGTCGGTCCGCGGGGAGTCGGTCCGCGGGGACTCTGTCTGCGGGGAGCCAGTACGCGAAGGCACCCCAGCGGGCAATGGACCATCGGCCTCTGACGATCGTGCTGAGAACAGCGCGACTGATTTCAAAAGGAAGGGCAGGGGTGCGCATCCTGGTCGACGATATACAATTTAGTTGATGATGACCTTCACCGAGCAGCATACAGCCCGCGGTTATTGACAAGCGGGGCCGCCTGCGGACCTATCCCCGCCACGGCGGACCCTCTTCGGGAGACCTTTACACAGCAGGAACTTCACAAGTCGGCGGACGGACTGCGCAGGATGATGCTCAGGTACGATCGAACGGCTGTTGTAAACCGGGTAATGGAGGGCAACGCAGCCACCCGACGGGCGTATTTGGAGGAGCCAGAACGGGAACGGAGGCTCAACGTCACCTCCCTCATTGCAGAGGCATCCATTCGTCCCAGCATTGGCGAGTATCTGCCGCAGCTCGCTGGGTCCGAAAAAAGTCGATCCTTTCAGAAGGCGTTATACCGGGGCCACATGCCGTTTCGTATCGCCCAGGTCTCCGCACACGAAGAAATGATCGCCCTGAATGAGGAAATAGAGGAGGTGACGAAGATCCTTGCGGATTTTAAGCATGTGGAAGACGAAATCTCCCTTTTGGTGGAAGATCTGGAAGCAAGACTTGTCCCGCGGCGGAGGTACACCGAGTGCGTCTTGGACCCTTTTCCCACGGCTACTCTGGCAGACGACTCGACGAAGATGGATATTTAAGGCGGTGGACCAGGGCCTACTTTGCGCATAACGTTTTTCTTTTGTTTCTCGGTTGTGTCAGGATATCAATCATCAGTCGTGTGTGCATAGCATCCAGTGAGGCAACCAGTGACATGCCCGGGTTTTCTGAAAATAGTTCTGAGAGAGAGCTCAATGTCATTGCAGTGTACACGTCAGCCACGGCATGTTTATATACCGCCGGACAGCGAGAGAGTCGGAAACAAGAGACGCTAACGGGAGCGCAAAGCTACCGTGGATACGTAGTTGAACGTCGAGGCGAGACCCCGTTCGTTGGACAGCGTGCGAGATCCTGGCAGAACGTCAACTGCACCGCACTGAAATACAATGTCGGTGGTCGAGCTGAAATGGAGTGAGCCAGACATTGTGTCCACTCTCCGCGGTGAAGCTCCTCCTCCGCCTCAGCCTTGACACCGAAGCGACCCATTAGAGTAAATATGAGTTTCTCCATGCCGTCGCAAAGAATCTAGCTGATAGGCTTAGCGCAATGGTGAAACTTTACGCTTCCGTCACGGCTTATATCCAGTATTGATGGTGCCCGAAGCTCTTCTATGGTGGGTTGGGAAGGTGCGTAGGGTTCAGGAAGGGACAGTCGTCCTGGGCCACAAATGAGATCTTCGGGGTAAATGTTCCAATAATCCTGGCTGTCCTCGTCGTCTTAAGCGGAACAGCAGCGATGATGTCTGGATCCTTGATGAGATCCACACCTGTGGACGGGGTCAGAGCACCCTGATCTCCACCTCCAACGACAGCGAATCGTTCCATGGCTTCATCTTGAATAGCCGGGGCTGGGTTGCCGCTTCCAGCAGGATCCGCGAGCGCAGGAGTCGGCGGCAGTTCAGACTTGCAAAAGTCGAGAAAAACTTTGACAAGTTCCTGGATGCTTTTGCCAACACGCCTCCGGATATTGTGGCCTTGGTGTATAGAAAATACTTCGGAAATGGCCTCTGGTTGACGGAAACGTAAGCGATTCTTGGAATCCGAGAAGAAACTATCTACGCACCGCGCGCGCTGCACCAGCTGCCGCCGCCTTCGCAAGCAGCGCAAGTAGCTTCTTGATCCTCTTCTCCGCCTCCTGTACGGCCACATCGTGTTCGGCCGCATCGAACGGCATGGGGGGAGAGCGCTGCCCATGTGAGGGAAGAGCCCCTCCGCGGTAGATGCCCGTGGAGCGCCCATCCGCGGAGAGGCAATCCTCGGGGAGTCTGTCCGCGGGGAGTCCGCCCGTCGGGAGCTCATCCGCGGGGAGTCACGCTGTCCCCGTTGCGCGGCCGCGTCGTGGGGTACGGAAGGGAGTAATGTCCCCTCCGTGCGGCCGTATCGAAGGGTACGGAAGGGATATATATTCCCTGCGTGCGGCCGCATCGAAGGGTACGGAGGGGAGAGATTTCTCCTCTGCGCGGCCGCATCGTGGGGTACGGGAAGTGGAGATTTCTCCTTCCTCCGGCCGCGTCGTGGGGTACGGGGAGGAGAGATTTCGCGACTGTGCGGCCGCATGGTGATGTACGGAAGGGGGACATCTCTACTTCGTGCGGCTGCATCGTGGGGTATGGGGAGAAAGACCTACTCCGGTCGCAGTGCGGCCAGACCGTAAGTAATGCAAATCCGTCTCTACAAAGGGCCATTATGTTCGGGTGGGCCGCACGGAGGCTCGGTCCATTGAAATATGTTACCAACCGCCCGGCCGAACTGTAAGCCAATACGACCGGATCGTTGGACATGGTAGGATGTCGGAACGCGGCCGCGCGCGGCTGGACCGTTTTCCAAGGGCCTTTGTCACCCTTGGCTGCATTGTGTATTACTGACAATGTCACTGAATGGGCTCAGCCTGCACAGTGTCGTCATCGTCCTCGTTGCCAGAGGGGCTTGAGTCAGAATCGGACTCAGCGATGCGCGGCGACGGTAGGACGCCGCCGCAACAGCTGCTGCACCGTCCACAATCCTTCAGGTTTCTCGGGTTGTCATAACTGGGGTTGATTTGACGGGCAAGGCAGAACGCCGCGAGCTTGGGAAGAGAAAATGGCATACATAGTGCCAACGTCTTTAGGCGCCTGCTATTCTGTAGCACGACGAGATCCCGCTGGGAGCTTTCTCTTTGCTGGTGGACGAGTTCTGCCAGAGCGGAGGGGTTCGTTGGTGGTGGCAGGCGCGGCATGTGTCGATGTACACCGCCGGACGAAGTCAACCCTGACTCAGTACTGCAGCCGGTCGGCACTTCGTCAGGGCTTCTGTCGGCGCCGTGTTATCCTAATTCGGACAGGGATGTCCCGGGGCCGACACGCAGTACTCCGTCGGTAGCCTGTCAGCACCGTGTCAGGCCCAGTCAAAAGTCGCTCGATAGGATCGGATACAAATACGATACAGACTGATACAATACAATACAATACGATACGATTGAGAAATCGGTCGAATGAACTGATACGACTACGATACAGACAGATACAAACAGATACAGATAGATACGCTTCATCCTTGCTCCATCTTTCCATCATTCTTATTCTTGTTCGCTCTCACTCGACTAATAAGCAAGTGGACGGCCGACGTCTCGACGCGCGACGGTCGACAACTTAGACTCTCGACTCTCGAGTAAATAAGTGTTCGTTCCACTTATTCATTTTGTCGTCGAGTTGCCCTTTGTGTTTGCTTTGTGTACTCTTGTGTACGCATCCCTCGGGCTACCCTCTTCGACTCTTTTGCCTTCCTCCTTCGTTCCACCCAGTGACCCACCACATCACCGTCACTCTCTTCACTCAACCTTTTTGATTCAACACCTTCGCAGCATCCAGCTTCGTCTCATTGCCCCGCACGCCTGCCACCACCACCATCGCGCTGCCATATTCCCATCAAGCTTGCTCCCTGCTGTTACAACGTCCGCGCCCCCGCCACCATACACGGTTCCAGCTTTCTGCCACACCCGTGTCCTTTTATTCGGCAGGTACGCCCCTTTTTGACTGTCTAATGCTAGATTAGCACAGCATGGGTGTAGCGCGAGGTGTTTGCCCAGTCCAAGGCATACGAGGCCACAGCGCGCGAGGCGGTCGAGGAGTGCAAAACGACTGGCTCGGGGAAGGGTGTACTGATGCCACCGCTGCAGCCGCCGTCCTACCCACCCCTCCTCGCGATCCTGATGTGGATGTTCCGGGACAAGTACAAGAACCCCCACTTCCTGCTGGCGATGTTCGACCACGCGCGCCACCTCTCCATCTCGTCGTACGTCTTCGGGTGCATGACGCCTGCATGCAACCATCTCCTCGATGCTTCTGTGACATCCGCGGCATGCTCGAGGTCCTCGTGCTCTTCCCAGCACTTCGAATGCCTCTGCTGCATGGTACGCCCATCCCTGCCGTGTAGCACAAAGTTCCTGCACTGACCAGATCTCCGTCTAGCTTCGCTTCCCTGCCACATTCGCGCCTCCCTCTACCCATGCCCCCATGTCAACGTAGTATATACACGCTTTCCTTATACCTGTCGTGCCCTGTGCCGATAGACCAATTGTAGCATACTAAATGACAATAATAAATTTATTTCACTCGAAAGAGCTCAAAGAAAGGACCAAAAACAGTGGCAAAGAACCCGAAAAGCAACCAAAAGGGGCAGAAACTACTGCTGGCAGGCACACCTAAGCCCAATAATAGCAAACCTAGGTCGAAAAGGTCGGATACAAAAAGATAGGATAGTTAGCGTATCGGATTGTATCGGACGGAAGCTCGATACGAACGGATAGGATCCACTAGAACGGCAACTTTCCTGATACGATCCGGACTCGGCGCTTAACGTCGTTCGTATCGGTTCGTATCGTTATGTATCATGTTTGGTATCGGATCCTATCGACGGACTTTTGACTGGGCCTCAGGGCGCCTGTGCCGGCCTGACCCCGCCAGGATCGGCGGCGGATTCGGCGCTGCAGTGGATAGGACCTGATGGGTCCATCACGAGTACTGAGTTCCCGCCTCGAGGCCACCTCGAGCTCAATCACGTGATCGGAACCCGTCCTCGAGTCCAACCCGTCGCGAGTTCGACCCGCCCCGCGGCAACACTACTAACTGGGGTTTGTTTGCTGTGCTAGGACCGAGGCCGATTTGTCTCCGAAAGACCAATTTCCCTTTCTGATATGCAGCTACGCCGGCTCCCACCTTGCACCGTATGTTCTCGGTCATGAGGGACCCATCTGTGTAGACTACCAGGCGAGCCGCGTTCCGTTCTAGGACTCGCACCTTAGCCTTGTGGGCGCTGACCTAACCAGAAGATAGTCGTTCTGCAAGAGGCGGTGTGTATGGTCCGAGGGCTTACACAACAAACCTGCGGCTATTGGCCCTGACCGGGAAAGGCGGGGGGAAAGGGGTGATGCGCATATCAATGCGTATCATGATGACAATGAACGAAGTAACGTCGGTATAACGACAATGAACGAAGTAACGTCGGTATAACACATACATAAACTTTGATGATCCGACAACGAAGAAGTTAAATCTAATTCAATACGTGCGCTCGCTCGCGCGCACGGACCAGGCCCGATGGAGAATTGCGAATTCGTTGGTGGTCGAGATCGGGTAGGAAGAACCGCTTGTTGTCTTCACATCCGCATCGAAAGCTGCAAGGGGATGGTCAAGGACTCGATACCCAATAGTAGTTAGAAGTCTTGGTACGCAGGGCCTCAAGGCCTCAGCGGACTCAGGGTAAGCTTGGTCAGATCACCTATGGACGTCCCTCGCCGCGGATTTTGGGAGATGGATTCGAGATTCAATTCAGTGGAAGCTATACGCTGTCAGACGCTGTCACACAGATATGGACTAGGCACGAATCAAGATGAATCGGATGGAGGGGCCGGGCACGGGGAGCCGGTCGGAATTACGTACATAGGGGCATTGCTCAACATTCAAAAGCATTCCGGGTGTCCTCTGATCATCTCCCTCACCCCCTTCAAAGCTATTTCCTATCATCAGAGTAAGGACTCTCTTCATCAGCGCTCAGCTACAATCGACCTCACTAGAAGTAGGTGCAGAAGGTGATGAGCAACACACCCAAGGGAAGTTTGGCTGGTGTGAGCCATAGGCACCGTGACGTGCGTCCATCAAAATCTACTCTATTGTGCCAATATATTCATGACATTTTCAGGATCAGCTCGTGTCGCCCTCCTCCTCACATCCTTCGAAGTCTTCCTCTGGCTTCCCTCTTTCGGCTTCCCGTTCGGCAAGCTCGCCATCCGTCGTGCAACAAACCACCCTGCCAAAGACGCCGAAGTCGGTTCCAGCTTACCTTCCCACGCCGCCTACCTCACCGCCGTCGCAACACCCCCGCCGCGCCCGCGCTCAATTTCCAGGATCGCCTCATGTCTCCCGAGCGGAACCCTTCAATGAGTTCAATCGCTTCACCAACCCCAATGATCTGATCCCTCCGACGGCCCTTGCCAAGATTAAAGAGGCTCTAGCCCCGCTCAATTTCGCCAGGCTCAGGCCCCCCACGCAGTGCACCAACGCGGTACCCCCATCTTACTTCAAGCCATTCACGATGGATGACGTTCGTAAGCTGACCAGGCCAGAGTCGAGTAAGTGAGCGGAATGCAGGTGTTGAAAGGTTTACACGACTGGGTTTTACTATCATGACCCCCCCTATGCAATCAGTAATGCAATCGGTCCATGGTGGACTCAATTCTTCGATTCCCTTCCTGAAATCGCGTACTATATCTTGTCTTTGTACTTAGACCCCAAATGCGAGAGCATGATTTTTTTCGTGAAGGTGTGCTGATGCCTCATCGCTGCCGATGAGGGGGTCGGATTGCACGCCAGAGCTGGCGCAATGCAATCGCACGAAAATGTTGTGAAAGTGCACCATGACTTCAAACAGTAGGTAGCTGGGTGCACATTCAAAAATAAAGTTGCATGAACTATACATCTGAGCTCAGTACAGGCATTTGAGAGGCATTGAGAAAGAGACAGCGAATGTGGCGCCTCGAGGACGAGTTGCGCTTGCACTCGGACGCGTCGAAGCCAAGCGGACTTTGAACCAGAGGTCACCCTCGATCCGTCCTTTGACTCTTCACCTCATCCTGGGCAAGCACTCCTCACTCGCATGAAGAGAAGGCGTCAAAATTGACCTTATTACTGACATCATACTGACCTATGAGTTTTTTACGCTTTTGGAGGCGGATTAAATATCGTTCCTGGTCTGAGAATGCGCGGGGAGTGCAATTGCACGGAATGCCGATTTTCTACCCATCCCAATCCTGACGGGATCGCCTCAAAAACTTCTGAGAGTGATGATAGCATGTATAGTATAATCTATCTTTTATTCCAAGAAGAACGGGAACCTCTGGGAGGTCCGAGGAAGACATTTGGGGCACAATTGCATAGGGGGGTACGATTGCATAAGGGGGGTTAGGCTCGTACCCAGCCGGTCTCACGATTATGTAAGAAGGGCGAACTCGTGAGACCAGGAGCAGGCCTCGATACGATGTATCATATATTTAAAGTCTGCTCCTACAGCAGGTTGAACATTCAAACTTCATCCGTATCTGGTCACGGCGGCGGCATTATTGGGCTACGACGCCGCCACCACCATTTTCGGCCTCGTCAAGTCTCAACAAGAAAAATCATCATTCAACATTAAATGGGGCCCAGAGCAGAGTAAGTAAGCACTCGTTTGGGCCGTTGCTAGTTACTACCTAGGGCTTCGAGGTTTCCTGCATTGATATATCCGCGCCTGCCGCACTCCCCGTCGTAAGGTTGTAGAAGTTGGTTCGTCTCGTTGTGGTCTTTGAGTCACAGGCAGACAGTCAGCAGTGGCTAGTTCTTCCTCCATCTCCCCCCCTCGCTGCTAGGCCGCCGGAATTACCCCAGTCTCCGCATCTTCCAGGAAGTAATTCTTTCCGTAATCGAGGAAAAGCTCTTCTCCCTTTGGAATGCCAGTTACTGTTGAGTTATTGTCACCATGCCGCATCTCCTCAGACTCCTACCGTTGTTCGGGTAAGGGGGGGCCGAAAGCCGCGAGTGGAGTGGATGGGTAGGAGTCTGGCATCTCCTACGCACGAACGAATAACGTACGACTCCATATACCCATGCGGAACTCGCCGTTCACGAGGAATACTGCACGAGCAGTCATGGATCTTAGTCAGATACATTTGGTGGCGAAGGGAAGGGGTTGTAAACGCACGCGACGCGTTGACATTCGTGTTGGCCCTCGTAACCGGGTGGTTAATATAACTCGAAAAGCGCCGCCGGCCGCGGGCTTCAACGTTGCTCGTTCGCAGATGCCCATGCAGGAGGAGTGACGCATATAAAATTCGAACAACACTACAAGCACAGGTCTATGTACGGAACATACAAGGGATGGTTCAGGAGACGTTGGTTTGGTACAATCGCACGGTAATCTACAAATGATTGATGAGATAACGAGGAACGGTATGAACGACAACGTACCCGTCTCAGGCGGCGGCAGATCCCTCGCCATCGACACGCTGCTTCCCCTTTCCATGTGGGGTGTCGTCCTGTGTCGTCTTCGTCATCGGAAAGGTCGCGCAAGGCCTTCCTCTTGCTGGGCGAGGTCACGAGAGGCGGAGGAGTTTGCAGAACACGAATTCAACGGACGTCGGCGTAGTAGTTGTCACTGGTGCTTTTGCCGTAGCCTGCGCCCTGGCGGATTATGGCGACACGGACTTCGACGAAAGCCCCGATGAGGCTTGGCTGGTAGCGTTGCGGGGGGATGACATGGCCGGCAGGAGTGAACGCAGGCAGCGCGTCAACGCGGTAACGATCCATTTCCACGAGGCCCTTCAACGCCCGTTTTGCACCGTCGTTGCGAACGGGGCAGTCCTTGAGTTCTAAGTTGAGGAGAGTTGGTCAGTGTCCGTGCAGTGGAAAGGAAGCAGGCAGCAGAAGACGTGCCATCGCGGTCACGGTCACGGTCACGGGCAATGCCCTGCTCTTCGTCCTCCGCGACATCCTACGGTGGCCAAACGCGTCAACGTTATCCTCAAGCGGCGAGGCACAAAGTCGACCTACCACGAAGATCTTGTGGCGAATACCGATGCTCGTGTTTCCCGTCAACTCGAGGAAGTTATTCCTAACGGCGGCAGCTCCTAGGGTCTTCAAAGAGTCGTCGGCTTCAACGCTTCGTCCTGCCTCGCGTGCATGGGTGATCAAGGCGTGGATTCCCTTCGTCGTCTTCGTCCAGGCCTCGCGTAAATCCGCGTAGGGAGCTGGAGATACAATGCGACAATGCATACGCGTATCTTGAAGCTGGGTTTCGGTGACCCAGCTGTTGTTCGGTCCGCGTGGCCCCACGAACCCGCCGTCAGCGGACATCCAGAAGTGGTCTTTACCGACAAGGCCGATGAACGGAACCTCGACCTCGATGACTTCGTCGTCTGTGCTGGACCGCCGCTGGACGAGGAGATAGGATGTGCCGTGGGGAGCCCATTCGACGTTCTCTAGGAAGCGAGGAGAGCCGGGCCACAGCGGGTTGGCCAGGAGAGCGTCGTAGCGCTTCTGAATGATGGGGGGGAGTGACATGAGCGATGGAGGGCGCGTTCGTCTTGAGCCTATCGCCTCGAAACTCTTTTAATGGTCCGTCCCAAGTGAACCGTTCTCCTGTTCGTTCTAACAGTTCGACTCTGTCGTTATCGTAGGTTGCGTCCTATCAAACAGCCCAGGCGTGTGGTGAAATACCTGTCAAAGTCAACTCCTCAGCCACGCGGATACGAATACGAATTTGTGGCTCGATCTCTGCATCCGACGCGATTTTAGCAAGCCAAGATAACATCAAAGCCGCCGAAGGACTACGCCCACTCGGAGGATCGGGCTGTCGATCGTCCGGAGGACAAGCGTTCCACCTTCAGACCACCACCACTTGGACGCGGTCATCGGTAAGACATTATCGAACCGCTCGAGAGGTGAGATGCCCCAGTCCATGTTGTACGCAACCCGGAGCTGACATTCGAAGCAGTGAAACATGACCATGTCCGACCTTTCAACGCTTACTGTGCGGGAAATCGTAGACGCGTTAGGCAGTATCTGCCGTCTTAGCTCATACACGACACGCTCTGGGGAGCGAGTTCTTCGCAAGGTCCAGGAGTTGGGCGAACCAGCAAGATATGCACTGGCAAGGGCGGCGGATCGGAAGAAGCGTGCAGCGCAAACGTCCAAGGCACTGGCTGAAGGGCTTGCACGGCTCACAAACAAAGACATTATTCGCGCGGTTGAACCTCTGCATAAGGCGACCTCTCTTGAGAAGAAGGACCGGGACATTCTCCTCAAGCGAGTAGAGTCTCTTGGCCCCGCGGTTGTCCCCTTGCTCATGGATGCATTGACTGCGGTCCAAACACCATCAAAACGCGCAAGTTCAAGTCGAGCACCTCGGAAAAGGGCGCGGCATGCGGACCAAGCCGACGAAGCCCCCGCCATGGAGAATGCAGATTCCTTCCTATCAGCTCCATCCGCTGACACTATCTCCAACTGCCGCAAGGCATTTTACGAAGCGACGGCCAATGCGGCGCTCGCGCTGCATACTTGCGGTGTGCGCGCGCGAGAGTCCTCCCCCCACGAGCGAACGGTCGAATCCATCCGACTATCGTGTATACCCAACCGACGGAAACTCAGACCAACACATATCATACCCGCCCAGGAGAAGGATATCGTGAACGGCTGCTTGCTGCTACGAGACGTGTGTACCTCGGAGGATGACCCGCTCGTTCCCGTATGCAGCCAGTGTCTTGACGCGTTGAAGTCGAATTCCCCTAATCCTCCCCAGTTCTCGCTCCGAAATGAACTCTGGGTCGGCGACGTGCCACTGTGCCTGCGTGCATTGACGCTCGTCGAAACTCTTCTCATCGGACGTGTTTTCCCCCGCGTCTTTGTCATTAAACTTCGTCCCAAGGATCGTCGGGGAGGTTTCAATCCGTCGACACTGCAATCTGGCATTCGCGGCAATGTGACAACATTCGAAATGAATACGGAGAAGGTTTCGGAGATGGTGGACGGTGGACGGCGCTCTCATGCCACAAAGGCCTATTATCCTGTTGTCCTCGATATCGATCGCATACATGGGTTCCGGACCGCTGCCCAAAGCATGGCTTCGATCGGCATTCAAAGATCGCCGACATCGCATAGCGGAGGCTCTTTCCTGGCTAAAGAAGAACAATCCCAAATATTACGGAGACATCGTCTTCGATGAATCACGACTCGCTGAATTACCCGAACATGATGTCCCCGACCAGCTTCTGGCAACTGTTCGACAGGACGAAAACGAGGTTATAGCCGCAAGCGAAGGTGCTGGGTATGTCCCTGAAGATGGTAAGTCTGCGTTCAAACGTCAACATCTCATTTACTGAATTTGTGTTAGATGACGAGGACGGCGATCCAGGCTCGCATGGGTCGCCCGACATCCTCCCGTTGCTGTATAATGGTGTCCATGACACAGATCTGTCAAAGTTATCTGCAAGGGACCTCGTCGCTAGCGGACTCGCCAATCTGCAAGACGAGATGAAAGAGACTCCGTATATCATACGCCACAGTCGTGCGCCCGTCGCAGATCTACCCGATGCTCGGAAGAACCAGGGTCTCCGCAATCTTTGGGAGGAGGCATACCCTGTCCTGTACCCGTATGGAGTCGGAGGGATGGAAAGTGACCGACGCACACCGCTAAGCCTGCAAGAACATGTGCGCTGGGCGCTGCAGTATCTCGACCGTCGTTTTCGCCGCCATGGGACTTTTCCCTTCGTCGTTTTCGCGCCCCAAAGACGCCAGGCTCTGCAGTCCGTTCGCTTGCAGATGCGCCGCAAAGATTGGGCTTCGATATCGACAGCGCTGTCGACAATCAGCGTCGACGATCTTCAATGAGCGGCAGCCGAAGAATCAAAAAATGTCCCCATCTCCAATCCCTCTATCCAACTCCTCCGACGCCGCATGCATGCGACGTCTGCCAAAGTCATGGGCTCAGATGCTTCGCGCATCCAGCTGAAGTCATCCATGTGGTCGACATCCGTCTTCCACGGACCGCCTTTCATCTGGTTAACCGTCGACCCCGACGATCTCCATGACCCTATAGCACAGATATTTGTGGGAGAGAATATTGATATGGACGCTGTCGGCGCTATTGAAGGACCAGGCAAGGACCAACGTGCACAGAAAATCGCCGCGGATCCTTATGCAGCGGCAAAGTTTTTTCACTTCATAATCAACACTATGTTGGAGACCCTCCTTGCCGTAAAGGTTGTCGGTCGTCAACGAGTTCGGTCCGAACCTGGCATTTTTGGCGAAGTGGCTGCATACTTTGGCACCGTTGAAGCGCAGGGCCGGGGTACTCTGCACCTTCACATGCTCGTATGGTTGAAGAACGCACCAAATCCGGATACCTTGAAGGAGCTCCTACAAAGCCAGGATTTCCGCAATCGCATCATAGCTTACATCCAGACGAATTTCCGTGCACACTTACCCGCACTGTCTACGGCGGCGGCCGTTCGATCAATGGCAACCGAACCAGAGGTGGCCTTTTCGCGACTGCCTAACCCAGATTCATCTTCATACGATGAAGACACCCGTCAGATGGAGCGTCGTGTTGTTCGCACCAAACACGTCCACACATGTACTTTGGCTCAGTGTCTCCGGATCGATAAAACGGGCCGTCCAGTCTGCAAGAGACGTGCACCATGGCCACTTTCCGAGGTTGACACCGTCGATGCGACTGGAAACTGGACGCCCAAACGCGCGTATGGCTACCTCAACACGTGGTGCCCGTCATTGACGACGAGCCTTCGGTGTAATAGTGATGCCAAGCTGCTTATGAACTCCGGCGACGCCCTTAACATCACATACTACGTGACCTCTTATGCCGCCAAAAAACAAGGCCGTAGTTTCAATGCATCTGCGCTCCTGGCGAAGAACTTGGGTTTTCACTTTGCATCGCAGGACCACGCCGAAGATATCCGCGAACGGCAAAGGTTGTTGTTATTCCGCGCCATCAACATTCTCAACCGCGAGCAAGAGATATCGGGTGCCCTTGTAATGTCGTATCTGATGGGCTGGGGCGACGTGTACAGATCTCACCATTACACTCCCGTGTACTGGTCCTTGTTCCTTGGAGAGCTGCTCCGTGCCGATGAGTCATTGCGCACAAGCAAGAGTCAAACACGACCATCACGGTAAGAATGTGCTCATTATCTATCCGCTAATGATGCTAATAAAGATGCCCGCATTCCTACTAGTAGCGGACAGGAAGATGTGAGGGAAGGAAACATGGAAAGGGATGGGGCCAATGTAGGCAACGAAGACAATGACAAAAGTGTCGAGGTATGTCGATCGTTCTGCAAACACCCCGTTACCCGCTCAACCACGGACAGGACGATGAGGATGGCGTGATCCGTATCACGGTCAACCGTCGAGGCAACGTGCATAGTAATTCCCAGGTGGTCGACTACATGCAACGCGGTCTTGAATTAGAAGATACGGCTGTCGCTTTCTTCTTCATGGACACCTACGAAGGTTACAAGCCCACAAAGAAGAATGATGACATCGAGGACAACGAACCCAGCGATCAGATGGAGGCTCAACCTACCAGAGGATGACCGCGACATGATCGCATCCCATATCTCAGTCGACACCCAAAACACGGCAGCTCTGTCCGCGTCCGACGCGCGCAGGGCCACAATAATCTTCCCAACTTCATCGGGCAGTACTTCCCTCGGCGTGATGAAGCGGAGGGCAGGGCTTTGTATTGTGCCTCCATGCTCCTTCTTTTCAAGCCGTGGCGCTCAGTTGAAGACCTTCGCAAAGGCTTTTCGTCATGGGAGCAGGCTTTCGATTCATTCTATACCACAGCGAACCAGCACACCAAGAACATGCTCTCGAATATCCAACATTATCACAGCTGTCGTTCAGCGGCAGATCAGACGGATCCAACAAACGAATCCGCATCCACATTCTTGGAGACACGAAACCGTTGGTCCGGTGACGGGCAAGACGACAGTGTCGTGGCCGAAGAAGAAGACGGCGAATTTGACATAGAGATTACCGATGAGATGATCGCGGCAGCAGCTGCCACCAATTGCTCTCCGGATGAGCAGCGACATGGTCGAGCCGCTGTTGCGCTTGGCCGGGCGGCTGGAGTATTTGATCCTGTACCCTCGGCATGGTACCCGACCGACCGCCGTGCCACTGGTGAAGATCGCGCGCAACTGCTGGTATGGCAGGCAGAACTGAAGCGTGCCCTGCAGCCAACATTAGAGGCCGACCCACCAGGACCTGGGCCACCGCCGCGGAACAGGGGCAATGTTGGCACCGTAGATGACCTGGAGGACGAGTCAACGGTATCCGCTCTGGTCCAGGAGTTGACCGAGGCGTCTATCGAGCCAGCCGATGTCAAGCAGTTACTGCCGGATCAGCGACGGGCGTACGACATTGTGAGCTGGCATCTGCATAGTAGCATTGCTGGTGCGGCGGAGCAGGAGCCCCTTCTACTTCAAATCCAAGGCGAAGGGGGGACGGGGAAGTCGAAGGTCATCCAAACCATTACGGCTCTGTTCTCCCAGCTCGATATGGCGGATTCTCTCGCAAAGGCAGCATACACTGGCATCGCCGCATCCTTGATAGAGGGGAAGACTACGCACGTAATTGCAGGAATTTCGTTGAATGGCAGAGAACCTTCAGCGGCTACAAAGAGCAAGCAGGCGGACTTTTGGCGCGATAAGAAATACCTCGTCCTAGATGAATGCTCTATGCTCTCAAGATCCTTTTTCGCAAGACTGTCACGACATATATCCATGGCCAAAGGTTCCTCAGGAGACGCAGACCGCCCATTCGGAGGTCTCAGTGTCATCCTTTGCGGCGACTTTCATCAGTTTCCTCCCGTTGCCACCAAGACCACAGCTCCGTTGTTTTATCCCTCGGACCTAGGGAAGGGGGATACAGTCGACGACATCCTAGGACGGCAGATCTACGAGCAGTTTGACAAGGCCGTCGTCCTGAAGCAACAGGTCCGTGTGACGTACAAAGTCTGGCTGGAATTCCTCCACGCAATGAGGGATGGGATCGTGCAGCAACGCCACATTGATATGCTTCGCCAAATGGTAATTCTGGAAGGAGGGCCGCATCGCGTGCATTTGCAAGACGAGGAATGGATAGATGCCGTATTGGTGACCCCCAGACACGCGGTCCGTGTCGCCTGGAATGCAGCAGCCGTTGAAAGGCACAGTCAGCGGAGGGGTGTGCAGGTTTATGAAGTAGCAGCGGACGACACTATCAAAGGGAGGCAATTGACGAAGCGGGAGAGGCTGTGTGTGGTGACGAAGAAGAAACACTGAGGACGAAACCGCGGCGAAACCGCAAAATTGCCAGACCAAATCGAAATCGCCATCGGGATGAAGGTCATGGTCACGCTGAATGTGGAGACAGATTTAGACATTGCAAACGGAGCGCGAGGCATCATCCACGACATCATCCTCCACCCCGATGAACCTGCACTGCCGAACACGCGTCGCCGTCGCATCCGACTCAAATTCATGCCCGAGTGCATCCTTGTAAAGCTAGACCGTACGCGTGTGACACAGCTTGAAGGTCTTCCGGAAGGTGTCGTCCCAATTGTACCAGCATCAAAGACATTTCAAATCTTCCCGTTTCAAGGCGGACATTCCGTGGCTAAAACTGTGCAGCGACTGCAGTACCCCTTGGCAGCAGCGTACGCGTTTACAGACTATCGATCCCAAGGCCAAACCATCCAACGAGTTCTTGTCGACATCGCGACACCGCCGGGTGGACGTCCGCTCAGCCTGTACAACATCTATGTCGCATTGTTGCGCAGCTCAGGGTGGGAGACAATCCGTCTTTTACGCCCTTTCGACGAAGCATCGATGTTTCAACGGCAAGACGATTTTCTTACATTGAACGACGAACATCTTACTTCCCTCGATAAGAATACAAAGAAGTGGTGGACGGCATTGTCAGCAGCATTATGATTTCTTGTACAACTTTGAATATAGAAGCTAAAGCAGACGTGGGGGCAGAGCGATAGAAGGAACATTTGGACGAGAAATGTAGCTGCGCAAGTACATAACTACCGCGGCGTCGACCGATGTCAAAGTATAAGGGAAGCTGGGCATGTTGTACACAAAGTGAACGTGAATGTGCAGGGAGCAACGGGACTACGAAGTGTGTCAGATGAAGGAAATGTCAGACAAGCGAGATCAACATACCGACAAGCAATTGCCATTGAAACCCAGGCTCCTACCCACCGTCTCTGGGAGGTGCTCTGAACTATGAGGGTGGAGGGGAAAGATGATCTGATGATTATGTAGGCATCAGCGAAAAAGCTTTTGAAAGCACATGAT
This sequence comes from Amylostereum areolatum, assembly GCA_012932865.1. NCBI lineage: Eukaryota > Fungi > Basidiomycota > Agaricomycetes > Russulales > Stereaceae > Amylostereum > Amylostereum areolatum. The sequence continues at coordinate 2,263,616 of SAXG01000002.1, forward strand.
CGTTACACGTGATATATACATCAACCCCCTCCACCCTCATAGTTCAGAGCGAACCTCCCAGAGACGGTGGGTAGGAGCCTGGCGACCAGGTAGCTGCGAAGCTGATAAATCAAGACATGAATAGATGTATGCGTAAGAAATGCGACACACTTGGTGATCGTCACGCACTCTTCAACCAATGCAACGTTGGCGGCCAACAGACGGTCTTCATTCACAGTTGTGACAATCTGATCGCTGGCCCTACCCGAGAAAGCTCGGGCGCGTTCGAAGGAGGAAGCCATGCCGTTGTCATAGTACAGACGGGCATAGAGTCGGCCGTCGAACGAAGTGAACGCGAACGCATGAAGCCGCGGGTACTCATCCCATTCCGCGATTGCAATATTGTCCGCCAATGAAAGCATGATGTAAGCGAGACGGATCGCAGACATCGAGTCTGGGCACGGCGCGCTGATGGAGATAGAATACTGGATCTGGTCAGTGGGCAAGGAAGCGATATCCCAGACAAGTAAGGCGTCAAAGTGCCGCACGTCGGGCGAAAATTGGTTGTCCATGTCCTCACGCACACCCTATCAAGCTCTTCATAAGGCGCACCGACCGGAAGATGCGAGCACAAACTCACAGTAAGTAGTGTGGCAACCTCGGTGACCAGAGGCCACAATGGACGGGGATCCAGGATGGAGTTGACACGCGAAAGAATGAGAGAGGTACTGTGCGGAACGCGACGAGATGCTAAGCGTAAGAAAGGGCCCGCAAGAAGGGAGGCGTCATAGTATGTCAGAAAGTGGTAGAGAGCGGGTGTCGGGGAGGCCATCCTGGACAGTTGGGCAAGCACGACGCACCAGCCTTATTTTAGAGAGGCAATCAGTGCCCGAGGGCATGGCGAGATAGCATGCACCACCGATTTACCAATATGAGGTAGATCTTGGCGAGTCGTCCATACTGGATGCTGACATTTGGGGTAGAAGGCGAGGAACGACAAAGATAAAGTTGGATACATACCTAGATAGGGTGTCCGCAAGGCGTTCGTTTCAACACGGTTCAGTTCATTACGCAGGTGCGGTCAGATCGGTTCATCTGCAAGCAGTCAAGGGACACTACAAACATTTGAATCTATATGCAAACGGGTGCTAACGGCCGTTCCTGAATTATGGGGGAGCAAGAGACCTTGACGAGCAAGGTAGCGTGTCTCATTCCCGACTCTCGCGCTGTCCAAGTACAGTGAGAGGTCGTCGCGGTCCTTCACCTCGTTCATGCTAAACTTGTAGTTCCGATGAACGAACTCGCGGAGAGGCCTGCCGGTCGTGTTGGGCGGCAATTACCATGGATCAACTCCTTCCGAAAACTCCCACAAGATTCCAGGCCAAGTTCGCCGACGTATTCTGAAGCGAGAGGAGCATTATTCCTGCCACTTATTCTAGAATTATAAGGCCACGGTTTACCACCAATGTATGTCCCGGTGCGTATATCTTCCATCGCAAATGCACCTAGGCCAAAAGCCCCAACCTTGATTTCAAGCGGCTAGGCTAGGCAATAGCACGGGGTCACCAACGTTCGCCTCATCACGAAGCATCAAGAACGCACCACGGAGCGCCCGAGCTGGATGTCCATATTCTGGCAGAAACGCCCGCTCTGGTCCCCACCGCGACCTAGTGCGCCGCACGGTCAGCCTGCGGTAAATTAAAAAGCACTTGTAGGGGGACAAACTCCTGCTCTAAGCATCAGACAAAATCAAAGGCCTGAAATACAGCGAATAACTCACCTAGTGGATGACTTCCCGTAGCCTCGCAATAATATTTTGTTCTAGTTATACATGTTTGAAATCGAACTCTGATCTCAAATCTCAAATATTTTATGCCATTGAGTAAACCGTAGCCCTTCCCAGGCTCCTAACCAGCCGGCCTTGCGCGTTTTGTCGCTACTGTCTGAGGGAATTCCTGGTCTCGAAGAACCAGGTCTTGTCGGGGCGTCAGAAATGTGAAGATCGTCCCCGGGCCGTCTCGCCGCTTGAGATCACGTGTTCTTTGTTCTGTCAGCGGAGCCGTGCATTTACTTATCTTCAACTCTCGACGCGCGCATTTCGTCTTTCAAGTGACCATAAGTAATATCTACTGTGCATCCCTCCTCTTGACCTCGTAAACGTGGACGATCACCCGGTAAGGCAGATGCATAATCTCAACAGCGCTTGAAACCTGTCCGTCGACTGACCGACCGCCGACGGTGCCATCTGGTAAGTGGAGTGTGGTGAGGTGGCGCGTTTGTACCATATGGTGGTATTTTCGCAGTGGAGCCGACGTGGCTTGGACGTGTCTCAGGAATTCAACGAGCGTTCGCTCGTGAAGACAGTGAGGTTTATTCGCAAACTGGACCTTTAGTGAATCACATGATGGGTCAGTGTATAGTAACTACTAACACTCCATGTGTCTACATGTCGAATTCCTTCCTCGTAATCTGTCTGTATGGAGGGTGAATAAGGTCAGCTTCCCTGCGCCATTACGAATGAAAACTCGCCGCAGAACTGCCACCGGGTAACGACTACAGAGAACAGGTAAAGCCCGTAGGGCCGTAGGTATTGAACTTGGTGTGATTTCTGAGGACGGATGACCGGACCGATGACTGACGGAACAATCCGAAATTTCAAACACCGCCCAACCTTATCCCAGCGACAACGCGCAAGGACGGCTGGCAAACTATGTCAATTCCCACGCCACCGTCCCCGAGGTGGCTGAGCTCGAGCTGCCACCTCCGGCACAAAACGAGGCGACCGGAGCTTTCTAGTCACCTGATCCGCCGCGTCACTGCGTCGTGGGCCTCAGCGCAAACTTCTGTATTGAGCTTCAGTAGATTGTACGTGCCTTCTCTCTGACATGAAGTGCAGTTGAGGGGAGCGGGAATGGAGTGGCGGGAGCGAGCGATGGGCAACGCGGTCGTCGACGGTGAGCGGAGGGCGGGAACGTGGCGGGGTCATCAGCGTCGGCAAGTCACGCGATACCCAGACGGGCCGACCCACCTCGGCATCGATCGGCATCCCGTCGGTGATCAAACTCCCAGTCTCCCAGAAATGTATTTGAAATGGGACCGCTACAAGGGCGTGTTCGCGCGTTGTTCGCGCGTAGACGATGTTGTAGAAATTTGTACTTTCACAGGCTCCGTGACGGCCCTGACAGAGTTGTTGAACTCAACGACGTTCCTCGCCCGCCTCATTCACGACCAAAGGCGCGGTGGTGGAGTCGGGGTGTGAGCGCGGGGGGCGCGTCCCCACTGTTGAGGGCTGGCGGAGGGCGTCTCCGAGGCGTTGCCGATGCGCCGGGTGTGTCCTGGCGAGAGCACTTCTGACTCTTCATTGAGGTCGGACGGGCGGAAACATGGAGCTTCAAGCCAGAGGCAGATGGGTGCGAGGCGTGGTCAGCTGGCTGCGGGCTAACAACAGCAAGCGCGGGGGTTGCTCACTCCAGGCGGCGTATGTTTCCCTGAGATGAAGGGGAAGATTCGCTTCAGAAAGGCTAGGATGAGGACGCGCAGGATGGTGGAACTCACCGCCGCGCGTTGCAGGCGAAGCATTCAGCTTTGACGCCGCCGGGCGGCGTGTTCGGGTTGCGCGCGGGAGGTTTGGCGGCGAAGGCGCTGGGCCCCGACGAGCGCAATCCTGAAGCGTTGGTGCGAACGCTCAGGGTGAGGGGCGAAGAGGATGAGGAGGGAGTGGCGCCCCCGGAGCCGAGTTTGGAAGGGGCTGCGGCGAGCCCACGGCGGACGAGCGAGAGTACCTGCGCGCAAGCACGTGGGTGGGGAACTCCTCGATGGGCTTCATGCCAGCGTCTTGATCCGCACTGGAGGGCGGCTGGGGTTGTCGACCAGCGCTTGCCGACGGTTGAAGCTGCTTGAGAGAGACCAGTCTCCAAGCGAGCCTGATGACTCGACGAGGAGCTTGTTCAAGCGGAAGCTTGATGGTGGGGCGAACGATGCCGAAGTTTTCGAGGGAGTTCGCGTTGCGGTGGGTGCCCTCACCGTAGGTCATGCCGTTGGTGAGGGAGGGGGAAGCGTGGGCGAGGGCGGCGGGAGCGAAGTCAGAGGAGAAGAGGGAGGGAAGCCGAAGGGAGGCGAAGGTGGGGGTTGTGAGAGGGAACATCGTGAGGGGCATGGGAGGTGGCGGCAAGCTTTTGCCCTCGTTGGGTGAGGGGGGGATCTTTGGCGCCGTTAGAATTCGACGCGGTGGCGTCGGTTGCAGACTCGCCGGCGTCGGCGGCGGCGCGTGTGGGCGGGTCAAAAGAGGCGAGGGGCAGTTAGGGTTGCAGGGGGGGTTTGGAGCTGGGTTTGGGACGCCTCGGAGGCGTTTCCAATGCGCCGGGCGTTTTGGCGAGGGTGCTTGCGAACGATGTTGGATTTCGTAGAGGTTGGACAGCGGGAGCGTGGAGCTTGAAGCTAGAGCGAGGCGTGGTCGGCTGGTTGCGTGGTGAGAAAAGTAAACGCGGGGGTTGCTCACTGGACGCCGCACCTGTTCGCTCGAGATGAAAGGGAAGATTCGCGTTGGAAGGCAGCGCAGCCGGGGTAGGTTTATTGACGATGCGGAGGACGTTGAGGCCGACGATCGTATCACCATCTTTGGTGGCTTGACGTTGGGAATTGTTGAAGTGCGCGGGGACGGTGGCGACGGCGTTTTAGAGCGCAGGTAGGAGGCAACGTTGTTGAGAACGCACCCGGATGAAAGAGTGATCTTGCCACCTCGACGCGAACGAAACGGCGTAGATACTGGGCGCTGAGCCCATCGCCGCACGTCTGGCGTTTGGAGTCTGGACCGTACTGCGCCCATTCGAGGCCGCGGACCCTTTGGATTTCACGCGCAACTTAGTCGAGCGAGGGAACGTTGATCTTGACGACTGAACATGCTTTCTGTTGGAGAGAGATATAATCAGAAAAAGGAAAAGCAGGCGCCAACGTTTGCGCGCGCGCACGGGCACGTGATTCGGCGAAAACACGTCAGCAAAGGAAAACAATCAACGCACCGCGTTGCTCCTTTAGAGCCGTTTGCATAAAGGATGGCACTCGTGGAACAAAACGCGTCTCTTCCCAGAACGTCCGACCCTACCTTCTCGGCGCTTATCTCACAGATGCATACGTCATAGCTACACTTATTTCAACCTCCGATAGCTAAGCTACAAGATGTTCAAACTCCGATAGTCAGGCGCTTATCTCGCGACGCGGAAGTTCCATTTCAGAAGGTCTGGGGAAGGCCCGTTTTTTTCAGTGGGTGCCATCCTTTATGCAAACGGCTGTAATAAGACGGCACTTTCAGGTTTCCCCTGCAGCTCCCCCCGCCCCTCGCGTCCTTTGACCTTCTCTCTTTGTCTTCCTGATTTTTTGCTTTACTCTCCGCCCCCCCTACACCACCATTGAGGGAAATCCTATAAAGGCAGATAAAGGCAGGGGCTGGCAACACGTGAGGAAACCCTTTACCTTCGCCTCTCCCCCACCCTTCGCCACCGGGACGACGTCTAGGTTGTTTTTCATCTCCGCAATCGCGCTGTGAGAGCCCTCACGCCCCCGCGGGGATGAAGAGCAGCCTGGCCCCCCTCGCCTGACCCTCCCCTCCGCCCCTGCACGCTGCTCTTCATCCAAGCAAGTGCGCTGTGAGAGCCCTCACGCCCCCGCGAAGATAAAGAGCAGCCTGGTCGCCCTCCTCACCCCGCGTCGTCCTCCCCTCCCAGAAAGCTCCATTTACTCTCCGTCTCCCATGCCAACTGACTAAACAATGGCAGGCGCACGGCCCACTGCACCGACACGACTGCTCACAATCAAGGCGATGAGAGGTAAGTGCCCTTCGTCTCCACTTTCTTAAGCAACCTTTTACCTGAGGCCTAACGCTTGCCAATCTACAGCGGCACCGCGCTCTTTGACCCTCGCGCGCGTGGGCGTCGCTCCGGCAGACTTCGTCAAATCAAGACTAGCGTCCAGACCGAAGGCTTAGAGGGGGTTTTCCACCTCTTCTGCGCCGCCTTCAACGCCAACACGGCCGCCGTGCAACCCTCGAGCCTCCGCACCTACTCCGCCGCCAGCCTCCTCGCCACGTCCCGGGGCCTCCGCGCCGTAAACGACGCCCGCCTCCCCCCATCTCCCATCTCTCGTACTTCTCTCTCCCCACAGGAAGACCCGAAACGCACCCTCTACTTCGCCCACCTCTACTTCGCCGACCGCATCCTCTCCACCTTCTGGACCGTCTTCTTCGCCGCCCACTGGCGGGTCTACACCCCCCACTGCGGCCAACGCGTCTCCAACTCCCCGGCCCAGCAGGCCCTCATCGACGGCTACATTGGCGAGCTTCAACACACGACCGACGCCGAACGCGCCGCCACCGCCGAGAGGGCCTGGGGGCAGGAAAAAAACGCCGCACTCCCCATCAGCAACCTTGGCTGGCCGTCCAAGGTGCGTTCGTCTCGCTTCCATGCCCGCCACACCTGAAGCGTAAAAAAAAACTTCACTCACCCCGCGCAGCGGCGCGCCCCCTCCCCTCCCCCCGCACCCGCAGTTCTTCGCGGCCCTTCTCTACTCTTTTGGCCATCACCTCCGCCGCGGCACCTACCGCTCCCTCCCGCTCTCCCGCTCCGGCCCCGCCAAGGATCTCAGCGCCGCCTTCCGCGGCGCGCGCGACCACGAGTTGGACGGCCTGGACGACCCCCACCGACGCGTTCTACGCGCACTCGCCCGCCTCGCCCACCTTTCCCGCCCCTCACGCCTACGCCGCCCCTAACGGCCACGGCCACCGCGGCTACCCTCCCCCGCACGGGGCCGCGCCTACGGCGAAATCGGGCATGTTCATGGACTTTGTCAGCGCGCCTTGGCGCGCGCGCACGTGCCTGCTCGGCGTCACGGAGCCTGCGAACGCCGTGAGCGGGCGGCGGAGTCCGATCGGGGGCGGGGCGGTGGCGGTGGGGATGGGGACGGGGATTGAGGGGGAGGAGGTGTTGTTCGAGGAGGACGGGCGGAGCGTGGGGAGCGTTGGGAGCGACGTGATAGGGCAGGGGGCGGCGCGGCGGGAGGCGAACGGGGGGGGTTAACGAGGAGGGTGTGGGTAAGTCGGTAGGGAGGCGCCAAGTTAGAGCGGATGCGTTTTGAACTTGGTCGCGTCTCCTTTTTTCCCCCTTCCTACTCATTTACTGGATCTCGGCGCATACAACATGTGCACATAATCAGGCTTTCTCCGTTGTCTTTTCCTTCCGAAGCGTGGTGTAAAAAAGTTCCGAGCCGTTGCAAGATAAGATTAGGTTGTCTTCGTTGGAGGAGGTCCGGAAATTGTCCGGAAGCAAACGAGCTCAAAGATGTCGAAAAATGTCAGGAGAGGCAATGAAGGCAGTTCGGAAACGGTAGGGAAGTGAAAAGGATACATGGCAGGGGACGGTAAAAACGGGGGGGCCGCGACGAAGAAGTGGAAGGGCCCCCACCATGGAGAAGGGTCCGGCGGAGACGAGCTGGGAAAACGAATGAAAGGGCCGAAGAAGAGTAGAAAGTCCGGCGCTCTTCCCCGCGCCTAAGCCAACCGCGCGTACTGCTGCATCGACAAGTAAGAAAGGAGAGAGAAGAGGTATACGGAAGAGAAAAGGCGAAGCTGGCGGACTCTCAGGAAAACACGTGCCGCAAGAGCCCGAGACGCCCGAGGCAAATTTCCTCGGCGAACGCCCCGCGGTTTCCCTCTTCGGCAGATTTTGCCGCGGCGATTTCTCCCGGGGCGATTTTCTCCGCGCTAGCTCACCTCGCGGCGATTCTCGCCGCGGCAATTCCTAGCGGCAAATTTTCCCGGTGCGAACGTCTTTCGCCAGCTTACCATCGAGCAGCGGAGAGCCAATAAATGGCTAATATATACAAAGGCATGCATGAGCAGTAGTCGTATTTACAAAACATGAAGGCGGGATATCGTCGTCGAGGAACTATCGTACATCAATCGCTTCGGTCGGGCTACAACCGCCTCAGAGACAACTTCAAACCGCAATAACGAGCCGAGAGCAGATGCTGGAAACGTCGATGGGAATGAAATAATTCCTCGCACTTAATTCTGCGACGATTCTCCTCAAGAGAAAATCGTACCAGGCGAATGAGTCACGCATTGGAACCGCTGCTTGGATGCTTCGTGCGTGGGCATCGAGTATGGTGCCGAACTAAACCATGGTCACTAAAACAAAAAAGGGAGCATAAGGCGGCTCACTATGCTCGTTAGCATAAGGTAGGCGGTTGTCCAAGAGTACTGTTGGCTGGCAACCTCAGACCGGAGGTCGATAGGGGAAGACATCTGAGAGAGCTCCTGGGAGAGCTCTCTCATCGTGGTGGAGAGAAACTCCATCAGCTGCGGCGCTTGAAGCAATGTCGAGCGCTCTCCCTGATGCAAGCCAAAACTCTCTGTCAACAACAGTGAAGTCAGAATTCTAGAGCGGCTTACCTTGTATAGGTAGGTCCACTCAAGGATGTCCCCGACCTCCTGAAGCCCGCCGTGTGGCTGGTATCCCAAGCCTCGGTAAATATTGAACGATTGGCGGCGAGGCTGCAGTTCAGGACCAAAAAAGCTCAGCTCGCCGAGGCTGTTGTGCTTGCTTTTGAGGCTTCGGAACACGAATGGGAGAAGCCAATCCCTGATGGCCTTCTCCCAAACCTGACATTTATGCGAAGTATTAGCTTTCCGCCAAATGAAATACAAAAGACAAACTGGTTACAATGTTTACAAACGACTCGAAAAAATCGGGCCCTTGCCACTTTGCAACAGCTGTATGACACCATTAGTAAGATTGCGCGGACCATGTATCTGACGCTGACCGTCTCCACTGTCCCGAGGGGAACCTCCGGCGTCAATCCTCAGATCGACAATGGAAAGGGACCAGTCTACAAGATCGATGACTTGACTCCACGAGCGCGGGATGCCAGGAGTGACGGAAGTGAAAAAGGTGAGGGCAACAGCGCCCTTTACCTCTGCAATGTTGTGATCGTAGAGCTCCTGCGCTGTTGGAAGTGGCCTCGCCCGGGTTGCTATATCAGAGTAGGTGTGTAAGATAGAACAAAAAATGCCGCTCTGCAAACTTACGAGGCCGGGAAGGCCTTTGGCGCACCTGAAGGGATAGGAGGTCACGGCTGTGGATCCGGTGCTCCTAAATGCTCTGGTGAGTATGGATTTCAAGTCATAGATGAATAGAAGTAAAACTGACCAAGTCTCCCAGGTTTACCGTGATGTTAGGATAGAAGACATTGCAGAAAGCCACCAGACAGACCAGGATGAGGTTCGTGGGAAGAGGGACCGAGACGACAATGTCCTCAGCATTTAATTGGAATTGGCTGACGATCTCCAGCGTTTGGCCCAGCCAAGCTGCCTGAATGGCAAGGTGGCTGACCACCTCCGCGCTGCCGAGACCGTTGAGGTGAGAAAGCCAGGTCATTGGCATTCCCTGAGGAGTATGAATACATTAGTGGAGAATAGCACCGGAGCACTCACTGTTTTCATTCGGTAATCTGCACCGTGGACAAGCTCTGCGACTACGATGCCTGGAACCGAAAAAATGAGATCAGCAAATAAAATATTCAATGATACAGCACATAACCCAGCTGATGAGGGCATGCAGGCCAAGAATGGAACAATACTACAATGGGATCTTCCCACACTGTCTCACAATGAATTTGCAGGTACTCAAGAAGGAAGTGACGTTAGGGCAAGGTTCTCTAGGGCAATTCTTTCCGAGGGACTTTCCCCGCGGCGATGTATCCGCGGAGTTTCTCCGGCGAATTTCTTGCGGTGTTTCCCCCCCCCCCCTCCGAATATACCTGGATTATCTTGCTCGTCCAGGTCTCTTGCACCTCATATTTCATTAACAGCCACTCGCACTCATTTGTATATGGATTCAAATATCTGTAGCATCCATTGACCGCTTGCAGATGAACCGTGTTCGCCGTCACGCGTCGCTGCCCTAATCCTCCTGCATGAACAACTGCGAACGAGCAAGGCTGAAGGCCGTGGCTGGCGGCACTTTTCGAGTAGACAGATAAATCGGTTTATTAGTAACTGTGCTTGTTTACGACCTACGCAACCACTTCTACCATCAAGACAGTTAGTACAGTAAAGTATACAAGTCTACGCATCGTTATGGGAAAAGTAGAATATAATCTCAGCTCTTCTCCACCGCTCGATGCAAGCGGCGAGAAAGCCGCTGCCTCCGACTTGTAGTCGTCCTGAGACCGCATGGGCGAGTTGCTGTCGTACGGAGTCATGGCGACTTGACCCGGCGTCATCCCTCCCCCTCCTGCGTCGCGAGAAGGTTGTGCATCGGCAGTCGGTGATCGACGATGACATCCTTCAACATACCAATGTCGAGAACGACGTCGAATGTGCCAGAGCCCGTAAGGGCCATTTGACCGAACATTACGTTCTCGACGATGGCATGACAGTCGTCGCGTTCACCGACAGCGGCTGCCTCCATCAGGATCTCGACAGTTTCCTCGAACGACGAGCGCATAAGTGCACCGGCGTCGGCACGATTGATGCCGTGGCGAGTGATGGCCATGAGTGAACCGCGGTGGGTCATCAAGCTTCAAGTCGCAGAGAGCGAGATGGCGGTAGTTGAAGTAGGAGCCGTCGAGCTCGACGGCGTTCCTCATCTCCTTCATAATCGCCCCGCGCGCGGCTTCGATCCCAAGAACGTCGAAGGTTTCCACGCAGCTGTTGGAGTACGTGCGCGTGAAGTCGACACCGTCGAGACACATCACGGCCTTCAGATTTACACCGTCCGTCTCCAGCACCCACTCCTTCTCCACACGCGCCTGGATAGCTCCGTCATCTTCGATGGTGACTTCTTCGTGCTCCATGAGGAAAACGCGGTCGATGTCTTTGACACCGCGCAAGCTGACCGAGTTGAGCATCGTGTTCTCCAACTGGCGAAGGAAGATGTCGTCCTCAATTGTGCCCATCCCATCTTCGTCCTTGTCGCCGCCTCCCAGCACACGGCATCGGATGACGAGCTTCTCTGATGAACAGATCCAAGTCTTCAAGGTTTCAGCGATCTTGCCCGCCACGAACTCCACGTTCAGTTTGCGATCATCTTGGCACGGTCGAGCTCCAGACGCAGCAGCCGTGGGGGTTCAACAGCGGCCGTCACAGTGCAGAGGGAGCTGTACGCAAGCTCCTACTGCACCTTCTTCGTCGCATTCCTATCGTGAGATATCGTCGCTGGAGGTAGACTGACAAGGATGGCGTCTTGATGTTCGTCGCGACGTTGATAATTTCCTTGAGACGCGGGACGCCAATGGTGACGTTCTTTGAGGAGACACAAGCGTGATGGAACGTGTTCAGCGTCATCTAGGTCGCAGGTTCACCGATATACTGCGCGGCAAGAGTACCCGCGCATCTCGCCCAGGTACGCAATGGAAGCGTTGAACTTGGCTTCGATCTCGCCCAGCGCCCAGTCGAAGGCCTCGCGGGTGAGATGGTGGCGCTCGAGAACACGACGCGACGCAAATGTGATATGAAGGTGTATCTGGAAGTTTAGCGTTGCATTGTCTTGATCTTCTCGGCTCAATGAGTCTTCACCTCGCACCACAATGAGTCGTTTGGACAAGGCCTGAACCGCATCTACAATATACCCCGGCTCCAGGTCACTGGGCTTTCGCCTGTTGATATGGAAGATCTGCGTGGCGATCTGGATGATGCGATTGAGGTTGACGGGGAGGTAGTGAGGTGCGCCCGTGTCCCGTCGAGAGAATATGAAGTCTCGAAAGAGCCGGTGATCCTCGATAAGCTGTTGGTACTCCTCGTCGTGGTTGGCCTGAAGCTCAAGCGAGCTGTCACCGATCCCAATCTGGAGCACACCGGGCACGAAACCGCCTTGAGGATCGGTGACGTCAACGCGGGAGCTATGTTCAGTCGCGGTCCTTGAGCGAAAAGGTGACGATGTGCTGCCGTTCAATGAACCCGCCGTCCATCCCGCCCCCGCCGTACACGAACTGGAGCAGGTCGCCAAGAGATCCTTAGATGGTGCACCAGGGATGTGGGGCGACGAAAAAAACTTCCAGGTAGCACAGTAATCAGTGGGCTATAGCGTAAGGTCAGGAAGAGAAACGGACCAGCCTGAGGGAAAAACGCGCACCTCTGCGCGCGAGCCGGCTGGGCCTTGATCGCGCGGACGATCTTCTCCCATAAACGCACTCTGACATCCAAACCCGGGGTCTGGGAGTTTGAAGTAGGCCAAGGTCGGTGAAAGCTACGCAGATGAAAGACCGATTACGAACTCGTGCTTGGCGGAGAGAACGAGATGGTGCCTGTGTTGTGTGGAAGGCGGGAAAAGAGAGGCCGGAGCTGACGCATGGAAGCTTGGTGGGACGTGTGTTGGCATTGTGAGGCTTCTGTTGTGCGGGATCGGGGGGACATCTGGGATTTCATCTTGAGAATGGCTACGGCGACATTATGTCGAACGAAGACAGAATCCGATTGAGCCGCCGACAACGGTGCCAAAAGCTGGGTGGAAGTTGTGGTGAAAGCTGGAAGTGAAATTAAAGCAGAGAGGATATGTCGGTCGCAGAGGCGAAAGCTACGACGATGCAGCTCAAAGACGTGGCGATGGATACAGTGGCATTACATGCGGGTCTGAAAGAGGCTCTTGCAGCATTGAACGTCCATTCGGCCGCTCGGCGAGGGCGGCAAGGTAGAATTGGGAGGAGGAGGAGGAAGAGGAAGACGTCTTATGAGGACAACGTCGACGTTCGCCCGCCCGCCCTCGCCAAGCAAAAAATGCTCGACGTGCGTTCAGACTACCGCAGGCCCACGTTACCAGGTTAAAACCCCAGGACAGGCCTTCCAGAAGGAGTTGTTGCATAGAAAGCTTGCAAGATAGGGAAAGCGTGGAACTCGCATGTTGCGTGCGCTCCGGGACGTCTTAAACTCGATCGTCGTCTCCAGTCAAATGACGAGCCCAAATATCGGATGGCTTGAAGCCCTAGGAATGCTATGGTGAGCGAAGAAATCCCTGCTTGAGACACCGGCAAGCAACCCACATATGCATCGTGGTAATTCATCTCCTTGGGCTAGTCATCGTATAACTCTTCGTCTTCATCTCCCAGTGCCCAGTCGTAGTCGCGCCCGCCTCCAAACACCTCACGGTTCCCATCCCAAGCACTGCGAGAGAATTCAGTATGTCAAAATCGAGAGGTATCCGACCGACTTACTTTGCGTCAATTCCCGTCAACCCAGGACGCAACCCCAGGGCCTTTACACGTTCTTTTTCGATTCTCCGACGCTCCATCCGTCTCCTCTCCCGCCCGTCCTCGTCTACGATGCCCACCCCATCCTCTTCGTCGTCATCGTCGTCAATGAACCTGTCCATGTCGTCCATGTCCTCATCCTCATCGCGGCTAACAGCTTCGTCCCAGATGTTCTGGACGTCTCATGGACGGGGGAGGCTCCAAGTCGCCGGCGTCGATGTCTTCATCGGAGGATAAAACAGCATGCTTGAGTTTCGATCATGAGGCGATCGGTGGTGATTCCGAGTCGCGTCCGCGACGAAGACGGATGAGCCTAGTCTTCTTGTAAGTGAAGGTTTCGTCGCTATTCTCCTGGAGCAAGGCTCGTCGTCTTCTCGGCCTAGAGAGCTAACAGGATTGAATGGACTGGCAAATTTCTCAAGATGGGTGGGAACTCACCCCGTCGGCGACGACCACGATGGCGTCGCTTTCGTTTCTTCTGCCGAGACTCGTCCTCGCCAACAATAAATGCGCGGTGCTCCTTGCCCTTGCCTTCTTCTAGTTCCTCAGAAAGGAGGGTTCGCCGCCCGTAGGTCCTCCGGGGCCATGGACCATGTGCAGACGAAGGGATGGTTTGTCCGAGGCATATAGCGCACCTGTCCAATGTTTGAGTACTCCTGCATGTGCCATCGGGAGGCTCGACGAGTACGTACCTGCGTGTCCGCTGGAGACGCGCGTGCTGGTTGCGTTCGATCGAGGACCGCGCGGTGGGATAAGCGTACTTGGAAGACGCCGTGGCGCTCGTATACGCTTATGTGCACCTGTCGCGGTCCCTTCTCAATGCACCCAGCGTTCATTGGACCCCAAACAGTGCGTCGAGGGAAGGCAGAGTCGCAGTCACAGACGAAGAGTTTGTCAACAAGCCCGCGCTGGGCCCGGCGAGAGGGCTTCGACACTAGCGGAAAACGGTTCACATGTTACGTGAACCCAACGTGAACCCTCCTGATGTGAACCTAGATTAGGGCTTGTTCGGCAAAATTTATTTTTGTAATGTACCGGTACATTTTCGCCTTATATAGCAGGTCTTATGAGTTCCAGAATGTACGATGACATCGGAAATATCAGCCGTTCGGAACATAGCCTGGATATATTGGCGTGTCCGAGTCGGCGGTGTCGCGTCGCGTTGCGTCGTCACTCCGTTGCATCCTAATACCAACCGTTCACTTTCTGTCATACACCTTGTTATTGTGTGTTCCCTACTGATTTCTTCAAATCTCTTTGAATGGCCCGCACTGGCAACGGTGAGAAGCGGTCGAAACCACGGGCAAACTGGGACTCGGCATCCAAAGCACGGCTCATGAGTCTTGAGCACCTGAAGAAGGCTTCCACGACGCAGAAGGCGGGGACAATAACTTCAAACCGCAAGCTTACCAGGACGTCAGTGTAGCCCTTGTAGGGAGCTGTGCAGTCTGGCTGCTGGGCGACGAAGTGCGTTGGGTGCGAGCCATGGTGGGAGGAGATGGCGGTAGACTTGTGGAAGATGCGGGATGGGTCGAGGACACAAGAGGCTGTGCCGCCGTCGCGAGATATTTCGACCTCTGCATATTCTAGGATCCATCATAATATCACATGACTTGTATCGGAAATGTACCGGTACATTACAAAAATAAATTTTGCCGAACAGGCCCTTAGTCTCCCAGAGGCAGACGAGATCATTCGTCAACGTTCAACACTTCTCAAGTTCAGGATCCGGTAGGTTCAATCGGGGCTGCCTTGGCGAAAGCGCGCGTTGCGCCAACGAACTTGGCGAGGGCCGACAGACCGGTTTGGGTGCGTAGGATGAAGGGGGTGGAAAGGGTGCGCGAGGCGGTGCGGAGGTGGTGTCGATGATCTTCGAAGAGTGGGCAATCGGCAAGGATGTGGTCTCGGGTTTGCATGGGAGCGTCGCCGCATGGGCAGGCAGTGGGTTCGGTGGGAACGAATCGGGCGTAATAGTCGCCACGGAATCGGTGCCCAGGCACCCAAGGATAGTCTGGATGATGCGAGTGTAGACGTCGCGTGGGCCGTTAGTCTCCGTGGCTGACCTTACTCAGAAGACAGTCGTTCTGAGTATAAGGTGGGCCGTCGAAATTTCGGTGGAAGGGGGATAGGTTGGTTGATGGGGGATGACGTAGCGCAACCGTTGCGAGGTTGTTGTGGGGGCGGGCTGCCCATTCGGCTCTCCAGGCTTTGAGCGCTGAGCGCTCGAGCTTTTGCCTTTGCGCGCGCCCAGGAAATGGTGGAGTGGATGAGGGGCACACCATAGACGCCCTCCTTCGCGATCGTGTCCGCTCTCCCATTGTCGGAAAAATCGAACTTACATGATACCTTGGTATACCTAGCTATCAGCACTGGTAAGGCCGTCAGGTCCAGCCTTCCAGGGGGGGGTTATCAGACTCAAAAAATGGGCGATAAACTCGCATCAGCCACGCGGCACGCCTTGTGGGGCTATCAGGGGTGATAAGGTCGCGCAAGAAATCAAAGAAAATGTTTATTTTGTTACTTTATCAGGAGTCTCTCCGGCGGCCTGCTTACTTGATGTCCAAGTGCTGAGATGTCCAAGTCCGAGATCCGAGATTACAAGCAAGCGGTAGAGAAGGCTCCAAGTCCAGTGGCTCCGAGTGGGGCGTCCTAAGATTTCATAGCTATGAGTGGGGCAAAAAGACGCCAACCGAGTTTTGAATTATGTTTGAACCACGGGTGTCTGACTCTGGCAGCCAGGCTGTCTGTGAGTCCCGCGGCCGCTATGTAGCTCATTTCCTTCTCGTCTTCACTCAAGTAAATGGGCTTCTGATACATATATACATGTTTATACATATAATCTGTATGCTACTCAAATTTCTTTCGTAGAGAGGCTATATAAGTCGCCAGTTGGTGGCGGGAACCACTGGCCCAAAGCGCAATTCGACTTCGCAGATTTTTCTCGCCGTCGGACCGGCGGTTCTGTCTTGCACGTGCACTGCATATCAGAGGTGATGTCATCGAATCACCAATTATTACCTTCACGGCGCCACCTTGCAGCCACTTGCCAGCGGCTGATCATGGGCTGAGCGCTGAGCACTTATACCAGAACGACTGTCTTCTGGTAAGGTCTGCGACGGGAGACTAGGCTGAGCACCACTCACGAGTTCAGATAAGCCGTCTGAAACCGTCAGCTGTCGTCAGATTTCCGTAAGGTGCTGATCAGCTAAATCCGGTTTTTCCGACACAAGGATGCCCTTGTGTCCCGGGACCCATGCCACTTCAACCACCAGCGTCTCCGAGGCATTGAGGAGGGTGTCGACGTGTCGGCGGAACATAATGGATGCGGATTGTGCGGGATGGTCACATGTCGCCGCCTGGATCGAAGATATCTAATCCACCATCGTGTTTTTCTGAGGATTGTAACAACATACGTCCATTACAATACTGTCAATACAACGCTGCGCGACGTCGTCGCGACGTACACTACATCTTCTATTTTGATCTGCGTCATGAAGTAGTGCGACAAGTGGCAGTTGATCACGGCACGATGCGGCACTAGAGGGGGCCGGGGGACCGGCGGTGCTCGAAGAAGCGGCGGAAAGGAGTCTGAGGTATCTCTCAAAAAAAGCGCTAAAGACGACGGGTCGAAATTCAGCGGTTGTTCATTTCGCTCGGCAGTTGTGGTACTGCTGGACGTATTTCTGCAGCAAGATGCGCTGGTCTTGGGAGGACCAAGCCATCGTCGGGGTAGATGGAGGTGCCAGTGTTACAAGCGCAGGAGTGGGGGCAAGCAAGCGCACTTGTGCTTTCAAGTTCTGCCACTCCCGTCTATTTTACGCTTATACTGACAGATATCTCCTTTGTAGTCGCCGTCCCTCAGGTCAAAACTTGACGCATTTTTCAGGCCGGGACAACATTGTCAGGGCTAGCAAAGACCAATGATGGTAGGCCATATTCTGGATTTGACCCCCAGAGAACTTTCTAACCTGTGGCTGATTCGCATGCTTCTCTTCAACTGTGATGTAAGAAGCCTCGCGTCTTATGTTCTGCGTGTTCGCATTCTGTCCTTTTTTGCTGCCAGATAACGTACTCTTTCACTCCCCGTCAGACAGTATATAGTTCGGGGTCTCCGGCGCAGAAACACCTCGCCACCGCGCGTCTCCTCCCCCCCTCTCTGTTCTATTCAATCTTCCCCCACCTCCAGTCCACTGCTCGCGATGGCCGCCCCCAACCCCGAGGATCCCCGTAGGTTCTCGCTGTCGCTTTATCTGCCCCGCTCTAACGCCTTCACGCAGCTGTCGTAGAACCCAATGACATTCCCGTCTACGTCGTGTTCCATGGTCACCACCCTGGCATCTTCGCAGAATGGTAATCTCTCTCCTGTGATGTACATATCGAAACTAACGATGCGCGTTTACTTAGGGCCGCTGCTCATGCAGCTATCCACGGCGTGTCGGGCGCGATCTGTCGCCGATACAGCAGCGTAACAGAGGCATTGGCGGCGTGGAATTCCTACTTGAACACTGGCTCCTAACCAGCTGTCCAGGAGTTTGTCACTATTCCTGGTCTCGAAGAACCAGGTCTTGTCGGGCGTCAGAAATGTGAAATCGACCCCGGGCCGCCTCGCCGTTTATGATCAAGCTCCCTTCCGCACTACCCATACTTATGTAACTCTCGACGCGCGCATTTCGTCTTTTAACCATAATGTCTTTGCGCATCCCTCCGCCTGCCCTTGTAAATGTGGGAGATCACCCGGATCCTCATCTCCTTTGAGACATCAAACTACTAATTGAATCCCATCCGAGACAAAAATCACGTGAGACGCGAGACAAGACAAAGAGACAACCTGATTGGCTGACGGGTCGTTCCGCGAGCTGATGATGTCAATGTCATCGCCGTCTCAACCACCTTCCTTGAATCCTTCAACCATCCTCAACCGTCCCATCCGACGTCCGTTAGGCCGTATAATGGACAAGAAAAAAGGACACCCATTAGATAATGGGCTTGCCATGCTCTGACAATGCAAGGGAAGCCCGGGCCACGGCCACTGGCAAGCATTGTGTAAGCGCCGTTGGGTGGCGAAAGAGGGTCAAAGGACCAGAGTGGTTCCCGTACTGGTGCGCTTTTGCCCATCTTTTCGTCCGCACACACTCATGGAGCGCCAGACACCGCGCTCACTGCTCAGGCTGTCAGGACCCACCAAATGGCCATCTGTGTCAATTTGAAGGGTAGGTGGCATGCGTAAATTCAGACTCATGCAGTGCGTGGTCATTGGTATCGCATCTCTGGTATGTCTGATGTCCTTGCCATCACATTCTTGAATACGAATGCATCATTGACAGATCTCTATTTGTAAACAACGCGAAGCCACAAACAGGTTTCCGACCGCGACTCGGAGTCAGGCTGGAAGCTGTCAATGTTCCGCTCAATAGTTGGCACGTACATCACAGTGGTATCGGTGCTGAATGGATGCTCCTCATGCTCGGCTTTAAGCTATGGCGGCCCATTTAGCGCAAAAATAAATGCCCCCGTTAGAGGACTAAGTCCCCCCGTTAGGGAGCTAAGTCCCCCGTTGGAAGGTGTGAGGTGCCCCGTTAGAAGCTAAGTACCCCCGTTAGAGAGTCCCGGGGGTCGACGCGCCCCTTCGCGCCCCCGAGTGAAAGTCATCTTGCTCAGATCTGTCCGCCGGCACTTGGCGGGCCTAGATAATCGGCGCTCTGCGGCTTCCACGTGATGGCTTCGCGTCGTGTCCGGCGCCGTTTTCCAGGGCTTCGAGACTCGCGAAGCTGCCGAGGAAGCCTGGCTGAAGCTCGACCCGAAGCACTTCTTCGATCCAAACCACCCTACTCGTCCTCTGGCCGTCCCGCCTATGTACCCTATCCCTGGCGTAGATGCACGCGTCTCGGCTGGTCAGGGAATCCAAGACAAACCTTCCTCGCCAACGGACGACACTCCGAACGCACTTGACAAGGCGGAAGATATGGTCCAGAACGACGACACGGTGAACGGCAGGCGTATCATCTTCGACGTCTGCGACTCCAACAGCACTGACGACAGTTCCTCGATGCCCGACCTAGTGTCTGAGGCGGACTTTTTCCCACGAGAGGAATCCGACGGCCTCTCATATGCACAGCAGTTACGAGCACAGATCGCAGCTCCAATGAAGAGAGCTCTTCTCAAGGACTGTGTGGCTTTTCGTACATCCACTGCCTGTACAATGGCCAATTCGTCTGCTGGTGGGGGTGCAAAAGTCAAAGCGGTGAGTTCGTGTTGGTCTCATAATAGAATCTATCCGTGACGGGACTGAATACGACAGGCCCTATTCAAGTCAATGGGCAGCGAAAGCATCGGTTCGGTCGCCACGCCCCCTGTCCCTTTTCAAATCACCGTTCGTTCGGAAGACGCTGCGTTCTCCCCAACGCCTTCCCGCGCAGGCTCTTCGGAGCCTGTGAACCCTGAGCCTTTGAATCCAAATGGCGACGACGTCCCGGATGGCGACAGGTTCTACGCCGTCATTCACGGTCGCTTCGCGGGAATCATACCTGGCCCATTGTAAGATCTAACCAGAACTTTGCGCGCACCCAAGGCTGATTTTGTCCACACGTAGCACAAATATTCGCGCTTATATCGTAAGCTATCCGAACGTCTATATTCGCGGCTTCCAGAATGCGATGAGCGCCCAAGTATGGTTCTCAGTCCACTTCAAGGACCTGTTCTATCTTAGCTGCGGGGAGGATCAGTAAGTTAGAGGGTTACCACTGCCGAGGGATCGCCGGAGGGAAGGGGGGGGAATTCGTCTATGAGTTATCACGCACATGGTTGTTATTCTTGTCGACTGCATCAGTAAATCCCTCGAAATATGGGCGCTTCAAATCCGCGCCGGTCAATCCGGCCTTGCATTGCGGAGTCTCGCGAGGCATTGCGACGCCCTCGCGAGCCCTCGTGATCTTCTGCCAGCTGTCAATGCGTACGCGCATATATAACGATACGGTACGCAGTGTGTGTATGGCGGCGAGACAGCGCATATAAACGTAAACTACTATCCATGCCCGTGCTGTAACTTACTAAGGCCCGCATGAGTCGATGGCCGCCGTGTCCTGGTGTCCATGTCCGTAATAAGTGATACAAATAAGAAGCAGGACCCGGGGGTCCCAATCCTACACGAGAGAATAAAAAAGAGGAAAATCCCTGCTATGCAGCTTCAGCTTCAGTCCCTGGGCAGAGTTATCGGCATGTGCGCGTGGGACCTTAGGGAAATAGGAGCTAGTAAGGACGACGGACTCGGAGACGGCGTAAACACTGCGAAAACGCGGGACTCGAACGTCCGGGACTCTACATGGCATTCAGAGGGGTGCAAATACCTCCTCGTCGAGCACGCGTTTGTCGGGATTTTCTCTCCCGGGCTCTTCTTCCAACTCCCCGTCGACGTCTACGCCTTCCTCCCGGTCCTCACCATCTGTATCCACCCAATAACACTCGTCCGGGCCCATTGCCGTGTTCATCGCTGGTTTGCATCCTACACACCTTTGTCCGCAGAGCTAGTCCAGAGCTTGAAGATAAGATATGTTGCATTGAATCTGGTTAAGGGATGGGATGTGGATGAAGGGGAGTGAGGGAAATAGAAAAATGACTTCGGCAACTGCGCGACGCGCGTTCAGCACGATCACGTGCACATGCGTCTTTACTCGCCGTCACGATTGTCGGGGCTTCAAACATCTCTTCCTTCTCGACCACGATCTCTCCGTGTGTCTCCTCCATGTCATCCGCTCCTTCGCCAGGATCTCTCTCTTAAACCAAACTCCGAATCGTGACCTTACCTTCTTCACACTGTTGCGCATTTTCACAGGTCTGCTCCCTCGCTGTCGGTGCACGAAAGATCCCCCCGCGGCTGCACACTCTACGACGATCTCGGAGTTATCCGCGTCGGTACGCGGCTAGAAGCAGCAGGACTCGGTAAGAATTTGGATGGACTAGATATGTACGCTACCGCTCACCAGTCTGCTCACCGAAAACTCATCTCAGTAGGGCCGAGATGAAGAAGAAATGGTATCGCTGTTTATACGGCCGCATCTTTTCTACTGTAGATGGGCTGGGTGAGTATATCACCCATGCCTCACCATCTACCATTGACGTGGTTGTCGGGAAGGTGAGTATATGCGCGCAGAATTATATATCTACCCGCTCTATACTCATATCGCCTTAGATTACCAATACCACCCAGAATGCACGTCCGGAGGACACGGCCAACCTTCGCACGATGACTTCGGCATGTCTACGTTGAGTGAGTTGCCACAAGCCAGTCAGGAAATCCCGCTGACGCGCTCCAAGGACGAATGTCGGATAAGCCACCCAGAGTTCAAGTTTCTGCTCCTTGCTCGAGACCTCGTAAGGATTTTGACCCTACAGAGTAAGTTCAATGTTGTATTCACACGCGTACACTCGCTGACCTGTGGGCTCGGCGCGGTAGTGGTTTGCTCTTCATATTTCCTCGCGGTCTAATCTATTTCCTTATTCCGATCAGACTGGCGCCGCACAGGAGCGCGACGACGTCTAGAGGCTGCAGAACGAGCTGAAGACCCAGCGCTCGAAGCTCGAGCTAGTCATCGCGACTAACCCTGGTGTTATCAACCAGTATGAGCGGCGCAAGGCCGAGGTACAACCCATGCGTCTGTGTGAGGCTGTTTGTCGCGCTGTACTGACGGGTGCGGAGGGTAGATCGAGACGCTCACAAAGAAGACAAATATACCTGGGAAGATACCGCAGTGGGCACAAAAAGCGAAGGGTGCAATGAAGGCGAAGGCAGTGGCGACTCGGAGTCGCGACGGTGAAGGTGACAAGGGCGACGGCGAAGGCAACAAAGGCGGCGGCGGCGATGGTGAATGTGATGAGGAAGGCGGTGGCGCCGCACTAGACTACTAGTGCGTCTCCCCCTTCCCTGCTCTCGTCTGCTGGACGCACCCCGCTAAGCGAGCCTGCGCCAGCCACGCCGCGTGCGCCTCAGGCAGATCCTCTTCCCGCTCTTCGCGCTCGAGCTGGACCTCCCGAGACGTTCTTCGACAACGAGGTACGTGTCCCGCTCCCGCTCCCTTCCCGCACGCTCTCACCCTCTCTATTCAAACAGACCACGACCTCGGCGGTGATCATGCGCCTGCTGTACCACCCGCCGCAGATCGGCGTCACGGACGATCGCAGGCTCGGGATCGGCACGCACACGGAGTGAGCGACCCCCCTCAATCGTTCTGCGCCCTTACACGACCTTCGCTGACGAGGCACGCATGCCGTTGCGAGGTGTGCACCACACCGGGAGTGCGGGCGGACGCTGACGCACGGCGGGCAGTGCTTCACGATACTCCACTGTTGTAGTATTACTTATATAACTAGCATTTAATTATCATGATGTCAAACAAGTCTGGCAAGGCCTCGCGAGTCGCACAGAACCTGGCAATACTGGTCGAATCCGGCAATACTGCCCGAATTCGACCATACTGGCCAAATCGGCAGGTGCGCCGGTGGTGCATGGTCCACGGGTCAGTGCATTGTTGCATTGTCCGTCTCGCGAGGCCTCGCGAGGGCCTCGCGATGCCTGGTGATAATTTGAGGGTTTTACTGATGTGGTCTAGTGGACCCTCTTGCAGTCCCGGAGGCTCACCAACGCTCATCCCGCGAATGACGCTATCACGTGAAGGCTAGAGTTGGTCTGGAGTTCAATGCGTTATTTGTAGTAACAATGGGACGAAGTTGTTTTCCAGTGAATTGATTGAAATCAAGACTTGATGGAACCGTACCTACTTACTTATAAGCAGCTAAGATACCATATGATGACATCGCTCGGTACCAGCTGGTTTCTGTAGGCCGTACTCCGCGGCGCTCCTATATGTATCAATACTTATCCCAATCACAGGTTATGTAGATGTTCGCGACTTCCCTGCTAACAGTACTACTACTTACTTCATACGTACGAGTCGGTGTCTCCACCTGTAGCTTACAGCCTTACACTCCGCCAAAAGATCAAGGCCATCTAGGGATGACTCCGTCGACGGGATCGCCAGTATATCTCCAAAAGACACACGGAAGTGTCGAGGATGGTCCCGCTCGTGCGAATACCTTACCCCCGCCTGCCACTGGCACTCCCACACCGGCCGCGACCGGTTCTCTGAAACGCCACCCGACCCTCGACCCAACCTCGACCCCTCGCTCCCGTTCGCCCTCTCCCATTCTTTTCAGATTAATCGCTGCGTCCATTCGCATCCAGCATCTTCAAGCGCGCGCGGAATTGCGCGTGAATCTTTCTCAACCCCCACCCGCCATGGTGTCCCAGCACCGACGTTCTGTTCATCGGCAACACTCTGCTGCGCCCACTGTACTTACCTGTTCGTGTATCACGCAACTTGACCGCGCCGCTTGGCGGTTCGACGGCCGGTCCGTCTCAGCTCCCAGGAAACTCCCAATCGTACACGAGTCGGGTTTCGAAGGTGGATAGCAAGTGGATAGGGCAGGGAATTTCTCGTGTAATATGTGTGGCACTCGAGCCTCTGCCTTCGCGATCACAACGCATCCCCCCTCACTTCCAACGCACTCATATTTCACCGGTCTCGTGACCTTCCCTCGTATTTTCGTCGACGACGCGCAGACGCTGCTCGCATTCCGCGGTCGACGTCGTTATGCCGGAGGAGGGCAGTTACATTGTACAACCGACCGTGGAGTGACCCTTTGAGTTACTCCTTGCATTGGGTACGTTGAATTCGTCTCGGTTTTACTTGACTTTGTATTGACCGTTTCTCCTTCCAGCGTCACGTTTGCTCGGTGTGGGCCTTTGTCCGACCATCCTCGCCCATCCTCGCGAATCGCCACGACACTTTGACATCAATCATCCATTCACAGTTCCGCCGGGCGTCTCGGTCTCGACACCAACCAGAAGGATGTCTACGCCCTCCTCTCCGTCGTCCGAGTTCATTCCCAGGGTCCACCTCAACTTTCCCGTCCTCGAAGGCTGGGATATCCTTCGCACTCCCCTTGACAAGGCCAGGGAGCGCATCCAAGTCTTGAGTGTGATCTCCAGGGCCAGGTCGGTGTGTCCTTAAGCTTAAGTATTGATGTCTTCCCTCGGTCTTCCCTCGTCCATTGACTTCCGATCGCGCACAATCTTTCCAGGAATATCATTTTTACTATGTGATAGAGAACTATAAGTAGCGCGTATGGTGTATGGAGTAAGATATAGTCGACTCTAGAATGACTAAAGTCAACGGAAGTCCACAGCATCAAAGCCCTGTCCAGCGTGATGGCCTCGCATTCGCGTCTTATCCTCCCGCAAAACCACCCTCCAGATCGCTCATGAACGTGACAAATGGAGTCCCAACATGCGAGACACGCCTGGATATCTGTCGTGTATGATAGAGGGCGAGGGCGCGAGCACGTCACGGGGCGTCGAGAGCGCAGATGGTGAAGAAAGGGGGGCGCATTGAATTGCTCGAGGGGATTTATGTCGTTGTGCCCGACACACCTGACAGGCGCAGGTACATCCTCCTGCCATCTGTCCTCACCTTCGCGGTCGGATATCAAGCTTGGACCGCATGACACACCACTCTGGACAGACTTCGCAATCAACATTGGCGTCGCGGGAAGGTGCTGCCATCCCTGCGTGCGGGAGACGATGTGCGGGAGCGGGAGGACGGTCTGGATGTGCTGGATGACATGAAGATCAAGTGCATCGTGAACGGAGGAATGCCAGAATGCTGTCTGCATATATATACCATATGTCAGAGCAGAAACGCAAGATATTGAAAAGCAACACACGATATTCATTAAACCTGCCCCAGAGCCCAATGCCCTCCCTGTCCAAACCCCAGAACTTGTCCTTGCATTATTCTGGTCACTGTTGATCAACTGAGGGCCCAAGAAAGGGCTGCGAGGGCGTTGAAGTTCATCCCGAGGACAGACAAGATATTGTGTAGATGAGAACGGGATGGGAGCTCAGTGCACCAGGACTCTGTAATGCACGACTGCGCCACCACTCGGAACCCTCGGCGGTGGCAGCTGCCAGAATGGGCGGGCGGCGCGGCGGTGGCTGTTGTTTACCAATGTCTTGTGCCAGGCGTCTCTGGGAGGTTCGCGTTCAAAATTTCTCAAACAGGCTCAAAAGGGAAAATCGCGATAAGACAAAGATAAGACAAAGATAACACTGTGATCTACATAATCATCAGATCATCTTTCCCCTCCACCCTCATAGTTCAGAGCGAACCTCCCAGAGACGGTGGGTAAGAGCCTGGACAGGCCGTAGTCTTAGGCGTGGACCATTTCAACTTTGAACCTTTACTGAACGGTCACGTGTTCGGCGCCTGTTCCAGCGCTTCCTACTAGGCGCTTCAGCCAAACCGTGTGAGAAGTTTGAATTTGACGGTGCGAGATGCTGTGCGCTGAACCGTCGACGACCGTCAACCGATGGTGAACTGTGCTGGTGCCCTTGTTCATCCCACCATCCTTCGTCCTTCTGACCGTCCTCCCTCTTCCGACAAGGGGCATGTGATCTTTTAGGGTCTGAGAAAGGGAGTGGACAGGCCGCGATGTGGGGCAGTATGGCCCTCAATTCGACCTCGGTTCATCAACAAGGCCGAGCGAAATACTTATGATCTCTGTTGATTAGCTATCACATACGCAGGCTCCTAACCAGCCGGCCTTGCGCGTTTTGTCGCTACTGTCTGAGGGAATTGAACTTGGTGCCGGTCCGGTCATCCGTCCTCAGAAATCACACCAAGTTCAATTCCCTCAGACAGTAGCGACAAAACGCGCAAGGCCGGCTGGTTAGGAGCCTGTCACATACATAGATGGCTATGCAACCATCATCGGTTTGGGAAATGTTTTGTTAAAGACGTCTCAACGGCTGACGTATCATCGCGTCCGCGAAGAGTCCATGGTCTCCGCTCAGGCAGGCGGCTGCACGCCAATCCGTCCGCGGCATTGTCTCCGCGGAGCTGCGTTCGCGCCGTTTGTATCCGCGGAGCTATGTCCGCGGCGTTCAGCGCGGAGCGCTGCTTCCGCGGGGCAATCTCGGCAAGGCCGTGTCCGCGGAGATATCCGCTGCGCAGCCATTCTTTCCCACGGCCCCACACGTGGGCAACCGCTAAGCTCGACAGATGTCAATCAGTGATGGGGCTGGAAAATTGAACAACTCTGAGGCAGTGCAGTGGCGCTCCTCTTTTTCCTTGTCACAGTCTTGTTCGTCCTTGTGAGGATTTCCTGAGATGAAGTAAGTCCTATCGAACTTGTTGTGTCAGGTCAATTTTTACAGCTGGTGTCGTGACTTAGC
Source organism: Amylostereum areolatum (assembly GCA_012932865.1). Taxonomy (NCBI): domain Eukaryota; kingdom Fungi; phylum Basidiomycota; class Agaricomycetes; order Russulales; family Stereaceae; genus Amylostereum; species Amylostereum areolatum. The sequence goes on from SAXG01000002.1 coordinate 2,290,113, forward strand.
AACGCCCCCCCTCTCGAGCCGTATCACCTGATACGAGAGCTTCCGCAAGAGCTCAACAAAAACATCATCGATACCGTTATCGCTGATGGCATCGCGGAGCACCTTTTCTGGCCGAACTTGCCCCCGTCGACACGTCAGCGCTATCGCGTCTTCACGCCGCCATTGTCCACGGCTCTTTCTATCCGCGGAGTCAACCGAGCGCTCCACCAGTACTGCTGGGAGGCGCTGCGTCTGCTCTTGGGAGAGGCCCCTGGTGAGGAGGTCCAGTACGTCATTTATAATTATATTCCTATGCAGTGCAGTGACCCAAACATTGTCTCGACAGAGCCTTCAAGCTTTTGCGCGGCGACGTTATCCTGGACTGGTGCGATTACAAGCATCGTCACCGCATGAATGCCGTGTTTGGGCGCGGGCTGGCAAGCTGGTACCCCCGCACTCCATTCCCGCGGAGCAAAGTTAGGAGCGTTGGCACACTCCTTCCACAAGATTCATCTTTGTCTTAACTTCCTGGATTTCCGCGGGGTGATCCCTGCGGAGCTCTCGTCCGATGATTTGCGGGCAGCGGAAGTCCTGCTCCGCCCGGCTGAGGTGGCTTTCCGAGCCATCCCCGCCCGGGCAAAGTGTTTCGTACCCCGGGAGATTTGGCGATGTATGGGGGAGGCTGTGGATATTATCGGAAAATGTTCGTCCCATAGGCGTGCAAATTCTTCCCTGACTGACAACCGCCTGCACCTCTGTAATCAGCGGTGTGGCTCCGTCGTTGCAACGAGCTACTTTGCACCATCGCAAACGTAAAAACCGGGTTCTACGGCGCCCAGAATCCGGACGCGCATGACCCGGACGCCCGATTGGCACGGGTGGAGAAGGAGTTGAACATCTTGGAGGAACTGGATGCGAAAATCAAGGATGACGCGGAGACAAATGACTGGGACTACAACCCTGTCCTTCCCCTCGACTTGTGGCTCTGTTTCTTTGTCCCAGGGTATGTTGTGGCGGACATCTTCCGAAAGATGTGGGTTTTGGAGGCCACTGCTCCCACTTCTCCCGAGCTTCGTATGTGGCGGAGGTGGTACGATCTTCTATACCTCCGCCGCCGTCACAGTCTCGACGGGTTTTTCAACCTTTATTCGGTGATGCAAAGCTCAAAAAATCACCTTACTTTGAAGTCAGGTGATTTGGATAGCCAACTGGCGCGCTGTCCTGCTCAATTTGCCGATCGAGGTCCGCTCGATCCAATCGCGACTTGGCTGGATGTGGATGAAACCTACGAGGGACGCTGGTGGGCAGAATGGCCCCGGGACTTCTTCTTACTGTAATATATCTTGGCGTTTGTTTTGTTTTCTTGCCATATACACGTCAATTGCCACATCGTCACTCCGTGGAGGGAACCTATACGTGCTGTACAAGTCTTCGCATCAAATAAATTCGTTTGCTGCTCAGTCCCAACGCCGCCTACGGCGCTCCTGCTCTTCACAGCAAACCTGGGGCTGTTAGCCACGACGGCGAAATGTGGGGGGAAAGCGTGATGGAAAAGAAAGAAAATTCCAAACATGTTGCACAAAGGGGGAAAGGTGCAGATATGTATTTCCCGATCAGGAAATGACAACCTTTTCCTGGAGGTGAACGTTGCCCGGTCGGGAAGCGATAAACCTTTCCCGGATATGAACCTTTCCCCCTTTGTAAAATGCTGGGGATTTTCTTCTTTTTCCATCACCCTTTCCCCCCGCGTTTCCCCGTCAGGGCCAATAGCCCCAGGTTTGCTGTGCTTCGGGGTTGAAAGTCCGTGTCCCCCCCCTCCCCCCTCCCTACGCTAGCCCGCGAAATGCAAACGCCGTGGAGTTTGCACAGCCTGGAATGCATCCTCCTCGGAGGACATACGCCGCGGAGTATACGCTGCGGGGCAAGCCGCGGACCGGCTCACCCGCGGAGTGTAAGCACCCTTGCTGGCCGAAGGCCGCGGACCCGTTCAGACGAAAGTTCCTCTGGTGGGAGATGAACTATACAGCTCCCGCGCAGAATGCCGCACTGCTGCGCCGACAATGTGCCCCCACTGCCCTACGTGCACCGTCGTACAATCGCATCGGCCAAGTTGTCCAATGCGTTCTTCTCCGTTCCCCGCATCCTCTGACGCGTCATCCTCTGATTCGAATCCGTATCGTCCGTGGCCTCCACGTATGGAGCCCTTCCACGGTTTTCGCCGTCTTCCTGTGGAGCTGAACAAGAAGATCCTCGATGAGGCCATCAGGGAAGGTATCGCGGACCACTTCTTCTGGCCCAACCTGTCCAAGGACACACGAATGTATTGCTTCGGCCGCCCGATTCCTCCCTCACACTTCATTGAAGTGCGCATCATCGACCGCTCCCTTCACCAGTATGTTTGGGATGTTCTGCAGCTCCTCTTGGACGAATCCGTGCGTTGCGATCCAAAGTGCGTAATCTTGCCATGGCCCGCGGCCCCGGCGTACTAATGTCGACTGTCACACCGTAGGAACACTGTCATAAAATTGCGGGGCGATGTCATCGTGAATGCCTGCGGCCCCAGCCGCCGGTCCCACCTCCAGCACAACTTTACACACGGCTGGTCCAACTGGTATCCAGGCCACCACTACCATGGCCCCGCACTGGGTGCGCTCGTTCACACCTTCCAGAAGATACATCTCTCCCTAGAGTTTCTTACGGTCGACGGTACGCTTCCCGAGGCCCTGTCACTGACCCAGGAGCGGGTAGGTGCGAGCTACCTTGCCGAGGCAGAGGCGGCATGGGGCAAAATTCCGCTCGAGGTCAGGCACTTTATCCCCCCGCAAATCTGGAGACGCATGGAGGAGGGAGTCGATGTCGTAGGAAAGGGTGAGTCTCGCAACCTCCCCCACGACCACCGACGTCCTGATCCTCTTCCACGCAGCGATATGGCACCGCCGTGCCGATCTAATTCTTGGCAAGATCAGCGATGAAGATACCGGTTTCTTCGGCTCCCGTGGTCGTTTTGCGGAGGATCCGGAACATCGTGTGGAAGTTGCCAGCAAGGAGTTGGAGGAGTTGGAGCGTGAAGATTCGGTCATTCGGGAGAAGGCGGAGAGGCCTGGCTGGGCGTACAACCCAGTACTTCCCACTGATGTCTCATGGGCTGCTTATATCCATCCTGAGCACAGGATGGACCTCCTGAAGACATTCGATCGCTTGGAGGCGGAAGCGGAAGGGTCGTCGGAGCTGGAGTTGTGGAAACACCTCCACCGCCTGGCGTTCCTTACACGCCGTCACGGCCTGGACCGCTTGCTTTCCCTCCAGGCTCTGTATGACAACAAGGCAGAGCACTTTACGATGAAGGACGGGGATCTCCACTCCTCCTTGGCGCGACTGCCCGTGGCACTCAGGGAGAGGGGCCCTTTTGACCCACGGAAGGCGGAGAAGGAGTAGGCTGCCATGGGCAGACATGGATGGGTGCGTATTAAAAATAACCATTTTCCCCACATTTTTAGCACTTGTTTGCTCTGTCACGCACCAATCCTCCCTCCTCATGTCTCTCCTCAGGTACATTACCACCCGTAGCGTTTCCGGAACTTCGTTTTACTTACACTGTACGAGGTATCACGGGTCAGTCGTTGTTGATTAAAAGAGAACTGTGTTACCGTTGCCCATGTTTGAGAATGACAACCTTGTCCGAGTCCGCATATGCACAGCAGACATCGCCCTGCCGCACCAACTCATTTTCCTGAGCAATGCCGGCGACCAGCTTTCGGGATCCATCGTGGTCTGCTCTGTTCCCGTTCTCTACCACGTCCCGATTGTATGTAGCAATCGTTACCACGATGGACGTGGTTTGCATGTTAACGAATCCCCTAATCCAGTCCTGTCGGTTCGCCGAACGCAAAGCCGTCTTGCAAGACTGGATGGATCTGTGAAGGTCCAGCTCTCCATCTCGGTTCTGCGCATCCTGATCTAGGGACGGGTACTTGAGGCTGAGGCTGGTCGTGTACACCCTGAGTGGTTGCACCGTGGGTTATCTTCCCGGGGATTACGCAAACGAGGGCAGGAAGTCACTTACCCACCTCCGCGGGATTGAATTTCCAAAGCCTTTGCTTTTCCGACTTTGCGACGCCCGCTGCGTCTGTGGTGCAATGCCTGCGAAGGTTGAGGGTGATGAGCGTTTAGCGCAGTCGCTTGGGAGGATGTGAGTGCTAATTGGCTCGCGGGAGAGCGGGATACGTGCATGGGATCGGCCCCTTCTCCTATAGCCGCGAACGATCCAATGAATTTCATCTCTTCTTTGTCATCTAGAACTGAGACAGGGATAGGGGATGCTTCATCAGTGAAGTTGGACGTAACTGAGCCATTGAAAAGCGGAATCAAGGGGTTCCGCACTTGACTTCCAAGGTGTAGTTGTGCCGGTTTCAGGGGGGTGCGAAGGGTTATGTGCAAGATGTCTCTCAAAATTGGGCGATGCACTCAAAGTATATTTCATTTTGTCCATAATATGTACTTATACAATCAGCCCGAGCTTTGAGGCAGAGGTGCTCTTATCCTGATTTCGTATTCGTTCGACGAGAGAAAGTCGCCAGTGAAGGCAGTGCCTTCTAAAAGGCGCCGGTGACGGGTCTGTTGCCGCTGCCGGTGTTTTCCGCGACCCTCGTCGCGTTCTTCACATATATCCGTGTTGCCATGTACAAGTGCACGCCCAATGTTTGATTCGAATGGTGATGGTGATTGCAGGACGTAGTGGGGGTGCTACCACGGTTCCATTGAGTGCCACGACGTTCTGTTCGCGGGGTTCGGTCCGCGGGGTTCTCTCCGCGGGGTGCGCCCCGCACTGTCTTCTCCGCGGCGTTGATTCCGCGGACGCCTCTCCGGCCGCGGAGCGAACCCCGCGGAGTGAACGCCGTGGACGGAGTCATGGCCGACCTAGAGAAAATCAAGGAGAGTCCGTCAGAGTGGAATCTTACCACCAGACCTATCCACAGCAGTGACAAGACGACGATGACGACGTTGATTGACCGCTATCTTACAGCGTGACACAAATTGTAGTAGTACATGCGAGAAATAAGCCCCAAGTCTCTAGACAGCTGGCCCTTTGAGTGTCGGACTCCTTTGCGCAGTTCCCGTCACCTCGCCCATCTCCACATCCCGCGCGGGGGGATGCAACGCCTCGCTGTCCGACCCGGATGCAGCGCCTGCGGCTTCATCGGGCCTGGTACCAACCCCTGGCAGTGTTGTGGGGTCCACCTCGATAGGGCTGACCCGTGCGGCGCCCGGCAGGGGGTCTACGGGCTCCATGGCGGCGTCAGCATCCTGGTGAAGACTCCTGGCTACCTCGAATTCCGCCCTGGCCGTGTCATACTGCTCCTGTGCTGCGACCCGGCGAACGTCCGAGCTGTCTTCGATCTCCGCGGTGAGTTGATCTAGTAGCTTGCGCGCGGCAATGAGTACCTCGAATGCCTCCGTTTCCCGAGCGACTGCGCTGTCTCGCGCTGCCAAAGAGGCGGGCGTCCACGGGGGTGATGGCGAGCGAGCCGTGATGCGTGGGGGAGGAGACCGGCGGCGGGCGCCCTGCTTGCACGGGACGCGACTACGACGTGTCGCCTTCTCCCGTTTTGACAGGAGTGCGGGACGGGACGGCGTGGAGACGGGGGACACGATTGTGGCAGCCGCCGGAGACTCCTCTGGCAGGGAAACGCCATCGCACGAGGCGGCCGGCCCGGTGAGGGGTGACCCACCTTTATCTCCGTCGTCGCGGGGGGGGTGGGTGTCCACCATCTCAACATCGCTCGCTTGACTGTCGGCGGTTCTTGCGGTTGTACCGGGCCCAGCTGCCGAAGCCCTAGCTATGTCAATGCCCCAGCCGACATCAGGAGACGTTGTAGGCTCCGAAACCACGGGCAAGGCAGACGCACTGAGCGGTGCGTCGGCCATGATCGGCACACCCCGTGCCAATGGCGAGGAGTTCATCCCCAGGCTATGGAGCGGAGAGTGCCTCCTATCCAAGGGATGCAGGCTTGACCCAGCGGCAATGGGAGGTGGAAACAGAGAGTCTCCTTGACGCCTTGAAAAGTGTGCGCGGAAAGTTGGATGGTATTCGAACATCGGTGTGGCAGCAGATTTGGGCCATGCGGGCGGAGATCGTATTCAAGCTGGGAGGCAACGGCCTGAAACACGACCGAGGTGTGTATGGACAGCTGAACGACCTTTGGGAGAAGGCAATCGACGGGTTGGAGGAAGAAGAGGTGGATCGGATGGTAGAGCAGCTTGAACGCGGGCAGGAGATTGCGGAATCGGAGGTCGTGGACCTGATCAACCGCTTCATACCCGATCTCGTGCTGGCCGACGGAGACCAGGAGGAGGACAACCTGTATGCACGCCGTTTGTAGTAGACGTACAGCACCCGTTTCATCTATACCTCAACAAATGCCGTCTGCAAAGAGTGCCGCGGCGATGATGAGGAGGACCTGAAGTTCGCGGAGAAAATGGCTGGGAGGGATCGCCTGAAAATTTCACCGACCCGGAAACGCCGGCGAAATCACCGAACCGAAGAATGCATTCGCGGCACGTATGTACCGTCCAAGTACCGTCACAATCTACGACGCGTCGTTCACCAGCGGCGTCGTGAACGTCCCCTACGCTGAACCCGTCGACAATTTCGTATGGCTCATGAGCCTTCTCCTTCACACCTTTCAGTGACCTACCTCCAGAACACACGATGCGGCCAAGGGTGACAAAGCCCCTATCAGAACGGGCCAGCCGTCTGCGGCCGGGAAAAGCAGTCGCCTTTTTCCATCGGGTCGGCCGGTGGGATTAGCCTTGTCCTTTGCCCACGGAAAGGCCGCATACACAGGGCGGCCGGAGGAGGTTGTCCGAATTTCTCGAGCCGGCCGCACGGGGTAATAAATGTCATTGCGAATGGCTCGCCCGCATGGCCATTTGAATCCTGATCATGCCATGCGTACTTATAGAACCGGCCGCCTGTATGTCTGGAAGACCGCTTGTCCATGGTACACAGGGTGGCCGGACCTTATCGCCAGTACGGAGGTTGTTTAAGTCCACGAACCGGCCCCACGGGGTAATTAATGACATTGCTCACGGCTTGGCCGTAGGGCCATGTGAATCCGGGTGCCATCCCTACTTATAGGACCGGCCGTTCTGAGGGCTTCGACTGTGGAAAGAAATTGTTCGGAACATCATGTTCGGAACACTCGGCGACCGGATCCGGTGTCCTGTGTGACACCATGTAACATACACAACCTCATTGTTTGAATTTCCCTAACTCATGGCAGGGTGGCTTATGTAGGCAAAGTACTTCATCCGTCTCCCTTATGTATGTTCTATTCTAAATACACGACATTTTCGCTTCAAAGTCATCTAGAGTAAAGGTAGGGCTGAGAATTTATAACTGAAGGCTGTCACACTGTCAATATTGACTTTGGCATCTCTACAGAGTCACAGAAATCTGGCAAAAAGCGGTGTAGTATTCTGAGTGAGAGACACCTGAGTCCTGCACTAATAATACCCAACTGCAGATACCAGAGGAAGAGGGGATTCCGAGGGATGCCATCACGGTAGCCAGGACTGGTCGGACAGCGGGGTCACTGTTAGTGACCCAAGTGTTACCGTGACATGTTCGGGAGGACACTCAAAAATGTTCGCGAACGTCGGAACCCGTTCGGAACAAAGTCTTTCGAGTGCCGATGTTTTGCCGTCTGAAAGTCTCTGGCCTTCCCGTTCGAAATTGACGGCCCGGCCGCAGAACCGCACCAACTGATAATGATCCGGCCGTATCCGGCCGCGCCTGTTCGGAGAAGGAGAAGTGGAATCCTGCCCTGTACCTGGGATGATTCCTTCCAGGTTGCTTTCACAACTACATAGCAAAGACAACAAAGTGATCCTTTCATACTCCATGGAGTTGTATTATAGGTTATGTTCCTGCAAAAAGATGCCGACGCTGCGGCGCGAAGTCGGAAAGTATCGATCCCGCGCCACATTACAGACCTTCGCGAAAGATACCCTCATTTTTTTCCTGTCCTTCACACACTGAAATGGTTCGTTGCCGCGGCAAGCTTGTGCGCGGCGGTTTTGAGGCGGACCAACATCACCGCCACTTCCGTGTCCCTGAGATCCGTTGCCCGTCCGTTGGGATGACTTCTGCCTAAAAACTATGGGCATGAAATTGCGAATAGTTGAAAATCGGCGTACCCGTGGAAGAAGGGAACCCTTCGCCGTACAGGTCCGCGAGTCAGAATGAGCACGGTCTCACCGTAGGAGGCTCCCACCAGGACGAGAGAGGCCCTGTGAGGTCCGCGGGGACGATGTCGGAGCCATTGCCGGATATGTCTCCCAAACTGCGGGGCGAGCGAACAGTACAAGTGCCGCGCTTTTCAACACAGAAGGGATCACGGATGCCCCCCTGAGACGGATATCATCCCGAGATGAAGAGTGCCAATCCCTAAACACATGCCGGATAGTCCTTGAATAGAGCAAAGACAAAAAACCCATTTTTCTTACCACTATCAGCCTGGATGTTCCGTACGTATGGTCTCTTTCATCCTCTGATATTTCCGGAGTCAATGTCCCAACTGCGGCCAGGACGCGGCTAGCAGCGAGTTCGATAATGCGTCGGCGAGGGAAAGATCCATGGTTGAGAGTAAAAATGAGTACAGCCGACAGACAGGAACCGAACTTTACCGCGTGACCAAACATTCACAAAGATCGATTATCACTGCCAGTGGCGTTCAGTCATTCCTTCCGACCAGCACCGCACAATGGCTCAAAACACCGACGTTAATCCCACCTCTGCACCAGTTAGCGATGCTGAGCACCTCCTTGCAATCTCCAATGGGAGATTGGCTATCGCGATGACCGCAATGCGCGGGCCTGCCCTGAAGAGAGGGTCTCGCTGGCGGAAGGGGTAATGTGGAGCTGGTAATCTGTTTCTTGCTTGAATATTTCTGCACCCGCTAAAGATGCATAGTTATCCAGTCTGACGTGCGTAGGTTTACTGCTGTCTCGATCGCAAAGACGACGCTCCAATCCTGGTCACAAACTCTTTCCGCGCGGTGGCGGATGCAGCAATCCGCGGGGGGCACACCAGCGTGTCACTGAGTCAGCTGTCGCCGATTCCCCCTCAGGTGGCCTGGATTCAAAATATCCCCGGCGCGGTTCAAGACCACCTTCTAGGTTGGAGCCTTGGTGGCTCTGGCGCGGCTCAGCACACGTCCATGGAAGCAAGTCCGCATGGTGTCTTCTGCGGCGATCGCGCGGCCGGTATGTGTCGGAGTATCCTCCGTCGCAGGTGGCTAATTTCATTCCATGAGGTCAGATTCGGACGCAATGGGAGCAGCCAATGGAAGTTGACAAGCGAGTACCTCTCCCGGAGATCGCGGATATGGTGGCCGAGTGTCGTGGACTTGTGCGAGGCCTGGGTGAAGCGGTCGGCGGCTACATACAGCGGACCACTCCGCCTGCTGGGGACCGAGGATGAGAGTATTCAGGATGCCCGTAAGTTGCAAGTCGTGGACTCCCTTTGGGGCGGCAACTCAGAGAATTCGCCTCCAGTAGCAAACGCGCGGGATTCCTTCTCAACCCCACTCCCGCGGTGTCATCAAAACGCACGCTCAACGGGAGACGCAGGTCGTACCTGCGCCAGCTCCGCAGCTGGCTCAAAGTCATCCAGGCTCACATGCGCTTGATTGCGTTCGACGGAGGTAAGCAACAGCAACGATGGACGATGCAGCACGAACTCCTGAGAACAGGAGGCGGGGACGAAATTGGGCCGCACCTCCCCTCCTTGACTTCATGAAGGAGCTGTGGGAAGCTGAAGTTTTCGATTTGGAGGATGAAGAAATACGGGGCTACACCGAGGTTCGAACCGGAGAAGCAAGCACGGGATCATGGGGTACGAGATCACGGAGCGCTTGATACAGAGCCTAGCATTGAGGACGAAGAGCGGAGCTCCGACGCGAGCTCAGGAGAGCACGAGGGGCACTTCAGAAGACGGCAACGAGCAGGGAGCTGCTGGAGGTCCAGGTCCAGCCCACCGTCGTCGTGTGTAATCGGTGCGAGCACATTGTAGTTACGGTTGTAAATCCTTCGTGTGTCCCATCCACGACCCTGCCAGGCCCAGTCGAAACGAGGAGTACAGCGCCAAGTGCAATCTTCTGCAAGGTTAAAGTCTGGAGGAACAGACTCGAAAAAGGAACAGGGTCATCCTCCCCCAAGATAACTCCTCGAGAATCCAACCTATGTTGACATCCACGTCAGATACGGTGTTACCGGGATCAGTTAAGGTAAATTCCAGCCAACTCTTACACGCAACCCCGTCCGCGGAAGAGTAGCATCACCATACCCACCTGTCCGCGGAAGTGCCAGTCCGCGGAGAACGAGCCCGCGGAAGCAGCCGTCCGCGGGAAACATGGGAGCACGCGGCCCCGGACGTCAGGGCCGGGAAACGCCGCATCTACAGTAGCTCGGAAATAAATAGGATCAAGGCAGGTGACTGTGGAGCAGCTCCTCTTGCAGCCCTTCCCAGCGAATTGGAACGTCTGACGCCGTCGCGGGAGGACGCATCGCTCCACGACCTCTCCGCGGAAGAATAAGTCCGCGAAGCCCAAGCCCGCGGAGGCAGGCGTCGCGGAAAGATTCGCCCGCGGAAGGCCAACCCCGTAGGGCCAGGCGTCCGAGGGAAACTCTGCCCGCGGAAGCCCTCGTCCCTTGAAGCCAGGCCCGGGGAAGGACACATCTGCAGGGAACTTTCCACGGGCGGTCCGCGGTACCTCAGCATAGCGGCCGGTACGCGGCGGTGCGCCGTCTTCCCATGATTCCTGGATCCATGGATCACGCGGTGCCTTCGGGCCTGGATCAACAATCAATGCCATGTGTTTGCGGTGAGGCGAAATACTGTGCAACACCTCCTTGTAACTGCCATGTCCTCAGACCCCCGTCATCGAAATCCATCTCCGGCGGGGGATCACACGACGTCAACATCCGACTCACTGCTCCCAGCACTCGATTTGCATGGACCTTGCGGACTACGTTTATGAGCGCTTCCTGGACAACGTCCCCCTTCTCACGCAGCGAGAGCCATCTAATGTAATCCCTGATCTCGCGAGGTGGAGGCCGGATTACGTCGTGGAGGCGAGCAACTGGCAATATTCTAGCGCCGCCGCATATAACAACAGAGGTACGTCGTGTTCGTCAAACCGTGGCTTCAAATGTCTGAGTGTGGTGATCGGGCAGTTTCATCAGGATGGAATGCGCATGACTACCCCGGGCGCTTACTTCCAGGCCCAACGGGCAGAACAGGAATACGAGGGCCGCCTGAGCGCCTCATTTCAACGCTTTATCCGGAAGGTCACGGTTCAGTCGCGCCGTGTATCTCACCGATGACGAGTTATGATCTTGGCTTGGCATGTTCCAGACATGATTACGGAGAAACGAGTGGTACGGTGGAAGGCTGTTCCTGGCCCCGTCCTCACCATTCTCTAGGCCGTGTGATTGACGGCAAAGGTAATGGAGCGCCGATATCGGGAAAGGTGTAAAAGTTGGTTCTGAGAATATTCGGGACGGTGCACGGTACTTCAAGCACCCTGAGGACTGTGCAGTTATTGCCCCCGGCCGTGTACAACTGTCACCGCTAGTCGTCAAACGGAAATCCTGTAGTATCGTCGTGACATGTCAGGAACAATCACTGAGCGCGGCTCTGCAGATCTCCACACACGGGGTCTTTGTCGGATCCAAACTCAACTCCGCCCGCGGACGAGCGTGGCTGTCCTCGTCACTGGAAACCCTTGCCTTAATCACTGCGGCAATGCGTGTGATGCACCCTCCCCAATATCGTGCGGCGACATCCTTGCTCCGGAAGCTGTCGAAGACATATGCAAACAGGCCGGTCGGCGAGTTCCTTCGTCACTGGGCATCGATATTTACGGGAATGGACATCATCACGAATAGGCAGACTGTGGTTCATCGGGATAGCAATGCACCGTCATACTCCATGATCTGCTGATCACGCTCCTAGGTGACCCGCAAACGACCTTAGATCTACCCACCCTCAACCTCCGGTTCTCGTATCGTTCCGGAACTGGTGTCGCTATTGCCGGGAAATTTCTTCCGCATTCTGTTCTTCCAGCTGTGGCAGATCGTATCTGCTACGCTTCGTATATTAGGGAAGAAGCTTTGCAGGAGAATGACTTGTCAGTTGGTTGGATGACGACGGAAGAGCACGGTCGGCCGCGGGGATGGGCAATTGATAAGGACCCTTAGATCCTGTTATGACTCAGGGGGAGGGTTAACATAAAGGCCGAGGTGGACTGTATAAAATTCGAGCTTGCTTAGACGTATCACAAACCCAGCCTTTCCCAATGATGTACCAGCAAGTGAGGAGCCAGCGCCCTAATTTTGTCCCCTCATATTTGTCAAGGACCGCTACCGCGACTTTCTCCACACCATCCGAATTTGGCGCCGACTCGAAAACATGTGCCAGTTTGGGTTTGGCCATCCCGGCCGACAGGATATGCTGGGAGCAGATTCCCTGACCCACTTTTGCCCTGCCTGCGCACTGCCCGAAGTCAACCTTGCTCCAGGGTGGGAAGCAGATCCTGACCAGTTCGCAATGTCTGTTCCGTTGCCGATATGTCCACTGACCACCACATCGAAAGGTGGAAATTTATGCGGAGCTTCGTCATGGACGGCAACTTCTCTGCAGAGCATCTCCGCTCTCGAGCACCAGAAGATGACGTCGTCCTGGCTGACGGCACCGGCTACATGGTCGCAACAGATGAGTACGAGCAGCGCCTGGCATCCGCCCCTGATGAGCAAAAGGTCAGCCTATGCCTTCGCACTTTTCGCCCAGAGCCATCGGATTGCCATGTGCATCGCGCCGTCACGCAGAGCAATGTGGATAAGGCGAACCTAGACGTGACTGGGATCGGGGCTATAGCTTGTTCTCGTCAGGGATTTTTTCGCTCCCCACGCTGCTGTCAACTTCTCCAAGGGTGAGAAGTAAGTCCGTTATCGTCTGCAGGAAGGTCGCCGGCGGGGAGAATCCCTTTTGATTGAACTGTTGCTCAGATATAAATGCATGGATTATTCACTCTCGAATGCGCTCAAGTATACCCTTCACGGTTGCGACGACCATCCTCCTTCTTTACGACATAATGTGCCAGTACGGTGTGAATCTCCGCCGACGATTTCAGCGATGCCCTTCGCTCTTGGGCGATCTCGCCACGCGATTCACCATTAAGAAAGGTGTCGATGTATGGCATATTCAGGATCACGTCGAAAAATGCTTCGCTCGCTTCACACCATCATTTCTCCGCGGGGCAGGGCACCAGGACCGTCATTGACCAGCCCCGACTCTCCGGCGCCTCGATGGCCAAGCGCTCGAGCAGACGAGCCAAGAAGGGCTTGAAGTCGTCGAACTGGACGTTTGTGAATAGCATGCCGCGCATGAGGGCGAACAGGTCCGATGCGCTCGAGTCCGGTCGCGCGCGACTGTGCTTGAGCGGCCGGGGACCACGACTGGACGACGTGCTCGTGCGAGAATGCTGAAGGGTGCGTGGCAATCAAACTGCGCAGACGAACCTTAAATTCACTGCGTCGATCATGGGAGAGAAAACGGACGAACCTCTTGCTAAAATGGTACGTTGTTTGAAGGTCCTCGGCTTCAACGTCGCGGCCGAGTTGACCAAGGCATTGATGCGGCCTGTGTTCTCCAGGCTTCTCGATGAGGCCTACGCCACACCACTGCCGTGCCATGGCACGCAAGCGCCCCTCGCCCGGCTCAAGATCGAAGTTGCGGGCGGTGACAATGCCGACGACTGGGTGAGTCGTCGACGCGCTCGACGCTGCTCGACGTGCCGGCCGCTGCTCTCGGAAGCGTTGCCCACGGCGTCAAGAGGGGACACGGCGTGACGCCGCTGGATGAACTAACGGAGAGGAAAGGCGGAGGGGCGACAGGCTCAGGCAAAAGCGCGAGCACCGCCAGACGGTGTCGAGCAAGGGAGCCGAGAGACTCGAGCCAGTGGGACTTGAAGGAGTTGAGGAAGGGTGTTCGTGCAGATCGGTGTAATAAGTGTATGCGTAGTTAATGAAGGATTGCAGGTGTTCGAGGGCTAGCTTGGAGGTCTGTGCGGCCGCGTGGAGTTTTTCGAGGAGACGGTGAACGCGTGAGACCAAAGGCGCGCGACGTCGTTGTATTTCTCCGGGGTAGAGCGCATGGATGTAGGGTGGGTGAGCGCGCTGTCGACTCCTCGAGCAGCCGCGACGTCAATTTGGCGAGTCTGTACTATGGGCCCCCCTCCAGCTCAGTGACGCCGCGGTATGCCCACTTGAGCTTAGAGGAAAGGCTGTCGTTTGGCTTGGGTTCATCGCGGGACCTGGAGCCGGCGAAGATGGAGGAAGGAGCCGAGGATCCGTCGGTGCTGGAGGAGAAAGTGAAGCTGGCGGAGGTGAAGGAGGGGGCGTCAGAGGAGGCGTAAGAGAGGTGGCCTCCGGCAGACTTTGGGGTGGGAGCGGGTTTGCGTCCGTTGGCGAACCGAACGGGATCGTCACCTTCGTGGTCGTAGAGCTGACGTTGGGTGCTGGTGGAGGGACCAGGCTTGGAGCTGCCGCGGGCGTAGGAGCTGCCCGTGTCGTCGGACATGGGCTCGGGCTGGTGGATACGACGCATGAGGACAAGGTCCGTGTTAGCGTTGAAGAGCTTGCTCTGGGCTTTTGCGGGAAGAGTCCGGGGGGAAGAGGAGATGTTGAGATGACGAGAGAAATCGTCTGTGTTCACGGGGGAGGAGGAAACGGGGCGCTGCGGAGCAGGGACTGGTCTACGACAGGGTTCTGAGGGTATGGGAGGGGAGCGAGGAGCGACGGTGGTGCCTGTCAGGGGTAGAATACGTTCTGTACGCTCGCGTGTGCGTGTGTTTCTAGGATCGGTGCGTAGGAGGAAGGCATAACGATGGGGAAGGGGGGAAAGAGACTCACGAAGAGGTCGCGTTCTTCCTCTGGGACTATTGTACCATTGTAGAAAAAAATCCTTCTTAAGCCTGTTTATGAACGGAGTACGCCGCGATGGGCCAATTCACACAGGCATCGGCTGGGCGAGGGGAGAGTGTGAGAAGGAGATGAAGAGTTAGTTGAACGAAGTTACGAAGAAACCTCGAACACCATCATGAGTCGCGCGAGACAGGGACCAGGGTTGATCTTTTTGATTTTGTCTCCCACCGCAACAATCTCCTCAACTTTCCTCTGTCTTTCTCTGCGTGTTCGACGCGCATGGCTCCAAAAGCTTCTGAGGGGAAGGGAAAGGGAAAGAAGGTCGACCGGCCTCTGTGCATTCTTACTCAAGGTTCGCGGTACCAACAACAGAGGAGTTTCTGGCTCTGACTCGGAAGTCTGCTATGACTCTCACAGGTCTTTCGTGCTCTCGTAGTCCGTCGCCGCCTCCGTCGACTCCGGTATCCTTGGATGATGAAGGTATGCATATGATTATTCCAGCCTGCTGAACAGCACTCACTTCACGGACCCTCAGACCTGGCGAGCAAGGACCCCGGGAAATCACCTCGGAAGATCCCCCGGTCTGCGACCAAGAAGATGGTCAACGTGTTGTAAGTTTGAAGCTTCCTGAAGGTTGGTCAAAAATTGAAAGCCCTCCTTAGCTTCCCGAGGAAGTCTGGGCGGCGCAACAAGGAGTACGCCTGCGACGTCAACCTGGAGGACCTTGTGGTCGATCTCCAGGATCGGTTCGACGAGGACCGCTACCACGGGGGCGTCGGCCGCACGATGGACGGCCTGGACGACGGGGACGGAACTGCTCGAGGCAATTCTGGCCCGAAGATTCGAGAATATGTCCGAAAGCATCGGTCTGGAGGGCTTACCCAGCTCTTTCCGTCGGTCCTCAGTCTCAACGGAAGCGAAAGGAGCGCCCTGCTCCGAAGCCCAGGCCCGCACCCTCTGTAGGAGCCCCCAAACTAAACTACGGTCGAACGGTGGCCCCGCGCGGCGCAAAGCCTTCGCAGGTAGACCTTGACCTGGATGACTCGGAGGTCGACGAGCGTGATGAAGTTCCGCCTCGCAAACGGGCGCGCTTCGACGATGCAGGCCCATCTCCGGCACCTCCTCTGCCGCCATCTGCCTTCATTCCGCCACGGCCTGCGTTATCGGCGTCCCCACGCCTGGTTATTCCCTCCGCACTCCCAGGCTTGTCAAGAGAACCTCTGCCCTCCTTGTCGGGGGCGTCTTCGCCATCGTCGGCTGCGGCATATTCGCCACGGTCACCGTCCAGGGCGGAGGCGTCTTCGCCACCATCGCCATCGGCGGCGGGGGCGTCGTTGCCGTCGTCGTCCGCTGGACCATCCTCACCTTGGGTGTCATCGCGTGAGCTGCAGTGGGAGGCACCGTCGCCCGCGGCGTCGTGGCCAGACCTGCCTCCTCTTTCTCAGCCCTGGCCCGACCTATCCTCACCCGCTGTGTCTTCCCCCGGCCCACCATCCCCCGCTGCGTCCTCCCCAGCTGCGATGGCGTCGTCGCAGGCTGTGCCTTCTCCTACACGATCTTCTTCGCCAGCCCCTTCCTCTCCTTTGCCTTCGCAGATGGCCTCAGAGCCAGCGTCTCCAGCATCGGACTCATCTCATTGGTGGAAAACCCTCTTCAACGTCTACGACAAGGTGAAGGGTAGCAAGGATGTGCAGAATGTCATTCACAAGGCCTCTGAAACGCAGTTGTATGGGGATATGCCAGGGTCCTGCTTCCCCCTCACCCTGGCCCAGATGACGTGGACCCGGGATAGTTTACTTGTTTACTCACTTTTCGGACTATGTACATCTGAGCCTTGCCTCGATACGTTGACCCTCCCACCCCACTGTCCTACTCTTACATCCCACCTAACGCTACATACCTCACCCCCTGCCGCATTTAGTCCTAGGTACTTGACGCAGGATAGAAATGTGTTTTTGTATATTAAAAAAGCCCTGTCAGGTGGTTGAACGCGATGCTTATGTAAATGGCGCCCGCGCCGAAGCGCAGTGCGGGCTTTGCATGACCTGCCTTGAGTACTGAGTTGACTCGCAACCCCCATAGCCTTGACTTCGTCCGCCTGCACTTACCTTCGCCCCGTTCGCCCCGACCTCCCCTCATCATCTCCATCCCATCCCATGCAGCTGGAGAGGGAAACGACATTTTTTCTGGTATCGGTGAGTTACGCTTACGCACCGATGCTCGATGCCAAACTTGCGCGCGTTTGCAGGCAAAATCACCATTGGCGCGCTGCCTAGGCTCCGATTGCTGCTGGGTGCATTGAGAAGGGACCGCGACAGGTGCACATAAGCGTATACGAGCGCCACGGCGTCTTCCAAGTACGCTTATCCCACCGCGCGGTCCTCGATCGAACGCAACCAGCACGCGCGTCTCCAGCGGACACGCAGGTACGTACTCGTCGAGCCTCCCGATGGCACATGCAGGAGTACTCAAACATTGGACAGGTGCGCTATATGCCTCGGACAAACCATCCCTTCGTCTGCACATGGTCCATGGCCCCGGAGGACCTACGGGCGGCGAACCCTCCTTTCTGAGGAACTAGAAGAAGGCAAGGGCAAGGAGCACCGCGCATTTATTGTTGGCGAGGACGAGTCTCGGCAGAAGAAACGAAAGCGACGCCATCGTGGTCGTCGCCGACGGGGTGAGTTCCCACCCATCTTGAGAAATTTGCCAGTCCATTCAATCCTGTTAGCTCTCTAGGCCGAGAAGACGACGAGCCTTGCTCCAGGAGAATAGCGACGAAACCTTCACTTACAAGAAGACTAGGCTCATCCGTCTTCGTCGCGGACGCGACTCGGAATCACCACCGATCGCCTCATGATCGAAACTCAAGCATGCTGTTTTATCCTCCGATGAAGACATCGACGCCGGCGACTTGGAGCCTCCCCCGTCCATGAGACGTCCAGAACATCTGGGACGAAGCTGTTAGCCGCGATGAGGATGAGGACATGGACGACATGGACAGGTTCATTGACGACGATGACGACGAAGAGGATGGGGTGGGCATCGTAGACGAGGACGGGCGGGAGAGGAGACGGATGGAGCGTCGGAGAATCGAAAAAGAACGTGTAAAGGCCCTGGGGTTGCGTCCTGGGTTGACGGGAATTGACGCAAAGTAAGTCGGTCGGATACCTCTCGATTTTGACATACTGAATTCTCTCGCAGTGCTTGGGATGGGAACCGTGAGGTGTTTGGAGGCGGGCGCGACTACGACTGGGCACTGGGAGATGAAGACGAAGAGTTATACGATGACTAGCCCAAGGAGATGAATTACCACGATGCATATGTGGGTTGCTTGCCGGTGTCTCAAGCAGGGATTTCTTCGCTCACCATAGCATTCCTAGGGCTTCAAGCCATCCGATATTTGGGCTCGTCATTTGACTGGAGACGACGATCGAGTTTAAGACGTCCCGGAGCGCACGCAACATGCGAGTTCCACGCTTTCCCTATCTTGCAAGCTTTCTATGCAACAACTCCTTCTGGAAGGCCTGTCCTGGGGTTTTAACCTGGTAACGTGGGCCTGCGGTAGTCTGAACGCACGTCGAGCATTTTTTGCTTGGCGAGGGCGGGCGGGCGAACGTCGACGTTGTCCTCATAAGACGTCTTCCTCTTCCTCCTCCTCCTCCCAATTCTACCTTGCCGCCCTCGCCGAGCGGCCGAATGGACGTTCAATGCTGCAAGAGCCTCTTTCAGACCCGCATGTAATGCCACTGTATCCATCGCCACGTCTTTGAGCTGCATCGTCGTAGCTTTCGCCTCTGCGACCGACATATCCTCTCTGCTTTAATTTCACTTCCAGCTTTCACCACAACTTCCACCCAGCTTTTGGCACCGTTGTCGGCGGCTCAATCGGATTCTGTCTTCGTTCGACATAATGTCGCCGTAGCCATTCTCAAGATGAAATCCCAGATGTCCCCCCGATCCCGCACAACAGAAGCCTCACAATGCCAACACACGTCCCACCAAGCTTCCATGCGTCAGCTCCGGCCTCTCTTTTCCCGCCTTCCACACAACACAGGCACCATCTCGTTCTCTCCGCCAAGCACGAGTTCGTAATCGGTCTTTCATCTGCGTAGCTTTCACCGACCTTGGCCTACTTCAAACTCCCAGACCCCGGGTTTGGATGTCAGAGTGCGTTTATGGGAGAAGATCGTCCGCGCGATCAAGGCCCAGCCGGCTCGCGCGCAGAGGTGCGCGTTTTTCCCTCAGGCTGGTCCGTTTCTCTTCCTGACCTTACGCTATAGCCCACTGATTACTGTGCTACCTGGAAGTTTTTTTCGTCGCCCCACATCCCTGGTGCACCATCTAAGGATCTCTTGGCGACCTGCTCCAGTTCGTGTACGGCGGGGGCGGGATGGACGGCGGGTTCATTGAACGGCAGCACATCGTCACCTTTTCGCTCAAGGACCGCGACTGAACATAGCTCCCGCGTTGACGTCACCGATCCTCAAGGCGGTTTCGTGCCCGGTGTGCTCCAGATTGGGATCGGTGACAGCTCGCTTGAGCTTCAGGCCAACCACGACGAGGAGTACCAACAGCTTATCGAGGATCACCGGCTCTTTCGAGACTTCATATTCTCTCGACGGGACACGGGCGCACCTCACTACCTCCCCGTCAACCTCAATCGCATCATCCAGATCGCCACGCAGATCTTCCATATCAACAGGCGAAAGCCCAGTGACCTGGAGCCGGGGTATATTGTAGATGCGGTTCAGGCCTTGTCCAAACGACTCATTGTGGTGCGAGGTGAAGACTCATTGAGCCGAGAAGATCAAGACAATGCAACGCTAAACTTCCAGATACACCTTCATATCACATTTGCGTCGCGTCGTGTTCTCGAGCGCCACCATCTCACCCGCGAGGCC
Organism: Amylostereum areolatum; assembly: GCA_012932865.1. NCBI lineage: Eukaryota > Fungi > Basidiomycota > Agaricomycetes > Russulales > Stereaceae > Amylostereum > Amylostereum areolatum. Next base: position 2,309,984 of record SAXG01000002.1, read on the forward strand.
TTCGACTGGGCGCTGGGCGAGATCGAAGCCAAGTTCAACGCTTCCATTGCGTACCTGGGCGAGATGCGCGGGTACTCTTGCCGCGCAGTATATCGGTGAACCTGCGACCTAGATGACGCTGAACACGTTCCATCACGCTTGTGTCTCCTCAAAGAACGTCACCATTGGCGTCCCGCGTCTCAAGGAAATTATCAACGTCGCGACGAACATCAAGACGCCATCCTTGTCAGTCTACCTCCAGCGACGATATCTCACGATAGGAATGCGACGAAGAAGGTGCAGTAGGAGCTTGCGTACAGCTCCCTCTGCACTGTGACGGCCGCTGTTGAACCCCCACGGCTGCTGCGTCTGGAGCTCGACCGTGCCAAGATGATCGCAAACTGAACGTGGAGTTCGTGGCGGGCAAGATCGCTGAAACCTTGAAGACTTGGATCTGTTCATCAGAGAAGCTCGTCATCCGATGCCGTGTGCTGGGAGGCGGCGACAAGGACGAAGATGGGATGGGCACAATTGAGGACGACATCTTCCTTCGCCAGTTGGAGAACACGATGCTCAACTCGGTCAGCTTGCGCGGTGTCAAAGACATCGACCGCGTTTTCCTCATGGAGCACGAAGAAGTCACCATCGAAGATGACGGAGCTATCCAGGCGCGTGTGGAGAAGGAGTGGGTGCTGGAGACGGACGGTGTAAATCTGAAGGCCGTGATGTGTCTCGACGGTGTCGACTTCACGCGCACGTACTCCAACAGCTGCGTGGAAACCTTCGACGTTCTTGGGATCGAAGCCGCGCGCGGGGCGATTATGAAGGAGATGAGGAACGCCGTCGAGCTCGACGGCTCCTACTTCAACTACCGCCATCTCGCTCTCTGCGACTTGAAGCTTGATGACCCACCGCGGTTCACTCATGGCCATCACTCGCCACGGCATCAATCGTGCCGACGCCGGTGCACTTATGCGCTCGTCGTTCGAGGAAACTGTCGAGATCCTGATGGAGGCAGCCGCTGTCGGTGAACGCGACGACTGTCATGCCATCGTCGAGAACGTAATGTTCGGTCAAATGGCCCTTACGGGCTCTGGCACATTCGACGTCGTTCTCGACATTGGTATGTTGAAGGATGTCATCGTCGATCACCGACTGCCGATGCACAACCTTCTCGCGACGCAGGAGGGGGAGGGATGACGCCGGGTCAAGTCGCCATGACTCCGTACGACAGCAACTCGCCCATGCGGTCTCAGGACGACTACAAGTCGGAGGCAGCGGCTTTCTCGCCGCTTGCATCGAGCGGTGGAGAAGAGCTGAGATTATATTCTACTTTTCCCATAACGATGCGTAGACTTGTATACTTTACTGTACTAACTGTCTTGATGGTAGAAGTGGTTGCGTAGGTCGTAAACAAGCACAGTTACTAATAAACCGATTTATCTGTCTACTCGAAAAGTGCCGCCAGCCACGGCCTTCAGCCTTGCTCGTTCGCAGTTGTTCATGCAGGAGGATTAGGGCAGCGACGCGTGACGGCGAACACGGTTCATCTGCAAGCGGTCAATGGATGCTACAGATATTTGAATCCATATACAAATGAGTGCGAGTGGCTGTTAATGAAATATGAGGTGCAAGAGACCTGGACGAGCAAGATAATCCAGGTATATTCGGAGGGGGGGGGGGAAACACCGCAAGAAATTCGCCGGAGAAACTCCGCGGATACATCGCCGCGGGGAAAGTCCCTCGGAAAGAATTGCCCTAGAGAACCTTGCCCTAACGTCACTTCCTTCTTGAGTACCTGCAAATTCATTGTGAGACAGTGTGGGAAGATCCCATTGTAGTATTGTTCCATTCTTGGCCTGCATGCCCTCATCAGCTGGGTGGGCAGGCTTCTCGCGCCCTGCCTCTCTTCTCATCCCCCATCTCCCTCTCCCATCTGCTAACTGCAAACGTCCATAAAATGACTGAGCCCACAGTCAGCAGGATAGGAAAATGGCGGGGAGCGATCACGACAACAGCAGGTAATGTTATAGCATTCAATCTGCGCCTTATTCTCCTGGCGGCTTACCGGCATTTCTGCATCAAGATCGATTGAGGTTTGCTGCAGCCTTAGGAAAAGAAATCTGGGCCGCCATGGATAAGTTTCAATACGACCTGTTCCTTCCGGTCACCCCCACCGGACCCTTCCCGGATCTTGGTGCGTGTGCTGTATCATTGAATATTTTATTTGCTGATCTCATTTTTTCGGTTCCAGGCATCGTAGTCGCAGAGCTTGTCCACGGTGCAGATTACCGAATGAAAACAGTGAGTGCTCCGGTGCTATTCTCCACTAATGTATTCATACTCCTCAGGGAATGCCAATGACCTGGCTTTCTCACCTCAACGGTCTCGGCAGCGCGGAGGTGGTCAGCCACCTTGCCATTCAGGCAGCTTGGCTGGGCCAAACGCTGGAGATCGTCAGCCAATTCCAATTAAATGCTGAGGACATTGTCGTCTCGGTCCCTCTTCCCACGAACCTCATCCTGGTCTGTCTGGTGGCTTTCTGCAATGTCTTCTATCCTAACATCACGGTAAACCTGGGAGACTTGGTCAGTTTTACTTCTATTCATCTATGACTTGAAATCCATACTCACCAGAGCATTTAGGAGCACCGGATCCACAGCCGTGACCTCCTATCCCTTCAGGTGCGCCAAAGGCCTTCCCGGCCTCGTAAGTTTGCAGAGCGGCATTTTTTGTTCTATCTTACACACCTACTCTGATATAGCAACCCGGGCGAGGCCACTTCCAACAGCGCAGGAGCTCTACGATCACAACATTGCAGAGGTAAAGGGCGCTGTTGCCCTCACCTTTTTCACTTCCGTCACTCCTGGCATCCCGCGCTCGTGGAGTCAAGTCATCGATCTTGTAGACTGGTCCCTTTCCATTGTCGATCTGAGGATTGACGCCGGAGGTTCCCCTCGGGACAGTGGAGACGGTCAGCGTCAGATACATGGTCCGCGCAATCTTACTAATGGTGTCATACAGCTGTTGCAAAGTGGCAAGGGCCCGATTTTTTCGAGTCGTTTGTAAACATTGTAACCAGTTTGTCTTTTGTATTTCATTTGGCGGAAAGCTAATACTTCGCATAAATGTCAGGTTTGGGAGAAGGCCATCAGGGATTGGCTTCTCCCATTCGTGTTCCGAAGCCTCAAAAGCAAGCACAACAGCCTCGGCGAGCTGAGCTTTTTTGGTCCTGAACTGCAGCCTCGCCGCCAATCGTTCAATATTTACCGAGGCTTGGGATACCAGCCACACGGCGGGCTTCAGGAGGTCGGGGACATCCTTGAGTGGACCTACCTATACAAGGTAAGCCGCTCTAGAATTCTGACTTCACTGTTGTTGACAGAGAGTTTTGGCTTGCATCAGGGAGAGCGCTCGACATTGCTTCAAGCGCCGCAGCTGATGGAGTTTCTCTCCACCACGATGAGAGAGCTCTCCCAGGAGCTCTCTCAGATGTCTTCCCCTATCGACCTCCGGTCTGAGGTTGCCAGCCAACAGTACTCTTGGACAACCGCCTACCTTATGCTAACGAGCATAGTGAGCCGCCTTATGCTCCCTTTTTTGTTTAGTGACCATGGTTTAGTTCGGCACCATACTCGATGCCCACGCACGAAGCATCCAAGCAGCGGTTCCAATGCGTGACTCATTCGCCTGGTACGATTTTCTCTTGAGGAGAATCGTCGCAGAATTAAGTGCGAGGAATTATTTCATTCCCATCGACGTTTCCAGCATCTGCTCTCGGCTCGTTATTGCGGTTTGAAGTTGTCTCTGAGGCGGTTGTAGCCCGACCGAAGCGATTGATGTACGATAGTTCCTCGACGACGATATCCCGCCTTCATGTTTTGTAAATACGACTACTGCTCATGCATGCCTTTGTATATATTAGCCATTTATTGGCTCTCCGCTGCTCGATGGTAAGCTGGCGAAAGACGTTCGCACCGGGAAAATTTGCCGCTAGGAATTGCCGCGGCGAGAATCGCCGCGAGGTGAGCTAGCGCGGAGAAAATCGCCCCGGGAGAAATCGCCGCGGCAAAATCTGCCGAAGAGGGAAACCGCGGGGCGTTCGCCGAGGAAATTTGCCTCGGGCGTCTCGGGCTCTTGCGGCACGTGTTTTCCTGAGAGTCCGCCAGCTTCGCCTTTTCTCTTCCGTATACCTCTTCTCTCTCCTTTCTTACTTGTCGATGCAGCAGTACGCGCGGTTGGCTTAGGCGCGGGGAAGAGCTGCCGGACTTTCTACTCTTCTTCGGCCCTTTCATTCGTTTTCCCAGCTCGTCTCCGCCGGACCCTTCTCCATGGTGGGGGCCCTTCCACTTCTTCGTCGCGGCCCCCCCGTTTTTACCGTCCCCTGCCATGTATCCTTTTCACTTCCCTACCGTTTCCGAACTGCCTTCATTGCCTCTCCTGACATTTTTCGACATCTTTGAGCTCGTTTGCTTCCGGAAAATTTCCGGACCTCCTCCAACGAAGACAACCTAATCTTATCTTGCAACGGCTCGGAACTTTTTTACACCACGCTTCGGAAGGAAAAGACAACGGAGAAAGCCTGATTATGTGCACATGTTGTATGCGCCGAGATCCAGTAAATGAGTAGGAAGGGGGAAAAAAGGAGACGCGACCAAGTTCAAAACGCATCCGCTCTAACTTGGCGCCTCCCTACCGACTTACCCACACCCTCCTCGTTAACCCCCCCCGTTCGCCTCCCGCCGCGCCGCCCCCTGCCCTATCACGTCGCTCCCAACGCTCCCCACGCTCCGCCCGTCCTCCTCGAACAACACCTCCTCCCCCTCAATCCCCGTCCCCATCCCCACCGCCACCGCCCCGCCCCCGATCGGACTCCGCCGCCCGCTCACGGCGTTCGCAGGCTCCGTGACGCCGAGCAGGCACGCGCGCGCGCGCCAAGGCGCGCTGACAAAGTCCATGAACATGCCCGATTTCGCCGTAGGCGCGGCCCCGTGCGGGGGAGGGTAGCCGCGGTGGCCGTGGCCGTTAGGGGCGGCGTAGGCGTGAGGGGCGGGAAAGGTGGGCGAGGCGGGCGAGTGCGCGTAGAACGCGTCGGTGGGGTCGTCCAGGCCGTCCAACTCGTGGTCGCGCGCGCCGCGGAAGGCGGCGCTGAGATCCTTGGCGGGGCCGGAGCGGGAGAGCGGGAGGGAGCGGTAGGTGCCGCGGCGGAGGTGATGGCCAAAAGAGTAGAGAAGGGCCGCGAAGAACTGCGGGTGCGGGGGGAGGGGAGGGGGCGCGCCGCTGCGCGGGGTGAGTGAAGTTTTTTTTTACGCTTCAGGTGTGGCGGGCATGGAAGCGAGACGAACGCACCTTGGACGGCCAGCCAAGGTTGCTGATGGGGAGTGCGGCGTTTTTTTCCTGCCCCCAGGCCCTCTCGGCGGCGGCGGCGCGTTCGGCGTCGGTCGTGTGTTGAAGCTCGCCAATGTAGCCGTCGATGAGGGCCTGCTGGGCCGGGGAGTTGGAGACGCGTTGGCCGCAGTGGGGGGTGTAGACCCGCCAGTGGGCGGCGAAGAAGACGGTCCAGAAGGTGGAGAGGATGCGGTCGGCGAAGTAGAGGTGGGCGAAGTAGAGGGTGCGTTTCGGGTCTTCCTGTGGGGAGAGAGAAGTACGAGAGATGGGAGATGGGGGGAGGCGGGCGTCGTTTACGGCGCGGAGGCCCCGGGACGTGGCGAGGAGGCTGGCGGCGGAGTAGGTGCGGAGGCTCGAGGGTTGCACGGCGGCCGTGTTGGCGTTGAAGGCGGCGCAGAAGAGGTGGAAAACCCCCTCTAAGCCTTCGGTCTGGACGCTAGTCTTGATTTGACGAAGTCTGCCGGAGCGACGCCCACGCGCGCGAGGGTCAAAGAGCGCGGTGCCGCTGTAGATTGGCAAGCGTTAGGCCTCAGGTAAAAGGTTGCTTAAGAAAGTGGAGACGAAGGGCACTTACCTCTCATCGCCTTGATTGTGAGCAGTCGTGTCGGTGCAGTGGGCCGTGCGCCTGCCATTGTTTAGTCAGTTGGCATGGGAGACGGAGAGTAAATGGAGCTTTCTGGGAGGGGAGGACGACGCGGGGTAGCTGTAGTGGTGCCGGTTTCAGGGGGGGCGAATGGTTATGTGCAATATGTCTCTCAAAATTGGGCGATGCACTCAAAGTATCTTTCATTTTGTCCATAATATGCACTTATACAATCAGCCCTAGCTTTGAGGCAGAGGTGCTCTTATCTTTCTTTCATATTCAGGAGGCAGAGAACGAGGAGGGACACGGTCCCTCGTGGCGCACAGGTGACAGTAACGGACAAACGATGCAATTCTTTGGTCCGCCACTTCTGGACGCATGGCGTGAGCCGCCTGCCCCACCAAGAACCAACGACTGGACCAGACACCGCCCCATTATTGCGCACAGGGCAGGGCAGGGGATGGTCCATGGACGAGTGAACACTTCACCTCAGATCGGTGCGCTGTCCGCTCAGAGGGCACCTCCCATCCATTTTGGACCAAACTTCGCTGGTGGGGGCTTAAGGCGCGCCCGTCCAAGGCCGCCGTGCGCGACGACACCTCCATGCTGCTGAGCACGCTTTTTGAACGCGTTTTCTGTGAGCGTGGCTTGCGTTACACCCCGTTTCCATGATGGCTGGACAGGGAAATCCAAGATTCAATTGTACAGTCAGATCTCCGCACTTGTGCGACCGGCGGGGGGAGAGCGAGTAGTCGATCCCCGAATGCGCCCAATCCCCTACCGGCGGAAGAGTATCTCCATATGCAACTCCGAAGCGAGGAGAACCGAGTTGTGCGGAGACGAAGTGTGGACAACCAGTTCGACAAGAGAAAGTCGCCAGTGAAGGCAGTGCCTTCTAAAAGGCGCCGGTGACGGGTCTGTTGCCGCTGCCGATGTTTTCCGCGACCCTCGTCGCGTTCTTCACATATATCCGTGTTGCCATGTACAAGTGCACGCCCAATGTTTGATTCGAATGGTGATGGTGATTGCAGGACGTAGTGGGGGTGCTACCACGGTTCCATTGAGTGCCACGACGTTCTGTTCGCGGGGTTCGGTCCGCGGGGTTCTCTCCGCGGGGTGCGCCCCGCACTGTCTTCTCCGCGGCGTTGATTCCGCGGACGCCTCTCCGGCCTGCGGAGCGAACCCCGCGGAGTGAACGCCGTGGACGGAGTCATGGCCGACCTAGAGAAAATCAAGGAGAGTCCGTCAGAGTGGAATCTTACCACCAGACCTATCCACAGCAGTGACAAGACGACGATGACGACGTTGATTGACCGCTATCTTACAGCGTGACACAAATTGTAGTAGTACATGCGAGAAATAAGCCCCAAGTCTCTAGACAGCTGGCCCTTTGAGTGTCGGACTCCTTTGCGCAGTTCCCGTCACCTCGCCCATCTCCACATCCCGCGCGGGGGGATGCAACGCCTCGCTGTCCGACCCGGATGCAGCGCCTGCGGCTTCATCGGGCCTGGTACCAACCCCTGGCAGTGTTGTGGGGTCCACCTCGATAGGGCTGACCCGTGCGGCGCCCGGCAGGGGGTCTACGGGCTCCATGGCGGCGTCAGCATCCTGGTGAAGACTCCTGGCTACCTCGAATTCCGCCCTGGCCGTGTCATACTGCTCCTGTGCTGCGACCCGGCGAACGTCCGAGCTATCTTCGATCTCCGCGGTGAGTTGATCTAGTAGCTTGCGCGCGGCAATGAGTACCTCGAATGCCTCCGTTTCCCGAGCGACTGCGCTGTCTCGCGCTGCCAAAGAGGCGGGCGTCCACGGGGGTGATGGCGAGCGAGCCGTGATGCATGGGGGAGGAGACCGGCGGCGGGCGCCCTGCTTGCACGGGACGCGACTACGACGTGTCGCCTTCTCCCGTTTTGACAGGAGTGCGGGACGGGACGGCGTGGAGACGGGGGACACGATTGTGGCAGCCGCCGGAGACTCCTCTGGCAGGGAAACGCCATCGCACGAGGCGGCCGGCCCGGTGAGGGGTGACCCACCTTTATCTCCGTCGTCGCGGGGGGGGTGGGTGTCCACCATCTCAACATCGCTCGCTTGACTGTCGGCGGTTCTTGCGGTTGTACCGGGCCCAGCTGCCGAAGCCCTAGCTATGTCAATGCCCCAGCCGACATCAGGAGACGTTGTAGGCTCCGAAACCACGGGCAAGGCAGACTGCACTGAGCGGTGCGTCGGCCATGATCGGCACACCCCGTGCCAATGGCGAGGAGTTCATCCCCAGGCTATGGAGCGGAGAGTGCCTCCTATCCAAGGGATGCAGGCTTGACCCAGCGGCAATGGGAGGTGGAAACAGAGCCGCTTGTGGCGAGCCGCTGCGTGAGCCTGGGAGGAGGAGGGGAGACAACGCCGGTGATGGAGGGATAAGGTCAGGGGCCAACTCCAGCCCAGGAATGTTAGCGCGGCGAAGGGCCGCAGTTAGCGCCTTTACGACCTGCATAGCGGCGGAAGTTTCCGCTCGCGCCTTCGCAAGATGGCGAGCTGAATCTGCCGCTTCTCGACGCAAGACCCCAATTTCATCCCGCGCGGCAGCCGCGATGACCCGGGCCTCATCTGCGACCTTCTGGGCGTTCTCCTGGACCGCGAGCCAGGCTCTGCGGTCTTCTGGGGGGAGGTACACGGCCTGGTGGGGGACGACGTCCGGGCGAAGGGGAACTTGTACCACGACGGAGGCAGGGGACTCCGGTGGCCGCGAAGGGGCCGTTGAAGGGCCGCGAGTCCACGATGGACCCGAGGTTGCGGTGTCGCGAGATGGCGAACGAGCATGGCGAGAGTGGGACGCGGACGGCTTTCGACGCCGAGAGGATGGCCGGGGTGCCGTGCTTGTGGCGGCGGGGCCCTCTTCGTCGGAGGGGATGACGTCGGAATCGATATCTGCCTCGATGAGACCGTAGCGCTTAAACAGCCTGAAGGTCTCTTTGAACGGCAATTGGTTCATCGAGCAACGCCTCTTCCGCGTGCGGCACGAGAAGCAAGATCGCCGTTTCGTTAGGGTCGCCCCCCCTACAAAGCAAGGCATGTTGTCTTTCAAGCACTCCGAGCACCTGTCGTGCTTCGCACAGGGTCAATGTCTGTGACAAGCAACCTCCCGGGGAACTTACCTCCTTCAGGTCACCCATCTTGGTCTTCACTTGCGGCACGCTCGCAGTCTTCGCTTTCTTCCTTGCTGGGCCTTTGGATCTCAGGCGCCCGCGGGCTGGTGACATTTCCTGTGTGAAAGACGGCGACGTTGCGCGGGAGGATCCGGCTCCGCGGGACTGCGACCGACGGCGGGAGTTATCACGCACGCGGCCGGAGCGGACATGCCCTTCGTCGTCACGATAGCGGCCGGGGGGACCGGCCTGTACGATGGGCTCTGCGGGGATGGAAGCGGAGGCAGGCGCAATAGTGGGGGAAGTGGCGGGCGCTCCGGACAAATCGGGCTCCTCCGTGTCGGAGCGTGCACGTTTCTTCCCCTTCGCCCGGGTGCGCAAGATGCTGACGGGGTCTACGTGCGGACTTCTCACACAATCGGGCGGGGTGCCCTCCTCCAGTCTGATGTAGGACGAGGCGCTCCAGCGGGAGAGCCAAAGTCATGCGGAGGAGCTCCTGACGGCTGGGGATCGATGGAAGGGGGGAAGCTGTACCCGGCCAGAACGTCTTCAACGAATAATACTCCGTGCAGTGGGGGACTATGCGCACCTGCTTCTGACCACCACGCCGACCATCCCGCCTGGTACAACTCCGTTTCTTGAAGCAGCGTCGAGTTCGAGAATACCCCCAGTTGCGCGAGCTCCACGATGCCCGGCATCGTCTCCTTCCCCTGACGAGACGTCGGGATGCTGATAACGCGAATGGCGGGGTTTCCTCGGTCCACCGCCAGGTTGTCGATGTCGCCGAACATTTCTTGAATGTGGCCAGGTGCCTCTTCACCCCGTGTCCACATCCGCCAGGCCACGACAGCATAGTCGCCCGCCCGCTGGAGTGGCGAGAATCTTCGGCGACAAGGTCCCCTGCCCGACGTTAACGGACTCTCCGGTTTCGTCGTGGACGCAAAGGGCGTACTGACTCTGTTTCAGCCAAACATTGAGTCTCGCCTGACAATCTGAGATTCCTTCTGGGAAACATACCGCCAATGTACTTCCGTTCCGCATGTGTGCATCGTACGCCGCGGTATCCTTCGAGTCCGGCACCGCATCGACCATCTCACGGATCCGGAGTGACACCAGAGCACCCAGGCATTCTCGCCTTGACCAACTGAGCCGTCGAACGAGCCAGGCGAAGTCCGAGAGAGGAATCGTCCAGCCGGGGCGTCCGTTGTGTACGAGGCTCAGCTTGCGCTCCGCAAGGCCGTCCTCGGCGTCGGCATCCAGACCCACCGAGGTTTCGCTGGCCAAGGGGGGCGTGGTGTCGATGGGCGTTGCAGGGGGGTTGACACTGTCGACGGGGAGGGACAGGTGGGCAGGGCCGGAACTGGCACCGTCAGGAGGGCGCATCGGGGCCGCCTCACGACCAAGGTCGGCGAAGGTACCGCCAGCGGACGGGACGCTGGACTGCGACGAGGTAGAGTGCTCAACGGCCACAGTTGGAGTGAGGAGGGGGCCTGCATCCTCCATTTGAACGTCGTCCGCAAATTTGGGAGGACGGGACGGCTGCGATGGCGACGGAGCAGCGGGTATCGGCGTCGAACCAGGGCGAACGACAGGCTCAGAACCCGAGGTCGAGATGACCTTGCCACGGTATCATAAGTTTGCGTCGCAGGCACCAGATATGTCGACGCACCTCGGACCGAGCTCCCTGCACGCCTTCCTCGACTCCCTGCATCTCCTGCGTGGTGTCTTTGCCTTTTTTGTCGTCCGTGGGGAGAGGCGGTGGCGAAACGCTGGTGGGCGTGTGTTCAACGGCGGATGGCTTGGCGAGCGATGGGAGAACGTCCGGTTCACTGCTTTGGGAGTGCATGATGACGGGGCAAAGTTCGTGGATGGGGAGGTAGTGATGGTTGGAGAGGAAGAGACGGTCCCAACTTCACCGGCGAGGAACAATTAGCGGCACGTGGGCGTGGCATGACCCGCCGATCTCTTGCTTCGATCAGTCCAAGGCCAAGTTCGAACCTGCCCACATCCTCGACGTCCCCGGTCCCCTTGCCCATCTCTTTTAGCCCATGTCGACGGCCCAGCAGCCACATCTGGAGGCCGTAGATGTACGTAGCACTCTCATTACTTCAGTACGATGCTGACGATCGGACCAGAACGACGAGGACAGTCGGAGACGACACGTTCGTTTCCAAGAAGGTCAGTTCTGGAGATCGAGCTTAAGTTCTTTCTCTGACAACTTACTCTGTTGCGACAGAAAACTCGCCGCACGCAGGGGGGAATGTAAGTCAGGAAGATCTGTTGAGTATGTCTAGGGTAAGGCGCCTCTTATCTAATGGCTTAACAAGCTTTTGCAGAAGACGCCTGGGCGCCCCTATTCAAACGGAAAAACAAGTCGAGAGTCGAGGTCAAACAAGAGCCTGTCGGTGAGTGGATTAACCGGGAGTTGGATCCGGACAGCGCTCACTGAAATTTACCACTGTAGAGGACGTGATGATGAGCGACACTGAGCGCACTGCCGGCGGGAACGTCGGAGGATCCTATCAAAGGTTTGAGCACACATTCCGAGGTTTCCTCCCATTCACTCATCCCGTGGCCATGACAGAATCCGATTTCGGCAAGTACGGCGTGTTTGGGGCTCGTTTGCGAGGTGAGTCGTATCCATATCATGTTTTCCCGATATTTATCCTGCCTCAGAGAAAGCTATAGCAAAGAGAGGGAAGCCCGCTCCGGCATCGTCAGACGACATGCGTCCAAACGCGGACCACGATGCAGGAGCGTCTCTCGATCATTCCCGACTCCGTCCAGACCCCTCTCTTCGCGAAGCACCGCACCTACAGCCCTCGAGAAACACGATGTCTGTGCCTGCTCCCCGAGCGGTCCCCTCGAGTCGTGGCGGGTTCTCCAGACCGCACGAGGGGGTATCCTCCCAAGAAAGCCGCGCAATTCGTGGAGCGGGCGACCTTGCCGCTCCCGCGCCCCGAGGGGAGTCGGTCCGCGGGGAGTCGGTCCGCGGGGAGTCTGTCCGCGCGGAGTCCTTCCGCGGGGAGTCGGTCCGCGGGGAGTCGGTCCGCGGGGACTCTGTCTGCGGGGAGCCAGTACGCGAAGGCACCCCAGCGGGCAATGGACCATCGGCCTCTGACGATCGTGCTGAGAACAGCGCGACTGATTTCAAAAGGAAGGGCAGGGGTGCGCATCCTGGTCGACGATATACAATTTAGTTGATGATGACCTTCACCGAGCAGCATACAGCCCGCGGTTATTGACAAGCGGGGCCGCCTGCGGACCTATCCCCGCCACGGCGGACCCTCTTCGGGAGACCTTTACACAGCAGGAACTTCACAAGTCGGCGGACGGACTGCGCAGGATGATGCTCAGGTACGATCGAACGGCTGTTGTAAACCGGGTAATGGAGGGCAACGCAGCCACCCGACGGGCGTATTTGGAGGAGCCAGAACGGGAACGGAGGCTCAACGTCACCTCCCTCATTGCAGAGGCATCCATTCGTCCCAGCATTGGCGAGTATCTGCCGCAGCTCGCTGGGTCCGAAAAAAGTCGATCCTTTCAGAAGGCGTTATACCGGGGCCACATGCCGTTTCGTATCGCCCAGGTCTCCGCACACGAAGAAATGATCGCCCTGAATGAGGAAATAGAGGAGGTGACGAAGATCCTTGCGGATTTTAAGCATGTGGAAGACGAAATCTCCCTTTTGGTGGAAGATCTGGAAGCAAGACTTGTCCCGCGGCGGAGGTACACCGAGTGCGTCTTGGACCCTTTTCCCACGGCTACTCTGGCAGACGACTCGACGAAGATGGATATTTAAGGCGGTGGACCAGGGCCTACTTTGCGCATAACAGTTTTTCTTTTGTTTCTCGGTTGTGTCAGGATATCAATCATCAGTCGTGTGTGCATAGCATCCAGTGAGGCAACCAGTGACATGCCCGGGTTTTCTGAAAATAGTTCTGAGAGAGAGCTCAATGTCATTGCAGTGTACACGTCAGCCACGGCATGTTTATATACCGCCGGACAGCGAGAGAGTCGGAAACAAGAGACGCTAACGGGAGCGCAAAGCTACCGTGGATACGTAGTTGAACGTCGAGGCGAGACCCCGTTCAGTTGGACAGCGTGCGAGATCCTGGCAGAACGTCAACTGCACCGCACTGAAATACAATGTCGGTGGTCGAGCTGAAATGGAGTGAGCCAGACATTGTGTCCACTCTCCGCGGTGAAGCTCCTCCTCCGCCTCAGCCTTGACACCGAAGCGACCCATTAGAGTAAATGTTTGTGGCCTCGCGTTGTTTACAAATAGAGATCTGTCAATGATGCATTCATATTCAAGAATGTGATGGCAAGGACATCAGACATACCAGAGATGCGATACCATGCATGAGTCTGAATTTACGCATGCCACCTACCCTTCAAATTGACACAGATGGCCATTTGGTGGGTCCTGACAGCCTGAGCAGTGAGCGCGGTGTCTGGCGCTCCATGAGTGTGTGCGGACGAAAAGATGGGCAAAAGCGCACCAGTACGGGGACCACTCTGGTCCTTTGACCCTCTTTCGCCACCCAACGGCGCTTACACAATGCTTGCCAGTGGCCATGGCCCGGGCTTCCCTTGCATTGTCAGAGCATGGCAAGCCCATTATCTAATGGGTGTCCTTTTTTTCTTGTCCATTATACGGCCTAACGGACGTCCAAAACTTCGACACTAGAGCCCAGCGGTTCAGACCTGGTTCGGAACCGGTTCAGAACCCCTCCTCGAACCCAGGCCTGAACTAGGTTGGAACCAGGTTCCGAACTCTTTCCTAGATGATGTCTGTCACGCCCTGTGACGTGTTCGGAGGTTCTGAACCTGCCCGATTTGGAAAACACAACAAAAAACTCCAGTTTCAATGTCATTTTCATGGTCACTGTACCAGTCAAGTTAGCAAGTGTTTTTGGGAGTGGCAGGGGAGGGGCGACGGCGAGAAGGTCGAGCGGGGGGCGCGAGTCGGAGTCGGGCCGCGCGACGGTGTCAGGTTGAGGGGAAAGAGAAAGAAACCGCAGCAGGAGGGCTTGAGGTGACGCTGAGTCAGCGCCTTCCTTTTTTGGCTGCACGCGAGGTTCAGACCTCGACTCCGTTTGTGACAGAATGTAACGCTGGCTCAGGTTCAGAACTCGGTTCAGAACTTGGTTCGGAACCGGGTTCAGAACCAGGTTCGGAACTCGTGGGCTCCAGTGTCGAAGTCCTCCGGACGTCGGATGGGACGGTTGAGGATGGTTGAAGGATTCAAGGAAGGTGGTTGAGACGGCGATGACATCGACATCATCAGCTCGCGGAACGACCCGTCAGCCAATCAGGTTGTCTCTTTGTCTTGTCTCGCGTCTCACGTGATTTTTGTCTCGGATGGGATTCAATTAGTAGTTTGATATGAGTCTCTCCATGCCGTCGCAAAGAATCTAGCTGATAGGCTTAGCGCAATGGTGAAACTTTACGCTTCCGTCACGGCTTATATCCAGTATTGATGGTGCCCGAAGCTCTTCTATGGTGGGTTGGGAAGGTGCGTAGGGTTCAGGAAGGGACAGTCGTCCTGGGCCACAAATGAGATCTTCGGGGTAAATGTTCCAATAATCCTGGCTGTCCTCGTCGTCTTAAGCGGAACAGCAGCGATGATGTCTGGATCCTTGATGAGATCCACACCTGTGGACGGGGTCAGAGCACCCTGATCTCCACCTCCAACGACAGCGAATCGTTCCATGGCTTCATCTTGAATAGCCGGGGCTGGGTTGCCGCTTCCAGCAGGATCCGCGAGCGCAGGAGTCGGCGGCAGTTCAGACTTGCAAAAGTCGAGAAAAACTTTGACAAGTTCCTGGATGCTTTTGCCAACACGCCTCCGGATATTGTGGCCTTGGTGTATAGAAAATACTTCGGAAATGGCCTCTGGTTGACGGAAACGTAAGCGATTCTTGGGATCCGAGAAGAAACTATCTACGCACCGCGCTGCACCAGCTGCCGCCGCCTTCGCAAGCAGCGCAAGTAGCTTCTTGATCCTCTTCTCCGCCTCCTGTACGGCCACATCGAAGGGTAGGGGGAGGAGATCTTTCCCTTCTGTTCGGCCGCATCGAACGGCATGGGAGGAGAGCGCTGCCCGTGTGAGGGATGAGCCCCTTCCGCGGTAGATGTCCGTGGAGCGCCCGTCCGCGGAGAGGCAATCCTCGGGGAGTCTGTCCGCGGGGAGTCCGCCCGTCGGGAGCTCGTCCGCGGGGAGTCACGCTGTCCCCTCTGCGCGGCCGCGTCGTGGGGTACGGAAGAGAGTGATTTCCCCTCCGCGCGGCCGCATCAAAGGGTACGGAAGGGATATATATTCCCTGCGTGCGGCCGCATCGAAGGGTACGGAGGGGAGAGATTTCTCCTCTGCGCGGCCAGCATCGTGGGGAATGGGAAGCGGATATTTCTCCTTCCTCCGGCCGCGTCGTGGGGTACGAGGAGGAGAGATTTCGCGACTGTGCGGCCCGTGTGGTGGTGTAAGGAAGGGGGACATCTCTACTTCGTGCGGCTGCATCGTGGGGTATGGGGAGAAAGATGTACTTCGGTCGCAGTGCGGCCAGACCGTAAGTAAAGCAAATCCGTCTCTACAAAGGGCCATTATGTTCGGGTGGGCCGCACGGAGGCTCGGTCCATTGAAATATGTTACCAACCGCCCGGCACCGGGGGCAGGATTCCATTTGAGCCCGATTCCCACGGATTCAAAACTGGAGTGAAAGGGACAAATTTTGATACAATGTTATCTAGCCGACTACACATGGTGAAAGCATGGGTTTCACATGCGCAGTAAACTAGAATGAAGCAACTAGAAATGTGTGGCTTCGAATGTATGTTCTGCCATCGAATACAGATTGCAAATGCATTGTTTGAGTCACATGTTTTGGCTTCGTGTACCTTTCTGATACCATAAATATCCGTAGAGACCAGTTATCAATCAAAAATGATAGGTTTGGAATTGATTTTCTACCGATTCTTACCCATTTGATACAGGTTGCTCATAGGGAATCTGTATCAAGTTCCTTTTCTGGGGGCTAATCTGAGTGTAAAACCATATGAATTTGATTGATAAATGGTCTCTACGGATATTTATGGTATCAGAAAGGTACACGAAGCCAAAGCATGTGACTCAAACAATGCATTTGCAATCTGTATTCGATGGCAGAACATACATTCGAAGCCACACATTTCTAGTTGCTTCATTCTAGCTTACTGCGCATGTGAAACCCATGCTTTCACCATGTGTAGTCGGCTAGATAACATTGTATCAAAATTTGTCCCTTTCACTCCAGTTTTGAATCCGTGGGAATCGGGCTCAAATGGAATCCCGCCCCCGGTGCGGCCGACCTTGTAAGCCAACTAGCATAGACCCGTGCATTGCACTCATTCAAGTAGCAAGGCTGTGGTGATTGTATTCAAATAAGCAACAAATAAGCATAACTAAGTACTAAGCGTGAAGTGTGGAAGATTCAACTCGCAGTCCGATAGTAGGGAAACTGTAGCCGGGATGCCTAGAGGGGTTTGTGACGGTCCCAAATGCTCTCGCTCGTGTCGGGCTCTCTGGGCAATCTGCCATTTCGATAGCAGAGTGGGTTGTTCTGTTCCTTGAGGGTTCAGAGCTGGAGTCCTTGGGGGCGTAGGAAGCAAGTCGCCGAGGGCCGAGTAGGCCTGCGAATATGCGATGTCGATGAGGACATATCACCTGTGATATGGATAACAAAAGGATCAGTAAGGCCTTTACTATTGCATTGATTGATACTGTATGCACGTACCATCTATGAAAGCTCCGTTCGAGGCTTGCTGGTTGGTTGGGTTCTTGCATTATCGTGTCGCCTGTCGTTGATTCGGACGTGGACGACACAATACAATGCTGTTGCGGACCTTCAGGATCCTGAGGATGTCGTTGTGCTCGCACTCAAGACCGGCGGTGGCCAATGGCGTCAGCCGAGGAAAGCTGTAGACAACAATATAGTAAGCAAGGACATTGATCAGTTTGTTGAGGTCAGTCATACCTGGACGGCCGTGTTCTCGTTCGCTTGCGAGGAGGTTGAATGGGCACTGTTTCTGGGGGCTGCATCTTGGACAGAATCAGTGGACCTGCGTTCCTGCTCGGTGCACCGTCCCAATGGCCAGCCAATGTCACCCCCGACTCGCATAGATTCTTCTGCACAAATACACGTCAGTTCGTCTCGCAAGAGAGAAAGAAAATGCGCACATGATCCAGATGAACGCACCGAGATGCACTGGATGCAGACGACAGGGTGTGCTGTACTGTGTCGTGTCGTGTCGTGTCGTGTCGTGTCATCACTCGAGCTCGGGACCACCACGCCTCATCCGAGCACCGAGGAAATTTCCCGAAAAATCTCTAGATATATAAATAAATCCGATCAGGGGGGGTGGGAGCGACGCGGTCATCGTGACCGAAGCGACAAAACACGTCCGTGTTGCTGCACAAACATTGCTTTGTAGGAAAATTGATTTGAATTTGTTTTCTGATATACAAAGTAAAAGGTATAAGTAGGGCTGTGCCATGGAGGCTACTTTGACGCTAACGGCGGTGCGTAGAGGTGCCATAGAGAGTGGGAAGGTATGACGGTGGCCAAGTACGTGGTGGAGGTCAAGACGAAGAGAGACGCGGCGACCCGGCCGACGCGCAAGCCTAGGATGACGCAAGCAGCCACGTGCATTTGTCAACGCGACTTGTCACGCGTCGCGTTACGATGACGTGGCTGTTGTCCCACAGCCAATCAGAAAGCTCACTTGTCTCGCGGTTTGTGTCGTGACGTGACGCAGCGCTCCACCGCGTCTCTCTTTGTATTAAAGGATACGACCGGATCGTTGGACATAGTAGGATGTCGGAACGCGGCCGCGCAGGACCCCCGAAAATCAGGGGTGAGGCCTGATCAGATTTCTCAAAATTTGAGGCTTGACTATAGGATGATTTTGGAAATTTGGCCAGATTTCGTCGGATAAAATCTGTTTTTTTGCCAAATTTTGGAGTTTTCGTCGGATGTGTGATCAGGCCTCCAAAAAGCCCTTTTTTCGTTGGATTGACACATCAGGCCTCCAAAATGTCAAATTTTCTTCAGAGACTGTGTATAAGGCTTCAGAAATGCGAAAGGCTTCTTACATTCAGTATATCAGACCCTCAGATGCTCAGATATCGTACAGTATAGTGTCCAAATGGTTGCGAAGCCGTGACTCGGTGAAGCTCGGCTTGGGTTCCGGCGCCGGGCCGCATTCGGCGGCCGCGGCGGCGCAGCCGCCAAATGCAACACCCCACGAGGGCTGAATTACGGGCTCATAGTCGGTGCTTTGGTGGACAAACTGTACTTTGATACCCAATCCGTGCTCAAACTAGCTGCAAGCAATCACCAATCAGGTCATGAGTAGACAGAAAACCTAGGCTCAAAAGCCTACTTTTGGTAGCATCATCGGACAAAAATCAGGCCTCACCCCATCAGCCCCTGGGAAAATTGGACAAAAATCAGGCCTTCAATGGCTCCAGCCATTTTCATCGGATAAAAATCAGAAATTTTGGTCCAAAATCCCAAAATTTTCATAGGATGGTGATCAGGCATCACCCCCAATTTTCGGGGGTCCTGGCCGTGCGCGGCTGGACCGTTTTCCAAGGGCCTTTGTCACCCTTGGCTGCATTGTGTATTCCTGACAATACCACTGAATGGGCTCTCTCCTTCCCGACGTCCTAAACATGTCGAGCCGGCTCAGAAGTCGAGTCAGCCTCCGGTCGGGTCCTCGAGTGACCTTATCTCCTGGACGACGTCGACGCTGTGGCCATCGGTACGGCGTTGGGTGGCTTACGAACGCGCGCCCGTAATATTCAAGCCGCTCTTTCCGTGAGGACGTGGCCCAACACAAGTGTACATTGGCTCGGTAGCGAATTTCACCGTTCGATAGCATGTAATACAAATATGAGTGGGCATTACAGGACAGACTGTAAACGTACGCCCGTAAGCTAAGTCACAAATCAACCCGCTGCCGATGTTTCAGTATGCCCGCCACCACCGATGCGACTGTAACACCGGGCCTGAAGCGTACATCAAGGCTGGAAGACTGATCAACTAACCGAGTTACCGAAGCAGGAAAAATACACTCCTTCCCATCCCCGCGCATCATCGAAGCGAAAATGTCGCAGTGTACACTGTTGAGTTAAAGACCAGGGTGGAGACAGATGTAAAGGTCGCGAATATTGCTGACCATCTCACCACATTCCGGAGCTCCTCCGCAGGAATATGCAGCGAGAGTGTCTCGACATGTGACGTCACCGACGACGACAGTTGGCTACCGACGTTATGCCACGACATCCCCTCCCGCAACGTCACGACTACCTGACAGTCGTGGACAAGGCGTGCCCCTTTGTATCCCCCTCCACTGTCCAGTCCGACGGACTGATATCCGAACAAGAGAGCGGGGTGTACGTCGAGGAAACGGAAAGACGCCGTCTCGGAAAACCCGGCCGCTAACATCGATCGTTAGCGATTTTGTATTAGGACGACATCGAAACTACTCACATATCGTGTCAATTGCTGTCGCTAGAGGTACCACAGAACTCGACACAAGTAACTTCAAGTTAACCCTGCATGTAGAGTTGTAGCTCCACAACGCTGCGAGTTGGATCGCCGTCGCCGCGTTCGCACAGATAGACAGCGACCGAAGGCGTACCATCACACGCCGGGGTGAAGACGGAATGGCTAGGTCAGCACCCGCCAAGCGAAGGGACAGATCTTCCAGGGCGTGGGTTGTTTCTATGATTGCCAGGAGTTCCGTGACAGGAAAAATCAACACGGACTTCAGGTCGAGATCAATACGAAGAAGGCGAAGTCGGGGCGACGACACCGGGAAGAAGGTGCTGGTGAGAGATAGGAACTCCAAGGATTCTATGGCAAGAGGTGATTTGGCGACCGGGAGATACACCCCGCCAAGTGCCACTGCGTCGACATGCTCCAAGAAGAGGAGTCGAAGGTCCGGAGGGGGAGCGCCGCTTGCCATGACGCGGTACACGGCGGAAGTCCCGCCCTTGATGGAAATGTCGCCGGCGCGCTGGAGGTACTTGATTAGTGTGTTGAAGCGCTGGCCTCTGTTCTCTTCAGCCTGTTCAATACGAGTGCATTCGATGGAGAGCGGCACGCCATAGGCACGCGCGCCGAACGATTCTTCTTGTCCCGGTATCGCAGAGAATGACCGTGCCCATAAGTGTTTATGAAGAAGCGCGATGTGTCTCCACCGCGTGCAGACCCTCGTGCAGACGAGCCACCCGGTTGACTTCCGCTGCTTGGTACATACAATGGGATCGACATCCATGAGAAACTCGAATATCTCTGAGAGGATTTCTGCAGGGATGTTAACAGGGAAGGAGATGGCGTTGGAGAGGGACTTGATTGACAAAGATAGGGATTCTACGACCTCCACGGCCATCTTGAAGACCGGGACAAGGTCCTGTCGCTGAGCGGACGGCAAGTCGCCTACTCGTATCGAAGTCAACAAAGATGACCCCGCGACCACGGAATCGATGAAATTTGACAGCGCCTTCGGCATGTGCCCGCTGAAATTATCGTGCCAGCCAGTAAGTCTCATGAAGATTGATTGAGAATCGCAGGCTCACGATGTATCGAAAGGACGAACAACGCCCGACGCAGTATCCGCGCTCGCGGTATCTGAGAAAATCTGTTAGGCGAGGACGCCCTCTGGACACTGGTAACAACCGACTCACGACCGAAAGGAGCCTTCGTTTGTGAAGACACATTCCCGTCCAGGTTGGACAATTCAGCTGCCAGTAATACAGCGTGTTGGCATTAGCATATGCTTCAAAGCCTATGAAACACGACGTACAAGGTTTGTCAACGCTCGGCCGACCGTCAACAATCATCTGAGAGAAATAGGATGGGAAATCCTGCAACTGTTGCAGGTAAAGGTCGAGCTCATTGACATGGCGCGCGAGACCGCCGAAAGACGTCCGTCTCGACAACGGCTGCGCGGCGATGTCCTGCCGGACGGCGAGCAGATCGTCCTGAATGACGGAAGATTCAGTGAATGTTGACAGCACGAGAGCACCCTCACCTTCAAAGATTTGGACAAATGAGAGAGAAGCTCCCATGGTAGAGGAGAGAGATGCAAGGGCATGATGAAGGGGTCGAAGATCGGTGGGCCGCTACTATGCACGCCAAAGGTTCGATCGAAATAAGTAAGTATTTAATTGTAGCGGGCATGTTCCCTTTTCGATCGGAACAAACAATGTTGACATCCGAGACACTATGGGACACCGCCTTGAACCCTATCCATCTATCTAGATATCCACCAGTTAGCTAACCTCACAGCGACCTGCTTGAAGTACTTACATAAACCTCTCGCCACCTCGAGCTCCGGGCCTCCGGCCGCCTCGAGCTCAATTACAGCTATTTGCATAATGATAGAGCGCCTTGGGTTTTTCCTCCATGACAGGCTTCTTGACTCCGACGTCCTGCCGAGTACTGCCGATCGGGGGCGATCAGTGACGAAGAACTCGTTGTGAGCCGCAGCCCAATCGGCAATCATCGGCAGCTCGCGGAGCCTGATTCCCTGTGATGAAGAAATAATCGTGGGCGCTCTATCAATATGCAAATAGCTGTAAAAGCAGGACGTCGAGGCCGCCTTCCTGATAAGAGGATCCTGAACTTGAGAAGTGTTGACGAATTATCTCGTCTGCCTCTGGGAGACTAGACTGCCGCCGCGTCCTCCTGTTTTCACTGCCTCCTCTTTGCACACACTTTCACGGCTCAAGAAAAAGTATTGGTGGCAAGCACATGAAAAACGGCCTGTGAGCAACGGGCTTGGAGGCACTGAAGGAAGAGGGTGCTCGTGGAAATGGAAAACACGATTCTGTCGGGTACGCGTCCCTTGTTTCCTCCGTCCTCCTCACCCATCCCAGTCCCTATACGTACCCAACACAATGATGGCCACCCTCCATCTGTAAGCCTCGAGGCTCAAACTCCATATAATCACGACCAACTGTCCTGCCCATCTCGGCATCTCCACCTTCATCTTCATCGACCCGCCCCCGCTCCCGCTCCTGCCACCACCAACAACAACAATATCCTCAGCCGTCACTTTCGAACGCATCCAAGCTGACGGCGTAGATGTCTTCTACCGCGCAGCGGGAAAGCCCGAGTCCCCGACGCTCCTGCTCCTGCACGGCTTCCCTTCAACTCCTCCTTCCAATCCTGCACAGGACCGCACCCTGCTTCCGCTCCTCTCCACCGACTACTGCGTCATCGCACCCAACCAGCCCGAGTTCGGCTTCACGGAGGTGCCCGCCGAGCGCCAGTATGTGTACACGTTCGACGGCCTGTCGAAGACCATCGAAGCCTTTGTCGACGCGCTCGGCCTGACCAAGTTCGCGCTGTACGTGTTCGACTACGATGTAAGTCCTTCGTCCCGCCCGCCCGTCCACCCGCGCAAACCGTTTCTCACTTTTGCTTTGGAAGGCACCCACACAATACTACGTATAGCCCACTGGGCTCAGAGGCCCCTACGTGCCGTATGCTACTTACGCGACAGCCTCAACCGGGAGCGCTGGGTCGTCTCGCACCCCAACTGGTGCATTCTATCAAGCTGGCACGCCGCAACAGGCTTTATACTCTGTGCATGCAAACGGCGGCCGCACGAACGGCCTGAATCACCATCTGGTGCAGACAATGGGCCCTTTCATGGTTCCGAAGGTGGCTGAGGTGTCCAGTTTTCTCGGTTATAGTCTCATTTCGCTTTTTTTCCATTCCATTTTTTTTGTTATCACATCCTTTATCATTATATAATTGAATGCTGCACGCAATTGAAGAGACGGAGGTGGTGATGAACGAGAGGGAGGAAATCTCGTCGCGGGCAGCTGCCGCGCGAGAGCGAAATTTGGCTAAGTCAGATCATATCTTTGGCAGGCCTGCCAAAATGGCCACCAGTCAGCCCAGCCGTTTCTGAACGGAGGTTGCGGAGTTTGAAAGAAACGGCTGTGTCCGAGCCTACCCTTCGGGGAGCCGCATTTAGTCTTAGGTACTTACTTGACGCGGGATATAAATGTATTCAAAAAAAAAAAAAAAAAAGACGAGGTCACATGACAATAGCAACTTGAAAAGGCGGCTGGTTACGTCATTTTTTGATAGCGGAAACGCCTGCAAGGGCCCGACGGCAGATTGTTTACTTTCATGTTTTTAGTAGGCAGGCTGGTTATAGAGACTACCCGCCGAGTTCTATCATAGCAGTCTACTCAGGCCTCAGGACCTAGCGTCGGACGAAACTACGGTGGGCAAACAGTGCTCAGGTCCATGTCATCAGCTGCACCTCTCAACGGTCTCTCTGCCCAGATTACCGCTGGGTCGCAGCTCAACTGAACTCGCCATACTGCAAAAGTGGGAGTACAATCCGGACTGTCCGATGTCTGTGTTGGACCCGCCACTTGGAGCGTTGCTGGGAAATGGATTAGATTTACGGTCGAAAATGCAGTATAGGTGTGGTCTCAGTATTCTCTTGCGTGTTTTCTAATTCTGACCTCTGAAGGCCACCTACGTGGGCGTCGAAGGGGCGGCAACGTGTTCCGATTCTGGATGGCATCATCCACGCCGGCGGATCGAACGCGTATCTTGTGGATTATCCGGAAGACGGGGTGGTGGAGAACGACTCTGCCCCCAGAGACATCAAGGCCCGACGGAATGCGCGTCGTCCGCTTGTTCGACTTCCCCTCGAGCTTACGGCCATAATTGTCTTCCTCATCGCCGACATCGACCCTGCCGTTCGCTATACCGGCCCAGGATCGCGCTCCAAACTAGGATGGATCAAAATCACCCACGTCTGCCAACACATTCGCAACATTGTGCTTAATATGCCCCTTCTATGGGCACGGCACGTTTCATACTTTCTCGCCGCTCGTCACACTGTCTTAGAACGAGCACGGGATGTCCCGCTAGACATTTTTGTTGGGTGGCACAGCGATGCTCTCGAGAAAGCATTCGCGGTTCTGCACGCCAAGCGCACACGTTCGCTGAACAGCATGAACGGCGGTCCGATGGCGGGTCAATCAATGCCCGTCCTGGAGAGACTGGTTTTGGATCGTCTCGGAAAGTTTCAGAGAATTACAGCCCCTCCCCTTGTTGCCCCCAACCTTCGCAACATCATCTTTCGTAATGTGATTGTGCGTTGGACATCATCTAATCTGCAATCCTTGGCCATACACATAGATCGTATCCCACTTGTCCTTCCGTCCCCGCAGGAATTCCTATCCCTGCCCACATCCTGTTCTACCATTGAGGAGCTTCACCTAAAACAGTGTTTTCCGGACATGTCATCCGTCCTCAAGAATGGCAACGACGAGCGTCCCATCTCGTTTCCTAATATTCGTCAAATTACGCTTCAGAGCACCGTCGGACGCTGCTTCTCATTATGGAGGTGTTTTTCCGTTCCTCAGTCAAGGATCAAAGTCTGGGTTGACATAGATGCCGCACGGCATGGGCAGGACTCCACGAACGCTGAGCCTGAGGAAGTCCTACCTTTCTTCCAGCTATTGGCGGCAGACCTTTGCAGCGTTGGCTCCTCTCAGCCCTTCATCCGCCAGATGTCATTCACCAACAATGGCTGGACCAAAACAAATCACACGGCCTTCGCATTAGACTTTCACGACTGCACCGCAGAATCCAAGGCTGGTATCGATCCTTTCAATCCCTTCTCTCACACCATAGAAATACAGCGCTCGCCACGCGAATTAGGAGACTTCTCCCACGACATCCTCACGAATGGTGTAATCGCTTTTCCAGTGAAAGACGTCGAAACGATAGTACTTGACCTGGACACTCAATCCAATTACACCGTGCAACACTGGTTGAATATCCTGAGCCAGATCGAGGGCGTTCGCAACCTGCACATTCCTCCCTCGAGTTCCTTCGCGTGAGCGAGCTGGCTTTCGTCGCACCAACGAACCGTGGCTTCGCGAAGTTCCTACAAATGCTGGCATCCCGCAATGCGGCGGGTGTTGGAATTCGTCGAATGCCGGTAGATACAGCCTATGACCTCAGCGACTGGACAATCCAAGCTGAAAGAGGTGGTTCCAACGCTCACCTGGGGTGGAAATACCGATCGGGAGTTCTGTGAAGACTCTGATTCAGAATATGAAGGTGAATGCGCTCAGGAGTTTCCCATTCACTCTTGCTAAGGCACGGATCTTTCAGGATACTAGATGAGGGCCCGTTCGGAAACACGAGGGGTAGGTGTTAGGCGTTGGGCCTTAAGACCCGTCTTTCTGTACGTCGACCACTCCGTCCCATTCAACTCCCTCTTTCAGACCGGCAACACAGATTTCCGAATAATCAATACATAGTGATACTCCCACCATAATATCTACGAATTCTTTGGGAAGCATACATTAGCTAATACCACTAGTCATTCATCAGTGGCTTGTTAGATCGAACTGGTTAGTCCGGAAACCGTCGTCAGAGGGAATCAGAGGGAATGGAACGCCGGAACGGATTCCATCGCATTACTTACGGTATGCCATGCCGGTGGCCTTCATAGGTAATGGCTAGTGAGTCCGAGATCAGCTCAAGCTGTCTCACAGAATGGCATGTGGATTCACGTTTGTTTGAATTGGGTGTCTGACAAATTGACAGTCTTTGACAAGTGTCTTTCAAATGGGCACCTGCCAGCATCGGCGCGCACATACGCGCCCACCGAATGTATCCCTGCGAATCTTAATGAGGATGACGGCGTTTGTGCGTCGGGACCCGGGGCCTTCAAGCTTCAAGCTTCCAGCTTCAGCAAGTATAAAGGCAGGGATGTGCTCGGTGGGCCCTACACAACCTTCACAGCATCGTCGTCCATCCTTCTTGATCTCTTGCTCAGTATTCATCAGCCTCTTCCAACCATGGATTTCAACCCGGACCAGTACACTCCCCCAAAGCATCTCATCTGCTTTCGTTGCCGTTGCATCACTGTCCCCGAGGCTCCCCTCACATTCTTCAAGGGTCGCTACAGGCGAATTCGGACGTTGGTTGTGCTTCCGATGTGCGTATAACTACGCACACCTTCAAGAGCAGTGAGCGGCGTAGGGACCGTGAGCGGGCGCGTCGGTAGGACATCACCGTCGCTCTACACACGGACTGCTTATTCACGGTAACTCCCTCGATGTAGCGTTCGCAGCGGTCACTGGGAGCAGGGGCAAACAGTTTATTGTGGAGTTCTGACAGCCCAAGCTTAAGAGACGGTATGTTACTCTTTCTACCTTTCCCTGACATTTTCTGATAGGCCCTTCGTAGGTTATCCCTCCCCAACCCCGATAGCTCCGTTGCATCAACGACAGGCCCATCCGTCTTTCTAGATCCATCTAACTCTACTCATTCTCATCTCAGTTTACTTCCTTATTTTTCTGCGCTGGTGCCGTCGTAGTTTACATGTTTGCACCGTGCTGACCTCGTTGACGCTTATCGTCATCGAGAAGTCGAAAATCATTGCTGTTCATGTTGCTTTTGCTTCCCACAGATATATATATATATCAATTCTCCATTTCCGCCATGCTTTACGGTGGGGGGCACACTTTTTGAAAGTTGGGAAAGATAAGTGAGGAAGAGAAAGGGATATGAGCAACCCCTTCCAGGCTGATTTGGTCCACTCGTCAGATGAACGACCGTCTGAAATGGTCATGAGATTGTCGTGATAGGATTGCATAGATAGAAAGAGATCACGATCCGCCGTCCTGAAGGCGCCCCTGCTCGAATTTGTCCGAGCCTCTGCTCTATCGTCAGGGCTTCCGGGCGGCGAAGGTGAAGACCCGTAAAGACCTTCGAGTAGGTTTCCGCGCGATCCTAGGAGGGAATGCTCCAGGAAAGCTGCATGGTCATGCGGGTGATTGAGTCAACGACAATTCGCAAAGCCTCACATTGGGGACTGGACGAACCGACGGCATTTCTTCCAGAGGAACCGGCTGGCCTCAGGGTCGAGCACGGCATCTTGCCATGACCGACATAAAAGACATATTCCACCTGCCGAAGCCAGGACAAACTATAGAATAAGCCTGTCCGGGCTCGGTTTGATGGAACAACTGCTTCTGCACCAAAGCGATTATCTTCTGGTTAAGTCAGCCGCCGTTTCTGTTGGACTCACGAAGGCATCGCGCCCTCAAATGGCCACAATTGAAGGGTCCAACGCACCGTACAAGCCCACCCCAGTAATCCCACACGACGTCGTCGGCCAGTACGCTCAGAGAGACGCGAAAAGTAATCTCCTGCGTCGTCAGTTCGCTAACATGCACTCACCCTTCTAAACCCTTATTAATCCTTGGACATCAGGGTAGGCTACAGCCTACTGTTCATGGGCCGTCGTGGACTGGAGGCCGAGTCTTTAACGAACACTGACAAGACGAGCAGGTAGTGTGAACCAGCGTCAGGCTGGCAAGGATATGTCAGTTGTGACTGACTGGTCGGAAACGGGCGACTTGAAAGTTGAAAGACTGATAGTTCCATAGTCTCTCGACATGGGGTGGATTGGGCCTCCTCAGATGGAGCGCATTGGTGATGATGGCACTTGAATACATTGAGTGGAGATAATGCTAGAGTCAGACCGGACACAATGACGAGTTCGAGGTTGTGAATGGAGAATTGCAGATTAAAAATCAACCACGACCTTCCAACGTACGTTGGGAGACATCTACGCAAACCATGATTTTGTTGACGAGGCTTTGTGGTCTTGAAGGTGGAGTTTGATGCGGGAATGCCATCGCGAGTGTGAAGAGTATGATATCAGATATATGCGAAGGCCCGTCCAACTCCGAGCCACCCTCCCCCGGCAAACTAAATAGGGCTCACTACACATCAGGGGGCATGCCTAAGCTAAAGTAAGAGTCCTCCTCGTCCTCCGTATTCATCGGATCTTCGCCATTTTCGTCCTCCGATCCTTCATCACTGCTCTCATGACCAGAACCCTGCTCTCCAACGTGCGCTGACGAGGCACGGGAAGCATGTCGAGCGACGGGCCAGCAACTGACGTTGCAGGTATGATTAGGGTTCTGAGCCGCAGCGTGGCGCGCACAGGAGGGGCTGCGGCCGCCTGAGGATGTAGAGGCATCGCCGTGAAAGGTTTCGTGCACCGTGTCGAACTGCGAGCAACAAGGCATCATCGTTAGCAAGTCTACACGCCATAAAGAAGGGGACACGCACCTGTCTGAGTGAGGCCTGCTGCTGTCCCTCTGCTTGCGCACAGTAGGTCCGGCTCTCCAGGAGTTGCTGGTGAAAGTGTTCGATGCGAGCGTCCCGCTCACGGACTTGCTCACGGGTAGTTTTGAGGGCATCCTCAAGGTAGATGTTACGGGCCTGGAGGGCCTGCACAAAATCGGTGGCGGTATCGATGGCATCTTCCAAGGATCCGCGAGCGAAACGCAACCGGTTCACGCGCGTTCACGGCTAGCGAGGTTGCTTCGGTCGGGGAATGTTGTGTTTGCCGGAGAGTTTGGCCACATACCTTCAACCGCGTTTCGTGAGACCTTCGTCCGGGGACGAACCTGAGGCGATGCAGAAAGATTGGTACGACGGATGGTGCGTTCGCGCGAGGGGAGGGACGGGTAGGGACATCGTATATCGATAGAACTATGCCATAGTAGTCAGTGCACGACACAAGGCGTTACGTGTGACATGACATTCTCGTCACCCTCAGTGACGTGACTTGTGCCTGCGTAGTAACGTGACAGTTCCTGGTCTCGCAGGCTTTGACCTGACATCTATCTACGGACATGAACCCATATACTCTAGAGTCTAAGGTAATATTGACAACACAGTGGGATCCTATGCCCATTTCGATCTTCGTAATACCCCGAGGGAAATTATGAGTTAATTGATAATATGATCACTCTGCATGTGGCCACCGTGCATGCTCTCAGCATTGCTCTAATCATTTTCACATTAAACTCTTTGATTTGATCACAATATACCCTGTGAGTATATGTATAGAATAAGATCTTCATGCACCCCCTGCTCATGTTGTGATCCCACCGGGAGATATTTGAGAATAATCTCTCAAAGTACTCACCATAATACCATGGATCCTATTTTGAATAGCTACCGAGAGCCCATTGAGAGTGCAGTGTGATCATATTCGATATACTATCATGAGATACTCTAGGTATGAGCCCCGCTCCCATTCCGAAACCGTTCAGGATGTACTCAGCCATGCGCTCTCCGTGCGTCCATGGAGCCTATCCTGATCCCATTCTGATTATGAGCGGTGGGGGCACGGAGAGAACATGGCCGCTCATATGTAGCTCGAGGGCGGATGCGACGTTTATCGCCGGACCGCCGGACCAAGACGGGGTAGCCGACCTTATCGCAGAACGTCTCGGCTCCGCCTCCTCAAAGCTGGTGAGTTCCTTCCAGAGCGGCTGGTCGATACCGATCCCGTCCAGAAGGCGCGAGAGCTTGTAGCGGTTCTCTGCCGTGTCGATCATCTCCAGCGACGTCCCGAAGATGTTGACATTCTGGCGGTGCAGAGGTAGTGCTATTGTGTCTAGCGTCTGGCCGCCCATGGACAAGATGACTCCGCGAGAGCGCTCTGTGTCGTAGATGGCGAAAATTGTTTCTACGGAGATGCTCTCGAAGTAAAGTCAGTCGGCTTCGTCATAATTGGTGCTGACAGTCTCCGGATTGTAGATGACCGTAATTTTAGGGAGACCCTGGGCGCGCAATGTTCTGGTTGGACAGAAAGCGAGGACATCAGCGTTCGTGTCCGTGACATTGAACTCATTGCTTTTATCTAGTGATCTCTCCAACATGCTCGAGGCTTCCGTTCACAGTCTGGATGGGAGGTCGCCTTATGCCGTTCGACTGCAGTCGATAATGTTCCAGGGACGGGCAAGCAGGCGGGACCGTCGGCCAATGTAGTGCAGCCGACGCAAAAGGTTCGAAGACTCGAAGCTAAGGTCGTTCCACAGGAATCGGGATTGGGCACGTTGGATGTCTGTGCGCCGTAGCCAAATGATCGCACTCCCTCTCTCTTTCCACCACTTCACCACAAAGCACCGTTTATGTCCACATCGCACACGAAGCGCTGCGACGCCTGCGGTTGGGCTGTGGTCGTTATTTCTCAATGACGCTTAGGTACACTGCGTTCAGCCATTCGAGTTCACTTTGCCGATCTCGCTACATCGACGTGGTTCTATCGCACGAGGCGCGGCCGTTACCCACTTATCTACGTTTGTTTATTGACATGATGGGCGTGACAGAGATAGAGCAGGATGTTGCTTGCGAAGTAAGGTGAAGAAGGCCGCTGCGGGCGGCGGGTGTCGAGTAAAAATCACACGCAACTGCTGGTGCATTCAAAACTTCGACACTAGAGCCCAGCGGTTCAGACCTGGTTCAGGAACCGGTTCAGAACCCCTCCTCGAACCCAGGCCTGAACTAGGTTGGAACCAGGTTCCGAACTCTTTCCTAGATGATGTCTGTCACGCCCTGTGACGTGTTCGGAGGTTCTGAACCTGCCCGATTTGGAAAACACAACAAAAAACTCCAGTTTCAATGTCATTTTCATGGTCACTGTACCAGTCAAGTTAGCAAGTGTTTTTGGGAGTGGCAGGGGAGGGCGACGGCGAGAAGGTCGAGCGGGGGCGCGAGTCGGAGTCGGGCCGCGCGACGGTGTCAGGTTGAGGGGAAAGAGAAAGAAACCGCAGCAGGAGGGCTTGAGGTGACGCTGAGTCAGCGCCTTCCTTTTTTGGCTGCACGCGAGGTTCAGACCTCGACTCCGTTTGTGACAGAATGTAACGCTGGCTCAGGTTCAGAACTCGGTTCAGAACTTGGTTCGGAACCGGGTTCAGAACCAGGTTCGGAACTCGTGGGCTCCAGTGTCGAAGTCCTCGGTGCATTGACGGTATGGTGGGGCGACGTTGCTCTGTTCTTTTCGAAATCAACATAGTGTAATTATAATTATCTAACTATATCTTTGCTTCGTCTCAACGTCCCGCCCTTCCTTGTCTTGATCAGATCAGATAGTCCTTTATTGTGAACCAAAAACTAATGCTACCATAGTGAACCTAGTACCCCACATCTGACTCGATCTCTGGCGTCCAACGTATGCCTCCCAAACTTTCCTCTGAGGAGGACACACCTTCTTGGTCTTGTACGCCCTCCTCAAGGTCTCCCACAGTAGGGTCGCCTTCACGATATGGAGGCATGTTCAAAACATCCACAAGGTCTTTTCCTGCAGCAGCGGCGGCGGCAGCAGCTTCGTGGATGGAGATTGCGCTCATGACTGATGGGTCATCGTCCATAGCTCGAAAGTAGCTTAGAAGTTCAGAATAAACATCCCAGGCGTTCTCTCTGGTAACGTGTGGGTTACCCATTTCGTTGTAGAACTCGGATGCGCGGGCCTCAAACTCCGGGGGAACCAGATTGAAGACGGGATGGTCAAACGGCGCAAGAGCCTGCCTGACCTCATTGAGATGTTCCACATTGACATCAACCTGCACCGGTGGTCAGTAAATCATTAATCATGCTTTCTGCTTCCCAACTTACTCCAAAGTCCTTGGCCGCAAAGAGGTGGGGGTGCGCGAAGATGTGACTTGGGCGCCCCTTAGGTAGAACTTTGTGCTTGTTGTTACGGGGTTGAGAGAATTCATTGAAGCGTTCTTTGAAGCGGTCAAGCTCAGCTTGTAGAACAGGAATGAAAACGAAATGGAAAACCAGGCTAAGATGGTCTGTTACTTGAGATGGAAATGAGAGAATAAGAAAAAGAAAACTCGCCGTTCAAGGATAATGTCAGCATTGTACAGGCCAGTGTTCACCCCCCAATCCACCAAATCCTCAAATCCAGGACTCCACCTCTCTCGAAGCTGTCCCCAAAAAATCTCCGGCTTTATGTTCCTATGGCCTCCCCGGAATTTGTGCTGGATCGAGTGGGATAGAGATGCGTCATGAGCGTGCCGTAGGAGCGTGTGGCCATTGGCGAGAGCATTGTTCTCAGTCCCAGGATCACTTTGTGTGAGGAGGGGCATTTCTAATGTGATGTTAGTGATAGTACGAGTACAGGGATATATCATAGCAACATACTTCCATGTTCTGCGACTGTATCGCAGTAGTACCCGAAGATCAAGCGCGGATTGCGGTTCGTCCACCAAATCTTGAGCCACATAATTCGACCGGAGAAAGTGTCGATGCAGACGTGGAGGAAAAGCTGAAACTTCCTCCACTTGTCATGCTGATCCACGGACCAGATGTCATTAACACCTGCACAATAGAAGACCTTGCGTTTCAAGCGCCGCATCTTGCGCCTTGAAACCTCATCGCGGTGGTGTTGATTCATGTACTCTAAGATTCGAGCCCTACCAAGCCCGTGACTTGTGGAGCTGTTTGAGGACACAATCACATACCTTGATACATGTTTGCCCTCCTCTTGGAGCAGCGTGACCTTCATGTCATGGGAACCCTGTTCAGGGAACCGTGCTCTGACCCTCTCGACAGATGGTCCGATACTTTCTACTGTGTGAGCTTGCCCTCGAGCTGACTTGAGACCCCAAGCGCTTCGCTTTTTCTTGAGCAGAGAAAGTCTACACGATCGTGGTACGCACAAGAGTTAGACCACTCCGAGGATCATCAAGGAGGTAGCACCGACTTCAGATCATAAAGCTCCGGGTCATACTCCATTCGCAGGTGCCGGATAATTTCTGGGTTTTTCATACCTATGGAGACACACTTCTCCACAAGAGGCCGAATCAAAGAGTCTGGTGCTTATGATGAAGAAGTTAGCTAGAGGAATCTTCGACACTGTTGAGACGTACGCGCTGGTAAGCCTCGACTTCCGTTCTTCCCTCCGGGATTCGGCATGCTGGGGAGGACTCAAGGAGATCGAAAGCGAAGGTGAAGAAGTTCAGAGTGAGGAGGGACCTAGTAGAAATTGGAAGAGTTATAACAAAGTTATAATATCGACCATGGGTGCTCGGAGTCGCGCAGCGTGCATAGCTTACTGTATGCCGCGCGTCCAACGTCCAACGTCCAACACTACTTACGTGCTTACTTTTAGTAGCTTACGCGTTACTTAGTAGCTTACGCGTTACGTGACGCCTCCTCCGTCCTCACCTGCTCTTATATAAGTACGTCTCAAGTTTTTTCTAGAGCCGGTACAAGGTAATAGTGCATATGCATGAGAAGGTATAAATACAAACAGTCGTTTATTTCGATTAGATATTTGTTGTTGGCGGGGTAGAAACGGTGTGTACGTCTGAGCAGAACCAGTCAGAAGCAAGCATATCAAATACCAACGCCACATACCCTTATTATCGGCCCGCCATAGTCTAAGAGGTGTATCAGTTCGAGTCGGGCTGGTCGCTGTTGCAGGTAGGGCACCTTGAGCACCACCCGTATGAGAAAGAACGCGCAGGGCCGACACAGGTTGAGTACTTAAATGTTCCTCTATGTTCCGTCCTTCGAGGCGTGCCCCTTGTGAGCTTCCACCATGCTCTCGTACAGTTCTAGTCCCAGCGAAGGCAGGAATAGCTTCCTCGGCTTTCCTTCATTGTCGAAGTGGCCTCGCGACTCAACCCACCGCTTTGCAGCCCTATCCACGTGGACACGACTGCAACCTTTGATGTATGCGCGAAGATCTTTGACAAGTTCGGGAGGCGGCGAGAGCCAGTGAACTGTTGGGCGGCTTCGGGGTCATCTCCATTCCATTTCTTGATGTAGAGCGAAAGATGGAAAGCCGAGGGTAGTCCGAGGTCCTAACACGAGCATATGAAGATTGTGCACACGTCACAAAGAGAAGTACAGACCAGTTTCTGTGGGGAAAACCCCGAATCACCATCGTCATTCCCCATCATTATCATCGGGGACGGTTTCCTGCCAGCCTTGTTAGTAAGATGGTCCGTTTGCTGCTACGAATCTTCTTGGTTGCATAATGGGAGTTCCCGATGAACTGTGTCTGTACCCTGTCGCGTTTTCTCGACTTTCCTTGGCCGTTTGTTTCTTCGCGGTTGACTTCGTCATTGACGTCGTCCACTTCGATGATGCACGGTGTCTGCTGACGATCAGGAAGCACTGTGCACAGCAGACGGTTATCAGATATTGAGGAGAGTGGTGCGGACGACACGCACGGATGTTCACCGTAAATTCCATCAAGTCACGCGAGAATGGTGCAAAACAAAATTTGGGGCCTAATTGCGCTTCGTCTGGGAGTTTTTAGTTTAGGACTGCACGTGGGAGACGGTGGCCCCCAAGGCGCAAAGGCCGCCGCCGCCGCCGCCGCCACCGCCGCCGCCGGACGCACAACGGTGGCGTCGGCGTTGCGCGTGTCGTCTGCTCTTCCTCCACGCTCATCGTCCGCGACCCATCCTGTCCACACGCGCGTCGCACGACGGGGCTCGTGCAGGTGTTGGGACCGGACGCGAGGACGATGGCGACACGTCGCGGTCAGGAGACACGTTCTTGAGGGTCGAGGCGTTCGGGGTAGGAAAAGGCGACGTTGTTTGAGGGCTGAAGATTGCCGCCTGCCCGAGGCGAACCGTGATATTCTTGCTCTTGTCGAACCACCTCTTGTCCCGTGCGAGGATGAGCGAGGATGTTACATTCCAGAAGCGTCACCCAGAGCATCGCCGACGTCTCGAGGATGAAGTATTTGAGAGGACGATGAGGAGTTTGTAAGAGATGGTCGGGTACGCCACGCGCATAAGCTGCCAGAACGACTCCCGCGGCTCCATTCGCTTCCTCGCCGGTTCTGCGGATGCGCTCATGCGTTAAAATACTTGAAAGCGCGTTTCTCTTCAAACCGAAATCGTCGAATAACGTCAGTGAAGTCGTGGAGTGTGTATGATCAGATTAGATGGGGGACGTTGAGGAGAACTGTAACCTAAGGCGATGAGATAAATTTGAGGGCGGGAGTAGGGGAGGGGATTTTCGGATTGAGTAGACCGTGGTTGCACGATCGACTGGCGGCGTTCGCGCGCCTTCTCCTGCTCCTCAAAAATTCTCGCCACGCGCCCCTCCCGCAGACAAACGGCATCCTTCGACCACAGGTCAAGCTCCCGTTCCGGTAACTCGCCCGCTGCGCCCTGCGTGATGATCTCGCGGAAATCGTCGCCTTCGGTTTCCTCGAGGTCGTGACGGATCCCTGCTCGGTGACCAGGCCGCCTTTGAGTACGTACATGAAATCGATGATCTGGGAGAGGTCGTGTGTGATGACGATGGTGCTCTCTCGAAGACAAGGGCACGAGAAGTTGCATCCAGCGCGCAGGTCGCCCTATCTAATTGGTTATGGGTACCTTGTCTTTGACGATTGAAGATCAAAACTCACTGAGAAAACCTTGGGATCGCGGAGCGTAGCACGGGCGATAGGAAGGCACTGTTTCTGTCCACACAGAAGGATTGGTATCGCCGTTGACGAGCACGGTATCATGGCCGTTCGAAAGGTCTTCTGCTGGCATGAAACGCTGCATCAGAGCGACCGTGCACGGGTCAGTGGCTTATTGACGCGTCACGTTTTCTGAGCGACGTCCACAGCCGAACCTGCGAGACCTATGGCGACGTTTTCTTGCACGCTGGTGTGGAAGAAAATCCTGATTTGTTGACGGATAGTGATACACTCGAGGTCAAGGTACTCGACGACTTGCTCGTCGAGCATGATGTTGTCCGGGCCTGAATGTCATACATGCGCAACAGAAACTGCGCGGCCGTGGACTTTCTAGACCCGGACCCGCTAACAAGAAATGTGATCGCGCCCGCGGCGGGGAACATGATGACGTTATTGAGGAAGGAGGCAGTGGGGCGGGACGGGTACGCGAACGCGAACGTGATGTCACCGTGGAACTGCTTTTGATCTTGCGGAAATTGGCGGTCTAGTGGCGGGGGAGGAGCTCGAGGGCGGAGATGGCAGTACCGTGGCGGAGGGTGTGCTTGTCCTGGGTGGTAGACGCGGCGATGGGGGAGAACTGGGTGAATGAGTTCAAGAGCTAACCGACGACGAAGGTCATGAAGGGGGCGACGCCCCTTGGAACGAGGGAGAGAATAGTTGCGGGGAGAATAAGGATACCGTCTCGTTGAGAGACAAGGAAAAGAGAACGTGGATGGGCGGGGTGTAGTCGGGGACTTTGAGGATGGAATTGTAATCGAGCTGGGCTTAGTCTTTTCCTTGGGAGGGGAGACATCGTCAGAGGAGACGAAAATGTCTTGGGGTTGGCCTGGGTAAGAACATGCGCTATACGTCGATTCGTCGTAACTATTTGGACCCAATGTTTGCTTTTTGAAATGGAGGCGAGGGGAGCAACATAAATTTCCGTGAGCGTTGTTCGACGGAGTCCTGAGGCCTGATGAGTCGGTGTTTGATTATGTAAGTCGGCGTAGAGGTGAGATCTTGAGACTTCAGCAAAGTCCGCGTGGAACTCAGACTCCTTCCCTTAGTCGCTCGTTCTCGCGGCTTCCGGTCCCCCCACACCCGAAACAAACCTGCAGAGCTCGAAGAGCGACTGGGATATTTCGTCCTGACAAAGCAGGACCCCGAAGAACCCCTCCCGCCATTCCTCCCAATTCGGACGGCCAGCGCGTCTTCCGAGATGCCGGGCTGCGTCGCGCCCCTGCTCCCTCCCGCACATAAAGTACGCTGTTGACGACGGTGCGGTGTCTTGTACTCCCCACTGTGTCATATTTTCTATCTCAGAGTGATGTATGTACTCTGCGCTCAACACAGCCACGCTATTGTCCACCGGAATTGGATGCGGGGCTGATTCAGATGTTGACAAAGGCCGCGAGAGTTTCGAGACACGGCAGCCACGACGACGACGTCGTTGTTGCCGACTCGTTGAACACGGCAACGCGAGAGCTCAATATGCCAGCCTGAGTGTGGTTTCAATAAATGCCCATCGCGGTGAGCTCGTGATTTCAGACAGTACTGTACAAGTTGTGCACTCTCCGAACCTGCAGACCCAGAGATCGGTCACACTGAACAGCTTCCAATGTTTCAACAGTCAACTGTACAGTTCAATTGCATGAAGAGTACAATCCTAGGCTCTACTGTACAGGGAAGAAACCGCATGAGAACCACCACACCAACGGCGCATGTGCGGGAGGGAGCAGGGGCGCGACGCAGCCCGGCATCTCGGAAGACGCGCTGGCCGTCCGAATTGGGAGGAATGGCGGGAGGGGCTCTTCGGGGTCCTGCTTTGTCAGGACGAAATATCCCAGTCGCTCTTCGAGCTCTGCAGGTTTGTTTCGGGTGTGGGGGGACCGGAAGCCGCGAGAACGAGCGACTAAGGGAAGGAGTCTGCGTGGAACTGGGGCAGGAAAACCGAACATGTCAAGTCATGCATGGCCATGCCCTTGCCACGCCTGGCCACTCCCACTCATGCATGTCGCCCACACTTCACTCATTCGACGCTCGGGCTCCACGCTCGCCTTATACTGCGTGTTGAAGGTTGGTATCCGCCGAAGGATATTTGCGTGATATAGTGCATGGCAGTGCCATGGCCATGCATAGTCAGAATTTTTCGACTTTGCTGATGGCCGCCCGAGGACGTGACTGGGACTCGGGAGGACTTTACGCGTTACGCTGTTACGACTTGCTCTTTCGGAGTCTTTTATTATCCCCCACCGTCATCACACCGAGTCGCCCTCGTCGAGAGGCAGTGTGGAGGGAATAGAGAAGGTAGCTGATTGAATTGTACCGTCTGTGCGAGCGAGTCGTTGTTTTTTTACAGCCGTTTGCATAAAGGATGGCACTCGCAGGAAAAAAACGCGTCTCTTCCCAGAACGTCCGACCCTACCTTCTCGGCGCTTATCTCACAGATGCATACGTCATAGCTACACTTATTTCAACCTCCGATAGCTAAGCTACAAGACGTTCAAACTCCGATAGTAAGGCGCTTATCTCGTGACGCGGAAGTTCCATTTCAGAAGGTCTGGGGAAGGCCCGTTTTTTTCGGTGAGTGCCATCCTTTATGCAAACGGCTGTAACATGAACGAGACCAGGTAGGGCGCGGAGCGCGATGGTATTGGCGCGAATGGCGCTGTCCGTCCCGAACAAGGTACCTAGATTCACCACAGGTCTTGAACGGACAGCAACCGCCCGCGCTCTGCCGCAGAAGAGGCCAACAGTGCCATCTGCTAGTAAGTCTCCCCCCCTTTTTCCGCTCGCATCTCACAAGCCGCAGGGAACTCTCTCCTACGTCGATGTTACCACTAACCCTTGTCTTTCAGGATGGCTTCAACCACTCAGATCAAGAAGGACAGTACGCAGGACCTGAAGAGCGTCGCGATTAGTTTGTTTACCGCATGCGATGCCTGCATGCGTTCGTACTTCCCATACTAATGTGCGTGCAGGTCTGTGCAGGCCGTAATAATGTGCGTGCAGGTTGTTATCGGGTGCCAGAAGCATAACGACTACCAGGAGAGCATAAAGTGGCTCCTCGCCTTGCAGCGCGTCTCCTCGGGAATCCCGTCGCGTGGCAACTCTATTAGACTCGAACCAATCCCTGTCGTGGGTGATGAGTACCGTCGATCACCCAGCCGCGACGTGTTAATGCCGGCTTGCCTCAGGGACTGGTTCGAGTCTACAACTCTATGTACCGTCAGGAGATTTCGAAGAATTTTAACGACGCAGCTCTCAGTACTACCTCCTCGGAGTGCGGGCCCTGCAGCACCAGGTGAGTGCACCGTCCCTAACGAGTGCGACTAGGACTTACCAACGCGGCCCTGCTCCCACAGCACGCCGTAAACCTCCGTCCCCGTCCACACTACTGCCGTGACAACTACCCATCGCAGATTTTATGGACAATCGGCACAACAAAACGGGGATTGTGTACCTCGTACTCCCGCTCGCAAAAGCGCGTACTCCACAAATGACGGCGATCACAGAGGAGGGGGATGGCTGAGATGGACGTTGTGGGATCACAGTGAGTTTCGCATTCGTCTGGAACGAGATGACGACTTACCAGCCTGGAAACTCGATCCGTCATGCCCTCGACTGACGCGCGGCGGGGTGCGGAGATCGTCGTGGGCTGAGTCACGACGTTCTACTTCGTCGGAGAGAAGAGGATCCGCTTTAGTGTGGGTTCGTGTGAGCCTTTAAGCTTTACAGTGCGTGTCCCCCCTTTAACCCTCCGCTGCGTCGCTGATTTGCCTCTGTACGAATAGGTTGTATAAAACAAAGATCTGGACCGCGTCCACCCATTGAAGGGGCCGCGTACGACCAGTAAGTTGTCTCGCCATCCTGCCCTCGGCTCGTTTAGTTTGATTTTGTTTCGACCGACAATCTCATCGTTCACACTCGCCGGAGCCTTCACCAACGTCACTACTTGATCTACCTCAATCAATCCGGGGTCGTTTGTACCAGGTTCCACCAGACTTCCAGCTTTCTCATTGTCAGGTTCTCGCGGGCGTGTTTGGGCTGTGGGAGATGCCGTTCCTCACGCGCATACCCTCGACGTCTCTCAAAATAGAATATCTTCCGTTGCTGTGTACGACCACAAGCGGGGCGAACGACAACCTTTACTATAAACAGGATGCTTCCAGTCGTACAATGCACGAGATAACATGGTTGGGACAACAAGTAACCGTACGGCGAAGCGTATAGCGCGACTCGGGTAGTATGATGCACCGAAGGAACAAGAAATATGGCCTTGGGGAAGGGGGGGGGGGGAGGCGAGCAGAAATGCGGACGACAAAGCGCCCTAAGCAATACTACAAGTAGCCTGACAAGATTGAGGGGGATTTACGAGATGAAATGAGAACGGAAAGATATGCACAAGGGAAACACGGCACAAAAACGTAGCACCGACCCGAAAACGACAAACACTTTGGAAGCGATCCTGACATAGCGACAACGTAAGGAGCCGGAGCTTGATTTCCTAGTCGCTGAAATACTGGGCATACTCGTCTTCCGACTCGTGGTCCTTGTCTGTCACTATACCAAGATTATTCTGCACGGCCGATACTTCCTGGGCACTCTCGGACATGACAGCATCAGCTTCGACTTCGACTTCGTGATGTTTGCGATGTTCAAGATACCAGTGGCAGGCCTCCTCGCGCGTCCGGCAGCGACGATATCTTGATCCAGGCAGATCCACGATGTTGCGAATGACAGTCCTGTAAGCACAAAAGGTTATCTCCTGTTGACGCTCGTTCTAAAGACGCAACTCACCAGGAATTCAAAAACACTGCCAACGTCTCTACCGCAACCGACGGCCCAAAACGATCTACCAGTGGTGATCGGCTGCCGAGTCACGGCGACGGGATTAAGGAGTGCCCCCCAGTTTTCCTCGCTCGCCTTCAAGCTCAAGGACGCTTGGTGGGAAGGAACAGCGCCTGCGGACGAACTTATCGAATGAGTCGTCTCGAGATCGTGTCGGGCCCTCTTTCTTGCGAGAGGAACAGATGGTTCATCCAACACTCGCCGGAGGTTGAGTGTGTCCGAACCTTTCGGAGCGTCGCCAACCGAGGATTTCAGGGCATACGGACGACCGAAAACCGAGGTCGCGTCTGAACGGACGCTTGTTAAGGACAACGAGGGAGCAGACCTCAAGTCAAAGTTCTCTGAGTGGACGTCGTCGTCGATAGAGGGAACTGTGGCGTCGCCGCTGAGGGCAACACAAGTCGCATCTTCGTGAAGCTGCTGCCAAGTTAGGTCAACTAATCAGACCGTGAAGGAGACGTTCCTTGCTGCTTACATTTCCGCGATGATCATCGCCAGCGTCGGAGCAGCCTTCCTTGCCACAGCGGCAGGTTCCCGGAGCCGTTTTTACCTCTGCGACGCCTTCGGGATTGTCTCGGCTTATGATATAGACGTTGGGGGTGTCGTGAGCATTGTGAGCATCTGCGAGAGTGGGAGCCGGCGTATGTGGAGGCGTCGGTGTTGACGGTACAAGGATAGTAGGGGAGGCTTGCAGGGCGAGGGCAGAAGTAAATCCTGAAGGGGACAAAGCAGGAATTACAAGGGGGGCGGCAGTGGGAAAGAGTGTAGCGGGAGGGTGTTTTTTTGCAGGGGCCAACAACTCCGTGTAAAGGCACCAAGCTTGCCGGGCGTCCGCCTCGTTCGCGAACTCGCGCCAAACAACTTCGTCAGCGTCGTTGAGAATCTTAAAAACACGAGACCTGATAGTGCAAACGATAATCAGCTAAAACACAGCGAAGTTATACAGTGGAAATATGGACCAATCGTCGTGTACGCCCTCATGACGGGGCGGACTACTGCGAAACACTACCCAGGCTGCACCCGGAACGTCGATGGGATGAACGTTATCGAGCTCTACAAACTCGTTCATTGAGTGGACTACGACACCAGAGGGATAAGAAGGCTCACGACGAAGGTCAAGCGAGTGGTCAAGATGAGAAACCATGAGAGGGAAGACTATACACTGAAAGGTGAAAGAGGAAGAGAACTTGAGCGGCAGCGACCGTTATCAGTCCTAGGAGGAGGGCCAGTGCTTTTATGCGTCATGAAAGAACTTTTAACTGTGTGTGGAACACGGAGAAGGCTAGTCCGCCACGCAACTGTTTGATGAAGGCGTTTGGTGGTGTTGAACGCGAATATTGAGTCCGAGAAGTTATGTGACGCACGACCGAGGGGATGACACTTCGACCTATCTGTCGTCGGTTATGGCAGCGCCGATGAAAGAGCGGCAAAAATGGAGATAGCGTGTACGAATCTGTGATGATGATTACGTAGTAATCAGCTGAACTGTCCCACCGGGAGCAGGAAGGGATAGAAAGTTGTCCAACAACGCTCCTGGAGGGATTCCGGGCCTCCGGCATACGTCAAACGGGCCCCTTCAGGCACCCGAGGCCTGACACCTGACATCACATCTGACATCTAGCAGATTCTAACAACAGCCTGTAAGTTACTAGTATAGAACGACTGTCTTCTGGTTAGATCAGCAACGGGAGACTACCTGTAGTACACAGGCTGAGGAGGCAGGGGGACGGAGACGGAAGGAAGGAGAAGGGAGGTGCAGGAGTGGGAGGAGAGGGGATGGTTGGTCAGAGGATAACGGGAAAGGGAAAAGGAGAAGGAGAGGAGGATCGGGAACAGGAAGACATCGACGCGCAACGGAGCAAACCGAACCAGGACGAGTCGCGGCGCACAGCGCGCTCTCACCGGGCCCAATGACCCTAAACAGGTCGCCAATCCTGCCGAACATGCAAGCAACGCGAAAGGGATTCGATAGAAAAATGTACGAGTAGTCTAGACATGGGCTCTACGGGTCCAAATAGACTCTAAACCAGGGGGGAAACACAGGCTGAGGTAGTACAGGCCGTTGTTGGTCAGTGCGGCGCGCCAGATCGAGGAATCTCGTAGGAGAGGATGTCGAGGAAGTCGTCAAACTTCCTACCCGCGCCCGAAGCTCTTTTAGCCATCCCACCATCCCTTTTCTTTATCGAATAGCAATAGCATTTGTGCGCCGAGTTTCCTCGGTCCGACCTTGCGGATGAGGTTTCTCAGTGCGCGTTTGTAGCCCAATTTCTTCATGGCGTGTAATTATATTCGCGGAGGGTTCGCGCGAGTAGACGAGCTGCAGAAGCGTATGCGCAAAGCGGCTGCCGGCAAATCCCCGAACACTTTCCCCCACAGTATTCCTGGTCCCAACAGGGAGCAGGTCTCATTTCATTAATTGTGGAGCTTGATTGCCCCCATGTGATCAGTCACGTGATTAATCAGCAGTGGCAATTCGCGTTTTCTTGGGGGGTAGACGGAAGTTGTACAAGTCAACTTGGCTTCTCGAAGGTCCTGAGCCGAGTTGTACTGAGATTTGTTTGCCGGCTGCCGCTGGGCATTGTGTGTCGGCACTATCCGTGTACCCTTCGGGGCTCCAGCCTCCGTCCGCGTACAGCAGACCAAGTACATTATCTCTAAATATGGTACCATTTTATCATTGAAAGTGACAGGGATCTCAACATATTCAGCATATTCTGTCACATTATGGTTTCTGCGGTGACTGAGTGAGTCTCCGACAAATGATTACACGATAAACCCCTGGAAATTAAGCCAAAAATGCCCGAAGTCGAATGTGTACGTCAGCTGGGGACCTACAGACGTTGAACATTGGGAAAGCACTACGGTAGCTCTAAACGATACAAGTACTCTCTATCTAATAAGTCAATTTAGAGCATATGAGAAGGGGAGACTGTACTAGAACAATGGCCAAGCCTCGGAGGCACGGCTCCTTTTGTGGCACCGGCACGGGGCGACCTCAGTACAACTCGGCCGGAGAACTTTTACCCGAGTTGTACTTGTACTATTTTCGTATATACTCGTTTTCTTGTGCGGATGCTTTGCAATGGTGTTTGAAATTGTCACGTGATCCTGTCCGCGCGCTTTCTCTTGGCCTGCCCTAAACATTTTTTCGGTTGCGGCCCTCATCGCAAAATTGTGATCTCGGATTTTTGTTGGACTGAGACCTTTGCCACTATGTAGTGGCCAAATCATACTTTCCATATGACATTCTAACTTGCATGCTTCGCATATGACATGCAGTATGTGTTTGCGCCGACCGGGACCAGGTATGCCCGCAGGGCCGTGTTTTTAAGTTCCAATTGCAAGATTTGGGGATCAGGTCCATCAGGCCATCGTGCATCAGGCCTCAGGCCTGACGTCGTTCGCATTTTCAGTTCAAAGTTTGCCTTCAACAATCCTAATATCAAGGACGCTTGCGGGTGCGGCGAGTCGTTCAATGTTGCAACATAGGCCTCAGGGTCCGTCCTCCGTCCGCTTACGACTACGTGTGCGCTTCCGGCGACAAGATAGATATATAGATAATTACACGGCACGGACGTCCCTAAGTACACAAGAAACAGCCGGAGTCCGGGCCCTATCCCGGTTTGTCAATGTCACGCTCGCCGACAGCGGCGACGACGACGACGACGGTGCCACCCAATATGTACTAAGACAGGAAAAAGGGAGCGCGCCGCTCAGGGAGGTGCGTCCGACACATCAGTCGTTAGGGGAGAGGAGGGGATGGAGGCGTTGAGCAAAAGACGCAGCGGGGGTGCGTGGGACCGGGATGGGCGCGGCAGAGGCGCGTGGGAGATGGTGGTATTGGATGGGAAAAGGCTCGGGGGCGCGGGCAGATTGTCGCGGACGGGAGGCAAGCGCACGGGGACAACAAGAAAAGTACACTAGAGATGTCACGCGTTACAAATGGAAAGACTAGAGGAAAAGGGGGGGAATGAGCAGACGACACGAAACGGATCGCGCACGACGGTGTCACACATGAGCTGCAACACCTACCGTGGCTTCCTGTTTGAGGGTATAGCAAGTGGGTAGTTGTGTGGCTCTACAATTGCACATGGGGAAGATTATTGACGTCGAACGCGAGTCTCGAGCGCAAGGACCTGATTACGAAGACACAAAAACTGGGGACCGTCAAATACAGCTGTGCCTTCAGATCAGGAGTCATACCTCGGCCTCCGCTTGAAGAGTGCGCTGGTGAAGGTTACGGACCCTACCCTCCGTGTGCAGGATCATAGTCTGTGGTCATGGCGTTTAACGTAGTTCGACCTATCCTT
This sequence comes from Amylostereum areolatum, assembly GCA_012932865.1. NCBI lineage: Eukaryota > Fungi > Basidiomycota > Agaricomycetes > Russulales > Stereaceae > Amylostereum > Amylostereum areolatum. Next base: position 2,354,566 of record SAXG01000002.1, read on the forward strand.
GAAGAACTTACCCGGATAGAGCGAGTGCTTCTGCTGGTGCCAGTTGAGACGCGCGTGAATGCCGGCGGCGCCAGTCCCGCCAATTTAACCTGATTGCGCAGATAGACAACGTATTCCTCTAAACACTCGAAATAGCGGCGTTTCTTGTCATGACACGACAAGTCGTCCCTGTCGCGTATGAAAGGTTAAATCGCAGGATTTTACCAAGATACAAATACTGACGGGTTGGTGGAACAAAATCCGATGGACTCTGACATGAAACGCTGACGAGCCTGGTGCACGGTCTCGCTGCGTCGTGTCTCTTCCTTATCGTGTTTGCTAGAATATGTGCCACAGAAAGCCGCCTTTGCGTGATATTCTTGCTGAGTCCCCAAGGGACTGGACAAAGGTTCAGGAGGGGTAGTAAATACGCTCAGATGAAGGTTAGCATTTCGTTCTATGAGGTCCAAGTCTTGTCCCTCTGGTAGGAGTCTTGTGGTTGGGAAGTGTGCGGGTGGAGTATAACGAGATGGTCGAGGCTCATCAAGAGGAATGGAAGGGGATACGTCCCCGTAGTGAAAAGGAACGTGAACGGTGCTAGGAAGCAGAGGAACAGGGGAGTGCAACGGAAGGCTGAAAGAATCGCTCAGGTTGTATGACGCGTCGACTGTGTAGGCAGCGCTGTTACCATGGAGTTGTTGAGGGTAGAAGCCGTTTTGGACGAGAGAGGCGGAGGTAAGGGGGACGCTGTGGTTGAGCTCGCCAGAAAGAACCTGTCGACGGTCGTTGGCATAAGGTGATCCTTGGTCAAAAACGCTGTGACGGTTGAGGTCGACGCCGCACTGGGCCAGCAGAAGTCGCTCGTCATAGGGCGCGTGAAACTGTGTCATATAAATCAGGCTGATGAAAGGAAGTGCGGGGAAAGGGCTTACCTCCCCGTCATAGTTAAAGCCATAGGATGCATGCCGCTGCGCGCGTAGGGGTCGGTTTGCAACGGACAGCTCGGCGTTATACATGACAGTATATAAAAGGAAGAACCGGAGAGATAACCCGAGTCACGGTGGAGAGAGGGGATAGATGGGCAGATAGGATGGAGAGGACGAAAGACTCTCAGTCTGAAGATCTGACCAGTAATAGAGAGCAGCCATTGGCCAATGGCCATGATCCAGGCGGCGACATGTGACCCCACCAGACACTCGGTGCTGCTTACTAAGAGACAGTCGGAGCAGGAAAAGCCGAAAAGGGGTCACTGAGGAGTTTGAGCGAGACGGCTGTGTCCGAGCCTACAACCCAATGTAGGCTCGGACACAGCCGTTTCGTTCAAACTCCGCAACCTCATTCGACAAAGTGACCCCCTTTCGTTCTCCGCCTAATCTCCGACTCTTAGTAATCAGAACCGGGTGTATGGTGGGTAGGGGGTCACGTGTCGAACGCCTGGACCGAGGCTAGCGTTCACTCCCCTTGTGCAAACTTCCAACGAGTCCGACGAGAGAGTTCTAAGATAACAGGTATGCCCGTCTTGGTATTTTGCGTGGATGGCCATACATCTGATATAGCCATCATGTTCCTGCGACTCTACAACCACCAGTCCCGAAGCGTTCAGAGTGACGTCGCCGGCGTATATCCGCTTGGTCCGCTGGCATTGAAAGGTTTCATAAACTCCTTTCTGCTTTAGCTTTCGGGCTGACGTCAAATCTAGTCTTGATATCCGTCTCAATTCCCCCGCCCCCCATTTCAATGGCCAGTCACTATCTAAGAGGGGTTGACCGGCGAAGGAGCACGCTTTCCTCATCTCGCTCATCTCCTCATCTTCACGGCATATCAGCATGCTATCTCCCTTCTTTTGAATGTAGAAAAAGGCGTCTCTTGGCACTACAACGAAGACCCCATTCATCGCGACCGTCCAAGCTCGCAGAGCACGCCGAGCACCATAAGGTGTGTACCAAGTCGGCTCGTGTTGTCGCTTACCATGCTGATTCATCACCCGCGCAGAGATGTATCGCTTCGTCCGACCAGGAGCTTACCGTCGAGGAGCGCAGCCTCCTGTGTCGCCTGCAAGAACTTGATCAGTGCCCAGTGTGCGTTCTGGCACATCGTCTCACCACCAAACAGAAGGAAGAGTAGAAGAGTAACAAAGCGTAAGTGTCCATGATCAAGGGCAGAAGAAGGTCGAGAGCGAGCTCGCCAAGACTTGCGAGGACATCCTCGACGTTCTCGACAAGCACCTCATCTATCGGTCACCGGCGCGTCCAAGGTCCTCTACCTCAAGATGTACTTATTTTCATCCTTTAATTTTCTATCAGAACGTCATCGCTGACGCGTTTATTTTTTTTCTCGCAGGATGGGCGATACATACCTCGCTGAGCTCACGACCGGCGACAAGCAGATCCCTCCTCATTACTGCAATCTTACTCACGATGATCGCAAAATTTCCTGCATGGACGGCTAATAGCGGTACGGCGATATTTGTTGCCCTGAGTCGGTGTAGGTGTGACTCATCTCGGTGGGTAATGCAATCGCTCACTTCTCACGTAGAGTCACAGCTGGCGGACACATGAGACGGCCTACATAAACGCACAAAGATACCGGAGCAGGTCTGACCTGTTGTTCGCCAATGTCTCCGGGCGCGTGGATGGGGACAAGGACGACGAGGCTCGAGGGGAGAACGAAGAGGATGAGGGCGAGTGAGGGCGAATGCTAAGGAATCGGAGTGGACTTGCAAGAGATATGACTTCATTCTGTTTCTCGACTCGATACGAGAATGACTACATTCGCAGACATCATAACGTCAAGTTGAACATCTGCGGCCATGCACTGCCTCCTTCCTCTCCAACGTCCACGCCGCCGACCCCCAGCTCTCTCGAGACCGAAGAACGCGATGGTGCGTATCCGTATTCCGTGATTAGCTCGATAACGCTGACGCCCGGTCAACGATTCCAGAATATGCTGGGTGGTGACTTGTTGACCACCCAAGACGACGCGGCGATGTTTACAACGATGGTTACTTCCCACTCACCGATCTCCTCATCCTCCGAAACGTTTGCCTGCACAACTCGATCGGGATACCTTGTAATGACACCTCTTTGCCTGCGTTGGCATCGCATTCTCAGCCCCTTGCTCGACGGCTCCTCTGTTTTCCCACGCTCCTACGCACGACCCAGTCTGTCGTGCTCTTCTACACGCTCGGGAACGCTGTCTGAGCTGACGGCTGGCGCCAGGACGACGCTCCCGCCTTCTCTCCCATCCTCAGACTGCGAGGAGTGACTGTAGACGTTTGGGAACTGCAGACAGGTTGGATGTGGTGTGTATCTCATTTGTACATCGAAAATCCGCCGTATACTGACATGAGATAGGCATACATCCCGTCTATAGCCTCTGCCCGAGTCGAGAGGTACTTCGACCTACCTACCAAGATGTCGGAAGCACAGGACGAGGAGGCAACGATACTATCAGTAAGTCCATCTGCCTGCCATTTTGGACATTGATTTACTTGCTATTGGTAGATTGAGGTTTCAAAGCGTGCACTACCGAACCGCCTCCAGGACGAACTCAGTATTTGAAGGCAATATGTCGGTCCTCAACAGACGTTCTCGGGCGACATCGTTGTCATACCCGATGCGCCGCGATACAAGCATGTGGGTCGAAGATGTCGAGGGACTCCGGTAAGCGCGGTGATTGGAGGGGGAAACCGTGATCAGCATCTCACGCATTCTCGTTTGACCCCTAGGTTGGTTCTTTCAGGCTCTAGGGAGCATTTACGAGAGGCTCACTTCTCCTTGTTTCATTTATAGGACTTGCGGACAGCGGGACTTGGTGGGGATGGGGATGGTAGTTTCTATGGTTTAACGAGAGCGCGAGTCTTTCCTGCAGAATCACAACATGTAAGTCTAGTCCATCCTCGGCTTCTTGATTTTCAAAACTCTTATGCGAGTTGTTTCATAGCCGCAAGGGTGTCGAGAGCTTCACACGCTCGACGTCGGAATTGGCTCGCGGGCAGGGCCGTTATCAAGAACTCGGGCTCGCTCCCCGAGATGTTCTTGAAGAGATTATGGATAGCTGACACGATATTGTCGTCGCCAGGAAGACTCTTCATCTCGTACGTCTCTACCTTCGTCGTGCAGCCTTGGCTTTCAAGTCATATACGGGCATCCGCGCCGATCAGGCCAGACAATATGCCCGACAGGTCGATGCCGCGTACGACGTGAGCTTGCGGCCCTTCCAAGAGATTGCCCCAACTAGGACACACTTGCGTGCCGTCAGCTGGACTCGCGTGATGACAGTCGGAAGCGCGGCACATCGACCGAATATGGAAATGCGGCAACCAAGTTCGCGCAAATTTTACGCACCGTAGGTTCCTTTCCTTTGAGATTTAGGGAGCACATGCGAGAGGTTTAACTCCTTTGGTTTCGTTTGTAGGAGTGACTGAGGGCGGAAGTCGGCGAGGTTGGAGAAGGACATGTGTCGCCGCTCCAAGGGTACGACTCCCTCCGATCTATCCAGCGCTCGGCTGGCGATCAAGATGGCGAGGTCAAGACGAGGACCTCAAGCCAGTTTCTCCTCGTAAGATACTAGGTGTTAACGTTATGAAATATATCATGTTCTCATCATCTCGCCGCCAACGCCCCTTTCCCCCCTCGTTCGTTCTCGATTAGCCGCCGCTAGCTAATTCTCACATAGCATCATAAGCGTCGATTCGACGGGTTCGCATAATACAGGGGAACACAAGAAATGAAACACGGAACGCCCCCCTCAACTACTGCCGACGTGCAGGTTACGCCTTGAATTCACTGAGCCCCCCTCGACCACTTCGGATGCGCCTACTACACTTTGAATTCGCCGAAGAAATCTTCAGCGGTCATGTTTGCCACCGGGAGTTCAGCAACGCCTCTCTTGTCGTCGTCATCGTCCCGAAGGACGACGTTTCTGAACTGGGACGTTCCCCGGTTGAACATCTCACCATGGACGAGTCGGAAGGGGACCCCGCTATTGCGCGGTGGACGCCAGGCGAGAGATCCCGGCTTTGCCGTTGCAACCCCGGAGGCGACCTTTTCGAAGGCACGATGCTTGACGAGAGGTGAGTACAATATAGCAGAGCAACCAAAATGATACTTACCTGCTTCATACAGGCAAGGAGGTACTTCATGGCTGTTTTAGAGATGTTAAAACACGCAGGCATCTCTAAGATACCGTGAATTCGAGAGGTTGGAGTTCTGATTCTGAAATCTCACCGGAAAACACTGGCATTTGAGGACAATGGAAGAGGTGAGGAAGAAGAAGAGCAAGAGCAAGAGCAAGAGCAAGAGGGACTGGACGGAGAAGTCAAGAGCAAATCGCTCGCGCCGCGTCCTCGACCTCCTGTACTCCGGCGCCTTCTCCCCTCATCCTTTTCCCACCTTCCTCCATCCCTCATCAATGTCTGGCCCCTCCCCCAGGCCAACACGCTCGTATGACATTTGGGAGGAAGACGACGACGCCAACTCCTTCCTCCAAGGTCGCCGCCCTAGCGCGACGACGAAGCCCCTGAAGACTGGGTCCTCCATACATGCTTGCCATCTTTCCGCCAACAACAACCGTCGTACAACCCTCCTTACCACCCTCCTGCTCCTACCTAGACACCCAACATCTCTTACGTCCACTTAATTTATTCAGATCGCGGCACTGTACGGCTATCCGTTTCAAGCCCCCGGGAACACTCATGGGTGAAGGGCGGACGGGCAGCTCTCTCTGGGCGCGTAGATGGAGACGAGGGAGAGAGGAGGACGAGTGGGGACGAGAAGGAGGATGAGGACGAAGGCTCAGGCTCGGAATGGACTCACATCAGGCAGGTTTTCGTTTCGTTTCTCGAGTCGATACAAGATTGAATGGATTGGCATAAATCAACAAGAACATGTGTGACCATGCGCTGCCGCTTTCCTCGAGACCGAGAAGCGCGATGGTGGAACCTGTGCGTATCCGTGTTCGTCGATAAGTTCGATAATGCTGACGCCGGGTCAACGACTTCAGAATATGGTTGTTAATGACTCGTTGACCACCCCAAGACGACGCGGCAATGTTGACAACGATCGACTACCTCTCACTCACCACCCTCCTCAACGTCTGCCGCACCACCCAATCCCTTGTAACGACACTTCCACTAGCACTGCGCCCTCCGCCGCTTCCTCGACGATCCCTTTCGCGTCCGCACGCTCCTACGCACGACCCAATCAGTCGTCTCCGGCTCCATCATGCATCTTCTACGCGCTCGCCAACACGGTCTTCGCTGACGGTTAGCACCCGGACGGCATGGACATATACTGCCTGCTCGGCGCCGCCGTACCCTCCGCGACCATCTCGTCCCACGCAATATATATTGTCCACGGTCGGCACGTCAACACTCCCGCCCCCGCCTCGGGCGCGACCACCGTCGGCAACCGCGCGAGCAAGTACGGGCAAAACAGCGACATTGCGGCCATCATCCACCTCGCGCGTGTGGACGGCACAAACGTCGATCTCGTCCGCTCGAGCCCTCCCCCCTCACATCGTTTTTGAACACCCTCGTGTTCAATTCGTGAACTCGGGCGCGCATCTGCATCATAGACCTTCTGTACGTATTCATATCCTCCGATTCTTCATATGATCACCATCACTGACTCGTTTCTGGTCGTTTTCTCAATCGCAGGGTGGGCGAATAAGTCCCCGAGGCCTACAAGGTCGCGTCGGACGTCGCTGTCACATGGTTCCTCCCGATGCCTCGGTCTTGCACTCAACTCCTGGGTCTCTACTACGAAGTCCTCAACTACCCCACCCACGCGTGCCTCCTAGCGAAGCAAGCATTCAACGACGCCATCTCCGAGCTCGACACGCCCTCGGAAGAGGCAGACTCCGAACGCACAACCGAAGACCGTAAAAAATACGTAGCTTACAAAGAAAAGACAGCTCAGTTATCAATGATGTCATAAAAGACGCGTAAGTAAATTAAGTAAAGCGTGATAGGGAAAGGTGTGACCGGAAGGCGGCCATGCACCTGTCACAAAAGTCACTCCAATGGAGACAAGCCTGCTCCCTTTCGGGACCAGGAATACTCATTACACTACCCAGTGTCCACTCACACTGGTATGTCTTGCGATCTATCCCACCCGTCAATGGCATCACCATTTCCACTTCACCCGTCTTTTGCCATACCCGGGGCAAGCGGCGCCGTAACTTCTCCCGCCGTGAAAGAGCCCTCATTACCACGTATCGTTACATCGTCCCTCCTCCCGCCTAGTATCAATTCTGGATTCTTTCCTCCTCCTCCCCCAGATTCCCGACTACACCATGTCCCGCATCCCTATTCCAGCCTTGATTCTGCCAAAAACAAACCTATCTGCAGGCGGCGCAAGGTCTGGCATCACGCTTTCGAGCAGCATATCTTCTCTGCGCAGGAAATGTACGTGTCGTTCTATCGCTCCTAGTCTTTTTGCATCATTCCCTTCCATACAGTTCATCCGTGAAGACCCCCCTTCGCCGTGAGATCTACGTAGCGTGCCTTGAAGCCCACGTCGACGTTCTTCACGCCCAACTTATAGATAATCAGCTCTATCCGGTTGACCTCGAGTCACTCGATTCTCTGAGAGGCCTCAACTGTAAAATTGCAAAGGTCAGCGTGCTTGACACTTCTCCTCCACGCACACTCGTGGAATCGCCTTCTCAGAGTATCGTTGCCGGTCTTCAACACGATGTTGCTCAGATCTGTATCAAGCTGGTCGAGATCGAGCGGGCGGTGAGACTAATATTCCCTGGGTCACGAACATCTGACGAGGAGATGGTTTCTGCAGAATCGTGTCCTTCGCAAGATGCTCGTCACGTTGAGAGAAACTGGCTGCACGAGTGCCTCTGGGCACGCTACTCGCATGCACCATGCTAAGCGGCAGCGTGTACTTACTTGATTATACTGTATGATGCGACCCATATGCGACCGTCTTCGCGAAAAATAAATCTCACCACATCTCAAGATATCTCCGGACATACTGATCATTTTCACAATAAACTCTTCGATGTGAACACAACGAGTATATACAGAATAGGATCTCCATGTATCCTATGCTCGTCATGATCCCATCGATAATTGAGATTGATTTCTCAAAATACTCATCATAATACTAGGGATCTTATTTTGAATGGCTCCCAAGAGCCCATTGAGAGCAAAGTGTGATCACATTCAGTATACTATCATGAAATGCTCCTGGTATGAGCCCCGCTCTCGTTCAGGAAATACTCAGAATGAACTCGGCCATGCGATCTCCATGCGACCGTGGAGCCGATCCTGATCCCACTCCAGGTGTGCGCGGCGGAGAGCATACGGCCACGTATATTCTGAATGGGATCACCACGCGCGCTCCACTCCCATTCGCCTCGACACGACACGACACGACGTCTCGACTCGTCGAGCCGGGACGTCGGGACTCCGGACGTCGGCGACATCTCACTCGTCCTGCCCAGCATCCCTTTGGGGCCCTCATCCCACGCCTCCCCCTCCCCCTTCACCGGAGGTCAGGGAGGGCGTCGTTGCGGGGGTGAGTAACGTCGACGTTGTCATCGGCACGGCACGGCGTGGTGGTGGTGGTGGTGGTGGTGGCGGTGATGGTGGCGGTGTCGGTGTGCAATAGAGGCCGAGACTCGAGCATGTGTCGTTGGGCGCAATGGGCAGGGAGGATCTCGTCGAAACGACGACACCGCGGGCATTGTCCGGTATTCCGCAACCGGGGAGGAATTGCTGATGTATCTGAAAACTATCCTTTATTCCTGGACCTGGATATATCATAAATATTCTATAATGAACACCTTGGAAGCTAAGTAGTGAGATGGACAAAATAGGTTATACTTGTCAGATGCACAGTCTCCGGTGGATGCCTCGCAAAGAAGTCATTTGCTGGACCTCCTCATGGTGCCTTTCTTGAAGCGCAGATGCCACGGAAATAAGTCATCTCATCGGTGGATCTCCCGCAAATAAGTTGTCTCGACCGGGGATCTTTCGCAAATGTGTTCTTTCAGTGGTCTGGGAAGCCGCATGATAAGAACATCTTTGCAACTCATCATTGGACTCGAACAAAGCAGCAGTGGAGCAGTGGCAGATATCCCGGGAACATCTCATTTCCTTGACCTCAAGGCAAACACGTGGAGAACTCACTTGCATGTCCTCTTCATGACTTCCGGAGATCTCAAAGGAATAAGTTGTTCAGGGTACCTCGGCGCTCTACAACCAGGCTATTATTTCGATGAGATTAACCACTCAGCCGGCAGGTGCTGATAAGGACTGCTTTTAGACTTATTTTAGACTTATCCCCGGATGCGGAATACCGGCCAATGCCCGTGGTGCGATGGTGCAGTATTCGTCCCATGGGGAGAGGAGAACATCAGACGCCGTCCATCGAGCGACCTGCGAAAACGAGAGTCATCAGGACAAAGGGGCGTTGCGGAGGCGGAGTTTAGGAGTGGGCGGTTCCGAGATCGCTGGACCGCGGGGAGGAAAGAGTCGCTGGCGGAGAGTGCAGGCGACGGAAGGGGCAGGAAGAGGGGAGCATGGCAGGAGGAGCGAGGGGGCCGGATTTAGTTGGTGACAAAAGGAGTGGATGTTCGTGTCCGTGGGTACTAACGTCGGGCACAGCACTCCTACTTACTTCCTCACCGCCGTCCCCGCCGGCTTCGTCACCAACAGGTTGTCCGGCAGGGTCTCCTCCTTGTGCTTGACCACCACCTCCAGGTCCTATGTCGCTGAGAGGAACCGCCCGCTGAGCCACTCGCCGTTGCGCGCGGCAGAGCGACATGGCGGCGGCCAGATCGGGCAGGGTGATCAGGCTGCCGGTGTCGTGCGCGATCTGGGTGTCGACAACGCACGAGTGGACGTGGTGGACCTTGATGTCGGGGTACACCGGGCGAGAAACGTGGGATTGATGGATAGGCAGGACAGGAGGGAGGTGGGGGTGTACCAAGGGACATGAACTCCACGTGACGGTTCACGGTGTGAAGAGACAGTAGGCGGCGGTGGGGACGATGTAGAGGTGCACGATGGCGGAAACCGTGACGTGGCTCTGGAATCTGGTCTTAGCGTCCATCTTCAGGCGCATGCGTTCAGTCGGCAGGTGTGTGGGTACGACTGGCGCGCGATGACCCAGCGTCGCGACCAAATCCGAAGAGACCAAGCGGAAGCCCCCTCTCCAAAACGAAGAGCTGGGTACTACACCGTGAATCCCCCGTCAGCCATCGTTCACCTCCAGCCAAAGGCAAAGAAAAGAACGTACCGTATCCGACTCGCCGCATGCTCTTCCATCTCTTCCGTCTTGAACTAGTTGCCTCCCTAGTTAGAGCTCCTCCTCGATCCTCTGCGCTAGCTGCGGTAATTGACTGATCTATGGTGGAAAAAGTAAGTACGCTAGACTCTCTCTATCCGAATAGAAACTCGCCATTGTGTGCACGGGTGGGCGGATCGTCGTTGATAGCGATATTAGTACGTCCAGGTTAGGCGCGCTACGCGGCCGAAAAATCCCGGAGCGCGACGTGAAATGCATGAGCGGCGATGAGCGTTGTGCGAAGTGAAAACAGTCATATACTCACTCCTCTCGCTCTGACCTCTAGCGGATATACACCGAGTTCAACGGTGACAAAGCCCCTATGCAAATGGGTCAGCCGCATGCGGCCGCATTCTGACATACTACCATGTCCAACGATCCGGCCACATTGGCTTGCATTTCGGCCAAGTCATTGAGAACATACCTGAAAGCGCATGCAGGGGAAACCCCACTTCTCTGTTTCCCTCAATCCGGCCGCAAATACTACCCCTCCACTTCTCTCAATCCGGCCGCACAGAGGGGAGATGTTACCCCTCCGTTTCCCTCAATCCGGCCGCATGGAGGGGAAATACTACCCCTCCATTTCCCTCAATCCGGCCGCATGGAGGGGAGATACTACTCCTCCATTTCTCTTGATCCGGCCGCAGAGAGGGGAGATGCTACACCCCCGTTTCTCTCAATCTGGCCGCATGGAGAAGTAATACTACGTCTCCATTCCTCTTGATTCCGCCACATGGAGAGAATATTTTCTGCCTCTGTTCCTCACAATGTGGCAACATTGGGCTTTACACAAGAAGGTTGGTAGGATAGGAGAAGGATCCCCGTAGAATAGGCTTCAAAAAGGGCCACCGCGAAATAGGCCTTGCAGACGGAGTCTCTGAACATAGAAGAACAATCTCTGCAGAATGGGCTTTAGAAAAGAGGCACTCGCCCCGTGTGGCGAGTTCCATGAAATAGGAGAAAGATCTCTGTAGAATGGGCTCCAGAAAAGGACCTCTACAGAACTGGCTCCATTGACGGAGTCTATAAGCATGAGACAAGGATCTCCATATAATATTCTCCAGAAAAGGACCTCCACGGACCTGGCTCCGCGGAGTTAGATCCGCGGAGTTGGGCGTGCGGAGTTGGACCCGTGAAGTTGGCTCCGCGGGGACACATTCCGTGGAGACATATTCCACGGAGACATATCCCGCGGAGACGGGGAGACCCACTCCGTGGAGACACATTCCGTAGAGACACATTGCTTGGAGAAATATCCCACAGAGACATATCTTGTGGAGACATATCCCATGGAGACATCCCGTGGAGACATATTCCACGGAGACATATCCCGCGGAGATATATCCCGTGGAGATTCTGCGTCAAATGGGTGGTCCGAGTCTGACTCGGGGGACACTGGTCTGGTCTGGGGTGGTGTCGGTGGACCTGGTTCAACTTGAGCGACACAAGTCGATGGCGATGAACTACTACCGGTGGAAGATACGTTCGTGTCTCGCTGACTTCACATAGGGGTGGCTGGTGGAGTACTAAGTCTTGAATTTCCCGTGCCAGAAGGCTGTGACAGGGCAGACATCACGTAGAGGGGTGGCTCTTCCCTACTGATATGCTAAGAGAAAGTGGAAGCTTCGCTGGTTGTAGAATGTGTCACCGCATCTCCACGGAAAGTGTCTCCACGGAAAGTCTCTCCGCGGAATATGTCTCTGCGGAATAGGTCTCCGCAAAACATGTCTTCACAGAACATGTCTCCCTGCAACGTGTCTTCCCAGAACGTCTGTTCCCAGAGCATGTTTTCCTGGAATGTGTCTCCCCGGAATTCGTCCCAGTGGAATGTGTCCTCGCGGAATGTGTCCCCGTAGACTGTGTCGCCATAGAACATGTCCGCGTTGAAGATGTCTCCACAGAAAGTGTCTCCACGGAAGGTGTCTCCGCGGAAGGTATCTCCGCAGAGGGCGCCTCCGCGGAATACATCCCCGTGGAGTCCGTCCGCAGACAATGAAGTCCATCCGCAGACAATGAAGTCCGTCCGCGGACAACAAACTCCATCTGCAGACAAGGGGGGGGGGGGCATGCGCGGATGAGCAGGCGGGCGTGGGGTGTGCGCCGGCGGGTGTCGGGTCGTGCACGGACGACAAAGTCCGTCCGCGGATGATGAATTCCGTCCGTCCACGGACAGGCGGGCGACATGCGCGGACGCGTGTGGGGCCATGCGAGGACGAGCGGGGAGTGTGCGCGGACGATGAGGTCCGTGCGCGCAAGCATCCACGCATAGACTTCATCGCTCGCGCACAAGCGGGGGGCGTGCGCGGACGGGCAGGGGGTGCACAAACGAGCGGAGGGCGTCCGTGGACGAGCGAGGGTGCGTGCGCGAGCGAGCAGAGGCCGTGCGCGCCAGCGAGGGGCCTGTGTGGTCGAGCGGGGGGCGTGCTCGGACGAGCAGTGGCCATGCGTGCGAGCAGGGGCCGTGTGCGACAGCATCGCCGGACGGACTTCATCGTCCGCAGACGGTGAAGTCCGTTTGCGGACGAGCAAGTGGAGTGCGCGGACAGGCACGGGGGGTACGAGAGCATGCGGGGGGCGCGTGCGGGTGTGCCGGTGTGCCGGTGTGCCGGTGTGTGGATGCGCCGGTTGCGTGCAGACGGGCGAGGGTCGTGCGCGGGCGAGCTGGGGGGGTGCGCGGGCGAGCTGAGGAGTTGTGCGGGCGAGCTGGGGAGGTGCGCGGACGGGCGGCGGTCGTGTGCGGATGTGCAGTGGCGTGAGCGCTGTATGAGGCCGTGCAAGGATGAGTAGGGGGGGCGCGCTGTGCGCGGGCGTGAGGGTCATGCGCAGACGTCCGCGGACCTGTGCCAGGAAAGTGGAGGCGGCGCCGCAGACGGCAATTCCGGCTAGGCGCCGTTTGTCACGTGGTTTGCGCTTTTTTTATTTCTTTATTTTTTAAATACATTTGTATCCCGCGTCAAGTACCTAGGACTAAATGCGGCAGTAGGTAAAGGTATGTAGTGTTAGGTGGGATGTAAGAGTAGGACAATGGGGCGCGAGGGTCAATGTATCGAGGGGGGGGGGGGTCAGATGCAGTCCGAAGACTGGAACAAATAGTAATCTATCCCGGGTCCACATCGTCTGGGTCAAGGGGAGGGGGAAACTCGTTCGGCACTTTGGCAAATGCACGAGAGGTGCCGACAAACTTGGAAACGGCCGAGAGGCCAGCATGGGTGCCGAGAATGAATGGTGTTGACAATGTTCGCGATACGGCACGGAGGTAGTGCCGCTGATCTTCGAAGGGTGGGCAATCGGCGAGGATGTGGTCACGGGTTTGAATGGGAGCATCGCCGCACGGGCAGGCGGTGGGTTCTGTGGGAACGAAGCGGGCATAGTAGTCGCCACGGAAGCCGTGACCGACAATGGTCTGAATGATGCGGGTGTGGACATCGCGAGGGCCGTCGAAATTGCGGTGGAAGGAGGATAGATTGGTGGATGGTGGTTGTCGGAGTGCAATGGATGCAAGGTTGTTGTGCGAGCGTTGTGCCCATTCGGAACGCCAGGCTTTCAGTGCTCGAGACGTTGCCTTCGCGCGCGCCCAGGAGATGGTGGAATGGATAAGGGGCGTACCGTGGACCCCCTCCTTTGCGATGGTGTCTGCCCGCTCGTTCCCGACTATGCCTTTGTGCCCCGGGACCCATGCTACTTCGATCCTGAGGGCCTCTGAGGTTGTGAGAAGGGTTTGGGTGTGTCGGCGGAAAAGAATGGAGGCAGTTTGGGCAGGGTGATCAGCGGTGTCGGTGATGGATGTGACGGCGGATTGGTTGTCGGAGAGAAAGAGGATGCGCGTGAGATGAGGGTGTTGTGCAAGAAGATTCACGGCCGCAGCGGCGCCGCCAGAAAGGGCAAGCATCTCTGCGTCGTAGATTCCCGCACGCCGCCCCAGACCCCAGCGGCCAGCTCTAACCTCGTCCAAGCCAATATATGCGGCGTACCCAGCACCCGTGTGGCGATGACCATTTGCCCGCCGCCGAGAGCCGTCGGTGTAAATGACGAGCGTTGTCGGGTCGCGGGTGAGCTCTCGGAGCCGTGCCTTGAGTTTGTCGACATACTCGTCGCGTGCGCGTCGAGTAGCCTTGGAGGGGGGCACTGTGGTGATAAGTCGGGCACCCCAGGTATGACGACGGGACCAGGGTGGGGTATAGTATGGGTAAGTACGTTCGGACTGTGGATGCGTAAGATTAGATAGACGGTAAATTATGGTAGGTGGGTTCTTTATAGTGTTAGGGATAAAAAGGGGGACGGGGACATCAGGGGAGTGCTCAGCCCATGTGGGGGGTGCACGCACTAAAACCTGCGATGAGGATGGGAGGGTGCGGAATCGGATGGCAGCGTTGGTGGAAAGACGACGGAGCAGGTGTGGAATTGGGAGGATGGCGCCAATATGATGCATTTCAGCTGAGGGGGTGGTGCGGAACGCACCGAGGAGCCAACGGAGCCCCTCGTTCTGGGCACGAACAAGGGGATTGATGAGGCGCTTTTGCTTTACGCCCGTATACCAGACCGGGGACGCGAATGTCAGCACCGGTAGTACTACGGTCTTGTATAGGAGACGGGCATTGGCCACGCTGAGACCACGGATCGTGTTGGCAAGGATGCGCAGGCCCGCGACAGTGGACATGGCGCGTTTGGCCATCTTCTCGACGTGATCTTTGAAGGTGAGTTTTCTGTCGAAGAAAACGCCTAGCCATCGAATGACTGTAAGGGAACGCACTGTACGCGCTGGCGAACTCAATGGAACAATGTTGATGAATGGATCGTTGGCAGGATTGGATTTTGAACGGGTAAAATGAATGAATTCTGTCTTGTCGGCGTCCACATCAAGGCCGAGGGAGCGGAGTCGGCCGACTACTGTGTTGAATGCACTGTTGAGTCTGGCCACGTTGCCCTCGAGGGAGCTAGAGACGGCAAGCAGGAGGACATCGTCCACGTAAGCCTTGAGGTCTGTGTTGGCATGATTATCAACGCAGGAGAGGAGAGTGAGAGTGTAGATGGTGGATAGGATGGGGGAAAGCGGGGAACCTTGAGGAATTCCGACACCGGCGAGGGGGATGGGTTGGCTGAGGTGTCCGTCAATGCGGACAATGACCCGTCGGTCAGCAAGGAAGGACCGAATCCAGGCAACTGTTTCGGGTGCAAACCCGAGGATCTCCATCGTCCGCACGAGTCTTGAGTGGTTAACACTGTTGAAATAACCCTTGATGTCGATGGTGAGTGCAGATGCAACGAGACCATTCTTCCAGGCCGCTTGAACATCATGTGTGAGTGATAGACAGGCGTCAATTACCGAGGACTTGTCTCGGCCTCCAAACTGGTTGGTTGGCACAAGATTGAACTTGCCCACTTCATATGTGATTCTTCTTGCCATTACCTTCTCCAGGAGTTTGCTGAGGCACTCAAGGAGTGAAATAGGGCGATATGATCTGGGGTTGGACATGTCGGTTTTGCGCGGCTTTGCAACAACTGCCACAACGGCCGTTTTGAGGCTACGCGGGTGAGTACCAAAACGGAGGCAAGCATTGAAGAGGTCAACAAAATACTCAGGTGTCTCGTCGAAAGCCCATTTGATGAGGCGCCAAGTTATCCCGGTTTCGCCTGGGGCTGTGGTGTTGGATGTATTGCGCAGGGCATCGCGCACTTCGTCAGTGGTGAAGGGAAAAAATTCCCGTGCTGGTTTAGGAGGCGGATCCTCAGGTTGGTCGATTTCTACTTGGGGGGCATCGTCAGGGAAAAATGAAGACGCAAAGATCTGGCTCTGCGCTTCAGGCTCTGTTACGAGGCCCTGGGCCGATCGAGTTGGGGGAATGCGCGTGGCACGCTTTCCGTTCGCCCAGCGACACAAACCCCAGACTTCCATTCG
The DNA here is from genome assembly GCA_012932865.1 of Amylostereum areolatum. Taxonomy (NCBI): domain Eukaryota; kingdom Fungi; phylum Basidiomycota; class Agaricomycetes; order Russulales; family Stereaceae; genus Amylostereum; species Amylostereum areolatum. The sequence goes on from SAXG01000002.1 coordinate 2,370,748, forward strand.
TGGAGTCTTATTAATGATGTCCGTAGCCCAGTTTCTCTTCGCTGTACGCACTGCGGCTCGGAAGCGGGAGTGGGCGTGTTGTCGAGCAAGGGCACCAACGGCATCTCGAACGTCGCGAAGGGCTTGGTCGCAGTCGTCGTTCCACCACTTGGCGCGGACCAGAGGCCGACGAGCGTGGAGAGGCATGACCGCAGTGGTAGCGGCGCGAAAAGCCTCCAAAAGGGCGGAGGCGCCCCGCTCTGTATCCTCGGCTGCGGTGTATTCTTGCGGTGGTGGTTCAGTGCGGATGTTCATGAGATACGTGTCCTGCCAATCCTTCTTCTTTGCGGGGTCGATGCGATGGCCCGGCTCGGGTTCGGGTTCGTTTGCCTCGGCATTGCCTGGAGGGGTGACCAACCATGTAATCCCATTGTGATCTGATCCGAAAGAAAATTCCTCGCGGCACGCCCACTCGCGGAATAGCTCAATGTCCCCCGCGGCGAAGTTGACAAGAGTTAGATCTATAATGGAATCAGCTTGGTTAGTTTGACCGCGACGGGTAGGAGAAGAAAGGTCATTTTCGATTGTGAAGGCGTTCCCCGTCATCCACTCGATCAGCTCAACCGCCGCTTGAGTTTCAGTACGAGGAGGGCCATTTTCGAGTGCCCATGTAGGGTGGTGCAAATTAAAGTCCCCAGCAATGGCTGTCGGGACGAGGGGGTCGATCTCTGAATCACAGAGTCGATGGATGGATATAGCCTCTCGGCCGGGGCCGGCATTATATACATTGATTAGAACGAACGAAATGTTACCGTATTGGAAGGAAGTCGCCATGATGTCAGGCGAGCCGACGATGTCCGGACGGGCACGGACAGTGAGGTGCTGGATTCCTCTGCGCACAAAAGTGGCAACACGAGGTCGCGCACCGTCGGTCGTTGTGTCGGGAGCGAAAGCTTCCCATGCAGGATTAGAAACTGTGCCTAGGATATCAGTACCATTGCGGTCCGTTGAGGAGCGCGCAATGCCAATCCGACCGTACCACGGTTCTTGGAGGAGTAGAATATCAAAGTCTGTCAAGGAATTTAGTACCGCATGCATCCGCACATTCGAGCGCGCAACATTCAGCTGGAGAACGCGAAGTGAACGGAGAGTCATGACTCCATTGAATCGTTACCGGTAGGCTGAATTTGTGCGACCGCCGGGGCACTATAGTTGCGGCGCATCGGGCACTCGATCGAGTCCGCCTTGTGGGCTCCTTTGCAGTTGACACACTTGGGCGGGTGGTTGCATTCCATCGTCTCGGTGCGGTTTTCCTTTCTGCAGCCCAAGCATTTGTCACGGTGCTCGCGCTCGTCATGGGGCTCGCCGCACGTTCGGCATTTCGGTGCGGACTTGCAGCCGCCGACAAGGTGACCGAGGCGCCAGCAGCGCGAGCACTGCCGGAGCCGCGGTTTGTCTACCCAACGCTTCGTTCGCACCGGGGCGCCGAACATGTACAGCGTGGTCTTGAGGAGGGACTTGAGGTGGGAGCCGTCGGGGTCTTCAAATGCAAATGAAACGGACGACTTGAGGCCTTCAATAGTGTTTGCAGGTCGAATCCAGCGGGGGGGTTGGGTTATGTTGAGCTTTGCTACTTGGGGATTGCGGATGAGTGCTTCTTGAAGTGTCTCGTCGGAAAAGACGGGGTCGTCGGGGAGGGAGCGCGTGAAAACACCAGAAAGAATAATTTTGGACCATGGAGTGTCGCGCGAAATGGTTTGATCGGAAGGCAAATCCAGTGCGAAACGAATGGACGGGAGGTTGTCTTGGATGAGCGGAATGGAGGTGTGAGGGGGGAATGTTAGGACGATGTTAGCTGAGCCGTTCCAGTGCGAGCCGAGGACCTGTAACCCTTTGGCCGTCGGGACTGTGGCCAGGCGCTTGTTTATTCGTTCCGAGATGAGGAAGGGATGTGTGCGGTCGCTTGGGCTCGGAGGGTGTCCTTGGTAGCGAACTATAAAGCGGACCGGCTCCGGTTGACGTGACGTCGGTTTGGCGGTTGTGGATGGGGACGTGTTCGCTTTCGGGGTGGTGCTGGCTGCAGCTGCGTACGACATTGCACGGTTTGACGCACCCTGCGATGTGGAGGGAGCGGAAGCCGAAGCACCTCCGGGACGGCGATCCGAGTTGTTGGAGGATTGGCGTTCGAGATGAGACAAGCGGGATTGAACTGAATTGAGGGAGTTGTTCATGGATTGGAGCATGTTGAGGATAGTGGTTTCGGTGGAAGAGGGTTGGGAAGGGGTGCGTTGCAGGGTGGACGGACTCAGGTCGTGGTCAACCGGGAAGTCGTCGCGTGCCATGTCAATGTCGTGTTCGCTGAGATCGCCGTCTACGCACTCGCGAAGCGAGTACCTTACCGCTTTGAGTGCCCGGGCGCTGTCGTCGTCGTCCTCAAGGTACGGTACCGTCATGCTGATGGCCCGCAAGAGGCCCTGGCAGAGTTTGACCCAGTCAGACAAATCGTAGAAGGCGTCTTGTTCTCTGGCCTCATCGAGAACTTCGTGCGCATACCTAAACGTCACGAGGGCTGGTGTGTCGACGGGAATGATGTTGTCGCCAGGGAACCCGGCGGACGAGATTTGTTCGTGGGAGGGGGGGGAAGTGGGGGTTGCCTCGAAGGGACTTTGACCGTTCGGGGCCGAAATCCTTCGCCGTTCTTCTCCTGAGGGTGACGCCGCACGCTTCAGAGGGCGCTGTGATGTCGAAGAGGGAGGTTCCGGTGGCGAATGAGCATTGGAGAATTGAGTTAGGGATGGGGATGGTGATGGCATGAGGGAAAGGTGACGTCACGTGGTTTGCGCGCGGGATGCTCTATGCATACGGTGCGGCCGCAAACTGGGCATTAGACTCACGTGAGCCCCTCCGCTAACGCGAGAGGGGCTCAGATCAACATCCTTATCAGTAAGGGGGTCGTGAATTGTGGAAACCCTTGGCTCCTCACTCGGATCTTGGTTAGAACTGAAGCTACTGAAGTTCAAACGTTCGGAACTGGTTCAGAACCTGCTTAGAACCGTCCATCTCATTTTGGGCAGGAGTTCGGAACCTCTGAACTGGTCACGGAGTGTGACAGGCGTGATTAGGAGGAGAGTTCGGAACTAGGTTCACAACTGGGCTGAAGGAGGGGTTCTGAACTGGGTCTGAACCGGGTCTGAACTACTTGGCTCCAGTGTCGAAGTTTTGATGTAGCGCGGCCGACCCATGAAATATGGACAGACTGGATAATAGGATACACACCGGCCCAACCGTATATAACGAAGCGGGGGATCCTGCCCGGCCGATTCGAGAAAATAGGACGGCAACCATATGCGGCCGCAGATGGCTCAGGCTGGCCCGTTCTGATAGGGCCTTTGTCAATCTTGGCTGCATTGTATAGTATGAACAATGTCACTGAAATGTGTGCTTTGAGCGCATGCGTGGTGGGACCAGGCGACCGGGTGCGGACATCCTGCTCCTGTTCTCGGGATTTGTGCTTCACTGGAAGGATTCATGCCCACTGCGCGCGGGAGGATGCACCTGTCATGTCGTTGTGCCATCTGTGATCACGATTCACCCCACTCCTTGTGCGAGTTCATGAAGTTGGCCCGGCGGAAGTCGAGTCGTATACGTCTCAATATTTGGCCTGGGAGAATGTGCCATCTGTGGAACTGTCTCTGTACTGTAGTATTGCATGGGTTTCTCGCAATCAATCAATGTACATTTGTATGAGACCTGTCGCATGCGACGGCAGTGCACACTGGGGGCAGAAGTCCATTTAAGCCCTAATAACATGCATTAGATACGGGGACTGAAAGTACAAATTTGAACATGCCCGAGAAGGGAAAGGTTTCGGATCAGTCGCCATTTTCTTCAAAGACTCAAATGATAGGGCCAACTTATGCATCTGATAGCAGACTGCTTCCCGTCGCTTCTTCGCCCACCACTGGCCCCCTTTAGGTCTGCCCTGATAGTGTCTATCACAGCCTGAATTCTCCTTTCCATCACCCAAATTCTTCCCAATCTGCGTCTCGTACTTTGCGGCGCCTCTGCCGACGTGGGCGGACTTCCAGGCATTTGTGGCGGCAGTATATGCGGCGCTCCATCAAGCGTACATATATATCGAATGAGCCTCCGCACGCCGGAGCACACCTCGGAGGGCTGTAATCCGCCCTCGGGGGTCTAGCACAGTGGACGGTTCTCACCCGAGCGGACCCTCGTTCCCGTAGAAGAACACGATGCGCTCGATGCATTGGATGACCTCGCTGTACTCGGGCGGCGGGATATATTCCCAGAGACGGGCCGTGGATAAATCTCCGACGCGGAGAAAATCGCCGCGGAGGAAGTTCCGACGGCCGTTTGTTTCGGCGAACGCAAACGGCATAGTAGCGTCGTGATCTGCGTCTAGTGCACGGCGGGGATGGAAGTCCGCCCAAGTCGGCAGAGGCGCTGCGAAGTGCCAGACGTAGATCGGCAAGAAGGCATTTGTGAGAGAGAGCGGGATTTATTTAACGGGGGCGCGCGACGCACCGGGGCTGGAACCAACGCCCCCTTTGGTATGTACACGGGCGGAGGTTCTACTGGAATCAACTCAGGCTCCTAACCAGCCGTCCAGGAGAGTTTGTCGCTATATATCTCAGAATGAACGGAAAGATGATATCTGAGGATGGATGACTGGACCGACTCACCGACGGAACAAACCGAAAATTGAAACCCCGACCAACTCTAAATCCGCGACAAGATATCATCTTTCCGTTCATTCTGAGATATGTAGCGACAAACTCTCCTGGACGGCTGGTTAGGAGCCCGATGTATTCCCTATGTTTACGTGAAAATATATCGTATTTTTCTCTCTTATTCATGTGATTTATAAGCCCTCCGGAAAGCGGAATGAGGATGCGGTGCTGTGCGTCGTGTGGATACGATTTGGACACGATCGAGATTTCAACTCGGCTTCAAGCTGAGTTGGTCAAGAGTTGGTACTGAAATAATCCCAGTCAGCCGGTTGGGTAGGTTCAACAGTGGAAAGATCACAGAATCACGCCAGTACGTACTAGAATCCAATCAGTCCTCAGAAATCTTGGCTTCAACTCAGTACATCCCCTGCCCGTGTACTCAGTCGTATGGATAAACGGAGCGGACTGAAGGCCCCGAGCATTCAATATTCAATATTCAATATTCAATCATCATGACATGGACACAATCATTTCTAGAATTGCGACGGCGCTTCACTGATCATTGATCATCGATCACCGGTGAGATTCGCGATCGCCGTTCGCATTTACAGGGACCCGGACCAGACTTCTGGTACACGGACCTCAGGACTGGAGGTCGCCGGATAGTACCGGGCTGTGACCGGGTCCTGGACTTACTCAGCGAGGCTCAGGGCACAGAAACTCAGAGAGGGGGTCTGGGAGGCTGGGAGAAAGATGTGCTTGACATAAGTGGTGTCTGGCAAGAAGGCAGACGTCGGCGATAGGGCCAGTATATACTACATAGGCACTTAGTGGCTGAGGCAGTGACAGGTAACTGATGGGTGACGGTAATAGAAGGGGACTGACAGGAAAAGGCACGAAATTTACTGTTATTAGTCATCTATTTTCAGACTCAATCGAACTCAATCGAACCGTAACCAAACATCCACCGTAAAAGAAAGTTCAAGTTAGGACTCGGAGTCGAACGGCGGACGCGATTCAGCACGTGACTCTGGTCGATGTGGCACCCTTTGTCTGCTCGTTGCCTCTTACTTACCTTTGTCCTGGCCAACAAAGATCTAAGCGTATCGTCAGGCTCATAAAATGCCACACCGAGCAAGAAATGCCACATCTTCTGCTTTCCAAATCCACGACCTACATCTGCCACTTATCATCATTCTCCCGAGTCTGCGATGGGCCAGAGACATCAGATTTTCCTCATTGCTCGTGTTCGCCCCCACGGCGATGTGAACACCCAGCCTAGGTATCGATGTGTGGCCGTCCTTCATCAACAGTGGTGCTATGGCCGCCTTCCTCTCAAAGGTGCTCGCCGTTTCATGACGCTGGTCTCTCAAGAGGATAACGCGAAGATCGTCTCCTCGGAGCTCGACGCGATCCAAGGCAAATACGGCAGCTGTGGTGAAGAAGAGCCAAAGATCCCCCATACCCCATGCCCCTACCTCAGCTATCTCCTAGCCACCAGTTGGTGCGTCGACCTTGACACTGCAATCGAGGCACCTTATGCCACAGGCCAAATATTCCAAAACGATATGCTCCCGGCGTGTCTAGCTCCCGGGGCTGTATGTGAGTAGCGAGCCTTCCCCATACATCCCTATATTTTACTCATGATGTACATCTATGTCAGGGAATGACGACGGTATAACCATCGATGTCACCGATCCCTCTATACCGGCATATTGTTTCAACACGATCCAAGAGGCGCCCATCTCTGCTAAGCAATATGTCCGTCAATATTACAGAGGGCCGAAACCGCATGAAGAGATTGACCCGGTACAGGCGGACGTCTTGCAGTCCATCGCCGCCCTCGAAGGGGAGCCCATGGTCATGTACGAAATGTTGGCAGAGGCGTGGCCTGGCGAGTATAAGACTCCCAAGGCCAAACGTACCAGAAGAGGCACCAAAGGAAGGAAGGCCACAAGAGGGGGTCAGGCGAAAGGAGGAGAAGAGGGAAAAGCCGGAGGACAGGCGAAGAAAGACACTTCCTCTCATTCCTTCGTTCGCGGACATGGCCCTAGCCAGGGCCGTCCCTTTCGCCTTAGAGTGCGGTGATACAGCGGCCATCGAGGAGATGCTTTGGAGATCGGACAAAGCTTTTGCAGTCAAAAGCATCCTTCGAACGAGTGCAATGTCGGACACTGCGCTTCGTCTTCTCATCAGTCTTGTCGCTGCTGAACAGGAGACAGGCGCATTAGACATCTCTGGATTCTCGCTGTCGCACGAGCAATTCATCCAGATTACTCCTACGCTGTCGCCCAATCTTCAATCCCTCGACCTCTCGAACAATTCTTCCCTCACTATCGACGCCGTGTGGCGTGTCCTCACCGCCGCCCCGAATCTGCAAAAGTTATCACTCCTCGGGTGCACGGCGATCACAAATGACGATATATACCGCCTGGTCGACTCGTGCCCAACCCTCCTCTACCACATGGAGGCCTTCCTCCATACCGCTTTCCTCCAGCCACTTATGGATAGTAGGGACGAATGCCCCTACATCCCCCGCTTTACTTTCATTGGCATGGAGGACCCGGATGTCTCGATGCGATACCCCCGAGCGGTCGCGTCTTCCATACTTCACGCCCGCCCGAGTCGTCCACGGCTCTCATGTCCTCCTCCGATCCTTACTCTACATGGCGATGTTTCAGCTGGTCGCGGAATAGGCTGATGAGTCACGGATTTGGTTTCCGCCACCGCCCTTTTTCCGCGGTCCCCTCTCAGGGAAGGACATCGTGGATAACGCACGGTGCGCCACTTAGCCGCAGTATTCCACGAAGCGTGTGGCTGGATGTTCTGTTTGAAGCGTGGGCTCGCGGTCATAAAATCGCAAAGAAATGGATTCTCATTCGTTCAGCTGGCTTGATTCACTCATTCATGCGGATGTCCCTTCATCAAGGACGCTGAGGAGAATGCCGCTCTCAGTCGCATGACGTGGAAAGCGAGTTATAGGATTTACCCAACTATACCCCACATCTGTTCCGGAGATCCACGACCTCAAGTCGTTCCTGGGGTGCATGGCGGCTGAGGGCCGGTCCACTACCTGCTGATGAGGACGTTGTGGTCCTGAAGGATCTAATACAAAAATTACGGAAAGAAGATGAAGAACGTCCTTGGATGAACTTGTCGACAACCCTCTTCGAAAAAAAGGACCTGATTGCGTGGCTTAATGTGGTGGATGAATACGAGACTATGATGACGAGGCACTACGCAGATTAACTGACTTGTGTTATCATCTTGAGTGTTCACATAGCCCTCGCCATTAGTCTTACATTTTCGGGACGTATTGAGTAGCTGAATAGACTAGACGCGCTATTAGGGCGAAACGAAAGAGGCACACTTGGCTTTACAGTCGCGAAAGTACATAGAATACACAGGCATCGCCAAATACACTCCCTAGAATCGTAAGATAAGACAGGCAACATCGTCGTGGCATAGAACGTTTGGGAAAGACATAGCGATCTTATAACTGCTCTGTAAAGCGACTTTCTCCAGACAAATGCTGGGGCGAGCTGGCAGCGGGCTCGGTTTCAGGTTCTTGCGGACTCTCGACGTCGGCCGGTCCCGCTCCATCTTCGTCGACCATACGTGGACCACGGCCCTCAGGGGCCTTCTCTTGTTGACGCTGGCTCGGTCGTCTGCCCAGCCCTGCGCCCTCGGCGTCAGGACCTGTCTTCTTCTCGTTCTACATATGCGTTCAGCTTGAAGTCCACATCGTGATAAGAAAAGCGCTTACCACATAACCGTTTTCCCCGACACTGATGCCAGAATCACGGTGAGGGTGAGAGTAAGAAGGTGGCTCAGTATCTTCACCAACTTCTCTAGCTTCCTGATAGAGCCCTTCCTCATCTTCTTCTTCTTCAACGCTGCTTCCTTCGTCGTCCTCGTCTTCCTCCTCGCTCACGTATCCAGCCGCACGGACTGCCGCGTCCACGGGGCCACCACGTTCGAGATGCTCGCTTGCGACAAGGTAGCGGGCGCAGAGCATGCGGATATCGTTCCACCACTCCATCATATCTTCGTGGCTGCGAGCACGGAAGCTCCAAGCGTGCTGCCCATTCCCCATGCTCATGCCTCGACGGAATGATCCCGTCTTTATGGTGCCAGCGCCGTCTTTGCGCCCTTCGACATGAAACTTGTGAGACTTTGCGTTCGGAGCAGCAGCGGGGCCAAGTGTACACAATGGAAGGAAGAGGCTGAAAAGTGGGGTGGTGGCCAGGGCGGGGTCACTTGAGGAGTATTCGTGCAAGAAGCCGGCGGGGGTGAGGACAAAATAGGATTCCCTGTACGTGCGCGTGAAACGTTTCTTGCGTTCGAGATATCCGGTGTGGACAGGCAGGATAGCCGGATCCTCCTTGGAGGGGTACATGATGGTCTCAGGATTTCTGAGCGGGGTTTCGGGGTCGAGGAGATGGTCGGAGCGTGCACTGAACGCGATCCACTCGTGGTCAGGCTGGAGTGAGGCCATGTGAGTTCCGAGCGCGCGCCAGGTATCCTGGACAGATGTCGACATGCGGGACTGCCATTCGTCGAAGGTCTGCCAAGCCGACTGAATTGCACGAACTATGCCCTCCTCAAAATGGGCTGAGTTCTGTTGCATAATAATAATGGACTTTTGCAACGCATTTTCTTCGTGGACTTGTTTCTGGAGCTGGCGTGCGACAAGCATGTTGCCAACATAGCTATCGAATGACATGAGCTTAAACCAAGGTCCTTAGATCACATGAAAACGTACGGGTCAGTCTTGGACGTCACGTTCATAGGGGTGTTCTTGAAAACGGATATGCCAGTCGCGAGTTCGCTGATCAACTTGGTGGAAAGTTCGCGTTCCTTCGCGACGCTGGTGGCCAGCTTTCCGGTATCATTTTGAACGTTCTAACAAGGATATAAGTGGTGTGAATGGGCAGCCAGGTAGGCGTGAGCCCACCTTGATATGGGCTTTGATCTCGATACGCAACTTCTGGAGGTGCTGAACAATTGAACTGTCAATAGTACGACCAAGGTTCGCGTGCTGGTCGGCGATAATGCGTGTCTTATCCCGGATGCCGTAGTAGATATCCTGCAGTCTGGTTAGCTTCGGATTTCAAGATACAAGAAATGGATGCGCACCTGCAGACCGCCCTCTCCAAGAAATTGATTGCCGGAGCGGAAGGGGACTTGGATGACGGCACCAAGTTTGGTCATTTCCTTGGCCGTGTTATTCTCGATGTCTGCAACACCCTGTGCCAAAAATCAGGAGGGTTGAAAATAAGAATAAGAGACAACGTGCTTCAAAGTACCCAATAAGCTGCTTGACTATGATCTTCCAGGCGACGAAGCGTTCGATGAGGACATCGGAGGGGCGGAGGTCTTGAGGAGCGATGTTACGCTTGATGAGAGACTGGGAGCGAGAGGCGGTTGAGCCGCGCCTGCTGGCTTTAGATATGGAGGTTGCCCTCGAGATAGACACAGTGTCGTTCATGATGGTGGGGGGAAGGAAGAGGTGGTGAACGTCGGGCGGGAGCGCATCCAGCCTTTTGAACAGCGGACCCTCGACGCGTTGCCGGAATGACGTCAACTGCAACTTGCTCCCGAGCTAAAGATGTCACGCACTACGTGACCATCACAATCACGAAAAGCGGACATGGGAGGTCACGGACACGTCTCCCCGTCGCGGTCGACGACTCAGACGCGCATCGTACTTTACAGACCTTTACTTCCGAGGTGTCGATCCCGTTCTACACAATGGTTTGTTCGCGTCAATGTTTTTGGGACTCTCTCTAACAAATGCGTTGCAACAGGCTCCAACAGACCCAATACCCATCGAAACGGCTCACGAAGACATGATTGTATGTGAACCAGCTGTCTCAACATCGTACAGGCTGATTCTTATTCGCTGAATTTCATAGCACGATGCCCAGCTCGACTACTATGGGAAACGTCTTGCAACGTGCTCTTCAGACAGGACCGTTAGAGTGTTCGATGTCGTCGATGCTGAGCCCCGCGGCGCGGGTCAGATTCTCAAAGGGTGCGCTTTCCTTGGCTAGCCACCCCGACCCTGCGGCCGTTCAAATAGCAGGATCTTGACTATGTACTTTCAGACATACCGGGCCGGTCTGGCAGGTCGCTTGGGCACATCCTAAGTACGGTCACATCCTGGCGTCTTGTTCTTACGACGGCAAGGTCATCATTTGGAAGGAGCAGCAACCGTCTGGCTGGCAAAAGATCAAGGAGCACTCTCTACACGCTGCTTCTGGTGAGTTCCTATCCATGCGTCTTCGGCCCAAGTCTACTCACGACTACCCTAAGTGAATTCTGTATCATGGGCTCCTCACGAGCTCGGTGCAATCCTCGCCTGTGCATCCTCAGATGGAAAGATCTCGGTTCTGACCTTCAAAAGTATGTAACACCATGCGTTTATTTTATCCCACCCCCGGGCACTTGTGACTCAAAAACACTGAACACGACCTCTAGACGACGGCCAATGGGGCGCCGACATCTTCGAAGCACACGCCATCGGCTGCAACGCTGTCTCATGGGCTCCCGCTACCCGCCCTGGGGCCCTCATCGCTCCACCTCCCGCTGTCGCACCTAATCAACCCGCCCCTGGACGCACCGCTCCTGTTAAGCGGTTTGCAAGCGCGGGCTGTGACAATGTTGTTAAGATCTGGAGCTTCAACGAGGAGACCCAAACATGGGCGGAAGAGGAGATCCTTGACGGCCATACAGATTGGGTACGCGACGTTGCTTGGGCTCCCAATATCGGGCTGCCTCGCAGCTACATTGCGACTGCGTCACAAGTGTGTAACCACATATTTCCTCCAGTGGGATTGCCGAACTGATCGTTTTCTTATTCATCAGGATAAGACTGTTCTGATCTGGACGAAAGACACACCAAACGCACCCTGGGTTCAGACCGCCCTCGATCCTACTGGCATATCGCCAACCGGCGCGCCACCACCCGCCGCCGGCAAGTTCGCTGACGTCGTTTGGCGTGTGTCTTGGAGTTTGGCGGGTAACGTCCTCGCTGTGAGCTGTGGCGACGGTAAGGTCACACTTTGGAAGGAAAACCTCAAGGGCGGGTGGGCATGCGTGAGCGACGTGACGAGCTGAAGGGCTGAGGTTTTACACTGGGTGACCGTCGGGAACGGTAGACTGTAACTATTGTGATAATCTTTCTTTTGGACCGCCTCGCTGTTTTCAGAGTGTTCAACGCGCCCTTACCCGCAAGGCCATCACCAAGTGCCAGGTGGGTTGCAAGGTCTGTGTCATCAACCGGTTCGTTCGCTGGTAGAACTCAGTTGAAGTGTATTCACTTGGTGGATCTCCGGGGTGAGCGAACGTTTGTAGGACTGTCAGAACATGATCAAGGCGTGAAGATTGACGCCACCGGACTATTGTATGGTTCGTGTGATTTTCTTGCGGTATAGAATAGCTCAGCTAATGGTGTGATCGTCCAACAACAGCTTTGATACAGGACAACATATAAGCGTAACTGACAGAAACCCGTTGCGTCTTACAAACCTTCGCTTGCTTGTCAGCTCCACGTATAGGATGCGTGTTATAGCCCTGCTCTCAGTACCAGGCGCCTGTGGCTTATTCATAAAGCGGAAATTCTGACGGGTATAGCAACTGCATTGCACACGAGTTGTGTTGGTCAGTACTACTTAGTTCATTCGTGGTCCGCCTTCGCTCAGTGGCCTTTGCAGGTAGCATCTGACGTGTTCTCAATTACGTTGTACATCCTCTGCTACATCTCGCCCCACGACAAGCTCGGGCAATATGGCATTGCACAGTTCCTCACCCTTCCACGGACTCATATAAATTGGGGAAGCGAGGAGCGAGAATACTGCAGCCCAACGCCTTCCAAACCATCCCACCTAACCTCCTCACTTTCTCATCTCTCAACTTTCTTCAAACTCAAGATGTCCGGATACACGACTTTTGCTATTGCCGGTTTGGGCCACATCGGCCCCTACATCGCTGCCGAATTCCTCAAGGCGAAGGCCAATGGGACCGTCAAGGAGGTTATCATTCTCACCCACGCTGTACGTGCTCCACTCTTATAGTCGTATTCGCTCGGCCTAATACAAATGGTCGGATAGGACTCTTCCAACCCTGAAGTCGAGAAGTTCGCCACTCAGGGTGCCAAGGTCATATCCGTCGATTACAATGATCAAGCATCCCTCACCAAGGCCCTCGCCGGCGTTGACGTTCTGGTCTCGACGATCGCCGGGCCCGCTCTACCTATCCAAGTTCCCCTCGCCGAGGCCGCAAAAGCCGCAGGCGTGCAGCTTTTCGTTCCTTCCGAGTTCGGGAACCCTACCGAGGGTATCAAGGAGGGTATATTCACGCACAAGTCGAACATGCACGCCAAGCTTCGCGAGATCGGCATCCCGTACACGCTTGTATTCAACGGCCCATTCTCGGACTACGTTTTCATCGAGTACGCGTTATCTGTTTGCCCGTTTGAACCAGGAACTTGCAAGAGCTGACGACAATTTGTTAGGCCCGTCGGCCTCGACGTCAAGAGCGGCGAAAGTCAGGATCGGCGGCGATGGGAATGTGCCCATCTCCTTCACTGCCCGCCCTGACATCGCGCGCTACCTCGTGTACGCCCTCACCAAGTTTTCTCCCGGAGACCTCAAGAACAAAGTTCTCCGCATCGAGGGCGACCGCAAGGTACACCCAACTCCCTCGACGTCCACCTATAATAGCCCGCCGTGCTGACTACGAGTTTGGCTTTGTAGACGTTCAACGAGTTATTCAAGCAGTATGAGGCGAAGACGGGAAAGAAATTGAACGTCGAGTACACCCCCGTCTCCGAGCTCGAGGCCGCGGTTAAGGCGAACATGTTTGACATGAACGCTGTGCTGCACCTTGGATGGGCTCAAGGCGGAGGCAATGTCGGTTCGTCGACGGATAACGCTAAGTACCCCGGGTGGAACCCCAAGCCAGTGGTCGAGTGTCTCCTCTAATTCTGAGTACGGAAGAGGAGTCAAGGGATTGCGTGTTGGTAGAAATGCAGACTGTTTGGCGGCTGCCAGTGTAATAGTAATTCGCCTTCGTGGCACAATCTGATAGCATCTAGGAAACAGAGGATACGGATGTGAACATCGTGATGAATGTCGTCGTCGGTATGCGAGAACTTATACCCAAAGGGTGAGTATGTTATTCCTGGTTCTGAGGAGACTGGATATATCAGACCTCCAGGTTTCAAAAGCCTCTAAGTAAAGACCCTGGAAACAACGGCCTGTGTTTTGTGTAAACTGCCCAGACGTTTGATCGTATATTTGCATGTGTGCGTTTTTATCATTACTTTCTACGGTGTTCGTCGACGGCATCAAACCACGGTATTATATCTTTCTCCTCAAACGGTCCAAGTGGCGTCCCCATGAAGGACGGATCTTCCGATGTCCCTTGCAACTTCTGCATGATTTCCTCGAGAACCACGACATCCTCGTCGCGGGGAAGAGGGCGGTTCTCACTCGCCATGCACCTGAGGAATGAGGCCAAATCGTGAACCTCCGGCACAGGCATGGACGGATGGACCTCATCTCCTTCAACCTCGGCCTCTTCCGTATCGGTTGAGTGGTCCATATCCTCTTCGATAGCATGAGAAGTCTTAGGTCCATCCGTTGAAGCGGGACGCCACCGAACCAATCCAAAGCCATTCTTGGAACCGCGCGGCATCCAGTCTGCTTGATAGGAGCGCTGGAAACAGAAAGCCCACCCAACGTGCTCCGTGGAGTACTGAGGGATATTTGCCACAGTGCGTTCGCGCCATGACTGATCCTCATCAAAACAGATGCCCGAGAACGCGACCTGGGGAACGTGTCCTGACGACACTGGATACGACATCATCTCCATCGGGTCGTTCTTGTTGGGGAGCATGGGACGAAGGAGGATGGTGAGTGCGCGCACGATACGTGTAGGCGTGAAATAAGGAAGAGCGGCTGTTCGAAGGGATTCATCCAAGCCGAAGAAGGTAAAAGCCGGCTCGTAGGGACAGTAATCCATATCGTCTACTAGGGGTTGGAGGAAAGCGGGGTGAATGAGGGCCTCCATGTGATAGAGTAGGGCAGGAGACGATTCGACGAGGTGGTATATTTCGTCGCTCGTAATAGGGCATCCAAGGAGCCATAGCTTTTGGAGCTTTGGCGCGGCAGTAAGGATACACCGCACGGCGTCGATTGTGAGGGAGGGGTTGTTGGAGAGATCGAGGGATTGGAGATCGTGCGACAACGCAGGAGTAAGCTGCATGACTTGCTCCGGGGACAAAGAGAATCCAGAGATATCCACCACGTTCGTTTCCTGGTCCACAAGGATGACCTTCTTGAGGAGACGGATCGCAGCATCCGACATAGCGTTCGACCGAAGGATAGTTTTGATCGCCAAAGCTTTGTCTGGTATCCAAAGTATCTCCTGCTCCTCTACCTCTGCTGTATCACCACTTTCCAGGGAGAATGGGATAGCTTTTTCCAAGGCCATATCTGCGAAGGAAGGAATTTCGAGATGGTCGATTGCTGCCGCCTGCTCATGGCCGTCCGCGAGTTCCTCTGCTTCTCTGGTAGCTTTGAAGGAACGGTACTCACGGGGCCATGCCTCTGCCAATATCGCATATGTGATCATGGATACATCGGAAAGTGAGTCGATCGCGTGGGTAACATAGATATCCTCGACTCGGTTCTGAGGATCGTCTTTGGGGTAGTATTGACGAACGTAGTGCTCTGCCGACAGGGGCTGTTCGCCAATCATGTTGAAACAGTATGTAGGCTTGGAGGGGTAGGTCACATCGATGATCGTTATTCCATCGTTGTTGTCTATCGCGAATAAGTGAATGAGAAGTCACAGGAGAGCGTGCAAGCTCACCGCCGTCGCCGCTCTCCATTGATGCAGGCAGGGCAGCGCCCATGTAGGTACGGCCGGAGTAGTAAACTTCTTCGGCGTCGAGATCGACGCACCAGCTAGTGACCAGGAGATAGGTGAGGTAGGGGCATGGGATGTCTGGTATACATGGATCTTTATCGCCACAGCTGCCATATTTGCCCTGGATCGCGCTGAGTTCTGCGGCAGCAATTTTTGCATTATCTTTTTGGGAGACCAGTGAGATGAAAACCGGCGAGCAGATTTGAGGGGGAGAGTGCCATTCAGCACTCTCTATTGAATGATTGGATTACGGCGCGACGTCTTTCTGCAAACGCCATCTAATTAGTTGAGTATTCTGTGCTTTTCGGTACTCGGGTCCGTGGGCGTAAACACGCGAGCAAAGTAGAGGAAGATTTGGTGTTAGTGTAGCTTCTGGCACATGTGGATACGACGGGGATGGGGAGAGGAGCAATGTGTACAGGGGGGGAGAATGGAATAGTATTGTGCCCATTTTTATGTGGGTCGACAGACGCGCTATTTTATACGGCCCTGGTAGTCGACTCGGGAAGGGTAGGGTGGTCACGGAGCACGGTCAACGTGTCCGTAGTCGAGTCACAATCGTACGAATCGGCTATAATTTCGGTTGGCCGTGTAAGTATGTAACTTAGAGTCCGGCCTGCACTCCACATAACCTTTCTCGAGTCCAAACAGTGGCCTCCACATCCCACTGAGAGGAAGTGGCCATAGCACAACTGCTGATGATGAACGGCCACACATAGATACCTAGGCTGGGTGTTCGCATCGGCGAGCATCTACATAGGAGAGGAAGGATTGTCATTATATACGAATGTAAGTATGGGTAATGTGGTCGTCGCGGGTATGCGAGAGCTCTAATACTCTACAGATGTCAGAGTCTACTTCTTGGCCTGAGGTAAGGTTTTGCGGTATGCCTCCTCCAACTCCTTTTGTACGTTAGGAAGCACAGGCATGTGGTTCTACATCAAAGACATCAGAAGGTCTCCTAAGAAGTACGTCTATCGCGAACGCACCTTATACTCCATGCTAAACTCGCCCTTGCCCTGGGTGGCACCACGGAGTTGACTTGAGTACCCGAACATATCGTTCAATGCAACCTCTGCGATGGCTGTGAATTCGTCTTCGCGAACTTCACTGTCAATGATAGTGCCACGACGTTGATTCAGTCCACCGATGACCGCGCCTAGAACCTAGATTAATACACCACGCAGTGATGGGAGTAAGCGCGAACTAACTTTGGAATTCCACGGGCGCGACGACCTCAACAGTCATAATCGGTTCCAAAATGACCGGAGCTGTTTTCGCGTACACTTCACGGAAGGCACCAATGGCACCGAGACGGAAAGCCAGCTCAGACGAGTCGACAACGTGGAAACCACCATCTTGAAGAACCATGCGGACACCTGAGATTGCGTTGCCAGATAGAGAACCCTTTTCGAGGGCCTCGTAGAAGCCCTGGTGGCGTTCATCAACACACTGTTACAAAGCAGTTTTGTAAACGCACCTTCTCCACTGCGGGAATATAGTTGGAGGGGACGCTGCCTCCCATCACGAAGTTCTCGAAGCCAACGTCTTTGCCCGTCTCCGAATCGGCCTCCATGGGTTCGACGTATCCGATAACACGCGCATATTGACCGGCACCACCAGTCTGCTTCTTGTGCGTGTAGGCGAAGTCAGCACGCCGGGTCACGGTCTCCCGGAAGTTGACACGGGGTCGGCCAGTTGTGCACGCGACGTTATATTCGCGTCTCATACGCTCAACGTAGATCTCCAGATGCAATTCACCCATGCCTGAGATGATAGTCTGACAATGGGTGTTAAAAAGGGCTTCAATCATAAGCTGCGGGCACACCTCTTTGCTGTCCTGGTCAATGTGGACTTTGAACGTAGGGTCCTCCTTCTGGAAACGGTTGAGAGCGCGAGAGAAGTTGGGAGTCTCCTGGCCTTGAGGCTTGATCGAAAGCGATATGACGGGTTCGGGAACAAACATGGACGTCTACATGGCAAGCGTGAGCAAACGTGGGGTATATGGCAGCCGCTGACCCCACCATGGAGAACGTCGATGATCCGTCGGTAAACGTATCACCTGAAGCACACTCGACACCAAAGATGGCGCAGATCTCACCAGGTCCAATTTCGTCAATGTCCTAAAAATATTGTCAGAGGAAACATATTTGAGCTTGAATTAATGACTCGCCTCCATCTCGTTACTATGCATGCGCACGAGGCGGGGAACCTTGATTTTCTTTCCAGTGCGGCCGTGGAAAATAAATTGGCCCTTCTTCATGCTACCTTGGTAGACGCGCATATACGTGAGCTGGCCGAACCGGCCCTCTTCCAGCTTGAAAGCCAAGGCGACAAGGGGAGCGGCGGCCGCAGGAACGAGTTGCACAGGAGGGGCGGTGGCCGGAAGAGACGTGTCGTGAGCATGAACCGTGGACTCGGCAGGATTGGCAAGGTATGCACAGACACCATCGAGCATGGGCTGCACAGCCGTGTTCTTGATAGCAGAGCCGAGGTAAACCGGCGAGAACTTCAGGCCAACGGTTGCACGACGGATGGCCTCGGCGAGCTGAATGTTGGAAGGTTGTTCATCGTTCAGGAATTTCTCGGCGATCTCATCGTCGACTTCAGCCAGTTGTTCGATGAGCTCAGCGCGCTTCGCGGTAGCTAGTTCAAGTACGGATGCCGGAATTTCGTCGGACTCGACGATGTCGATACTTCGGCAACATCAGTGATATGTTATACATCGAATCAATGCGACGCACCCCTTTTCTCCTTGGTTGTAGAGAGCCTTCCATCGCACAAGGTCGACCATGCCCGAGAGTTGATCCTCAACGCCAATCGGAACCTGTACTGCAGCAGCCGGTATACGAAGCTTCGTTCGGATCTGGTTGATGACCCTCCAGGGGTTGGCTCCAGGTCTTAATGCATATCAGAGAAACAGGCCATGGATTGTAGAGACCAACACACCGATCCATTTTGTTGATAAATGATATCCGGGGAACGTTATAACGACGCATTTGCCTATCGACCGTGATAGTTTGACTCTACGACGATTGTTTAACAAAATTGCACGGAGCAGGCGTGGACAATGGCACACCTGAACGCCGGAAACCGCACATAAGACCAGGACTGCGCCGTCCAACACCCGGAGTGCGCGCTCGACCTCAATAGTGAAGTCGACGTGACCTATGCCGGAAGTCAAGCATGCAACGGGGAGACAGCAAAGGTAACCCACCAGGGGTATCGATGATGTTAATGGCAAAATTTTCCTCCTTGCCGGTAATGGGAGAAACGGCCTTCCAGTCACAGAATGTTGCCGCGCTCTGAATGGTGATGCCTTTCTCGCGCTCCAGCTCCATGCTGTCCATCTTGGCCCCTACGTTGTCACGTCCACGAACCTGCGGAAGTGTGAGATCTCGACGCGTTGCAATGAAATAAAACGAACCTCGTGGATGTCATTTATACGGCCAGTGTAGTACAGAATACGCTCTGTTAACGTGGTCTTCCCCGAGTCAATGTGAGCCGAGACACCAATGTTCCGCTGAAACCGAAGGCGTTTGTGGTCTGCTTCCGTCAGCTTGAACGTCCTGGCCAATGAGGCACTGATATCTGCAGCCTCTTGGGCAGCAGAGTCGGCCGGGGAGGGAGCCGTCTTGAGCGCGGCGGCGGTGGACGCATAACGCGCCGGTATATTTCTACGAGACCATGAGCGAGAGGTGGTGTCTATAAAAGAGAAGTTAAGCCTCCTGGCGAGGCAGAGGGGGTGTTTTGCCGAGGACAACATGGACGTCCCGCTCGGACAGCTCAGCGAGTTTGCAACGCAAAGTCCGTCCAAAATTCTGCCGCCGGCCGCGTTTCTCATCACGTGTTCCCTAAAGACGCGTCGCCGGCGACGCGGCATGTCCCTCGGGCCTCCTCTCACCCTCTCAGGTCTGCCCGACGCTCAGCGCTCAGATGCTGACTGCCTCTGTACGAAGAACAATAGCTCCGCGCATCCAAACAAGTCTACGACAGGTCTCTACCACGGGGCTTGCCTGTCATCGTCTGTCCTTACTACCCTCCTTGAGCACTTCGCCTCTCAAGCATAAGTCTCGGGGCAGCTTAAGCCGCTTGTCGGCCCTGTCCTACCCAGTATCGCGGCCAATAACAACTTCTGCCCCTCTCCATGCTCGCTACAAGCGCTTTGGAGACGCTCCTGGAGTCGAAGGATCAGACCAACCCAAGTCAACACTCGAGTCGTTTACTGTTGGGGAGACCGTGGTAGTGCTCGTCGCCATCTCTGCAGGAGCATACTACTTTGTTCAGTACGCAATCAATTAATTTTATCTCGCTATCTGCTCACGATTAAATCAAGCTTGGAACGTGTCCCAGAGACTGGGAGATGGCGTTTCATGGATATAACCCCCCAATACGAAGCCAAGGTAGCCCATTCGCATTGCGCTTACTAGTATTTCCACTCACGATACACTAGCTGTGGGAATCCTCTTACCAGGTACTCATGGACGAGTTTAAAGGAAAAATACTCCCGTCCGACCATGTGATCACCCGTCACATACATCGCGTCGTCTCGCGCATTCTGGAAGCGAACGACTTGGGCTCCCTGCGTTCACTTGAACCTCAAACAAATATGCCCTTTGAATCCGTTCTATTTGGCACTGAAGACCGTGTGTTCGAAGACTCTTGGTCTTCGAACACCCCCGCCGCACCAGACTCCGCTCGGAAGACCTGGAACTTACTCGTAGTGAACGATTCCAAGATGGTCAACGCAATGGCGACCCCGGGTGCGTGGCTTTGCGTTGGCGTCGGTTCGTTTGGCCAACTTATGCTGATGCTGCACGAATAGGAAGTATCGTCGTCTTCACCGGAATCTTGCCTGTATGTCAGGATGAGGAAGGCTTAGCTGCCGTACTTGGTCATGGTTCGTATTGTTTGTCTCTACCAGGTTATTAGAATTGTGGACACATGCTAACCGTGTACACAGAAATCGCTCACGTAGGTGAGCTCCACGCTCCTCCTCCTACGCTTCTCTACTCACGAGTTCAGTATGCCGACACACCGCAGAAAGCTATTCCTACTTGAAAGTACTTATGGCCTCTGCCTTCTTGTTTGATCAAGCGTTTGGTTTCGGCCTTGGCTCACTGATCACTACCTTCATAATGGAACTCCCCAACTCCCGAAAGCACGAGTTAGAAGGTAAGGTGGTGCCATGCATGATATCCCTGCGTCTAACTTCACACACTATACATCAGCGGACAAGATCGGCTTGAAGCTCATGGCAAAAGCGTGTTACGACCCCGCTTCTTCCCCGGCGTACATTATTCAATCGCCCGACATCGATATCGGTATCTTTTCTGACAAATCTCACAGCATGTTCCGTCGTTTGGGTGCTATGCAGAAACCGGGAAGCTTCACACTGGACTTTATGGAGACACACCCTCCCTCGGAGAAACGTGTGAAGGTGAGCGATTTCTTCTGTGTATCTCTGCACTAACCAACAAAAGTACGTCAGGCACTCGAAGGCCAGCTTCCAGAGGCATATTCTATTCGGGCTGCCGTCTCAGACTGTGGGGGGATGGAGGATCATCTGGGCAGGTTCAGAGATTCTGTCCAGTTCTCCATTGGATAAACTGCTTCGTATGGACGCAAAACATTCACTACTCCAACATTGTACACTTGTCGAGATAGCGGCGAGCAGCCGCTGGCTTCGGACAGGGATGAACGACAAGATTGAACGAGCCGCAGTACAGTTTGTCGACGTCAGAATGCAGCCTACTCTGCGACGAAAGTTCCCCGGCGATATTCGCCGGGTGGTTCTCAAGTCCTCCACGAAGTAGGCCTACTGGAAACCCGCGTCTTCGGTGTCTCTCCAGGATTGAAGGTGTACTATGACATTTCTTGCGCTGATAGCAGGGGCCAGGAGGGACTGAGAGATGAAACTGCATCAGTACAGTATCCTTCATGGAAACCGATCCACTCTACTGACCGATCAGCCACGCTTAACCCCAAACCGCTGCTTCGCCGCATAACGCCGCCACCGCTGGATATCTTCGCGTTCGAGCAGCAAATCAAGCGTGTAGAAGTTGCGCGCGAGGTCTTCGTTGCTCGCGACGTGGTGCACGGCGCTATGACACGGCCTGCAGAGCCACGCGACGGCGTTGAGACGGCCCGCGGGATGCCACTTGCGTTTGATGGCCTTCGCGTGTGTGGAGCGGGGGATGAGATGGTGGTAGGTGAGGGGGACCTCCCGCTCGCACAGTTCACAGGCGCTCGTGCGCGTTGCAGACCATGCCTGGAAATCGGTTGGAACCTGTCGATTAGGGACACGGCTGTAGGATGAGTGGTTGAACACGCACGGGAGGTGGCGTGCATGCTTCGCGTGCGTAATCCCTCAATACAGTTCGGATCAACGTCTGCACGCTGTCCTCGTCCGCGCATAGTTCATAAGCAGTGAGACTGTCGACAACGGACGGCGGCAAGTCGTCGAGCGGGAGATCGTCTGGATCTTGAGGGGTAGATGTGTGGGAGGCAGTGTGGAAGGACGCGGGGAGGGCGGGCCAGAGCTCGAGGGAGAGATACGACGTGAATTCATCCAGTGAGTCGTCCTCGACGGTTGGGGCGGGAGAAAGCGCGATGATGCGGCGGGTGAGAGCGTCTTTGAAGGTTGCGTACTGTGGTGTTGAGAGATCCTGTTCAGCGAGAGGCATTCCAGGCGAACAGGGGCTGGTTGCAGACGGTGGAAGGGGTAAATAAGTATATGCGGGAGTACAGTGTACGCTTTGTGGCACGTCTCAAGAACGACGAACAACAAGGCAAGAATTGTACCCTCATGAGGTGATAGTAGACAATCGGAAACCAGATAACCACACAGCAACTATGAAAACAGAATATTGTACAATCCATTCGTGCTTCTCGACGATCCTCTCCAGGGAAAATCGTCGGTCGATTCCATTCGGAATCAGTACCCGCCATCGCCGTAGTATCCCCTCTGCGGTGGAGGTTGGCCGTACGGCCCCTCGTAATATTGACCCAGGAGGCGGACCAGGAGGTGGACGCTCATATCCGCCCTCGTACCCACCGCCACCATACCCACCTTCATATCCGTACGCCGGTTGCTGGGGCGGAGGTGCTGGCGGATAGTATGGCGTGGACTGATTTTGCTCATAGTACCCCTCGTACGAACGGCCTGGGCCGCTGTACGAGCTCCCGTACGAGCCGCCGGAGAATTGGCCGTATCCGGGTCCACCGGGGTAGCCGTACGGAGGGCCGTTCTCGTAGTTGTAGTTGTAAGCGGGACCACCGGCGGACTGAGCGTACTCCCATCCGGACGAGCCTTCTCCGTAGCGCTGTGCAGCGAGGGCATGGGCTTGATGAGCAGCCATCTTCTTGGCCTTGTGGCGATCGAGCCAATCGAGGCCCTTGGTTTCCGCGAGCTTGTCGACTTCGGCGGCGGCGATGGCGGCGAGGATTTCCTGAGGAATGGAGATCAAGAGAGGTTTGGGGTGAGATGTTGGGGTATTTTAGGCACCTTCATGGTGCCATGGGAGACGGGTTGTCCTGAGGCACGGAGATGGGCCTCGTAGGCGTGCATTGCCGCGAAACCGGCGGCTCCTGCGATGACTGGGGCGGGGGTAAGGTGAGCGCGGGTATAACGGGGTTTTGTGGGAGAGACAATGGGCACCTTCGTGGGATAGACTGGACTGGTGTCTGGGAGTCTCATTGTAGACGTTCTCGTAGTGCTGCTGAGCGGTTGCGTGGTCGAAGGGGGTGAATCCGCCAAAGATGTCGCCGAGGAAGCTCATGGTGGATAGGAGAGAGGAGGGGTCGGATCATGTTGGAGAGTTGAACAGGAAGGAGATGTGGGCCCAAGGCTAAGTATAGCAGACGGTCGACCTAACCCCGGACTGGACGGAGTTGAAGTCCATTCGCGTAATCCCGCCCACTGGGCGATGCAAGCGCGGCGTGGCAGTCGATTCCGGCGGGGGTATGCTCGAAGGCGAGCGATGAGACGAGCGATGAGGAAGATGAGGAAGATGAGGAAGGAAGAAAACGGAAGGGGGGCGCCCTGGGGGGAGAGCGGGCCGGTGGTGCCGGAATTCCTCTATGTCGGGCCCTGCATTGTTGTCCTTCGAACGCTCATCAAGCGAGCTTGGTTGAAGAGAACGAGAGTGTATGCAGTCGCCGGGCTGAATCCCGCCCCCCGCCGCCCCCAATGCCGCCCCCCCGCCGTCGCGTCTCCTACTCCATCCCCCCTCCTACAGATCACGTCCCCCGCTTCCATCTCCCACCCCCCGGCGCGACCCGTCTCGGCTCGGTCAACCCCCTCCTCGTCCCCGTCCACGACAACGATCCCGCTCCTCTTCCTTCACCCACCCTTTCACGCTCTTCCAATCATCCACGGCATCGTCTCGGTGTCGCTTCTCTCGCCCTCGACACTTCCACTCAACTCGTCGGACATGGCTCTCCAGAGGGTATCCTCTACTCTGGAGGTCGGGATGGCCTTGTCATCGCTTGGGACCTTGGCATCCCCATGAAGCCCCTAAAGCGCTCAACCTCTACCCTCAGTGCTCCTATATCCTCCACTCGATGGGAATACATGACCGGTTGGGGCGACGATATCATCGAAGAGGAGATGGAGGAGGAAGACATCCTCAGCGACGGCGACATCCTCGGAGACGTCAAGGGCAGTGCGCGTAGAAGACGTCCTAGCGTGTCCAGCAATGGTGCCATCTCGTACGAGGGCCAATGGCTCACTGATCTCGACGCGTTTCGACCAGGCAGCGTTCGCACCATCCCCTCCCTTGCCTGTCCATTCAACTCACTTTCTCCGTCCAGTCCTCCCGGTTTCGCCAGTCTACCCAAGTTCATACCGACTGGGTAAACGACATCCTCCTATGCAACAACAATCAAACGCGTGCGTTCTCCCTTGTCGCGTCCGTGCTGTTATCTCACCCCTCCCAGTCATGTCTGCCAGCTCCGATGGATCTGTCAAAGCATGGAATCCGCACGAAGCCCTGGTCACAGATCCCACCCTCGTCGGCATGCATGCCGATTATGCGCGCTGTTTGGCCAAACCGTGAGTACAGTCCTTTCCCCCACCTAATCTCCACTTCATTTCTACTCAGGCGGGAACACAACTGGGTCGCCTCAGGCTCGTTCGACCGCACTATCAAACTGTGGGATCTGGGAAATGTCTCGGCATCAGGCTCGGCGTTACTTACATTGAACCCACCGGACTCTACGGGCCCTAAAGCGTCCATTTACGCGCTCGCGGTGGATCCGCTCGGCCACACCATCGTCTCGGGGGGTCCGGAGCGCGTCATCCGCATGTGGGACCCGCGAGCTGGGAAGCGGATTGGCAAGCTTGTGGGTCACACCGACAACATACGGTCCATCCTCGTCTCGGACGACTCGAAATATGTGCGTGCGCTGTCCCTCGCTCGCGCTTACTTACGCTGACCCAATCCCAGTTGCTTACCGCATCTGCCGATGGTGTGCGCCGTTCCCTATCCACATGAGACCGATGCTGACATTGTCCCAGCTTCAATCAAGCTTTGGTCTCTTGCTTCTCAAAGGTGTCTGCACACCTTCACGCACCACACCGACTCGGTCTGGTCGCTTCATTCGACGCATCCGTCCTTTACAGATCTTCTACTCGGGGGACAAGTCCGGGTTTGTGTGTAAGGTTGACGTCGAAGGCTGCACGGACATGTCCGAGGGCGAATGCGTCGTGGTTTGTCAGGACACGGGCGATCAAGGCGTGTCGGATGGCATTAACCAGATCGTGGCCATGGATGACAATCTCTTGTGGACGGCATCGGGCAGCTCCAGTCTCAAACGCTGGCGCGTCCCTCAGCCACGGTCCGTTCGTGCAGCGTCGCTCGCGCACAACACGGACGTGAACCCCTCACGGAGCGGCTCACCCGACTCTTTGTCGCCAGCGCCTCTCCCGTCCCCTACAATATACGATCGCCGCACTTCACGTAGTCTGTCTAGAGTTCGTGCGGTCACTGTGGACGTACCTTCCACCCCGCCGAGCGTTCGCATTCCCCGGCACTCGTATTCGGTTGGCACTACCGCCCCGGTGGACACTGGTGTCGGCAACCTCAACAGCGAGGGAACGACAACATGGTACGGCATCCCGTACGAGAGCCTGGTGCGACTGGCCTCCCCCGACGACCCTTTGTTCTCTTCAACTTTCCGCGCGCGAGAGGCCGACGTCTCAACGCTCTACTCGGCTGCGTCCGTCTTGTCTGTGCCGCATCCTTTCGCACAACCACAGCCATCACCAATGCAATCCATCTTCCCGCCAGCGGCGGCGGCGACCTCTCACACAATACCCAGAACAGGGAGCCCAGTTCAGAGCGAATTTATAGGTCACGCGCGGGAGGATACCATTGTTCCGGTTCGGACAGCGCGCGCCGAATTCGAACGACGTGAGGTGGTAGCGGATGCGATCCCGTTGGAGAGCACACCGGATGAAGTTATCAGCGGAGGACATGGCCTCGTGCGCGCGGTGGTGCTCAACGACCGCATACATTCGCTTGACCGTGGACACCGCGGGGGAGGTCGCTATTTGGGACAGTTGTGCGTGGCGTATGTGTCGGGCGGATTCTCGCGTCCGACATCGCCGCGGCAGATTACGGAGGCGGTTCGAGCACGGCGAGCGGGAGCAGCGGTGGGCCTGAGCATAGCCCGCGAGAAGCACTGGAAATTGTGAGGGAGCGGATTGAGGGCGAGGCGGTTGTGCTGCCATGGTCGACGGTTGGGACGAAGATGGGGGTGCTGACCGTGCATTTGAACGAACGGTGCTTCGAGGCGGAGCTGTACGCCGACGAAGCGGGTTGTACACTGGACCGGCAACGGCCTGACGATCAACGAGGTACGCTTTTCGCCTCTACATACTCCATTCTCTCGCTCAGTCGGTTTTCAGTGAACTTGGGCAAGTGGGCGCTTCGCAACCTTTTCCAAGGTTTCATTCGGGAAGAACAACGCATATACTCGCGACGAGTACGTGGTCTGGATAGGTCACCTGGCCATAGCCCACCAAGGCCGCTCATCGTCACCAACGGTAGTCCTATCCGGCGACTATCGTCAGGCTCGACGTCTCCTGCGTCGCCCACTCGTTCGACTATCTTCACGTCTCCAACACTCGTACAGGCCATCAAGCCACGCACACCTCCTCCTTCACGTCTTCAACCCCCGATCGCGACCAAGTTCGCGATCAACCAGCCTCTATCACCCATCGTCCAGTCCCCGTCCGTCGCGATGGACGATTCAACGACGCCCGTCCCACGCCACAGTCAAATCGCAGACGGACGGGATGGCCGCCCCGACGAACGGCTCAGCGCACAAAGAACACGACTATTTCACGGTGCGCGCGCATCGACCGTTGTCTTCTGCGTCGGGCGAGCCGGACGATTTCTCCGGGTGGGGAGGTCCGGGATCGGCGAAGCCAGACGGAGGGGGCGGTACGCCGCTGCTCGCTCCTGCGACACCAAACACCGGCGGATTTATGGGCAGGCTCAAGACGTTGGGAAAGAGCAAAAAGTCGCACAGCGACGTCACTCCTACCCAGCGCAGCACTCACGCGAACGGGACTGGTGCGGCTGCGACCACGTCCGAAGCCTCGGTGAGATAACTTTGCTTAGTGTATGTTATGCGATATCGAGCTTGACGCTGATCTTGGACGGTAGGACGCGGCGGCGGCGAACGAAGCTCTGACGCCTGTGCAATCGCTGCTGGCTGGCCAGATCACCCCTCCAACGGCCGCGGACGGTCCGACGCTCGCGCTTCGACACGATATTGTGCTCATCATCGCGGAGGAGCACCCGGCGGGCTGGTCGAACATCTATCGCGGGACGGTCGCCAGCGCGGCGGAGGACGTGCAGGCGCTCGAAGAGACGATGCCGATGTGGCTGCTGGAGTACCTGTTGCTCGCCAAGGCGCCGGCGGTGCCCATTACGAAGGTCGGCTTCGTGCTGTTACCTTACCAGAGCAAGGAGCCCGGGGAGGAGCAGTTGCCTGAGCTGCTGAATACGTGCGTGGATTCGATGCATCTTCGAGGTGAAGTTGCTAAATGCATGTTCAGGTCCCAGTCAAAGTTGACGGCGAGCCGGTTCTTGCGGGTGCGGAAATTGACGGCCCATGTGCGTTCTGCCTCTTTGTTGAATTTGTCGCAAGCGGTGGCTGACGCGCTGATCAGGTGCAAGACAAGCTGGACAAGCTCTCAGGCGGCATCAGCGCCGTCAATTCCCCACGCACCTCCCCCCGAACGTCCATCGACACGCACAGCGTCACGTCCGTCAAGCCGCGCGAGGACCGACCGCGCCCCGAGGAGACGTGGGAGATTTTGTGCCACGATACGTTACTCCCGCTCGACATGACGCTCGCCGTCGTCCGCCAGTTTATCTGGAAGCAGGGCGGCGAGCTCGTGATGCACTACCGCCGCAAACGGACGTCGCCGCCGTCGCCCCCTCCCCTACCGCCCCTACCACCGGCGTATCCGGGAAAGACGGCGGGCTCGTAGTGTATATCAATGGTCGGTTCTTTGGATACAACCTGTGTACGATGGGTGGAGTGGAGGGCCATATACTAGACATTTACGGCATATTTACCATACTATCTATTGCGCTTTCTCCTTCCTCTTTTTTTCCTGTAAGGAAAAGTATAACTATAAGCTGGGAACTTGGTAAAATGGCGCCACTCGGGAGTGGAGAAGACTGAACCGAGACTCGCGCGGCGCGTCGGAGTCATGTCTTGCGTTCCACCTTCACCAACCCACGTCGCCTCTGCGCGGTATCGTAACCATTGTATGGCACAACCCGATCCTAGAAGTAAGATTTGTCTGCTCTAACGCTGCTCCCACTTCTGACAAGCCCATACAGAACCGTAATTACCCTACATTGGCTGCATGGCACCTCTCAAACTCGCCATTGTTGGCGGTGGCCCCTCGGCCTTCTACGTCGCTTCCCGCCTCCAATCTCTGTTCGACAAAAACAACATACTGTCCTCACGCTTGAAGGTACACGTCTATGACAAGCTGTGGG
Source organism: Amylostereum areolatum (assembly GCA_012932865.1). Lineage (NCBI taxonomy): Eukaryota > Fungi > Basidiomycota > Agaricomycetes > Russulales > Stereaceae > Amylostereum > Amylostereum areolatum. The sequence continues at coordinate 2,399,384 of SAXG01000002.1, forward strand.
CACCCCATGGACTGGTGCGGTACGGAGTTGCGCCCGACCACCCCGAGGTTAAGGTGTGTAGCATGCGTTCCGGCTTTCGAGTGGATGTACGACGTTTTCTACAGAACTGCACGCACAAGTTCGACGAGGCAGCCGCCGACGAGCGGTTCAAGTTCTTCGGGAACGTCCAAGTGGGCACGCAGACGGCTTCAATAGTGCCGCATGCACTTTCCCTCTCACTATCATCCCTCCTCCCCCATTACACTCATCTTCTCTTCTCAACCGGCTGCACGGTCCCCATCCTACACCCCGCACTCCCTCCTTCAGAACATGTCATACCGGCGCTCTCCATGGTTCACTGGTATACCCAACACCCCTCCCGTCCAGACCCGCCCCCACTGGACAAAACGTCCCATGTCACGCTCATCGGCCAAGGAAACGTCTCCCTCGACGTCGCGCGCATGCTCCTTACCAGCCCCTCCGTCTTGGAAAAGTACGACGTCCCGGAACCGGTGCTCAACGTGCTGAGAAGATCTGCCGTCAAACATGTCTCTATTGTCGGGACGCCGTGGGCCCCTACAAGCCGCGTTCACAACGAAGGAGCTACGGGAGATGATGAATCTGTCCGACGCCTCGATGGACCCACTCGGACCCCGACGTCCTCGTCCCCTCCCGCCGATACGAAGCTGACGCGCCAGCAATCCCGAACGTTGCAGCTTCTTCAGAAGGGTTCCGTCAACAAACCCGGGACCACGCCCAAAACGTGGTCCCTCGATTTCTTCCGCTCGCCAACGGGACTGGCCCCGCCGGCATCAGGACACACGTCTGCTCAGCTGTCGCTGGCACACACCGCTCTGGACGCGAACGCGCGGGCGGCACCGACGGGGGCGACGTCCCAGCTGTCCACAGACCTCGTCGTCACCGCCCTGGGACATCGCGCGGACCCCGCCCAGGCGTTTTACGATCCACAACTGAGCCACCTGCGCACCGTCACCGGCCGGGTTATCAACGAGCACGGACAGACGTTGCGGAATGTATACGCGTCGGGCTGGGCGGCGATGGGTGCGCGGGGCGTGCTCGCCTCGACTCTACTGGACGCGTATGCGGTCGCTGACACGATCTTGACGGACTACCTGGAGAAGGTTGGGGACGAGGTGGTCGCGACGACGAGCGTGTCGAGGTCGCCCACGGTCGGCCATTCGCCAGAGGAGATACTGGCTACGGAGGTGGAGCCTGAGAGCATACCACGGGAGATTGAGGAGGGCCTAAGAGAGGGGCGCGTTGCGGGGTACGAGGAATGGAAGGCGGTGGATGCGGAAGAGGTGAGACGGGGGGCGGCGATGGGCAAGGAGCGGGAGAGGATGGGTTGGGAGGAGGCGAGTAGATTCCTCGGTCGTAGTCTAACGGCTAAACGTTAATCGTCTAGATCATCCCGTAAGCACCTTGACGGATCTATTGGGACACTGACTAAGGAATGTCATCCAGATTACGTGTTTCTCCCACCCATCGTCAAGCATTTCATATTTTATCGTTGGCTTCTCCCTTCCATCCGCTTCATCCGTTGGACATGGAGATGATGATAGCCCAGTTGCACCGGTCGATATAATGGATTGTGCTCCATATTTTCGTCGAATGCGCCCCAGAGCAAGGACTTGTAAGAATCGTGAGTGATTCTTCTCCAGACTTAACCACGTGACCGCATACGGCCAGCCCTTTAGCCCGTCTTGTCCCAGTCTCAGCAGTTCAGCCTAGGGCGCATAAACCCATCGCCGCCATATCGGAGGATTAGCCCTGCAGGAATAGGCAATCTGCCATGCGCTGACATTGAATTGGTCGTCATATTCCGTCAGCAGCAGACCCCATAGGTCAGACTCTGACGCAGTCACGCCATCGTTCGCGTGTAGCCTTCCTTCGTTGTCGAGCATGGTGTCTTCGCGATGGCGCGGTCGGCCCTGCCGAGTTCGACGCATATAAGTATATAGGGAGGGCACGAGGCAGGATTCAGCCCACATCCAACCACCCAGCATCTCTCTCAATCCAACCCCCCCGATCCACTTACATCTCATCCATGTCTGGCTACAAGACTTTCGCTCTCGTCGGCGCCGGAAACCTCGGCCCCTTCATCGTTGAGGCCCTCCTCGACTCGAAGACCGCAGGCGACATCAGCGAGGTGATCCTGCTCACGCGTCCGGTAAGCCTCCCCATCGATCCCCATCCCCCGCGTTTTCTCTGACATCCACGCCGATCGCAGGAATCCGCCACCAAGGACGCCGTCACCCAACTCGCCGCGAAAGGCGCCAAGGTCGTCCCCGTCGACTACGCGAGCGAGGACGCGCTCAAGGCCGCCCTCGCCGGCGTCGACGTCGTCATCTCCACCCTGAGCCACATCGCGCCCGACGTGCAGGACACGCTCGCGCGCGCCGCGAAGGCCGCCGGCGTGCAGCTCTTCGCGCCCTCCGAGTTCGGAAACCCGACCGTGGGCATCACCGAGGGCATCCTCGCGGGCAAGGCCGCGTTCCACGCCCGGCTGCAGGAGCTCGGGCTGCCGTACGCGCTCTTCTTCACCGGTCCGTTCTCGGACTTCATCTGGGCACCGTCAGTGATCCCTCCTTTGCCTCTTGCGCGTCTCCGTCCGCCGGCTTAACGCGCATGTTTTTTTTTCGTTCTCGGTACAGATTCATCGGCCTTGACGTTGCGGGCGGGAAAGTGTGGGTCGGCGCGGACGGCAACGCGCCGGTGTCGTTCACGTCCCGAAAGGACATCGGACGCTACGTCGCGTACGTCCTCACCAAGCTCCCCGCCGCCGAGCTCAAGAACGCCATCTTCCGCATCGAGGGCGACCGCAAGGTGTGTCCCTCCTTTCCCTCTTGTTTTTGATCGAGAGAGGCTGACGATACGGCGCGGCGTCTCAGTCATTCAACGAGGTGTTCAAGGCGTACGAGGCCAAGACCGGGAAGAAGGTCGAGGTCACATACAAGCCCGTCGACGAGCTCAAGGCCGCGATCGCGGTCAACCCGTACGACGCTCCCGCCGCGCTCCACCTGATCTGGGCCGTCGGCGGTGGCCAGGTCGGCACGCCGACGTCCAACGACAAGTTCCCTGGGTGGAACCCCGCGCCCGTGCTCGGCTTTATCGAGAACTGAGAAAGGTTGGGTTGGATCAAGGAAGAGTAGGAGACCTGTAATACGTTTGTACCATTAGCTATGGCACGTGGGTGTCGAGGAGAACATCCCTGCTTTCAATTCAATCATGCATGCAGGAACCGTGTAATTGTTCGAGTGTTAACTGTGAACGGAAGGATGGCAGCATCAACCTACCTTCATTCTCGACCTCGGTAAAGTACTTATGGTACGGATTCAACAGACAAACAAGTCCATCACATTCGTCGTGACTCGCAGCCAAACACGGAGGGTCTATTAGCTATTAGAGTCCGCATATATAACGAATTAACAGTAACAGCGTGAAGAGCATGTCGTTGCCAATGTCCACAGGCATTGGACCAAAAAGAATAGGAGAACCCTTGACAGCGACAAAGAGTCACGCCCAAAAGTTGCGAAATCAAAGTCTGGCGGACGACATGACGTAGCCTCGGAAATCAGAACAAACTGGCAAACAAGGCGATCGCCGCGACGAACGTGCCCGCGTGTGGGACGCTCACGGCGGAGGCGCCGTTGCTTGCTACCACCTTGGACGGTTTGTCCGGAGCCCGAGTTGTTACCGTTACTCGACGAGCCGGAGCTGCTCGAGTTGGTCGTAGTTTGTCCGCCGACATCTTTGGATAAATCAAGTCAGATGGATAGAATGGAGAAGAGGGAAAGAAGGTACCGACATTCAGAGAAGGTAGGAAGGGTATAGTTAGTCTCGACGTAGGGGTGTGTCTTGTTGAGCGCCGTGCCGATGGGGACGATGTGCTGGAAGAAAGAAAACACGGTAAGGACATCGGGAATGCAAAGCAAAATGAAACGAAACGTACGTCAAAGGCAGCCTTAAGCTTGGGGTACATGTTGATGGCCTCTTGCATGGTGTAGTTGTTGAGCTCGTGCGTCAACATGATTCCACCGGCCTGAAAATACCGTCATCAGTAAGATTTTACGAAACACGATAGGCGAACGATGATAGATTCGGACAAAATGATGAAGAAGAGTAAGAAACAGAATATCACACACCGTGTTGAATGTGCCGCTCGTCTCGTTGCCGATGAACTGGTTATAGTTTGCGTCAACGTCCGCGGGAGTGATGCCGTCGACACCGTTCCGCCAGTCGTTGGAGTCATATTGCCAGATGATCGTCGTGAGGTTGAGACCTTTGGCGATGGCGCGGATGCGGTCCTGGCGTTCGTAACACCATCGGTTGGCTTGAATGTGTGGGAAAAAAACCAAAGGCACGTACATCGACATCTCCGAAAGGGGGACGCCAGCAAGTGGGCGTAACGCCGGTGACGAGCTTGATGGCTTGCATCTGTTCCACAATGGAAGCGTGAGATCAAGGGAAAAAAACAGCAACGCGATGAGACTTACCGTGTACCACAGTTCGGCGAATGCGTCCTGGCTTGCAAACGATGTCACTGCAAGGATCATTAACGACCGCCCGCCACTTGTCGAACAAATCGCTCACTGTAACGGTGGGACCATGTGTCTGCATCATGGGACCAGAAGAGGTTAGCGCCGCACGTTGTGGAGGTAAATACAAAGCCACTTACGCACGCAAATTTCGTGGCCGTCCGTGAGGGCGCGCTGCGCCTCGAGAGGCCAGTCCATGACGTTGCTGCCGATGAAAAACATGGTCGCTTTCTGGTTTTGGGTCTGCAAAAAGTCGTAGAACGCGTTGTGGGAGCAGTTGGGACCGTCATCGAACCCGTAGCCCATGGTGCGGGGCTCGGGGACACTGGCTATATCGGGACTAAGGCCGGCCAATTTGGGGGTGGTGCATTTTGAACCGGCGGCACCAGCGGTCCACCCTGGGTAGAAGGGCAGCGGTCAGCGTCGGTCTGTGCGGAGATCGAGCGCGGGGAATTGTGGGTCCACGAGTACGCGTCAGTGGGAATAGGTCGGCAAGGAACGGTAAGGAGGCACGGACAACCGGCGCAGATAGCGGGAGGAGGGCGGGCGCCGTATCAAAGGTTAAAGTGAGACAGCAAAAAAACGACACGCACAGCAGTCGGGATCGGCGGCGGCGTTGTAGGTGACGCCCTGAAGGGAGTTGTTGGCGACACCCTTGGGCTGGATGGAGGTGGGGACGCTGGCTTGGATGGAATTCCATACGGCTTGTCCTCGCGTATCGTTAGCGAGAAGGGTGGCGGGTTGCCAGATAGTGGGGAAAGTGGTGAGTTGAGTGGAGACTGGGGCGTAGTAGTACGCGGTACACTCCGCGGTGGGATCTGGAGGGGACGGATCAGAAGAGAACGGAGGTCGGGGAGCCGGTTGACAAGCCTGAGATCTGAGCCTCGCCCTTCTCCGTGGTGCGATCCTGTGCGATGACGGGGAGAACGAGGGCGGCGAGGGAGAGCGCGGACCAAGCGCGGGGAGATGGCCGAGACGAAAAGAGCGACGAGAGATACATGGCGAAATCAGACGGAGGGAAGGGCGGCGGGCAAGTGCGAGGGGGAGGGCCTGCACGGAGACGAGGTGAGGGGAAGAGAAAAGAGGCGTCAAACGAGCACGGCGGACAGCTGGAGGATATTTATATAGGTCAGAGCCGACATGCGGTCGGTAGCGCCGGTCGACGCCTTCAACTGGTTCCCTATATTTAGATCGGGTCATTTTTTTCGTTCGACAGAACTGAGCCCTTCGAAACCACGTCAGAACAAGGCGGAAAAGAACGCTTTGTGGAGGGAGAATGCACAACTACGGGCGGTGGCGTGGCGAAGGTTGGAGGCCTGAACGGAACAACTGCCATCTGGTAGTGGTCGTCCTCCACTTCCTCTCCGCGAACAGCTTGGCTGCCTCGGCACCACTTGCATACCGCTCCCATCATGCATGCCTCGACAAGATGACGCCCGCCCGTATCACAGATATAGCTCCTACCCCGTGGCTCCGTCGTTGGCCAGTGTGCTACCAAGGCGTGGTCAAGCCTCGAAGGTGCCGACATGCTCTCGTCCGAACTGCACACGAGCTTGTCTCGACATCATCCACTCCAAAACGGATGCAGATCAAAAGTAAACAGACAGACACGTACATTCCACCGGAGATGAGTGTCATAGAATCAGGTTTCGATCCGTTACGGCGATGGGTGACTTCAGATAGAGTTTGAAGAATGCCGAAGCCGGCATTGGGTGATGATCATAGACGGTCGGCATGGGTCTGTCGATTCAATGAAACGCTGATACGAGGGGGTGCTCCAGTCATTAAAGAGCGAGCGAGCGACGACCCAGACGTTGATGACGAGTACTGCGAGTTTGTGAACAAGAGCAAAGATGAGTTACGGAGGCGATTTCTCGTTTCCTGATTTTTCCTCGATCCCGGTTCCTCGGCCCGATTATCCGACCAGGGTGTTGATACACGACTCTCCCAGTCCAAACCTCTCACCCTCGCTCACAAACATGACCCCCGCACCTTCTTGATCCCTTCGGTGGATCTATTCCTCCACATCCGCTGTTACGCTCGGTTTATGGTACTTTGCAGCCTGAGTACTCCCGACTAGGCGCCTCAAGGCAGTGCTAACCACGCTCTTCCTGCTTCGACCATCGCATACCACATCCTCGTTTCCCCCCTCGGTTCTGGCCAAAACACACTTTCATCACTCGGTCGGACTCGCTCTTGCATACACCAACCATGTCAGAAAATCCCATCGGCATGTGCTGCTCCATCGCTCTCGTCGCCTGTCTCGACGTCTGCACCGGCGTTTGTCCTTGATTTCTTCTCCATCCGTGCGTGATTCCCTCTTTCTTTGTGTACAATGCATTGCATATTGATGTGAATTCAGGACGTTCCTGTCCGGAGAACTTTGCGTCATGCTGTCGACGGACGGGTGCGGGACAAGAAGACGAGGACCAAGACGAGGATGAGAGGGAACCGTTACTTACGACCGAGGCCGTGGGGGATCAGCCGACGAAGACAGGCGAGATGACAGCCGCTGAGGGATAGCATGCATGTTTATCGAGCTACGTGCGAGTACAGGGAGATGAAGGTTATGTCCACTCAGTGAGTTTTGTCGGTATGTAGAATGGGCGAGGCTAACCTGGTCACCGTCAGAATTCTTCGTGTATCTATACCGGTTCTTGTCAAATCTGTAGCCTTGGCTTTCCCACTATCCACAACACATATGCAAGGGTCCTCATCTTAGCAAATCATGTCTGGGCCCGCTTTCTATTGTCTTTATAACATCCGTAGTGCGGCGCGTTTCGTCCATTTGTTGTCTTACATCTGGAACGCCGCCAGTAGTCTGCCTTGACTTCCCCTTTATTCGTGCGTCGCTCCCTCTTCTCCATGCATCACGCCTCGAATAGCGACGAGCATGTAGGACACTCCTTTCCGGAGAGCTTTGCGTTATGCTGCCGGCGAGGAAGAGAGGACCAAGACGAGGATGAGGGGGGACCGTTTAATACTGTTGAGGAGCAAGTTGTCGTCGCTCCATCGTGGGCTGCGCCGCGTCCTTGGATGGCACTGATGTTGTATCCCCTAACTTACAAAGTTTGAACAGAAAGCGACAAAGGCTACTTCTCCTACTTTGGGTGTATGTTCATTCGCCGACGGCTTTTTTGGTGTCTTGAGTTACTAGACCCTGTCACTGTTCGCTACAAACTGCGCGCAAAACTGCCTTCCCCTATTCTCTCCTGTAGAGACATGGTTCACCCCTGTCTGCTGTTTTTATATACATATATTCGGTACAGAAACCCAAGAAGCCTAGCCCGTAACTCGCAAGATATTGTCAGGCCTGAGCGTGCGCCGGCTTCAGCAGCCCGACCTTTCAAAGCTTCAAGATCTCAAGTCGGACAAAATACATGAAATTTCAAAACCTCCTAGTCGCCATCATACACAATTCCGCCGCACATAGAAGCAGACATGCCAAACCAGCTAAAACTTGAATGTTCTAAGAACCTGAACAGTGGACCGCGCGAACTTCGTATGAGGTACTTACCGATTGTATCTAACGCTCGAGGAGTACTATATGTCACCGGAACCCCTGCCACCCGTGATAGGGATGTGTCACAGAAAGCCTGTCCCCAGTCGACCTTGTCGGGACCTTCCACTGATTGGGCTTCTGGATCGTGTCAACTAATAAAGCACTTAGCGTCATTGAAGCCGGAAGGTACACGTAGTAGCCTACTTACTAATTCTACCATGGAATCGGTGTTGCTCCAGTTGAATGTCGGTCATAAAGATCCAGGGCTGGTGCGGAGAGTACCATCGCATGTGGTTGATGCGCTGAACATCGTTAACCGTTTCCCCTTCGTCGCCGACCCATATAAATGATGCATTCGGGCGACGACTCCTTTCACTGGCATTGTTCCAAGTGATTTCGATGGGAGCACGCTTTGAGTAGCGAGCCATCTCTGGGTCGTTCGGGGTGTTCGGGCCTCTGTCGCCGGGGTAGGCTGGGACAAACCGTACAGGAAGCCACCAGATCCTGTCAGTGGCCTTTGGAGATGTTGTGAATATGTGACTAGAGGTCAAACCTGATAGGCACTCACATGTTTGTGCATCCCTTGTACCCATTGTCGTGTTCCACTCCGTGGATCCAACTCGAAAGCCTTTTGAGCGCTAGTCAACGGAGCGAGTGTTGGCACTCTACCACCCGGTATGCCGTCCGCCTCCGCAACTCGCAAGGCCGTGATGATCGAAGGACGCGTCCATTTCTCAGGAGGGGTCCCGTTGCGGGAACCGGAAGTGATCGAGAATATACGCCTGTGGGTATGAACGTAAACACAATCCCCCACTTTGAAGGAGAGGGGATGTCTGTTCTTGACCATCCAAGACGGTGGCTGCCCGTCTCCTGCCCAGAACCCGTTAGACTCGTCAGACTCGTGACGGACAGCTCTGTTGGATGCCGCTTTGTCTTGGCCCTGGATTATGGGCGAGCTTCGGTAGCCTGGGGATATAGCGGCAGACCGGGGATGCGCAGAATGCGTGGGGATATCACGGGAGTGACTGGAGTGGTATGCCGGAGAAAAAGAACTGTTGTAGTGCCTGTTGGAGGAGGATATCGTGGCATAACCACTGGATGCTGGTATGGTCGAATATTGCGGATGGTAGGCTGGAGACACGGGGGATAGCGCAGGATAAATAGCCTGCGAACGATTAACATAGGTGGCTGGAGCAGGTACGATACCATCCTCCGTATAGTTGCGTCTGCTGGAGGAAGCTGGGATAACATAAACACTGGATGGCTGCGACGGCCCCGAGTAGCCTGTGCCCAGGGTCTGTTCGACTCTACGGTTCGCGTCACGACCATAGAGAGACCGGCTCTTCCTGTTCTTGGACGACGACATAGGGTGATGTGGGATATAGGTCGGTGCGATTTCTATGAGAGTATGAGTCTGTGTGTTGGTGAGGACTTATCACTACACTGAGGAGGTATATATACTCGTTCAGCTTCTAGTCAGTGTCAACCAGAGTACATCCACTGGAACAAGTCACGGTCGGGAACACATACAGGGATGAATGACTGGTGCTAGAGAACCTGCGCCATAGAAACCCGTCAGAAGATGTAAAGCACGAGAACAAGGTAGGAAACCACGGATGTCGCATATAACAAAAACACCCCAAGGTCGACGGCAGAAGTTTGCACAGGTTTTAGTAGGGAGCTTGTTGTCCAGATAAGTACCGATCACCGAACCCCAAACCGAGTGGGAGCATCGCCGACGTTGAGTTATTTTGTGATTAGAACAATGAGCTGGCCTTGCCTGTACTACTAGTAAGGGGGTTGGGATGATTAGCGTGCAACTTGATGCAGCTGGAAGCTAGTAGATATGCACACAGCTTCTCACACACGCGACCCATCGCACACCAGGGCGTGGACTTGCGGTCGTTGGTATGGTGCAGACCTACGTGTGAGCCTTGGCAGGGAAAATACAATGCAGGCACTGGCAGTGCCGAAGTGCGAATGTGATATTCGGTGCTTGTGTTAGACTCGTCAGTCCTGGGATCTGGGTACTGCCAAAAATGCATATCCACCCCAAAGGGAGGCGTAAACAACCCGAAGGACCCTCCGAATGCCATGGCTGGGACATCAGGACATATAGTCGTGTACCCAAGTTTAGTACGGGTTGCTTGAGTTGCGTAGTGTACAGGATCCGCTTGACCCGACGCCCTCTAAACATCTCGATCTGGGAACCAAGACAGGACTTCTGCTGGTCAATTGTTTGTTAAACGTCCTTGTATGAAACAAGGCGTGGTTAAAGAACAAAAGCTGATGCCGGCATGATTTCCCATACTACTAGGTTGTTGCCTAGATTTCATGTTGGTCCGCTAGCAAGTCAAAAGCCCCGAGAAAGTCACCTTATTGCTATTGTGGCGACGGCTTCTTACTCTGATTGTAACCGTGACGTGGACCGGCCAGAATCCCGTCTGAGGGCAGGGCGTGGCTGGCAGCCTGGTTCGAATTCAGGGACTTTGATTGAGATATCGTCATGTGATACGGATCCGGGGCGATGGGATTGTGCGGCGGACAAGGATGGACAATAATAGCGGGACAAGGGAACAATAGTGGTACGAGACCATGTCGATAAGCAGCAGCTGGAAATGAGTACTGAGTCCCCGCGACGCCGCGCGCGTCGTAGCACGCTGCACGACAAGTCCGAGAACACGGTCCCTGTCATTGTGTGATTGGTTACTTGAATCTGAGGACTCGGCAGTTGGCAAAAGCCGGGTCCTGTGGAACTCCGAGTACCAGGCGCGCTGACCTCATGCAAGTACCAGAAGACAGTCGTATGTACTTACTTATGGGCGCGCTGAGATCAGAAGAACTTGTAGCTCTTCTTCCAGCAAAGACATTCCTTTTGTTTCCTTGCATCCAGGAGCATCTACTTGAGCTTCCCATCCTTCTCATCGGCCCCCCACAGCCATGTCTCATCCATCCTTCGCCCCAGCCACTGCCGAGTACAGACCTCCGGCGCACGTCCACCCCCAACATTCTCCTCTCCCGTCTATTGCACCTCCTTCTCTCGTCATTGCAAGACTCAATCCTCGAGCTTCAGCGAACTGGTTCCCGCCATGGGTGGCTGATATGACAGAGGTCATGTCGCCACAACCATTTCTAGCCGTGCGTATCTTCGGCGCTCATTTCGCACGGCCAAGATCTTCAAGTTCAGAACCCCTTGGACTCCACTTTCACACATCCTACCTCCTTCCGATATGGTCGACAGGGCCATTGGATCTCGACAGTGGTGGATATTTCAAGATCGGGGGGACATCAGACGACACTACCGCGGGAGATGTCCTTCGCATAGACCCACCCGTCAAATACGGTGATGGCTCCCATCCTCAGCTCTATGTCCATGCATATCCCTATCTTCGTGTACGCCACACAGCAGGCGACGAAGACTTTGATCCCCTTCCTGCTGGTGATCAGATTGGGCCACATCTTTTCGAGCCGTCCAGCTTCAAGCGTCTGTGTCAAGTTATCAATGAAACCACGGGCTCGTACATCGCTGCCAAATCCGAAATCGCTCTGCAAGATCGTTCTTCTGGTGGTGAAGAGGATGTCGGTGACAATTGGAGCACATTCAGTGGGCCTGTTGACGGATACATTGAAGACCCGTTGGGCTGCGTTTATGACTTCCTACCCTTCCATGACTTGAACCGGCTGCGGTTGGGTATGCGCTCAAACTCGGCGTATGACCCGCTTACCGTGTACTATCAGTGAGTCGCGCTGCCTTTTTGGGAGTAGCTGCGGTCTAATGTTCGTTGAGATTCACGAAGGACTACACGCTCAATCTCGATCTCCGCTCACGGACAATGTCGTGGGTAATCAATGCACGACGGGTACGTTTCTATGATTACTCTTGACATTATATGTTCTCAGTCGAGTTGCGTTTCCAGCTCTTCACACATCGTGCCATCGTCTCCAGCTCATCTGATCAAGCAGTTTCCCTGTCAGCAACTGACTGGGAAAAAAGTAACGAAGAGTTTCTTTCAACTACCATCCCATATGATGCCGAAGCCCTTCCTCCTGTAGGCCATGGGCAACGAGACCGTCAAGATGATTGGGACGAAAATGAATGGGCCGAAGACGATTGGGATGACTCGTCACTCGATTGCATTTATATCGACGATCCTAAGCCGCCTATCCCAGTGACCAGAGCCAAGGTCATTGCTCTGGACTTATTCGACGTGGTCTTTGTGCGTTCCCTTTCCTGTTTCTGCCTACACTCGGCTCAACTTTATCAGGACCGGGAAGCTGCTATCAAGCTTGCGTTAACAAGACTTCTGCCTATTGCGCAACGATCACAGGACGTTTCTCCATTAGTGCGACGTTACTTGGAATGTGAAGCCTTGGCCATCCAAGCTGCCCCATTTGCGCCCTACACCGACATTGCGCGCAACACGCTCCAGGCTATCTGTCGTCTCGCGGGCGTCTCTGCTGACAGCATCGGACTTGAACGTGCTCTTAAAGACCTTCTGCAGCCATTACTGCATCCTGACGCTTTGCAGTCTTTGGTTTGTTTAAAAACTGCCGGGTTCACTCTCATAGGCCTGTGTCGCATCGACCAGAAAACGTTCCAGGACCATTTCTCCGCGTCAGTCCCTGCTGTCGTTCAAGAGACTTTGTGCTCCGATACGTGCTCCCCGTTTTGTATGATGTCGTCTAAATTCATTCTCGGGTTGGTACCATTGGCTCAGTCCTTGCATCCTGGAATCAAAAACTCCGAGATCATTCTAACCACTACCAGTCCTCATGTCTCCCTAGTCCCTGCTTACGACGCAGGCCTCCCTTCAGTGCTTGTATCGCGTCCGACAAGCACGGTCCTCGATTCGGGTTTCCGCATCTCCATGCCTTCGCTTACCCTTGAAGGTCTATCGTCATTGACGTCTCTTTTGGAAAACCCAGAGTCCAGAGTCGAGCCAATGGATATAGATCAACGTCCGACATCTTTCCTTTTCTCCGACTTCTGGCATTACCGTTTTCCGCTGGGAAGAGGCAGCTTTGGTGAGACCGTTGTACTCGCTTCATTGCTTGCGTCTAATATATATGCATACAGCATCCGTGTTCGCCGGTTCGAATATCATCACCGGAGAGTCCATCGCGATTAAGATAGAAAACTCCCAGTCTCGTGCTAAACAGAAAGAAGTCCTTCCCTACGAGGCCATGGTGTATCGCCGCCTTCAGGGCCATCCAGGCATTCCATCCGACCACTGGTTCGGCTGCATTGATACCTGCAACGTGCTCGTCTTGGATAGATTAGGGCCCAACTTGCAGGATATCCTCTACATCTGCCGTGGCCGGTTCTCATTCAAAACGATATCCATGCTCGCTCTTCAGATGGTGAGAAAGTTTTGAAGGTCTTATCTCTGGGATCTGCGGCGGCTAACTCGCGTGAAGTTAAATAGGGTCGAGTTCGTCCACTCGCGCGGTCTTATTCTGCGCGACATCAAACCGGAAAACTTTGCGATGGGACTGGATGAGGACAACGTATCAACCGTATACCTCTTCGATTTTGGTCTCGCCAAGCTCTTCGAACACCCTGTGACCCACGAACATATCCCATACCGCGTAAATCGAGATGGTATGGGAACACCGCGTTACTGTAGCTATAACATGGACTTAGGCCGAGGTACGCGCCTTATCTTCGTCGGGAATGTGTTTAGATGCTGACACGGCACTCCGTAGACCAAAGCCGCCGCGACGACCTTGAAGCTCTTGGAAACACTCTTTTATTTTTCTACCACGGACGCCTCCCCTGGCAAGGTATCCACGCTCCAAACGTCTCTTGGAAGTATCGGCGGATCGGGGAGATGAAGGAGGGCCGGCCTTTCTACGAGCTTCTCGAGCGCTCCCCCCCAGAATTCACCGCGTACTTTGACCACGTCCGCGGACTAGCATACGAGGAGAGACCGGACTACACACTCCTGGGTAGCTTGTTCGAGCGGAGGATGAAGGAAGAACATTGGGAAAACGATGGGGCGTTTGACTGGATCGACGGGCAGAAGACGGAGAGGGGTACACTGCTCCCGGGCGAATACAAGTTCGACTTACGTTTCGCACAGCCTTTGGACGAGCGACCGACGTTCTTCATGTAAAGTGTTTTGGAACCTCCTTGAGAGGCCATCATTTCTCGTTGCAATGTACTTCCTCGTATGCCATTGTACATTATGCTATCATTCTGACACGAATTGAATCGATTACTCACGAGCTATGACGCTACTTTTTCTGCTCTAGTTCGAGCCATTGCAAGTACACCCATAACTAGCTCTCAACTGGTCGGCGTACTGATATATTCATTGTGTCGGTGGCTAATTTATAGTTGGCCCCAATAATCTGCCAAGTCTTTCAGGACTCATTCTTGCATTCACCTCCCGAAGTCGATGCTTATTTCCAACACGTCCGGGGGTTGGCATTCGAGGACAAAACAGACTACGCCTTGCTTTCAAGTATCTTCCAGAGAAGGATGGAGGAGGAGGGGTGGAAGAATGACGGCGCATTCGACTGGATTGACCCGTGCAATACGGAAAAGGGCACGCTCGTCCCGGGTGAGTATCGATTTGAGGCACAATTTGCGCAACCTTTGTACGAGCGACGCTCAAACATCGTGTAGGGATCCGGTAGAGCTGTGTTGCCCACTGTCCAGGAGCACTGTAGTATTGACGCGGCGCGTTGTCCCATTCGTATCAATTATAGCTTGTATTATTTTTGCTATGCCCACGGTCCTAATCGCACCCCTCTTGATAAATCAATGGCCCAAGAAGGCGTGAGAGGTCGAGCGAAGTCTGAAGATTGCCGCTAGAGTTCGGAGGAGCGGGTGAGGGTCAGCCTATTGCTCATGAGCATATTGCTGGATAGGTGAGGAAAGATACGACTCACCATCGTCAGACTTCGCCCGTTTTCTCCAACGTGTGGCTGTCGCCTGAGAGGGTTACATTGTGCTTTCTTCGTCAGTTCTGAGGTCTGTTTGATTTCAGTCTCAATATTGGCGGAAGATACATCTTCTTCAAGAGCTTCTAAGATATCCGGCCTTCGGCGGCGGGAGATGATCGGCAACCGTGATCGCCGCTCCCTCGACTGACTCTACATGCTCCGACGATGGCGCGACGAAAGACGGTCCCTCGAGGATGACATCTGGGAGATATTACAAGAGGTGGTGCGATGAAATTTAACTGCGGGAATGGGGCTTCGGGAATGGGGGAATTCTGAAGAATGAGTGCTCGCCAGTGGTTACCTCTTCGTGAGCCCTACGATACTGACTGGCGGACAGTCTGCACATTGCTCCGGTGTTGTTTTTGCGTCGTAGGAGGAAGAAGGTACGACCGCCTTGAGTGCGCTAGGAAGAACGTTGCATTGGCCGGTTCGATGACGGAGTGCGGTGATGGACTGAATTTCTGAATCGGAACATAAATACGATAGAAGGTACCTAGAGAACGTGCGGATGAGAGGATGAGAGTCCAATACATACAAGGCCAGGTCAATCGCTAGACAACAGAACCCGAACAAACCAAACGAAAATATGAATATATAACTGTACGTGACGGCCCATCCTGTCCGACCGCTTCATGAGCTTGCTTTGTGCGAGAAGAATTTACGGCGCTTCTTCTCGTCAGTGGAGCCAGTTGCGGAGTGAGTGCTGGTGCTGGAGCTCTTTCTGGAGAGAGTTTTGGTAGAGTCTTGGACAGAGAGATTGGGCGAGGCGCTGGGTGATGTCGACGTGATACCTGTGTTGCCGACAGTCGAGGCGCTCACCGCCTTCATGACATTCCTAAGGTATGCGAGCATGAGAGCGGGGAATGAAAGAAGAGAATACGAACGGACCGCTGCGTGTTGTCGAGATATCTGCTGTGATCCATGCGTTTATTCGTCTTTATAGACATGCCGGATTTAGATATAGTCCATCCCCTCTCCTTTAGGCTGCATCGGGAGAAGAGGAAACTTGCATATGCTGTGGAGCGAACAACGGATGGCCACGTACGAAGCTTTGGTAGAAGAGAGAGCGCCCCTAATTTTCTGGAAGAGGAAGATAGCACCAGCGATACCGCCGAAGAACAGAGTAGCGGTCTGTATGGAGGTCAGAATCGAGGGGGCCTTTGCAAAAAGGAGGTACCTACCACGACGAAGGATAGAACGTCCAAGCTATGCGAAGGACAGGTGAATTGGCAGCCGAGACCGCAGTAACAAGGAAGACGTACAATGCCATGGTTGGAACGAAGAGTCAAACGGTTGATAGTAGTAATATGGACAGAGAGAAATGCGGAACGCGACGAGAAAAAAGAAGAGGTCGGTTCCAGCGGCGGGGACGAAGGGCGATGATGGTACAAATGAAACTGTAGAAGTCGGAGGGCGAGGGCGGGAGAGGGCGGGAGGCGCCGCTCTATGACGATCGTCTGTGGAGAATCGAGATCTCACAGCACTCGGAGTCGGCGCGCCCATCGCCGGCGCCGCGGCCGTCAACGCTGCCTCAGTGCCTGCCGCGGTCCAACAATCACACAATGACTCGGACAATGTAACAGCACATGCACTACTTACATCCACCAAGGACCACCATGAGCGTCCCGGACACCCTTCGTTCCGCCCACGCAAACTACGCTGAGCTCGTCGGCTTACCCTCGTACACTTCCGCCCATTTCACCACTAGCAACAGTACGTGTCGAAGCTTTCCTTCGCTCTCTTTCGGCCCCCGGTTTCATCGTTTCAACCTCGTCGACTCACTCATAGACATCTCCCAGCGGTCCGCGTTACCTCCGTCATTCGCGATCTTACCCGCAATGCAAAGCGATCTTCCGCGCGCACCCTCTTCATCCAATCCGATTCCAACGTGATCCTATCGCCGCCCCAGGACATCTCTGAAGATGTGAAATTATCCGCCGTTTCTGCCTCTGGAAAGCTCAGCGCCGTCCTTCGCGAAGTACCCGGCAGCGGGGACAAAAAGCGATTTGTCGAGGTTTGGAAGGAGGACACCATACAAGCGTCGATCGAAGTGACTAAAACCCATGGCGCATTCTACACCGATGGTATGTATACTGGACTGCGCCTTGACGTCGATCGTCCCTTTTCACGAACGTAGCGCAGATTATTATTCTTCATTGTCGTTCTCTCCGTCCGAAACCACCCTCGTGTACACCGCCGAAGCAAACGCTCCCACAGAAGACGACCCCGACCCTTTCGCCCGTTTCCGCTTCGTCCCCGACCTCGGAGAGGATCTATCTGGTCGCAAACGTCCATCCATCTTCCTCGTGAAGTGGGACCAAGATACGGGCTCAGTTGTGAAAGCAATCACACCATCCGATGAAAGTGGCCTACCTCGCCTCCTCGGCCAGGCATCGTTCGCAGACGAACATACACTCGTCGTCACCGGCTTCGAGTACACGCCCGACGGCCGTTCCCTCGGAGTCCGTTCCTGTCCCAATCGCCCATCGGCCATCTGGAAGCTCTCTCTCCCGAGCTCAAACACAACCCATGAAGGCGACACAATCACTGTCTCGTCCGCGTCCAAGGTTTCGGATCCGTCCAAAGCCGCACGTTCCCCTTACATATTCACGGACCCGGCCACAAAAACCACTACTCTGTACTGGTTCGCACATGCACTCGGTGGTGCGCATGCATCCTGCTCTACCCTTGAGTCTCTCGAGCTCACGACTGGGAAGCGTTCGACGTTGGTCCCATATGTGTCCAAGCCCCTGTCGTCGCTTATGGACGGGTTCACCGGCCTCTACACCGATTGGACACTCGTCGCAAAGCCGTTCGTGAACATCGGTGGACGGCGCTATGTCACATGCACCACAAGCCATCGCGCGGCCACCCTCGTCGTGCTATTCGATGCGGAGAAGCCGAACGCGATGCGTATACTCACCCCGCAAGATGAAGACCTCTGGTCATGGAAGTTGCTGGCCACAGATGGAGAAAGTCGCGTCCTTTGTACGAGGAGCTCTCCCACTGTTCCTCCGCACCTCGTGTTGGCCACCCTTACCGGTCTTGACCCACCCACCTGGCATGTGGTAGCAAACCCGACGTTGTCGCCCCGTCGTAAGCCATTAATGCTGCGCGTTGAACACACAAATATTGAGGTGTTCATCTAGTCGAAAAGGCTCTTGGAGGTTTGAAAGGTTCCGTCGTGCAAGTTTCGGAACCTGTCGAGACGGTGGTCATCGAACACCAGCCGAGTAGCAACGTGTCGCCTTTGGTCACGTACATTCACGGCGGTCCGCATAGTTCTATGTCGACCTCCTTCAGTGTTTTGCTCGTCGTTCTCGCCCTTGAAGGCTGTATGTCGCCTTGCATACCATCCCCGCCGGTGCGCTTACTTTAATCCTACAGACACGGTCCAGTCGCCAAATTACACGGGCTCTACGGGCTACGGGGACGCATACGTGCAGGCGCTCGTTGGAAAGTGTGGCACACTCGACGTCGCAGACGTCATGCTTTCCGTGCAGAAACTTGTAGACCTTGGAAAGGCCGTACATGGACCAGGAAAGCAGCTAGCATATGGCGGCAGCCACGGGGGTTTCCTCAGTGGACATCGTAAATTTTCCCGTCCACTGCTCATTCCTGTGCAACAACTAACGGTCCCCCAGTCGTTGGTCAACATCCAGACGTCTTTAGTGCAGCTGTGCTCTCGAACCCTGTCATCACGGCCATACCGGGCGACACAGACATTCCGGATTGGTATTGGGCTGAGTTCATCCCCCGGGATATCCCCGCGCTCACCAAGGAGCAGTTTACGCCGGCACTCTATGAGGAGATATACGCGATGTCACCGATAGCGCACGTCGGCAACGTCAAGGTACCCATTTTGCTCCTGATTGGACTCGCGGACAGGCGTGTGGCGAACACCCACGGGCTGGCCTTTTACCATGCTCTCAAAGCCCAAGGAAAGGAGGTGGCTATGCTTTGTTTTGAGGGGGAGAACCACTCGTTGAGTGGAGTTGAGTGTCAGAAGACGCATGTCTGCGCGGCTGTCGATTGGTTTGCAAAGGCGAAAAAGGAGTAGAGAGCTGGGAGCTCGCAATACGAATACAATTATCGAAACGTCGTCCTCTACAATCTATTTTGTACATCATGAGGTACCTTCCTGACATCCAATGGTTCAAGGGTCAGCGCTAGGAAGAGTGCAGTGACAGTTATGCTCACCGTTGAGGCGTCCTGCTCCTTTACGACACGAATGCCTTCGATGATTTTAGAATGCACGGCCTTCCCCGCAGCAATCACACCGAAGTTTTCTCCAAGAGTGCGCCCGAGGCCAAAGTCGAGCGACTGCCCGCGCATATCCGAAACAACGCCGCCCGCCTCCTCTACCAATAACGATCCTGCGGCATGATCCTACGCGAGTATTGAAGCGAGTCATGGGATCGGGGAAATGAAGGAGGACGTACCCAAATTTTCTCGCGGTAGCCTACGCCAGTAGGCAGACGAAGGTAAACGCCTCCACCGTTATCGCCGCGCGCGAGCGCACAATATTTTGCTTGTGAGTCCATGCGTACAGGTTCGCGCGTGACACCAAGGTGCTGAGCCACACGAGCATTTGTATCCAAGGCGGCGTGGGCTTTCTCCACCGACTCGAGGAAGGACAATCCGTCCAGCGACAGTACGGGCATACGCAGCGGGATAGGCGGGATCGTCGATGATGCGGTGAGGGGAAGCTGGTGTGTGCCGCCGCCACGGACAGCGACGAAGAGGGCGCCGCGAGCGCCGTCAGGCGAGGCTGGGTCGAGCGGGAGGTTGGGGCAGCCGATGACGCCGAGTTGTACGCGAGCGTCGACGAGCAGTGCGAGACAGACCGCGTATTGTCCGCCACGGAGAAAACCTTTGGTTCCGTCAATCGGATCGAGAGTCCACATGCCTGGAAACAATTCAGAGAACTGGTATAAGCGACGGATGTCGGAGGAGGGACCTACGGCCGTTGCGTCCGCCTTCGTAGTTTCCTCTATCGATCGCCTGAAGTAGCTCGTCGGCACTCCAGCGTTTTCCCAGACCCCAGGTCGACTTTTCTCCCGCAAGAATCTGGGGTGACGGTTCTAGGACATCGTTTGCGAGCTGTGTAACGCGGTCGCGGAGCGTCTCGTTCACGCGCAAATCCGCGGCGTCTTCTTCTCCGACGATGGGGTCCGAGGGAAAAGCATGGCCAAGAATCGTGTTAATGACAGCCTGAGCAGAAAGATCGGCCACTGGCACTTCGTCAATCCACGTAACACAATGTAGAGAGGATTTTTGTACCGGTTACGGGGGTCTTGTCATCCTTGACAAGGGTCTCTCCCTTGACGAGATTGTTGAAAACAGCAGTAGTGAGAGAACATGCACGTCGGACGGCAGCAATGGCGACAGCCTGCTCTGCAGCGAAGGGATCGGTCATCGTGGCGAGTGAAAGGGATTAGACGTCGAGCTTACCGTCTGCATCGTCCAACGGTGCGACGTCGACGAGATGATTTCGCGATCGAATGGAGAGCGGTCACGTGGTGTGAATTTCTTGCCATCGCCGGCAGATTCTCGTTCCTCTTCGGCTTGACCACCATGGCCTTGGACAATCTAACTCGCCACTACTCAAAAAGTCAGCAGCTCATGTCTATCGCGAATATGACTCGACATAGAGCAAATATCTCACCCTCGCACATTGAATGGATATAGAGTGGAATCATGGGGTGGACGGATTGACTCCTGGTGGGAACTTCGTGCGCTACTTTGCCAACCCTTCTACTCACGCCTGAGCTTATAGGGTTTTAAGAGCATGAAGCTCGCTGTTGACGCTGAGATTGTTGCTTCTTGCAGTGACTTTTGTGCCAGATGGAGGCTTGCGTCCAACAAATGACCAGTCACGTCCGCTATCCACGACCCCCGTAAAGACGCGTAGGCACACTCTAATTCTCTTTCATCGTGCAGCGGGCGCCGACAAATGATTTGTTTTCTGATTTAGAAGCTGTCGGCAGCATCTTCAATCTCCCTCGGTCGACCTGCTCATGGTCACAAGTCTAAGAGCCCTCGTATAAGAATCCCCTTGCCATGCCATACCCCGACGCCATCTACACCCACAGAGCCACCGGATATGGAATACTTCCCCTTCTTTGCGACTCTCTTGCTTCTGATCTGCGTCATTCCGGTATGCTACCTTGATCTATCGACGTCTCACAGCCGCCTGATCGACTGCCTGTGCAACGCCAGGGTGCTGCCGCTTATCAGTCACCACCGTTCATCAACATTGTGCCCATCATCACGTCTTCGAGAGAAATATCGACACTTGTGCCCCAGAATACGAGCCTTCCGGGGCAATGGGTCTATCAAGGATGTGTGATGTGAGTTGTCCGACACCGGTATGAATTTGAAGGTCTCACGTCCTTCACTAGTGAACCTGTCGCCGCACACGTCTTTCCTTATCAAATCATCAATGCCGACAACAATACTGCCGATGCATGTCTCTCCTTATGCTCTTCTTTCGGATTCCCAGCCGCCGGAATGGAGGCAGGCGACCAGTGTTGTAAGACCCATACCCTCCCACGACTTCACGCTCATCGTAGCTAATGATTTGTTCGACAGGGTGCGGAGACGTAGAGGATGTGGCTCGCAACGGGGGGCAGGACGCACCGGCCAGTAGCTGTGACATCGCCTGCTCGGGCGACCCTGCCCATTCGTGCGGAGGCTCCGCAAGTCTCCAGCTCTATCTTTGGAATGGAACTTTGAACGACTGGCATCAGCCAACCAACATCGGGCAGTACGAAGTACCTTTTTCATTCCCCCTTCCGGTGACATGATTCTGACATCTCTATCCGTCAGTTCTTCATTCCAGGCCTGGTACCCCCCCTTCTTGCGGCGGTGGGAATCAATGGGAAAGTCATATTCCTCGAGAAGTTTGCTAACCAGACCTCCGTGTTCCTCAATTCCACCGGCGCGTATGAACTCGATCTCAGTCTCGTCCCTGACTTTTCTACGGCTTGGCGAGAGATGCATGTCAAGACGGACGTGTTCTGCTCCGGTGCTATCATCCTTCCCGACAAAGGCGCACGGATCATCAATGTCGGTGGGTGGTCCAATGTAACGGAACTGGACGTCCCGGGCGGTGGCAGAAACTCCTCGGTGTTTGGTGTTCGTTTGTACACTCCAGATGGAGCCCCAGGTGTAAATGGCACCAACGACTGGGAGGAGAATGTCGATGTCCTGAGCCTTCAGGTGGGCACGCTATTTGATTACAAGCCCGCATGGATCTGATCTTGCAACGAAGGTCCCCCGCTGGTACCCATCGGTCCTCCTCATGCCCAACGGCAGCATTCTAATCGCAGGCGGCGAAATTGGACACGGTTGGCCCTCCAGATCCGACCTTCGAGATACTTCCTCGACACCCAGGTGGCAGCACCCTGAAGTTCGCCGAGTACCTAAACCGGACGGACCCCAACAACTTATACCCTTCATGTATGTGCTTCCAAGTGGCCACATTTTCATTGGTACGTACATGCCGCGCTTCGCGACTGTCCCTAACTTGACTTGCTTTCTTTACTGCACAGGGTACTACAACGAGGCACGTATTCTCGATGCAGGTACTCTGGACACTGTCCAGGTGTTACCCAATATGCCTGGCGCTGTGAACAATAGTCTCGCTGGACGCAGCTATCCTCTGGAGGGCTCCGCATTCATGTTACCTCTGCACGCTCCATACACCGACCCTGTCACCGTCCTTGTCTGCGGAGGTTCCGACTTCGGCGCGGCACTAGATAACTGTGTGTCCATACAACCGGAGGTGGCGAACGCGACGTGGGCCATTGAGCGCATGGTGCGTTTTTCATCCGTTTCTCCCGCTGTGTGAAACCTTACGCATTGATATTGATATCGTAGCCGTCGAGGCGCGTTATGCCCTGCATGGTCGCTTTGCCCGATGGCAGCCTATATCATTATGAATGGCGCGCAACAAGGTGTCGCTGGTCTATTCGGAAAAGCGAGCAACCCAAACCTCTCTGCCCTTCTATATGACCCGACGCAACCCCTTGGCCATCGCATCTCCATTCTTAACACCACGACTATCGCGCGGCTTTACCATTCCGAAGCGACACTTCTTCCCGATGGCCGTGTGCTCGTCTCTGGCTCTGACCCCGAAGCAGCACCCTTTCCAGAGGAGCTCCGCATCGAAGTTTTCACTCCACCGTATCTGAACGAAGGTCATACACAGCCCTCATTCAACATTACCGAGACGGACTGGGAATACGGAGGCCAATACTCGATTGATGTTCAGCTTAATCATGGTACAACGTCGACCATGAGAGTTTCACTCATCGCCGGTATGTGTACCTTGTTCTCTTCCCCCTCTTCTACGGTTTATTCACCTGTTCAACGTCAGCGACTGCAAGTACACATGGAAACGCGATGGGAGGGCGCACCATATTCCCCGAGTTCTCCTGCGCCGGCACAGTTTGTACCATCACTGCGCCGCCCAACGCCTTCATTTCACCTCCTGGGTGGCATCAGGTAATCCTTCTAAATCTCTACTTATTCACCGTAATGGCTCAACGTGTTCTGATAGTTGTTTATCCTCGATGGGCCCACCCCCTCGGTCTCGCACTTTGTACGGATCGGGGGAGATCCTGGAAGCCTTGGCAACTGGCCGAATGCTCCTGGCTTCACGGTCCCCGGTGTCTGAGTTGGTCTATGGTTCTACTACCCATATTTCCCCCTATTATGGATTTTCAATTCGGTGCCCGTCTTATCAGTACAAACTTTTGACTGTCCATCGTTCTGTTACTAAGTACTACCGCCCCGAAGCAAGGACGAGCGAGCCCATTGAGTCCTTCCGGCGTGTTACCTATGCGGCTGGCCTCGCCCACCTGAAGTTCGAGCAGTGCCAGAAAAGGGCCTGGGCGGTGGACGATACCGATGTCACTCTTGCTGAGTTATCATTGTTGTTACACAGCTTTGACGAGACTGATTGTTCGAACGTCACCCTCTGACACTGAGAAAACAAACATATTGATTGACACAAATAATCATACAGCATAATCATATTATCCTTCATGGCGCATACGCGGTCGACGACCGCACACGATAGCTCCAGGCGGCTTTTCTTCGTCTGAGGTCGTAGCACAGGCGCATCCTCGCCCTCTTCGGCTTCGACGACGTCGCGTTGAGTCTTGACTACGTCGGTCGCGTTCTCGCGTGGAAGTGGACACAATCCCCCCTGGAACAAACGCGAGCGCGGTGAGCGATCCTCCCCTTTGATCCAGAACAGAGACACTCGACCGCTTGTGCATGTGCGTCCTTCCCCCTGCACATCACCACATCCACACGGGCCAAGGCCCGTCCCTGGGCGGAGAGGTTTCGCTCGCTACCGCAACTTCAACGTTCAACGTTCAACCTTCGAGGAACAGGGACACAGAACTGCACAGGGCAGATCAGCGTCAAGTGGAGGGGGTGGTCGGATACGAGGGGAACGTACGCGACGAGTTGGAGAGGTGACAGCTGGTGACGGCAAGGGGTACGAGCGGTTGGATAACACCTGGACAAACGTGAGTACCAGCCACCTCGTTCTGAAATAAATTGCTCACCGACGATGATGCAGCCCACGCGGCCACACTGCGCTCCCCATCCCCGCCTCGAAATTCCGTCAAGGCGAACGGCAATCTCGTCATCGTGCGCCGTGGGGGTCGCTCGTCGTGCGGCCGGAGCCTTGAGCTTTCGAGGTTCGTAGGGCCCGCAGATTGCGTTCGCAGCACGCGTTTCTAGTCTGCTTTTCTCCGCGACGCGCTTGTCGAGTGATAGGGGGAGCTCGCTGATTGGCTGAGAGGACTTATCGAGACAGGTTACCACAGAGAAATATTGTTTAGACTAACTGATCTGAGTTGACGACGAGACGCAAACCAAACGAGTTAATGGCAGTCGAGACATCGACGGCTACTGGTACATTTACCTCTTTATTGTCATTCAACATGTTCCCGCCTTAGCTTAGAAAGTTCAAACAGAGACCGCGCTTTCCACGCGCGATAAACAAAAGTCGCAGTGTTCTTCAAGTCCTGGGAGCTTTCTTGGAGCTACCCTGGCTCATGATAAAACGGTAGCACGAGGCGACGCAAGGTGCGTATGCATATCCTACACAGCATCCTTTCGAGTAAAAAAGGCCGATCGAGTTGTGGATGCCTCGCTACTCGTGGTTGACTCGAAGGCCCACCGACGCTACAGGTGTCAGCAGGCCTTCGAGATCCCTATACTTTCTCCACTGGATCCGCAGCGGATACACTGGCACTTCGTACCATGTCCCAAGGTCTCAACCCTCATCCACAACTTACAAAATACATGAAGCCTTTGGAAGAAGAATGATGGAGGAGCTGCCGAGGCCCGAGTCGGGAATACCATAGGTACATTTTCATCTTGTTGACTTGAGAGATTCAGCCTCTCGAGTCCGAGAATATGCCAACATACTTACATCGGAAGGCGTGGTGTACTACTGGACCCTACTCAGTAACTCAACTTGAGCTTGATCATGGTTCACTGGTTTATATTAGTGCTCCATTTTTATTTAAACTTCAAGCCTTGTGCTCCTCCCACATATGAGTTCTTTTCCATAATGAATCAGATTGGACTTGGAAGAAACCAACGTATTGTGCTCGGAGGGTGTTCAGCTCGACGCTTGTTGGACATTAGACAGATTCTGCTTTCCAGTGCACGTGACATGCCGAAGCTCGGCAATCACAATTCCCTCGCGCACTCGGTAACACCCACCGTAATGAAAGCAGACGCCAGATAAGAGGATCCTGAGCCTGAGAAGTGTTGACGAAATATCTCGTCTGCCTTGGGGAGACTACGCGTTTCGCGCGTAGACGAGACGGCGGGACGCGATCTGGGAAGTTCGTGTTCGGTGAGCACTTGCAACCCGTTACGAACGAAGTCGGTATACCTTACTCGAAGGTGAAAGGATCGGCGGGGCTGCCCCGCGCTGCTGACCTCCCCTCCTGGACGTCAACGATATATCGACGTCCATGTCCTTCTCGTCCTGCGTGTACGGGTGGACCGCTCGCCGCGGGGCCTGACCCTCGTGAAATTGAGACTCTTGAAGATGGCGTTTTTGGGTTCACAGCACGTGTCCTGGGCGAGGACATGCGAAGGGGGGGAGAACGGGGAGGGCATGGCTGCGCTATGCTACGTGCGATATCCCACGAAACGGAGACCTCGTGAGTAGTGCACCCAATCTGAGAAAGAACCGTGCGCTAACCTTAATGTAGTCGCAGACGAGGGACGTGTACGCTCGTTTGAGGCAGGAGAGGGTGGTTCAGGGGTGGCGGGAGGGGAGGATGAAGACGAACGCCTACGCGACCTATAAGTAAGGTTGAGTAAGGACGTTGAGTTGTTCACGATTGGTTGACAATGGAGACTGGAGTCGTCGACGCCGCCGAGCGCGTCGCGGGCACGCTCAGGAGCCAATCACCATTGAGCAGGAACCGGTTTCCTTCATTCCTGGTTGGCTGAGGCTCAGGGCTGGCGCTCTCCCCATGCGCTCTGCTGGCCTCTCAAGATCTCACCGGTCAATCAGAACTTTGGGACAGCCTGTCCCAAACTACACCTACTGAAACGTTAACGAAAAAAATCGACCATGGTCTCATTTTGGCTCCGGTTTTCCGTGGGTATCAGGGTATGACAGCGACAGGTGCACAATGCAGGATGTTAAAAAAGGGTGGTGGTGATATATTCGAACACTTTCTGTGCGAACCCCGTCTCGAATTGATACTCACCTGGGATGAGGGTGCCTCTCTCCGAATTGGTGTCAATCCAGTCGAACATGCCATCATTCTTCCACCCTTCCTGCTCCATCCTACTCTCAAATATGCCGGTGAGAAAACCGTAGTCTGGCTTGTCGTCGAATGCTAGTCCGCGAACGTGCTTGAAATAAGCAGTGAACTCGGGAGGCGAACGGGAGAGCAAGTCTTGAAAGGCCTGGCCCGACTTCATCTCCCCGATCCTACGGAACTTCCATGGAATGTTGGGGGCATATATTCCTTGCCACGGGAGCCTTCCATGGTAGAAGAACAAGAGGGTGTTTCCCAGCGACTCAAGATCATCGCGACGACTCAACTCTGAATGTATGCGTCAGTAAAAAAAAATAAGGAAGGCGGAGCAGTGAAGCACCTCGCTGATAGGCGGTATTATAGCTGCAGTAGCGCGGTGTTCCCATCCCACGGCGGTCTGCTCGGTAGGGCATATGCTGTCCGGTGACTGGATTCTCGAAGAGCTTCGCTAGACCGAAGTCGAACAAATATACTCTCGAAGCATTTTTACCCAGGCCCATAGCAAAATTCTCCGGCTTGATATCGCGAACGATGATGTTGCGTGAGTGGACAAACTCGATCCGATCCAGCTTAGGGTTAATGGATGCCAGTGAGCACAACATTCCGGAACTGGGACTGGTTAACGCACCATCTGGATAGCAAGCATTAGTATGGTTTTTAGCGAAAGTTGGCCTCGACAAGACTGGCACAGGTCTTGCAGGTTTGGCCCCAGCTTGTCCAGGATTAGTACATTCCAGATGTCAAACCGACCAGACCAGTGCACAGATGGGATGCCGGGATGTCCTCGCAGGCGTCGGTAGATCATGGACTCATAAGGCAAGGTTTCCTTTTCGTCTGCATCACCATTAGGGGTTTCTAGTTTCACTGCAACACATTCTCCTGAGATGATGTTCGACGCTCCGAAGACAGTAGCTGGGCACCATCGTCAGAGAAGCACTGGAAGTGAAGGCGGTCTACACTCACCAAAACTGCCATTCCCAAGCTCGGAATCGCAGTACCAAAAGTCAGACAGGATGAAGGACATTTGTGTTCTGACAATGGCACGACGCTGCGAGTCTTGGAAGGCCTGCGGATTTTTCAATAAAGCAAGTAGAGTCGCCAGGCCGTCGATGGAAAAACTCGGTTCCACTGGATGAAATCCCGACTTCAGAACCATGCTGTTGGATCGACGGACTAACACTGATGGGAAACCTGCGGAGTAGGCTGAACGAGTGGAGATTGTATGACTAGTTGTGACCACAATGATGTCGGAAGTCTGGATATGAGGGTGGAGAGCCTTTGCCGCAGGCATCAGGGTAGGAAAGAACGCACTCTGTCGCATGCATAGCAACAAGCATGTCTCTCCGCATAGAGTCTTGTGGATCGACGTGGGCACATATTCCCTAAAATATCGATCAAAGGTCGGTTCGTCGACACGAGACAATCCAATGAGAGTAAAGCCGCGTTCTTGTAACTTGCTCAGTGATTCTAGGACGTCTGAATGCAGACACGGTTACATGAAGTCTTGAAGAGCATTGTCGAGGAAGGGCCGATCGTTGGGTACATTGACGTCAGATAGAATGTGTTGAAGGCAGCTGCGCACAATTTCGACGTATGAAGCCTGTGGCATCTCTCGGATGGACAAGGCTTCATGTTCCATAAAGCGTCTGACCAGACACTCCATCTGGTAAACTTGAACCGTTGCGCTGGGTAATAAACGCGTCAATGCAGCCACAATGGCGGCTTCTCGGTCCTGTAAGTACGTGAGGAACAGCATCCCTACAACAGGAAAGAGAAAACACACGAAAACTACGTCAAACATGTCGATGGCGACAACTTTGCCACCAGACAGTGTTCGGGGTGGAGCAGGGTCGGGTATATGTATAACGCGGGGGAAAGGATCGTCCCAATCCATACCCCAATCATCTATGATGCCATCGTCAGGTTTGGCCGGTCCGACTACAGGCTCGCCATCGTGAGGGACCGCCGTCGAAAGGAGCTCGTCGTTACTCCTGTCCCAATCGCGTTTCACTAAAGGTATCCCTTTGAAACGATGGCTGGAGGGGATGCCCTGCTGTGCGAAGTGCTTCGCATAGAATACTCATCAGTGGATGAAGAAAACTTCGCAATGTCGCGGAACGTACCTCACGGGCGGGTAGAATCCATCCTACAGTCCTCCAGGGCGTCCTACTTTGTTTGTAGTCATTGATGAACCTACAGTTATAGTGTCAGCCTCATGATCAGTGGGATCGATAAGAAAGGGTAACCCACTGGTAATATACAGCAAGCTGCTGGAATATGGCATCCGAGTCGAACACCAGCTGCTGGTGAAAGTCGGGGAACGGGAGGAAGTCATAAACGCATGCAAAAGGTCCTTGGGGGTGTTTGGCGGTTCCACTAAAACTGCTCCAGGTGTCACCAACTTCTTCCTCGCCACCTGAAGAATGCCATCGAGCAAGCAGCGCCTCACGATGTTTGGAAGAGAACCGCGCATTTTTGGCGACAGTTTTGCACAGATTATCAAAGCCAGACGTTTCGAACAGGTAAGGCCCTAGTTGATCTCCATCTGGCCTAGGATCCAAAGTAGTGCAGTCGTCGTCGAACCACACACGAAGATAAGGGTACGTGCGAACGTAGAAGCGGGTGCCATCAATGTGATAAATAGGTGGGTGGAGGCGTAGCACATTCCCTGGCATATTTTCCCACAGTGATGCGATGGCAAAACTTGAACTTCCCCCATCCAGGGTGGGATGTCCTACAGAATAGATAGGGGAGAAGAAATGTGTGCTGGTATGACTTGGGATCGCGAGGAGTGGCATATTCCTATCTGTGTTCCAAACACACGCACGGCTAGAAAGGGTTTGGTAGGCATCGATCCTAATGCTTGGATGGCTCCCTGGGATAGTCGCTTTGTTGAGGCTGAAGCCTGAGGGTTTAATTTGGCGATCACAATGGCTGGAGGACGAATAGGAGCATTGAGGAAGGACTCGATGACATCGGGCGAGTATGCATCAACCTTTTGCCAGTGAGTGAGCGGAGGAAGTTGGTCGGACATGGAGGAACAGAGGAGGAGCAGCTGTGTTATCACAGTTTCTATCTGCGGGGTACTTACTGTAAGTAATACCGACACCGCGTAACGCATTCGTAAGCGCCCGCGAGATGCATACCAATGAATACAATTTTTGTGGCCCTTTGTACACCCCCATTGTCCGGTGCTACTTTGGAGTCCCCGCGCGTCGCTTGTCCGGTCTGATCTGAGAAAACGAACATATTGATTGACCATGCAATGTCTGGTATCGTACACAAATAATCATACAGCATATTATCCTTCATAGCGCATACGCGGTCGACGACCGCTCGTCGATGGCTCATCATATCCCTCACACCTGTTCACGAGAACGCCAATGCAGACCAGACAGCAACAGCCCCAATCGAGGCAGCCACCGCGGTGTGCGCAAGGCCCGACACGATGATAGCCCCAGTGCGGCTTCTCTTCGTCTGAGGTCGTAGCACAGGTGCATCCTCGCTCTCTTCGTCTTCGACGACGTCGCGCTTACGCTTGAGCGAGGTAGATGTATATAAAGTGGAAGCCTGCGCAGCGTGAGAGGGCGCTGCGCCGGCGGGCAGGCAGAGACTTACTTCGGTGTGCATGGCTTTGAGCTTTGCGAGCTCGTCGAGCTGTTCGGCCCGCGATTGGAGCATCCCGTCGCGCAGACCCCGCATTTCTGCGCGGACAGTCAAGGCCTCCGGCCGTGTGCCAAACACAAAGAAAAAAGATACACACCAGTAACGAGCGCCTCCAGAGCAGACATACTTGCCTTGACAGCGTCCCGCTCCCGCGAGGCCCGGTCGAGCATCTCACGAGTCGCGAGGATTTCCTGTGAAGATGTAGCCGCACGTTCTGCGTTGTCAGTGTTCAGTTTCTTAATGGACGTTTCGACGACGTCCATGCGATCATTGATCGCGCCGATCTCCTCGAGCAGCTCGTTACGCAGGTCGGTCGTGGAAGTTTCGAGCCGACTGCGAAGAGTGTTTGCGAGGTTGGTGGCCGCCACCGCGCGCTTGTCGAGATCGGACAGGCGTTCGAATGTGGTCCTCTGATCGGTCTGGGTCTTACGATGGGCTATATGGTCCCGCAGGACGTTGCCCTAACCGACAATGTCAAAAGAAAGCACATCGAGCGAAGAAGTGGCATCGCATACCCGAAGGGTCACAATGGCTTCGTTCAAGGCCGTCAGGCGCGTGTTCAGCACGGTGTAATCGTCGCCCGCCTCGACGACGTCAACGACGGAAGCCATGCTAGCATCATCGCGGTGTCTGTCTTCGACGGGAACGAACGTGCTCTTCCACCTCAATGTCCATGTCAACGGGCCCTTCAGGCCCGTCCTCAGGCTCCTCGACCTCCGGCTCCACAGCCTGGGGAGGGGGTGGCAAATCGGCATCACCAGCGACAACAGGCTCCATGGCCTCGTCTGACGAATGGGCCGATTCGTCCTCTTCATGGACGACGATAGGAGCCTGGTCGGCGGGAGGAAGGAATGGTTCCATAACGGCTGCTATCTCTTCCTGGGACATGAAAGGGCTGGGAGAGCGAACTGGAGAGCCTGCGGGAGAATCTGGATAGGCGCCAATAACGAAGGGGTCGACGGCGAAGGGGTTGAAGGATTCATGGTTAGAGCTGGAAGCGAAGCTCGCGAGCTCCTCCTGCGGCTGTTGAACACGCCAAGGAGCATCCTCGAAGATGTCGTGGATAGACGGGGAGCGTGAGCCGGAGGAATTAAACATATGGGAGAACGAAGGTTGGGCGTCGTGCGATGGGAGAAAGCGTTTGAGAAGGCCAAGGCCGCGAATAGAGGGGAGGGATGAATCGCGCATTGGGAGTGATGAAAATCCGGTCAAGGATGAGTCACGGTAAATAGGGAATTCCTCGGGCGCTTCATCGGAATCGCGATCACTGAAGGAGGGAGAACCAGGAAGAGAAGCGGATGACGACGCCGGGGAAAGGGAGGGCGATTGGAGATCGTATACGCCATAGCGGCCAGAAGGAGGTTTGCTGTGATTTCTTTCCTTGTCCTGGGATGTGACGGATAATGAGAAGGGAGACGGGGGAGGGTCGTTCTCGTAAAGGGTGCGGACGCCGACGGTAACAGGGTAAACGTAACCATCGTCCTTTGCCACCGCTTTCCCGAAGGTGACAGAATCGCCATCCTCAATTTCAGTGGCAACTTCAGGGAAAAGTTTCTGTGGTGTAGTTTCGGCCATTTTGCGCACGTATGTTCCATGGTGTGAGACCAGGTCGGAAATGTATACCTGTGATCAAGAGCCAGGTTAGACGCGCACAGGGGAAGAAACAAGGATCGAGCGACGTACACGACCGTTGGGAGAGAATACAATCTTAGCATGGGACCTGCTAACGACGGGGCAGTGGAAGGATACTTTGTTATCCGGCGTTCGTGCCACACCGCCTGAGGACGATGCGCGACCGATAAAGATATCCTTGGTCTGTGATTTGAAGTACTGAAGCGTGTTGACCGTACGCAATGGATTCTCGTCGCTGAGGACGGAAAGGACGATACCTAGGACAGAGATCGTCGGGGTCAGCGGAATTCCAGAGGGCAAAGGGTTCACCAACCAGATACCGAACGACGGGCGCCAGAGGCGGCGGGTGTGGACGTCGTGGTCGTCGGACCGAGCGTCGGGGACATCCTTCCTAAATACTGGATCTCGTCCTCCATATTTCTGAGGTTGTTGTGGTTGATGTGAACGGTGGTAGTGAGGAAGAGGAGGAGGAGGAGGAGGAGAAGGGCAGAGGACGAGGATGGCGCGCGCTTGAAGCCCCTTTATCGGGCGGCTGCGTGCCAATTCCCTTTTCGGCCGGCCGCACTCCTTCACTTGCGAATATGTAACGCTGCGTGACGATTCTCTTTGCTTTCTGCAGCTATGGACGCCGAATCTTCCTCCTCTACGTCCCAGGACAAGAAGAAACCGGTCGTCATCATCACCATCGGCATGGCTGGTGCTGGAAAATCCACTTTTGTCCAGCGGATCAACGCCTATCTACACTCCCAGAACCCCCCTGCTCCTCCGTACATCCTTAACCTCGACCCGGCCGTAACGAACCTCCCTTTCGAGGCAAATATCGATATTCGGGACACTATCGACTACCACGAGGTCATGAGGCAGTGTGTGGCTACTCCACTATGCGATCTTCCCTCAGCGTAACAGTCTCCGGCAAGATATAATCTTGGCCCCAACGGTGGTATCCTCACCGCGCTCAATCTTTTTACCACAAAACTTGATCAGGTACTCGAACTGGTCGAGAAGCGCGCGGAATCTGTCGAGTGTGTGCTCATCTTCTCACTACATGTGCGAGAGATTCACCCTTACGGCCAGCTATGTCATTCTCGACACCCCCGGTCAAATCGAGATCTTCACCTGGTCTGCGTCAGGCGCGATCATCACAGACGCAGTAGCGTCATCCCTCCCCACTGTGGTGGCGTACGTAGTCGACACACCTCGATCTATCGCTCCAGCGACATTCATGTCTAACATGCTCTACGCGTGTAGGCGAGTTTTTTCTGCGATCTGCCTGGTTTCAGACCCTGACGAATTTACAGCATCCTGTACAAAACGAAACTTCCTTTCATTCTGGTGTTCAACAAAACGGACGTCCAGCCCCACGACTTCGCGCTCGAATGGATGCAGGACTTCGAGGCGTTTCAGGCCGCGCTCGCATCGCACCAGGGGACCACAGACGACGAGGGTGAACCGACTTACATGAACAGTCTCATGAACAGCATGAGCCTTGTTCTAGACGAATTTTATAAGCATCTAAAGGTCCGTGGATTCGGCAGCCGATACGCTTCTTTCACTGACGCCTTGGCAGGCGGTCGGAGTATCGAGTATGACGGGGGACGGCGTGAAAGAATTCTTTGACGCTGTGGAAGCTTCGCGTGATGAATACGAAAGGTGGGGCTCCCTTCACGTTTCCCTCAGTGTCTAACACATGTTCAAATGACTCCTCGCAGAGAGTATGTGCCCGAACTCGCCCGTGCCCGTGCTCAGCGCGAGGCAACACTACAGAAGAAGAAGGACGAGTCGATGAGTAGACTCATGGAAGACCTTGAAGTGGATCGAAAACGATTCCCCGATGCCGCTAGCCGCGATCGATGGGATCCCGAGGAGGAAGATGAGGAAGACGGTGGGGATATCAACATCATAGACCGGAGTACGTTGTTTTCAACCTTCCTTTGCGTGTCACCGCCACGTTTTTCTCGTGGCGCCAGCATGCGTTCTCCACGCTACGTCGCATTCTCTCGTTGTTCCTCGTATCTCTCAATTCCACGGTGCCGCGGTCCAAACTAATCCCACCCCATCTCAGGCGAAGATCCGTGGCCCGGACAATACATCGACCTTACTCAGGCGAGACGGCGCGACGACGAGGGTGTCTCATGGCCGAGGCCAACCTAGATGAATTGTATAGTATCCCGTCAAGTAAAAGTGTATACATGCTTATTGCCCAAGGTTACGCGATTCGCGTCAGGTGCCGCGGCGGCGAGGGCGATCATCTCCCTGCCTGCAGAACGCCGCACGGCATCCAAATCCGAGCCTATTCGGTATACTTGAACGGACTTTCCCCCGTCGGATGAGGCATCATTCAATTGGGTGAGCATCATGGCTACATTTCATGGGTCGGTAAGTTCCATTGGTCGTCAGGCCCCAAATTTCTGGTGGAAAGCCTGAGGATAACTGCAGGGGCGAATGAATGGTCCGATGCATGTGGGTTGGATGTGGGTGGGTGCCAGCGTGGAGGCTGAGGGCTGAGCTTTGGTGTCTTCGCCTTCGTCTTCGAAAGGACGGTTGGGGCCCGTCTTTCTTCGTGGTTGTCCTGCTCATCCGACGTGGTCACGGGCGGAGCACAATGTCATATCGAGCGGCGAGTTGCCGGAGATAGCGTGCGTGCATATATCTTCTTACAGGTGCTATCACCGGAAGGGAATCACTGCAGCTGCCAATGACGGTGTGCGGAGCTGGTTTTGAAGCCATGAGATCCAGGCTAGGCTGTGGCTGTACGAAGCTGAATCAAACATTTGACGGAGATTATTGTTTGTGAGAACGATACACATGTTAGATGACAGGCAGCACCGATCTAAGTTGTCCTGGTGAATTTCGAGGGAAGAAATGCGGAGGACCGAGGGGGAACCGGAATTACAATAGATCCAAAGACAGAAAGTAAACACTTTGTTGCTCAAGACTCATCTGAATCGTCGGCTGACGTAAACAGACCTTGTTCATTCAAAAGTGAAAGGAAATGAATACAAACCTGCACCCACCATCTCCCCTCTTCTCCCCCGCCCGCCGTCCCCCGCCGTCCCCTTCCCCGCCTTCTACTTCATCTTTCAGGTAATCTTTCCTCTGACCTTCTCGCTCTCCGGCCGCCTTCGTACCCGGCACTCAACACGCCTTCAACGACATCTCTCATGGACAGGTCACCTTCCATGTCCCCATCCCCCGTGTGCATGTTATACTCACCATGATTTTTTCTGTGGCACAGGTATGAAAAACTCGAGAAAGTCGGTATGTGGCCCAGCACCCTCTCCCTTATCTCACAAAACTCACCATCTCTCAGGCGAAGGTCGGTGACGACGACCCCCCGTGCGAAACAGCATTGCTAACCGCGACCCACCTCCCTTTCGCACCCCTCAATCGGCATCCTTCCTACAGGCACCTACGGAGTCGTCTACAAGGCGCGCGACCTCGGTACAAACGTGATCGTCGCACTGAAGAAGATCCGATTGGAGGCAGAGGACGAGGGCGTGCCCAGCACCGCCATTCGGGAGATCAGCCTGCTCAAAGAACTCAAGGATGAAAATATCGTTAGGTGCGTCCGTCGTTACGCACGCCGCTCTCTTCTGCTGCGATCCCGTCTTCTCTTCTTCACTTGTCCGTAGCCGTGTCCTGACTGCTGCGCCGTTGCAGACTGCTTGACATCGTCCACGCCGATCAGAAGCTCTACCTCGTATTCGAGTTTCTCGACGTTGACCTCAAACGGTACATGGAACACGGCAACTCGTCTGGTACG
This sequence comes from Amylostereum areolatum, assembly GCA_012932865.1. Classification (NCBI taxonomy): domain Eukaryota; kingdom Fungi; phylum Basidiomycota; class Agaricomycetes; order Russulales; family Stereaceae; genus Amylostereum; species Amylostereum areolatum. Next base: position 2,435,252 of record SAXG01000002.1, read on the forward strand.
CCTATCTCGCTCGAACTCTGCCAGGTGAGCGCTGCTCCTTCTTCTGGTATTCACCATCTGCGCCCACTGGTTCGGGACCGGAGACGTGGGCGGCAAACAACGCGTGTTCTACGCGTTTCCATCGCACATTTTCCTGTTATGATATTCTCTCCACCTCCTCGTCATGGTGTTCAGAAAGGCATGCCTTGATCCTCTTCCCCTCGTCATCGGTTGCAGTCAAAACCAAATTGGGACGTTTACGCGCGTCGGTCACGCTAATCACGTGATCGCAATTTCCCTCCACCTGCCCTATCGGGCAGCTTCAAAGACCGTGTCCATCGTCCCGATAGCCACCCTCGTACCGTGGGGTTGAACCATCTTCCTTCCCTCGTGTTTATCATCTATCGCCGCTGGGGAAAATGCTGACTCGTTGGCGTGCGCCCACAGAAATTCACCCATCAACTGACATCGGGCCTGCTTTATTGCCATTCACACCGAATCCTTCATCGTGATTTGAAACCACAGAACCTGCTCATCGACAAACGGAACAATCTTAAACTTGCAGACTTTGGTCTAGCCAGGGCATTTGGAATTCCCATGCGGACCTACACGCACGAAGTGAGCTCTATTGTTCATTCCATTCCTTGTCCGGCAACAGTGCGGAACCGGCGGTTCGATCAAAGCTGACCTCGCACGCGATGCGTTGTCTAGGTGGTAACCCTGTGGTATCGCGCGCCGGAAGTTCTCCTGGGATCTCGTCATTACTCCACCGCTATCGACATGTGGTCTGTTGGTTGCATCTTCGCGGAAATGGTCATGCGCGGAAACCCTCTTTTCCCCGGCGACTCAGAAATCGACCAAATATTCAAGATTTTCCGGTACGTTGCGCTACGGTCCTTCTAAACCATGCACCAACATGCTTCGATGCGTAGGGTGCTTGGAACACCGGGTGAACAATCATGGCCAGGAGTCTCTCAGTTGCCAGATTACAAGCCAACCTTCCCACAGTGGTCCGCACAGGACCTCGCCGAGCATGTGCCGTACCTCAACTCGGATGGCATCGACCTGCTTCAGGTGCGCAGCCTTTTCGCTGGTCTGGACCCAGAGTTTGACATTTCGATCGTTTGCTTCCGTCAGGCCATGCTCATCTACGACACGGCTAAGCGTATCTCTGGTAAGCAGCTCTTGACCAGTCAAATTAGGTGCCCGCCGTTGACCAGATGACCATCCCCACAGCAAAACGGGCGCTGAAACACTCGTACTTCACGGACTATCGGTCGTGAGACGCGCTCGGCCTCCGCATCTCACTTCGTCTTCGCTTTCCACACCTGTCCACCCCCCTTAGTTTGTTGCCCCTTGTCATTCACGATCCGTCAGGCTCTGGCTTCGTTTCGCTATTCTCTTGCCACGCCGCACTCACGTTTACGTTCGCGTTCACGACCCCGTCGCCGTCACCGTTAGTACCTTACAATTCCTCTACTTAAAACTTCGTGTTGTTGTCAATTCCAGTGTCAGAATAGCAGCAGATTGATCTTGAAAATGTCTAGTACTTCATATGCCATTCCCTGGCCCATATACTTCGTTGACCTGGCGTTTAGTCCTCGACCGTTGCGATGTTCTTACCTCCCACTCGATAGACACATGACTGTTACGACATTGACGACCCCAATACCACCATATGATATACCTTGTCATGATCGGACAGATATGCATCTTTCCTTTCGTGCGTAAAAACAGCGGAAGGTCCGGAGGCGATATCACACCGAAAGGGCTACGCTCCGTCATCTACTTCCATCCCTTCCTTGACCTTGGCAGCCAGCCTCCTTGCGTCCTTCCCCTGTTTTTTCCTATCGATCCTTGCTGCGCGTCTACTCGCAACGACCGCGAGCGCGGGGGACGACGCATTTCTCGCGGCCGCCTTTCGCATCCGTTTCGGCGCGCGCATGTCCATGGAGTTCAAAGATGCGGCGGTGTGAGCGGGGGACGGAGATCGCGCACGTTTGCGGCTTGCATTGGAGACGAATGAGCTGGATGATCGCGTTTAGTTAGAGTATGGAGCGCGAGAGGGAAATGAAGTCTTACGTGTCCTCGTCGATTGTCATAGTACCTTCCTCGACATCGCCTTCGATTTGCATAGAATCCTCAGTATCAGGGACAAATCCGTCCTGGTCCATCGCCGCGTCCGCGTCGCCGAATAGTCCCTCTAGAGTGAATGGCTTCCCGAGCTCCGTCAAAATCTGCGCCTGACCTGTCGCCTCTGCGCCCGGTGCAACCTGATCTGATCATTCTGTAAATATCGTGTACCAATGAAGATAATATGCGGAAAGACAGCGTACCTGAAGCACCAGGGAGAGTCGAGGGGACAAGCGAAGGGTGGATTGTCGGTGGCACGGTGAAGAAAGGAATTTTCTGGTGGTTCCAGTCGGCGAGGACGACTCGAGATGCCGCGAGAATGTCTGGTGTTCCACCCTAAGTATTATAGGATGGCTAAGAACCGATGCCAACTACTGTGGAAAAGAGTGTACATGCCTTCAGCAGTCGGCCGGTATTGAGCGCAAGCATTGTCAAGAACTCCAGCGCGGATGTGAAATCTGGGAGGTTGTATATTTTCATGATTTTCTCCTTCTCTGTGCGCGCCAGGATCTGTTCAACTGAAAGTTTGCATAGTGGAAGTCTGAGTGCACAGGTGGCTAGAAGGGTAACAAGATGAGCACACACCAACAGATATCGGGTCATCGACATCTTCCACTTTCACAACATTGCGAAGGAGCACTCCGATCTGTTGACTTTGAGAAGAAGATGCGTCATCATCGTCAAAGATGACACCAGGAGAATCCACGATTCTCAGCCCGCGTTCGAGCTGGATCTGCTGCAATTCTTTCGTGTGCCCCGGCTGTGAAGCGACCGGGCAAACCTGATAAGAAGAGGTTATCAATCTGTTCCACATATATTGTAAAGACGACACACCTTCGCCCTTTTCATCGTGTTGATCAAACTGCTCTTGCCGACATTCGGGTACCCAACGACACCAACGGTGACGCTTTGCGACGCGGACGGTTTGTATGCCTTCAGAAGGCGTAGAAGTGCCGGCGCGGTGCTTGATGAGAGGTGTGTACGTTGGTGTCCGCTTGCAGATCGAAACGGTAGGGTTGGTGTACTATGTCGTAGGTGCTTTAGCCAAGCCTCTGCATTTGAACGAGGGACGAGGTCTGGGCCATGTCAAAAACCATGATACAGACATTGGGGTCAGGAACATGGCGAAATAGAGAAGCAATTAGGAACACGACAAACGAGCAAGAAAGACAACCAAGTACGCACCGATCTTGTTTAACACGAACACCAATTTTTTCCCTTCTCCCTCACGCCTGCGCACTTCTTCCTCCAGTAATCGGCTGCGACACCCCTCTGGATCTCTTGCATCAAGAACAAGCACCACGACATCCGAGTCGGATACCACTTTGTGTAGGGTGCGCACATAGTGTTTTCGTAGTTGCTCCTTCGTTTTCAAAGGCCCATCGGTGTCTTCTATGATTGAATCGGTATTTGAGGTGCTCGCGGCTAGTTGTGCGAGGGAGGAAAGGGTAGGCTCCGAGGCCATGGTAGCGTCGGGGTTGAGATCATGAGGAGGAGACTACGAAGTTATGAGATTCGGTGGGTGGATGAAATGATTAGGCCAACGTGTTTAGCACGATCATATGCTATCCGTTTGACCACATTCTCCTCGACCTCGCTGGCCCGGGATTCAACAGTCGACTAGACTCAACCCCCCAATCTGTAATGAAAACACGCACCGTTTGTACACGCGCCTTTTCTGAATTCCTAGCCTTCAGATCTGGAAGCCGAGGTATACCAGGATCCTTTTTGAGCTCTGAAGCCAATCAAGACGTGATGAGATTGATGGCATTCCGCCCAGGAGGCCAGAAATCCGTACTGGATTTATGGGGGACGGGCTTGTGAGACTCTACGGATTTGATTGACAGGTGTATCACAATTTTGGGGAGAAACCTTACTGTTTCTTCCCATGTTGTTCAGCGGTGTGAAGAAGGGGGAAAATTGGATAGACAGGTCACAGGAACTACTTGGTGGACAAGGAGAGTCAGAGAGACAAAGAAATGTTCAGATCAGAAATAACTCTTGAAGATTAGATTAGATGTGCAGAACGGCTATCTTCTGTATAAGGTCACTGCCAGTCAGCGCTTCCCGGTGAAATTTCGCAGTTACTACCACTTATTACGGTACTCAGCGGTCTGAACATAGTCCTTTTGATGCTGCAAGTCAATAAGGAATGTTATTCACCAATCGTTACGATAGCTTGGAGAAAGAGGTAGACAGATCAAAGACAGATCGAAACTATGAAGTCCCATTGGCAGGAAATGTAAATAAAGCGAGTGTGATTTAGAAAGATTGAAGTCCAAAGCGATGAATGTTGAACGTTAAACGTTAAACAGTCAGGTCAAACGCCAGGACGCGTGAAACCAGGCGCGTCGGGCCAGTTGCCCAGTTGTCCTGGATCGCCACCGATACGAACCCAGTGCGAAGTCGAAGGTGTAGGTCCATCGAGGATAAACAACTACAGGAAGGACAACGTCAGCTATAAAATAGATGACGCAAATAACGTGAGTCGCACCTGATGCCATCCAGCGGGAGAGACGAATGCGTTGGGCGGCGCGGTGATCGTGCAGGAATTGCCGGAACATGAAAAGTCAGGGAAAATTGTGCGTGCACCCATGGCATTTCCATGGGTACTAGATGTTGCTAGAATGCGAGTATACATGTCAGACTCATCATACCCTCCTAAGGCAAAGGGAGTGCATACCTGCAATAAGCGACACCCTCATCGTCGACGTCGTGCCATGGGGCAATTGCACCGTGATCGAATATTCCCCATTATAAGCCCAGTCGGTTTCGGTGATGGTGAAGGACGGTTGCGTGAGCCCTTGATTCAAATATGGCGGGATATAAACCTCAATCCGGAGCTCCTCGGGCAGACCAGGCGTCTGGGGATCCGATCCCGATACAAGCACGCGTCCGTCAGGAAGGAGGGTAGCTTCCGAATGATACATTCGCGCGATGGTGGTCGTGTTGAGAATAGAGATACGTTGTCCGATAGGCTGCGTAGGATCATAGAGGAGAGCGGAGAAGTTGGGATCGGTAGCAAGTCCGAAGCCTGCCACGCCCTGCTGAGCACCATTCATGATCATGAAAGTGCCATCCGGTAATGCGACCATGCACGACATCACGCGTTTCGATGGCTGTTGAGAGAAAGCCCGTCAGCTCTTAAACTGTGTATGGAGCCACATGTCAACAAACCATTCTCTCAACCACCCAGGAGGAGTTGGTAACTTCAGGTTGCGTAGAGACGCAATTGTCCAGTGCGGTGCCGAAGTTGGAACCACCGCAGATAAGGAGAGTGACAGGATCGGTGTATGGGGCATGTTGAGGTAATAGGACTGCGGCGCCTTCCATAGGGTAAGTTCGCCCAGCCTCGAAACTGATGACTGAGCCAGGGCATGTTGGGTAGGACCTGAACAGTGTCGAGGGTATTGGGATCGAGAATGCGCGCTTCGTTATAATAGCCTGCGATAGGGACAATGAGGTTAATCAAGTACACGACAAGGGCAGACGTTTACCAATGAAAACACGTCCACTGGGTAGCATGAACAAAAATGGATATAGATTGTTGGGATCCGTGCGGTTCAAGTAGTCCAGGAATTTCAGGGTGCTGCCCCCAGGGATGGTAGGCAGGATTTCGAGCGTTGGCTTCCGGGGGACCGTTTGATCCTATCTCGCCTCCTACCACCAGGACACTGCCGTTCGATAAGAGGAGGGCAGACGGGTACCAGCGTCCAGCCTGATAGAAGACTTCAGTCAAACTGCGACATGATCAACTCGGAGAGGAAGAACCTGGAGTTTCAAGGTATCGTAATCTTCTTCCCAGTCATTCGTTCCGTTGACACCAGGACTTCCATCTGGCGTGTAAAGTCGGACACCATAGAGGGAGTTTACTGACCAACCACCTATGTTGAGGATACGCGCACCCTTGTCGGGGAGAACCAGGGCAGCCGAGCAGAAAACATCGGATTTGACGTGCATCTCTCGCCAAGCCGTGGAGAAATCGGGGGCAAGGCTAAGATCTAGCTCATAAGCACCGGTCGAGTTGCTGAACTCCGATGTCCCAAACTTCTCCAGGAAGCTGACTTTGCCGTTGATCCCGACTGTCGCGAGGAGAGGTGGGATGAGGCCTGGAATGAAGTACTGACAAAGGGACAAGAACATCAGGAATTATTCAGGGTGAAACTCTATGCTAAGCACCTCGTATCGGCCTATGTTGGATGGCTGGTGCCACACGTTCAATGAGCCGTTCCAAAGATAAAGCTGGAGACGTTCTGCACCACCACAAAGATGGATAGGATCTCCGGAACACGCTATCGAGCAATCACTCTCCGGAGCGGGCGCCCCTCCGTTGTTGGTGATATCATCGACGTCTCCGCACCCTAAACGTCTGTTCAGAGGGGCGTAGGCCATCAACAAGAGGAGCAGAGCTTACAGCATTCGTCGCCGAATTCCATGCCAGCGGCCGGATAACCAAATGCAGCGCACTGGGAAAGGCAGGCGTCGGCGGTGTTGTTGTTTGTGTTGATGATTTGGTAAGGGAAAACGCGTGCAGCACCAGGTTCACTGACCAAACGCAAGTTAGCGGACATACACCTTGCAGTCGTCACACAACCTACGCCAAGCAGCCCTGGTACTGCCATTGACCAGGCAAACTTGAGTTCTGAGGGACTGGAACCGGGAATGCCGTGATATTGTTCGTTGACGTGTAGAGCGAGATGAGATTAGGGCCACCGCATGCCTCGCTAATGAATCATTGGTGTCAATCTTGCGATAGGGCCACTGTGCGCTCACGTAGTATTTCCACTGCATGCCGTGTTACAGCCCGTGCCAGCGGGGGCCTCTACAGCACCGTCAACAAGCACGTTTCCGCAGACTAAAATGGCGTTGAGAGCGGAATAAGAGGAAGCAAAGACGAACATACAGCACTGCACCCCGAATTCAAGTCCGGCCAGGGTGAAGTTTTGCCCAGAGCATGAGTTGATGCAATCTTCAACTGTCAAGTTCTGGTTGTCTGGGAGTTCAGTAGTCAATATGCGACCATGTGCGTTATCGCTGTGGGTAAATATGAGTATGATCTTGCATACTTCAATGAGACAGACGAAAGCTTGATGCTTACATCCAGCATGCGTTGTATCTCCATTGCGATGGAAGACCAACTGTAACGGGGAACACGGGTGAGCCGCTACCGCCGCCGCCGCAGCCGCCGCCGCCTACAGGTTTTGAGACTGGAGGAAGGTCGGTCCCCGTGAAGTTGTATACATTCAGCCTGTTCGGACCGCCACAGAACTCAGATGCATTGCCGTTGCACGGCATGTTGCAATCGGTGATAGGTTCGGAGATGGCGCCGTTTTCGAACTGAACGTCACAGTCTGAAATAGAAGGGGAAGATCAGCAGAGCTTCGGGTCCCGAGAATAAGTCAAGGTTTGAATAGCGACTTACAGCACTCCTGAGCGAATTCCATACCGGCGAGGGGATATCCCAGGTCGAAGCATGCCTGAGTACAAGTTTGAACGCTGACGTTCGCGGTACCTCCTGGGACGTTCACAGGAACGCTCAATGACCTTGCCGCGGTGGTATCGCTGCAAAACGCGTCATCAGCAATGCGGAACGGGCCACAAAAAGGGATCAAAGACGAACTTATAGCAGCCCAAAGAACGCCATAAGCCGTTGCTGGGAGCGGTCGTAGGAGGAGGGGGTGGTTGCTTGCCGCTCCAATACATGCTGAGACGACCGCCCGCTCCACACGTTTCGTTCGCATTGCCGGTGCACGGGGTGTTGCAGTCGGACGCAGTGGTGTTCGTTCCACCATCCGAGATAGTGTCTCCGCAGTCTAGATGAAAGGTGACTCGGTCAGGAGACGTTCTTGGTCAAGTCGATCCAACACATACAGCACTCTTGGGCGAACTCGGTCCCTGCAAAGATGAACGACTGCCTGTCACAGAAGCTGACGCACAATTCAATCGTCATGCCGGTAGTGTTGGTGAAACTGGCCGCGGTGAGGGTACGGGAAGCCGGGTTATCCCTAAATATAAATGATCAGCACGGAACGATCGGAGGATACAAGATCGATACGAACGCGTAACACCCGATAGAGGTCCAGTTTCCCGGGAGATCAGGAGCACTGGCTAAGCTGAACTGACGACGATGAAGACGGCTAAGGTAGGATCCAACATCATGGACAGCATGGGCGAGCTGGCGCAAAGCATGGTTAGAAAGGGGATAAATGCAGGAAGTAGATAGACGCGACGGACAGGAAAGGTGAAAGTGAGCGCAAGCGAAGCGACGGAGAAAGATGAGAGAAGCATCCCACGTTGTGCTCGGGTGTACTTGCACAAGAGGGTGGATGGTGAAGTTGGCGGTAATTCGTGTTCGTATATATAAATGAGACTCAAAATTCGATGTGGGGAGCCAGAAGGTCGGGAGAACGTTCGCTGCCACGCAGACTCGTATACTCTGCATCTGCGCGCGTTCTTCGGTGCGGGTCATTGAATTTGAGTCCGTCTCCCCTGATGTCTTCCGGTCTTAGGGGTTCCAGTCGTGGTCCATTTTCCAAGGCGGCCAAGCAAAGTCAGCCAGAGAAGTCACAAAGGCACATGTCAAGGACCCCCCGAGCGGCGTGGAAAGGAGGGCCGACTGTCCTTGAACGAGCGTCAGATGGAAGGTTGATAGAACGCTCACATGGCGGAACGTGGAGGTGCCCTAAGTATGTGCATTGCATCTCCCGCCGCAATCTAAATAAATAATCCTTCTGACCTGACCTGACCTGACCTGACGTATATCATCAGGAATCAAATACGGACATTCAAAAGATTATCATCAACGGCGTACACTGTTTCATCCGTTGAATTGTGTCTTCGCCCAGCAACTGAAGGTCATGATAACCTCCCTTCGCGAAACAATGGTGAGTGATTTGTTGACGCCATATTCTACGAAAGTTGATGGTATCCTCTGGCTTAAAGAGAGCCCGCCATATATCCAGTACGAGATGCGCGTCTCCAGCTGTGACCAGATTCGACGTACAAGACGCCGTCTTCACTGAGGCGCTATGTTTACTGATCAGGGTTTTCCCCGTCAAGATACAGAGTGGGCGGTAGAAGTTCTCACCGGCGTCCCCAGACTCCGTAACTGTCGCACGACATTGGGAGAGATCCCGACTTACATCCGTTGGAATTGAGCAGCTCTCTGGTTAACCAGACCCTGTCGGCGTACGCGAATAGCTGTCAATAAATCGTCTGCAGGGGAAGGGGCATCATGGATAGGGGCACTACAGAATGCAGGATGTATATGCATGGGACGGTCGGCAGATCGGAACGCACCTTCATCGTTCGTACAAGGCACTTGTGTCTGCCGCTCAAGGCGACTTGTAAAGAACGCGCGAGATCGGCGCGTGGCTTGACCTGAGTCACCGGTGCCGACAGCGACATGGCGTCGGACTCAGAATGAACGCTTGCAACAACATGCAAATCGGTGGTGTTTACTGTCGCAAATGACACACGACCAGACCGGTGTAGATCAGTGTATATGGCAGAAGGCTCTGTCAGTCGACTCACAAAGGATTGCAATTCCGGCTTCAACCTCACACAGCATAACTTCCGGCAGGGGCATGACGCATCTATGTTGATCCCCCCGTAGCTAAACTCGGAATTTCAGTACGGTGGACCTTGAAGGTGGTGCGCAAACCTGAGAGTATCTCACCCGAGGATAGCTCGTTTGACTGAATGGGAACGAAGTTGACGTGAGTGTAAGCTTGGGATGGCGAAACCCGTGAGGAAATCACATCCTGTACCGGGTTAGGTTCACCGTGATGCACGAGAGGAGGTGATCCGTGCTGGCAGGATGCCATCCTTACGCGCGGAAACGTCAGGGACCTGTGAATAAGAGGTACTCGTCCGATCCATAGGCTACGGCGAACGGACGATGTAGTTGATAGGCCTCCATAACCACGCAGCTACGGCCTCCGGCGAGGAACGCGATGGGAAGCCATTCAGTAAATGAGGACACGCGCGGACGAAGAGCGAAGGAAGGAGAGCGTTAATGGTCATGGACGGGCAGTTCTTCGCGACATGAGGTGACACACGGCCACATGGAGGAAGGCGCGCGCCTCGAAGGGGTTGAGGACAAACGACAGAGACAAAGTAGGTTGATGGACGCGAGGTACCTGCGAGAGGGCAGTAGAAAGACTCACAAGACTAACACTCGATATATTCAGTGTTCGTGGCTGACAGGTTGGTCAATGGGTATCACCCAAGGAGCTCCAGGGCTCCCGCCGTCTGGGCGTGTCAAATTTCATACGGAGGCTGAATAAGTGTTCCTGGTCTTTAACGCGGTGGACTAAAGATCCGGACGATATGACGAACATGGAACAGAGTCTGCCGAATGAGGTGTCACTGTCTGAGTACAGAGTCAACCAGCGACGATGTCCAAGCAGTCGAAAAAGTACTTGTGTACTGTGGGAATCTACGATCAACAACTTTACGACAGGCTGTAAGAGTCAGTCGTCGTCAGACGGCACCATGCTCACTCCGGGACTTCTGTATCCTTAGATCGTCAGTGGATGGTGTTCAAAATGAATGAATAAGTGCATCCGTCATTACAGGGGGGAGCTCTGAGGGGGGCCAAAAAATGCGGGGCGTAGTAGGTAATATATGCTAATGAATTACGGTATCGAATGAAGACGGCCAAAAACCCTAGAGAAAAAACAAACAAAAAACGATGGCCGGGTGAGTCACGACAAGTACAATAATACACATACAGGAACACGACAACACGACGATGGAGAGCAGAGAGCAACAGCGGGTATATATCCGGGACGACAAGGGAGTGCACGAAAGCGACGATACAGTCACACCTCCTGCGTTGATACCTCCTCGATCGCCTTGAGTTCCCCACCACTGGCGAGCATAGAATCCACAATAGGCTGCGGTGCCGCCTGTTCAACATCCGCCGATTCTAGTGCTTCTTCGGGCAGCGCAGTAGGTTGAGATGGTGTATAGCCATAAGCCTGAGGCCAGTACGATTGATAACCAGCAGAGTAGTACTGGTAATACGCTGTTTGCTGGCTTTGATCGGCGGTCCCAGGCGAAGGCCCATAAGGTGGGTAGCCAGATGTCGGGCCAGCTGCAGTTGAAGGAATTGCATCCGACTGTGCTGCAGTGGTGGTCTGAGGAGACGCAGGAGGCGGACTTGCAGCGGGTGGAGGATAGTACACCCCATGTGGAGGGGGCATGTAGCCCGGTGGAATCTGGTATGAGTAGGGTGACACCCCGTAGGCGACGTAGTGCGGCTGCTGCATCATTGCCATATTAGGGTCATATCCCTGTCCCACGGGGTAGGGAGAAGCATCCGTGGGTGACGAAGACTCGTCTTGTGCATTTTTACCCTTGCGGCTCCTCCTGGAAGGTGCTCCATACGGGTCATAGCGCTTGCCTCGCTTGCCTGCCGATGCACCGACGTCTGTCGGTTCGCTCAAGAGCGGCATACCGCTAGCAATGGCGATGTCGAGGGCATGGGGTGAAGGCTCGGCCTCATCAGCCTCTCCACGATATCGGGGAACACCATCGACGCCGATTTCGACTTTTGGAGGATTTCGAAAGTGTGTTTTGTCGAGGTACTCAGGGCTGATGTCGAGAGAAGCAAGCTCGGGATAAGACGATGGAGAGCGAAGGCGGCCCTGTTCGATGTCCTCCACCTTGTAGTACGATATGAGGTGTTGTGAAACTCCTCCGATGGTGAGTGAGAACGTCTGAAGGGGTAGATGACAAACTGTTTCAGTGAGAGTTGAGGGAAGATAGAATTTGACTGCGCACCTTCTTCATCATACCCCCTGCTTTGAACTTGTACGTGTTCGTCAGGCTGCCCACCAAACTTCGTTCCCGACTCCTATCAATGCCCATGCGGACGGAGTCGCTTCGCGGTCTGCTAAGCGTCTGGACATCGGACCTGCTTCCGTCCGCCTGTGGGTCGCCCGACTGGTCGACTTCTTGACGAGGGCCCCTATGCGACGAGCCTCTCTTCTCGGTCTCGCGGTAGAGTAGGAAGTTGCCCAGGATCCGGCTGGGACTCCAGAAAAAGCCATCGGTCCACCGCTTGATTCCACTCTCATCTTCGTCGAACACGAACACGGATCCGGAAGTGATCATCTTGCGCTCTGCATCAACAAGACGGCGAGTGACGCGAGGAATGAGACCGCGTCGAGCGGCTTCCAAGATGATGAGGGCATCCCCGGTGGTTTCTATCCAGCCCGACCAAGGTGGTTCGCAGCCTGGGACTTGATTGTCCGAGGACATTGAGGAGCTGACGGCGGAAGCAACATGGTAGCGGGGATGACCGAGCAAAGAGAGAGAATGGTGGGATTCCCAAGGGAGAACAACGGAACGGGGTTGTTGTCAGCCACCATCAAAGCATAGGTCAACAGCGGCTCACCGTTGGCTCGCGTGCGGGAGAGTGGAGGAATAATTAAGTTCAACGTCCGCTCCGAGATTTCAAAAATTAAATCTCGGGTGTGTCACTGTGTGTGAGAAACAGGACGATGGTGCCGTGGGAGACGCAGCGTGACACGGTTGAGCGTCGTTGGCGGTGAGCGAAAGGAACACGGGCCACAGGCTAAGTATTGCAGACCAGAAATGTTGCGAGGATGTATGTTGAACGCGTGAGCAATGGGGAGGTCGGTGGCGATTCCACGTGTTGACATACGAGGCCCGCGGACTCTTTCCCCAGCCACACTCTCAGCCACCCGTCTATCCCTCTCACAGCTCGCGCTCAAAGGCCTGCGATCGATGTCCGGAGAGCGGTCATAGAAACAAGATCGCCCACGGCGATTCCTGAGGCGGGGGTTGTCCAGCTGGTGGATTGGCAAGTGTAAGGTTCATCGTGGTGAGGGCCATCTCTCTGGTCTGTGGTCAGTCGGAGTCGTCCCGAAACTCAGATAATAATCGAAACTTTATTTCCGTGGCCGTGCCCCGTTTCACCTCAACCCCGTCGTGCAGGCCATTCTCGTTGTCTTCAACGCGAGCAAGCTGCTCACTTCATGGACGCCGTTTTGCAGTGTATAGATCATTGGTATTCTTTTTTTCCACCACGATTCATCGACCCACGACCGCAGTAGCGGTGGACTTGCCGCGATCGTTCAGAGCCCGTACGATAAACATTACCGTGCTCATGTGAAGAATGAGACGCGTTAATTATACGTGTTGACTATTAAATCAGTCATGGAGATCAGCGGCGACAATGTGTCCATTTTTTGGGTCGTTCCAGGAGACCTACGTAACCAGAAGGAATACACTACCTGCCGCGATTGTGTGAGTCTGACCAAACAGCTGCAGGTTACTAATGAATGGGAGGCGGACGAGATAAGAAGGGGACGTACTTACAATGTACACATATGTTAGCTCCTCGCAAGAACAGATCCCGTTTCCGCGCACATTCACCGTGGTTATATTGTCGTAAGCGATACCATATTCATGTGAGCTTTGGAGTCGTCATTGTGTGACCTGTAAAAGCATCTTTACATATTCTATGAGGAGAGAATAAGTGGTCAAGAAGCCGTCTGCACGATGATGAATCACATTTCCAACGATTTCATCAGCGAAGTCAGAGTCGACGGAGCCTCGATCGTCGTTATGTCGGTACATTGCATTAGGGAATGGTATGGCAAGGAGCAAGAATGGGACTGGGAAGGTGACAGATGGAGCTGAGGTGAATCAAACGCCTAGTTTGTCGGTGATTCTGAGAACAAAGAAGTACAGTATCGCTTGGGCTTGACCTAAAGATCGTCGGGACCAGGGGTCTGCCAATCCCAAACCTCCTGTGGTAATTCTCGCGATGGTTATGCCATCATTCCGAGGGTCCATGCTGTATTTGGTCACCCTCACAGATACAACCCCAGTACCTGTAGATATAGAAATGAGAAATTAACGATGCCAATTGACACACCCTTGTCATGTCTTCCACACACCGTGATCCACACGCATCAGTCGCTGAGTGCATTTGACGAGCACTGGCCCCGGCTCCGGTGTGATTGAAGATGGAAAACCTCGAAATGGTGGAGAGAAAGACATAAGTACTTTAACCCTAACCAGAAATGAGGTAAGTTTTCCACGTGACCCACGGCCTGTGGCGCTCGACCGTCGACGCGCGCGTCTCTCTTGTTTCCATCCTTCAGGTTGTTTTCGACCACACGATCTCATCCGAATTTCCACTCTTCCCATATCCGCATTTATTGCATCCACAGGAATCCTAATACCTCAATTTCCTTCATCTGCACGACAACATTGTGAAGCTACCCGTGTTCACACCACCTAACGGACGCGTTCTGCCATGGAGACCTTCACCCATAATACTCGTCCTCACCGCGGGCACGAAACTGAGGACAAATGGGTCATCCGATCGCGGTCGTCGTGGTCATTCGAGGAATAAAATATGGGTCGCAGGAGAGGCCGGTGGTTCGCGGAGCGGAACAAGTACTCCCTCACAAGGGCACCTCACTACGGGCACGGACCGATGGGAGCGTGGAGGTCATCGTGGCTCAAGTGCATATACTCGGGGAAGGGGGGGCCGAACGTCACGCTCGCCGAGAGAAGATCCTGCCCTCTTACAACCGGCCGACGACTGTGGAATACGAAGAGGACGGAGGCAAATGAGCGCGTCGGGCGAGGGCTATGAAATCGACGAGCCAGAATTGGAGACGCAGGAGGAAGCGCGAAAGGTTCTACCAGGAGGTGCGTCGACTCTTGTACTCCTTCGTGCGACAATTACTGATCGTCCATGTGCCACAGCTCGTGAAATCACGCGAAGTGGAACGAAAAAGGGCAATCGCAGAAGGGAAAATGGACGACCCCCTTGTTGCAAAACGCCTTGAAGAAGCTATCACAGTCGTCGGGACGTGTTTAGGACATGTGCCCCCGCTTTGAACGATATAGGCGCGAACGTGAAAACAATCTGTTCGAATGGGAAGTGGTACGTGTCTTCTCCCCTCTCTGTTTTCTCGGTGGAAGTCTGCGCTGACAGGGTGAAGATTCCGGGTACAAGACGTATAGACCACAAACGCGCCGTCAAGATGTACGAACGTGCTGCTGGTGACAAAATCTTGCCTTCCGATCTCCGACCCCCTCTGGTTCTCAAGGTGGGCTCTCAATGGTTCTTCGTGCAAGCGCTTACTTATACAATATTCAGCGCACCCTCAATTACCTCTTCCACGACCTTTTGCCTAGGGCTGGTTTCTCCCCCACTTTCAACTTCATTCGCGACCGCTCTCGAGCTGTCCGGAACGATTTTACTATTCAACAGGAAAAGGGAGCCCTTGCCATGGAGTGTCATGAGCGCTGTGCTCGTTTCCACAGTTCTAGCCATACATTTCGAGCGGGATACCACTGGGTTTTCGATCGCATTGGAGGAGCAGCAGCTGATGAACAGTACGCATCTCTTTGCTGCGTTTATGTCCCTTTCTCACGGCCTGTGTAGCGCTACAGAGTCTGAAAGAGTTTTATGAAGATCAACGCGGTCGCTATGAATCTCCCAACGAGCTCGAGATGCGCATATACCATCGGCTTCATACACATCCGCGACCAACGCGAGCGACACGACAACATCCCATCTTCTATCGTTTCCCACCCTGTCTTCCTCCTTACTACCAAATTTCGGCAGCATGTTCAGAAGAAGTCATCGCCGATATCAAAGAACTCAACACTTGTGGTGGACTCGGAGGCCATGGAGATATTTGGAGAGCTTGCCACTGTACTTTCACAACAGGGTAGCACGGTCATGGTATACCTTGTCGCGTGCATTCTGGAGCGACTGTTCGGGAAGGACACTATTGACGATATCGAGGGCATACGGCGCAATATGGCGATCCCAGATATGATCGACGGCGTCTTTACCGACGAGACAACAGGAGAAGGAGAAACGGATGTGTATTCCGCGTCCATCGAGGATGGATTTCTTTCTCAGGAGGAGGGCGAGACACAGGAGCCAGTAACTGAACGTCAATGCAACTAAAACAGCTCAACGACGGTGCCTTCAAGGCCCCGCCGCCCTCTACTTCGACATCAATGTCCTCGTTCCCTCCATCGTCCTCTTCAAATCCAGCGCCGGTAGCATCCGCGTTTTCAGGTCTGGTTTCCAAGCCAAACCCCTTCGGTGGAACAACATCTGCCTTCGGAGGCGTTGGCGGTACGCCTTTTGGAGGCTCAGGATCAACATTCGGCCTGTCAGCCTCGACACCTACGCCCAACGTTTCTCCGTTTGGTGGTGCCGGGAAGACAGATGCATTCGGTCGGCCGATATCAGCATTCGGGGCAAGCAATGGCCCAGCTCAAGCTACGACGTCTTTAGCTTCCGCACCTCCCCTTTTCTCAGACTCTACGACCGTTCCATCAACTTCTTCCTCCCCAGACACAGGACTTGGGACAGTCCGCTTTCATGCCTTCGAATTCCTCGACAGGTCCTTCAACATCATTCGGGTTGGGTTCTAAGCCCCCCACTCCGTTCGGAACCTTCCCGACCCCGAGCAACGGTTTTAATCCACCGTCAGTGCGGGCCTCTTCCCCGCCGAAGGCTTCTATCTTCCCTAAACCTCTAAATCCCCAAGCTCCTAGCTTTACTCCGTTTGCCATCCCGGGCTCTTCCTCTCCTCCCGTTTCTAACCCGACGGAACCTGCCGCGCCGGCAGGTGTGCCTCTACCAACCCCATTTTCGCGTCCTACCCTACCTCCGCTGACTACTACACCTCCTTCACTCACTCGCACTCCCACCCTTGTCCTTCCTGATCCCGGAACGACCAGCCCTGTGAAGACCCAGTTTACACAGGATTCGCCCTTATTTGATCCTCCGGCACTCTCAAAGCCACACCCGATATCGCTTCCACCAACGCCCACGGCTTCCTCGTATGCGTCGCCGGTCAAGGGGAAATCTGCTCAGACTTTGTTTGGATGGCCTTCCCAACAATCTTTCTCAAATAATCCAGACATCCTAAGTCCACTTAGCCTTACCCCTCGGTCGTCGTTTACACAAGGGGCTCAATCCACGCCGTCGAAACCCTATTCATTGGCGGCCATCCCGGCATCCCTTTCAAGGCGTCCCTCTGCGGTTGATCTACCTCTACCATCATCACCGCTCAAGAGCGAAATACTGCCCGCTAGTCATGGAGTCAATGGCTCCAGCAAAGGCAAGGAGCAGGTTATGGACGACATCGCCGGTTTAGCGCCTACATCCCCCGTTGTCAATGGGAGGGGGAAGGGCAAAGAACGTGTGGTAGACAAGGCAGCCTTGGTCAAGCAGGCGTCGGCGTTTGCATGCAGGACTACCCTGGTCAAGAATATATTTCGGGCGTGGGCGAAGAAAGCCGCGGACAGCGCTGCATATTCGAAGGCCGTACGTCGAAGCACGGAGTATAGCAAGCGCATCCAACACGAGCGACTGACCACGAGTACGAGCGTTCCCATGGCTGTGGATGGTAGAAAGAAGCGCGACATATTTGCTTCTGTCGGTACGGCGCCTTCACGCAGGGTTCGAAGGAGGATATCGAACAAGTATGCGCCTCCGAGGACTGATGAGGAGCTGGCGCGGCGCTTGAAAGAGGTGCAGCAATTCTCCCGACAAGCCCGTCCGCGCGCGCGATCTCATCACCACTCCCCTAGAATCACGAAGAACACGCAAGACGATGGGCCAAGGGGTCGTTCCTTGAAGGTGTGCGGGAGCACGTCCACAAGGCGGCCGGCGTTTATCCGTTTGATTGGAGCATATGGGTTGGGACGAACCAGAGCAGCGACGCGACGGCTATATGGGTCGATAGCAAGTTTGATATACCCGACTCCGGGAGTTGGCTCTCGGAGTTCGTGTTTTCGATACCGCTCAAGCCAGGCGACGACCAGGCAACCTCCCCGGGCTTGATCGTGTTTGAGTGTGCACCATTGGAAGGAATCGACGATGACCTGGAGAGGTACGTCTCCAGGACTTGTAGACGCTTAACCGTACCCAATGAAGGCTTGCAGGAAATACCGCGTGTTGGACGACTGCAGCCGTTTGCGTGCAATCATTGAACTGCTCCCAGTCGATCGCCACTTCAAACCCGCCATAGTGTTTATCGCCTGGGGCGACAACAGTGCTGGTGCAGTCCCTGACGAACTAGACGCCATGGTGAGCGGCTTCTACCAACATCACATTCGTCAAACTCATTTTAATATACTAGGCGAAAAAGTATGAGGGGCTAGGAGCCCTGCAATCACGCCGCGTTTTCTCGCTATCTTCCAAGACTAAGGACTTGGACGAAAAGTTTGGTCAAGTCTTGGATGAGCTCGGCCCAGATGTATCCGGGGCGTTGGTGGAGATAATGACCACAAGCGGTTCGTGCACACGTCCTTGTTCTCACCGAACTTCACTGATGCGCCGCCCACAGAAATTCTTGATATCGCCTTATCTCCGTGGACAGAATTCGCCAGCGACTGGATGTCTCGGTGTGTGGCTGATGGAGAAGGTAAACTCAATCCCTTGTTATCGTTAACTTGACGCTTATGTGCATCAGTCGATTGGGCTCTGTACAGTGAGGTGCTCCTGACACTGATCGCGCTCATCAACAAGCTGTCTGGCCACTTCACGTCGCTCGTCGAGAGTGATGCCCGTGCGGAAGCCATTCCGTCTTTGAATGTGATTGAGCCTAAATCATCCGAGTATGTCTGCCTCTACTCAGGTTCTTCGTGATGTTAACTCGTATCCACAGTACACTGTATAATGCGGCGTATCAGTGGCTTGATCGGTCGTCATTGCGGACCGTATCACAGGAGTGCCACGCGTTTTTGGAATCACATCGGTCTATGCATAGTGGTATGCATTAGTTCTTCGTCGGCCTCCGTCTGGTGCTCATCGATACGGACAGTCTTTCCCGCCGATGCGTTTATCGACCACATCTACAATGTAGCAAGACAACGAATACTGGCAAATGCGCGCGAGAGCACAGCACAGCACTATCCAGTCTTGAAACGGGAAATTGCGTCCACCAAGCACGAGATGGAGAAGGATATCGCGCGGGCGGCGGAAACGTTGCGCGAGGTGTTCGCGTTCCATGTGCGGCCCAAGAAGCGCGGTCCTGACGACGACGAACTTGGGAGACCGAGCTCTTCACAATCGAACAAGAAGCTCAAGATGGCCGTCAGTGTGGAAGAACCAATCGTCGCCAACGGCGATACGTCGTTCAACATGCCTCCGCCACCGTCACCCTCCTTGCCCTCTCGCGCGTCTTCTATAACGGCCACGGAAGAGAGCAGTCCTCCCAAGGTGGTCACAGTCGCCATGCTCCGCGCGCTCTCTAGGAACGTCCTGAAGAGTCGCCCTCGCGCGCAGACTGGGACGTAAAGAATAAATGAGGCAGCCTCGAGTTTGGGATATTCTGCGTAACATGTACGGGCTGAAGATATATCTACATTATTACATACCTGCAACTTATTCAATCTCTTTTGCGGTCCTAAGGGATCCATACATTCACGTCTGCACCCTGATCGACAGGTCGAACATTTTCCAAGAGTATCTGCGACGAAGTCACTGATATAGTATGGCGCAAGGAGGATACGTAGGGTACGTAACGTATAGGCAGGAGGGTAGAAGCAGGGAACAGTCTTAGGGAGGTCTATGTTTAGGTCAGTGTTATGGCTGGAGCAGGATCTGCCGCGGACGGTTGACGAGAACGTAATGGACGTAGTGGGAAAAGGGAGCCCGTTCTATATAGTGCTTGTTTATACGGAGAAAAACGACATACAAGACGGTCATGCATGTAAAGCTGAGGATAACCCATCGCTTCGAAGTCCCAAAAAAAGGTACGGAAATCAATAGGAGAAAATCATCAACCAAGGGTTCAAAACGATCTGTAGGGAGAATCTTGATTAGTTCGACAGGGCGTTAAACAGGAAAAGATCACATACGGGGAAGAGAACATGGCACCCAGCCGTGATGCTATGTAGAAGCGTCAGTTATTTGGCAGAGTAAAAAAACAGGGAGGAAAACAGCACTCACGCGAGTGGGAAGATGACGGCCCAGGACACACCCGGGATCCTCCAAATTATTGGTGTCAAGCTCGTTCCAAGGACGATCATCATAACGAAAATCAAAACACAGATGATGAGCGCAAGCCAGAAACGGCGCAGGATCCGGGGAACCTCGATGAAGAAGTTGGATCGTTCGACTTCCTTCTTTGTCGCACCCCAAGTGATGTTGTATGAGAACATATGGGCAAGCAGGGCCTGCGAAAGGTGAATCGACAAGCCACCGAAGAATACAAAGCTGTGGTCAATGATGTTAGCATGGCGAGGGCGTGACATAGGCAAAGATACGCACAAGAATGGAACCCATGTCAAATTTTCCACGAGACCGGACAGAAGGCTCCGGTGGCCGAGGCGGTATTCGAGAAGAGTGTATCCGAGGTTACCCGCGCCAGGAAAGACGACCGTGCACGCAAGCCAAATCTCAAACGAATGCTCATAGAAGCCGTCGACGTTGTAGGAGAACCCGAGGATGAGGTAGTTTAGTATGGAGAGTATTGCGGCAGCCGCAAGACCATCTATAAGCCCTCCGGTAAGTAAAAATAGGCGGAGACGAACAACGACCACTTACAGTAGGAGAACATGTCTGAGGAGGCGAAGGGTGACTGATGAGAAGCTGACTTGGGAGAAATGGTTCGAGGTACTTACAAGACATCATGCTGATCTTGTAGTGCACGGGGGCGTCCGACCACATGAAGATACGGAGCTGCTTTGTGATAGGACCGTAGCGCCACCAGTCAACGAGCGGGTGGAAGATGAGTTCGTTACAGCCTGAACACGTCCCATGAGTCATACCCATGAGGTAGGAGGGAAACATGAAACATACCATATGAATACTTCTGCCACCGGTTCAGCTCATCGTCGACGGTCAACGAGACACCCTCTTTGAAACCGCCCTCTGAGTAAGTTGCCCAGCGAATGATGTACCCCTTGAGTTGAAGACGGAGAGCCATGTCGAAATCCTTGAAACAGGGTCAGAAGACGATCGGAATGAAGAGCAGAGAAGATACCCACCTCGCTGACGTTCGTTTCCGACCAAATCTTTGCTTTCATGCCATCTCCAGGATCTTCGAACGCAGCATCCTGAAGCGCCGACCATCGAAGGAAACTGTACGGACCAACAAAGTTCAGACTCATTCGAGATCAAGGACTCGAAATATCAACGCACGCGTTGTGGCCGACAAACCTGTGCATCATATATGATCAGTCAAGAATCGCCAACCACAAGCATAAAGGAGGACTTACGGAGCAACCTCTCCATTAGCAGTTCCCATACTGATGGCGCGGTTAATCCTACGAGTGAAATGGGCGATTCCGTTTTCAAAGTAGTGGTGTGCGACCTGCATAACGTCTGGTTCAAGCGTTAATTATGGTAGTACGTAGTAAAGAACGGACGGCATGCACGAACCTGATTCGTGCTGGATGATGGCGACCTCAGGACACTCGGCTAGTTCGCGCGCAGCGTCACGGAAACAGTCCTGCGAGGAGCGTCAGAAAAGGGAAGAAGAAGAAAGAAAGTCATTCCAACCTCTGGGACGATAGTGTCGGCATCGATGATGAGGATGATCTCGCCCACCCTGATAGCTTTTGCGTTGCACGCCCATGGCTTGAACCGCTTGCCACTTTCCTCGTAGATTTCGTCGATCGCAAGCCTGAGCGCCTTCTCCTCGAGCTCCTCCTCTTCGTCCTCTTCGCGTACCTCGGCCTTCTTGGCCTTGTTCTCCTCGAGCCGCCGAATGTGTTCCTCCATTTTGAGACTGAGCGCGAGCCCGTAGTTCATGTTGCTTGCCTTCTTAAACCGTCCACGGCGCTTGAACCCGCCCTCGGTATCATCATGCTTTGGACGAGCGACCCAGCCGATGCCATTGTCGGCGTAGAACGCGACACGCGTCGCGCGGTCCGCTTCCGAGATGAGTTGCAAACCGTCGTCGTGCACGAAAATGGAGGATGTGCCTCCTTGTCGGGCGTACGTCTGCATCGCCTTCTTGATAGATTGCACCGAAGGAGTGCTATATGGAATGAAATCGTCAGCGGCGTTTTGAGAACCGCATAGGGAAATGAACATGATCGACGCGTCGATCCTCGCCTGAAGCGAAACCGCACGGCCCCGCATGAGGGCAATCCCGGGTCATTGGGCGCCGAGGCCAAGGAAAGGGAGTGCGGGCTTACATAGTATGTTCCAGGCTTTCCTTGTAAACGGGAAGTTCGATAGTTATGTGGGGCAGGCGCGAATCAACTTCCTTGTTGGGAGCAGGCTTGACAGCGGAGTAGTACTTCGAGTTTTCATGGAACTGGGCGACTGGCCCGAGGCTGCAACGCTGTTAGGTAAAGTTACAAACGGAGGATCACGGGGACGTACACATAAGAAATGTTGGTGATGACCTGCAAGGCGAAAAACTATAATGATGAAGTGGAGCGAGTCAACTCCTGTTAGTGAAGAGCACGAAGAAAACTCACGAGCGACACGCAGAAAAGGAAAGGAGTGGTGACCAGGAGAGCGAAACGTTGGTACTCGTGGTCAAGTCGCCACTCCTGGAGTAAGACATTGACACCACTTCCGACGAAAACTGAGAGCAAGGCAAGATCAACGATCATCCAGTCACCAGCATGCGAAAATGACTCACAGATGGACAAAGCGGCTCCGAGGCCTCCATAGATCGGAGCGAAATAGCGCATGGGGCGCGAGCTTACTCCGGAGGCCTTCTCAGGATCCCCCTCCACCCGCGTGGCTTTGGAACCAATGCGCCATCCCCACAGGGAACTGCTTCCCTTCGACTTCGCTTGATGCTTAACAGCCGGGGGAGGCGGGGCCGAAGACGACGATGTCTCTTTGTTCTCGGGGGCATGTTCGTTTAGCTGTACCTCGGACGAGGAGTCGATGGGCGATTGGTTGACGGAGGGCTCGGCGGGTGTGACGCTGCCTGCAGTTGGGATGCCGGAGGGAGAGAAGCGGAGCGCCCAGACAAGCTTGATGAGCTTATCCTCAAAATCACGACAGGTAGGGATGATGGTGTTGAGGTCGTCCGACCAAACCACGAGTACCCGTTCGTCGCGCTACATCCAAGATGCTATCAGCCTGGATGTCCCAGGTGAAGTGAAGAAAGTCTCACGATGAAGGCGCCACATTGCTCCTTGTCTCCGCGGGGAAGGTCAAAGATAGTGTCCAGAACCTGGATGCGGGTGTCGTCATCGATATAGATGGCATTAGCGTCTTCGGGGCTGTCAAAAGGTTGTAATGAGAAACCGGCACTGATCTTCAGATAGGTAGTGCGGAAATAGAACATACACGCTACCGAGCGCAACGTGGATGGCCGCGCTACGAACTTTGACGGCGACGGCAGGGTTCAACACGCGAACAGAAGCCTCGAAGGGTGAGAGGTAAAGATTCTCGTATGGGAAGCACCGAAATTGACCAGCGCTAACGCGGAGACAAACGCCGGCGTGGACGTTCTCGGTGGTAGGCTTGAACCAAGCGTCGCCTTGGGTCTGGGCGAGGGGTGTAAGCGTCGAAAAAACAAAGGCCGTGGTGCAACGACGGGCATACCTGCTTGAAGATGTGGTGAAGCAGGGCATCGTACGCGTCGTAGTCCATGGCACCGCGATGAACGAGTGAAGCGGGGCAAGGACAAGGAATGGACGGGGCGAACAGACCACCAACTGAAGAAGAGGAAGGCCGAGGACTCAGAGAGGGCGAGGCGCGAGCTCTTATGGATGAAAACTGGCCATGATATCGGGAGCACTGTTGGGACCGACTTAGGTGCGATGACGGTCAACGGAGCACGTTTACGGACGGGGTACCGGTAAGGAACCTAAGGGAGGGAACGTAGACGCCCCCGAGTCCGGACATAAGGAGGAACAAGGAAAGAAACCTGGAGGATGAGGAATAGAATGAATGAATGAATAAGTAGGGACTGCAATGAAGATCGCGCGCTGGTTGAGGTAGTGGGCACCATTGATCGGGCGCAAGACGAAAAGTGACATACGCCGACCAAGCCTTTCCCGTCCGCCCTGAAGGGAAGCCAGGGACATGAACCGGGGGCGCGGAACGGCTGCAAGGATCATTCACAGCGTTCGCTGCAGATTGACACGGGTGAATGTACATCTACCTCCACCGTTCGTTCCTCGGGCTGTAAACGTCTACGCCACTTCCACGCCGCCGACAGCTGCTTCTGCCCTCGTTTGGGCTGCACGATGCTTCCACGTTTAGGGGAACGGCCGTTCCAGAGCTTCCTGACGGTCCTTCTTCTGGATGAAGATGCCACGAACGACGTATATCCTGCAGAGTGAGCGCATGGACCTAGTACGTGGAGTAATTCTGCCAGTGTGTTGCGTGGAGCAACCGTCGAAGCTCATCGTGCACAATTGAATCAAAGCTGCTCTCAGCTGCTGTACTCGTGGCTAGAGCGGGAAAATACGTCCGACGGGAGGAGTCCCGGGTTATCGCGGCTCGGTATGTACAAAGATGATACCGTTATCGATACGTTGTGTCGATGCGCCTTGCTTCCGCCAGGGCAAGACCGTCGTCGTCGGTGGGGAGAAGTACAGTGAACGCGCGCTGTGTCGTAGATGGTGTTTCATTGGTGGTCAGATTTGGAACCTTGGGACCGCGACGTCGCCGGCTGAGCCTGCGATCGTGGGTGGGGAGGCTTGATAGAAGCAGTGCGGATTCGATTAAAGGCGAGTTTTCCCATGCATGGGGTTTACCTATAGCATCCACGCGGAATCAATTATAACGCAATGCCTGGCGTCAAGTGGGAAAGGCCCTTACGAGCGCGAATTTGAACGAGAACTGGGCGCTTATATCAAGGCAATTCGAGGATGAGCTGCCATGAACTTTGAAGTTGGCATTGAACCCGACTTGTGGACGTGACCAGCAGCTTGGGTTTCCCTGAGAAGAAATTGTCAGAGAAATGGTTTTGGAGGAGAAAATGGAGTTCGACGATCCCACCGGGAGCGAGCTACATCCTCTCTTACATTGAGTCATTGGGTGGACATGGAGCGAGCGTGTCTTTCCCTATCCTCACTGAATGCAAGGCTTGGATTTCTTCGAGTCGTTTCAACTGTAGCCGAACGCAGACCTGAACCTGGGCCTTTCGAACCTCGGTACCTTGTCCGCTTAGGTTCTTCTGAAGTTCGGGAATGAAACGGATCGCGCGAACGCAATTATGCGGTGTGGATCATGACATTCCCTATTTATGACACTGTCCGGAGCGGGCGTTAGAAGGGCCTACCGCCACCCCACTCCGCTGGAATAGTGGAGCCTGGCTGGTCATCGATCGTCCATCGATATAGATAAACTTGGGGCCAGCACAGGTGAGCAGAAGGTTGCCACTGGTCGATGCAAACAAAAGACGGGGACCATTCCAATCGGAGCACGTTGTGTTGAACGAACGGTTCCGCCGGTGTTCGAGGGAGAACGGTGTCCAGCGTCCAGAGATACCGGTGTCGGTTTCACCGGTTAGACAATGAATTGAGACGAAGGATGGTCTTGAGAGCTGGGATGATCAGGGATTCGCCGAGTTATCATTGTTTTGAGTGTCGACGTCCTGCGACTTACTGTCCAAGAAAGTTAACTTTGAATTGACCAAGCCTTGCTAGCAGTGCTTTCAGGCAACCTGCAGGGTGAAGCTTGAAGTGCAGACGAATTAGAAGGCGACAAGTTGGAGGGACAGGGACAATGAAAAGCGGGAGAAGTATGGAATCAGTGCACGGAGTGGGAGGAAAAGAGTGGAGTGGCCTCGAAACCGAAAACAGACCCAAACAGATTGCAGTAGCCGACGACTTGGACGCGCTCTTGCTCGTCATGCACCAGATGCATCAGTATCCTCGCCCAGTCCGAATTTACCTCTCTTTCTGCTTGACCGAAGCCAATCTTTTTTTTCGTCAGACATGCTGGACGCTTGTCAAACTGAGCGCGTCCCAGCGCGTTTCGCCACAATACACCGGTAACTGGGCGGCAAGCCATATCAGACGCCCGAGAATAGAGGACTGGGACGCTCGGACGCACAGATACACGGAATCTGTGGAGATAACCTAGATGCTCGCACTGCCGGCGCTGGACCACGTCCGGCTTTGTGTTCTTTCGGGCATCTCCTCTCAGGACCCGGGCGTGGCGGAACGATGGAGGTGCGGCTTTTGGACTGTGTTAACAACTATGTTGGTTGACTTACACACGATGTCATCCAGAAGCAGATGGAACCTCTTACCGCATGAACCCTAGAGAGGAGCCATGTACGCGGCAAGGCCATGCACTGGGCGAAAAGATCGCCCCCTCCGTCGACCCGTGTTCAATACGTCCTCGGCATACGTCCAAAACTTGATAAACACTTCGCCTTCCAGTCTTTCCGTCCCAAACGCCTCCTCTCCCGCTCGCCCCCGACCCGTCATGGCTTCCCCGCGCCCTGTGCCCATCGCCATCGACGACCCCAACCATGACCAGATCCTCGAGGAATCTTTGTCCACACCTCGGACACGCTTCGTCGAGCAGCTCGATCCTTCCTTTAACCCCGTCTCCGAGGGCTCACAATCAGTCATGTCTTCCGCCAACCCTTCCACTCGTCGCGTCCATGAGAGCCAGCCAAGATCCACAAAGACTTCTCTCAGCGCCTCCACTCCTCGCACTGGCTCTTCCGGCTCGAATCCGTTCAGCACCCCTGTCGTAGAGAATTCCAACCCTTTGTCTCCGCCGGCCAGCGTCGTCAGCTTCAGCCTCAATACCGACCCGTTCCAGACCCCTCGCTCGGAGCAGAACCATCTCCATGCTCGTATGAGTGTTCAGAGCTCGACTCAGAGCAGCGCCGTGGACCTTCGCCCAAACCTCCTGCGCCAGTCTACTATCAACGGCGTCCGCGAGGCCTTTGCCTCTCCCCCCTTGCGCCCTCAGGCCTACACATATCCGACGTCAGATTCGAACGCCGCCTTCCGCGCGCGACCCTCAAAGAAGCAACGGCCACAATCGACCATGCTCTCCGGCCCTATCACCAAGCCGTGGATCAAACATAAAGACGTCCGTGGCCGTATCGCGTACTTCCTCACGTATGGCATGATACTTGTCGGCGTGGCCGCGGCCGCGGTGCGCTGTTATTTCGGGTGGATCGCTGTCCCCCTCCTGGGGAACCTTTGCCTCGTGCTCGATGATCAATTCAACGACACTGAGCTCAACACAGAGAGCGTTTGGATGCGCGAGGTTGATCTGGGCGGCTTCGGGTTGGCATTCATCCTGGCGCTTTCGTGTGATCGTTTCGCTGACCCGCTCGTTCACTAGGAACGGCGAGTTCGAGATGACCACCGCGTCAACCAACAACTCCTTCATTCGCAACAATCAGCTTTATCTCCTTCCAACCTTGACGTCTTCGGTCATAGGCCAAGCTGCCGTCTTCGATGGCTACACGTTCAATCTTACCGGATGTACCGACACCAACCTAACCGCGTGCGGCGTGGTCAGCAATAACACCCAGGGCACCGTTATCAATCCCGTTATGAGCGCTCGGATTTCTACCAAGGGGAAGAAGAGCATTCAATACGGTCGCGTTGAAGTGCGAGCCAAGTTACCACGAGGGTAAATGACGTTTCGTTCGATGCCCATCCTGCTGCGCATACTGACGCGTTTTGTCTGTGTTAGGGATTGGGTATGTCTATGCCATATGCATCGCAGGCTGTCATTGACTTTGTGGACAGATGTGGCCGGCCATCTGGATGCTCCCCGAGAACAACACTTACGGTCCGTGGCCCATGAGCGGTACGTCTTGAACGCTTGCTCTCGCTGGTAGCATCCTTTGACTTTTGATGCATCGATCAGGCGAGATCGATATCATGGAGTCCCGAGGAAACAGTCCAGATTATCCTGCACAGTACGTCAAACGTTTGAATGACGATCACTTGTAGGTTGACTGGCATTCATCCTCTTCTAGGGGCATCAACTACGTTCGAGGCTCGCTGAATTGGGGGCCTCTAACGTGGCTCAATGCGGTATCAAAGACGTTTGGATGGTGGACGACCCGCCGTACATCCTACGATCAGGACTTCCACACGTATGCCCTCGAGTGGACCGAGAAGTTCCTGTCAGTGTTTCGTGCCGCCCTACCCCCTCAGGTTCCGACTAACCGTTGCTCGCAGGCGGATATACGTCGACAGTCGGCTGACGCACATGCTCAACCTCCAATTCAACGAACCGTTCTTTGAACGAGGCGATTTTCCCGCGTCGGTGTCCAATGCTTCTCAAGAGATTATCCTGAACAACCCGTGGGTGGGTCGCGGTAATTCTGCGCCCTTCGACCAGCGTGCGTACCCTTTCCCCTGGATTTCTGCCTTCAGCTCACACAACCGTACGCTTCGCTAGCATTCTACCTTATCTTAGACGTTGCCATCGGCGGAACAAATGGCTGGTTCCCTGACGGTGCGGGAAACAAGCCGTGGTTGAATGGCGCCACAAGTATGTAGTTTTCCAGTCCCCTCCATATCGCGGTTCTGATATGGACCTTCGACAGATGCCATGCAAGTGTTCGCGCAGAAACAGGACGAGTGGTTGGCAACTTGGCCTGAGGACGATGATGACCGGGCTATGCGAGTGTATGTGCTCTTTACCTCTTCCCTTTCCCCGCGCTCTGACGTGACCACAGGGACTCCGTGAAGATGTGGCAGCAATGTTAATGCCGACCCGTCGCTTCGATGGTCAACATAATAGGTCTTTTTCTTCTTTGGGACTTTTCTGGGACTCGTTCGAAAGCTACTGATCACGACTTATTCCTGCATTAACCTTACAACTCACGACTTGGATGGCATATACAATACAGTGTCTACATGTGCGTGCCCAAATATACCGTTTTCTTCACATGCGCAAACTGCTACCTCGTCGTTTGAGCGCAAGCCAAGGCCGGCGTGGTCTCTCGTTGAACGGCCTTCTTCGCTTCTCATGCTCCGGACGTCCGTCCTCTGTAACTTAAGTTACCTCCATCTACTCTGATTTTTCTCACACTCAACTCCTTAGTTCGTGATCATTCCGGCCAATCCGTGGACCGTGGCGACAGACCGGCCCGTCCTGGAGTTCTGTCATCGGTCAACGTTCAATGTTCAAGCTCATTTCTCCTCGGGGCAAACCCAAATTTGTGGGCCAGCGTCCCGGGAATGCAACGTGGGGCATGCCGCTCCCTGCATCATTTTGAGGGTCTAAGGAGCAATACCACAGCCCCCTGTGAATTCATGCCCTTCCTGCAATAATCCGTTTCCACGACCATCCGAGTCCTTTGTCGACGTCGGTGTTTCGCTCGAACCGTTTTCAACCTTTGACCTTTCTCTCTTCTCGCAAAAGACGCTCTAGGACGCCGGCACCTCAACAAGATCTAAAGGCGGCGGGAATCCTCGGCCAAGTGCGTCGTTCACCTTACTAGCTCTGCAGGCGGCGAGCCTCGGAGCCGGTCATTGTTTTGACGATTTCTCTAGGTAAACTCTCATTGAACGCCTGCACAACACACTCGTTGATTGCGATGTGCTCTTGTCAGATGGATCGATAGATTCCTCTGTAAGTAGGCCCAACGGTAGACCGAACAAAATTTAATCTAATGGACAAGCTGGCATTGATACGTGCTCCACTCACCGTCATGCGGGCGCCAAACGGAAACGGCCCCACTCTTAGCGTCGGAGACGATCAAGTTTGTTATACCCTCTACGACTGAAAGATGGTGAGGCAAAGCCCGAGAGGGTATGGTGGCCAGCGTTATGCATTTACCGTAATACAGGATCACTTGAAGTATATGCAGACTTTGCTGTAGATGCAAAGGGCCTACTGCACGGTGAAATTGGCATTGTAAGGCTAGTGTGTGTACCGGGGGGGGGGCATTGTCGACAGAGCAGCGATTTGAGGGATACCGGCGAGAATGAGGGTTCGTGGGATCACGGATCAGCGAGATACAAATCGATGCCCGATGCGGCAAGCGCATGTCCTGTTTTGGACGAGTATTGCGTAGTTATGCATAACGAATCCTTCATTCCAGCGCAATCCCTGGGGAGGTGGTGGTACATTACATGGAATACTTGCAAGTTAAAAATGAGCGTCGCTGCGGGGTCACCGCATCTCAAACTGTTCCAGCGTACTCGGGGGCCGCTCGCTCGTCGAACTGGCTCTGATGCGCACCGATCTGGAAATGCTCGAGCTTTCGGTTCCTTGGGATTGCTTTCGTGCCCTGGCATGCTCGCAGGTGCTATTGCCTTCTAGGACGGATGCGCGTCGGAGTCTGAGAATCAGTCTGCAGATCGTGACGGTGGTCGTACACCAGATGAAGCTGAACCGCATGCGATTAACAACGCCAATCAATGCAGGAACGGCTGCGAAAGAAGACACTTACTAGATGCCGACAAGGATCAACGAAACCTGAGGGTGACTGAGCCAACTGATTCTGAACCGACACGACGGCAGTTGTGGAGCTTACCGGTGCAACGACGGCGAGGACCATGTTCAGCACCCGCATGGCTTGATTCCCCAACATGTCAGTACACACGTGGTGGGGAGTAAGTTCAATCAAACCCTACCAAACATAATCTACAAGGTTGGTGAGTATGCTGTAAACGAAAAAGGCAACAGAGGCACTCGCAAGGAAGGACGCGAACCCGTCATGAAACAGCTCCGTCGCCAAGGCCTTGGTGGAAGTGCGTGGTCGGTCAAAGGCGTTCCACCAGAGAGTGATCATGATCATGACCTCGAACAGAACCTGAAGGGAAAACAGAGTGTGTCGGTACTAAGAAAGAGGAAGACACGGCCCGGGACGTACGCCAGGAGCCCAGACACCGAGGAAGCTGACATGTTTTATCAACATACACGCTTTTGGCAAGGGCTCCACGAAATACATATGAGCTGCATAAGGAGGTAAGCCTGGTTCCGCAAAATTATAGGCGATAAATCACCACATACGGACAGATTGGACGATGGCCCATATCAGCATTCCCAGTGTGACGAGCTGCGACACGACGAAAACTGCTAGCGTCGAAATGACCAGCGTCGTGTGTCGTTCCCACACAACCCACAATCTCAGAAGCACGATGACTGCGTCGAGAATGAGAAACGACACAGCGAAATCAGGAATATACGCACAGTTGCTACTCGCGATGGACATCGCACCAATGGATATGCTCATACCGAGCCAGGCCTTGCAGCTATATATCATTTACGTCTTCGGTCAAGTCGCACGTCTCACTAAACTGGACTAACAACTGCATCCAAAGTCAGTCGCGACATCCCTCGCGACTGAGTTGCACTCACTTTATGCGATAACACATCGCCTGAGATACCCGAGAAAGCTACCAAACCCGGGATTGAGCCATCGTCAAAGACCACGAAAACCCGACCCACCGTGCAAGGAGATGATGCAAGTCATAGGGACGGCGTAACGCGAAAAGAGAAACAGGGCCTTTGGGAGCGTCATCCGTGCCTTCCAAACGTATTCCACTTCGTCGGCGAAGGTGAGAAAGTGGTCGTACAACAGAAATGAGAGGCTAGCCACTGAACGTCGAACACGAGGGCCGTCAGCATCGTCGAGACTCGTACTAACGAAGACTTTCACTCACCTGAAACATAAATACTGACATGGAAGTGGGTCAGAGCCTCGGCAAGGGACTCTTCGTCCGGCATGGGGGGTTGTTGTGTTCCTTCCGGATAGATTTATGCCAGTGGTTGGTAGCGCTGAGAACTGGACGAAGCCAGCGCGCTCCCGTGGTGGAAGGGAGAGGAAAAGAATGAACAAAGGAATGATGATGGCGGGGCTTGCTTTTCATAGTCCTGTTCCGGCGGCGGCCTGTTGCTGCTAAGTATTTGTTATTGAGCATCGAGGTTCCCCAGTCTCACTTACTAGATTCGCTAGCACGGTGATTTAGTACTTTTAATTAGTAGTCAGCCGTGGCCGAGCCCTGGCAATATTTGGTTCGTCTGTCAGCCTTCAGGGCGTTGAGTTGCTATTAGCACAAGCCACCGAATTCTTATAACCACCTTTGCAGCAAGTGGCACAAAAGTCACTCAATCATGCGTGGCGACTACAGGCATGGGCTCCTAGGCTGGACGATTCGAAGGAGTAAAGATGATAAAGCAACATGATCTAATGTCTCACCTTGGAGCAAGATGGAGATGTGCCTCCGCGGCCTCGGATCGAGGTGTCTCGAGAGTCGAGCCTATTGGTCATCTCCGCCCGATCATCGTGACATCGTCGCAATATGTACTGATTTCTTTTAGATGGGGCCGGCGGTTCTGAAAACTCGACATTTGTGCAATGCCCTCCAGACTCCAGACTGAGTGAAGGCATAAGTGGCATACTA
Source organism: Amylostereum areolatum (assembly GCA_012932865.1). Lineage (NCBI taxonomy): Eukaryota > Fungi > Basidiomycota > Agaricomycetes > Russulales > Stereaceae > Amylostereum > Amylostereum areolatum. The sequence goes on from SAXG01000002.1 coordinate 2,467,667, forward strand.
ATCGTTGCTTGTATTTTCACCTAATATGTGCAGTCCATCGAGTATGCACGTATGTACAATAGAACGTCCACCGCTGTCGTATTAGTAGTCCATACCAAGTAAGTATTATTAATGCATTTCGTACTCCTCGAACGCCGGGCTAGGATTGTCCTTCAGAATTTCATCGTCCGCACAAGGTAGCGTGCCGTCGGGGTCGGTGGACTCTTGTGTCTCGGCGATGCGACGTAGATTCAAGACGAATCTACAGACAGTCACCGTAGTGGTACACCATACGAAACTGATCACGTCTATCAACCCATCCAAATCACGTAGAAAGAAAGGAGGGACACTTACTAGACCCCAAGGATTGACAACGCGAGCTAGAGAAGGGAGAGTGAGCTGGTTGACTTAGATCGGGTCAGAAAGCGAGGGAAGACCGACCGGAGCTACGATGGCGATGACCATGTTCACCGCTCGCAAGGCTGGATGTGCAAACCCCCTTGATATGAGCATTCTGCTGGCGGACTTCGTGGAAAAGATACGTACCGAGAAGGACCTGATCGTGACAGCACGCACTGTCAGAGCCGGTCTGAAGAGTTCATGGAACATACTTACGACAAAATAAAGAGCACCGTCTCGGTAAAGCGCCTTGTGGAGTCCCTGATCGTATGCGCGCGGCCTGTCGAACGCATTCCAACAAGTGGTAATAAAAACCACGACCTCAAAACAAACCTGTCCCCCGGAAATTAGCTTATATACGGCGCCGGATACCTCAAGGTGAAGACGTACACCGGGTGCCCATAATCCAACGAAATTGATACGGTCGATGAGCGCGCAGGCCATGATATTAGGAGACTTCATGTAGATGATGTGTGCTAAGGGGAGGGTTTCAGGCATTTTGGAAAGGCGAAATCAGAAAACGGGAGCGTCACACGCACGAATGGCTTGCGTGATGTACCATATCGCCATTCCCAGCGTTGCGAGTTGACATAGAATACAAAGGATAAGAGTCGAGATGACCAACGCCACGCGACGTTCCCAAAGGACCCATACCCGAAGCAGGATGATGACTGTGAAGACGCTGAGTTTCGAGTACAAGGAGGACGCGGAAGACCCACAATTACTGCTTGCCATAGAAAGCACACCTAGGAGAATGCTTATACTTGTCCAAACCTTGCAGCTACATGAGTGAAATCAGCCGACATATCCGAACAAACACAACTTATATCCAACTAACAACTAAAACGAAATGAGCTTTCGAGCAACAACGATGAGTATGAAGTATTCTCACAGTGTCTGAGAATTCCATCCTCGAAATTCCCGAGTAGGCTGATATCGAAATGGAACGATCGAATGTCAGGCCTCGAAATTTGAAGCTTGGATGAGGGACGACGTTGAGCACGCACCATGCATGCAAATACAGCTCGCGACTGGGACCAGATACCGCGTGAACAGAAAGAGGAATTTTGGGAGCGTCATTCGCGCCTTCCACACATACTCAATCTCATCATCGAGACTGATAAGGTGGTCATAAAGCAGGAATACGAGACCCGATACTGTTCAATGCAAACGACCCTGTTAGTACGGTGTTCACATCGGAGCAAAACCCAAGAAAACACATACGGGAGGCATAGATTGTAATACGAAAGTCCGCCAATGCGTCCACCGGATGAACCGTCCCTGTCATCGCGTTTGTCGATGGCGTCGACACTTGACCCGAGGCAGTCCTAAATCAGCGACAAGTCTCCTGTCCGCAGCCAAAGGCCGGAGCGAACGCTGGCGTCCGATAGCAGCAAAGAAAGGAAGGCTGGACGCGCCAGTGAGCGGGTCGAAAAGTCCTGCCAGCGCTGCTCGCAGGGTCAACGGATCCGGAAGGACGCAGAGGGGGGAAGAAAGGGGGGAAGAGATGACTACCTCTTGCCCTGAGCTCTTTAAGATGTTGTAGCGGAGGTTGGACCGCACTTGTACTCGTGCCCACCGCCATCCCATCAAAGTTTTGTAGTTGTGATGCTGTGGAGCCTAGGAGGAGACCGTTTAATGTGCCGTGACGGGAAGGAACCAGGGGATGTCCATCAGCGTTCACCCCATGCTCACCGATGCGTCGATGCAACGCTATGCAACGCGGCGTCACATCTAAAGAAGACACGGAGTTTCTTGCAGCGCAACGCCACGGGGATCCGCTTGACAACAAGTTCATTTCACCTTGGGAGAGCTTGTGACTTCCGCCGGACATCTTCGAAAGGGGCACCCGGAAAGCAGATAAGTAGACTGAGTACGCTGGCGGGCAAGTTCATGATATGTACGCGGCGAGAAAGAAAAAATGCTCCCGGGTCAGCACGGATGACGGACTGAGAGTCTGAGACTGGCAACTTGCATGTGTGTTGTTCAGATTCTGAATCTTCTGTGCTCGTCAAGTGCTGTGCCTGGGGTACGAGTCTTTCTGAGTATCACACGATCGACATCCTGAAGAAGCTATCCATTTATGGGATATGCGTAGGTGTAGCACTTCAAGTTAGAGAGACGTAGATGAATGTTCGTCAGTCAAGGGGAAGCTTGGAAGGAACGGATGCACCCACCATAGAGATACAATGGAATGTTGCCAGGTATTGTCTGTAGACAAGTAACAACTATGCTATACATAACCGGCACAGAGGATCCCCAGGCATCGGAGATAGGTAATACACAGCTGACCAGTCGACCATTGTCCATGTCCGCGTGAAAAGCCCAGCTCCACTGCATATGCTACTCATCCGCACGTCCCCTCTCTACAGCACCTAAGTTCATACTGATCTGAAGCATATCTCCCTTCTGCTGTCCAGCTCCAATGACCATGTATGTCATGTCCCAAAGGGACAACGATTCCGTCGTGCGGTGTTGTAGATTCTGCGTAGTCCTCTGCCGTCGATTCAACATCTACGGCCAGCTTCCGAAGCTTAATCACAAGTCGGCAGACCGTCAAGGTCGTTAGACACCATATTATACTAATGGACAGAATCAGCCATGTGAGAGGCTGGGAACTGGAAGGCGGAGGAGTGCTTACTGCATCCCAATGTTCGTCAAGGTGATCTAGGCGGCAGATGATTGGTTCAAGAAGGAGCATATATGGAAGACAAGGACGTACGGGGGCAATGATGGCCAGGATGAGGTTGACGAGCCGTAAAGCTATATGCGCATACACTGTCAGCCTCAGGCCTTATAGGCAACTGCCTAGTACGCACAAAAAATGGTCTGCATTATATCCAAGTTACTATACAAAGGCGAAGACGGGAAATGTCGATACGCACCATGAAATACACAGTCCCATCGCGATAAAGTGCAGTACGCAGCTCTTGATTGTCGGTTCTCGGCCGCTCAAAGGCATTCCACCATGTCATCACGAACACCACCACCTCAAAGGCCACCTATTCGAAAATAACAAAAGGACTCATCAGGAGCGATTCCATGCGCGACATGCAGGGCCGTTACTCACCCCCGGAGCCCAAAGTCCCACAAAGTTGACGCGCCTCAGCAGAACGCACGCCCGAATCGGTGCTCCTGAGTACCGTAGGCTCGCTGAAATCAACCCACATCAGTCACGCATTCATCTGGTCGAACGAGAGAGGCAACGCACGGGCGAGTTGGGAGATGATCCAGCCCGCCATCCCGAGCGTCGCGAGCTGTGTGACGAAGAACATTGCGAGCGTCCACCCGACCAGCGTTATGCGACGCTCCCAAATCACCCATAAACGGAGAAGTACAATAACTTGGACGGCAGCGGGTTAGGAAGGGGTCATAGAGGAAGAGAAGAGAGGGTACACACAATTGCTGCTTGCAATGGCCAGAGCGCCCATAATAAGGCTGAAGCTCGACCACCCCTTGCAGCTACACATATTCTCTCACATTAGCAAATTACACCAGATGCACACCTGGACAATGCCTACAACTGCATACAGACAGAAGATCAGCCGGAGAGCGTGGGACAGGCGATGTCGAACAAACGTACTTTGTCAGATAACGGCTCCTGCGATATGCCCGAGTACGCTATACTGGCGTCAACATACACCTTCGACGATAAACGCGTAGATAACGTACCTCGCAGCGAGACGATGACCGTAATCGGAACCACATATCTCGTGAAGAGAAATAGCACTTTTGGAAGCGACATCCGGGATTTCCACACGTACTGGATCTCGTCCGCGAACGTGAGGATATGGTCGTAAAGCAGCAGCACAATTCCCGCCACTGTCCACGGCGCGATAAGTAAGATGAATGGCACCGTATAAAACAAAGGGACGACGCACACGAAACGTACACCGTCGCGCGGAAATGCGTCACCGTCTCGGCCACGTCGCGGTCACCCAAGGACTGGCAGGCCCATTCCGAACGGATCGTTCACCATCGCGCTTGAATTCATGATCCCGACGGGGGCGGCGCTTCAAGCAAGCCTCGGGGGAGAAGGAAAAAGACGAGGGGAAAAGGACGAAAGGCCACGCCGTAAAGGAGTAGGTGAAGTGCCGGCCTTTAAGGGAGGATGCAACGGCTGCTGATAGAAGTGGCCTAGAACTTGAACGAACCAACGAAAGAGTCGTCATCACTGTCAGGCCTTCAGGACAACCAAGCGATGGAGATCAAGGCGAAACCTTCGATAACAAACTGCGAACCTGCTCGAGGGACGGCCCGGGGTGAAATCAGCGTAACATGATGAGACAAGGCCCACAACTCTGAAGCTCTGAAGGGTTGAAGTCGGGGCGCACGGCACCTGTTGGTCCTGAGCTTTACTCCTTATTATATAAATCAAATACCAAAATTCCAGAATCCCAAGAGCCATCGACCATCCATCACCGGGCCACCTGTCAAAGTCACGGATCAAGCTTGTCGATCTCGAGGGCAACGGCTTCCTCCGATAAGCTCTGGTTGCTCTGTGGCGTTCATAATACGAAGGTGGGACATGGCATAAAACAAGACAATAGTATAGGAACATGGGTTATTCGGACACATACTCGAATCCTCGGAAAGTCCATAGAAAAAGCTGCGGTACGACGATTGGTGGAAACGGGGATAAGAGAAGGGGGGGGGACGGGCCAAGATATCCCGCCTACAGCAGTCGCAAACGATGATATGGCAGGAAGATCCAGAAGCTGGGCTGTCGCAACAGGATCTTGTCAGCATAAACACATCAAACGCCGACACAGGACACCGAGCCACATACAGTACGACGCATTTCCAAACCACAAACTCGCAACCCCAGACGTAACCGTCCCCACACCGAGTCCGACCCCGATCGATAATCCAACCCCGCCCGAAAAACCACAGCCTAGGGGCCACAAATGAGTCCCGAGTGCAACGGCGATGATGCACCCCACAGCGTAGAGGCCAGTACAGGATGCGCGAATGGCATCTTAATGCGCCACCCGCCATCCTTGAACAGTATGTAAAAGGCGTCCGAAGACCGTCCAACAGGTGAAACCGTCAGAATCTTGTCTGTCTGTCTGTAGAAACATTCTTGTCAGGCCAGGCTATTTTGAGATCGCGGGAACGGACATACCGTAGACACTCGTGAATGAAAAGCCTTGCACGCAAACTCACGGCTCGAGCTTCTCGCCACGGGCGAGTACGCGGACGACCTTGCTCGGTTGGGCCACCATATCCATCATAGCTTTGACTGCGGGTGGGCGCTCCACCAGTCCGTGCCCTCCATGATGAGCGCGGTCCTTGTCGCGGTCGCTCCCATACCCGATAGAATGGGGGATTCGAGTTGCGACGTCCACGAAGTCCTCTCTTGGGACGATCGCGTTCTTCCTCGGACGATATGCGGCCGTTGCCTGGGGGAGATTCGCCGATGGGCTGGGAGGCCACTTCTATGGTTTCGAGGTCGGCGCGGCAGGCCCAGTAGCTGACGAGTGTGCCTGCACTGCGGGGCTCGTACTTGTTTGGGTGAGGTGCAGGGAGCGGAACGGGGGACGATGACACTAGTTCATTGCGAGCGCCGGCGACTGGGAGCGGGAGCGGCTTGGGTAAGAGTAGCCAGAACGATCTTGGGCTCGTTGACTTCGGCGAGCTCCTCCTTGACATGGGTGGCCTCCCACTTTGCACAGCAGATGGTACGGCGGACCCATTCGGGCGAGGGCTGACTGGCATCGGCGGAGTCCTTGAAGGCGATGCTGTCCCAGAGCACGAAAGCAGAATCGGACTGGACCCGGACGCGGGGGTTAGCCCCTACCTGAGCCTCGAGCACGCGAGAGGCGGCACGGGCACGCTGAGCGAGATGACTGACGCCCTTCTTGAGCAAATCGAGGGTGTTGAGCGCTGAAACAGCAGAAAAAAGCAGATATTTGATGAGCATACGAGGACAACGTCATCATAGCGGAGAACGGAGAAACGGACGTACCTTCGAGGGGAACGATGAGGATCTCGCGGCGACCGTCTCTGCACCATTTCTTGACTTGGCCGAGGGCATGGACGAGCACGCTGGCGTCGAGAACGATGACGTCCGCATCCTTCTCTCTCTCCCGAGCTCGTTCCTCCCGCCTCTTCTCTGCCTTGATCGCATCCTCGATCAGGCGTGCCTTCGTATCATCCCGCAACACAGCGTCGCCCCGCTCTCCCTCCGCTTTGCGCCTCGTCGCCACCTTGATACCGCCGACCGGCAGCGGTGCACGCTTCCCTGGGTTCGTGTTGGCCCTAGCGCCGTTGGGAACCCTGTCCTTGTTGGGTACAGGACGACGATCGCGCCAATTGTAGGTGCGCGGGTCGCCGGCGGAGACGGTCTTCTCGAGTTGTTCGACTTGATGGGTGAGGAAAGCGGCCCCTAGGGCACGAGACATGGCGAGTTTCTGGTTCTGGTTTGAGATCGGGGGACCCTGGTGGATCGGATGAAGAAGATTATTAGGATGGGTTAGCGGGGAAGTGGGGGAAATGAGGAGGACCTTTGCTTCCGTCATGGTGGGTTGGATGGAGAGAAGGATAAGGCAGAGCCTGAGAATGCTGTTATACCGGTCTGCGCACAGACCACGTGGCTCCCCAGGCCCCACCCGAAGGCTGTATCCCATTGTCCATTTCGACTCCTAAAGTTCTCCTCTGCCTACAATATTGTGTTTGAATACACGGGTATCGGTGGCAGCAGGTGGCAGCATACGCCGCTGCGACCAAAGTAAAAACACAACAAAAGATAAACGTCCGAAAAGCGTCCACGCCGCCTCTACAATGGCAATGTTCATACTCCGAGCCTCCGAACAGTCCAGTGGCCCCAGCGGCAACCAAATAGATCAACCCACATGTTCGCAACTCACCACTAGCACTCAACTTCCGACCCCGAACATCAGCCCTACGATCTCCCGCCATCCCCTTCTTCACTGCGATGCTCGATCCTTGACCGTATTCCGCCGCAAGCCAGCCCAAGAACCGCGCATCCAGCCCGCTCAGCGGCCCGAGCTCGAACGCGAGCAGCTCTCGCGGCGCCAGGACCACCCGAGACGGTCGCTCCTCCGCTGGCGGGAGGCACAATGCAAGTTGCCCGAGAAGGAAGGATGTGTTCGTGTGCAGTGCCTGCAAGAGCGCGCGCGTCGTCAACGCTTGGACGTCGCTGCAACTCTACCCATTCCAGCGCCCCCTCTGCTTCACCCTCTGTCTCCCCCTCCAGGCCGTCTGTCCTTTCTTCTCCTTGGCCGCCTTCCGCCGTGTCCTCGGTCCTAGGACTCCTCCACAGGAGACATCGCCTTCCCCGGCACACTCGCTCGCCGGATGACCATTCCACTCGCCCGTCGCAGAGCACGATTTCTCGGAACGGTCCCGCCTTCGATACCCGCGCCTACGCGCCGCACGTTCTCGCTGAGGTCCAACTCGTCTGGACCTTCCAGCCGCACTCCCCCGCCCCACTCACGCGTGCGGAGACCCATCCAGAACCCTGCGCAAAGGAGGCAAACGTCTTCGTATACCCTCCACGCATCTGTCCATCGGGAAGAAGATGCTGTTGCCGTGGAAGATGCCACGGATGGCCCGGCACCGCACGTATGTCCCGGTTCGCATTCGGGATCTAATTGTAGGATACGTTCCAGCTCGGACCACTGCGTGACGCGGACAGCACATGCGTCAATCGCTGCGATGTTACCAATGAGATGATGTGAATCCACCCACAAGTTTGACGTCGCTCCACGTGAAACGGATCGTGGACAGTCGGAACGAGGGACTTCTGGCCCCTGCGGACAGGTGCCTTCTTGATTGTGAAAGCATTGGTCGCGTCCCTTTGGCCGTCTCCGTCGTCGTGAGATCGATTATTAGATCATAGTATTGAGGCCTCTCAAGGAATAAAGCATCCGTAGTGCCTGTCGCCGTGGATGAGCCACCACCAACCTGTGCGCGCAAGAAAAGACGACAGACATGCGACAAATCCGCGTCCACCGACCGCCTCTTGGTTGAGCTTTTCGAGGTCGTGCAAAGTTACCATCCCGAGCACGCGTACGCCGGCACGTTGTTTTCCCTTCAGACGTGCCCTTGCAGCCTCAGGAGTGAGCTCTGCGTCGCCAGCCTGATCCTCGAAGCACATGTCCGCGGCAGCGTAACAGAGCATACATGCGCGCTCCACGGGTGGCGGGGTGTAGATAAGCACGCGCTTCCGGCCAAGGATATGTTTGTAGATGGTAAGTGAGGATGGGCCTAGTAGGCGAAGAAAATGTGAGAGGTTCATGGTTGGATTGGGCGATGGTTGCGTAGAGGATGTCGAGGGCTAAACAAACCCGTCAGAAATATGCGCCACGCGGCCTTAAAGAAGACACACCTCGTTGTCAAGCTCCTCGTCCCAGCCATTCCACTGCCCTGCGCCGCCTAGATCTTCATGCCGCACTTCACGCGCTTCGAAAAATGCGCGTGCAGAGGTCCAGCGCTCTTCGTGAAGCGACTCGACGTCTTCGTCTGCGGAAGCTTCGTAGAATTCGTCTGCGAGGGCGTGCAGCGCCGGGACGTGTAACCAGGGCCTTGGACGGACAGAGGGGGCGAGAAGGACACCAAAGGAAGAAAGTCGGAAGCCACGCTGGCCGTGCGCAGTTGTTTTGCGCCGCCTGAAGACGCATACGCCAGGGCAGGAGCCGTGTGTGAAGTAACTGAGCAGGACAGAACGCATCGAGGGTAATGGCGTAAAATGCACACAGAGGCGGTTTCGGTGGTTAAATAGCTGGATTGGAGGGGACAAAGCATCTTACATGACGTCCTGGTCTACGGTATGCAGACCACTGGGGAGGGCGCAGAACTCGACACCGTCGAGACTGAGTTCTGCAGCACACCATAGACAAACAGCGATAAGATAGTGCATTATGAAGGAAATATGGGACATACCATCATCGTTTTTTCTTGACCAGTCCACGATGTTGCCTTGTGTTGGGTGGAAAGACGCGTGGAATAGGGCAACTGACCGAGGAATTTTGAACTTCATGCTATCAACCCAAGACATGCAGTCACATACCTACGTCCTGAGGGGGCCCCTCCTTTGGGGAGCTCGATGACATTGAACCCGTCGAGTCGAAAGTCGACGACGACGACGAAGATGGGGGATAGTAGACAAGCTGATGAGACAAATGCAGAATCAAAAAGCGGAGAAATGAAGTTGAGCGTCATTATCTTGACTTATGTAATCCAGGAACCGGCTTCGCACCAAATCAGGAATTACGCACTCTTCAGCTCCTCGCCGTGCACGACGGCGACGACGACGATGTCCGGACAACAGCCCCAACAGATCAATGTTGCCGACCTCGATCTCCCTCAACTCGCAGAAGTGCGAAAACAACTCGAAGATGTGTGTTTATCACCCCCCCTCCGTCGACTGCCTCACTCACCTGGCGTTTGCAGGAACTCACGCACCTCACAAACTCGTTCGCCCAGCTTAAGCAGGCCCAAGCCAAGTTCAAATCTTGCATAGAGAGCGTTCAGGAGATCAAACCGGCTAATCTGGGTGCGTGTATGCTCCGATCCGCCTCTTCAACCCCCTCATAGCGTAATGTACCCCGCACAGGCAAAACCATCCTCGTTCCCCTCACCAACTCCCTCTACGTCCCCGGAAAGCTTCGCGACCCCGAGAATGTCATCATCGACATAGGCACCGGCTACTATGTTTCCAAAGTGCGCCATACGTTCGCTCACCATCGCGCATCGTAGCTAACGACACACGATACTTTGTAGACACGAGTGCAGGCTGTGAAACATTACGAGGGAAAGATCGACTACATCCGCACCAATCTTGACACGCTTCAGGATACCATCCAGAGGAAGCAGGAGAACATGAGCCACCTTGTGAACATCATCCAGTCCAAACTGCAGGCTCAGCCCTCAGCTAAAAATAATAAAGAGTGACTTCATCCCTCTGCGATTCCAATCCGTCGTCCGTTTGGCCACTGTGAGTGAGTATCGTACCGTCGAGCGTTTTGGCGGGGCGAGCGCGTTGCAAGGTCGGGCGCAGCGGGGCCGCAAGTGAGGCGCCGGGTAAGAATATTCCGGCCCATGATCTGAGACATGAGACACATCAAGCCATGACGCCTCCATCTCCTGTCCTCTTACTCCTCTATACATAACTCACCTTTCACCCTCATCATGACTGACAGAACGCAGACTTGGGCCAAGGACCTGCGCGAGCTGACTGATGACCATGGCGTCGACACAATCATCAACATCAGACCACCAGCCGACAGAGAAATAAGGCTTAGTCCAGAGGTTGAACAGTATTTGGAGGAACAAGGCCAGGTGCGCAGGCTACCTTTTTCCTTAGAACGCACGCTTACACCCTCCCAGTCTGGTGAAGATCTGCTGAAAGCTCCTGCAGTTGTCCCACCAGAGGTTGACGATTCTCTCCCGCTCACACACTACTTCATATCGTGCGCCGTCGCCACCTATTTATATACCTGACGCATACCGACTTACCCTATCACTAGATCCTCTCATAACACCTATCTCCTGTCTCGCCAAATCATGGGCCGCTCTTCTGCCTTGTCCTACGTGCACGTCCTGTGGCGCCACGCCCGTTGCGTAGAGATGGACGTCTGGTCGTCCTCAGAGGGTCCCATTGTCACGCACGGCTACACTCTTTCGTCATCTGTCCCATTTCATGAAGTCTGCGAGGCGGTTGGCACCGCTGTACGTCCCGGTGACTGGCCGGTATTCGTCAGCCTGGAATGTCATGTAGGCGCGGAGGGTCAAGTTACACTTGTCGATACCATGAGGCAGCACTGGGGCGAGAAGCTTGTCAGTGCAGCGGTGGTGGATCCAGGAACAGAAGTGACGCCAATGGATCTTATGGGCCGTATTGTCGTCATGGTAGTCTCTACGCTATTTCTGACAGCACTCAACTGACGTGAACACAGGTCGAATATTATCCAGCGGAGGTACCCCCTGTCGGAGGGTCTGGTATACCTTGCAGAAGCACAAAGTCCGCCTTCCAGATCCAGCTCTCCATCCAACTCGTCCACTTCATCCAACTCCTCCGACGAGCATGTGAAGGGGCCCCAACTGGAAGTAAAGGTGGACAAAAACCCACCAACTATCACGGAAGCACTCGCCGCGCTTGGGCTATATGCACGTAGTATGAAGCCCAGCGGCGACTGGCTCGCCGAGAGTACGTTTTCCAGTCTCTTGTCGATCGTGAGTACCTGTTGATCCTCTAAGCAGAGCTCGCGCATCCTGGGCACATTCTCATCAACATATCCGAGTCTGGGTTATCCTCGTTGCTTCCTACTCATCTCAACCCTCTCGTCAAGAACTCTCACCACCATCTTCGCCGCGTATACCCACGGGGGACGCGCATACATTCTAGCAACATGCACCCGCCTAAGTTTTGGCGCACCGGTGCACAAATCACCGCCTTGAACTGGCAAAAGTACGACAAGGGTACACAGGTCAGTAGCCCTCCAGTATCTCTTGCACCCCCTTGCTGACCAGTGCTCTGCACAGTTCAATGAGGCTATGTTCGTCGGGACGCCTGGCTGGGTCGTGAAACCCGCTCGTCTCCTTCCCAACGCACCCGAGTCGTTCCCCAAAGAAAGACTGACATGTGAAATCATCGGGCTCAGCTCGCGTACGTTGTCCAATTTTTGCCTTTTTGTGCTACCTGTTTTCTCATCGCCCGCCGGCTCCAGTTCCAACCAGCGAAAATGAATCAAGCATGTCCGCCTACCTCCGCGCACAGCTGCATCATTCAGGGAAGCCACTCGAGTGGCGGAGCAAAACGGTCAAATGCAAAGATCTGAAGCAACGGGGGTGTGCGGACTTCATGTGGAATGAGACGTTCGAATTTGAGTACGAGGTGGAGGATGTCACATTTATTCGGTATGCTTCCCTAGTTCATTTGACTTTGCGTGACTTGACCTAGCGGATTTAGAATCGTCATCGCAGAGAACGTGGCATATGGACGGGACCCCAAGAAGGCCATCTTCCTCGCACGCGTGGAGCAGCTTGAGGAGGGCCTGCGGTTCATTCGTCTCCTCAACACGAAGGGCAAGGATACTGGCGCGACACTTCTTGTCAAAGTCTCCTTCATCTCCGTCGAGTGATCATGGCTACCCATGGTCAATGACTGGACGATGGAGACGCGCGTCGAGACCATAAAATAAGACAGAGCACCGGAATCTAAGGGTACGATATGTAACACACAGGACAGGAAAGAGAATACAGTGTACACGCTACCTCACCCACGTATTGTGCCAACGAATGTATAGCTACTACAAAAAATTGATCCTCGCAAGTGTATGGAGGGCTCACACAACGTCGGCGAGGTCACCTCCCGACGCCCGCTCAATACCGCGCATCATCATATCAAGTCGTTTCTGGGCATCCTCGTCGCGCTGGCGCTGACGCTGCTTGCGCGCGCGCGGCTCCTCATCCTCATCACTGCTCTCTTCTACCTCTCCCCGTCGCTCGGCCATAAACTCAGCAACAAAGCGCGCTATGGCCTTCTCGCCTACTTCGGCGCCCGCACGAGGGCCCCAGCGCCACTCGAACGTCGCGCCTTCGCCGTCATCCTGCGCCTGAGTACCACGTCCACGTTTTCCGGATGCGCCGCCGCCGAGACGGGTACGGTCCAGGAAACCTTGGCGCACGAGCTGACTGAGGTAAGCCTCGATGGGGACGGTACGATGGGTACTCTGGGCAGAAAGTTCCAACACGGCAGACTCTCGGAGGTTCAGGCGACGAAGGAGTGTGTGTAGATCCACTGTGGGAGTATTAGAGAAGACGAGAGAAAGGCGGAGCCGAACGTACTATCGCTAACGACCTTGCCATTGACGAGAATGAGCGCAAGCACGACGTAGAGAATGCCGAGCGCCGCCAGCTGGTCAGAGCCGTTCCATGAGAGCAAGCTTCCATACTGGCGGGTGCCGGCCTCGTCTTCGTCGATGTCTTCCGGGGCGTCGGCCATTTCCGCTTCTAAGATATTGGCATCGCTGTGCGACGCATGCTCAATGAGACCCGCATCCAAGATTGAGCGCAGGATGTAAGACTTGGATCCCTGCGCAGCGGCTGTAAGCTGAATGTCAGTATTCGTTCTCCTTAAATTCCACGCGAGATATTGGAACCTGTATAAAGTAGGGCACAAAAACAACTTACCTTTCTTCTTGCCCCCCGCGACTTCGGTCTGGTCGTTCGCGTCGCCATTTGCCTGCGACTGTGAGGCCTTCTTGCGTTTATCTTTATCCGCGTCTTTCCCTGTCGCGGTCCCGTGTGCCGCGGAACGCGTTTGAAGCTCGACGAGCTCCATACCAAAAGTGGCACGGAGGATCTGTTGCGCGCCATCGAACACGGGTTTGAACGCGGAGCGCTGGGATCCCAAGACTTCCGACGCAGAGGGATTAGCGAGAGTATATACCTTCACGGGTGTAACGCGCACCTCTCTTCGAGATTTCCTCGCGTCGCAAAGGCAATCGTTTCTGCTCGTTAAACAAAGCAAGTCGAACTAGTCCGGCGATTTTTTTGTTGAGATCCTGAGCGAAAGGATCAGCAACACTGTCTGGTCGAACGAAGATTGATTGCTCACGCTCCCCCTGTCGTCATCGACACCTTCCTCTCCGTCTTCCTCGTCGCCAAGTTCCTCGTCTTCGTCCTCATCCTCGTCATCGGCGCGTCGCCCACGCCGCTGGGTCTGGTTCCGCCCTCCTCGTTGAGTTTGAGTGGGTTCAGGTTGAGACTGAGACGCATGTCTCTGCGATCGAGAAGGACCTGCGCGCGCCATGGCTTAGCAAAACTAGGACTGGCAAGACGTTGCGTAGCTGGGAGTAAAGCGCGTCGCGTTGCACAGAGTATTGAGCGCTATTTTACGGTCACGTGACAATTTTCTGACTTCTATTGATTTGCGATGCTACTTCAAACTAAACTACATCTTTAACCATCGATACTCCAAACTGTCCTTCGTATGCACTCAGACAGTCCAAGATGTTGCGCTACGCCCATCGTTGCACAATAACACTGTTGGTCAGACCTGCACCTTCGATTGTGGCACCCATATCCTCCAGGGTGCGGTTAGGGAAGGTAGTTCCAATGGTGTAAGGACGAGAGTTATTCTCAGGGCGAGATCTAAGAGCCATTTAGTTAGTATCCCTGCATGGGCAAGTAAAAAGGTACTGACGCATTGATGAAATTTCTCAGGTCTTGTACGGTGTGTGTCAGGTTCATGCGTGCGACCATCCTGCAATCGACCATTAAACAAAGGTTCGGTGCAAACGACAAGCTGCATACCTAGTGCCATCTGCAAGGCGAATCTGAACACTCGTTGTAGGCTTCGACTGATCAACCTCAAAGCGAGTGTTCACACTCTCAGGGTCGCGGTGTGGCGCAGGAGATATCGGCGGGTTCGAGCTTGCAAATGCGCCAGGTATACTTCCTCCCGTGGCAGAGACATCCGGGACAGGAGAACCAAGACGGTGGCCGGCCCCTGTGAAAACGGCGGAAGAGCCTGCTCGAGTAGAGGGAATATAATCCTCGTGCAAACGTTTGGCAACGATCATCTGGACGCGTTGATTATTCTGAACATTAAGGATCGCTGGGGGAGCAAGGCTGTTCTGAAGTGAGTAGGGCATTCGAAAGATTGCGATTGAGCAACACGCACCCAGCATTGATATCGTGCAATATTTGTTGGTGGGCAGGATCATCGTAGCTCATAAGCTCACCGTCCTCTACACTGAATCCGTTACGCCAAAGGTTCAAATGACGGGTGACCTCAGGTATTTCTTAAGAATGACGATGTGAGGAACATGTATAAAATGGTGGTGATTCGGCACTGACCATCTCCTTGTATTGCGTTAGGGTCTGGAATAAACGTGCTTTCCATGTCATCGGATCCGAGGGTGTGGCCACTACCAGAGAAATACGTCGAGCCGGCGGTGCCGGGTACTTCCTCGTTGGCCACGCCACCTCTGAGCATTGTACAGTCAGATCCCTCGCCCTTGATGACGTAGGAAGTACTCACTCTTTAGCGCGACGCAGCATCTGCTCGATGAGATTACCCGCGGGCCCTCTTGCGGGTCCTCCGCGCCTAGGACTATCAGGATTCTGCACGGAGAGGCCGCTACGAAGGATAAGAACGAAGAACAGGCTCAAGGATGCGACGATCAAGCCTACCTTCTCTCGCCACCGGCAAACCAAGTTTCTCTTTGATCTTCGGGTTTATCTTCGTCATCTGAACTATCGTCGGAACTGGCGTGACTATGGCCATGTCCTCCGCCACCCGAAGCTACAAGGTCTCTGAAGGTAGCAATTCGAGCGCCAGAACCTGAACGGCTGGAGGTGACGATTAATGTGGATATGATACCTGTACAGGGTGCGCGAACCTCGAGGATGGGGCACCACTGTTACTTCCCAATCCACCGATGCGCCCGATGCGGGGTGCGGCGGCAGGACGAGCCCAAGCTTCTGGGAGTGCATTATCAGCATCGCCTCCACCCACAGTGCGTCCTCCCGTAGAGTTGTTGTCGGACATGCTCTTTGATCTGATGTTTAGTTGGGAGACGAACTGTTTGAACGTGAAAGCAAAATGAGGATGGTGGCTTGGAGGAGGTCTTACGGACACCGCCGCGCGGCCTCCATGACGGGCGCTTCAGGGCGCTTCGCGTGGGAACAGCGTTCTTTCACCCAACTTAGGTTCAAAGTTTCAAACACGTAAAACGAACTTCTGCCTCTGGGGGGTTCACACAAATGTGAAAGAACAGGCCGCTCCACTTGAAGCTTGAAGCTTGAAGCTTGAAGCTTGAAGATTGAAGCCTGAAGTTGCTACGTACGCGTTCGGTCGAGATTGGAGCGTTCACTCGGCCACCCGTGAAGTTGTACTCATATCCGATTTTTGCATCCGAAAGCCGCCGTTATCGCGCTGGATCCAACGCCGGCGGCCAACTATCCCCTTTCTCTTCTCTGCTACGCTGCAAGACAGCGACCACTATTTACCTGAAAGTTGACTGATTGATCCTATTAGTGACATGTCGGTGGACGTCAAGAGCGAGCAATCTCAATTTCAAATGGGCCCCCGCCCGATTGACGGCGAGGCTTTCGAGCTGGTGCCTGTCGATGGCACGGCGGTCCCCAGTCACAGCCAGACTTCGACTGCTCCTGGGAGCACCTACAACCTCAACCCCTTGCTAGAGGCCGACGTTGTCGTGCTCCCTCCCGTGGACGAGGGCATTCAAGCGTGGACTTTCGTGTTCTGTTCGTTTATCCTCGAGTGCCTAGTCTGGGGTTTCCCTTTCAGGTGCGCATTCCAACGATACTTGCGACGCTGACCGCTGAGTTACAGTGATTCTGTAGTTATGGTGTCTTCCAAGAGTGGTACCTCTCCCACCCTCCATTCGAAGATGCGTCGGAAGCCTCCATCAATGCCATCGGGACTGTGACGTTGGCCATTCAGTACATCGAAGGGATCGGTGTCATGCTCGTCACTCAGCGCTTCCCGCATTGGACTAAAACGATGATGGTGGCTAGTTTGGTCGTATGCGTCGGCGCTTTGGTGGTTTCCAGCTTCGCAACAAAAGTATGGCACCTCATTGCGTTGCAGGGAGTGGTGTATGGAGTCGCCGGGGGTGCTCTATATATGCCGGTCGTGGTTTGGGTGCGTAGTTTGACCAAGTATCGAAGCGATATCTAACTCTTCCTCCTGCAGTTGTCGGAGTGGTTTGTCACGGTGATTGGTATCGGTTTCTGAGGGATCGATAAAATGCTGAGTATGGTACAGAAAAGATCCTTCGCCGGATCGTTCATCTTCGGGGGGTCAGGTCTCGGTGGTGCAGGCTTCCCTGTACTTGCAAACTTTTTACTCCAACGCGTCGGATTCCGCTGGACGATTCGTGCCATGGCCCTCATAGTTTGCGTGTTCGGCGGCGCAGCGCTTTTCGGTGTCAAGCCTCGTCTTCCCGTCGCAAGGAATACTACCCCGCCCCCGCTCAGTTTCAAGTTCCTGACTTCGCCGATCTTCATCTGTGTGGTTGGTCTTATTGATGACTCAATCTCCCCCGTTGTTCTTACAGCCTGGTGTAGGCAGTCACAGTCTTTGTCCAGGCACTCGCTTTCTTCCCGGTCTCCCTGTACATCCCATCGTATGCTGCATCTTTGGGATATTCGCGCTTGAACGGAACTCTCGCTCTCGCCACTTTCAATCTTGCTACCGTTGTTGGTGCGTTGTGTGCTTTCATGTATCTCTTCAATTGTACTAAACAGCGAGGATTAGGTCAAATCCTGTTCGGTTACTATTGTGACGTTGGACCTTACACGGCCGTCATGGTCTTGTCGGGCACGATAGCAGCCGTACTCGCTTACGCCCTCTGGGGTTTTGCCCATACCCTAGCCCTGGTATATGTCTTCGCCGTACTCTTCGGAGGCATCGTAAGTGTCCACTCCGTCATAGACGGTATGAAGAATGAACAATTGTATTGGCAGAGTGGTGGATTCAGTTCCATATGGCCCCCGGCTGCAGCGGAGGTGTATGGTATGTGTACATTGTATTTCGATGGCAAGTTCGCTGCTGACACGTCCCTATAGGAGCACAGCCATTTTCCCCCTTCCTATTCTTTGCCATTGCAAAAGGTTTGGCAGCCATCTCAGGACCGTTCATAGCAGCGTCCTTGCACCCCGTCCGTATCGAGAATATCACGTCGTCTCCACTCGGCCCCGGGAGCAACGGATGGGCCGGCTATGGATTCACTGGTGCGTCTTCCTGCCAGTTCTACACGACGCCTATGCTGATTATCGCAAAGCCATCACGATCTTCGTGGGAAGCATGATGTTGGCGACGACGGGGCTGTCCGTCCTGTCGGCGGTAGTAAGGACGCGATACAAGGAGAAGGTTTGAAGGCTCGCGGTTCAGAGTTGGTGTATCTCCGGTGTGGCATGGGCATCGGTGGCTTTGCTCACAGCTATACTTACATCTATTGTCCTTATAATACCCATTTCACAACTTCATGCAGCTCATCCTATGACATAGCCGTCGCCCCGGACTTGTACAGGCTTGTACGTATGGCAAGACCGACATCTCGGCGCTGACGCCCAGCATCCGTCTCACCCTACTCCAGGACTCCACACAACATGGCGTCGTTGCTACGACGGTCGAGCAAAACGAATTTCCAATCCCGTTACCCCCTTTCATGTTCTCCAGCAGTAGACGATCTGCAATATATCTGTATGTTGTTGTTGGTAGGCGGCGTCTATGGCACCAGGGGCTCTACAACGACCTGAAAGCACCCCCACAACCCCTCACCTATCGCACCATCTCCCTTGTCTTGATCGCCGATACTTTAGGGAATCCGGCTACGACGGGTTGAACGGCCAGTCATCAGCGGCCTTTACTCCACTGCTCAATTATGCGGCGCCACAACTCTAAAAACATACTGTAAGACGAACAGTCTCTGACACTAAGTACTCCTCTGAATTGCTGGTCAAATAGGATTTTATTCGTGGAACCTCGGTGTACGGAACGGGTATGTGGTCCTGGCTTCGAAGATGCATGATATAGCCAGTTTGAGAACAAGGGGAGTACTGGTTTGTCAACACGTGTGGCGATGAGCACATGGATGATGGGGAGGGGTACGGCTACTTGCTGCAGCGAACGCAGGCCTACCGAACGTTACGACTTCCCGATGCATCCCCTCGTATAGCTTGTGACACTTAATATAGGAGGTAACAAATTCGGCGGAAGAAAGAGGATGTTTCGACTATCGTGCTCAAACAGTACACGTAGGAGACACAAGTCCATCCCTTCTGACGTTACTTCATCAAACTTCTCAGTGGTCTGGCGGGTTCTCGGTTCACGTCCGTGTCGACACCGAATACTCGGACCAGCCGCACCGTACTCACACATTATGGGCGCACAGTCGGTGATCCAGGGATGCGTTTCAGGCTCTCTGAGATTCCTTCGCGCGAAGCACTCCATTTCCTTCCCATATCATATATCCCTGTCCTCTTCGCCCCTCCACCCCCATACGTCGTCCGTCATCCCACCCCCCTCTTCAGGACGTTCACTCCTTTCATCTCATATTTACTCCTTTCATACTCTCCGGGATTTCTCCCCATGGCTTTTGCGATTTCGCTACTGGGCCACATCCTTCTATACCTCGCTTTGGGGCTCGGGGGTTCCGTTGCGAAGGCAGCCAATTTAACGGTGCCGAATTGTAACCCTCAATACAATTATGGCTGGGTAAGCATACTTTCGCAAAGGAGTCGGTTCTAACAATGTTAACGAGCCCCGGTATTCCGAAAATAACAGTCATATAACAGCCTCGGGCAGAGCCCTTGTTATGTCGCCGCTGCCATTCGGGCACCTTGTCATGGAGGTTGTATGTGTTTCCGCTCTTCAGGTTTTCTATGTCTGTATAACATTGGGGGAGTAGCGTTTGCCATACCACCTAAGATTGGCGGCCAGTCTTACGACGGACCATCCGGAGGTGACTTCGAGGATTTCTGCTCGTGTAGCGTTGTTGCAAACACGCTGATGAGTGCTTGTGCAATGTGTCAAGGAGGAAGAATCACGCCGTGAGTGCTCTTTCCCCTCTCTGTACGGTACTCTTGATGATTTAATTCATTTTTTCGTAGATGGGGCTCGTGGACTCAATACTGTGAGGATCCCGTGCCAGGGTGAGTCTCCTCATTTCTTGTCGTTCCATTTTTGCCAAGCATGCACTTTTTCGTCTAGATATTTGGAGAATCTGGTTCCCAAAGACACGAAGATTCCTCACTGGGCGTTTCAAACCCATATAATTGTACGTCTGCTGAGCTTCGTGTCGAGTGTCTGATGACTGAATGTTCTCTTAGGACACAGGAATTTGGGATCCACAGGAGGCTCAGCAGGCGGGAGGTAAGCCCTTCTGTAGTACTATCAACTTGTTGGCCAATGCTCTATCCATAGACATGCCTGAGACTCCGGCCGACACTCAAAATACCACCAGCACCACGTCGGGCGCTCCGCCGTCGACAACCTGTTCGTGTTCAGTTTACTACGCCCGCATTGTCTTGTGCTGGCGGCTGCTGATGTGATATTTTCTATCTATTCATACAGCATCTGGATCTACCCTTGCTCCGACGCCCACCCAAGCCGACTCTGGCAGTAGCGGCAATAGCACTAGAGCCGGACTGCCCATTTCCGCCATCGTAGGAGCATCCGTGGGTGGGGCATTGGGACTTTCTCTGATTGCAGCTGGGGCAATATTCTGGCTTCGTCGACACCGTCGAAATCTAGCAAGACCGCGCGCTGATATTGTCTCTTACATGGAACAATCTGCGACTGAGTCCGCGGTCGTCACGCCTTTCATGTCCATGTATTCCGAGTCGGTGCCTACGAAGTACTACGTGAGTAGCTTCGTATCGTCCTCAGAATTTGGAGACACTCATTGTATGCAATGCAGGATCCTTCGGACCCCAGCACTTTCCCTGTTGCACCGAGTGCATCGGGGAGCAATTCGGATCCTGTACACTCCGAATACAATGGGCTCCCCGAGCTTTGACGATTTCCCAAGGACTACCAAGATGTAATTTCACCGTCTGATCCGTCCAGGTCTCCGGGAGATCGACTTCCCTTCGCTTGTTCGTCATTCCCTTCGAATCGCATGTATCTTTGCAGGATGTCGATCTTGTACATATTTTTTCCACCGCGTTTGCTTATCATCGGGGGCATGGTCTGTCCGGGTCCTTCGTAATATCGATGTTCATACATTCATGTCGATGGTACAACAGTCGTACATCCAGATATACCCTCTTCAAGCCAGGCGCGAAGTTTCAGATCGAAGCAGGCGTGCAGCCCGAGACGCTTGTCAACTGAGACGGACAGTTGACCTGGTGGTAGGTGATAGGCCTGTGCATATATTAGTATAGTATCGAGGGAGTGCCTGCAGAGTGCCACACTAACCATTCGTTCACGTCTCCACCGGCCCTGCATTGTTGATGATATACAGTGATAAGTCGAGGCACCGAAGCAGAAAGAACGTGTACGCACCACTCCCAACGCCAGTGGCATCCGGCTTGGAGGTTAGACGGGAGCTCCGAGCATTCAGAGTCGGAGGACACTCCTCCGTACTGTCTTCCCCAGCCTCCCGAAGGTGCATTGTACTGGGCCGCACACCCGTTGTAGTCTGCGCATATATTGAGTCGTAACACTCGGTAAGGAATGGGCTGTCCAGCACTAACCACCAACACCACCACCCGGTGTCTAGGGAAGGAAATACGTCGACGCGTGGAGGAATTAAGACATGGACATTGGAAACACAACTTACGTAGATGTCAAAGTCGGTGTCTGTGATACCACCTGCATTGATAGCTTGGACGACCATCGACTTACCCTTACCCGCGTCTGCCGTCCACGTAAGCTCGTAACACAAGCAGCCTACAGCCATCATCAGCATTTCAATCAAGGAGCGAGTGATTGCGAGCCCACAGGTAGCGGTAGCGGTGTTGCCGTGACCAGCGAAGCCGTAAGAAAACGTGCTATTGACGATGGTGGGTTGGTAGGTGGAACACGAGAAGGCGAGGTTAGTCGCGCCATTGGCAAAGCATGCGTTAGTCGCGCCAGAGGAGGCGGCACCGTTCGCAGCGTTGCAAGAGCGCACAGGGCCACGCGCCCCAGGACTCAGGTTAGAGGCGTAGCCACAAGCAGGCTCACAGCTGTGGGAACTGTGAGGTGGCGTGGCGAGTTTGTGGCAGGTAATGCATACCAATCCCATGTCGTGGTCGTAGTTCCGGATGTCTGTGCAGACGCGAAGGAAAGAGAGAGGAGCGCAGTCGCGATTGCGCCGAGAACCAACATTGTTTCTTGAGGGATTTTTCGTGTTGAAGTCTGGGTAACAGTGATGCGCGGTGCCCCTCCTTAAATACGGAGAAGATGGGGGAAGTTCGGCTCTCCGCGGTAGCAGTTTTACCAAACTCCCCGAAGTGCGGGCGCATGAAGAACAGTGCTTCTGACGACGAGTGACAGCTGGGATGGCGTTGAGTACAGCACGGAGAAATCAACGGTATCCGTGCACCATGTGAGTACACGCTGGTCCCCCATCATATTTCAGAACCTTGGCCACAGGACGTGCATCGCAGTCTAGTATGCGTGAAGAGGAATATTAATGGTACCGTGGTCGGCCGAGAAGTTGAGGTCAGAAGGCAAGAAATCGGCATTTAAGTTGAACGAGGGCTAGGAAGATATATTTTGGAAGAATCACGGAGGAAGAATTTTCTGAGTCCCGAGGGTAAAGACGAAGTGCAGGCGAAGTGGTGGCATAGTGAACACGAGGGTTTCAGCGAAGTGGTGCAAACCTCGAGAAGAAGAGTTCACTTGAGCGGGAGCCCGGTCCGGGAAGTCCCTCGCCATTTTCGCGTGTCGGGAGTTGTGCTCGACCACGTCCCACAATGTTCCCGACCCTTGCCCGCTTCTCCAAAGCCTCGCGACGCGCCCTTACACCCAAACGCGGTAACAAGGACTTTTATAAAGGTCACTCAGCTTGCATCTCTCCCCAACATTCGCTGACTATAGCTCCGCCGCTTCAGGGACGCGCCAGGCATTCCTTCCCGGTGGGCACCGCACGGGTGCACCGGGTAAGCATGTCGTAGGTGGTCCTGCGAAGTATCGCCTGTTGGATGAGAAGGTCCGATACTTTGTTGCACCGCCTGTGGAGGAGATCAACGCGTCGCCGGTGCGTTGTGTTACATCATCCACCCCCGCCGTCTCTGACCTGTTTGCCTTGTTTTATCGTCGTATCATCGGCCATTCGCCACCTTCAAACATCTACTTCCATTTTTGTGGACCGTCTTTCTTCTCTAGCTCAAAGCATACGTTGACCGCCAAGTACGCCTCACCACCGCGCAGAAACGCGAAATATTCGGCAAACTGCCGCGCGGAGGACTCGATGGCAAGACTTACTTCGAACGGGCACCACGCGCGGAACCCTCATCTGAGGAGGGGGTCATCGTTGCGTCATGACCACAGGATTGATTGACTACGCTCTCGTATCCTGTTCATCGAGTACTCTATCCGCTTTCTATTGATTTCGTTTGCTTTATGTTCGAGGGTGGCCAAGTTTAGCAAGCGAGCGATTTTCCTCTTGTTTATCGTGGATCGTGTCAGATTGTCCCTTGCAGGAGGAAGCGCATCCGATACTTCTCTCGGTCGCGTGGTCAAGCAGAAGGTCGCGTCGGGCATCTTCGAAGGGAAGCACGGTGAGTTGGGGTTTTGGGGCCATGACTCTCATACTTATTTATGTTTCGTCGTCTAAGCAGGTAGGGTTGAGGGCTATATCCCAGCTTTTTCATGGGCTAAGGGCTCTCTATTTCAAGTTTCTATGCTACCCGTTAGCTAGGAACGATTGGGCGGCTGTTTGAGTCAACGTTCTGCGGTCGTGAGTGGTCATTTCACCCTTGAACATCGTCACCTGCCTCTGAAATTTGAGCAGGGCTTTCATCGTGCTGGTGTGCGAGCTTTTGGTGGACGACCGATGAACGTTGAACTCGCCGAGGGCGAACGCATGCTAATCTGACAGATGTCATCGTCCTTGCGAACGAGTCGAACGTTGAACGTTTTGAACTCAAACACCTGATGAAGATATTTGTTTTCGCCATCGACATGCGACCCGCAGAACGGACTTCTATTTGCGCTCCCCAATGGGTGTTGTTCAGGGGCTTGTGTGATCTTCGCAGGTCTGCTGTGGGTCGCTGCTGAGCGCATTACCAACGCGTCCCCAACCCCGGAATGCCATGCATGTATCGATATACCGCCATTCAAGCGCGGTCTGCTGTTCTGGGCATGTGCGGGTAGATTATGTGCGGGGGCACAGGGTGGGGAATGTGGGGTCGATTGATTATCGGGAAGGAGGGTATGTAAGCGTCTCGCGAACTTGTGTGTGTGGGGCGTTTCTGACTTTTCTTTCTAACGAAACGACTGCAAAACACCAGGCACATCGCGGCACACGGAATCTCAAGATCTCAAACGTAGTGTCGGAGACTGGCAGCGTTAGGCAAGCCTCAGACGCCCTCGGTTGGTGAGGAACAATGCGCAAGCAGTACACTCCTCCGTATTCATGCTGGTTAATGAAGTTTGTAAGGCGCCGTGGTATAGGGTGGGCAGAGGGCAGATTTTGAGGGTCCTTGCGGTGAGTTCTTCGAAAGAGATGTTGCGACGCGTCTGATCACGCAAGGTTCAAACGTAGGTTTTGCGCAGTTGTGTAGGGTTCCCGCTCCCTTTAGCGCACCGGTCATTGCGGTTAATGAAAACATGAGAGTTTAGCCTCCTCGGTCGCAATCCCACACCGTCGAACGTTCCCCGCAATCCCCACATGCCCCGCCCGTAACTCCGAGCCATATCGCGGACCCCGGGTTGACAATCCCGACAAGAGACGATGTAAAAACAGCCACAAGGGATGAGTGGGGAATGCAGACTGTCGGTTTATAGGACCGTGCCGTGGGGTCGGACCCGGTGTATGTCTACGCGGTTTCGCCTGAGTACGTGCATGGATCTTATGAGGTCCATACTTGTGCGGGGTATGATCCGTTTCACTTCGGGGGCTCGGCCAGTTGGGATGACTTAGGTCGAGTCGATATCCAAGTCTTCGCTGCTCTGGACGCTTTTTTGTGGGTACGATCGAGACTCGAGACGGCTGCTGACGAAAGCTGCCTGGCCATGGGCAGGACCAAGAAAGGACGAGAAAAACTGAAGAAGGAAAGAGCGCTCTGCAGCGTTCGGCGGCGATTCTTCGTCTCGGAATGCCGGGCGGACTTTCATTCTGGCACGGCGGCGGCTGTGCAAAAATTGACTTGCCCGCCAACCCCCACGGCACTCACTTCGCCCATGCTCCACACCCCGATCCATGCAGGTACAGGCCCCCGCATGACACGGCGCTTTTCACTCACAGACTCTTCCTCTCAAAGGCACAAAAACGCGACAATACAGTCAGAGGGACCGCTGGCGCGACGCGTCATGACACGTCCTGACCAATACAAAGCGGCTGGGGTTGGAGATGCCGGGTCGAGGTATGGACTGGTCGAGGACTGGTCAAGGACTAGAAAAGAAAAGAAAAGAAGAGCCGCGGAGGAAACATTATGCATTTTCCGCCCCGCCGGAAGATCGAGGCCGGGGACCGAAGGAAAAAGAAATAGCTCCTAAGTTCTGACGCAGTGATGTCACCCATCTCGTCTCCTATAAAGAGTGTCCGCCCGCCGTCCCCGCCGTCTTCACTGCTCTTCACGCCGTACCCCAGAAATCTTCACATTTCTATCCCATCCTCACGCGCGAACAATGGTCTTGTTCCACGTGTACGTCTTTTCCCTCTCTCCTCTTTCTCCCCAGCTCACCTAGTTTACCTCCTCCTTCAGACAAGGCGTGCCTATCGGCTATGTCTCTGTCATGCTCGCCGTCGTCGCCTCCATGGGAGGCTTCATCTTCGGCTACGACACCGGTCAAATCTCCGACATCCTCCTCATGAAAGACTTCCTCCAACGCTTCGCACAATGTGGCGATCGAGCCGATGTTTCAACATGTTCCTTCTCTACCGTCCGCGAGGGTCTCATTGTTGCTCTGCTCTCCATCGGAACTTTGATTGGTGCCCTCATCGGTGCTCCGTACGCCTCCCAACTCCTTGTCCACTTCACACGCGCTTACACGAGGTTTTATATAGCACCGCCGATTTCCTTGGGCGTCGTCGTGCAATGCAAGTCGAGTGTGGCGTGTTCATCATTGGTGTCATCGTTCAGATCACCTCCACCCACGAGTGGGCACAATTTGCAGTCGGCCGTCTTATTTCTGGTCTCGGTGTTGGCGCCTTGTCCGCCGCTGTACCCATGTACCAGGCGGAAACCGCTCCTCCTCAGATCCGTGGTACCATGACGTGCGCGTGTTCCTTTTCTCATGCCGAAGCGAATGCTGACACGCTCGAAGTGCGACTTACCAGCTATTCATCACGTTCGGTATTCTCGTCGCATATTGCATATCCATCGGTACTCGCAACATATCTGGCGCTGGTTCTTGGCAAACTGTCGTCGGCATCGGCCTCGCTTGGCCTGTAATCCTCGCCGTTGGTATACAATTCATGCCGGAGTCTCCTCGGTGCGTTCTTCCCCTCACGGATACGCCCGTTGTACTGAGATGCGTGTATGTAGTTGGCTTGCTCGACATGGCCGCATCCCAGAAGCTCAGCGTGCCCTTGCCCTGACCCGCGGTCTTCCAGCCAAAGCTGCAGAGAGCGATTACATCATTCACCGCGAAGTCGAGGAAATTCGCTCCAGTGTCGAGGCTGAGAAGAACATCCGTGCTGGCTGGATTGACTGTTTCCGTGTTGAGAACAAGATGTTGTATCGCACGCTCCTGGGTACGCTCCCATCGTGTATCTCTGCCGTTCCCCGGCTAACAAAGTAATCGCAGGCATGTCGCTCCAGTCGCTTCAGCAGCTTACGGGCGCAAACTACTTCTTCTATTACGGCGCCACTGTTTTCCAGTCGGTCGGTATCTCCGACTCGTTTGTCACCCAAATCATTCTCGGAGCCGTCAATTTTGGCTGCACATTCGGCGGCTTGTACGTCATGGAGAGGGTGCGTTTACTCCCAGTACCAGTGCCTGAATGTATGCTCACCTTTGATTACAGTTTGGTCGTCGCGTCCCTCTCATTGTCGGTGGCCTTTGGCAGTCAGCCTGGCTTTTCGTTTTCGCGGCTGCGGGTACTGCGAAAGATCCTCAAACCGACCAGAATATCGGCAAGCGTGCGTCCCTCTCACTCATTGTTCATGTGGACGTCTGTGCTGACGAAGATACATACAGTCATGATCGTTTCAGCATGCCTCTTCATTCTTGGTTATGCAATGACTTGGGCCCCGTGCGTTCCATCCCTTACGGTGTGCGAACGTCCACTAACCTTTTGGTGCGATATCCAGGGGAATTTGGATTCTCATTGGTGAAACATTCCCAACGCGCACTCGTGCTAAGCAGGGCGCTCTTGCCACCGCATCCAACTGGCTGTGGAACTTCCTCCTGGCTTTCTTCACACCCTTCATCACACGCGATATCAAGTTCCGCTACGGCTTCGTATTCGCCGGTGCGTTTGCTTTCTCGCGCTTATCGAAATTTTGTTCTAATACAATGTCACCAGCATGTAATCTGCTTGGCGCGGTCGTGGTGTATCTCTTCCTCTACGAATCCTCCGATATCTCGTTGGAGGCCGTGGATATGATGTACAACGACCCCACCTGCAAGCCATGGACATCCCGGTCGTGGGCGCCAGAAGGTTACAAAGGACGCCATGATCTCATTGAGCAGAGCAAGGCAGCCGAGGCGCAGAAGCCATTGGAGGGCGCCGAGATGGAACATGTCGAAAAGGCCGTATAAGCCCCTTCGTAGAAGTGAAAGATGTTTCCCGCACCATGTACCAACACCCGCACTGTCTTGTCTATCTGTTTAATGTCGCCTTTCTTCTGTGGTCTCGAAGGGATCGTTGGCTGGACTCTTTGGGTCATCGTGTACGCCATAATACTATGTACTACATGTTTTTCTCGCACACCGTCCATTCCTGAATAATGTCATACTTAAGTTCCTGGAGTCGTACCTGCGACGTAGTACTTGGACCGCCGTCTCACGAACAGAAAGAGGAAACCAGTTGGACCTGGCACGACTCCCTCGTAAGCTAACAAGTCTATTAACATCACCTTCACACGGCGATCGGTGTGAATGAACAGATTCCACACTCATGAACTATCCTGCTACTTACATACCTTGAACTTACTTCACAGGACCTACATATATAACACAACGTCGACAGCGGGTCAATCAGAAGCGTGTGACTGGATCTGTGACTGAATAAGATCACGTGACAAAAGCCCTGCCCTAAACTGAGGACGCCAATCTTTTTCGTACACATCCACGACTGCATCGTCCTCGGCTCTTCCTCGTCGCCCTCCACTTCGGCTAGGCCCTTTTCTACTGCGCTTAAATCGCCGGTATCGCGACAGACAGCCTCAATAGACTCATCTGTCCAAAAGCCGTGAGTTACTCATCCACTTCGTCACCCTCTGCCCCCCGACCAACACCGCCCGTGCAGATACATCCAAGATGGCGCCCATGACAAAACCCGAGACGATCCTCAAGCAGGCCTGAGGGTCTCGTCTCCGTCGGCCAGACGCACGCGGCTCTGCAATCCCTCACCGAGATGTTCTCGTCAAAGCGTTTTCGCTCGACCCCGCTTGCCGCACTCGAGCCGATCATGATCCGTTTCGTCGAGCTCTGCGTAGATATGCGCAAGGGCCGCGTTGCGAAGGAGGGCCTCATGCAATACAAGAACATCGCGCAAAACTCGAGCGTCGCCTCGATCGAAGTCGTCATCCAGAAGTTCATCGTCCTCTCCGACGCGAAGGTCCAGGAGGCGCAGGAGAAGGCGGAGAAGGTCACTGCGGACGCTGTGGCCGATGTCGACGATCTTGAGGCGGCTGAGACTCCGGAGAGCATCTTGCTTGGCGCAGTGAGCGGTGATCAAAGCAAGGACCGCACAGATCGTGCACTTGTGACGCCGTGGCTCAAGTTTTTGTGGGAGAGTTACCGCACCGCGCTTGAAACACTCAAGAACAATGCTCGGTTGGAGATCATATATCAGGTACGTCTGTATCCTTCTCATGTAGCTTTTTTGACTGACGTCTTTGTTGCGGTGGCATGTATAGCAAATCGCTCAACAGGCTTTCCAGTTTTGTTTGAAGCATCAACGCAAGGTCGAATTCCGTCGCCTCTGCGAGACCCTCCGCCTCCACCTTTCCAATGTCGCCAAATACGCCCACCAACCCCATTCTATCAACCTCCAGGATCCGGACACTCTTCAACGTCACCTCGATACACGCTTTGCCCAGCTCAACGCCTCTGTTGAACTTGAGCTCTGGCAGGAGGCTTTCCGCAGCGTGGAGGATGTACACAATCTGCTCACCATGGCGAAGAAGGCGCCCCGGCCGGCAATGATGGCCAACTATTACGAAAAGTTGACCCGGATATTCCTCATGAGCGAGAATGCTCTTTATCATGCCGCCGCTTGGGGAAAGTACTACGCTGTGACGACTGCAATGGGCCGTTCGGAAGAAGACCTTGGCAGGTTGGCCGGTCAAGTCCTTGTTAGCGCCCTAGCGGTCCCCGTTAGCCAGAGATCGGAAGAGTTGGCGGAGGAGGGCAGGAACAAAACCTCGCGACTATCAGCATTATTAGGTCTTCCGAAAGCGCCCACTCGTGGCAGTTTACTCCGTGATGCAGTAAGTGTCCTTTATACGCCCTCCAGATCTCACCGTTTAAATGCAATCACACAGCTCGCGCGCAACATCCTCAAACTTGCACCAGAGCTCATTCGCTCCCTTTACAACGTCCTTGAGGTCACCTTCGACCCGCTCACCCTCTGTTCATCGGTTGCTCCTCTCCTGAAAGCGATCTCCGCGGACGCTTCCTATGCTCCTTATATTCCCTTGCTCCAGCGTGCTCTTCTTTCTCGCCTTCTTTCTCAGCTTAGCCAAGTTTATTCATCGCTCAAAATCGCCAACCTGCTTCAAATTCTACAACCCCTCCGGGATGCCGCTGCTGAGGGAGCCGGCAGTGCCGCCACTTATGAGGCCGAACAGGTCGAAGCTTTCATCATTGCGGGTGCACATGCTGGCGAGCTCAGGATCCGCGTTGACCACACGACGGGCGAAATCGCGTTTATCGACGAGGCTTTTGCCGGCAGCGATGACACGCCCCTGCCCTCGACCTCGCGGGAGAATATTGTACAACCGTCGGCCTCGTCGATTGTGCGTACGCGTCTTAGCACGATCGCTATCACCCTCCACAACACGCTCTCGGTGCTCGAGCCCAAGCCACAACCGACCCCCGAGGAGCAACAGAAACGTGTAGCCAACCTGGTGGCTGCGGCCCAAGCCGAACGCAAGACGCTGCAACTCCGCCGCGCAATCGTCGCGAGGCGGCGCGAGCTTCGCTCCGAACTCTCAGTAAGGAAGGAGAAGGAGGATGCGAGCAGGCGTGCCGAGGTCAGCAGGCGTGAGCGGGAAGAGGAGGGCCGTCGTGCAATCGAAGAGGTGCGAAAGAGGGAAGTCGAGCGCGCCAGGAAGGAGATACAGGAAAAACGCAACGAGGAGGCTCGTCAACTCGCACAGAGTCTCAAGGAACGGGGTAATCTCAAGGTCAACATCGACGTGCGTAAGATCTGTTCGATTTCTTCGACATTGTTTTCTGATCGATATACATACAGGATATGGAGAACCTCAACACGGACAATCTCATGCAGCTCCAAGTCGAACAGCTTGAAAAGGAGAAGAAAGAGCGCGAGGAACGTCTCCGGATCGTATCGAAGCGTATCGATCATCTCGAACGCGCATACCGCAAGGCGGAGCGCCCCTTGCTCGCGAAGGACTATGAGGTGCAAAAGACAAACGACCTCGCGACCTTCGAGGAGGTCCAGAAAGTGCGCATCGAGGGTTCGCGTGCCGAACACCAGCAGAACCTCGAGACGAAGAAGCGTTTGTCGCGCATGCTCGGCGAATATGCCGTGCGCAAGGACCTCATTCTCACCAAGCGCAGCACCGAATACGAGAAAAAACGTCAGGACGCGCAGGCAAAAATGGAGGCGGAGAAGGCCAAGCGCAGGGCCGCGATTCTCGAGGAGCGCGAGGAGGAAGAGAGGAATCGCGAAGAGCAAGAACGTCTCCAGCGGGAGGCGGAGGAAGAGGAAGAGCGTCTCGAACGAGGTCAATCTCGATGCCTTCATCCACTTTGTTATCACCTAACACCAGTTTTTTACAGAGCGTCTTGCCGAGGAAGAGCGCATACGGACCGAGGCAGAGGCAAAGGAGGCCGCCGAGGAGGAGAAGAAACGTATCGCTGCAGAAGAAGCCGCCACCCTTCGTGCCAAACGTGAGGCTGAGCGTGCAGCCGAGTTCGAGGCGGCACGTCGGAGGGTTCAACAGGAGGAGGAGCGCGAGAGAGAGCGGGAGGCTCGGCGCGCAGCGGAGAAGCGCGGCACTGCGACCCCTGCACCTGCAACACCTGCAACGCCTATCCAAGCCGACGCCTGGCGACGGAATGCACCCCCTGCACAGACGCCGCCCCGCTCAGAGAGCCCCGCACCCGCCAGGGGCGTGTACCGTCCCCCTACTGCCGTTGCCGGTGGCGGTGGTGGCGGTGGTGGTGGCTGGAGAGCCAGGGAGCAGGCCAGGACTGGGGGGACTGGTGGGAGTACCCCTCCGACGCCCCGCGAGGAGCCAAAGAGGACGTTACGCGAGGAGCCGAAGAAGGTCGAGGACGATGGCTTCAAGACTGTGAGCAGTGGCGGTGCGAAGTGGGGCGCGTCCAGGTTGCGTCGCGGATAGACGGTGTCTCCCATGTGTATTTCTTCCCGTTGCATGTATCTTCTTCCCACCTCATGTATCCTTCGTTATGCGTGCACATAACCTGCGCTATGAATCGTTTCTAAGTTCTTCACAAACATCAATCTCCCTCTTTCACGAACCAGTTCAAGCGCAATGAGGGAATCTATAGACACAGTGAATGATAGTACATGGTCCGGTGGTAGGTCTCTGATAACAAGCTAGGTAAGTACGAGCAAAGAAAACGCCACAAAGTCCGCCCGATGGATCTATTTTTTGTTAGTGATGTAAAGGAGGGGTATGGGGTTAATGAAAGTACAACAGCGTCGGGCTTCAAGCCTTCTGCTCCTCTTCCTCTTCCGCTTCTAACATCATCGCTACAAGATGGGGTCAGCGCTGATATATGGGATTGATATCAAAACGATACACATACCTCCCCAGGACGATTTCTGCATCGTCGCGAGTACGTCCTGGCCATCTTCTACAAAGGTCGTGTCCCGGAAAGGCGACAGGTCCCGCCTGGAAGGACAGTTCAGAGTACGGATCAGAGAAAGGGGGCGTAGATACGTACGTATATCGTAAGCCGAGGTCGCTCGACACACTGACGTCGCTTGTCCGTCGGTTGCGTTGTAGACCCCTTGTACGAGTTGGGCTCGTGCCAAGGGACACATCCGTGTCGTAGCGCTCCTGCCCGTCGAAATCACTGAACGGGCTCATGCTCAGTGAATGCCGGTGGGATGTTATATCGCGAGTGCTCCTTGGTGGTGTCGAAGGGAGGCCGTCGACAATGATTGCGGGGAGATCTAGCACAGGAGACGATCAGTCACGTCCATACCCCGAGCACTAGGAGATGATCCTACCTCCGTCCTGAGCTGGCGACACTGACTGCGCCACCTGTTTCAAGAACCGACGACGATCGCTGATCGCTCTGAGTATGGAACGCACGCGATCGAGGTTGACCAAGTCGGTGACCAAGTCGTTGGTCTGTGTTCTGACCAACAGATCCCGCAGGCTAAATCGTAAAAAGGGTTAGAATAGTACATATAAGAAAAGTAGCAGGCGTACACAAGAGCATCCGCATCCACAATTAACTTGTGGTGAGCCAAGAGCATGAGCATGTTGGTGAACGATATTCCCTTGCCCTGCTCGTGTGTGATGATAACCTCGTGGTGTAGCCGACTGTACATGTTCCGACGCCTCCGAATCGCGCCGTAGTCGATCTGGTTCAGAGTCGCGTTCAGCCTTTGGAGGTTAAGCCCATATGCCACTTTAGCGTTTGGATTCCAGGAATGAGAGTCCTCGGTTTCGGTGCATTCTGCCAAGATCTGTCGGTAGTGGAACTTCTTGGGGTAGATGCGGACCTCGAAGATACCACTTAGTTTCTGTGGCCGTGGAACATTAGCGAGGGTACGCCGTAGGGAAAATGCGGTCGCCTTACGCTGAAAAAGGCCGAGAAATGATTACGCTCCAGAAAGCCTGTCCTTGGGTTGGCGTACTCGGCCCAAACCTTTTTGAAAGCACGCATCTCCTCACGAGTCACAGCCTTGGCGCCACCCGTCATCTGGAACACGTAGGAAAAGTTCTCGACAACCACACCTAAAATCCGTCAGGACAGGTTGCAAGATACGGGGAACGAGGAACCCACCAGTGAACAAGTTGACGAAGATGTACTGAATGCCAACATGTCAGTTGATAGAAAGAATGGCTATACCACAAGCACGTACCATGCTGAGCAAGTTCCAGGCGATAAATAGGGAGAACGACCAGCCAACACTGCCGCAGTCTGAGTCGGGATCGGTCGCAGAGGGGACAGTGCACCGTGGGTAAACAGTGGCACTGTAATTTGGACTCTGTTAGTCCTTCTTCGTCTACTGCAGAAGAGGTACCCACTAGTCATGCATGTACTGGTTCCATCCCTCACTAGAGAGAAACGGCCGTCAGAAAGAGCCCTCAAGTAGGATTATAAACCAACTCACCCAGACGTCATAAATGCCAACATGACCATAGACTTCCCTACGGTGGAGTAGTTTTGGTTTCTGGTCTCGGCCGAGTGCCACTTTGTCAGACTAAAGACCTCGACGAACAGGATGGCGAAAAAGAGGAATAAAACGACCCAGAGCGACAGCAAGCTGACAATGACAGGAAGACTCGCGCTGTATCCGAATCAAGGTCAGCGCACGACAAATTAACGCCATGGAACTACTCACACGGCGGTTTTGAACAGCTTGTTCAAGTTGTTCATGCGCTGGACCAACTTGAACGCGATGCTGACAAGGAAGAGTTTTTCCAGTTGTTCGATTGCGTTCCCGCTCGCCCCTACACGAACGGATATCGTCGTGAACAAGCTTCCGGAGGCGACAATGACGTCGAATATGTTCCACCCGTTCGAGCGGAAACTGTGATAACCAAGGCCGTAGAAGCGAACGATGATGTCGATGGCGTACACAACGGTGACAAATAAGAAGAAATCATCTACAAAGGGGGTTATATCAAAGTACGGGGACGAAAACAGATACACGAAACTTACTGCGAACTTGGTCCAGGATGCTGTTTTTGTAGAAGGTCTGAGTCCTGTATGATCAGATAGTCAGTCATATGAGGCCCTGGTCTTGAACTTTCCATACTTACATAAGAGCGACGACGTGCAGGGTGAACAGAACCGTCATGGAACGCGACCACCAACCATGCTTTGACACCGCTCGATCAAAACACCACGAACGGATGCGCCATCTTGGTCGCGTCTTTGGCCGCTTCGAGGGACGCTGCCTTGTGATCAATTTCTGCAGGTCTATCCATTCACGTTGCGCCTGCGTTAACAGAGCCGAACCCGTCTTCGAACTGAAGTTGCCGATGATGATACTGAATAACACACAGATGCGTCAGCTTCACGCGTTAAGGGAACCAGCGATCGAGATGTACCTGACAAACAGCGTCAAGATGACAACGGCACCGAGCAAGTTGTAAATGAGAAAGAAAAGCGCGTTGATTTGCGACACGTTTGTCTGCGGTTGGAGCCCCCGGCCGGTAATGCTGGTGGCAACGTTCATGACATCTGTCCATCCCTCGAGGGACACAATCTCAAACAAGATGAGAAGGGAAGACCTGAAAGAGTCGAACGAGAACTTCGTGGATGGCGACGGATTGTCCCACACGCGGGGAATCGGAAATGCAAATGAATCCCCGATGACCGTGGTCGTAAACTCGTTGACGCAGTCCACGACGCCAGAGGCCGAGTCATCATTGCAAGTATTTGTGAGCCCCGCAAAAATGGTCAGACCCCATACGGCGTACGGGATCATGTACAGGATGGCGAGCACCGCGGCGTCGAATATACGCGAGACGCCGGAAATGATCAGGTTCTCGAACGTCGAGCGCATCTTCTCGATGAGGGTGATGAGCCGGAGCGCACGCAGGCCCTTCAAAGCGCGGGTAAAGCGGCTGAGGCCGCCAATAAAGATGAGGCCCGTGGTGACGTTAACGAGGAGGCCGATCATGATGAGGCAGTCAAGGATATTCCATATGCTTCGGATGTATGCATTGGGCGTGAACGAGAACCCGTCCGCGATGATCTTGATAATGAACTCGATGACCAGGAGGAACCCGAAGATCGACTCCGCAATGTCGAACCACGAGCCACGAATAAGTCCGTGCTCCATGTAGTAATTGCGTCGGTAGATGGGCGTCGCGATGACCTCCGTGATGATACCCCCAATGACGGTCAACAGAAGAATAAACTGGAAGATGGTGTGGGCCGGGGGCGAAGGTTGCCTTCCGAAGATACGATCGCCACCCGCTGGACGCACAACGGTTTGGCAAAGTCGGCGGATAGAGTTCTTCTGAGAAAAGATCCAAAACGTCTTGTCGTAGGTCGGGTGGTTCCGAATGAAATCCGCTTTCTGGGCCCTCCTTTCGTACAGCGCATCGCTGGTGTCCTCCACTGCCGTAGCTTCGCTATTGATGGCGGCCAAGAGTTCTCTAGAAAAATATGAATAAAGATAGTACATCTGTAGAGGGGAAATGATTTACAAATGACGTTCCGTTTCCGCATCGGCTGGGTCGTGCGGTACGGTCGAGTCCTTGCGGGGGGCAGCCCTGATATTCGCCAACGGCACGTCATTGGAATGTGTGTCGCCGATGAACAGCTGTTGAAGAGCGTTCAGTGACTTGGTCGTAAGATGCGTCAACCCGCGCTGCTTTCCGTTCGACTTTTGGGACTAGAGGTACTGAAATCAGTCGAGTACAAACACACAAAAGCGAGCACCAACCCGTCTCAAACTCCCAGAACTGCTCGGGAGACCATAGTCTTGGACAAGGGCCTTTTGCATCGGCAGCACGAGAGAGTGGGACAGATTCTCTACCACGATCGCCTTAGGTGACGCTTTGATCCAGCGGTACGGATTGAACTTGCGCATCCACGCCGCGCCGCCTTTCGTTGGCTGCTGTGACGCGAAGTACGAGTCCGCCTGTTGCCCGCGCTTCGCTTCCTCCGCGACGTCGAAGTTCTCGTTGATGACGGCGATGAACATCTGCAACACGATGACTGACCCCCCAAAGGTAAGCATTTTGTTGGCAGAGATGTGAACAGAGGGAGCTCACAGTTGGCGAGGAAGAACCATGCGATAAAAAAGAGCGTGACAACGGCCGACTGGCCAAGAGGTACTTCCGCGGTGCCAGTATTGTATAAGATGTTCGTCCAGTTCTCTGACGAGAAAACCTGGTATATGGCCAAGAAAGATGTGAACACCTGACCAAAATTCATCGCCTGGTCCCCTGCTATGTCGCCACGGAGAAGTTGTATGGCGAAGAGGGCCACGATAAAGTTGATCATAACCAAGAACAAAGTCATGTTCGACAAACCGTACATGTTTCCGAAGACAGACAACTGAGATCAAGGGAAGGGTCAGCCTAAGCCGTTCAACTATACAAACACCTACCAAGAGGGGCTTCATCCTCGGGATCTCCAGAATAACCCGGTAGAACCTCATCAGCTCGAAGACCGTGAGCCATGGGTACGCCCTTGAATTATGAACGGCCGGAATGAGAATGATCGTGGACCCGATCGCGAGAACAGTGTCAAGCCAGTTGTTCCCCTTGTGCATAAAGCTGCGCCAGTCCGGAAAATGTCCCGCGATTCGAATCAGGATCTCCGCGTCAAACAGTATCGTCAGGATGAGCTCGCTCTTGTCGAGAACCTCCCGGTGCGTCGGGTCCAGATCCACGCCAAACGTCGCTTGCAGGACGAGCGAGAGCAGCGCGAGCGCGACCCAACACCAGCGGATGGATTCGTAGAGCTTGCGGATACGGTTCGGCTTTGCTACCCGTCGACCGTCGACCACGGCCCAACCTTCGTCATTCTCGTCGGTGGCTGCTTGTACCCTGTAGTCATCAAGTTAAGAAAACAAATACTGAGGTCTAAGACGAAGGGAATAAGCGCACGGAGCAGCACCAAAGGCACTTTTGTGCGTCTCGCCACGGATGGCAGAGAACGTGTTCGTGATAACGGCGACAAACAAATTGAGAAGCCAGAAGTTGATGACGACCAGGCAGACGATGAAGAAGAAACACGACACGAAATATTCGGCGTCGATCATGGAGTACATCAAAGGCGACCACTGCAAGTAAAAAGAGCGTCAGGGTGTACAAGTAAAATACGCAAAGTCAAGATACGCACACCATTGGCAGAACTCGTGATAAAGACCTGAAGGACCGAAAGGTATATCGTGTCGAAGCTCTCGAGGCCGCTTTCTGGGTTATCCGCTTCCTGTTGTCGGTGAGCCGCGGCCTACATCATGACAAGGGTGAAAAACACAAACCTTACAGACCTGGCCCAAGGGACAAATGTACCCCTTAGGCGCCCCGCCTGGTCGGCCGTTTCTGTCGATGTAGGACGTCACGTTGAGGAACACCGGGTCGATATATCCACCACACGTCTGGTCATCCAGCTGTATTTCGTTCTCGCCCAGGGTCGGTTGTAGATAGCACGATCGCCGAAAAGAGCCATTGAAAGCCTGGATTCCGATGATACTAAATTCAACAGGTGAGGAAGCCAGCCACGTAGGACGACAGGAGGATACATACGAGAAAATCGACATCGCGAAAATGACGAACAAAGCGACGTTGGCGAGCAGGGGACCGGCTATCTTCAAGGAACGTAGGATGGTCTGCAGACCCTGGATGTTAGGACGTGAGATGGATCATTCAGAACGAACGCACCGTGGTACCCGAGGTTATCGTTAACAACCGTGCTGTGCGTAAAACACTAAGAGCCCTAAACACGCCAATATGGTGCGACCCATGTTCCACGCCGGTCTGCGCCAGGATGAATGAGGTCCAAAAGCCAACGATGGCAATGAAGTCAATACGGGACCAGCTGTGTCGAAGGTACGGCACGTTGCGGTGCGTGACGCCGTGCGCGACGGACACGCTCATTCGAAAGGGCAATGACAGCTGCTCGGCGTGATTGGAGCGCATTGCATTCGCAGGGAACGCGCCGCGGGAGGGGTCACGCAGGTGTCCGTGCATACGATCCGCGCCAGAGTAGGCTTTCTCGACGATCGGAGGATTTGATTTCATTGTATCTGAGCGGATGCGGCCGAGGTGGGGGAGGGAGTCGGTGGTAGCCGATGCAGAGGCCGTATCGGACGAGTTCATCGTGCTGGACCGAGAAGGGAGGGATGATGTATGCGCCAATCCAAAGGGTCGCTTCACATTGGAATATAGATGTCGAAGCCTGTGAGTGATGGTGGGTTTGCGGCCTATGGCGGCCTGTGCGTGCGCGGAGGCTGTCGATGCTTGGCGGTGGAGAGTAGTGGAAGAAGCAACGAGACTGGACGAGTCGAGTGGGGCGAATGGAGACGTAAAGATTGAAGATACAGGAATCTCGGGGTCGATGAGAAATCCGGAGACACATATTCGTGCAAATGCTTCCAAGCTGGCGGGGCATTGTGAGGGGGGGGAAGTATGAGACGAAAATGGGACACACCTGAAGATGACAAAAAGTGTAAAGAGCGCATAGTCTTCCCACGTGTGAAAGTAACCTCGCACGAGCGGCGGTCGAGAATCCTCGTCAGGAAGGGTGGAAGTGTGAGAGGCCTGGATGATCAGAACGACAGCATTAAATATAATTAAACAAAATATGGCAGGCTCTGTCCATCTGGCGAAGGCGGACGTTAGGAAGCGAACAAAAGCAGAGAGGCGTGGCACTCACGGATACACCAGAAAACGAAACATGGCCAACCGCAACCTATTCTCCGGGCCCAAGATCCCCAAAGCCTTTCCGCGTATAGGAAGACTCTTCCGCAAATCGGGCAACGCGTCTCCCTTTATGTCCTCGTCCTCGTCCTGCACCGGTCCCTCCTTTTCATTCTCCACCATCAGGTCGTTGGAGTCCGACATACGTATGTGATCATCCAGCCCTTTGCCTGCGAGATTGACCACACGTAAGGACACGCGCCGGAGACTTTTGGACACGTTACGAAGGGTGGACCCGGTGCGATTCATGGGAGAAGGCGTTGCGCTGTATCGAAGGGTGCGCCGCCTCGTGCGAGGGGTCGCGCCACTGATGCGCTCCGCATCCACGTCCGCGGGCCAGCCGGTGTCACCAGCAGGTTGCTGGGACATATTAGCCGTCAAATGCGTCTCGTCGTCGTCCTGACCCATATCATTGAGAGTGGACGTGTTGGAATCCCGCCTTGAGGAGATGAGGGAAGCCATGGACGCGCCGGCTTGCATGTTGTTCGCGTAGGTGCGTTCATCGGTGCCATAGCGCGCATTGAAGGGATCGTCCACGGGGGAGATCAGGAAAGGGTCGTCGTCGAGTACGTATGAGGGGCGTGCTGGGGTGGGGAGGGGGCGGGGAGTAGAAGGGCCTGCGTGGGGTGGGAAATCGGGATCCATGGTACCAAACTGAAGGGGGTCCTGCCCGTCCTCGACCAATCCCCAGCTTGTCCTCCGTCGGGCGAAATTGGCAGGGCTGGAGACGGAGTGGGGCACGAGTGGAGAGGAGGGAACGGAGCCCAAGCGAGCGGAGGTGCTGGTGAGATCGACAGCGGACGAGGATGAATTCGGGTGTGAATGCAAGTTATGGCTGCCGTTGACGTTGACGTCCATAAAAGAACTGCAGGCTGGTGCGAGCTGGAAGAGATTAATGCCAACTCCAAGTGAGTATATAAACCCGTGTACGCGGCTTGGGGGCGTGCTTGGCCGTGCTGCTGACGTTCGCTATCCGGAGCGGTGCAGCAGAGGGCGAAGGGGAGGGAAGAGGAAGGCGGGGAGGGACAGGAACAGAGGAAAGAGTCTTGAGCGCGGCGCTGAGCGTTCTTTGGTGACCAAATTGACCGCGTCGCGCCGTCGCGACATTGCATCTCTGCCTCATATGGCAACCTCGACCCATTTGCCTCCGAGTCTCCGACGCATTTCTCGATACAGTTTTCGTGCTTCACACTGAGAATAATTATAGTACAGATACACGACAGCGACGACCACATACGACCACCGCCTTCAGCCCACCATACTCCGTTTCCGTCCTCTCAATCGCACTACGCGGGATCATCTCAGCAACATGCATTCAACGAGGCACAATGAATGCTCACCTTCATCCAACCGACGGCCCACCGCTTGCCACTCTTTGCCCATCGTGCCTTCATACGCCTTGAGCACCGACGCGAACAGCGGCTCTGACTCAGGATGCGTCGATGCGAACGCGCGTTCCAGCACATAAAGATCGACCGCTTTGTCTTCTGCCAAGGCAGATGTGTACGCCAACCCGAAATCGATGATGAACTTCGCGAACATGGTGAGCGCGGTGCGTTGCAATGCGCATATGCGCGTACGTACCAAGTCTGCGCCGGCACCATTGGATGCTGGCACGCGGGGACGAGCAGAAGGATGTCGAAGCATCATGTTCGACGTCGTCAGATCTCCGTGGATGATATCCGCACGATGCATCTTTGCGAGCTCTGTGCCGATCATCGTCATCACGGCGTCTGCGAGTGCGATTAGTGCGCAAACTGACGGTATACGACTACCACACACCTTGAGACAATCCATACTCCGCCAACGGATCCCCTTCCATCTCCTCCGGAGACTCAGAATCTGCTCCTTCCCCATCTTCTTCATACACGACGCCTTCATCCCCCGAACCAAGCAAAAACCGCACGCTCTTTCCCTCGATCCACTCGATCCCGATGACCCCGTTCGCAGCATCGACCATGCGTATTCCCGGTACATTCACGCCACAGCTATCCTTCCCAATCCAATCCAATGCGCCCGCGCCCTAAGCAATCTCCCAAGGGATACGATCGATCAAAAACTCACCGTAGGCATCGCATCAGCGCCCTCGCT
Source organism: Amylostereum areolatum (assembly GCA_012932865.1). Classification (NCBI taxonomy): domain Eukaryota; kingdom Fungi; phylum Basidiomycota; class Agaricomycetes; order Russulales; family Stereaceae; genus Amylostereum; species Amylostereum areolatum. The sequence goes on from SAXG01000002.1 coordinate 2,508,746, forward strand.
TCTCCAGCCACGCGCGCTTTGGTAAGGGTGCCATCTAGAGTCGGATGGCGGTACTGCTTGGAGAATCGATGCTTCAAGAGGACTGGTTCGGAAGGTGCGCCATCAGGCGCCGCGTATAGGCTTCCCTTGTAGACTTTCTAGGGGTGACTCTGTGAGCAGAGGAGGCGGTGTAGCATCTGTCTGGAGATTACTTGCTGCTTCTGCACCTTGGGAGATCTGCTGAGAGGCCTCCAGTAGATGAAGGATAGAGTCCATCAAGAACAAAGGGCCAGTGGTTGTTTTTGTTTCGAAAAAAAGATCAAATGACGTCTCGCGGAATGAGAGACTCGGGGGACGATCGATGATTGGCAAGGACTGGTAATAGGTTGGTGCAAGCTGGTGCAAGTCGGTGCAAGTGGCAAGTGCAAGTAACGCCGACGCGCAGAATAACTGTCCCACGTGACGCATTTACTGACCTCAGCTACCCTCCCGAGTCCCAACCGTTCTCGACGGCGTATCGAGCATCGGGACCTCAGTATAAGGCTGAACAACAAAAACAATCTGAACCCATGCATTCCGCTCACTGTCCTATTCTTCGATCCCAAACGCGCATTAATACTGATTGACCCGGTGGAAAACATTATAATTTTTAAACGACAACGGGCCAACCCGAGGAGAAGTCGAGCAGGTTGATCCCGAGCTGTGAATACGTTAGCCTGCAGTCTATTCATGAGATGTTCAAGCCTACCAAGTTGTCAGTAGCGGTGTAGTAGTCTACATAAAACATTAGCAGGAAGAACGCAAAGGAAAAGAAGTCGGTGGAACGCACGGTATACCAAAACGGTACCATCGTTGTCTGCGAGGAGGTCCTGACCACCAGGACCGGTGACCTATGAGAAAAATAAATTAGACCCCGTCAATACCTTGACCTGGGGGATGCGTACGCTGCCGTGTGTTCCAAGCACAAGCGTTCCTCCGCCATCAAGCAAAGCGACGCCGTCCTGATCGACGAACGGACCCGTTGCACTGAAATAGCCAATGAGACGCGCACGAAAAAAGGCATCCCAGCCAACGTTACCTAGACGAGCGCCCGACACGAATATTATAAGTGCTGGAGAGGCCTTGGCAACATTTGTCCCAGCTCGAGAAGAGGTAGTAGAAATCCCCTTGTTTCCAGACGACCGACGCCTCGATGGCCCCGCCATCTGCGGTCCGCTCTGCAAGGGAGGTCGCGGCCGTGCTGGCGAGCAACCCGGTGGAGGGGTTGAGACTGGAGGGAAAGCGCTTCGAAAAACTCCTATGGTTAGATATTTCGATAGGTGCTCACGTCATGCTGCAGGTCGGAGGGATATTAGTGTTCGTAAGAGGGAAACAGGAGGTCCAAACTCACTCCTTGATTCCAGTCCAGAAGGATCCAAGGGACATGAGCCAGTTGCTTCCGTCTATTATGAAAAGTCAGCTGTGTTCATGAACGTAGAGCGTAGCTCGCACCGATCAGAAGGCTATAGAAAGCACATATCGTCAATAAGTTTGAGTAAATCTATACGAGCGTCTCACTTACTTCGGGTCAATGGCCTACATACCCACTTGTAATCAGTGTAAGTTTTCCAAAAGCTGCGTGGATACTGACGTTGTAATCGTTAGAACTAGACGAGGAAGTAACGAGGCCATGGTCGGTCCAAGACCCTGTAAAAAGTTATTAACGGTTCTCAGTGATATAGGTAGGATATTGAACGTACCAGGAGCTCCAGTGGTCGAGGTGGCAAGGAATATCCCGGACTAGATGCAACTCAATCAGAGATGAGGAAGACGCTGTCGGTTGGAGAAGACAGACTGTTTGGGAGCCAAAAGTAGACGCCGCGTAGTAGAGCTGCACACGAAGACATAATATAAGTATACGATGAGCCCGCGACCAGGTTATCACTCACATGGAATGTACCGTCCAGATATGTGCAGTCTGGGGCCCACAGGTCACTGGTTTTCGGATCTCAGACCTACAGCTTCCACCAACAAATCATGCTCCACGCACCCATTTGTCGTCCCCGTGAACTGATCAGTCGCAGACGGCGCCCCATTCGGCCATACCGTTCCCGTCGAAGTCCATGCTGTCCTGTCCGTGGACGTGCGGATCGGGATACCTTGGCCAGTCGCTGTGAACGCAGTCACGATCAGCGATGATGTTACGCGCAGATTCTCCCGACGTACAAAATATGAAGTAGGTTCCGGCGGAGTCCTTGCAAATGGTTGGGTCGTGGACGGAAATGTCGCCCGTGACGGTGCCAGGACCCGGCTGAGCGAACGACATCGCGGCAAGCGCAAGGGCGGTGAGCAACGACGCAAACATGAGGCTTCTGGGACGAGAGTCGAATATACCTACGAAGAGTGGGGAGAGCCATCCTTTCGCTCTCTTCGTTTTATACGCCGGGGACGACTCGTCGTGCGGGTCAAACCAGGCCAAACCAGGCCGAAGCCAGGTGACATTTCCATGGCAGAGAGGAGAACCGCAGCAGCCGGAGCCAGTGGTCGTCATGATTTGAAGTCACGGTCCGTTTCGTCCAGCTGATTCGGTCATGCAACAGTGTCATGAGCAGATGTATCACAAGCAGAGAAGGCAACTGCAAGTGCCGAACTGTATTTGTGTCGACGCCATGTTCATATGGGGGCACAGGTCACACAGAAGGAGGACATTCGTCGGGGGAATTCTGACTTTCAGTGCTCCGAGTGGGAAACCCACGTCGTTCCGCGAGCGTTGAGATGACCTTGCACACGACATGAGACCTCCGAGCGGACTTTCTTCAGGACCGCCCTGGACCGCCGGGCCAAGAGAGATGGCGAGATGATGGGATCTGTGCAAATGTCAATGTGTGTGTATCGCGGTGGTAACAGTTGCACGACAAAATAAGGCGATCAGGGACAGTGCAGGCCGGGTTTCGTGTCCAGCGTGAGTATTAGCCGAGGATTTTTCCACGTTCGATCGTCTTTCTGAGTGGATACGAAGGCGCGTACTTGCGTGGACAGCTAGTGGGCAGCCTACGTCGCTGCCGCGAAGGGGAGAGGAAGTCAGGAAGAAGCTGTCCACTTTCCGCTTGCGGCGCCGGCGGCGCGTCGTGCGCCATGTCTCGCGGTCACATGCTCACATCAGTGTCGTAACACGAAACCCATAGTCAACTCATACTGTCAAATCACCAGGCCAGACTATTACACAAATCATACAACTGTGTAGAGCCGCCTTCAAATCTCTGGAAGTCCGCCATACGACGACGGCACGTTCGTATGTCTACTCCCCGCTGACGACATGGAACTCGGAAAGGTGCTTGGATCGTCGGGGTCCTGCAAAAGGCAAACGCTAAGCAAACGTTCCTGGACAAACGTAAAGCAAAGCAAGACCCACGTAGTACTTGTTCGTGCTGGGAGTTTGGATCATGAAGGGCGAGACGACAGCTTCACGGACAGGCTGCTCCATGTAGGACACCAAGTCGACACTCATACGGTTTCGCACGCGACGTCGTCGTTTAAAAAACCACACCAAGCCCGCCACCATCAGCACAAGGGCGAGGGTACCCCCCACGGCGCCACCCGCAATCGCGGCGACGTTCGTTGACCGCCGATTGCTACTCTCAGGTACGGAGGTACCACTGGGCGGCGCGGCCACTTGCGAGGTACTGGTCAGGAAGGAGGATGTCCCCACTGCAGAACAAGAATAAGTAAGTGTTAGGAGCATACTATAGTGTGTCCTGGTGCGCACTAGACGATGTTTCTGTCGGCAACGATGCAGATATCGCCGCGGTTTGGTTCACTGCCGACAATTCCGGCAAGTCTAGAGTATATGAACATGTCAAGAAAAGATGTCGGTAAGTAGATATAATGGCTTTACCACCGGCGAACTGGGCTTCGGAGGCATTCCAGGTGCCTGACGTCTAACACAGATGAGTATAACAATGATACGAGGCGTCCATGATAGCTCTTACCAGGACAGAGTTCTGAAATGCCCAGTTAGGGATCTTAATGTCCGACGGTATCCTGGTGTTGGGGTCCAATCTCTAAAGGTTTTAGAATAATTGTAGTAAGATAGCAATGAGCAGACACACCCTGGAATTCCGTCCCCACACCACCTGTTTCCACAAAGGCCACCTATAGCGAAGATGAATGATAAGTTCGCTCCCGTGATTGGAAAGAGACGTACGGCTCCCAAACAGCGTTCTGACAAGCACCGCACGCGCTCGTCAGCGTGTACGCCACAACACTACAAGAGCAATTAGCTTCGAAAGGGCCCGGACCATTGTACGAGCTCTCGAGGGTCGGGAGAGGTAAGAGAGTGAAGTCTAGACACGACAGCTCAGCACGATCAGAATATGCGACCAAGTGTAACGCGGTACGCACTATTGTGATTACAAGCACCTCTCACGGCAGCAGCCATGTAGCAGGGGCTTTGTCCAAGACTATTGAACGTCTGGCGAGGAAAAGGCATAACATCAAAACAAGGAGCATCTTGCAAAGTGGAGAGATGCGAACCTACCCATGCATAATCATTCGAGGGCTGGCAGGCGGGGGCAAAAATCTGCGCCACACTCCCCACGATGAAAAACAGACAAACAAACAAAGGACGGAATGCGGTCATGGAACGCAGATAAACGAATACACGCCGGGTATACGAATGACCTGGTATGCGAATAAACGGGAGAACGAAGGGGAGAGATGATAGGGGGAGGAATGTGGGGATAGAATCGAAAGAGTCCTCTGCCAGCACAATCAAAGGATGGAGAATAAAGCAACGCAGGCGTGATTTCTATCTCGATGGTCGAAAGGGCCTGAAACACATCCCTGGGAAGCTACCCCGTGCACACCAGTACGTCTTTGGGTTGGCTGGCCCGAGGCTCTGGATATTACCAGGGCTATTGTCACGGAACTCACGTTACAGCATCGATTGTACCCTGCCTTCGTCTCTAACGTAGTCAGAAGGGAGATTGATACGATATCGATCCATAGCACAGAGCCTGGCGTTCATCTAGCGTTCAGACCCTGTCAGCGCCAAGGGCACAGGGAAAAGGCGTAGACAAAAAACGCGTGCCCGGTCTGTACCGCCATAAGAAATAGGCCGTCTAACCCAAGTATAACACACCTGTTGTTATGACTATATAAAACCTTATTCTCTCAGGTTTAGAACACTCGAAGAACAATAGGAGGCTCACCCAGAGACGGGCGTGTACATACAGTCCAGAGAACGTAAAGAAGTCTTCTGAGAACCTTGATAGATGTGCCCCTCCGAAAAGCCTGGCTTCCTGACGGTCAAGCATGCGCTCCTCCTCGAGGCTGTAGATTCCGGAGGTGCATCGCATGATTTCCGACGGATGGAGCATGCTGTAGCCTGTAGGGCATCGGGATCAGCTTGACAGCTTCGCAGTGCCGGTGAAGAACTCACGTTTAAAGGGCACCGCCGTTAGATGCGCACAATGCTTGTCCGGCTATGAGCTCTATGCCGTACCATGTAGTAGACCGAGTGTCTGGGCCGTTACATAGATTTGAATTTGTATCGCAAGTGGGCCACCCAGGGCAAGCTGTGTCGGGTGCCGGGCTGTCGGTCATTTGGCATCACGCCGGCTACCCGTTGCCCACACGACGTTACCCGGGAATATGGGTAGCGGCACAGGCGACACAGGTAACAGCTACGATACACCCGCTGGACTGGGAGCTTGAAGTCGTGAAGTGTAGGAGGATCTGCTTCAAAAAATCAGTGTAAATCGACCTCTTTTTCTCGCATTGTGCCTCTATTCCCAAGCATTTAGCACATCCAAACCTGATCCTGCCATCTATATCTTACAATTTGTGCAGAACTGGGGATGTTCGAATGGGATCTTCCGTCGCAGTCACGTTAAGACATCCGAAAAGACAGTGGGAATAGTGATACATGATGATCCTCGGAAAGCTGTCGCAGAGGGTTAATGTATGATTCGTATGGCATACACGATATGCGAACCTTGAGTCGAAAGTCGTGTCCGCGCATAAGTAACCTATCGTTCTTGCCTTGCCCCGACCGCGGTCATAGCCGCCCGCTCTTCCTTGTTCAAGCTGTCGGCACCTGAGTCCGATTTATCTTCATTCTCGTTGTCGCGGCGCGCTCGCTGCTCTGAGTCGCGCTGGGCTTCCTTCCAACTATGGTCGTAGTCCTGCGCTATCTGCGCGATCTCGTTGCGCAGAGAGCGAGCCTCTGCAAGGAGATCATTCCAGTGGTCGATATCGATCCCACGGGACTTGTACAGTGCGGCACGACGGGAGGAGACGGAGCGGTCAAGGATAGATGAGTAGGATACCTCGCGGCCTTGGTAGAGGAACCTAAGAAGAGGATGAGGATGTTAGTATATAATCGTCTGTAGGAAAGCACAGGGACGTACCACAGGTACCCACAAATGACTGTCGATAAACCAGAGAGATAAGTTATAGGTTCCATAACATCCCTGCCCCAAATCAACTAAATAAGCTGTAACCGAGGTAAAGGATGAGTTAAGCTAACCATCCGTAGTCCCAGAAGGTCAAGCGCGCGACGCCGCCCCAGTAGACGACGAGCATACCCAGGCCACCTATAGCCATGCGCTGGGCACCTCGATGCGCCTCCCGGTCACACTGAGTCTTCATTCCTTCCATGTTCTCGATCTCCTTGGATATGCGCTTCAGCCGGAGGCGTAGAAACCGCGTGCGATCCGCGAACGAAGGCACTTCAACGGTGATGATATGTTCCTGGTCCGAAGCCTCTTGGTCCTTGTCTGACTTCTTCCTTGACCCCGAGCTTGAGCTTTTGGAACGCGTGATGTGTATTGCGAACTCGGTCGCACGCGCGGCATCGCGGACGAAGTCGCCTATGTCGGTGGAATCTGACCATTGAAGGGCCTGTCCATTCGGAGACATGCTGCGAAAGGACAGGTCTAATGAGGAGGCTCCAGGGAGTGATGCGAGAATCAGGCGAGAAGCATGAGAGATTGGCTGGGACGGATGGAGGAGGAACACGGTCGGAGTGTCCTTCGAGTCAGCTGGCGCAACTTCAACACCGCGAAAATTGGATGCTATTGACCCCAGGGGAAGGACAAGCTTGAACAGGTGGGAAGTCGTGGACGAGAGCTTGCCTGAGACAGTTGGGTTTGAGAACGTTCGAGTTTTATAAGCCAGAATACGCACCTTTTCCTTCTCTGACGTTGTCGAAGTCGTCTCCGGATTTATCATGGCCTTCGTTTTTCCATCTGGATTGAGCAGAAGATTCCGAAAGAAACTGAGAGTGTTGCACATTGAGATTCTCCGCCTCTTGCTTTGCAGAATACCCTCGGAAGGGGGTAGTAAAGGGAGATGTAAGGAGCCCAGACGGTGAGAGGAGGGAGGGCGCCGCTCTTGCTGATCTTCTGGTTGTCGTCAAATGTCGGGGAAGTGAGCGGTATAAGGAGAGGTGCAGCATATATTTCTATTGCAGCTGAGAGAGAGGATACGGAGAAAAGGATGGGAGGCCATGACTCTCATACTCGTTGAGTGGAATGAACGCCCGTCGACGTCATCCCTCTTCAGCGTCATCGGCCCGCATCGGCCAGAGGGTTCCCATTTGAGGCGCCGAAGTCTCCGAGTGTGGAAGATGTGGCCGGCTAAGGCCCGGCTTGCTCGGTTGCTCCTTCCACTCGCCGTCGCAGCATGAAGCGCTCACCTGCACTCACGCTTATCGTCATTTGCCTGTTCCTTGTGGGAACGAAAAAGAATGCGAACATGGCTAGATATCTTCCTCGCCCACTCCCTGAACATCTCTTCACAAATTCACCAGTCAGATAATAGATCGACAGCTCACATCCGTCCCGACGGTTCAGAGAGCACCATTCGACTATATGCTATTGCTCGCCTATCCGGTCGCCCCCCACCCAATTGAACTTGGGAAGGATGAGCATACTCACGGTCGTGTCCATGCGCATCTTCCGCCTCTTGGGAAGACCTCACGGTCAGCCCACCTGGATAACGGCATCGTAAAGCCTCTTTATAAACCGACTGGAAAACCTCTCATGACCAAAGGCCCAACCAGTCAGGCTTCTCTTCAATTTCATCGTCCTGTCAGTGGAAGCTAATCTAACATGCGCCGGTCCATCGAAGTCACACTCGCATGCCTTGTCCTGCTCGCATTCCACCTGTTCGCCTGCGTGGCTAGACCTCAAGACGTCGTGATAGGGCCAATGGCGCGTGCAGAACTTCCAGATCTTTATGAAGCATCGATTGCGGAACTCCAGGAGGGCTTGGAACGGGGCCACTTCACCAGCGTAGACCTAGTCAAGGTGCGTCCTCCCTCTACTGAACGGATCCCCTTACTCTTACTCACCGTGACTACCAGGCTTACTTCGCTCGTATCAACGAAGTCAATCTTCAAGGTCCCACTCTGCGCGCCGTCATCGAGATGAATCCGAGTGCGCTCGAGCAGGCAGCAGCTCTTGACACGGAACGTCAGACGTCTGGTCCACGCAGCCCCTTGCACGGAATCCCCATTCTCCTCAAGGACAACATCGCGACCGAGTTCAGTGACGGTATGTCTCTATGGGAGTTATACTGAGCCACGTTTATGTAACGTACTCTACAGGCATGAATACCACTGCAGGTCTGCCATCTTACTTTTTACTGGGCCATCGGCACCCTCACGCTTTATATGCGTTACAGGCTCCTTCGCACTCCTCAAGTCCGTTCCTCCGCGCGACGCCACAGTCGCCGCCAAGCTGCGCGCTGCAGGTGCCATCCTCCTCGGCAAAGCTAACTTGTCCGAGTGGGCCCACTTCCGTGGAAATCTCGCCTCTGGTTGGTCCGGTCGCGGCGGCCAAGCCACCTCACCCTACTTCCCTCTCGGCGATCCGTCAGGTTCAAGCTCTGGTAGCGGTATCGGTACGGCCATCGGACTGACCGCCGCAGCATTGGGAAGTGAGACGGACGGCTCGATCGTGTCGCCCAGCAGCAGGAATAATCTCGTCGGAATCAAGCCCACTGTAGGTCTGACATCTAGGGCCGGAGGTGAGCTCGGCTGGATCTCTGCATCGCGGTCCTTAGACGGCTCACAGTGCTTCAGTTGTTCCGATTTCAGGTCCACCAAGATACGGTGGGACCCATGGCGCGTTCCGTCGCAGACGCCGCCGCGATCCTCACCATTATCGCTGGGCGCGACCCTCTGGACAACTTCACACTCGCCCAGCCAGCCATAGTGCCGAACTTCTCTCAAGCTCTCAATCCCAACGCCTTGCGAGGCGTACGCTTAGGAGTCCCCCGCTTGTTCCAGAGCGACGACCCGAACATCACCGCGGCATTCAATGCGTCCATCGAGCTCATCAGGAGTCTTGGCGCGACCGTCATCGACCCGGCAGAATTCCCTGATGCGGAGGAGCTACTTGCGTCGAATAACGAAACAACGGTGCTGGACACGGATTTCAAAGTAGGGGGGCTCTTCTTGAATAGTATAACAAGGTGGGATATTTACGATTCTTTCATAGGTTGATGTGCCAAATTACATCGAAGGGTTACTCGCGGTCCCAACCAACGTTACTGACCTCGCTGATCTGATCGCGTTCAACATCGCGCATGCGGATGAAGAGCTCGTCCAGCCGTTTTACACCGATCAGTCCGAGTCTGTCTTCAGTGTCTTTCCTTCCAGGATCTAGGCCTTAACACCGGCCATCGCAGATTTATCGCTTCGGAGAACACGACGATGGACGCCGCCTACTTCGCAGCGTTGGCCGCTGACGCCGACCTGGGCAGGACGCGCGGTATCGACGCCACGCTGGCTATGTTCAACCTTGACGCAATACTTTTGCCAACCGATGGTACGAACCACATGTATGTGCCCTTCTTTGTGTTGACGATAATGTTAGGGTTCACATCTGGTCCTGCCGCAATCGCCGGATACCCCATCGTCACAGGTCTGCCGTTAACTGGCCATCTCTCAACACCATCACTCACCATTTTATCCCCACCATAGTACCCCTCGGCTTCCAGCCAGACGACGTCACACCTACTGCGGCCAACCCTGTAGTTGAACGTGGTCCAGGGCTGCCTTTCGGTCTTTCTTTTATGGGCACGGCATTCAGCGAGTTTTCGCTCATCTCCTTTGCGTTTGCATACGAGCAAGCCACACACACGCGCCTGAAGCGCCTCGCGTTCCCGGCGGCTATTCCCAAGACGCAGCTGGCAGACGTAATATGATGGACGGTATCGGACGGTGTGTACGGGGCTGCTCTAGTTACAGTACATAACATCGATATCGAACGAGTTTGACGTATGTATTTGTGAAGTTACCATGTTCTGTCTGCACCGGCTGTTTGTCTGTTGTCAAGTCGTGAGCACGAGCTTGGCCTTGATTAGTTGTCTCCAACTTTAGTGGATCCTGGGCATTCGCTAAGCAAGAAAAAAGAAAAAACGCGCCAGTGCACGAGAGTGCACGCGAAGTGTTCCCTGGAACTTGCGATCTCAGGCTTGCGTAATCAGGCCTCAGGATTTGAGGCCTGCGCTGCTGACGGCCGGTCACCGGTCACGATTAGAAGTGGGTGCAGTCTCCAAAGTTGCAGCTTCTCAACCCACCTGTCTAACACTTTTCAATGTCTATCTCAGTCCGCAATGGAATCGCTTGGGGAGATGGCCCATCGGAGGAGCCCACCGACACCCTCGTGCTGACTGGAAAACGATACTTTGTTGACTGTCGCGTGGTGAAGAACTCCTTGATCACTGACAATACTCTGGACTGGGCGTTTGCTGGAACCAAGTCAAGTGTGCCAGGCCCTCACCAAGGTGCGCACTGCGTTTGCACTTCGATAATGATGTCATAATCATAGACCGATACGTTAGGACAGACTCACTCGACATGGCATCACACCGTTGACTCGCGCACGTCTGAGCCCACAACAGATGAGGGCATCCTCTGGCCCGATCCAAACGACCCTCTCAAGACGATCGAACGTGGATCTATGTGCAACCCTGCTACCGGACTTATCGAGGATTATGAAGAGATATGGCTCGACGAAGATCCGCCGGCCGGTACGCTCGTCGCGTTCCTGGAGAAGGGGGACGGGTTGGCGATCGTTGGGGTCATTGGGAACAGGCATATAGGAGTTGGGCGCGATTTCGCGTGGAGGAAGGAGGAAGGCTACATGCTTTATGCGATTGGGAACGTGGATGGCTCTGACATTGCTCTCCCAGAGGATGCCTCGGTTGGTGACAAGATTGGGCCCTGGATAGTGCGCGAGTTTTGGAGAACGTAAAGTATGATATGATCTACAATCCATCTCGCCATCTCACCAAGCTAATAAATCCACAGCTACTTCTCACATCTGTCGATATGTTATTGGTATCCTAGCCCGAGGTGGCCACCCATGCAAAGGAGTATGTCCGATGAGGCGATGTAAACCTGTCAGTGACGGTAAGTATCTCCAATACCCTGCAGAGTAAATGACACTACCCATGAACATGTCAATACAAGAAACTATACACCTGCTTCTGCAGAATACCAAGCTGCTCCCACGAATTGCGTGAAGATGGAAAAGCCAGGGCATACGCTTGGGCACGCCGTTTGCCCTCGTTCAAGAACTGCCTCGGCAACCAACCTCTGTCTTCGCCTGTCACCCCTTTCCTCAACACTATACCCAACAGCTCGTTGATATCCTTCACGTCAACATGTTGTTTCGCCTTCATATCTGTCCGCCGCCATGGCGCATCCTTGTGATCTTCCCACCCTCGGAGCTTGAGTAGAAGCAAGGGAAAGAGCGGCATGACAGGAATACCGCGGACGATCGGGATGCGGTTTACGGCGACGATAGGGATGTCAAGAGTAGGCGGGACGAGAATATCCACCTTGCAATCTTGGAAATTTCCCGGGACGCGGCACCAAAGTACTTTATACATGGCCCGGCGGTTTGTGGACGCGACGAGGTAGAAGTTAGAGTCAGCGTTCACGAGGATGCGCTTGACTTCTTCTTGCGAGTACGCGGGCATTACTACAACATCGACATCCTTAACGGGGTCGTCAGGTTGGTAGACGGTGGCATCGGATGGCAGGCTTACATTTGGAGTGCGAATGGCGCCGTAGAGCGATGTGGCGGCGCTGCCCATAAGGCAGCAGGTGAGACCCTTGTCTTGAAGGATGGCCACTGTTCGGCGGGATATGCTCTCCACCTCCTCTGCGGTGAGGAAATTCATGATGTAGGGTGTAGAGCAAGTCAAAAGGTGGATGATCCTCCCCACAACTATACTTATATATACGTGCCACGAGGTGGCGTAGCGCGAGGTGGCGCATGTCCAGCCGCTTTGGTGTCCTTGCAGTCCGTAACAGGTAGAAATCGTCTGTGCACTCTGGAAAACATATACACTCATATGGGTCTTCGAGGCGCTCGTGATGGTGTATCCATTCGGATAGCTCTTGTTACTGTTATAGATAACTGGGAAAAGTAGCGTTTGTTATGGAAAGTGCCTGAAAAACACCGAGGTACACAAGGACTGGTCTATCGTCCTTCACTAATCGCCACACGTCAGCTAACCTGGGACACGGTTCAGCAGTTAGATCGTACACGCACGCAAATAAAGAGCCCCGGACCATAGCCTAGTCGTCGTCGTCTTTGGCGCTATCCTTGTCACTATCCTTCCCCTCATCCTCATACCAGTCAAACAACCCTACAACCCTCAATGGCGCGTATGAAAACGGATATATCGCTTTGTATTCCAGCGCCCTTCGTTCGCTTGCAGAGATAAACGCGGGAGGAAGCCAGGCTTCCGTATCACGTAGATACACATGCTTCACCCTTGCGATGGCGAGAAGTTCGTTTATGTCGCGGACGTCGTCAGTTTGCTTCGCCTGGAGGTCCGGGCGGCCGTAGCTCCTGTGGTGGTGGTCCCATGCTTGAAGCTTGTGAAGGAGACATGCCATAAGCGGCATGGTCGGGGTCGTTCCAAACCACACGATGCAACGCGGTGGTACTCTCGGGGTGTGACGAGCGGCCGGGATGAGGATGTCCACTCGGCATTGCACGCCTTCGCGCCCGGGCACACGGAACCACAGATCCTGGTACGGTGTGAGTGTACGTGGGTCGAGAACCCGGGAGGGTGATAGATAGAAATCGGTGTCGGTGTCCTTGATGTAATTCTTAACACGCTCCGCTGTGACGCCATTCGCGTCGTTCATCACAAGGACGTCAACATCCTGGGAAGTCTCGTTAGCATATTGTATAGATAACCATTGTATAAGAAACATACGCGGGGAACACGAGTAATCCCCCATAGCATTGCGGCCGACTCTCCGGTTAGGCAGCATGTCTGAGATGGGTCCTGTTTGCGGAGAATAGAGAGAACGCGAGCGATGGTCGTGGCAATATCATCTCGAGTTAGGGATGTCGCCGGTCCCCGAGTCATGGTTGGATGCTCCTGAAGAGGTTGGTCGAGTCGACGCCCCGAGGGGGAAGCTTTATACTGACGAAGTCGGAGCGCCGAAGGCGGACGAGGGCGTGGGGCTTTACATAGTATTGCAGCCTGTTCACGTTAGATCGACCACACGGCGTAATGTTCTCTACAAAGCCGCGGTTGACGTTGAGATACCATGCTTACGCTACTCCGCGTGGATCGGTTAGATGCGAGGGTGATATGGTTATTGGCAGGGAATGGTCGAGGTGAAATCGCAAGCAAGTACGTACATGGTTCCACTGTAAGTGTAAAATGTCTTGCATCATCCTTGCGATATTCCATACGCATCGCAAGTAGATATGTGGAAAACAGTCATATGCGCATGCGCATGTGCGTGTACATGAAATCGATTATCATCGAGCCCTTCTGTGCCGATAAAGACCGCTCCTCAGCGCTCAGCTGGTTCATGTCCGCCGCTTGAAGGTTACGGGGACCCGCACAGGCCTACACATCGCAATCCTATCAGCCCTACCCCATCTTATACGGAACGATATCACGTACGTGGTAGAAAGTCCTTGTGTTGACCTTAGTACGCGTGCATGGCGTTCCTCGAAAGCTCTCCTGCGCGAATTGGGGACTCGTCCTTTATCTCGACAGAGTATTGCGAGACAAGCATGGTCAGGATAGCAATGCCTTCAGTTTCGAAGAATCTACATTATCAGCGAAACAGCAATGGATTACTGTGAGCGAAAATGAAATGTGCTGTAATCACCACATACCGTCGACCAATGCACGCTCTTGCGCCTATCACAACTCTCGGTCAGATCTCCCCTAGAAAGATTACTCAAGGAAGGCAAACAGCACGCACCTCCGCTGAAAGGTAAGAAAGCATCCTTAGGTCATTCTCCCAAGAACCGTTCTGGCTTAATGCATCGGGATCATCCCAGCAGCGAGCTGTCCAAATACCCGTGTCAACACACGAAATATATCGAACAAATTGAATTGCGCACGATTGTGCTGAAGACCAGCAATGTTCAGAATGAGACGGGTTCCACACGGAATGGGTAGCTGTCATCTTTTCGCCTCGCGAATTGCTAATAGCCAACGAGGTGTCTTCTGCGCTAACCTTGGGGACACCCGCCACCTGTATGCGGCCCAGATTAGTTGAGAGTTATACGAGATAAACGGAGCGATAACAACATACAGGAGGTCTGTTACACCATCGTTTATTACATCTCGACGCATATCAGCAACAAAAGGAACATACCGAAGGCGGAGGGTTTCATAGAACACCCTAAAAACAAGCGTTCAGTTAGCTGTCTTTGCAGGTAGAACTGAAGTCGACGCACGCCATGGAGTAAGTGAGGGAGCCCATTTCCTCGTAGGTCTCCGCAGAGAATGAATTTATTAAGGGCCTTGAAATGCAAAGGATGAATAGGAACATACGGGTAAGCGTCCAGCATCCTTGATTACGTCCTTGATCTGCCTATACAGGCGTTCTTGTTCCTCAGGGTACAGAGCGAGGTAGGCGAAGCAAAAACAGAGGGTGTGTGCCGTTGTCTGGAGGATAGTTTCAGTCGTGATGTTAGACGCACTTGTGATGACGCACCTCGTGGCCTGCGACGAGAAATATGAAGATATTGCCTAATAGATTCCCACAGATGAACATAGACAAGGGGAACGACTTCGAAAAAAAACGCACCAACAAGCTCACGGTCACTGAGCTTGCCTTTCTTCTTCCCCATCGGCCGCATCCAAGAGACTGCTGAACAAATCATATCTCTCCTCCTTTTTTTCTGCACTCCGCCGCCCCTGGATCATTTCCATCATATAGCGCTATAAAACCACGGCGTAAGCACATAGGATACGAACAATGGAAGGTTATCCACATCGAGCTCCTCGAACGCCAACCGGCATTTGCGGGTACGCTCAGTCAGACCCATCGCCCAGTTCGGCACCACTATTTTCAACAGGGTGTCTGTGGATACGATGTGGAAGTGCGTCCTTGAAGGTCAGTAGATGGCCTTCGGGAACCTTGAGATCGTCCGTCCAAGAGATGCGTCGACCAAAGCCTGCGGTCCCCCGTGAAAACAGGAGACGCCGGACAGTGACATAGAACTCACCTGCCACGCCGATGACAAAAAGCGCAATCTGTGGGCACCAAAGTTCGTATCAGAGACTAAACAGCCTCAAAACCGGAGCCGCGCACCGGCAGAGTTATCTCAATGCAATGGTCGTACGAAACTTCAGGGGCGCGGTGCCACACGTTGTCGAATAGATCCAACATGATTCTAATCGTTTCGTCCCACACCAGCTTATTGTTTTTCTGTGCACCCTGTCTTGTCAGCTTGCACAAAAAGTAGCCAATAAAGAAACCCACCTCGGAGAACGCGGGCGCGGCAATCTTACGATAACGTTTCCATTCTTCGCCTTCGGACGCGACAATGTTCTTGCCGAAGAAAGTCAAAACTCTGTAGTCGCCGACAGGCTTAGGAAAGCGTGCACGGTGTGTGGTGACTTCCTGCAAAGGAATATTGAGGCCCGGGCTCTACACATGTGCAGAGAAATCACGAACCTTGATGGCCGCGGGATCGGCGAGCACAATCGACACGGTGGAGCGTGGCCATATTCCTACCTGGAAGGAGTAAATTCATCCATCATCGGTTAGTGAGTCAGAGATGATCGTCACATACATGGGTATAGGCATCCCAGCCAAACATCTCAAAGTCTGTCGCAATGTCAACATCTGGTTTTCCGGCACTGTATCTCATTTACAACCAAGGTACCTTGAAATTTCCTGGCAATAGAGCGTGGCGGGTCCCCTCTAACACGGGATAATACATTGGAGATGGTCGCACCAAGGTTCAAAAATTTGCGATAGCCGGGGAAATTTCTATGTAAGCACCATTCAGTTCGTTCTCACGAAGACGACAGACTATGAACGCACCCAACGCTCTGTATAGCTCTACGGTACTCTAGCACACGCTGAACGCCGTACAAGAGTCCCACAGAGAATACTAGGAGGAATACGGTTTGCATCGAAAACAGATGAAACCACCAATTTACTGCAAGCTATCAAAAGGCGTCATCACTAGGACTCTATCTTGGACGCGAAATCGAGCTGCACGTACGAATGTGTCCGGGTAAACAAGGGTCAATTCCCTAGTTTCTGTCCAGAGAGACCTGGATCGAATTGGCACTTGCACCGTATACCTTCCTGGTGGCTGGAGAATGATTAGGCGAGGAGAGAAGTAGTCGGCGCGGTAGTTTTGTTCGCCACCAATGAAATTATATATGTAGCATCCGGCGGCCGTGAGTGGGTCACGGAGCCCGGAAGCAATTGTTTCATCTAGGCGCATGGTTCTTTGTGCCTCGCCAGACGCCCACGCTAAGAACTGTGCGGAATCGCGACTTCGTGGACGGGGGGCATTGTCAATGCTAGACATAAGGCTAGAAAGTTACAAAAATGACCATAAATTCTCGATCCCGACATGAAATCAGAGGGAAAGTAACAGAATATTCAACCCAGGGGAAAATTCCATGCCAGCCGCGCTGATGACCATTGGGCGGTCCGACCATGATGAAAGGTCAGATGGTCGATATGGACCGAAGCTTCAAGAACGAATTGCCTAACAAAGTATATGTATACATCCCATGCATGTTTGTGCGCTGTTGGAGACGGCATTAGCGTGAGAGTAGATTCCACCATGAGCATGACACGCGTACCATCGACGCACCCTCTATACGTTGAACCCGAGATTCCTGAACGCCCGCCTAAACCCCTCGATTCTCATGAACTTCCCCACAAGCATCTCCCCCATGTCCATGAAATCGTCGCCCCACTCAGTCTCGTCTGAGAGCCAAAGCCTCTCCACCTTGGCCTCTGCCACTAAGCCACGGATGTCCTCTATATCGGACGATTCCTTCGCCCTAAAATCCGCCCGGTTTGACCGACGGTGATCCCACCAGCCCTGCAGTTTCAAGACAAGGAGTGGGAAGAGTGGCATGACGGGGATGCCGTCGATTGTAATAATCTCGGCGGGGGAGACCCACGGTATTTCAAGAGTGGGAGGAACGAGGATGTCAACCTTGATTCGTCGCCCAGAGGACGCGAATCCTGGGAGGCGGAAGTAAAGCTTGCGATATGTCGCGGTCCTGTCCACGGACGCTGTTGTGAAGAACCGATCGTCGGTATCGACCAAGGACTGCTTGATATACTCCGGGTCGTATCGGTTGGTCATGACGACGATGTCGACATCCTGCAAGTATGAAATAAGGCCGAGGAAAATGAGTGAAGGATCCGGGGAACGTACGCCCGGGGTGCGCCGAATGCTGCTGGCCCACAGAGAGCATGCGGTTCCCCCAAAGACGCAGCAGTTAAAACCCTGATCGTTAAGAGCGTCGGTCGCGCGTCGGGCAACGCGAACAACCTCATCCCAAGTGGCTGGTCCTGTTGTAACAGTTGGAGGCATAGTTTCGATGGTGAAAGTGGGAACCGAGGACGAATCTGGGTGGAGGACGATCGCGCCGGTCCACCTCCCCTAGTCCGCGATAAGCTGGGGTCCATGGGAGCCAAGTAAGATGAGGTAACTGGGAACCTAAGGAAGACAACAAAGAGAGGTCGAGACACTGAAAAATGAGTCACATGACAATTTAAACTTGAAGGCCGCCGCATCAAGCGCGTCGCGCGAGCACTTTACTCACTTGCTAAGTACTAAGTAGGACCATTATTGGTATGCCCTTGGTTCAGGAGGAGATCGTAGATGAACTGGTCATAGATTAAATACGACATCCGAATATTTTATTTTGTACATTCAAACATAGTACAACCTTCGCGAGTATCCAACCGCGCTGCGTCCTGAGATCTGACCATACGTCGTAATCACACTGCTCCCCTCAAACCCTATCGCTGCCCATGGCTTCAGGGAAGCGGGATAGGCAATCGTGTAAGATCGCACTCGCCTCTCCCCCTCGCTGATAAACGTAGCGGGGAGCCATTCCGAGTCCTTGCGGTGCACACCCTTCCTTGCCGCGATGACCAACAGTTGGTCAATATCCTGCACGTCGACATGCTGTTTTTCACGTAGGTCGGGGCGTCGAAAGGAGGCATTTCGATGATCATCCCACGCTTGTAGCTTGAGCAGAAGGAGAGGGAGAAAAGGCATCGATGGAAGTGTCTTGTTTTTGAACCATACGAATCGGCTGGCGGTGACCCATGGGATATTCATGATGGGAGGGACGAGAACGTCGACCTTGATCTCAATGTACGAGTGTCCAGGCATGCGGTACCAGACGATCTTATAAGTGTTGCGTGGATTCGTCGAGGACTTGAAGGTATACGCTGGGTCTACGGCGAGCAGCCGCTTAAGCTGTTCTTGACTATGCATCGTTGACATTACAACGAGGTCGATGTCCTGCGAGATCTCCGTGTGAATTGATGCTTGGCGGCACAGAGGAAAATGAATAGGCTCACGTTCGGTACCCGGTTCACGCCCCACAGCGTCGTGGCGCTGCTTCCCACCAAACAACAGGGCAGACCGTGGCTTTGGAAAATCTCCACCGTGCGCTTTGATATAGTCTCTATCTCCTCCGCGGTGTGGAGGGGCATTCTTCCAGCGGCTTGGGGGACGCGCGAGGATCGAGGGGAAGGACGACCGCTGCGAGACAGAAAGAATGAGGTATGCTCTTGAGTGCGCCGTGCGGCAAGCGATAGCATGAATAGCAGGGCTCTTCGAGAGTTCTATGCTGCCTCGTTGACATCAATGCGGTCAAAACCCGGACAAACCATGTAGGATCAGAATGCCGTAAGCATATGTATGGATCCTCGGACCTTGAGACAGATAGGCCGCTGTTGTCGACGTCAACGCCATGAGTGGAATTCGAATACACAGAAAGGTTGCCGTACATAGTACGCACCGAAATGGTCGTGACGACAGACAATGAATCCTAGTTCCATGGGTTTTGTGAACTCGCCACCACATGGCTAGACAATTCAGATATTCCTTGTGCGTTTGAAAGCCTGCGATGGCCGTATATGGTACCTATGACGGTAGAAAAGGGCTGATAAGGCAAGAGAACGGCACCCGAGATTCGAGAATCCTATAACAGAATTCCGCAGCACACGTCATGAACATATGCGACTTCTGTGCCATATGGTGGTCGAAGGTCGTTCTTGGTCCATGGGCGGTTTCCAGATAACTGTTCTAGATTTTGGAAAGTAAAGCAGAAGTCGATTCCTCCGTGAGGCCGCGAATAAGACGTTTGGTGTCAAAAAGCAGGCTGCAGGATCATCGTGGTGGTATCATCGTCGACGAGAGTGTGTATGACTGAGAGTGGGTGATTCATAGTGTCGCCCACTTCAATCTCCAGAACTTGACCTCGACCTCGACCTCCCGACTCTCTTATTACTGCCTTTGAATCTCCGGCTGGAACGGAAAGATGCAATGTTCATACTGTGGCCTTCGTACGTAGACGATAACGTTATACAACGGTTTCTTCTATCTTCTTCGTGATAAAAGACGGTTAGGGTGGCAGACTGTTCACTCATGGGTCCAGTTGGGCGTCCTCTTCTCCGCGAACGCGCCCATGCCTACAGAACAACCGTCCAGTCAGTCAAAAGACAATGCACCCACGACTAACGGCAAGAGGTTTACCTTCTTTCTGGTCATGAGTTGCAAATGTCATGTGGAACAACCTACGCTCCGTCCTCAGACCCTCCGCCAATGGTTGGTCAAACGCTATTGATGCAATCCTCGTCAGCCATCCAACCCCCCTCACAGTTCAAACGTGTCCACGTACCCGCATTGACAGCCTCCTTCGCAGCCTGTACGGCGAACTGGCTCTTCCCTGCGATAACCTTCGCCATCGCGACCGCCTCCTTCACAACCTCGCCCTCGCCTTCCCCAACAACCTTACTCACGACGCCCCACTTCTCCGCCTCCTGCGCGGTGAACTGTCTTCCCGTCAGCACGAGCTCCATCGTGCGTGACTTTCCCGATCGCGTGCGCGAGTCGCTGCGAACCGCCCCCGCCTGGGATCGTGCCGATGGTGATTTCAGGTTGGCCGAATTTGGCGTGGGCGAAGCAAGGATGATGTCAGTTGCGAGCGCAATTTCACAGCCGCCGCCGAGCTGGTGGGTAGAGGGGGATGAGATTAGTGAGATATGGATGACGGGACGAATAAGATAGAACGGGAAAGACGGGGTGGAGCGGAGTACTAAGAAGGGGAGAAGTGAGACGGACGTACAGCGTAACCGCTCACGGCAGAGATGATTGGCTTGCGCATCTGAGAGAGTATCGACCAGTTCTCGAGGAAGCGACTCCTGTACACATCCGAGACTGTGATGACGACGTTCAGCAATGGCATTACAAGCAGCCTCCGGTAGGCAGAGTACACGAGTCGGCCGTCGTACCACCCGTCCGTCCTCGGCTTCTCAGACCAAAGATGAAACTCACATTTCTTGTCTTTCATTTCCTTGATATCCGCACCGGCTACAGACGCGAACCCGTTAGTCCAACCATATGCATTAGATCCACAGCGCAAGAACATACCCGCAAACGCACGCTCGCTGCCCGTAAGCACGACCGCGCCAACCTCCGCATCCTCATCAAACGCCTTAAGCGCGTCGTTGAGCTCGAGAATGAGCGGTGAGCACAACGCGTTGAGCGCCTTGGGCCGATTGAGCGTGATGAGCGCGACGCCGGGTTCGGGGCGCGAGGTCAGGATGTATTCATACTGCTTTGGGAGAGCGGGAAGAAGACATGGGTCTGAATCTGAGGGTGAGGGTGATGCGTGATGTGGTAGTGGGGGCGAATGTGCGAGCGCGAAGGATGAGGGTGGACATTTATGGAAAGTAGATTTGTAGTAAGGGCACTTCGATACCTGTGCGTTGCCTGTGCGCGCTGGACTTGAGACCTTACCAGCAGGAGACCTTGGAAACCGGGTGGTTTGGAACAAGGGATCTTGTGGAATGTATGAGCGCGTGTCGTAGTAGTAGCTTATCCCACACGGTCCGTCACGCATGCAGTGTGCACACACTCGTGAATCGTGATTCGTGTGACACAAGTGTTCAGGGTACCTTGTGAACCATCTGCTCAGACTCTCGGAGTCGGAAGACGGAGGAGGGGGAGAGGGTATAGCAAGAGGTTGAAAATCCGGTCCCCATGGGGAGAAGGAACGATATCTACATCCGTGAAAGATTACGATTATGTATGATCGGTTCCGTATTCAGATCCAAGAGCGCCGCGTCAACTGCGACTGTAAGTACTCAACAAATGCGACGGATGGAGGAGAAAGGGGGGAATTGTTTCGGTTACGTATGAGCTTTTTCATAGTCCATGTACGATGAGGGTGCAAGTGAGAGGGAGAGGGAACGAGGGGACTGATGATTACCACTGTTCAAAGCAACGTCTTCCAACCCATCGCCTTAGCCTTTGCCACCAGCTTCTTCACCTCCTGCGACCGCGCGCGCGTGGTCACCAACAGCGTATCCGGCATGTCCACGATCACAAGGTCGTCTACCCCGAGCGCGGCCACGAGCCGCCCAGAGCCCGGCATAATGATGCCTCCCGCCACCTGTTCCGTCAGCACTGTCGGGGACATGTGTTAGCGAGAAAGCCTGCTCGCTTGGAGAGAGGAGAGACATACCAAGACCGCTGTCTCCGAGGATGCGCGGCTGGTTCGCCTCGGCGGGGAGCAGCTCCGCGAGCGAGGAAAAGTCTCCAACATCGTCCCAACCTGCACAAAACGAAAGTCAGCCAGAGGCAATAACAACCCGAGGAAAGAAGCCTGCGCACCGAAGGTTGCGGGCACGACTGCGACCTTGCCCTCGAGCGCTGCGGGCTCTGCAACGGCGTTGTCGATAGGAATCTTCTCCAACCCCGGCCACACCTCTTCAAGTACCTTCTCGCGAAGCGTCTCATCGTCCCACACAGCCGCGATTTTGCGCAAGCCCTCCTCAAGTTCGGGCTTGTGCAGCTTGAGCTGCTCGAGCAACATCGACGCTTTGACCACGAACATTCCGGCGTTCCACCTGTAACTCCCGGTCGCGATGTACGCCGCGGCGGTGCGCGCGTCGGGCTTCTCCTTGAAGGACGACACCAAACGTGCGTTCGGCGCGTTTTCGATGTGCAGACGCTCGCCAAGACGGACGTAACCGAACCCGGTGGACGGGTGTGAGGGCGCGATACCGATCGTGGCGATATAACCGCTCCGCGCAACCTGCACGGCCTCCGTAACCGCGCTCAAGAACGCGTCGTCTCCGGAGATCATATGGTCGGCCGCGAAACTGCCGACAACGGCGTCGGGATCGCGACGGGCGAGAATGGCCGCGGCGAGGCCGATAGCGGCCATCGAGTCTTTGGGACCGGGTTCGCAAAAGAGGTTGTGCATGAGCAAGTCCGGAAGCTGCTCGCTGATACTCTTGATGTGGGCGCGCCCTGCGACGACGGTTGTGCGGGTGGGGCCCGTGAGCGGGATGAGACGGTCCCATGTGGCTTGGATAAGGCTTCGACCTTTCAGCGTGACATCAAGCAGGAACTTGGGATGGTTCTCGCGGGAGAGCGGCCAAAGACGCGTGCCTGCGCCACCGGCAGGGATAACAACGTAGAAACCTGGGATCTCGCGGATGGGCCCAAACGGGTAGGAAGTCATACTGTGGTCGCCGAGAGGAGATGGCACGAAGACGGAAGGCGGGACGGCCAATTGAGGTATAGAGCTGGGGGAGAGGAAGGGCGATTTGGCGCGCAGTTGGGGAGAGCCTGGGGCGGGGGTCATGAAGCCGGGGGTGCCAATGCGCGAGCCGTGTTGATTCTACGCGCACGTCAGTATAAGCGACACTCGTTGCGTCGGAAGCATGGCTAACATGACACGGGGATATGGAGGAAATTTGGTGCACGGAGGAACGTATGCGCGCGGCACCTTCACAGTCGATACACGCTGGCAAGTCGCGACGAGCCCCAGATATCTCTGCGCGCAGAGATCCCACTCGAATCCACACGGGGCGCAAAAACACCAGCCCCAGACCTCCACCGATGCTCGAGAGAAGAAGGATAACTCACATAGAGGCCCTCTCGAACCTGCCGCTCGAGGTTGACGTTCGCCTGTCGCAACTCGGAACATTCCTGGCGCAGCTCAGATATCTCAGAATGCTACAAGAAAGGGATATGGCGAGGGTCAGTCCCGTCGGCGCACCACGTATGAGCCCACGTGCCGACGCACCGACTTCTGTACGACCTCCATGATCTGCTGAAACATAGCCTCAACGCCGGGGGCGTTGGGCGCGCCCATGCCGCCGGGCTGCGCCTGCGCAGTGGCCTTGGACGCGAAAGGGGACATGAGAGACATGGGGCTGGACGAGTGAGCGAACGTGTGCGAGCGTCAGAGTTTGAGGAGATGCAGTCGGAAGGCGAGAACCGAATGCACTTGAAACAAGTCCCATCACGTAAGCGACGACCGCGCGTGGAAGTTTGGAAATTGGAACTGAACCGGTCAAGTTTACAGCACTTTAGGTTAAGTACGTGAGCTAGTACACAAGTACGACCGTCTGCAAGGAAGGGCTCGAGCCGCGAGCGAAATCCAGTGGCCCCAAAGAAACAGTACACCCAATTAAATAGCATTTATTTTGGACGCCTTCTCCGGGAGCGTTTCCGGGTCGAGCTACGTTCTGAGGTTTGGATAACGTATGACTCAATCAAAACGGCCTTTTCGAACCCGATCGCTGCCCATGACCCCGAGGAAGCGGGGTAAAAGTTTGTGTAGAGCCACACTCGCATTCTCCCTTCCCTGAGGAATGAGGCGGGGAGCCATTCCCATTCCGAGTCTGTTCGGTGTATCCCCTTCCTCATCGCGATGTCCAACAAGTGGGTGATATCCTGCACGTCGATGAATTGCTTGGAGCGGTAGTTGCTCAAGTGGTGGTTGCGATGGTCGTCCCATGCTTGCAGCTTGAGAAGAAGGAGAGGGAGGAGAGGCATCGATGGAAGCGTCTTGTTCTTGAACCACACGAATCGGCTGGCTGCGACCCATGGAATGTTCATGACGGGAGGGACGAGGATGTCAACTTTAATCTGAATGTTTGAGATTCCGGGGATGGTATACCAGACGACTTTGTAGGTGTTCTGTGGGTTTGCCGAGGGTTTCAAGGTATACGCGGGGTCTACAGCGAGCAACTGCTTGAGCTGCTCCTGAGTATGCGCAGGTGACATTACGAAGACGTCGATGTCCTGCGAGATACTTGTGTGGGCTGATTTGGGGCACGGGGGAGGAAGCACAGACGTACGTTGGGCACCCGATTCACACCCCACAGTGTCGTGGCACTGCTTCCCACCAAACAACAGGGCAGACCGTGGCTTTGGAGTATCTCCACCGTGCGCCTTGAGACGGTCTCTATCTGCTTCGCGGTGTGGAGAGGCATCTTCCCAGCAAGTTGGGGGACGGGCGAAGGTCAGGGGGAAGACCGGCCGCTGCGAGACTGAAAGAGTGAAGCATGCTTGCTTTTGTGTGCGCCAAGCGATAGCATAAATAGCAACGGCTTCGAAGGTTCTCTGCTGCCTTGTTGACATCGATGTCATAGAAAAGCGGACCTAATACATAGATCAGATTGCCGTAAACTTGCAAAGTAAGTGTCAGGACTCAGCAGCCCACCACCAACGCCACGACTGAAAGCCGGATACTTACACCGGAATGTGTAGCACCATAGCACGCATCGAGGCGGTTCATTGGACAATGGAGCTCAATTCCATGGGTTGTGGGGACTCGTCCGAGTCGCCACTTGGCCAAGGAGTTCAGATTTACCTTCGGTGTTTAGATGCCCAGGAAGGCACAAGAGCGCCGTCAAGGCAAGAGAACGTTCGAGAAGCCATCGTGTCACAGAACCCACAGATACCCCGTTATGTCGTAAGTAATCTTCTGTGGTGGCCGGAAGGTCGTTATTGGTCCATGGACGGTCACGGTTACCGGACATTCTGTAGGAAAGCATCCAAACTGTGGCAGGGGAAAGTTTTGATATGAGAAAAAACGGTGCGTTGGTGTCGCCGTCAGCGGCAGATAGACGTGGTTGTCGAAGTGGCAGTGAAGAGGAATAAGGACAGTGTAACTGTTCTTAGTTTGAAGTGGGCTTCAGTTCGGTGAAGCCTGGTCTAGCCTAGTGAAGCCCACTTCAAAATGATTGAAGCCCGGGAAAGAATGACGAGTTCGGTGTCTTCTGTGGGACACCCTGTCGCCCACTTCAATCTCCAGAACTTAACCTCGACCTCGATCTTCGGTCTCTCTTACTCCCTTCTAATTGCTGGCTGGAACGGAAACCTGCACAAATTTAAAGCTCGTGCCGAATGACGTCCCATACTCCTTCAGAGTCCTCCTTCATCCTCGTCGGTCCAGAATCATCTCAGATACTCCCTACTGAACGGATCACCAGTACAACAGTCGAGAAACCGCGACCGGTGGCCGACCCTTCTCCTACCCGAACCGTATGTTCCGATTTCTTTCCGTGTTAACACCATACGCAATAAGGGCACGTTTAGGGCAAGACACACCCTTCCGACCATCCCGCGTACAGCGCCGGGACAACGCCGTCATATGCACACGATTGGTCTCCTGCTGGCGTCGGGGGGAAGTTATACCCTCACGGTCGACATTTTGTCGATGCGTATGGCCGTGTCTGCAATTTACGCGGAGTGAACCTTTCTGGTTCGAGCAAGTCGTACGTGTATCTCTTCTGCATCCAGCGGCGGCAGGTCTTGATTCATCAAAGCCCAGCGAATGACGACAATGCAACGTTTCCCCTCAATCACCACGCGGTGACCTTCGTCGGTCGTCCATTTCCTTTGGAGGAAGCACACGAACACCTGGCGCGGCTGAGGAGGTGGGGTTTGACCTTTGGTACGTATGCATTTCCTGGTATCCTTCGGCTCTTTCTGACAATCGCCCGTAGTGCGCTTTTTGATTACTTGGGAAGCCGTGGAGCACGAAGGGCCGTACGTGAACCTACCTCTATCCCTTCACCTTGGTTCTGAAACTTCTCAGTGGCATATACGACACAGAGTACCTGGAGTACGTCCGCAAGTTGATCTCTCTATTTCCCCTATACGGTGTCACTGCATTTGTATGTATGCATCAAGATGTGTGGTCCCGCTACTCGGGTGGATCTGGCGCTCCTGCATGGACGATTGAAGCAGTTGGTTTCGACTTGCACGCCTTGGAAGAGTCGGGTGCCAGCTGGCTTCTCGGCGTCAAAGGCGGAGGTCATGTGGAGGCCGAGCGTGGCGTTTGGCCAACAGGCTACCAAAAGCTGGCGGCGGCGACCATGGCGTGAGTTGCAAGCTTAGCATGACTGCTCGTCGCGTTGACTTATTCAAACGCACAGGACATGTTTCTGGGCAGGGGATACCTTCGCGCCCAAGTTGCGTATTGAAACACGGGAGGGAAAGGAAATGTCGGCACAGCAGTTCCTTCAAAACACCTTCCTTGATATGTGGGAGGTGGTGGCTCGCACACTAGGTGATCTGGAGGCTGTTATGGGTTTTGAGGTACGTATTGACTTTGCGCATTGCCGTTGTGTGCCATGCCTAACATGCCGCCCACAGCTTATGAATGAGCCGCACAGAGGGTACATCGACCTTCAGTCTCTGCACGAATTCGATTACAACACAGATCTTCACTTGTCTCACGTCCGTATGTAGGCTCTTGCTTCTCGATTGATACTGGCTGATGGATTTTCAGCTTCTGCATTGCAGTCGTTCATGCTGGGATCTGGGTATCCTACAGTGGTCAATCACTGGACGCGTTCTTTCCCTCTCCCAACGCGCAAGACGTCCACTAGCGTTTTGAACTCTGCAAGTCGCAAGGCTTGGCGCGAAGATGGGCCGACTGGCGGCAGAGACGTCTGGGAGATGCATGGGGTATGGGGTTACGACACGAAGAAGAAGGACGGCGTCGTGCTCCGCGAGAATTACTTCGTCAAGGACCCAGCCTCCGGGAGGAAGGTGCGTATATTATCGTGTCCCAAAGACTCTTCTGATAACATGACATAGGTTGAGTGGTATGGTGACTTCTACTACCCATTTATAAACACATGGACGAACCGCGTGCGGAGTGCTTCGAGCAGCGACAAGCTGGTGTTCCTTGAGCCCATTCCCAACGAGTTCTGCCCGCAGTCATGGGGTGCCGAGCATCCTGCCAACATGGTCTATGCCCCACACTGGTACGCGGGCTATCTTCTTATTCGATAACAAATGACTCACGATGGAATCCAGGTATGACTTGAGAGTCCTCTTCGATAAAGCCCACGGCGAGTTTTCCGTCAACGTGCAGGGGCTGTCACGAGTGAGTTTCTCCAATACTCTCCGGAACGTCACTTACCTCGCTGCTAGGGCATGTTCCCACTGAAAACCTTCTATTGGGGTCATCGTGGTGCCCGGGACAACTTCTCGCTACAAATCCGTAACATCGTCGAAGCTGGGTACAAGTCCCTAGGCGAGAAGCCAGTTGTTATTGGAGAGTGCGGCGTGCCCATGGACATGAAGTACGTCCGAGACTCCTATCTCCTCTTTCTCCGCTCTGATAAGAACCCTCGTATGAATAGCAAGGGCGAAGCGTTCGCGACGGGGGACTGGACGTGGCAAAGCCGTATGATGGATGCAATGATCACTGGACTCGAGCGGTCGCTCGTAGGCTTCACGTGGGTGTCCCCCTACTTCTTCGTCACACATCTTCTTAGGTTGACCGTTACGTATCATATAGATTGTGGAATTATAACCCTGCAAACAACGACAAACGAGGCGATGACTGGAACGGCGAGAACTTTTCATGGTTCAGCCGCGAGCGAGCTAAAAAACCGACGGGCGCGTTCGACTTCGAGCAGAGTGCTCACCAGCTGGACGATGGTGGTCGCATCCTCGAAGCTGTAGTACGGCCCTACGCAGCCAAGACGGCTGGTGTGCCTCTGCGGTGCGAGTATGAGTTGACAACGGGGAAGTTCACGTATGAGTGGGCCATTCCTCATTCGGACAACGCGTCAACGGTGGACGATGGCGTCCCAAGCGTCACGCGTCCTCCGCTGCACGGACATGTGCCATTGTCTGCCCGTGAAACGGAAATTTTCCTTCCATTGATGATCACGGAAGGTCGGCGGGTCATTGTCGAAGGCCTCCGCCCCGGAGATACGTTCCACCACGACGCCAGTCGACAGACGTTGTATGTGCTGACGGACGAAATGTCTCCGGGAACGATCCACAAGGTTGTGGTCTCGCTTGACCCGCCGTTGATCGCGTTCTTCAAGGTGAATGACTTCTGGACAGATGTCGGGGGACCAGTTGTTGCTGGATTGGTGGCCCTGCTTTCGTTCGTGCTGTATTGGATGCTAGGGAAGATAGAGTTCGACTAGATTTACGTGTAGGATATGAATATAGTTATCTGGGGCGACTTCGACGGAAGTCTGCATATAAGCTTTGGGGTGACTTAGCGTGAGAGGCGCTAATAAGCCGTCTGCAGGAGAAAGACTTCTTTTATCTTCACACCACACTCTTCTTCCGACTTTCCTCCATCTTTCCCTCTATCCTTCATCTGGACCTTCCGTAAAGATTGTGAATAGAATGCCGTGCTGCATCGTGCACCGACGGGAGGGTCGAACCGGGCCAAGTATCATATGTTCCGCGTACGATGATGATTTGGCCCCAAAACAAGCGCGACCTCATCGGCCGTTTCTTCCACGTCGCGATATAAAAGTACGCACGTTTCGTCTCACACACGCATCACATCTCACCCCGGCGATAATCAGTTACTATGCTCTTGACCCGGTACACCTCAGCCTTGCGATGGCGCGCGATTGCATCGTCAAAACCGACACGCGACAGCATCAACCGATTCACGTCGACTGACGCTTCGCTCTCCCTTCCCTCTCTCAACACGAATTTCCCCTACCGATGGCTGCGCGACTCATGCCAGTGCCCTCAATGCGTCCATCCGTCTACTCTGCAAAAGTTGCACAGGTCTTCCGACATCCCACACGACGTCGCCCCCAAGACCGGCGGTGTGCGTACCGCCGCCGAGGGTGTGCACGTTGACTGGAAGGGTGGACACTCCTCTTTCTACCCCACCGAATTTCTCTCTCGCCACGCCTCTCCCACCAATCTCGCGTCGTTCCACCACGATGTGCGACGCACGACCTGGAAGGCGAATGACTTTGTATCTACCCCTCACAAGATCACATGGGACGCGCTGCAGACTGATCGTGGGATGTTGGACGCGATAACGCAGCTTCTGCGCTATGGGCTTCTCTTTGTAGAGGGTGTGCCCAACGAGGAAACCGACCATGCCAAATGCGGAGCGCACGAGCTTGCGCTCAAGTTCGCGCCGCTAAAGCACACGTTCTATGGGCATCTCTGGGATGTGAAGAATATGATTAACAGTCGCAATATCGCATACACAAACCTCTACCTCGGCTTCCACATGGACATGCAGTATGTGTCGTCTTACTCCCACGAGCCCGAAGCTCACTCCTTTTCTTCAGGTACTTCGAAACCCCCCCTACCTTCCAGATCCTCCACTGCATTCGCAACCGCGTCGAAGGCGGCACGTCCCTCTTCGCTGACGCTCTCGGGGCAGCAGAGCGTTTGCGCGCCGAAGACCCCGTCGCGTTCAATGTCTTGACCTCCACACCTGTGAACTTCCATTACATCAACGATGGTCACCACGTCAATCGCACTCATCCCACCTTCCAACTCTCTACCTTCCCCGACCCCATCACCGGACAGTACGCGGTCGAACACATCAACTATGCTCCTCCTTTCCAGGCGCCGCTCCCGTCGGACACACCGCCGGCACTCTACGACGCGCTCGCCAAGTTCAGCGAGTTGCTCGATGACGAGGCAGCAACGTTTAAATACGGCCTGCGCGAAAAGGACGCGGTCATCTTCAACAATCGTCGGGTGCTTCATGCCCGTACGTCCTTCAGCGAGGGTGAAGACTTTATGGGGCAGGACGGCCAACCTACAGCTAATCGATGGCTGATCGGCTGTTACTTCGATGGTGATTCTATGGCAGATCGCAGAAGGATTTTGAAAGCAAAAGAGGAGAAGGGAGAGCTGTAGAATGGACGTCGAGTTGAACAGATCGAGTCAGCTGTAAGAATATCCCTTCTCTCTTGGTGTACGTTGTAACATGCAGCATATGCGAATACAAAGCTGGATCCAGTGGGGTGTTGCATCTAATGCCACATAAGACGACTCTGATCTAAAGTGCATCGTTCTCGAACATTGTGAGGTGCCGAAACTGGGTATGTTCGTCTTTTATTTCTCATTCATTGATATCCGTCGGTAACCTTCTTTATTGCAGGAACACACAGGTTCAACGGACCACTCGGCAGGTTTCTCGTTCGTTCTGCAAAGGCCTTTGTCGTGATATCCAACCTTATAACCCCTACCAGCCATCCGCCTTCCATTTGTCATCCCCGCACTCTTGCACCTGCACTCTAACAACCTCTGCCACACTTCGCGCTAAAATCTTCCTTCAAAATGTCACACTACCCCCAAAATGTCCTTCCGTCGGTCGATTCGTCGGAGCATGTTCCCGTTCAGGCTGAGCCTAGCGGGGGCTCCGACGGTACACAGGACATTAACCTCTCTGTAGATGTCTTTCCCGACGCGATTCACCTGGTGGTCGCGCCAGTTCCAAACACCGCGCACAACAACCTCCTTTACGAAAATGCTCTCGACACCTTGAACGAGCTCCGAACCCTGGACACCATTCAGATCGACCTGACCCGCTTGGATATAGATGCTCCCGACGTCAGCTTCAATGACCACCACGAAGCTTCGAATTTTCTCGTCCACGTCGACGGCTTGCTGTCTTCCCAACCCGCAGATGCCTTGGTCGCCTTCGAAATGAAGTTACCTGTGCGTGTCCAACTTCCTCATATCTTTACTGAAAGCTTCTTTCAAGGCAACATTCCTCCTTGCCTCAAGAGATTGGACCTGTATGGATGCAGGCTCCCGCTAGACTCGCCGATTCTTCGAGCAACGACACTCACCAGTCTCAGTTTGGACGGCCCATCAGATATC
Source organism: Amylostereum areolatum (assembly GCA_012932865.1). Lineage (NCBI taxonomy): Eukaryota > Fungi > Basidiomycota > Agaricomycetes > Russulales > Stereaceae > Amylostereum > Amylostereum areolatum. The sequence goes on from SAXG01000002.1 coordinate 2,540,155, forward strand.
TTCAACTCTGTGGACGACGTGATTGAGGTCCTTCGCGGGTTGCCCAACCTGACTACTCTCCGACTAGGCCTGGATCATCTCGACCCTCCCGCCAGCAATGACGTTCAAACGGTCGCGCTTCCCTTCGCCCAAGCCGTGTACATTGGCTCGACAGCCTCGGTCGTCGCTTTCCTCCTTGATCGGCTCTTGATCCCGATGTCGGCAGACTTGACTATCAACTGCAACTTCAACGCGGAATTCGGTCTGCTGTCTATGGAGATGGTCAAGTTAGGTTCAGTTCTCCGTGCGCGCTATGCTGACCACAGACAGAAATTTCCCTACCTGATTATCGACATGGAATACAACGTGCAAAACATGGGCGCTCCGGCAATAGGTATCAACATTGTGCTTGATATTGAACGCAACTCCGACTACGGTGCACTTAGCGTTGGTATTCTGTGGGAGAGGGAATGTTGGAAGCCAGAAACACTCATTGCCATACTTCCATGTCTTCCCATTGCCGGCATCGACTTTCTTGCCCTGACCAACGTTCCCTTCATCAGCACCGAGAACTGGGCGTACCTCTTCAAGAATATCCTTCCTTGCAGTATAGAGACCATTCGCGTGGAGGGTCCGAGCGCTTTATGTGGCCTCACACTGGCGCTCCAACTCGGCCAACTGTTCTATCTGCAAACTGTACTCATCGATTCCGTGAATTTTCTAGCCGTCGATGACTCGGACCGTTTTCGCGGGATGGATCTCCTGGAAAGGTTTGTCGAGGCCTTGCAGTGGCGGAAAAGTCGTCGGATCTGGTCGGTGGATGAGGTACAACTTTCATCGTGCGCGTGGCACGTTCAAATGGTTGAGAAGATCGAGAGCGAAATTGCGGGACATTGCTCTTGGATCACGGACGACGGCCTATGGCGTACTCTGACAAGCTCAGATGCGGGTGCCACGGCGTAAGACTCCTTGATACCAAGCTCCAATTAGAATAAAAATTATCGTAGTATCATAGTAGCTCCGTTGTACCTATTGTAGCTGAAATCATATTAGATTCACCCACTGCACAGCGGGTTGTCGTAAGTAATGTCGGGGTGTATTGACAATGACAGAGCCGCAGAAGCGCGACTGGGTCACGAGGCAGCGGCGCGTCGCGCGAAGAGGTTTTTCTTTAACTCTTTTGCTTGGTCCTCTTACCTTCTACTTGCCCTCTCGGAGCCATCCTCAGTCCTTAGCTACGCGGGTCATCTGATTTTTTTTTACCGCCATGGCGTCCTCTTCCGTGCCATCTCTCCCGGTCATCTTCACGACCAAAACGCAATATCCACTGCCGACCCAAAAATTCATGATCCCTTCAACATGGAAGCGCTACCAGCTTTCGCAACTCGTCAACAAAGCCCTTTCGCTCACGAACATCATCCCATTTGATTTTTTGATTCACGGAGAAGTTTTGCGAGCGAGTCTAGGCGAATGGAATGCGGAAAAAGGTGCGGGGGAGGTACGTAGGATGGTCCTGTCCACACCGTCTTGCGCTGAAGGTAAGATCAGGAAGAAACACTGGAGATCGAGTACATCGAGTCCCTGATGCCCCCGCAAAAAATGTCTTCACTACCCCACGAAGACTGGGTATCTTCAATATCATGTCAAGTGTCGGGGTGCGTTAATCCTGCTCGTTATCGTTCTGCGTATTTACATTGTCCAAGTCACTTCCTCACATCATCGTATGACGGCAACGTCCGCCTATTCGACTATACTCAAAAGTTGCAACTTTCCGCACCCATACATGCAGCACCAATCACTGCCGTATGCGCAGTGCCCTCATCTTCCCCTTCCTCCATGCTCCTCGCGACCGCCTCCCATGACCTTACAGCACGTCTCACCCAGCTTACCCTCCCGGATGCTTCATCTCCATTTGATCCTCCCCAAACACAAACGCTCGCATCTATGCATCTCCACACTGCGCCATTATCTTCCATTGCAGCGAACCCAGCCGGAACACACTTACTTTCATCGTCCTGGGATGGCCTCATCGGACTCTGGGACACAACGACACCTGAAAACGACGAGGTTCCCTACGAAGCAGGTCCAGATCGTCAAAAGAAGCGGAGAAGGGTGGCCGGAGACGACGTGAAACGCAAAGCACCCGCCGCCGTGTTGAAAAGCCATACCGCGCGTGTGTCCAAAGTCATATTTGGGGATGATGGAAACAGCGCCGTTAGCTGCGGGTTTGACTCCACTGTGCGGGTTTGGGACATCGAAAACGGCGTGTGCACCTCTACCATTGTAGGTGTCTAATGACATGTGTCCTGGAAAATGCGGCTGATGTATACGTTCAGAATGCGTCTGAGAAGCCTTTCCTAGCCATGGCGCTCCCGCACACCTCTGGTGCACCGCAAACAGCCCTCGCCGCATCGACGGACCGCACCGTCACGCTCTTCGACCTACGAACGACGGCCACGGCGAGCGCAGCCGTTTTTGTGCATCCTGCGACTCCTGCCGCCCTCGCATTCTCGGAGAAAAGCGGGTCACAGCAATTTGTGAGTGGCGCGTACGACGGGGTTGTGCGTCTCTGGGACCTGCGAAGCACGGCTCGTGAAATGTCGAGCTTCAGGGTATGGGAGGATAAGGCTGGCCGGAAGGTGCTCGGGGTAGATTGGGCGCGCGGTGTTGTGGGCATCGCGGGCGAGGGTGGTGTGGAGGTGTGGCGGGTTTCAGAGGGGAGTTCGGAGGAAGGTTGACGAACAGGGATAGCGAGTGTATGCATTTGTGAATAATAGATATACATGTCTAGGCAACAGCCAAAACTGTCGACTGTGTCAGTACCTCCACGTTCCCAATACCAGTGCACGTACCAATATACGAAGACAAGTCCACGAAGAGCGGCCTGTTATGTCGGGTTATCCGTTCGCTGAAACACCTTCTGAGCAGCCTGTGCCCACATCTGTTCGTTGGCTTCTTGGTGTTGCTGTAAAGGCGGTTAGTTGACCACGATGATGAAGTACATACGGCAGCTTCGCACCTCTTCATTATCAATGGTAGTAGGGAGTCCCGCCGCCTCGCGTTCCGCCAAAATCTATTCAGCACAGCACATAAGGCTTTCAAATCCCACTCCTTATATACAGGATGCACCGACCTCTGGGAAGAGAATCAGAAGATTACGGTGAGAAATCATCCAATTAACTCAAGACGTGATGCCCACCTCTTCCGCGCCGTAGCGTGTCGCGGTGCACTTGGACACCTGTCCCGACGCCCCATATGGATATACCAACGAGCGAGTATATAAGGGTGCGATGTAAGATGTCGGAGATGGGGAGCATAGTACACGATGGACACAAGTCACAGTGCGGCTAGTCGAAACGCAGGAGTCGAGAGCACCACTGCCACTGCCAGTCGAGGAAAAGATCGTTCACGCACGTGACCTCGTACCGGTTGTTTCACTTTGAAAAGTCCTTCCCACACAGCAGCCATGTTTCCTTATAGACGATCAAGTCATCCATTCTTTCAACGTTACTTCCAGGAGACGAGGATAACGAGTTACAATAGCACCCAAGTACTCGTACACAGTACAGTTCCAAATAAGCAAGGAAACCAGGCTCCGGCCTGCACCGGATGCGCTCAAAGCTTGCTCTTCTCTGCCTTCCGAATGTACGCCAAGCCACTGCCAATGACGATCTGTAATCTTTTTAGCACAACCAGTCCATCATCAACCTCATAAACTCGCGCACCTTGCCCGAGTTCAAGTCCTTGACCTCGAATCCAATCTCGGTGGTGCCATCGGGCCCGGGACCCTGATCCCATGCGGACGTCTCGATTGCATCGCCAGGCTTGACGGGTGACGTGAAGCGCACCCCGTAGAACTTGAGTGCGTTTGGGTCGTTGCCGCCGATAGCGGAAAGTAATGCGCGTGCAGCAAACCCGAAGGTGGACAATCCATGTAGGATTACGCCGCCGAAGCCCGTCGCCTGGCCGATTTTCGGATCTGTGCATCCACTGAGACCACTTGGAATGGGATATGATGGGCGGGACGAACATACCGATGTGAAGTGGGTTGTAGTCCCCACTGAGACGGTAGATGAGAGCCTGTTCAGGCGTGGTCTGGTCTCGGACAACCCAGTCGGGTTTGCGGTCCTTGGGAATAGGCTTCCCCTTTGGAGGGCTCGCGATGGTCTTCGCGAAGCGTTGACCGGTGATTTTCGCGCCTAGGTTGAAGGAAGAAGACTTCGAGGATATCAGGACAATGTGTTCACAGAAGAAATGGAAAACGCACGAAAAGTTTGGCGTATGCGTCACCTTTGCCGTCAACGAGAAAAATTTCGTTCTCAAGAATGACACCAGATTCTGTTTGAATGACATAAGAGGCTATGAAACATACGATGAGCCTGGAAACGTACTGTTCTCCTGAATGGACGTCAGGCGTTGCTGAAGCTTCCAGCCTGGCCCGCTAACTAGCGGCAGCGGCTTGAGAACCTCAATGGTCTGCGAGCCATGCACCTTAGGTAGGGGCAATGTGAGCCAACATGTATAGCCGAAAGAACTTCAGTTCACGAACACCACGGTTAGGATCAAAATCAGGCAGACCGCTCGGCCCATGGCGACCCTTTACCACATCCGCGAACAGAGTTACGTCGGTCGCGTCGCCTGTCACCAAGGGCTGTTGCATCAGCAGTCGTGCTTACAGCGTCCAATATGAGTACATACCCTTCAGTCCGAGTATGGCAGGGTAAGTCGGGAACGCCGCGAATGACTTGTCTGCGTCGTAGTGCTTAGTTTGCATCCCATCACTGACTGAATACATGCAGCGTACCAAGTTCTGAGTGCGTGAAGCGACGAAGAACGTCCGGCCAGTCAGACAGAATGTCTTCGTACACCGTAAGTCAAAGTCAAAACGCACCATACGCAAAGTTGAGGTCCGTATTCTTCGCTCCTATGCCAATAGCATATGCGAGCAGGTCCCGCTTGTTCCAACTGACCTGCAGGTACATACAATACATGAGTTGGAAGGTACTCAATAGAGTAGTAGGTCCAGATATCATACCGGCTGAGCGGGATACTGATAGCCTACGGCTTTCTCCAGGGCTTCGACGGACATGTTTGTGTAGGAGTGTGGGGTAGAGTGTGGTGGTTGTAAGAGAAAGAGGATATGTTAGAGTCGGCGAGCTCAAAGTGCGGGGAAACCGGCAATAGCGGGGGTTCATCCAGCCGGAACCTCCTGCCATGGACATCGACCCCGTGTTTGACAACTCAATATATCGTCATCCTTCAAGTTGATGATCCCTCTGCCTTTGCTCCGTTTGGCTGACAGTTGTCGGGACTTCTCAATCTAAGCGGTTCACAAACGTCGTAGATAACATGTCTAGAGGCGGTTCTCAATAAGTCGAGCAGATGCAGCGTCCAGTATTTTGCACGATCGGATTAGTACTACACAACAACTACACAGCGAGTACTGAGTCGGGAGCACCAGGCTCCCACCGAGGAATCGCGACGATGGAGTCTCGAAGCCTCCGCATCAGAATCACAGGAGATTTAAGTCTGCCTGTGTGAGCGTCGTCAACCTCCCAGGACGCCGCGCTAGCGCCTTGCGCATTGTCACTTCCGTCACCATGTCGGGCTCAGATTCGAACTTGGTTCGTTCTGTGTGCACCTCTATTTGCAAGTGCTGAACAGGAACTCTTTCGAAGCGAGCAGGGGAGCGTCCAAAGTGAGTGATCACGGGCGAAGGCGAGGTTGTGAAGAAACTGTCATAATGGCGATGATGTGAGAGGAGGATCCATGCGCGGAAGGCATGTCATACCTTGTATCCCGATCAAGATACTCTGATAGCGAACGATACATTCGAGTAGCTCCTATACAGCTGGTTGGATGTTGAGGCTTGAGGGATACGGGGAAAATATGCATGGATAGGTAAACTTACATGATGAGAGCTGAGAGTTCGTTCGTCAGCTATTGAGCTTGAGGCATCACTCAGAGCAACACTAGAAACTTACTTTTTGGGATTAGAAATAGCTGCACAGAATTTTTATAGGTCAGAAATGAAGGTTTGAAAAGCTTCCGTATGCAGACACCCACTCGCTTTGTCCCCCCTTCCAACCCAGCCCATGTCATTAGACTGTTCGCAATCCAAGATGCTTCAGACACGTACCGCTAACATGAGCACTCGTCAGGGCCTACAATGAGGTAGCGTTGTGGGGTGGGATGAGATCGCTATGATCATCGCGGAAAATGCTGCCAACGCACCACCGCAGGCACCTCAGCAACGATTGCCAGAGTGAGCCAGATCAAGCCCTGGCGGTACAGAACATTCCAAACGGCTTCTGTTTCAGCGCGCTGTTTCCGAACCAGTCCAGCCAGCATCAGGAGGACCAGAAAAACATCAGTGCACAACGTTGTTATTTCTGTATCGCGAAGGCTGTCTTTGTAGATGATGATGCATGTGTGAAGATTGGGTTGCCAAGTGATTGGTGCCTTCGCTGGAATGAGCAGCGGCAAAGATGACGCACAGCGAGAGATAGACATACGGTCACAGTACCTAGAAGTGCCGAAAGACATTATTAATCCCACGCGTCATCGAGGGGACAGTCGCGAGAAACGCACTCCATATGAAAACAGCGACATTGACCAGCCAGGCGACTAACGAAATGGTCACCACGAAGATATTGTGATTCCACACGACAGCGCTGGTCACCAAATCAGCGCCCGACCGGACAAAAACCAGGACTTTTTTCTGGTACCTACATTCGAAGTACAACGAGCAAGACAGCCAATTGGAACGCCAAGTAGGAGAATATCTAGGGGGGGGGAGATTCAGTGGGTTTCGCGGGCTTGTGAAGGCATCCCTACGTTGATGAACGCGATCAACACCTGAAGAAATCAGACGCCAATGAAACAGATGAATACACGAAAGCGCTGCCACACTTACGCGGCAATTGACCTGTTGCGTTACGTTGGCCGCGACGAAAAGTAGCACCATTGAAGCCAGGGTGGATATTCTACAGCCGAGATAAACCTGGAAGATACAATAAGCATACCTTCCAGTTCAACGTCGAGAAGGTGACACACCCAGGTGGTCCAACGTCTGGGCCGCTTGCCACTGATGTGCTGCCAATCATGTCCGATGCTTGCGATGTATTCCCACCTGCCATCCATTAGCGTTGCCAAGTGGTGAATACTGCACAAGGACGTACAGATATAAACCAGAGAGCACACACTGAAATCTGACAAGGGCATGGGCCAGATTAGCAGAGGTGTCGGTGGCAGCTTGATCCATAGAGTCAGAAATGAAGAAGACGGGGGAAGGCCATACAGCGTGGGTTCTCGAGAGAGAAGGGACAAGCTTACTTTTAAATGGGTGCGCCTTGGCGGCGGTGCACTCGCTTATTCTAAGCATGTTCGCATGATGGATGGGAAAAACGGCGGATTAGGTGCTTGAACATCTGAAAACATCTCGCGATTCGTCGGACTCGGACCCTGTGCACCGGAGGAAGTTCTCCTACAAAGCCTGAGAGAATCCGGAATGCGGTTCGCCGCATGGCGAGCTGAACTATTCAACGACGTCGGACACGTTCCATTGAGGCTCCAATGCTTGTTGGTCAGAGTTCCCTTGATACGATCGTGATAGGGGATGGAGAAGTGCAGGGACGACACTCAAGGAGCGAGCTACGAAAGAATACAGTTCCTTTTCGCCAATGTGTTCGGAGTCCGGACGTACTTATTTCACTCGTGAGATTTCAGGGGATCGACACAGGAGGCTGAGTCCCCGTCCGAGAGCGTAAGACAGACTGACGGTGTCCTGCATGGACTTGTTTTCGCATGCCAAGGGGGCGAGGAGACGGAATAAGGTTATCATCTGACCAATGGATTCTGGAAGTGGGAGAGAGGGGGGGCACTCCGATACACGCGCGATACTAACCGGTAAAGTCAGACTGAACGTTGCCTAATCGCAGGCCCTTCCTGAAACGTGTGCGTACCTGGGCAGCTGGGAAACCGGCAAAAGTTGGGCGAGATATCTGAGGAAAGATAGGACAAAGCTTCAGCATCGCCAGACACGATGATCCTAAACTTGAGAAGGTTTGACGCAAGTGTCTCGTCTGTCTCTGGGAGACTAGCATACGCCTGAGAAGTTAGAACACCGTCAATTGCTCCAGAGTCCAGGGGAACGAAAACGATATATTATTGGACGGCGCTGGCTGCCACGATCACGTGGTATTACGTAAAACAAGGTCGATGAACTCGAGAGTCGATCGCCTCTTCCTCCAACCGTCCGCGTCAAGCTGCCCCTCGTAATTTCACTGTGCAGATTCCTCGGAATGCTATACCAAACGCCGATACCCCCAAAGCGCCCTGCCCTGCGGCTTCTAAGTTTCTCGCCCCTGTGCGCAAACTAACGCTCCCTTGGAACGAACAGATGCACGCTATTGGAAGGATCAGCTTCGGTGGTAGGTAGCCTCCATTCGTCACAAACGCCACGGAACAACGGGATCGCTCCCAAATCCGACGCCGAAGGGTTACCATGCCCTCAAAACCCGCATCCGCGTTGCAGCTCTTCTTCTTCTCTCCCCCAAGACTGTATAATCCCGCAGGTCGTCCTGCACCTGGTACTGGTACCATGTCGCTCGTTTCTGGTTGTGTAAACCTCCCCAACACCCTCTTTCTGTTCCATTCTCTCCTTCTCGTCGGTCTATGCGTCACTCTTTTCGTAGCCGTCGACACCATACAATACCTGGCCGCACGGATATCCCTCTCAAGAATCGATAACCCCCCACCCGTGGTCAATCTTCCTCAATCTTGGCTATGGGGACCAATTGACTTGTTCAACCGCCACCACACCTACCTCTACAACCTCTCGCGCAAGTTTCCAGGCTCGTGGTTGAGATTCTCGCTAGGGAGGGTACGTCGCTGTGCGCTGTTCTGGGTCATCAAAGAGTTGACGTCGTGATTAAGAAAGAAGTTTCGGTACTGCTCGGAAGAGAGGGAAGGCATGCGTTTTATTCCACGAAAGGGTTCAGTTTCGCAGGCGGCTATTCACTCTTCGTGAGCTGCACTTCCCCCTCCCGAATTCCCTCCCTTACGAGGTTGGTTCCCAGCATCCGGGTATAGCTTATGTGGCTCCACAACCTGCAACAGCAGCCTGGTTCCTACACCTCTTCATGCGCACCGAGGTCCTCGACCGTCGTCCGTATCGCTGTTTTTCCTCACGTCCCTCCTTCCCCGGCGCTAACCTCGCGTCGTTCAAGTACTTCCTGAAATCTTCAGTGATATCGATAGGGAACTCAGGAAGCTAGAAGACGGGGGCTGCCTCGATCTAATCACCGACGTGCAGAAGGTAGGCCAACGTCCCAACTTCAAACTGTCATCCAGTTAATGTGTCTAATTCCGGATTTCGGCAGCTCGTCTTGAGGGTCAACTTCCGTGTTATCTTAGGCGATGCAGTCGCAGATGACGCCGAAAAGCTTGCGTCGGCCTGCCGAGCATACACTCTCACAACATCGGACGAGGGCGGCTGGGCCCTTCTTTGGCCCTTCCTTCCGACCAAAGCCCGCATAAGCCGTGCCATGGGCGCACTGAGTCTATGGCGACTGATTTCGGACGAGTACGCGAACTGCACTCAACACAAATCCGATGCCTGTATACCCCATATTCTGCAAGCTGAGGACATCGACTCGACGGAAGCAGTCAAAGTACGTAGCCACTGCGCTCATGGGTTCGTCGACTCACGCTGATTGTTTTGGCATGCAGTGCTTGTTCGTCACTATATTTGCTGGCCAAGGCAACACGAGTTCCGTTCTCCGCTGGTTCCTCATCCTCCTCTGTGAGCACCCCACCTGGCAGGAGCGTATTCGGAAGGAGGTCGATGCGTTCGTGGCCGCGCATACATCCTCGAATATTTCTACGGTCGAAACCTTGTCCACTCTCCCATTCCTCGAGTGGGAACAGTCCCTCCCGACTCTCGATCTCTGTTTCCGGGAGACTCTCCGACTGACTTTCAACGGGATCAACTCCCGCCAGAATCTTGGACCCGATGTAGAAATCGGCGGAAGGGTCATTCGCCACGGAGAACATGCCATGTATATGACGGCGGATGCGCACTTTGACCCTGAACTATACCCAGATCCGAAAGCGTTCGACCCCGACCGCCACCGTGGAAAACTTACGGACAAGAGCTTCCTTGCGTGGGGAGCAGGCGAGTGTGCTCCCCAATAATATCTGCTTCGTTGGCTGAATAGATCCATCTTGAAACTTAAGGGCACCATCCGTGCGCGGGCCAGCGGCTTGCGAGAATGGTCGTCAAGATCACCACCGCGCTTTTCCTCTACTCTTTTAACCTCTCACTCGAAGGTCCCCACGGAGAGGGACTGGACAAGATACCCTATCCGGAAATTGGTTTCACTGACATCGGGAAACCGCCTTCCGGCGTAGTTCTGCGCTATCGGAAGAACATGAAGGCGGCGTGAAGGAGGCTGCCATGTTCTTAGCTCTATTTTCTTTGTTGTAATTTGAACGTTCTTAGGACTCAGTGTTCGACCTGATCTACCATTACAAAAACACAGGATAGTACAGTCTGAAGTGAAATAAATACCTCTGTCTGCATAAGCTTTCTCCTATAAGAACTCCAGGTCCCTCTTCGTCAAGTGGCGCGCTCCATCTTTTTTCATAGCCTTTCGAATTGCTTGCTTCGTCACTGCATCTGGCTCCTCCTCGACTTGCATATACTCTGTGTGCACAGTGATTTCCATGGGCGGAATAAGGTTCTCGCGGGTGGGGTTTTGAAGTATGGGTCCGAAATCCGACGCTGTGAATGAGGAGGAGGACATCCTAGCAAAGCTTGCTCAGACGATGGCGCACACAAGACGCAGGGAAGACGCACCGGTATCCAGATCCGATATCGATGAATTCGGTCAGTGCGCGGTACATACGCGTAGCACCGGTGGAGCTGTTGGACTTGGTAAATGCTTGGTGGACTAGCGACGAGTCGATGGTCTCACATGATAAGGACTGGCGACAGCAGGACATGGTCAGTGAGACGAAGACTGGAGGACAGATGAAACGCACTTTTAGGTACCCAAAATATCTGGTGCGCAAGTCAGGAAGCGTGTTCCAGACAGATAGGAAAATGCATTTGACTTACCACCTTGACATTGCTGTCTGAAAAAGAGCATACATAAGTTTAAGCGATGCTTTCGCAGATAGTGAACCGTGGACGGACCATAGATCCCCGGTGTACTCATTAGGACCTTTGGAAGGAAATTCTGATCAGCGTGCCACACCCAAGACATGAGATATACGAAGGCACACACCACGGTAGGGACTTCAGCCAAAATCGTGAGACCAAGCCATACGAAAGCCTTGGTGTAATAATTCAATACTACGTAGGTTTGGAGTTTAGAAGTTCCTCACTTGTCGTGTGAGTATCCCCCAGAGGTCCAACGGCCCCGCCTGGGATTTTCGCACTAACCCTGACAGCATAAGCAGTACCAGGACGAAATCCGTGCAAATCGTCACGACCTCGAGATCTCTTTCTTTGGAGTTGAACATCACGATGCATGCTGACGCTTCGGGAGTCCATATTGAGTGAGTCTGGAGCCAACATTTGTGATCAGAGCGACCAGGTCGAGTGACACAGGACGAAACGCCGTACCGCAATCAGGTCTATTGAACGTGAAATGTTAGGTTTTAGAACATGTAAATATGTGGTTAGTACAAGACAGACTCGCCTCTTATGAAGAACGGAATCGTCGTCAACCATGTAGCCAGCGCAAACAGGGTTACCTGCGTTCTGTGATTCCACACCACTACTCTACAATCCCAACAATCATGGTTAGCTCGTCCATGCTAAGGTGTAGCAGAGAAAATGCATACATTCGGAGCACAATAATGACGGTGGCTAGCTGATACGCAACCCAACAGGCGACCTACAACGCCTTGGTTATAGACACCGTTTCATGCTGATATGGCTAAAGGGCTCACAGTGGTTGTCACATATATTGCCTGGGCCTTTAGTTAAAACAGGCTCCTGTTGAGCAGAAGAACAAACACACCTGGCAGTGAACATGATACCTGATATTCAGGGCAGCAAATACCATGGTCACGCCCGCGAGTGTGGTCATCCTGCACGAAAGATAGATCTATGCGCACATGCTTGAGCATAGAATACGGTAATAGCACCAACTGCACATACCCACGTAGTCCATCTTCTCGGGCGTTTCCCGACCATGTACTCCAAATCGTAGGCCACGTTACCTACGTACTCCCGTCTACAATATGTATGAGCCAGCAAGGATGAGAGACGGCGAAACAAGCACGCACAGACACAATCCAAAGCAGACACAACCGAGCTTGAGCGTAGCTAAACCAGCCAGGATTGCAGTAGTCATGATGGACGGTTGTGGGGAACGATCACCTGCACCGTTTACCTTTATTCCATCCACAGCCCGACTAGCCCGAATATCGGCACAGACCCGAGCGTGCTGCTGGACAAAGCACAGAATCAAAGATAGGAGCATCGGTCGGAATGATGAGTATGTACAGACGGCGAGGATGTGGCTGCGCAAATGCTGAGGGCAAGTTCTTGTCTTCCGCTTGATCAACAAAGTTATGTACAAACGTAAAGTGTGGAACACTCACGATCACGCCACAGGCCAGTGCCGCCTTGCATTCCGATCATCTCGTGGACACAAGTGTGTGATAGTACAAACGTCTTGTTATATTTCACCACTACCACACTGCCATATCCTACAACGTGCTCCGGTCGCTGTGATGCTACATACCATAAATCCTGCCCCTAGAGAACAACAGCGGTGACCTTTGATAGGCGGATACATAGTCTAAAGTTGACGTCAAGTACACACGGACGGTCCAATGGATATTCAGACGTGAAGGTATAGGCCCTTGTCCTTCCGAATTTTCGTCATGGCTGTGACAATAGATATCAAACGAGGCTGCCTCCTAGCACAACAAAGAAGACACGTACCGGCAATGATGGCGCTACCTACACCGCTTCCATCTTCTGCGTGGTATGTGACGATGTTGCTGATGAGTCAAAGTTTATGAGTTTTCTCCTAATCAGAATCAGTCGAAATGCACGCACCGCCCCTTATCACCAAAAATATCTTGTAGACCTTCGTGTACGCGTTCCGGAAAGCCAGGGTATTTCTACAGATGCCATTGAATGACGTGGAGAGGTATACGTCAATGGAGGGGAACACACGTTATACAGCGAGCCATCTGCGCCAACGGAACAACCCTCCTCTAGGTATCCCATCTTGCTGACGATCGCCGCAATACCGCAGGAGCTCAATCTGGCTGCACGGCGTCCTACCAGCTTAGCCAATGCACGGAAAAATTGCCGTTCCGCTAACGTGGTTTCCAGTGCGAAAAAGTGCGTGAAGATACCAATGATCATCAGGAGCTCCTCCGTGGGATCACTGCGATGTCATGGATCAGCAACAATTCCGAGATCGAAAGGGAAGAAGGGTATGGCACCTCTCCATGAGAGACAAGAACGCAGTATCCAGAGCATATGGTATTTCGATCTTGTACGTGTTTTGACCAAGGAACAGCACACCGTCATCAATAAGTTCACAGATGATAAGACGCAGAATCTCGCCCAGATACCGCCCTGAAATCAGTTTCTAAGAGTAGGTTAGCATCTGGGGTAGGTAAAGAGGTAGTACATAAGAACTGACCTCGAAAGCCTGTTCTCCCGGCTTATTGGACTTCTCGTCAATGATCTGGTCGTACTTTGTACGGGGGAGATGCTCGTGTTGGAAGGAATCAAATGCACCCTGCAATTGACACCAGCTCAGAAAGGGATAAATCAGAGGCATAAGAGTATATACCCATTCACAATTGATGGCCATCTCAGAATCGTCCTCGAGACCTAAGTTCTTGATCTTGGGGATGCTGCCCACACGTTCCATGTAGGCGGCATTGCAACCTGTACCGAAGATGACCGCGATCTTCGTCCGCGGATTCACGTAAGCTGAGGCAATGAGAGTTCCAGTGGTGTCATTGATAAGAGCTGTCAGTTGGACCGGGACTTTCTGTTCTGGATGGTCAGACGCAGGAGAAGAGGCGAGGCAAGGACAGCGTACATATTTCTCAAGGCTTTGGCGGAACATCTCAGCAACGTCGCGGCCCTCTGTGTTTGGTGCACCGAAGCCTTTCGTCCATCGGATAAGGTTGCCTTGGTCGATGCGATCTTGTCTACAAATGACAAGTCAGCGGTACGTTGGGACAGACATCAGAAGGCGGTACCCCCGGTAAACTTACGTGCATGGATATGAGAACTACGAGCGGACCTGGATCGTCAGCTTCGCGTACGATAGTTGGGAGGATTGTCGAGGTGACGTCATTGTGTAGATGCAACTCACCGTGAATCCGAGAGGTAAGAGGTCCCCGTCCTTGATGGATCCTTCTTCGTAGTTCGACCTGACGAACGTCTTGAGGCATTCCGCACAGAAATCGAACAGTTTCTGGCCATCCTCCTGCTTCTGCTCCTCGGTGAGACGGTATTTTGACTGTGTGATCTCGAATTTGCCATCGCCCTGGAGAGTAACGAGGCAGACACGTAAATTGGTACCACCTAGGCCGGTGTTTTGTGAGCAAGGATCGTGGAATGAATATACTTAGACCTTACCGAGATCGACGGCAAGATAGTCGCCCGTTTCTTTGCCTGTTGGCCAACCGAAAACATAGGTGGGGATCATGGGCTACGGGATAAACCAAGTGGAAGGTCAGCAAGGGAGAGAATGAAGATGACTGATCCGTGTTGAGCAAAGAGTAGAGATGGAAACGGAATGCGGATAGGAGACGAAAGCCATGGCAAGGTGAAGTCGCCGTAGATGGACAGAGGATAGCGAGGTAAAAAGATGCTAACAGAGAATCAGAGCCGATGACATACCACAGTCTGACCTGGCTTTTCCAAACCAACTTCAAGAGTGTCTTTGAACGCCTCGACGATCATGCGCATCCTCTGGGGAGTGAGCGTGAACCTGAAACGACGGCTGATTAGCCAGTCTCTGCCAATCGCGTAGTCAACAAGATACGCACAAACTCTCATACTTCCGCAAATGATCTGCCATGGTTCTGTCAACATCGACATAAGATGTGAACTTGATGTGAACGCTGGTAAAGCAGGAGGAGATGCGCACTTCTTGGTTGCGTGGGGGAGGTCCTCCTCATCGTGTGTCCTTGTGTGAAACGCGAGCGTCTGTCCCGAAGGCAGCGTAACGCTACCACTTCCCCTACGAGATGGTGGCATGATAGATTGCGAGAGAGATGTAAGAGGACGAGGGAAGCGGGGGAGAGCGGATCCAAGGGTGGACGACACTCCGAGGCCTGTCCGAGGCAGAAGCGGAGCGAAGAAGTGGGGAGACCGTGGGAAGTCCGTGACTTCTAATATGGTCTCGGATTCCGGGTGTAGTGAGTACCAATGGGGCCCACTGGTGTCAGTACTCTGAAAATAGCTACAAGCTCTTACGATATCGAAGCGAATGTTCAGAGCATTTAGCTGGTCGAGGTGAGTAGGAAGGTTAGACAAGGTTCGCCGTTCTTGTCGCTGATAGGGTCGGTTAGCCTCAGGTCGCCTGAGATCGAACTCACCCTCGCGCCCGAGGCCTCGCCGCTCTTCATTCCAACTTGAACCATCAAAACCGCAGGTTCTCATACATTCATACAGAGACATCACGCCGTCGACGAGAAAATCCACCCTTTCCTCAACCCTTGCTATGGGTTTCATCCCTTGGTTTACCAAGTATCCCGAAACGAAGGTGTCTGAACTTGCGGAAGAATACGACTACATCATCGTAGGTGAGCCCACTTCGGCCTCCGGTCTCGTACTTTACATGTTTACACACGTTTAAACCAGGTGGCGGAACAGCAGGCTGCGTTCTCGCGAACCGACTAAGTGCTGGCCCTTCCAATCGTGTCTTGCTCCTCGAGCAAGGCCCAGTTGCGGACACATGGGCATCCCGCGTGCCGCTACTTTCTTCCGATTTCGCTTCTGACGGCTCCCGCACACTCAGAATCACCTCAGAGTATCAGCAGGAGATCAACCAAGACCGTGTTCTGTACGTTGGCAAGGCGCTCGGCGGTTCGTCGAGGATCAATGCAATGCTCTATACGCGTGGACTTCCGGCTGAATACGATGCTTGGGAGGCAGCTGGCAGGGATGGGTGGGGGTGGAAGGATCTCAAGCCGTACTTCTTGAAATCGGAGCATGCGAACTATGCATGCGACCCAGACGTGCACAACACCAAAGGTAAGTTACGCATCATCTTGCGTAACGCTCCCCGAGACGACAAGTCACTTCCAGGTGAATGGCACAATTCGGATGGTGGAGACTTGGCTTTTAGCGGATTCGAACAGTGAGTTACATTGAATGGGGATGGCGGTCAGACGATGATGATGGTGTCCTGCAGCACTAAGGAAGCTTGTCGTGCCGTCGGCCTTCCCTACATCGGCGACCTCAACTCTCCAGATCATCCTTCTTATGGATGTGGTCGCATTCACCTCACGCGGGACGACCACGCTCGTCGTCACTCGACCTTCCACGCATTCATTCCTAAAAGTTTAGCATTGGAGAGACGCGAGAGGCTACACATATGCACGAACTCCACAGTGTCCAGGCTCGAGATCGACAACGAGACTAGTGGTCGTCATGTCGTCCGAGGCGTGGTCATAACAAGTGCGAACGGGACCACTAAAACTGTCCGTGCAGCGAAAGAGGTTGTGCTGTCAGCCGGACCTTTTGGATCACCCCGAGTATTGATGCTCAGGTATGCTACGCGCTTACACGACTGTATACCTTTTGGACTTATTGTTCCATCAGTGGCGTGGGTCCGGTCGAACATTTGAAGGAACATGGTATCAAAGTCATCAAGGATCTCCCTGCTGTCGGATCTAACTTGGTGCGTTCTGCGCTTGCGTTGGGGTGCCAGCGAATAGCTCTTGACGTTTGCCCATAGCAAGACCATTTCGGCGTCTCCGTTTCATACGATGTGCCGATGAAGGAGTCGCTTCTCGCGCTGGAGAAAAGGCCATGGGTTTTCATCATAGAACTCTTTCGCTACTTGCTATTTGGAACCGGCCTTCTACTGGCCCCGGTGTTGCAAATGGCGATATTTACCTCTTCAGCATTTCTGGATAGCAATGGTCTTCCCACGCAAATGGAGAAGGCGGATGGCAAGACTCTTCCCGACGTTGAGATCATGCCTGTATGCCACTTTATATCTCTCCGTATGGCTGTAATTCATCATGATGCATATAGATGGCGTACGACACGGGAGATGGGTTCGACTGGGATAAGAAGAACGGCGTGTATAGCTTCCTATGTGTTCTCTTACGCCCCAAAAGTAAGGGTACTGTCCGTCTTGCGTCTTCCGACCCCGCCGACGCCTTACGCATCGACCCCCGCTTCCTTTCCAACCCGGACGACTTCGCCCCTCTCCGGGCCTGCGTCCGTCTCTCCCTCCGCCTTCGTGACCGCATGCGAGCGCAAGGATATACCCTCCGCGATTGGCGCTCCCCCGAAGCTGAAGATGACGCATCATTGGACACATTCATCCGCGGACGCAATCGGACCACGTACCATTACTCGTCGACTTGTCGGATGGCTCCTGAACACGATGCAGAAGGGGGAGGAGTTGTAGACGATCGCCTGAACGTGCACGGGTTTGCCAACTTGCGCATTGCGGACTCGTCAGTGTTTCCTTGGATCCCGGCGACCCACCTTCAGGCCCCGACAGTTGCTGTGGCGGAGAAGTGTGCAGACCTGATGCTAGGAAAGTAACCAACCGGCTGTGCCAGTAGTCCTGTATTCTCGTGTAATGCGCCGGACGCTCAGGACAAGCATATGGGACATGTTTGAAGTGTTCTCCTATCATACATACATTGTAGGAACTTCCGTTCCGGCGCAATCTCATACCACGCTCGCTTTTCCAAATTCTTCTTCGAATGAAGACCTGACCTGCAAGCCGTGAAGTCCATTGTTATCCTTTCATGACAGCCCTGGGCATACCTTGGAGAAAAAGTCATCATCGGCGAGGACGCGAAGGCCTGCCAGGGCAAGTGCCTTTGAGACATTGAGGCAAGCCTTATGTGCCTCCGGTGTGGCTGCAGCTTCCGTGAATGCCACAGTATGGTTTCCACCGTTAGGCTGAGTAGGGATCGCTGGAATGGCGTTTCATTCCGAGGTACTCGTGAATGAATGCTGCCAGACTTACAAAATCCGGGATGGAGAGAGGGGAGGGCTGGACGAACGAAGTTAAGCTTGATACCACATTCATGCCACCCTGGGCGACATATATCATACCGTATGTTATATTTCCCTGGAAACGATATGAATCACGGTCGATATTCGCATTCAAAATATAAGAATAACGCACAAAGTCCGTTGATGCACTTGCAATTCCAAACTCATAGTCGATGGGGCCGTATTTACTCCTGAACGTCTCGGCAAATGTATCACCTAGTGGAATACATTGTCAGCGATACCGATAGACAAGAGCTAGGTACCTGCAAACCTAACGCTTTATTCTGACGCAGATCGTACGTTGGCTTTTCAGGGGGGGTGATATTGCATGTACAGGCGGTCGCCAACGCCGCCGCCCTTCGCAAAGATAGAATATCAGGACGAGTAAATTGAAGGAGTGTCTATTGACGTACTCGACACATGCCCGAACCCGAGGTTCAAGTAATTGTACTTCGGCCCTTGTCGGAGCGCGTGTATATAGTCTGTACGAGGGTGTGTTAACAGACAAACGATTGTCGCAGAGAAACACACACGTCATCTTGGAATAGTCCGGGATAACTGTCAATAGGTCAAAAAACGAAGATATGGCCAGGAGCAGGAGCGTACTGTTCGGCGCCCAGTTTTTTCCCTCAATGATTCCGTGCACGCGATGGCTGGGTTTGATCTGCTGGCGAAGCAGTCCGATACTTGAATATGCTGACACCGCTGCATCCAGAGCATTCTGCCCTTCCCAAGGTGCAAGAGCTGCATGCGCGCTGCAACATGGTATCTTAAGTTTGAAGTCGCGAAGAAGAGGATGACCACGCCACGCACGTATGGCCGTGATATTCAACCGTTACGCGTTCGAGAGCTAAGCAACTGGAGAGACTTGCACCATGGATTGGGCCCGGGGCCGGATGGGACCTATAGCACTTTCAGTCATTTCCCTCTATAAGCGGCAGGAAGGAGGGAGACACTTGCATAAGACACGCGTCCATTCCTTCGTATGCCCCAGCCTCCAGTAGAATGGCTTTCCCAGAGCCTCCCTCCTCCGCTATGATGGTAACATATCAGAAGCCTAGCCGACGTATGTGCGCGGGACAAACCTGGCGTTCCCAAAAGAGCTACCTTGCCAGGGATATCGTGTTTGAGCATAGCTGCTTTGACGGCAAGCGCGACGGCGACACCAGAAATCGCGATTAGATTGTGACCACAAGCATGTCCGATCCCGGGAAGGGCGTCCATTTCTGAGTTCACACCCAGTGTGCGACCGCCGCTGCCGTTAGTGAAAGTGGCAATCCAGGCCGTCTTCAAGTGAAAGTGCTCTTGAACATCCCATCCGCGCTTCTTCATGAACGAGGTCAGAGTGTCATGCGCATGCCTGAAAGGATGGCGCAAATGCGTGGTTATAGTGAGTGATCCGTTCGGGACTTGCGAGAAAGTACCGACTTTTCCTCGAACATGAGCTCAGGGTGACCTGTAGTAATGTTCGAAGACCGAGAGGTGGCGCAGCAAATGTAGCATACCATGGATATCCATGCTGAGGGCCCTTAGATCTCCATCCAAAGCGTCGATTTCAGCTTCGATCGTCCTGAGGACATCTGGCCTGTATACCCCCAACGATTGATCTTGCCCATCGACTTCGTATAACGGGCCAGTCGTCGCGTCAGGTCTCCAAATCGGAACGCGGTCCTTCGTCAAGACAGGCATAGCCATGGAAAAACGTTCTTTTCAAGGTTTCCACTGGCAAGGCGGGGACCGACGCTTGGTGAGATCTTGAGAAGTTGAGCGAGTTCACGTTCATGGTCGGCTTCTTATCTTATCTTATGACTCTGAATCTTAAGTATCTAGAAATTGGCGTTCGATTTCCCACTTGCCACATACAACCGGCGTACCACCAGAGCTAATGCAAGATCAACAATTGGAACTCCAATCCGCCATCGGAAAGGGCAGCCTGACTACTATGCGCTGGTAGGCCCCTGACTCTTTGGTATCAGCCGGGTCGCCTGCTCGGAGCGCGGCTTGATGTCACATTCAAAAGGGTTCACATGTCTAGTACACGATGGGTAAGCGCAGACATGGGGTTCACGACGGTCCGACCTACAAAATCAACCCGGGATGAAACAAGGGTTCAGACGGCAAGGGCTGTCCTGGTTTCGGCGTGATGTCGAACACGGAGAGTATGCAGACCGAGG
The DNA here is from genome assembly GCA_012932865.1 of Amylostereum areolatum. Taxonomy (NCBI): domain Eukaryota; kingdom Fungi; phylum Basidiomycota; class Agaricomycetes; order Russulales; family Stereaceae; genus Amylostereum; species Amylostereum areolatum. Next base: position 2,560,555 of record SAXG01000002.1, read on the forward strand.
TGTACCACATCGAATCGTGCGCCATAAATCGACCCTAGGATTAGGCCGGGTTGGTAGGGTAGTACCATGTGGAGATTGACCAGTACTTGGCTTACCGGACAGATCCTTTTTCCGAAACCAAAGACAGCGTCTGGACCTTGCACGCTCGTGTCGAGCTGGCCACTGGCCGTTAGAAATCTTTCTGGGCGCACCTTGTCCGGTTCAGGGTAGGTGGATGGGTCGTTCATAAACGCCCTGTGTCAACATTTAGTGGGACTCGAAGTTTAGTAGGTGGCGCTTTACCATGCGTTCCACGTTATCACTGTGCCTTTGGGGATGAAGTAGCCCTTGTATACGTCATCCTCGGCGCTGACGTGTGGCATCCCTATTCCCAACAGTAGGTGCTCTTCGAAAGAGACATAAAGCGAGCAAAAGGCAAAAAAAGCGTACCCAGAGGTGCGATAGTTCCCCAGCGAAGGACTTCTTTCACAAGTGCCGATATATATGGTAGCCCGTTCTCATCCGAGAACCCTGGAAGACGGGTGTCCCCGATGACTCTGTCCAACTCTTCATGTGCACGTCGTTGCACCTCCGGAAAGAGAAGCATGGCGAGGATGAAAGCTTTGAAATAGACCACAGTCTGGGGCCGAGAATTAGAACGAGGATATATATGTCAGTACAGCATGGCCACGCACTGTGTCCGCGGCGCCTAGAGAATGTAAACGATGAATTACGGGTTTTCGATATCGCAAGAGACCCAGCGTACCCAAGTAAGCGGTAGCGCAGATGCTTTTGATGTTATATTCATTTGAATTGAAGATCGCATCGTCGCTGTAGTCGTCCAACAACTCAGTCGCCGCGCAATTTACCGCTCTTCCTTGACCCTACAGCACCGTCAAACACGGAGCACGTTGCGATATAAGTACAACCCACAAGCTCTCCCTTGAACCACTCATAAGGGGCGTTCAACATTCTCAGAGTATCGCGCTTCCATTCATCAGTCTGCTTCTTCCAACCCATTCCAGGAAGCCAAGACGGTAGGTGTTGGACTGAGATCATAGCCCGTTAACACACGGAGCTACAGTGAATAATAGGCACTACTCACGCCATGGAAAACTTTCTACAGCCCATCCATCCAGTGATCTATTGAAACCTTCCTGAGCGCTATCGGCGTAAGCGATGAACTCGTCGTTCTCGGGTTTGACCTTCATGCCGTAGACCATGTCTAGGATCAGTGAACTCGCCATGCTATCATTGAAGTTGAGTCATGTACAATGTTTACACTAATCGAGGAAGCACGCACTACGGGATGTGGTGAAGGAAGTTGTCCGGCGTTTCCAAGAAACGTTGCAGTAGGCTGATAGTCATTCTCTCCATGTGTGACCTCCATTTTCGAGTTTCAGCTTGACGGAAGTGTCGTTGGAACACGGGACGGCATGTTTTCCACTTCTCTAAATCTGGTGAAAACGCGAAGCTCCAGCCAAACCCGATGCTGAAGAGGGAATATGTATTTAGAAAATGGGTCTTCAGCTATACCGTTAGGGCCAACGCACGCTTCGTTGATCATTGGAAGACGGGGTCTAAATGTGCCTTGGATCAGTACTACGAAGACCTGGGAGAGACAAGGCAAGACTCGCCGCAGGTTGAAGTTGGAGCCTTTTTTGTCCAGAAGTTCTTTTGCTGTTGCTATATCATTCGCGACCATGAAGTACGTGCCTAGTAAGTTGACATGTACGAGAGGCGAGCCTGATGATAACGATTCAGTCCTTGTTCGCGCCAATCAAAGCAACCAAACTCACCATACTCCCGCGCCCAGTTTGCATAGGCAAGCCACTGCGAGTGCTTTGGGATGTCCAATATGTTGCCTATGAGAGGCCAGCCCTTGGGTCCGGGAGGTAAGTTTTCGATGGCCTCACGACCTCGGAGTCGGATGTAGAGGCTATACGAAAACAGGAAGGAGAGGAGGAGGACCCCTGCGTCGACAAGCGGTATACCAGTCAGTGACATGATGTCTAGACCCAAGGATTGCTCCTAAGAACCTGACGCCCTAGTCTTCTTTATAAGTTTTTGAAGGCGGCCGCGAGGTTCCATAACGAGGTCCAACTTAGTCTTGCGGTCTGAGCGGAAAAATTATAACTTCGAAGGAAGCTCCAGGCTGGAATTTGGGTTGACAGCCTCCGTGACAGCGCACGGGGCGTTTTGGGGCGTTGGATGGTCGTGGTGACCGTGGTAGTAGTGGCGTGTACATATGGGCAAGACCTGGACATCCCTAATATGCAGTGGAAATCAGCAGACCGTCCCACCATTCTAATCACCAGTGATGGAAAGCGCCGGAAGAGAGCAAGAAGAGGGATATGGTTGCTGCTTTCTTCCACATATCGCCGCAAACGGAGGGTCATTTGCACACGAGCGAGACGCTGGTGGAAACTGACGTCTACGTTATCAGCCGTAATTACAAGTGAAAGTTACGAAACATGTACGGCGGATTGGTGCATATATATGGCAATTTTATTACTGTTGGAAAGAGCGTCCTCCCTGAACGGCCTGAACTCTTGCAAAAGAAACGAGCCCGACAAAGTCAGACGCACCTGGTAGTTCTTCGTCACTCCCAATCGTCCACCAGCATCATTTTCAGCCAGCACCTCCGGTACCGCGAATTGCGCCTCGGGCCTTTGCACGTCGTCAGCGTCCCGCGCGCGCTTCGTGCCCTGTCCGCCCTCCTTCCGTCTTACACCGCCCGTGCACGCCTTCACGCCTGTCGTCGCCTTGGCGGAGTGCGCCGCGGACGCGTCGTGGGGACGTAGTTGTAGGGCGAGGCCAGGGCAGGATCTAATGTAGGGCCAGAGGAAATGGGGGCTAGAAAAGAATGAGCGCGAGAAGATCGGACAGGAGATGCTCACTGGAGTCGAACATGGTGAATCCTGAACGACGAGCGACGTAGCTAGGACGTCGCAGGATCGGGACGAGGAGGAACCGGAGGGGAACGTCGGGGACCACGACGGTGTAAATATCAAAGGCCTTTTATAGAGCGCAAACACGTGTGGGTACATGTGGGCTGTGGGCGCCACGGGGTCCCCGGAGAGTACTTACAGCGATTCGGTACGCAGGCGGCAGGCCTAGCTTGCGGTGTTTTCTCGTTCTAAAAGGGTAAGTCGCCTGTGAAGCCAGGCTTGAAGGATACATTGCCGTCGGGAACAAGATTGGAAGCTGGAAGATCCGAGTCGTGAAGCAGCCGCCGACGAACCAACGGAAGGTCGGTGACTCGGAAGAACTGGAAACAACCCCGGCACAGATCGGCCGTCTCGGCAACCACAAAACACCACGTGATCGCGTTGAACTCGAGTGTGACTCGGCGACGCGTTCTCGGCGGTTCTGCTCCTTTTCACAATCTATCTCAACAAGCTATCCGACCCATCCGGCGACACTCGACACTCTCATTTTGTCCGCGATGTCAAACGATATCAACTGTCAATTGCTTATCCTCGCTTTGCCACCATGATTTTATCCCAATATCGTGCGTCAAGCGACTGTACTACTCAATGCTGTCACACCGCTCCATCGTTGAACCATCGCTCATTGTCCAGTTCGGACGTACGGGACGATCTCTTGAACATATAACCCATAGTCTCTTATTCCTCTCGTTTCGGATTGTGCGTCGCTTGTACACTTCGCCGCGTGTCGAAAAAAGTGGCGCGCTCGACCCGATCATCACCATGCACCTGCAACTCTCCTATATAAATTATTTTGTGGTGACCCCTATTGCGTCTTCCCTCCTTTCCACTACCAGTGATGACTCTCGAAGACCCGCAGAACTATACTCTGTGTCGCCGTCCACAGGCCTCGTGGTGGCCTGGGGCTCACCAACTTCCACGCCGCCGAAGAGCATCAGGAAAACCCTACCCTGCAAATGAGCGACTAAACACGACTAAACACGACTAATTTAGTGGTATCCGTCTCGACCTCGCAAATCGCTCTCCAACTCGCTAACATCGCGCTAATGCCTTGCACATATTCTGCTTGCTAAAATCATCTAATCTTGGTGTGTTAGCGGGCGCGGAGGGGCTCAGATTAATAAGGTTGCACAAGCTTCCTCAAGTTGTATTACTCGGTTATCTTTGCAAGATCACAAGCTGTAGTTTCCAATGAATGAACCATCATATAATTGTGTACAGTAGATGAAAAGTACCCTCATACAACGGTCAAATACGAGTGTCTGTCCATGAATGGGTTTACCCGGAAGGCTGCACATACTTCCAGAACATTGAAGCACGTCCATTCTCGAGGAACGCAAGCACCGAACCGAGGAAATAGGTGGATGCTGCGAGCGATCGTGTCCACCGCGATTACACTCGATGTTCGTGTACCATCACGACGAACTGAGCGTGAAACCTTGTACATACCATCACTTGCGTCGGGATGAGCCGCAAAGGGTGTGAACCATTCGACATACGCGAGATGTTTGGGCGGATCCGGGCGTGCTGAGGAGTACATTTGATTGGCAGCCTCAGCAGGCATCTTGAACACTACGCGGACTTGTGCGACACGGTACCCTAAGAACAGATGGCATTAGTGATACGGAAACAAGACCACCTTGATATAGATACATACCTCGAACGTTGTTCTGCTCCGAGTTACCGATCTTCACGAGCACTGTGTCAAATCGACTTGGGACTGTGCGGTTCTGAGTGCTCGTGTACGATGGGCGTATATGTGCCACGTCTAAATCCTGCACATTGTCCTGATTTCGGAGGAAATCTGGTGTCCAAAACTTAATCTTGTGATAGACGGCCACAAATTGGAGTGGAACACGGAGGTTGTCGGCTGCCCTACGAGATGCGACGGTGCTGAGATATGGCTGGTTGTGTTGTGTGACGAAATCGGCGACAGCATCGGAGAAGTTGACAGCTCCGTATGAGTCATTGAGCGTGTCGAGCGAGACGGCTTTGAGAGTCGGCCATTTCGTCATGAGAATGCACGGACGCAATGATGTATCAGGGGTTTGGAATTCGGAAGGCTCAGGATGCCCAGCGAGACGCCAAGCGATAAACACCGCATGCCTCTGGATTTTCTCCCGGCGCTCGAGCCATGTTGTCATTTGCGGGTACTCGTCTTTACGGTTGCTTGCGCGGTATGCATCCTTTGCAAAATCGATGTGAAGACGTTCGGACTGCTCCGTGTTGTAGTTATCGGTCGTTCCGAAGAGCTCGATGCTGGGGCGGTAGTGGCACATTGCGTGTATCTTCGGAAGATTGAAGTGTTCTCGTATGCCCAAGTCCACGAAGATCTCCTTGTTATCATGGAAGCGGCGGAGTGCATCGTCGAGGTCATCCAGAGTTTCGGATGTGTGTGATGGGAATTGGGCTATGTAGAGGAAATCTAAGAGCGCGCGGACAGCGTTGATGAGACGTGATGGATTCATGTTGTTCGGGAGAGGCAAGTCGACGATAAGTCCCATTAACACTCAGCACATCTGTTAAGGACGGTCCTTATCACGTGACAAGCGGCTCAGGCTACAGTATTCGTGTGGATGAGAGGTGGGATCAGGTGATCCAGACGTCTCGGTGATACGAAGGTTAAGGTCGATAAGCGAAGCAGTAAGTCTTCGCGGAAGACTTAGGCGAGCTTTCGACTTAGTTACTTTGGGCTCTCTTTAGTATACTGGAGAGGAGGTTCTTTAGTTAGAACAGTCCTGTATTTACAAAGAGAACGAGCTGGGGAATAGCTCGCTCGTTGAGCCTCCTTTTATAGGAAAGGAGGTCGAGTAAATATATGTACATTCGGCGACGGTTGTATCAAGTATCTACGGAGACGAACTGTGGCACCGTCGAGGCTATGCCATTGGGACGGTGACAATCTGTGGCACCGTCGAGGCTATGCCGTCGAGACGGTGACGATCTGTGGCAGCGTCGTTGAGACGGTTACGAGCTGGGGCACAGTCGTAATCCGTCGTTTAGCGACGTCCTTCCTAGTAAGGCAATGGAAAATGAAGTACCTTGGACAAGTTGTAACACTATCCCCCTCTCTAGAATCTACGTCTCGTAGATTCCTGAATCGAAGCGGTTCTAGTGGGATGTCTTGAACATGCTGTCGATCGCTCGTTCTCCGCCATTGGAGAAGGAATATTGTTGATGCGATGAGTGTGAGGATCGTAAGTCCTACGATGATGCTGATGGCGGCGATGAGCCAGTGTGGAGTGGGCGTATTGAAAATCGCGAGATTGGGTGATTGTGCTGATTGCATCATGCTTCTGGGTTTGTCGCTTTCTGATGTTCACTCTTTATATCCTTGTCCGGACCTCAACGATAGAATTCTATTCTACCGCTTTACCCACGACTCTACTACTTCCATGTCTTCTTTGTCTATCGTGGGAGATCCCAGCCTATGCCCTATCCTCGCCGTCATGACAGGGTCGTCGGGGTCTGAACCGGGGTCCATGCCTCTTGAAGACTCCTTTGATGCTGCACCTCCGCTTCGATTCCTGCAGTGCTTCTTCGTCGAGGCTTCTCGGCCTCTTCAGGGCGCGAGCGACGTCCGGACGGCTTAGGAGCTCCGTGACTCGCTTGAGATGACGAAGGAGTTCGTCGTCGCGTGGGTCGGGTGTGGGAGTGCGCGAAGGGACGGGCGAGGGAGGAGGAGTGGTGGGAGGAGTGGAGTCGGTGGTGGAGAGGTTGCGCGATGAGGGGGCGAGGGTGGAAGACATATCGGTTGGTGTGGGTGGTGCAAGTGGGTTTGTTTAGACGATGTCTCAGGGTGTCGTGGTCTTTATAGCTTTCCCTTTTATCCTTACGATGCGGAGGGGCAATGATGTAATCATTGCCAGCAATCGTAAGCGATGATTTGTACATAATCAAAACTGAGTCGTAAGCAAACGGCGCGGCCAGCGCGTCGCGTAGAGAATACCAAGCGTTTCGCCTTCCTCATAGCGATAGGAACCGGTACAGTAAAGAAGTCCGAGGAAAATATGCGTACGAGTGAGGGCGCAGTCCGTGATCAGTCCGAAGAGTATCGTAACGATGAGTCGTGAAAGCGTGACGACAATGATGATGATGATGATGATGGAGAAAGTCCGAGTGCATATGATGGGTAAAAGTTCGTCCGTGCGCTTACCAAGGCTCCGGCCAGTGATCCTTCGACTCCTCCGCTTCCTGCAAGTCCCAATCTGTCTCCTTCCAGAAGAGATCGTCGACGCGCCAGGAGTGATTGAAGCGCGAGGGTGGTTCTTGTTGAGTGCGGAGCATTGCGTCCTCCCAGTACAGCCACTGCTCAGCGGCGTGTTGGGCGGCTTCGTGCGTCAGGTTCTCGCATCGCGTGAGGAATCCCAGAAGCTGCCTGTGGGCGCGGGCGGTAGCGTCGGTACGTCGGAGGTGGGGGTGGGACATCAGTGTTCCTGGACCGTAACTGATATCCGGACGGTCCGGGCGAGGGCGAGGAAGAGGAGTCTGTGGTCGGAGGGGATCGCAGGACCGAGATCGGGGGAAGTGAGGGGGAGCGCCCTTGCGACGGGGGCAATCTCGGCGGAGATGGCCTCGCTTGCCGCATTTCCAGCAGCGTTTCCGCGGCTTCGAGGGAATCGCGTCCCACTTCTCTTGCGTCCACGTGGTTGGTTCGTCGCTCCATGGGTCCGAGGGATTCTCGGCTGCTTCCTTCGTCCTGTCGTCCTTCTCCGATTTGTCCGCCGAGCTGTCCGATTCGTCCGCTGAACTGTCTGACTTGTCCGTTAGGTTGAGTTCCTGTCTCCGGCGAGCGCGGTCTTCCATCATCCGATCGACTATCTTCTTGAGTTCCTTGAAGTTCTTCCTCACCCGATGCATCGGGGAGTCTGAACTCTCTGATCCGCTTGAACGGTCTTCCGTCGGGGTCGACAGAATCATGTTTACGTCGCTGTGCGGTGACTCGGGGATCCTGGGTGACGGGATCTCGAGCGTGGTCGGGGTGCGGACGTAGGAATAAGGGATAGGGGGCAGGGTTTCCGTGCCACGGCATGGGAGCGTCGCTAGCAGATAGTGGGAATGGAGTTGGCGGTCTAGGCATGGCGGACAGCCGAGGAGGTGTCCTAGGTACCGGTCGCGGACTGCTGGCCGGTTGTCCGGTCGGTTGTCCGGGCTCTGGAAGGACCAGGGACTGTCCCGATAGCTCTCTTGGCAGGGGCTGTCCGAACTGCTCTTCGGGTAATCCGTTTCTAGCGACGGGAGGCTGGACGGGGTTAATCTGGGTGATGCCGGGGATGGGTAAGGATCCTGGTGGCGTGGGGGCGGTGACGGGTCGTGGAGGGGCGTTAGGAAGGAACGGGGGTCTGGTGAGGGCGGATGCGATGGGATCGGGTCGAACAGTATAGCCCGGGGAGATGTGATGTCCATGGAAGATGAGGTCGATGTCGGGGCCTTCGCGTGGCGACATATGGGGAACTCCGGTAGTTTCCATTCGTCTTCGGAGGATTTCTCCTTCGTAGGCGGCACGGAAGGTATGTCTTTCCCAGTTGAGCCAGTTGACTCGGAGTCCGACTTCAGTGAGGAACTTTCGGAGTTCTGCGACGTTGAGTATAGCCGCTGCGCTAGCTTCCTGAATCGTCGAAGGAGCTTGACCTCTCGTTCCTCCATTTCGGTCGAGAGCGTCAGGTACCTCAAGTCCAGCTGGTGGAGTTCTTCGTCGAGCATCTTGTTGTGGTCTTCCAGGATGCCCTGGACATCGGCCGACTCCCTCCTGAGGTCGTCGATCCGCTGCCTGGCCTGCTCGATCGCTACTCCGGCTATCATGTGGGCTATTTGATTCTCGAGTATCGGGGAATCGGGTGTTGGGACCTTCGTCGCTCCGGACCACGGGAATTGCATTGGCACCTGTGAGGAATCCGGGTGCTTCAGTTAGGGTTCTTCTGTATGCTTCTAATCGGCTTACCCCCTGTTCTTCCGTCTGGTCCTGACCTGGACGGAGGAGGTACTGACTTAGTTGCGAAGATTGCTGCCGATCGAGCGATGAAGCAGTCTCCACAGAGAGTGCGTTCCTGTTGAGTGTGGTGTGCTTTGTTGCAGACGAGGCGGATGCGTTCGACATTGTTGGTTGAGACGGTCTGATTGGTAGAGGAGATGTTGGTTGCGTTCGGGGTGGTGGACATTGGTGATCTGTCTTGTTGAACCTGTAGGGTTTTTATCCCCCCCTTGTTGGCAGTGCATTCGCCTGGATGCCGTTGAGTCTCACTAATGTCTTACTTTCGTCTTGCGTTTCTTTCGTCTTGTTGGTCTTCGTTCTTGCTGCGTTGCGTCGGTTTCGTCGCGATCAGTGGCTTCTGTGTTGGTATCTTTGATTGGCTGTGGTGGTAACTTCGGTGCCTTGGGGTTATTACGATGGAACTCTGCGATCGCATCTTTTGATCCTTCGAGATTAGATGCTGGTTCCCATGTGTTACCGGAGTCGGGGTATCCTTTCCATTTTACGAAGTAATGTAACGGTTCGGAATATCGTTTGTCTAGTTTCGAGGCTATTATTGTTTCCAGTTCGTAGAGTTCTTCATCGTTTACTAGTTCCGGAGGCGGTTTTTCGTAAGCTTCTCCATATTGTTCTGTTTCTTTGAACGGAATTAATAGTGCCGCGTGAAATACCGGATGTATCTTCCACTTTGCCGGTAGTTCTAAGCGATAGGTTACTGGTCCTATTACTTTTTCAATTTTGAATGGGCCAAATCGCTTTGGTGCTAGTTTAGTTTTCGGGTATACCGTGTTAAGATTTTTTCCGTCTAACCATACTTGGTCACCCTGTTTGAGTTGATCTCGCAGTGTGAACATTTGATCATGCTGCATTTTCATTAATTTGGCAGCTATTTCCAGACTTGCTTCTGCGTTGTCCCATGCGTCCTTAAAGTTCTTTATTCTTTCTTCGGCTGTCGGTATTCGCGGATCGGTTGGTATTGCCGGGTTAAACACCGGTTGATACCCGTGTAGGAGTTCAAATGGGGAAGCTTTCGTAGCTGAATGTTGTCTTATATTGTGTGCAAATTCTGCTTTTGGTAGAAGTTTTGCCCAATTCGTTTGATCTCCGTTGCAGAATGCTCGAAGATATTGTTCTAACTCTTGATTCACTCTTTCTGTTTCGCCATCCGTTTGGGGATGATACGCTGTACTGAGCGACGAGATAACTCCGAGGCTTTCGCAGATGGACTGGAATACTTTGGATGCGAATTGAGGGCCTCTGTCCGATATCATTCTTTTCCATAGTCCAAATCGTCTGTAAACATTGTCGATCAGAAGATCAGCTGTTTCTTCTGCGTTGATCGTCTTTAGGCACGGCGTGAATACTGCGGTTTTGGTGAATCTGTCGACGACTACGTTGATCGAATCGAATCCATTGGAGATCGGAAGATCTGTAATAAAATCTGATGTGATTGTTTCCCATGGTCGTTCTGGTATTTCTGTAGGTTGTAATGGATGTTTCGCCGGATGCGTGACATTTTTTGTTGACTGGCATACGGGACATCCTTGAACATAACCTTTTACGAAGGAAATCATCTTTGGCCACCAAAAGTTTCTTTGTACTAGCTCCAGAGTTTTCATTTCGCCTGGATGTCCAATTGTTTCTAGATCATGATGCGATTTTAGGATCATGCGTCTGAGTTCGAGATTCTGTGGCACATAGATCTTTCCTTTTCTGATGATCAGATCGTTCTCGAAGTTCCAATCTTCGATTCCTTTTGCGAGGGTGCGTGGTCCCGATCTTTTGATCGTATCTAACGCCGTCCAAACTTCATCATCTAGGTGTGAGAAGTTTCTTAGTTCTTTGAGAAGTTCTTTGTCTCCGACTGCTTCGACTGTTCCTCTTCCGGTGGCTCTAGCCCTGAAAACCGAAGGGTGAAGCAGGATGCGGTCATCGTTGTCTGGAATATCTTCCTTATGATCTGGTCTTCTAGAAAGTCCATCTGCCTTGTTTGTACTTCCTGGTTTGTGTACCAAGGTGTAGTCGAAACGGGACAGATACAAGCTCCATCGTGCCTGTCGTCGATTGAGTTTCTGAGCTGTTGTGAAATATTCTAGATTTTTATGATCTGTCCAGATTTCGACTTTGTGGTTCGCTCCTTCTAGATAGTGTCGCCAGTGTTCTAAGGCTTTCACTACTCCTAAGAGTTCTTTGTCGTATATCTCGTAATTTTGTTCCGCGGGAGATAGTGATTTGGATAGGTACGCGACCGGATGCCATCTTTTGATCTCATCTGGCTGCGATAGGATGGCTCCGTACGCAAAATCGGAGGCGTCACTCTCTATGCGGAATGGTTTGTTTTCATCGGGCATGATTAAGATTGGGGACGACGTGAATTCTCGTTTCAGTCTTTCGAAGGTACGTTCACATTCGGCCGTCCAGTTCCATTCGTGGTCTTTCTTTGTGAGCTGGAATAGGGGTCTGGCGATCTTGGAATAGTCTTTGATGAAGCGTCGATAGAAATTTCCAAATCCGAGGAATGATTGGACTTCTTTTACTTTCTTCGGTGTGGGCCATTCGGCTAGCCCTTGGACTTTGACCGGATCCATCTGTACCTTGTTGTGCGTGATTATCACGCCTAGGTACTCGATCGATGGTTGTTCGAAGAAGCACTTCTCTGGTTTGAGGAATAGATCGTTCCGTTCTAGAAGTTGGAGGGCTTCTTTCATCAGTTTTCTATGTTCGTCGAGTGTTTCTGTAAATATCAGTATGTCATCCATATAGACCACTACTTTTCCGGTGTCTATTAATTCTTTGAACAGTGCGTTCATCATTGCTTGGAATGTTGCGGGTGAGTTGGTTAGTCCGAAGAACATTACCATTGGTTCGAAAAGGCCTCTGTTTGTTTTGAACGCAGCTTTCCATTGATCTCCTTCTTTGATCCGAACATTGTTGTATCCCCATCGGAGATCGAGCTTTGAGAAGATCTTAGCGCCCTTTAATTTGTCGATGAGATCTGAGATGAGTGGTATCGGGTATTCATTTTTAACCGTGATCGAGTTAAGATAGCGATAGTCCTGTACTGGTCGAAGAGATCCATCTTTCTTCTTGATAAAGAAGAAGGGCGATGATATCTCTGATTTTGATTCTCGGATGTACCCTTTTCGTAGATGCTCGTCTATGAATGTGTCCAGTTCCTTCCGTTCTGGTACCGTCATTGGGTATACTTTGCAATTTCGAGGTTTCCATCCTTCAGTCAGGTCTATCGCGTGATCCCAAGGTCTGCTGATTGGAAAGCGTTCCGACGCTTTCTTTTCGAATACCTTCTGATACTGTTTGTAACTAGACGGAATCATCTCATCGAGTGTCTTCTTCTTCTCTCCTATGGCCGCTCTTTCTGCGAGTTCTTGTGCCTTGGTTGCTCTTGCTGTTATCCAAATACCGGGTTCGTTTGCTTCTTTTGCAATCGGCATTGTTTCTACGTCAGTTTTTCCATGGAACGTTCTGACTATCCTGATATCGGCGAGATCGGAGTTGGATTCGGGGTCTTCTTGTTCTTCTATCGTTGCGTGATGGTTGATTTTCTGTTCTTCGAATGATTGTAGAGAGTGTTCGTCTTTTCCTTGGACGATCATTGTTTTACTGGTAGTGAGGCACGTACCTGGACATGTTTGTAGTGTAATCTGTCTCTTTCTCCAATCGATATGAGGATTGTGTTTCTTGAGCCAAGGGGTTCCTAAGATTACTTCGTCTCCTCCCAGGGCTGTGACGAACAATCCTAAGTTTTCGCGGTGAATTTCTCCGTTGATCCCTTCCATCGTCATTGGAAGGTACACTTTCTGTTTGATCTCTCCTAGAGTGTTCCTAGATCCATCAACGTTATATATTGGTATTGGCTTCTTCAATTGGATCAGATTCATCTTGTGTTTTCGTACGAAATCTGGATGGATCAGGGTACTGCTTGCTCCGCTATCGAGCAGTGCTTTTGCGGCGGCTTTACGGAACTTTCCATGAAATGTAACAGGTATATGAATTGATGGAGCGTGCGTTGCTCCATCTTGGTATGACCTTATATACACTGTTCTATTTACATCATCTCCTGTTTCCTGCACAGGAGACCGATTTGAAAAGTTCATTGTCTGTGTCCTTTCAACAGCCGCGGTTGAAGGACGATTCAAAAACCCTGATTGTCTTTGAACATGTTGGCAGTGCGTGCGAACGTTTCACTGTCCATCTTGTTCACAAGTTTGGTGATCTGATCAATCGGGGATTCTTCCTCTGTTAGATTCGCTGTTCGTGCATTGATCGTTGTTTGGGTACGTTTCTCTGGGCAGTTCCTGGAGATGTGTCCTGGCTTCCGGCAATAGAAGCATGATCCTGATTTCTGGAGTTCGGTACGTTCTTGCGGGGTAAGTCGTCTGAAGTTTCGGTTATTGTTTCCGGTCTGAGCGGCCCTGGCGGTGGTAACGTTCCCTTTATTTCCGTTTCCTCTTCGGAATGGAACGTATGTCTGTGGTTTCTTGTATAGAAGGGTGAGATCACTCGTCGGGTTCATTGGTCTCGTATAATGTCGTTGGAATGCTTGAGCTTCTCGCCAGTTATTATCGATGCGCAGTGCGAGTTCATACCATTCGTCGATATCGTTCGAGATGTGATCTCTCTTGAGAATCTCGACTACTATATCGTTGCGCAGTCCTCTCTTGAATTGGTCGATCAATGCTTTATGATCGTAACCGGCTTCCATAGCATAGTCTCTAAAGACCGTGATGTAATCTTTGGTTTCCATAGTGCCTTGTTCCAGGCGCTGTATGTTGAATCTAGCGTCTCTTCCGGGGTCTATTTCTCCAAAGGTTTCTAAGAAGTAGTCACGGAATCCCGTCCATGGAAGATACCTTTCTGGATCTATGCCGCGCTCTCGTGTCTTATCGATCTTGCTTATTAAGAGGGACGCCCAGTGAAGGGCGGGTCCATCTGTGAGATGCGAGAGTACAAAGGTTATCTTACGCATGTTGGTTTTGTATGCGTTGGGGAATGCTATGAAGCGAAGTACGCATTGTTCAATGAATTTTGCTGCCTTCGCTCGGTCTCTTCCGTCGTACACTCCTAGCGCGTTCAGTTTGAATCCTTTGTCTTTGTCTTCGGGTTTAGATCCAATCGTTCCTGTTCCTCCCGGTGGTGAATGCCATGGTGGGTGTTTCGTTCCTTCCGGAAGATCTGCGGTTGCTCCTCTTCCGAATACATAGTCCTGAACCTTTTTTCCTTTCTCATTATCAGCTGATCGGTCAGAAGGCGATGATGGTTGCGGTGATGGTGCTTTCCATCCTATTGGTTCGCCTAAACCGAATCCTATGGGGAATCGAGCCTTATGTCCTGGTTTCGCGGGATCGGCTGGTGTTGGAGTTGCAGGCGTCTGGAGCGGTATACTAGTTTCTCCAGGGGGGACATTGCTAAGTGTGGCGGCGGGGTTGGGTATCGAGGTGGTAGTGTCTCCCATTGTCGTGACGTTCTCTGGTCTTACGAATAGATTTCCTTGTCTTCCTTTTCTGGTTTCGAAGATGTCTTTGTCTGATTTAATTGATGGAGATCTTGTTGATTCTTCTGTATGTCTTTCCGTTTCTGCTGCGCTCGATGGGCTGCCTTCTCGACTTCTTCCGGAATCGGACTTAATTTGGGGGTTTGATACAGTTCTCTTAGGTTCTGGCGCGGTTTCTTCTGGAGGCTGTGTGCCTGCTGCGGGTTCTTGAGGATGCTGGAGTTCGGTTTGAGGGTTCTGTGGTTCGGTTGTCGTGTCGGCTGTGTCGGTATCGGGATCAAATTCCCAGTAGTCCTTAATATTCCCGGTGTAAGGTTTCTCTTCGACTTTCTGTGCGTCTGGGTGTTTCCAGAGTTCTTCTGATGAGAGGGGCCCGATATGAGGTCTTGAATAATCTGGGCGCTTCCAATGTGAGTTGTCGTAGGTTCCGTCTTCCTTTTCTCTTTTGGATCTATCTTTGAAGTATTCTGCTGCTGGGGGAAGGTTGTATCTGTATATGGGTGGGTTCCACTGGTATGCGTATGTCCCTTTGCTTTCTTTCGCAACGAGGGTTCCGTCGTAGTAAAAAAGGAGATGATAGGGGTCAAATGTCCAGCGATGATCTTCGTTTCCGTTAGGGAAGTCTCGACTGCAGTTTGATTGGAGTTGAGGGATCTCAAAGTCTGATGGTCTTTTTTCAGCGGGTTGTTCCGCTGATTCCGTGGTGGGTGTTTCGTTTGACGCTCTGCGCCAAACTGTAGGGTGAGCTAGTGTAGAGGAGAGCTCGTTCTAGTGTTAAGGACGGTCCTTATCACGTGACAAGCGGCTCAGGCTACAGTATTCGTGTGGATGAGAGGTGGGATCAGGTGATCCAGACGTCTCGGTGATACGAAGGTTAAGGTCGATAAGCGAAGCAGTAAGTCTTCGCGGAAGACTTAGGCGAGCTTTCGACTTAGTTACTTTGGGCTCTCTTTAGTATACTGGAGAGGAGGTTCTTTAGTTAGAACAGTCCTGTATTTACAAAGAGAACGAGCTGGGGAATAGCTCGCTCGTTGAGCCTCCTTTTATAGGAAAGGAGGTCGAGTAAATATATGTACATTCGGCGACGGTTGTATCAAGTATCTACGGAGACGAACTGTGGCACCGTCGAGGCTATGCCGTTGGGACGGTGACAATCTGTGGCACCGTCGAGGCTATGCCGTCGAGACGGTGACGATCTGTGGCAGCGTCGTTGAGACGGTTACGAGCTGGGGCACAGTCGTAATCCGTCGTTTAGCGACGTCCTTCCTAGTAAGGCAATGGAAAATGAAGTACCTTGGACAAGTTGTAACAACATCTGCTTGTGCTCGGTTCCCGAAACTCGAGAAAGTGTTGATATGCCATTTGTAAAGATTCGGAGGTTGTGGTTTGGGGGCATACGACGACAGCGCGCATCGATCTCCTCCGCCCCGAATGCTCCTGGCTCCGTCACCCACGAGATGACGTGCTTGACAACCCCTTGGTACATCTGGTGCAAGATATCTGGTGTGATTGCAACAAACACGTCTGCATATGGAAGATCCTCCCAGAAAGGGTGGAAGGTTGGCTTCAGGCGTGCTTCGCGGCATGCAGCATGGAAGATTGTGGGATCACCGTCTTGGAGATCAAAGACATCCAGGACCGCCTCGCGATCACGGAGCTCCGGGTTTACAATGTACTCCCCAAGTTCGTTGTGGGGAGTGTGGCATTTTGGGCAGTCGCCCGTAAGCGTGCACGAGACGAGAACCTGTTCCGGGTAGTCGCCTACAAACGTAGCGTAGATTGGGTGGCAGCAATGCCATTTCCCGTCGCCACTTGTCATGGCTATTCCCGCCTCGCCGCAGGCCTTGACAGGTGCCAAAATACGCCGCATGCATTCGTGAAAGAGGTTTGAAAGTGCGCGGCGGCGCGCAGCCTTGTTGGTGATCTGGTCGAGCTTGGCCGTCGGAAGGTAGCCTACGAGTACTTGGGCTCGACGTGATGGTTTGCGTCGTGAGTCCTTTGGGATATTCCCTATTGTCATGTATACAGGGTAGGCCGCTTTGTTGCGAAACATCGTAAGCTGAGTTTTGTCCGACGAGAAGATCAACGGGATGATTGTTGCCCCTGGGTAGATGCTCTCAATAGATTTCTAGATGTAAGTCAGTAAAGATGATATTCCGACGCAACTGAAAACATACCTGGACGCTCCACCACCACCGACCCGTGTGCATTTCATTGTAGATCGGGATTGTCATATCTTCATCCTTATAATGTCGTTCGGGCGCCAGTGCAAGGTCCTTGGCAAACTCGGGATCTCCAAAGAGGGCATGGATGCAGGGAATAACGTCTCGTAGGTAGAGATCATATGTTTCGCCACCTAGTCTGATTTCTTCCTTGTGAAAGGTAGGACGATCGGGTAGCTGCTCGTCAATGATCTTGTTCAGTTGTGTAACGTTCTTGTACAATAATCCTAGCCGGTCTGACACCTACTCGTCTATCAGATCATATACCAATAGGTAGACCTGCAAACGAGACTGACCTCATCCATCTGCAAGAGCTCGGTGACGGCCGACGACGTGGGCCCTCGTGTCTTTGCCCAGTAAGCCATCTTCCAATCGAGCTTCGAATGAAAGGGTGCCCAGACGTTGTGCGGCTGATGGGCATCCATGTCCACACGAGATTTCTCGTATGCGCTAGTCGCACCACCAGTGCCGATCTCCGCTCCTGCCGGACCTGGATACTTGTGGATGATAGGGTGGATGTCGTAGGGAGAACGGCGCGCGGTTTGCGGCTGCTCAGGCCCAAAGTCGTCATTGAAGTTCATAGCTGGTGGATTAAGAACAGCGGGAAGTGGTGGCACTGTTGGCTCGGGGGCAGCGGCCATGGCATAAACAGAGGCTGGAGGTAGTATGGGCGCGTCGATAGCCTCCCAATGAACAGCTGCCATCAACTCCTCGAGGATGCGTGCGTCTTCGTCCGCATACGCCTCCACTTCGTCCATCTCTTCTTCTTTGCGCACGTCCTGTTTGTCCTGTTTGTCCGCCCGGTCCATCTCATCCTCCCTATAAGCCTTGTCTCCCTTGTCTCCCTCGCCTCCCTCGTCTGCAAGCCTATCGTCGTCCGGATTGTTTCCGGCAGCCATTTTGAAATCTTCTGTAGAGTAGTCCACCCCAAACCGATCGGCTGCGAAGGCGGGAGGTGGTTCGGTGCGAGTTTCTGGATGTGTGTTGCTTCCTCGTCGTCGGAACCCTCGTCGCCGAAGGTATAGCGAGCAGAGTCTGATACGCTGCTGGCAGTTGACATTTTGCGTTTGGGACCAGTGGTGCGAGAGTCCTTGTCGTGAGGATTTTGGAACAGCGGGGCAGATTGATTTGGAAGACATGGCGAGTTCAGTGACTGGAAGAGACGGGAAGTGAGGTTGAGGATGATGTTGAAGAGACAAGTTGTGAGCGGCAAGTCTCACCTTATCGGATAGAAGGCAAGCGTGTGAATACAATGAGCACGACCACATACTTACGGCCTGCGGTTCGGCCTGCGAGAGATCACGTTTTTGTGAAACCTTCACAAATGTGACGAGTCCAAAGTTTGAGCCTGACACGACGCGGATTTGCGGACTCTTCACCTTCCTCCCCCCATCTTATATTTCTGGTCTTCCCCTTGTCTTTCCTTTCGTGAATTATCCCCTTTGTTTTTGCCTGCGCCGTGCACCATGCAAAATCAGAAGGGGTCCAAGATAAACCTGAACAACCTACCTTGGATGAACTTCGCGTCTATGACAGGTCACTCTTGTCATCTGGCGAACGTGGAGTACACACTCGGGCACTCAAGAAGGCCGAGAAAGAGGCAGCTACTAAAGCAGCTAGTAAGTTATCTGTTGTTAATCTAAGCCATACTACTTACTCACGTCTAGTAGCATCACCGCTCACTATCACGGGCCCGTCAGCAGGTAAGCACAATTTATAGGAGGTTAAAACTGGCATACCAAATGTTCATTTTCTTTCAATAGATATTTCTGTGCGTCGTCGACAAGGTAAACGTCGGACTCGTAGCTCAGAGACGAAAGAGCCAGACGACGTGCAAGGACCCGTTGCGAAAAAGCCCAAGGCCCACAGTGGTACTTTGTTCTCACGACTCCATTTGACTCACTCACCATCGCTCACCATCAACTTTGCTTTCATCCTCTATGACAGCCCCAAATCCCACTCCGAGTTGTCGTACGCGTGCTCCGGCATTGAACCTCGGAACAATAGAAGAAGGACGCTACCCGCTCTCCCGAGCCTATCTCCCAGCTCTTAGTGACAAGACTCAGGCAGCTGCAGTGCGACAATCACGTCCTGTCACTCCCGTCGACGTAAGCACTTCAAATTTATGTTTGAGTGCTCATATGTACTGCCAAGTATCAGGATGATGGAGCGAGGACCCTTCCATCGAGTTGACTCCGATTATCTGACGAGGAAGAGGACGACACCGAGGCTCAAAAGGATGAAGAACGGCTTAGTGCCCTCGCGAAGAGGAGTCCCACAAAAGTTTCAACAATCTATGGCATTGGAGGTGTGTATCAAGTCTGTAGTACTCTGAATCAAGCTCATGTACAATCACATCTTAGCGACCTTCCACGTTGTAACAGCCATCAACCGACAAACTGTCCCTCGTTTCACTCCACTCCTCGGCCATCCAAGAAACTCCCAACACTATCCCCAACAAATCCTTAGTCGTTGCACAAGTCTCAGAAGCATCATTCCCGGCGGATCCTCGTCTCCTTCCCAGGATATCGGGTATGTATATCCCGTGTTTAAAACCCATGCTGGAAACCTGATTCCTACTTCAGGTTGTTCGTGATCACCCGACCCGTTTGATCTACGCTCCTCGCCTCGCGCACCATCTGATCTAAGCTCCTCGCCTCCCGCACCATCTGATCTACGCTCTCGCCTCCCGACCCAGTGACAAACTTGTTGAAGAGGATCCCTACGTGCCATCGGATGGACTCGTCGCCACTGAAGCTTCGGTTCTCCAACCCCGATTGAAGATGCTCCGACGTTCTCCTCTGATACTAACCTGAAGATGCCAGCGACAGGCCGTATGTGCAAGAAGTCCCAGACGGTCACGTGCAAACCGTCATTCAAGCGGTGTTTTGGCATCATGCGCGTGAACGTCGTGTTTCGGAAAGGGTTTTCGGACAAACCGACGTCTGTCAAGTGGGCCGAAAGGCCTTACTTTCCGGTGCCAAGAACAATCCAAATACCCAGGAAATGTATCACCGCATGATAGCCCAATGTCTACTTGACGGCCCTTGAACCCATAGTACGTTCTCCATCTTGTCATTTTCTGACTCCATGATGCGAAGCCCCAGGTTTCAAACCGTATCGGTCACTATCGCTGGATTTCAAGAAAGTTAGCGATAGTCTAGTAGCCGCGGGGTATGGCCTTGGACACAAATAGATGACGAGTTCCGAAGCAAGGCCGCCCAGGAACTGGTGAACTACACATACATCTTTTGCCGTTCCGAGGTTGTCTTAGTACTATCTCATAGCTCCCTCTGTGTTGTTTGTGAATCCCGGATCAGCGTGGCGTCGTGCACCGACACATGCTTACACACACGACATTGGGCTCGAAGTTATTCGCACAAGCCGTCTTTTCCGACAGCTCTTTTGTCAAAGAAAACGATCACCTTTTCCCAGTATAGTCAATCCTACAACACACAAGAGCGCGAGTATGAAATACGCCTGACCTTGTTGCCTGGGATACACTTCGGTACGAGATCCGTCTCCACATAGATTTAGGCAACACCCACTCTATTGTCGCAGGTGTACGCTTCTCTTCTCGACAAGTCCAAGGCCACCAGGGCCCCGCTTGTGAAGATACGCAAGGAAGGCAAAAAGGTCAAGTCTGAAAAAACAGACTTCTCGGCTGCAAACTTCGGCGATGTCTACGAAGGGCACCTTGGAAACATGGGAAGGATCAAGGAGAAGCGAGGCGACGCAGGCCTTCACAAGGTGTTGCACGGGATGTACAAGAAAGTTCGTGAGTATCTCAGCTCCGTTGTCAGTCGTGCTTGTGAACTGACTTTCCTGTAGATCGCTCAGACTCCTTCGCCGACTCCCCACAAAGTGCTATCGCCACGGCTTCCATAGACTGGGATGCCATGGATATGGTTGTGATTCTCTATTCGCACTTACTAGGTTCTCTTAATTTGCTTGGTACACACTCGTCGTATTGTTTTCGCCCACGTACTCCGGCTTTCGTTCTCGTTTGCACTACCTTAGCTCATATCTTGTACGCGTTTTGCACTAATTTTGCTATGCAATGCATGCCCTCCGTGGTCGTTTGCACTAATTTCACGTTAAATGTGTGCGCAACTCGTACTAACCTGAAGCCAAGAACAAACCAATAATGTGCAAGGGTTTCCATGCCTGTGACATATATGCGAAGGGCTGCTAAATTTGCACGAACTACGTACTAATGAAGCCGCCTCTTAACACGGCACTAATAGTGAAAGAGTGACCAAAATATGCGCTAAGTGAGTGCCAAATATGCAGGGGACCTAGCTAATCTGCAAAAGCACTAAAACCCCAAATCTGCGGGGGATTTGCACGGATTTGCACGGAGGGTTTTCCCTGAGAGCTTCCACCAGCAGCTGGGAGGTCGACGACTCCCCCTACTCTGACCATCGCGAACGATTCCACCTTCTTCGCTCTCAGCGCCAACTTTACCGACCCATCTCGTTGAAGAAGTACGACGTCGTCGAGCTACCTCAAATGCTGCACGATCTCAACTATGGCGGATGGGAGGCACATGCGGCGAGGGTGCGCGATGCACGTTTGAAGACGTTCATACGCCACCCTTGGTCCTCCATCGTCACTCTAAAGGACGATGCTACGGCGGTGTGTATCTCCCCTTCGTGCAATGGCTCGCGTGTATTGATTGCTGCCTAACAGGATCCATCGCAAAAGAGCAGTGTCGAGGGTAGCTCGACAGGTGCGTCGCCTCGCTCAATGACCCCTAACTCTAATTTTTTAATCCCATACATGTAGGCCCCAAAACAACTCTCGGGTCGTCTCCTGCACCAGCTTCTCCCGGTCCCTCTCCCTCTCCACCGACTCCACTCCAAAGCAAAAGTACGTCGCCGCCGTCGCCGCCCCAACAAGCAAAGCCACACATTCTGGACTGTTACATACCGAAGACGCACCTTTCCGATATCCTTATTGTTCATGGCACCTATGGCATGTCAAACTACGCAGTCTTCAACGAGCTGAAAGGTCGTTATCTTGCGTCCAATACGATGAAGTTCATCAGACGCTACCCGAAAATCAAGCACACCCCTTGGGTTGGCAGTGCGTGGATCTCCATATGTCCACATATTCACAATGCTGACCGTGACATGCATGACCTAGCCGGGGAAGATGCACAAAAAGCTCATGGCGGGCGCGTTGCAACTCTCGACTTCGGTCGTGAGCGCCAGATCGGCGAGGGTAACCACTCCTACGCGTATACTGCCCCGATCAAGTTCTCTCACCTTACACTCCCTGGCTCCAATGATGAAGGCGAGGCCACCGTCGTGTGCAAACTCGCCAACAACGATATCAAGGATCGCGAGCAGCTCCGAAGCGAAGGAAAACTCTATCAAACTTTCAGCCGTCATCTGCAGGAAGATTTCTGCACGTACGATCCGGCGAAACCCGACGTGCCACCCGTCATTTTCCCGGCGGTCGTGCCCAAGTTTTATGGCTACTACGAACCCATCGTCTACGAAGACGATGCACTCTTGGACGGCATCACTGATGAGAGTCGACAGAGACTCAAGAGTGCCCTATTGTCACTCAGCCCTATATTGCTACTCGAGGGGTGCGGGCAATCGATAGAAAGACGACCGTATCGATCACCTCTGGAACAGTGTGTCCCTCTCGTCCTTTTCC
The DNA here is from genome assembly GCA_012932865.1 of Amylostereum areolatum. Classification (NCBI taxonomy): domain Eukaryota; kingdom Fungi; phylum Basidiomycota; class Agaricomycetes; order Russulales; family Stereaceae; genus Amylostereum; species Amylostereum areolatum. The sequence continues at coordinate 2,582,860 of SAXG01000002.1, forward strand.
TACTCGTTGATGGCTAAACGGATTCCTCAAGGAACATGGTCTCTTCGCTCATTCTCCGCTTACATGCGGAGAAGTACATCCACTACTCCCTCGCCACCCGTAATGTGGTCGGACAGCCGGGGCCGTTGTCTCTCCCGCCGGATTGTCGCCAACAGTGCACCTCGTCGTTCAGGATCATCGACTTTGGGCGCGCTACCAGCTGGCAATGGGAAGAGGAGGCACATCCAGACTTGGATTCCCGCGCCCTCCGAAACCATATCCACCCGCTGGTCCAGACCTCCTTCCGACGGGGCATTAGAGACGCCAGTCTACTGTATCCATAATAATAATTGATCTTGCTAGGCTTCGTAACGATTCATTGTTCTCGTACGTATCTCTGGTCTTCTTCTTGTTTAACTATTGTGTCAGTGAACGTGCTATGTTTTTCGAGTATGTCTCGATATCGTATATATATTTGTTCCTCGATGTTGCCCAAATGTTGCCACAACGCGCGAGTAGTACGAAGCTCGTCGAAGCTTTGACCGACTGTTAGTTGATGTTACCTACATGAAACTCAGAGAAAACCCTCCGTGCAAATCCGTGCAAATCCCCCGCAGATTTGGGGTTTTAGTGCTTTTGCAGATTAGCTAGGTCCCCTGCATATTTGGCACTCACTTAGCGCATATTTTGGTCACTCTTTCACTATTAGTGCCGTGTTAAGAGGCGGCTTCATTAGTACGTAGTTCGTGCAAATTTAGCAGCCCTTCGCATATATGTCACAGGCATGGAAACCCTTGCACATTATTGGTTTGTTCTTGGCTTCAGGTTAGTACGAGTTGCGCACACATTTAACGTGAAATTAGTGCAAACGACCACGGAGGGCATGCATTGCATAGCAAAATTAGTGCAAAACGCGTACAAGATATGAGCTAAGGTAGTGCAAACGAGAACGAAAGCCGGAGAGCGGAGTATGTGAGCGAAAACAATACGACGAGTGTGTACCAAGCAAATTAAGAGAACCTAGTAAGTGCGAATAGAGAATCAGCAATCATCAATATCCATGGCATCCCAGTCTATGGAAGCCGTGGCGATAGCAACTTTGTGGGGAGTCGGCGAAGGAGTCTGAGCGGATCTACAGGAAAGTCAGTTCACAAGCACGACTGACAACGGGTGAGCTGAGATACTCACGAAACTTTCTTGTACATCCCGTGCAACACCTTGTGAAGGCCTGCGTCGCCTCGCTTCTCCTTGATCCTTCCCAGTGTTCCAAGGTGCCCTTTGTAGATGTCAGCAACGACTAGTGCGACAGCACCAAGTTACGACAAAGCTGACAGAGGAAGAGGACGACAGAGGGGAGCCGATCAGACACGGCGACAGACGAGGGAAAGCAAGCAAAGTCGGTAGAATTGACTAGCTCGAGATAAGGAATATGTACAGCGAGAGTGAGCCTTATATACACAAGAGGAGAGAGACTTAGGTAAGCAACCAATACACGGCGATCAGTAAGCAGACCAAGTATAAGTAAGCAGTCGTATGTAAAAGAGCACAGCATGAGTCAGTATCGTACAGCATGAGTCAAGAGAAAGGAGTCAGACCCGGACCGAGATGAGTCACGTGGGTCTGGGCGGGATATAGATGAGCCGGGTCCGGGCCAAGGTGGAGCCGGACCGGTGATGAGTCGATAAGTCCTAAAGCGTGTAACCGATGTAAAGTAAAAAGAAAATTATAGACCGTTCATGACATCACCCCTTCCTTAGATTCGACGTCCTCGTCGTAATCAGATCCAGTTTCTTCCTCCGACAGGAGTTTCCAGCGATTAAGGCGTGCAGGTTTCGGGGCACCCGGATGTTCACGGTGGAAGTCGTCAATGCGTTTCTTGGCATTCTGGAGATTGGTGAGAGGCTCCCAAGTATTGTCATTGTCTGGGTAGCCTTTCCATTTGACGAGGTACTTGAAGCCGCGACCAACCTTCTTGGAGTCTATAATCTTTTCGACCTCATAGACTTCCTCTCCTTGGACTAACTCTGGTGGTGGAGGTGTAGGTGCTTTCTGATTGTCAAAGGCGGGACCGTTGTGTGGAGATAGGAGGGACTCGTTGAAGACCGGATGTTTTCGTGACCAGGATGTAGGGAGGCGAAGCTTGTAAGCCGATGCTCCGACTTTCTCCAGGATTTCGAAAGGACCAAAGCACTTGTCATCTAGCTTTTGCATAGGACGTGCCGTTTTGATTACGGTTTGGCCATCTCTGGTCTTGGCTTCCAGCCAGACGAAGTCGCCAATTTTGTAATCTATTGGTTCGTCCTTCTTGCGATCGTAAAAGCGTTTTTGATCGTCCTGTGCTGCCTTTAGCGCAGAGCGGGCTTCCTCATAGATGTCTCGCATGCGTTGTGCAAACTCGTTCGCCGATGGGTTGTCTGTTTCACGTCGAGGGTTTGTCCCCAGGTAGAGTTCCCGACCATAGTTGGCAAAGTTGGGAGACATCCCAATCGAACTATGGACCATGTTGTTGAGCGCAGTCATGGCAAGTGGGAGGTAACGTGTCCAATTGTCCTGTCGTTGATTGACGAAGATGCGGAGGTAGTTTTCCATGGTCATGTTGGAGTGTTCGGTCTGTCCGTCCGTCTGAGGGTGATACGCCGTGGACGGGTTCCCTTCAATGCCTAACAGTTGGAACAATGCCGTGGTGAATTTGGAGACAAACACGCTGCCACGGTCGCTGACGATCTTTCTAGGAATTCCATGATGGGGGACCACCTCGCGTAGGTACTCGAAGGCGAGTTCGTCCTCCGTTAGGTCTTTGGTCGTGGCCCAGAATACAACCTGCTTGGTACCCATGCAGTTCACATTGCAGATGGCGTCTTTTCCATCCGAGACTGGGAGCGGCATGACAAAGTCGATGGATACATGCTCCCAAGGCGCTTGTGGCGGGTCGTGTGGGTGGAGTGGAGCGGCAATACGATCATGTCTAATCTTGGTACGTTGGCAGGTCTCACATCCTTCAACATATTTCCGGACATCGTCTCTAATGGCAGGCCACCAGTAGTTGCGCGTGATGAGCTCATGGGTCTTGTATCGTCCTGGATGACCGACAAGCGGGCCGTCATGATGAGCTTGGATAATGTCTGCACGGAGTCCTTTGTCTCTTGGGACATAGAGTCTGTGTTGCCAGGTGATTGTTCCATCTGCGTGTTCCAGCCATCCCTTCACTTTGAGTGCTAAGGCGCGTTCTACTGCATGGTCTCGGAGCAAGGTAGCCTCCTGAATCCGCTCAATGAAGACATTGTCAGGTCCATTGGTTATAATTCCTGCATGGTTGAGGGCGCGAAAGAGTTCTGGTTTCAGGAGGACAATGTTTTCATTGTCTTTCTCCCCCTTCTCAAGGCCCGCTAGTCGGGAAATAGCATCGGGTTTACCCATTGTTTTGCCAGGCTTGTGGAGTAGCGTACAATGATACTCTTGTAGCTCCGTTAACCATCGTGCTTGTCTCCGATTTAGCTTCTGCGCCTTGCGGAAGTACGTGAGATTGCGATGATCCGACCAGATTTCAAACTCCTGTCGTGCCCCCATGAGGTATTGTCTCCATTCCTCTAGCGCCGTCATGATAGCCAGTAATTCCTTGTCATAAATCTCATAGTTCCTCTCAGCTTCGCTGAGGGACTTTGAGAGGAAGGCGACCGGGTGCCATTTGCCATTGTCCTGTTGTTGCGAAAGTACCGCGCCCGTGGCATAGTCAGAGGAGTCCGCCTCAACACGGAACTGCCCATCGTCTGTAGGGATTGCTAGAACTGGCTGCGATGTTATACGTCGCTTGAGTTCCTCAAAAGCCTCCTGCTGTGGGGTGTCCCAGACCCATTCCGTCTTCCCAGTGAGTTTAGTCATTGGGTGAGCAATGCCGCTGAAGTCCTTGATAAAGCGACGGTAGAAGTTGCAAAAGCCCAAAAACGATTGAAGTTGTTTCTTTGTTTTGGGGGCTGGCCAATTGGTGATTGCCGCGACCTTTGCTGGATCCATGCGAACCCTTCCTCCGCCGACAATCATGCCCAGGTATTCGATTTCTGCCTTCTCAAACTCGCACTTTTCTGGCTTCAGATAGAGTTTGTTTTCTCGCAGGATCCGAAGGACCTCCTTGACTATCCGACGATGTTCTTCTAGCGTATGTGTGAAGATGAGGATGTCGTCCAAATAGACGACCACGACTCCTTGATGGATCAAGTCTTTGAACAGGTCATTCATCATGGCTTGGAACGTAGACGGGGAGTTGGTGAGTCCAAAGAACATGACCGTAGGCTCGTAGAGACCTTTGTTCGTGCGGAATGCAGCTTTCCACTCGTCCCCTTCTTTAATCCGAACATTGTTGTACCCCCATCGGACATCGAGCTTGGTAAAGTGCCGTGCTCCTTTAAGTTTGTCAACCAACTCTTGGATGAGCGGGAGCGGGTAACGGTTCTTTATTGTCATCTCATTGAGCTTTCGATAGTCCTGCACAGGACGTAGCGAGCCATCTTTTTTCTTGATGAAGAAGAATGGGGAGGCCATGGGTGATTTGGACGGTTGGATCCGGCCAGATCTCAGGTTCTCTTCCAAAAAGGCATCCAGTTGCTTCTGCTCGTCCAATGTGAGGGGGTAAACTTTGCAATCGACCGGTTTGAAGTTAGGAGTGAGCTCAATGGCGTGGTCCCATGGGCGTCGCTCAGGGAGCTTGTCGAAGTCGTCTTTGTCAAAGATGTCCTTGAATTCGTGGTACGCCGTTGGGACTCGCTCAGAGAAGGTCTGTTCCTTTTTCTTAGCGTGCTCTTCAATTGCAATGTCCGATGCATGGGTCCGGATGTGGTATGTCGCTTTGTAGCCATCCCAGTCGAAGGCAAACAGCTGCTCATCCTTTTCCATGTGGACTGGCTCTTCCTCCTCCTCTTCATCATCATCGATATTGAGGAGGGGAGGGGGATGAGAGCAGCTGATAGGGAATCGGTCGAATTCAATTGACCCGGATTTCCAGTCGATGTGAGGGTTGTGCTTCTTTAGCCACTCATGTCCAATGAAAAGGTCCGTATCTCCTAGATTGGAGACCGCCAGGTCAATGTTTTCTTCATGGTCTTGAATATTTAGGCGAAGTGTGACATATTCCGTGATGGGACCTCCTGTGTTGAGAGTGCCGTCTGCATTTCGTACTGGGATTGGGCGAGCAGTCCGTCGCGTGGGGATGTGATTTTCCTGCACAAACTTCGTGTTGATACATGAGCCAGTGCAACCACTGTCCAGGAGTGCGAGAGCTTTGACAATGCGCTTGGAATCTACCACCAGTTGTGTGGGAATGACCGTTTGTTCCTTGGCGCTGGAGGAGCGTATGAACTGCATAGGAGTGGCGAGCTCTAGTAGAGCTTGACATGCTAACTCGTCTCCCATGCCAGTTATTTCCTTGATGGCTTCATAAGTAGCCTCATCACGGCGTCGGTGGTGTGTCCAGATGCGAAGGATTGCAATCGCACTTTCGGGTTTGTCTTCCCTTAAGCGACGAAGTGTCCATTGAGCCGTTCCAGGTGCCATATAACATGATTTGGGCGCCGTGCCCCTTCCATCGCACGGCGTTGTCCCTGACTTCACAGGGTCCATATCCAAAACCGAGTCCGTATCCAAAGCCATATCCAAAACTGAAGCCGAAACCGGAGCCATATCCAAAGCCGAAGGCTCACAAATCGAAGCCTGAGTATCTAAAATAACAACGGGACGCGTGCCCGTACCGATAGAGTCCGTAAGAGAAGTCATAATGGGGATATCCCCTGTAGTAGTACAGTCCGAATCAACAATGTGCATATGTAAATGAGAACCAGGCCACCGAGGCGCCACAAAACCAGATGAGCGAGAGACAGAAACTTGGGCTTTAGATGCCGTGTACATCGTCAGCCCCCTCAAAAACCCTCCTTCTTCTCCTCCACCTTCGGCTGAGCTTGAAGCGCGTCCATCACGCTTTTCCGATCTTCGGCCGACAGGCTCCTAGCCCAGGCGGTGGGCGTCTCGAACGTCTGTGCTCGAGCCTCCCGCTTTGGTGGTTCCGTGTACCGGTCCCTCCCCCACATGTCTCGGATGTTCTTCACGTCCACCCTGCAGTCCCGCACCTGGTGGCCATTCTGTCCGCAGCGGAAGCATCGCCCCTTGATGTCGACACGGTTGACGTCCATTGGCTGGCCTTTGCCACCGTGCACCGTGCCGGTTTCATCACGGCGCCATGGGACCTGCCCCCCTTGTTGCCCATTGGACGATCCTTGTCCTTTGGGTTTTTGGTTCTGCACGGGTCCACTGCGCTGGGTCTTAAGGTCCTCCCGCTCCTGTCGCAGACCGTCGATCAGGATGATGCGCTCTTTGAGGTCCTCATATTTCTGAGGAACGTGACCGCTGTCGTAGATGGAGTCGATGGTCCGATAGTAGACGTTGTGTTTGAGCAGCTGCATGAGGTGGATAGGGTCCTGCGCCGTGGAGTATCCTGCCTTCCTTGCGAGTTGCTCGAACTTGGCGAAGTATTCATGGGCAGTGGTACCCTTCGTCTGTTTGAACCCGTCCAGTTCGACTGCGGCACGGTGCTGCTCATTGACGTCGGTGAAGGCCCCTTTGAGTGCTTTGTGGAAGTCCACCCAGGCGACCATGGCTCCATTGGCCAAGTGTGCATCCTCATACTCGGCCTTCCAGGTGCGTGCTGCCTCCCCCGTCATGTAGGTGAGAATGAAGAGGACTTTGTCCTTGTCCGTCACGAGGTCATCCTCAGCGGCTCGCATGTATTCCTCGCACGACCGCATCCAGTCATTGAAGTCCTCTCGTTTCCCAGAGAAGCCTTCAGGAGTTTTCGCGTGGACTTTCTTTCGGGGGGGTCTGGCGGCGGCGGCGGCTGGGGCACTAACAGTGACCGCAGGGGGGTTGACGGTGATGGGGGGGGCCGTGACATTGACGGTGGGGGGTGGCAGGTTGAGGGCAGCAACAAGCACGGCAGGGATGGCAACCCATTGGCCATTTACTTCCATGAGCCAGGCATCGTCGGTGCCGTTATTCATGTGTTGGATGGGAGAGCCAGTTTGGCCGATGACAATGTTCCATGTTCCACCGATTTCGGTGCAGTTGGCAAGTTCGGCGGGGAGAGGGGGTTGGGGGTCGGTGCGGATCCACTGGGCAGCCATGATTGGTTCGTCGAGGTCGGAGAAGTCTTCGTCGGTGACAGGCGGTAGGGCAGAGGCGGCGATGAGGTTGAAGTCGGCTTCAGTGAGGTCGTCTTGGCTTTCGTTGGCGAAGTACCAACTGATGCCACTTGTTTGGGTTGCTACAAAGGCGACTTCGACAGTGGTGTCTCCGAGTTGGACAAAGAAGTCGTTTCCTTGTTCAGTGAAGCCTAGAGGGAGGGGATATATGTAGCAGTTTTCGTCTTCAACGTCGGTGTCGGAGTCAGAACTGGAGTCGGAGCCGTTGAGTCCGAACGAGGGAATTGTTTATAAGTGGGTGAGGTCGATGACCTCTGGCTGGGTGAGGTCGATGACCTCTGGCTCTGGTGTGGGGCTGGGGGTGTTGCCTGGTGTAAGGAGGCGGTGGGTGTGTCGAGTGTCCACTGGTATTTTCTTGTTGGGCGCGTAGAAGGATTTTGGGGGTTGCTCGAGTTTGTAGCGGTAGGTGACGTATGGGCAGGAGTAGACGTAGAGGTTTCCGTTTCCTTGTTCGCTTATTTTGAGGCGATAGAAGTGGATGTCTATGATGGAGTCTTCAAGTTCTTCTACGCCAAGGGCGACCTTCCAATTGTGCCAGGCCCAAGGGTCTTTAGATTCGTTGATGAGGGAGATGATAGCGTCGTGGCTGATGGGGATGAATTCTTGTACTTGCGAGCGCCAATCTTCCATGCACGAGCCCCCAGTCGAAATGGTTACTCTGTGCGGCAAGGGAAGATTTTGTCGAGGGAAGGTGGTTCTGTTATGAGATCGCAAGACGGTCTGCCTCAGTCTTCTCGACCTGTTGGCTGTCTCTTCGTCTAGGGGACACGAGCCCAAAGACTTCCTAAACCGCTTTCCTTTCGCCGCTTTTACTCGTTTCCTACACCAAAGGTGCACCTTCTACTGTCACCTCTGAGCTTTCAACTCCTGGTATTGGAGAGTCTCGAGTAGGTGTAACGTTTCGAGGAAACGTCAAGCCGGCACCGGTATACGTGCGCACGACCACAATGTCAGGGTAACGAGTCGCGTACTCTGGGGGCAACGGTCTAGGGCGGCACGGGGGAAGAACAAGGTCAGTACCAGACGGGTACTACTACTACTACGCTACAGTACGTAGGGACGGTCGTAGGGTGGTGCAAGAGTAAACAGATCTCGAGCTTATGTCAGCAACGACTAGTGCGACAGCACCAAGTTACGACAAAGCTGACAGAGGAAGAGGACGACAGAGGGGAGCCGATCAGACACGGCGACAGACGAGGGAAAGCAAGCAAAGTCGGTAGAATTGACTAGCTCGAGATAAGGAATATGTACAGCGAGAGTGAGCCTTATATACACAAGAGGAGAGAGACTTAGGTAAGCAACCAATACACGGCGATCAGTAAGCAGACCAAGTATAAGTAAGCAGTCGTATGTAAAAGAGCACAGCATGAGTCAGTATCGTACAGCATGAGTCAAGAGAAAGGAGTCAGACCCGGACCGAGATGAGTCACGTGGGTCTGGGCGGGATATAGATGAGCCGGGTCCGGGCCAAGGTGGAGCCGGACCGGTGATGAGTCGATAAGTCCTAAAGCGTGTAACCGATGTAAAGTAAAAAGAAAATTATAGACCGTTCATGACAGTAGACATCGCCGAAGTTTGCAGCCGAGAAGTCTATTTTTTCAGACTTGACCTTTTTGCCTTCCTTGCGTATCTTCACAAGCGGGGCCCTGGTGGCCTTGGACTTGTCGAGAAGAGAAGCGTACACCTGCGACAATAGAGTGGGTGTTAGCCTAAATCATATGTGGAGACGGATCTCGTACCGAAGTGTATCCCAAGGCAACAAGGTCAGGCGTAAGTTCATACTCGCGCTCTTGTGTTGTAGGATTGACTATACTGGGGAAAAGGTGATCGTTTTCTTTGACAAAAGAGCTGTCGGAAAAGACGGCTTGTCGAATAACTTCGAGCCCAATGTCGTGTGTGTAAGGCATGTGTCGGTGCACGACGCCACGCTGATCCGGGATTCAGCAAACAACACAGAGGGAGCTATGAGATAGTACTAAGACAAACCTCGGAACGGCAAAAGATGTATGTGTAGTTCACCAGTTCCTGGGCGGCCTTGCTTCGGAACTCGTCATCTATTTTGTGTCCAAGGCCATACCCCGCGGCTACTAGACTATCGCTAACTTTCTTGAAATCCAGGCGATAGTGACCGATACGGGTTGAAACCTGGGGGCTTCGCATCATGGAGTCGAGAAAATGACAAGATGGAGAACGTACTATGGGTTCAAGGGCCGTCAAGTAGACAGGTTGGGCTATCATGCGGTGATACATTTCCTGGGTATTTGGATTGTTCTTGGCACCGGAAAGTAAGGCCTTCTTTGCCCACTTGACAGACGTCGGTTTGTCCGGAAACCCTTTCCGAAACACGACGTTCACGCGCATGATGCCAAACACCGCTTGAATGACGGTTTGCACGGTGACCGTCTGGGACTTCTTGCACATACGGCCTGTCGCTGGCATCTTCAGGTTAGTATCAGAGGAGAACGTCGGAGCATCTTCAATCGGGGTTGGAGAACGCGAAGCTTCAGTGGCGACGAGTCCATCCGATGGCACGTAGGGATCCTCTTCAACAAGTTTGTCACTGGGTGCGGGAGGCGAGGAGCGTAGATCAGATGGTGCGGGAGGCGAGGAGCGTAGATCAGATGGTGCGCGAGGCGAGGAGCGTAGATCAAACGGGTCGGGTGATGCACGAACAACCTGAAGTAGGAATCAGGTTTCCAGCATGGGTTTTTAACACGGGATATACATACCCGGATATCCTGGGAAGGAGACGGAGGATCCGCCGGGATAGATGCTCTTGAGACTTGTGCAACGACTAAAGGATTGTTGGGGATAGTGTTGGGAGTTTTCTGGATGGCCTGAGGAGGTGGAGTGAAACGAGGGACAGTTTGTCGGTTGATGGCTGTTACAACGGTGGAAGGTCGCTAAGATGTGATTGTACATGAGCTTGATTCAGAGTACTACAGGACTTGATACACACCTCCAATGCCATAGATTGTTGAAACTTTGTTGGACTCCTCTTCGCGAGGGCACTAAGCCGTTCTTCATCCTTTTGAGCCTCGGTGTCGTCCTCTTCCTCGTCAGATAAATCGGAGTCAACGTCCGATGGAAGGGTCCTCGCTCCATCATCCTGATACTTGGCAGTACATATGAGCACTCAAACATAAATTTGAATGTGCTTACGTCGACGGGAGTGACAGGACGTGATTGTCGCACTGCAGCTGCCTGAGTCTTGTCACTAGAGAGCTGGGAGATAGGCTCGGGAGAGCGGGTAGCGGCTTCTTCTATGTTGCCGAGGTTCAATGCCGGAGCACGCGTACGACAACTCGGAGTGGGATTTGGGGCTGTCATAGAGGATGAAAGCAAAGTTGATGGTGAGCGATGGTGAGTGAGTCAAAATGGAGTCGTGAGAACAAAGTACCACTGTTGGCCTTGGGCTTTTTCGCAACGGGTCCTTGCACGTCGTCTGGCTCTTTCGTCTCTGAGCTACGAGTCCGACGTTTACCTTGTCGAGACGGCACAGAAATATCTGATATGAAGAAAATGAACATTTGGTATGCCAGGTTTAACCTCCTATAAATTGTGCTTACCTGCTGACTGGCCCGTGATAGTGAGCGGTGATGCTACTAGACGTGAGTAAGTAGTATGGCTTAGATTAACAACAGGATAACTTACTAGCTGCTTTAGTAGCTGCCTCTTTCTCGGCCTTCTTGAGTGCCCGAGTGTGTACTCCACGTTCGCCAGATGACAAGAGTGACCTGTCATAGACGCGAAGTTCATCCAAGGTAAGGTTGTTCAGGTTTATCTTGGACCCCTTCTGATTTTGCATGGTGCACGGCGCAGGCAAAAACAAAGGGGATAATTCACGAAAGGAAAGACAAGGGGAAGACCAGAAATAATAAGATGGGGGGAGGAAGGTGAGAGTTCCGCAAATCCGCGTCGTGTCAGGCTCAAACTTTGGACTCGTCACATTTGTGAAGGTTTCACAAAAACGTGATCTCTCGCAGGCCGAACCGCAGGCCGTAAGTATGTGGTCGTGCTCATTGTATTCACACGCTTGCCTTCTATCCGATAAGGTGAGACTTGCCGCTCACAACTTGTCGTCTTCAACATCATCCTCAACCTCACTTCCCGTCTCTTCCAGTCACTGAACTCGCCATGTCTTCCAAATCAATCTGCCCCGGCTGTTCCAAGACATTCTCACGACAAGGACTCTCGCACCACTGGTCCCAAACGCAAAATGTCAACTGCCAGCACGCGTATCAGACTCTGCTCGCTGATACCTTCGGCGACGAGGGTTCCGACGACGAGGAAGCAACAACACATCCAGAAACTCGCACCGAACAACCTCCCGCCTTCGCAGCCGATCGGTTTGGGGTGGACTACTCTACAGAAGATTTCAAAATGGCTGCCGGAAACAATCCGGACGACGATAGGCTTGCAGACGAGGGAGGCGAGGGAGACAAGGGAGACAAGGCTTATAGGGAGGATGAGATGGACCGGGCGGACAAACAGGACAAACAGGACGTGCGCAAAGAAGAAGAGATGGACGAAGTGGAGGCGTATGCGGACGAAGACGCACGCATCCTCGAGGAGTTGATGGCAGCTGTTCATTGGGAGGCTATCGACGCGCCCATACTACCTCCAGCCTCTGTTTATGCCATGGCCGCTGCCCCCGAGCCAACAGTGCCACCACTTCCCGCTGTTCTTAATCCACCAGCTATGAACTTCAATGACGACTTTGGGCCTGAGCAGCCGCAAACCGCGCGCCGTTCTCCCTACGACATCCACCCTATCATCCACAAGTATCCAGGTCCGGCAGGAGCGGAGATCGGCACTGGTGGTGCGACTAGCGCATACGAGAAATCTCGTGTGGACATGGATGCCCATCAGCCGCACAACGTCTGGGCACCCTTTCATTCGAAGCTCGATTGGAAGATGGCTTACTGGGCAAAGACACGAGGGCCCACGTCGTCGGCCGTCACCGAGCTCTTGCAGATGGATGAGGTCAGTCTCGTTTGCAGGTCTACCTATTGGTATATGATCTGATAGACGAGTAGGTGTCAGACCGGCTAGGATTATTGTACAAGAACGTTACACAACTGAACAAGATCATTGACGAGCAGCTACCCGATCGTCCTACCTTTCACAAGGAAGAAATCAGACTAGGTGGCGAAACATATGATCTCTACCTACGAGACGTTATTCCCTGCATCCATGCCCTCTTTGGAGATCCCGAGTTTGCCAAGGACCTTGCACTGGCGCCCGAACGACATTATAAGGATGAAGATATGACAATCCCGATCTACAATGAAATGCACACGGGTCGGTGGTGGTGGAGCGTCCAGGTATGTTTTCAGTTGCGTCGGAATATCATCTTTACTGACTTACATCTAGAAATCTATTGAGAGCATCTACCCAGGGGCAACAATCATCCCGTTGATCTTCTCGTCGGACAAAACTCAGCTTACGATGTTTCGCAACAAAGCGGCCTACCCTGTATACATGACAATAGGGAATATCCCAAAGGACTCACGACGCAAACCATCACGTCGAGCCCAAGTACTCGTAGGCTACCTTCCGACGGCCAAGCTCGACCAGATCACCAACAAGGCTGCGCGCCGCCGCGCACTTTCAAACCTCTTTCACGAATGCATGCGGCGTATTTTGGCACCTGTCAAGGCCTGCGGCGAGGCGGGAATAGCCATGACAAGTGGCGACGGGAAATGGCATTGCTGCCACCCAATCTACGCTACGTTTGTAGGCGACTACCCGGAACAGGTTCTCGTCTCGTGCACGCTTACGGGCGACTGCCCAAAATGCCACACTCCCCACAACGAACTTGGGGAGTACATTGTAAACCCGGAGCTCCGTGATCGCGAGGCGGTCCTGGATGTCTTTGATCTCCAAGACGGTGATCCCACAATCTTCCATGCTGCATGCCGCGAAGCACGCCTGAAGCCAACCTTCCACCCTTTCTGGGAGGATCTTCCATATGCAGACGTGTTTGTTGCAATCACACCAGATATCTTGCACCAGATGTACCAAGGGGTTGTCAAGCACGTCATCTCGTGGGTGACGGAGCCAGGAGCATTCGGGGCGGAGGAGATCGATGCGCGCTGTCGTCGTATGCCCCCAAACCACAACCTCCGAATCTTTACAAATGGCATATCAACACTTTCTCGAGTTTCGGGAACCGAGCACAAGCAGATGTGCTGAGTGTTAATGGGACTTATCGTCGACTTGCCTCTCCCGAACAACATGAATCCATCACGTCTCATCAACGCTGTCCGCGCGCTCTTAGATTTCCTCTACATAGCCCAATTCCCATCACACACATCCGAAACTCTGGATGACCTCGACGATGCACTCCGCCGCTTCCATGATAACAAGGAGATCTTCGTGGACTTGGGCATACGAGAACACTTCAATCTTCCGAAGATACACGCAATGTGCCACTACCGCCCCAGCATCGAGCTCTTCGGAACGACCGATAACTACAACACGGAGCAGTCCGAACGTCTTCACATCGATTTTGCAAAGGATGCATACCGCGCAAGCAACCGTAAAGACGAGTACCCGCAAATGACAACATGGCTCGAGCGCCGGGAGAAAATCCAGAGGCATGCGGTGTTTATCGCTTGGCGTCTCGCTGGGCATCCTGAGCCTTCCGAATTCCAAACCCCTGATACATCATTGCGTCCGTGCATTCTCATGACGAAATGGCCGACTCTCAAAGCCGTCTCGCTCGACACGCTCAATGACTCATACGGAGCTGTCAACTTCTCCGATGCTGTCGCCGATTTCGTCACACAACACAACCAGCCATATCTCAGCACCGTCGCATCTCGTAGGGCAGCCGACAACCTCCGTGTTCCACTCCAATTTGTGGCCGTCTATCACAAGATTAAGTTTTGGACACCAGATTTCCTCCGAAATCAGGACAATGTGCAGGATTTAGACGTGGCACATATACGCCCATCGTACACGAGCACTCAGAACCGCACAGTCCCAAGTCGATTTGACACAGTGCTCGTGAAGATCGGTAACTCGGAGCAGAACAACGTTCGAGGTATGTATCTATATCAAGGTGGTCTTGTTTCCGTATCACTAATGCCATCTGTTCTTAGGGTACCGTGTCGCACAAGTCCGCGTAGTGTTCAAGATGCCTGCTGAGGCTGCCAATCAAATGTACTCCTCAGCACGCCCGGATCCGCCCAAACATCTCGCGTATGTCGAATGGTTCACACCCTTTGCGGCTCATCCCGACGCAAGTGATGGTATGTACAAGGTTTCACGCTCAGTTCGTCGTGATGTTACACGAACATCGAGTGTAATCGCGGTGGACACGATCGCTCGCAGCATCCACCTATTTCCTCGGTTCGGTGCTTGCGTTCCTCGAGAATGGACGTGCTTCAATGTTCTGGAAGTATGTGCAGCCTTCCGGGTAAACCCATTCATGGACAGACACTCGTATTTGACCGTTGTATGAGGGTACTTTTCATCTACTGTACACAATTATATGATGGTTCATTCATTGGAAACTACGGCTTGTGATCTTGCAAAGATAACCGAGTAATACAACTTGAGGAAGCTTGTGCAACCTTATTAATCTGAGCCCCTCCGCGCCCGCTAACACACCAAGATTAGATGATTTTAGCAAGCAGAATATGTGCAAGGCATTAGCGCGATGTTAGCGAGTTGGAGAGCGATTTGCGAGGTCGAGACGGATACCGCTAAATTAGTCGTGTTTAGTCGTGTTTAGTCGCTCATTTGCAGGGTAGGGTTTTCCTGATGAAGAACGGCAGAGATGAGGAGGGCGAAGACAGAGACAGAGAGAAGGGGGGGCACATGTTATTCCTGCTTCACCCATCATGCGCTAGGCAATGATACACATGGTTCGTAAGTAGAGTACAGACCGACCATTGGCGAGTATTGTGAGAGAGACGTCCACGATGCTTGTCCTCCTGACCGTGCGGAATAGTAATACGTATATGCAATTGTCCATGTCGATACAACAGTAAAAGAAAACAACAATAAGTGGATACAAGGAATGACTTTGGTCGGTGCCATTGAGGGTGGAAGGCGAGACGATCAGGCTTTCATACCATTCGCCAGAGGTGAGACTGAGCCGTTCGACGAGATTTCTAGTGTCTTCTCTTCGGGAACAAGAAGAACACCAGGATGAAGGACGTTGAGTGTGTAGAAAGCGAGCACGATCATCGCGCCGTCGAACACATCTACGAAATACGATTAGAATATAGGCAGCGAAGAGTAACAGAGAGAGCGTACTGAAGAGCCATTGCGTCGAGATCACCGTACCCGACCATCCGTCAGAAAGTTCGATAGTACGATAAATAGACCTGTACAAGAACAGCCATCAGGCTCAGTTCTGTGAGGAGTAGAGCGAGATCAAGGGAAACATACCGAATGAAGATGAAGATTGTCATAAGCGTCATGCCGGCCAACATAAGCTTCATGCGCTGTGTAGTGGGCACGCGGGAATCGAAGTGGTTATTGCGCCTCCCGATTGGCCTGTCATTGATGTAACGGAAGAGGAACTCGGCTGCCAAAGCCACATAGCAGATGATAGCAACTGTGAAGCTAACGTCAGCCCCGAGAACACTAAGAGAGGTGAACATCGGTGCCCGACACATACCCAGTTGAAAAACGATACCGCCGAGCATGATGTTGCCACCCTGAGAATGGTGTGAGATATGTTTGGGTGGTATATATCTAGCAGTATACTCACAAGATCGGGTTCGGATCCTGAAGCAATGCCGCCTCCTGCCGCTTGTACGATCAAAGCAACGATGTCCTTCCAACGCACAAAATGTGAGCGATTGAAGTAGTACCCTCTGATGAATGATGAACATACGCAGGTCAAGAATATGCCGGTGTCTATACTCCAAGATGTAAGCAAGCATCCATTGGAAAAGCTACAGAAAAAACTCACACCACCGTGCACTAAGGCGACTGTAGCGAGGACCCAATCGAGAAATGATGCGACCCAACAGGATGAAGTTTGCGGCTACCAATGGTGTCGGAGCGATGATAGTCGTGGATATCCTTCAAAATCCGTCGTTAGCCGCTGCATTGATAGGTGAAACCAGAAAGAAAAAATGTACTGTATGAGGAAAGGTTGGTCATTTAGTGGGTTCTTGCTTGACCATAGGCGGGCACTCCAGCCGATGATTTCAAGGATTCCCGCGATGCCGGCGGTTGGGAGCAAAAACCAAAGCCTGAAGTAAAATGCTTGACCGACATGCACGACTAGATAACCATAACTTGATCAACTGATCAGGACATTGTGAATAATAGCGGCAACGACCCACGAGTGCTCAATCCGAACAAGGAAACAAAAAGGGCGCAAATCCACTCGGTGGGGACATAATGGTAGGAAGACAGCTCCGCGATAGAGGGGTTGGCGTCATCGCGGTTGAATATGAGATCTTGACGAGGATCAGCCAACATCCGAAAGACAGAGAGTCAACTTGACTCACACATGGCTGTAAACCTGAAAGAAGAAGTAAGAAAGAAGAGACAAGAGGAATGCGAAAACAACGTCCGAAATGACTCCCTCTCTTATAGTCTTCGGCACACTGCATGACCCTTGTCCTCCAACTTCATCACAGCTGCGGATGTTTCAAAGGCGTCAGGGGTACCATGCGGCGAGTGAATACACTTCAGAAAGGGCAGTGTGTCCCAGCCTCGTAAGCGCTTGTAGCCTCTTATTTAAATGAGCCGCAGTATGAACCAACATCAAGCCGACGAGGTACAGTGGCGTGGTTGAAGAAACATCGGCAGCACGCGCGAATCTAGTCTGTTGCACTTGACCGACACTGGTACTCCAGAAGGTCAGCTTAAAGACATGGGCAGTGAGCCAGACATTTACAGCATCGCCAGCCTAGGACGCTCGCGTTCATGTTTTCCTCGCCGCGTAGGGTCCTGTTTGGGGAAAGGTCTATGAATATTTTCGAGGATATTCAAAGTGTTTATTTGGTATGTACCATCAATTGAGCGCCTTCACTGTCTGGGTCGGTCCGCAGTACTCGGCGAACCGCAGCTGACAGGTTAATGTCTAGGGCGGACGGAGCGCCAGGCCTTCCGATTGTGAGTCGCACGCACGATATCGAGGGCGAGTAGGCAGACTCACTGTCGCTCCTATTGCTGTGCGCTCTATATTGTCCATCACATAGCACGAGTGCCATCTTTGTGACCAATCGCCCAAAGAGATAGATAAGGCTCACTCCACGGGGTTGATAGACCGCGGATCGAAAGCTTCGTAAGCATAAGTCCCAGTCCATGAAATCAACGTGGTATGTAGTCGCCATAGGTGAGACGCTTGGCAGGCGAACAACGTTGGAGGCTGCGGTTCGCTAATGGCCGCCACTACGCAGCCGTTATAGTCCGCGTCCCCCGAGCACCAAAATTCCTCAGAGATATAGCATGTCTTTGATCCAACAAACGAGGAACCCCGCAGTGAAGCGGTACGGCAGATACCTGTATGGAGATCGGAAAGCAAACGTTAGACACGAGCGCACTGGCTCTAAGTAGCCTGAGTTGATAGACGGTACTGCCAAGTATGCTATAACTGCCGTGACCACGCCGGTCCATCCATCGACCTGAGCGACGACAGCAAGTGGGCTTCCGACATACAGGCAAGGATAGGAAACTCACCGAACAAAGGTAAACTTGTCATAAAGGTCCAGTCGGTAAGGGCAGGCAAGGCGACAGAGTGAAGGAGTATATAGGAGTCCTAGGACGATAGGTCCCACCACAATGTCATTATCATCATGGCTACCCTGTGGGAAATCCTAGTCAATACATTTGGTGTTGGATGAGTGTGTGACAGAAAACCCACAAGGTCGTGCTGCGTACCTACATAAGACATTGCCACCTCCCGCTCTTTCGACGACCACGCAGACGGTGTCTCACAACAGCGTACTATAAGTGAGCGTACAAATGCATACACGTAACACGTACCCAGAAGGAAGATAGGCTCTACCGTATGCCTGGCATGCGTTAGTCCTGTTGTTCCGAAAGGAATCAAAGTCCAAGGTTTACAGGACCGTGTAATATGGCCGCTATGGCGAGGACCCAAGCGACGACTTGAACTGAAAGAACAAAGTTGGCCAAGGGTGTCTCTGGCGTTCGAGAGCCGTGTACTTGTTATCGCCTATCACATTATATGCCGCTAGTTAGAGATCGCCCTGACAGAGGAATGAAAACTCGCCTTGCGCACATGTAGACATGCCAAAGGGAAATAAAGCAAGGTGTGGATGTAAGGCATGCCTTCCATGAAGTTGTGCCCCTGGCACACAGCGTGAGATGTCAGAGTAGATCCCGACGACTACTCTTGAGGTGTCAGTAACGCTTCGCGACGCCATGGTGGAAATTCAAAAGCAAAGCAAAAGCAAATCGAGATACACAACCCAGTACTAGTACATCGAATCCGCATAGGATGATACAACATGGTCAACACAGTCCGCCTGAGAGAGATGCCTCGCACCGATAATCCTTAGAGATAGTACATGATGTCTTTGAGCTTCCCCTTCACTCCGCCATGCCACAGCTTCTCCGCCTCGCGCCAAATATCATCCTGCGCCGTAGACCCGCTCGCCGAGGTAACACCACTGTCCGACAACCCTTGGAGGAGCTTGTGGAGGTAGCAACGCCCCCGCTCGCACGCAAGGTCGGCATAGTACGCCGGAGAGACAAGGCTGACGGCCTTGGTGGCCCTCGCGAACGTGTAGCTCACAGCGTTGGTGAGCCCCTGCAGATCATCCGCCCGCAAGTTCATCTCGTTGCAGATGACATAGTAGTGGGTTGGGCGCGTCGTTCCCTGCAGTCCCCCGTGCGCCTGGAGATAGAAATCGAAATCGTAGACGGATGTGACGCCACGGTCGACGACCGTTCCTGGGCGAGGGTTGCCGTCCCTGTCTGCGTGTTGCGGCTCTGTCGGATAGAACCGTGTGTGGTGGCGTTTAGCACAGACCACGACGGTGAGCTGGGGCTGATATGGCCCATCCTTCGTGTCAAACTTGCGGAAAGCTTCTCGCATCTGTGGTACTTCCTCCGCAATCACGGTGGCGAATTGGCCCTGTGGCGAAGCTTAACATTGGTCAACGAGGGAAAATGACGATTTACACACCTCAGATACACCGTCACGATAAACAAGTACCCGTTGGGGAAGCGTCTTGTTATTCTTGTCACGATAAAGCTTCAGGCGCTCTTCCATCATGTCCTTGAGGTCGGTTATCATCTACAAGACTCATCACGTGAGCACACAGTAATAAAATCGACCGGCGGACGCACCTCCTTCTTTGTCTCTTGGATCCGCATGCTCGACGGATACTGCGCGAACTTCAGATCGGAGCTCGCAACCACGGCCGCAATAGACGGAGTACCCTTCACGGTACCGGGACCTGGGTGGGTAACATCCATGCCCACCAACATTGTCGGTACGGCGCGGAGCTTGCTCATGGACTGTTCGTCGAGGCCGTGGTTGACACCACCCAGCTTCATATTGACCTTCAGAGCGACGTTCGCGAAATACTGGATCTGGCCCTTCTCCTTCCGGATCTTCGGAGACTGGACGCACACCGTGGCAACGTCCAGATAGACATCGCAGAGGTGTTTGAGACCAGAGTAAACGTGCTTGTCGCCGTTGGACAGGATGACCAGAACAAGGTTTGGTTTCGGTTTCATCCCGAGCAGGGCACCACGAATGGCCCCGACGGCTTGGGAACGGATAGGGTCTTGCGGGTTCCTTCGAGGAAGGTTGACCATGGCGTACGTAGGGGGCTTTGTACCAATCCGCATGCCGCTCGTCTTGCACATCTTCGCGAAGCCGTCGATAGTCTGGCGTAAAGACGGATCATTGACGTCCTCAAACTCGTCGCGGTTCCCATCTTTGATAAGGAGAACAGCCCAGTTGTCCAGTGTAGCGCCGTCGGCGAACACGACGCCACGCAAGTTCCAGCTAGCTCGCTCGTCAACGGCAGGTTCCCCTCGACCGTATTTGATACGCGGCGGGGTCAAGATGCGCCCAGGGACAACTGTCATCTCATTCCCGACGGCGATGCCGAATGCGTTCATAGGGGTAGGGGTGCCCTGCTTGAACCCGAGCTCGCGCAAACCATGGGTCGTGATTGAGTTGGCGTTGACATTCGGGGGCTTCGCAGCGTGGAGAATCATTTGTGCGGTGTGCTCATCGAGGAGCTTCCCACGGAAAGGTTGGTTCGGGAGGATAGTACAAAGTTCGGGCGGTAGGAGGTTGGCCTTCTTTCCGCCGACGTCGACCAGAGGAAGATCCGGGTATTTCAGGTTGATTTGATACTCTGCACATATATGTATTAGCACTGGTGGAAGGAATCCACAGAAGACTTACTTTGTGAGAAATACTGTAGAACGGTTACAGACCCGCCCAACTCTTCACAGTCGAACCTATACGTCTTGGCCGTAAACTTAGACAGCTGTTTCACCGTCTTCTTGTAGCCAAGGTGTTCTGTCCGAACACGGACCCCCTTCACGAAAGCCGACATTCGTGCCCCGAAGCTGGCGTTTTGGAACGTAAACATTCCTTCGGCGAGATTTCCTTCGCTGTAGAATGCGGTCGTGCAGACGTTTACGTTGACCATCAACTGCTTGAACGAAGGGCGGACAGAGGAGTAAAAACCCTTCCATGCTTCAAGCCCACCTCCAATGGAAACAGGAGGCATGGCGGTCGGGAAGAAAAAGCGGTTCTTGCCCACGTTGATGCCACCATGGCTGGCATGTGAAGAAAGAACAAGGTTAAGAGCGGCAACCACAGGAGTAATGTCGAAGTTGCGGTGCTGCGGGTTACCTTCCAGGTACCTGTCCAGCAGTAAGTACTGAACCTCAAGAATGCGCTGCTAACATACTTTAGTAAGTTACCGGTTTCAATCGGCTGGATATACTTGATGGTAAGTGTATATTCCTTCGTGTCATCCGTGACGACTTCGTCGTCGTCATCCGTGAGCAGAATCTTGATAGTAAGAGGTTGTTCAAGAGGTTTGGCAGCGATCAATTTAGCGGCCCAATCGTGAGCGACGTTTCCGCGAAGACCTGTGCAAAAGTCAGCTCGTGCTTGTTTCCGAGATGCTGTGCATGCATACCCTTCGAGGCCCATTCTGGCGTCCTCTCTGCGAGCTCGAAGATACGACGCCGCACACGCTTGACGGCGGTGTTCGTCGAGGGAGTGATTGAGACGTCGTACTCGTGGAGGGGAGCCTTGGGTACACGGACGGGGAAGAAGTTCGCACGCAACTTGATCTGGACGCCTGCGGTCCCGTAGTCGGGGCGGGTGGGAAGATCGTCATGGCGTAAGGTGAGCGCCTTGAGAGAGGCGACCAACTGGTCCTGCGAGGAATCGGTAAGACGAGCATCCAAGTTTGCCGGCTGGCCAAGGGCAAAGACCCTGCGAGGAGAGGGGGGGTTAGACCAAGAGCGGATATATGCGCAACATGGAGAACGTACCCTCCTTGCTCTCGGCCAAAACCTCCACCCCCGCGGCCGCCACGCGGAGCCCCCCTTCCCCTGTCGCCTGGTGGTCCACCTCGGCCACGGTCACCTTGGAATCCACCGCGTCCACGGAAGCCCTCGCCAGGAGGCCCACCGCGCCCTCTGAATCCTTCGCCAGGTGGGCCACCTCGTCCTCGCCCACGTCCCCCATCGCCTGCCGGACTTCCTCTGCCGCTGGGACTACCACCGCGTGCGCCCCCACCTCTAGGTCCGCCTCTACCGCGATCAAAACCTCTGCCACGGTCACCGCCTCGGTTCATGATGTGTATAGTTCGAGATGTGTGGGAGTAGGGAAGATGGAGAAAGCCTAGGACGCTCGTGAGTATTTAGCGGGGACAACGGCCTTAGGGTTTTACCTTATAAGTCAAATGTGCAAAAACGTGTTCTTGGGAGATCGGAAGAAGTTGCGAACTGTCTGGTAGCGCTGGATCAGTCACGGGTCGAAAGACGCTGGGAGACGCGTATAGCGATCTGGAGCGGAAGGCGAACGACGCCCACAGGAAGAAGAGCGCGTTATAAGAGGAAGATTCGAGCCCTAGGGTCGGATACGCATTGTTGTTCTCAATACAGCAACTTCGACCGGGCGGGGAGCCATAGACGAGTCAAGGCCGGTTGCGGGCGGAGTTCTCGGCTCTTATCGCGCCCATCGCCGAACGTTGGCCTTGATATCATGAGAAGGGGTCCGGCTGGTGAGAGAAGGTCAGCATACAGAGTCTGCTAGCGACGAGAGCCGCACCTTTGGTCGATAAGATCGTGAAGAAACCCGTACAAGGACGTCCTAAGCGGTGGTAGAAAATGATTCAGATCTTATAAAATGCAAGACAAAAAACCAACCTCGGCCAACGCCGGCCGCGATCCGGTCCAGGCCCCCGGCGTATGCGGTTGCAACTCCGATCCTAAATCGGCGATTTTGGGCCATTTCGTACGCACCATTTGGCCTACTTCCCGTACGCGCTGGGGATCGGGGTCACCTTTTCGCACCATTTTCGTACGCATTCCTGATCAGAGCCCCTTCCACCTGCCACACGTACGCATAATAGGATCGGACGTCGAATTGGACGCACTTCGTACGCACTTCGAACAAATGAAACCGTGTATTATGCGAGAGTACTTAAGTAGTTGTAAGTTCATGATGCTGTGGTTGTACCTACAGAGCCTCGAGTTCTCTCCAGACGTATGAGCTCTGTAACAGCTGCTGAAACCTGCTCCTTTCGTTGTGAGAGTGTCACGGTTCGCCCTTTTGCTCCGCTTTTTCCTTGCTTTCTCGCGCTATCTGATCTCACACCTGTGGATCAATCCCCTTTGATGGCATCGCTGATGTACCCCTTGGTCTGTGCACATCCCCTCCCTAGTATATATAGCTGGCCTGCATGTATCTACACCACCAGCAGATCCTTCAGCTTCATTCCGATATCATGCCCCTGAGTGTGATGCTAGCGTGACACCGGATGGAATCCAAAAATGTCATGCTGATATCAGACTCAACGGGCTCCCTTGGGTCGGAAGCTGAGTTCCTTCGGATTCAATCCAATTATCTTACTAAGCTCGTCAAGGAGCAATCGGCGGGATGCTGGCTCAAATCATGCTTATCGCAATCTTATCATCCCAATGTGGAAGCAAACAAAGCATCGTAATATATATATCATTCCGAGAACTACCATACAAAGTACATGGGGGGTGTTACAGGATGTCTACGGGTCCAAAAGGAGGAATGAAAAATGAATTAGAGTGTGTTACCTGGCATGCCAGCAAAACGGGATTGAGATAACCTAGCAAGTGCCAGCGAGCAAAAACCAGAGACCCAGGGGGACCGAGAGCGAGGAGCGAGACGACAACCACAGGCCAAGACTGCAAGCAAAGACCGAGACCGCGAGTAGAGACCAAGAACACGAGGAAAGACCGAGAGCAAAGCCCATAAGTGCGAAAGAGCCCTCGGCAACAAGAGATCCCCAGGGGTACTAGTAGGGCCTATGCATGAGTGGCGTGGTGAGACAGACGAGCAGGAAGTGAGAGATACTAACACGCACCCAGGCTGTTGTCTCAATGCTACTCATGCTCATGAGAGAGCGGGCTGGAGACCTCGACATTGATGTGAGCGAAGGGGAAAGGGTGGGGTGGTCAAAGCCCACTCTTTGAGGAGATTCCGATATGTGATTCCGGTCTCGAAATCAGCTATACCGGGGTCTCCAGTGGTAGATGAGATGCTGTGGCCAGGTGGAGGGAGTTGACGTTGAGCGGTGGAGGTGGTGAGAGGAAACAAGAACGACACCGCGCGACGACGAAAATTGACATTGCTTACATAATCGACTTCAGACTCATCGCGCGGGGACTCCGTTCTTTCCACTTCTTACAAATGCCAGTGAAATGGGCTTGAAACCGACGGACCAGCTTGTGCTCACGCTGACTTTGGCGTGGAATTGGCTTACACTGACGGAAAAGCGGGATGGAACTCGAATCAGGGGTTTAGATTCAAGCTGACGTGAAGCCAGCGTGAACCTCCGGTCACGCCATTCGACTCACCCCAACTGGCCATCATAGATTGATGCTGAGGCAACTGCTGGTGGTGTAGTTCCTTAGTCTTTCCTCCTAGTCTTTACCGGCTTAGAGTGCAATGTACTGTTCTCCCTTTATTCCCTGATCCCCCCTTCCTCTGAGCCACTGCCTGTGTCGCGACTTAGAAGGCTATTGGATGCATTCCTTGTGCGTGTACATAGTCAAAACTGTAATATGGGATCAGTTTCATCGGTTTGAAGTTTAAAAAATCGAGATAGCTACCTTCTCCAAGCAGAATCTGCGGCAGGTCTGCCTGTACACCTGGACGAAGGAGCGCAATGAAATGGCCATCCTTCAGCGGCCATGTAGCGTTGACATTGGCGGTAGGGAAATTTGGATGAACATTCAGTAAGGGCATGAAGGCTTGCTCCCGAAGCCTGAGATTGTTCTGGAGATCTTGCGTGAGCGTGCAATCAATTGACAAAGGGAAAGCACTCACCGATGCAGCAACCTGTTGAGAAACTACCTTCTGTTTGGAGCGTATACTGGACGAAGTCACGTTCGTCCCAAGGGTGTAGGTGTCACGGATCGCTCCATTTCTCTCTTCGTTTGCAGACCTCGTACATGCGACGTGTCACGGCACATGACTTTCCCTTGCATCACATGCTTCAATGACGTCATTGCCCGGACTTCCGAGCGGGGTTCCGCATCCTTATCTATGACATCACTGCTCCGGACCTTCGTCCTCCGCCCCATGACTCCTTTCCTATTGTTCCCCCCGCTCGCACCACTATCGCATCGCATCGCACCATCGTTCCCACTTGTATATAAGGACAGTGTTTCTCTTCCCTTCTCCCTAGACTGTCCATCTCGTCATACGGTACTGTAGCGCACGTTGCACTACCCTAGACCCTGGCACTCTCGAATCTATTTTCTTCTCGCTCCTCCCATTGTCGCGACTTAGGCGGTTCATCGGTCTCATAAACTGCGTTTCTGACACCTGGACAGTCTACCCCTACGCCTACCTCGCACCCCTCTCTCCATCTACCTCTGCCGTCTCTACGACGTTAAAAACTCCCACCACGGACCTCCCGAACGCACCGGTTTTCCTCCCGTTCAACGGAAAGCCGATCACCCCCCGCGACGACGCACCACTCCCCTACCCTTGGTCCGACGCCGTCACCGTCAACTGCCTCGTCCCCGTACAGAACCTCTGCAAGAAAAGATCCCTGGACCGCGCACGGCCTCAACTTCCGCATCTTCGAGTGGAGGTGGCACAAGGATCACGGTACTGTCGTCCTCGCCCTATACGTCCGGATCACTACGTGCATCAACGTAGATCTCGAACGCCTTGAATTCACCCTCCACGCCCCCACCTACCACACATACCTCATCCAAGACGCCCCCAACCCGATCCTCCAAACCAGTTTCACCTCCGTCTCCCAGTTTAACCGCCGGACCCCCGAATCCACCCCGCCACCAGTCCTCCGTCCCACCATCAAGGGTAAGACCCTTCGTCGCCGCCACCACGAACATAAGATCCGCCAGGCAGTAAAATCCGGCTACCTCACCAAGAAACTCCTCGGCCGTCGCCCCATCGCGGCGGACTTCTTCTAGACCATCATCACGTCCTCCACAGCCCCTCGTCCCCCCACCCCGAACCTTCCCCCAGGCGTCTTTCGAGACTACTGTCCCGAAGAATACTATATCCTCACCTCGCAGCAGACTAAGGAATCCGTACGTTGGCTGCACGACGAACCAAACCGGCAACGTCGAGACTGGTACTTCGACGACCGCGACGAACAACCCTACGTCGAAGAATCGGATTTTGCCACCGCTGCGGACATTCTACAGCGCTTCCTGAACCCCCCTCCGACCAACTCGCCCCCACCCCGTCGACGTACTGTAATCGAAGTCCCAGAAGGGATCAACCACAACGACACAACTGGGAAGTGGTACGCCTATAGACGGAACAAGAACGGAACCCCAGGACGATCAGTAGTTGAGTGGCAGCCCACTTCGTTCAGTCCCGTCCAAGATCACTGGTCGTGGCATCATAACCAGCAATTCCTCACCCCCGCCGACTTCCTTGTCGCAAAACAAGTTGAGGACGAAGTTGAAGAAGCAGAAGAACGCCGACGAGAAACCCTACGCCGCCTTGATCAAGAACTCGCCCAATCCCTCACCGTCCCCCTCCCCTTCGACAAGATGTCCGACGCCGAATCCAAACCTGCCGTCTCCAAGCGGGAGATCGGCCCCAAGCCAAAGCCATTCAAAGGCGATAGACGCGACACCCTCCGGTTCTCCCTCGAGCTCCGCATGTTCCTGCGCGTTAACAAGGATGTTTATGCCACAGATGACGCCAAGATGATGCTCCTCCTCAGCCTGATGGAGGACGACACGGCGAAAGCCTGGGCCACGCATCGCCGCATGGAACTCTTCGCCGACAAAGACGAGAAGGAAGACGCCGACACCCTCGACCCCACACCCCCAACACCCCACTATAGCTCCTACAAAGAGCTCTTCGAGAGGTTTGGCAAAGACTTCGTGCCCATCGATCCAAAGATAGAGGCTCAGCGTAAGATCAACGAGCTCGCAATGACCACCCGAGACGTCACTGACTTTATCACCAAGTTTGAGATGCTGGCAACCATGTCAGCGTACAACGACGAGGCGCTAATCCACTTTTTCAAGAAGGGACTTCAGCGTGACCTCGGCAAGCAGGTGGCCCGGTCGTACCCGTTCCCCACCAAGCTCGCGGAGTGGAAGGAGTGCGCCCGCCGCATCAACCACCAGTGGCTCGAAGAGAACCCGGAGAGGAAGAGCAGTCAGTCCAAGGGGGCTGTCGCGCTCACCTCGAACGGTTCGACCAACGACTCCTCGTCGCGCCGAGTCGGCGCCTTCACCAACACCTCGACCCGCCCTGCAAAGCTGACGGACGACGAGCGCGCAAAGATGATGCGCGAAGGCAAGTGCTTCATGTGTCGACAAGCCGGTCACGTCTCTCGCGACTGCCCCAACCGCGACTCGAGCACGCGACGGGTGGGCGCAGTAGAGACTGGGTCCAAGGCCCCTCCCCTGCCGACAAACACGGCTCCGTCCACTGCGAAAGCAGCTCCCGACCCATCCAAAACCATCGCGGCGATCACTCGCCAGCTGAAGGATCTGGACGCGGAAGGCAAGGAGCAGGCAGTAGCGCTGTTGAAGGACATCCTGGGATCGCAGGATTTTTGAAACGCCCCCCAGTCGCGTCGTCTGGTGGAGGCAAAGGACTTTTGGTATCATCGTCGAATCGTTTCGCTGTATTATCATCCATGCATACCTGTGAGCAATCGTATCCCCCGTGTTTGTATCTGTCTACTGTCACCAAGAACAGGCAAACACCATCGATCACGCTCAAAGTCAAGCTGATCGGACGAGTTACCAAAAGAGAAATCGACGCAGACGCGCTGCTTGATAGCGGCGCAGAAGGAATTATCCTGAACCGAAGCTTCGTTGAACGCAAGAAGCTCACCACAAGAAAACTAGAAAACCCGTTCCCCGTGCGTAATGTGGATGGCACCGAGAACGTCATGGGCTGGGTACGCGACACAACAACCCAGCGGATCCGGATATACTCGCAAGATTCAAGGGCGTACCATGAGGAAGAAGCTGAGTTCTTCATCACCGACATCGGCGATCATGACATGATCCTTGGAACAGACTGGCTCGACGAGCACAATCCCACCATAGACTGGCAACGAGACCGTGTTGACATGCTCCGCTGCCCTCCCTCGTGTACTCTGTCCAAACCTCCTGTGACGAACCTCGCAACCAAGCCACGGAAACCATCATCGGTCCAATCACAGCGTAAGGTTGAAGCAGGTAAAACCCCGAGGACACCTCTCGTCGTGGACGATCCCTTCCCAGAGCCGACATATGTGTCCTGGACCCCAGTCCCCACTTATGTTATTCCTGCACACAGAGTCAAAGGTGTTCGCGTCCGCACGGTCCATCGCTCCCCTCTACCCGCACGACTCTTCACTGAAGACGACGACGAGCGGCCCATGGTATTCCGAGACTGGGAGATCAATGGACTACGCCGCGCCGGAATCCTCCCTGAAACCGATGGTCCTAATCCAGATGCAATACCCATCCGCGCGGGCTTTACAAAAGCGCAGGAGCTTGCAGAGCATTCAAAAGAGAACGCACGCCCGCAAACCTTTGAAGACTTAGTCCCCCCGCCGTACCGCGACTTTGCGCCTGTATTCGACAAGAAAACCTCCGAGCGACTTCCTGACCGACGGCCATGGGACCATGCTATCGACATGAAAGACGGCTTTGAACCCAAACCATGCAAGATCTACCCCCTCTCACCTTCCGAGCAGATCGAACTCGACACCTTCCTCGATGACCACCTGAAGAAGGGCTATATCCGCCCTTCGAAGTCACCTCAGGCGAGTCCGTTCTTCTTTGTGAAGAAAAAGGATGGAAAGCTGCGTCCCGTACAGGACTATCGAGAATTAAACAAGGGCACTGTCAAGAATGAATACCCCTTGCCACTGATCTCTGAAATTGTCGACCGCCTCAAAGGTGCAAAGATCTTCTCCAAGATGGATGTTTGCTGGGGCTACAACAATGTCCGCATCAAGGAAGGCGACGAGTGGAAGGCTGCGTTCAAGACGAATCGCGGTCTCTTCGAACCTACGGTGATGTTTTTCGGGCTTATGAACTCCCCTGCGACATTTCAGGCAATGATGAATGAACTGTTCAAGGATCTCATCGACTCGGGCAAGGTCATCATCTACATGGACGACATCTTGGTGTTCACTCGCACCATGAACGAACACCGTGCCATAGTGCGGCAGGTTCTGCAGCGTTTGCAAGACAACGACCTCTTCCTCAAACCGGAGAAATGCGTCTTTGAACAAGACTCTGTCGAATACCTCGGACTCATCATCTCGCACGACAAGATCGCTATGGACCCCGTCAAGGTAGCAGGTATTCAGGACTGGCCGACACCACGAACGGTCAAAGATGTGCAATCCTTCCTCGGCTTTGGCAACTTCTACCGACGTTTCATCAAAGACTTCTCCAAGGTTGCACGACCCCTATTTGACCTGACAAAGAAGGACTGCACATGGGACTGGTCGACGGACTGCCAAACTGCGTTTGACGCACTGAAAGCTGCGTTTACTTCCTCCCCTGTCTTGGTCATGCCTGACCCAAAGAAGCCTTACCTCGTTGAAGTCGATGCCTCGGACTTTGCTACTGGAGGTATACTCTCGCAGAAAGGCGACGACGGTCACTGGCATCCAGTGGCGTATCTGTCCAAGGCCCTATCGGAACCAGAACGCAACTACGACATCTACGACAAGGAGCTACTTGCGATCATCCGTGCGCTTGAAGCCTGGCGCCACTACCTCGAAGGCGCCCCCGACACCGTCGAAATCTGGACAGATCACAAGAACCTGGAGCATTTCAAGACGGCACAGAAGCTGAGCCGCCGACAGGCACGTTGGGCTCTATTCCTCACTCGATTTGACTTCTCGCTTGTTCATAAACCAGGAATTTCCCACCGCCCGGATCCAATGTCTCGACGACCCGATCACAAGGATGGTGTTGAAAACGACAACAAGGAGCGCGTCTTGCTTGACCCCAAGTACTTCCAAGTACGCGCAACAAGGCCAGGAGCAGTAACCTCCCTCGGTGACGTCGAACTCCGACGACGTATCCGCGACTGCAAAACCAAGGACATCGAGGTCGTTCAAGCCCTGGACGCCATCTTACGAAACGGACCACGTACACTCGTCAAGAACCTTCAAGAGTGGAACTACGAAGAAGGCCTGGTCCTGTTTAGAGGAAAGGTATATGTCCCTGCAGATGACGAGTTGCGACGCGACATTGTCAAAATGTACCATGAATCGCCCCTGGCTGGACACCCCGGTCGCTTCAAGACTTATGAGCTTGTGAGTCGTGAATATTGGTGGCCTGGCATGTCTGTCTTTGTCCGCGACTTTGTAGCAGGATGCGCAACCTGCCAGTCGACGAAGACACAGAGCAGCCGACCCCACGTCGACATGATCCCAAACGAAGTACCCGATCGACCATTTGGCATCATCTCCACCGACTTCATCGTCGAACTCCCTGACTGCGAAGGCTATAACGCCGTCAATGTCGTGGTCGATCGCCTCACCAAGATGGTGGTTACCACCCCATGTACAACGAAGATCACCAGCGATGGCACGGCCGACATTCTCTTCGATAAGGTATACCGACACTACGGCTTAGCAGACAAGATCATCTCGGATCGTGGACCCCAATTTGCTGGACAGGTGATGCGTACACTCAACGAGAAGCTTGGGATCAAGTCCGCCCTCAGCACAGCGTATCACCCACAGACAGATGGCCAAACCGAACGCGAGAACCAGAACCTCGAGCAGTTTCTGCGAGTATTCTGCAACTACCGTCAAGACGACTGGGTGAAGTGGTTGCCCTTCTTCGAGTTTTCTCACAACTCTCGCACCCATGCAGCTACTGGAAAGGCTCCCTTTGAAGTCCTCTACGGCTTCCTCCCCAAGATGTACCCATCCGTAAACCCGTCCTCAAAGGTCCCTGCAGTTGAAGAACGCCTCCGTCAACTTGAAGAAGTCTGACAAGAGATCAAAGCCAGCCTTGCCCTCGCATCGGACTTAATGAAGCACTACAATGGTGACACGATCAGCAAATCGACACTGTTCGCCATTGGAGACAAGGTCTGGCTCGAAGGCAAAAACCTGAAGACGACGAGGCCGAAAGCTAAGCTTGCTGCCAAACGATTTGGACCCTTCGAGATCGTTGACGTCATTAGCCCAGTGAACTACCGCCTGAAGCTGCCGAAGACGTGGAGAATCCACCCAGTCTTCCATGCTTCGCTGCTCACCGCGTACAAGGAGACAACGGCACATGGTCCAAACTATGAACAACCGCCGCCTGACCTCGTTGATGACGAAGAAGAATATGACGTTGAAGACATCATCGACTCGAAGCTGACCCGCAACAAGAAAGGCATACAATACCTCGTCAAGTGGGCAGGCTATCCTGACTCCGAGAATACCTGGCTCCCTCGCTCCTCGCTCTCAAAGGTCACCGACATGATTGACACCTTCCACAAACGCCATCCAAACGCGCCCCGCCCTGTGCGTTCCCTCGGCATCTCCTTTGACGACTTTCTCGCATCTACCCTTGCAGATGACATCGCGCTCCAGGCGAAAGCGCGTCTTAAAGGGGGGGTAATGTCACGGATCGCTCCATTTCTCTCTTCGTTTGCAGACCTCGTACACGCGACGTGTCACGGCACATGACTTTCCCTTGCATCACATGCTTCAATGACGTCATTGCCCGGACTTCCGAGCGGGGTTCCGCATCCTTATCTATGACATCACTGCTCCGGACCTTCGTCCTCCGCCCCATGACTCCTTTCCTATTGTTCCCCCCACTCGCACCACTATCGCATCGCATCGCACCATCGTTCCCACTTGTATATAAGGACAGTGTTTCTCTTCCCTTCTCCCTAGACTGTCCATCTCGTCATACGGTACTGTAGCGCACGTTGCACTACCCTAGACCTGTCATGAACGTTACCATTCCGGACATCTCGGACACCTCGGGGACCTCGGGGATAATATCCCAATTCATTTTTATTTTCATTTCTATCTGACTACTCATCACTTAGTAACACTCCGTCACTCCGGTGGAGACTCGGCTTATCCTTGCTCCTTCCTGACGTCATGACTCCAGGCTCGTCTTATCATCGCTTCTCTTGACTCCACATGACATCATAATGCTGCGCATGACATCATGCCGCTCCGGACCCGGCTCATCCTTATTGTCTCGCTTACTAATCCTGCTGCGCATGTATCTATACTTAGCTCTGCTTACTGACCGCCGTGTGTCGTAGCTTACTAAGTGACTCTGCCTCGTAGTATATAAGGGCTCCGTTCCTCCTGTACATATTCCCCATCTCGACCTGGTCAATACTACCGACCTTACTCCCCATCGCCCCTCTTCACTTGTGTCACACGTCGTCGCCTAGTGCTCGTCACTAAGGCCGTTGCTGACATAAGGTCGAGATCTACTTTACCATCGCACTACCCGACGACCATCGTAGCATAGCATACCTGTCTGTAGTAGACGCCTTATTGCGCTACTAACTCCACTTTTCCTTTGTGCCGCCTCGGATCATTGCCCCCAGCGTACGCGACTAGTCACCCCGATTCTGTGGTCGTGTGCACGCATCAGCGGCGCCGGCTTGACGTAACCACGTTACGTTACACGTACTCGGGGCCCCTCGAACACCACGAGAACCCAGACGTGACAGTTGAAGGTGCACCTAACGGTGTAGGAGGCTAGTAAAAGCGACAAAGGGAAAGTGACCCGAGAAGTTCTTGGGCTCGTGACCCTTGAACGAAGAGACAGCCAACAGGCCGAGAAGGCTGAGGCAGACCGTCTTGCGATTGGAAAGACCAGTGACATATCCCTCGACACCCGATCCCCTTGCCGTACTAGTAACCGTCCTCGACTCGGGGGCTAGTACATGGGAGAGGAACACCAAGCCTTGGAAGAAGAAAACTTCTATTTCCCCGACTTCGACTTCGTGTATGAACGCGAAGAATTCACAGCCGTCACCGAAATCGAACGTGACACCGCCATCACCGCCTACTTTGGCGACAACCTCTTCGACGCCCACAACTGGGTCTACGCCTCTGCGAGCAACCCTGATTGGGGATTTCGGGTTCGAGTTGACTGGACTCGGATCATCGTATCAATTGAACAGGGCCATCCCCGGCTTGAGTTCCGGCCCTATTTCTCTGCAATCTACCGGAACGAACAACTACCAAATCAGTGGTACGGGCCCCACACCCCCATCCCCCTCTACACCACGACCAGCCCAGAAGGTGGGAGGCCAACGCCAACGCCAAGTCCGCCACCGCAAGAAGAAGGTTTCTGGACAGCCCCCAGCAGTCCCATCCCCTCAACCCACGAGGATTCAGATTCCAGCAGGTCCGCACCCAGTAGCTTGCGATCCCTGGACGGATCCCCGCGGATTTATCCACTTGGGCCTTGGACCATCGGAGACGGAGGAAGAATTGGAAGCGAACTAGACGAAGTCGACGACATCCTCGACCTATACCTCTCCGACACTACTACCCTCGTCGACGACGACTCCTTTGAATACGACCCCGACAACCTCGAGTGGGGAGAACCAGAAAACCTCAATAACAACGACTGGGATCAGATCCCCGTCCCCTACATCGCAACCCCGCCCCAGATCCCTCGCCCGCTCTAAACCGTGTCGTCCACTTACGGCTTACGCCCCCGTAGTCCCCATCCCCTCCCCCGAGGAATCACCGAAGAATACCTCCGAAGGGAACGGAGATTTCTTTACTTCATCCACTTAGAAGGAGACGAAGAAGAAGACCAAGTCTACTTTGTTGACGGAGAGTGGTGTGCCGACGAAGAAGGAAATCAAGCCTTCACTGAAGCCGACCTCGCACTCATCGCCCTAGACTACGACCGACGCCAAGAACGTCTGAGGAACCAACCTCCCCCCGCACCACCCCCACCCCCACCGTATAACCCACCACCTCGAACCTTCCAAGTCCAAACCCACACCGGACCCCTACGACCCCGCTCCCCCCCCTCATCCGCCTGGAACAGAAGACGAGCCATGGCCGCCACTGTCCTCAACCGCCGCGCGGCCGATCAAACCAACTGCCCCGCCAACATCGCCGCATTCGCCCCCGTCATCGGAAACACCCGCTACGCGTTCCTTAATGGGATAGCGTACGAAGTCGCCAAATTCGAATTCACCGACGACCCGTTAAATGGAACACAATGGGCCTATGTCGACGCCGGAAACTGGCACGCCTTCAGTGGCCTAATCATCGCCGCATTCACTCCTGCCGCCCCAGGAGCGCCTGCAGCCGCCACCGCTAAACGAAAAATCCACGCCGCCAAACCGCGGGAGTATAGCGGAAAACGTTCTGAATACGCGGACTTCAAACATGAAGTCACTAGTTACATCGAAGCGGCCCCCCAAGACTTCATCAGTGAAATCGATCAAGTCCGCTTCATCCTCAGTTACATGAGGGAAGGCGCCGCCAAGGAATGGGCGCGCAACTTCAAAGACGCCAATGTCCTCACCGCCGGAACCACGGTCACGATGGCCAACTTCATCACTGCCCTCGACGCCTCCTTCGTCAGCACCTCGGATCAGCAGGACGCGCTCAATGAACTGGATCAGTTCAAAATGGGGAGCAAATCAGCCGATGAATTCTTCGTCAAATTCGAACAAATTGCGCGACGCGCTAACGTCATCCCCACCAACGACGACGCCTGGTTCCTTCGTATTCTCAAAGCCAACATCAAGATAGAGATACTGAAGAACATCTTCCGCAGCCCGCCGGTCCCCACCACATACACCGATTGGAAGAAACGCGTCACTGAGATGGACAATGCCTGGCGCGAAATCTCCGAAATGCACCGCGGACACCCCTCCTCCTCCACCCATACCACCTCCAAACCCAAAGACGTCAAAGATGCCACGGGTACCATTCATGGAGGCGGTGGACAAGCCATGGACATAGGCGCCGTCGACACCAAGGGACACTGCTTCAAATGTGGAATGACCAACCACATCTCCAAGGACTGTAAGGCGTCGGTCGAATACATCTGGAAAAAGTGGGGACGTGATCGCTACAGCACGTCTCCCAACTACAAAGGACCCCGCTCCTCGAACACCCCGCAACCACCTCCCTTCAAACGCAACCCCAACCAGCAAGCACGGTTCCAGACCACGGAAGAATTCGCTTCGCCCAAAGAATGGATTAACACTCTGGACGACGAGCAGCGAAAGATGATCCTCCGCGCTCTGGTGGAAACCGACGGCAAAACCACGCCGACGCCCAAAACAGAAGCAAAGAAGAAGAAGAAGGACAAGGACAAGGTAGTCGACGACAGGAGCACCAAGAGCGGTGGATCAGATGCCGACGCAGAGTCGGATTTTTAGAGGGGCGAAGGATGAACACGGCATCCAACGCCTCGAAACCAGTTTCTCGATGGCCTCTTTCTCGCATTCTATCATCAGGACTCTCTGTACCCTCTCGTTTCCCTGACCCGGATTTCTTCAATCGTTGGCCCCATTCTCGTTTACGATCACATGTACATCCCTCGCTGGAAAAGGACTCGGTGAAGACCGAGACTACGATGCGCGATGGCTGGGGCGCGTCGCTGGACACAATTAAATCCCCTCCTCCCCCGTATATGTCGCTCCGCACGTCCAACACGACGATAAACTGTAGCCCAGGTGAGAAGCCTGCCCTCAAGAAGGACGAAGAAAGGAAGAAATTCCCGGTCGGATGGACGGCCTTCAACACCGTCGACTGGGCCGCCCCGAAAATCCTGGATCCAATCAAGCCGCGGACCTTCACATGGCCCGCGTTCAACCCCTTCCTCCGAGTGCCACCGGTGAAACTCCCTAAGACATCGCGCGCTCATGTGGGCACCATCCATGAGGAGGATACGGATGTCACCCAACCACCTCCCCGAGAGGAAAAGGGCATAGTTCGACCTCCTCAGGGCGGATACACGCCAGATCCTTCTTGCAAGGTCGGGGACACGAAGCCGGAAAACAGAGACGGGGGTTGCATTGACAGGGAAATCCCGGTGGACCCGAGTTTAGCTCGGGACAGGGGAGGCGCGATGGCAGGGGCGCCCCCCACAGGTGTAGATACGTCACGAAAATATGCGTTACCAAGAACTGCGCAATGGACCTTGAAACGCTTAAGGGAAAACAAACCTGAAAGCGCGATCGCAGAACTACGGATATGGACTCATCATAAGCGACGAGAAGAAGCCACCCACGAAGCCGTTCAAGAGATCGGCCGAATGGGAGACGAACAAGCGATCCAAGCCTTGCACGAGCTTCACTCACCCATGAGGTTCATACGATCAAACGGACGACGAGAGCAGATCAACGTCCCCATCCGGCTCCAGTTCGGTCCAAAGACAGTAAACGCCCAGGCCCTAATCGATAGCGGATGTACGGGGTCGTGCATTGACGAAGCCTTCGTCAAAAAACACGACATCCCTACTAAGAAAACCGCACGACCGATCCCGGTTAAAAACGCAGACGGAACCCACAACTCAGGAGGACCAATAACCGAGTACGTTACGGCGCATGTAACCATTCACGGACACGAAGAAGACCTTGACTTGGCGGTTTCACACCTCGGAATGAACGTCTACATCGGTCACGAATGGCTTCGACAGCACAACCCGTCGATCAATTGGACAGAAGGGACTATCACGTTCGACAGGTGCCCCCAGGAATGCCAACCCACGAAATTCAACATTGATGAGAAAGATGAGGAAACACCTGACGAAGTCTACCCTCTAGAAGAAGGCGAACAATTATACGCCTTTGACTGGGAAGGTTACCAATCATCGACCTCGCTATACGTCAGGACACTTGCTTCGGACATCGCCATTGCGGAAAATGCGAAGAAAAAGGCTCAAACCTTCGCGGAACGCGTCCCCTCGGATTATCACGAATTTAAGGACATCTTCGACAAAGACGACTTTGATAAACTCCCAAAAAGACGACCTTGGGACCACGCCATCGAACTCAAGCCCGATTTCACACCCGTAGATTGCAAAGTCTACCCATTGACACTTGACGAGCAAGGGAAACTAGACGACTTTCTCGAAGAAAACCTACGCTCCGGACGCATCCGCAACTCAAAATCCCCGATGGCCTCACCGTTTTTCTTTATTAAAAAGAAAGACGGATCCCTCCGACCGGTGCAAGACTACAGACGGCTTAACGACATGACCATAAAAAATCGTTATCCACTCCCACTCGTACAGGAACTCCTCGACAAGTTAAAAGGAGCCAAGGTATTCACCAAACTCGACGTACGATGGGGGTACAACAACGTCCGCATCAAGGAAGGAGACGAATGGAAAGCCGCATTCCGCACCAACAAGGGACTCTTTGAACCAACGGTCATGTTTTTCGGCCTCACGAACTCGCCCGCCACCTTCCAAGCCATGATGAACGACCTCTTCCGAGACCTGATCCATGAAGGCATTGTAGTTGTCTACCTCGATGACATCCTGATCTTTACGGAAACGCTTGAACAACACCGGCAGGCCGTCAAACAGGTACTCCAAATCCTACGCGACAACAACCTGTACCTAAAACCGGAAAAATGCGACTTCGAGCAGGAAGAAATCGAATACCTAGGAATGATCGTAGGACACGGCAAGGTCCGAATGGACCCCGCCAAAGTCGCAGCTATTACCAACTGGACCGCCCCCACGACAAAAAAACAATTACAATCGTTCCTCGGATTCTGCAACTTCTACAGACGCTTCGTACCGGATTTCAGTCGAATCGCGCATGATCTAACCAAGCTCACGGGTCATACGGACTGGGAATGGACAGACGCTCAACAAGTGGCCTTCGAAGAACTCAAACGGCGAATCACATCACAACCGGTCCTAGCCATTCCCACGGATAATGAAAAGTTCCGTGTCGAAGCCGATTCATCCGACTACGCCACCGGAGCAGTACTATCGCAGAAGCAAGCCAACGGCCACTGGCACCCCATTGCCTACTTTTCCAAAGCACTGAGCCCAGCCGAACGCAACTACGAAATCTACGATAAGGAACTGCTAGCGATCATGTCGGCCCTAGACGAATGGCGACAATACCTTATGGGCGCCCGACAACCATTCGACATATGGACCGATCACCGTAACCTGACCTACTTCCGGAAGGCGCAGAAACTCAACCGACGACAAGCAAGATGGTTAATGGAGTTACAAGAGTACAACTTCACCCTGACGCATAAAGCCGGCAACCAAATGGGCAAGCCCGACGCCATTTCACGACAGGCGGGGCTTAAAAAGGGGGAAAATGACAACAAAGACGTCGTCCTCCTTAAAACCGAGCTATTCCGTGCACTCAGGACACCCGAAGGATCAGGAATAATGGTGGATGGACCGGAAAACGCCTTCATCACGCGCATAAAAGGGACAACCAAGCAGGGTGACTCAGTAAAAAGAGCGCTAGCCATGAAAGTCAAGGGATGGAAGGAACAAGAAAACAATCTTTTTACGTTCCAACAACGAATCTACGTACCCCGCGACAAAAAGCTACGCGCAGACATCATCCAGACTCACCATGACGGACCACTCAATGGACACCCAGGACGCTACAAAACACACGAACTCATCACGCGCAACTATTGGTGGCCGGCAATACGAGACGACGTACGAAAGTACGTCGAAGGCTGCGAAACGTGCCAACGGAACAAAATACGCCACGACCAAATAGCCGCCCCGCTGCATCCACACGAGCCTCCCAAGGGACCATGGGAGCACGTCTCAATCGACTTTGTCATGCCGTTACCCGTCTCAGAAGGATACGACGCCATCTGTAATGTCAACTGCATGGGCACCAAGCAAGTCGTATTCTGGGCCACAACCAAAGACCTCACCGAAGACGAATTAGCCAAAGAATTCTTACGCAATGTCGTGCCCCATCATGGTGTCCCGCGAAAGATCGTCAGCGACCGAGGCAGCGTATTCGTCTCCAAATTCACGAAGGCCTTGTGCGAACAACTAGGAATTGAAGCCAACCCCTCCACAGCGTACCACCCCCAAACCGATGGACAAACCGAACGCTCCAATATGACGATGGAAAACTACCTCCGCATCTATGTAAACCATCGTCAGGACGACTGGGCCCATTTCCTACCCCTGGCCATGACCGCGTTCAACAATATGACCCATTCATCCATCGGCATGTCCCCCAACTTCGCCAATTACGGTCGCGAACTCTACCTCGGAACAAATCCCCGCCGCGAAACAACCAACCCCACGGCCAACGAACTCGCCCAACGAATGCGAGACATCTACACCGAAGCACGCTCCGCCCTCAAGGCCGCTCAAAATGATCAGAAGCGGTTCTATGATCGTAACAAAGCCGACCCCGTGGACTACCATGTCGGGGACTTCGTATGGTTGGAAGCCAAAACTCGCGACGGACAGACGGTGATCCATACCGTACGACCAATGCAGAAGCTAGACGCCAAACGATTCGGGCCGTTCAAAGTTCTGAAAAAGGTTGGGGCATCGGCGTACCATCTTCAACTCCCGAAGACGTGGGGACGTAAACACCCAGTGTTCAACGAATCCCTCTTATCACCGCACAACGGTCCTGCCTTCGACCAACAGAAAAAAGCACCCCCTCCGCCCCCTGACCTTATCCAAGGAGAAGAATTCTACGAAGTAGAATCCATCGTCGACGTCCGTAGAAAGTCGAAACGCCTCGAATTCCTGGTCCATTGGAAAGGGTACGATCAAAGTGAAGATACCTGGGAACCAAAGACAAATCTGGGGAAAGCCAAGAAACCCCTAGACGACTTCTACCGCCGCCACCCCACCGCCTTAAGACTGCTCAAATGGCTCCTCATACGCCGATTACGATCGAAGCCAACCATACGATCATGAAGGCTGCCCATGAGCGTCTGGACAAACATCTTGTGCGCCGAAGGGTTTATCATCGGGATTCAACGAGGACGTTGAATCTAACGGGAAGGTGATGTCATGAACGTTACCATTCCGGACATCTCGGACACCTCGGGGACCTCGGGGATAATATCCCAATTCATTTTTATTTTCATTTCTATCTGACTACTCATCACTTAGTAACACTCCGTCACTCCGGTGGAGACTCGGCTTATCCTTGCTCCTTCCTGACGTCATGACTCCAGGCTCGTCTTATCATCGCTTCTCTTGACTCCACATGACATCATAATGCTGCGCATGACATCATGCCGCTCCGGACCCGGCTCATCCTTATTGTCTCGCTTACTAATCCTGCTGCGCATGTATCTATACTTAGCTCTGCTTACTGACCGCCGTGTGTCGTAGCTTACTAAGTGACTCTGCCTCGTAGTATATAAGGGCTCCGTTCCTCCTGTACATATTCCCCATCTCGACCTGGTCAATACTACCGACCTTACTCCCCATCGCCCCTCTTCACTTGTGTCACACGTCGTCGCCTAGTGCTCGTCACTAAGGCCGTTGCTGACAAGACCCCGGCACTCTCGAATCTATTTTCTTCTCGCTCCTCCCATTGTCGCGACTTAGGCGGTTCATCGGTCTCATAAACTGCGTTTCTGACAGTAGGTGCCTGCATGTCGAACTTGACGGTTCACACCAGCGGCTGGCCCGTCATGAGATGTTGCCTCCGGGAGTAGTTTGTGAAGTTGATCCAGCAGCGCGTCACGAACAGAGGTGTCGCACGCTTCCATAGGACGTTGTGCACGGCCTCGACGGATGGCCTGGGCAGTGGTACGTGTTTGATGTGCTCTACACATTGACACGAGC
The DNA here is from genome assembly GCA_012932865.1 of Amylostereum areolatum. Taxonomy (NCBI): domain Eukaryota; kingdom Fungi; phylum Basidiomycota; class Agaricomycetes; order Russulales; family Stereaceae; genus Amylostereum; species Amylostereum areolatum. Next base: position 2,623,521 of record SAXG01000002.1, read on the forward strand.
CCAGCGCGGCACAGGCTAGGATCCGAGAGTGGTCCCTCCGTTAGGGACAGAGGATCAGGATGTACATTAGTATCTTGTCCATCCTAAAGATGCAGAAGACTTGTGAGGACGCCGTGACCATGGATAAAACTGTCGGAAGGAGACTTACTTCAACTTGAATATGATCGGCAACACCTCGGTAGTCCTCCAAGATATTGCGGATGGTTGCTTCGTCGGCAGGCGTTGATTCTGCGAGATTCAAGCTATTCCAACAAATCAGCCAGGGGAATTTATATACTAGGATACGGAATTACATCTCAACTGTCTTCCCGACATCGTCGGCAACAAGTGCTACCTGCAGGGCATCAACCTCATCCTCAACTGCAGTGCTGGGCGTAGGTGAGAGCGTGAAAAGAGAGAGTAGGTCCGCGAGAGTGCGTGTTTCTGTAGGGACCGTCGGTGCAGTTGGAAGCATGGCCTCGACAGCGGCCGGAGGTTCGTACAACGAGATCATGGCCTCTGCGTCGACACCGACAGTCGCTAAGAGTGCGATAACATCTGCGCTCGCGAGGTTTGATGCTTCCTCCATCTCCAAATCGGACGGCCATTCCATGAGTGCCACTAAGTTGATGTCAGGGGCATGAAAGTAGGTGTGCATGTAGCCTGCGGCGGTCGCGTTGGCTTGCTCCTCGACATTCATATTGCGAAACGCGCCAAGCATCAAGGTTCGGATTTTTGGCTCAAGGTAGAGAACATCCGCGAAGTTGAAGTCTGTCTTGAGCTGACGAATCATCCCGAAGAAGTGTTCGCATGCCTCTGTTGAGTGAAGCCAAGGCAAAAGTGGATGACGAGGGTAATATTGCCGGTGGACGATTATGAGTTGGATAAGACTGTCACAGAGGCGAAGGAATATATCGAAGGATTCGCGGGATATGAAGTGGATGTCGGTAGAATAGTCGGGGTGGGCAATAACATGGCTCCGCCATGCCATGAGGAAGAAGCGTGCACGGAGGGCCATCCTAACGCGCTCAACGTGCTTGATTGAGCGATTTTGCCATGCGTTGATGAGCTCTCCAAGAACAAACAAGTAGATGGAAAGGGCTCGCTGTTCGGGGAAATGCTCGAGATGGAAGTCAAGTGTTTCAGCGGCAAAGAGTCGTGCCGCAGCACGATCATCCTGTTTGTCGACTCGATCGACGTCGCGCCAATGCAGCGGGCTTGACGGGTGTGATGCAACGTCGCGTAACATCTTGTAGAAAATCGAAAAGCAACCCATGGCAATGAACCGCGCGCCACTGAAAAGTTGATTGCGTGCGGTCTTTAGGCCGTGCTTGGAATCCTGAACACAGATGCTGGGCCAGTCGTAGAAGAGGGGTATGACGAGGCGAAGATTACAGTTTGGGATGCGGTTGGGAATTCCATAGGGGAGATGGCTATGGGCCTTTTGCGCAATATGCCGCTGGAGGGATCGTTCGACCTCCGTACCATCAGCGCTAAGCGAAGACGGGTGAATGCCATGGGTATGCAGAATCTTGATGATCTCGAGGTGCATATCAAGTAGGGTGGTCGCCGTGTCCTTGGTTCCACGAGCGATGAGAGCGACGAGAGTGGGAGGGACGCCTATGGCCGGGATGGTGAGGATATATGCACGTAGCTGTCAAATACCACGTCAGTACTTATGCAAAACATGTGAAGACGGTTGTAAAGAAATACCTTGCTAGCGAGAACAAAACTATCTTTCGCCGCTTTAAGTTTCTCCTCAATTTCGTCCTCGTTGTCAATGCGAATCGGCCCATCCGCAGCTCCGAGGAGCAAGCAAGTACCGTCTGCTTGCTGCACAACTGTAAGAGCCTTGTTGAGATCGGTGTCGTCCCAGCTCAAACCAACAGGCCCGTGGTATTGAAGTTGTTCAATGGTGGCCGCCACAGCAGCGATATTCTTGCTAGATATCCCAGGCTCGAACCGTGTTTGTTTTGATCGCAAATTACTGCAGGTGTTCAACGTCAAGAGAAATATACCGAGATGGAAGTAGGAAACACATACCGGAGGCTGCGTAAAGTGCGTCCACCGAAATGACGACGGAAGGTGTCGTACGCGCGAGGAGCCAACGAGGATAAGATTTGGGCAAAGGAGTCAAGGGCTTCTGGGTAGCGCATATTCTTCAGCTGCTTTCCTTGGGCGAGACGTTCTGTCTTGATGACCATGGCTTGTATCATCCCAAGCATAACGTCGTTTGTCTTGTACAAGCCCTCAACGGCCCCCTTAGCAAAGCGCACGAACGGATTGGTAGAGTCATTCTAGAACGTACGGAGATCAATATGGCAGTAAGCAGATAATGAAGTGATTGACGTACTGCCTCGATCAGGCTTTTTACACCTTTACACCGGGCGTATATATCACCAAGCTCCCGGGATCGATATATCTTCGGCACATGCTTCATGTTGTCATCGTCCGGTGTCTTCCTGTTAAGCGCGACCTGAAACGTATGAAGTTCCAAGAGTTTCTGGCAGCAATGGCACGGCAGTCGAGTATCATTGGAGCCGCTGTTTGGGGAACGGGCGACACCTGTGCATGAGGTAGCAAACACGTCGCCTACAGTTCGACTATTACGCCACTTAAAGAGCTGTTCTTCGCGCTCGAGCACCATCTGTTTTTGTTCTGCACTAAGCCAGGTCCATGTGCATTCATCTTCCGGGCGCGTGGGGAAGAGAGTATGTGCGATAACTTGACGAGAAGGCGCACCACCCCCAGCCGCAGCAGAACGATAAAGATAATGGTCGATCCGCACGTTGTCAGCACGCGACAGGCCAGGACACGGAGGCAAAGGTGCTGAGATAGGGGCAGGTGTTGCTGGCACGACGATGCACCCCCGCTTTCGCAAGGGTTTGGATGGAGTCTGGAAGAAGCTCGAAATTGCGGGTGTAATGAACCTGAGACGTTGTTGTTTGACACACCGAGCCGACGAGCGATGTTCTCTCCACCGGCGGGTATCGTACATGGTACGCATCGAGATCCAGTCACTGCAAGCTGAGCAGCGAACTGCACAAAGATCGCGCTCTGAGAAATGGGCATGGGCATCATCCGCACGGATCTTTGACCGAAAGTTGTCGAGGCGCATTGAGTTGGCATTGAACTTCGGATTTTTTGCCTGCTGCTTCAGTTTCTTGGCATGATTCCAGGACGATCGTGGCTTCACGCGTTGTGACCTTTGGGAGCGAGAACGCCCCCCGCGACCGTCGGGGTTGGAGGCATCGGAGTCATGGTCACTCGAATCTGACATGGAGGGAGACCGGGCCCGCTTCTGAGGATATTGCGACCGTGCGGTAGGAGAAGGTTTCTGCATGGGTGATGGCCAAGGAGTTTGTAGAGACGAGGTAGATGAACTTGCATCATGAAGCGACGGCATCGATGATTCCGTTTCTGGAAGCGAGATGATAGAGGGAGTGTCGCTGTCAGGTAGTGAGATAACCGAGGCCATAGGATCGGAGAGATGTACACCCGAGGAGGACGCAGAAGGGAGGGACATGACGTAGGAGCCTTTGTCTTCGGATCCACGCAAAAGTCGATGGAGATGCTTAGGGTCATCAGTTAAGTGGATGCATTGTCCTTCTGGCGGCACGATGCCCAAGGGCATTGTCTGTGCATGCGACGTGTCTTCGGTCTGAAAGACGTACCGACATTTTTATCAGCATCACATTTGGTAAAAGCAAATTGGTGCACGTACATCGGCAGCATCATGGATAAGCTGAACCTCATCCAAGGCCAGATTCGAACTGTCCGGAGTTGATATGGGACCACCGTCAACTTCTTCTGCCAAGGATGTTGCGAGGCGCAGAAACCAGTCCATGCGGGAAATGGCTGCCGAGTTTTGATGCCACTGGGGAGTTCCGAGGAGGTCATGAGCAAGAGATGAAAGGTATAAAATGCCGCATGAGTGGCTGTCAGTTTGGACGGGGATCGAGATGCTTGGGAACAGCTCTGGTGTGAGAGGAGTGCGAGGTACGTTATCCGGGAGGACAGTCATAAGATACCACTCAAGCAGGCGCAGAATATCCGGTGGTGCTTCTGTGTTCCGGTTTAAGCCGTCGCGGTATACGTAGGTAAGATTGCGAAGGTCCAGGCGCACACCTGCCCAATGGTTGCCATTAACGTGGAGCGGGATCTCGAGAAACCGAACACGTCCGGATTGTATTCTGGCATCGAGTTGGGACCGCCGAACGACGTAGGGAGAATGAGGGCGTGCTTGGTGCGCGTTCCGTAATGAAGCTATGAAATAGCAGTTGGCAAGGCCAGTCGATGAATTGGGTCCAAGTTGCCGGATTATCCACTCGAGACCGCCATTGAGCATCTCATCATTGGCCCATCTATCTGTAAGAAATGTCGCCAAATCCGATGTAGACATGTGGACGGCGCTGCCGAAACCAGGAAGCCTGTCGCATGACCATGGGATAACTTCGAACAATGCGAGACACTCTTCAGCAGCCTCTGTCAGAGATCGTTCGACAGGGCTCTCAGCAGAGCCGCCAAGGTATGCCGATATCCAACCTTGGGCCTCCCTCCAGTGCGACAAACTGCCGTCGTAAACTCGCAACCTGCTGATCAGGTTTTCAATCCAAAGAGGTAGGTGGACGCCAGTGGAAAGCTCGATCGACTGGACACCGGCAAGCCACGCATTATTGAACCTATTGCTGAGGGTGCGGCTGTGATGACGAGCGGCGGAGTAGAGCATAGGGGCGAGTCGGACAATGGTTTCACGGAAAGGGAGACTCAATGGATCGTCAGTAAGAGTATTGGGAGGTTGGGGGCTATAGGGGTCCGACGGCAATGGGTTGCAAGTGTGATGGTCATCGGGGACAGCGAGGGCTTCAACAAGTTCCAGGGCTTCAATAACTGTGCGCGAAGCATCGGGTAGAATGCGATGGAAGATATCGGGAGGGAGGGTTCGGTCATGGTCTCGAGCAGCACGGATGCACGGAGGAATATTGTCACTCCAAATTTGACCAGAGCGAATGAAATCTTGAAGTCGGTGAGCGCCACAACAACGCTGGCTTGCTACCCACGCGCCGATACTGTCGACATCTGTTGGATTGAAATCTTCTTGACACGACGAGCACGCCGGTAAAGGACCTGAGCCGCCACCGGACAAACGTCCCAGGAGAAGGCTCGCTCGGGCACTGGATGTTCGGCACTCGGGTTGGTCCACCACCTCCGATAGACACCTATATGCGGAGCAGTGACCGTGTTGCTCAGCAGTCGAGCACGGCCGCAAATGAAAGCCACGGAGAATGCGTCCGAGGCAGCGACGATCGCGAAAACGCATATAGAGGGAACGTCGTCGGCGTGCATGAGCAGCACCGCTAGGACGGACATAGCACACTACCGAGCACATGTCAGTGTCACATCACCGTACCACAGAGGATTTCACGTACCGAGAAAGGCGGCAAGAGCCCACAATTCCGTAGCTAGCATGCAAGCGGCGAGAAAAATCTTCGAGAGACCGTGACCATGGATATATGTTTGACTGACAGCGAAGAGCGTGCATACAGCGTCTTGACCGACATTGCGAAGGAGAAACAGCACTGGTATTGTTGTGTTAGAGCCAGATAGACACGAAGGATAGACGCCAGTACCTGTTTTCGCACATCCCGGGCTGACGACTGCCCGAATAGTGTTGACAACGGCTTGACAGGACAGCGACCATGTAACGAAAAGGACAGTTTGGATGATGTACGTTCCGGAAACTAAGCTGAGAACGGGACTTGAGAGAATAGACTTGGCTAGTATGGTATTGGTGACTAGAAAAAACAGATTAGGACTCTAGAGCGTGCGGGAGACGACCAACTGGCACATACGTATGTCTTTCTCGACGTGGACACCGAGGAGGATCTTGACCACCGCATCGGAAAACTCGGAGCTGCAAAAGAAATTGATAGAGATGTGTAAAGCAAGTGCCGTCTGAGCAAAGGTGGCGGCGACGAGGGAGAGGAAGAAAATGCGAAATAGTACTACACAAGTAACACAGCTGTCACTAAGCTGGCAAACAGGATATGGAATGACACTTACAGGAGTGTCTGGATGAGTTCAGCGCGCGTTTTTTAGGCATGTTGACGGGGCAGAAAGGACTGGAGCAGCGCAAGGTGACGGGGGGAAAGAGAGAGAGAGAGTGAGCGGAGTTTTTCCGACAGTGTTCATGGTTTTGTTCATTCCAGAGGGTGGCGTTGGAGCGTCTGCAACCAATGAGAATGTGAGTATTGCCAGTTAAATTTCATTGGAAAAACTTTGCTTCACCTAGTGAGGAATGGAAGAGAGGAGAGAGACTAGGAGAGGGCGGCGACGACAAATTGTCAACCGAGGCGTCGACGCGTGTGAGAGCAACATCTATGCGTTGCACCCGCGTGAGAAACGCCTTTTTGGTGGCTCGCGGGATTTGTTGATAGACGCGAATTGTTGCGTCGAGGTGCTGGCGCAGAAGGATTCTGACGAGCCGCCGTACGAGGACGAGGTGCAAATGCAGGTGCGCGACGCGCGTCGCGTCGTGTCGGTGGCGCCCCAAGTCTAAGGGCGGTCGCACCCAGGCCGATCCGTACGCATCACCGGATCGGACACCGGGACCGACTTGGCCACTTTCGGCGGTAATTGGATCGGACTAGGTCGACGATTTGACCCTTTCTCGTACGCATTACGATCGGACCTTGCCTCCAAATTTCCCCTCCATCCGTACGCATTAGGATCGGAGTTCTTGGGGGATACGCCGGGGGCCTTCCGGTCCCTGCTAGTCCCTTTCGCTCTTCCCACCAGACTCTTGCTGCATTCCATATCTTCTGAAAGCCTTTCCGTTGTGCAAATCCGAGCCTGTTGGTGGGATAGGTCGTGGTGCGCGACAACTCGCGTGATGATGATGGGTGTGAGGCGCTATGTTAAAAGAATCCCTCGTTTCATTTCAAGCCGTGGCATTCACCGTGGAAGCCTCGAGGGGAAGTGCAGATCTGGGGACCCTCCTTCCATCTTGAGCGCGCTTTGTTCCCTCTTGTTTCCCCCGACCTTGACGTTCTCGAAGTCATTTCGGTACCACAGGCCTCTTTCGACTTATCACATGCCCTCTGGAACGAAGGAGATCCTGCTCGTTGGATACGGGGCGGTCGGCGCGTGCTGTACGTGCACCATGATCTTATCTCCGCATTCGATAGTATGTTTGACCGTCCATGCTTTAGATGCATTCATTCTCAAGAGAAGTGGACTTGCTAATGTGACCGTCGTAGCTCGAGGCAACTATGATATCGTCACAGGCAAGCATATCGATCTCGAGATAGAACTGGAATGCTCACGTCGATCCTAGCCAAAGGAATGGATGTCCACAGCGAGAAATACGGCAAACACGATGGCTGGAGGCCTGATCGTGGTAGGCGTTCTAGTTCCTTGGTATATGTAACATCCTGAGATCATACTCAATTTGCGTTGAACAGTCGTTCCCTCAGTGTCCCATGCGTGCGATAGGGCGTACGACTACGTGATAGTCGCCACCAAGGCTATCCCTGAACTCCTCCGCCCGCCAGCGCTTCTAACCCCTCTCCTGAAGTCTCCGTACACCGACACTTGCCCCCAACCGACATACGTGATCCTACAGAATGGCTTCAATGTCGAGGGGGACTTGTACGAGGCCGTGCGGGACCTGGGTCATCAACCCCGGATTCTCGGTACTACGGTTTACATCGGAACGAAGATGGAAGGTCCGAACAAGCTTATCCACAGTGACTTTGTGGGTGTATCTGGGTTTCATCACACCCGTTTATAGGCTCACTCTTCACAGGACCGCGTTTCCGTCGGGATGTATAGACACGAGGACTATGCGACGGTTGTAGACAGCCCGGAAGAGGAAGCGGTCACTTCAGAATTTGCAAACCTGATCAAGGCTGGTGGGGGAGAGGCCACCCCGGTACCTGACATCCAACGGGCCAAGTTCTCTAAACTCTTCTGGAGCATCGCCTTCGCGTCCACCGCCGGTCTGACAAGGTTTCCCCTCACAGCGCTATGGTGTCTACCCACTGCTTCCCCTTCATCCACAGATTCAACCCCCCCTTCGGTCAGCCAGGGCGCTCTAATAGAAGAACACTCCATTCCTACATTACGCGGAGCGCTCATGGAGCTAGTAGCTCTCGGGACCGCACTGGGCTTTCCTCAGAGCGAAAGTATCTCCCCCAAATTCATTGAGACCACGTTCGCAAATACGGCGGCGCGTCATCGGAAGCCGGACAACGGGCTTATGCCTAGTATGCTCGTCGATGTTCTTGCGGGGCGCCCAATCGAGGTCGAGGTTATCTTTGGCGAGGTTGTTCGTTTGGCTCGTTCCTACGGGGTCGATACGCCGGTAAGCCGTACAAGGCGCGTTGCACCGCGCACTCGTGTTTCTGACCGGAACTCCTCAGCGCATAGACATGATGTATGCATTGCTTCTCGTCATACAGAATCAGATGCTCCAGGAGCGAGAACGCAGGTCTTCATGAGCACCTATGTAAGATACGAGTGTGTTTATTCAACAAATGTACTTGTATGAATTAAATTGTGAGCTGTGTATCTGTAATCGTATATCCTGTCGAACATGATAGTCTCCTTCAATTCCTGGTCTCTTCTGAGACTGGTCAACCGATTTCACGAACTTGTACATACGCACCGGGTCTCGGCCCGGACCGCCTTGAGGGCGTCTCGAGTCGCGGCATCTCTTTGTTCGAACTTTGCGGTCACTGACTGAACGACTTTGGTGCTTATTTCTGCCTCGCCGCGCCCTGCTCCACCTCTTCACGCCGGATATGGCCTCCTAGTCAATCTACATAACTTGCCTTTACTAGGCATAGGCTGTTCTTCTGATTATCGTGCACCCACACGAAGCGTACATCACGCCGGTTCATCCACGTCTTCGTCCTGACGGCTTCTGCATCGGCAGCAGTCACTCAGCTTCACGGCCAGCCTTTTGTTTGTGTTTCAGGAGGCTCGGGCCATCTTAAAGGGACGCCGCAGAGGACGGGGACGGGTGCCCGGGTACGTTCCCGCCCAGCACGACGTTTGCCTCATGTGTTCAGCGAGGTCTTCATTACACCCAGAAAACGCGAACCACGCCCTATCCAGCCTTGCCAGCCTTCTACCGACCGTCGCACACAATCACCATGCGTTTCACTGCGTCAAGGTGCATGGCCTTTTCATTCCGATCTGCGGCCCTCGTCAACGCGGTTATCTACCCTGGTGCACCCCTTGTCCGTCCACCGTACCCTTCCTTCACCTATCTACTAAGACCTTTGCCCCCTCCGTTTTCGACGCGTCTTCCACCATATTTATCATCTAGCTTTCTACCACCCGCGTCATGAGCCATCAACAGGCGCGCCGCACAGCTGCAGCAAGCGCACGACTTCCATCCTCCCGGCAGTGCCGCGGCTATCGTACACAAGCTCCCGATCACTACCCGCTTCGAGCCTCAGGCCCTCGTCAATCTCGCAAGGTGCGGAAATCCAAACCGGATGCCGTACAGAAAAGGTCCTTCTTCGGTCTCGGCGAGATCCTTCAAGTTGTGACCAACGTACGTACCCAGCGCCTCGCTCCTCGTGTTCCTCGCTAACCGACGCCCACCACCACCTCCCGACACCCCGAACACGTTTCCGTCTCTCCTTGCAAATTTCCATGTCATACTCTCCTGTTGTTACCCAGCCCGCCGAAACCCTTCGTTCCCTGACCGAATCCCGCCGTCTACTGGAGGAGGCCAGGCGAGAAATCGAGGAGAACCGCGAACGAGCACAACTACGTCCGTCGCATACATTTTCACGCCTACCAGGCTTCTTCCCTCGCCCTGCCGAACTTCAAGCTGTCGAGAGGACTCTTCAAGAGGAGCCGTGTTTTACGGTCCTTTTCGGTGCAAGCTCCGTCGGGAAGGTACGCATGTATTCACTTCTCTACTGGCCAACTGTCACTTACGAGGACGCTTGTACAGACTGCTTTGCTACGCCAATTGCTCACCTCAAACAATTACCATGTACTCCATTTCGACCTTCGCATCGCCGGATTCGCAGACCTGGACAGCCTGTACACTAGCCTCAGCCAACAAATGGAACAATATTTCGCCTTCATAGCCAAGACGGAAGGATACGAGGACTTCGAAAAGGAAGCGTGGGGTTTCAAGGCAATTACCTACTTTCTATCGATAATTACTTACTTCTGACGACCTCTACAGCACGACAGAATAAGCGTGGAGCAGAGAATAAACAACTCGAATGGCACCGGCATGGTTCGAACCAGCGACATCGCCCGGCTTATGGAGTTATTTCAGGTACGATGGCCAATTACATACTGCCGCCCGTCCTAATCTCGTCGGCTCCTCCCCAGAGTTCCCTGCTCAAATACCGTGAATTTATCCCCTCCTTTGAAGCGAACGAGAATGGCAAAGCGGACGCTGAACCTGAAACCACTTCGGCGCCAATCTCCTCCCAGAGTAAGCGCAAATGGTGGCCGTTCAATCTGTCAAAGAAGGGCCGATCAAAGAAAGGTCAAGAAGCCGCCAAAGAACCGGAAAAGCCGAAGGAGAGGCCCCCCAAGAAAATGCCCGTTTTCTTTCTCGATGAAGCTCACAAGTTGTACGTGCATATTCTCTTCCAGCGTAGCATTGGGTTCACCGTCAGATATAGGCCAGGCTTGATCAAGTCTGTTGAGGCGATGAAATGCCTGTTGGACTCCATGCTCGTGCTCACGAAGCAGGACCGTCTATGTCATGTTATACACGCAACCAGCGACCCGTTTTATCAGACGTGGCTTCGACAGCTGAACGTCATGCAACACTGCAAGGTCTGTGACAGTCCCTTCGATCGGTGTGCTCCTTCTGATCGTGGAACAGATTCTGACCATCGGCGACTGCTCCAAACTCGAGACTCGGACCTATTATGAACGGCGACTCGTGCCACGAGTGCCAGAGAACATCAGGAGAGGTCTCGACTTTGAGCAGCTGTACGAGGCATTTGGTGGACGGTTGGTACACTGGCAAGATTATATAACCGACTACAGTGAGTCCATTTCAGGCTTCTCTGTGACGCATTACCTGACAGTCTGACCTAGTAAACTCGGGCGGGCGTATGGAGAGTAAGTTTATCTCTGTTTCTACTGTGAAACCCCGTATTCATCCTTTCGGTTTCTCCTAGTCCACCAAAGCTCGCATTTCATCCAAGCACATGCCCTACTCAATCTCCATATCATCCACTCTTCCCACCTGGCTGGAACAGAACCGGCGTCCAGACCTCGAAGTCGACGCAACAGCGCCGCTCCAGGCATACGTCAGTCGATCGTCAACCCAGGCGAATCCGCACCCGGAGGCACCGGTTTCCCCATCTATACCCCTCTCACTGGCCCACCCCGCAACCCCCACACGTCCACCACCTCTGCTCCCGCCGAACCAGGTTACACATCCGATTTCACCGCCCTGCAGCTCCTGCGCGTCATGAGCCGCCTCACCCAACCCGGCACGCGCACGCTGTCGTACTTCATGCTCTGCCGCGAGTTCGGCGTTCGCGCGGTGGACGGCATGGTGCGCGGGCGTATCCTCGACCTCCGTTGGATGGACCCTGTCACGCGGGAAGACGCCGATACGGAAACGGGCAACCCACAGCAGCGCGTGCCCATGGGCCAAACGCCGCGGTACACCCGTGGCGACACGGAGGCCAGTCGCAGGATCAGCCGGCAGGTCGGGGTCAATCGCGCTGCGTCGACGAGCGGGACGGTGATCGCAGGCGAGTTTGTGGACGTGGAGATGGATCCGGGTGCGTTCCGTCCTGGAGAGGAGATGATGCATGACGATGAGGAGATGTTTGGACCGAAGCTGTTGCCTGCGACGCCGATTCTGAGATATGCGATGGGGTCGGTCGTGGCGGAGTACGAGGATACGACGTCTGTGTCGGAGTACGCGTCCTTGTCGGACGTGGATGAGTACTGAAGGACAGTCACTGTTTTCATGAATCCCTGGGCCTTAGGGCTTCGGTTCTGTTTTTTCTTCTTGGTTGGCCTCTGTTATGATTACCTTTACGATACACGTCTTTTCACGTTCCCATCCACGCATATTGTATCTATACACGCATGATAGATTCATCGTCGTACATCATGTAGTACCTTACTGTACATTCCACTTCCGTGTATCATTAGTCTAGCCCCGCGTAGCGGACATCGGCGTTGGCTTCTAGCCAAGCCAACCATTTCTTGAGATAGGATCCACCGTATTGTACGGTGGATGAGTCGCCCACGATACACTAAGATGGATGTCAGAAGGATACCCCGAGGAGAAATGCGAAACCCTCACCAGATGTCGGCGGGCCCTTGTCATGGCGACTGCGTTGACGTGTGAGTGTCACATATCGATGCGTATAGTGAAGAGACCCCACCATTGAGCCTACGCTTTTCCTTCAAAAACCCAACCTCACGCTGCATGCGATACGTAGATTCAGTCCACTAGGCCATGGATGATAGATATGAATCGGCTCACAGACTCGTTGCTTCGGACAAGACTGATCACCACTGCCTCTTTTTCTCTTCCTTGCATCCCGTCTACCGTGCCAATCTCAATCTCGGCCCCGTAGATTGGGCGGAGAAGAGATGCGAGCAGAGTCACTTGGGCTTGATATCTGATGCCAGAAGTGTTTGCGAGTCAGGAAGGATCCATACGTTTGCAGGGGGCTAGGACGCACGGTGTTATTACCGCGATTTGTGAGGGAAGGAGTCCGCCTCCAACCTACCAATGCCATCAGTACAAACAATCCGAAAGGTATAGAGGACAGCGTACGAGCTTCTCCACCCAGTTCTTCACTACCGTGGCCTCGTTCTCGTTGCATCGACTTCCCTCATCGCCGTCGCCTTCTAAACGTTCAAAGTACTCGCATCCTGCCGTGTCAAAAAATATCACCGGGGTTCCCAACAGCTCCAACTCCTCTTCGTCGGACTCGACGTTCGTGTTTGGCAGGTCAGAAAGAAGGTGTGAAGCCACGGATGGATGCGCCTTGAGTTTTGACTGATACAAGACTTTGGACGGAAAGTTCATGATCTTCTCGTGCATACTGAGATGTCTGTGAGCGACGCATTCTTAAAAGAATGAGGACAATCTGACCGATATTGTATTGTGAGCATGCGCTTGATGCCAGGACCATACATCTTTTCCAGTCTTTCGAACATCGTTAACTCAAGTGTGCGAGGCGGTCTCAAAGCTGGGTCGTGTTTCTTCACGCGACCTGGCTTCTTCTTTTCTTGCGTGGGGACTGCTTCAATTGATTTCTCTGGGGTTGTGTTGTCGCTTTCCGTCCCGGAGTCCCCACCCGAAGAAGTTGACCCGCCACCATCCTCTGGCTCTGCCTTCATATCTGGGACAGTTTCCGGTGCGATCTTGGAACTATTTGCAGATTCGGGGACTTTGGAGGAAAGCTTCGTCGTATTGGGCTTTGAATCATTTTTCGACGCGATCTTTTCCTTCCTGGATTTGTCCAAAGAAAGGATAGTAGGCGGAAGCTGCTTAGGGTCGCCAGCCAATATGAGTTTATTCGCTTTCAGGATCGGGATCCAGCAAACCTGATCCGACAGGATCAGCCTGCGTGCCCATAAGCAGCCAAACCAGGCTCACCGCCTCGACCGCCTGTGTTGCCTCGTCGATGATGACCACGTCGAATCTTTGGTTCCGAAGTTGGCGCCCCCCTGCGGAATGACATGTAGCCAGCACAACCTGGGATGGTTGATAAATGGATTGCATGCGACCGGACGAAAGAGGTCGTTACCTGTGATTCGCCGAGGACAGTCTCAACGACGCCGCCCTCACGTTGACGATACCTAAGGTGTCATGTCAGAATACCACGTATAGTAAATACAGGAATCTCCTACTCCTTTCGCAAGGCACGAACCTCCTCCCATAACTTCTTCCTCTCTGTGCCGCGGGGACGCTTCCCCTTCGCACCCTTGCCCTTACCAGCAAGGGTGTCCATGGCTGTTTGCAGTTCGTTCTTCACGTCCTTTGCTAGAGCCGCCTGAGTGACCACATCAATCCACCAGCGCGACACGCCCATATAATGATTTACACACCTGGTCAGACCGACCCGCCTTGACCTCTAACGTCGAATCAAGGACTCCTTGATTTGCCATGACCCTTGCTGGATGTCCGATGCGTGTGAGTTTCAGTCGTTCACTTTTGGCGCCCACTGGTAGGGCAAGAAGGCGTTCAAGAATGTTATCCACCGACAGATTGGAAGCGCCGCAAACTAGAAGGCGGAGGGGCTTTGGATTTGACGCTGACACCGATGTGAGCTGACGAATGATTTCTATGAGTGTATGCGTCTTCCCAGTCCCTGTGGAGAGCGCGTCAGTAAGGATATGATGATAGCTGAAGAAAAAGTACCTGGTGGGCCATGGATGCATGCAATATGAGGACATTCCAACACAAATTTAACGGCTTCCTTTTGACTTTCATTCAAGGAGTCGTCGAAGTATGCGATATCCTGCACTCGCGTTTTGGGTGATAGAGCTGTCATGCCTAGTAAGACTTGTGTCAAGGGGGTGAGTTCAGGCCTTGATCCACCGTTGACCTGTACACGGTTGTAGGTATGGGCAATGGAGCATTCCGATGTAACTCACCTGACTATCGGAAGACGGAGGCAGGACCATCTTCCCCAACAGTGACAATGTTTTGTCCATCCTAAAGGTAAGATTAGCGGGGTTCTGGGGCGTTGTGATGCTTCGCTCGTACCGATCGTAAGTTACACTGTTCGCAAGCTTCACGACTCTACACCGTTCAGGGAGATCCAGGTCATCCGACGAAGAGTCCGACGATTCCACAGCGATGACGATACGGGTGTCAGACACCTGTTTGATTCAGTGTTAGCATGTCGCCACATAAGAGTTATGCAGTGAAACGAGCCTTGTAGACGACCCCTTCTGGGGCCTTTGATGACGCGATCTCCCCCTGTGTCTTCTTGCTTTGCGATGACTTCTTCTTGGGGCCGCTGGAGGTGACATTTTCCTCGATTCGAGCCAGATCGCCAGGCCTGAACGATCATAAGCTTTTGACATACTCCTTAGGTGGAATCGCATACCTAATGGTGTGGGGAGGAAATATCGGACTGGTATGGTAGGCCGAAGGACGCTCGAGTTCGACTAGGCTGACCTTCTCGAATCACGTTAGGGAAAGACGAAAGAGTGGCTCGTGAACATACGTTTTCCCTCCCAAGCCAATGTTCATGCCCACGATCCCGAGTCCATTGAGCGCCAATCCTTTTTGTTCGAGGAGTTTGGGGCCGCAGTTGGAGAGTATGAGTGAGCTTCTCTCGATTTCGGCGTCGCGCTCGTTAGCCAAGAGCTCGCGGTGGCGACCGATGAAGTCGGTAAGCTGTTTCTCTGAAGATAGCATAGCTTTGGGGGTAGCGTATTGAGATAGATGGTGTGGGATACAGTTGGCAGATGACAGAGATTTAGAATATACATATACCAAAGTCGTTTGGAGGCGAAAGTTATAGGCGGCAGTCACCAGTGGCACAGTCGGATAAGATAAGATTTCCGAGCACACAACTACGAGTGCAAAAAGGTGAAAACCCTTGTGCATCGGACAGGAGAGTACAGTACGGACAAGACAAGAAAATTAGGTAGAGACAGGCTGTCTGACAATAGTGTGTAGTATTACAATATATATAGAGTACACCTCAGTCCCGTAAACGTATCACGCAAGGCCTTGCTCCTGAAGTTTACGAAGGAATCAACGGATATGGCTGAGAAATCTCTACGCAGGAGTGGGATTAACTTTCGCAGCGTCTACCTCCATCTCAGCCGAGCGAGGTATCATCCGTACATTCGTCCTTGCGCCGATCCGTACCTCCTTACGGTCCCCTTTCGCGACGCGCGACGGCGTGTAACCCCAGTTCCACAACTGGTTGGTGAAGTCGATATCCGCCGCCGGCTGAGGCTCAACGAACGGCCCCTCCACGTACGGCGTCGATTCCTGTTTAGGCTTGGGAGGGCGATTGCAGGGTTTCTTCTTCTTATCGGACCACCAGTTGAATGTTTCAGACTCGGGCCCAAGGCTTCGTTTCCTCTTCGCGCTTGGTTTGGTGGCCGTAGCCGTGCTGGTGGATATGGATGTGGACGCCGCTCGAGGGCGAGGGTTGACGGGCGTGGATCCATAAGACGTGCGCACAGTCTCGACTTTATCGGGTGCGTTCCGACGGACGGTGCGTAGGCAGACTTTCACTATGGACACTGGAGGGACTTTGATTATGCCGTTTGCTGAAGAAGACTGGGGCGGGGGAAGGATGGTCGACGGAGCAGGCGCCTTGGCCTCTGAATTACAGCGTTGTGGGGGAACCTTCGTTGGAGAAGCGTTCACTGTGGATGCCGAAGGCGGGACTTCGCTCGTAAAGTTCCACGCCAGAGATAGGTGGCTGCTCTGCGGTGTTGCCTTTGGAGTCTGTCGGAACGGTCAGTGACGGTTACCGTAGTGTAGCGAACACCGGGACTCACGGTTGCGACCGCCTTGCGACGCACCACCAGCGCCAAAGGCTCATCGTTAGCATTGGATTGAGCCGTCGAACCGCGTTGGTGCACCTCCAGGCGAGGAGATTCCGCGATACGTTTGCGTTTGACGTGAGGAGGTTCCGAACTGTGCTTCATGGAAGAATATGGGGAGAGGTCGACCGCCAGCGTTCCAAGGAAGGTGGACGAGGCACGCGTTCTGCCCTCCTTTTCGGACGAGACGGTCGCCTCCAAAGGAGTGAGCGGTGTTAAGGGCGAAAGTGGAAAAGAAAGGCTGTGGGGAGCTGGGGTTGATGGCCCATGGTTCTCTCTGGGGAGACTAGAGTTCCCCGCCAGCACAGTAGTCGTGGACTTGGAAGCTGAGAGAAGAACCGGGGTCCCAAACGCAGACTGCTTGAGGACGATGGAGGGCTCGAGAGCATGTATAGAGGAAGTGCTCGCCTCCAAAGGATCGAGAACGTTACGTAGCCTGGACGCGCCAAAGGGTCTTGTTCCACGATGGGCGTCGAAAGGGGTGCTGCATCCACGGGCAGGTGTTGCGCCATCGTCGCCAATTCTAAAGGAAGGCTTGCGAACCATGAGCAACGAGGTGTCCGCATCTTGCATGATAGTGTCGCCATCAGATTTCACTTGCGTTGGCGGAGTATTCTCCAGGGCCCCCTTGTCACATTTCGGAGTCTGAACATCGCAGGACATTGTTGGAGAGGGCGTGAAGAAGAGACGAGAGGCTACCAGAGTTTCATCACCAGCAGGGGGAGAAGATGCGGGAACTATTCGGAAGGTAGGCGTATCTGGTTCTTGGCTCTCGGGTTGACTGCAGAGAGCGGCCGGAATAGAGCGTGCGGAAGGAACCCGGCGGGGCATAGAATATGCGGAGTAGGTGGTGGGGCTTGGGGCACAAGATCTTGAGTGGGTATACTTTGGTGTTTGAGGAGACTTGGGACTAGATGCTACAAGAGGATTCAACTTGTTTCCGCACATAGGAAGCCTTAAGCGCTCAGATAGCCTTCCAGGGGACAAGGCTACAGGTGCTCGATCCGAAGTAAGGAACTTCCTATCGTTCTCGAAGAAACCAGAATGAGCGAAGCCACTGGAGGCACCAGATGCAGGCCCCGAGCTTGAAGATGCGGAGGGAACAGAGGACTGCCACCCATGGATAGACTGTTTGGCAGAATACATTGAAGCGTTGGGACTTTCGTTGCGAGGCTCGAAGTAACTTGTCCGCTGACTGGAAAGGGAGGACCCAGGTGATGGTGCTGGGGGTGTAGACTGTGGGGAGCCGAGTTCCAAGAATAGTTGCGATATGGTGACCTCGGAATTCAAGGTGATTCGCTGGAGGACCAGGAAGGCAAAAGAGATACGAGAGATATCGGGGTCGTTGGCGGATTGGTACATCCAGCGAGGGGAAGATGACTTGAGGGTCTTCGCGTAAGGACGTCCATAAGAGAACATGTCGTCTTCTTCATCAACAGCCTAGATATCACAAGTTGTTGAACACGAATATAACCTGCGGCAGACGGGTAAGTACGCACGATAAAAAACGGTTCATCCACCAGCATTGCATCCACCGCCGCAGGTATGCGACTCCTGAACGCTTCAAGGACATCAGGTAAACCTCTAGAGGCGGGAATAGAGTCCAGTATATGCTTGGATAGCTCCGCAGAAGTAATGCCGGTAGAGGTTTGAGGAGTGACGAGAGGGATGAGGGAGACAAGACGGAGCCATCGTGGAAATTCTACCAAAAGATCGGCATAAAAAGCATTTGGGGGGCCGGGGTATATCAGGAACTTTGCGGGAGGCATAGTAATGGCGGGACCATCTGAGGATGACGGCGGGAAGAAAGACAGGGCAAACGGACGTGAAGTGAACTTGAAGTTGAAGACCGACGCCGCCGTGGGAACGTTCACGTGATCGTGCAGGCTCTCCGCCTACGGTTTTCCGACCCGTTCGACCTCGAAATGCCAGCCTTCACTTGCTTATTCTTGCCCTCTAACGATGCACTGCTCGCTTCGCATTCGTACAATTGTCACGGGCTCTCAAGCGCCAGGAAATTTGTGCATGGGATCAATACCAGAGACCCTATCTTCGGCAAACCGGAGTCCTCGTGATGGGCGATCCGCTTCAAAGTCGATCTCAAGTTCTTGCAATGGATCCTATGACCCCCATTTGACCTCCGTGACGCCTGCCACACCCCATCTCGGTTCACTTTTGAGAACAAATTTTGTTGCAGTATACAGAGTCTACACACTGGGGTCTGGCAGCCCCCGCGAGATTTCTGTTCAGGCCACGTGACCTTAATCAGCGCGTTCGCGTCGTCCGCGCGTCCGCACTCGTCCACCACGAGTTCTTCGTTGATTCCCCTCGTCCCTCCCGCATTCTGGTCCACCTCTCGCCCTGTATTGATAATATATCTAGAGTTTAACAATATATTATCTTCCTCCTCGTCTAAAAACAGTGCAAGCTCATCCACTTAAAGAAGGCTTATCTCTCCCCCTCTGAGTGTGTTCCCGGG
Organism: Amylostereum areolatum; assembly: GCA_012932865.1. Lineage (NCBI taxonomy): Eukaryota > Fungi > Basidiomycota > Agaricomycetes > Russulales > Stereaceae > Amylostereum > Amylostereum areolatum. The sequence goes on from SAXG01000002.1 coordinate 2,642,527, forward strand.
TCCAGCATCGGCAAAGATCCAACTTGAGACACCGGCACCGTCTCCAAGCCATATCCCTGAGGTAACAATTCCCCTGCTGCCACGCATATCTTGAGCCTGTCCACTGCGGCAACTAGAGCTGATAGTTTTTGGTTCTTCAGTTCAGTGTCCTTCTTCATCGGGATGTCGCGACCAGGGTTGTGTTTCCGATGCCAATCGAGCTGCCATTCAAGATTAATGGCAGTTCCGGGCGCATTTGAATCTTTGCGGGGTCGAGTCGGACAATAAGAGCCTCGAGGTGCGCCGATTTCGCCGCCTCCTTTGTCTCCTTCTTTTCTTTCTTCTCTTCCGTCCATATTCGTTTCGTCCGCCCCTCCTCCTCCCCCAGGCTCACCAACTCGTGCCGCCTCTTTTTCCCAATCCCGCTTTCATTGATTTGCCTTGCTTCTCCCCGCGTGAACTTGAGGTCAACCTCTGGAAGATCCTTCATGTACGTGCCCGTTTCGTTCATCCTGCATCATCCGACCCTTCCTTTTCTCCACCGTCATGTTTGGCTTTCGTTTGAAGATCTAAAGAGCATTTTGCGATGGCACACGAACGACTTCGTGTTCTCCTCGAGTGTATTACATAAGCTGTTTTGTGCTCGTCGCTCTCGCCCTCTTGCTATAGCTTCCACAGACCATGATTCTTCACTTTAAACATTTAGATAAGCATTTCTAGTAGGTTAGAAACGATTCTTGGGAACAGAATTTTTATAACGGTCCTTGATCTTTCAGAGGGCATGAATCTAACAAAATCTGTACACTGATTTTGCCTACCCAGGTGGCTCCGTGTCGAGATTTGTGCCATACGCAATGGAAAATTATTCATGTACATACTATACACATATCGCTCCGCTAAATCAAGTCACCGATTGGTGTGGTTAGCGAGATGGCGTATCGGACGAAAGAAAAACGAGGTTTGTGCGTGTGGGAACTGAACAGCGGAGTTCGAAATCCGACGCGCGCTGCCAGACCCCATACACACGTTGCGGGCGACAGTCTAAAGATACCCATACAAGTGAGGACCACTGACCGTGTTCGTCTTTCCTCGTACCTACAACAATACCGTAACTCGCACAATGCTCACCTGACACTCCAGCGTCCTCCAAAACACTTCACCCTCCCAATCACGCCTTCTCCCCGCGACACCCCTCGGGGTCGTTATCCACCCTTCCTATCATATCCAGTTCTTCTCATACCCATCCCCAGCGCCGTATAAGAACCGCGCGTCTTTAGGCCGTCTGGAATAACGTACCGATCACCCGTCATGCGCGCTCCAGACCTAAAGTTGACCGTCGCCCATCTCGACTACGCGGTCTCAAACACGCTCAAGCTACCCGGTATCGCAGGATTACCTTTACTCGTCCTCCTTGTTGGCTATGTCTTCTACTCTCTCGTACAATGGCGCATATTGGCGGCGCGTATGCCACCCGGTCCTCCGGGATTTCTCTGGTTCGGAAATCGCCATCAGGTCCCCGCAGTCAAGCCGTGGCGCAAGTTCGCTGAGTGGAAACAGCAGTATGGTAGGTACTCGCCATCTCGATTCTTGAACATCTACCGAAGCTGGTGTGGTGTACACAGGACCCGTGCTGTCACTCTGGCTAGGTCGCACGCCGGTGATCGTGTTGGGCACGGCGCAGGCTGCGTGGGATCTTCTGGACAGGCGGTCTGACATATATTCCAGCAGACCCCGATTCATCATGGCGTACGTTTCGCATCTTACAATCATCTTGAAGTTATGTTAACAATATGTCTATAGGGGCGAGATCTTGTCGGACAACAAACGTGGGCTCATGATGCCGGCTGGAGAAAACTGGCGTAAATTCCGGAAGGTAACGCTTCAACTCCCCTCTTTTCTTTCCCCGGCGATGTGAAACACTTCGTGTAGGTTTTGCATGGAGGATTTCATGCGCGCAAGGCGGATACGTACCGGGACATTCAGACCCTGGAGTCCAAATTGCTGATGCACCAGCTTCTGCACGACCCAAAGGACTACGAGCAGCATATTCGAAGGTGTGTCGCGCGCCCGGGAGATCGTACCCGAGAACGGTGCTGAGATCATGACGGTTAGATACGCGGCGAGTGTTGTGGTTTCCGTGGCTTATGGACGGCGGGTGGACTCTATGGACGAATGGGTCGTGAAAGAGAACATGGAGGCTATGGCCTGTGAGCAGCTCCTTTTTTTCCGCATACATGCGCTGACCGCTTGGATGGTTAGATCTGACAAGTGTGAAGTAAGTGCAAATACTCCTTAGTCTTTCCATGGCCACCCAACCTGAACGCCCCTACAGCATCCCTGGAAAGTACATCGTCGAATCCTGGCCGTGGCTCCTGAAACTTCCTGTATGTTCCTGTCCAACCGTGGCACACTTGCCAAAATAACCCTTTGTTTGACAGCGATCGTTGCAATGGTTCCGCCGTGAGGCCGAGGAGCACCGCGCCCGCGACATTCATATGGTGACGCATCTGCTGGATGATGTGAAGTCCCGCGTCGCACAGGGGACGTGCCCGCCATGTCTTGCGGCAGAGACATACGCTGCGCGGGAGAAACTCGGCCTCAGCGAGCTCGAGGTAGCATACACGATTTCGTCTCCATTCGGCGCGGGAATAGAAACCGTACGTCGCTCCTGCTCCTGGTACACTGCACAGCACCTCACGACCTTCTTTGGATCAGACCTCTGGCACGATGTTCTCGTTCATCCGTAAGTTCTTACATCCATTGACGCACCCGTCGGTATTGATGGACCATTCAGTCGCGATGTTGCATTACCCTGAGAAGATGCGCAAAGCTCAATCCGAGTTGGACGCCGTCGTTGGGCGCGAGCGGATGCCTGAATACACAGACCGGGATAGCCTACCGTATGTACGGGCCTTGATCAACGAAGTGCTCCGTTGGAGACCGGTAGCTGCTCTCGGGGGATCACCACACTCGGTGACAGCCGACGACGAATATCAGGGAATGTGAGTTCTTCGTGTCGTCTATTCGTCTACTTGTCTGAATCTCTGCGCAGGTTCATCCCAAAGGGCTCGACGGTATTTGCGAATCTGGAGTGCGTCTTTTTGTCTATTTTGTGAAGCCTTTTTTTTTGACATGTATTATCAGCGGGATCCTGCGCGACCCCGAAATGTTCGAATCCCCGGAAGACTTCATCCCGGAACGGTTCCTCGAGACAAAGGACAGTCGTCTCGAGCCTTTCGAGCTCCCGTTCGGCTTTGGAAGACGGGTGTGCCCCGGGATGCATCTTGCGCTCAACTCGATCTTCATCAACGTCTCGCGTATCTTGTGGGCGTTCGAGATACTGCCCGCGGAGGGCAGGGGTTTACCGGACGTGTGGGCGTTTACGAATGGGTTCAACTCGTGGCCGGAGTCCTTCGACGCGCGGTTTGTCGCGCGAGGCGAGTTGGTGAAGGAGTGTATTGAGCGGGAGCTGGAGTCGGCTAAGGAGGCACTGGGAAAGTGGGAGCAGGATTGAATTCATCCCGCGGAAGCTGTGAAGTACGAGTGTTACTATGGGTGTTGGTGTAACTGTAACCCTAGGGTAGGACTTATACATGGACGTACGTCAGAGGTGCGGGACAAGTTCTATTTCTATTTCTGCTCTCGCCACGGTCTCCATGACGCGCTGCTGCTGCATATATATCCACCATGGCGCTCGCTCCTCGTGCATCAACCGGATGCCCCATTGCCCACAACCACCATGGCGCACAAACTAGGAGAACCATACTCTGGAAAGAACCCCATCCCGAAGATCACCACCGGTCTGCGCGCCCTCGTCTCGCCTCAGAAGGCCACCGAGGCCAAGGCGGCGGAGATGCAGGGCGCGGCAGACGCGGATGTGGAGCAGGAGAACCAAGACCAGGAGAACAGGACGGACCAGATGCAGGAGGGACGGCGCGTGCGTGTGCGCGACCCAGTGACGGGCGACGATGTGTGGGTTCACAACGCCAAGGACTTCGTTGAGAAGGGGGAGAATATCCTCAAACTCGCCTTGCCGGAGCCAGGTTAGTCCTTTCAACATTCCGCCGCGATGTCCTCTTACGCGGACAATGGATAGACTGGGGTGAACACCATGACCACCTTCTCGCCCACGCCATCCAAACCGTCCGCTCCCTTGCCCTCACATACGCCGTGTCCGCCCTCGGCATGTGGATCCTACCACTGCCCCGGATTATCCGGTACACCCTCTGTCTAATACCTCCTCTGATCGCAACACCCACCTTCATCAATTTTCTGCGAAACGTTGCCAAAGACGACGCGGACGCGCGCGCCTGGCACTCGGAGCGTATTCGCGGACTTCGTGCGGGGCGCGATGGCGACGGAGATGGTCAAGTCGAGGGAGAAGAGCGCATGCGAGAGAGCGCCGAGTGGGCCAATAACCTCCTGGCCGGCGTGTGGCCCATCATGAACCCCAGCCTGCTCGACTCGCTCGTGGACATGCTGGAGGACATCATGCAGGGGTCCATGCCTACATTCATTGTATGTCCGTTTTTCGCAGTTCGCCTTCCATCACTCACCGTGTACGCTATCACCTTCGCAGCACTCAGTCCGTATATCCGACTTGGGTCTCGGAAATACGCCTCTACGCATCACCTCCGTGCGTGCGCTTCCAGACTCAGCACACGAGGATGCCCTTCGCACGCTCAGTGCAGAGGACCGCGAACAACTCACCGGGGACCATGTCAACCTCGAAATATCCTTCGCGTATCGCGGCGTACCAAGTGGCGCGTCGGCTTCCAGCAAAGCCAAGAATGCACAGTAAGTTGCATGTATGCATCTAGGTGTGCGTATATACGCTAATACGAATCTGATATAGCCTTGTTATCGACTTTTTCTCTGGGGTCAAGGAAGTTTGGGGGTTTAGTTTCCGTAAGCCCTACACATGCTACTGGTGATTTTTGTCTGACGCGATGTATAGCGGTTTGGGTTGAGCTGAAAGGCGTAGTAGGTACCGCTCGCGTGCGGATGCAACTTATTCCCGACCCTCCCTTGTAAGCTTTCTTCGACTTGTTTCCAGCCTCGGTTCCATTGACATGGCTTACAGCATCAAAACCACCCTTATCACTTTGCTCGGCCTGCCTCATATTACACCCTCGGTAACCGCCCTGTCCCGTGTGCTACCCAACGTCATGAACCTGCCCGTTATTTCTGGCTTTATTTCGTCCGCGCTTGACACCGCCGCGGCTGAATACGTCGCACCTAAGAGCCTCGTGCTTGACGTCCAGCGTCTGCTGGGCGGAAGTGATGTGCTAAAAGATACCCAGGCACTTGGAGTGCTCATCATCCATATACATCGCGCGACAGGCATCAAGGCGATGGACAACGACGGCAGATCGGGTTCGTAGAACCTTTCCTACTATTGACTGCCCCGTTACTAATAAGGTGCCATTGGGCCAGCAGACCCCTATGTGACGCTCACATACTCCCACTTGGGCAAGCCTCTATTCTCCACAAGGATCATCAAGGGCGACCTGAACCCCGTGTTTGAAGAGACGGCGGTTTTGCTCATCGATCTGAATATTGTCAAGCTTCAAGAGAAGCTTAGTCTGCAGTTATGGGACTCTGATCGGAGCAGTGCGGTATGTCATGGTGTCTTCCACCTGTCGTTGGGGTTTCTTAATATTGTTTGTTTGGTATCGTAGGACGATATGATGGGGTTCGCCGAGGTGAACATTATCGGTGGGTACTAGCTCGTCGGTTTATCAGAGGATACTCATGATTTGCAGACTTTATGCGAGACAAGAACAAAGCCCACCGTCGTGAAGCACACTTGACCTCACCCGACTCTCGGCGCCGTTCCGGCACCGTTGAGTACACCATCGGCTACTTTTCCAAGCTACCTCCAAATCCCTCGTCCAACCGCGATCCCGACGGTACACAACCAGCACGAGACCCTGGTCTCCCGGAAGATCTCCATGTGGACGACCCGGACTCACAGGAAAGCACCGCAATAAGAGAAATTGAAAAGGCGGTCCTACGATGCGCCCCCGACGATGAGTGGGTCAGCGGGCTCGTTGCGGTGCAGGTGCATGAACTGCGTGACTTGGGAGTCGGAAGAGGCGGGCGTGTTGGTGAGAAAGACGGGCGGGGACTCGGGGTTAAGGATAAGATGAAGGAAGAGCTGGGGATGGCTCACGAGGAGGGCGAAAAGGGGGACGATGAGATTGGAGAGGAGGAGGCTGAAGGGCTCCCGTCCAGTTATTGTATGATGTGGGTTTTTCTCGCCGTACCACAACTTTACTCAGTGCTGATCATGATGTTGGCTCTATAGATCTTTGAACGACGACCCGGTGTGTAAAGCTCAGGTTTATCCAAGGAGTAGATTCTGACCTGTAGATGTAATGTAGGTCTTCAAGACGCGGGTGAAACCAATCACCAGCTCTCCCATCTTCAACGCGGGCGTGGAGCGGTTCGTGCGGGATTGGCGCACGGCGCACGTCACAGTCAAAGTCATGGACTCCCGCATGCGCGAGAACGATGCTGTCCTTGGCATGGTATTCCTCAAGGTTGGCAATTCCATCTCCATGTCCTTCAGTAAGACTAACCTCTCGCGGTCACAGCTGTCCGATCTATTTGTGAATGCATCACAGCTTACACGGGTGTACCACCTCGAGCAGGGTGTTGGGTTTGGACGTGTTCGCATATCAGTCCTTTTTCGTCCCGTCGCGGCAAAACTTCCACCTACACTTCGTGGTTTCGACACCGGTACGCTGCGCATCCGCGACGTACGCGTGTTCGACGCCCAGGTCGAGCTGGCCAAATGCGAGCTCCGTCTGAAAACCACCACGTCCTCCGCCGAGGACAAGGTCGCTCGGCGGCCCAAGGATGAAGGTCAAGACCTCCTATGGGAGCATGACGGCGACACAGAAATACCTGTGCGTCAGCGCTACGCTGCTGCACTCGTCATCGCATTCAAGGCCACCGGCCTGCACCGCGGCAAGCACGCCATGTCAGTTCTGTGGCTACGCGATATCGCCGACGATACAGTGGGCACACTGAGCCTTCCCCTCTGGACGGTCGAAGACGGCGATTTCTCGCGGCTGAAGCAGAACTACGTGCCGATGAACGGAAGCCTCGACGCTTGGGACTCAGACAAGGAGAAGCTGCGCAGGGTGGGCACGGTGGAGATCGGGCTAGAGTTCGTCCCTGGTGCGGGCGCGCGGCACCTTCAGGCCTTTGGAAAACAGGACAACGCAGGGAAGATGGGGGAGGAAGTCGAGAACCTGGAGCATGCCGGAAAACGTGATGGTGTTGGCAGGGTGGACTCAGCTTCAACTTCGCATACAGACAACACTGCGACGCAGTCCGAGGTCAGCCCGATGCAAGCTCAATCCACAACGGCGACCGCTGGGCACGAGGCTTGGCGCCACAGCCAGTCGATGGTTGCGTCTCCCGCAGGGATACAGAGTGATGCGAGCCTGCCCATGTCCAGTAGGTCTCCCACATCCGCCGGCACACACTCGAGCCAGCCCTTTTCAACCGTTGCTACGGCAGGCCATGGAACGACCGGTCGGAACACGGGCTCGAGCCAGCCGACGACGCGGACGACGCAATCGACGCAATTGTCCACGGTCGCAACGGCGGGACACGGTTCTGCGGACGACGTTCGGCCGCCTCTTCCGGAGTCGTATAGTTCCACGGGGGGTACGACGGGCCACGAGGACGGTGAGGGGGCCGAAAACGCCATCGGAAACACGATCGTGCCTCAGGACGAAACAGAAACGCAGCAACCGGACGGGATGTCGGAGGCCTCGAGTGGAAGCTGGGTCGACGGCGAGTTCGACGGTGCCGACGATGGCGAAGGCCACCGGGGTTCGGGCTCAAGTTCGGGCGAGGAGGGTGGGGAGGGCAAGACAGGCCCGCTCGGAAAGCTGAAGGCGTGGAAGCATAACCAGCGGGAGCTCGGGCGGGAGCATCGGGGGATGATGCAGGCCAAGCCGGTGCGGACGGCGGTGTGGATGAAAGATAACGTGAAGCAGGGCGTGCATTCTGTCAAGGATCGGTTCGCGATGGAGGCGAGACAGCCAGATGTCGAGACCGAGGTGTAAGTTGCTTGTCAGTGCTGGACTTTGGATTGCGGGCTCGTCGGAATTGCGAACTGTGTTGTGGCTCACTGTATACTTACCCTCTGCGCTATGTACTATGCTCGGCCAGTGTTATTCTCCACTGTATCTCTATTGCTCAGCGCATACCTGTTGTCGTGGATGCTGTTCTATGGTTTCTCTATCTTGGACTCTGGAGTCATAAATCTCGGGATATGCCGTCAACGCGGCAGCCGATGCTTTGTAGCGTTTTCTCACTGCCAACTGGTACTTACATACGACAGCCTACCAGCTGTAGAGGGAACTTCATCGATCGTCGCCCATTCCAGTCCAGGGAAACACTCGGTGTGAGCATACCCCACGATCTGCGTGATTGGACTGTAAACTAAGTCAGAGCATTGGTTTGACCCAGCTGGCTGCTGCAGGCTCCCGCTCCCTGGCGATGTCTCAGAAATTCAAGTCCGTCCCTGTGGAGGCGGATGCCCTTTACATCTGCACCATGCCCCTGCTCGCAGGGAGCTTCCACTGGTCTTTCCTCCACGTCGACCCCACCGGCGCATGCACGCGCCATCATTGGGCCGCCGTGACGCTGGACGTTCGCGGTCGCGAGGCTTACGTCGAGCAGGCGCTGCCGAACGGACTATCGAGCGCCCCGACCGCCCAGATCCTGGGCTGCTTCAAAATCGCCGACCTCGCGCCCCCCGAGATCGGAGACTTCAGGGCGGCCTGCCGGGCGATCTTCACGAAGAGCTTTCCCACCGCCGACGAGAATCGCAAGCACGCGATCACTTGCAGGACGTGGATGATGAAGATCGTCGCCGCGCTCCTCTCGCCCGAGCGTGCTGAGCAAATCGAAAAGGACGTGATCGCGCGTAGTCGGGCGTTCGAGAGCGATTACCTCTCGGCATTCATGGCGGGAAGGCGCTACGAATGCGTGGTTCAAGACGTGTAAAGTACGATTCAAGTTCTCAGGCTTGGGCGAGGTCAAGGCGAGGTCTCCCGGGAAACGCCACTCCTGGTCCCTTGATTTTACTGCCAGCATTCCTTCTTACTTAGTATGTACATCAACACCATGTAAGTATCTTAGCGACGTGCTCTGCTCTTCGAAGCATCGATCGGGCATTTTGGTCATTTCCACAAATCGTCACCAAACCGGCGCACAGCTCCAATGTCTACCACGCCGTGACAGGGTCGGGGATCTTCACGAGGTCGGGTAGGGGCCAGTGTAAGCGTGGATGGTCTCGTCGGCGCATCCTGCCGGCGTTTCGTAGTCGTAGGGGCCCAGGTTGATGTAAATGAGCTTGTTGCCGGCCGCGTCGGGACATACGAGCCAGGCCTGTGCCGTCGTCCGCCATCAGCCTTCGTTTGCAGCACGGTCGTTTGGAAGGGAAAGGGACCCAACTTACGTTCAAGGCCGGCCTGTCGATGGTGGGGATCGACCACTCGACCGTGTCCCCGCTCCACACGAACGTGCCCTCGGTCGCGGGCGTCTCGGACCACGAAATCCCCAGCTTCATCACGGTGCTGTTCGCGCGGTCCTCGACGATCGCGTACAGCGGCGTGGACGCGCTCAGGTTCGCGTACTGGATCAGCTGGCCGTCCTGGATGACGAACTGGGCGGCGTCGACGGGGTCGCCCAGGACGGCGGTGGAGACGGCGTTGGGCACCTCGCTTCGGAGGTATTGGTGGAAGTTGGGGTCTTCCTAGAGATGGGGTCGCGGGTGAATCGGTGGGGGAGGATGGACGCGGGACGTACGACGGCACGAATGAAGGACCAGCCGGAGACGAGGGTTGGGGTAGGACCCGTTGCGACTCCGGTTGAGGTAGGAGTCCCGCTGCCGCCCGTGGAGGAGGGTGCGGCCGCGCCAGGGAGGCATTGGGAGTAGTAGTCGCTCGAGTATGTGCAGGTCCAGCCACTGGGGCAGGTAGTCGCGCCTGTCCATCCTATTCCGGCACACTAGGGTGGGGGCAGTGAGTTACAGAGACTGAGCACGGGCGACAGTGCTAACCTGGCCATACTGCGGAGCGGTCGTTTGGGCGAGCACGGAGCTAGAAAAGAGGACGAGAAGTGTGAGGGAGAGGTTCATCGGAGCTGAGGAAGCTTGTGAGGGGGGCTTGAACGGAACCCATGAGGTCAAGCCCCGAGGACGATTTATAACGTCAAGCGCGAGGTTTCAGGCATCGGTGCTGCCACCGAGCAAAGGGCTATACTTCGGAGGCTGGAGGGTCGGCGAATTAGACAGAGTAAGTACGGCGTCGACGGGCTATCCTCGGGCGGTCAGCGGACGTGTTACAGCGAGACGCTAGACACCGGAGGGGAGGAGGAGAACGGCGCAGGGAGTAACTAGATAATTTTCTTCGGGTTAAGGACGGTCGTGGGGGGATTTGGGGCGGCCATCGCTATAACTTAGATCAGATTACACAGATGGCGGATACAGTTTACGACGAGTCAATAGTATACACATAGGGATTAGGAAGCTCTACTGAACGGTTGCATTCGCGCTTGTGTCACCTACACATCGAGAGCGTGAGTGAGAATACGACGGAGAGCTCGACGAGATACGCACCCTCTTCCACTGCGGTGTCACTGTGCTCTAGCTTGGTGAACGCAGAAGCTTCCGAGCCCGAAGTGCCATGATCATCCGTATCGGGGGATGGCTGAGATCTGCTGAATGTGTTCTTGGTCTCTTCTGCCCAGACGGAGACGCCGGCGCGGCCTGAAGCGCGGACGAGGCTGTAGAGCCGCACGGAGAGATACAGGCCGACGATCACGAAGGTGAGGAAGGCGGAGAGGAAGAAGACCACCGTGAGGATGGCGAGCAAGACGCCCGCTGGATAGATCGTCAGCCATAGCGTCGGGTCCCGCCAAGGAAGACGGCCGCACCTGCTAGCATGAACACCACCGCGTACGCCACCAGAGCGAAGAAGATCCCGACGGCCAACGTTGTTGCCATTGTGGCAAACAGTAAGGTCCTACGAAAGCGAAAGCTTCGTGTACCATCTGAAACGGACGGAGAAGGAGACGTGCTCACACGAACGAGACCGCGGGGACGATGCTGAGGGCGGCGAATATGGAAACGAAGGTCTAAACGTTCGAGGTCAGCAAGACAGCCACAGACAGACAGCCTGACGACGACGCACGGTGGATATCGGGTATTTGACGAACATCGCCGTGAACAGGATGAAGAACGGCCGTGCATAGTTCTCCTCCACCCTGATGCGCCGTTAACCAGCCTCGAACGCGTGAACGACTGATGAATACAACTGGATACGCACCGGCCAAAGACATAACGAACGCGGTTCGCCGTCTTTTCGAAGTAAGGCTCGAGATTTGCCTGCGTGTCGTCGGTGACCGAGCCCATGTTAGGTTCTCCGTCGTCGTCGTCGTCGTCGGGGTGAGAAACGCGCTCCTCGTCCTCGACGTCCTTGCAATGACGTGGAATCACATGACCGAGTTAGCCGATTTCTGAATTCCGACTCTCTTCTTTCAGTTCTGCTCTCATTTGCGACCGCCTCCGTCCCCTCCCTCGCGGACCGGCCGACGCGCCCAACGTCTTTACGCCATGTCGAGCAAGAAGGCGGGCTCATCGTCCTTGTCGGGAAGGAAAGCTAACGCGCTAGAGACCAAGATCCATCGCGCCGTCCTCCAAGCAGGCAGAGTACGCTTTCCCCCTTCTACTTCTACCCGTCCCACGCACAGAGCGCTCACCCGTCGTCCCCTCTACTTTTTTTCTAGTCCCTGTCACAAAAAGAGATCGACGCGATTGCTCCAGATGCCAGCGCACGCATCTCGGCGATCAACTTCCTGTCGGGCGCGGTAGGCGAACGAAACGAACGCTATTGCGGCGGACGAAGGGCTCATTTTGCGTTTTGTGCTTTTTTTTTTGTAGGGACTGCTGAGGGTGCGGCAAGACTCGACGGGGCTCTCGTATAGAGCGGTCTCGAAGGAGGAGTTCGACATGTGCGTTGCAGGTTCTCTGTGCGGTCGATATGTGGCTAACGTCCGCGTAGCAAGAAGGGCCTCTCGGACGAGGAAAACATGGTGCTGAGCCACATCCAGTCCTCCGGAAACCAAGGTACGTTCGCTTCCCCGCCCCACCACTTCCCCCCCAGATGACCTACATCCCAATCTCGACTAGGGATCTGGACGAAGCATCTCAAGGCGAAAACCGAACTCCACCAAACCGTCCTCGACCGATGCCTGAAATCCCTCGTGCAGAAACAACTGATCAAGTCCGTCAAGGGCGTCAAGGTCGGTCCCGTCTTTCCCCCCCGACATTGGTATCGTTAACACGGGCTGCGCTACAGTATCCGACGCGTAAAATCTTCATGATGGCCCACCTGGAACCCTCCGTCGAGCTCACCGGCGGCCCGTGGTACACCGACAACGAACTGGACACCGAATTCATCAAACTGCTCTGCAGCGCCTGCCTGCGCTTTATTCGCGACAGGGTACGCCCTTCTCCCCTCCTCCTCCTCCTCTCGCGTCGCTCAGCTCACCCCCGCCGCAGACCTTCCCCAAACAAAAACCGGAGGAGGACGCGCCGGCGGCGTCGCAGCCGCTGTACCCGATCTCCGGCGCGCCGTCCTACCCGAACACGCAACAGGTCCTCAACTTCCTCGGGAAGAGCAAGATCACGGAGACGCAGTTCAACGACGAGCACGTCGAGATGCTGCTCAACGTCCTCGTCCTCGACGGCGAGGTCGAGAGGGTGCGCTTTTCTTCCCGCCACACTTCACCGACACGTTCTAACCCCTCTCACCGGACAGCTACCCGCGTTCGGCGCGGCCATGTGGGGCGCAGGCGACGACGACGCGAACGCAGCCTCCTCCGGCTCGGACTCGGACTCGGACTCAGGCTCAGACTCGGACTCGGACTCGGACTCTGACGGCGGGCGGAAGAAAAGCAAAAAACGCAAGAGATCGGCCAAGGCGTCGTCGTCGTCGAGCAAGAAGAAGCGAAAGCGCGAGGACGGCGAGGGCGCGTCGGACGACTCGGACGACGGGGGCAAGTGGAAAAGCAAGAGCGGCAAGGGGAAGAAGCGCAAGCGGGAGGACAGCGCCGACGAGGACGGCGGCGCAGGCGCAAGTGCGAGCGAGGACGAGCGGAAGAAGAGGCGGAGGGTCGAGGCGAGCAGCGACGGCTCCGCCTCGGACTCGGATACGGACGGCGCCAAACGCAAATCGAAATCCAAACGGTCCAAGTCCAAGTCCAAGTCCAAGTCCAAGTCCAAGTCGAAATCCTCCAAAAAGGCCCGCTCGGATTCGGATTCGGACTCGGACAGCAGCGGCGACTCTGAATCGGACTCGGACTCAGACTCGGACTCGGACGCAGGCTCCAAACGCTCACGTTCTCGCTCCAAATCCAAGTCCAAGTCCAAGTCCAAGTCCAAGTCAAAATCCAAATCCAAGGCCAAGTCCAAGGCCTCCCGCTCCAAGTCCAAATCGAAGAAATCGCGCGCGCGCTCGTCCTCGCCCGGCGGCGGCGGCGGCGCGGGCGCGTTCGACGAGCTGTTCTCGGGCGGCGCGCACGTCTACCGCGCGGTGCGGCAGGAGCGCGTGGCGCTGGGGTGGTCGCAGGCGCCGTGCGGCGGGTGTCCCGTGTTTGATTTCTGCAGGGACGGGGGGCCTGTGGGCCCGGGGGGGTGCGAGTATTTCGGGGAGTGGTTGGCCAAGGGCGTCGTCGCGGAGGAGTGATACCATAAGTATCAGTTGTACTGTACTTTGACTCGGACCGTTAATCGTGGGTCGTTCGCGCCCGGTTTACGATCTTGCTCGACTTGCCGCGATGCTGCGAATATGGAGCAGGCCTTATGGGGCATACGCACTCGCTCTCCTTCCTGGACGCTCGGAGGAACGCATTCACAGTACTTGACCGAGCGATGTGAAGTTGGCTGTTACACGCAAAACGACCGTACTACACAGTCCTAAGTACACAGATGCTTGGCTATTACTTACACCCGCCCTGTACGCTCTCGATCAGCATCCCCCGGCCCTCCCCCGCACAACCACGACCACGATCTCGCCATCGCTAGCCCTACCCGCGTCCCCCCCCCCGCCCGCGCTTCCCGAACCCCCTCACACCGCCCCCCTCCCCCTCCCCCTCCGGACCCCTCGGCATCCGCACCACACCCGCCTTCTCCCTCTCCCTCTCCCTCTCCCTCGCCCCCTCCTTATCCACCCCCCTCTCCCCCTGCCCCTCCTTGTCCACCTCCTTGTCCACCTCCTTCCCCTCGCCCCTCCCCGCGAATATCCGCTCCCGCGCAGCCTGGTACCGCGCCTCGCGCGCCGCGTACGATTCCCCCGCGCCCGCGCCCGCGCCGGACGGGGTCGATGCGGACGATGCAGAGGAGGCGGAGGCGGAGGCGGACGGGGGGCGCGCGCCGTTTGAGGATCTGGATCGGGGTGTGGAATGCGGCGGGGGGGACGGGGACGGTGGTGGGGCCGGGGGCGAGGATGAGCTGGGGCATGGGCGCGCGGGCGTTCCTGTGGGGGTACGGATCGGGGTGAGCGGGTGTTGTGGATGGGGTGGGATGGGATGGGAAGGGAAGGGAGAGGGACAAAGGGAGGGGATGGGAGAGGGACAAAGGGAGGGGAAGGACGCACGCGTGTTCCCAGATCTGCCGACTGTCCTGCGCCTCGCCCTCGTCCGCGCCCTCGTCGTCTTCGTCGTCCCAGGCGTCGCGCGGGCGCGCGGGCGCGCGGGGCGCGGGTTTCCAGTGAGCGTGCGAGTGCGAGGGAGAGTGCGTGTGCGTGCTGGAGCCCTGTGCGCGGTGGCACAGACGTCGGTTAGATGTGTGGAGAGAAGCGGAGGGCGGATGTGGATGTGGATGTGGATATGGATTTGGGAAAGGGGGACGTACGGGGATGGGGGCGTCCCATGGGTCGGCAGTGGACGCTGTGGCGACGTTCATCGTATTCGGTGGTGGTGGTGGTGGTGGTGGTGGTGGTGGTGGTGGTCGCTGGGTGGGTTGCGATACTAATAGGCGGTCCACGCCCGATTCGGAAAGGCGTGGCACGTACTTACATACGCCACCGGTCCAGACTCCAGACAAAGGAAAGAGAAGAAAAAGGGAAGACAGGACAGAAGGTCTGCCAGAAAAAGAAACAGAAAAAGTGCGCGCAACTTCACACCGTCGTCGCCGGATTTCGCGTATGTTATGTACCGTATGTACATAGCGATCATGCATCATCATGCGGCAGCGGCAGGACGGCCGTGCTCAGAAACAAGCGATGATAATATTGGACTCTGGAGAACAGGGGGCATGCTCGATTATGATAGACGCAAGATTTGGAGCACACGGACCGGTCGGGAGGAGGAGAGGAGAGAAGCAGAGTATTATGTATGAGGCGTTTGCGTGGGTGTAGGTACGTGTAAAAGAAAGTCCTTGGGGTGCATATCGAGCGGGGGGTCCGAAGGGTGGGGTGTGGGTGGGACGAAGTGGACGGCGTGCTGGAGACGGGACGAAAAGACCAGGAACGTGCGAACGCGAACCCCGACTCGATAGCCCCCAACATCCCCCTCTTCCTCCCCCACGCAAAGTCAACGTCCAAGACAAAAACCCCGCGCGCACGTATCCCTCCGGGGCGCGCGCCCAAGCTACGCAGCGACCGTCTGCGTCTGCGTCTGCGTCGCCGCGGCGGCGAGCGCGGCGTGCGCCTGTGCGCGCTCGCGCTCTGGGCTGCGAAGCACGCGGTCGAGCGCGAAGCGTTTGCGGGCGGAGACGGGGGGGCAGTTGCGGATCACGACCGTGTCGTCCAGGCGGAGTTCTGGGGGGGTGGGGGGTGGGGGACGTCGGTGCGTGTGTTGTTGTGTGTGTGTGGGAGGAGAGACGTACGGTTTTCGGCGTCGTGCACGAGGTATTTTTTGGAGCGAGCGAGGCGCTGTTTGTGTGGGACAGCAGAGTCAGGGAGGGGCGACTGAGTGCGAGCGAGCGGGGGCGGGGACGGACTTTACCGGTCTTGTCGTGGACGACCCATCGGGAGACGGTGACGGTCGCGGTCTTGTTCATGAATCCGCACTTGGAGACGATGCCGTTGAGGGTCATCGGGGGCATCTTGGGGGTGCGCTCGTCCGGCTCTCGACTAGACCACGATTCGAGTCCGAGCGTAAGTGCAGAAACCTGCTTGGCTGGGGCTGGGGCTTCAATCTGATTCTGAGTCTCTCAGTCGGACGAGCCCGTCGAACGCGAGCCCGTTTGGGGGCACGTGATCCACCTCGGCATCCCCCGTCGGTCCGCCGCGGTCCTGACGACTCAGTCGCCACTTCACCTCGAATGCCTCCAGACGGCGTTCGCGCCAACGCAACCGAGTGACAAGTTCACAGCAAAGGCTGACCGCCTCTCGGCGTCGCAGCGTCCTTACAGCGAGACACCAACGCATCGGCCCACCACCGCAGGGCCGTAGCTGCCATTTCAAAATTCCGAGCCGCATATGTAGTGCTACTATACTAGTACTTGCACCCTGCATCCCAGCTGCGTGCACGAGGTCCATCCCCCATCTCAAGGATATCCCTCCCCGTCTTTGATTCCCCTCGACTCGGGGCTCGGGGCTCGTCTCCCCACCCCGCCCTGACATTCTAGATCGCCCAGCCCAGCGTGCTCGCCTGCGTGCACAGTAAAAAGTCACGCATCGGACGATAGATCGACGATGCCATACATACCCACACCGACTCGACTCCCTTTAGGTCGACCCCAGCCCGCGGCGCGTTCTGATGTATGTATGTCCACATGCGGCCATCGTGCGCCCACGAATTTCAAAAGCGGGGTAGCGTACATCACGCCGTCACCGCGTCACCGACTGAGCGCACGGAGGACGAAAACGGGAGGAAAGGGGGAGGGGATCAGGGTGCGTTGCAGGGATCGGCTTTCTTGATTAGAGTTACGTACGTACGTATCCTCCTCTCTCCCCTCGCGGGGGCACAGATCAAAGCCTGGTCGTGCGCGCGGTCGGTGGAGAGCACGAAACGAAAGCGTGGTCGAATCTGTTGCCTGGTCGACCCTCCCTCCCTCCCTCCCTCCGTTCGTCGAAAAGAGGGTCGACTGCGGCCAGTCGTGAACGCGTGCGCGATTCCACGGAGTGGCACCACGCACAGGTAAACTCAAGAAAAAAAGAGCGCGCTGACAGTTGTGGGGCTCGACTCCATTCACGAAGGAAGGAGGGGGGGGCGAAAATGCGCGTGGAACCAACGTGGAACGTACCGAGCGGCGAGCACGGCGGGGGGCGCGATCAGACGCGCCGCGCCGAGTCGGAGTGTGTGGGGGGGGTGCTGAACGAGAACTCGAGGGCGACGCTACTTTGGCGTGGGGTGACAGGGCTCGCTCCCCTCCCCTCCCCTCCCCTAGCCTAGCCTAAGAGCCCATGTAAGACACTCGAGGAACGGGACCGATTCGACGCGTGCCGCGGGGCGCACCCCGTCCGAGACTCCGACCTCGTCAGAAAGTGGCGCAGAGAAATTTCGGACGGACGGGCTCAAACAAAACGAGCAAAAGAAAAAGAAGGAGAAGGAGAAGGAAGGCGAGAGCTGGCGAAACGCCGAGGGAGCTCGCGAGGGCCGTGAGCCCACCGTGACGTTGAGCACGGGTTGGGTCAGGTCTGAGGTCAACCGCCACGCGATGCGCGAGTCGAACATTTTCGAAGAAGACCCCCCCCCCCCGTCGCCGCCGTCGATCAGATCAGATCTGCGTCCAAGGGTGGGATGATCGGGGGGGGATGTCGTAAACGCGCCACGCGGTCGGGGATCATATCCCCAGCGGGCGATACGGAGGGGGAACTAGGTTCGCGAGTGCAGCCCAGGACGGACGGGGGGCCCGCGGTCGACGGAGGCGAGGATCGCTAGAAGCACGGCGGGTCCTGGCACATGAAGAGGGATCCGCCCTCATCTCTCCGACATCGCCCGGTACGTGCTTACACTCGCGTCTACTTTAATATGTATGAGGGGGAGGGAGGAGGTGCTGGTGGCCAGAGTACTCCTGTCGCCGGATCGGAAGCATGACCCCCTCGGGCTCATCGGCGGGCCTTCGTCGGACCTGTGGCCCCGAAGGCCCGCGCCGGGTTGGCGGAAGGGACGTTGGATGGCCTCCCCTCTGCGTCATGGACGCTTGGGACGTCCGATCGGGGCGATCGCTGCAAGTGGGCACCATCATCACCACCACTCTGAGACGACGGCGCGCCGCCGTGCGCGTGGGGTTGGCAACGCAAAGGACGGGGTCGCTATTCCAACGCGGGGTGGGGGGGGGACGGTCGATCGAACCTTTTTCTTCCATCGCTCGCAGTCCGATTCCGAATTCGAGCGCGTGCTTTGCGTGCGCAGGATCTGGGGATCTCGATTGCCGAACAATGCGCGGGGGCGGGTCGGGCGAAACCTTTTTTTCTTGATGCATATGAGAAGGAGCGTGTCGAGGTGGGGCTGGGGCGAGGATGAGGAAGGTCGAAGGGGCGAAGTGGACGGGCTGCGGAGGAGCGCAGAGGAGGGGGGGCATGTGTGACGTTAGAGAGTATTTACAACCGCCCCACGGCAGTTACACCAACGCTCCACGGCGGTTACCCCAACGCTCCATCACCTACAATCTCATTTCGGATCTCAGTCGGCCAACCGTGACTGGGGGGTCACCGACTGTTACGTCCCGGCAAATTGCGAGTGCCGTGCCAGCCTGATCTGAACGATCTGAACACGTTCAACGTGACATATCTGTCACAGCGATGGGCCCGGCGCGCTGCCAGCGGCCCCACCACCGATGTCCCTAAGCTCCATCATCGCTACTCCAGAGCTCCACGCCGTCGGGCGAAAACCCGGTTGTAAATACTCTCTGTTGTGTGGAACATTGGAGAGACGTTCTGACTTGGGCGATCGCAATCAGATAAATCGACATGGAGGGATCGGGTGGGGGTTGGAAAGCCGGCGGTCGGAGCCGAGGTCTGGAAAAGGAAAAGGAGGGGGGGCTGGCGGACTGGTTGCGTGAGAGGGAGGATCACGTGCCGAGGTGGGTCACCGGTCGTTGACCGCTGTGGCCGCTGCCTGCGCCTCCTCCTCCTCCTCGTCGCCTGCGTTGTCTCAGTCTGTCCCGCACCGACCGCCGGAAGGAGGAGTAACCGAATACCGGGAAAGGAGCGATCGAGTTCACCTGGACGATCCCTTCGAACGTGGCCCCTGGCGTGACGCTGCGCAAACTCTCCCTAAGGGAAAAAAAAAACAAATTGCCCTTCCCCGTTTCGCTCGCATTCGCCCGCCCCGCGCCGCCCTTCGTCACCCAATAAATTTTAATCCCACAAAAGAGGTTCGTGGCCCCCGATCTTTCCCTTTCTTCTTCTTCCTTTCGGTGTGCGTGGCCTGACCTGACCTCGTCCCGCCATGTCCGCTCACGCTTACCGCTACCTCCACAACAACCCCTACCCGCTCGTCAAGCGCGAGTCTCCGGTCTCCTCCATCGCCTCCCTCTCCTTCTCCTCCAGCCACCACTCCCGCACGCCCCCCATCGAATTCGGCGCACACAACGACCCGACGACGCCCTTCACCTTCTCCCTCCCCATGTCGCAACATCCTTGGGACAACTCCCCCGCCTCCCCCTATCCGACCCCCGCCACCGCCAACCACCCCCACTTTTCCCTCCCGTCCATCGCAGACGATTACGACGACGACCCCGACCTCAACGACTTTGCCTCCTCCGGCCCCTCCACCAGCAGCAAGGCCTACGAACGCGTCATCAGGAGACGCAGCAGCAAAGGTCCGTCGCGCTCTCTCCCGTTTTTCACCCCCGCCCCCGTCTTCATCTCCACCCCCCTCCAGCCTGCGATCAATGCCGCAAGTCCAAATGCAAATGCGAACGCGCCTCCGAATCCGATCCCTGCAAGGCCTGCATCATGCTCGGCACCTGTCCGTCCCTTTCCCTCCCTCTCACTTCCCCTCATCCCCGCTTCTCCCCCCGACGCGCCGCGAGCCCCTCCCTCCCCCCTTGCCCCTTTTGTTCTCCATGCCACCCGCTCAACCCCCTTTTCTCTTTTCCCTCTTCACCAGCTTGCACCTTTCTCGGCCCTTCACGCAAACGCGGGCCCCCCAAAGGCTACATCGACGCGATCGAAGCCCGTCTCCATCAAACGGAAGCCCTCGTCGGCATCCTCCTCGCTGCGGACGACGTCCGCGCCAAAGGCATCCTCGACGACCTTTCCGACGTGCGTTTCACACCTCCTTCCCACTCCACACCGCGCGAAAATTCTATCTTTCCATCCTTCATCCCCCCCTTTTTTAAAACATTCCTGCTGACGCGCTTAGCAGGATCCACTCGCGCGCGAGATCATCGAACGCGTCGATAATTCGGCGTATGGCGTCAAAGGCCGCAGTCGGGGCGTCGAACCTCCAGGAGGTTCCAACAAAGCGGAGCCCAAGACCAAAGAACACGGGTCCGCGTCCCCTTCCGGCGGTGGCTCCTCGTCTCACCCCGCTCAGTGAGCTTTTTCTCTCCCACCCCGTGTTCCTCCGTGTCCTCTTATTTAAAAAAAATGCACGCTCAACTCTGTCCATTCAGCCCGTCAAGAGACTGGCAGGACCGCCTCTCGAACCGACTGTCGGACCTGGCGCACGCGCGCGGGCAGAACATCCCTGGACGACCGCCGGCCTCGGAGCGCACGAGCCGACCGGTGCTTTCGCTTTCGATCGCGCACGACGCGGAGGACGCGCCGGAGCATAAACGCCAACGAAGGCGGCTGGAGAGGTCGCCGCACGGGCAACGGACGCCGCCGCGGTCGACCTCGCCGTCCTCGCGCTCGTCGCGGAGCCGCGAGCACCCGACCGAGGCGGAATGGAGGGAGGCGAACGGGGCGAGCGGGGCGGGCGAGAGCTCTGGGGACGACGACGCGCTCACGGGGGAGGTGGGGCAGTTGAGCATCAACGAGGAGAGGGAGCTTCGGTACCACGGCAAGGCGAGCGGGCTGCATCTCCTCGGAGTTAAGGATCGGGTGGACGGGCGCAACGAGGGCGGGATTTGGTACGTTCCTTCTCTCGCTCGTTGGGGCCGCGCATCGGGCTGGCGGAGGCTGACGGTGAACGTGTTTTGGACGTCGGAGCAGGCGGTTCCCGAAAGCGCGGGTGTGGCCGCCGCTGCCGAACTCGCAGGTGCCGCTGGACGAGGACATGGAGCTGCCGGTGACGCTGCCGGACAACGAGACGCAGAAGCAGCTGCTGGACCTGTACTTCACGTACGTGCACCCGGCGTTGCCGGTGGTGATGAAGCAAGCCTTCATGGACGACTTTCGGACCGGGTGAGTTCCTTCGAGGCTCGTGCGGGCTGGCGCTGGGAACTGACGAGGGCGCGAGGATCAGACACGTTGGAACGCCGCCGCCAGAGTCGGAACCGTCCTCGCCTTCGTCTTCGTCCCCGCTCGGGCGGCGACGATCGTTCATTTCGCCTCTGCTGCTTCTGGTGGTGTTCTCGCTCGCGGCGCGGTACACGCCGCCGCGGGGAGGGAGCTCGCCGCCGCCGACGGAGGGGGCGATGTGGCCCGCGGGGGACGCGTACTTCAACTGTGCGAAGATGCTGCTGAACCGAACGTACGCGGCGCCGCGGCCGTCGACGTGCCAGGCGCTGCTGCTGATGGGGGTACCGGGAGATCGGGATCGGGGCGATGGCGCAGGCGTGGATCTACGTCGGGATGGCGGTGCGGATGGCGCAGGACCTGGGCATCCACAAGAGCGCGGATCGGTGGATGCACGTGGGCAGCTTGCTCTTCAGTCGGGCGGAGCTGCAGGAGCGGCGGCGGATCTGGTCCGCGTGCGTGATCATGGACAAATACGTGTCCTCCTACATCGGGAGGCCGGTCTGCATCTACGAACGCGACTTTGACACGGAACTGCCGAGCGTGGACGAGGTGCGTGTCCGATTCGGCGTGTTCGGTCCCTTTATCCGTCCGTTTATGGATCGAGGACAGGTGGAGGAGAGGGAGGAGTGGCAGTCGACGCCGTCGTCGCAGCAGTTCGTGTACGACCCGGACGAGAAGGACCCGCCGCGCCCGCTCGTCGCCGTGCCGGGACGCATCCTCTCGTGCTTCAACGCGTCCGCCACGCTCTCCGTCATCCACAGCCGCATCATCCAGTCCATCTACGCCGTCCGCGCCAGCGCCAGGCTGCCGGAGGCCACGCGCCTGGAAGAGTCCCTGAACAAGTGGTACCTCGACTTGCCCGAACACCTCCGCTTCGACCCCGCCACCGCCAAGGGCGGCGCGATCCCCCCGCCCCACGTGCTCACGCTTCACACCGCCTACTGGTGCATCGTGCTCCTCCTCCACCGTCCCTTGTCCGTTCTCTTCCTTCTCTCTCCCTCCCCCTTCCCTTCCTCACCTTTCCCCCCCGCTTAGCATGGGCCCCGGTCTCGACGCCCGTCCGAGGAGGTGCGTCGTCCCCTCTCCCCCTCTCCCACCCGACGTTGACCACTTTTTTTTTGGTTTGATTTTGATCCAGCGCGAACGCGAACGGACGCGAGGAGCCGGACGCGACCAGCTCCGCTCAGAAGAATTACGACCTCTGCGTGCAGGCCGCGAACCGGATCACCTCGATCGTCGCCGCCTACCAGGACCACTACTGCATCCGCCGCGCCCCCGTCTTCCTCTCCTACTACCTCTTCACCGCCGGCATCATGCACGTAAACACCCGTCAGTCCCCCCCCCCCCCCCTCCTCCTCCTCCTCGCCTCCCATCTTCTGTTCTCGTCTGCTCACGTCACGCGTCCCCCGTCGCTTTTTTAGTCAACGTATACCCGGACGACCCCCAGGCGCGCAAGGGCCTCACCACATGCCTGGACGTGCTCAAGCTCATGGAAACCGTCTGGCCCAGCGCGGGCCGGGCCTGGGAGCTCCTCCACGGCTCCAAAGTCAACCTCGCGAGCGCCGGCGCCGGCCCTGCCTCGGGTCTGCCCCCGCGCGCCCACCACGCCCACCACGCCCACCACCACCACAGCAACAGCAACAGCCACGGCCACGGCCACGGCAACAGCAACAACAAGCGGTCCGCCGAACACTTCCTCGCCGAGGCTAGCCACGGCGGCGCGCCGTGGTACCCCGCCCCCGCCCCCGCCCCCGCCCGCGCGCCCGTGCCGGGGTTCAACCCGACACCGACCCACCTGCCCTCGCCCGCGTCCGAGTCCCACCATCGCGCGCCCAGCGCGTCCTCGTCGTCGTACTACGGCTCCACGACGTCGTACGACCGGTGGGCGGGCGACGGGGGCGGCGGACCGGGCGCGGGAGCGGGCGCGTTCGCGGGCGCGGGCGTGCTGTCGACGTCCGGGCTGCCGCAGCAGTACAGTACCGGGTTTTCGGAGCGCGCGTTGGCGTCTTCGGCGGGGGCGGGGGCGGGGGCGGTGGGGGCGTCGGGAGGGGGTGGGGGAGGGGGGGCGTTGGTCGGGGGGCAGGTGGGAGGGGGAGGGGGAGCGCGGTATCCGCAGTATTGGAACGATTATTCGACGTTGGATCAGTTGAGCGGGTTTGCGGGGCCGGGCGTGATGCGGTCGGCGCAGGAGGATCATCATCATCATCGGATGCAACAGCAACAGCAGCAGCAGCAGCAGCAGCAGCAGCAGCAACAGCAGGGATCGAGGGCGTCTTCGTCGATGTATTCGCTGTCGAACCCGTATCAGCTGTACGGTGCGTGTTTTTTCTCTTCTTGTTGTTGTGTGTGGGTGGGCCCGGGAAAGCTGATCGCTGATTGGGATTTGGGTGTAGGTGCGGCGCATCCGTGATGGGTCGGGCGCTTTGCTCTCGTTTTCGTCTTTTCTTCGTTTTACCCGCCCCTCTCTCTCTCTTTCTTTCTTTCCCTCGCCCCCTCTCGTCCCCTCCTCTAGGCTCTCGTTTCCCCCCATGTTTATGTTTATGTTCCCCCCTCCCTCTTCTCTTCTCTTCTCTTCTCTTCTCTTCGCCCCTGTCAGTATTACGTAGTGGACCGCTGTGTTTCTGTTTCTGTTTCTGTTTCTGTTTCTGTCTCCCCGCCCTTTCTCGTCCTGCCCATCGCTATTACATAAGTACTTATTTGCAACTAGCATAGACCCGTGCATTGCACTCATTCAAGTAGCAAGGCTGTGGTGATTGTATTCAAATAAGCAACAAATAAGCATAACTAAGTACTAAGCATGAAGTGTAGAAGATTCAACTCGCAGTCCAATAGTAGGGAAACTGTAGCCGGGATGCCTACTGTACGCGGCCGACGTTAGGCAACGTCCCCTGTCCCCGGGGGTCGGTTGCGGTTGCCTAATTTGCGGGTTGTCTCCTGTCCCCGAGGCTGAGTTGCTTTCCGCTTACCCATGCTTAATTTTCGCAAAAAAAAGGTCAAAAACCCTCAAGAATACGTCACCAGCGGCACCAAGTACGAAATCGACATGAGGTTCGCTCATATTGTATTTTGTTTTCTACAAACCGCCGCAGCGCTGCCAGCCTCATGAGCTAATAGGACCCCTGAAATTCCCTATAGAGCATTCATCCCAGGGTGACCTGTTTTCGGTGGTGCGCTGGGACAGAATTTGGGCCATTTTCGGTGATTTACATGATAGATTTTTTCAAGTCAGCCGTTTTCAGTGGTTCTTAGACTATACATATCTAAAAATAGTCTAATTTCCCACGCCTTCGGCGTCGAGGTTTCCAGAGCAGAACTCTCATTTTATGCACAAGCTTGCTATAACATGCCTAGTTTGCTTCCATAGACCCATGGGAAGCAAAATATGCAAAATACTTGTGATTGGAACTGACAGATCCTCGGCGTGTTCAGATGCTTACCATTTTCGGTGGTGAAGATGGGACTTCGGACGGGCGGGTTCCTTTTCAGTGGTTCTTAGCTCCAACATGTCGGCCCTACGGGGCCCATTTTCGGTGGAGAGTACCATACATAGGTTCCCATAAGGCCCAAATTTTCGGTGGTCCGAGATGAATCATTTATAGGGAATTTCAGGGGTCCTGAGCTAATCAGCACTCAGTGACAAATAAGGTGGTCAGTGTGCACAAAACCTTGTATTCATATACAGATTCGTGTACAGTGTAATGGGCCAAAGCGTGAGGATGATCACTCGACGCTACATAGGACAGCTTTGGCCCTTTGGGAGAGCTCACTCACAAGAGGTTGCGTTGCCTAAAGTGGATGTCCCCCGTCCCCGAGGCCGGGTTGCCCTCCTCTACCCGCTCCCACGGTCATGTGACACCGGTTGCGAGTTGCCAAACTACAGCCGCCTACAGTAGAGGGGTTTGTGACGGTCCCAAATGCTCTCGCTCGTGTCGGGCTCTCTTGGCAATCTGCCATTTCGATAGCAGAGTGGGTTGTTCTGTTCCTTGAGGGTTCAGAGCTGGAGTCCTTGGGGGCGTAGGAAGCAAGTCGCCGAGGGCCGAGTAGGCCTGCGAATATGCAATGTCGATGAGGACATATCACCTGTGATATGGATAACAAAAGGATCAGTAAAGCCTTTACTATCACATTGATTGATACTGTATGCACGTACCATCTATGAAAGCTCCGTTCGAGGCTTGCTGGTTGGTTGGGTTCTTGCATTATCGTGTCACCTGTCGTTGATTCGGACGTGGACGACACAATACAATGCTGTTGCGGACCTTCAGGATCCTGAGGATGTCGTTGTGCTCGCACTCAAGACCGGCGGTGGCCAATGGCGTCAGCCGAGGAAAGCTGTAGACAACAATATAGTAAGCAAGGACATTGATCAGTTTGTTAAGGTCAGTCATACCTGGACGGCCGTGTTCTCGTTCGCTTGCGAGGAGGTTGAATGGGCACTGTTTCTGGGGGCTGCATCTTGGACGGAATCAGTGGACCTGCGTTCCTGCTCGGTGCACCGTCCCAATGGCCAGCCAATGTCACCCCCAACTCGCATAGATTCTTCTGCACAAATAGTACATGTCAGTTCGTCTCGCAAGAGAGAAAGAAAATGCGCACATGATCCAGATGAACGCACCGAGATGCACTGGATGCAGATGACAGGGTGTGCTGTACTGTGTCGTGTCGGGTCGGGTCGTGTCGTACATCACTCGAGCTCGGGACCACCACGCCTCATCCGAGCACCGAGGAAATTTCCCGAAAAATCTCTAGATATATAAATAAATCCAATCAGGGGGGGTGGGAGCGACGCGGTCATCGTGACCGAAGCGACAAAACACGTCCATGTTGCTGCACAAACATTGCTTTGGAGGAAAATTGATTTGAATTTGTTTTCTGATATACAAAGTAAAAGGTATAAGTAGGGCTGTGCCATGGAGGCTACTTTGACGCTAACGGCGGTGCGTAGAGGTGCCATAGAGAGTGGGAAGGTATGACGGTGGCCAAGTACGTGGTGGAGGTCAAGACGAAGAGCGACGCGGCGACCCGGCCGACGCGCAAGCCTAGGATGACGCAAGCAGCCACGTGCATTTGTCAACGCGACTTGTCACGCGTCGCGTTACGATGACGTGGCTGTTGTCCCACAACCAATCAGAAAGCTCACTTGTCTCGCGGTTTGTGTCGTGACGTGACGCAGCGCTCCACCGCGTCTCTCTTTGTATTAAAGGATGTTCATCCTGGCACCAATCAACACGTTTCTCCGCATCCGCATCCCCCCCATCGCATCGTCTCCGAGACCCCCCAATGCTTCCTTCCCCCCGATTGCCTCTCGTCACCTTAGTTTGTCCTCCCGCTGTCGAACACGAATCACAAACAGAACAACCCCCCCCTCCCCTCCCCCGCTATGTATTTCTAAAAAGCCGCCCACCGTCAACGCCCAACACCCAAACACGATCCTCCTCCTCCTCCTCCTTCCGTCTTCCCCGCCGTCCTCCTCCACGCACCCTACCCCGTCCTTCTGCACGCCTCCCACCCCCCACCCCCCTACCCTCCCACCGCGGTGTCGGCATGACGGACGCGCTCGTTTTCCGACGTCGTTTGTTTTCGAACGGGGCATCCCGCCGTCCAAGCGGGTTGTTTCGTCGTCCCTTTTCTCGCCCGCCTTTTTTCCCGTTTCTGTCTCCCGTCTCTGTCTCTCTGATCTCCGTCCTCCGTCCTCCGTCCTCTGTCGAGTAGCGTGTTAATTAATGCAATGGAACCGCGTCGAATTCTTGAATGCGGTCCTCCCTCGACGACAACTTGGTCATGGATGAGGGGCGGGGGGCGAGACGTTCCCCAAATTACATTTTGAAGCAACTTATTTACAAATATATCGACGTGCAGACTCGTTACATAAAAAAATAAGGCTAAGAAACCGAACTACCGGAGCCAGCGAGGTGCGCTACGCCAACCTCGTCAGAGACGATGGGGCGATCAAAGACATTGAAAAGGGAGGTGGCCCAGAACAAAGGTATACATGCGCGGTATTGAAAAACATGCCAGCACGTTCACTGACACGATGGTTAGACAGGAAGCCTGAGGTGACCAGAGATACGTACGGGAACGACGAATGTCGCCTGACGCGATCAGCTATCAATATGCGTACCACAGGCCGAGGTCTCTGATGCCCCAGCGGAGGTGGTACTTGACCAGCTCGACGATATGGTTTCGGAGGGCGCGGGGATCCAGGTCTGGATGGGCCTCCTCTTCCCACTGCCAGCTGGTGGCGCGCCCGAAGTCGATGATCCTGAACGACGAGGTGCACTGTCGGCGACAGTCCGGCGGGAGGGACAGCGGCCCCGGCTGCCCGACCACGTTGCGGGTGGCGAGGGAGTGGTGGATGTACTTCTCCGCGTGTGAGCGGAGAACGAGCGAGGAGATCGCGTTCCTGAAGGACTCCGGTCAGCCGTCGACGAGCGGGAACCAAGGACGAGAGGGACACCACTTTTCCAGGCTTGATCGATATTGCCGCATGTCCATCGAATGCCCGCACTCCTCGAGTAGCAATATAGGGCTAAGCGACACCAGTGCACTCTTGAGCCTCTGCCGGCTCTCGTCGGTGATGCCGTCCAAGAGTGCGTCGTCTTCGTAGACGACGGGTTCGTAGTAGCCATAAAACTTGGGCACGACCGCCGGCGAAACGACGGGTGGCACGTCAGGTTTCGCCGGATCGTACGTGCAGACGTCTTCCTGCAGATCGCGGCTGAACGTTTGGTAGATTTTTGCTTCGGTTCGAAGCTGCTTACGATCCGTGGCATCGTTGTTGGCGAGCTTGCACACGACGGTGGCCTCGCCTTCGTCGTTGGAGCCGGGGAGCGCGAGGTGAGAGAACTTGATGGGGGCGGTATACGCGTAGGAGTGGCTGCCCTCGCCGATCTGGCGCTCGCGACCGAAGTCGAGGGTTGCAACGCGCCCGCCGTGGTATCTGAGTGCGTCTTCTTCGGCTGGGTCATGCGTGGCACGGTCAGCGTTGCGAACATGTGGACACACACACATAATGGAGGTCCACGCACCGCTGGCGGAGGATGTGTGCTTGGGTTTCGGGTAGCGCCTGGCGAACTTGATCGGATTGGACGCGAGGTAGCGATGGATCAGCTCGTTGTCGTTTGCGTGTTCTGCCATGGCATCGCCTCCGTGAACGACGAGGATATCGGGAAGGTGCGTCTTCGGTATGTAACAGTCCAGGACGGGAGGCACCGAGTTTCGATGCGGCGACGGTGGTGGCGCGCTTTTGCTTTGAATTGGGGCCGGGGGAGAGGGAGAGGGACCGGGAGAAGCTGGTGCAGGAGACGACCCGAGAGTTTTTTGGGGGTCTACGTGTATGGGATTAAAAAATTAAAATTAGAGTTAGGGGTCATCGAGCGAGGTGGGCAACGCACCTGTCGAGCTACCCTCGACGCTGCTCTTTTCCGATGGATCCTGTTAGCAATGAATACACGCGAGCCATTGCACGAAGGGGATATACACACCGCCGTAGCGTCGTCCTTTAGAGTGACGATGGAGGGCCAAGGGTGGCGTATGAACGTCTTCAAACGTGCATCGCGCCCCCTCGCCACACGCGGCTCCCATCCGCCATAGTGGAGATCTTGCAGCGTTTGCGGTAGTTCGACGACGTGGTACTTCCTCAACGAGATGGGATGGGAAAATTGACCCTGAAAGCGGAGAAGGTGGTATCGTTCGCGATGGTCAGAGTAGGGGGAGTCGTCGGCCTCCCAGCTGCCGGTGGAAGCTCTTCGGCGGCGTGGGAGTTGGTGAGCCCCAGGCCACTGCGAGGCCTGTGGGCGGCGACGAAGAGTGTATTTCTGCGGGTCTTCGAGAGTCATCACAGGGAGTGGGAAGGAGGGAACAAGCAATAGGGGTCACTGCAAAATAATTTATATAGGAGAGCTGCAGGTGCGTGGTGGCAGTGATCGGGTGAGACAATGAGCGCGCGATGCACGCTCCAAAGCTGGATAGAGAGGAGACCGAGTCGCATACTTGTTGGAGAGCTCGTTTCGGTACGTTCGAGCTGGACACTGTGAATGAGCGGTGGTTCGACATGAGCAGAGGTGAGAAGCGAAGTCGCTTGATGCAAAATAGACGGCGACGATACGGGAGAAATGAGAGAAATTCGACGCCATCCGTACGTATGGCAAGCCCGGGTGTGCGCGAGTCCGAGACAGTGACAGGATGCATCCTGAAAAACAGTTATGACGACGTCCAGAGTACAGCAGGAAGGTGGCGGGGGGGTCTTGAGAGCACAGAGCAATATGGTTATATACACGACGGTGTAGTCTCCGGAATCGTATGGATGAAAGGCGCTTGGAAAGGCGTCGCCGGACCTCGGTCGGAAGTCGGAACTGGGATGTCGTGGAATGCCGTGCGGCGCCGCGTCGCTGCTTCATGCTTGTCGAGAGCTTATCGACACCGGTCGATTCAAATCGCGACGAGCCGCCGACGGTGCATTCGTACTCAAGGAATGATGAAGACAAGATGAAGATCAACCCAAGGACGAACTTGGGACGAACGTCGCGACTCTGCGGGCACGTGCATCTACTGTAGTCTCCCCGAGACACTGGACAGACGAAACACTTTCATCAAACCCTTCCAAGTTCACGATCTACGTGCATCATGAGACCAAGTTTAAGTATATTGCTAGATACAACACCGGGAAACATCACGCGTGCACAGATACGATGGGGAAAGGAAAACAGCAAGAGATACTATACACATGATAGGGGAGAATCGTTCTGAAACCTGGCACAACCATTTCCGGACTCGCTATAGTAGGATGACTTGGCCGATGCCCCATCGGAGGGAGGTATTGACCAGCTCGTGGATACGGGATTGCAGGAGGTTGGAATCTAAACTTGGATGCTTCTCCTTTTCCCGCTCCCAGCTGGTAGCGCGCCCAAAGTCAATGATCCTTAACGACGGAATGCATTTTCGCCGACAATCCGGCGGAAGAGACAACGGCCCCGGCTGTTCGACCACATTACGGCTGGCGAGAGAGTGGTGGATGTACTTCTCTGCGTATAAGCGGAGGAGGAGCGAAGAAACCGTGTTTCTGAGAAAGCCACTTAGCCACCGACGAGCAGGAAAAGAACAAGAGAGACGCACTGCTCAACGTGGGATGGTCGATATCGCCTCAGTTGATCTGTCGATTGCCCGCACCCCTCAAGTAGTAGTATAGGGCTAAGTGATAACAGTGCACTCTTGAGTCTCTGTCGGTCCTCTTCAGTGATGTCGTCCAAGAGTGCATCATCTTCGTAGACGATGGGCTCATAGTAGCCATAAAACTTGGGCACGACCGCCGGCGAAACGGCGGGTGGCACGTCAGGTTTCGCCGGATCGTACGTGCAGACATCTTCCTGCAGATTGCGGC
Source organism: Amylostereum areolatum (assembly GCA_012932865.1). Taxonomy (NCBI): domain Eukaryota; kingdom Fungi; phylum Basidiomycota; class Agaricomycetes; order Russulales; family Stereaceae; genus Amylostereum; species Amylostereum areolatum. The sequence continues at coordinate 2,673,277 of SAXG01000002.1, forward strand.
TGAACGTTTGGTAGAGTTTTGCTTCGGTTCGAAGCTGCTTACGATCCGCGGGGTCGTTGTTGGCGAGTTTGCACACGACGGTGGCTTCGCCTTCGTCATTAGAGTAGGGGAGCGTAAGGTGAGGGAACTTGATCGGGGCGGTATATGCGTAGGAGTGGTTACCCACGCCGATCTGGCACGCTCGATCAAAGTCGATAGTTGCAACGCGCCCGCCGTGAGATTTTTGCCCGGTTTTATGATCTGGGTCATGCATGGCACGGTCAGCATTGTGAACATGTAGACATATGGAGGTCCACGCACTGCTGGCTGAGGTGACGGTTTGCTTCGGGTAACGCCTGATGAACTTCATCGGATTGGACTCGAGATAATCTTCCATGTGATCGTTGTAGTTTGCATGGTCTAGCATGTCAGCGGCTCCGTGAACAATGAGGATGTCAGGAAGATGTGTCTTCGGTATGTAGCAGTTCAGAATGGGCGGCTCTGAGTTTCGGTGCGGCGATGGTGGCGGCGTAGTTTGATTTTGGGTTGGACTCGGTGGAGAAGGAGAGGGACCGGGCGAAGGCGGTGCAGGAGACGACCCGAGGGTTGTATTTGCTTTGAGACCTTCACGTGTATGGAATTTAGAAAAATCAGAGTTCCAGTCGAGCGAGGCGGCGCACCTGTCGGGCTACTCTCGACGCTGCCTTTTCCCGATGGATCCTGTTTAGGCGTCGATCATTGTACGCGAAACATTCAATTGCACGAAAGGGAGATACACACCTCAGCAACTTCATTATTTAGAGAAGGCCAAGGGTAGCGTATGAACGTCTTCAAACGTGCATCGCGCACCCTCGCCGCATGTGCTTCCCGTCCGCCATAGCTGAGATCGTGCAGCGTTTGAGGTAGCTCGACGACGTCGTACTTCTTCAACGAGATGGGATGATAAAGTTGGCGCTGAGAGCGAAGAAGGTGGTATCGTTCGCGATGGTCAGAGTAGGGGGAGTCGTCGACCTCCCAGCTGCCCGTGGAAGCTCTTCGGCGGCGTGGGAGTTGGTGAGCCCCAGGCCACCACGAGGCCCGTGGGCGGCGAGAAAGAGTATAGTTCTGCGGGTCTTCGAGAGTCATCACTAGGGGTGGAAAGGAGGGGTCACGCAACAGGGGTCACCGCAAAATGATTTATATAGGAGAGCTGCAGGCCGGGTGCATGGTGATGATCGGGTCGAGCGCGCCACTTTTTTCGACACGCGGCGAAGTGTACAAGCGACGCACAATCCAAAACGAGAGGAATAAGAGACTATGGGTTATATGTTTAAGAGATCGTCCCGTACGTCCGAGCTGGACAATGAGCGATGGTACAATTGTGGTGCCACAGTGCTGAGGAGTAATAAAGCCACTTTTGACGCACAATGGGATGGTAAGATCATAATCATGACGAGACGGCACGGGGGGTAAGCAGTTGGGAATTGACATCTCTTGCATCGTGGACGAAATAGAAGTTTCGGGGGGTGGATAGTAGTGTCCGGCGATAGACTGAGCACTAGAACTGAGATCTTGAGAGCGAGAGCGCTTCAAGTCGAGAAATTGGGGATACAAACCAACGCGATCACGTGGTGTTCACGGTCTCCGGGATCATCGAATTCACGGCCCATGAAACGGTGCCGGCTGCCATCAGCGCGCGTCAGCCGAGGGCAAGCACAGCAGAACAGAGAGGGGGAAGACGCACTTGAACGCGAACACGTTCTCGTACTTGTGCACGAACGGCGCTGCGGCAGGATCTGCGACTGCACGACGTCCCATCCAATCACCGCTGTCAGCGGGGTGGACTGTCAGCGATGCCCGCCTCTCAGAGGAAGAAAAACGTGCGATTGCTAATCCAGATCCCTTGCAAGTCGAGGTCGAGCGCGCCGGGATACTCGTAGATGTAGTTGGCGATGTCTACCGCGGACGTCAGCACGCAGCCAACCCGCCCAGGGAAGGGGAACACTCACAAAGCACATACATCCCCGCGTACTTTCGTCCAAACCATCAGCCCAAAAACACCCACACAAAACGGAGCAGAAAGACGCGCGCTCTCACCGGTGACATACATCTTCTTCCCCTTCAGCTCCGCGAAGATCTCCAGGAACTAACCCGACGAGCTGCTCCGCGACGTCATCCTTGTTCTGTCCATCCCGCGGCAGCGTACGAACCAAAGGACGCGAGTAGAACGACCGCACCCGCGCGGTGTGCATGCCCAGCGAGAACTCGGTGCCGACCGACTGCTCGACGAACAGCACGCTCGACAGCCGACGACAGGTTCGTCCAGCTCCACCCGTCCCGAATTGCCTTGGCCGTGCCCGTCGGCCACGTGAACGGCCCGTTTCCTGCAACAGACCATCGAGCGAGCTGCACCTGGGTCCACCGTTCGTCCTGCGAGATAACACATGAGATGAACCGTGTCGGAAAACACACGACCTACGCACCAAAACACGATATCATCAAGGCTATCGTCGGGGTCGGGAGGGAAGAACGAGAAGAATGACTGCAACACAATACCGTGAGCATACTTAGGCGCACGCCGCACACGAAGACACAAAAAGTCGGTATCAGGACCCTACAGGAAAGGGATCCCCATTCCGGAGAAAGCCCAACTATACCCCTCCCAAACAGGGTGGGTCTCTGCTAGGAGTTTTTGACCTTTTCCCGCGGGTCTATACACGACGTGGTTGGGGTGGGGATCGGAATACGCACCTCCCTCGTCTCGTTCGCGGCGCCGCTGATGGGGATCAAGTCGGACCTGGCCAGGACGGGCCCACGTCCAAGTCCACGAGGGGAATGGTCGAACCGTCCACGAAGAACGTTGTGCGGAAAGCATTCGCGCTGGTGAGAAGGACGCTGGTGAACGCGATATCATGGATAACATGAGTATGCGCATTGCGCTCAGCTTTCGCGTGATTGTGAGCTCACCATATTTTCCTTCTACTGTGTCGGTGGACCACGGTGGTGCTGACCCTCTCGTTACCCTTACTCCGCACGCACTCCGGGACGTGATTTGCGAAGCGTGTGTTGAGAAGGGATATACTGGGGGCAGGAGGAAAGCGGGGGGGATATTGACTCCATGTCGACCGTCGTCGTTGTTGCCGACGGCGAGCAGCGGATTGGAATCCCATTCCAATTGCTTCTGATTGGTCGGACAAGGAAAAGCTTTTTGAAATAATGCAGAGCAAACGACGAAATAGGCAGGAGATATGAAATACATTGACCAAAAAAGGGAATTGAAAGCTTGCACATTGACAGGCACGGACACTGTTGCGTACTTTACAGTTTACACGATTCTTGAGGAATCGTAACTACTTCGATCTGAGCACTACAAAAATGGCGAGGAGAGATAGGAGAAACGCCACATATTCCTTGAAAACCCATATATCGCATCAGTGCAAATGCGCAAGGACATTTGAGATGCTCGAATGCTCACCACCGGAGGCCGTCCCATGAGGAAACGCCAAAACGATGGCGGGGCTAGCGCGTCGTCGCGGTGCGATCGATGTGACTCGACAAAATCCCAATCTTCAACGGCAGTTTCGAGCTCTATACATTCCATCGGCAAACCTGATGTACCAGAGGATGAATCGAGCACTCACTAATAGCACCGCCCCGCTCCGATACCGCTGGGAAGTTCCCGTCAGGGCGTGAGCGCGCCACGCACCTTAGGTCGTGGTTCACCCATGTCAGGATCGGTGTCGCTCCTTGATCGGGTGCCCGAATCCAAAGCTCCCATCCCTCCGGCGGCAGACTGGCGCTCCCCTGTTCGTCAACCGTCTTTGACACCGAATCTAGTACATCATCTTTACGAAGATCGAAGTCCGTAACAACGCGTCGGGCGACATTGTGGAAATAGACTGATGTGCGGACACTGCTGCATAATCGCCATCCGAGATCTTGGTAGGAGGGGTGTGGCACTCTGTCTTCATCAACTTGAATAGTGTCAAGGCTAAATGTCAGAATCGTGTTTATCAGTATGAACAATTGTGCGCTTCGGGTGTTTGACTACACGAACACTCGTACGAGATCTGCCCATCGTTGCGGAGGTTCGAGGATAGAACTTGTGTAGGTTTCATAGAACGCTTGGAATGTGGGCTGCAAAGTGATCACCGCCTCATCGAAGGTTCCGGTGAGACTCTGTGTGACGATATACTGCGTAAAAAATCGGACTCACCATTTCTTCCTGCGACTCGCCGGATGTAGTCGAAGGTACCGGTGACGGCGAGCGACGACCCCCTGCAGCGACTGATTCCACAAACCCCGGGCAGAAGAGATACCAGTATTAGTATTAGATTCCGAATCCCTTCCACGCGTACACATTACCTAAGGAAGGGTCGGACACCGACACGGAGCCTGGAGGTTCACGTTCAGCGACAGAGGTTTCGCTCGGCGAGTGATTCCGACTCATGGTGACGAGGCGCGAATGCGAGAGCGCCAAGTACTGAGAAATACAAGTCGGACCTTATACAAAAGCGTAGGCTCGGACACAGCGTGCTCCGACCCATGGATCGAGGCTATGGGTACAAAAGCGGGTTCCGCTGATTACGGTCATCTGATATCAGTCTGACCTAGTCTGACATCGTGGGTTCCTCATAAGTACTAATTCTTGGCCTCAGAATCAGAGGTTCTGATGGCGACATGTTCAGATGAACAACCAAAGTAACCGCATGCAAATTTGGTCTAAGTATAGTATCCCAGGAGGCTCGAACAAGGCTCGAAGGTAGCGAGCGCAATGGAGCTGAGAGACTTGGATGTGACTCGTGTTGACGGGGGCCTCGGATACAGTAACTGGTAGCAAATATGCGGTCTATAGGTCTACTTATGGGCGTCGCACATCCGCACCTACGCAATCGAAAGACGCTCATAAAGCGCACCTGCCCGCCCCGTGCCCGCCTACCCAGATTTCCAGAAGCACAATGTTCGGCTGCGGCGTCTCCAACTGTCACGGCCATCTGATATGACAGACCGCCGTGCCATCTACGCTCCAGGGAATACATGATACGGAACCAATCGGGCTTCTCCAACCCGAGTTTTGCTGTCCTTATCGTCCTCTACTCCGTATGGTGGGTAAATGGTGGGGGGTAAAGGGCTCGGAGAACTCCAAATTCACGGAGCCTCGCGGGCTCCTCGGCCTCGCGTTCGCAACCTTATATCGAGTGGTTCTGACGAGTATCCCCACATCCATTGGCGTATGACCTACTCGACCTGCGTACAGCATACTTATGGATTCTAACATTGTGCTGGGAGGTCCTCAGGGCAATCAGGGTCTTGACGTAGGTGAGTTGCACTCATGGACACGATTCCAGTCTTTCGTGGAGACGACTTGAACTGATAGACAGAAATATTCAGATTCTACGGATATCTGGGAGGACTATCTTGTCCATGCTGACGAACGGGACAAGGCGCGAGCGGAACGTTGGAGGGAGGACATGGATGGCATCCTCATTTTTGTGCGTGTCTCATCTCTGTCTCGCATTGTGGATCTTGACATGGTTCAAGGCTGGTCTTTTCTCCGCCGTAACTACGGCGTTCGTCGTCGACGCGTACAAAAACCTCCAACATGACAACGTGGAAATGACTGCCACGCTCCTCGTCCGTGTAGTCGCCGCCCTCGAACATCTCCCCAACACTACCGCGGTCGATGTCACCCCCTACCCCGGCCCTTCCCCCACCGTCTCTCTCTGGATCAACGCTCTCTGGTTTGTCAGCCTGCTCCTCAGCGTGGCCTGCGCCCTCGCAGCGACCCTCGTCAAGCAGTGGTCCCGAAAGTACCTTCAACGATGGAGCAGCGCACGCCTCCGACCAGGACTCAAAGGCCGCCCAGCTGACATCTCTCACCGCACACGAGTGCGTGCCCGCGCGCATGTGTACTACTCCACGGGCGTAGACAAGTTTGGCCTCGTCCTCGTCGTCGACGCCATCCCGGTCGTTCTCCAACTTTCGCTCTTCTTCTTCATCGCTGGCCTCGTCGTCTTCGCGTTTGTCATCAAGAAGAAACTGGCTTGGGTCATACTGACCCTCGCCATCGTCATCACATTCCTGTATTCACTCGTCACGGTCCTTCCCGTCTTGTACACATCGTGTCCGTACCACACGCCGCTGTCTTTCATCATTCCGCGCACCGTGAGCAGGGCCACGAACAACCCGGAGGAAACCGAGTTCCGACTCTCCCTCAACAGGGAAATCATCTATCGCACAATGGAAATCTGGTTCTCCGACGACAAGCTCACCGAAGCACGCGTCGAGAAAATCCTATTTTCTCTCATCGAAATTCTACAACCCGCCTGGGAAATAAAGCCCAAGGAGAGTGCCGAGGCCGCCATCAAGATTCTGTTCGACGAGGCGGTACAAGTTGGGGCGAGGTTCCCGGTCATTCTACGCTCGTGGTCGGCCCAGCTCTCGGACGCTGGTCGCAACCCCGAGTTCATAACCCGGGGAAAGAAATACCTGCGACTCATTGGGCTTCTCGTCAAGCTCCAAATACGAGTTCAGGCAGTGCATCCTGACCTCACGGAAAAGTGCATATATCCCGCGCTGGAGAGTACCGCACTCGTGCTCAGACATAGGCCTGTCGACGGTACGAGGTCCCCTTGGCAATGGGAGATGCCTCTCACGGCCATGCTGCTCGTGGGGCTTGTCCTCCGCAACTACCATACGTCCCTCATGACTGTCAAGTCCAGGATGGAAGGCAAATTCTACGTGTTTCCCGAGGTCCAGTCTTCTGTGTACGAGTTGCTCCGGATTCGCGATCGGCTGCACGCTATCCTCCCTGCGTATGTCACGGAGCATCTCGTCCGTACGATGGACATGAACATACCCGCAAGTAACCCTATTTACGCGCTGCAAGTGGATCTCAAGCGAGCCCTACCGACATTCGATGACGTTGCAAGGCTGGGTGATTTTGTAGGCACGGAGCTAAAAAAAGTGAAGGACGCGTGTCAAGTCTTTTATCTCACGGTGGACATGATGAGGAGGTCTCGTCGTTTGCACTTGACGAAGGAAATGCTCGAGGCGATCGATGTGCCTGTCTACTGGACCGAGCAAGGTTCTTTAGACACGGAGGAGAAGATACGAAAAGTAATGCGGCCCATGCTTCTGTCGAGTGCACAGCCAGGACTCGAAAACGAACTTGGGAAGGACATCGGGGGTTTTTTGGGCGATATCGTAAGTAACAACAAGGGAATGTTCTGGTACTCGATATAGTAGGGAATGGATCTGGTACTTATGTGTAGCGCTTGCTACTTATGGTACGTCATAGCTCCCTGTCGATGACTGTGACAGTGTTGTTCGCTAACCATCTGCATTCGAACGTATTAGACGATCCCTTACAGCGATTTGCAAACACCATGGCAGTCCCCGAGCGTGTTACAACTTGTCCAAGGTACTTCATTTTCCATTGCCTTATTAGGAAGGACGTCGCTAAACGACGGATTACGACTGTGCCCCAGTTCGTAACCGTCTCAACAACGCGACGACGACAGTGCCACAGATCGTCACCGTCCCGACGACAGTGCCACAGATCGTCACCGTCTCAACGGCACAGCCGCAACGGTGCCACAGTCTCATCCCCGTAGATACTTGATGCGACCGTCGCTCAATGTACATATATTTACTCGACCTCCTTTCTTATAAAAGGAGGTTCATCGAACGAGCCATTCCTCAGCTCGTTCTCTTTGTAAATACAGGACTGTTCTAATAAGAACCTCCTCTTCTAAACGCTAAAGAGAATCCCAAGCCAACTAAGTTGATAAGCTCGCCTAAGTCTTCCGTGAAGACTTACTGCTTCGCTTATTGACCCTCACCTTCGTATAAACCGAGACGTCTGGATCACCGGATCCCACCTCTCACGCGTAAGAGTACTGTAGCCTGAGCCGCTTGTCACGTGATAAGGACCGTCCTTAACAGAGCGCGGGGAAAAGACTCGCTCGCGTCGTCCCCAGGCTGATCGTAGCGAGTGTAGCCAGTAAGGCAGTGTACCTACGTTCCCGTTGTAGCTAGCTTCAAAATTTTGTAATGGCGATAATTTGAAGGTACGAGCCGAGGTCTGACTGAGAGCGACACACTTCGTGTACTCAAATTCCAAAAATACGAGCATGTTCCTTGCATCCCTTAGGCCCCTCATCTGTATCCTTAGCACGAACAAGGGATGTACGAAGGATACAGGTGCTCTCGCCGTCTGAGGGTACCCGCAAGGGCTTCAAGTGGGGGGGCACAACGTGACTGGGGGCCGTTCTCCTGGACCACCAAAGCCCGCGTCCTGCGAGCCCCGCGCAGGAGCCCACGAAACCGAACCCGATTCGAGTACGAAAACGGAAGCGCAGGGGACCATTCCATGAGTCATGCATAAGCGTATCGTAGGAGAGAGGGCGGGGGTGCGCTATAGAGAATATGGAAGTATCTATCCAGTCAGTATGCATTATATGGTGGGAACAATTCTGGAGTGATTCTTGGTGACGTATATTCAGATACTATACTTAAATCCAAGCCAGAATGATTATGAGCGACAAGCAAATGACCACCCATGCCTCCAAGATTCCATATAGCGCATCAGTGCAAATGCGCGAGGACATTTGAGGTGCTCAAATGCTCACCACCAGAGGCCGTCCCATGACGTCGCCGCGGTGCGATCGATGTGACTCAACAAATTCCCAATCTTCAACGGCAGTTTTGAGTTCTATACATTCCATCGGCAAACCTGGTGTACCAGAGGATGAATCGAGCACTCACTGCCCCACTCCGATACCGCTGGGAAGCTCCCGTCAGCGCGTGAGCGCTCCACGCACCTTCGGTCGTGGTTCACGCATGTCTGGATTGGTGTCGCTCCTTGATCGGGTGCCCGAATCCAAAGCTCCCATCCCTCCGGCGGCAGACTGGCGCTCCCCTGTGCGTCAACCATCTCCGACACCAAATCTAGCGCAGTATTTGCACGAAGATCGAAGTCCGTAACAATGCGTTGGGTGGCATTGTAAAAATAGACTGATGCGGGATGTGCGCCGACTCCACATAATCGCCATCCGCGACGCTCATAATTTTCATGCGGTATCGGTGGAGGATTAATGACGCTTATACGGCCACATCCATTAGCACAAGTACAATGTCCAGGCAATGAGTCGAGCAGAATTACACAGACCTGCTCGATTGAGTGCGTGACAATGTCCAAACCCGGGCGGGCCCAATTGTTTGATCATCCAGATCATAAAGTGTCCTGGGAGCAGGGAAGTGTGGTCGTCGAGGCCGAGGGGGTGTGGGAAGTTGGTTCATAGGCTACTCCACGTGCGTAGGATCCTGGGCTATGGACTTCGTGAGATGATGAGAGCGGTCAGAAGAGGATTGGGATCAGCCTCTGACCTTGGATACGAGGCTACGAAAGGACCTAACAAAGGGTCGATGGCGTTGTCTATAGAGACTGAGAGTGGTTCAACGGTAGGTTGGGTGACTCGAAGAGCGGTAACGACGGATGCCGGGCGAAAGGGTGGCGGGGTAAGTGTGTGAGAGATGCTGAGTACGAGTCTTCATTTGAACGGAAGTGTTGGGGGCTGGGTGCCATGAGGTGATGCAACGTGGCTTTGTAGGCGCCCAGTGAGAAACACTTATTTACTTAAGTACATGCACCGTTAGGTCACTAGGGGGTGAGCGCTGAGGCCTGAGGCCTGAGGAGTGATAAAGCCGCTTTTGACGCACAATCATTGGGATGGCAAGATCATAATGGCGAGACGGCCCGCGGGGTACGCTGTTGAGAATTCATATCTCTTGCATCGAGTGTCGGGGGGGTGGAATTTCAAGTCGAGACTGTCGATAGTATACAAACCAACGCGATCACGTGATGTTCACAGTCGCCAGCTGCCATCATGTTCATGTTCCTCGCATCCGAATTCGTCTATCGGTAAGTATCTCAAGGAAAGACCCATGCACAAGCGCGATGAGGGTATTTTGAGGACGGTTGTTTCACCGCGCATAAGATTATGAAGCTCATGTCGTTTGACATGGGCTTCATCACTCGGATCTTTATCTTTAATTCGGTGAGTCTGACCCCATTACTCTTGCGAACGCACGTCCACGCCTTCTACAGGTCTATCTATCGTGAGATCTAGCTGTAGGATGGCTATTCCGCAGTTCATCCTAAACGAACCCCGGCACGCATGATTACACTCGCGTCTTTCACACTCGGTGAACATCTTTCATCTCGGCCTCCTCGTCCCCCTCTGGCGACGCAGAAACCAACGTCACGAAGGTCGAAACCGGAAGCAAGACCGAAGTCACACAAATGAATAATCCCCAGCCATTCCCTTTCAAAGTTGAATTCAAACCGTGTGTACTGTAGTCTGTCTTCGACTGGTATTGTACTTCCCACGTGTAATCCTCGAGGACAGCAGTGACCTCCTTCGCCCTTCCTGTCCCTCACGCTTTTAAGTTTGTCGACGTCCCAGAAACGTTAGAGAGGATACAGGAGAACTCCCGGAGCCAGCGAGGTGCGATACGCCACCTCCGTGATCTCGTCAAAGACGAAATCGTTTATCCAAAACCTCACCCAAGCGCCTTGTGCCCCCCAACACGGAAGCCGAAGGCTATGCAGCTGCCAATGTTTGGGCAGCCAGCCCGCATCCTCCCAGTCCACGACGCCCGTGACCCGCCCGTTCTCGACCAAGATGTTCTGCATCCTCAGATCGGTGTGGACCCACACGACGGGGTCGTCGGCCAGGGCCTTTGACATTTTAGGAGGATGCGCCGCCATGCCGGACTTTTGCATGATCATCGAATTGTAGCATTCGACCGTGGAGGCGTAAGGGCCGCCCAGCGCCTCGTAAAGAGTTGCGGGATGAGGAAGACCGTGGCCGCTCGCGCTCATCATCACCTGGCCGGCGCACGACGACGGCTGCGGCAGACGCCACAATTCGTTGAGGACGGAAAAGATGTCTTGCGTGACGGCTGTAAGCTCGCTGGGCTCCAACTCTGCCACGTCGAGGAGACGGCGGCCGGGAAGCTGCGTCATGAGCGTGTATGTTGTGCCGTCGATCTCGAATGAGTCGATCAGCTTGGGGATGGGCAGGTGAGGTGCGACGCGGTTCAGGTAGCGCAGCGCGTCGGCCTCCGTGCTAACCGTCCTGGGCGTCCTCTTGAGAACATAAGGGATTCCGAACCGGAAGAAGGACGTGCGAGGCTCGTCATCGCGGGGTCTGGCGTAGGTTAGGAGAAGCAGGAGGCGCAGCTTGATGCGGAGGGCGATCCGCTTCGCGTACTGGGGGAGACCACGAAGCCATCGGGACATCAACTTGAAGAGAAAGATGGGAGGAGTTTGCATATGAGGGAGATGATTGTGGGTTCGAAATGCGTTCAGGATGGATGGTGGGTGGGTGGCAGCTTCTTGGACGAACGAGGCAGACTTTACGAAAACTGGAGTCTGAACTTGGATTTAGCTGAGGCTTCAGAACGGCGACAAATCGACCGGCTTGAGAGAGAAAGAGGAAGTCGACGTTCGCGGGACAAAAGTTAACCGACGGTGCACCTACGCGCTCTCCGGGCCCTGGGCCTGAGGCCTGAGCGGGTTAGTATATGCTTGTGGCTTGCAAGCTCATCTCCGTTGCGGCGGTTCTCGACAAGTTGACGTCATGGGCGCACGAGCTCTCATACACTCTGCGAAGCATCCGCCACGTCTCTCTGGCCAGCTCAAAATTCCCCCAAATCCAGCTGTGAACATGTAGATTGTGCGAAGGGATGTGGGCCTGAAGAGCCATGACAGGGAAGTAAAAGCTATGTGGAAAGCACCTAAGCACCACGGACATGCGACTCATATGCACACCACCAGATGCTCTAATCACTGTCGATTTCGATCTGGGGGAGCATTATCATCAGTTGGAGCCCCACCGAGCAGTGTGGCTCACACTCACCGCCGCCATCCGCCCCTTGGCCTTCCCAGCCGCGGCACGAGTCGACGTCCGGCCTGTGGGGGCGAAGCTGAGAGTCGACTGTCCGGCCTTCGCCTTGGTCGCGGTCGCCTTCTTCGCCGGTGCTTTTTTGGTTGTTGTTTGGCTGGGGGGCGGGGGTTAGGAATGACCGAGGAGAGCACATGTAGAACGGGAGTTTCTCACCTGAGCACGGCGGCACGGCTGGTGCGTTTTACGGGTTTGGGCGCCTCATCCTCCTCGTCCTCCTCGTCTTCATCTTCGTCGCTCTCAACCTGGACAATGTAGCAGGGCCGAACGCGATTTGGGGGGGACGACGGTGCACTCACCGCTTTCTTCTTTCCTCTCCCAGTCGCGGTCGCTTTCTTCGTCGGGGCGGCCGCTTTCTTCCCTCGGGTCGTCGCGGCTTTCTTCTTGGGGGCAGGCGCAGGTTCGGAATCGAAGTCGGATCCGGCGGGGAAGTCCACGTCCATCGCCATGGAGTCGACGGAGGCGTCGGATGCTTCGTCGTCGTCATCGTCGTCCTCATCCGCGCGGGCTTTCCCCTTGCCCTGGTGCACGGAGTGAGGGTGAGTGCGGGAAGGCGTGGCGGTGAGCGAACGAGGGTTACCTTCGCCTTCGTCTTTTCCTTTTCCTTTTCCTTGTCCGGCTTGCCGTTCTTCTGCTCTTCTTTGTACCGCCGCTGACGCTCTTCGCGCACTTTCTCAAGCTGGGAAGTGGCGTCAATAAGTAGGAAGAAAGGATGGGCGAAGGATGATCTCACCACATCGTCCAGCTCCTCCTCCGGAACCTCCCCGTTGGCCTGCACGCCCTTCAGAAGCGCCTTCAGGTAATCCGAAACATGCCTGCGAACGTGTCAGCCCGACAAAGGAGAAAAACCAACGTGGTAGGCAAAGCCTGCCCGGTTCTTACGTTTGGATAGCGTGGATGTCGTCCTTCTCGACGAACAATTGGATCGCGTCCGCCAGCCCGCCCTCGCCGAGCAGTTGCAGCTCCTGCGCGCGCAGGTACTCCTGCACGAGCGCGTGCACACGCACGCCGTCTGCCGTCACGCCGTCCGCTCCCCCGTCCTCCGCCTCGCCCATCTCGACCTCGCCCGGCTCGTCCGCCGCGACGCGACGCGCGGCGGCCTGCTTCGCACGGTGGAACACGAGCACGTCGCGCGGGTTGGCGATTTTGCCGGTGAACTCTTGGCCGAAGCGGATCGGGTTGGACATGGTGGAGACGCCGGTGGTGTCTACCTGGTGGGCGAGGTGAGAAGAGGTGCGGATGGGAGGGAGGGAGAGGACCGGACCTTGAGTCGGACGAGGGGCAGCATTCGCGGGAGTTCCTCGTCGCCCTCGTCCATGACGCGCTGGTTGCGCTCATCCCACTGCGTCTGGGCCTTGTCGATCAGCTCGTTGACCTGTGGAGAGCTTCGGTGAGGTCCTCCATTCGCGCTGAACTGTGGGCGCTCACCCGTAGCTTGAGATATTTCGCAACCTCCATCTGGTCGGTCACGTCGAAGCCTTCTTCCTCTGCGACCTCGGTCAACACGACCTCGTCCATCACGAACGGACGGACGGAGCGCAAGGGTATGGGGTCCATTTGGAACTCCTTTCCTTGAATTTTCAGGAGCGCGACGTGTCTGGGCTCGGGGGTCGAACAAAGGGGACGGGCGGAGGAAGGCGGTAGGTAATGCTCACTTTTCGAGGGACTCGCCTTCGGCGAGCGAGGTGGCGACGGAGGAGCCGGGTTGGGAGATGTAGTACTTCTTGCCTGCGACGGGCTCGGGGATGATTCGGCAGTCGTGCTCGTGTCCCCATATGACGAGGTCGACGCTGTCGTCGAACAAGCCCTCGGGAACCGATTCCTGAGGACCGTGCTTCACCCTTCAAGGGCGAAACGTCAGTGCAATGAATAGGGCCAAGCAAGGAACGGGGGGGCGCGCGCACCGATTCTGGTGCAGGAGCAGCAGGTTGAACCAGTTGTCTTTGTCCTTCGGCATGAACATCTTGACGCGGTTGCTCCGGAGCTCGAAGTGCATCCGCGCGTCCTTGACGTTCCCGATGCCGTACATGCCGAGGTGGGTGTTGCCTTTGCGGAGGAGCACGGGGCGCACGGAGATGCCCTCGGTGGGCGCGTCGGTGAGAGGAAGGTCGAGTTTGCCGATGTAGTTGACGAGGCCGGCGACGGAGAGCATGTCGAGCGCGCATAGCGCGCCTTCCTGTGGCATTTTGAGAGAGAGGGACGGAAGGATGGTATGGGTGGACGTACTGGGCCGGCACCTTGAGGATCGTCGTGGTTGCCGTGGATGGAGAAAACGGGGATGCCCACGTTGAAGTTCATGTCCTCGTAGTTTATCGCGGGGAACCTGTAAACGACGTAAGAAGCGATATAAGGTGCGGAGAGGGGTCAACTTGCTCGTAGCTCGCGGGCTTTCCCTCGTTCGGGTTGCTCAAGAGTTCGATCTGGATGGGTTTGTCACCCATCGTGTACTGTCGCAGCAGTCCCATAACTTGGTACAAGCAGTCGCGCGACGGACGATTTTCGTGGAAGAGGTCGCCAGCGAGAAGAACGAAGTCTACCTGGTCGAACCAGCGGGTGAGAATCGCCTGGGAAGAGAAAGGAACGAGGGGGTCGGCGCACGTCGTGTTTTACGGCCAGCTGGAGGATTTCTTTGAATGTGTTGATGGAATCTTGGCCACGGATGGGGTCGCGCTCAAGGTATCCTATGTGGTTGTCCGTGGCGAGCATGATCCGGATGGTGTCCTCCGGGACTGTGGGTGGGTGATGGGTTCAGACCTGCGGGGCGTGCAGAGGCGGCTTTGACTCACATTCCTGACGAAGAGTACGCGGTGGTCCATCTTCCCCGTCGCTCATATCTTCTTTTTGGTCGGAGGTCTGTCGTTGGGATGAAAGGAGTGGGTGAGCGCAGGCGGAGGGGCTGGCAAGGCTAATGGACGCGACGCGACGCGTTACGCTCCACGTGATGTCTGTGACGGCTGTGAGCCAATGAGAAGGGAGGATCTAGGGCGCTTAAGAGATATGCGTGACTGATGCGAGAAGGAACGAGCGCCGGTGTCGCTTGGAGATGCTGCCTACTACAGCCGTTTGCATAACCGACTGGAATCCGCGCGTCGAGAAACTTGTTTGTCAGAGCCAAACATTGCCTTTTCGGGAAATCACGTCTGCTGCGGGAGTGACAGCTGTGCGTCGCGAGGTCAGCTTTGCAGTGTCTTGAGTCCTGACCGCAATGGCACCTCCCCTTAACCCTCAACTTCGAGAACGCATTGTCGAATGGCGGGAGCGTTTTACAGTCTCCGAGATCACTGAACTCGCGCAGTGCTCAAAAAGCACAGTCTATGAAATCCTCCGCCTTTATCGCGAGACAGGTTCAGTGCATAGTCCCCATGGACTGTTGTCCCATGGCCGCTCCCGCATCCTTTCATTTGGAGAGCTCACATCCATCAACTCCTGGTTGGTCCAAGAGCCAGCAATGTTTCTTGACGAGATTCAAGACCGTCTTGACAAGGAGCTCGGAGTGTACGTTTCACTTGCAAACCGTCGCCCGCGCTGTTCGCAGCCTTGCTCTCACTCACAAGCGGATATCAAAGGAGGCATTGGAACGAAACGATGCCGTTCGCGCAATGTGGGATGCAGCTTGGGGGGATATACCCATGGAGAGCATAGTCTGGTTGGATGAATCTGGGGTGGATGATCGGGCACATCAGCGGACAATGGGAAGGGCACCACTGGGATCTGCATGCGTCCGCCGTGACCTGTTCTTCCATGGCACACGCCTGACAATGCTCCCAGTGCTCTCCTGTGATGGGATCATTGCTTTGGATCTTCTCGAAGGATCAGTCAACCGTGAGAGGTTCCTCCATTTTCTGCGGGAGGATGTTGTACGCTTCAATTTCTTCTGGATGTCTGTGTCATGCTTATGCCTGTGTTGTGCTCATATAGGCACCCCTTCTCAACTCATATACTCCAGACAATCCAAGCCGTAATTCTGTGGTAGTCATGGATAATGTTGCCTTTCATCATGGAGACGAAGTGCGGGAGATCATTGAGAATGACTGTGGTGCGTTGTGCTGTCTGAAAGCTCCGGCTTCAAGGTATACTAACCAGTTTTAATGACAGGTGCAAAGCTTATATACCTACCACCATACTCCCCCGACATGAATCCCATCGAGCAAGCTTTCAGTAGTATCAAAGCCTTCTTGCGCCGTAATGAAAGCCACTTCACTGGACCTCACATGCGCGCTGAACTCATCCATCTTGCTATGGAAGAAATAACGAATGAAGATGCCATTGGCTGGATTACAAACTGCGGGTATTCGTAAAGTAGGTAACGAACGTGGGGTAGATGTATGGACAGAGGTGATTATGCGACAGATGAGGGAGTAGTAGGTTAGCGGAAGGTTATGCAGTGTAGTAAAGAGTGGGGGGTCAGGACAGCATGGTGTATGTACAGAAAATATTAGGCAACATTATAAAGGTTCGAGAAACTCACTTATCCCCAAAGACATCGTACTCTGAAAAGAGAGACCGTACATAGTCTTTCTTCATGCGTAAACGCCTAGAGAATTGCTCTGCGGATGCAACGAGAACTCTCAGGCTATCGCTATCACCCCCGGTGAGTGACACCAAGGTGTCAAGGTCTAGCGAGGGCAAGGTTTCAAGGGTGATCTCCGCCGAAACAAGCATGGAGTGGTACTGCAACAGGTCATGTCCATCACGTTCAAGGATAGTGAGGAAAAAGTAATATAACTCATCCTGACGCCGAGGCATAGGAGAGAAAGGCAGGGCAGGAGGCGGTGCTGGAGATAACATGGAAGCGGGGGTCGCCGATGAACCTGCGGCGGAGGGAAGGGGAGGCGGAGAAATGCCGAGAACAGCAGATATCATAGCACTTTGTTGATTGACGAGGCCAGCGATGACGGGGACAAGAGCGGTGGCGGCATCTGTGGGTGCAGCGGGTGTGGCGGTAGGTGTCATCACAGAATGTGGGCCTGAACGTCCACGGGCCTTGTGCGGGCGCAGACGACCATCGCGCACGCCATCAAACTCCTCAGTATTAGGAGGGTACTTGACAGTCGTTTCTTTCGCATCCTATCGAGATAGAGAAGGTCAGTACAGCATTGATCATATTCACAGAGGCTACTCACAACAGCGGATGCCCAACGCTTCAATCGCTTCCGATTAAGGCCAATGTGTCCATCTTGGGTTGGATAACAGAAGCCTTGCTCGTTGTGCTCGCCGCGATGCTTGTCACACTTGTACATTTCCTTCAGCTCGAGAATGATAGTACCCTGACGCTTGATCGAGTCAGAGTACGAGTCCGTGTTTGGAACCTGAGAAATACAATAAGTTTGGCAGGTTCATTAAATATACGTGCAGGCTTACCTCGGTTCCAGCACACGTTGGTCCGAGTTCCTTGTCGTGCTGGAGCACGGCATCAAACGGCTACAAGTCCCAATATTAGTCAAAGCAGAAGAACAGGGATGAAACCACATACACGCTTGCGCAGCCGGAAAGCCTCCATGGCGTCAAGGTCAAGTTCGATGTAGACATCACGAGGCCGTTTACGGAGTAAGGCCTCCCGAATTGCGAACCAGTCTTCATCTGAATCGACACTTGATGCATCACCCTTGCTGCAGGTAACAGAACGTTTAGGTATATGTTTGTATAACAATAGACGGAACAACTTACTTGACACCAGTCCAACGAATCTTGAAGGGTACGTTGATGGAGAACTGCCCATCCAACCCATGGATACGAAGGCCTTCAGCTACGAGAGACTCACGCGGAGTACTCGGGGTGATAGCGACAGTGGTGACCTTCGTGTCGTGAGTCCTCTTTGAACTCGCAGAGCTCTTGCCCTTCGCGGAACGTGGCACAGCCGGGGTGTAATAGACAGTGTAATGTGTGGTGTAGCCTGCAGGTAATTGGTCAGTATGCTCATTGTTAATGAAGAATGGATCAACGCACGGTCATTCGATGACGACGCAGCAGATCCTGGGGCGGAGGGTAGAAACCCAATGGCATCGCTTGTGTTCCCAGCCAAGGGAGTGCCGGAGTTAGCCTGGAGGGCGACTGGTGCCGACTGTTGAGGCATAGGTGGAGGCGGCGGCGGCAACTGTGGGCCTGGAGGTGGTGGTGGTGGCAGCGGCAGGCCTGGGGGCGGCGGAACTGGGGGCAGCGGAACTCGAGGTAGTGAGGCGAGCGTTGGGGCAACTACTCCGGGGTTGGCAGCCTGCCATCGTGCCGTCAACATATCGAGAACACGACGTTGATCTTGAGGCGACAGGCGCGCGAAGCCGGCTTGTCGCGACTCCTCCATCTCATCTTGGGATGTGTAGAATTGAGGAGGATTGACCGCTCCATCTAGAGAAAGTCAGCACCGCACACAAACTCTACTGGTACGTAACGTACCAATCCCTCCCGGGTTCACAAGCCAGTGGATCGACACAGGTCGGGGAGCCTGCGGGTGTCGATAAGGAACGAATCGCGGTGTCAAAGGACGAGACGGTCCACGAGGGTCTGGAGAGGACATGAGGGAGGGAGCGGGAAAAAGATGGGGATGGAACTCACAAGCTCAAAACCCGAGGCTTTTTATCATCTTCGCCAACTTCACCGCAACTTCGCCGTGCTCCTGTCATCCACCAGAATCCCACCCTCGTTGTTGCCCTTCAATCATGCGCAGTTTTGGTTTCTAGAGAGATCCAAATTAAGTGTAAGCATCCAAGACCACGAGGGGGACGTCTCCGAGGCTCCCGACTCCTCACTCACCGAGTATCCAAGCAACAAGGGTGGTTTGTGCTCGTTGTTGAGGTTTTTCAGGGTATTGAAGGCTTCTAGGCCAGCTATGAGGAGTTTTCATGACTCCCGAAGCCCGACACGGAGAGTGTTGATCACTCTGGAGAGGTCATTTGGGTGGAAAGTAGATGGAACATGTCGTCAATGGTCATCGCAAAGATCAGGAAGCCCGCTCCTGAACAGCACGAAGTCACAAATGAGTCACTGCGTGACGAATGTGATAAGCACTCCCAATAAGGCAATGTTTGGCTCTGACAAACAAGTTTCTCGACGCGCGGATTCCAGTCGGTTATGCAAACGGCTGTAACCATTCGGTGCTCAGAACGTCCTCAGGCTCCACGGCCACCGCTTCGCCCTCTTTCCTTTCCCCCTCCTTCGTTTCGTCTCCAAAACCAGCTCGTCTGGCTTTTAGAACTCCAGATCTTTTCTCGAGGAGGAGGAAGTCCAGGATGTCTCAGCAAAACCTGCCCCCAAACCGACTTCATGTCGTGCGTGTGACCTCCTCTTCCTCCCCTGCTCTCTCTCATGCCTCACCAGGCTGCCACCGTTACGTTCTATCTTGTCGCGGCACTGGCGGTACGTCCTGCTATCTCTCCACGGTGCGGAGTTTGCTGAGGAACCCGTCCTGCAGATGGTGATGGCGTACGCGTGTCCGAGCTGTGCTACGTGACAATGTCTGACAATGCGCTTTGTAGGAATAAATGGGTCTTGAACGACACCAACGCGCCGCTCTTCTTCCTGTTCGCACAGCTCTCGATCGCTGTCGTCCTCTTCCTTATCTGCTACATATTCAACGTCGTGCAGGTGCCCATGCAGTTCGACAGACATGTGGTCCAAGGCCTCGCCCCGCTCACCGTGTTGAACGTGATCGGTCTCAGGTGCGCGCGTTTCCACCATCTCTGCGTCGCTCTCGCTCATCCTGACACGCAGTGCGAACAACTACACGCTCAAATACGTCGACGCATCCTTCTACCAGGTCGCCCGGGGCCTCGTCCTCCCTCTCACCGTCCTCACCTCCTTCGTCTTCCTACACACGCGCCCGAGCCTGCGCATTCTCTACTCCTGCGCCATGGTCACCGCCGGCTTTTTTGTTGGCGTCCTCCTGGACGGCACCCAAGTTTCAGGCCTGGGAATCGCGTTCGGGATCATCAGTTCGGGGATGACCGCCATGCATGCCGTTGTCATGAAACGCTCTTTGGATGTGGTCGGCGGCAGTGCACTGAACCTCAGCTGGTACAGCAACCTGTTCAGCGCCATTGTCCTAGCGCCATGCATTATTCTGGTCGGCGAGGGCCCGGCCGTATGGGCGATTTTGACAAGGTCCAATCCAGTGGTCGGCCCATTCTTCTGGGGGTCCATAATCACGGTGCGTTCAAGCCGCTCGGGAGCGCTTGACGAACTGACCGGTCATGGCCCCAGGGAGGTATTGGTTTCCTGATGTCCATCGCCAGCACGCTCTCGATCAAGGTCACTTCACCGATAACGCATATGATCTCGTCCGCCATTCGTGGCGTCGCGGCGTCGGCGCTTGGGATGTGGCTGTTCGGAGACTTGCTCACGTCGTGCGTCGCCTTTTCCTTCCCCTGCGTCGCGAAAAAGGAGGAGGATGGCTCACGTTGGGGTCGACAGCGGGCGTCTGTGGGCGATCGGCATCATATTGGGCGGCTCGCTGTATTACACGTGGGTGAAGCACGTCGAGTCACAGGCGGTCTCGAAGGCACAGTACGAGCGGGTGCCGCTAGAGGAGGCGGAAGAGGGCGGGGCAAGCGCAGGGGGATTCAAGCAAGAGCATGCGAATCGAAGGAGCATCATCGCAGAGGCAAAATAGACGGTGTTCTTCCCACCGCCATATCATCGTACTGTACCAAGGACCCGTATAATATATACCATTGGAACCAAAACCGCGTTCGAGTTCCTTCGACCATCACTTTCGATGCAGAGTCATTTCCGTTAGCGCCTGGGCACCCAATCCAAACAGACGCCCGGATGCCGGGCGGTCGCGTCGTCGTCATCTGCCGCTCTGCGCCTTTCTCTCTTTCTTTCTTGTTCCACCACCATCTTACTTACGGTCTCTGCATCCATGGATCCCTCCGCCATCGTCGAACAAGTCTATGCGCTCGCGGCCTCCGAGGATCCCATCGCACGGCCGGTCAGAGAGGCTCTCGAAGTCATAGACAAGGCTTTGGACACATACGGGTTAGTGCTGCCTTCCTATCGAGCTGGCCGGGCACGGATGGTCGAATTCTCCCTTCCAACGCCCCGCTGTGCGCAGAAAAGCGTAGGACAGGGCTATCGCTGACGGTGCATTCGCGTACAGGACGGACAATGTGTCGCTGAGCTTCAACGGCGGCAAGGACTGTGAGTTATCTCCGGACCTTCCTTCCCGCCCCCTTCGATCCTCACAGCATCCCGGACGCAGGCACCGTTCTTCTCCACCTCTACGCTGCCGCGATCGCGAAGCGCGCCCCGTCGACGTCTCGCAAGATCCCCACGCTCTACATCCCGGTGCCGTCCCCGTTCCCCGCGCTCGAGTCCTTCATCGACGAGGCCGCGCGCCTGTACCAGCTCGACGTCTTCCGCTGCCTCTCCTCCGGATCAAAATCGCTCCCCGTGGAGGAGGTCGTGGCGAGCGGCCACGGCGAAGGCTCGGGCTGGACCGTCGGCGCAGACGATCTCGCGCGCCATGTGCCCACCAAAGGCGGCGAGGGCATGCGACGCGCTCTGAGCGTTTACAAGGACAGGTTCCCGCACGTCCAGGCGATCCTGATCGGCACGCGCAGGACGGATCCCCACGGAGGTGCGCGTTCCCCGTCCTGCGTTCCGTGTCGCAGATTCCGATCCCCCCCCCCCCTTCGCGCTGCGTTCGCTTTTTTTGTTGTCGTGTAGCCACTTTGGCGTTCGTCGCCCCCACGGATCCGGACTGGCCCAAGTTCGATCGCGTGCACCCCATCATCAACTGGGAGTACGCGGACGTCTGGGCGTTCCTTCGCCACCTCAAAGTGCCCTATTGTCATCTGTATGACCAGGGGTACGCAACCGCCTTTTCTCCCCGATGTCTCGGATGCTAACGCCTCCCCGCGTATAAAGATACACCTCCCTGGGCTCGACGTACAACACCTTCCGCAACCCCGCCCTCCGCGTCCACTCCTCCGAACCCCTCCCGCACATCTCCTCCCTCTCCGTCATATACGACCCCGCAGCCATGTGCCCCGTCCAAGCCCACCAACTCAACGGCTGCTCCTCCGGATGCTCCGCCCAACCCGAGTCCGGACCACCCGCCGCGGGCGCGGGCGCGACCCCCGACGTCCGCGCGAGCGGCGAGCTGCCGGATCTGGCCACGCTCGAGGTGACGGAGGACAAGAGCCTGATGTGCGAGGCGTGCGCGCCGCGCCACGACGCCGCCGCGCTCCCGGACGTGCGCACGCTGCACGTCACCGAGGACAGCGCGCTGATGTGCAAGCTCGGGCCGGCGTGTCCCGCGGCGCAGGCGAAGAAGAGGCTCGCGCACGGGTCGACGGCGCGCGGCGCGGGCCATGGGGCTGCGAAGGCGGGCGCGGTGGAGGACGACGCGGGCTCGGCGGACTCGGGGTACGCGGGGACGGAGGACGGGCGGGAGGCGGGACGCTACCTCCCTGCGTACGCGTTGAAGGACGGCGCTCAGGAGAGGTTGGGCAGGGGCTCGCTCCCGCCTGCGGTCGGCGTGTAAGACGGACGAGTTTCTTGCGATAGGGTTTGGGAGGGCGCGTGAGGGGGTATTGGCATTGCTGGGTATCGAACCTGCCTCGCGGTTTGTCGGTTTGCACGACGAGTGGGGAGGGGGGGGGGCTCTCACGCGCGCATTTGTACCATGTTTTTCGGGCCTCGATGACATGTATCCACAGCTTATTGATACTTAGATTTTCTTGCACCACGAAGCTTGAAGCTTGAAGGATCGCAAGCACGGACCGCTCCAACTTCAGAGCACAGGTGCCGCCCCCTGCCAATTTTCAGCAGAACAATCTGTATTCGCATGCGCGCGTGCGCCTTCCCCACGCAGAGCAGACCGACACACCGCGCCCTACTCCCGCGCGCCCTCGGGCACGACGATCTCGTCGATCGTCCACACCAGCCCGCCCTCGGCGCTCGCCACGCCCCCGAACGTCGTCCCGAGGTCCGCGGTCGCGCCCCCGCCGAACGCGGGCTGCGCCGAGCCGAGCACGAGCGTGGTGTTGCGGTACGTCTGCGCGGCGGGCGCGGGCGCGCACGCGTCGAAGCAGACGTTGGCGAGCCCGAACGCGGTGGCGCGGCCGCCGGGCGTGGTGACCTGGCATGGTAAGTAGTACAGCCATGAGCAAGTAAGCAACGCGCGTGTGCAGCGTCAGTCGAAGAAGGTCAAGCCGCGCCGGTCGTCGTGAGGAAGGCGGGGTCGAAAGGCGTGGGAGGGGAGGAAAGAGGGGAGGGGAGGAAAGAGGGGAGGGTGCATTACCTTGGAGAGGACGGATCCGGCCATGGACACGGTGGTCGTCCACGGGTCGGTGGTGGCGGACGTGTCCCGCTCGACGGTGAGGGTGATGGGTTCGGAGCCCGTGAGCGGGAGGTAGGTGCCGCTGATGAGGCCCGCGGAGCCGACGTATTGCGCCGTCACGCACCTGGGAGGGAACGAATCCGGGGGTCAAGACGGAGAAAGGGAGGGAGGAGGGGTGGGGGTGGGGGGGCACGTACCATTCGCCGGTTGAGGCGTCGCACTGCGCGAGGGAGGGGGCCATCTGTTCGAGGGAGGCGTACAGGAACGCGTCGTCGACCGCTGTGCACAACGCGCGCGCGCGGCCGGTGTCAGCGGCCGTCCGAGATGCGCTGGAGAGGGGAGATGGAAATCACTGGCGAGTCCGGGCCACAGGTAGAGTTCGCCGGTCTGGGTGGACGGGGCGGGTCCGGGGGTGAACGTGGTGGTGAGGGAGCGGATGTCGAGCGAGGAGGTGGTGAGGGTGCTCCCGAGCATGAAGGCGCTGCCGAAGGCGTAGGCGTTGAGGGCGGCGCGGACGGCGGGGAGCGCGAGGAGCGCAGAGGCGAGGGCGAGGGCGATCAGCTTCATGACGACGGACGGTCCTTGGGGGGGCGTGAGGGACAAGGATACGAAGCATGGGACTGCTTTATACCAAGGACTGGATGTTCACGTTCAGCACGCAAGACGGACTTTCAGGATCGGCCCTGGGGAACCCCCGCCTGGGCGGTCTGCCCGATACGAGCGAGGACGGCTGTCCGTGGGCTGCAGCCGATGAGAAGGCGTCCTGTTCTGATTCATTTCTCGAGGGGCGTTCGAGGAGACCTCGGCGGAGGAGCCGTTGGAGGGAACCGCAGGTCGCAGCACTGAAGCGAACATCCTCCGCCTACCTCCCGAGTATGCGCCACGGTGCTGATGCCAACGTTAACGAAGTCCATCCCGCGACCCGTGAACGCCTTGCCCGAGATCATCATCCACTTCATATTGCAAACACACCACGTCGTGACGTACTGTACAGCGTGCGCGTGCAATCGAACCCTTCTCCGCCCACGCGATCGACCGCCACCCCCGCGGACTTTGACCCCTCCCCCCATCCGCAATCTACAACTTGGCGTGCTCGGACGGACCGGGGAATACCCCGGACGGATTGTACCGCAGGACGCTGCTGGCCCTGCCGTACACGTCCCGCGTGATCGAGTGGAAGCCCGCGACGGTCATCGTGATGTCCAGGTCCTGCACGCGCATTCAGCGGCGTTCCATTCCGGCGCAAGGATCGGAGAGACGCGACCTACGGCGAGAAGCGACTTCATGACGTGGCGGCAGCCCGCCTCGCCCGCGTGGGACATGCCCCAGACGTACAGGCGCCCGACCATGACGACGTGCGCGCCGAGCGCGACCGCCTTGAGCACGTCCGCCCCCGTGCGGACGCCCGAGTCGAAGATGATCGTCAACTCTGCGGCCGGTTCCGCGGGTCAGCGACGGTCGTCCGAAAACGCGTTCAAGAAGAAAAAAAGAAAAGAAAACGCACTGTCGCCCACGGCCGCGACGATGTCGGGGAGAACCTCGAGACTGCCGACCGCGCCGTCGACCTGTCTGCCCGCGTGGTTGGTGACGACGATGCCCTCCCGCCGGATATGCGTCTCCACTGTGCGCCGTCGGGGTCAGCGACCTGTCGGCGGCGGAAGGGGGTCGGCAGTCGGCAGTCTCACCTCCTTGATGACCCACGGGATTTTGGCCCACGTGTGCGCTTTGCCGTGCCAGACGGACGAGTCTATCCACTTGCCGGAATCGGTCTCGAGCGCCTTGCCATGCTTCCGCATGAAGACGGGATCGGAGGCCCCGACCTCGTTGCCGACCTGGATGTATGCGTGAGGGAAACCCGACGGAGGAAGACATCGGAGGGGCGTACAGAGCCAGGGTAGTAAAACCTGTGAGCGCGAGGCGATGTTAGGATCGGATGCACGCTCGGGGCGGACGAAGGAGGCGTACGTGTAGTTGGCGATGTTGATGTCTGTAGGCCTCCACCCCAGCTGCCACGTGTCCGTCGTGAGCATACACGCGTCGAAGCCACTCTTCCAAGCGCGCTCCAAAAGGCTCGACGTCTGGTTCACGGGGTGAGTCGACGCTTTCCGTCACGGACGCGCACGCCCACGCACAATGTCGTCGTCATGCCCCATGTACAGCTGGAAGAACCTGGGACTCTTCGCGTCGCCGCCGTTGGGGCCTGCGTACCGGTGCACGCCGTTGCTGTCGTTCTTCACGGAGGCGCCCACGTCGTTGGCGGCGGCGACGGCCTCTATGGGCTGCGACGCCGCGGTGGAAAGGCAGTACTTCGAGGGGGGCGGGGTGAGCGTGTAGTGCGGAACCTGGAAGAGCATGGAGTCACCGGAAGGCCGAGCTCGCCAGCGATCTTGGCGGGGATGAGTTCGCCTTGGGGAGAGTACAACTTGTTTATGCCGATAGGTGCGAACATGATGGGGGCGGGGATGCGGTGACCGAATATGGAGGCTCGAGGGGGGGCCGTGTGAGGTGGAGAGGTAACAGCGTCGTGGGTCTTACTCACTGGTGAGGTCCCGGGTGTTGGTGTCCACCAAAGCGCGGGGGATGATGCGCCACCTGTAGAACGCTTCCCTAGACGGGTGTGAGCGGAAGGAAGGCGGGGGATGAAAGGGAAGTCGGGACCTGTTGGCCTTGTCCGTCCAGCCGAGGCCGGCGTTGGAGTTTGCGTAGAAGTAGCCACGGTTGTTCAGCGTCTGTTTGGTCGATTCGGCGAGCTCGTCGGGGTGGACGGAGAAGGATGGGACTGCGCCGGAGACGGGGTCAGTGGAGCGTACCGGACAGGGAAGGGGGCGACGCACGCTGGCCTTGCTCGCCGCCACGACGGAAGACTTCGCGTTGGTAGAGGGAGTAGTGGGGAGAAGGGCCGGCGGGTTTGTTGGTGGGATCCATTGTTGAATCGAGAGGAGGTGGCTTAGAATTCTGCGAGGCCGATTGGATTTATACTGTTGGCTGTGGCGATCGCGAGAGGGGCAGAACAATTCCCGCACAAGCGCGTCGGTCGTCCGTCGAGCCGTGTGGCAGAGAGGGGGAGTCGAGTCGGCCGTCCGCGTCGATATATGGGGTGAAGGATCGAGGGGCGGGTGGCCGTGGAGCGGATGACGCATGGGTGACGGAGGACCGGTGGATCATCGTGTTTCGGAGCAAAAGCGAGCGGGAATCCGTGTAGACGCGGTCTGAGCACATCGTCCTTGTGGACGTCGTCGTCGACTGGTCGGCGTCGGGCGACTCGGCTGCTCAAACTCTTCGTCTTCAGAGTCGCCGGACCGGGAGTCCCGGATGAGTCAGCCATTTATGGGCGGCTGATTCAACCTGGATTCAAAGCCGCGCATCTACCTTGGATTCCTACTTACACACACGATCTTCACCACCATGCCTTCCGAGACCTCAAAATCCGTTATCCTCGTCACAGGTGGCACTGGCCTCGTCGGAAGCGCCATCCAACACATCATCGAGTCCGAACCCGCAGGCTCGCGTTTCGGCAAACGCGAGGGCGAGACCTGGGTCTTCGTCAGCTCAAAGGAGGGCGACCTCAAGTGGGTGTCCCATCCGGAGACGTTGCCCAGCTCGCGTTCTCACCCCCCCCCCCCCCCCCCCCGTAGAGATCCCGCACAAACAAAGGCGCTTTTTGAGAAATACAAGCCTACCCATGTCATTCATCTCGCTGCGCTTGGTACGAGATCGCTTGCTGCACGCTCTCTCCACGCTCATCTCCGAGGTCAGTCGGCGGCCTGTTCAAGAACATGAAGTACAAGGTGCGTTGGTTCACGATCCCACACGGTTCATCCAGGCTGATCGCCGCCTCAAGCTGTCCTTCCTCCGCGACAACTCCCTCATCAACGACAATGTCATGCACACCTCCTACGAGTCCGGGGTCACCAAACTTATCTCCTGCCTCTCCACCTGCGTCTTTCCCGACAAGGTCGCCTACCCCCTCGACGAGACCAAGATCCACCTCGGGCTCCCCCACGAGAGCAACTTTGGGTACGCGCACGCGAAGCGTATGGTCGACGTCGCCAACCAGTATGTCTGCCTCCTTGGGCTCTCCCCGCGTCATCTGTCCTGATCCGACCCTGCACAGCGCGTACAAGGACCAGTACGGGTGCAACTTCACCTCCGCTATCCCCACCAACATCTTCGGCCCGAACGACAACTTGTGAGCGCCAACCCGTCGTCCAAAGCCCCCACTGCTGACAACACGAGGTCGCAGCGACCTTGAGGATTCGCACGTCATCCCCGGTCTGATCCACAAATGCTACCTCGCGAAGAGTCCGTATCCTTGTTTGTGCCCTCTATCTCCGCCCTGCTCACCACACCCCTTCCCAGAGAACGGCACACCCTTCGTCGTGTCCGGCACGGGAAAGCCTCTGCGACAGTTCATCTATTCGCACGACCTCGCCAAGCTGTTTATCTGGCAGCTGCGCGAGTACGACGACGTCGAGCCCGTCATTCTCTCCGGTGCGCCCCCCTTCCACGTCCATCACGCTTCCGCGTTCTGACGCCGGCGGACTTAGTGGGCGAGGACGAGGAGGTGAGCATCAAAGCGGTCGCGGACGCGATCGTGAAGGCCGTGGGCTTTGAAGGGCAGTACTCCGTGCGTCACATCCCCATCCATCGATCCTTCCTTGCCCCGCGCAATCGATGACCGTGGCGCCTTCCCAGTTCGACACCACGCGCGCCGACGGCCAGTTCCGGAAGCCGGCCTCGAACCAGAAGCTCATCGCGGCCATCGGGTCGTTCGAGTTCACGCCGTTCGAGGACGCCCTGCGCGAGACCGTCGCCTGGTTCCTGCAGAACTACGAGACCAAGGCGCGCGTCGGCAAGGTGCAGGCGTGAAAACGGGGTCGGGTTCGCGGCCATGGCTTCAGTGCGTGTGTGTGGAGCGACGATAGAGCGCGTGGAGGTTGATTCCAGGAAGACGGGAGGTTGTGGACAGACTTTCGGGGTCCTAGCGACGGCATCGCCTCGGTCTATGAAAGCTGATGTGCGGACTGTATCCTACGAGACGTTGTAGACGGACCCCATAGTACGCAGAGGGTGCGGGCAGATCCTGTGAACGCGCCAGCCAGGTGTTGATCTGATATGGAGCTGATGGGACGTGTACGGGGCTTCTAGGGAGCGTTGGGGCGTTCGAAGCGTGTTGATGCTCGTCGTGAGGTTCAGAAAGGCGAGCGCTGTCGGCGACGGTGAGGGGGAGGGGAGTTTACGGCGGAGAGCCAGATAAGGAGATGTTGGAATTGCGCGTCGGGCGCGAACGCAGTGATCGCGAGGGGGCGCTACATAAGTAGCGCTAAGGTATAATAGCCTTTAAATAATCCAGCGTTTCCTTCCATCTTTCTTTTGAACCTCCATCCTCCTCCCTCTCTCCGACGTTATGGCCACCATCGAAGACATCGCGAAGCCGTTTGCCGCCAAGGAGCTGCCCTCTCCCGAGGACTTCAACAAGCGCAAGGTCGCCCTGGTCTCCGGTGCGTCCCACTCGCCGCTCTCCCCCCTTTACCGTGCACTCACCTCGTGCGATCTGGGGGATGCAGGCATCACCGGCCAGGATGGCTCTTACCTGTCAGTTTTCCGTCTCTCCCCGTTGCTCTGCGCGCGTGCTCACCGCGCGATGGACGCAGGACAGAGCTCTTGCTGTCGAAGGGGTACGAGGTGCACGGCATCATCCGCCGCTCCTCCAGCTTCAACACCGGGCGTCTGCACCACCTGTACGAGGACCAACATGAGCGTGCGTGGTCCCCTTTCCGCCTCTCCCTGTCCTCGCCCCCGCCCTCGCCCCTTCCCCCCGACGCGATCCTGACACGCGCTGCGCAGGCCCCAACAAGTTCAAGCTGCACTACGGCGACATGTCCGACAGCACCAACCTCGTCTACATCATCGCGCAGGTGCAGCCCTCGGAGATCTACAACCTCGCCGCGCAGTCGCACGTCAAGGTCTCGTTCGAGATGTCCGAATACACCGGCGACGTCGACGGCCTCGGCACGCTGCGCCTGCTCGACGCCGTGCGGACGTGCGGGCTCGAGAAGCACACGCGCTTCTACCAGGCCTCGACGTCCGAGCTCTACGGGCTCGTGCAGAGCGTGCCCCAGGACGAGAAGACGCCGTTCTACCCCCGCAGCCCGTACGGCGTCGCGAAGCTGTACGCGTTCTGGATCTGCAAGAACTACCGCGAGGCGTACGGGATGTACGCCTGCAACGGCATCCTCTTCAACCACGAGAGCCCCCGCCGCGGGCGCACGTTCGTCACCCGCAAGATCACGCGCGCGGTCGCGGACATCAGCCTCGGCAAGCAGGGGTGCTTGTACTTGGGCAACCTGGACGCGCAGCGCGACTGGGGACACGGTGCGTTTTTTCCCTCTTCCTCCTCCTCCTCCTCCTCCTCCTCCTCCGTTCTCCTCTCCTCCTTTTTTGCTCCGGAATTCGAGGCTGACGGGCACTCTTCCCCCCCCCCCCCCTTCCCCCCCGCGCTTCTAGCCGCCGATTACGTGGAGGGAATGTGGCGCATGCTCCAGCAGCCCTCGCCCGACGACTTTGTGCTCGCCACGGGCGAGACCCACCCCGTGCGGGAGTTCGTCGACAAAGCGTTCGCGGTGGTCAACATGAAGATCCGGTACGCCCTCGCTCGCGCCGTCCTTCTTCCGTCTTCCCTTCCTCTTCCTCGCCCGCGCCCGCGAGCGCTGACTGACGGCGTGAACGCGCAGATGGGAGGGCCAGGGCGAGAACGAAATCGGCATCGACGTTCAGACCGGCAAGACCGTCGTCCGCGTCGACGCGCGATACTTCCGTCCCGCCGAGGTCGAGTGCGTGCCTTCTCCTTTTCTCGTATCCTCGCGTGGTCGTCGGTCGCTCACCGCGCGCGCGCGCTCTCCAGGCTCCTCCTCGGGAACCCCGCCAAAGCCGAGCGCGAGCTCGGCTGGAAGCGCAAGGTGAACTTCCCCGCGCTCGTCAAGGAGATGGTGGAGGCGGACCTTAAGGCTAGCAAGAGCTTGGTCGAGGACCAGAACTGATCGTGCGCGAGGCCGTCCGAGTCGTGGCTTGAGATGCTTAGGGAGAGGGTATCGACGAACGAACCTGGGGGGGGGGGGGGGGGGGGCGCGACGGAAAAGATGGATCTTGTACACGGACAATATTCTTCGTAGTGTAATTCAAAAATATGACGTGCATATACCACGGCGTGGTTGGGCGACGCTCGACGAAGTTTGCGCGCTTGAGCTTGAGCTTGATCGTTCGACGGCGGGATCGTTGGCGGTCAACTGTTTGGTCCTTATGTGACGAGAAACTGGCAGTAGTCCCGAGAACAACTCCGGACCAAATTCAACACTACAATGGTCCACGACGGTGGCCACTCCTGGGACCTGGCCACTCGGTCGACTTGTGCACATATCCGTGCGAGCCTCCAGACGTGGCGCCCGTCATTCGATGGACGTTGGACGATGAACCCCATGGCGTCCTCAGCGTTCAACTCGTTCAACGTTCACTCTTCCGACCTTTCCGTTCCTTCATCCATGGCCCTTTTCAAGCACCCCCGCTTGACACCGCCGTTGTCTGCGTCGTTCTCCTCCTCTCGCATGACCCTCCTCTCGCATGACCCTCCTCTCGCATGACCTTTCAATGCCGCAGGGTGGGGTGAAATCACAAGAAGGGGAAAGCTACCGCCTGGGCTGAAAGGTTGGCCGTTGACGATCGGTGCCGTATTGACTTGGATGTGCCAAAGCATTGGCAGTGGATCAAGTACGCCGAGTGGGCGCGAGGCTCGAGCGTATGTATGGTCAGTGGTTTTTGTTTGCATTTCGCATTCGTATTGAATTGTATGTATCTTGAACAGGCTCGCCTCTCATCCATCTCAATATGTTGGGCATGCACGTCATCCTGGAGACCGTAAAGGAGCCATTCGGGACACGCAATCTACGGTGAGTGTCGGCTTGCTTCGCGGGGGATGTGTGTTGACTTGAAGGATGGTTTGCTTAGAGCACGGACGCCTATGCTGAATGAAGGCGTGCGCATATATCGTCTTCAACGCTCAACTCCCTTGCCCACTCTTACCCGGCTTCGGTTTCCCAGTGTTGGATTTGATTGGGACTTTACCCTCACGCCCGGCCAGGCGCTCCGGAAAGCCATGTCGTCCTATACTTGATCACCGCTTCCGTCACGCATCGGCTCGCAAGTGGATTTGACCATACGAGAAGGATGAATGGCCCGCGCCCTTCTCTCTCGGTTTCTAGAGACCCCAGACGAGTCTGGGGACCACATGTCTCGTGGTCAATTGGAGGGCAAGGCGAACGGATGCATGCGCTCCGCGGCGAATTGGAGGGGGGCGGACAGCCCGAGGTCTGCCGATGCGAACATCGTGGACATCTTCCCCGCCAGAGTGAGTCCTCTCTTCTTCCTGTCTCGCTCTCGGTTTCTAGAGACCCCAGACGAGTCTGGGGACCACATGTCTCGTGGTCAATTGGAGGGCAAGGCGAACGGATGCATGCGCTCCGCGGCGAATTGGAGGGGGGCGGACAGCCCGAGGTCTGCCGATGCGAACATCGTGGACATCTTCCCCGCCAGAGTGAGTCCTCTCTTCTTCCTGTCTCGCTCGACATTGACCGGAAGGGAGCAGCGGCCAGCGCAAGACCTTCCTACGCCGCTCCCGGGCATGGGCCGGGATTCGGGAAAGGCAAACCGACGAATGGAAGCTCAGTTCGCTGCGGATGCTCAATGCGCCGTATACTATGACTGGACCCAGCAACAATTGGTCGGTCCCGCGGCTGCGTGCCGGTTCGAACGTCAAGCAGAACTTGACAAGGTGGTCGGACACGCCCGCCTTCCAGACTTTCTCGGCCAGGACCCTCCTTTGGGCACGGAAATTTCCCTCAGATTTCACGGCTTTCGAACGACCTCAAGCAGGAATACCACACATGAACGCCGAAGATGACATGTACGAAGGCTACTTCGTTCCCAAGCAGGGCACCATGGTCATGGGTAACTTCTTGGTAAGCCTTTCTCTGCTCGACATCAAATAAGCTCATGTGGACCGACTTGCTCGCAGGGCGACCCCAGATCTTACCCGGATCCCGACAAGGCCATGCCAGAGCGATTCTTGGCCGCTGACGGCCAGCTGGACATGCGCTTATAGGCCCCAGATGCGACGTTCGGCTATGGGAAGAGATTGTGTCCGTGAGCTCGCCATTGCCCTCTTGATACTGCATTAGTTGACCGTTTTTACTTTCAGGGGAGGTGCATGGCGCTAGATTCGACGTGGCGTGTATCCTGGTGACGTTCACTGTCGAGCCAACATCTGGGCACCCTCTGCCCTCGGAGCCGTTGTTTGAATCGGGGTTGGCACTGTGCGTTGAGCGGGCCATCGGAGACGTTCAGACGCTGATTCCCCCCATAGACATGCGAAAGCCGAAACTGCTTAAGTGCGACATAAGGCCACGGTCTGAAGCTTGAAGCTTGAATAAGCGCAATGGCTTATCGCAACAGTCAAGGTCACAGGAGCGCACAATATTGTCTGTGCTACTTGTTACAGATTGGTGTTGCACTTTTGTAGTATGACCTTCCTCGGTGGCACTCGGGTTTCTGCGATATCAAGGTCAATGCCCCGCTGTTCTGGTGGAGGATGACATTGACTGACGTTAAACCAGGCCAAATCCACAGCAATCGCGACCTCTCCCGGCGCCTTGCTCGTGTACGCATGACCCTGCTTTGCCGCCACTCATTCAAGACTTCTATACAAAGCACAGCCCTGTCGGTATCACCTGCCACTTTGCACAAACGTGGACCCACCCCGTGGCTTTCTAATAGAGGTTTAGGCCTCCAACCGGAAGATGTATCGTAGTAACAAGCATCCTGAACACTCGAGCCTTATAAAGATCGGCTTCATATCCAGCAAGGCTCTTGCTCTAGGCATCATGTCAGTCACTGGCCCTGTATCGCTCGTGGACGTGGGAATCCTCCTCTTCTCCTTGCTTTTCTCGTACGGCCTCTATGTTCGGGGTCAAAGGGCCCGTCAAGCCTTACCCCCCGGGCCCAAAGGCTGGCCGCTCATAGGCAACATCTTCGACATTCCAAAGCATGCGCAGTGGCTTGCCTATGCGAACTGGGCGCGAGAGTACGGTGAGTTTCATCGACGTTGAGCCGGGCGAACGAGTACTGAGTCACGCTTTAGGCTCCCCGCTGATACACGTCAAGATGCTGGGCACGCACATCGTGATTGCGAATGATATGGCGACGGCGAGAGAAATCCTGGACAAGAAGGCCTCCAATTTCAACTTACGGTGAGTTAACACTTCGTTTCGCGATGTGTGTCTCATCGAGGCGTCGCTCGTAGACCACGTTTAGCGATGCTCAACGAAGCGTATGTCGACTATCTCCCACCGACTAGTACTTTTTCATAACAATTCTCTTCCCTCTTTAGCGCCGGGTTTGGGTGGTGCTTTGCGTTTACACCGAACCTAGGTCTCTGGAGCAAATGTCGTCCTTTGTTCCAAAAACACTTCCGTCAAGCCGAATCTCGAAAGTGGAGACCTCACGAGAAGCGAATGGCATCCACCTTCCTCCGCCGACTTTTGGAGACTCCCGACAAGTTCTTCGAGCACGTCCCTTAGTGCGTATTTCTTCACTTGGAACGCAGGTGATGCTGATGGCGGGGCTGGGTGAAGCATGGCGGGCACGTTGATCTTGGACATGGTGTACGGCATCGAAGTCAAACCCGAGGAGGATGAGTTCCTCCATTGCGCACATATCGCAGAGGAAGGCGCGGACAGATCAGGCGATAGGAATATCGTCGATGTCTTTCCGTGGAGTAAGTAGCCATTGTCCTTCTCGAGCTCGGTCTATCATCCTCATGGATTCGGTTCAAACAGTTCAACGCTTTCCTACATGGCTACCCGGGATGCGCTGGAAGAAGCAGACCGACGAATGGAAGCTCAACTCCCTCCGCATGCTCAACGCAACTTACGAGTGGGTCCAGGAGGAAATCGCGAGTAACCCGTTTTGCACACGCTCGCGTATCTGACGATATCTTAGTGTCAAGGACGGGGTAGACAGTGCCTTGCGACCGATCTGCTAGACCAATTCAGCGGCGATGCGTTACATTCGAACGGGAACGAATATGCCATCAAGAGCACTTGTGCTACTGCATACTCCGGCGAGTTTTCATATCATCGCGTCAGAACATGTAGACATATATTCATACCTCGCACTCACCAGGTGGCGCCGACACTGTACGTAGTACGGTGTTTCCTCGGTTTCTTCCCCATCTTATTCAAAGTCCCAGACCGTCGCCTACTTTAGAGCATTCATCCTTGCCATGGTTCTTTTCCCGAATGCACAGCAGCGAGCGCATGCCGAGCTGGACAGGGTTGTTGTTGGAGAACGTCTTCCTGATTTCTCGGACGAGAGCTCGCTGCCTTATATCTCCGCGCTCGTGAAAGAAGTGTTTCGTTGGGCGGCTGTCTTTCCTCTTGGTAAGTTCCGTTGAACTCTTCACACTTTGACTTTCGGATTGACTGTCGAGGACAGGGCTGCCGCATGTCAACATCAACGACGATGAGTGGAACGGCTACTTTATTCCCAAGGGCACCGTTGTAATGCCGAACGTATGGTGAGATTCTGGACCAAACGATCCTCGATTGCCTCCTCATCCTTGCTGCACATAGGGCGATCCTCCACGATCCATCCACCTACCCTGAGCCCGAGAAAGTGCTCCCGGAGAGATTCCTGACAGCTGCCGGCCAAATTGACGCAAGCGTCCAAGGGCCAGACGCCGTCTTCGGCTTTGGAAAAAGAGTCTGTGCGGTGAGTCCACCTTCAAATTGGTCGCGTATCTCAGTACCAGAAATCTAATATGGCTACTTATAGGGTCGGTTCATGGCCCATGATTCAATGTGGTATACCACAGCCTGCATCCTCTCCGTGTTCGACATCACTGCGAAGCCTGGCAAACCCCTGCCCTCTGCGCCACTCTTTCGCCCAGGCTTAGTTTTGTAAGTCTGTCATCCATAGCTCATGCACCTTGGTTTATGGAGTTCGCAGGCACACGATGCCCTTTGAGTGCGATATCAAACCGCGCTCCGAGGATGCAGTCCAGTTGATACAGCGAGCTCGGTTGGAAAGCGAGCCGCTGTGATCAAGTACGAGGTCTTGGTCCTAGGACGGGGGTTGACGTCTGATGGTGTACGTCAACTATGTAGTAAGTACTAGCGTAGTTGGCGGTGCGGCGAGGCTGAGGGTTCGTTTTTGGGGACCGCTGCTTCAAGTTTTCTTTCGTACATTGGTTGGTTGATCTCAACACGAACTGGTACCAACTGTGTGCATACATATACACTGCCCAATGCTCCTGTAGGAAGTGCTGGAATGGCCTTTACGGGAGGTTTCGAAAGCTATCCAAGTATATTTTGGGGTGCACGATGATGATGTACATTCTCGAAAAATAGCATAATATGATAGGTATGGCATGGCTACGCCCACGATGTATGCCAAATTAGTATGCAGCATGTTACGGGGCCATCGGGACTTTCAGTGCTCGCCCATCTCTTGAGCTCCTTTGATAAGACGGGTCGCCAGTTCAGAGCGTGGCCTGATGTTGCATTCAAACGGCATCGTATGTCTACACATACACATCGGATGAGCATGGTATAAACCCGAGAACAGACCGACCTACAAACTCAACCCTGGATGGAACAGCGGCTCAGAGGGCAGGGGCCGGCCTGGCTTCGGCGTGATATCGAACACAGAAAGGATGCAAGCCGAGGTGTACCAAATCGAATCCTGCGCCATGAATCGACCCTGCGGTTATCAGTGAGTTGTCGTTAGAATACCGCGCGGAAAGATCGAACTTATGATACCTACCGCACAGATCCTTTTCCCAAAGCCGAAGACGGCGTCTGGCCCTTGCACACTCGTGTCGAGCTGGCCGCCGGTCGTTAAGAACCTTTCCGGTACGAACTTGTCCGGTTGAGGGTACGTCGTCGGGTCATTCATGATCGCCCTGTCACGGTGACGTTTAATGAGAGGCGGGGCATGGGGGATGGGGTTTACCATATGTTCCACACCACCACAGTCCCTTTTGGAATGAAGCGGCCCTTGTGTTCGTCGTCCTCGGCGCTGACGTGCGGTAGCCCTGTCCCCAATGGTAAGTACCATTCGTGAACTGAGACGAGCATGCTCACCAACAGGGAGGATCACCCCCCAGCGAAGGACCTCTTTCACGATCGCCGAGATGTATGGCAATGCGTTCTCATCCGAGAAGTCTGGGAGACGACAGTCTTCGACGACCCTGTCCAGCTCTTCATGTGCGCGTCGTTGCGCATCCGGGAATAGAAGCATGGCGAGGATGAACGCTTTGAAATAGGACACAGTCTATCACCGAGAATTGACAAGGGGACGAATGTGCAGATATGGCGGGAATGCGTACGGTGTCCGATGCAGCTGTAGGACGCGGGCGGTGAGCAGATATAGCAACACAGTGAACGACGGAGGTGGCTTGCCCGAGTACGCGGTGGCGCAAACGCTCTTGATGGTAAATTCCATCGATTTCGAGCTCGTCGCGTCACCGCTCAAGTCGTTCAACAACTCGGTTGCGAGACAATGCGTCGCTTTTCCGTGGTCCTACAGCATCGTCAGATAAGACGCGCGTAGTGACGTACGACTTACAAGTTCACCCTTGAGCCACTCGTATGGGACGTTGAACATGGCCAGAGAATTGAATTTCCATTCGTCGGTCTGCTTCTTCCAACCCATTCCGGGGAGCCAGGATGGAAGGTGTTGTACTGTCATGACAAGGCGCGCGTCAGCAACCCGTCAGCACAGATAAGCGAAATGAAGATGAGCACTCACACCAGGGAAGAATGTCTACGACCCATCCATCCAGCGACCTGTCGACACCCTCCTGAGCGCTATCGGCGAAAGAGACGAACTCGTCATCCTCGGGTTTGACCTTGATGCCATAAACCATGTCTAGGATCAGTGAACTCGTCATGCTACAACCACCCCCAGTCGTCATCAGCGTCTACTTACGTCTAATCTAAGTACGCACGCACTATGGGATATGGCGCAGGAACTTGTCCGGAGATTCCAAGAAACGTTGCAGTAGGGTATGTGTCATTATTTTTTCGTGCGGCCTCCATTTTCGGGCCTCGACTTGACGGAAGTGTCGTTGGAACATGGGGCGGCATGTTTTCCACAGCTCAAGGTCTGGTGAGAAGGCGAAGTTCCACCCGAACCCGATGCTGAAACGGAAGCATATACTTGATCATAAGTGTGC
Organism: Amylostereum areolatum; assembly: GCA_012932865.1. NCBI lineage: Eukaryota > Fungi > Basidiomycota > Agaricomycetes > Russulales > Stereaceae > Amylostereum > Amylostereum areolatum. Next base: position 2,710,772 of record SAXG01000002.1, read on the forward strand.
CCAGAGATAAAGACAAAGCGAACATACGCTTCATTGAGCATCGGAAGACGCGGTCTGCATGCGCCGGTTCAATACGAAGTCCTGTGTGAACGACATGAGACGCACCGAAGGTTGAAGTTGGAACGCTTTTGGTCCAATAGATCCCTCGCCGTTGCTATGTCATTCGCGACCATGAAGTGGGTACCCAACATGTTGAAGTATATGAGAGGCGAGTCTAACACATCATTCAGTTTGATTATCCCTTGCCAGCGAAGCCGGGCAGACCTACCATACTCTCGCGCCCAATTAGCGTACGCAAGCCACTGCGAGGACTTCGGGATGTCGAATATGTTGCCTATGAGAGGCCATCCCTTGGGTCCGGGAGGTAACGCTTGAGTAAACCTCCGACGTCGAGCAAAGAGGCTATACGAAAGAATCGCGGAAAAGAAAACCACGCAAGCGTCGAGGAGAGAAATCGCCATATGATCAGGATCAGCGGGTGAAAGCCTTGGGGAAATGACACCCGCATGGACTAAGTATCCTCTGATACGAATTGAATGGGCGACGTTGGTAGATCACACAACTCGACACCCATGATCTATACGGTTTCCTTTCACCGCGAAAGGCATGGCGCGCTCGATATTGTGATGTTGGGGAGCGAAGGAGGACCGTATTGTTGCCGCCGTCTAATGCGCCCTCAAGTAAGTAGGGTCATCTGCGCGTGGAGTAAGACGCCCAGCTCAAAAATTCAGAGACCCGTACGGCGGACTGGTGCAGGTATAGGGCCTGGTGATCGTGGCTGGCGCAGCCAGAAACGCATAGGGGTCTAGGACCCTAATCTGCATGCCTCCTTTCCTTCTGTCCATCTTGCGACCTTTTCATCTCATCGGCGGGTGGCCCGGGACATTCAAATGTATTCGGGTGTCTGCGCGATGGTAAGCGTCAGAAGGCCACGGACGAGCCTGGACGTTCTTCCGGCCCATTCCAGGATGCCAAAGACACGCTGGACCGGTTGTCCCAAGCCCATCAGAGCGATAGATAAGAAGGGGGAAAGCTATCCACTCCATGGAGGGATGCAAACATGACCACCATTGAGAGCTTTATCTGCACCCTTTTCGGTCGTATCTCCATGGCCAATGAGCCTGTCTTTATCGTGCTTGACTGGAGAAACCATACGCCATGTCCGTCGGTCCGATATCAACGCGTTCGCTATGTTCCACACAAACCGGTCGTCAACGTCATCCGCGCTTCAATCAAAAACACACTCACCACAGGATGTGGTCGAAGAACTCTGTCTCAGGGAGTTGGTGGAGGAACCATCGAGAAAGTATATTCTTTTCTCGTGCAGCCTCCGCGCTTCGGGTTGACTTTCCTGGAGCAGAGGTCGATGGATGCTCTTCAGGTCCGAGCTTGGTGTAGGGACCAAGCGCCTTCCAGGACCGATGCTGAAGAAAAACTTGACATCTGGTCATAGATAAAACTGAAGTTAGAGACATGCTCGACATACGTATGGTGAAGCATTGCCAAATGCGATCTACCCATGACAATTCAATACAAAGCACTGATATGCGGAACGAATCGAAACTCACTGCAGGTCGACGAAGCCATCTTACCCAGAACGCTCGTTGCTGTTGTCAATGCTATACATCATTCGTGCTCATAAGACGAGTGCCCGGGGACTCGACGTATATGGAAGGCACCTGAGGTACTGGGTTTGTCGGTCAAAACAGACGAAGGCCCCATATGTCCTCGTCCAATCTGCACAAGTCGCTACAGATGCTTGGAACGTCGAACTTCAGGGTCTTGAACGTTGAAACTTGAAACTTGAATTGGGTACGACACATGTTTGACAGGATAATTGAAGTGTGATTGCAAGTAAGGCGTATATGACACCGGTAAAATTGGTCAATTGTATGTCACACTTCGACAGGTCTTGTGTACTTGCGCTGTACCTTTTGGTAAAGCCGCCGTGGCCCAATGGTAGGGCATCGTTTTCCTACGACGCATTCGACGTTGTTAAGAAGCGGGAGTTGCGGGTTCGAGTCCCGTCGGTGGTATTATTTTTCCAGCGACTTAGCACAGATGACAGACACTGTTTGATTCTTACATTCTTTTAATTTAGAATGAGATTTTACTATTTAGCGACGTAGCGTACATACACCACCATGACATACACATTTACAACCAGTAGTATACCACCAATCCGCCATCGGAAAGGGCAGCCTGACTACGCGCTAGGAGGCTCTTGACTCTTTTGTATCAGCCGGGTCGCCTGCTCGGAGCGCGGCTTAATGTCACATTCAAAAGGGTTCACATGTCTAGTACACGATGGGTAAGCACAGATATGGGTTCCGCAATGGTCCGACCTACAAAGTCAACCCGGGATGAAACAAAGGTTCAGAGGGCAAGGGCTGTCCTGGTTTCGGCGTGATGTCGAACACAGAGAGTATGCAGGCTGAGGTGTACCACATTGAATCGCGCGCCATAAATCGGCCCTAGGATTAGGGTGACTTAGTAGAGTACCGCGTGGCGACTGACCGATACTTAACTTACCGGACAGATCCTCCTCCCAAAGCCAAAGACAGCGTCTGGTCCTTGCACGCTTGTATCCAGCTGGCCACTGGCTGTTAGAAATCTTTCTGGGCGTACCTTGTCCGGCTCAGGGTAGGTGGACGGGTCGTTCATAAACGCCCTGCGTCAACATTTAGCGAGAGTCGACGTATACTATAGCAGGGGGCTTTACCAAGCGTTCCACGTTATCGCGGTGCCCTTGGGAATGAAGTAGCCCTTGTATACGTCATCCTCGGCGCTGACGTGTGGCATCCCTATTCCCAATGGTAGGCGCTCTTCAAAGGAGACATAAAGCGAGCAAATAGCGAAAAAGCGTACCCAGAGGTGCGATAGTTCCCCAGCGAAGGACTTCTTTTACAAGTGCCGAGATGTATGGGAGCGCGGTCTCATCCAAAAATTCTGGAAGACGGGCATCCCCAACGACTCTATCTAGCTCATCATGTGCACGTTGTTGCACCTCCGGAAAGAGAAGCATGGCGAGGATGAAAGCTTTGAGGTAGACAACAGTCTATTGCCGAAGATTGGCATGAAAATATATATGTCAGTACAGCATGACCACGCACTGTGTCTGCAGATCCTAGAGAATGTAGGCGATGAATTACCGCATTTCAATATCGTAAGAGACCCAGCGTACCCAAGTAAGCAGTGGCGCAAATGCTTTTGATGATGTATTCCCTTGGTTTTGAGATCGCGTCACTGTTGTAGTCGTCCAACAACTCTGTGGCCACACATTGTGTCGCTCTTCCTTGACCCTACAGTACCGTCAGATATGGAGCGCGTTACAATATGCAACTCACAAGCTCTCCCTTGAACCACTCATAAGGAGCGTTGAGCATGCTCAGAGCATCGCGCTTCCATTCGTCGGTCTGCTTCTTCCAACCCATTCCAGGGAGCCAAGACGGCAGGCGTTGGACTGACAGCGCATCCCGTTAGCACACGGAGCCGCAGTGGACAATGAGAACTCACGCCAGGGAAAGAATTCCACGGCCCATCCATCAAAGCACCTATCGATACCCTTCTGAGAGTTGTTGGCGTAAGCGACGAACTCATCATCCTCGGGTTTGACCTTCATGCCGTAGACCATGTCTAAGATCAGTGAGCTCGCCATGCTGTCATCGTGTTGAGTCGTTAACAATGTTCACATTACTGGAAAAAACCACGCACTACGGAATGTGGTGAAGGAAGTTGTCCAGCGTTTCGAAGAGACGTTGCAGCAGGGTAGCGGTCATTCTCTCCATGTGTGACCTCCACTTTCGAGCTTCAGCTTGATGGAAGTGTCGTTGGAACACGGGACGGCACATTTTCCACTTCTCTAGATCTGGTGAAAACGCGAAGCTCCAGCCAAACCCGATGCTGAAAAGGTAATACGTTGGTGAATATGTGTTCGGCCATACCGGTAGGGCCAACGCACGCTTCGTTGAGCATTGGAAGACGGGGTCTAAAGTGCATCAGTTTAGTACGACGACCTGGGACTCAGAAACAAGGCAAGACTCACCGCAAGTTAAAGTTGGAACCTTTTTTGTCCAGAAGGTCTTTTGCTGTTGCCATATCATTCGCGACCATGAAATGCGTGCCAAGTAAGTTGACATGTATGAGAGGCGAGCCTGATGATAACGATTCAGTCTTTGTTCGCGTCAATCAAGGCAGCCGAACTCACCGTACTCCCGCGCCCAGTCGGCATAGGCAAGCCACTGCGAGTGCTTTGGGATGTCGAATAGGTTGCCTATGAGAGGCCAGCCCTTGGGTCCGGGAGGTAAGTTTTCGATGACCCTTCGACCTCGGAGTCGGATGTAGAGGATACACGAAAAAGCCAAGGAGAAGATAAGGACCCCTACGTCGACAAGCGGTATACCAGTCGATAACATGATATCCAGGCCCAATGAATGCTCCTAAAAACCCGACGCCCTGGTATCCTTTATAAGATTTGGAAGGCGAGCGCGAGGTTCCATAACGAGATCCAATTTGGTCTTGGAAACTCCGGGGCGTGATTTTGATTAGACAGCCTCTGTGTCATCGCACATGCCGTTTTGTATGAGCAGACCACGCAGGTGACGGGAAGCGCTGGAAGAGAACAGAAAGAGGGATATGGTTGCTGCTTTTTTCCACATATCGCCGCGAACGGAGGGTCATCTGCACACGAGCGAGACGCTGGCGGAAGCTGACGTCGATGTTATCAGCTGTAAGTACAACCGAAAGTTCCAAAACCTGTATGGCAAATTGGTGCGTATATATGGCGATCTCATTACGGTTGGAAAAACGTCCTGACTCCTCCCTTAACGGCCTTAACTCTTGCAAAAGCTCAGCGACCGTCGAGGATCGCGGACCTGCGGTAGCGTCACTAGCTATCATTCCCGTAAGCCACCACAAAGAAAAACAACGAGACCGACAAAGTGAGACGCACCTCATGGTCGTTCTTCGTCACCACCTCCCAATCGTCCACCAGCATCATTTTCAGCACTTCCGGTACCACGAATCGCAACTCGGGCCTCCAGACGTCGTCCTCGTCCCGCGTGCGCATCACGCCCCGTCCACCCTCCTTACGCCTTACACCACTCGCGCTCGCTTTTGCGCTCGCCGTTGCCTTGGCGGAGGGCGCCGCGGACGCGTTGTGCGCGGCCTGGTGCTCTTGCAGAGATTTCTTCTTCGCGAGGTTCTCCTCGTTATATTTAATCAGACGGTGCGGTTCGACTCATTCGTCTAACCTGTGAAATTGACCATCCTTCGTTCAGAAACACCCTGGGAGCGTGTGGAAAGAAGACACACATCTTAAGATTCTGTTCCTTTGTACTGATGTACGATGTTAAGGACGGTCCTTATCACGTGACAAGCGGCTCAGGCTACAGTACTCTTATGCGTGAGAGGTGGGATCAGGTGATCCAGACGTCTCGGTTTATACGAAGGTAAAGGTCAATAAGCGAAGCAGTAAGTCTTCACGGAAGACTTAGGCGAGCTTATTAACTTAGTTTGGATTCTCTTTAGTATGCTTAGGAGGAGGTTCTTATTAGAACAGTCCTGTATTTACAAAGAGAACGAGCTGGGGAATAGCTCGCTCGTTGAGCCTCCTTTTATAGGAAAGGAGGTCGAGTAAATATATGTACATTTGGCGACGGTTGTATCAAGTATCTACGGAGACGAACTGTGGCACCGTCGAGGCTATGCCGTTGGGACGGTGACGATCTGTGGCACCGTCGAGGCTATGCCGTCGAGACGGTGACGATCTGTGGCAGCGTCGTTGAGACGGTTACGAGCTGGGGCACAGTCGTAATCCGTCGTTTAGCGACGTCCTTCCTAGTAAGGCGATGGAAAATGAAGTACCTTGGACAAGTTGTAACACTATCCCCCTCTCTAGAATCTACGTCTCGTAGATTCCTGAATCGAAGCGGTTCTAGTGGGATGTCTTGAACATGCTGTCGATCGCTCGCTTTCCGCCATTGGAGAAGGAATATTGTTGATGCGATGAATGTGAGGATCGTAAGTCCTACGATGATGCTGATGACGGCGATGAGCCAGCGTGGAGTGGGCGTATTGAAAATCGCGAGATCGGGTGATTGTGCTGATTGCATCATGCTTCTGGGTTTGTCGCTTTCTGATGTTCACTCTTTATATCCTTGTCCGGACCTCAACGATAGAATTCTATTCTACCGCTTTACCCACGACTCTACTACTTTCATATCTTCTTTGTCTATTGTGGGAGATCCCAGCCTATGCCCTATCCTCGCCGTCATGACGGGGTCGTCGGGGTCTCTGAACTGGGGTCCATGCCTCTTGAAGACTCCTTTGATGCCGCACCTCCGCTTCGATTCCTGCAGTGCTTCTTCGTCGAGGCTTCTCGGCCTCTTCAGGGCGCGAGCGACGTCCGGACGGCTTAGGAGCTCCGTGACTCGCTTGAGATGACGAAGGAGTTCGTCGTCGCGTGGGTCGGGCGTGGGAGTGCGCGAAGGGACGGGCGAGGGAGGAGGAGTGGTAGGAGGGGTGCAGTCGGTGGTGGAGAGGTTGCGCGAAGAGGAGGCGAGAGTAGACGACATGTTTGGTTGGTTTGGGTGGTGCGAGTGGATTTGTTAGACGATGTCTGAGCATGTTATCGTCTTTGTGGCTTTCCTTTTATGCTTGCGATGTGGAGGGGCAATGATGTAATCATTGCCGTTAATCGTAAGTGAAAATTCGTACATAATCAGACATGAGTCGTAAGTAAGCGATGCGTCCAGCGTGTCGCGGGGAGACTATCAAGCGTTCGCCTTCCTCATAGCGATAGAAACTGGTATAGTAGAGAAGTCCGAGGAGAATATGCGTACGAATGAGGGCGCAGTCCGTGATCAGTCCAAGAAGTGTCGTAAGCGATAGATGCGAGGGCGTAATGATGGGGGAAGAGGGAAAGTCCGAGTGCATGATGATGGGTAAAGTCTGTCTGCGCGTTTACCAGGGCTCCGGCCAGTGAACCTTCGACTCCTCCGCTTCCTGCAAGTCCCAATCTTCCTTTTTCCAGAAGAGATCGTCGACGCGCCAGGAGTGATTGAAGCGCGAGGGGGGGTTCTTGCTGAGTGCGGAGCATGGCGTCCTCCCAGTACAACCACTGTTCAGTGGCGTGCTGGGCGGCTTCGTGCGTCAGGCTCTCGCGTCGCGTGAGGAATCCCAGGAGCTGTCGGTGGGCGCGGGCGGTAGCGTCGGTACATCGGAGGCGGGGGTGGGACATCAGTGTTCCTGGACCGTAACTGATATCCGGACGGTCCGGGCGAGGGTGAGGGGGAAGAGTCTGTGGTCGAAGGGGATGGTAGGACCGAGATTGGGGGAAGTGAGGGGGAGCGTTCTTGCGACGGGGGCAGTCTCGGCGGAGATGGCCTCGCTTGCCGCATTTCCAGCAGCGTTTCCGCGGCTTCGAGGGAATCGCGTCCCACTCTTCCTGCGTCCACGTGGTCGGCTCGTTGCTCCATGGGTCCGAGGGATTCTCGGCTGCTTCCTTCGTCTCGTCGTCCTTCTCCGATCTGTCCGTCGAGCTGTCCGATTCGTCCGCTGAACTGTCCGACTCATCGTTAGGTTGAGTTCCTGTCTCTCCTGCGAGCGCGCTCCTCCATCACCGATCGACTATCCTCTTGAGTTCTCTGAAGTTCTTCTCACCCGATGATTGGGGAGTCGAACTCTTGATCCGTGACTGGTCTTCCGTTGGGCTCGTAGAATCATGTTTACGTCGCTGTGCGGTGACTCGGGCGCAATCCTGGGCGACGGGATTCGGAGTAGTCGGGTGCGGACGTGGGAATGAGGGATAAGGGCGTGGTTTGTGCCAAGGATGGGAGGAGTGTCGCTAGCAGATAGTGGGAATGGAGTTGGCGTTCTATGCACGGCGGGCAGCTGAGGAGGTGTCCTAGGTACCCGGTCGCGGACTGCTGGCCGGTCATCCGGTTGATTGTCCGGGCTCTGGAAGGACCAGGGACTGTCCCGATAGCTCTCTTGGCAGGGGCTGTCTGAACTGCTCTCCGGGTAATCCGTTTCTAACGATGTGGAGGCGGACGGGGTTAAGCTGGGTGATGTCGGGGATGGGTAAGGATCCTGGTGGCGTAGGGGCGGTGACGGGTCGTGGAGGGGGTTAGGAGGAAAGGGGTCTGGTGAGGGGGATGCGATGGGGGATCTGGGTCGAACAGTGTAGCCCGGGGAGATGTGATGTCCATGGAAGATAAGGTCGATGTCGGGGCCTTCCTTTGAAGACATATGGGGAACTCCAGTAGTTTCCATTCGTTTCAGAGGATTTCTCCTTCGGAGGACGGCGCGGAAGGTGTGTCTTTCCCAGTTAAGCCAGTTGACCTGATCCGAACTTCAGTGAGGAACCTTCGGAGTTCTGCGACGTGTTGAGTATAGCGCCTGCGCTAGCTTCCTGAATACGTCATT